>OX439050.1:17963838-20486338 GCA_949317995.1 Acholoe squamosa
CCACAATGTTGAGTGCTGCCTTTATGTGGATTACTTTGTCATCTGCTATTGTAGCACCTCCATGGCAATGGTAGAAAGGTGTTTACAGCAAACCCTTTCCCACCTAGAGGCTTGGAGCCTGGAAAATAGCTTCAAATTCTCTGAAACATAAACAACCTGTGTGCACTTCTGTCAAAGATGAGCATGCAAGGAAGCTCACACTGCACTAGAAAAGGAGGTCAAACTCCTTGGACTCGTGTTTGATAGCATTCTTGCTTTCAAACCCCATATTGAATACCTCCGTAAAAAATTCCAGAAGGCCATGAACCTCCTGAAGATGCTTTCCCACTCGCACTGGGGAGTGGACCAGGAGATTCTGCTGACCCTGTATCGAATGTATATCCAGTCTCACCTGGACTATGGGTCGGTGGCGTATGCAAGGTCCTACCTGAATTGGCTGAAACCTCCAAAACCAGGGTCTGCGGCTCTGCATGGGAGCTTTCCGACCATCACCGGCAAGTAGTCTGTGTGTCGAGGCTGTGGACCAAGCTGTTCGTGCAATACGCCATCAGAGTCAAGGCAAATGAGGAAAATCCAACACACAACACCATTTTCTATGAGGACCAAAACATCTTTCGTAGAAGGAAGAACATAGCAAAGCCTTTCTCAGTAAGGGTGAGAGCCCTGATCAGAGAGGCGAGAATTCCCATCGCAAAGGTCATGAAGGAGGTACCTGCCCTTCGGAGTCTGCAAAGGAGCACTTGGAAGGAGCAGCATCTTCACAGCAGAGGCGCATGCCCTCCTCAGTGCACTAGAGTGGATGAAGGTGTCTATGTACGAGGCATCATATTCTCGGATTCAAAGTCATGTCTGCAAACTCTATGTCAGCATGACCCACGAAACCCAGTGGTGCAACAGATAAAACGATCAATCTCGCACCTGACTCAGGCCCAGAAAGAGGTTGCCCTCTGTTGGCTCCCCAGCCATATTGCGATAGAGGGGACCCAAGCTGCAGACCATGCAGTGAAGAAAGCCCTGAGCCGGGAGCCTGGCTTGGCTCCCATCCCCTCTTCAGACCTCCTCCCTATGGCCAAGGAGTTCATCAAGAAAGAGTGGCAGAAAAGATGGAGTTCTGACCATGACAACAAGCTCACAGCCATTGAACCTTAGATTGGCAAAGAGCATGACCACACTGGCCTGACCAGGAGGGAATCGACAAGACTGACCCGTCTTTGGATAGGTCACTCACTGCTGACTCACGGACACCTCATGAAGTGATGTCTAGTACCTCTGACAATGGAGCACCTTGTCTTTACCAGCATGGTAAGAGAGAACTTCTGACCTTCCTGAGGGATGTGAAGACGTTCCAGAAGCTCTGAAGTTGGGGGGGAAACACCTCCCCTCCTCAAGTATTGGTCGCGTGGGCTGGGGGAGTAAGCCTCCAGCCCAACTGGAAGAGTGATCATCCAGCCTTGTTGGAAAGTGGCTCTCTATACGACCACAACTGTCCTGCCGACGTCAGGATAATGGACCTACCAGATAATGTGTCAACAGTTTGCTGCACAGCATCTGGGTGAGGCAGCACGGTAAAGGGGGGCCAGATGCCACAAGCAGTGTCTCACTGCTATGAGCCGTGTGCCACTGCTACAAGCAGACTGCCAAACACATGCACACACACACCAGCATTCATACACTCATACACACAAATTAAGATTGAGAAAAGAATGGACTTAATGTCTGATAACCAATCAGGCAGTCCCATGAGGCCTTTTGGGACTTAGGACGTTAAATATATCAACCTATCAATCTGACTATAAGACTTACCATCAGACTAAGTTATCGAAGATATTGACATAAACCAAAAACAGTTACATAAGTTAATTGATAAATCAAAGACAAACTTTATGAGTTATGCATAAATATCCATGAACTATTCCAAAGACTTGAGATGAACTCTTAATAATAAGCCATTCTCATTTCTGTCAAAAGGGAGGATGTTGTGTGTTTACGTGTATGTGCCCATGCATGGCCGCCATCTTGTTTCCTGTATTTGAATGTACACGGTCAGTCAGTAAATGGAGATCCACCAGCTCAGAGCTTCTCTTATATTGCTCATCTTAATCTCTGAATATCTGCATGTTTTAACATATTGATCAGTGGTGTTCCCAATGCTCTGCCAGGACCCCTACTGGTTGGATCCACCACTAACCCACAGACTGCGCTCACCGGGGCCATCTAGTGTATATGCTATAAACTACCCCAGCACACCTTAACTTTGCTCACACAGGTGTTACTTTGCTCCAGAACGACGCCAGAGAGGCATATTTATGCTTCCCCTGAATTGTATCACACAATCTTGTTAGGAACCCAATTGGCCTCAAGGGGCTGTGTACAAATGATGTCATGCATTTTTGGACCATTTTTGACCCCCCCCTCCCCCCTTGTCATGTTTCGTCATACAACACTTGACCCCCCCCCTCAGCATGACGTCATGCAGAGAGATACCCCCCCCCCCAAAGTGCATGAATAGTGAAGGCCTATAGGCTATGCATAAATCAAAATGGTTCAAAGGGACATATAGTGGGTGTGAATTGGCAATAAAGGATAAGATACATGCAAAGTGATAAAAGAACTAGCACTGATCAACAAATGAACAGAGAAACATACCAAACACTGTCAGCTTATATAATGTATGGGTACCTATATGCAGGATGTACCATTTCTGTGCCTTATAGTTATACAAAGAGTACTATGGTAGTGATCATACACAAGTATTTCCTGTCACAAAAGGGCCTAAAAACTGTCTAGATCAATAGTCCAATACAGTTAATAGTCTGCCTTCTTTGCAGCGAAAGTTGTACACTTGTCAGCGAAGAGAAAATCGAGAACCGTTATTATTTTAAGGATCATATAGTTCAAGAGTTTGAATGTATTGATATATTGAATGTATTGATTTAATCTGTAACTTGAACCATATACAAGTGTACTAGAAATAGGTTTCAGACAGAACACTCTGAATTTTAATTTTAGTGAGTGGCCTAATAGAAAAAAATCTCAGAAAGCATCACAAATTCTCAGGAGACCATCGATTGCAATCATAGTTCCAATTTATGATCTTACAAAGCAATCAAGTCACCTCAGCATCCCCTCAGTGAAAATAGCAACAGGCTGGTGGAGAGCTCCAGGGGAGTGCTCATTATTTATTAACAGTGGGACTCCGGGAGGGGATGGATTGGGGCAGGAGCAAAATAATTTTGACACCTCAAGAAGGGGGGGGGATATCACACCTTTTCAAAAAGAAGCCTGTAGATTACTATGGATACTGCCCTGAGGCAACAGCAGCAGTTCAGGGGTATTTTAGATGCATCATTTTAGATCCTGAGGGCAGCAGTGGCCCTTTTCAAAAGGGGTTAAATTGGTAAAGGTATTATAGAGTAGTAGTGCCCCCTTGAGGTAAGGCTATATAGCCATGGCAAATTTTCTTCCAAAAAGTCAAAAATTCTCCAAATCAGTCCATATCCCAGCTGGGTGTTATCTTGGATGTTTCCAACTATATTTTGATATTTGGTAATGATCTGACCAATTTGAATAAAGTTTTAAGCTATTTATTGACAGGAAAGAAAATTTCTCCGTTTGGCCCCTTGATTTAACTTCCCAAATGCCCTGAATTGGCTTGCCCCATCTTAATGATGACCACATTGGCCTCACCCATGAGAAACTGAGTGATGCATAAAGTACTATGATTGGAATATGGACTGATTTGGATAACTTTTGATTTTTTTTTGGCAGAAAATTTGCCAAGGCTATAGCCTTACCACAGAATGCCCCCTTTATAATCAGTTGTCTGAATTCATATTTGAGATTAATTCAAAGCATAAACCATGTCATTTCACCTAAATATATCTGATTCCGTCCAAGTCCTAACATCCCCTGTCGCTATGTCTATGCCCATATATTTATAGTTGCTAAATCCGAAAGGAATCGGAAAGGATATATGTAACCTTTGACCAACAAAATAAGTAGTTTCTTTTGGAAAAACAATTATAAAAGTTTCCACAGCATTTTTCCCCTTGGAGGCCTTCATTGATTTATAATCTGTTACATAATTTCATTAAGGTTGACCCTTGTTCCTTAACATAGAATCAATGTAATTATTTTGTTTAATGCATTATGAAGAGATTGCTGGAGCTTTAATCCAAGAACAAATCTCACAGCATGGAGATATTAAAACAGTAGATTTATTTGTGGTTCACTGAACGGACAAGAATAGAATAACATTTATCCATTACTATCCATGGGTGTTGTGCCTAGTCATTTTTATTCACTTTTTCCTGCATCCAATTCTGGTGAGGAATGAAGGCATAGATGGACAAATGTTAGGGTCAGTCTCCTCACTCAGCCATATCCATACGCAGCCCTCACTCAGCCGTATCCATACGCAGCCCTCACTCAGCCGTATCCATATGCAGCCCTCACTCAGCCGTATCCATATGCAGCCGCCATCGCAGACTCCAAGCTACTCTCCATTACTTGTCAGAGCTGAAGTGTAGGAAATGAAAAACGGGACAATACATTAGCGTTTGCATGGGAATCTGTACCAACATGACCACCAGCAATAGGGTTGTTTGTGAGGTACTTAGGCCCCAAAAAAAATCATGTGTTTCCAGTAACATGACTCAAAGGCCTAGGGTCGGTAGGTCAGAACCCCCCCCCCCCGATTTTGTACAGAAATGTATGGGCAGATTTATCTGATTTTTTTAAATTTTACAGTAAGAACATGAAAAACATATGACAAATGTGAAAATAATCCAAGAGGTATGCATGATTAAGCCATTGACTGTAGACCAAATGATTATATCATGAAAAGTGATGAAAACTATGAAAAGTATGAACAAATTCTCAAAAATCCTTGAAAATTAGCTGAAATTCTCATGAATTAAAAAATTAAGTCTAGAGTCTTTTGCTAGGGTCGGTTGGGTGACTAGAAACAAACCTCTTTTTATTTGACCTTATCAGCATTACTCAGACGCCATCCATGTCATGCAGCAGAGGAGGAGGGGGTGGCTGGCGACCTGCTTATATATCGAGGACATGATACAGGCAAGCCATGCACAAGAAGTTACAAGTCAATTACCCCCTGTTTACACACTTACTCACAAGATGACACCCTATCACCTCAATGATTTATTATACAGAATAAAGATAATGTTTGGAATATAAACTGTGGTTGGAAAAATCTCAAACTCCCATCTAGTGGAGTTCAAGTGAGCTATGTCCCCAGGATCTGAGGAAAAATCCCACCAGACATGGCCTGTGGGTATTGTGCCCTTAAGGGAGTGATCATTTTTTAACAACAGGGGGGGGGGCGGTGGGTTTGAGGGGGGGGTCAGAATTTTTTCAACCCCTTGACCGGGGGGGGTCAGAATTTTTTCAATACCTCTGATGGGGGGGGTCAAAATAATTTCACCTGTTTTCAGTGGAAAACCCCGCGCATTACTATAGGCTAAAAGGGGACGTCCGCGCGCGATTTTTGTCCCTTATGGGGGGGGGGTCGAAAAAATTTTACCCCCTAAAGAGGTGGGGGGTCGAAATTTTTTTCGCACGTCCGTGCGCAAACCCACCAGCCCCCCCCCTGTTGTTAAAAAATGATCACTCCCTAATATCTGCAGAGTAGCAGCGAACAGGGGGGGGGGGGGCAAGGCTCAACGGCTCCTAAATATTTGTATTGTAAAATTGTGATATGGGGGTTCAAAAATGGTTTTAAAAATCATGACGTCATTTATGGATGTCCCCTCTTTTGGTTTTAGTGGATATCAACATTTTAAAACATGAAAATTGTCTTTCAAAACTAGGGGTTTTTAACATTTGTTTACATTTTTCATCATACTTCATAACCATTTTGGTGATGCTGTTTATTACCTTAATAAAGAAAAACACATTTAAAGTTACAAAAGAACTCTTTTTACATTGAAAACATATTTATACTGCCAACACATGTATGTCAGATCATCTTGACGAAAAATACTGACACTTCTTGCATGGTCCTAAAATATTCAAGCACACTGTATTGGCCGGGGTCTCAAATAAACATTGGGGTGTGGGGATATTGAAACTAATTTTAAGCACTAAAAGTAGTGTTCAAATAAGTGCCTGTCTCATATAAGCGCTGGGGGGCACAGTGGGATTGTAAATCACTGAGTGCTCAGACAATTAAACGCGCCACTATGGTAGTCCATGTTGAGCTTGAGCCACTCAGACACATAAGTAAACATCTAACAAATTAATACCTACTATTGATATCTCCTCTTGCAGTTTGTCCAGGTTTGCTTATCGTGTATCATGCACAGGGCGACATAAACACTTTCGGTTATATCATTCTGACTAAGCCTGCAAGCCACAAATAAGAAACACAATCAACATATGTACTAATTTCTATCAAATCATGAATACAATTTCTATCAAATCATAAATACAAAATTATGAAGTCAGGAAGAATGAACTAATGGAAAGTTTCCCTTTTTATTACACAGTTTATGTACCCACAACAGCTGCAGAAGGCGCTGGTGCAACATATTTCAACATGAATTCAATATCATTCTCTCTTTCATGGAGTTGAAAAAGGAGCAGGGTAATTTATCCTTGTAGTATCTGTTGACAGCCAGAATTGATGAAACAAAATGGGGTATGTTTATCTTGTTTATCAAATCATATGAAATGAAATTTCGGGCTGTTCCCATTCAGTTCTATGTCTATGATTGATAGATATGATGAAAAACACACTTGTAGAGATCCTAAAGGCTTCCAATATAAAGGCTTCAAACATATCATCAATCACCTCTGGTATTACACTGAGTCTTTTGTTTGATATTGAGATATCACAATCCTCTGACTCAATTAGCCTTGCTGAAAACCCATCTTTGTGAACAGTGATGCAGGACATTCAGTTTTTATTTCTTTAACTTCCCCCAGGCCTGCTTCATTTTTCACAGGATGAAAAATACCAACATTTTTGGCACAATTTTTGTTTCAAAAGGGAATTATGAATTACAAGAATCTCATTTTGTAGATTTACTCCAGACTCTAGGTCCAGGTCACTCAAAAGGCTAAAGTTGCAAGTCTCTGCCTCTAATGATATCTGGTGCAGTTTAGCTTTCAAAGACTTGATTTCTTCACAACAAAAAGATCAGCACAACAACTTTAAGAGCAGAAATGACATTGACAATGATTCATTGTACGATAAGAAAGTACTCACTCTCTCTTCTGGAGTGACCTTCCAGCCACATCAGCTGTCTCATCCAATGACTGCAAGACAGAAAAAAAAACAGTAGAGTAAGGAAAGCAGAACGTGTCACGTTCCACTAAGGCTTATACAGTCTGGGCAATATGTGAAAAGGAAACTAACTTGTTTAGCCATTATAAAGAAGACTTACATTTACAGCATTGAAACAAGAAATGTGTCTTATGAATTCGTATCTCAACGATTGCAGAAAGTATTACACCGTAATAAATCCAGTGTTGTGTTTGATTACATGATGACAGCCAATTATCCTCTGCCATGATCAAATAATGCATCAATAAATCCTTTACCTCAACTGATATTGTATTAAGGTATGGTAGTATGAGATGTGCATAATGCATGTTTTCACCCTATTGATAGTTTAACTACTGAAACTACCTTATATGCATATAGTACCTTGCAAATAAGGCATGCCTTAGAGAGGAGGAAAGCTCTCTGCTTTGCTTTTTTATAATCTGCCTGCCCTCAGCTAAGACCTTTATATTATTGGACAGCACTAAACTGCCCAAAATATGACTGCAGGTGCACCCTGCTTTATAACTTATTGGCTGCAATATCGACGGCCACAGTTTGATATCCGTATTATAATAATTCTGATCTCCTAAAGTATGGTGCACAGTAACCCACCTTTTTCTCTAATGCCTCCAGCACAGCCATTAGAGCGTCCTTCTGTAAAATGGCAAAAACGTTCATTTTTTAATAGCTATTTGCTTGCTTACAAGATGTTAAGTAAATATGGTAATATTGTAGCCATTTTTTTTTCATCAATTTGATGTCACTGAATATCATAGAAATAGCAGTATCCTAGTGGGCAGAGTGAAAAAAAAACATGAAATAAATCCAGGGAGGCAAATATTGATTGCTTGAAGACCCTCAGACTCAGAGACAGAACATGGGGGTCCCCAGTTCACAGCCTATTGGTTAGTCTTGGTCAAAGTGTCATGTGTCTATGTGTATTGACCATGTGTTGTTGTAAGATCAATGAGCCTATATAGTACGCTATACGATACTTGGTAACATGAAGAAAACAGTCATTATTTCATGGTGAATCTAATCAGTCTCTAGGTGTCAAGGTAGTAATCCGCCCTGGTAAGCCTAGGACAGCTAAATAGTCCCAATTAAAAACAGTGTTTTGCTTGGTATAATCAGTGCCAGGGGACCTTATTTTTATCGCAGATTAATAATTTTGGTACCAGAAGAAAGGTAACGATTTGGGGGGGAAAAGTTGCAAAAGATTTTTGGTCACCATGGAAACCATGCAAAAACGGATCTGACTCCGTTATGGTTGACCATGCTAAAAAAATCAAGAATGACTTCAGCTTCAATTTAAGCCTTTATTTATGAACGCCATCAAATTAGAACCCGATTGATGCCAGTTTTATGGTGGAAGATGGGGGGGGGGAAATCATAACGTCCTTGGCCCTATTAGTACCGTGACACCTCTAGACTTAACTAAGTAGCTTCTCATCTGACACCCCACTGTAATTATAATCCTTTCCATGTAGGAATTTAATGTGGGTCCCAGCTACCAAGTGAATTAAATGTCTATCAAACACAGACCTATTGTTTATTTAAAAATCTAAATAGAGTTTATAATTAATATCCTAAACACCTACATTTCAAAATATCTAAATACCTGTTCCGCCTAGGGGTTTAAGTATGTAGCACAAACATTATGATCTTAAACAGATAGCCAGGAATACACAAGCTAACCAAAATGTTTATACTAATAACGTATTGAGACCCCAATACCTCTGATAGCAAAGCCCCTTATATGCTATGGAGAATACATACTGCATTCATGCATCATGCCCACTCTGAGTTGAACATTGGTGTACTCCCTCAGTGTGGGAGACATGGTCTATGAGAGTGGAAGGGTAGGTTTGGTAGGAGGAATAGTGTCCCTGCCCACATCCGGCCACTTCTACCTCTCCTCATTACCCCAAACTAAGGGCCATTTTCCACCACCCGATATGTCCCCTCTGTCAGCCGCTAGACCCATAGTAGATGCTATTTTCGGCCGACAGAGACCATGCCCCACCATTGAACCCTATGGCAGCCCTGTCGGCCGAGGTGGTTGAGTGTGGCAGCTGTCGGCCGAAAGAGGTACCCTGTCGGATGGTGGAAAACGGCCCTTACTTACCCTACACCCTCTACCAAATTACATTCACAAAAACAAGAAATCCGACCCTGCCCTCTTCATGTCTAGTGACTGGTAGCAGTCACATGAGGGGAAATTGCCTGGAAGCTAATTCAGAAAGTTTGGTGAATATTTATTATCTCATAGTTGAAGTAAATGAATTTTCGGGCAAGAGTCCTGAGTGTAAAAATATGGTGCCATTCTAAAACAAATACTTGTCAGACTTGACTCCTGGCAAACATTCTGTCTGGCAAATTTTGTAAAGGGTATAGATAGATTGTAAATTTGACATCGTAAGTTGAGCTTTATGAATTACAACATCTTTTCTAAAGAGAGAATCTGAAGGGAGTATTCTCATGCATATATTTCTAGACTTGAAGGGAGAGTAAATCTTGGTGGGAATTGCAATTTTCACTCTCTTTGATTTTGTGTATTACCATCCAGAGCAATGTTATGTTGACCCAGGTATCAGAAACCCATGATGTATACTCTTGCTGTCCTGAACATACTGTCTCAATGTGAGAGGGTAGCGGAGTAATTCATAAAACTCATTTTAGGAAACCCCCCAGAAGTATATCTCGATGTCAAATTTACCATTTTCCTATACCCTTCGGTTAAATCTGCCAGACAGAATGTATTCAAGTCTAAAAAGTATTTATTTTAGAACTGCAGCACATCTTTACAATCATCGAGGACACTTGCCTTGAAATTCACTCATTTACCTTTAAATCAATAAAATTCACTAAATTATCGTTATTGGCTTCCAGTAGAAGCAGAGATTGAAAAGTAAATGTTTAGGATCTCATCTACTCACCTTTTCCTCAATGGAGGCAGCTTCTGCTTGCATCATGAAGGTAGTGGCATAGAAGACCAGGCAGGCAGCCATGAAGTATCCTCCCAGCTTGTTCATCTTGATGCAGTATGGTCTCGACGCAGGTAGGTTCCTGTATGCTGTTGTGTTTCCAAGCCTATGGTGGTGCATTCATGCCTAGACTCCTTATATATAAGGCTGTCAAGTCCCTGGGGAGTGGCAGGTGGGTGGGGTACCTGTGTTTCAGTTAGCCAATCAGGGGCTGCCACAGAGTTTTTCCCCTAATAACATGGAGGAAGATTGTATGGGGGAGGGAGGATTGTATCTGAAACAGGAGCTGTGATGTAGAAGGTAGGGGGGGGGATTCCAATAACATTTTAACATTAACTTGCATAAGTTCCCATGCAATGTGATTTCAATAAATGCTATAAAAAGATCAATACGGCAAGAAAGGGTGACTTTTCAGAGAAGTTGTTGATAAAGTTTTGGGACTTTTCATAAGGAAATCTATTTAGAATGCAAACTTTCCTTGTCAGGCCTGCCATGTAATACCCATTATTTGAAAGATAATACCTTGTGAATCCCTAGGTGTAAGTCATTTGCACATGTTGCCACTACAAGCAAAGTTACGAGCATTCCACCAAAATTGGCATAAACGCAACTTTATTCATGAAAAAGTCACCCTTTCTTGCTGCATGGGTCTAAAATTGTTACGCTATACATGACTGATCAGTGTTTACAAAAAGAATCATGGGATTCTTAAACCTTGAGGTATACTTAAAGTGACATAGTCCGAATTTTTTCATTTTTCGAATCCTATTTAAAATTTAATGTGTTCCATACACTGTAAAAACATCATATTTAGGTGTCAGTGGAGGTGTCAATGGACCATCTCTTGGTATTTTTAGCTGATACACACTTAAACATGTGGCCCCATGGATCTATCCATAGGCATTTTACAGTGAATTTCTAATGGATGGACTTTTGGCATGCACTCCAAAAGTAGGAAATTGGGTATAAATCTGACAATTCCTTGAAATATTAGCTTAATTATGGGTAAGGAGAGCAAATGAAGTAGTTGCCATAGGAAGTAAGATCTATGTGGTTGATGTTTTTTAGCACCAACCATTGAACTATGCCACTTTAAGTTAATTTAGATATTAATGAGTAATGAAAGGTATTGATACATAATTGTATGCTAAACTTTGATACAGTCACGTCTCGATGCATCGGTCTTCAAAAAGTTGGTTGATTCACTTACCAGCCACCTATATCACCAAACAGATTTGATTATAACCATTGAATTCTATTGTAATCATAATTCAGAGAACCAGCCAATTCAGAAACCAGCCAAATTTTACCACAAACTGAGGTGGTTGGTTTATAGAGACATGACTGTATGGGGTATGGGTCTATTATGATGATGTCCCAGTGAAGAATCCGGTCGTACAGAATAGATTCTAACTTCTTTATATTCACAGGGGCGGCGGAATCGGGGGGCAGGGGGGCACGGCCCCCCCTACGTGCCCCCCCCACTTCCATGTTGGGGGGGCACAACCTTTTTCCAGAAATAGATTGACATTTAAGGACAATATTTCTGTACCAAGGCTAAGAAAAAAAAGGTGCGTTACCAGTAACCCAACCGACCCCAGCAAAAAAGGGCCATTTTTTTTGCAGAATAGTACAAAACTGACTGACTGAAACGAACTTTAATAATGGTCCGATTTGTAAGCTGTAAAAAACAAAATGTAGCTTATGGTGCCATGGTTGCAGTCAGACATTTTGGATAGAGATATAATCATTACCGTAATCTCCCGCGTATAAGGCGCAGCTCGCGTATAAGGCGCATCCCCAACTAAGAGAATGCAATTCCACGTATAAGGTGCACCTCTAAGGGCAGATTCTCGTTAATTTAGTACTGTTCTATAGTAAAATTACCCCCCTATAAGGCGCACCCCAAACTCAAGGCAATGTCCCTCCCACATATAAGACTCAGCAGCATTTTGTTTGGCGTATAAGACGCGGGATAAGACGCGCCTTATACGCGGGAGATTACGGTAATAAAGGGTCCTCAAAAATCCATCTAGCCCCCCCCCACCAAACAATGTGAAGGGTGTACAAGGCACACCCCGTGTATAAGATGCACCCAGACCTCATGGGTTTGCCAAAAGAAATTCAAAGTGAGCCAGCTTGTTTCACCTCGAAATCACGTTTCTATTGATATATAACATGCCTATATTGGACAGGAGGAAAAGCTCTTTGAGTAAGGCATCATAAAAAAAAAATTTTAAAAAAAATTTAAAAAAAAAATCCGACCTACCGACCCTAGCATTTCTGATCATGTTACTGGAAACACACCTTTTTTTCTTGGCCCAATCAAAGATTTTCAATTTAGATCCAATAGAACATTCATTCATGCCCTTAAAACTCACCCAAATTAAACAAATCACTTCTAAAATTCCAAAGGTTTTCTGAGAGGAGGGGGGTATGTATATAGAGATGATATAAGATGAACACTGCCCTGAGTGAATCGGGTACAGTCATGTCTCTATAAACCGGTCTTCAATAGGTCGGTTGATTCACTTACCATCCACCTATACCATCAAACAGATTTGATTATAGCCATTGAGTTCTATTGTAATCATGATTCAGAGATTATCGAGACATGACTGTACTAGGGAGGGACCATTAGTATATTTAGGGTAAGTGAGAGTGGAAAATGTTTGCCAATATGAACCAGAATGTATCATTTAGATTTATTCTATAGATTTTCAAAAGAAATGGCATTTTTGCAAGGGGTATTACCCCCTGTATAAATATCATGATACAGGGGTTACAGCCGATGTCAGCTATCCTCAAAAGGCACTAAAATAAAGCTTTTGGCCTCACAATTTTTTCAAAATTTCCCTCAGGAACACCCCCAGACCCCCATTCTTCTTTTTCCAAAGCAGAAAATCGAACTAAATTCTCTTTACATCTTCAGAATGAAACATTTCTTTCGGTTGATGTCTTCATTTTTCCTTGTCCAGGCAGTTATGATTCAATACCCCGCGGCCCCACTCAATCCATGTACTGCCACCCCCCACCATGGCACATATAGGCCTATATCTAGGCCATGCCCCCCCCATGGTTCCACCGCCAGTTATCCAGTTATTCAGCATTCATGTAAATTCCACTTCCATGTGCGGTTTCAATTCAAGAAGTAGTTGTTAATAAAAGATTACTGAATTCCAACTCCTTCCACCTTTTTCCTAAAGTCTTCTTATTTTGAAGTCAGGCTTCCCCAAGGCTACCGTAAGTCTCCTAGAGGTGACCGGATATGCAAGAATGATCCTCACTAAAAGTCACAGTGGATCTCAGGGCCTTACACCTGCACAATTTACAAGGAGCAGCATAATTACCTTCTATAAAATTTCCCTGCTATTATTTCTGTCCTTGTGTGAACCTATTTTTAAGAATAATTTAGGACAACCCAATTATACCAATATCCTCGTCACCTCCCCTGCCCCATACATGCTACATCCTCTTGTAGCGTCTCTCTGCTTCAAGCATGACCTAGCACAACCTCCATACCACATCCGTACTCCTCCATACCCAAATTTAGGAATACCTGCTATGTAGACATTTTATATACATGAAAAGAAGAATTTCCGAGGAATCTAAAGCTGTAATGATTATGAAAATCAAGCAAGTACCGTAGAACCTTCAGGCTTCCCCAAGGCTACCGTAAGTCTCCTAGAGGTGACCGGATATGCAAGAATGATCCTCACTAAAAGTCACAGTGGATCTCAGGGCCTTACACCTGCACAATTTACAAGGAGCAGCATAATTACCTTCTATAAAATTTCCCTGCTATTATTTCTGTCCTTGTGTGAACCTATTTTTAAGAATAATTTAGGACAACCCAATTATACCAATATCCTCGTCACCTCCCCTGCCCCATACATGCTACATCCTCTTGTAGCGTCTCTCTGCTTCAAGCATGACCTAGCACAACCTCCATACCACATCCGTACTCCTCCATACCCAAATTTAGGAATACCTGCTATGTAGACATTTTATATACATGAAAAGAAGAATTTCCGAGGAATCTAAAGCTGTAATGATTATGAAAATCAAGCAAGTACCGTAGAACCTTCAGTATGGCCTAGGGAATGGCCATTTATCAACAAGGGTGTGAGGGGGCCAGTCTTCGCGAAAACTTTTTCACCATGCAGGACATTCGGTCCTGCAGATTTATAATTCTGCAGGCCCGGTTCAACATTTGTAGGACCGAAACATTTCGAGAATCTGAGGACATTCTCTGGGATTAAAGAAATAGCATAAAGCAACAATATAATTCTATCTTTATCATTAAATCCATTAGGATTCATGAAATTCTGAGAAAAAGTAAATGTATGTTAATGCTTTTTGTTTTACACTGTAAAAACCTTAATAATGGTCCGATTTGAAAGCCATAAACAATTGCATGTAGCCCAAGGTCTTGGGACGAGAGCCAGACATTTGGTCCGGCTGTCTGACAATTTCTGTCAGCCCAGGAGCCATTTAGACAGCTATAGCCAGTGTCTGACTTTTTTTTTTGGTTGAAAATTGACTTTGTATATTTTTTCATGCTAAACAAAATGAAATCGAAATTTTCGGTATATTTTGATGCATTATTGGCTATTTTGGCTGGTTACCATGGCAACATATATGCTAAAAATTCTGGATTTGCATAATTTTGGTTGCCATGGTAACCAAAAAGAACGTTTTCTAAAATTCATCATTTACCATAATTCCAGAAAACTTGATATTTCCTATAATATGCACATAATTTCATCACAATTGGTACAGGGAATGTTAAGATATCATAATTTGAAGTTTGGTTGAATGATCACTTTGTCTCACCAGAACCCCACATTGATGATGACAATCCTCAGTAATTACTATAGATAAAGAAATTTGGGTCTTGTACTTTCTGATCAATTAGCCTACCTTAATCCATCACCATTTTGTTTCTAATTTGAATATTCACATAATTCCAACAGTTTCTGAGAGGTCATGCCACGCACTGGAACCCAAAATCTGTCCTAAAATACTCTGGTAAAAGAAGAGTTAAAGGGCATTTTGAGGTAAGGCTATAGCCTTGGTAAATTTTCAGCCAAAAATTCCAAGGTAATCTGAAATAGCTCATATCCTAGAGGGATATTGTCCATGGCATTTTTAACAATGCTATGCCTTTTTGGTGATAATCAAAGCAATTTCAATATGAATTTTTAGTGTTGTGCCTTTGGGTGATTATCTGAGCAAATTTCAACATGAATTTTAGTGATATTTGGACAAAAAGTGAAATCCTCCATTTGACCCTCTTGAATTGACTTGCCAAAGTGGCTTTCCCTGAATTGATTTGCCCCGTATTGATGGCAGGCACTTTAGCTTTAACCATGAGAAATTAGGAGATGAACGGAGCCCTTTGAATTTTAAGGGGCATTTTGAGGTAAGGCTATAGCCTTAGTAAATTTTCAGCCCAAAATTCGAAGGTCCTCTGAATCAGTCCATATCTCAGTGGGATATTGTCCCTTATATTTTCAACAATTTTTTTCCCCATTTAGTGATGATCTGCACAATTTCGATATGTTTTTAAGCGATGTTTTGACAAAAAGGGAAATCCTCTATTTGACCCCCCCCCCAATTTGACTTCCCAATGAGGATTCCCCTAAATTGATTTGCCCCATCTTGATGGCAAGCACTTTAGCCTCAACCATGAAAAATTTGGTCACAAACGGAGCACTATAAAATTAAACGGGCATTTGCAGGTCAGGCTATAGCCTTGGTAAAATTTCAGCCAAAAATTCAAATGTTTTCTGTATCAGTCCATATCCTACAGGCATATTGTCCATGGTATTTCTAACAATGTTGTGCCTTTGGATGAGTATCAGAGCAATTTCAACATGACTTTTTAGTGATATTTGGCAAGCACTTTAGCCTCAACCGTGAGAATTTTGGTCATGAACGGAGCACCTTTAATTGAAAGGGGCATTTTCAGGTAAGGCTATAGCCTTGGTAAAATTTCAGCCAAAAATTTTAATGTTCTCTGTATCAGTCCATATCCTACAGGCATATTGTCCATGGTATTTTAACAATGGTGTGCCTTTGAATGAGTATCCGAGCAATTTCAACATGAATTCTAGTGATATTTTGACAAAAAAGGAAATCTTCCATTTGACCCCCCCCCCATTCGACTTCCCAATGTGGATTCCCCTAAATTGATTTGCCCCATATTGATGGCAAGCACTTTAGCCTTAACCGTGAGAAATTAGGAGATGAACGGAGCCCTTTGAAATTAAAGGTGCATTTTGAGGTAAGGCTATAGCCTTGGTAAATTTTCAGCCAAAAATTTGAAGGTTCTCTGAAATAGCTCATATCCTAGAGGGATATTGTCCATGGCATTTTTAACAATGCTGTGCCTTTTGGTGATAATCAAAGCAATTTCGATATGAATTTTTAGTGTTGTGCCTTTGGGTGATTATCTGAGCAATTTCAACATGAATTTTAGTGATATTTTGAGAAAAAAGGAAATCCTCCATTTGACCCTCCCCAATTTGACTTCCCAATGTGGATTCCCCTGAATTGATTTGCCCCATCTTGATGGCAAGCACTTTAGGCTTAAACCTTAAGAAATTTTGGTCATGAATGGAGCACTTTTAATTTAAAGGGGCATTTTGAGGTAAGGCTATAGCCTTGTTAAAATTTCAGCCAAAAATTCAAATGTTCTCTGTATCAGTCCATATCGTACAGGGATATTGTCCATGGCATTTTTAACAATGCTGTGCCTTTTGGTGATAATCAAAACTATTTCAATATGAATTTTTAGTGTTGTGCCTTTGGGTGATTATCTGAGCAATTTTAACATGAATTTTAGTGATATTTTGACGAAAAAGGAAATCCTCCATTTGACCCTCCCCATTTTGACTTCCCAATGTGGATTCCCTGAATTGAGTTGCCCCATCTTGATAGCAAGCACTTTAGGCTCAACCGTGAGAAACTTGGTAATGAACGGAGCAACTTTAATTGAAAGGGGCATTTTCAGGTAAGGCTATAGCCTTGGTAAATTTTCAGCCAAAAATTCCAAGGTTCTCTGAAATAGCTCATATCCTAGAGGGATATTGTCCATGGCATTTTTAACAATGCTGTGCCTTTTGGTGATAATCAAAGCAATTTCAACATGACTTTTTAGTGATATTTGGACAAAAAGGGAAATCATCCATTTTACCCCCCTGATTTGACTCCCCAAAGTGGATTCCCCTTTATTGTTTTGTCCTACCATGATGGCAACCATGTTGGCCTCAATCATCCACAATTCGGTGCTGAACGATGCACTTTCATTTCATAGGGCATTTTGAGGTAAGGCTATAGCCTTGGTGAATTTTCAGACAAAAATTCGAAGGTCCTCTGAATCAGTCCATATCTCAGTGGGATATTGTCCCTGACATTTTCAACAATTTTTTTCTCATGTAGTTATGATCTGAACAATTTCGACATGGTTTTTAAGTGATGTTTTGACAAAAAGGGAAATCGTCCATTTGACCCCCCAATTTGACTTCCCAATGAGGATTCCCCTGAATTGATTTTCCCCATCTTGATGGCAAGCACTTTAGCATCAACCGTGAGAATTTTGGTCATGAACGGCGCACTTTGAATTTAAAGGGGCATTTTGAGGTAAGGCTTTAGCCTTGGTAAATTTTCAGCCAAAAATTTGAAGGTTCTCTGAAAAAGCTCATATCCTAGAGGGATATTGTCCATGGTATCTTTAATAATGCTGTGCCTTTGGGTGATTATCTGAGCAATTCCAACATGAATTTTAGTGATATTTTGACAAAAAAGGAAATCCTCCATTTGACCACTCCCCCGAATTCGACTTCCCAATGTGGATTCCCCTGAATTGAGTTGCCCCATCTTGATAGCAAGCACTTTAGGCTCAACCGTGAGAAATTTGTTCATGAACGGAGCACCTTTAATTGAAAGGGGCATTTTCAGGTAAGGCTATAGCCTTGGTAAAATTTCAGCCAAAAATTTTAATGTTCTCTGAAATAGCTCATATCCTAGAGGGATATTGTCCATGGCATTTTTAACAATGCTGTGCCTTTTGGTGATAATCAAAGCAATTTCAACATGACTTTTTAGTGATATTTGGACAAAAAGGGAAATCATCCATTTTACCCCACTGATTTGACTCCCCAAAGTGGATTCCCCTTTATTATTTTGTCCTACCATGATGGCAACCATGTTGGCCTCAATCATCCAAAATTTGGTGCTGAACGATGCACTTTCATTTCATAGGGCATTTTGAGGTAAGGCTATAGCCTTGGTGAATTTTCAGACAAAAATTCAAAGGTCCTCTGAATCAGTCCATATCTCAGTGCGATATTGTCCCTTATATTTACAACAATTTTTTTTCCATTTAGGGATGATCTGCACAATTTCGACATGGTTTTTAACTGATGTTTTGACAAAAAGGGAAATCCTACATTTGACCCCCCAATTTGTCTTCCCAATGTGGATTCCCCTGAATTGATTTTCCCCGTCTTGATGGCAAGCACTTTAGGCTTAAACCTTGAGAAATTTTGGTCATGAATGGAGCACTTTTAATTTAAAGGGGCATTTTGAGGTAAGGCTATAGCCTTGGTAAATCTTCAGCAATAAAATTGAATATTGTCTATATCAGTCCATATCCTAGAGGGATTTTGTCCATGGCATTTTTAACAATGCTGTGCCTTTTGGTGATAATCAAAGCAATTTCAACATGAATTTTTAGTGATATTTGGACAAAAAGGGAAATCCTCCATTTGACCCCCCTGAATTGACTTGCCAAGGTGGCTTTCCCTGAATTGATTTGCCCCGTATTGATGGAAAGCACTTTAGCTTTAACCTGAGAAATTAGGAGATGAACGGAGCCCTTTGCATTTAAAGGGGCATTTTAAGGTAAGGCTATAGCTAACATAGCCATTATCACCTGGGGGCCGCCATTAGACCCCGACGGCACTATGACTAACACCTTCACAACTCCGCAGTATATGCCAGGGATGCCTCCCATTGGTCAATAATACAATAGCCATGTGCCATATAGCCTTGGTAAATTTTCAGCCAAAAATTCGAAGGTCCTCTGAATCAGTCCATATCTCAGTGGGATATTGTCCCTGACATTTTAAACAATTTTTTTTCCCATTTAGTGATGATCTGCACAATTTCGACATGGTTTTTAAGCGATGTTTTGACAAAAAGGGAAATCTTCCATTTCACCCCCCAATTTGACTTCCCAATGAGGATTCCCCTAAATTGATTTGCCCCATCTTGATGGCAAGCACTTTAGCCTCAACTGTGAGAATTTTGGTCATGAATGGCACACTTTGAATTTAAAGGGGCATTTTGAGGTAAGGCTTTAGCCTTGGTAAATTTTCAGCCAAAAATTTGAAGGTTCTCTGAAAAAGCTCATATCCTAGAAGGATATTGTCCATGGTATCTTTAACAATGCTGTGCCTTTGGGTGATAATCTGAGCAATTTCAACATGAATTTTAGTGATATTTTGACAAAAAAGGAAATCTTCCATTTGACCCCCCCAATTCGACTTCCCAATGTGGATTCCCCTAAATTGATTTGCCCCATATTGATGGCAAGCACTTTAGACATAACTGTGAGAAATTAGGAGATGACCAGACCCCTTTGAATTTACAGGGGCATTTTGAGGTAAGGCTCTAGCCTTGGTGAATTTTCAGACAAAAATTTGAAGGTCGTCTGAATCAGTCCATATCACAGTGGGATATTGCCCTTATATTTACAACAATTCTTTTTCCATTTAGGGATGATCTGCACAATTTCAACATGGTTTTTAAGCGATGTTTTGACAAAAAGGGAAATCGTCCATTTGACCCCCCAATTTGACCTCTCAATGAGGATTCCCCTGAATTGATTTGCCCCATCTTGATGGCAAGCACTTTAGCCTCAACCTTGAGAATTTTGGTCATGAACGGCGCACCTTTAATTGAAAGGGGCATTTTCAGGTAAGGCTATAGCCTTGGTAAAATTTCAGCCAAAAATTTGAATTTTCTCTGTATCAGTCCATATCCTACAGGCATATTGTCCATGGTATTTTTAACAATGGTGTGCCTTTGGATGAGTATCCGAGCAATTTCAACATGAATTCTAGTGATATTTTAACAAAAAAGGAAATCTTCCATTTGACCCCCCCAATTCGACTTCCCAATGTGGATTCCCCTAAATTGATTTGCCCCATATTGATGGCAAGCACTTTAGCCTTAACTGTGAGAAATTAGGAGATGACTGGAGCCCTTTGAATTTAAAGGGACATTTTGAGGTAAGGCTATAGCCTTGGTGAATTTTCAGACAAAAATTTGAAGGTCGTCTGAATCAGTCCATATCACAGTGGGATATTGCCCTTATATTTACAACAATTCTTTTTCCATTTAGGGATGATCTACACAATTTCGATATGGTTTTTAAGCGTTGTTTTGACAAAAAGGGAAATCCTCGATTTGACCCCCCCCCCAATTTGTCTTCCCAATGTGGATTCCCCTAAATTGATTTGCCCCATCTTGATGGCAAGCACTTTAGGCTTAAACCTTGAGAATTTTTTGTCATGCACAGAGCACTTTTAATTTAAAGGGGCATTTTGAGGTAAGGCTATAGCCTTGGTAAATTTTCAGCCAAAAATTTGAAGGTTCTCTGAAATAGCTCATATCCTAGAGGAGTATTGTCCATGGCATTTTTAACAATGCTGTGCCTTTTGGTGATAATCAAAACAATTTCAATATGAATTTTTAGTGTTGTGCCTTTGGGTGATTATCTGAGCAATTTTAACATGAATTTTAGTCATATTTTGACGAAAAAGGAAATCCTCCATTTGACCCTCCCCAATTTGACTTCCCAATGTGGATTCCCTGAATTGAGTTGCCTCATCTTGATAGCAAGCACTTTAGGCTCAATCGTGAGAAACTTGGTAATGAACGGAGCAACTTTAATTGAAAGGGGCATTTTCAGGTAAGGCTATAGCCTTGGTAAATTTTCAGCCAAAAATTCCAAGGTTCTCTGAAATAGCTCATATCCTAGAGGGATATTGTCCATGGCATTTTTAACAATGCTGTGCCTTTTGGTGATAATCAAAGCAATTTCAACATGACTTTTTAGTGATATTTGGACAAAAAGGGAAATCATCCATTTTACCCCCCTGATTTGACTCCCCAAAGTGGATTCCCCTTTATTGTTTTGTCCTACCATGATGGCAACCATGTTGGCCTCAATCATCCACAATTCGGTGCTGAACGATGCACTTTCATTTCATAGGGCATTTTGAGGTAAGGCTATAGCCTTGGTGAATTTTCAGACAAAAATTCGAAGGTCTTCTGAATCAGTCCATATCTCAGTGCGATATTGTCCCTTATATTTACAACAATTTTTTTCCATTTAGGGATGATCTGCACAATTTCGACATGGTTTTTAACTGATGTTTTGACAAAAAGGGAAATCCTACATTTGACCCCCCCCCCAATTTGTCTTCCCAATGTGGATTCCCCTGAAATGATTTGCCCCATCTTGATGGCAAGCACTTTAGGCTTAAACCTTGAGAAATTTTGGTCATGAATGGAGCACTTTTAATTTAAAGGGGCATTTTGAGGTAAGGCTATAGCCTTGGTAAATCTTCAGCAATAAAATTGAATATTGTCTATATCAGTCCATATCCTAGAGGGATTTTGTCCATGGCATTTTTAACAATGCTGTGCCTTTTGGTGATAATCAAAGCAATTTCAACATGAATTTTAGTGATATTTTGACAAAAAAGGAAATCCTCCATTTGACCACTCCCCCGAATTCGACTTCCCAATGTGGATTCCCCTGAATTGAGTTGCCCCATCTTGATAGCAAGCACTTTAGGCTCAACCGTGAGAAATTTGTTCATGAACGGAGCACCTTTAATTGAAAGGGGCATTTTCAGGTAAGGCTATAGCCTTGGTAAAATTTCAGCCAAAAATTTTAATGTTCTCTGAAATAGCTCATATCCTAGAGGGATATTGTCCATGGCATTTTTAACAATGCTGTGCCTTTTGGTGATAATCAAAGCAATTTCAACATGACTTTTTAGTGATATTTGGACAAAAAGGGAAATCATCCATTTTACCCCACTGATTTGACTCCCCAAAGTGGATTCCCCTTTATTGTTTTGTCCTACCATGATGGCAACCATGTTGGCCTCAATCATCCAAAATTTGGTGCTGAACGATGCACTTTCATTTCATAGGGCATTTTGAGGTAAGGCTATAGCCTTGGTGAATTTTCAGACAAAAATTCGAAGGTCCTCTGAATCAGTCCATATCTCAGTGCGATATTGTCCCTTATATTTACAACAATTTTTTTTCCATTTAGGGATGATCTGCACAATTTCGACATGGTTTTTAAATGATGTTTTGACAAAAAGGGAAATCCTCCATTTGAGCCCCCCAATTTGTCTTCCCAATGTGGATTCCCCTGAAATGATTTGCCCCATCTTGATGGCAAGCACTTTAGGCTTAAACCTTGAGAAATTTTGGTCATGAATGGAGCACTTTTAATTCAAAGGGGCATTTTGAGGTAAGGCTATAGCCTTGGTAAATCTTCAGCAATAAAATTGAATATTGTCTATATCAGTCCATATCCTAGAGGGATTTTGTCCATGGCATTTTTAACAATGCTGTGCCTTTTGGTGATAATCAAAGCAATTTCAACATGAATTTTTAGTGATATTTGGACAAAAAGGGAAATCCTCCATTTGGTCCCCCTGAATTGACTTGCCAAAGTGGCTTTCCCTGAACTGATTTGCCCCGCATTGATGGCAAGCACTTTAGCTTTAACCGTGAGAAATTAGGGGAGATGAACGGAGCCCTTTGAATTTAAAGGGGCATTTTAAGGTAAGGCTATAGCCTTGGTAAATTTTCAGCCAAAAATTCGAAGGTCCTCTGAATCAGTCCATATCTCAGTGGGATATTGTCCCTGACATTTTCAACAATTTTTTTCCCATTTAGTCATGATCTGCACAATTTCGACATGGTTTTTAAGCGATGTTTTGACAAAAAGAGAAATCGTCCATTTCACCCCCCCAATTTGACTTCCCAATGAGGATTCCCCTGAATTGATTTGCCCCATCTTGATGGCAAGCACTTAAGCCTCAACCGTGAGAATTTTGGTCATGAACGGCGCACTTTGAACTTAAAGGGGCATTTTGAAGTAAGGCTTTAGCCTTGGTAAATTTTTAGCCAAAAAATTGAAGGTTATCTGAAAAAGCTCATATCCTAGAGGGATATTGTCCATGGTATCTTTAACAATGCTGTGCCTTTGGGTGATTATCTGAGCAATTTCAACATGAATTTTAGTGACATTTTGACAAAAAAGGAAATCCTCCATTTGACCCTCCACCCAATTCGACTTCCCAATGTGGATTCCCCTGAATTGAGTTGCCCCATCTAGATAGCAAGCACTTTAGGCTCAACCGTGAGAAATTTGGTCATGAACGGAGCACCTTTAATTGAAAGGGGCATTTTCAGGTAAGGCTATAGCCTTGGTAAAGTTTCAGCCAAAAATTTGAATCTTCTGTGTATCAGTCCATATCCTACAGGCATATTGTCCATGGTATTTTTAACAATGGTGTGCCTTTGGATGAGTATCCGAGCAATTTCAACATGAATTCTAGTGATATTTTGACAAAAAAGGAAATCTTCCATTTGACCCCCCCCCCAATTCGACTTCCCAATGTGGATTCCCCTAAATTGATTTGCCCCATATTGATGGCAAGCACTTTAGCCTTAACTGTGAGAAATTAGGAGATGACTGGAGCCCTTTGAATTTAAAGGGGCATTTTGAGGTAAGGCTTGGTGAATTTTCAGACAAAAATTTGAAGGTCGTCTGAATCAGTCCATATCACAGTGGGATATTGCCCTTATATTTACAACAATTCTTTTTCCATTTAGGGATGATCTGCACAATTTCGATATGGTTTTTAAGCGTTGTTTTGACAAAAAGGGAAATCCTCGATTTGACCCCCCCCCCCCAATTTGTCTTCCCAATGTGGATTCCCCTAAATTGATTTGCCCCATCTTGATGGCAAGCACTTTAGGCTTAAACCTTGAGAATTTTTTGTCATGCACAGAGCACTTTTAATTTAAAGGGGCATTTTGAGGTAAGGCTATAGCCTTGGTAAATTTTCAGCCAAAAATTTGAAGGTTCTCTGAAATAGCTCATATCCTAGAGGAGTATTGTCCATGGCATTTTTAACAATGCTGTGCCTTTTGGTGATAATCAAAACAATTTCAATATGAATTTTTAGTGTTGTGCCTTTGGGTGATTATCTGAGCAATTTTAACATGAATTTTAGTCATATTTTGACGAAAAAGGAAATCCTCCATTTGACCCTCCCCAATTTGACTTCCCAATGTGGATTCCCTGAATTGAGTTGCCCCATCTTGATAGCAAGCACTTTAGGCTCAACCGTGAGAAACTTGGTAATGAACGGAGCAACTTTAATTGAAAGGGGCATTTTCAGGTAAGGCTATAGCCTTGGTAAATTTTCAGCCAAAAATTCCAAGGTTCTCTGAAATAGCTCATATCCTAGAGGGATATTGTCCATGGCATTTTTAACAATGCTGTGCCTTTTGGTGATAATCAAAGCAATTTCAACATGACTTTTTAGTGATATTTGGACAAAAAGGGAAATCATCCATTTAACCCGCCTGATTTGACTCCCCAAAGTGGATTCCCCTTTATTGGTTTTGTCCTACCATGATGGCAACCATGTTGGCCTCAATCATCCACAATTCGGTGCTGAACGATGCACTTTCATTTCATAGGGCATTTTGAGGTAAGGCTATAGCCTTGGTGAATTTTCAAACAAAAATTCGAAGGTCCTCTGAATCAGTCCATATCTCAGTGCGATATTGTCCCTTATATTTACAACAATTTTTTTCCATTTAGGGATGATCTGCACAATTTTGACATGGTTTTTAACTGATGTTTTGACAAAAAGGGAAATCCTACATTTGACCCCCCCCCCAATTTGTCTTCCCAATGTGGATTCCCCTGAAATGATTTGCCCCATCTTGATGGCAAGCACTTTAGGCTTAAACCTTGAGAAATTTTGGTCATGAATGGAGCACTTTTAATTTAAAGGGGCATTTTGAGGTAAGGCTATAGCCTTGGTAAATCTTCAGCAATAAAATTGAATATTGTCTATATCAGTCCATATCCTAGAGGGATTTTGTCCATGGCATTTTTAACAATGCTGTGCCTTTTGGTGATAATCAAAGCAATTTCAACATGAATTTTAGTGATATTTTGACAAAAAAGGAAATCCTCCATTTGACCACTCCCCCGAATTCGACTTCCCAATGTGGATTCCCCTGAATTGAGTTGCCCCATCTTGATAGCAAGCACTTTAGGCTCAACCGTGAGAAATTTGTTCATGAACGGAGCACCTTTAATTGAAAGGGGCATTTTCAGGTAAGGCTATAGCCTTGGTAAAATTTCAGCCAAAAATTTTAATGTTCTCTGAAATAGCTCATATCCTAGAGGGATATTGTCCATGGCATTTTTAACAATGCTGTGCCTTTTGGTGATAATCAAAGCAATTTCAACATGACTTTTTAGTGATATTTGGACAAAAAGGGAAATCATCCATTTTACCCCACTGATTTCACTCCCCAAAGTGGATTCCCCTTTATTGTTTTGTCCTACCATGATGGCAACCATGTTGGCCTCAATCATCCAAAATTTGGTGCTGAACGATGCACTTTCATTTCATAGGGCATTTTGAGGTAAGTATTAATCAAAGGATATCTATGAAATTAATACAAAGGTTGGTTCTAAGAGCTATAAGAGCGCTCAAACTTTGTATAAGAGCGTTCATGCCCCACTGCACACCAGCCAGGTCATTTACAAACACTCTCTCTGACATCAAAGGCTCCGACCTAATGGTTCACTGCACAATATAATAAAAATGAGGGTCTCAGTGTGCGACCTCATGGTTCAATGCACAAATTAATAACTTGTAAGTGAATGCAACCGGCCGTCACGGGTGCCTGAGCACCGCTGACGCCGTCATGAGTGTCTGAGCACTCTAATGACTGAACAATGGGTTACATAAGCACGACGCCATAACCTTCCGGTCGCTCTAGCGTCGCTCCTGAGCGAGCTAGGTCAAATATCAAAGCATTTATGGAAAGCCCATAATTAGTCGGTCAAAATGAGCCCAAGATCAAGGCGGAACTCCCATTATTAAGGAAGTTATGCTATGGAGACTGAAAGGAGCTCTGAGTTCCCTACAGACAAACCGGCAGGAGTTACGCGCCTATCCAACGGGCATTATAAACTTGACATATTCAACTCCGCGCATGCGCGAAATGGCGGTTATAAACGCATAAACGACCGAGATATGAGGGTCTGAAGTTGCAGAACCGACCAAGACAATGGGGGACACAGCGGCGCCCATGGGGGTCCTTTGTCCCCCTGTGACACTTGAAAGACTCCCCTCAAACAATTGTAGAGTTAGGCAGATGCTGCTGGCTCCAGTCAGTCTGGAGGTGCTTTTCCAAGATTTGCTACAAATAGCCTGTCTGCACCTCCAGGAGGACAGAACACCAAGAACCACTCCAGAGGTAACATCTCCAGTCATCTCCTGCTACCTGCTATACCACTGCACTATGGTGAAACTATGCTAGACAGGCATTGGTTTCCATCATTAGTGGCCAGAGGCTATCTTCCTCAAGACATCCACCAGAGGGTAAAGTTATTCATTATTACATTAAGCAGCAGGCCAGGAGCTAGGTGTGGGAACCCACCTAGAACTATGCTGGACATTGTATTATTGTTACCTCACAGGTGGAGTGGAACAGAACATTATACTTTATAAATTACTGTATATTTACTGTATGTACAAATTACCTACATACTAACTACTGTATGATTGATATTTCTTACATGTTGCCTAAAGCTGAATAAACCAGTGATAACTGGAAATAACACTATTTATTGAGAGCTTAATGTATTTACTCCATACACCACTAGTCATATGATATTTCTCATATGACAACTTGATCATGCACAATTACTAGTATGACAAAGTGGTGGAGAACATCCTACTAAGATCCCAAATTACCCAATGCTCTCTAAAAATCAAGCTGGCAACATTACTGAAAGCAATCATACACACAGTAAACCCCACTCCACCCACCCAGTGACCTTGACACCATGCCCACCAAGGTCACCAGTGGGAGCTCCCACATACCAGTGAGATCTCCCACATACCAGTGAGATCTCCCACACATCAATGAGATCTCCCACACGTCAGTGAGGTCTCCCAAACATCAGTGAGGTCTCCCAAACGTCAGTGAGGTCTCCCACACGTCAGTGAGGTCTCCCACACATCAGTGAGATCTCCCACACATCAGTGAGATCTCCCACACATCAATGAGATCTCCCACACATCAGTGAGATCCCCCACACATCAATGAGATCTCCCACACATCAGTGAGATCCCCCACACATCAATGAGATCTCCCACACATCAATGAGATCTCCCACACATCAATGAGATCTCCCACACATCAATGAGATCTCCCACACATCAGTGAGATCTCCCACACATCAATGAGATCTCCCACACATCAATGAGATCTCACACACATCAATGAGATCTCTCACACAACAGTAAGATCTCCCACATATCAGTGAGATCTCCCACACATCAATGAGATCTCCCACACGATCAGTGAGATCTCCCACATATCAGTGAGATCTCCCACACATCAATGAGATCTCCCACACGATCAGTGAGATCTCCCACATATCAGTGAGATCTCCCACACATCAATGAGATCTCCCACACGATCAGTGAGATCTCCCACACGTCAGTGAGGTCTCCCACACGTCAGTGAGGTCTCCCACACGTCAGTGAGGTCTCCCACACGTCAGTGAGGTCTCCCAAACGTCAGTGCGGTCTCCCAAACGTCAGTGAGGTCTCCCACACGTCAGTGAGGTCTCCCACACGTCAGTGAGGTCTCCCACACGTCAGTGAGGTCTCCCACACGTCAGTGAGGTCTCCCAAACGTCAGTGAGGTCTCCCAAAATGTCAGTGAGGTCTCCCACATGTCAGTGAGGTCTCCCACACGTCAGTGAGGTCTCCCACACGTCAGTGAGGTCTCCCACACGTCAGTGAGGTCTCCCACACGTCAGTGAGGTCTCCCACATGTCAGTGAGGTCTCCCACACATCAGTGAGGTCTCCCAAACATCAGTGAGGTCTCCCCAATGACATTCTCAGTTTGATCTCCAACATGTCAGTGATACCTACAACACACCAGTGATCCCACACCTTCCACCATGGCCGACACTGAAGAAGGTCCTCAACCCAATCAGGCAGCTGAAAGGATAAGGGCCTACGAAAAGACCATCCAAGATGCAGTTACTGCCCTAGAAGCAAACAAAGCCCAACATGATGCTCATGCCCTTGCCTCAAAGGAAAGGGAGAGGATCCTCAGTCAACAATTAGATGACCATCGGAAGGCCCTAGAACAGGCACAACAACAGATATCAGATCTCATGAAGCTGGTATCAACTCAGACCTCACAGCCTCCCACACCCACCACAACACCTATTGTCACACCATCTGCCTCTGGATCCAAGGAGGATGTCATGATCTCCATGATGTCCAACATGACCAGGATCCTAGACAGACAACAACACGACGACAGGAAGATCAGGCAACACGAGGTAACCAAACCCAAAACTTTTTCTCACCCATCACCACTCATGTCAACAGCACTATTTATTGATCACAAATTCCCAGAGTATCTGAAGGACAGGTACAAATTAACAGACAGTGACACCATGGTAACATATTTACCCAAGTACCTTGAAGGACAAGCATTGGCTTGGTTTGAAACCTTCAAGGAAAGTGCCACACCTGATAAGTTGACATGGTCCAATGTAGTACATGAACTAAAAGAGTATTTTGCTACTCAAGACAATATTATCTCCAGGACTGCACTCCGTGCACAAGAGATAGATGAACCTGTATCTGATTATGCAATGTATCTCAGAAAAGCGTGTAATGCCCAATGCCTAAAGGACGACACCTTATTTAAAACATTCACCCAAGGCATGAGGCCCTGGATCTCTGTAGCTCTTGAGAACAAGAAAATAGACTCTTTTAACCAAGCCCTAGACCTAGCCTTAGAGGTTGAGACCCAAGAAAGATCTAGGAAAACAAGGGATGCAGAGTCTAACCCACAGCCTACTAAGAAAAAGGTCCAGGAAATCACCACTAGTTCAGATGAAGATGTTAACCTAATGTCTAGTGCCCATGTAAGGCAACAGGAAGCTAAGGCTATATCCAAAGACCCTACCGGTAGATATAGAGGAAATAACTATGACCCCAACTACCAATCCAATAGAGGTAGAGGTAGGGGGGGCAACAGCAACAACCGGGGGGGTCACAACAGTAGGAAATACAACAGCTCTTCCAACTCCAACAATGGTAACTCTTCATACTGTGATAGGAGAGACAGAACCCCAAGTAATGGCAGATCCTATAATAATCAGGGATCCAACAGTAGGAGCCATAGTCCACATAGGAACTACAACTCTGGATCCTACAACAACAATGGTTCCTACAACAACAGCCAGGGTTCAAACAACTCTGGATCCTATAATCAAGGATCCAACAGTAGGAGCCACAGTCCACATAGGAACTACAACAGTGGATCCTACAACAAAAACGGTGCCTACAACAATCAGGGATCCAACAACTCCGGATCCTACAGCAACCAGGGTTCTAATAACTCTGGACAATACAGCAACTCTGGTCATTATAACCAGGGTTTCAACCCACATCAGGAGGATCACAAACCTAACACAAGAGGCTACCAGGGGAACCAACACAGTAACCCCCAAACAATACCTCAAGTGATGGATCAACTCTCCAAGCTCCTGGTCGCAAGCATCGCAACCAGCCCACAGAACCAGGAAAACTAGGATGTCACAGTGCCGATGGGCCAGTGCACTGTGACACCCCAAAAACAAACAATCAATCAGGATCAACAAGGATCCAACCAGAGACAATTGCTAGTGCCAATCTACCATCTAACAGACAGAGACGTCCATCAGTGATACACATCACCCCACCAGATTCATCATCAAAGGATACAGGTGAGAGTACCAAGCTTTCTATTGTACTTCTTCAAAATGGCTGTATCAATGCAAATCTATATGATGTTTCAGATGTACAATGTTTGGTTGATACAGGTGCTACTATCACCTGTGTCAGACAATCATTCCTCATGGATCTCCAAAAGAGATTCCATATCCAACTGAGGAAATCTAAAATCAACATCCATTTGGCAGATGGATCGGTGTGTCATGTTAGACATTCAGCTCTGCTGAACTTTAGAATCCAAGGTGTCAGATTCCAATACCAATTTGCTGTAATACCCAACCTCACACAGCCCGTTGTTCTCGGCACAGATTTCTTAAGCACTACAAAATCTCAAATTGAATTTAATGTTGATCCTGAACAAATTCTCAAACCCATTAGGGCAGTGAGGGACTTTACCATCCCTCCATTCTCTGAACTTGCAGTATTGGGTAAAGTCACATCTACTCAATCACTGCAAGGCAAAACTGGAGTAGTAGATAACCTCCAAAGAAACAACAATGCCCCATATCTAGTTCAAAGGGCAGCAGTAACCCCCAGGGAAAATAACAAACATCCCCTAGTGTTACTCAACACCAGCAGGCGCCCACATAAAATCAAAAAGGGTGCCATCATAGCTCTATTTCAGGAAGTCAAGGAATCTGATTTAGAAAAACCTCAACAGGTGTCAGACACTACCACACACACTGATCAATCCATCTCAGCCATACTGCCTGAGGATGTAACTCAATTCAGTGACACAGACTCAGACTGTGAGTCCACATATGCTGACCCTGAACCCAACTCAATCAGACTCCCTGAAATAGCTGCTATACATAGTGAGGCACATGACCTCGAGCCAGAATTGGAAGAGAATGTTCCACCAAAATCTGTGCTCACATCCAAAGATCAGCATGATAGATTAGGATCACTGCTGACCAAGTATGATGATATATTTGTAGGAAAAGATGGAGACATTGGTGCTACACACCTGTATACCCACTCAATACATGTAAAGCCTGAGGCAGTACCATGTCATTTCCTACCATATAGACAAACACCAGAAAAACAGGCCGCAATAGGGGAAGAGTGTGAAAGGCTAGTACAACAGGGCATTCTGAGAGAATGTGCTGAGGGCCCCTGGGCTTCCAGATCCTTTTTAGTACAAAAATCATCGGGAGGCCATAGGCTCGTCACAGATTTTCGTTATCTGAGCCAGAACACGATAAATCAAGCCTTATCTACACCCCGGGCCGATGACACTCTAGACATGATAGGGTCACTCAGACCAAGAGTATTCAGTAAGCTAGATGCCCAACAGGAATTTTTTTCAAATTCCTATAAGAGAGGAGGACCAGCATAAAACCGCATTCATAGCAAACGACAAAAAATATGTCTACGAAAGGATGCCAATGGGTTTAGCGACCGCACCTGCAGGGTTCTGCCATCTAGTCACATTAATTCTAAACAAACTCAAATACAAATGTGCCCTACCATACCTAGATGACATATTGGTATTATCACCATCAATCGAACAACACTTCCATGACCTGGAAGATGTGTTCAACAGCCTAAGAGTTGGTAAACTCAAACTGAAGAAATCAAAATGTGAATACTTCATAGACAGAATAGACTTCTTGGGAATGAGAGTCACACCCATGGGACTGCAACCATCTCCCACAAAGGTGGAATCAATCAAAACCTTCCCAACACCAAAATCAGTCAAAAATGTCAGATCCTTCACAGGCCTATGCCAATACTTCAAAAAGTTTATCAAAGGTTATGCCCAAATTGCTAGACCATTGTATGATCTACAGACACATCTCAAAGCATTTGTCTGGACAGAGGATGCAGATAATGCTTTCAAAACATTAAAGCATGCCCTCTGTACCAATGCTCTTCTCAGATATCCAAACTATGAGAAAGAGTTCAGTTTGGCAACTGATGCTTCCAATGTGAGTTTAGGAGCTGTACTCTCACAGAGAGATAATGAAGGAGTGCTCAGACCAGTAGCCTTTGCAGGTAGAACCCTCTCCAAACATGAGAGAAATTACAATACCACAGAGAGAGAACTACTGGGAGTAGTGTATGGAGTATTACACTTCAGACACTATCTAGAGACTAGACACTTCCAATTATACACAGACCATGCAGCCTTAATCCCATTATTAACCAATACAGGACTCACACATAGATGGGCCAGATGGGCTCTAGACATACAGCAATTTTCATTCACCATCCAACACGTAAAAGGTGATGATAACACACCACCAGATGCTATGTCTAGAAGAGAATACCCAGACTCTGGACCCATGACTAACCCTCCACCCCCACCAAGGGGAGTTAGAGCAGCCAGTAGAACCAAGTTTGCAAAAGTAACAAAGAAAGTACCATTCAAAAGGGATGATCCACCCAACACCATTGAAAGGCCAGAGACACCCATTAGGGGTATCTTGAAGCAATCTACACACTATGTGTTTTGCCATTGTGAGAGAGAATACTCACAACTCTTTCCAGAGAATGACTTCGAGCCTATTGAATTCTCATCACTCAATCAGATGCTGAAGGCAACTCCTAAGGAGCCACCCTTCACCCCACCTGACTCAGATGATGAAGATGCAGAAGACACAATATATGCTATTACTCAAGCAACTTCCAAATCAGTCAGATTCTTTGAACCAATGCAGGGAGAGGAAACATCAAACCATTTGTGTCCTATGACCACACGCTCAAAGACTAGAGAAATGATTCAGGAGGGCACACCAAAACCCCCCACACAATCACAAACTATTCTAAATGAGAAAAAGGTCACAGGAAACAAACCTACCAAAACCCCACCTGCCAGGAAAAATGTCACAAAAGACACTGCATCTACTAAGTCAAAGAACTCTGAGACAAAGAAGAATGACAAAAAGCAAATTGTGCCTTTAAAGAAAAAGGTTGCCACTCCCATCAATGCGAGAATAGGCCCTCCAAAGGAGCCTACACACCAAAACAAGAGTGACACACCCCAACAAAAGGCACAAGATAGGCCAATACTCGATGAAAAAGAAAAAGAAAGAGACAGAATAAAACAACATGTGCTAGATATAAATCAATTACTGGATCAGATCCCCGACACATCCATCTCAGGTACAAACCTTGGCTTGGAACAAAGGAAGGACAAGGAACTATTGCCCCTCATACAATATCTTGAGGATGGGACCTTGCCTGCACCAAAAGCACAAGGAAATAGAATCATCAACCAAGGCCAGACATACACCTTGGTAAATGGTACATTAGTCCATATATGCCCCATAAATTGGAGAAAAACCAATACTGTACCACTTCAAATTGTTATACCACAGCAATGGGTAACAAGTACACTACAGTATTTCCATGACTCACCTACTGGCGGCCATCTTGGTTCAAGTAGAATGCTGTCAGCACTCCGACCTAGGGTATATTGGAAGTCTATGCTAGCAGACACAACAAAATATGTTTCCACCTGCCACACATGCCTCACAGCAAAAAGGCAAGTACACTCACACAAAACACCAATGACAGTGAGAGAGTACATGGCTTCACCAATGAAGTTCCTAAACCTCGACGCGGTGGGACCACTTCCCACAACGGCCAGGGGGAACAAACATATACAAGTCTGCATAGATTATGCTACCAGATATGCAACAGCTTGGGCTACTACTGACTTAAAAGCTGAAACAACAGCAGCAGAGTTCTACAAGAATATAATTTGTCATCATGGAACACCAGCCACTCTTCAAACAGACAATGGAACATGTTATACAGGTGCAAAGTTCACAAAGTTAACTAAACACCTCAAGATCAAACATAAATTCTCCTCACCATACAGGCCACAATCAAATGGGCTTGTAGAGAGATTCAATGCTAGCATTGGCACAGCGCTCAGAGCATTCTGCTCAAAGCACCAAAACAATTGGGATTCATTTATTGAACCCATAACCTTTGCATTAAACAACACTGAATCCCAAACCACAGGATTCACCCCTTTCTTCCTACTCCATGGAAGAAACCCAGCCACCCCAATGGACTTAGGGCTGGGAATACAGGAAGACATATCCACCGTAGCAGACCATGTAGCTAACATGATAACAAATCAAGATACCTCTAGGAGGAAAGCTATAGAAAGGGTCGCCAAGCTACAAAAGGAAAGGAAGGATAGATATGATAAGAAACTTACACCACAGGAAATCAAGGTCACCGACATGGTGTACCTAAACATACCAAGAATCCTGACCAACACAGAGTGTAAGAAACTTCAACCCCTTTTTATGGGACCATATGTTGTAGTAGATAGACCTAGTTCGACAAATGCCAAACTCAAAAACTTGGACACCAATCTATTGGTGGCCAGACCAGTGCACATAGACAGACTGAAAAAGGTTGTGGCTGTCAGAAACAATGAATTTGCACACAGGCTTATTCCACATGAGGCCAAATACTACAACAAAATTGTAAGGAACAAAAATGATATCACCCTTACAAGAGAAACCACAGGCATAGGCCCTATCAAGCCTAGGCCTGCACACCACATACTAAGAAAAACATCTAGGTGTGGTGCAGTTTCAAGAAATTAGAAACAGATTGAGATACCAAAAGAACATAAGATTTTCAAAATGTATTACAAATTCTCTTCATCCACACATAAGACATGTGTGACTGATAATGAATTACTTATATGTATATAAAGCCAATCAAATTTGTAAATATATCAGTAGGTTATTGCCTCTGAATGGTCAAAGTCTGGGACCCTCCAAGTAAAGCAGACATGAAGTCTAAGAAGAGTAAGGGTAACACAATGGAGTGTCTAAAGCCTAATCCCCACATGAAAGAGCGCGCTATGCCAACACAGCAGTCTTTAGAGATCAATTGACCTTACAAGCTACCCTCAGACAACTGTCTAGACGGTCATGAATGGCTGTCCTGGATGACAGGAGGAGCTAATTACCAGTACACAGATTATACAATAGAGCCCCACAGTTGCAGACACTGGAGATTAGGTGCACTGACTCCAGAGAAACAATACCATGCCCACAGTGGATGTGGGTAGGGTAGGCTACATAAGAAGCACTGTGGACCATAGCCCACCATCAGTCTTCATCCAGCTGCAGTCTGGAACACAAGTCTACAGGACCCCACTTGGGAATTAGCCAGCCCACTTCTCCATTAGGAGAGACTGCACTAGGATAAAGAACACATCTACTTCACCTTCAACCTGACCTTACCATTTACTGGTCAATCTCTATAGACTCACCGGACATATTGCCAAGACAGCTCAATCTTGCAAAGGTACAGTTTGAACCACTTCATTTAAAGTGTTACACCATACACTTAGACTTTACCAGCACCAAATCACTACAAATTTGACAAGACTTTAAACAGCAAACTTGCTTTACACAAGCACCATGGGGAGACTGAGAGTTTCACCCATACTGCTAACTATGCTGTTATTATATACTATAGAACCACTTACTGCAGGTTATACACCTGTGGTGAGACAAAACATAGGAGTAGTATTCAAACCTAGCCCTCAACCATTGGTCAATGGACATACAACCACAACACTATTGTTAGCTATCCCCTACAAGATACCTCGGGCACCCGTTACCCAAGGATCCATAAGGGATAGAATACTCCATTTGACCACTCCTACTCTACAAGATCATACCTCTGGCCAAATTATCCAACAAGCTAAGGAGCTAGACACCTTGCTGGAAATTGCAGACAAGGAGATAAATGAAACACTAGCCTCCATCAAATTGTTCCTATCCAACCCCATAAACACATTGGACAAGGCCAAAAGAGAGGCCATACTGGGTTTTCTAGCACCCCTGTTTCGCGGTGTGCTAGGTCTAGCCACAGTAGAAGATGTAAACCAAGTAATGGGACAGCTCAAGAACATAGATGAAATACTAAGAAAATTTGCTAAACAAGATCAGGAAGCAGCTAGTCTCATTGAAAAGATCACAGACAGACAAGATAAGTTTGTTAAAACATACATCCAAGATAAGAAGGTACTGGACAGCACAATCAACACCATAGGTGACACCGTCAACCTGTGGGCCTCTAACATGTCCAGGTCACTTGACTCATATTCAAGGCACGAGAAAACTCAAAGGGAGAAAATGCAAGTATTAAATGATGCACTAATTATCATAGCAGCAAGAATGAATACAGTTCAATCACTGCAAAGGACAAATGCAGCCCTGAGGATGCTATCATCAGGAATCCTAACCCCTGATATAGTACCACCCTCAGACCTTGCTAGATACTTAATTGACATTAATAACAAACTTAGGATCACACACCCTGGAGCACAAGTCGCAATTAATGACTTAGATTTCTATTATTCACAGAAGCTGACCTCATACACTTACTCAGCTCACCATATATATATATTCATCTGGACATTATAATTCAATCTACCACCTCAACCTTCAAACTGTACCAAATGATTACATCACCCATGCCTATAGACACACAGGAGACCCCCACCAGAGGAGTCACCAAATTACAAACCACGACTGAGTTTCTAGCAGTATCTTACGATGAATCATTATTTATCGAATTGGACTCAGCAGATATGCAGGCATGTGAAGGTACTACAGTAAAGGTATGCAGAGATGTAAATGGTAGAATCTATAAACACAGGCCTACATGCCCTGTAGCCATTTTTACTAACCAGGCTCAACAGATTAAGGAACATTGCAAGTTTACAGTTTCACCACTGCAAGCACCTACCACCCATGCTATTTCCATTTCTGAAGATGAGTATCTGGTCACTACTAATGAACCCCATTACTTTATCAACTGCCATGGTAAAACGTCTGAAACTCGAAAAGCCCAGTCCTACTCAATCATAGGTGTACCCTGTGGGTGCACGATCAGTGTAGGAGAATTTTCTCTTCCGAACACAAGGTTGCCCTGTAACTCAACCTTATCATTTCATTACATTCTCAAGACAATTAATTTACCATTCATGGCAGCACTTAACAAAATTTCTGAAACCAAACCAGATGAAAGAGAGAATCTTCCAAATTTCCCAGTAGTGAACCTTTCTAGAACCTTAGAAAAACTACAGGAAAATCCAATCATGGATGATATTACTCAACTAAATTTAGAGCCCTTTGCCAAAACAGTATTAAAAGATGCCTCCAACCTTAATAAGGAAATGGAAACGCGCTACGAGGAATCATACCTACGTCGGGTTACAGAGCATCCAATCTTCCAAAGCTTAGCACTCATCCTAGGGATATCAGCTCACATTTTTATAGTATACATACTACTCAAATTATACAGACTAGGAGGGACTGTAGCCTACCTGCCTACAGCCAAAGCATTCAGACTAGTCACCGAGCTGCCCCTACACAAATTGCTCCCAGATAAGAATCCTACCAAATTAACCCCTACAGAGGAAACCCACACCCCTTTCCTCACAATTCAGGAAACCCACACCCTGATAATTGCTATATTATTCACCCTGACCATCTACTCAGCCTACAGAATAATGAAGTACCTTAAGAAATTTGCACAGACACACTGTGGCAAGAAAAATGTGGCCAAGCGCACAAACCCCACAATATATTTTAAAATATATTGTGGAGACTCAAACTTCGCGCTACCCTTGAGGCCAATACCACATGAATTTGATGAGATTAAGTCAGCAGCTGCCCCTACCTATAAGGATATAGTGGTTAAAACCTTCCCACTACCTAAGGCTATATTTACCTGGAATGGACCAGCAGTTATAACAACACAGAGAGGAGAATTTGCTTATCACCTCCCTCAGGTGATACACCTACCTTGGCGCACTAGGTTCAGTACTATACCAGCCCTTAAAAACAAAGGACTGTACTACTCCATGCTTCTCCAGAATGATTGTGGCACCAGCCCGGTGACCATGACAGCACTGGAAAATACAACAGATATAATTATTGACGAACAACAGGAGGAGACCGCAAGGTCAAACATGCAGACTATTGCTAATTTTCTAAACCACCAGCCCTCCCCGGTGACTGTGGAAACAGCCTAGACTGCCCACAGCCTAGGCTGCCCCCAGTCCACCACCAGGAGACAACACATCAGAGACAGTATTCAGAACTTTTCGGACAATTTGCCGGCCCTGAAAAGGGCCTTTGGGATGGCGGGTTTTTACACCCTAGGTTTCAGTCAGTCGGGATCCTACCACAGATCCTCGGGTTCAACATCAATGGGAGAGTCCGAGTCCGAGTCCGAGCCATACATATGGCCGTGATCCTGCTCCCACTCAACGAGCCGGGCCTCCAGCATCCCCAGTCCATACTCGGCAGCCGTGGATGGATCCCCGGATGCCGCAAGATCGAGGAGGGACGCCGCCAACAGATAATCCCATAGCACTCGCTCCCGCGGCCCTAAGTTATAGTCCATGGGCCAGAAACCCATATTACCCAAGGCCCTAGTCAGAAGGGCCACAGTGGCCCCCCGACGCAAGGCTGAGCCTAAGAAATAGTGGCAGGAGTAATTACAGACCATCACATCACCATGCTCAATGATCTCCTTGAAATTCCTCACTATGTACCCATAATGGATGGTCTGGTTAGACTCAACCCGGGCCCTAACTGGACTCCCCACCTCCATCACCTGGGGGACAGGCAAAGCAAAGAGAGCTTGTAGATGGGCCATGGTACTACAGCAGTGATTTCCAGAGAGGAACTGATACTCCAATACCAGCCACACACTCCTTAAATGGACACACACACACCCCCCCCACCCTGAACTGTCCACTGACACCAAGCTAGGCACTGCCACAGACACATGCCAGAATCTGGCACCTAACACCTCAAGTGCCACCACTGCATGAGCACACCAGGGGGAGACTCACATCTCACTCCTGACACACCTCCACTGTCAATGAAATTATCAAAGTATTAGAAAAAAAAAAAAATACACAGCCACTTGTTGATGTATAATATGAAAATCTATGGTATTCTCACAAAGTCGATGATTAATGCGCGCATGTACGCGCAGAATTGCGAAATTGCAAATTACAAATTGTAAATTGTACAAATCTAACATTAATATACATGAATGCAGGTAGATAACTAAAACAAGTTTTTGTACCCACTAGCACTTGTATACTATACCAAGGTTTACTTAAAGTAACACACTTTAGGTACCCAAGAAAATTGTTGGAAAAATGAATGAAAAAAAAAAAAAAAAAAAATTGTTGAGAAAATGGTTGACATAAAACATGTTTACTTAAGATACTCACCAAATAATCTCTTCCAGGGACACATACTCAAGAAGGCTAGGGAAAAGTCAATTAAGCAGCGGCCCACTGCTGAAATTGCCAATTAATACACCCATATAGCAAAATCAATGAGTAACTCAGAGACAAACAAGCCTATTGTACATGAAGTACTTTGTTTTTCCGGCCCTCGGAAAAATTTGTCTCAAATCCCAAAAATTGTATAGTGTAAAATAGATTGTACGCTCGTACCCAATTTGCACACTAAAATTGTATGTTTGCACACCAGATTGTACGCTTGTACCCAATTTGCACACTAAAATTGTATGTTTGCACACCAGATTGTACGCTTGTACCCAATTTGCACACTAAAATTGTATGTTTGCACACTAGATTGTAAGTTTGTATCCAATTTACACACTTGAATTGTATGTTGCACATTATACGGTATGTCTGTACCCAATTCATACACTGAAATCAGATTTTTTTTTTAGAAATCAACATTTCTATGTGTATCCAAGCTGTACGCAAAATTATATATGTACATACAGAAACTATCAATTGAACGCAAAATTATATATTTGCACACTAAAATTGCCAAATGTACGCGAAATTATATATTTGCACACTAAAATTGTCAAATGTACGCGAAAATTATATATTTGCACACTAAAATTGTCAAATATACGCGAAAATTATATATTTGCACACTTAAATTGCCAAATGTACGCAAAAATTATATATTTGCATACTGAAATTGTCAATTGAACGCAATTACACGCGAAATTGTAAATTTGCACACTAAAAATTGTCATTTATGTTCAATTTGCACGCTAAATTGAACATTGAATGCCAAAATGGCACACTATTTGCCAAATTGTATGTTGTACATAAAAATGGAAAACTGTACCCAAAATTGATGTTACATAAGCAAATAAGCTCAGGTATGGTAAGATATAGAAACTCGGAAATGTACTTATACCCAGGAGAAAATTGTTTATACTGACAAAGCTCTACCACAAAAATTGCATTTGAAGCACTCCCCATCACTTCAAATCCTCCTACAAACAGTATATAACTCCAAAATAAGGTAAAAATTGTATAAATTGTACATTCCCTCGGCGAAATGACGGAGTTTCGCATTCTCTCGGGGGAGAGGGAGTATCCTATGATATACCATTTTATTATTCCATAAATTGTAACATATTTTGTATTAATCAAAGGATATCTATGAAATTAATACATAGGTTGGTTCTAAGAGCTATAAGAGCGCTCAAACTTTGTATAAGAGCGTTCATGCCCCACTGCACACCAGCCAGGTCATTTACAAACACTCTCTCTGACATCAAAGGCTCCGACCTAATGGTTCACTGCACAATATAATAAAAATGAGGGTCTCAGTGTGCGACCTCATGGTTCAATGCACAAATTAATAACTTGTAAGTGAATGCAACCGGCCGTCACGGGTGCCTGAGCACCGCTGACGCCGTCATGAGTGTCTGAGCACTCTAATGACTGAACAATGGGTTACATAAGCACGACGCCATAACCTTCCGGTCGCTCTAGCGTCGCTCCTGAGCGAGCTAGGTCAAATATCAAAGCCCATAATTAGACGGTCAAAATGAGCCCAAGATCAAGGCGGAACTCCCATTATTAAGGAAGTTATGCCATGGAGACTGAAAGGAGCTCCGAGTTCCCTACAGACAAACCGGCGGGAGTTACGCGCCTATCCAACGGGCATTATAAACTTGACATATTCAACTCCGCGCATGCGCGAAATGGCAGTTATAAACGCATAAACGACCGAGATATGAGGGTCTGAAGTTGCAGAACCGACCAAGACAATGGGGGACACAGCGGCGCCCATGGGGGTCCTTTGTCCCCCTGTGACACTTGAAAGACTCCCCTCAAACAATTGTAGAGTTAGGCAGATGCTGCTGGCTCCAGTCAGTCTGGAGGTGCTTTTCCAAGATTTGCTACAAATAGCCTGTCTGCACCTCCAGGAGGACAGAACACCAAGAACCACTCCAGAGGTAACATCTCCAGTCATCTCCTGCTACCTGCTATACCACTGCACTATGGTGAAACTATGCTAGACAGGCATTGGTTTCCATCATTAGTGGCCAGAGGCTATCTTCCTCAAGACATCCACCAGAGGGTAAAGTTATTCATTATTACATTAAGCAGCAGGCCAGGAGCTAGGTGTGGGAACCCACCTAGAACTATGCTGGACATTGTATTATTGTTACCTCACAGGTGGAGTGGAACAGAACATTATACTTTATAAATTACTGTATATTTACTGTATGTACAAATTACCTACATACTAACTACTGTATGATTGATATTTCTTACATGTTGCCTAAAGCTGAATAAACCAGTGATAACTGGAAATAACACTATTTATTGAGAGCTTAATGTATTTACTCCATACACCACTAGTCATATGATATTTCTCATATGACAACTTGATCATGCACAATTACTAGTATGACATAAGGCTATAGCCTTGGTGAATTTTCAGACAAAAATTCGAAGGTCCTCTGAATCAGTCCATATCTCAGTGCGATATTGTCCCTTATATTTACAACAATTTTTTTTCCATTTAGGGATGATCTGCACAATTTCGACATGGTTTTTAAATGATGTTTTGACAAAAAGGGAAATCCTCCATTTGAGCCCCCCAATTTGTCTTCCCAATGTGGATTCCCCTGAAATGATTTGCCCCATCTTGATGGCAAGCACTTTAGGCTTAAACCTTGAGAAATTTTGGTCATGAATGGAGCACTTTTAATTCAAAGGGGCATTTTGAGGTAAGGCTATAGCCTTGGTAAATCTTCAGCAATAAAATTGAATATTGTCTTTATCAGTCCATATCCTAGAGGGATTTTGTCCATGGCATTTTTAACAATGCTGTGCCTTTTGGTGATAATCAAAGCAATTTCAACATGAATTTTTAGTGATATTTGGACAAAAAGGGAAATCCTCCATTTGATCCCCCTGAATTGACTTGCCAAAGTGGCTTTCCCTGAACTGATTTGCCCCGCATTGATGGCAAGCACTTTAGCTTTAACCGTGAGAAATTAGGAGATGAACGGAGCCCTTTGAATTTAAAGGGGCATTTTAAGGTAAGGCTATAGCCTTGGTAAATTTTCAGCCAAAAATTCGAAGGTCCTCTGAATCAGTCCATATCTCAGTGGGATATTGTCCCTGACATTTTCAACAATTTTTTTCCCATTTAGTGATGATCTGCACAATTTCGACATGGTTTTTAAGTGATGTTTTGACAAAAAGGGAAATCGTCCATTTGACCCCCCAATTTGACTTCCCAATGAGGATTCCCCTGAATTGATTTGCCCCATCTTGATGGCAAGCACTTTAGCCTCAACCGTGAGAATTTTGGTCATGAACGGCGCACTTTGAATTTAAAGGGGCATTTTGAGGTAAGGCTTTAGCCTTGGTAAATTTTCAGCCAAAAATTTGAAGGTTCTCTGAAAAAGCTCATATCCTAGAGGGATATTGTCCATGGTATCTTTAACAATGCTGTGCCTTTGGGTGATAATCTGAGCAATTTCAACATGAATTTTAGTGATATTTTGACAAAACAGGAAATCCTCCATTTGACCCCCCCCCCAATTCGACTTCCCAATGTGGATTCCCCTGAATTGAGTTGCCCCATCTAGATAGCAAGCACTTTAGGCTCAACCGTGAGAAATTTGGTCATGAACGGAGCACCTTTAATTGAAAGGGGCATTTTCAGGTAAGGCTATAGCCTTGGTAAAGTTTCAGCCAAAAATTTGAATCTTCTGTGTATCAGTCCATATCCTACAGGCATATTGTCCATGGTATTTTTAACAATGGTGTGCCTTTGGATGAGTATCCGAGCAATTTCAACATGAATTCTAGTGATATTTTGACAAAAAAGGAAATCTTCCATTTGACCCCCCCCCCCAATTCGACTTCCCAATGTGGATTCCCCTAAATTGATTTGCCCCATATTGATGGCAAGCACTTTAGCCTTAACTGTGAGAAATTAGGAGATGACTGGAGCCCTTTGAATTTAAAGGGGCATTTTGAGGTAAGGCTTGGTGAATTTTCAGACAAAAATTTGAAGGTCGTCTGAATCAGTCCATATCACAGTGGGATATTGCCCTTATATTTACAACAATTCTTTTTCCATTTAGGGATAATCTGCACAATTTCGATATGGTTTTTAAGCGTTGTTTTGACATAAAGGGAAATCCTCGATTTGACCCCCCCCCCAATTTGTCTTCCCAATGTGGATTCCCCTAAATTGATTTGCCCCATCTTGATGGCAAGCACTTTAGGCTTAAACCTTGAGAATTTTTTGTCATGCACAGAGCACTTTTAATTTAAAGGGGCATTTTGAGGTAAGGCTATAGCCTTGGTAAATTTTCAGCCAAAAATTTGAAGGTTCTCTGAAATAGCTCATATCCTAGAGGAGTATTGTCCATGGCATTTTTAACAATGCTGTGCCTTTTGGTGATAATCAAAACAATTTCAATATGAATTTTTAGTGTTGTGCCTTTGGGTGATTATCTGAGCAATTTTAACATGAATTTTAGTCATATTTTGACGAAAAAGGAAATCCTCCATTTGACCCTCCCCAATTTGACTTCCCAATGTGGATTCCCTGAATTGAGTTGCCCCATCTTGATAGCAAGCACTTTAGGCTCAACCGTGAGAAACTTGGTAATGAACGGAGCAACTTTAATTGAAAGGGGCATTTTCAGGTAAGGCTATAGCCTTGGTAAATTTTCAGCCAAAAATTCCAAGGTTCTCTGAAATAGCTCATATCCTAGAGGGATATTGTCCATGGCATTTTTAACAATGCTGTGCCTTTTGGTGATAATCAAAGCAATTTCAACATGACTTTTTAGTGATATTTGGACAAAAAGGGAAATCATCCATTTTACCCCACTGATTTGACTCCCCAAAGTGGATTCCCCTTTATTGTTTTGTCCTACCATGATGGCAACCATGTTGGCCTCAATCATCCACAATTCGGTGCTGAACGATGCACTTTCATTTCATAGGGCATTTTGAGGTAAGGCTATAGCCTTGGTGAATTTTCAGACAAAAATTCGAAGGTCCTCTGAATCAGTCCATATCTCAGTGCGATATTGTCCCTTATATTTACAACAATTTTTTTCCATTTAGGGATGATCTGCACAATTTTGACATGGTTTTTAACTGATGTTTTGACAAAAAGGGAAATCCTACATTTGACCCCCCCCCCCAATTCGTCTTCCCAATGTGGATTCCCCTGAAATGATTTGCCCCATCTTGATGGCAAGCACTTTAGGCTTAAACCTTGAGAAATTTTGGTCATGAATGGAGCACTTTTAATTTAAAGGGGCATTTTGAGGTAAGGCTATAGCCTTGGTAAATCTTCAGCAATAAAATTGAATATTGTCTATATCAGTCCATATCCTAGAGGGATTTTGTCCATGGCATTTTTAACAATGCTGTGCCTTTTGGTGATAATCAAAGCAATTTCAACATGAATTTTAGTGATATTTTGACAAAAAAGGAAATCCTCCATTTGACCACTCCCCCGAATTCGACTTCCCAATGTGGATTCCCCTGAATTGAGTTGCCCCATCTTGATAGCAAGCACTTTAGGCTCAACCGTGAGAAATTTGTTCATGAACGGAGCACCTTTAATTGAAAGGGGCATTTTCAGGTAAGGCTATAGCCTTGGTAAAATTTCAGCCAAAAATTTTAATGTTCTCTGAAATAGCTCATATCCTAGAGGGATATTGTCCATGGCATTTTTAACAATGCTGTGCCTTTTGGTGATAATCAAAGCAATTTCAACATGACTTTTTAGTGATATTTGGACAAAAAGGGAAATCATCCATTTTACCCCACTGATTTGACTCCCCAAAGTGGATTCCCCTTTATTGTTTTGTCCTACCATGATGGCAACCATGTTGGCCTCAATCATCCAAAATTTGGTGCTGAACGATGCACTTTCATTTCATAGGGCATTTTGAGGTAAGGCTATAGCCTTGGTGAATTTTCAGACAAAAATTCGAAGGTCCTCTGAATCAGTCCATATCTCAGTGCGATTGTCCCTTATATTTACAACAATTTTTTTTCCATTTAGGGATGATCTGCACAATTTCGACATGGTTTTTAAATGATGTTTTGACAAAAAGGGAAATCCTCCATTTGAGCCCCCCAATTTGTCTTCCCAATGTGGATTCCCCTGAAATGATTTGCCCCATCTTGATGGCAAGCACTTTAGGCTTAAACCTTGAGAAATTTTGGTCATGAATGGAGCACTTTTAATTCAAAGGGGCATTTTGAGGTAAGGCTATAGCCTTGGTAAATCTTCAGCAATAAAATTGAATATTGTCTATATCAGTCCATATCCTAGAGGGATTTTGTCCATGGCATTTTTAACAATGCTGTGCCTTTTGGTGATAATCAAAGCAATTTCAACATGAATTTTTAGTGATATTTGGACAAAAAGGGAAATCCTCCTTTTGATCCCCCTGAATTGACTTGCCAAAGTGGCTTTCCCTGAACTGATTTGCCCCGCATTGATGGCAAGCACTTTAGCTTTAACCGTGAGAAATTAGGAGATGAACGGAGCCCTTTGAATTTAAAGGGGCATTTTAAGGTAAGGCTATAGCCTTGGTAAATTTTCAGCCAAAAATTCGAAGGTCCTCTGAATCAGTCCATATCTCAGTGGGATATTGTCCCTGACATTTTCAACAATTTTTTTCCCATTTAGTGATGATCTGCACAATTTCGACATGGTTTTTAAGTGATGTTTTGACAAAAAGGGAAATCGTCCATTTGACCCCCCAATTTGACTTCCCAATGAGGATTCCCCTGAATTGATTTGCCCTATCTTGATGGCAAGCACTTTAGCCTCAACCGTGAGAATTTTGGTCATGAACGGCGCACTTTGAATTTAAAGGGGCATTTTGAGGTAAGGCTTTAGCCTTGGTAAATTTTCAGCCAAAAATTTGAAGGTTCTCTGAAAAAGCTCATATCCTAGAGGGATATTGTCCATGGTATCTTTAACAATGCTGTGCCTTTGGGTGATAATCTGAGCAATTTCAACATGAATTTTAGTGATATTTTGACAAAAAAGGAAATCCTCCATTTGACCCCCCCCCCCCAATTCGACTTCCCAATGTGGATTCCCCTGAATTGAGTTGCCCCATCTTGATAGCAAGCACTTTAGGCTCAACCGTGAGAAATTTGGTCATGAACGGAGCACCTTTAATTGAAAGGGGCATTTTCAGGTAAGGCTTTAGCCTTGGTAAATTTTCAGCCAAAAATTTGAATGTTCTCTGTATCAGTCCATATCCTACAGCCATATTGTCCATGGTATTTTTAACAATGGTGTGCCTTTGGATGAGTATCCGAGCAATTTCAACATGAATTCTAGTGATATTTTGACAAAAAAGGAAATCTTCCATTTGACCCCCCCCCCCCAATTCGACTTCCCAATGTGGATTCCCCTTAATTGATTTGCCCCATCTTGATGGCAAGCACTTTAGCCTTAACCGTGAGAAATTAGGAGATGACCGGAGCCCTTTGAATTTAAAGGGGCATTTTGAGGTAAGGCTATAGCCTCGGTTAATTTTCAGTCAAAAATTCCAAGTTCCAAAAACCCTATCCTGGTTCAGAAGCTACTTGTCTGGTAGACTCCAGCGTACTAATGCAAATGGTCAAAGCTCAACATCTAAACTTATAACATTTGGCGTCCCCCAAGGCAGTGTTCTGGGGCCGTTACTTTTTGTTATTTACATAAATGACCTAGTTGAAAGTATAGTGCAATGCAAGTACTACTTGTATGCCGATGATCTTGCAATTATGGCTGAAAATAAATCTGTAGCTATTATAACAGCCCTACTGCAAGATGACCTGAATAACACCTATAGATGGTGTCAGACAAATAGGCTGACTGTAAACCAGGATAGGACCAAGGTGATGTGGTGCTACTTGCCGTGGAATATTCTTAACTAATCTGGTTTTGATCTGTCTATTGCAGGACAGAAACTTGGTGGGGTAAAACAGTTTAACTAAATCGGGCTAATTATTGATTGCAACTTGAGTTTTGTACCACAGGCTAATAAAGTTATTAGTCTAATGTATATGAGATTAACACAGCTTAGGAGGATAAGAAAGATTATTGATAGATCTCTTGTGCTAAGAATCCACAAACAGATGATACTGCCTATTCTTGAATATGGTGACTTGTTCGTGTGGTGTGCCCCTGATAGGGTCAATAAGAAACTTCAAGTTCTCCAAAATGATGGATTATGAATTGTTGAGCATATTTATAATGTGCAAGATGTAAATATAGATGACCTACACACAATTTGTGAAATAAACAAGCTAATTGAAAGGCGACGGCAGCATGTGCTATACTTCATGTACAATCATGTTAAAGTCCAAGATAGGCTGGTAGTACCGATCAGGAATTTACGGAGTAATTCGAAAATAAAGATCAAGGTGAGTCGCATATTCAAGGATGTTTATTCAAAGAGTCCTTTTTATCAAGGATGTGCTGAATGGGATAGGCTAACTGCATCACAACAGCATAGTCTGAGTAAGGATCACTTGGTACGTAGCCTAAAGAACCCATTAAGAAATGATGTTGATAACGTAGGCCATGAGGATGACATAGAAGATGGCAGTGTTCTGATTGTGGATAATCAGGAGTGATTGGTTGTTTTCACGGTTGCTGATTGTATATAGTGTTACTCAGCATGTGAGTCCCAGTTTGTAGATTGTAGATTCTAGATTGTTGTAAGGTTTGTTGCTTTACAGCTTATTGCATTTCTGGATGAGTTTCCTTGTCATTACATAATGCTCAGAATCAATCATGAATATGTGACTGTGTACTGGATGTGGAAATAGATGTGAGGTCATGTTGAATGGGTATATGGTATGGCTGAGCAACCCTTACTTGAATCTGTGTTTCTATGTCTTGTAACTGTCCTTGTAGTAATAATATTTTTGATGAAGTTGTATTGTCCACTAGAAAATGTCATATATATATTATGGGTATTGTTGATATTATAACAATTCTTTCCTCTATGCTTATATATGATTGGAAATAGTATCATTTGGATGAATATGTTGTTCACTGTTAAATTATCATTGACCTTTATGAGTGTTGCATACTGCCTTTGACCTTCATGAAAAGGATATTTTGTGTACCAATTTGTGGTCAAATAAAATATTACCAAACTCAACTCTTCAGAGGAACTTGGAACTTGCAGTGCACTAAATGTGCAAGCCCATTGAAACAGGTAGTATAGGAGGTCTATCCCAGGAAATTTTCAGAGGATATTTGAAGCATTCTGGTGCAATTCTCATGCCTGCGAACTCCAGAGGAAAATGCAAAAAGCTAGGTTTTACTAGGGCCCCTGGACCCCACTAAGTCATATTATGACTTAGTCTTAGGGAGTGGTCATTATTTATCAACAGGGGGGTGGTGGGTTTAAGAGGGGGGCGTATAAAATTCAGAGCCCTCCTTAGGGGGGGGGATAATAAATTTTGACCTCTTGAGGGGGGGCGCAAAAAATTTTGACTGCCATCGAGGGGGGGGGCGTAAAAGATTTCTGCACATCTGCGCTAAAACCCACCAGGGAGAACTAAAACCTTGCCTATAAGACGCCCATATGCGCAAGAGATTATGGTAGGGGCCAAATGTGTGCATTCTGGTGTTTTTTTGAAGATGTCTAATATACACTGTTTAGAATTTAACAGACCCCCATGATCCATCCCCACATAAATGTCAAAATGAGATGTTATTGGATCTGGATGATTTTTGTTTGTTTGTTTGTTTAGTTTTACGTTCGGGGGCCTTTCGAGGAACTCAGACATTTGATTTCGGACATGAAGTCCTTTCTTTTCTCTTAGGACAGGTATTTATATGCTGCTTGCCCGACACCGCATCTATGGATGACCGAATCTATGAGAGGAATGACCGCATCTATGAGGAGGAAAACCGCTACCAAAGGATAGCAAATGTTCTTTTATTTGCCTGGTCCCATAGGCAGGGCCAGACAAACCACGGCCTTTGATCACTCATACGTGGTTCACTGAGGGGGGCAAAAGATAAGCATGTAGACCTGGGCCCACGCATATGGACACCAGCTGCCCACATACTCACCCCAAGCCAAATGAAACCCCAAGTTTGTCGCCTTTTACGAATCTGGTATGCCCACTGGTAGAATGGAAGGAGAAGTTATTCTGCTCCTCCATGCCCTCACATGACGGTCCCTACTCCACAGGGCCAATCACAAGATTGACCTTTAAGCGGAAATCTCACACCCCTCATTTTGGATGCAGGTTAAGAGCTAAACAATGGTTTGAGGACTAGAGAGAAGAGTGCTAATAAGATGTATCACCTAGCACATGCTCAAGAAAATTTAAAAAACACTATTTTGGGGCATTAAGAGTCCTGGCTTGACTATGTCAACCTGAATTTCTTTTAGGCCCAAGCAGCTTCTCCCCCCCCCCCAAAAAAAAAAAAAAAAATACAGGAGAACTCTCCTTGTTTCATGCAAAATCCTGACTTCTCCAAAATCCTAACATTTCGTGACCTCCTCATGCCAAATACTGACTTTTTCCTGACCCTGAAATAAAAATAATTTTTCCTGACCCGTGGCAACCCTGAAATTTATTGTTGGCCTAAACCATGAGAAATTTGGTGAACAGAGAGCATTTACATTTTAAAGGGGTTGAGGTAAATGCATAGGTGGTGAAACTCAAGACTATATTCTGCAAACATACATCCCTGCTAAGTTTGATGCCTGTTAATGCCCCCTGCAGGAGGCCTGGGATTCAGATAGATTACCAAAATCCTCCTGATTTTCTCAGTTTCCAATAGGAAATACCATGAAAGCCAAAAATTCAGAATTCCTGAAGTTAGTAAAGGTGGCATCTCACAAAACATACATCGATTTCTGTAACTGGATTACAACTCGGTAATATTACTAATAAGTCAAAAAAGAAGTCACATTTGAGTCACTATAGCCTGCTTTTATTTAGTTATCGCATGTTATTGCCATTGATGCTTTTACATTCTTGTGGCGAATCTGATACCACATGGAAAGTTGAGATTTAGGTACAAGAATACGTATACACTCTTCTCAAGACAACAATATTTACTTATTCCCTTGGCAGTCTGTTTTTTAATGGACTGAGTCTATCACTTTTAGCCTTCCTCAATCTCAGTAGTCTGAACTATTCACTGAAACACCAGCAGCAACTGATCAAACTAGAGAAATGCCTTATTCAAATATCACACATCGTATTCGATGTAATAAGCCCCCTTCCGCTTTAAGAGATGATTTCACAAAAGGTATGGTAGCTGTGAAGGCCCACTCATGTGTTACAAGAGGCAACTAAGGCGAGAAAGAAGTCCAGTGTGAGGTATCATGTTATGTTAATGAACACTTTTCGACTCATTGCAATAAGTTCAATTAAGATAAGGTAATATGTACCTCCGTGAGACCTCTCATGGAGGTACCTTTTACGTTGTTTTATTATCCAAGATGTGGTTACAACCTTATCATGCTAAGGAAGTGGTCATTATTTATCAACAGCGGGGTGGTGGTGGGTTTTTTATGCCCTCGGCAGTCAAAATTTTTTGTGCCCCCCGCGCTGGAGGCGTGAAAAACTTCTGCACCCCTCTATGAGCTATAGTAATGCGCAGGCTTTTTCGCTAAAAAGAGGGTAAAATTTTTTAGCCTCCCCCCATAAGGGGTCAATTTTTTTTAGCCCCCCCCCTCGAGAGGGGTCTAAAATTTTTACGACCCCCCTTAAACCCACCAGCCCCCACCCCTGTTGACAAATAATGACCACTCCCTAAGGGAACAATCAGAGGCTGGCCCTCATTACGTCATTTTGAGCACTTTCTTCAAACCTTTAAACACCATGCGGTGATTAATTGCTTTCTTCACCAGGAAGATATAACTTATTTCTACAATCTGCTGTCATCTCTACACTTACAATCTTTTAACAGCTATCACATTATGACCGTCTCAAATCATCACAACTCAAAAATAAATGCGTAAGTGGTATCATGTTGTACAGTCAAATTATATTTGATAATACTTAGTCAGGTCGCGATAATCCAGCGTGTAACAATCCGGTGATCCACCTTCCAGTGAGGAGTCCTATGCGACCAACTATATAGCACTGTATTTGCTCTTGATAATCCAGTTATTTGGATTCCAGTTCCAGTGGGGGAATATGAGAGACAGTATATATATTTAGCATTAAAAATTAACTTGATAATCCAGTTGGCCAAGCAGGATGGAGCACTTCTTTGGAATATTAGAGGGTGACACTTGAACCCATGGGAGGGGTATTCAATAACCATGCATTGAAATTATAATCAGTTTGTCTGTTTGCCTCTCAGGCACAACCAAAAAAATAAGTTGGTCTACGGATTTTGGTTTTGAAAAAATGGTGCGAGCGAGCAATTTTTTTTTTATTTTAAAGATTTTTTTTTGGCGCCCAATGGATTCATTGGTGGGAAAGTGAGGTGAGCGAACAAATTTTATTTTTTTAAAAATTTTGCCAACATCACAAAGAGAAAACTTGTAGAAACTGAAGCGAGCGAAATCCGTAGACAAGATTTTTTTCAAAGAAAAAAAAAATTTGTATTTCCAAAAATATGGAAAGGGGGATCCGTAGATCAACTTAATTTTTTTGGTGTGGCCTCATGTTCAACTGGCCACTATTGTTTTGGCAGCATACAGTATGTGTTGGGGGGGGGGGTATGAAACCCAAACAATGTATTGGCAATAATTGAATATCATTGTTTATATCTAGAGTAGCTTAAATGCTGACTGTCTCATCAAAGTTCATAGACATAGGGATTAACAACCTAACTAAAAGGTGCTAAATTGCTTTGAAGAATACCCCCTCCCCGACAGGCCACATGTATACAGTCCTTAATTGGTGACATGTTTATTTTGCACTTTCCCTCATAACCATGACCCATATTCGATAATCCAGTGTTCCAGCTTCTGGTGGCAATTTGAGGGTGATATCAGCCACTGGATTATCGAGACCTGACTGTATACACAAGGAACGTATGTACACAAGGAGTAATAAGGAAAATATATTTCTAATTCTACCTATAATCCATAGTAACAAAGTTACTTCTTGTTTCATGATTCAACTTTTACACCTCAGTGATAACATAACTTAGGCACTTTGCAATATTATACCGTTTGTACCGGACTGCAAGAAGAAACGCTGCTGAACACAATTATATCATATCGTCATGTTTTCTATTTTTCCTTTTAGCAATCGCTGTAGGCAGCACATTCACATAACAATTCAGCATCTCCTACAAGAGTAAGGATACACAGGTTTAACCCTTTAAAGGCCGCTGATGCAGGAGTGTTCTACTAAGTGTTCTACTAATGCGGTGCTGGTGAGACTGCTCTCCAGCACTTCATTGGAGCATCATGACGACCCTACGGGGTTGACACATATACTCCCAGAGGGTTGGCATGATGCTCCAATGAAGTGCTGACTCACCAGCACTTCATTGGTTTATCGTGACGCCCAATGGGCATGATGCATTAATGCATCAGCAGCCCTTAAAGGGTTAATTTTATATGGATGACACTTCACTCTTTATAAGTTATCGTCTACCATGTACACCAGTTATACTAAACCTGCATTTTTTATTCTGCAAATGTGGCTCACTGTTCCTCCCAAAGTGTAGCATGTGACGTATGGGCGGGTGTGATTTACTCAAGCAGCTAGTCAAAAAAAAATGAAAAATTTACAACTTTTGTTCTACTGAATAAATTTTGAAAATTTAAAAAGCTATGTGTAGCTAGGCCCCCCAGGACCCTTCTGAACCCCCCTATGTCATATTATGACTTAGGGGGAATGTAATAGATCAAAAGAAAGGTCTTGGTGTCCCCCTGCAGAGCCAGGGAGAACTAAAACCTTGCGTGTAAGACGCGCCTTATACGCGAGATTATGGTACTTACAACAGGCTGCTTGAATCATATTGGATAAACATCACCACAGCTCACAGCGTATTGATATTTGATTGTTCAGTATTAATAATAAGCACAGAAAACAGTTCTATAAGCATTATTCCTTTCAGGATCATTCAATATGGCAGATAATCGGATATCATTTTTGAAATGTATCTCTCCTGATTATCTATTTGGTTGTCACAAAACGAGTTTGAAAATGAACATACTGCATTGGCCTCTTTAACCCTTTTAAAGGCAGCTGATGCAGGAGTGCACCATGCCCATTGGTCGTCATGATGCATCAATGAAGTGCTGGCACGACTGCTTGCCAGCACTTCATTGGAGCTTTATGCCGACCCTATGGGGTTGATAAATATATTCCTGGAGGGTCATCATGATGCTCCAATGAAGTGCTGGCGAGCAGTCTTGCCAGCACTTCATCACTCAGCACATTGATGCATCATGACGACCAATGGGCATGATGCATTACTGCATCAGCGGCCCTTATAGGAGTTAATAACTAAATAAGTTTATCTAAAATAAGCGCCAGATAATAAGTGTTGGGGTACAGGGATATTGAAATCTATAAGCATCGGGTGTTTGAACGGGCCATTACATTATTTCCACACAACCTTTTTGATAATTCAATCAACATGCATATTTCTCCCACTGAGATCTTAAACATGCTAGTCATCTGTCATCGTTTGAATCACTTGAACGCACTATGTGCTAATGAAAGACATTCGTATCAATTACTCAAAAATCCTCTTCCCTTGAGACTTGTCTGCTGTACCGTAAATTTCCTCGTATAAAATGCACCCTCATATAAGCCGTACCCTGAGTTTGAGAGAAGGCTATAAGCCTCATCTAGGGCTTCAAAATCGGCATTTTAGTACTTTTCTATGGTGTAAAAACCCCTCCTATAAGCCGCACCCTGACTTTGGGCTGATCCTGTAAGCCACAATTTGATTCGGGTTCTGGTATAAGTAAGCTACGGCATATATAAGAGAATTTACGGTAGTAGCGGTAGCAGTCCGCTTGGTCTGAGTGGTCTCATTGGTAGTCATTCACTCGGTGAGCAGTAGTCCCGTTAGTCAGAGTCATCCCTGTCTGGGTGGTGTCGGAAACAGTAGTTTGAGTTGTCGGCGCATGTGTTACGGCACGGCATGCCTGCCTTGGTGAGGGCCGAACACGCAGGTCTTGGGGTTGAAGCACGACTGGATCTGTCAGGGTGTGAAAGGCAAGGATGAAAGTGACTAACCACAACAAAATACAAAATATCTTAAGAAATTTCATTAAACAAGGTTGTTTTTGAGAAAAGGCAAAAAAAAAGGGGGGGGGGAGGCAGAATGAAAGCCCTGATAACTACCATCCATCAGAAAAAAGAGGGAGTGAATGATTAGATGAGTGAGTAATGATTGGTTTTATGCCATTTCGTCAGCAAAGGACCTGTCCATGACAAGAAAACTACATTTATATACACAATCAGTTCATATCTTAATACATGTGTCCATGTATATAAGGACCAGACTTTTGTATGAATTTTTAAAGAGATATCTATCTTTTATGCTAGGCTAGGGAAGCCCAAAAAATCAGAACTACAGTGGAAATATCATCTTAGATATCAAAGCAAATATGCTCATGGGAGAATGTATATGTAGATATTCCAATAAATGTTTTCAATATATATTTCTAGTCTAATTTCACCTGTAAAAACACTAACCTGGCAGGGCTTGACCTTGATGGAGATGCCCTTGCCAGACTTGACCTTGGTGTTGACCCCCTATGTCGCGCAAGCGGGCTGTCCACAACCGGGGAGCTGAGAAGACGGCGTCGCACAAGTTCTACACGAGCCTGTCAAAAAGAATATATCTATCTATGAAGAGGCTTTTTACACAAACAAAATCCAAATTAAACTAGCAGGTTTATCAAATTTACAATTGACAGAAACAATAGATTAAAAGAAAACATTCACTGGACACTGGCCAACGTCACTTGTGTGAGAGGAGCTTACTTGCTGATACACAGGCCATATTTTAGTATATGAGCTATAATTTATGTGTGCATGTGCACAATCCCTTCAGAGATCTCTAATATTTGTGGAAGTCATTGTAGGTATATCTTAGCTTGCGATAAGAATATTTGATAATATTTTTCACGGTTGGAAAGCTGAGATATGGCCAGTGTTGAATTTGTCTTTATATTTAGTCTTATATTTGTCTTATATGCGAGGTAAAACTGTATTATTTTCATCTATTCACCTTGGCACTGTCGGTGATGTCTCGGTTTACGCTGGTATCGAGAGCTGACATGCGGGGTAACGGTGCTGTGACGTCCTGGGGAGTCTCAGTAGAGTCAGTGGTGTCAGGCAGGGTGGCGTTACGGGGGGAGTCACGGTCAGCTTCAGAGTCAGCGTCAACACGGGTAGAAACATTGGCCACATTAATGTGATCACCCCGGTTTCCACTTGCACTTACCGGGGATGAGGGTGAGAGAACACCTTCAAATATAGAAAACATATGTTTAATATCAGAGGTAAATCTTACATAGAACCCTCAGCACGACTTGATACTCGTTTCATACAGTACATTAGATAACATTCGGCAGCATTTTTAAGCAGAGATTTCTGGATTGTCAAAACCTCCTCACGAGCTATCGAGCCATAATGGCATTTCATTGACAATTTGCATTGTAGCATGAAAAAAAAAAAAAAGAGTTTCATATCGTATTAAACACATCTTAGGCAAAGAAAAATAAAAACATGTGTTTCAGGTAAACGGACCCTACCTAGCTAAACAGGTCATTTTTTAGTCAACTCAAGTCGCAAGTCACTGTACTGGTTAAAAAATTTACAAAAAGAAAATCTGACATACCCTACCAATTTTTTCAGCATGTAACCTGAAACACACAACTTTTTTTTGGCCTGATCTAGTGGTATCTTACCTTGCTTACAAAGTGTTTCAATGACCATAACCAGCTTACGAAGGTCAGGTGTACTTAGACCGTTCTGTGTGGTAGGGGCTGACCCAAACACTGGCGTCTCAGGTGTGCTGCTGCAAAATGATTATATTACACAGATGTAGGTATCATTGTACCGTAAAATCTCTTGTATAAGCCGCGGCTAGTACCAGAACCCAAATAAAAATTAGGCTAGAATGTGCCCAAAGTCAGGGTGCTGCTTATACCAGGGATGAATCTTATACGAGAGAATTTATGGTAGTAACTTGTATATAAGCTGCGGCTTATATCAGGGATGAAAGTCACAGAGCACGAAAATCCCTGAAATGGTCCAATATATTCGCCCCCAAAACCTGGGTTTCTATATGAATGTATAGGACCCAAGAACTTCAAAATCCCTGAAATCAGGGAATTCCCTGAAGACTTTCATCCCTGTTATACCCAAAATCAGTCCCAGGTATGCCTTATGGTGTTTCTTTTAACTCATGATGCACCTTACATGCAGGATGCGCCTTATATGCGAGGTATTGCAGTAACTTCCATTCCCATTTCTTTCCCTCAAAATCTACAATATTACCGTAATCTGCTGCGTAGAAGGCGCAGCTCGTGTAGAAGGTGCCCCCCCCAACTCAGAGAAGGCCTTTTCACGTAGAAGGCGCACGTACCTCTTCTGGATCGATTTCCGGAAAAACCAGCGTAGAAGGCGCCCCCCCCCTCCCCACCCCCCTATATGAGTTCAAGCTGTCATCGGCACACGGTCGGCGTAAAAAAACGGCGAGCAAATCTACACCGACCGGGCTGCCGAATTGCTGGCTATATGAGTTCAAGCTGTCATCGGCACACGGTCGGCGTCAAACCCGCCGAGCACCCGTCAACACCTCCCGGTCTGCCGCGCTGCTGGCTATATGAGTTCAAGCTGTCATCGGCACACGGTGTGACGGTCGGTGTCAAACCCGCCGAGCAAATCTACAGCAACCGGGCTGCCGAATTGCTGGCTATATGAGTTCAAGCTGTCATCGGCGCATGGTGGGCCTTATCCCCGGCGAGCGCGTCGACACCTCCCGGTCTGCCGCGGTGCTGGCGCTATGAGTTCAAGCTGGCATCGGCGCATTTTCCCAAATGAGATGTTGGAAAAACCCGCGTATAAGGCGCACCCCAAACTCAAGGCGTATAAGACCCAGCAGCATTTTGTTTGGCGTAGAAGACGCACCTTCTACGCGGGAGATTACGGTAGACATTAAGAGAGAGGTTGCTCTTTACTAGTCCAATTTTACATACACATATAGATGAACCGCTGTTTTAAATATGCAAAATACCTCACCTTTCCTATATCCAAACCACTGTTATTGGACGCAATTTTAACTTAAACTAACTGAAAAGCTGATAATTCATTCTGGAGCAAGGACATGAGAAAAATTGTTCGACAGCACTACATCTTATCACTCCCTCGGTTTAGATTATTTTTATCTCCTAAATTAGTCTAAATGTTTATCTGACTTTTTATCAAAATATCTTTTTAGCTGATCTTTAAGGAAAAACCATTTAGCGTAATCTCCCGCATATTAGGCGCATCTTATACGTTTTTTTTTATAGTGCTAATTGCATCCACAAGGGGGACTCCAAGACTTTCTTTTGATATGTTACATGCCCCCTTAGCCATAACAGGATATATGGGGGCCCTGGGGGGTCCATGGGGAGCAAGTTACACATAGGTCTTTGAATTTTGAAAATTCATTCAGTAGAACCAAAGTTATGAATTTTTCATTTCTTTGAGAATTTTCCAAAACTCTAGGTGCGCCTTATACGCGGGCTGCGCCTTATACGCGGGAGATTACGGTAACTAACGAGTGGAAATCCTGATGAAGAGTGCCTTATACACAAGATACTATGGAAACCAAAGGTTGCTTACAATGGTGCCAGTAAGGCCATAGGCGTGTCCAGGTCGGACGCTGAACCAAAGGATGATGTACTGAATATGGAGGCGCGTGCTCTGGTCACCTTCTGGGCTTGGCGCCGATGAATCAACCATTCGGCAAACCAATTCACTGTTAAAACAAGTATCATGGTCACAATACAGTTTGGTAGTCACATAGCAAGGACAAGATTGGTCCACTTGTAACATGTACATCAATGTATAGCCCATATTCAAGCATTGCCAAGGTACTGCAAATATACATGTTGCTGTACCCCATGCAATCTTAACTGCTCTTATCAGGGATGTGATTTCATTTTGCACAATCTGTAGGAAACCAGATAAGACAATATTACAGCAGATTGATTTGTACTTGATAGCCTCAAAATATCAATGTTCACCAAGCCCCCATAGACGCTATAAAATTTTCTCATTCAATTTGGGAAAATCACGAGGTTCATTTTTTTGAGCCAAAAGTGTAGGAAATCCTACAGATATAGGAGAAATCACATCCCTGTCTAATATAGGAGCACCTTCCTATGCACATTATTAAATTTTTGATAAAGCAACAGATGCAAGACCCTTATGATTTTTATAATAAAAACAGTTACAGTTTGAATGAATGAATCAGTTAGTTCACATGATAATTAGATTAACTTGGAGCTGGTTTTCCAGCCTGTGTAACCGCCAGATCACCAGCCATTAGCACTTTCCTTCAAAATGGGACATTCTATGTTCAATGTGCTATATACAATGGTTATAAGTGGTCACGTTATGGTACAACTGATAAAACCCCATGTTGCCTGTAAAATAAAATGAAAATGACCGATTGATTTGTTCATGTATAATAATTCGATGTGCTGGCTATCTGACACTGCTGAGGCATGACCAAGCAGTTCACATGGCCCAGACGCAGCCAGGTTGTTGTCCACGTATAATAATTCAATGTGCTGGCTCCCTAACACTGCTGAGCTTGCTATTGAAAGACTAATCTGTTTGTTTGGACAAAGGTGCGAGGTGCCTGGTCACATGACCTCACTCCGTCTTACCATAACTATAGTGTATCTTAGGCAAGTGGGCAATTTTCTATCAGAAAACCATGATCTCTGAATTCACAATCATGATCTCAGAATTCACAATGAAATTGAAAAAAAATATATGTTTTACAATTTATTATCCCCAAGGCCAAATCAATTCCAGTAGTGGGATATATACAAATCATATTAACTCTCACATGTTGCAATGATTATCTGCCAACTATGTGAATACTGACTATAAGTGCCTGTCACTAGACTTACTTTAAACTACGGCAAACTTCATAACATTGCTGGAATGGTTAAGCCTATGGGCCACAAAAACAAAATAATTCTAGGACCCAGAAGCATGTCATAGAAATTCATTGTTCCTCCGTACAATCAACTATTCAGTGACTCAGGTGACTGAATAATAAGACATGAATGCTTTAACTTTTTAAGGACCGCTAATGCCAATTGGTCGGTATGATACTCCACTTAAGTGCTGCATTTCAGTGGAGTATCATACCGACCCTCCAGGTGTGTATCAACCCAGTATGGTTGGCCTGATGCACTCTCGGGCACCAATCTAGATGGCAGAGTTGTGACATCTGGGCGGGTGACCTAGACTAGATGAACTTAAAGGGTTACTATACACTTACCGAGCACGATGAGCAGTATGAAGAGGGTCATAGCAGTGAAGCCGAGGCTCTGGTGGTGCTTGACCTCTGACCATGCATTGAGGGGGACGAGCAGGAGGAGGACCACGCGGGAGAAGAGCGGGGTCTGGAGGAATGACACTGACACGGCCGCCAGGAGAAAGTACAACGCATGGAGCACGACTGTCGACAGCAGCGACAACCGGTCACCTAGATAGGAGTTTATATAGATGCAAACATTATTAAACACATAAAAAATCTCTACTCAATATTTGTATCAAGTATTAGCTATAATATGCTCAATGTCATAACTCACATTGTAAAAAAACTTCACAGCGTCTTGTGCAGGTATGAAGCCACACACCTGTAGAGACTGTCCATTTTATAAACATACCAGCAAGCAAGAAGTAGGTGCATGAGACAATAGTTCTCACCACACCAACATGGGGGAGTTGCATTATTGTCCTTGTATTCGTAGAAGTACAAGCAGAACTTGTAAATACAATTAATATGAAGTCCATAAGAGAGAATCATGCATCTCTGTATATCATGATTAAACTCTTAATAACTATAAGATATAATAACGAGAAAAGAGAAATACATTGCTGGTAACTCCAAAAGTCCAAGCTGGCTCCACCTCTATTAGTAACCTAATACTGTGAAGATTGAGAAACGTAGGTACTGCGTCATCCATACTGCTTTCTTACTTAAACACTAGGTGGCACCACAAAAAAGGGCGGGAAATATGATCCCCATCGCAGCTAGCAGTGGGGCAACCTATACATACCATTCTTTTTACCAGGGCATGTCTGCTTCATACTTAATTTTTGGTGCAAACTTTGAAAAATTTTGGTCATTTTTAGGCGTCTTAAATCTGCTGGGACCCAGGGTCTCGCCAAAAACTTTTGGAGTTGAATACTATTTCAAGTGCCCTAGGGGTGCTTATTACGCCCGAAATGGCATGTTCATTTAATTCACAGACAGACGACAGCAATTCAACACAATTGATTCAATAGAACCATGATATTGTGTGGAAAATGAGACCACTGACTCACCAGTCCCTCCTAGGTGGGTGGAGATCCAGCCAAGTTTTTTGTCGATCGACTCCTCCAGGGACCCTATTGTGCTGAGGACGTAGTTGATGGTCTCATTAACTCGGCGCAGGTTGTCCAGCGTCTCCATATAGTGTCGTGTTGTATCGTTGTGGTATTGGAGCATGTTTTTACTACTGTCATCTGAAGCAAGCAAGAATTATAGAAACATACTTAATTTAATATTTACAGTGGCAAAATATCATTGCATTTGACCTATATCAAGGTTCCAGCATTTGACCCTTCATCAAATTGAAAAGCTATGAACACAACGGCTTGCTTATTATTTGTTTCACATTTCTACTTCATGACCATTACATTCTCTAAGATATTGATATCACTCTTCCTCTCTTGATGCCGCCTCAGTGTACTGACAAGCACTGAACTAAGTCATCAGCGATCAGAGCCGGAAGTCCCTGCTATCAACATGGACATGGTATTCCCGGGAACCAGCCAAAACCTGATTGAGCGTTATAAGGGAGACCCACTTGTGGCATTGGCGCGATACATTTAGTCATGTTATAAATATTTAAATGATACCACTTACCGATCTTGTCCCACACTCCGCGTGCCTTCTCACGGATGGCAGCCAGGTCATTGAGCAGTTCTTCGTGATTCCCTTTTTGACTCTTTTCATGCTCTTCTAACTTCTTGGTAGCATTATCTGAAAAATACAAAGGAACATTAAATTGTATTTGAATTTCCTCGGCTCATATGATCTTTGAAGTTAATCTCAGCATTTTATGAGGGAATGATTTTGCACAATCCAAAGTCGGACTGACATATTGATCATTTTATGTACATGTGTACACGAATCCCTGTGGGTCATGCCCTTCTAGCCTATCAATGTACACAAAAGTAATTCTATTTAAATCCAAATTGAATTTAGATAGATTTTGACAAAAGCCGTAAATTACCAAGCTTTTTGCGTATGCTCTCTGTCATGTCGGCTAGTTCCTTGTTGCCGGCTGCGATTAGAGATTTTTCTTTTGTTAACTCACGTAGATTTGATGCAATGTAGGTGTGGATGTTCATCTGCAATCAAATAAAATACATCACTTCAATGCTACATCGTAGTTAAGAGTAAAGATCTTTTACTGGAAGGGTGTGCCTTTCACTTTTAGCCCTGCTATGGACAACAGTTTGCAGTCAGTTTATGCACATTTGCCAAGATGTCAGGGACGAAGTATGGTTTGCAGCCCTTAAAGGGTCAAGGATAGTAGTCCAGGCAGCACACCTGTTCTATCAAGAGTGCATGAGCTAAGAAACGATAGCCCCCCTATACACCCCACACCACACACACATACTTTGTCCTACTGCCTGCCAAACATATCATGCAGGGTGTCCGGCAGACCCCTTTGAAAAAGTAGGACAAATGTAGGACTGAAAATTTTCAAAAAGTAGGACTAAAGTAGGACAAAAGTAGGACAAAAGTAGGAAAATATAAGAAAAAGTAGGACATATGTAGAATAAACAATGCATGTGTAACAAACCTATTTATCTTCAAAATTGATAAGCTTATATGTAGAATCTATTAGGATAATATTCCAGAACATATTTAAATGGTGCTCAGTTTGTACCTGTATCATTGGTATGTGAAACATGATATACAGTGGTTTCATGAAGGCATTTACTACGAGTCTGCTATGTCAAAATAATGTACAGTGGCCATGTTGGAGCACAATGTGTGAAATGAAACAGTAAATTGTTTCCTTGTCATGAATTGTTGCCAATGTATTACTGATTACTGATCCTAGATTGAGATTGAGGAATTGGCTAGTTGTTTCAGCACACTAACAGGTGAAACTTGTAATGGTAAGTTTATGGCAAAAGTTTTGCCTCAACATGGCTGCCATACAAGATCTGTGAGGTACTAACCCCTCTATAGAACTTACTTAATAGACACAGTTTTTGTACAATGTATTCATGTACTACACAGATAGTATGTCAAAATATCACTCTCTATGCGGACCCCTGTCTATCACCCCCCCTATGGTGACCCCTCATCTCCATCTGACTGAAATTCCCTATCTATTTGATTGCAGCCAACACTGACACCATTAGTCTCATATTGACGTTTCATGTAGCCACATTTTGATATTACCTCCCTGATCACTATCAGTCAGGTGTTTGCATGTATTCTGTTAATTAAAAGGGTTTATGAGTGAAACATTAGTATAATACTAGTTCTAATGCTCAAAGCATATATGTCCACCAAGTCAATCACTAACCATCACCACACAACTAACTTTAGCATAATCAAACATCAATTGATGCACCAATGGTGTCAGAATTGGCTCTTTCATTCCACAAGCCAATATCTCTGAATCTTTAATGAAGATGGGATTAATAAATACTGCAAATTGCAATGATGCAACCCACATGCTGAGTCATAGATATCTTAGATAACAGTAAAACTGCACTATTCATAAACCATGTGGAGGCTAAATGTAGTAGCGCTAAAACTCCAGTACTCAGTTTCTTGCAAGTACTAATCTACCCAAAGTAATGTTACTAGCCAGTACAAGACTAAATGGATAAAACACATAAGAGGAGGAAAATCGTTCACATGCCATAGTTTTGGTAATAAAATCAGATACTCCTTAATAATTTACCATGCCTGTGATAAGTTCCCTCAGGTATACCTCATTGGGAACTACAATAGCCTATGCATGGTACACATTAAGACTTGAGGGTTGATTTCACTTGACATAAGTTACTATAAAGATGTACTGACACAAGCAAGATGTGCTTCAAAGCAACTAACGGTATTTTTATATTGCACACGCTAAAGGAAAATAAAAAAAGTAGGAAAAAGTAGGTATTTTGGAGAAAAAGTAGGAAAAATAGCAAAATCATAAAAAAATAGGAAAAAGTAGGATCGCCGGACACCCTGCAACAGGTAAAAACTGCTGCGCGGTCAATGACCCTAATTTGCTGCTTTTGATTTTTGAGTGTAGCAAGCCATAGCTTGTATAACTGGGGCGGATTTATCAACATGCCAGGCGAGAAAATGATTTGATTTCTCTTTCACAAGTATAAACTTGTGACTGTTGACCCGATGCTACGAGACAAAGTCTTCTTGTTACCTTCACTATTCTGGCATTTCCCTGGAGTGGAATGATGTGTCTGATAACCCAAGTAATGCCAGATCTCTAGCTCATTGTGCTTTGAAAATATTACACACTGAAATTTACCCAAAATTGAGATTTTTGACACTGATCTGAGGGGTCATGCAGGGAAAGTTCTCAAAATCTGTCCATTTATAATGGAATGACCCTACAGTGAAGGCTGTGCAGAGAGCTATGTATACGTAGAATTAACTTAGTCTTTGATTTTAACCCTCCTGAAAACACCCTTTCTGGTAATATTTTGAACAAATGGAAACAGAATAGGAAGGAGAAATATGTCAAGAATTATATAACAGAAAGAATGGAAAGATAATTCAAGTTTACATAGGTTTTTTTCTGAGCAGAAGTGATCTTCAAATTTCAGTCGTTCTACTCACCCCAACACAAATAAGGGTGTGCCTTTCTATATATATATATATATATATATATATATATATATATATATATATATATATATATATATATATATATATATATATATCTATATATAGAACAGGCACACCCTAACAATAATGTTAAGTGATAATTGTCCAAATTTACACTACCGTAAAAACCTGCATATAGCTAATTAAAAAACGCCTACTGCAGCTTATAGAGCCTTTGTGAACTGAGAGTGCGGCTTACTGACAGGGAGTTCACTTAATAGGATACCCGGTCCATGTATTACACCGAGACTTTTCAACCCAAGCATCAGGTGTTGGTACTCCTTATATGATTTTTTAAGGTGTTAAAAGAAAAAAACAATTGAATAAATACCCCGATTCGTATACATCTATCAAAGGGGCAGTAACTGACGATCCTTTTACAACTCAGGTGATATTTGACCCCAAATTTCAAGTCACTGTGCCTCAGACACACTTCATGATCCCTTTAATCCCACAACTTACAAGACACGTGCTTATTCAAAACTTGGTGCTGAAATACCTGGTGCCTAAATACATTTATTTTTCAGGGAACCAACCCCTAGAGGGGAGATTTCTTCCAAAAGCAACTAATGCAAATAGATCTGTTTATCTTATTGGTGTGGCCCATGCCATTAGATATCTGGACCACAAGTAGGCCTGTATGGCGTTCACATGCTCCACCTCTCCCGGACCTGACATGATCTCACAGACTGACCTGAGCAGACTTGAGTTTCTGTTGGTGGCTGAGTAGCTCCGTCTGACCTACTTCCATCTTCTCCAATGTGTCAGACGTGGCCTGGTTTATCTTCTCCTGTCCCTCCTGTGGGTAAAATATACAACTGTTACTGACAAGTAGGCTAAAATCAGCGATACAAGTCACTGATGTCTAAAGTACTATTGTTATACCACCTGAAAGTTTGGAATTCTGAAAAAAGTTAGGAAAAGTGGCATCTCTGTAAAATGGCACGCTAAGGTAACACCTGTTGAGGTTGGCTGGGGTGCCTCAACCAATACACTTTCCTGTTAGGCCATGTTATTCTGATTACCGGTACTTAAGGTGACCCTTCTGCCTCCCCAAACCCCTACCATGCACGGGGGGGGGGGGGGCACCAGCAGGTGTTTGGACGCTGAAAATCATTTGATAAGGGTAACGCTCAAGAGGAGACGCAATCTTTCAGAAATATGTAACCAAAACCTATGTCCTAAGTGAAAAGAAAGCAGTCATTAAAAGGCTAAATTCGAGAGTGCTTCGCCACTTTAGAAATGGGTATAGAACGCAATTTGAGTAAAATTCCTAAAAGTTGAAGTCCTATTAAACATTGTACTTACTCTGATGTGGTTCATGGCATTTATCTGTCCCTGGGTGGTCTGAATGAGACGGTTCACGGTGTATTCTGTCTTCTTCCTAAACTGTTGTTGTCGTGTTGAGTAGCAGATGGCACGGGCTCGGTTTGATGTGATCTGGTACGCATTCCATGTAGTCGCATCCATCGCCTTTGTACACTCACCTAAAGTCTGGACAGATCACAAAAGATTTAGATTACTGGTCTTCAAAACCCTCTCACCTACCATTGCATGCTACATTTCTTAATACTGAGTATGTGTGCCTTGAAGAACTGCAAGTGCATAGATGCAGGAATACAACTCTGGTGAACTTGTTAGTACTGCATTCAAGCTTCATACCAAACTTATGGGATTGATAGTCCCAAAGGGTTGTTCTGATGCACCAATACTGTTAGAGCTATGGTTATTAGAACTGCTAGCACTATGCTGGTGCATCAAAGCGAGGGAGTATGAACCTTGAGGCATCATGATCATGGGAGTTTTATAGGGTTAACTTCTGATTTCATGAAGAACTCTTCCTTTAATTTTGATACTCGGGGGCCGTCCATAAATGACTTCATTCGACAGTGGGGTCTAACCCTCCTATACATTTCTATGGCAAAAGCATGAGGAAAAAGGGGGGGGGGTCAAAATTGGTCCCCAAAAAAAGAGCATGATGTCCTTTAATACAGTTTAAGGATGGCCCCTCATCACACAAATCGAGTGCTGAATAATAGCCAGAAAATAGCGCTGTGTTAAAAGATAATCAGGGCATACCATACAGGCGTCCCCAGATGACCAAACTTACGCTTACCATTTCTTTGGTACAGGGATACGTAGTTCTACCCTCCGCATCTGACTGACAGTTGAGAAGTTGGACGGCCAGCTTGCCTAATTCTTCCTCAGTTAGTGATGTGCATGTGCTTTGAATTTCGGCGATAACCTGGAAAGAGACCAGTTGAGTAAACTTTGAATCAAATGTTGAAGTAAATAACATAAGTCCGAGCTATGTGTACACAAAATAGCAAGGCGGATTGACCACCTACCGTTATATAAACTTTGCTACAAACAAACCCCATAACGTCCCCATAGGATAGAATGAAGTTTAACCATTTCAGGGCCGCTGATGCATGAGTGCATCATGTCAATTGCTTGTTATGATGCGCCGATGATTAATGGCGGGTCAAAAGCCTTGAAATCGACATGGTGGCATGGCTTTCTCTTAAAATAGACAAGGCCTGGACATGGGGCTCTATAGTGACATGGATGAAAAAGATACAGTAGTCACTTGTGACATGGACTTTTATAATTAAAACTGACATCACATGTGACATGGGACTTAGCAACATGGACGCAGAATTTTTCAAAGGTTTTATGGTGGCATATGACATGGCCTTTTCTTAAAGGAGTTCTAAATGGGCTATGTCCGCCACAGCCCAAACATTGGCAGACATAGTGCGTCTTTAAAATTGAAAAGTGACATCCCCTCCATCTGAACCTGTATGAGGCTGAGTGAGCAGACAACTTCAGTCTCTATAGGTAGTCAAAGCTATCAATGCGAGATTCAAAGATGGCGGAAAAATAACCTTGGGCCGTGCCAGACGGAATTAGGTCACAGTGCTGAGAGATTGGGCAAAATTTTCTAAATATTTTGGTAGCCATACACTTGAGATTTTCGGGATGAGTCTTCAGTATTTTATGTGTCAACAGTAGGACTCCATATATAGGACTACAATTTAAAAATTGAAGAGGAGTTTCAGAGAAATTTTGATGTACCGTAATCTCCCGCGTATAAGGCGCAGCTCACTATAAGGCACCCCCCCAACTTACAGGGGGGCTGTTTTGCATAGAAGGCGCCCCCCTGAGGGCAGATTTTTGTCAGTTTAGTACTGTTCTATAGTAAAAATACTCCCCCTATAAGGCACACCCCAAACTCAATGCAATTTACCTCCCACATATAAGACTCAGCAGCATTTTGTTTGGCCTATAAGACGCGCCTTATATGCGGGAGATTACGGTAGGTTAAACCCCCTATCCCTTCAAAACTGTGAACTAATTACGGCTGGCACAGTTACGTCATAAAACGCCCCTGTTCGAGGCTAAAATCATAGGTCCGCAGAAACGACTTCGGTTCCCTATTGCCTTTTTTTTTTTTTTTTTTTTAGCTACTACAGTAAGTCACAGCGAGTCCCAGTGACTCCGGGATAAGTCATGGGGACTAAATCAACTAAATCGGCTGGAAATTTGCCCAAAAACCTATAATTCCTCCAAAAATGATGGGGGAAAAAAATAGGGTCTCACTTAGGGATTGATAATCTTTTAACAACCGGGGGGTGGCAGGTTGCACAAGGATGCATGACAAATTTAGACCCCCCTCCCCCCGAAGAGACGGAAAATTTAAACTTTAGTGACGCGCAGACTTTTTGTGTAGAAAGCAGGTAAAATTATTGTGACCTCCTTCTTGTCAAGAGGTTGAATTTTTTTTTTTTTTTTTGATCCCCCCCACCCCCTGTTGTTGAAAAAGATCACTCCTTTATTATATACCCATCATGTACCCAGGTTTGCCCTCTCCAGCCCGTCACAGTCTGGCTTCATATCTTAGTCTGAGTTGTCAGCGACGCCCACTTTTTAAATCGTGTTTATTTCTGAACTGGTTACATAGTCAGATATTCTGGTCTACCCTCATATAACCAGGTGGCGGGCGAAGCGTACTCACCACAGATTACATTAACATATTTCGCAGGTTTAAAATTTCTTCAGTACAGCTTCAACCAAAACCGACAAAGATAATAAGTGATAAATGAATCTTATAAAAATTGAGTACAATCATGTAATGACATTTAAAGAAATATGATGACCAAAGTGATTACAATAACATAACATACATTATCTTTACAGGACTGAGACGGGACGGACAATACCCCACAAGGATATTTCAGATGAGGGGCTACTAACCTAGAATAGTTAGGCTCACCCTGATATTACATTAAATATAGCTTATGTCTTGGGGGCTTCCCTAGCCCACTTAAAAGGGTCTATATCTCCTCTTTACTATCCCCTCAGGATGTGTGTGGTGCACATATGCGCAGGCACTGACACATTCCTCTGTGAAATTGTGTAATGTAGTTCTCGCCATGAATATGACCTTAGCTGTCGAAATGGCGTTAAACATCTATTACTCACTCACTAGCTTATGTCTTGGAATTTTATGCCTTGGAAGAGGAACAACAAAGTACATTGCATAATAACTGCAGTACATATACACCAGTGCAAGTAATGTGTACCCAGTCTCGACTCAAGCAGATTCCTAATTCTGGCAGTGACCCTCGCTCAACCTGGAGAATGAATACACATCCCTGTTCAATCAAATTCTTATCTAGAATGAAGGTTAAGTCTAGGCCACAGGCCTACTTGTTATTGGCTTATAAGTTCAATGAAAAAAAAATGTTTAAGTTCTATGCAGCCCCTAAAGGGTTAATGGTTTGTGTGCACCAACAATGAGGCGTCAGTAATCCACCTCCCACCTTCAAGCCCCAATGAACAGCTGACTATGCTCTATCTCTTAGGTGCAAAAGCCAGCTGTCCAAGCCATTTTGTCATACCTGGTTCAGCATATTATTTACTAAATGCATATAAGGTCAAAGAGAGATTATTCAACCATGGCCTAGCTGTGGTGGCAATTGTTCAGAGATACACTATAGACCAGATTTCCCTCTATGTTCCTATGTCTGTCAGAAACCCTCTTTAATCTAATGTGGTTCTGTGCGGCAGTTTCCATATATATGAATGTGTTATTGACTAAAGTCAATAACACAACAAAAAGGGAAATAAAACAAGCAGCACATATGTCATTTGTAAACAAATGTGGATATTGTTCCGTTTACAGTTGGTGGATGTACAAAATATGAGTTTTATATGACCTTAATTAAAAAATTTTATCAGAGAAATCATGGACCCAGACCTTCACAATAATAATAATAATAACAATAACAATGACAATGACAATGACAATAACAATAATAATAATAATAATAAGGTCAAAGAGAGATTATTCAACCATGGCCTAGCTGTGGTGGCAATTGTTCAGAGATACACTATAGACCAGATTTCCCTCTATGTTCCTATGTCTGTCAGAAACCCTCTTTAATCTAATGTGGTTCTGTGCGGCAGTTTCCATATATATGAATGTGTTATTGACTAAAGTCAATAACACAACAAAAAGGGAAATAAAACAAGCAGCACATATGTCATTTGTAAACAAATGTGGATATTGTTCCGTTTACAGTTGGTGGATGTACAAAATATGAGTTTTATATGACCTTAATTAAAAAATTTTATCAGAGAAATCATGGACCCAGACCTTCACAATAATAATAATAATAACAATAACAATGACAATGACAATAACAATAATAATAATAATAATAATAATAATAATAATAATAATAATAATAATAATAATAATAATAATAATAATAATAATGTTGGGTACCAAGACTGATTTCAGTGGTTTCCATGAGCTGTAGTTGTACATTATCCTTAATCTCAATTATAGTACTTATAGTACAAATATGTGATACCGTAATCTCCCGCGTAGAAGGCGCGTTGCGCGTATAGGACGCACCCCCTTCTTGGGAGAAGCATTTTCGCGTATAAGACGCACCTCTTAGGTACCAATTTTGTAAACTCAGTACATTTCTATAGTAAAATTACCCCTCGTATAAGACGCACCCCCAATTTCAGTACATCCTATAAGATAGTGGACTTTGTCTATACAATTCACAATTGGGTCTGGCGATTTTTAGCTTGAGATGACTACTGCTCCTGAGGTTTCTCACAGCAACATGAGGTTTATCTCATCTCTACTAACCCTGTAGATTAAGTTCAACATAGCCTGTTACATCTCACATTTAGGTACTCAAATTTACAGGTATCATGTAGTTATGAAACATGTACATCAGGGTGGAATCTGATTCTAAGACTGAGGGATGGACTATAGTTTTACAGTCATTTGTCCAACATGTGCCAAGTGTTCAGGGATGGACTATAGTTTACAGTTATTTGACCAAAATGAGCCAAGAGGTCAGGGATGGACTGTAGTTTAGTTATTTGACCTTCATGTGCAAAGTGCTCAGGGATGGACTATTTTTTACACTTATTTGACCAACATGTGGCATGTGTTCATGGATGGCCTATAGTTTACAGTTATTTGGCCAAAATGAGCCAAGAGGTCAGGGATGTACTATAGTTTGTAGATATTTGACCTTCATGTGCAAAGTATTCAGAGATGGACTATAGTTTAGTTATTTGACCAAAATGGGCAAAGAGGTCAGGGATGGACTATAGTTTACAGTTATTAGACCAAAATGTGCTGAGTGTTCATGGATTTTGTTTGTTTGTTTAGTTTTATGTCCGGGGGCCATCGAGGAACGCAGACATTCAAGAATTTGAAACTATTCAATAGTAATGGTAGGCTGCGGGCCTACCTCGGGTTTGCGCATATGAGTGGATGGGTGTGCGTGCGCGCGTGCATATATTTATGAGTCTGCTTGTAGCAGTTCGACACGGCTCGTAGCGGTGAAATACCACCCGTGGCTCAAGGCCCCTCTTTATCGTGCTGCCTCATGCAGGTAACATGTCGCAAACTGTAGACACATCACCCGGTCGGTCACATTATCCGACAGACCAGCCATTTTTCGATTTTTTTTTTTTTTTTTTTTTAAATAAATTATTCGTATATACCGGTATGATCTATATGTACTTATATAAGTTTGATTCTTTGAGGAAGTTCAGGAGTTCTTTTGTTTCTATTGTGTTGAAGACAGCTTTCAGTGTTGTTGCATTTTTAAGATATTTTCTTCTGTTGCTTGCAGTCCTTCGACAGTTGAGCAAGATATGCTTAACTGTGAGTTCAGTCTTGCATTGTTGGCACATTGGTTGGACTTTCAGTGTTGTTGCATTTTTAAGATATTTTCTTCTGTTGCTTGCAGTCCTTCGACAGTTGAGCAAGATATGCTTAACTGTGAGTTCAGTCTTGCATTGTTGGCACATTGGTTGGGCTTCACATTTCAGGTGGTGTTTGTGTGTAAGCGTTGTGTGGCCAATTCGTAGACGTGTTAGTTTCACTTCGTCTGATCTAGATAGTTTTCTTTTTTCACCCTTTCCTTTCAGTTGAGGCTGAATGGAGTGTAGCTTGTTCTCATGCTGCTTGTTCCAGTCAGCTTGCCATTTCAGTTCCACATATTTCTTGAATATTGATGTCAGGTCCGTGTATGGGATTGGCACTTCTCGAGGTGTCAGTTTCAGCGCTGACTTTGCGGCTTTATCTGCTGCCTCGTTTCCGTCTATGCCAATATGGTTCGGCAGCCAGCAGAAAACCAATTCTTTCTTTGCTTTCTCAAGGTTGTTGGTTTTGTCCCTGATGTCTTGTATCAAAGGATTGTTTGGTTCATATTGGTTCATTGCTTGAAGGCATGACTTGGAGTCTGACAGGGCAATGAATTTCTGGTCAGTTGATATCCTGGCATATTCTAGGGCGTGTAGCAAGGCGCTAGCCTCTGCCGTGAATATGCTGGCTTTGGAATGGAGGCCTCTTTTGAGGTTACCATATGGCGTGTGTACTCCATAGCCTACTTTGTCACCCTCCTTAGAACCATCTGTGTACACCGCCAGGTGTTCACTATGGTCTTTTTCTATCCCTTGGAGTTGATCTTTAAAGGATGGACTATATTTTGCAGTATCTCAAGTACATGTGCAAAGTGGTCATGGATGGACTATAGTTTCCAGTTATTTGAGCTGCATGTGCAAAGTGTTCAGGGATGGACTATACTTTACAGTTATTTGGCCAAAATGAGCCAAAAGGTCAGGGATGTACCGTAATCTCATGCGTATAAGGCTCACCTAGAGTTTTGGAAAATTCTCAAAAAAAATGAAAAATTCATAACTTTGGTTCTACTGAATGCATTTTCAAAATTCAAAAACCTATGGGTAGCTTGGGCCACCTTGGGCCCTCCTGGGCCCCATTTTGTCCTATTATGATCAAGGGGGCATGTAAGATATAAAAAGAAAGGTCTTGGTGTCCCCCTTGTGGATCCAATGAGAACTGAAACCACTGTATAAGACTCGCCTTATACGCGGGAGATTACGGTATTATAGTTTGTAGTTATTGATGTTCATGTGCAAAGTGTTCAGGGATGGACTATAGTTTACAGTTATTTGAACTACCAAAAATTCTCTCGTATTACCGTAGTAGCACCCCTGGTAGGGGCTGTGTACAAATGACATCATGCATTTTTGGACCATTTTTGACCCCCCTCCCCCCCTTGTCATGTTTCGTCATACAACACTTGACCCCCCCCCTCAGCATGACGTCATGCAGAGAGATACCCCCCCCCTCAAAGTGCATGAATAGTGAAGGCCTAAAGGCTATAAACAAATTAAAATGGTTCAAAGGGACATATAGTGGGTGTGAATTGGCAATAATGGATAATATCATATACCATTTTATTATCTCATAAATTGTAACATATTATTGTATTAATCAAAGAATGTATAAGAAATTAATACATAGGTTGGTTCTAAGAGCTATAAGAGCGCTCAAACTTTGTATAAGAGCGTTCATGCTCCACTGCACACCAGCCAGGTCAGTTATACTTAAGTTACAACATCAAAGACAGCGACCTCATGGTCCACTGCACAATATAATAATTCTGAGGGTCTAAATCAGCGACCTCATGGTTCAGTGCACAAACTAATAACTTGTAAGTGAATGCAAACGGCCGTCACGGGTGCCTGGGCACCGCAGACGCCGTCATGAGTGTCTCAGCACCCAAAACACTGAACAATAGGTTACATAAGCACGACGCCATAACCTTCCGGTCGTTCTAGCGTCGCTCCTGAGCGACCTAGGTCAAATATCAAAGCATTTATGGAAAGCCCATAATTAGACGGTCAAAATGAGCCCAAGATCAAGGCGGAACTCCTATTATTAAGGAAGTTACGCCATGGAGACTGATTTGACCTCCGAATGCACTACAGACGAACCAGCGCGAGTTACGCGCCTGGCAAGAGGGCATTAGTAACTTGGCATATTCAACTCTGCGCCTGCCAAAAATGGCGGTTGTAACGGCGTAAACTTCCGAGATATGAGGGTTTGAAGTTGCAGAACCAACCAGGACAATGGGGGACACAGCGGCGTCCATGGGGGTCCTTTGTGCACCCTGTGACACATGAAAGACCCCCCTCAAACAATTGCAGAGTTAGGCAGATGCCACTGGCCCCAGTCAGTCTGAGGTGCAATGCCAAGATTTGGTTCAAATAGCCTGGCTGCACCTCCTAGAAATCAGAATCTCCAGAACCGCTCCAGAGGTAACATCTCCAGTCATCTCCTGCTACCTGCTATACCACTACACTATGGTGAAACTATGCTAGACAGGCATAGATTTCCATCATTAGTGGCCAGAGGGTATCTTCTACAAGAAATCCACCAGAGGGTAAAGTTATTCATTATTACATTATTCCTCTAAGCAGCAGGTCAGGAGCTAGGTGTGGGAACCCACCTAGAACTATGCTGGACATTGTATTATTATTACCTCACAGGTGGAGTGGAACAGAACATTATACTTTATAAACTATTGTATATTTACTGTATGTGGAAATTACCTGCATATTAACAACTGTGTGATTGATATTTCTTACATGTTGCCTAAAGCTGAATAAACCAGTGATAACTGGAAATAACACTATTTATAAGAGCCTGTTGGATTTACACTATATACCACTAGTCATATGATATTTCTCATATGACAACTTGATCATGCATAATTACTACCGTAAACTCCCGCGTATAAGACGCGTCCTCTATGCCAAACAAAATGCTGGTGCGTCTTATAGGATTTTCTGAAGTTGGGGGTGCGTCTTATACGAGGGGTAATTTTACAATAGAAATGTATTGAATTTACAAAATTGGTACCTAAGAGGTGTGTCTTATAGGCGAAAATGCATGTGCTGAGTTTGGGGTGCGTCTTATACGCGCAGCGCGTCTTATACGCGGGAGTTTACGGTACCGTAATCTCCCGCGTATAAGGCGCGTCTTATACGCGAATCAGATCTTGGGTGGGCCTTATACGCGGGAGGCAGGCTGCCTTGAGTTGGGGGTGCGCCTTATACGCGGGTTTTCCCAATATCTCAACTGGCAGTTTATCATTTTTTGAATTTAAACCTCACCAGAGAAGCACTCCAATATCAATATTCAATAAATGCCACAAATGAGGTGTAACCAGAAGTAGAACTTATCTCTAGCATTTTAGCATCAGTTCTTTTGGTTTCTTTTCCTATATTCATATATTCTATCAATGTTGAAGCATGTGAGGGAATGAATTTAAATCACAACATTATCTAAACATAGTTTGAACATCTGTTCTTATGTCAAACATAAAGCAAGTGTATATGAATGGTAGAGTGGCTCCATCTGGTGGCACTTCTAGGAACCATTCCTACTGAATACAGGATTATAAATGATCATGATCAAGATACATTTTGCATTATTGTTATGTGTTAGATTGTATTCCCAGTACTGTAGTTGTAAATGGATCCATGCTTAGATCACTGTTTTACATGATAATTTCATGTTATCATGTCAATAGGTCATCATGATGTGGTTGATTTGTCAAAACTGTCTCAGAAGACAGTATACAATTGAAATTTACCTCAAACTGTACCTTGATCATGATCATTTATAATCATGTACATATGAATTATTTTATAATATTGAGTATTATACTCAATAGGAATGGTTTCTAGAAGTGCCACCAGATGGAGCCACTCTACCATTCATATACACTTGCTATATGTTTGACATAAGAACAGATGTTCAAACTATGTTTAGATTATGTTGTGATTTAAATTCATTCCCTCACATGCTTCAACATTGATAGAATATATGAATATAGGAAAAGAACCCAAAAGAACTGATGCTAAAATGCTAGAGATAAGTTCTACTTCTGGTTACACCTCATTTGTGGCATTCAAAAAGGATATATGGTCAGCATCATACCCAAACCAATCTCAACTCTTACTAAGGTTATCCCCAGCTACAAGGAGACTCCTGCCATGCACAAGGTGCGCCTTGTACGCGGACCAGTCCCCTTGAGTTTGGGGTGCGCCTTATACGAGGGTTTTTTCGGAATTCCATTCAGAGGAGATTGGTGCGCCTTCTACGCGAACTAGCCTTCTCTGAGTTGTGGGTGCGCCTTCTACGCGGGCTGCGCCTTCTACGCGAGAGATTACGGTAGTATGACAATAAGATACATGCAAAGTGAAAAAAAGAACTAGCACTGATCAACAAATGAACAGAGAAACATGCCAAACACTGTCAGCTTATATAATGTGGGTCCCTATATGCAGGGTGTACCATTTCCGTGCCTTATAGTTATATACAGAGTACTATGGTAGTGATCATACACAAGTATTTCCTGTCACAAAAGGGCTTAAAAACTGTCTAGATCAATAGTCCAATACAGTTAATAATCTGCCTTCTTTGCAGTAAAAGTTGTATATGTTTTAAGATGGGTTTATCTGCTCAGTGAGAAACTCATGTGGACGACGACATGGCCGGATCAACAGTTGTTTTATTGACGGAAATACCGTTACGCGTAGACCGCGCAACCCATTACAACACTACAGTAGTAGTACATGATTTCAACACCATGCAGCAGCACTGCGCGGTAGACGCGAATGACGCGGATCTCGCAACAGTACACTTGTCAGCGAAGAGAAAATCGAGAACAGTTATTATTAAGGATCATATAGTTCAAGAGCTTGAATGTATTGATATATTGAATGTATTGATTTAATCTGTAACTTGAACCATATACAAGTGTAGGCCTACTAGAAATAGGTTTCAGGCAGAAGACTCTGAATTTAGTGAGTGGCCTAATAGAAAAAAAAAAATCTCAGAAAGCATCACAAATTCTCAGGAGACCATCGATTGTATTCATAATTCCAATTTATGATCTTACAAAGCAAACAAGTCACCTCAGCATTTTACTGTAGAATCTGCAAATAAGGTCAGTCCGTTAGAGTTCCATTCAGACAAAGATGTGGAGAGTAAGTCTGGGGGGAGGTCCCCTTTACATCTCCCCAAGCATCCCCTCAGTTAAAATAGCAACAGGGTGGTGGAGAGCTCCAGGGGAGTGTTTGTTATTTATCAACAGTGGGACTATGGGATGGGGTTGATTAGGGGAGGAGCAACATATATTTGACACCTCAAGGGCGGGGGGGGGGGGGGGGGAATATAACGTCTTTTCAAAAAGAAGCCTGTGGATTACTATGGATGCTGCCCTGAGGCAACAGCAGCAGTTCAGGGGTATTTTAGATGCATCATTTGAGATCCTGAGGGCAGCATTTGCCCTTTTCAAAAAGGGTTAATTAAATTGGTATAGGTAGGATAGAGTAGTAGTGCCCCCTTATAGTGGCCTGGACATCACCTTTATTTTACACTGACATTGATGGCAGTGACACACATTGAGTGAGATGTCTAAGGAATGCATGCATGTAGGGCCTATACTATAGGTAATAAATATATGTCAGATGAATGCATTAAACTTCCCTACCTTTACAAATCTTTTTACAAAAGTTTTGGTTCTTGCCAAAAACCAAAGCATATTGTGATTTCTTGATAACATGATGTCATGCAGCCCATGACCCCCCCTCGCCCTTGTCATGCTTGGTCATGGCAAGTGGGACCCCCCCTTCCCCCCTCCTGCATGACGTCATTTGTACACACTAAAGTAACACAGCCCCAAACTTTTAAGAATGCTAAGGGAGTGATCATTTTTTAACAACAGGGGGGGGGGGGCCGGTGGGTTTGAAGGGGGGGTCAGAATTTTTTCAACCCCTTGACCGGGGGGGTCAGAATTTTTTCAATACCTCTGATGGGGGGTCAAAATAATTTCACCTGTTTTCAGTGGAAAACCCCGCGCGTTACTATAGGCTAAAAGGGGACGTCCGCGCGCGATTTTTGTCCCTTATGGGGGGGGTCAAAAAAATTTTACCCCCTCAAGAGGGGGGGTCGAAATTTTTTTCGCGCGTCCACGCGCAAACCCACCAGCCCCCCCCCTGTTGTTAAAAAATGATCACTCCCTAACCAAGTCTGCCACATACCCACATATATTAATTTATAGAAAGATTCATTAAGGACAAAACAAAAGCCAGGAGATTTGCGCGAAATATCCTCGCGCTCAACTGACTAGTTTGGCAATAGATGTACCTACGACCTCCCCAAAGGAGGTCGTCATACTACGACTAACCGATAACGGTAGTAGAATCTACTTTTAATAGAAAGAAACCCAAACGTGTAAAAACGTTTCATGTACGTTGATATCCAAATCAAGACTCATGGCAGTCATGCTCTGAGATCATATCTGATAATCTCAGAAAGAAATGTGAACACATTTCTCAATCTCTGCCTACTTACCAAATGGTGGCACGTGTCTAGAGGTGACAAATCCTTTGTTAAGTGTTGTTCTAAGAGGAACTTCTCGTCAGAAATGGTCATCTCAAAGGGTGTCTCTGCTTTCAAAAGTGGCACTCTCTTATCATTCTCACCATATATTTCTTCTGTGTCAGCCGACTTCCCCTTGAAAATCCATGACAAGAACGCATCGCTAGGATAGATGAGTACAACAGACGATGAGATGAGCAAAATTCCTGTGTATGAAAGCATTTTAACTGCTAGAGTATGATATTTTTGTTAGACAACTCCTTGAAAAGTTTTAAAAGTCCCACGGCGGAAACTGACATCAGCTTTGAGTTGATTGGGGCACTTTCGCGTGCCCCGATCTGGGTTACCCCAGTCGAATGGCTGTACCCATCGGGCATAGACCACAGCTAGACCCCGAATGTACCAGATCAAGTCACCTGGGTAAGGTTAGGTCGCGCGAAAGTGCCCTTGGATAGATTCTACATATGTCACTCTTTACAAGAGGTTTAGTTGACAAGTATTAGATGAAGGCATTGGATCTCCGCTTGAAGATCGAGTGAACAGGTGCGCGCCCGCCGCATTTCTTGTGGAAAAAAATGAAGCAAAAAATGAAGCAGTGATAAACTTATTTGGCGTCTATAATATAGACATAAAAGATGACATGAAGTTCATCTAAAGGCTATTTCTAATAAAAGAAGTAAAATTATAAAAATCCCGACAGAAGTTTCGTGACTGCTGCTACAGTGCTAGCGGACGCTCTTAGTTCAAGGTGAATCTAGAAATATTATACAATTCCGTCATTGATCTGTCACAAAACTATATTTTCTACAAGCATAAGAATGTTCTTGTCATGTTGTCATTATCTATTGAGATATCCGAGACATATAGGCGACATATGCAAGCGTTATTTATTCAATCATTGTATTATCGCCCATAGTGTTTATGCCCTTCCCTCACTGCGTAGGCACAGTCATAAAGCACCATACTGCAAGGGTACCCCCTGCCACGAAATGTGTGACCTACTTTCTGCATATGGGAATTTTCTATGACATCATAATTAGCATCATCCTGACCTTGTTTACAAATGCACAGGCATGGCTAGGGTACCAATGGAAAGCTATTGATTCAAGGATTCTAATGGTGCCAAAATTTTAAAAATCAGGTGGGGGGAAAGTTGAATTGTTGGAGGAATTGAAAAATGTATTTTTTCAGAGCTTTGGTTCACACACTGTTACTGGTTGGTTCACACTATTGAGGCCAGAAATTGATCCTACTCATCAAGACGAATCCAATGATGGGTCATTTGTAGCTGAGTGCCAAGGGACTCTCCTGAAAATTTTGGGTCAAAAATTTTGGACACGTGACACTAGAGACCAAAAATTAAGCTCTGACCTTGACCTTAAATGACATTGACCTTAAATGACCTGATAATAAGGTCACCTGGGCTGGTAGGGTATTTGATACACATTTATAGTATTTAAGCATACTTATATTACCAGGTAAATTTGGTAGTCTCTTTAAATGTAGGTAGAATTTAGGTCTCGCTGAAAAGTGACCTTTGACCTTGACCTTAAATGACCTTAACCGACAGAAGGTCACAGGTGAGCTAGATCGACCGGGCATCCAACACTCATCATTACATTTTTTATTTGAAGGAAATTCGTTAAAAATTGACAAAATGAGAACAGAAAAATCTGTTTTCACCACAGGCAGTTATCTGTCAGCGGTCACAACGTCCTATATGCTTCACTATGGAATAATGGGCAGAATTCTCAGAGGATATAATTATCATTTTCTCAGAAACTAAACAAGATATTGACTTGAAATTTTCACTGAATGTCTATTTTAATTAGATCTATCCAGCCATAACATCAGTTTACACATCTAATGTATTTGAAAATTTTGTGACTGTGCCTACACTGAGTCACTCACTAGTGACGTTCATTGTCTCACTCTCTTCTCGATCATTTCTGTTTAAAAGTTAGCGTTGGCTTATGCTTAAGGAGTGGTCATTATTTATCAACAGGGGGGGGTGGTGGGTTTGAGGGGGGGGGCTTAAAAATGTCAGACCCCTCCCGAGGGGGGCTTACAAAATTTTGACCTCTCTTGAGGGGGGGCTAAAAGAATTTACCCTCTTTTGAGCAAAAAAAGCCCGCGTGCTACTATAGCTCAAAGAGGGGCACGAAAATTCTCTGCGCCTCCGGTTTGGGGGGGCACAAAACATTTTGACTGTCGTCGAGGGGGGGGCATCAAAAATTTTCGCGTGTCCGCGCTGAAACCCACCACCCGCCCCGTGGTGGGTTTTGACGCCATTCGAGTCGACAGTGGTCAACATTTTTTTTTTGTGTCTGCCTCCCGCAAAAGAAAAGGGTGCATGCTTGGAGAATCGACCTTGCCCTCCACAGAGACTAATGGCAATGAGTAATGGTGAAGCCGTTGCATAGGGACACTGTCCTTAGCCCTTTAATTGTTTCTAGTTCTTTAAGAGCTTGGAGTATGATTATTTGGTTCACCATTAATCCCAAATCTTTTTAATTCCACTATCATTGTCGACGGGCGCCAGGCAGCATTAGATTCAGATGAGATCTCATCTGAAACCCTAAGATTCAGATGAGATCTCATCTGAAACCACGTCCCGACACTGCCCTGAGCCTGAGGAACTGCGGTGACATAAACTTTTGTCTCCAGTGTGAGGTCATACAAACTTCAGCCAGGTCGAAATCCCAAGCTGTATACACCCAGATGCCTCCCTCCCCCACGGGCCACACTGGAGGTGTGGAAAAATTTCCTACCCCTCTTTGATCTACACTATAGACTCTTCACCGGTGGGCCGATTGTGTATTATCACCCACCGGAGGGAGTTAGTTTCCGGTCTGGCATAGTTTAATTTTCAAACACTAGGTGTCCCTGACTTCCCTCTCTTCTACGCAAGTGGATAGGTGTTGGACACACTATTTGTGCTTGTGTCAGCTTATTACCTGTGCTTGCCCACTACCAGCTACCTCCTCATTTGCATATTTGGCTATGAAACTTACACCCTGTCCGACCGCCAGATCTTCCGCTCTTCTACGGTTACGTCTTTCGGGGAGAAGCGCTAACGTGGCGCCATTTTCGCTTGTTAAATGTGAGCAGTAAACTTTCGCCGGTACCAGGGACACACTTCCGATCATACCGTTTCTCCTCGAAAGGGTTCACGCTCTTCTACAGGTGCTACAGCTGCCCTCTAGCATAAGGCCTGTACACTAGGCAGACCAGAAACTGACTGTGCAAGGCATTATAGGATATTGGAGGTCTGACTATAGTAGGACATGGAGCATACAGGAATTTTTTGCTAAAAAGAGGCTAAATTTCCTATGCCCCCCTCAAGACTAGAGAGAGTTCAAAATTTTTACCCTCTCCCCCAGCCTCGGGAGAGGCAAAAGTTTTTACGCTCCCCATCCCCACTTTTATCTTTGATAAATAAAAATGACCATAAGGCATCCCTTAGCCTCGCTTCATCCATCCAGCCTGACATACCACACGCTAGACCCAGACCTCATCTTGATATTCTTGGGAACAGCAGTAACGCCATAGCAAACAGTGCCCAGTGCGGCCCTTATCCGCCTCATCTGCTTACTGATAAGAATCCTCATGAAGGGTTATTCTAATTAGGAAATATACTAGAAAAACTTGTTAAAACCCTTATCGCAAAAGATCCAAACATCCCATAGGGAAAAGCATTACAAAATCTGAAAGATATTAAAAATTTGCATCACAAATTTGATGCACTATTGTTGATACCCAATATTGGAGAATAAAATACCAAAAAGGTTACTTTTTTTTTAGTACATTGCCTATTTAATGTGACCCTTTGCCAGGTCCCTAGCAACCAGGGTTCTGCTCCCGAGCACACTTACGAATCTTGACTTCTAATGAAGGAAGTCATCGCTTAAATCTAAGGGAGTGATCATTTTTTAACAACAGGGGGGGCCGGTGGGTTTGAGGGGGGGGTCAGAATTTTTTCAACCCCTTGACCGGGGGGGCTCAGAATTTTTTCAATACCTCTGATGGGGGGGGAGTCAAAATAATTTCACCTGTTTTCAGTGGAAAACCCCGCGCGTTACTATAGGCTAAAAGGGGACGTTCGCGCGCAATTTTTGTCCCTTATGGGGGGGGTCGAAAAAATTTTATCCCCTCGAGAGGGGCGCACAAACCCACCAGCCCCCCCCTGTTGTTAAAAAATGATCACTCCCTAACCTGAACTACATTTCTTTGTTTGTAAACGGAGCCATGTGTTTGCTCCTGTCAAACTTTTCTAATTTCTATTTTCACCCATGACACTTCAATATTTGGACAGGAATAACATTGAATTGCCTCCCTAAGTCGAATTCTTGAGAGAAATGTGGCAAATCTCTTGTAAGATAGCTATTGATGAAAGTGACAGCTATCCTTGTTTTGTTTTTTTTTGAGTATGGGTAATGATGCAGAGCACCAGCCCGTTTATTTTATATTATCCTGGTTACAATAGAAAAAAGCTTATTCAGCTTGGAGGGTATTCCTTGCAACCAGCTTAACTTCGTAAGTTCAAATAATATATATATATATATATATATATATATATATATATATATATATATATATATATATATATATATATATATATATATATAAATGTATAACAAAAGTTAACATATGCTATGCCATGTTTGTACAATATATAGTAATCTCTACAAAATTCACTTACAAATTTGATACCTTAAACCATTACATTCTCTGCTAACAGGTGTACTTAACCTCTCAGTTATAAATATCATTAAGCATAACCAGTATATGAGATTATGGGGCGGGCACCCCTCAGCGTTCTATTCATATGTAGTCCCAGAGTCTGTATAACTTGTAAACAATAAGACTATTTAGAAAATCGTATGGGATGGAAGTGAGAAGTAAATTATAGTGGTATCCTATAATGGTATCTTAGGTAAAGAATGATCTTCCCCAGTTTTTCTTCAAATTTAATTGAAATTCCTCATATGATGGAATATTTCTTATTACTGTGGGAAGTGCATTCCATGCCATTGCACCCCTATACATTACACTTTTTTTAGAAGTTTCATATTTTGGCTTAAAAGTGAGGAAGACATTAGCATCATGTATTCTAGTTCTTATATCTCTATTATTATTCAATAGAGAAATATTCTTTTGTTGTTTGTACATAAAATTTAATAAATGCATTTCTCTACGAGGGGCAAGAGGAAATATCATTGCTTGCTGATAAGTTAACTCGGTAGGGTATCTGTTATCCAGACCCATTGCTTTTCTCAAGGCCTTATTTTGTGTAACCTGTAATTTATCTAATATATACGAACCAGCTATGTCATACAATATATCACCATAGTCAGCATAGGGTAATACCATCGTTTTGTAAATTCTTAGCAATGAGTTATTATCCAAAAAAGTTCTAAGCTTGGACATCATTAGTACCTTATGAAGCATTTTTCGACACATTTCTTCTGCATGCTTATTAAAATTTAACACTGGGTCTAGATACACTCCAAGATATCTGAAGCTCAGTACCCTCTCTAGTTGGATATTATCAAATAATAGTGTATGATTTTCAATTTTTTTCAGCCATGGCCTTAGACCAAAAATCATATAATTTGTTTTTTTGGCATTTAGAGTTAATTGATTTTTTTTAAACCAATTTTTTAGAGCCTTCAGGTCTTCCTGGAGTGTGTTGGTAATTTGGTCGAGTTTATCACCCTGTATGGAAACCACAGTATCGTCAGCATATAGAAAGACTGAACAATTCTTAATAACCTTCCCCAAGTCATTCACATATATCAAAAATAGTGTGGGGCCCAATATGGAACCTTGTGGTACTCCACATGTTACTATACCCTCATTTGACATTAAACCATTTACCATTGACCTTTGTCTCCTATCTCTCAGATAGTCCTGAAGCCAAATTATAAGTTGTCCTCCTATACCAAGTTTCTTCATCTTTTCTAGAAGTATAGAGTGATTTACTGTATCGAAGGCTTTTTTTAGGTCAACAAAGGTGAAAATGGTATAAAGTCCATAACATCTATATCCTTTATAACTTTTCCCATTTCTTCTTCATCGGTTAAAATATTATCTAAATTACTATCTACTACTATGCCATCATAAGACCAAGGAATATTCATATCTTTTGCAAGATTGGCACCAATATTTAGAAAGAAATCGTTCACAAAATCAGGTATATCCTCATCTGGCACCCTACAATTTTTATCAAAGTCCCTAAGATAGCATTTCAGCTTATTTCCATCTCCTTTTATCAGGCCATTAATTTCTCTCCAAAACTTCTTGCTATCATTACCGTGTTCTATTAGCTTCGATTTAACATAATCAGCTTTGGCCTTCCTTATTTGTTTGGTACATTTGTTTCTTAAGGTCTTAGCTCTGATCCAGTCTTCGTTGTTCTTTGATGTCACTGCTTTCTTAAGTGCATTATCCTTGTCTTTAATTAGCTCTAATATATAATCCGTTACCCATGGGGCTCTCTCTTTCTTTACAAAATATTTCTTAATAGGACACATAATATCCAGTTCTTTCAATATAATATTTAGCATACAGGACCATTTTGTGTTCACACAATTACTTTCAACATATGGTTCCCATACAGCATTTCTTATACGTTCCTTAAATATTTCTGGATTATAGCGCCTATAAGTGCGTCCAAAAAATTCAATTTTAGTTGGAGATACTACCTGATTAATAAAAGATATGCCAACCATATAATGATCACTAATGTTCCATTTCCTAATCACTGGTTCAAATTGTTTTGTAGAATAAGTTATGACCCCAGTCAATGCAGGACTTAGTTTCCTTTTTTACTCTAGTATGTTCTTTGATTATTTGTGTTAGGCCCAAAATATTGAGACAAATTTTCATTAATTTTGTTGCTACCAACTTAGTATCTAAAAAATCAATGTTAAAGTCGCCCATGACAATCAGATCTTTACGTCTAAGATTTGCTCTATCAATCAATGAGTGTATACAGTCGACAAACTTAGCCTTATCTCCGTCCGGAGGTCTGTATACATTTGCTATTACTATATTCTTTTTACCAATTCTTATTATTTCGATCCATTGGACTTCAATATCATTTGAACTTATGTTAAGATGCTCGTATGCTGTCGCTGAATATAATAAGTCATTTCTTATGTACATTGCAACACCACCACAAGATTTGTTTCCCCAGTCCCTATCCCACCTCTCTAAGTTATATCCACTCATATGAACTAATCCACTTTCCAGGCCATCTTCTAGCCAACTTTCAGAGATACCAATAACTGCATCATTTCTTTCCCCCATGTAAATTCGTAGTGTTACAATTTTAGAATTTAAACTACAAGTATTTAGGTGAGAAATGGTAAAATCTCTTCTCCCATCCCTATAGTTATAACTATCCTTTATTAGTTACCCAGGGTATGCCCGCAATCTCATTATACCTTTGTCCAGCCAAGATAGATGAAAATACATGTAGGTATAGGCATCGCATGCCACCTACCAAGAGCATTATGCTCGTTTGAGGTATAAGTAAGGCTATAGATTAACTGGTTGGTAGCAGACCTAATTTCTCGACTCCATAAAATGATATAATATAAATTTAGTACATATTACACCTCTACTTAGGTTCATTTACAATAATAATATGCACACAAGTATCCAATCCTAGCTTAGAGGTAACGGTAAAATCATAACATTTGCATACATCTAAGTTAGCAATTGTTTCTATATATAGTTACCGTAATCTCCCGCGTAGAAGGCGCCCCCCCAACTCAGAGAAGGCCTTTTCACGTAGAAGGCACACGTACCTCTTCTGGATCAATTTCCGGAAAAACCCGCGTATAAGGCGCCCCCCCAACTCACAGGGGGCTGTTTCGCGTAGAAGGCGCCCCTCTCCCCACCCCCCTATATGAGTTCAAGCTGTCATCGGCACACGGTCGGCGTAAAAAAACGGCGAGAAAATCTACAGCGACCGGTCTGCCACGGTGCTGGCTATATGAGTTCAAGCTGTCATCGGCACACGGTCGGCGTCAAACCCGCCGAGCGCCCGTCGACACCTCCCGGTCTGCCGCACTGCTCGTGTTATGAGTTCAAGCTGTCATCGGCACACGGTCGGCGTTAAAAAAACGGCGAGCAAATCTACAGTGACCGGTCTGCCGCGGTGCTGGCTATATGAGTTCAAGCTGTCATCGGCACACGGTCGGCGTCAAACCTGCCGAGCGCCCGTCGACACCTCCCGGTCTGCCGCGGTGCTGGCTATATGAGTTCAAGCTGTCAGCGGCACATGGTGTGACGGTCAGCGTCAAACCCGCCGAGCAAATCTACACCGACCGGGCTGCCGCGGTGCAGGCGCTATGAGTTCAAGCTGTCATCGGTACACGGTCGGCGTCAAACCCGCCGAGCAAATCTACACCGACCGGGCTGCCGCGTTGCTGGCTATTTGAGTTCAAGCTGTCATCGGCGCATGGTGGGCCTTATCCCCGGCGAGCGCGTCGACACCTCCCGGTCTGCCGCGGTGCTGGCGCTATGAGTTCAAGCTGTCATCGGCGCATTTTCCCAAATGAGATGTTGGAAAAACACCGCGTATAAGGCGCACCCCAACTCAAGGCAATTACCCTCCCGCGTATAAGACCCAGTCACGATCTGATTCGCGTATAAGACGCGCCGTCTACGCGGGAGATTACGGTACATAGCGTCCAAAAAACTCCGTTACCAATGTTAATTGACCAGCGTCTCCACTCCTCATGACGCTGTAGGCTAAATATAGGATTGTTCCAGAAGTAGACTGTATGTAGTCGAACAGCTGCTCCGACATAATATGATACATTTCAGCTCACAAGGTCTATATAGCTGCATAGCGCCCAAAAGATTCCATTGACAGTGTTAATTGACCAGCGTCTCCACCCCTCACGACGCTATAGACTAAATATAGAGTTGACCCAGTAGAAACTTATATGTAGTTAGACAGCCGTTCCTTCATAGTAATTATACAATTCAACTCACTAGGTCAACTATCATTTATACCTTAGTATAGCTTGTGTATAAGTGATCTGAATATACAGATAGAGAGATATATATACAATGGTAGATCTATATAATAAAACATACTCTAGCAGGGGTCTTTATGAAGCCAAGTACGAGTCTCGTAAGTCCATAAGAATCTGACCCATTTTGTTCTCCTTCACTGTATCTTGAGCGATTTGACTAGCTTGAGCAATTGTATAATTACAGCCCTAGCCTTTCTCAGTAGTAGCTTCGTATATAGCTCCCTTTATATCGCATAGACGTTGCTCTGGAGTCACGTCTTGTCCAAACTTTAAATCCACTACTTCCTTCATGATCAGGTATTTTTTGTCCTTGGTATCTTGCTTGGTGATAGATATCCCATGTGACAGCCTTTTGGCCTCGTAACCATCTCTGCAGTTTCTAATTAGATTTGCTTGAGCCTCATCGTCATTAGGGTAGAGTGACCTTGAGTCGTCCATGTACCTTGAGTCGGCCACTTTGCATGTATATAAGTGCAAATTGAAATTATCAATGGCCATCTATGAAGATTTTAAACTTTTTGTATTGTTACAAGGTGGGGAGATGCAGCAGCTGATATCTAATCATCTTTGGTACTTTGGGCTTATTACCTTCTACAGGCTGTCAATAACAGCATGTTTGGGATGATATCCATGTGAATTTCTCATGGTTTTCAAGCCACTAATATTGAAATGCAACTGATAAATGAGGATTTATTTGCAACAATGTCCTAGTAGTCAAAGGAGACTTAACCTTAACTAAAAACAATATATATATGCATTATATTCACACCCAGTTGACTACCAGTAAAGTGAACATCTGCCCTATCTTTGCATCAGGTACATAATAGACTCTCTCCCACACATTATTTGACTCATGGTTTAATGTGGCCGACTCAAGGTACTGGTGGCTGACTCATGGTACTGATGAAGAAAGATACACATCACTTGGGTACTGAACATTTATAGAGACTGATAAACATGATTATGAGGGCTGCAACCTTATTTACTGGAAGGACTAACACTTCAAGATAATAGTCATAACCATTTTCTGATGCCCCCTACAAGTTAGCATACAGTGGCAGAGGTCCTAGAAAAAGTAAGAGGTTTCACAGAGGTCCAGATGGACGACTCATGGTCACTTTACCCTATATTTGGCTACTTTAAACTAGAACAATTGTTCAGCACTGCGCCATGTAATATCATCATACACTATCTTACATGGGTACATATTGGACAGAAAAGCATGGTGAGATTGATATGCCACACCGTCCTTAACATTTACTATTTTCGCAGCCTCTAGGTTAATTCCTTGTGGTAGTTTGTCCATTTCTTGATGGCCATACAACTTGTCTCCAATCTCAATTTTGGAACCCTTCACTTTTGCAGGCATGCCTCTATCCTTGGCTACTGCAGCCAGACAGCGAAGGTCCTTTCTCTCTTCTTGCTGCTCCTTTGTCAAGTCATCCGATACAAAGATTCTTCTCCATTTATCCACATTCTTCATCTTTGATACATTCTTGAACAGGTTGAACTTGTGCTCAATTGTTTTAAATCTTATGAAAATATTCCTATTGGAATTACCACCAGCTTTTTTCTTCCCGATCCGATAGGCACTGTCGATTCCCACATATTCACCGTCTTTAACAGCTCCAATGTCTTTCATGATGTCAACAATGATTTTTCTAGGCGGGTCAGTATTATCCTCAGGTACCCCTTCAATAATAATATTCTTTCTTCGCCTGGCTTCATCAATCAGTCTCAACCTCAACTCACTCTGGTAGGTTTTGTATGCCAGCCTTTGGTTTTCTACCTCTAGTCGCTTGATATTGACAGTAGCATTATTTATACTACTCTCCGCCGCGTCAAGTCTGTCCCGTAACGACTGCAGCTCACCCTCTTTATCGCTCATGAAGGCTTCGACTTTCTCTATGTGATTGTCCATGCGTTTGGTATTATCCTTCAAAGTAGCTTGGAGTTCAGAAAATTTTTCAACCATTGATAGGTTTGATTTTTTCATCTCCTCTATTGCCTTTGTGGTGGTCCCGCGTCGTCTTCGAGGTACCTTCGTGGTCCTCGTGGGCGACGTCGAGAGCACCTCTATTACCCGACGCCTGGGGGCGCTGGAGTCCGGTGCCACGTCACCACTTGGTCACGTGGCCCTCGACTCCAGTGTATATAAGGCCGTTGTACGGCCTTCCTCAGGGTCAGTCCAGCCCCGACTGACCATCGTGAGCGATGGTTGGCGGCTGCCCGGCTACCATATTCTAGTACTCCTCTGTGCTGCTGCACAGAGCAGGTGTATGTGGAATATCAACTGTAGACACTAGAAGGCCTAGTGTCGAACCTGTTTTCAGAGTTCAAACTCTGCCACCTGTAACTGTGATCAAGAACGGCTGATGCCCATGTGTTATTAGACAATAAAGTTTTAACTGGAAACTGAATAGTTGTTCTTCGTTGTTTATCTAGGGGTAGAACACTACACTGGTGCCGTGACCAGTTGTTAACTTTAGTCCGCATAGGTACTGCGAGCTTAAGTTCGACATGCAGGGTCACTTGGATGAAGGTGATGACCCCAATCACCAACATCAAGTGACTACAGGCCCATTAGTGGATAGAAATGATCCACTAATCGGTGGTGGTTTGAACCACTCTCTGATAATAGGTCCATCGTCTGACCCGTTGGGCCTGTATCAAAGGAGCCGACTACTCAATTGGCGAGTATCGACTCAACTCTCTCCGGCGGCTGAGAATTTCTTGAGGACACAGAGTTTGTCCTATGTAGAAAAATCAGCCTCGCCCGTGGGAACTCCAATGGGCCTTGGCAGTTGGTCCTTCGAGGGTCCCTCGCCCGTGTCAATACAAGGAAGTATTGACAGTGGCAGGGGACTCAACGAGGAGTTGCTGCAAGAGCAGCAACGCCAACTGCGCCAGGGTCGCCAGTAGTTGGATGCTCTCGCGAGTAACACCACGAAAGCTCAGGAGAAGAGTACAGAAATAGAGCTGAAATTGGAACAGCTTAGGCAGCAAGCGCTAGAGGCTTCGAACAAGACTCAAATCGCAAATAGAGAACTTGCTGATCTTCAGGAGAAGGTCAAGCAGCTCTCTAGCGAAAAAGAGTCCTTGCTTGCAACGAAGTCGGAGATCGAGCGTAGTCGATTGACAGCAATAGATTGTCAATCTCTAAAAGCGAAGATCGATTGCCTTGCTACTAGCCGCCGAGAATGTGTCGAGAGAGCTTGAAACGATTTTCGGGATGCCCAACAGGAGCAGACGTCCCTTAAACATAAGTTGAAACTACAAGAAGTAGAAAAGACTATGTTGGAGGAACAACTGCAAGAGTTGCGGCATGAGTTGAACCCACAATCAGCCGAGCATACTGAAGAAGTAGCTGAGCACCTAACGGCTTATGAAAAGCAGGTCAAACAGCTACGTCAGGAACGGGAGTCGTTACTCTGTCAGATGCAAGCTGACGAGGATGCTCGAGCCAGGGACGAGGCAGAAATGCGTCGTCGCTGTGAGGAACGAATCGAACACGCAAACAAAATGGTGGAATATCAGGTTCTAATGGAACAAAAAGCGAGGCACGAGGCCGAGCTTAATTCCTTGAAGTCTGAATCCCTAGTAGCCCAATCACTGAAAGATCAGAAGGATTCGGATACTCTGGGAGCCATGCGTGGAGAAATCGATAAGCTCCGACGAGAGATATCGTCTCGCAGGAAGGCTGATGAAGCCAGGGTGAATAAAGAAGTTCGTGATGAACTCGCACTCGAGGAACGTCTGAAGGAGCAGACGGAATCGAAATTGCGTGCCGCTAGACTTCGAGAGAAGCAACAAAGTAGTGAATGCAGCACTACTAGAGTTGCTACTCAAGAGGACCTAGTCGAAAACCCTGACTACAGAGAGTGGCTTGATCGTGCCATGAAGGAGGTCAAGCAGCTCTTCGCCATCAGTGAGCAACGAGATCTCTCGAAGCCCGAACATGCCCGCCTGGAATTCCTAGTGTCGGAATTAAGACAGGTGGAACGTTCAAAACAGCAGGCTGAGATAGATAGAATGGTGGGGGCAATCGACGACATCTCGAAAGTGGATTCGAGGTCACGTCGGACCCAACCTGTTCCTTCGATGCTGCACACCGATGGTCTAAGTGGAGTGATCGGACAGTTCTCGACCCCTACCACGACCCAACAACATGTTGATCCACCCAAATATAGGGATATCAGATTCGAGGCTTCGCGCCTGAGTGACGCCGATTCTGGTAACCCCTGGGGGATGAATCATAGTTGTGCAGACACGACTATGAGAAACATGGGGATGGACCATCAAATACCTAGAAGAGGTACAACATTCGCTCTTGATCAGGTCAGGAGATCAAGCAGAATGTTTGAAAATACCTCTATCGGGCATGAACCAGCCCGAACTAGGTCAGTCGAGTGCCCTCCATTTACATGGAAGGACGATTGGCTCCGTTGGTACCACGGATTCAATCACGTCCGTCGAGTAAATGTGTGGACCTCGAGTATGGCATTAGCTCAACTCCTCATGTTACTCCAAAATGGCCCCGCAGCTGATACTGTGTGGCTATGGGAGGAGCATGGAGATGGGACTTTGGATGGACTGGTCGACATGGTAACGGAAGCCATGACTTCTAGCCTTCAAGATCCCATTGTCACAATGGAGAAGAGACGCCAAGGCAAGAACGAAAGCATTAGAGCCTATGGCTTTGCTTTGAGACGTCTTGCCGGCGATGCCTATCCAGGTGTGGACTTCTCGGTTGAATGGCTCATAACCAAAGTCAACCAGTTGTTCATAGGAGGATTGTATGACGTTGATTTACAACAAGACGTTCTTCGAGAGTGGCGCACTTACATGTCCCTCAAGGATCTCATGGACTTGGCAGACGAGTTGTTGCGGAAACGACAACTCCTGCCGAAGTTGGTGAATCCTACCTCGACAAATGCATTGTCGGCGTTGGCCGACGCCGCTTTGGTCGAGGAGGGACAGGGGGAAGTGTCCTCATACTCGAAGCCCGGGGCGGGGAGTAAGACTAAGAAAAGTCAGAAATCCGCTGGTAAATCGAAAACACCAAACAAGGCCTCCAAACCCAAGGTACAGGAACAGACCTTCTCGCTGAGTCAATTAAAGAATTTACTCAGGGTTATCGAGGGAGGGGATGTCCCTGTTACTAACTCGGAGAAGCCGAGTACCCCTCCGTCCGACGCCAAGTGTTGGAACTGCAAGAAGCAGGGGCATTTCGCACGAACTTACCCCGAGCCGATTAAAGGTCTACCACCTGACGCGACGGAAAACTGAGGCGGGCGGCTCGATGTGGCAATCGAGCTGCCCGACCATCGAAAAGCCAAGGTATCAGCACCTCTGGCACTCCTGATCAGACGACAGTAGATTCGAGGGAACTAGGTAAGGTCCCGGTAGGGCCGTCCCAGCCCTTTACCACAGCGGCACCGGTTGATCACCGGTCGGGTTCCGAAGATGTCGGTGTAGAAAAGGCCTTAATGGCCAAGGAACAGGGCGCTGGCAGCCCGAACTCCGAGGTCGAGGGTTCGACTGGATCGAAAGTGAAAGTCGACGCCGGGAGAGAAGCCCTGATGCGGCAGCTGGCCAGAGTCTGCGCAACAGAGCTTCCCTCAGATGATCCCTGTCTCTCTTTTCTGAAGAAGAGAGGGATCGATCTGAGTACTGACGTAGGGTTGAGAATGCTAGCAGGAACCGCCCCCTTATCGGGGAAACGATGGTACCTGTCTGCAGAGATTCGAGGGCGTTCTCTAGACTTCCTGATAGATACTGATGCCAGCCACACCATTGTCTCTCGGGAACTCGCGAAAACGTTAGTAGTGCCGTCAGATAACCTCTACGAGGGAATAACGGCGTGCACTGCGTCTGGAGCCGAAATGCGGACCTATGGTCGATTGGTTCTACCTCTTAAGGTCGCATCGACCCACTATGTGTTTAGCCCAATAGTGGCCGATGTGGCTGACGATGGCATTCTGGGGCTCGACTTTGCGGCATTATACGGTATGATCCTGAACCCAAGGACGGGTCAATTGGTCATGACCGAGCCGGTAGAAGAGCACCATCAGTGTAAGCTGAAGAGAGTGTCATCGATAGCCTCAGTAGCACAGACCACTAGGATACCTGCCAGGCATCGGTGCGATGTCTTGGTAAAATCCGACAGTCTGGAAAGAGACCGACAGGGCATAGTCGAACCCGACCTGAAAGTTTTGGGTTGGTTGGTGAGGCTGCCCTTGTCAGCAATGTCCGTCGAACAGTGTTTCCCGTCTGTAATCCACTGAATCGAGACATTGTCCTGGAGAAAGGGCAGGTGGTCGGTACTGTACAGTACGCTGACAGAAACGGTGAACTCTCTTCACCAGAGGTAGGATCTGTGATCATGCGTCTCGAGCAAGAAGCTGCAGACATCGAGACGGCGGAAATCGCGAGCACCCGCACAGGGGAGCTCCCTACCTGGCTGTTAGACATGTATGGCGACACCCACCTGACCCAGCCAGAAGAAAGACTGAAGCTGTCCGCCTTACTACGTAAGCATGTGGATGTCTTTAAATCCCCAGATGAACCGTTAGGGCGCACCGATCGATGTCTGCATAACATCGACACGGGTGACGCACAACCTATCCGAGTCCCTTATAGAAGGATTCCGCTCAGCAGGAAAGCTGCGGCGGATGAACAACTTAAGGAGATGTTGGATACGGGGGTGGTTAGGCCAAGTACTAGTCCCTGGTCCAGTCTCGTCCAGATGGTGACGAAGAAGGATGGGACCATGAGATTCTGCGTCGATTATCGATGTCTGAATGGAGTGACTAAGAAAAATGCCTACCCCCTCCCGCGCATCGACGAATCCTTGGATGCCCTAGGAGGAAACAAGTGGTTTAGTTGTCTCCATCTCCAATCTGGATATTGGCAGATCGGGATGAATCCCGACGACGTCGAGAAAACCGCTTTTTCCTATCAGAGGGGGCTCTACGAATTCGATCGAATGGCGTTTGGTTTGTGTAACGCCCCCGCCACATTCGAGCGAATGATGGAGGAGATGTTGAGAGGTTTGCTGGGTAAAAGTTGCCTGGTTTACCTCGATGATATCATCGTCTTCGGCAAAACGACGGATGAAGCAATGGCGAATCTGGCAGAAGTTTTCAACAGGATTCGAGCATGGGGACTGAAGTTGAAACCTAAAAAGTGTCAACTTTTTAGGACTTCAGTCGAGTACCTGGGCCGAATCGTGTCTGAACAGGGTATAGAAGCCAACCCGGGGAAAATTAGCGATGTAATGACTTGGGCTAGGCCCACTACAGTGAAGGAAATTCGATCCTTCATTGGTTTTTGTTCCTACTACCTAGAGTTCATCCCGGGGTTCGCGGAACTCGTGAGTCCTTTACAGGACTTAGTGATCCAAAAACCTAAAGGTAGTAGAGGTCGTTACGAGGCATTCGCGTGGACGGAAAGAGCCGAACATGCCTTTGTCGAGTTAAAACGAAGTTTCAGGGAGACACCTGTGCTTCGATTCCCCACATCCGACGGTCGTTTTATCTTGGACACTGACGCCAGTAATACCGCGATCGGGGCTGTTCTATCCCAAGTGCAGGATGGAGCAGAGGTCCAGATCTCGTTTGCTAGCAACACTCTAAGTAAAACACAACGAAACTACTGCACCACCAAAAGGGAACTGCTGGCAGTTGTCGTGTACACCAGGAAGTTTAGGCACTACCTCTATGGTGGTAACTTCACTATCCGCACCGATCATTCGTCTTTGAAATGGCTCCTGAATTTCAAAGAGGCTGAAGGAATGATGGGTAGGTGGCTGGCCCACCTTTCAGAGTTCGGTCTCGAAAACTCTAAGATCGAACATCGAAGTGGGGCCAAGCATCTAAACGCCGATGGTCTTAGTCGTATCCCTGTGCGGCTATGCCAGAGGTCGGATTGCACAGACTGTGGCAGTCATAATGCTGTTTTGGCAGCTGTAAGTAGTTTAGTAGACAGCCGGGTGGGTGTTGCATTTTGGTCTCTCGATGAACTCATTGATGCTCAGAAAGCGGACACCGACATCAAACGAGTTGCTGAATGGCTAGTTAAGGGGGCTAAACCCACTAGGCCTGATGTATCAATCGAGAGCGCCGAGGTACGGAAATTAATAGGGCAATGGCCTCTATTAACCTTCCGTGAAGGCTTGTTGTGTCGTTGGAAAGTCGAGGCGGGTCGAGCTAGACGCACGATTCAAGTAGTTGTACCACGCCAACTGAGGGGTGAGGTACTCTCCTTTTGCAATGGACACCGAACGGCGGCACATTTTGGTCGTAAACGAACGCTCGAGAAAGTGAAAAGGAGATATTACTGGCCCGGAATGGGAAAGGACATAGGTCGGTGGGTTCGGCATTGTCCTACCTGTTGCCTGGTAAAGCCCGGCGAGGGCATGGGTAAGTCTCCTCTGCACCAAGAGTTGTTCGGGGTGAGATTCGGGAGGATAGCTATAGATATAATCTCGGGATTTGCACCCACGCCAAACAAGAATACTTGCATGTTAGTAATCCAGGATTACTTCACCAAGTATGTACGCGCTATTCCCCTACCAAATCACACAGCAGAGACCTGTGCAGAGGCCTTCGTGGACGAATGGGTTTTGACTTTTGGAGTCCCGTTGCTTCTGCATTCCGACCAAGGTCGAGAATTTGAGTCTCGACTCTTCTCTGAGATGTGTGAATATTTGACGATTGTAAAACAGAGAACCAATCCGTACAGACCACAGAGCGATGGTCAGGTAGAAAGGTTCAATAGAACATTGATTCAGAGTCTGACTATGTTGGTAGACAAACATATGGACGACTGGGATGAACAGGCTAAATATGTGGTGTCCGCATATAACAGCTCTGAACACAGTTCTACTGGATGCAGTCCAAATATGATGGTATTCGGGGAAGAAATTCTCATGCCAGCGGATGTGATTTTCGGCTCAATCGAAAACCCACTCGAAGTCCCTTGTTCCGTCACTTTCTTGGAACAACTTCGTGACCGATTGAGAGAGAGTTACAGCATGGTAAGAGAAAACCTAGGTAAATCTGCGGAACGCCAGAAGGTCGGGTATGACTATGGGCTAAAGCAGAGAAGATACTCAGTTGGGGAACAGGTGGTGAGGTACCACACCCCCCAGGCAGCTATGAAGCTTGCTCCCAACTGGGATGGGCCGTTCGTAGTAGATTCTGTCCTCTCTGAGTCGACATTATTACTTCAATCATCCCGCGGACGGTTGCAGAAGAGCAATGTCGATAGAGTGCGCCGGTGGTTGGGCGTAGAGCTATCACAAACTGTCGAGTTGTTGCAACCACAACTTGATGATGATTCACCTTCTCGTAAGGCTACGAAAAGGGCTAAGTCTGTTTCTGGACAGGTCGAAATAGAGATCGAAAGATCGCGGCCGGAAGTTCAGTCTAAAAAACAAACTACGCAGGGTCATCGAAAACGACAGCAAAAGGCTCGAAAACTGAGCGAGGTGGAGGTGTTGGATGCCAGTAAACCATCAAAGCGGCGCCGTGGTCGACCGGCCCGTCGAGATAAGTTGAAAGCATCTAAACAACCTTTGAAGGGATGTCGGAAGCCCGACCCCCCCTCGAAGGTGCGAACGACTGAACAAACTTCACATCGAAACGTCTCGATTGAAGTCAAAGATCAGTCACTCCAGTCCGGACCTATGACTCGAGCGAGGCTTAAGCGCCAAGGCTCATCAAAGGAACGGTCAGCGAGTGTCGAGGATGAAAGGAAATCCAGAGCAAACACTCTGGCTCCTACATCCACACCGTCACAAGTGATGGGAGGCAGACGCCGACGGAAACGGGTTAATAGCCCGGTCGGCCCGGCCACATCAAAGGACGGTGGGCTAGGAGGGGGTGATAGTAACCCGCCCCAAGGCTCAACACTCGTTCCTATAGTAAAGGTTAGAATCAGGAAAAGTCCTAGATTAAACCCTACTCAGTAATCGATGATTCGCACAATACTAAGCAGCAGCTTTACTAACCTGTTTTTTTAATGAGGCTTTAAAATAACGGGTGCCGTTCTTGAGTAAATCTGTCTGTGGACGTGAAGCCAACGGTGAATAAAAAATTACACAACGAGAAGTCATACGATTGCCTCTTAGTTTGAGACAACCTGATGCTAGAAACATGGAAGTATGGGGCCTCCGACTTTTATTCTGACTGTGAGGATGGGTTCCCAGCATAGGCTGGTGGATTCTGCCGGAAGGGTAGATCCATATTGGAACCATTTTTTTTAATCCCGGTAGTCTGATGAAGGGGGGGGTGCCCAAATTATCCATGTTAATAGTGTTGGAACCCATAGACCGCATAGTAAATAACGGCATATGCAAACATTGCGACTAGAGAACCAGAGCGTGACGGTGAGTGGAGAGTGAGTCGTTCTATTTTTTGAGCATTACCTTATTTGGTCATGGCGTGATGCGCTATGGACCAATAGGGTTCGCCCTCCTCGGTCACGTAGGCCCTTCCTCCAATCAGAGGCGTGCGCCACAGGGATAAAAGGCTGCGCCGCACACCATGGAGGTCACATCTGCGGCCTTCGCGTAAGAGTCGGACGCAGATTAGCTGGACTAAGCCTAGCTTATTCCAGCTGGTACGCTCCGCCCCGGGGACTTCCTACCTGAGTGTAGGAGGTCTCCCCTGCCTAAGTGTGGAGGGACACGACCTGCGTGAGCGCAGGTTTGTGTTCTCTCGAGGCTCCAGTCTTCGGTCCCTCGAGCCGCCTGAGTGCGGTTCGAGGTACATCGAAGGCACCTTCGAGGCTTCGACCCGCCAGAGTGCGGATTGAACCACCTCGAAGACCCTCTTCGACGTCTCGTACCGTCTGAGTACGGTTCGAGACCCGGAGTCTTCTCTCTCCCTGGTGGAACCCAGCAGTTCAGGAAGAACCATGGGGTCCTCGTCCGACGAGCAGTCAGGGTACAGCTCTTCGCCGAGCCACAAGTCGCAGAAGAAGAAGAAGAAGTCCAAGAGGACCAGACCCGAGCAAGAGCTCGAGTCTACCTCGGCTAAAAGTGCAGCCCTTCTGAAGCAGATCGAGGAAGCACAGAAAGTCTTGGCCGAGTCCCAGGAGCGGGAGAAGGAGCTCCACCGGAAGGCGAAAGAGGCATCTAAGCAGCAGAAGCGCGACTTGAAAGTCGCAGCTGCCGCCGCCTCAAGGGACTCCTCCCCCGATGAGATGGAGGTCGACAAGCCGTCGACACCTGCTCCATCGAAAAGTGCTACCCCTTCAGGTTCTAAGGGCAAGAAGCCCACTGAATCGAAGGCATCCAAGGGTACCTTGAAAGACTTCAAGATCCCTAAGGTGCCCAAGAAGGAAGGTAGCAAGAAGGAATCCGCAGCCAAGAAGGCTCCAGCCCGGGAAAGGAGTAGCGAGTCTACTGCACCACCGGAACCTGGAACCGAGCCGTCGGAGGTCGATGCCGGTGCCGTGGAGAGCACTGTATCCTCACCCCCAGACACGGCCAAGGCTGTCGACGAGTGGAAGCGGCTGTCAGCGATCACTGCCAAACGACGTACTGAGTACGTCGATGACAGGCCACTGACCAAGCTTCAGGACTACCGCAAGAACGGTCAAGTGGTACTCCCTAGTCTCGTGGGGAAGGATGGTAGTGACGACGAGGAATGGTATTCGGATGATAGTCATGCCATTGACTGGTATGTCTCGATGATCGAGAATATCACGAATGCCTCAGACTCGTCGGGGGTGTCGCTGCCCGAGCGACAGCGGATTGTATTTGCATGGCGCATCTTCAATCCAGGGCAGCAGTGTGCTTTCGAGAACTGCACACGTAAGGGGTTCCCCCCTCGCGTATATGCGACAGACGGCAGGTATGCTCGACACTTGGTTGAAGAGCACCGGGCCATCCGTCCGCAGTTCGGTTGTGTTAAGGTGGAAAAGACCATTCCATGTTATCAGGACCCTGATGACCCGACCTCTCCTCCTTTCGTGACCTCACGAAGGGGCTTGATGGCGCGTCATCTCAAGTCGTACAGCCCCATAAGTACAATGCCGAGGGCGCTATCCAACTAGTGGAAACACTGGTTGGAAAGTGTGAACGGAATGAAAAGACAGGCGCGCCGACTAGACAGTGGATGCGGATGGCCCCCACACCCCCGTCTACGAAGCGCCTGTACATCAGACCGGAACTGATGCCCGCTTTCTACGGTGCCTACCCCGAGTTCAGGGTAGAGCAACGGAAGAAGCGGGAGGCCAGTCGTCCTCGGGACCCCGGACCGACAGCTTCTACGAGTGGGAACAAGAGGCCCCACTCTACAGAGGCTGGGAAGTCTGCCGGTTCGACTGAACTCAAGAAGCCTAAGCCGCAGGCTGCTCCCTCGAAGCCCGAAAAGGCATCGAAAGCCGCCCCGACCCCGGCTCCTAAAAAGTCGAAGACTGCTTCGACCGGTTCGGCCAAACCAAGCACCAGCGGTGCTAAAACTGGAGGCAAGACGGTGGAATCCCGGAGTGGCCGTGACCGGCAACCCAAGGTGACCACCAACTCGTCTCCCCCTGTCAAACCCCCTGCGGCAGCGGAAGACAGCACCCCAGCTGCCACGCCGCTTGTTCACGTGGGAGGCACGACACTGACCTCAGCAGCAGGAGCTAGCTTCTCCAACGTCGTGACAGGCGCCGACACCCCGACAGCAACCTTGCGTTGGGAGTTGGCACAGCCTGCCTACGGCGATGGCGTCGAACGTGGGGTCCCGAAGACGTTCGTGGAACGTTGTAAGGGACTTCTACAGATGACGGGCAGCCCTGCTATCGACAAATTCGGTGAGGCATTTCGTGAGGAAGCGAGTGCCTACTTGTTCGGCCTGTTTGATAGAACAAACATGGCCATCCGTAACGAGCTCCTTCCGGCTCTTAGGGATGAGGCGCGCCAGACCGTTCAGATGGAGATGGACTCTCGTCTGACCGATGTCCGAACGCGTCTCAATAACTTTGAGTCACAGGCCCAATATGATATTACCAAGAGGGATAGTATCATAGAAGGCTGGGAGGAAATCGACCGCGAATTCTTTAGAGTCTTCGGGGGCCAACTCTCGGAATGGATGAAGGACAAGCACCATGGCGTCCGAACCCTGAAGCCCGTTCGAACTGAGCCCTCTCGCGAAGCGCAGAGGTACCTCGTCGAGGGTGGAGTGGTCCCTGACGTCAGGACGCTGGCGGCTCAGACGAATCCTTTGAGAGAATTGTCTCCAAAAATGGACAGTCTGAGCTCGGCTATGACGATGTTGGGCCGAGAGCAGGTGGTGCAGGGCAAGCCTGACACCCCGGGTAGGTCTCTCGGTGCCTCCGTCTACCCACCAGCAGCCCCGTCTTCCTCCTCGGTTCCCTTGATAACCCTCTCGGGAGCCACCGAGCCTACACCGCCACCGGTCCAGAGAGTGGTGTCACCGAGGATCCATCCGGATCTTTACGGCATCACGCCTCTGGCCACGGCGAATGTAGCCGTCTGCCCGGACCCGTCGGCTTCCGCCCAAGCAGTAGAACCTGCCGAGGCGGAACAGTCGATGGATATAGACGGGGACGTCGATGTCGTCGGTCATTCTCCAACGGCTCCCCCTGACCAGGGAGACAAGGACGACCTTGAAGGTCGGGAGAGCGACGACGACGACGGAAGCGACTCAGCAGACTCGGCCGTTCTCCACTCAGATACTGAGGGGGACTCCCGGGATGCACCCGAGACCTCTAACGAGGCTTGGAGTACGACAATGGACCGTGTGGCCCCATTGCCGGAGTCGCCGACGTTTTCGGGCCAGCTAGCTGCCAGTGCTTCACATGAGGAGGAGCGCACTGACGGAGAGCAGGCTGAAATCGACGCCGCTACAGGGTCCATCTCGGAGGATCAGTAGTATGATACTACTGCTCCTCCTCTTCAGCTTGGATCGCTGACATCGAACAGAGTCTCGATGTCAGCACGGAACCCCCGGGAACTCGTTCCCGGACGACGGTGTACCCTCCACGAGTGGGGGTACCTTTCCAGTCCCCGGACCTTCCTGCGAAGCTGTGTGGATCCGACGCCACCCTGGCCTTAGGGCCCGGTGGTGCCACACATCCTCGGCCTCACGGTCGAAGGACCATCATAGTAGTACTGTACACTATCGATGGGCTTCCTACGCTGGAAGGAGCTTCTCAACGAGACAGGGAGGAAACGACACGACCCCAGTTGCCATACCCGGTCGTGCCTCCCTCGGATCGACCAGGAGCAGGTCGTGAAGCAGTGTTTCGACACTGGTCTCCTACGTTGGATGGAGCAACGCCTTATAATTAACTGTGATAATAATTTTTTTCTACAGTACAGTAGAAACTATATTTCTATATATTCCTCTACTGTTTCTGTCGACTATGTCGACGGATCCAGTAGTTCCTATTATTATCTAATTGTTTAGACTGATCCGAGGTCTCTGAATTTTCAGAGACCTCGTTTCAGTCTAGTGGGGGGTGGTGTGGTGGTCCCGCATCGTCTTCGAGGTACCTTCGTGGTCCTCGTGGGCGCCGTCGAGAGCACCTCTATTACCCGACGCCTGGGGGCGCTGGAGTCCAGCGCCACATCACCACTTGGTCACGTGGCCCTCGACTCCAGTGTATATAAGGCCGTTGTACGGCCTTCCTCAGGGTCAGTCCAGCCCCGACTGACCATCGTGAGCGATGGTTGGCGGCTGCCCGGCTACCATATTCTAGTACTCCTCTGTGCTGCTGCACAGAGGAGGTGTATGTGGAATATCAACTGTAGACACTAGAAGGCCTAGTGTCGAACCTGTTTTAGAGTTCAAACTCTGCCACCTGTAACTGTGATCAAGAACGGCTGATGCCTATGTGTTATTAGACAATAAAGTTTTAACTGGAACCTGAATAGTTGTTCTTCGTTGTTTATCAAAAGATTCGATTGAACATCGAGGGGTAGAACACTACACCTTCAATAATACATTGTCCATGTTACAGGCTTCGCCGGACCCATTTGGTTTAGCCGCCATATTGTTTTCGTCGACTGTTTTAGAACCTTTTCTATTTGTCCTTGTCTTCCTCTCCGACATCCCAATAATGTTCCAAAAATATGGTCTATACACTTACTGGATATTCATGTATATAAATTTCTCCTTTCTGCTGTTGTAGAGGCCAAGTTATTGTCGATGGTGGTCGATTTTATCAGCTCACCACCGCCCTGCTAACCTTCGCCAAACGCCATATTCTCCGTATTGACACCCCATAAATAAAGCACCTACCCAAAGTAACAAACCTGAGGGTAAACAACTTTGAAATCCCAACTGTCATGGCTGAAAATGAAGTCTCTGTCCTGTGCAATTTTTGTCTATTACAACCTATATGGTGACATATTTACATCAGGTAAAGCTAAAATATGGGACAGCAGTAAGATTTGTCAATGATTCACTGAAAACACCCTTCGTTCGCGAAGGATTGCCCACGGTTTGCTGAGGAGAAGAAGGTCCTGGCAGTCCGAGCTTCCAGGAAAATTTCCATTCCTGAAGCCAGGAACTTTGTCAGGGCATCGAGGACCTCTGCCTATGCTAGCGCGGCCTCCAAGGCACCTACCCAAAGTAACAAACCTGAGGAAAAAGTCAGCCAGGGGACATCCAAGGCCAACCCAAAAGGGCCGGTCGTGGAAGAGACTGGCTCAGTTAAAACCAAAAAACCAACTGCTAAAGCTGGCAACAAGAAAAAGGAAAGAGAAGCCAGGAAGGAGGCAACGGAAGTAGCCCCTACAAGACCCGCCGGGGAACCAACCTCCCCGGATGGAAAAGAAGCTGGCAAAAAGAAGAGAAAGAAGAAAAAGACAAAGAATACCAAAACCATGGAAGCTTCTACAGAGGCTCCAGTGCAGGAGACAGTTGAGAAACAGGCCTTAGTTGGCCCTCTCTCTGAAGAAGGTAATGTTCAGCCAGAGGCGGATCCACCCGTCCAGGAGCTCCCTTCTGGAGACCTGTCTTCCACCGAGGTGGAGCCTGCAGAATCCAGCTCTGAGGGTGAGGAAGAACCCCGTTCTCCTGACAAGGAAGCGGAATCTTCACCTTCCACTTCCACCGCGGGGGTGGTGGATACTCTGGCCTCCCAGAGAGATGCACTGGAGGATGAGATGGGGAATAACACCATGCTCTCCTCCGAAAAAGCAGACTCTGAGGTGACTGGAGGGAAGGCTCCTCACTTCAAGATAGACTGGACCTGGGACCGTGAAAGTCCTGTGTCCTCGAGGTCTAGGAGCAAGGCAAGGGCCAAAAGCTGTGCTATGGCCTCTGATAGACACACCTAACCCCAATATGGCGAACGTTAGGTGTAATATAATCCAATGGAACTGTAGAGGAATCAGAGCAAACAGAGCAGAACTGCCCATCTTGGTGGCAGACCTCAACCCAGTTGCTCTGAGCCTCCAAGAGTTGAAAGTGACCATACCAGGTCAAATACCTAGACTTGCAAATTACAAGAGCTACAACAAAATCCCAGATCCTAACCAGGCATCAGGAGGAGTAGCTCTCATGATAAATAAGGCATACCCCCAAACCGAAATAAGACTAAATACGGATCTACAGGCAGTTGGAGCCCGAGTGACGATCAACACCTCTGTCACACTGTGCTCTCTCTATCTACCACCTAATGAGAGAGTCACGTACGAGCAACTAACATCGCTGGTGGAACAACTGCCTCCCCCATACATTCTGCTTGGTGACTTCAATGCTCACAGCACAATTTGGGGTTCACACCGCACAAACAGAAGAGGTCGGACTATTGAGAATCTTCTCGATAAAAAGTCACTATGTTTACTCAGCACAGGGACTCCAACCTTTCTCTGTAGATCAGGCAGAAAATCAGCCTTAGACCTTACAATCTGTCATCCAGATATCGATGGTGACTATAACTGGAGAGTGCATGCAGACCCCCTGGGAAGTGACCACTTTCCGGTGATACTCAGCACCATCAAGGCAAACTCTCATGAAGACCAACCAGAACGTTGGAAGACTTATAAGGCGGATTGGTAGGTCCTTCTTACCCTGGGAACTGGTCAAGAAGAGAAAAACGACCCGACACAGTACTTCACAGAAACCCTCAGGGAGGTGAGTGCTATGTGCATCCCGAAAAACTCCAAACAACCTCGTGCCAAACCTGCGTACTGGTTTAATGATGAGTGCCGCGAGTCACGAAGACTCAGAAGGAAGGCACTGAGGAAGTTTGAGAGTAACATGAACTTGGGAAATATGCTACCATATTACCAAGAACAAGCCAGAACCAAACTGGTGTACAACAACGTGAAGCGTGAGTCATTCCGTGAGTATGTCAACACCATCGACACCTCCACCCCCCTGAAAAGGGTATATCAAAAGGTGAAGAAGCTCAATGGAAAACCGACTCCCGCAGCAACCCACATCAAGGTTGGTGATGAGACTTTGGAGACGACACAAGAGATCGTGGATTCTCTTGCTGATCACTTCAGCAAAGTCTCCTCCAGTGCCAACTACTGAGACAAATTCCGCCAACATAAAGAAAGGGAGGAGATGAACCCATTAAACCTGCACTCTGACAACATGGAAGCATACAACAAGCTGTTCACAATGGCTGAGTTATACCATGCTCTCGAGCAGGCAAAAGACTCATCTCCAGGCCCTGATGAGATTCATTACCAGATGTTAAAGCATCTGCCAGAGCACCAACTGAGTTTGCTCCTGGACATCTTTAACAACACCTGGACCACCGGTCAATACCCATCATCCTGGTCGGAGGCCTTAGTTGTACCGATTCCAAAACCTGGAAAGGATCCATCTATGCCCTTGAGCTACAGACCCATTGCTATGACCAGCTGTCTGGCCAAGACAATGGAAAGGATGGTCAACAACAGACTGGTATGGTACCTGGAGTCGAATGATCTTCTAACCCAGTACCAGTCTGGATTCAGAAAAGGTCGCAGTACAACTGACCACCTAGTCCGTCTTGAGAGTTTTATCCGGAAAGGATTCGCCAACAAAGAACATGTTGTTGCTGTATTTTTTGACCTTGAAAAGGCTTATGACACAACATGGAAATTTGGCATTCTCCAAGACATGGAAAAAATGGGACTGCAAGGCAGACTGCCACAATTCGTGGAAGGCTTCCTCTCAAACAGAACATTTAATGTCCGACTTGGTGCCACACACTCCAAGAGAGTTGACCAAGAAACTGGAGTCCCCCAGGGCTGCGTCCTCTCAGTGACCCTTTTCGGCATTAAAATCAACGAAATAGCGAAAACCCTTGCCTACAATGTTGAGTGCTGCCTCTACGTGGATGACTTTGTCATCTGCTATAGGGGCACCTCCATGGCAACAGTAGAAAGAAGATTACAGCAAACCCTTTACCACCTAGAGACTTGGAGCCTGGAAAATGGCTTCAAATTCTCTGAAACAAAAACATCCTGTGTGCACTTCGGTTGTAGACGAGGATGCAAGGAAGCTCCTGCCCTCACACTGCACGGGAACGCACTAAAGGTAGAAAAGTAGGTCAAATTCCTTGGACTCGTGTTTGATAGCATTCTCGCTTTCAAACCCCATATTGAATACCTCCGGAAAAAATGCCAGAAGGCCATGAACCTCCTGAAGATGCTTTCCCACTCAGACTGGGGAGCGGACCGGGAGATTCTGCTGACTCTGTTTTGGATGTATATCCAGTCTCGCCTGGACTGTGGATCGGTGGTGTATGCATCAGCTGCAAGGTCCTACTTGGATTGGCTAAAACCTATCCAAAACCAAGGCCTACGGCTCTGCATGGGAGCATTCCGATCATCACCGGCAAGTAGTCTCTGCGTTGAGGCAGGGGTTCCACCACTGGATCTGTGACGGAGCAAGCTGTCCCTGCAATACGCCATCAGAGTCAAGGCAAATGAGAGAAACCCCACCCACCATACCATCTTCTACGAGGACCACAGCGTCTTTCGTAGAAACAAGAACGTGGCAAAGCCTTTCTCAGTAAGGGTGAGAACCCTGATCAGAGAGGCCCGAATTCCCATCACAAAGGTCATGAAGGAAGGACCTGCCAAGTCCCCTCCGTGGGAACAGGCAGAAGCCAAGATCCTTTTTGACCTGAGCAAACACAAGAAAAGCGAAACTGAAGAAATTGGCAGAAGTCTGCCATCGCCATCAAATGTATACTGAGGTGTACACTGATGGCTCCAAGGACGGAAACCGAGTAGGCTTTGCGGCTTGTACACCCTTTGGAGTCCGGAAAGGAGCACTACATGGAAGGAGCAGCATCTTCACTGCAGAAGGCCATGCCCTCCTAAGTGCACTGGAGTGGATGAAGGTGTCTACGCGCAATGCCTTCATCATATTCTCTGACTCGAAGTCATGCCTGCAAACTCTATGCCAGCATGACCCACGGAATCCAGTGGTGCAGCAGATGAAACAATCTATCTCGCACCTGACTCAGGCCCAGAAAGAGGTCACCCTCTGTTGGCTCCCCAGCCACATTGGGATAGAGGGGAACAAAGCTGCAGACCATGCAGCTAAGAAAGCCCTGAGCCGGGAACCCAGCTTGGCTCCCATCCCCTCTTCAGACCTGCTCCCTATGGCCAAGGAGTTCATAAAGAAAGAGTGGCAGAAAAGATGGAGTTCTGACCACAACAACAAGCTCAGAGCCATCGAACCTTCGATTGGCAAAGAGCATGACCACACTGGCCTGACCAGGAGGGAATCGACAAGACTGACCCATCTTCGGATAGGTCACTCTCTGCTGACTCACGGACACCTCATGAAGGGTGAAAACCAACCCACGTGTCAGCAATGTCAAGTACCTCTGACTATGGAACACCTGGTGCTCTCATGTCAGGCAACAAAGAGGAGTAGGGACAAGCACCTTCATGGTTTGTCCATGAACAGTGTGTTTACCAGCACTGGTAAGAAAGAACTTCTGACCTTCCTCAGGGAAGTGAAGATGTTCGAGAAGCTCTGAAGCAGGGGGGAAACACCTCCCCTCAAGTATCGGTCAGGTGGGCTGGGGGAATGATCCTCCGGCCCGGCTGGAAGAGTAATCTTGCAGCTAGGTTGGAAAGTGGCTCTTTATACTTGTCAGTCCGTGGTAAGCTGGCCCGATTGGTATAGAACCACGACTGTCCGGCCGGTGTCAGGATAATGGACCGGTCAGATGATGTGTCAACAGTCTGCGGCACAGCGTCTGGGTGAGGCAGCACGATAAAGAGGGGCCTTGAGCCACGAGCAGTGTCTCACTGCTACGAGCCGTGTCCCACTGCTACAAGCAGACTCCCAAACACACGTGCACACTCACACTCACAGGCACACACACGCGCAAATTAAGTTTGAGCAAAGAATGGACTAAATGTCTGATAACCAATGAGGCAGTCCCATGAGGCCTACGGCCTTAGGACGTTAAACAAATTAATCAATCAATCAAACTGAAAAATACCACATTATTAGGGGTACATGCTGGAACTGCTTTTTGGAGAAGAGGAGTACAGCCTTTTCACTACACCCCAGATTTCCACCCAGTAAACCGTCCTATGCGTCAGCGACTAGTCAAGGAAGAGTCGTTGCTGTAATCAGTGTGGCTCCCAAGAATACTTGGGAGCAAAACTCTGGACCAGTCTAGTTGTAAGGGACCTGGCAAAGGGTCAAATTATATAGAGAGTTTTCAGTGAATGTGTATTCACAGCCACTGCGGCCATGGTGGAGATCCCAAGTATAAACAATATGCATTACACACTGTACATCCGGCCACTTTCACACAAGTTTTTTAATATATATAAAGCTGACATTCATGAATCTTAGTTGTACATGATCCCCTACACCCCTGCTATTACTGGTTTAAATTATACATTGATTAATGCAAAGGATTAGGGAAAAACAAGGATTTATACAGGGTAGTAGATCGCCAGTGACAGTTAAGCAAGTCACTTATTGTTACATCTCTCACAGGCTATTCCTCCACATTCACATAAGTCCTGATGAAGACCCGAGAGGGTCGAAACGTAGACCAATCAACTGCACTCTTGACTTGATGTGAATTTATTACAAACCTTAGTACTAAGAAACCCGGAGAGGGTTTTGGGAATATTTACACTTTTTTTTCATTTTTAATATTTATATATATTGGATATTCGTGATTCTTTGTTTCGCATATTCACCTATATCTTTTCTATTTCTGGTGAAAATGAGGTTAGGAGAAAACGAGAATTTTGCACAGGGTAGTAGTAACTTGAGTGAGGCAGGCCACACACTCACTGCTCTACCCATGCTTATCCCGCATGGCACATTCTTCCACTTCCCTCAAAGATGTTCAACATTTATATAACTCAAACATTCATAATTTTTAGTTTCATATACTTGCCTATATCTCTACTATTGATGGTGAAAAGGATGTTTTAAGTATTGTGAGTATATCAGGATTTTGTACAGTAGATCGTCACTGCATTTTCTATGGGCAGCGTGGGTTGAGGTTACACGAGAGGATCTCTAGCACCTGTCCACAGCAAGGTGTGATGTCAGGTGAAAAAGCTCTATAGGCAATGAACTAGAAAATGTAACCCTTTCTGCTATTTTCTTTTCTGATATTTGGATTAGAAAATAGTGCATCAAGTATGTGAAGCAAATTTTTAATATCTTTCAGATTTTGTGATGTATTTTGCTGTGGGATGTTTATATCTTCTCTGATAAGGGGTTTAATACCTTTTTCTAGTGCATTTCCTTGTCAAAATAACCCTTCAAGGGGTCCTAGGGGGCAGGTGCCCGCCCCTCTTCAGACTCCCTAAAAAGACTAGTTCTGGCTATCACTGTTTTGCTGGCTGCCCCCTCCCCCCCCTAAACACTAGAACCCCTCTGCCAGGCTATGGATCCACCCTTGCTCTGGTGGTGCAAACTTGTGTACCGGTATTGTAACAGTCACTACAGGCCAAATACACATCCACCTTCAAACCGATTCCTATCTAGATCAAAGGGGATAGCATAGCAATAGATTGGAATACACATCCAGTGGAATGGCAGTATTTTCCTAGGCAATCCACTGGTAGGCTACTGAGGCTCGGGCTAAGCCTTAGGAGTACTACCGGTATATATTGACAGCAGTCAGGTCAGATTAGATTTAATATTGCCCTGACAGGGTCCACTAATGGTAATGCGGATCTGTTTCTTCATAGATGTTGTGAAACACAAAAGAAATGTTGTAGGAATAGACTGATACATGTAACTGGACACCTTGGAAGCAGGGACACCTTGGAAGCAGACATATCAGAAGAAAATACATTGTAACTTTTCTAAATAATTGCTTTAAGGTTGGTCGCTACTCTTTAGCTAAAGTCATCAGAAATTCTTCATTTTTGGTCTATAGGCAGCCTAAATCATATTGAATTCAATGATGAAAAGAAAAATGGGGGGTCCCGAGCTACTTTTCAAACTACAGAATTTTGAAAAATAAAGGTATTTCATTTATTTTCTCTACAACGAGAAAAATCGTGAAAACTTTCTTGATTTTTACTTAATATCGACCATTAATCACATAAATCTTAAAACTCAGATATAGAAAGCCTTTTTATGGAAGACAATGACAAAAACATTTTATTTAGCCTTATGGTAAGGCATTCTGGGTAAAATTGTGCTGTTTTAAGAGGAAGTGAGGTCAATTTGGCATAATATTATAATATTTTTGCCAGAAAACTATTGAAATCATCAGAATTTTTTATACTTTCTCAGAAAATTCCTTACATAAATACCTATCTTATGAAAATAATTTTGACATGATCCCACGCATGGTTTCAAACCCTTGAAGTAAAAAAGTACTCAAAAAACGAACAAAATCTCAAATTTGGAGCATTGCATTATGGGTAAAATGGCAACTATTATAAAATAAAATGGTTTCCTGCTACACCCTTGGATAATCTGAACATTATAATCACTTCCACAATTTCGTTTAGAACATTTGAGGGTTATAAATATAAGCCATGAAGGAAAATAGGGAAAATCCAAATTAAATCTACCGTAAAACCCCGGTCATAAGCGGGCCCCGGTCATAAGCCAGGGGGTGAGTTCAGACCAAATTTATAAGCTGCAGGGATGAAAGAGTTTTTGTCACTCACTTAAGAATAATAAGTTTTCTTGAAAATCTTCTGAAAACAGGATAAATGAGTCACAAATTACCTCCAGAGGTTGCATACATGCACATAGTCAGGTCCCACAACACTGCATACAGTGGCAGCATGCCAGTTTTTAGTTCAAGTTTTTTAAGGATTCTCAAGTTTTTCTTGAAAACCTTCCCCTCTATATTGGTGTTTGTTCCACTCTTCAGTGTAGTTTTAGCAGCAAGCTATATTTCCTATGCTAGAAGAGTGTCGGATAGTATACCTCTTTCCTGCACGTTATGCTTTCACCATGTAACTATATTGGTCATATATTCCCTGCACCCTTTGACCTATCTCTCTATACATTAATATTGTAATTGGTCCCTAGGTCATGTTGTGCAAAAGCACCACTACCAGTATATCAGGTGGTGCATATTTTGGGTATGCTATCTGAACAAGACTAGAAAACAGCTAATACAGTAGCATTCTGAAGGGATCCTAGGTCATATTCTGCAAAAGGGCCATAATGTGCAAATTTTGGGTATAGTATCTGAACAACATCTTAAAAAACAGCTTTTCTTGTTATTTGAGGACAAACTACACCCTTATATAACCCCTACTGCTCCCCCCACCACACAAACCCTGTTACACACTTATGGATGGGACTAGAGGGAATATACAGTGCATTTAAAGTTGTTTCATTTTTCAAGGGTTTTTGTCATTGTCGACTTTCATCCCTGAAGCTGTTTTTGGTTCATCTTAAGCTTTTGCAAAACCCCAGTTATAAGCCAGGGGGCTAGTTCGGGCCACTGAACCACTTTTGGGGCATTTTTTTGGAAATTGTGAGCATTTTACACAGACATTTCTCGCTGTTAGCTATGGTTATCTATGAGGTTTGATTGATTTTATTATAGAACAGATCAAAAATGAACTATCAGAATAAAAAGCTGTCTTAGCTATTAATTTGTATTGATTTCTATTGAAATATGGTTCAAAAACTTTTAAATGTTTGGAAAACCCTGGTCATAAGCCGGGGGTAGACTTTGGGAGAAATTTAGAAGCCGATTTTAGTCAAAAATAGAAAGAAAAAAACCGTCTTATGCTTAATTTTCACTGAAATGTCTTGTGTCTATTAAGGACTAATGTAAGTATAAGTCTGCCTACCAAAATTGGTGTCATTCCGACCAATATAACCTATATGCGCAGACCTGCACAATGGGTTCATTTTCAACAAGTAGCGACCAACCTTAACAATTTTAAAACAGATTTTTGGCCATTCCATGATTCATGGCGTAGGGACAGTATCACTAGTGTTGTTGTTTTTCAAATTCTATAAGAAGAAATGGATATTATCATGGTTTTATCTGCTTCTGAGGTGTCCAGAATCTCTCTGACGGAGTGAAAGCAATCACACAGCGATATGCGGTATACTCTGTAGGTATCAGACTCCTATCAGTATCATAGCACAAATGAAAACGTTTAAAGAAAAAAAGGCAGAGAGGGCACATCGGGTGTGCATGTCATATGGAATCTGTACGATTGGTATCAAGAACTGCAAATATCAACAACCTTTGACTGCTATCACACTTTCTTTTGGACATTGATGTTCACATGGAGAAACAGACTAGTTGATCACCCCCTAGATCCAGAGGCGTAGGAAGCAAATCTTCATTGGTGGGGGGCCCAAGGAGCCCTCCATCCCAGCCACCATGAATTATCGGATTGAGCGCACTGGTGTTGATACATGGTTGTATGGGATTTATATAAATAGACAAAGATGCTTCGCCTCGTGTGATAACCCTCAGTGGGGACCAATTCAAGTGCTCCTTTGTATTTATCTCAAGTTATTTTTGTCAGAAATGTTCAAAAATTCATTTATTTGGCATTAGTAATCATTTCAACATTAGTTATGTGACCATTTGCAATGATCTACCTGGCAGTGTGATATGGGAAGGGTTATCACACTGGGGTGTGTGATACAGAGGTTACAGTGGTTAAACCTTTGGGGCTGTCGTATTCAACTTGAGATAGAAAAGATTATTCCTTGATGGCTTATCTTTATCCAATCCTGCCATTTTCCTATCTTAATGACATATTTGTCCAATTTGAGTGGTGAGCTGCAGGAATCCTGTACATTTTATAACAAGCCTTGACACATTTTGGGGGGCCCAGACATATTCAGGCCCCACCTCCTCTGCCCCCCCCCCCCCTTTTCCTACGCCCCTGAGATCTATAGTCATAAACCTGGGATCAAATTCTGCGAATTTCCTATGACTAGAACACGTGTGTATTGATTGTCATGGAAGATATATATATTATACTACATGTACTGTATAATATCCTGTATATGAATCTGATGCGCATATCTCGTTCTCATATTAGCCATCGCAGTACTAGTCATGGGTTACTTATGGTTTAATAATTATGGCACTTTCAGATGTTTGCGTGTAGGGGATGGCTAAGCAGGCAGGCGGGCCGGGCTCTGCAACATCACACACTGAGGCAAAAAGCCACTGCTGTCGCTGCTGCAGCAAAACCCTTCCACTTTCAGGACATCCTGGAGACTGATGGAAAACTGGACACGCCATGGAAAAAACTCACAGGTAAATTCCATTTTAATGTACACAATCTTATGAAGTGAGCGAGTAGATGTTTAACGCCATTTCGACAGCTTAGGTCATTTTTTTGGCAAGAACTACATTAGACTATTTCACAGAGGAATGTGCCTGCGCATATATGTGCACTGCACACATGTGAGGAAAAAGGAGATATAGAGTGAAGCCCTCTTATGAAGCATGAGCTCCAAAAAATCCTTTTGTTTCTGTACAAACCCAGTTCAAGATATTTGGACATCTTTGTTCTTATGTTTCAAAACAAATGAGCAATGTATACACCCATGAGATTACCCCAGGTCTGCTGAATAATATTTTTTCTTCTGAGTTCGTCGACAGCAAAGTAGACATCACAGATCTGTGATTTTCTACATTTTTGGGCCGAAACGTTGACCCTCGTGATTTACTTAAATGAGAAATTCAACATTTATTTAGAAGGGGGTCTTTTACATTTTTAGGCTGATCAAGTACCAAATGAGTGATCACCATGACATTAAACATAGTTTGCTACACAATGTCCAAAATTGAATCACACCCCTGGATAGGGCACCGTACTACCCTCCATCTAGTTGCATACTAAAAAGTTCATTCTAAGAAATAATACTTTGGTATGTGTCTATATATGATCCAGGGCCTCCCTACCCCACTTAAAAGGGTCTATATCTCCTCTTTCCTGTCCCCTCAGATGTGTGTGGTGCACATTTACACAGGCACTGACACATTCCTATGTGAAATTGTGCAGTTCACCTTAGCTATTAAAATGGTGTTAAACATCTATTAGGCCAAAAAAATGTTTGTTTCAGGTAACCCGACACTACCTAGCTAAACAGGGCCGATCCTAGAACTTTTCTTCAATTCTTAAAGAACTATTTATTTTTTAGCTATTTTCTATCCAAATTAGGCATCCCTGAGTCAGCGCGAATTGTCATGTGTCACTGTAAATGTTGTCTCCCATCTGAAGGCGAGCCCGCATACAATGGGGGTGCTTACAGACACTGATGGCAATATCAGCTGAATAACAGTAAACACCTTGGTAATGAACATTTATATTGGCTTTAAAGAAACAAACTCCCTTACTGATACAAGATAATTTCACTCATTTGTGGTGTCTACCAGGCCCTAATGTAACCACTTGTAATCAAAGTGACCATACATGAGTCTTCAGTAGTACCACCCTGGAGTTTATGGTGTCTCTCCTGCTGGGTTTGTGTATCAAGGCTGCCTTTGTCGGCCTCGCCTTTAGATGGGAGCCAACCTTTACCAGTTTAAAAAAAATTACAAAATGGAAAAAAGAAAAATCCGACCCACTCTATCTATAATTTTTTCAGCATGTTACCTGAAACAAATGATTTTGTTTTGGCCTTGCTCACTCTATATAATGATCTAACAAGTTGTTGTATGTTGTAGGAGACTTTGTGTCTACGGTGGATGTGCTCGGTAAGCGCGTGCTCCAGGTGCAGCCAGAGGCACTCACCATGCTGTCTGAACAGGCCTTCATCGACATCGCTCACCTGCTCAGACCCGCTCACCTCCAGGTAAACCAGCTCTGAGTGCATGCTGAAACCCCATATATTACCGTAATCTCCTGCGTATAAGCACGTCTTATGTGCAAGGTTTTAGTTTTCCCTGCATTTGCAAGCGAGACACCAATCCCACTAAGTCATAATATGACATAGGGGGGTTGTTGGGGGCCCTAGCTACACATACCTTTTTGATTTTTTAAAATCCATTCAGTAATGAATTTTTCATTTTCTGACAACAATCCAAAACTCCAGGTGTGTGAAAAGCTCAGGTAGAGCTTGATTTTAAACACCTTAGTACTAATATAATGTAATATATGTGATAATTGTTTTGTTTTTCGTAAATTGTAAATTCTCAATCCTATTTTTACAGCAATTGTCCAAGATTCTAAAGGATCCTGACTCGTCATCAAATGACCGTTTCGTTGCACTGGAGTTGCTGAAGAACGCTAACATAGCGGCTGGTATGGTACTGCCGGGATGTCAGGACACCGGTACTGCCATCTGTATGGGTGAGTATTCCTGGGTAGCGATATCTTTAGTGGGGACACCATTGCTTGATCTGGTACCTGGCAGGATAAGCACGGCTACAAAAAACGTGTATGAGCCGCTATGGTGTATAAGCCACACCCTGAGTTCAGGGTTTTGCTATAAGCTGCAACCAGAGGTCTGAAATGGTCCCCATTCCTTCCTTAAGTCTCTAAACCAGTAAGTAAAACCTGATATAAGCCACACCCTGAGTTGTTGAAATGGTCTATAAGTCGCGGCTTATATGTGGAGGTAATAAGAGCCAGCATGATGAGGACCAGTTGTAATGTAATGCACCCTAAAAATCCGCAGTGAATGGAGAGAATTTTCACAGTGGTTGTTAATGCATCCTGCTACCTTATAAATTCCTCTGGATCCTTAAAAACCATTTGTACATAAGTGGTTAAGACTGTCATGAATATTTGGGCAGTTTCTATTTTTGAAGAGTTCCCAATAAAAGGGATGAGCATTATTAGTATGAAACATTTGAACAGTTACTTTGAATCCTGTATATTATGTATTCACTGCGGATTATAAGACATGTTTGTGTATGTACTTGTAGGTAAGAAGGGTCAGTACGTGTGGACCGAGGGTAGGGACGAGGAGGCCATCTCACGGGGCATCTATAATACATACACAAATACCAACCTCCGCTACTCACAGGTAATGTACTGGGATGTATGCAATAGTGGCATTCTTCTTCTATGCACAGTGTTGTATTTCTACATAAAGTATAAGTGTTGTAGTTACGAGTGACTAGCCCATGCTGCATTTGTACAGTACACTGCCATAAAAATATCCAGACTAGGGAGACACACACAGGAAAACTCTGGGCTTTCTGTATTGTGACTTGCAGGCCTGAAAGGTACGCACAGTTCTTTTTTGGCATTTGATATCTTTAAAGAGAATGAGTAAAGCCAAAAACTTAGAGGGCGGGGGGTCAATAAGAATACTGGTAAATTTTAGTTTCGAAGGAGAACATTTTCACCACATTGTTTATCATTTTCCTGACTTTGGTTTAAGTTTAATACATAAAATCATGGATGTTTAAAGATTTACCAATACAGCTGAGGAGTCTCAACATATGTAATGGTGATAAAAAAAAATGAGAAAAGCTTATGCCTGCACCAGAATCATCCATGTGCTTCTATCGTTTAACAGGTTGCACCTGTAGACATGTTCACCGAGAAGAACACAGGTACAAATCTTCCCGGTCAGATCGAGATTTACGCCACTCCTGGAGAAGAATACAACTTCATGTTCATTGCCAAAGGAGGCGGCTCAGCCAATAAAACCTTCCTCTACCAGCAAACAAAAGCCCTACTGAATCCAGAAAAACTCATCAAATTTGTCAATGAGAAAGTACAGGCAAGTATATTAGATATGATTAAAATAGAAATGCATTGTTGATTTTATGGTATATGACAATATACTCAAACCATGGTTATTTGAATATCTATGATTGTGGACAAAACTTCTGGAAGAGGTTAATACGCTGCATTTATCAAGGGTTGAGCCTTGAAAATCGGTAGCTAGATTTAATGCCAGCCAGTTTGAAAATTCAAAGAATTTTGATAGTTAATTTCTAAGCTTACACCAATTTGCTGCCCTTCAGAGCATATCACATATACTTGTACTCTTCTATATATTAGAAACTATACCTTTTATGTTTTATTTTAAACATATTAAGATAAAATCTCATTTTAACGTGTTTTCAGACATTGGGCACAGCCGCCTGTCCACCCTACCATTTGGCACTAGTGATAGGCGGGACGTCCGCGGAGTATAATCTAAAGACAGTGAAATTGGCCTCAACAAAATATTTAGACAACCTACATACCACCGGTTAGTTTTCAATAAGTACTTAGATAACTTTAAAAAGAAATCGTAAAAAAAGATTTCTTGCTCTTATTATATTTTTTTTTCTTTTTCAAAACCAAGGCTAGCTTATTCCTCTTGTGTGGGAGAACACTGAAAGCCGCACATGGGTTTTGAGAATAACCAGTATAATACTGTCCTATATTAATATAACCCTAAAACCCCACCTATAACAGCACCCTGCATGTACGAACATCCTTTAAGCTATCTGTCTTTAAGTCACAGGTGTTTGTAGGGTTTTACAGCACCTGTTTTCACCCTTCTTTTTTTCATATCTATGCACTTACCCTTACACTAAAATTTAGGGTGTCATACACTGAACAGCCCATGCACTCTTAGACTAGATTAAGTGTTTTGTTTCCTTGCTTAAGTACAATAACATTATGAAATGATATGTAATTTTCTCATTGAACAGGTAATGAACACGGCCGTGCGTTCCGTGACCTGAAATTGGAGGAGGAGATTCACAAGTTGACGCAGAACATCGGGATCGGAGCACAGTTTGGTGGCAAGTACTTCTGTCACGATGTGCGTGTTATCCGTCTACCACGTCATGGCGCGTCATGCCCCGTCGGGATCGGTGTGTCCTGCTCAGCAGACCGGCAGGTGAGTTTTTGAGGATATTATATACTACATCATCATGCATCAATATACTTGAAAGTCTGAAGTAGCTACTCATGTATAGGGTACATCCCATGTATAAGGCACACACACATCCTGAGTGGAATGAATTAGGTCTATGGTGTACCCCACCTATTCTGTGCACCGTGAGTTGGGGTTTATCCTTTAACGCTTATCCTCACATACCAGGGCCGCCTTATAGACAAATACTGTGATAATGATGGTTTAGGTGGAGATAGCTACTCTTTACATAATGTACCGTAATCTCCCGCGTAGAAGACGCACTGCGCGTATAAGACGCACCCCAAACTTAGCAAATGCATTTTCGCGTATAAGACGCACATTTTAAGGCTCAATTTTGGGAATTCAGTTCATTTCTATAGTAAAATTACCCCTCGTATAAGACGCACCCCCAATTTCAGTACATCCTATAAGACTCCCCAGCATTTTGTTTGGCGTAGAGGATGCGTCTTATATGCGGGAGATTACGGTAAAATAGATCCAACTTCAAGAATGCTCTAAGATAAAATACCTTTGATGAAAACATTAGTCTAAAAAACTGCAAATTCCACTTCAGGTTTTGGGAAAGATTAATTCAGAAGGTGTGTTCTTGGAACAACTGGAGACAGATCCATCAAAGTACCTGCCAGAGGTAGATGACAGTCAGCTTGGTACCGGCGTCGTTAAGGTAAATACTGTAAACCCCCTGTATATTAGGACGCACCCTGACTTAGGCTAAATCTTATAGGACGCATTGTATATCTACCGTAGTATGGTTATCATCAAAGCCAGGTTTTAAAGTCTGAGCTAGATTTGAACCCCAGTTTAATTTAGGTGCTGGTGAGTCTGGTTGTATATCAACCCTGTAGGCTTGGCTTGGTGCTTGAATACAGCCATGGTGAGATGCTCGCCAGGGCTGTATTCATGTGTCATGATAACCAATAGGCATGATGCATTAATGCATCAGCGGCCCTTACAGGGTTAAAGGAATTCATATTTTTTTTTTCTGTATAAGGTTATGGTGACTTCCCTAAAAAAACATCATAATTTTTAATGCTTTTTGTGTTGACTTGTCATATAAATTCAAACATTACCATCGTGAAAATCCCTTAATGTAAAGTAATTTATTTCTTTATCTTTTTTCTTACAGATTGATCTGAATAAGCCCATGTCAGAACAGCTGGCCACCCTGACACAGTACCCGATCAGGACAAGGCTCAGTCTCACAGGAACTCTGGTTGTAGCACGCGACATTGCACACGCCAAACTCAAGGAGCGTATTGACAGTGGGGAGGGTCTCCCTCAGTACATGAAGGACCACCCAGTGTACTACGCAGGGCCAGCTAAGACACCTGAGGTTAGTAATTCACTCATATAAGCCGCATTCAGAGAAAGCTATAAGCTGCACCTGCGGCTTGAAAATAGGTCCTTTAGGACTGTTCTATAGTGTCAAAAAACCCATGTATAAGCCGCACCCTGAGCACAGTTGGACCTCATAAGCCACACCTATACGCTGATTCTTGTAAGATGTGGCTTATACCTGAGAATTTACGGTAATTCTCTCATTTTTGATACATTTCTTTAAATGAGTTCAACAAGGTTTTGTGTGTAATAATCTGGCTATTAACACAAGGCCCTCTCACCAAAATGGCCTACCGTAGTACCTCAACTCAGGGTGCGCCTTAAGCAGGAGGAATTATGATATGATTTGACCTCTGGTACAACATCCATGAAAGGGAGCAGAACAGGGGTGGGAGGCAATGCTCAGGCTTCTCAAATTAAAGATTGATTGATAGGAGGCAGGCAGGAGTATTTCTGAGCTTTAAGCAATTTAGTCATAGGCTACCATTAAAACTCACCCCTGCCAAACTAGTCTCACTGATGGCCATACAAGTCTATGGAAGCCCCAATGATGACAAGTCAGTATCATCACCACCTGGTGGCACAGGACAGTCCCCGACCTTAACGGTGGGATATTCTGTCAGAACTGACATTCTGAGGAGTTTTTCTCCATTGATAGCCATACATGATGAACAATTGGCAAATGACTTTGGCAATTTGAGGAAATCTGATTAAACCTGTGTCACTTGTAAATAAAAGCAAAGTCTTGTACAACTAATGGTATTATTGTGAGAGGTGGCTAAAGTTTGTGTACTATAGTCTATACTTGTCATAATGTTTACTTTATGCTCCCTATATGCAATAATGGTCATACGTATATCATGATGTATGATATATATGAATATCACAGCTATGCATTCTTTATTTCCAAAGAGTGGTTCAACCCAATACAAAGTTTACAGTATAGAAGGTAGATGGGATTATGAATGTCAAGGTTGAACTGATAGCGTTTCTGAACTAGTGACACAACTGCAGTGGGCCAAAGGACAGCCCTGTAGGGGTGTTTCTGATTGTGTCTGTCCGAAGTGTTAACATTGCGAACACATGTAATTTGTGGTTATAATATATGTACATGTATTATGGATAAGCGTATTCTCACGATAGCCTGCACGTCTCCAGAAAAACCAGCCTTATAAGTTCAGAGAATACCATGCCGTTGTACCTCTAATGGTTTGTAGTGTTCTCAGCTCCACCCACCTGTTATTAAAACTGCTAGGCTGGCACCCTGTATTCTAGATAGGTTATGAGAAAGAAACTCCTGATAACTTGTATAGACATGTAAACTAGTCGTATGATATTATTCATTGAAAAAGAGATATATCAAAGTTTACTCAGATATTGATTGATAAAGTGAGTCAATGAAGTAATATTGATGAGCTAATACCCACATGATGTAAACCTAATGTAGAGATAAGATCTGCCTTTGTGGGTCAGAAATTGCCTGTCTCTGAGTTCCTACAAGGATGGATTTTCAAGTCCCAAGGCCCTATACTTTCATATACACAATCAATATTTAGATGGTTTCTTATCATTTCAGGGACTTTGGGCCTTGGTGACTTACATCCCTGGTTCCTAGAACGGAGTATACTGGAAGTTCTTAATGATCCCTGTGCTCTCCAGTACACATATTAACCCCGTAGATGTGACTACCACATCAGAAGGGCATTGTAATGCATCTCCCCGGCCAACTTGTAGGTAGATCCACATACCCTGAGGAGACACGAGCTGAAGACAGTTGTTTCCGCTATCGGCAACGATTAGGTTACCATGGTGATCCAGTCCCATGCCACGTGGCCAGCTCAGTTCACCAGGCTCCGAATTACCATGGCGACCATAACTCCCTAGCTTTCGTCCCTTTTGTGAGAACTCATAAATACAGCTTTCCTTGTGTGCAGAGATGAAAATGTGGCCATTGGGTTTGACGAGCACTTTATCCCAGCGAGAGCCCTTGTTGTACGGCGTCTGGATTTCTGACAATTTGGTGTAGGTTTGGCTGCAGAATTTCATAACGAGCTTTTGGTCGTAGTCTAGAACAATAAAGTTGGTGTTATCAGATCCTAGAGTCACACAACATGGCTTAACGAGGGATTCTTTGATGATCTTCTTGTCACGGCCATGGGGACTGAATATACAGAGAGTCGGCTTTTCCCGCACAATTACTACATCTCCGTTAGGAAGCTGTATGCCTGACAATGGTTTACCCATGTGAGGAGTACAGATCTGCCCGCGGTATTTCCCATTAGTATCAAATAAAGACACTCGCTCCAGTTGTCGGTCGGTGATGATAAGGTGCTCCCGATAGTTCAGTACAAGCCGAGAGGCATCAAAGCGACATTTATACATCGTAGAAGGACGCGTTTGGAATTTATGAACAAGAGTAAGTTTCTTGATAAAGCGTTGTTGGTTTTGTACAAGCTTTTTGTAGGAAATCTGTACTGTGCCGAGTAATTCCACGCTTGTAGAGAGTGCAGTCTGTGCCTCACCTCCTAACATATCTATAGTAACCATCTTCATGTTAAGGGACAAATTTGTCAGGTCATCACCAGCAAGATGGTTTAACCTGAGTTCATCTTTTAGTTGTGCAGTTAGCCCTAAAAGTTGTTTAGTTTTTGTGGCAGTAAGGACAGTGTTTAAATGGTCTACAACTGCTCTGTATGTGTCTAGTTGTTTCTGCACTGTGCTCAGTTTGGAGGTTACAAAATGGTTCTCCTGCCAAAAATTATCCCTCGCTTTCTTCACAAGCATCTGATGCCACTCGTCAATCGCGCGTAAAATTTCCTCTCGGCGTGATTGGATCTTTTTCAGAAGACAGTTCTCCTGCGATTCCAGATCCCCTGCATAACACTCCCATTCTCCTTTCATTTTCTCATACTCGGTAAGGCGTGATTTCAGATGGTTGGATAGGCGCTGTAGAGAAGTGCGTTCTATGTGGACTGCATTCTCAATGTTGCAGGATTTGTGTAGATTATGGTTGGTCAACTTACAGGGTACACACACAGGGGCAGCACAGTCCTCACAATAAAGCTTGGCTTCTTCATATGGGTGTTGTGTACAACTTACAAGATCCTCATCCTCATCCACACACTCCGGTTCAGGCTTTGGTTCCTCGCTGATATTAATTTTGTCGACCATCTGCCCCCCATAGTAAGCAGTCATGATATGGTTCTTTGTCAGGTTCAGTCTCTGGTGTGCCAGAACGCACTCCCCACACAGGTACTCCCGACAGTTCAGACATCTCCGCTCGGCCACCTTATCCTCACCGCGACCTTTGCAGCTATCACATAGCTGCTCACGGGGTGATTTCTGCTTCTCCTTCTCAGCCTCAACTGCATCCTGCAAACTCGCAACAAAGAAGTTGTCCCGCAGCTGCTCAAGCCCGCCATCACCGATATGAGTGACTTGACGGCAGAGTGGACAGGGGAGTTGAGAGCTTAGGTTGTTCTGTAGAACATGCTGCTGTAGACATTGTAGACAAAAGGTGTGAAGGCACGAGAGGGACTTGGGTTGTGAGAAAGCGGTCAGACAAATCTTACATGTTAGAAACTCCTCATTAATGACCCTTGGGAAGCTCTCTGCCATCTTGAAATCTTGTGGTGACCCTTCTGACAGTATCAGTTGATTTTGTATTTTGTAAATCACAAAGGAATTCCTTCATTGATTTATGAATGATAAGGGTATGAGTTTGAATGCAGAATTGCTGAGTACACTTGATTTATTGAACAAAGTAGAGATATAGTTATCACTGTGAATGTAGTTTTCTCCCATGAATTGATTGATTTTTTTCATGAAATGTTGTGATTCATACTTCCTATGATCGCTGTCCAGTAATCCTGCAATAATCACAGTCTTCAGGAGTCTTTAAACATAGAGTTTTCTGTACACAATAGGGGTAACTGCCACCTTTAGTGCAGCCGATGGTGTTCGGTCATGAGTTACCTCATGCTGTAAGATGAATTAAGTTGTCCCTCTCTCTGAAGTCAATTACTTGATTCCCTAGTATCAATTCTTTATGCGATGCCTTAGTTGTCCATTTTATCTCATTCAGAGATACCACTTTGTCTACCTTTGCAGGAATCTCTCCTTCTCTTTAAGAGACTTCTGTATTGAATTCATTTGATTGCCTGTGCAGAGGTGTCCAAATCCCCCTTTTGTCGGATAGGGAGTGCCATCCTTGCATATTGCAATAGTAAGTTGTGAGCTATTGATTAACTGTTTGATATGTTCTAAGATTGCCGTATTGTGAGAGTACCACCATAGACAGTAGTGTCAGAATGTCTGCTCTGTAGGTACATAAAGGCTGTATGGGCCTGTACCACTACAGCCGTAAATCCCTACATCTAAAGCCCGCCGCAAACAGTCAGACCGGACTCAGATCGGACGCAGACTGCATTTAGGGTGGCGTCCAGGCCGTATTGTGGCCCCCCCCTACCTACCCTCCTCCTTTCACCCCCTGTCAGTCTGAGACAGATTCTGGCCTGCTTTGACCCTATATGATCACAGACCGTCTGTGCTGCGTCTGTGAATATCCAACATGTTTAATATTGTCAGACGCATCCCAGACTCAGACGGGACTGTCCGTCTGCATCCGTTTTTGCCGCAAACATCACAGACGGGACTGGATTCCTGTCCAGTCTCCGTTGCATCTGCGTCCGATCTGAGCTGTTTGCGGCAGGCTTAAGTCACACCCCCAAAGTTGGAAAGACAAACATGGGGCTTGGATATTGCAGGTTTAGTACTTATATATATTGTGAAAGTCTGTCTTTAAGCTACAACTTTATATGCTTAATCCCGAAGCTGCTGTACCTGACTTCCTGTCCGGAATCGAATGTCTGAGTTCCTTGATGGCCCCCGGACGTAAAACTAAACAAACAAACAAAAAAGCTGTACCTGACATTAGATACAGTACACAATATACAACATGTTTTACAGTACTGGTCTACCGCCCTGTACAGAGGTATTCACTCACCATGGAGGCAGACAGAGGGGGTGGAGCCCGGGGGAGAGGGGGTACTCAGGATATAAAGTGGTACCCACTGCAAATAGGCCCTCAGAACCGGGACTGGTGGGCTGAGGCTGAGACTCAAAAACAGGGACCAGTCCCTGTCTGCTCCTCCAAAAAGGGTGGCCAGTAAATCTCAAAGTACCCCCCACCAACCTGTTGTTTTATGCTTCCCTTTATCAGAGAACCAATCAAAAACAAGTTTGTAATCAACACACTGTTCTAAATGCTAAGCTTTTCATAGCTTGATGTCAGACCAAGGATGTCAGACAAGACTACTGCGTATATGTAGTAAGCGGGGGGGGGGGGGGCTAAATGGGGGACCTGTCAATCTTAGTTGGAATACAAGACCAGTGGGTTTTATTCATGTAGAGATTTTGGAGGGCCTGTAGCGTTGCAGTAGGTGGGTAGCAACATAGAGTCAGTACCCGCCCCGTGGTGTGAAGGCATCCCTGGATGATGATGTTGGCTTACATGGAGTGAGGCAATCAATACCAGGGCAGCAGCTTCCGCAACTCTGAGGCCTCCCCCTCCCTCCCCCACCTCCCCCCAGGTGCTCACTTTAATATGCAATTCTAGCCCTCTATGGGCGTCGTAGTGAGTGCTTCCAGCTTGATCAAACCCCTAGATGGCCAATCCTAAAAGGTCAAGTAAAAGAGGTGAAAAAAATTTGCCCCCTTCACTATGAGATGGTTTCCCGCACCCTTGAATATGGCCACCATGCCCTTAAATATGGCCCCCATCCCTTTGAATATGGCCCCAAGCCTTTGAATATGGGCCCCACGCCCATGAATATGGCCCTTAATATGGCCATGGGGCCAGGGTTAAGCAAGTAAGAAAGCTGAATTAATAGAATGAAAGTGAACAAAGTAATATCTCACCTTTCTTCAAAGATTGAATTGAACCAACTCACACAAGTGAATTAAAAAAATAGAAAGAAAAAAAAACATTTACAAAATTCTTTTACAGCAAGTGGTTGATATACCATATATAGAAAGGAGTGTTTGTCCAAAGATTCAATACATCTACCTGGTAGATGTATACTGGTGCTGTATGGATGATTGGGTTTGTTGTGAGGCAATGTCTGCTCCCCAGGGACGCAGCCCTGCTTCACAACCAACCAATGAATAATGGATGCTCCCTTGTAGCTGTAACTTCCGGATTATACCCCAGCCCACACTGATAACAGCGACGAGTCTTCCTGGACTAGTCGCTGACGCCTAGGACGGTTTACTGGGTTGAAATATGGGACGCAGTGAAAGGGCTGTGTTCATCCCCTCCAAAAAGTAGTTCCAGCATGTACCACCAATAATGTGGTATTTTTTGTTAAATCATGGGCAAATCTTACTGCTATCCCATATTTAACCTTTACTTGACAGAAATATGTCACTATACATGTTGTAATAGACAAAAAATTCACAGGATAGGGACTTCATTTTTGGCCATGACAGTTGGGATTTCAAACAGTTGTTTACAAACCAGGTGGGCTGTCAAATTTTCCACAGGCTAAATTATATTACAGAAGTTATGATAGATATTTGTCCCGGGGGGGGGCCACTCTCAAATTTATGGATATCACCTTGACTTTGATACCCCTTTTAGCGGGGCAGAATTTCTCAAAAGCACCCCCGTTTGGGCGGGTATTCCTCCCAAAAATACCAAGAAATCCAACACCTTTTGCCAGTTTTGGGTGGACACCCTCTATTAACAAAATCGGTACCCCTTTAGGCATGTAACCCCTAAAAAAATTGGGGAAAAGAAGGAGGTAAACTGGGGAAAACGACCAAAATATTACCCCCATTTCGCTCAAAGTTTTGGAAATATTAGTTTGACTTTTTTGCCAAAAAAACCTACCCCTTTTTGCCCAAAATTCCCAAAACTGTACCCCTATTAAAGGATCCGGCAGGACCCGCCCCCAAACCCAAAAAAGTACCCCTTTCCCGCTAGTTTTTGTACGCACATGGTTACTATAGCTCATATAGGAAGTGGCCCCCCCCCCCCGGGATATTTGGTCAGAAATGGGTACAGATATATCATTTTATGAAAAGGGTGCATTCAGAAATGAGGGTCATTGATTGTTAGTAGAATTTGAAAATTTTGACAGCTCTCTGCACATGGCTCTGTTTACAAACAAAAAATGTAGTGCCAGGTGCAAGATGTAAGTGATGACTTCCCGCATTAGAAGTTGAGATTTGTAAGTGTGACCCCAGCCTTGGCATTTGGCCAAGTTGTATTTATGAAAACCAACTGGAATTGCTCACTTTGTACTACTAATCAGTTTGCTGATAGCAACCAAGAAGCATATACCCGGTTACCGAGTCATGAATACAGAGCACTCTGACTAAATTGTCGACAGATAGGTCCAGGGCATCAGCTTACCCAGCTAACTGGGCCCTAGATATGTTCATTCAGAGGCCCAGCAATTGATTTTTTTTTTTTTTTTTTTTTGGACTCGCTCATTGCATCAATGAACTGTTATGTTCATTTAAGTGAAGCTATAGAGCAGACCAAGTTTTATTAGATTTCTCAACAACAAAATAAGGAACAACAACTACAAAACACAAAACATGACAATAGTCAATTTGTACAAGATCAACAACATTGGAGAGTTCAGGAGCTGGTCGACTGATCATAGTAACATACACACATGCATTTTTGTTATAAGATAGTATAAGATTTAATGTACTGGTTTAGTAGCTAAGGTTTACATAACATTTGACATTCATGTTAGTGTATTAGGCAGTAACATAATGGTAATTAGGATTCAACACAATTATCTGGAAGCGGCGCGGTAACTACACCTGCTTCATATACTAGTTGTAACTAATTTTCAATTTCTGCCTCAAATTATCTATCTTCAGTATTTCAGTTTTAAATTTGACTTTAGTGGTGGCTTTCTGGATGTTCTCAGGTAGGACATTCCAGAGTGCCACCCCTCTATACCATGGAGATCTCTTGTAATGCCTGGAAATTTTTCTTGGTAATTCAAAAACAATTTTTTTTTGTGACCGTGTATTATGTGCATGTGGCCTTTGCTCTATATCTTTAGATTTTTTGTACATCAGACACAATAGAAGCATATCAAACCTTTTTTCCAATAAAGTTATATCACACAGCATATGTAATTCTTTAACATTGTATTTTCTAATGTTGCATTTTAGACATATCCTTAAGGCTCTATTTTGTAAGCGTTGTAAAGCTTTCAAACCTTCCTCATTACAGCTACCGTAATCTCCCGCGTATAAGACGCAGCCCGCATAAAAGGCGCACCTAGAGTTTTGGAAAATTCTCAAAAAAATGAAAAATTCATAACTTTGGTTCTACCGTAATCTCCCGCGTAGAAGGCGCGTCTTCTACGCCAAACAAAATGCTGCTGGGTCTTATACGCGGGAGGGTAATTGCCTTGAGTTGGGGGTGCGCCTTATACGCGGGTTTTTCCAACATCTCATTTGGGAAAATGCGCCGATGACAGCTTGAACTCATAGCACCAGCACCGCGGCAGACCGGGAGGTGTCAACGCGCTTGGCGGGTTTGACGCCGACCGTGTGCCGATGACAGCATAGACTCAACAGGTTGACAATGCGGTGTGGCTTGCCGGGGTGTAGGGAACACGTGGGCCGATGACAGCATCGACTCATAGCGCTAGCGCCGCGGCAGACCGGGAGGTGTCGACGCGCTCGCCGGGGATAAGGCCCACCATACGCCGATGACAGCTTGAACTCATATAGCCAGCAGCGCGGCAGACCGGGAGGTGTCGACGGGCGCTCGGCGGGTTTGACGCCGACCGTGTGCCGCTGACAGCTTGAACTCATATAGCCAGCACCGCGGCAGACCGGGAGCTGTAGATTTGCTTGGCGGGTTTGACACCGACCGTCACACCGTGTGCCGATGACAGCTTGAACTCATAGCGGCAGCCCGGTCGCTGCAGATTTGCTCGCCGTTTTTTTACGCCGACCGTGTGCCGATGACAGCTTGAACTCATATAGGGGGGTGGGGAGGGGGGCGCCTTCTACGCGAAACAGCCCCCCTGTGAGTTGGGGGGGCGCCTTATACGCGGGTTTTTCCGGAAATCGATCCAGAAGAGGTACGTGCGCCTTCTACGTGAAAAGGCCTTCTCTGAGTTGGGGGGGCGCCTTCTACGCGAGCTGCGCCTTCTACGGGGGAGATTACGGTACTGAATGAATTTTCAAAATTCAAAAATCTATGGGTAGCTTGGGCCACCTTGGGCCCCATTTTGTCCTATTTTGACCAAGGGGGCATGTAAGATATCAAAAGAAAGGTCTTGGTGTCACCCTTCTGGATCAAATGAAAACTAAAACCCCCGTATAAGACGCGCCTTATACGCGGGAGATTACGGTAGTTGAAATGAAGGAACAATATTCTATAATTGGTCTTATTGTACTACAATATATCTTTACACTCTGATCTTGAGTCAGAAATTTTCTTAATTTGGCAAAACGAAATAATTTATTACATACATTTCTTTTAACTATTTTAATTTGCTTGTCAAAGCTCAGTTTGCTATCAATGTGGACTTCCAAATAAGGGAAGAAGGTCACTGTTTGAACAGTACTCTCATTGAATTCTATTTTTGGATCAGAACAGTACTTTAATTTAAATGCACTACATAACCACATAAATTTGGTCTTATTTGGATTTACTGTTAGTCTGTTTTCTAGAACCCATGCTTTGAAACGCTGAACATCATTATACATCATATTCTTAATGGTCTCCGAGTCCTTTGCAGCACAATAGATTACTATATCATCAGCATACAATTTTATCTTACAGGATTGCAACACATTAACATCATCTATATATAAAACAAACAACAGGGGGCCCAGAACTGAGCCTTGTGGTACACCATACTTTATACATTTCTTTTTAGATATTTTATTACCATAACTCGTTCTCTGTTGCCTGTTTTCTAAATAACTTTTGAACCACATAAAATTTGTCCTACTTAGCCCAAGCTTACTAAGTTTGATCAGCAATTTTGAGTGAATTACACTATCAAAGGCTTTAGTGAAATCAATGAAAAGGGCCCCTGTTATGTACCCATTATTTCTATTCTCAAACAATTCATTTACAAGATCAAAGGTAGCATCACCTGTTCCAGTACCTTTTTTATAACCATATTGATTGTCACAAAAGGTGTTATTTCTTTTCATACTTTCACTTAAATGATAATACATAATTTTTTCAATAATCTTTGATGGCATTGGTAGGAGGGAAATAGGCCTCCAGTTTTTGACCTGTGATAAATCTCCATCCTTAGGTAATGGTTTTACTAGGGCAGAGGCCCAGTCTCTTGGAAAAATACCTTTATCTAAACTAGTCTGAATCAGGTGGGTAGATTGATGTATTAGGCATAGCAATGCACATTGTAATATATCACCCCTTATGCCTTCAATCCCAGATGATTTATTTTTGTCTATTTCTTTTAGGGCATAATGAACATCCCATTTATTCACCTTAATGTTTGTTTCAGTGAAGTTTCCATTTATGAGTACATTTTGATCATTATCAGGTTTACATTGATCATCACCAACCGCTGCAATATGTAGCTCTCTTCCAATATTACAAAAGTACTCATTCACATACTCACATGCTACATCAGAAGCAATGTCAATCCCTGTCTCATGGTGTTTCATATCGGGGTATATAATGGATTTATTATTCTTAAACATGTCATTAATATGCTTCCAGAACCTCTTAGGATTTCCATTACATTCATGTAACTCTTGCATTACTCCTCCAATTTGATTTGCTTTAATCTTTTTTCTTATTAAACGAGGCAAGGGCTTTTGACACCACCTTTCTGACCTCTTGTCTACTAGCCCTTAGCCGAGTTTCTTATGATTACCAAGTTTCAATTGCTATTTTGGCCTCTAGCAGATTACATGCACCACCAAAAAACTAATCCATTACACAGCATATGCCCTATCACACCCTTCAAAGACCCCATGAGTCATATTTCTATTTACATGAAAATCTTTGGATAAATGATGAAAAAAACATTTCATGGGGTATGCTTTTCTTATATTTAGATTCCAAGAATTTGCATAGACCATCAAAACCTGTCATTTAGCCCTATTTCTGTTACAACTGAACCCCCAAAAATTAGTCATTTAGTGAGACAAAAAGTAAGACAAAGCTATCCATGTAATAGAATTTACATTTAAGGTGTACTTTGATGGCTGTGACATGGTAATTACTGTTGGGTTTTTTTCCTATGGAGAAATGCATGGGATTTAGGGCTCTTTTTACCCTAAATAAAAGGGTAATCAAACTGTCTTTAACCCGACTTATAGACAGATTTCAGATTTTTTAGAAGAGGAGGGCATAGAGTAGGTATGGGGGCAGTGCGTGCCATGGTTATCTGGGCAAATATCTTTTGATATAGTTGATTTTGAAGGCCTTCCAATTTGGTTTATTGATAGGTTTAATTCCAAGATTCTCTCATAGACAAAACATTAGTCTTGCATTGGAGTTGAATCTAGGTGAGTACATAGAGGAGCCTAGTAGGTTTCTCTATGGTAAGTATCAGCAGTGAGATAGCTGGGCCCTTTAAGAAGATTGGCTTCCAATCATTTCCCATGGGAAAGGAAGGAAATGTAACAAGTAATAACAAGGTCACATCACCTTGGCTACACTGTCTGTGATGTTAATTGTAGGATCAACAATGACTGTCTATGGATGGATGGATGGGACTATGGGACGGGGGTCGGGACGGGGGTCGGGACGGGGGGTCGGGTCGGGACGGGGGTCGGGACGGGGGGTACTCAGGCATGCCTCAATACTCAGAGCTGTGCTGGTAGTTGTGTTGGGAGGGGGAGGAAGACAATCAAGCAGCTAAATGTGTCCTTAATGACATAGTGGGAAAGTCATGGGCAAGTCATCAAGCCTAGGCTCTGTACCCTTGCCTCGTTTCCTTTCTGTCTCTCCAAGACATACTCTCGACTCAACTGTTTTAAAATAAACGCTCTCTTGTTTTCCTTCTGCAGTCTTTGATAGCCTGTTTCTCCGTTGTACCCTTGTTAACACTATATAATCTTAACCATCCTTCCCTTTAAAATACTAAATCCATTACTTCATCATCAATCCAAGATTTATGAGTTTTCTTGATTTGACGTTCAACATAAGGATGATATTTGTTCAGATATTGGTTTATAGGAGTTACAAGCATTTCCCATAATAAATCTGGATTATCTTTAATATCAAAATATGTTTTCCAATCACAGGCATTTAAAAAATCTTTGAAATTATCTTCTGAAAAATTTCTATAATCCCTTCCCTTATACACCGATTTTTCATATGTAAAATTGTTATGCCCTCTGCAAACATAAACAGGCACATGATCTGAAATCAAAGCCGAAATAGTACCTGAATCTATAACATTAAGGCTATTGGTAATTACATTATAAATACAGGTTCCACTGAAGGGTCGGGTTATTTCATTTATCAGAATTTTCCAACCAATATCTTTACACAAGGATCTGAAGCTTTCACAACCCACATCAGTATCATCATACATATTTAAGTTTATGTCACCTAAGATCCATGTCTCATGTCTACCTCTATTACTGTTAAATTCAAAACCTGCAATTTTCCTTAAAAACGCAATAAAATTAGGGACATTTGTATTAGGAATTCTATATATAGAGATAAGAAATATATCTTTCTCACCAGGCACACATAACATACACGCTATACTTTCATAATCAATTGTTTGAACAGTGAATTCAGGTATGATCTTAATGTATTGACCTAAACCAGATTTCACACTGAGACCCACACCTCCACAATTTTTACCTATTCTGTCTTGTCTATATAATAACCTATCATCTTTATTTATCAAACCCTCAGGAGACCCTGGTTTTAGCCAGGTCTCACATAAGCAGATAATGTCACTCCTATCTAATATCTTATATACCTCACTATACTTGTCTTCAAAGCTCCTACAATTAATAGAAGAGAAAACCAGCCCCCTCTTCTCTCCGAATTTGCTAATCAAACAGACCAAGAGTTGAATACAGTAATAGAAAAAGAAAAATGTACACAAATGATATTTAATAACAAGACGAATAAACAATGAATTCAAATCAATATGTACATAAATAATACAGTGTATTCCTTTCCACAAAATTAACCTCGTGGAAGAGGAGACTGGTCTGTGAGCCTACCTAATTTCAGCTATACACAGCACAGAGGAAAACCCACCCACCCTTATTATAGTTATAGGACTTTGTTTTATTATGATTGGGTATCGCAAGGGTTGATGGGATTTTTGGATAGATATAGAAGACAAATATATTTTGTTTGATAAAAGTTAAGAAAAGAAAGAATGAGGTTAAGAATGTTTCATACAGAGTATCAAGATATCATAGTACAAGATAAGTGTATTGATAATAATAAAAAGAAAACGCTGTTAGTACAATCCTGGAATCTCCAATCAATAGAATACCAACTCTGTACCACATTTGTAGTTCCATGGCTCTGTTCTATGTGACTCACTTCCTAGCTGCACAAAACTATTATACCTATGCACTATACATGTGTGCTACTATGATCAATTACTTTCTTAAGGGTATACACTCCCCTCTGAAGATATAACAAGAAAAGAAAAAGAAAAAATGGAAAAATGGCTCTGACTCAGTATATGCACTTAATAAGGGTATCATTTCTCAAAATTAAAGATATCATTGCGTCCATTTCACGGGCAGCGCAATGCTGTACCTATGGCGACAGCTCAATTTTTGATGCCATAAGATTAACGTTGCAACACTACTTATAATACAATCAGTGGTCTGCTTCTCTCATAATCTCTAATGCTATCCCTGATGCGCATAGTAATTTTTCCATGCAGATTTTGCCCTTTAATTCTTCCCTGGTCATAACAGTCTGAGTGATATACAAACCCTCCACCCCAGATCAAGTCTCTACAACCTTCCACCAGGGCAATAGACCCTGTTTCCAGTAGGCTCCTTCTAGGCCCTTCACACTGATTGAATTTAGCACTGATCAGGGTGCTCATGTAGGTTTCGGATACACTATGCCAATAGTGACCAGGTGGTGCTTTATAGAACTTGCATTTGCTTTTAATTTTTCTAGCACTTGTGGTTTTCATGATGTCATCAGCTAGCCTATGATAGCCCAATTCTTTGAGTTTACAAAAGAAATAACCCTGTTCGACACTGTTGAACTTCATTGTCTGACCTAAGACATGTGCCTCAAAAGAACATGGATACCAGTTACTTAGGAAGCTGTTCTTTCCTCTGTAAACTAATCCAGCCCTTGTTTTCCTTTGATGAGTTTCTGTGCTATTATCTTCATCATCTTCATCCTCATCATCAGTGCTTATGGAACCAGGCGATTTCATTTCAGCCTCAGTGGCAGCACTAGTACCTGGTTTAGGGTCAGATTTTGCTGGTGTTGATTTGACATTTTCATGCCCCTCTTTCACAGAATTGTCAGATTTATCTGTGCTATTATTGAGGATAGGCGTACTGTTCATATTTGAGATGTCAGATAAGGTCAGTGAGTCATTGACCTCATGTAGCCTTGAGTTTTGGAAGTAGCTTCTGTCAATAATTACTCCAGATTCAATCAGCTTTGGTCTAAAACCCATTTTTACTTCAAGCCCACATACTCTTTTATGATCACGCACTTCTTTGGGCTCATTATGCTGTATCCACACTTGGTCTTCCTTTACTGGTGTTTTCAACTTCCACTTGTTATCTAACACAACCCTTTTGATCTTTATGTTAGAAAAACTCACTTTAATTGGCGATCTCCAGCCATTTCCAGTACCTTTAATGTCTAAGATATCGTTCCAAGGGTCATAACTAACACCCATAGCGACACATAGTCCATCAAAGGTAGCATACAAGTTTTCACCAAATTGGTAGTGTATACCTTTAATAATGATGTTCCTTTCTAGAATAGGCTGTGTATGCTTTACACCACTAAGCTGTTTGACTACACCTGCACACATACTTAACACATTCCTGGTCTCCTCTTTAGTATTCAGGCCTGAAGTAGATTGACCCACTTCTGGCACACTTAATTGTTTTGCAATCATACCATCAATGATTACCTGCTGTGACTGCACTTTCTCTCTTAGTGAATCAACTTTATCTAGCCTTTCAGTAATGTAGTTGTCATCTCTTTGCACACTCTTCTGTAATCTCTTTGATACTGCACACTCTACTAGTTTATCAATGTCTAATTCATCAATTAACTGATCCTTTAACTGATCAATGTTTATAGGCTCCTGGTTATTCAGCCTTTGATTGACGTTTTCAATTTCATCTTTAAGGCCTTTTTGTGTTTCAAAATACTTTTGCATGTCTTTTTTCACCTCCTCCTTATAACCAGTTAATTGCCCACTCACATTTGTAGCATATTCATATCTACTCTTACACTCAGCCTTTATTGATTTCACCTCTCCCTGTAGGGTGTTAATCTGCTGTTCATGTATGTTTAAACGGTTTGTATTGCTTGCTAATAGTGCTTTGTGTTGCCTCAAGTTAGTACTCAAGTCATTGATACTATTGGTTAGATTGCTGTTCATTTCAGCAATCATTTTAGCTAGAGCACTTATGGTATTTACATTCTCTAGGCTGCTAGAGCCAACTGAGCTTTTCTCACCTCTGGTAGTTGGTGGGGGAGGTAGTTGTTCAACAACAGTAGACCTTTTTACTCCCTGGTTACCCATTAACACACCTCCATTCAGGAAATAGTCCCATTGGACCGATGTATGAGTATCATCCAAGCTGATTTTTTTAGATAATTGTCCTTGTGTTGGACTCCCCTTACCAGAAGAATCTCTAGAGTACTTCCTCTTCCTAGCATTAGGTGTCCCTTCCATATGATGGCATCTAGTTGGTGTATCAGTTAGGTAATCCATGTTGACTTCACAAGCAGTTGGCACTACTTTCATGTTACAGAAAACCAAGAAACTCAGCAAAAACTATAGAATTATGACCAACCCGTAGTATAATCAATAAATCCACATGTACCAGCGGGTTCACAGATAGTTCATATCACTCTGTGACTGTTCCTATAGTAATCCTTGCCTTCAATCAGTCCAAAAATACCAAGAACCCAGCGAGCGAAATCCAGCGCGACTACTCACTCATGGTCCCTCTCTAGATGGCATTTGGCATTTGGCCAAGTTGTATTTATGAAAACCAACTGGGATTGCTCACTTTGTACTACTAATCAGTCTGCTGATAGCAACCAAGAAGCATATACCCGGTTACCGAGCACTCTGACTATATTGTCGACAGATAGGTCCAGGGCATCAGCTTACCCAGCTAACTGGGCCCTAGATATGTTCATTCAGAGGCCCAGCAATTGATGTCCACTGAAACTAAGTCCCATGAGTTTGAGGGCAGTTTGTGGCCAAATGATGCCTGTGTGCATTAATTAAAGTAGACCCCTATCTTGTTTTGACCTTTATGAAGCTGTCCTACTTACTGTGATAATTTATAATTGTCAATATATCCTCCCTGTGTGTTGGAATTGATCACACATGTCTCAAATGTCAACAAAACATCTCATCCAACAATTTGGGCTTGAACTTCCTGTCCCTAGATGGTCCCTAGGTGGCAGGCCTTTACAGTTCATATTTTACTCACCAGAGGGACCTTGTGTCCCTCCCACCTGTACCACCACAAAGACAACAGTCAGACCGACCAGGAGCCAGCACTTGCCACCTTGCCCAACATGTCTGACTGAGTTCTAGATATCAGGTTACAAAAAACAGAGGCATGGATATGATTTCACATTTCAAAACAATACACAACAAGTAGGTAGGTCCTAGAGTTAAGATATCAAAGACCAACCCCACATAAGACTAGAGACCAAGTTTTCATTGGGGGCTTGGGAAACTACTCTGAAAGTTCCACCACCACAACACCAGTGCCACCACTTACCATCGCTCCAAATTGTCATGAACAGACTAAGAATAGGCCACACCAGACTAACGCATTCACACCTGATGAAGAGAGAACCCAGACCGCTTTGCAACAGGTGTCAAAAACACCTGACGGTGGAACATTTCCTTGTGGAATGTAGCCAGTGCCCCATCAGGGCACAATACCATCAATGTACAACACTGAAAGAGTTATTTGATACCTGCAGACCGGATACAATACTTGCATATGTCAAGAACCTGGGATACTACAGTCAAATTTAAACAGTAGAAACTTTCTTCCATAAAACCTTTAGGCACAAATAGCCATCACCAGTAGCTGACGTGCCGTTAAACACTAACTAACTAACTAACTTACCATCGCTCCTTAAGCGATGGTTCCGTCTAGGCATCAGCTCTGCCATCTTTAATAGCCTCTGAAGTATACTGCTACATCATAGCTTCTTAATCCCACTAATCCTAATGCTGGTGTATTCGCGTGGTCGCACAGGAAGCGTTAGCAACCTCTACAAGCCTCGTCTCACACACCTCTTAATCCCAGAATCTACTACTGACTAGCATCATAGAGTAAATACTATCTTATAGCTACTAAATTTAATCACCTATCAAAGAGTTTTTATACTGTATATATACTCGGGAGCAGAACCCTGGTTGCTGTGGACCTAACAAAGGTTCAAATCACATAGGCAATGTACTAGAAAAAGTAACCCTTTTGCTGTTTTCTTTTCTAATATTGGGACTAGAAAATGGTGCATCAAGTATGAGATGCAGATTTTTAATATCTTTCATGTTTTGTAGTGCATTTTGCTGTAGGATGTTGAGATCTTTAGATAAGGGTTTTAACACCTTTTTCCTGTCTTTATTCATGATGAAAGACCAAACAAATATATTGATGCAAAGTGCAATCCTTAACCCTTTAAGTTCCGCTAATGCATTGACGCATCATTCTACTTTGTTTATAGTACATGAATGCAGCCCTGATACCTACCTCAGTGCATCATGACAACATTATACATTAATGCACTAACAGACTTAAAGGGTTGAAGGGTTAAAAGTGGCATCCTCTATCCCTCAACACTCCTTGAATGCATTTGGAATTATTGGCAAATAATGATTGTGCTTACCGTAATCTCCCGCGTATAAGGCGCGTCTTATATGGGGGGTTTTAGTTCTCATTGCATCCACAAGGGGGACTCCAAGACCTTTTTTTGATATATTACATGCCCCCTTAGCCATAACAGGATATATGGGGGCCCTGGGGGGTCCATGGGGACCAAGTAACACATAGGTCTTTGAATTTTGAAAATTCATTTAGTAGAACCAAAGTTATGAATTTTTCATTTTTTTGAGAATTTTCCAAAACACTAGGTGTGCCTTATACGCGGGCTGCCCCTTATACGCGGGAGATTACAGTACCACGCTTTCAGCCCTATTCATTCCAAATATTTTACTTCCTGAACATGCAATTTATCTACTAAGAGATTGGATGACAGTGTGGGATAGTAAAAATACAAGACTAATATTTTCAACCTATTGTATTTGGTAGGGCTATGCCAGTGGTTCCTTTGGCCCTACTACAGCAGGCCGTATGGACTCGTACGTAGACCTACTGCAGGCAGAGGGAGGCAGTATGGTCATGCTGGCCAAGGGCAACCGCAGCAAACAGGTAAATCATGATTATTCTATTTTTTTCATCTTTAACAGATATATTCTTGTCAATCCCATAACCCGGTATAAGTTTTTGTGGATACATATTTTTCTTTCATCTGGCTCTGACTTGGACTTTGTGAGGCAGTGGTGGGATTTAAACAATTGATACACATTCAAACCAAGCTCAAACTTCCATGAATTTAAGAAACAATAAGAGAAGAAGAGGCCAGCATTGTTAAAGGCAAGTAGATATGTCTTATAAATTGTAATGGCATGGTATCTCAATCTGATTGCAGGTCACTCAAGCATGTAAGAAACATGGCGGTTTCTACCTGGGGTCGATCGGCGGGCCGGCTGCAATCTTGGCACAGAACTGTATTAAGAAGGTTGAGGTACTAGAATATGAAGAGCTAGGTAAGCATTGATGTTTTTGTTTTTTGTACTTTAGGTGTTCATGAATACTAAAGAGGAAAAGGGCTCAGTTCTTAGAATCTTACTCATATGTCGACACTTTCATGCACAATATTACCAACCTATCACCACAAATGTGCATTTCAGTCAGTAGGCAAGGGCAAGCAGTGTGTGGGCTTGCGTCCAGAACCATTAATATTATAGCATATGTATTTTTCAGACGCCCATCTTAGAATTTGATACATTGGTAATTCATACTTGACTCTCACTTTTTCTCTATGATTTCTATGTAACAGGGATGGAAGCTATCTGGCGGGTAGAAGTTGAGGACTTCCCAGCATTTATCGTTGTGGACGACAAGGGCAATGACTTCTTCAAAGAATGGCAAACGGAATAATTGATTGAACCCCAATGTTTTACATGTTAGACCTATATCCTATGTTATTCAACTACGTAATCAATTGGTAAATATGGTAGGGATTATAATCTATAAATTACTAGAATAAGTGAAAAACAGTACTCGCTTGTTTTGTACATTATATAACAGCACGTCTATTAAAGAAACAATGGATGGTTAATGTGTCACAAATTTAACCCTTTAAAGGTTGCTGGTGCATTAATGCATCATGCCCATTTATCGTCATAATGCTCCAATGAAGTGCTGGCGAGACTGCTCGGCAGCACTTCATTGGAGCATCATGCCTACCCTCCGGTATCAACCCCGTAGGGTTGGCATGATGCACTCCTGCATCAGCGGCCTTTAAAGGGTTGAAACGTTAATTGAAACACAACGGTTCGCCTTTGTAAATATGCCTATAGTATAAATACGATGTGGAATTTCCATGTGTAAGTAGTATGTTCTTCATTCTTTTTTAGGTAACAGTAATTTTTGTTATTATTAGATTGCAAAAGATGACTTGAGCATAAAGAGATCAGTTTCAGATAGAAAGATGCCATAAACATTAGTAGTGCTTTAGCATTAAACGTGATGGTCCATTGTTGTTTTGTGAATAAACAGCATAATTATATGATTGGCAATCCATATTCAAAGTTGGTGTATAGATATGATTGAGGTTTTCAGTACTTTGCTTCAGTATAGCAGTCTTTCAAACCTGTGATGTGCATACATTGTGTAGGATATTCCCTTTAGAAACGATATTTTAGTACATTGACCCATGTCACAAGTTGCCATAAAAACATTCTTAGCCATTAAATCTCAAATTACTGCATATTCAACCTATACATCATTAATTGAAAGCTATTTATGATGTGATGTCAAAGTATCAAGGAGTGGAAAATAAATCCTAACACACATGTTTCTCATGATTTTTTCCATCGAAGTAAGCATATAAACCTAATATATAGGACCATTCTCCCCACTAACCCGTTTAACCCACAATAGGTTATAACGGCCTGCATACTAGGTGACGGTTAATTGAGAAAGTGGTCATTTATTAGCTGGGAGCTAAAGACTCCCAGCTATATACAGCGTTCCAGAACAGGGAGAAATCGTCGTACATTTGTCGACCAAAAACAGACACAATAGCTCAGCTACTGAAATCATTGGATTGTGACCAAGACCGCTTAGGCCTTGCTAAGGTCCTTTCAGTTATTCATTTTTTTTCTGTCCCTGCATAGGTAGTATTTTAGACGTCGCCTCAGACTAAAAAGCCAATAAGAAAACGGATTTATATAAGACCTATGCAAGTCTATGTTTGTTACACCTACGTCATGGCATTAGACCTTACAGACAAAGCTAGGGCGGATTTTAATTGGGCTGGTTCACAGCTTTAAAATCAACATGCATTAGCTCTATGGGCGTCATTAGCCCCCCTTGGCCGCCTCACGCTGTGGCATTGCTCCCTGAGTGTTTGTTCACCTCCTAAGGCGTCATTAGCCCCCCTGGGCCGCCTCACGCCGTGCCCTTACCACCACAACACTCCAGCACCAGTAGGTACCCCCCCCCCACTCACATACCTCTCCATATATCTGTATATTCATTTGTAGGGCCAGACAGATACCCTTCTACCTTGCTATAGTGGTGCATTGACGCTAGGAACTCAGTAAGACTGTATATTAATTTGTAGGGTCGGACTGATACTCTTTTACCTTGCTATAGTGGTGCATTGACGCTAGGAACTCAGTAAGACTGTATATTAATTTGTAGGGCCAGACTGATACTCCTTTACCTTGCTATAGTGGTGCATTGACGCTAGGAACTCAACAAGACTGTATATTAATTTGTAGGGCCAGACTGATACTCCATTACCTTGCTATAGTGGTGCATTGACGCTAGGAACTCAATAAGACAGTATATTAATTTGTAGGGCCAGACTGATACCCCTCTACCTTGCTATAGTGTGGCATTGACGTTTGCAACTCAAAATTCCTTTCATGGCTGCATTTTGGAAGCTAACTTTCTTATGCTTGACCATAGGTGAAAATAAACATCACCATGATGATCGCCAGCCCGAAATACCCTTAAATCATAGGTCACACTATGGGAAAACTCCTATATGAGGTTTTTGACTACCCCTGCACCTCCTTTTGCCAGTCCTGCACTGGCATGTAGCCCCCCCCCCTCAAAAAACTCTTTTTTGACCTCTTCCTGCCTTAAACATAGCCTTTTTTTCGCCAGTTGAGCGCAAAACAGGTATCTTTTGGCAGAAGGTAGTGCGCGTCCACACCATGGTAAGGGCACAGGTGGACTGGCTGGGCCGAAAAGGCACCTAGTCAAAAAAATTATTTCGCTTATTCTTTTTCGAAACCGATTTTTTAGGGGGGCATGTCCTTTAGGGGGACGAAACACCCCAGATTGATACCAAACATTCCATATCCGCGCATATTATTTGCATAATTAGCATAATTATGCAGTATCTTGGTACTGTTCAATATAATATAGATATGTTCCATTGGTCTCTTATGGAATTCATATGCTTCAAGTATAAACTACTGACTGCACCTAGTGACTAGTGGAATCTGAACAGTAGAAAAGAAAGAGACCCCTCCTCTACCTTTGTATAGCATCAAACAAGTTTTTCAATGGAGGCAGCCATTGCTTGATCACATGCTTAAACCTTTTAGATCCAAATGCTAGTTACCATTGCAGTATCACTGTTGATAAGCTTTACACATCAATACCTGCGCAAGCCCTGTTTGCACTGAATGGATATCTTTCCATTTCTCCATTCTCTGCTGTTTGATTGAAAATGTTGACGCCATTCTGTGTTTTAATTTGTGTTTTAATCTGTGTTTTTACGGTACATATATTCAGTTTAAGGCCATAACAGGTTAGTATTAGTGCTATGGTATGATGGTAATTACTCACTATTTGTCAGCAATTAATCAATATATATTAGTAATTACTCACTATTTGTCAGCAATTAGTCAATATATATTAGTAATTACTCACAATTTGTCAGCAATTAGTCAATATACGTCAGTACTTAGTCACTCTATATCAGCAATTATCAATACATGTCAGTATTTACTCTTAATCTGTCAGCAATTAGTCAATATATGTCAGTACTAAGTGACTTAATATATGCAATTAGTCAATATATGTTAGTAATTGCTCACTATTTGTCAGCAATTAGTCTATATGTTAGTAATTGCTCACTAATTGTCAGCAATCATTCAATATATATTAGTAATTACTCACAATTTGTCAGCAATTAGTCAATATATATATATATATCAGTATTTACTCACACTTTGTCAGCAATTAGTCAATATATGTCAGTACTTAGTCACTCTATATCAGCAATTATCAATGCATGTCAGTATCTACTCACAATCTGTCAGCAAATAGTCAATATATAACAGAGAAATAGCCATTGATTCAATTGTGCATCCTGCCTTGACTGGTATTTGTCAAGATATGTCAGTATCTATGGACTATTTGTCAGCAATTAGTTAATATATATTAGTAATTATTCACTATTTGTCAGCAATTAGTCAATACATGATAGTAGTTACTTACATTTTATCAGCATTTAGTCAATATATGTTATTACTCACAATTTGTCAGCAATTAGTCAATATATGTCAGTATTTACTCACACTTTGTCAGCAATTAGTCAATATATGTCAGTACTTAGTCACTCTATATCAGCAATTATCAATACATGTCATTTACTCACAATCTGTCAGCCAATAGTCAATGTATAACAGATAAATAGCCATTGATTCAATTGTGCATCCTGCCTTGCCTGGTATTTGTCAAGATATGTCAGTATCTATGGACTATTTGTCAGCAATTAGTTAATATATGTTAGTAATTATTCACTATTTGTCAGCAATTAGTCAATACATGGTAGTAGTTACTTACATTTTATCAGCATTTAGTCAATATATGTTAGTAATTGCTCACTATTTATCAGCAATTAGTCTATATGTTAGTAATTGCTCACTATTTATTAGCAATTAGTCTATATGTTAGTAATTGCTCACTATTTGTCAGCAATCATTCAATATATATTAGTAATTACTCACTATTTGTCAGCAATTAGTCAATATATATCAGTATTTACTCACCTTTTGTCAGCAATTAGTCAATATATGTCAGTACTTAGTCACTCTATATCAGCAATTATCAATGCATGTCAGTATCTACTCACAATCTGTCAGCAAATAGTCAATATATAACAGAGAAATAGCCATTGATTCAATTGTGCATCCTGCCTTGACTGGTATTTGTCAAGATATGTCAGTATCTATGGACTATTTGTCAGCAATTAGTTAATATATGTTAGTAATTATTCACTATTTGTCAGCAATTAGTCAATACATGATAGTAGTTACTTACATTTTATCAGCATTTAGTCAATATATGTTAGTAATTGCTCACTATTGACTAATATCTGACAAATTGTGAGTAATTGCTGACATATATTGACTAAGTATTGTTTTTTATAATGACTAAGTTCTAGCATATATTTGCTGACAAATAGTGAGTCATTACTGACACATATTGAATCGGGCTTCCCTAGCCCACTTAAAAGGGTCTATTTCTCCTCTCTCCTATCCCCTTGGGATGTGTGTGGTGCACATATGCGCGGGCACTGACACATTCCCCTGTGAAATTGTGTAATGAAGTTCTCGACATGAATATGACCTTAGCTGTCGAAATGGCGTTAAACATCTAATACTCACTCACTCACATATTGACTAATTGCTTGCAAAGAGTAATTACTGACATATATTGACTAATTTCTGATAAATAGTGAGTAATTACTTACATATATTGACTAATTACTGACAAAGTGAGTAATTACTGATGTATATTGACTAATTGCTGTTATATAGTGACTAAGTACTAACATATATTGACTAATTGCTGACAAATAGTGAGCAATTACTAATCCGATCATAAGTACATAAATCTAGATGATACGACCGAGCAGCTATTACAGCAATGCTGTATTTCTATATCGAAATATAATATCCGATCATAAGTACATAAATCTAGATGATACGACCGAGCAGCTATTACAGCAATGCTGTATTTCTATATCGATATATATTAAATGATCATAAATACATAAATCTAGATAATGATAATGAGTATAGAGTCATGGGCATCCTCGTAATTTATCAACTGGGGGGAGGGGGTAAAAACTTGACCCATCTTGAGGGGGGTGTAAAAACGTCAGCCTCTTTTTGGCAAAAAAGCCTATATGCGACTATTGATCAAAGAAGATGTTAAAACCTGTGCCTGCATAGGGGAGGGGGGGGGCACAAAAATGTTGACTGCTGTTGAGGGGGTGTGTAGTGTAAGATGAGAATGTCATAGTTTACAACTAAATGGGTTAGAATCAAAGTACAGTAAAGGTATGTTGATGGTTGTATGTTTCAATGACCTAGTATCATGTGGTAGGCCTACATCAGCATTCTTGGAACATATACACTGGCTGATCTCATGCCTGCTGATGTCATACTTGTCTCATGTGTACCACTCAGTGTGCTTACTTCATCCTTTTAGCTGATATCATCAGTCACCTGTTTGTCTCCCCATCTGACATCAGTCCTACATCATACTTCTGGATGATGTGAGACTCTGATCTCAGCCTTTAGATAGCATATAAAAGCAGGTCCCTCTCTTCCCTCCTCAATCACTACATCTGATCTGTGCTGTTCACATCAACCCTATGGACTACCTTGCTGATATACTGGACTTTGTACCTGAGGACTAAGAGGAGGCAATATTCTTTGTACAGGTTATTATACCAGATTACCCTGAAGGTTATATCCATGCTAAGGTTGGACTACTGAATGTTATTGCACACAGTTATGTTCAATGGACTCTATGCTGAAATATTATATTACCTGAGGACATTTGTGTGTTACTATGTGCTACTGTGACAACCATAGGAAATAAGCATCTACCAGTGGGATTAGATCTCCTATGGACAATTTCTGTGTGACTGCAGGGCATTTATCAACTCTGTGAGAGTACTTATGCACCTGTACCCTGCTGTTGTGTGGATTAAGGAATAAACAGTAGTAAGTTTAACTTGTCACAAGGACTTTGACTCAATTCATTGGCTTTCATTGGCCACTACATTGGGTACAAAGAATAGTCTTCAAGAACCAGGATATTAAGCAAGGATCCCAAGCACATCAACATGTCACAGACTGGAGCCAGGCATAGAGAACCAAGCAAGATGCTAGACCCAGATAGTGTTAGGTTGGAAAAAATGGTCACATTACGCCGTTCAAGAGGTGGCCATGCTGGTGCATTCACCAAGAAGGTAAATGACTTAATGCATAAGATGGACTGTGGTGTTGATTTACCTGATGTTCAAGTGGCACTTGAGAAAGCTACATCTGCATTTGTGCTATTCTCTAAAGTGCATATGGACTACATGAGTCTGGTTATGGACATTGAGCCTCATAGTGCCCTCAATGAAGACACCATATATACCAAACTTGAGGAAAGGTATAATGAGGCCAAGAGACAGTATACCTCATTTGTTGAACAACATCAACTACAAGACAGTATTACACCTCATGACAGTGTGTCCCAGGCTGGCACTGGTGCCACCTCAAGGGCTTCACGTGCATCAAGTACCCGAGTGAAGGCAGCTGCTAAACGGGCTGCCCTTGAAGTCAAAGCTTAGGCTCTTCAGGAGATGCAGGAGCTTGAGCTTATGCAGCTACAAATGGAACAAGAAGCTGAAGAGCAGCGAGCTGAGGCACGTCGCCGAGATGAGCAGCAGCGAGCAGAGGCACGCCGCCGAGGAGAACTACAGCGAGCAGAGGCACGCCGCCGAGAGGAACAGCAACAAGCAGAGGCACGCCGCCGAGAAGAGGAGGCTGTACGTCAGCAGGAAGAGGCTGAGCGTCAGCAGGACGAGGCTGAATATCAAAGCAGGCAGAGGGAGCGGCTTCTTGAGCGCGAAAGAAAGAAGCTTGAACTACGCCGTCAGCAGCTACAGATGAAGGCTGAAATGGATGCTGCGGCAGCAGAAGAAGAGGTTCTGACCAAGTTCACTGAGTACCCTGATTATACATATAAGGGATCAAAGGTCAGTCAAAATGTTACTGATAAATATCTTGGTAATAGCATTGCTTCTGTGTCTAAGAAACATGTAGCTAGAGTTGATAGTGATGTAAAGTTGCAGTGTGGGGGGATATTTGATTCTACTACTGAAAATGAAGTCTTACATCATCTGGGGGGTCCTATGGGTACTAGTACTGTCAGGAAACCTACCACCTTAAGCTCAGATAAGAATCACCCAGGAGTTGTAGAAAAGTCAATCCTCAACCCCCTTGCAGCCGAGTGGACAGGATCACCTATACCAGGAAATACTGATAGAAAGTCAGATGGGCAGTTCAGCTTTGAACAAGTAGCTAGGATCATTGAACTAGTTAAATCACCACAAGCATCAGTCAAAGATAGTGCAAAGCAGTCACCTGAGTCTGTCCCTAAGGATTTTGGTCAAAACAGCCAGGGGACTGGTTATGCAGCCCATGAGTCTCAAATGATGATACAACGCCAGATGATTGATGTCATCTGTCTCCCAAAGACAAGCCTGATAAAGTTTGATGGTGACCCCATGAAGTATTGGACCTTTATGAATGCCTTTGATACCAGTGTGGATAAGGCCAACATTGAGGCTAGTGATAAACTAACTAGGCTGTTTGAGTATTGCACAGGAAAGGCATTAAAGGTGATACAGCCATGTGCACTAATAATCCCATCAGAAGGCTATAAGAAGGCAAGAGAACTCTTAAAGCAGAGATTTGGTAATGACTTCATGATCTCAAAGGCATGGATCTCAAAGATTACTGAAGGCCCAGCTCTGAAGCCAAATGATGGTGAAGCCCTGCAGGACTTTGCTGATGATGTTAGGGGCTGCATGGAAACACTACGAGCTATGAACAAGCTAAAGGAGGTAGACTCTCAGGATAGAATGGTAAAAGTCATGACAAGACTTCCAATGTACCTCCAAACTTGATGGCGTAAGGAAGCTTATAGGATCCGAGAGAGATTTGGTGAATATCCAAACTTCCACGAATTTGTGCAGTTCCTTGAGATGGCTGCTGGAGAGGCCAATGACCCAGTATTTGGACATGTAGTGTCAGCAGCCAAAGAACCTAAGGTTAAGCCTTCTGTGCCAAAGAAGAAGGGATCAAGCTACAATGTGAATGTGACAGATACTGGCACTTTAAGCCAAAATGGCAAAACAACACCTGATCCACCCCAGAAGGAGAATAAACCCAAGGAGTACAAGTGTCGGATTTGTGATGCCAATGGTCACAGAGTTAGTGGATGTGACAAATTTAAGAAGATGTCCCTGGAAAAGAGATGGGAAGTTGTGAAAGAGAAAAGACTATGTTTCAATTGTCTTGACTTTGGTAATCACACTTCTAAGGAGTGTAAAAGACCAAAAGGCTGTCAAGAAAAGGAGTGTAAAGGGAAACACTCAACATTGCTGCATCAACCAGTAAAGGTCACCACTACTCAGTCCACAAAGGATGGAGACCAAAAGGAAGAACAGAAGTCTCAAGACAAGCAGGTAGAAGAAGCCAAAAGTTATGCATGTGGGCAATCGAATGTTGAAAGCACAAAGGTCGCCTTACCTATAGTTTCTGTGTATGTCAGAGGGAAAGGTCAGACTAATTACACACGCACATATGCTCTGCTTGATCCAGGAAGTAACAAGACCTTCTGTTCAAAGGACTTGGTCCAGAAACTTGACCTTAAAGGACAAACAACCTGTCTGTCCCTAGAAACCCTTGGTGAAGGTAAAAGCACAGATGCCCTAGAAGTTTCCCTGGAAGTGACAGCCACTACAGGCCCCAAGAAGAAACGCAAAGTGGTTCAGCTGGAAAAGGTCTATGCACTGGCCAGGTTCCCTAACCTAAGGGACAACATACCATCTGCAGCAGACGTTAAGAAATGGGATCACCTTAAAGATTTGACATTGTTCCCGAAGGAGAAGTCAGATGTCACTCTACTCATTGGGCAAGATGTCCCAAGTGCTCTGATTCCACTTGAAGTTAGACAGGGAAGAGAGGGTGAACCTTATGCCACTAGAACAAGTCTAGGATGGACACTCAATGGACCGCTACAAAGTGGGAATCCAAAAGACCCTGCTCTCTGTCATTTCATACAGGCCAATCAAGGACCAGAAGTAAGCTTAGAAGCTCAAGTGGAGCAGTTCTGGAAGCTGGACGTGGGTCAGACTTTAGCTGGTAGCCTTCCACAAATGTCACAAGATGACAAAAGAGTTCTTGATGTATGGAATGATTCTATCCGGCTCAAAGATAGACATTATGAGATGGACATACCCTTTAAGGTTACACCTCCAGAGCTACAAGATAACAAGAAAATGGCAGAAAAACGCCTACAAAGCCTTGGAAGAAGACTATCCAAGAACCCTGAACTTCATAAACTTTATAAGGCAGGGATAGAAGACTTAGTCCAGAAAGGGTATGCTGAACCTGTTCAGGAGGATGAGAATGATCAAGGTAATGGAATCAAGTGGTACATTCCTCACCATTCTGTCACAAGCCCAAACAAGCCAGGAAAGCTTCGAATCGTCTTTGATTGTGCAGCAGAATATGATGGAACATCACTGAACAAACAAGTGCTGCAGGGCCCTGATATGACCAACAAACTTATTGGTGTGCTACTAAGATTTAGGGCAGACCAAGTAGCAATCATGGGAGATATAGAAGCCATGTTCCATCAAGTGCGAGTATCTCCGCAGCATAGAGATGTACTAAGGTTCTTGTGGTGGAAAGATGGTAACCCTGATTTTCCCCTAGAGACTTACAGAATGGCAGTACATTTGTTTGGTGGGGTATGGAGCCCTAGCTGTGCAAGCTTCGCTCTTAAACGTACAGCTGAAGACCACAAGACAGAGTTCAGTGAAGAAACAGTGAAAACTGTAATAGAAAACTTCTATGCTGATGACTGCCTTAAATCAGTATCGACTGTGGATCAAGCAAAGAAGCTGGTGAGTGATCTCTGTCAGCTGTTGAACCTTGGAGGTTTCAGGCTCACCAAATGGATCTCTAACAGCAAGGAGGTAATAGAATCCATTCCAACTGAAGAGAGAGCTAAAGAAGTAAAGGACCTTGACCTTGACTCAGCAGCACTTCCTGTGGAGAGAGCACTAGGTGTCCAATGGGATACTCAAGAAGACATATTCAGCATCAAGATCAAGCAGAAGGAAGCAACCTTCACCAGGAGAGGTCTTCTCAGAGTGGTCAGTTCTGTGTATGATCCACTGGGACTTGTAAGCCCATTCATACTTCTAGCAAAGAAGATATTCCAAGATGAGTGCAAAAGAGATAAAGGATGGGATGATAAACTGGAGCCTGACAATGCAAGGAAATGGAAAAAGTGGTTAGAAGACTTGCAACAATTGGAAGAGTTCAAGGTGAGACGTTGCCTTGTGCCGCAAGACTTTGGCAAATGTGTAACAATCGAACTTCACCACTTCTCTGATGCTTCAGAGGAAGCATATGGCACAGCTTCCTATCTGCGCATGGTCAATGAACAAGGAGAGCTTCACTGCTCATTTCTGTTAAGCAAATCAAGACTTGCTCCCATCAAGCACATGACTATTCCAAGACTAGAGCTATCAGCAGCTGTGGTTGCTGTCAAGATGGATAGCCTGCTCCGTAGAGAGCTACGCCTGGAAATCGGTGAATCCATCTTTTGGACTGACAGCATGATCGTCTTACAGTATATCAAGAACACTACCAAGAGGTTCCAAACTTTTGTTGCTAACAGAGTTGCAGTTATCCATGATGGATCATTGCCAAGTCAATGGAGGTATGTAGACACCAAGTCCAACCCAGCTGACGATGCTTCTCGTGGTCTCAGTGCCAAAGAAATCCTGTGTAGCAAAAGGTGGAAACAGGGGCCGGACTTCTTGTGGAAGGATGAGTCCCAGTGGCCAGATGTACCTCCAAGATCCCCTGACCTACTAGATGATGACCAAGAAGTCAAGAAGGAAGCCAAGGTGTGTGTCACCCTCACTGAAACAGAAGATCACTTGGAACAAATGTTCAAGAGGTATTCAAGCTGGTACCGTCTAAAAAAGGCTGTTGCTTGGCTAAGTTGCTTTGTTCAATGGCTCAAAAAGGGAAAGCCTAAACTCAAATCTGATCTCAGTGTGGAAGAGCTACAAAGGGCTGAGAAAGACATTATCAGATATGTACAAAGGACATCTTATGCAGATGAGCTCAGAAACCTAAAATCAGGCAAACAAGTCTCACAAAGGAGCTCCATCTACAAACTAGAGCCGTTCAAAGATTCTGATAACATGCTCCGAGTGCAGGGCAGGCTCCAAAGTGCACCAATAACTGACTCTGCCAAACATCCTCTCATTTTGCCAAAGGACCATCATATTGCTGAGCTCATTGTGAGACACACACACGAGTGGACTTCCAGGCACTCAGGACGAGAGTATGTCCTGTCCAAGGTCAGAGAGAAATACTGGATACCACAAGGACGTCCCTTGGTAAACAAAGTGCTACAGAACTGTGTAATATGCAAGAAATTGAGAGGGAAATTAGGTGTTCAGAGAATGGCAGACTTGCCTACAGACAGAGTCACACCTCACAAGCCACCCTTCACCTATACAGGAGTGGACTGTTTTGGCCCATTTTATGTCAAGAGGGGCCGGAGCCAGGAAAAGAGGTATGGTTGTCTATTCACCTGTTTGACCACAAGAGCTATACACATTGAAATCCTGAGCTCAATGGATGGGGACTCATTCATCAATTCCCTGATAAGGTTTATCGCTCGCAGAGGAGTTCCTGAAAAGATCAGATCAGACAATGGAACCAACTTTGTTGGTGGCAACAAGGAGCTGCAGGAGTCAATACAAAAGTGGAATGAAGATCACAAGACAAAGGAGAATCTTCTGATCAGAGAAATCAAGTGGGAGTTCAACCCACCAGCTGCATCCCACATGGGTGGAGTATGGGAAAGACAAATCAGGACAGTCCGCAAGGTATTGAATTCCATACTCAAAGATCAAGTCCTTGATGATGAGAGGTTAAGCACAGTATTCTGTGAAGTTGAATACATTGTCAATGGTAGACCTTTGACCCCTGTATCAGATGACCCAAAGGACTTGAAACCTCTAACCCCAAATGACTTGCTTCAACTAGGTGTAGGACTCAGAGCTTCCCCAGGAACCTTCCAAAAGGAAGACATGTATGGTCGTAGGTGGAGGCATGTACAGTACCTGGCAGACCAGTTCTGGAAACGGTGGGTAAAAGAGTATCTCCCTACACTGCAGCTTAGACAGAAATGGTTAGACACAAAGAGAAATATCCAATCTGATGATGTTGTATTGGTTATGGATGAAAATCTACCTAGAAATAGTTGGCCACTTGCCCGTGTTGTCAAAACCTTCCCAGGTAAAGATGGTCTAGTTAGATCTGTTGAGGTCAAAACTGCTACAAATGTACTTGTCAGACCTATTGATAAAGTTTGTTTGCTTGAGGCTGTCACATCATAAATGTCAGATTGAGTTGTGTTTGTAAATAAAGATGTCAGATTTGATGTAATATTTGAGTCAAAGATGCATATTGTACCAACATTATAAGAGGTATATGAGACATTGTCATTTCATATTGTATAAGGTTTGTACTATTATCATTTGTTTCTGTTCATGTTTGAACTGTGTTTCTTGATATTGTATGAATAAAGTAAAAGGTTTGTAAATGTTCACTTCTAAGGTTCACATTTAAGGGGCCGGGAATGTAGTGTAAGATGAGAATGTCATAGTTTACAACTAAATGGGTTAGAATCAAAGTACAGTAAAGGTATGTTGATGGTTGTATGTTTCAATGACCTAGTATCATGTGGTAGGCCTACATCAGCATTCTTGGAACATATACACTGGCTGATCTCATGCCTGCTGATGTCATACTTGTCTCATGTGTACCACTCAGTGTGCTTACTTCATCCTTTTAGCTGATATCATCAGTCACCTGTTTGTCTCCCCATCTGACATCAGTCCTACATCATACTTCTGGATGATGTGAGACTCTGATCTCAGCCTTTAGATAGCATATAAAAGCAGGTCCCTCTCTTCCCTCCTCAATCACTACATCTGATCTGTGCTGTTCACATCAACCCTATGGACTACCTTGCTGATATACTGGACTTTGTACCTGAGGACTAAGAGGAGGCAATATTCTTTGTACAGGTTATTATACCAGATTACCCTGAAGGTTATATCCATGCTAAGGTTGGACTACTGAATGTTATTGCACACAGTTATGTTCAATGGACTCTATGCTGAAATATTATATTACCTGAGGACATTTGTGTGTTACTATGTGCTACTGTGACAACCATAGGAAATAAGCATCTACCAGTGGGATTAGATCTCCTATGGACAATTTCTGTGTGACTGCAGGGCATTTATCAACTCTGTGAGAGTACTTATGCACCTGTACCCTGCTGTTGTGTGGATTAAGGAATAAACAGTAGTAAGTTTAACTTGTCACAAGGACTTTGACTCAATTCATTGGCTTTCATTGGCCACTACAGGGTGTATGAAAACTCGCCACCACTCCTTGTTGATAGATAATGACCACTTCCAAATGGGCATTTTCTCTGTTGAAAAGCACGCAGATATGGGTCGATTTTGAGCAGTTACTGTTTGGTACATATCTCCCCATGAACTCAGGGTGTGCCTTTTTCAGTTCAGTGAGACGTGTATGTCTCATTTATTGCATTAAATCACTTATAATACAAGGAGAAATGTGGATTACATTCAATACAAGTTATAACCAAAAGGTGTGTCAGCTTGTACCGCACATAATAAGAAGAACTGACCGTGTTCTATAGCTTAAGTGTCTGACATTCTCTCACATGTACGATCTTCACCATCATGCATTATACCCGTTTAGTTTAAACCATTCTTGTTTCTGACCTGAAATTGGATGGAAAATTAGTTTACAATTCAGTGTTATTCGACACATAATAAAGCAACTGATCACATTACATTGGTGGTGTACTTCCATGTATGGGCATGTCACTAATTTACACAACACTCATTTCACTTAGCTAATTGTTCTCAACATGAAAAGTACAACCAGGCTTGGATCAAATAAAAAATCACAGTACATACAATAATCATCAGAAGGAACATATTACACATAAGTATATCTAATAGTGTATACTGCCTTTTGGCACTGCTGAAAGTCCTTGAAACTTTACAGTACTAAATTTGAGTAAGTTTTCTTTTTTCTCACATTCTTCTAGTTGCTCTTTGTTTTTGCTCTCTTTCAACCACTCTGGCTGAGAGTTCCACAGAGTGTAGCCTCTATACTCGGTAGAACGCTTGTAGCCTTCAGTGTTTGGCCTCTTCAGAGGGAACAAGAGTTTCTGCGAGGCCATCGTGGACATGCCACCTGCCTCCAGCGGAATCTTTTGAAACCTCTCTCGACCTTTGTGGTAGTTCTTATGCATCAAGCCGAGCATCAGTTCATCCCTCCTCCTGGAGAGTTTGCGAACATCACTCAACCTGTGCAGCTCATCAACAGAGTATGTCTTGTTCGGTCTATTGTGACGTCCTGAGCCCCTGTTTTGCAGTTGTTGCAACTTGTCTATAAGTTGAACTGAGTTTTTGTGTAATTAACAGAGTAAAACCATGAGATAAATACAGAGTTCAATTCAGATTTGTCATTTCAAGTTGTTTCTTCACTTGTGGGTGGCAGGCTGCCTCGTGGGATATAGCCTGTCACCCACGCATAAAGAAACAATCTGAAATGACAAATCATTGTTGATCTCTGCCTATTTACTCCACTCCCTCTACTGTCCACCAAACCTAAGATGCAAGATGTGAATATCAATCAACTAACGTTTGACATAAAACAGTCATAGTCATTGATTAATGGTAATGTAGGAAAAAGGGAACGAAAAAGAGTGTCATGGAAAAACCATCAATATACACTGCTTGAACTACATTCAAGAAACGCGGCGCAAAAGAGAACACCTACAGTGGACAGCTCGGTTGGGACCTTCCCCTACATACTCTGTCACTTTGTATAATAATATACTGTTTCCCAAAGAAATATGAGGTTTAAAATAAGCGCCAACATGTTCCCCTTCAATTCCACATAATTAGAAGAGGGGATGGTTGACATTTATTATTTTTCAGGCGGATTCTGTGAGCAATTTTAAGTTGAATTTTCTTTATTGTCTCAGTTCAAAGCATAGCGACAACTACGAAGTAACCAAGTACATATCACATTACCATAGAACAAAGAAGTCTAAACAGAAGAGAATTGATATATTGAAAATTGGGAATACTGAGACTAAAGAAGGTAGTGGACCTCATCCCCACCACATAGGGTGTATGGGTTGATACTTCTGGTCCAACCTGACCTGTTAGTATATCTGTATAGCGTTGACACACAAATTGAGAATATATAAAAAGAAATGTACCAACATGGAAAGGAAAAATAGTTAAAGACCAAGGAATTATTTTAGAAATCAATTTAGTGTAATTTAGAATAAAGAGAGAGGGGGGGGCAAAATATAAATTGGTTAAGTAATAAATCAAAGTAAAGGAAAAAAGGTTTAATAGTTGGGGTGCTCACCCAATTTTAGGAACAAGATCACGTAATAATTTTTTACTATTTGACTTAAAAATTGTTTCAGAATTCCATCTTATGGTAGGGAGAGCATTCCAACTAATGGCACCAAAGTACTCAACACTTTTCATATATGAAGCAGTGTTAGGGAATAATACCTTATATGTGGGAGCCATATGTTGTCTTGTTCTTATTTGCCTATGATCAATAAAATCATCACACCTAGATCTTGTGTACATGTAATTCAATAGATACATATGCCTCCTATCAGATAAAAGATTACTGTTGGTGATATTATGAACATACAAGGTATCAGTAAGATGTGGCACTTTGAGACAGATTTTTAAACAACGGTTTTGAGCATATTGGAGCATTTCCAGGTATTTTTCATATGTAGTGTGGAAAATAATGTCAGCATAGTCCATATATGGTAGAATGGTAGTTTTAAAGATTCTTAGAGATAATTTAACATCAGTATACTTCCTTAAGTTACACAAGAGGTAAGTTTTATGAGAAATTGTTTTAACCTGATTTTTGTATGCAGACTATAACTCAGTAGGGGATCCAAGGTGATCCCAGGGTATTTATAACTTGGTACAACTTGCAGTAACATATCATTCATGGAAATATTGGCTGACAAAGTATTAAGTTTCCAGGTACATGATGAGAAAATCATTATTTTGGTTTTAGCAATATTAACAGAAAGCTTGTTTTGCTCACACCAAGTATTATAGATCTCTAGATCTTCCTGTAAACACACTTTAGCAGCCTCAAAGTTATTGTGAGATGTATAGATAACAGTGTCATCAGCATATAATCTGATTTTACAATTTTTAATACATTTAATCACATCATTGACATAAACCAAAAAAAGCAGGGGTCCCAGAATGGATCCTTGGGGGACACCGCAGACCACCTTGCACATTCTAGAAGCAATACCATTAGCATTAACAACTTGCTTTCTATCAGCCAAATAATTTTTAAACCAGTGGTATGTATCAGATCTTATACCATAATTATGTAATTTAATAAGAAGTACCGAGTGGTCTACAGTGTCAAATGCCTTCCTCAAATCTATGAAAGCAGCAACAGTGGATTTTCCAACATTAAGGTCTCTTTTGATATCATCAGTGAATTTAGATAGAGTATCAACAGTGCTATAGCCAGGGCGAAAACCACCTTGATAATTTGTTAAAGAATTTTCATCATTTAAGAAACCATACAGTCTATTTTTTCGATTAATTTACAAGGTAATGGAATAAGTGAGATAGGCCTGTAGTTATTGACCATCTTTAAATTGCCAGATTTAGGGATTGGGGTCACTTGGGAGATTTTCCATTTGGTGGGTACTAAGGCGGTTGCAAAGGACAAATTGAACATTCTAACCAATTTATCAGGATCATCAGAAAAAACTTTTTTTTTAATCCTAGATGATATCTGATCAATGGCAGAGGATTTAAGTGGATTAATATCACAAATAAGTTTAATAACTTCTTGGGTATTGGTTTGAAAATTCTCCATAGAGTTAGCGGTAGGGGGGTCATAACTTTTCCAAGGTGTGTGCATGTTAGTAGCTAATTTGGGTCCAATGTTAGAAAAGTAGTCATTGATAAAATCAGAGGTTTCATTTCTAGGAATGGCTATATTGTCGTTTTCATGATCCACCAAGTTTATTTCACCAGTTCTGTTCTCGTGGCCAGGAATTAATTTATTTATAACACGCCAGAATTTCCGATGGTAATTTTTATAGTATTCTACTTGTTCTTTATAAAATAATCTACATGCTTTATTAACCAATTTATTTGATTTATTTTGTGATTTGTCAGCAGTTTTCCAATCATTTTCAGTCCCAGATCTACGAGCTATCTTTAGTTTTGAGTTTTTCTCTCTGATAAGCTCTATCACTTGGGGGGTAATCCATAAATCCCTTAATTTGCTAACAGTAAACTCATGTACAGGACAATAGGTATCTAGGATTGATCTCACAGCTTTTTCATATTCATCCCATACAACATCAATGTTATTAGCCTGATTAAATACAGTCCAGTCATATTCATCAAATTTGGCAAGCAACAGATCATCAGAAAGTTTCAAATATGAACGACCTTTAATCACAGTTTTGTCAGGTTTAATATACCATTTCTTTCTAACCAAATAGATGGGAAGGTGGTCCGAGATGTATGAATCCAAAATTCCTGTTTGAATATAGTTCCTCCTCAAATTAGTAAAAACCAGATCCAGAATAGCATTTTTACGAGTAGATTGATTAACTTCTTGCATAAAGCCATGACCCTTCATTTTATTTAACAGTTGATTAACCATATCATTATCATCCCTAATATTGAAATTAAAGTCACCCATGATAATGATCTCGTAATTATTTCTGTTATTTATGTTATCGATAGTATTTAATAACGAGTCAATGAACATTTGTTTAAGGCCTTCTTCAGGTGGTCTATATACATTAAATACAATTATAGGCTTCATATGTGCCTTTGTAACCAAGACATTTTGGATTTCAATGTGTTCTTCAGAAAGGTTCAAATTTTCAAATGCACAATAATCATGGGGTACACTATGCCGTATGTAAAAACATAAACCTCCACCAGTTTTATATGAGGTCTCAGGGTCCTCACACTTTAACCAAGTCTCGGAAAATAAGAATATTTCTATTTTATCATTATACAATTCTGTACATATGGTGGGGTAATTAGCCCTTAGGCTTCTAGCGTTCAAATGAACAAAATGAATACCTTTGGTACCAGCCAAACTAATTACTTCTTGGGACATGTTGGTGCTTAAAGTACAACCAGATATTTCGACATTCTCTCAATTTCCCTTATTACAAGCTTGGGAATATAATCAAAATGTTGGTCAATAGAATGTAGTTGATACAATATAAGATTGCTTAATTTAGGTACCGTAAGACGGGTATAGGCCTTATTGCCACCCAAGGTACCGGTATGGAGTTGGGTCTTCAACTAGTTTCGGGGGGCATTGGGGTTCCAGGGAAAATTACCAAAGAAGATAAATCGAATCAAATATAAAATACATAATAGGGTTTCGATGGGACATGAAGTAATACGACATCAGAACAGGTGTATATATGTTTGTTTGTTTAGTTTTACATCCGGGGGCCATAAAGGAACTCAGACATTCAAGGTTTTCTCGGACATTAAGTCCTTTCTTTTCTGTTTGGACAGGTATTTGGGTCAGGTCGTCAGAAAGTGTAAGATTCTGCCCTTGAAGGGCCTTTAAAATTAATTTTCTAATTCCTTTATATAACCTTAACACAATTATGACGGGACATCCCCTCAGCTCAGAAAACCAAAAAATACCGATCTAGCCCATCCGGTTCCATTTTTATTGCTTGTTTTGTGGCATGTAACGTCCGGTACCAAAATAATGAAATATAGAGGTAATTGAAGTTGCTCTCAGTGATATAAGAATTTCCCATTATGCATAACAAACACATTAATTAACAAGGCCAATATGTCTATTATTGACTTCAATTACAGAATGGAACAGAATTTGAGTTATGCATGTACAGTAGACTGCCTCCTACATGATGATAAAAGTACCGGACGTTACGTAACGTCCGGTACTTTTATCAGAATTATTTCACATAAGCTGCTCTCACATGGAGACAAATGCTGCTGGACACACTATTTTTTCGCCAAAGTAGGGGATAATAAAGCCCTTCATATGGGTAATAACAAAGATTATGAAGATTAATTTTTTCCATGTTTTATAACTGATTTAGATTTTGGTATCGGACGTTACAAATTACAGATTTCTATTTTCAAAGACACACAATGAAAAATCCTCACTCAGTAACATGTTCAAACCTGATGGAAGTGATACCTATGATCATATACAATACAAAAAAATAACTTTGGGTTACTCCAGATGTTCTTTATTCAATACAGAACATTTGTAAAAAGTACAAAAAAACAAAAAAGAACAAATTTGACTGTTTTTCTCACTTCGGCAAGCTATAAGTCTGAGAGTTTTTGATGGATGGCCACAAATTAACATCTTTCTGATAGCCCTAAGTGTTATCTATCAAATGAGTCTATGTAAAACAAGATTGATTTGCAACTTCTTTCTCTAGAGCCATAAGAGTGCAAAATGACCCAAAAACACAAAATCTACTGCTTTCTGGCGACCTGACCCATTTATATGCTGCTTGCCCGACACAGCAGTGACCGAATATATGAATGATCGAATCTATGAGATGAATGACCGCATCTATGAGGAGGGGTGAGGGGGAAAACTGCTACCGGGGCTTCATTCCCGTACTCTTTTCGAAGGATAGCAAGTGTTCTTTTATTTGCCTGGTCCCATAGGCAGGGCCAGACAAACCACGGCCTTTGATCACTCAGACGTGGTTCACTGAGGGGGAATCCCATGGCAAAAGACAAGCATGTAGGCCCGGGCCCGCGCATATGGACACCAGCTGCCCACATGCTCACCCTAAGCCACAAGAAACCGCAAGTTTGTCGCCTTTTATGAATCTGGTATGCCCACTGGTAGAAAGGAAGGAGAATTCCTCCTTCGTGGACTCCCAATGAAGTTATTCTGCTCCTCCATGCCCTCACATGAAGGTCCCCACTCCACAGGGGGAACAGGTGTATAAGATGTACCGGTACACTATATAGCAAAGTTCATCAGAAAATCATTATTCATGAGCAGTTTGGTGGTCATTAACTCCGGTAGTATGTAGAGATATCCGATTAGGCCTGGGGCTGGTTAAGGTCTTGGTTTCTTGCCATTTCGAGTCGTACCCCCGGGCAATACCATCAAGCTTCCATAGACGATGTCACAGGCTTTTGGGCGATAACCGGAAACGCGGCTGCGCCACATTAATAATACTAGAGCTGTAGGGTCATAAAATAGAGCTCGGGGCTTTTGTATCATGCATGGTATGTAGAACCCATCTCAAGATTATTCACCAACGATACACAAAGGACCATGCCAAAAGGTGCAGATGACACTTTAAATGATGGGGAACAATGCACGAGGCATGTGCTTCATTGTCCAGTGAAGGCTGCATAATGTGCACTGTATCACAGCTTTGACATTTAGGTTCTACCAGTTCTATTTGTGCATCATACCGATGCTATATGGGATTGCTACACTCCCAAAGGGCCAGCATGATGCACCAATGCAGTGCCAGTGAGTAGAACTGCACTGCATTTGTGCATCATGACGGCCAAGAAACATGACCCTAGGGCAAAATATAGCATTAAAAGTGTTAAGATTGCCCATAATATTCACTGCCCTGTTACTACACATCAACAGTTAGGTATCTTGATGACAGCAATAATAAACAATGGAAAAGGTGCCACTGGCACATTGTGGTTGAATGGATTACCATATAAGACGTTTCAATATGGCAATATGTATATAGACAACACATGACATTAGAACAAATTGTATTTGCCTATAGCTTTTGCAAATAATCAAGAATGACAGGTGCACGCCTCTATTCTTGGAAAAAAAAGTTTGGTTCATAACAACAAATATTAGATTGTTCAATGACACAAATCGTCATAATTCCAACATCGTCCAAGTTTAATGTGCTTGCTCAAATATGAGGCTGATTTGTAGCTTTGTAGGACTGTTTAAATGCCATGTTAGAATTGACCCACCCTGACAAAATGGTTCGAAAGTCGCATACAGAAAATATCTAGATATTGCCATACTCCAATACAGCTCATCAAGAGCTTTCATTTGGTATAGTAACCAAGGATTCTTGATGACATCTACCCATATGTTAGGAAAATGCCAAAATACCAATCTTGAAAAAATCTGACATTTTTTGTCACTATACCACTTTAAAAGGGCATATCTAGGCTTATAAATATGCGACTTCAGTACCACTTTGACGTATGATTTATATCCACTTTAGAAAAAGATCTAGTCTTACAATTGAGTATTCATAGGTGATTATTTAAGTGTCTACCATATATATATTTGGATTGAAGCATCGCTGCATTCTAGCAAATCTTTGGGGAGGGACCAACAATTATTAAATTAAGGAACAAATTGTAAAAAAAAGGGGGGATAAATCAGGGACAAATCTAAAATGGAATGAGGGCGGCCCACATTCCTATAAATTTTTGTTATAAACGGTGGGGGAAGAGGAGACATATTATAGGTATCCTTTATTGAATAATTATAGGGTTTTGTATGACATTATCAACTCTTCAACTGAATGATTATACATGTATAGGCCTCTGCAGTTCTAGTTGTCTATAGAGGAGTACCTGATAGAATCCTCTCGAACCAATGAGTAGCATACCAAATCAAGCCACACCACCACATTTCATATCAGTTGACCTTGAATGTTAAATATCTGTTTAATAATGAGAGTAAATACATTCTACTTTTTATATGCCATAATGTGCGTTTAAAACGTCCGACTTTGAGTAAGCACTGGTCTCATATAAGAAGCAGGGAACGATTTTTTGTTATGAACAGTACTTGAAGCACTAGAAATATTAGCACCTGTATAAGGACCGGGGCAATCATTCCTACAAATTGTATAAGCACTGGGGTGGTTTCATTTGCGACAATGTGGTATTCATCTTTGATTACCCAAACGGCATATAGACAAGTGTAGTTTCCTTTTGTCTCCTTTTCCTTCATGCACATTAAGTATTCAGAAAACCGATAAATGTCATTGACTAGAGATGTAAATGTGATTACAATGGATGGTGGTGTTCAGGGCATCCATTAAGGCATTCATTAAGTCAGCAGCCAAGCAAACTAGATGCCCAACCCATCATCTTAAAGTGTCTTGCTGCTTAACCCTTTAAGGGTCACTAATGCATTAATGCTCATTGGTCGTCCTGATGCATATCTCGGCAATTACCCATGATGCATCAGTAGAATTTGAATAATAATAATAATAATAATAATAATAATAATAATAATAATAATAATAATAATAATAATCTTTTCTTGACAACAAAAGAGGTCATTATCGATGATGCATGAATGTAGCCCTATAGTGAATACATCAGGGCTGTATCTATGCAAAATAAAATAATACCCAACGGCCTTTATGCCATTATTATGACAACCAATGACACTGTCGGCCTTTAATGGGTTTAATGTGGCCAGTGTTGTATCAAGGTATAAAAAGACGGAACTCGTGGCAGGTTTATGTCCACAAGGTATCCATACGTTACAGTGCTACCATTCTTCTACCAAAAGGGGGCCTGTGTGTATTGTGACCACTTGATTGTAGACAGCCAAAGCATCATGAAAACCTCCAAAATGTGGATGCCACTCACCCTTTTGGTTCTAGGTAAGTTAAATAATACCATCACTAACCATCTAGCATGCTGCACCAGTACATATATTAATTTGAAGACAATGGCATGATGGTTATTTGGGTAGTTAGGGAGTGGTTGTTATTTATCAACGGGGGGGGTGGTGGGTTTTCGCACGGACGCACAAAAAATTTTTACGCCCCCCCTCGACGGCAGTCAAAATTTTTTGCGCTTCCCCCTTACGCCAGAGGTGCAGAGAGTTTTCGTGCCCCTCTTTGATCTATAGTAGCGTGCTGGCTTTTTTGCTAAAAAGATTCAAGATGGCTTTATTGACTGATGTACAGGTACACTTATGTCAGCACCAGGTTTTCATTTACAATGTTGTACACAGATTTTATATATGAGTATATACAGTTCACAGCCCCTGGCCATTTAGATGATTTGCAATATGAGGCCACTGCTAGTACTTGAGAAAGTTTCCTAGAGTCATCGTGTCTTTTATAGTAATCAACGAACTTGAGGTATTTTGTTTCAAACACTGACCGTGCGTTTCTCATCTCGGGCATGTTACAATGTAAGAAGACATGATTGACATCTTGCACAGCATTACAGAATGTGCACTTAGAATTGACAGGTTTCTTTCCTCTATATCTTCTTGACAGGCTGTCAAGTGTACAGTTATTGTCAGTCCGGAGTTCAGCAATAATGGTTCTAATTTTAGGTGATTCTGTATGCGTTAGGTATTCACGCTCTTGATAAATGTCATTGAGATCATCTTTACACATCTTGATAATTCTACACTTGCTAGTATTCTCTGGGTTATCAATGTACTGGTTGTATTTCTGAATATGTGCATCATTTAACCTTCTCTTTATATTGTTTTTGAGTGAGGACTTTGACCAAACATAAGGATCGAGCCAGACATTCTTACAACTGATTTTAAACAAGAGGTATTGGATATCTTTAAGCCATTGGTGGTTTTCACTCTTCATGGTAGAGAAGGCCTCATTTAGAATAGGGTTTTTCGATCCATGCTCAAGCCTCAGCCAATATAGAATGTTCAGTACGATTATTTTGGATTCAATAGGAAATCTCCCTAACTCGCCTAGTGCGATAGTAGTACTTGCATATTTTGATATACCCAGAGCAAACTTGCAACTTGTAGAATAAAACACTTCTACCGGACAGGCCTTTCTGACACCTTCAGAGGTTAAGTCCTCAATTAAAAGAGTTACCGGTTGCTTTCTGTATGCAGACAGGATTTTGATTTTGTCACAGATATTGGCTAGAGTCACATAAGCTACCTGTGTTTTCTTATAGAATCTACAAGATAATATGTTTATATCCTCAACACCTAACAGTTTAAATAGTGTTAACAGATCTCTTTTTGATTTTACCTCAGATCCACTTATAGATATAGAACAGTTACTAGATGGCATACCCCATACTGGGCATCCGTATAAAAGGATAGGTTTGATCTGCTTGTCAAACAGTGACATAAACAATTTAGTGGATACATTCTGCGATGTACTCAAGGCTTGTCTAATAGAGAATAGTGCATGCTTTGCCTTTAAAATCCTTTCTGATTTCATTTTCTTTAGACTCCCATCCCGAGATAGAAGTAAACCTAAATATTTATATGAGGACACACATTCTATTAAATTATCTTGAAAAAAGATTTGTGTTGACATCTCCCTTGCTTGAGACAAAACCATAATTTTTGTTTTCTTCGTATTAACTGAGAGTTTCCACATTTGGCAGTATCTGTCAAGCCTGTTCAGACTCTCCTGAAGGCCAGCTTCTGATCTGGAGATCAGGACTAAGTCATCTGCCCATGAGAGTGAATTTATAGATATATCACCAAGATCAAGAGGGTCACAGTTTTTGTCAAACATTTCATGGAGGTCATTCTGAAATAGGTTTGATAGAGTAGGGCTAAGATTACATCCTTGTTTTACACCTGTTGTTGATATGAAGCTCTCAGTTATGCCACAGTCAGTCACAGGCACAAAAAGAGGGTGAATTTTTTTAGCACCCCTCACGAGGGGTCAAAATTTATTTAGCCCCCCCCCGTTGATAAATAATGACCACTCCCTTAGTAAAATCATAATAATCTAGGCACCATGCACATAATATATGATAAGAGATATAATACTGTGAGATACCGGGGTACGCTGCATGACTCAGGGTGTCTAACATGTATATAGTATCAGAGGATTTTATTACCGGGTAGTTCTTTGTATGCTATATAGAAAAGCAGAGTTGAAGGTTAACACACATAGGGTAAAGTGACCATGAGTCGTCCACCTGCACCCCTGGGAAAGCTATAACTTATTATCTTAAAGTCTTGGGCTTTCAAGCCAATATAGTCAAAACTTCCATAATGCAAGTCTAATGGTCATATAGGCCTTCATTATCTCATGCATGTGACTTTTCAGCATCAGTACCATGAGTCAACCACAAGTACTTTGAGTCAGCCACATCACACTGTGAATCAAATGCTCATACCAGGGTGTCTATTTCTGTACCAAATACAAAGGAAGGGTTTATTCAAACGTAACTGATACTTGAGAGTGTATGAATGTAATGCAATAACCATATTTTCCTGACAATTAACTGTCTTACTTGACCACCGCGCACATGAATAAATTGTGTTTTGAAGGTGTTTTTTTTTTTAGTCAGAAACATGGGGAAAAAACCAAAATATTTCCCTCCTGGGACCCAAGAACCAATATGGCTACCTGTGGGGTGTGTGAGAACTGTGTGGTACTGTGAGAGAGAGGTTGACCCCATGGGATCAGGAGGTGGGACACCTCCACACACACACAGGGACCAGTGAGGTCCCAGGTGGGAGTTACTTGTACTAGTAACCTCTGTCATATATATAATTATAATAAATGCACACATAGATTATAATACAACATATTTGGTATTAAATTAAAGCTACTGATGCCAGCAGTGCAGTGGACTAGAGATTGGGTGCATTTGCACAATTTTCCTTAATCAGCAAACCCTAAAGTACTAAAATCAAAATTTTGGGTCTGAAATATTTGGGACATTGTAAACCGTGGCACCGAGTATAACCCAGAGCAACAAAAAAAAATCGCCCTTGTCATATTTTTCAGGGGGTGGTGATGAGAAACCAGTTTTTTTTTTGAGTGGCCTTATTATTGGCATTTGGAATCAAGAACAAGGAAAATGGACGACTTAAGGTACATGGGCGACTCAAGGTCACTCTACACTACATGTATGCACACTTCAAGGGATATCCACGAACTATGCCAGCGGCACCTAGTGGCATAAAAGTGCAACTACCTAAAACCATGATTCAAACTTTATATTCTTCCTTTAATTCACTACTGGCCAACCTCGTAGATGCCTGTACCTAGGGAAAAAGAAAATATTTCCATAGATCCTCAGCTTCAGAACTATTATTATTCTGTCATCAACCTTTCATTTTTCTTGCAAAATGTGCTTAGGCCAAAAAAAAAGTTGTGTTTCCAGTTACCCAACCGACCCTAGGAAAACAGGGCCGACCCAACTTTTTTTTTATATTTGATATTTTGTTATTAATGTTAGTATCTTATTCTCTGCAAAGTCTGGGTAAAAAGTCTTGGCAGATTCTTTCCTGTACTGAGAAATACAAGATATTTTAATACTTTTCATTTGTGTTTTTCCCAAAAGAAAATGTTCATGACCCTTTTGTTTGTCCACTTTAGGTCCTCAAGTTGACGATACCTAAAACTACAACTTTAGGTAGTCAAAATGACGACTTTGAGTCGTCATCCTGACGACCTGAGTCGTCAATATGATGACTCTGTACTGTCAGTATTGTCATCCTGATGACTCAGGTCGTCAGGATGATGACCTAAAGTCGTAATTTTTACTACCTAAAGCTGTAGTTTTAGGTATTGTCAACTTGAGGACCTAAAGTGGTCACCGCTGACTAGTTTCGGATCTTCCATGTTTTCAGTGTATCGCTCTTTTAATAATTCTGAAAATGTTGAAAAGGTGGACTTTCCTATCCATTATTTGCTGTCTCTTGACAGTGCAAGCACGGCTTCTAAATTTTATCAGAATATAAGTGTATCTTTGCAATCCTTTCACGGACGGAACCAAATAAATGAAAGGGGATGCATATAAATGGCAAACTTGAATAGACTTATACCAAAAGCCTTTCATTCCTTCCTTCTTTCAGTGGCTCTCCACAATGTCAGCAGTGAGAAATCAAATACAATTATCCAAAATGATGCCAGTGAAGAAGCCAATAACACCCTGAAGGCCCCGGAGGCTAAGTATTCTGGACATGGCTACAGGTATGGCGGTAAAGACCGAGACCATGGTTATGGCTATGGACAAAGCCATGGGCATGCTGGATTTCATGGTCGTGGTGGTCATGGACATTTCACTGCGCATGTTCCTATTCAAATTCCATACATTGACAGAAATGGTAAGTACCTGTACCATTTAACAGGTTTGACTATTTTTTATTTGTTCCACCTTATCTTCTTTTCATTATAATTGATAGAGCTGTAGATTATCAGGAATATTTGGATTCATAGTTATTTGTATGACATCTTCCATAAAAAAAATATTTCGCCTTTATTGCTGCATATTGCATGCACAAAGCCTATGTTTTACAAGTATAATGCATATATAAGTATGCACTAAATTTATTGTCTAATGGTATTTTTCTCCCCTTCTAGATTAGTGTCAAGGCCTATATATATATATATATATATATATATATATATATATATATATATATATAAAATCGGATATGGGTAAATGGACAACTATATATATAGTTGTAAATGGACAACTATATATATATATATATATATATATATATATATATATATATAGTTGTCCATTTACCCATATCCGATTTCTTTTTCAAACACAAATCGAGCAGAGTTGAACCAGAATCAAACATTTGTTTATAGATTCTCCATTATTCCCTCAGTGGTCTGAGCACTTATCAATCTCAATACACGTACCCATGTATCCACGGCTCTTATTTGAGACTGGTGCTCTTTAGTGATTGAAATTGATTTTGACACCCCTGGACACTCAGTGCTTATTCAAGAGCGGCACTTATCTGAGACCCCAGCAGTATCATTACAACACAGATGACCCTACAAGGATAGCACTTTGTTTACACTGCATATGCCATTTAAGTGAAATATTCTAGCAAAGATTCATTTTGATTTGTTGACAATATCATTCTAATAACTGATCAAATTATTTGAATATCTCAGGTTGTCGATTTCCCGGTGATGTGGTCTGTGACCCTGCTGCTGCGGCCATTCCCGTCAGCTATGGTTTCTGTATCCTGTCTGATGAAAACAAGAACCTGTGGAAGAAGCCAACCATGCAGATCATTGCTGTAACCTGTGCTCCTGTAGGAACCCGGGTCCTGACTGACTTCTGTAACGATAATGAACGCCTCCTCAAGGCTGCCGGTTTTATCAGTGATAAAAATCTCAATAAGGTTTACCATCATCAGAATAAATATGCCATCTCTCTCAACCCTTGCATTCTAACGACGTGATCTGCCAAAAGAAAAAAGATTAAATCACAAGAACTGCTGGCTACATCTGATGGACCTCTACTTATTCATTTTCTCTATTTTCTTTGTGTCTGTGACAGGATGATTTAGAGAAATTTTGTGAGGGTGTAGCCTAAATGAAGGTGTTGACTACAGTATGAAAGTTATCATTATGTTCTGGAGATTACTGAACAAAATTATAATTCGAAGAACCATTGTACAGAGCTTACTACAATAAATGAAAATACAGCATCAACTGAATATAGCTTTGAAGATTCCATAGTGTCTGAGTGGCACGTTCGGAAGTTGTCCTTATTTATTAACAGGGGGTGGTGAATTTTGACTGCTGTTGAAAACTCACCACCCTCCTCCCCCTGTTGATAAATAACGACTAGTCCATTTAATACTTAGACAGAACAGGAAGATACTGTGCACATGTTGCACATGCACAGTATGTCCCCCTAGTGAGGAATGTGATTGTTGGCACACTGGTTCTAGTTCTCAAATAATCCACAGGGAGGAGCTCGGTTGAAGCTTCAACTTACAGGTTTTTAGCAGAAAGCTTATCATCTCTGAATTATCTGCCTGGTCAAGTTCAATAAATGTATTTTCTTCTGTCCAATCGTTGATGAAATAGCAGTAGGTAATTTCCCACAGGAAGAATAAGAGGTTTCTCTATACACTGCCAAGTTAAATAGATCCTCCCCATTTTAATAAGTATTGTCATACAAGGAATATGTATATGATCAAGTTGTCATATGAAAAATATTATATGACTAGTGGCTATAATGAGTAGGAATATCAAGCTCTTATATGGATTCCAGTTATCACTGGTTTATTCAAGGTTTAGGCAGTAATTATGTATTAGTAATACAAATGTCAGTACACAGGTAGTTCACACACAGTTATTATAAGTGTTCTTTATATATATATATATATATATATATATATATATATATATATATATATATATATATAATAAGACACTGTCCAATATAGGTTCTAGGTGGGTTCCCACTACCTAGCTCCTGGCCTGCTGATAGAGGGATAATATAAAATATAGGTAACTTCACCCTCTTGTAGATGGATGGTAAAATATCGCCTCTGGGGGCTGTTTTCCCTATGATGCGGACGTCCGTATATCACATACGGACGTCTGTGTCTGATATATTTCAATTAAGTGTATTTCCTCATATATTCAGACTTTTGTGCTCAACATGTGGAGGTCCGTATATATATATATATATATATATATATATATATATATATATATATATATATATATATATATATATGGACAAAACCCTGTATTTCCCTTCTTACGGACTTTGAGAAATCCTCTGAAACGCTGTATGTAGAGTGTCAAATACATGATGGTGGGGTACCCCCTCATATGTTCTTTTAAGTCATACGGACCACAGTATGTCACATGCGGACCCTCGAGAACGTCCATGTGTGTCCGTAAGTTCCTTCTAAGCCCTTTTTGGGGTTATAACCTATGACCTTGACCCGGAAGTCACCAAAAGTTTTTGGCCGCTGATTTCGAACCTGCTCCAACTTGCTCAAGAACATGGCGATTGGATGGATACAGAGAGCCAAAAGGGAATACATCTAGAGGGTCGACCCCTTATCTTTCTTCACAGACCGAAAGTTTGTACAGCGTTACAGACTGACCAAGCCAGTGGTATGGATCCTAATTATAGAAAAATGGGTTTCCACGAAGAAAGCGAAAGCGTTGAGGGGGAAACATGCTGTCCCTTACAGGATAGGAGTAAGTTTATTAGTCTTAAGCATATCCCCCCCCTTCTTTCTCTCCTTTTACCCTCAGCTTTCTCTTTGTCTAACAATATTGGATGTGTACTTTGCTTGAAAACTTGGGCCACATAGAATCAAAGTAAAAACACAGGAATAATTTAAATATGAATGGAGGCCTGTTTCATGTTATTTAGTTATTTAGTCAGTGGCCTACACCCATTTTTCTCTTTCAATTTGCAGTTCTGCGTTGCCTTAAGGTACTTCTTCATTGGGGGAACTTACCAGACCATAGGGGACTGCCATGGCATAAGCAAAAGGATGGTGGGATGCTCAGTCAAGGATGTGGCTAAGTACTTCCGGAGTCACATCACTGATTACGTGGTCTGGCCAGACAGCTTCGACAACAAGAACACCAAGAAGACGAAGAAGCCACGTTGGTTTGGTATGGTAGACAGGACCCATGTCCCTATTTTGTGTCCGAAAGGTGTGGTGAATGACGAAAATCAGTTCTACTGCTACAAAGGCTATTACAGTATCAATGCTATGGTGAGTATCTTTCAACTCTTGTTTCGCGTTGTGTTCTGACTTGTTTTTCCACTTCCATTTCCTTAGAGGAACTTATGGGTAGATACTCTTCACAACAATGAGGGACGTGATTAAAACTTTCAGCTAAAATAATTGACCTATAAGTAATTGACCTTATGAAATCAAGACAGAGAAATCTTTTGATAATTCACCATGGTTAAATTTTAGTTGCAGATCATCACAGACTATGATGGGTTTATCTTCCATGTTAACGCGGCAAACCCTGGAAGTTGTAATGATATCTATGTCATGAATGGCTCTCAGGTCAAGTTCCTCAGGGAGAAAGGTGACTTCAGGGGATATTACCTCCTAGGAGACTCTGGGTAAGTTTTGTGGGTACCAAACTGTTTCAGTGACTTTTTTAGTTAACAAGTGTTTCATCCATATATACCTGTTTATTTATATCCTATTTAAACCAATGTCAGCCTTGACTTAAATAATAATTTTTTTTTTATTTTTCAGGTATGTTCTAACTGATTATGTGTTGACTCCCATTAAATATGAGAAGACTCAATCCGACGTCGATTACAACAAGTGGCACAGGAAGACAAGGTCTTCTGTGGAGAGGACAATAGGGATATTAAAGCAGAGGTGGAGGTAAGTCGTTCAACCTCAGATTATTATATTTCTTTTGTTTATCACACCATATATAATTATAATGAAAGAAAATATATTAATTAAAGTACATTTCATGATTTTATTATTGGATATTAAACAATTGTCATGGAATCTTGACTGACATTCTTTTTTATTCTTGCAGGTGTCTTGACAGCAGTGGGGGTTACCTCTACCATGACCCTCCTACAGCAGGAGCCATAATAGAGACTTGTGTGGCTCTGCATAATTGTGCTAAAGCGGCTAAGGTCCATCTTCTAGCCGATTACCTGGCAAGGGACAGCATCCAAAGGATCAGAAACCCTGTTCCCCAACCTAAACAGAGGACAATGACAGCGCATGTGGCCTTCCACAATCTGCGGTCAGAGTTTGTCTACAATACTTCACCCAAGAAGATATAGATGACAGAGGCGGAAGAGGGTCAACCCACTCCCCAAGAGGGAGAGGTACCACAGGAGGGACTACAGTTTCCTGACCACAGAGACCTACAAGTGGGACCACAGCTAGCTGTTTTGTTGGACCAGATGAACGCACTGATAGAGGAATACTATGACGCGAACTGTCTGCATTGAAAGTTAAAATGGACCTAGACAGCTTTCTTGTATATAAATGTATATAGTCATTTTGGTGCTCTAAATTATTGTGTAAATAAAGGACTATGCTGGAAATGCAGTATTAAAACATGACGTTTAATTGTGAACAGCAATCATATCAAACTCAACTTCCCCTCTGTCGAACAATATGTATGCAATGGGTGAATAATAATCTTGTTTACACCTTAAATTATTTTTGCCTTGTGTAGCTGTATGTCAGGAAACCTTGTAGTGTAAGGTAAAGAATATAGTAGGGCTGTATAGATTGTCATAAAATAAAGCTTGTATTTTCTGGTGTATATCTGTAACATTGTGAATGTCATAGTTTATAACTAAATGGGTTAGAATCAAAGTACAGTAAAGGTATGTTGATAGTTGTATGTTTCAATGACCTAGTATCATGTGGTAAGCCTACATCAGCATTCCTGGAACATATCCACTGGCTGAAGTCATACCTTGCTGATGCCATACTTGTCTCATGTGTACCACTCAGTCTGCTTACTTCATCCTTTTAGCTGATATCATCAGTCACCTGTTTGTCTCCCTATCTGACATCAGTCCTTCATCATACTTCTGGATGATGTGAGACTCTGATCTCAGCCTTTAGATATATTCAGCATATAAAAGCAGGTCCCTATCTTCCCTCCTCAATCACTACATCTGCTCTGTGCTGTTCACATCAACCCTATGGACTACCTTGCTGATATACTGGACTTTGTACCTAAGGACTAAGAGGAGGCAATATTCTTTGTACAGGTTATTATACCAGATTACCCTGACGGTTATTATACCAGATTACCCTGAAGGTTATTATACCAGATTACCCTGAAGGTTATACCCATGCTAAGGTTGGACTACTGAATGTTATTGCACACAGTTATGTTCAATGGACTCTATGCTGAAATGTTATATTACCTGAGGACATTTGTGTGTTACTATGTGCTACTGTGACAACCATAGGAAATAAGTGTCTACCAAAGGGGATAAGGCCTCCTGTGGCTACTTCAGCAATAAACCTGTCAACAAGTCAACTTGTAACAAAGACTTTGTCTGCAATCATTGGCCAAGGCCACTACAAACCTTATGCCTAAATGTATCTCAAAACATCTTTTCTATTCTTTTTTTTTCATGAAATGAAGATCTACTCCCATGATTATAACATATGCAGTGTCATGTTTGCAGTTTTATGTTGAAAGTTAAAAAATGACACTGATATCCTGAATAATGCAACAATAAAAAGTGTCTGATAAACTTTACCTAAGTTTTAAGACAAGAACAACACGACTTGATCTCTGTTTTTCCTAACATTGACATGAGAGCACTGAGGTCTCATAAAACTCGAGATAACAGCCTTTCTTTTAAGTGCATTCAAATCTTAATTACCAAATCTAACTGTCAGTCTCTTCACATGGGCCTTTGCTGTGATTGGTCTCAAAGTAATTCCAAGTCGCGTCAAGTTGAAAGAGCTCATGGTGGCGGCATACCAGACTGTAGATCGATATGTTACGGTACTGGGATGATAATGAATCTGTTCAATAGTGCACGATCTTGATGTGCGGGTGGTTGTCAGTGATGAACTTGCAGACTCGATTCATGATGTGGGCGATGGTTCCAGCATCATGCTTCCGGTCATCGGACACTTTGAGGCACTTTGATACAGTTATGCCGTCCTGCTTCAAGTGAATGACGACTGGATAGACAGTGATTCCGTCTTTGTTGAAAAAGACTAACTGGATCTCTCCTCCCTCTCCAAAGCCTACCAGCCAGTTCTGTGCAAAGTCCATCTGTATCGTACAGTCATCTTGCCTGAGCTCCTGGCGTTATTGTCGTACTTTAGAGTGCTGGTGTTTAGCATGGTTTGAGTTCTTTTTCGTAGAGTCGTAGTCCTTGATCAATTCAGCGATGAAGTCAGACTTGTCCAGAGAACAGTCTACAGGCAGCAGTCTGTTGACCAAGACGGTCTCGTTGAGCTTCTTCGCGCCGATTAACACAGGGGTGAGCTACCATCGCTTGAAGGTAATCTCATCCGGCAAGTTGGTGTAGGAGTAGTTGTTGTTCATCCTACCGGTCTCGTCTCTCAACCCCTTCTCAAGTCCTGCCTCGGTGAAGTCTTTAAACAGGGAATCAGGATTCACTGGCACAAATGGTGCAAAAGCATGGATGGCTGTGAGCTTCAGCGCATAGTTCTAATGTATCTTACAGAGACAACACTCTACCTTGTGCTGCCGCAGTGGGACAATCCACTTACACTTCCTTAGACTGCGAGCAAAGTGGTTGTATTGGGACTGGTACTTCGCTGGAGCACGGTCTCTGTACGTAGCATGGATCTCCTTCACATCCATCAGTAACACACGCTTCTGCAGCACTTTCTTGACACCGTCGGGTTGATCCTTAGCAAAGAGTCACCTTCTCCTTCTTCACTGGACACAACCAAGTGAACTCTCCGTCCTCTACAAATGCAATCACAAACTCTCTAAGTTCTTCCTTCTTTATCCCATGTGCCGTTACATCTTTGTTAATTAAAATGTGCTTGGCTGCCTTCCCAGTGAGACCAAACTTCTTGGCCATAGCAGCCATTAGTTTCTTCTCGGTGAGAACTTGTGGGTCTGCTAGCCTGTGTAGGATCTTCTTCCTCTTGGTACGGCTCAAGGTCTCATTGACATGCTGGGAAATGACATCCATAGCCTGAATGACGTCCATCACTCACTGTTTTCTTGTGGGCTTCAGCGAGTTCAAGCTGTCTCTCCTTGCGCTCGAGGTCTGCTGGAAGAGAAGCAATCTCAGCATCAACTTCCTGCTTCTCATGCTTGATGGATTCGTAGACTTCAACTTGACCAGCGATCTTCTTCTCATAAAATGTGCGCATCTTACAGATACGTCGCTCGTGGATGTGAGAGCACTCAGGGTGAGGGAATTGTTCTAGACGTTCCTTCACTCGCTTGCCTGGTGCGCGCCGTAGTTCCAACTCCTCCCTGGGTTCACCAGATGGCGGAGTCACACGATCACAAGGGCCATCTCCTGCGCCATCAGGACTGTCTAAGGTATGTGCACTGAAATGAACAAATCGCCATTTGGGAACTAAACATTTCATGAAAGTACTTTTTAGGATCACAGAAATGATGAGTCATAGATTTCAAAGATCTATATTAATATTGAATTTAGTTGCATTCATAAACATATAATTACCCAGCAGCCTAAGTTTAAAGTACAGAAATATAATACATGAAAAAAAACAAAGACATTTTGACCTACTATGCTGGTGGTGAGGATAGGCGGGCACACTGCCGTGGACCTGGTGCTACTGGTGTAGTCCGGCATCTCGGGGAACGATTCTGGGGTAGAAGTTCAACACCCTGTAGAACCTTCAACTTTTTAACAGCCGGTCTCCACAGTACCTTCTCACAGGTGGGAAGGTCTCTATCAAATTATCAAAATATATATTATGTTCTTTATATGTCAGCAATAAAAAACACAAACACGCAGTATAAATTAACAAGAAAGGGATTAAACCTTTATTTCTCAGTAATCAAACTGGACAAACATAAATTTATGTGTCTCAGTGATACTCGCAAATATATACACTCTACCTGGAACCAGCTTTACACTTCAGGCACTATTTAACTACATAAACTACTTAAAGATTTAAAAGGTTACATATCTTATATCTAACTCTCTTCTGTAGAGGTAATCAAAATTACGGAGCTTCCGCTGGGACTCCCGATGTAAGTGCCACATAATGGATGGGGGATGGAAGGGCTGGCGTCTCCTCAGCAACTGCAAAATTGCCAACAACAACAAATTACAAGTGAATGTTAGGTTTAATAAAATTGTGGGCATTTGCGGGTGTTACTTTGTTGAGAGAAGTCGACATCCTGCATCTTTTGGGGAAACGCAAACGCCTGTAATATTATTATGTGAAATTTCAACACAAGAACTGTCTAGAATTAGATTAATAAAATTGCCAAATTTAATTTAATGGGACTTAAAAACACTTACCCTCCTACGTCGTGTTCCTCACACCAGCCGAGTCTTCCCTGCAAGTTCCTGGTTGTGCAGCAGCCAAACCTCACGGCTTCTGGATGGCCACTGGTGTTGTGGAGCGCTTTCCAGGGCGGCCCTCCCTCGATGGTGGGGTCAGGCACAGGGGGCGGGGAACACTCTGCTCACCTCCTTGGGAACTGCAAAGAAGAAGGTGAGTCTCTTTAAAAAGATGTAAGTTTACATTGATGGGCATTCTGTCAAAACATTCATGATCAGTAAACAAAGGAGTCTGTCAAATGTTTTGGTTGGTGCTTCAAGGGGGAAAAAAATTCTTACCTCTCCGCCAACGGAGCTGACTGCTCAGCTGGGTCCATCGTCGTTGTCATCGTCGCGTCCTCCTCCAGGTGGTCCATCGGTGCAGGATCCCCCGGATGGTCCATCACCGTAGTCCTCGTCGCGGCCTGCGGGTTTTCCTGTATTGCAGCATCCATTGTCTCCAGCCCTGTGCCGGCCTGCTCCCTGAAAGGTTGGAATTGAACTTGTAGATCAAAGTCTCATGAATAGTAATTAGTTTTAGTTAAATTAATGTTTTTACATGTCACAGCGAGATTATAACATAAAGATTTGAGATCTGTTGTGGTAGATTACATTAAGATCTTACATTTAAAAAACAACAAAACTTACTTCTCCTTTGTTGGCCGATGCTGTCGCTTCTGTTCCTTGCGGTCACTGGCATTGTGGGGTGACTTGGTCTTGGTCCTCATGGTTGACCCTGACGCGTCGACCACCCGACTGACTGCAGCCGATACCCTGGACCGACGTTCAAGAGTCACCTATTAGAAATGACCATGAAATATTTATGATTCAAAGTTCAAGAATGCATGTCACATTTTTTTCCACAGGAGTACACTTTCAAATATAAATGTGAAAATTATTTTTTTTAAACACATTACATGTAGATGCAGGAATTATAAATGATTTATAAATAATGAACTGAAATAATTTCTTACCGTAAGGCTTCTCCTCGTCCGCTGGGTCTGTGTGGCTGGGTCCGTCAGTGCGACAGGTGGCAGTACGGTTGGTGGAACAGGATTGCGAACAGCAGGTAGAGCATCGATCAGAACAGCAGGTAAAGCAGGTAGAGCATCAATCGGATTTGGTTTGGTTTGGTTTGGTTGATTTAACCTCCGCTAATAGTAGTTAAAATTTAGCAGAGAGACTATGTTTCATTTCTTTTCTGTTTTCCCCTATTTACTTATAGGGCATTGCCTGATAGGATCAGGCTTCCTTGTTTTTCATATTTTGTCAAAGAGCTTGGCTTCCCGCAGGAAATCAAGAATCTCCTTGTTTCCAGTGCTGTGGAAAACACTGTTCATTGTCGTTGGATTTTTCAGGAATTTCTTCCTGCTTCTCTTGGTTGCCTGACAATGTAGCATGAGATGTTCCACACTCAGCTGAGTGTTGCATGCCTGACATACAGGTGCCACTTCACCTTTCAGAAGGTGACTGTGTGTCAGTTTGGTGTGACCAGTCCTAAGACGGGTCAGTTTCACCTGTTCTGGTCTTGTCAGGTTGTCCTCTATGTATCTTTTGCCGACCGTTGGTCGGATGGTTCGCAGCTTGTTGGCATTTGCAGCGTTCCATCTGCGCTGCCACTTATCCTGAACATGGACTTTAGCCATGGGTAGGAAATCTGTGTATGGCATCTGGTCAGCCCCTACGGGCCTCCTCAGAGCATTTTTGGCAGCAGTGTCTGCAGCCTCATTTCCTTCGATTCCTATGTGGCTAGGTACCCAACACATAACCACATCTTTGCTTTTTGTTTTGTTCTCTGTGTATGCTTCCCGGATGGCTCGGATTGTAGCGTTTTTTGGATATAGGTCACGTGTGGCTTCCAGACATGGGTGCGAGTCTGAGAAGATGACAAAGTTCTTCATCGTTGAGACCTTGGTCCAATTTAAAGCTTGTAACAGAGCATTTCCTTCAGCGGTGAAGATACTACTTTGTTTGTGAAGCGCTTTCTTCAGGTTCCCAAAGCGGGTGTGGACGGCAAATCCGACTCTATTACCATCTTTGGAACCATCAGTGAAGATCGCTTCGTGGTCACTGTACTTGTTCCTGAGTGCTCTGTATTCTTTCTCAAATACATGATCAGGAGTTTCGGCTTTCTTGTTCTTATCAAGGTCGAGGGTCACCTTTGGTGTCTCCTGCTCCCATGGAGGGGTCTTTGCGGGTTCATCTGTCACAATCCGTTTCATAGGAATCCCAGCCTCCCGGAACAGTGCTCTTGTTCTCACTGCCATCGGTTTGACGACATTTGGTTTTTCTCTGTAGATGTTTTTGTTGTTGAAGATCAACTTGTGAGCTGGATTGGTCGGGTTAGCCCGCACACGTATAGCATACTGTAGTGTGAGCTTCTCCCTGCGCAGGTCCAGTGGTGGGATCCCTGCTTCCACATGGAGGCTGGATGCAGGTGTTGTCCGAAATGCCCCAAGACATAGACGGAGTCCCTGATTCTGAATGGGTTTTAGTCCGTCCAGGTAGGACTTTGGGGCAGAGGCATAGACCATTGACCCATAGTCCAGACGTGACTGAATATACATCTTGTACAAGGTTAGAAGTGTTTCTTTGTCACATCCCCAGTCTGGATGACTGAGGACCTTTAACAGGTTCATTGCCTTTTGGCATTTTCTTCGGAGGTATTCGACATGGGGCCTGAAAGACAGGATCCGGTCAAATACCAGTCCGAGGAACTTTATTTCCTTCTCGACTGTTAGTCGTTTCTCATGGAGGGTGAGGTGAGGTTCTTCCTTGCATCCCTGTCTGCGACAGAAATGCACAGCACAGGTCTTGCTCTCCGAGAACTTGAACCCGTTCATTTGACTCCATTTCTCCAGCTTAGTCAGTGTCTGCTGGAGGCGGCGTTCTATTGTGGGCATGTGTCTTCCTTTGTAGCAGATGACGAAATCATCTACATACAGGCAGCACTGCACATCATCTTGAAGTTGTTTCGTTATGCTGTTGATCTTAATGCAGAACAGGGTCACAGAGAGGATGCAGCCTTGGGGAACACCCATTTCCTGATCCACTTTCTCTGACAGAACCGACCCCAGTCGTACATTGAAAGTCCTGTCCGACAGGAAGTTCTGAATGAACCCTGTTAGTCTGCCCTTTAATCCAATCTCATGGATGTCTTGCATTATTCCATGCCTCCATGTGGTATCATAGGCCTTCTCCAGATCGAAGAAGATCCCAACCACATGTTCTTTGTTAGCGAACCCATCTCGGATCCAGCTCTCCAGGCTCACTAGGTGGTCTGTCGTGCTGTGTCCTCGACGGAATCCTGATTGGTGGATTGTAAGCTTCCCCTTGGATTCGAGGAAGTAGACAAGTCTGTTGTTCACCAACCTTTCCATGGTCTTTGCCAGACAACTGGTCATGGCTATGGGCCGATAGCTTGAGGCCAGAGTTGGGTTTTTCCCTGGTTTGGGAATTGGAACCACTGTGGCCTCTGACCAAGAAGGTGGGAATTTTTCTGTTTTCCAGATGTCATTGTACACGTCTAGAAGAAGCTCCAGGGTTTCCTCAGGTAGATGTTTTAGCATCTGGTAGTGGATGTCATCTGGTCCAGGACAAGAATCTTTAGCCTGGCCAAGGGCATATTTCAACTCCTCCATGGTGAAAGGCTTGTTGTAGCTTTCCTTGTTGTTGGAGGTAAAGTTGAGTTTCTTCCTTTCTCTTCTGGTTTTGTGCTCAAGGAACTTCTCTGAGCAATTGTTGCTCGAAGACACCTGACTGAAATGTTCTGCCAGGGTGTCTTAGATCTCTTTGCTAGACTCAGCTTTCTGTGCTCCTTTTTGCAGGTGGTGCACAGTTGGAGGAGGGTTTCCATTGAGCTTTCTTACTTCTTGGAACACCTTACGCAGGGGAGTGGATTTCGATAGTGAACCCACATACCTACGGAAGGATTGCCGTTTCTCTTTCTTGAATGTTTGTTTGGTGTTGGCCCTTGCATTCAAGTACTTGTACAAGTTTTCAGTTGTGATGGTCTTGCTGAACTTGCGATATGTCTTTCTTCGTTCTCTCCTTGCCTCATAGCATTGCTCATTGAACCAAGGGCATTTTTGTCTCTTTTTTGTGATGGAAGACTTACCAATGCACATGACACTCACTTCCCTGAGGGTGTTTGCGAAGTACTCGGCAGGATGATCCTCCTTTTCCTTGATGAGTGGCCATGATCGAAAAGATTGCTTGCATTTCTCTTGGTAGTCCTCCCAGTCCGCTCTCGAGATGTTCCATCTCGGAGGGAGGTCAATGTCAGAGTTCTTCTTCATAGTCTGCATGATGATGGGAAAGTGATCACTCCCACAGAGGTCATGATGCACCCTCCAGTCAAAGTCAGCAAAGATAGAAGCGTCACTCATAGTTAGATCGATGGAGGAGAAGGTTCCTGAAGCTGGAACGGAACAGCAGGTAGAGCATCGATCGGAACAGCAGGTACAGCATCGATCAGAACAGCAGGTAAAGCAGGTACAGCATCGATCGGAACAGCAGGTACAGCATCGATCGGAACAGCAGGTAGAGCATCGATCGGAACAGCAGGTACAGCATCGAGCGGAACAGCAGGTACATCATCGGTGACCAGTGGAGCTCCAAGGGCAATGGCGAAGCCCAGGCGCCTACCACCGGCCACTGCGCTTCGCTTCTCTAGGTGAGGAGGGAAGGGTTCTCCGGAGTGCTCCTTCTCAAACCTCTTCCTCTCCCTGTGTAGCTGACCGCGGGCACTGGAGAGCTTCTTGGACCGCTCCCACCTCTCGAACGCTTCAGAGCCCGGCCCTTCTCTCTCAGCCTCCTCCTTAGCTGTGGCCCTCTTGGTCTTCGAACGATCAGCATCTTTCGATAACTTCTCGAAGTTCTCAGTCTCTGGCCCATGCTTCGGGTTGTCTTGGTGGGTCTGAGACAACTCCTTCGGGGTCTTCTTCTCTTTCCCGCGCCGTGGCCTTCCGACTGGCCGCCTTCCATCTCCCTGATCAGACATGATCAGTGATGCTGTGGGGAAAACAAAAGAGAATGAATTAAACAAACGCCCGCAAACGCCCGTAATAAAAATACAATTCAAAGTGGCGACAGGGTTGTGCTAAATGGCCTGTCTGGTAACTACATATAACATGCATTTTCACCCCTGATACCACACCCCTACACTTTTTTTTTTCCTATGTCGAACCACCGAAAACAATAAAATTCTGGGTGTTTGCATTGACGAATGTCCAGAATTTTAACAAAAGGGTAGGGTTTCTTACTGTTAAGAAAGGAGGAGGAAGATAAAAGTTGGCATGAACTAAGCACTCAGGGGGGCCATAAGTTCTAAGCTAGGAAGGAAGAGGCAGGGGGAATGTACGAGAAGCACTTTACACTTTTTGACATTGGACAAACGCCCGCAAACGCCCATCATTTAAAGCCCACAATGACACCAAAACTCGCTCCAGGGAGAAAAAAAAGAGAAAAGGAACAAAATATGTGGAGATAAAAGGACAAGGGGGATTGCAATGTTGTATAAGACCAAAAACAACACAGGAAAACAGACAAACAAGTAATAAAAGCCATTTCTGTGAAGAAAGGAATCTGTGTTTGGGCAAGATAGGAGAGGAAAAGGTGGAAGTATCACTCAGAAACAATTTTATATCCAGCACACAGCTTCTGACCGAGAAAGGACTTTGTTTTCTCACATAATGAGTACATTTATGCATCTCTGGTGCATTAGAATGGCTGTACGGAGGCATATTCTATAATTAAAACAACAACCCAAAGATTCTGAGCATTCGCAAACACCCAGAATTATATTATGTCACAGTGAGTGAGTGAGTAATGGTTGTTTAACGCCAAGCCGACAGCTAAGGTCATATTCATGGCGGAAAAAGTACATTAGACATCACGTCACAAAGGAATACATGTGCCTGTGCCCGTGCATATGGACACCAGACACATGTAAGAAAGAGGGGACAGGAAAGAGGAGATTCAAGGAACGAATATGTGCCAGTGCCCGCGCATATGGACACCACCCACACTCAGAGAGGATAGAAAAGCAAGACATAGACCCCTTTTAAAGATGGCCTGGGGCTGGGGAGGCCCGTATTATGTCACATTCTAGAACGTCGCAGAAATGTCGTTGTGGGCACGCAGGCACGTCACTATGCTTTTCAGAAGGGCTAAACTAAGTTATAATGAGAAAACAAACACTACTTTTACTGCCTGGTTGAACTATGGTCCATAAACAGTGTCCCTAACATCAAAAAAGAAGTGAGATCTTACCTTGCTTGAAGAAAAACAATGAAATTCCAGGTAGTAATTGAAGTTCCTCTCCTGTTCTTGATGCAAGATGGCGGCCTCGTTATCCAGCCGCCGAGCTGCCAGGTACCAGCTCACATGGTACCGAACACTGGCTGTAGGGGGCACCTAGAATTCCCGCCCCTATTAAAATGACGGGCGTTTGTGGGCCGCAAACGCCTAGAAGACGAGTTCATATATTTGGATGAGAGAGGGGAAAATGTGTCAGAGTTGCTATGCAAGGGAGAGTTAGGGGAGAAAGGCAGAGATGAGAAGAGATACTGAAGAGGTAAGGGTGGTTTTAGGGGTAAATTTTGGCTATGGAAACTTTCAACACGGCAAACGCCCAGAATATTAATGACGTTTGCAAAACTCTCCCAACTCAAGTAAAAGTGCTTAAAAGCAGCGATGGAGGTCTGTATTTCAGTTAATATTGGAGGAAACCTAGGGAAGTACTCCCCCAAAGAAGAAAATTGGAGGTATTTCTCTCAGAACGGAAGTAGGACCTCCTGGGGAGGTAAGGTAATACCTCCCTGACAGATGAGGTATGTCTGAGAAATGAGAGCCCACATCCTAGGTATCGGAGGTAGAGGCCCATAACCGGTACAAGTAAGGACCAACACATAGTTCTTCAGGGGAAATAAAGAGAAAAAGACATGTGGCTGTCCGTTTCTGATTTATTGTGCCAATTTCATTGCCATTTCAGTGAAAAAAGATAAAAAAACACTTTGTCCCACACTTTGGACCTTATTTGAGGAGACTAATTACAGAAAAACAACCTGAAAGTAAACATTTTCCTTTAACCCTATATGTTTTGAGTCAGTCAGGGCTGAAAATTAAGATATTACACCCATTTTCTCAACCCCAGGCCAGTTTGAATGAAACAAGTACCCAAATGCCCGTCATTTAACTCAAAATGGGTGTGCGAAGGATATTGACCCATATATATATTACAGGTATACATTTTTTCTTTCCTTTATCTTTACGAGTAAGAAATGAGCAATGTGCATGGGCGATATTTGGGTTATTTGGCGAACATAATATGAATGAGTATTTGAGAGGGTATCTTTTCATGCATTTTGTACTGGCAGATATTACTTGAATTTATTTTAAAGGGAACTACTTTTATTTTTGGTGTATATCCCAATAATGCATTTATAGCGGCATTATATGTATTATTTTGTGATATATTTTCAGCCCAGAGCAAGGTCAACTCTTAACGAGCTTGGCAGGGGACCGGTTCCTAAAAAGAGGAAGGTATGTGCCAAAATGAAAGCAGACCCTCCTAAAGAAAAGAAATTAAGGACCTACAAGGACCCGGAGGAATCCCCTATAAAGTTTGACGAGTTAGAAGTAGAAGGGGACAAAAAGGCAAGAAGTGCTAATTGGACCTACTTCGAGAAAATGAGGTTATTCATGGCTTCAAATGCTCGCAAAGATGTTCTAAGAAGTCCCTTCTCTATGGCTTCGGGGGGTACAAAAGCTTAGAAGGACGCTTGGAGCGAAGTAGCAGGTATATAAAAAGATATTTACGGAGTGGGAATTATTTATGAACAGGGTAGCTTGTCTATTTAAGGTGGGTTGCTACATATTTCAGACCCCCCCATTGAAAAATAATCGCCACTCCCTTAGGCACTATATTTAGGTTTTTGTATATTGATTTATTTAGTACATGTATGATAATTAAAAAATTATGAATTATTTACAAATTGTAATGTATTTCCCTTTTCTTTTGTATTTCATTTTGTTTGCTTATACATTTTTTTAAAAGAAAGCGTCAATGAAGTGGGGATTTCATCCAGGACCTGGGAGCAATGTAGAGACAAAGTGTCAAGGTTCTGCACTTTGACCAAAATAAAGGTGAATTTATAGTAATTTTTTCACCCAATATGCAAGTGTTTTTTTTTATTTTTGCCAATTTTTATTATTTTGTATAGGGAACCACAATATATATTAGAGAACAACTGAATATACTTAAAGTAGAGTAGCCTGATATTTATTTCAATACCTCTATACTCCATTCTTTTTTTCTGATAGAAATTGTTCAGTAGTTACAAATCATGTAATTTCCTTTGTACCCCCAGAGGTTATTGGACAGGTCTACATATTTGACGACTCAGCGGTTTAATGGGCGACTATGATACATTTTACTGAAATTTGTTATTGATTTTTAATATTTTTTCAGTACCGCGAACTAGTTGCTGCTAAAAACAGAACTGGAAATGGGTTGATACCCCAGACTATGTACATGACGAGTCTCCAAGACATGGCACTGGATTATCTTGGAGAAGAGTGTGTCCTTGGTAAGTTTTCCATTAGAATTGATCAAATTCTGGAATTCTTACTAAGTAGGAAACTATATCATCCCTAAGGGTGCCCATTTTCTCTTATTCTCTAAAAAGAAGTTATAATATAGTATATGGATTTCATTCTAATTAATATCGCATATTTCTTTCGCTATTTTAATTTCATTTTTACTTTTTCTGCATGTGTTCCTGGGGTTGATGGAACCCCTGTGGTTGCCGAGGAAGAGGAACTACTGTAAGATGATTGTGTTACGGGGCCATGGAACCCCAACAGAATGAACAAACCAAACTATGCAAAGTTTTTGCACAACTGATTCATCGTAAATGTTCTACTAAGAACACATCTATTAAAAGTTATGTTAAAAAAAAAGGATTTTGTGCAATAAAATCACATTTTCTATTCAGACTTAAATTTTGTCGATTCAATTGATATCAACTTTCATGGCTTTTTAAATAGATTGTCCATATATTAATATAATAAGTCAATATCTGTGTGGAGTAGTTCTCATCAACAATACACTTAAAAAATCATTTCTGTAGTTCAGTTTAGAGGACATTGGTTTTGTACCATATCTTTACAGGTACTCTTATTACCAAAGTACAAAAAATTACGAATAAGAGATGACACCTTGTGGTATGTGGGAGAATTATTTACAGAACATGTTAACTGTAACTTTACCCCCCCCCCCACCGACTGGTTATTGGCTTAGTAAAAGGTCACATTTATTCTTTCCCAATTGTAATATATTATATATACGGAGATGCCACTTGCTGATAATTTTCTCCATATTTTGGCAGTGATTAATTTTTAATACAGAAAGGTATTTTCCCACCTTTTTAGAAAATTTCCAAAGCTTGATTTTTAAAAGTAAAAACAAGATCATCTTTCTATTTTTTTAATTGGACTTATGTACCACAAAGTTGTGGTTTTTAGCAAGTTACCTCTCTCTATACTTAAAATAGATGATTTGTATACAAGTAGGAATGTGATTTTTCCTAAATATCACTGTCAAAATTACTCTGAATTTTTTTTATAAAAGATATGATGTAGTAGTTCCCCAAAGTATTTGTTTATATATTTTGGCAATATTCTCTATATAAAGCCATGTTAATACCATTACTCCTTATTAGGTTTTGTATATTATTTCCAATACAAATTGAGGTCAAAGAAAGAAAGTAACATTCATATATACTTTTATTCATTATATCATGAGAGAACTAATTTTCTAGAAATGAGCGTTGATGAAGGCATTCCTTGCTGCTGGATCATTGTCTGGAATGTTAGGGTTGGGCATATTTGCAGCAGGAGAGTTTTGAAGCAAGCACAACACATCACAGCAGTCATCATGGGTGAAGGGAAAATAGTAATCACCCTTACTCTTCAGTTATACACAAAAGCTGTGAAGTTACAAATGCACAAAAAACCTGAGCTTGATAACATTGTGTTTAGTATCAGCGAGATGCATGCAGTAATGGCGACACTAAGGGAGTGTTCATTATTTATGGCAGGGGGAGGGGGTGAGCATTTCGAGGGACATTTGTGAGGGGGAGGCACTTTATTTTAGGGTATTTCTGTGGGGGAGGCACTTCATTTTTGGAAATTCATGTAGGGGGGCACTTCATTTTAGGACATTCGTGCCAGAGGATATTTTATTCTAGGGCACTGGTATTTGTCATATGCCAGATTTTTTTTCCTATTTTCGAGCAAAATCTGCTTCTAAATCATTTTCTCCCAAAGTCTCCCCCGGCTTATGACCAAGTTTTATTGCTATAAATTATAGAGTTTTTCTAAACCTCTTGAAATTTCAACCCAAAATCAGCTGATGATATTTTCCCAAACTCTAGTCCTGGCTTATGACTGAGGTCGGCTTATAAACAGGGTTTCCTAGTCTAAAAGAGGGTGTGTGCACTTATTAGGGTATGAGCGCTAATTACATTGAAAGCGGTGTATAGACTTTATTCGGCAATCGGAACCTTATCAGGCATCAGGTGCAATTTATAGCATTCTCCCAAATTCAGAATATCTACTGTAAACGTAGATATTTTCATGTGTATGAATTTTCGTGGAAAAGGTAAAAAAGACATTTTCGTGTGTACCTAAATTTGCAGATTTTTAATTCAAAAGTGTGAGTAGGCAAACAGAAACAATCATCCATATACCCCCACATGGATGTCCCTTTCCCCTTAGCTGCTCAAAAATATGTATTGTCAGGATACAGAGGGCTAAGGGAGTGATCATTTTTAAGAATTTTTTCGACCCCTTGACCAGGGGGTCAAAAGAATTTACCTGTTTTCAGCGAGAAAACCCACATGTTACTATACAGACTTAGCGGGTTTAATTATTAGCCAATGATATGATCCCAACTGTTCACTGCAGTCCTCTCGGGGGTCAACTGGTACCCATCTGGTAGGTCTTATCTGTAGCACTCACTGGTAACAAGCTCCAGCAATGGCCATGCCCATGGGATAACCTGCTACATTGGAATAGGTTAAAAGGGCGCTTTCGCACACGCTTTTTGGCTCTTCAGGTGTGGGTCAAAAAAATTTTGACCCCTTGAGCGGGGGGGGGCAGAATTTTTTTAGTACGTCCGGTGAAATAGAATATAGGGGGACTTACAATGGCATCCATTGGGGCAACTATCAATGTTTGTAAGTGGTACCACCATTGGTAGTGATTGTGTCTACAGGAGTTTTCACACCTTCTACTACACCAGCTTGCAGCAACATAAAGGGACGCACACATAGTAAGGTGCTAAATGCCTTCAGGTAGCTAGTGTTGTTGTTCAAAGGAAAATCCCTTAGGACAGGAAAGTGCCATTTCATGTGCTATTAAAGGGGAAGAGTGATTTTAGGATATTTCTACTGAGGGAATCAATTTTAGTGTATTATAGTGAGCAGTATTGAGTGGGGGGGGGCAGCGCTTTATTTTGGGGTATTCAAAATGGGGGGGGGCACTGTATTTTGGGGTATTCACATAGGGGGGGCAATTCATTTTTGGGTATTTCTGTGGGGGAGGCGGTTCATTTTGGGATATTCACATGGGGGGGACGCTTCATTTTCAGGTATTTGCCAAACGAGATTCTCACCCCCCCCTGCCATAAATAATGAACGCTCCCTAAGGGCACTTGGTAGCTCCATAGAGGGCAGTAGTCTGGATGATGCTTGGGTGAAAGCAGGTCTATATAGTCGCACAACTGAAATCCGGATGGCTCGGATTACAGCATTTTTTTTATATAGGTCACGTATGGCTTCTAGACATGGGTGGGAGTCTGAAAAGATGACAAATTTCTTCATCATCGAGACCTTGATCCATTTCAATGCCTGCAATAAAGCGTTTCCTTCTGCAGTGAAGATACTACTTTGTTTGTGGAGTGCCTTCTTCAGGTTACCAAAAGGTGTGTGGACAGTGAATCCAACACGGCTGCCATCTTTGGAACCATCAGTGAAAATGGCTTTGTGGTCATTGTACCTTCCCCTGAGTGCCCTGTATTCTTTCTCAAATACATGATCAGGGGTTTCGCTTTTCTTATTCTTGTCAAGGTCAAGGTTCACATTTGGTGTCTCTTGCTCCCATGGAGGGGTCTTAGGGGGTTCCTCTGTCAGAATCCGTTTCATCGGAATCCTAGCCTCTTGGATCAGTGCTTTAGCTTTCACAGCCATCGGTTTGATGGCATTTGGTTTTCCTCTGTAAACATTGTTTATGTTGTTGAAAATCAACTTGTGAGCTGGATTTGATGGATCAGCTTGCACACGTATTGTATACTGTAGTGTGAGCTTCTCCCGGCGCAAGTCCAACGGTGGAATACCTGCCTCCACATGGAGGCTAGATGCCGGTGTTGTCCTAAATGCACCAAGACATAGTCGGAGTCCCTGATTTTGGATGGGTTTCAAACCATCCAAATAGGACTTTGGGGCAGAGGCATAGACCATCGACCCATAGTCCAGACGTGACTGAATGTACATCTTGTACATGGTCAGTAGAGTCTCTTTGTCACATCCCCAATCTGGATGACTGAGGACCTTTAACAGGTTCATTGCTTTTTGGCATTTCCTTCTCAGGTATTCCACATGCGGCTTGAAGGACAGGATCCTGTCAAACACCAATCCGAGGAATTTTATTTCTTTCTCGACCGTGAGGCGTTGCTCATAAAGAGTCAGGTGTGGTTCTTGCTTACATCCCCGTCTCCGACAGAAATGTACTGCACAGGTTGTGTAGCTCCATTCCTCCAGTCTAGTCAGTGTCTGCTGGAGGCGGCGTTCTATTGTGGGCATGTGCCTTCCTTTGAAGCAGATGACAACATCATCTACGTAGAGGCAGCACTGTACATTATCGTGTAGTTGTTTGGTGATACTGTTGATCTTAATGCAGAACAAGGTTACAGAAAGGATGCAGCCTTGGGGCACACCCATTTCCTGATCCACTTTCTCTGACAAAACCGATCCTAGGCGAACATTGAAAGTCCTGTTCGACAGGAAGTTCTGAATGAACCCTGTTAACCTGCCCTTTAGTCCCATGTCATGGATATCTTGCAATATTCCATGCCTCCATGTGGTATCGTAGGCTTTCTCAAGGTCAAAGAAGACCCCAACAACATGTTCGTTGTTTGCGAACCCTTCTCAGACCCAGCTCTCCAGGCTCACCAGGTGGTCTTTAGTGCTGCGTCCTCAGCGGAATCCTGATTGGTGAACTGTTAGCTTCCCCGTGGATTCAAGGAAGTAGACAAGCCTGTTATTCACCAACCTTTCCATGGTCTTTGCCAGACAACTAGTCATGGCTATAGGTCGATAGCTTGAGGCCAGAGTTGGGTTTTTCCCTGGTTTGGGAATTGCAACTACTATGGCCTCTGACCATGATGGTGGAAAGTGACCCAGATGTCATTGAACACGTCTAGAAGAAGCTCCATGGTTTTCTCAGGTAAATGTTTGAGCATCTGGTAGTGGATGTCGTCTGGTCCAGGACAAGAATCTTTAGCCTGGCCCAGAGCATATTTCAACTCCTCCATGGTGAAAGGCTTGTTGTAGCTTTCCTTATTGTTTGAGGTGAAGTTGAATTTCTTCCTCTCAGGTCTGGTTTTATGCTCAAGGAATTTCACTGACCAATTGGTGTTCGAAGACACCTGACTGAAATGTTCTGCCAGGGTGTCTGAGATCTCTTTGCTCGACTCAACTTTCTGTGCTCCTTTTTGCAGATGGTGCACAGTTGGAGGAGGATTTCCATTGAGCTTCCTTACTTCTTGGAACACCTTACGCAGGGGAGTGGATTTTGCTAGCAAACCCACATACCTACGGAAGGATTCCCGTTTCTCTTTCTTGAATGTTTGTCTGGCGTTAGCCCTTGCATTCAAGTATTTATGCAAGTTTTCTGTTGTGATGGTATTGTTCAACTTGCGATATGACTTCCTTCGTTCTCTCCTTGCCTCATAGCATTGCTCATTCAACCAAGGGCATTTTTGTCTCTTTTTGGTGATGGAGGATTTACCAATGCACATGGCACTCACTTCCCTGAGGGTGTGTGCAAAGTACTCAGCAGGATGGTCCTCCTTTTCCTTGATGAGTGGCCATGATCGAAAAGATTGCCTGCAATTCTCTTGGTAGTCCTCCCAGTCTGCTTTCGAGATATTCCATCTAGGTGGAGGGACAGTGTCAGAGTTCTTCTTCTGAGTCTGAATGATGATAGGAAAGTGATCACTTCCACAGAGGTCATGATGCACTCTCCAGTCAAAATCAGCAAAGACAGAAGAGTCACTCATGGTCAAATCAATGGAGGAGAATGTACCTGATGCTGGATGATGGTATGTTGCTTCCTTCTTGTTGAAGAGGCACAGAGACTTCCGGTCAAAGATTCTCTCCACCATTCTCCCCTTGCTATCTGTTCTGCTGTCTCCCCAGACTGCACTGTGGGCATTAAAATTGCCCATCAGGATGAATGGGGGTGACAACTGGTTGATGACTGCTGTCAAATCAGTTTGTGACACTCTCTCATCAGGTGGTAGATAGAGGGAGCAAAGTGTCACTGGTGTGTTGATTGTCACACGAGCTGCAACAGCAAGGGGCTAGAAAGAGTGCTACACCTCCCTTAGGGTTTTCACCCCCAGGGATGTTGATGTACCCTTTATAGCTTTTTAGTGTGATTTTTTCCGGTTTCAATGATTTGATTTCTTGCAGGGCGAGTACCATTGGGTTGAAGTGTTTGCATAACCATTGCAGGGACTCCAGACTGGCACTAAAGCCTTTGCAGTTCCATTGAATGATGTTATATTTAAGATCCATTTTCATCTAGAAGTTCATACCTGTTTGAGGTATGTACTGTCTTCTTCTTTGTTAATGTCACCATCTGACTTTTTCTTCTGTTACCCGACCTAGTGTGCAGAGGGCTAGGTTCCGGGCTTTTCCCATTCTTGTGGTTTCTTGTTTTGAAGTCTCTGTTTATCTTTACAGCCTCCTTCCTCTCAGGGCTGGAGATGGCCTCTGCATAGGAGGAATTTGGTGAAGGTGACCTTGCAGAGGAGCTGAATTCGTTCTCTTTCACTGGTGTTGTTTTGGTTAGGATCTTTCCAGGTGAAGAAGAGATTTCATTTGTACCCATTACAGGGTAGTCTTCCTCCTCATTTACCTTGTCTTTGTTCTTTCTTTCTTCCTCTTCCCTCTTTTGCTCCCTTCGATGATTGCTCTTGGCAGCTTCAATCGAGGATTTCCCCTTCGGAGCTCTTTTGCTTCCTTTCCCTTTCCTCTCTCTCCAAGATGGAACTGGGATACGGGAGGGGGAAGGATGCGATTTCTTATTAATGGTGGGGCGGGGATAGAGGATTTTCTCCCCCTCATTTTCGTTGCCTGTTTTGCAGGCAACTGCTTTCGTCTCCTTTGATGCCACTACCTTAGCATAGGTCTTCTTACCTGATGCTGCTTTCATGATTTTCCGAGCTTCAAGAATAGGGACCTTATACATAGCGCTATATCTTTGAATGTCTTGCTCTTCCTTATATTTTGGGAATTTGCGTGAGAAGGCTGGATGGTCACCTCCACAGTTCACACAAGATGCTTTCTCAGGACATTGATGGTTTTGACCTTTTTCTTAACTGCATTTGCCACAGATAGTCTTGCCTCTGCAAGACTTACCTGAATGCCCATACCTGTGGCAGCTGTAACACCTAAGGGGAGATGGTATATAGGTGTCCACCTTGACTATGTGGTGGTCCCGCGTCGTCTTCGAGGTACCTTCGTGGTCCTCGTGGGCGACGTCGAGAGCACCTCTATTACCCGACGCCTGAGGGCACTGGAGTCCAGCGCCACGTCACCACTTGGTCACGTGGCCCTCGACTCCGGTATATATAGGGCCGTTGTACGGCCTTCCTCAGGGTCAGTCCAGCCCCGACTGACCATCGTGAGCGATAGTTGGCGGCTGCCCGGCTACCATATTCTGATTCTTCTCTGTGCTGCTGCACAGAGAAGGTACATGTAGAATATTAACTGCAGACACTAGAAGGCCTAGTGTTGAACGTGCTATAGAGTTCAAACTCTGCCACCTGTAACTGTGATCGAGAACGGCTGATGCCCATGTGTTATTAGACAATAAAGTTTTAACTGGAACCTGAATAGTTGTTCTTCGTTGTTTATCGAAAGATTCGATTGAACATCGAGGGGTAGAACACTACACTGGTGCCGTGACCAGTTGTTAACTTTAGTCCGCATAGGTACTGCGAGCTTAAGTTCGACATGCAGGGTCACTTGGATGAAGGTGATGACCCCAATCACCAACATCAAGCGACTGCAGGTCCGTTAGTGGATGTGAACGATCCACTAATCGGTGGTGGTTTGAACCACTATCTGATAATAGGTCCATCGTCTGACCCGTTGGGCCTGTATCAAAGGAGCCGGCTACTAAATTGGCGAGTGTCGACTCAACTCTCTCCGGCTGCTAAGAATTTCTTGAGGGCACAGAGTTTGTCCTATGTAGAAAAGACAGCTTCGCCCGTGGGAACTCCAATGGGCCTTGGTAGTTGGTCCTTCAAGGGTCCCTCGCCCGTGTCGGTACAAGGAAGTATAGACAGTGGCAGGGGACTCAACGAGGAGTTGTTGCAAGAGCAGCAACGCCAACTGCGCCAGGGTCGCCAGCAGTTGGATGCTCTCGCGAGCAATACCACAAAAGCTCAGGAGAAGAGTACGGAAATAGAGCTGAAATTGGAACAGCTTAGGCAGCAAGCGCTGGAGGCTTCGAATAAAACTCAGATCGCGAATAGAGAACTTGCTGATCTTCAAGAGAAGGTCAAGCAGCTCTCTAGCGAAAAAGAGTCCTTACTTGCAACGAAGTCAGAGATCGAGCGTAGTCGATTGACAGCAATGGATTTTCAATCACTAAAAGCGAAGATCAACCGCCTTGCTACAAGCCGCCGAGAATGTGGCGAGAGAGCTCGAAACGATTTTCGGGATGCCCAGCACGAGCAGACGTCCCTTAAGCATAAGTTAAAGCTACAAGAAGTAGAAAAGACTATGTTGGAGGAATAACTGCAAGAGTTGCGGCATGAGCTGAACCAACAATCAGCCGAGCATACTGAAGAAGTAGCTGAGCACCTAACAGCTTATGAAAAGCAGGTCAAACAGCTACGTCAGGAACGGGAGTCATTACTCTGTCAGATGCAAGCTGACGAGGATGCTTGAGCCAGGGACGAGGCAGAAATGCGTCGTCGCTGTGAAGAGCGAATCGAACACGCAAATAAGATGGCGGAATATCAGATTCTAATGGAACAGAAAGCGAGGCACGAGGCCGAGCTTAACTCCTTAAAATCTGAATCCCTAGTAGCCCAATCTCTGAAGGATCAGAAGGATTCGGATACTCTGGGAGCCATGTGTGGAGAAATCGATAAGCTCCGACGGGAGATATCGTCTCGTAGGGAGGCTGACGAAGCCAGGGTGAATAAAGAACTCGCACTCGAGGAACGTCTGAAGGAGCAGACGGAATCGAAAGTGCGTGCCGCTAGACTTCGAGAGAAGCAACAAAGTAGTGAATGCAGCACTACTAGGGTTGCCACTCAAGAGGACCTAGTCGAAAATCCTGACTACAGGGAGTGGCTTGACCGTGCCATGAAGGAGGTTAAGCAACTCTTTGCCCTCAGCGAACAGCGAGATCTCTCGAAAGCGGAACATGACCGCCTGGAATTCCTAGTATCGGAATTAAGACAGGCGGAACGTTCAAAACAGCAGGCAGAGATAAACAGAATGGTGGGGACTATCGACAATATCTTGAAAACAGATTCAAGGTCACGTCGAGCCCAACCCGTTCCTTCGATGCCGCGCACCGATGGTCTAAGTGGAGTGATCGGACAATTTTCGACCCCTACCACGGCCCAACAACATGTCGATCCACCTAAGTATAAGGACATCAGGTTCGAGGCTTCGCATTTGAGACATGTCACTCAGGTGACAGCAGCCCAAGGAAGATCTGATGATGCTACCCTCTTGCAGACAAATGTTGTCAATGTCAACAGTTCAAGCAGTACACCAGCTTTATTCTCAAATGTAAAGTTTGACAACTGCAGTTTCACTATTAGCATTAACAAGTAAAACCTTGAAGTTGTTGTTCTGAAGCCTCTAAGATGAGGTATAGTACCTCTACACTTGTGCTGTATTGAAAGAAAAAAGGAAATCATTTGTTTCCTCTGTTTAAGCCATTGTTGAATTATTTAAACAGCACTTCTACTTTGTTAAATAAATAAATATATTTTGTTGTTACCTATATATACTCTCTCTCTTCTTTTACTTCATTTACAATGCATTACAATACAGGGCGGGAAATGACTTCTGCACATAAAAGTGACTCAATGAAACCTCCGCCCATGTACATAGTGCGTCCCTCGGGGAGAATCTCAACGTAACTTTTAACGGCCTCGTGCTTCTTATCTGCCACTAGAATCACTGAGTGAACCTCTATTTGTTATTTGTGCCCTTAACAGAAATGGTCTCTAACTCTAGCCATTGCAAAACCTACAAACTGCTAAAAACTGAACTCAGACTAGAACCTTACATCATTGATCTAGGCAAACAATTTTCGGTTCCGCTATGTAGATTCAGAGCCGGCAACCATAAACTCTCCATCACACTAGGTCGATACATTAATGTGGAGAGAGCAGCGAGGCTCTGTACCCTGTGTAACAAACAGGAAATCGGGGATGAGCTACATTATATTACAAGCTGTCCTTTCTTTGCATCAGAGCGAAATACATTTATCAACCCTTATTATCTACAAGGTGGAATGCCTGAGAGGATTTCAAAACTATTTAAAGGCACCAACCTCGAAGATCTCCAGAAGTTATCTAAATTTGTACAATGTATCATGTCAGAACTTGCCAGTGTAACAAACTAACAAACATTTGAAAGCCTAATTTTCAAGTGTATGTATCTGTAAATATGTACCACTTTTTAAATAGTGCTAAACAGAAAAATAAGTTCTATTATATCAATCTAAGTCATGTCCAAAATGTTTTATTTACTGTATATGGTGCTTATCAGAAATCAATACTTTAGCAATATATTAAACTTGTATATCAAGTCAGATGCCCATTGAAGGAAAAGAAATCTCAACAACACTGTACATGTCTATCATATCAAACTTGTATTTTACTAGCGCAAATCTAAGTTATATGTCTATATGAGACGGATAATCCCAGGAACTCTGTAGAAAATATTTTTACACCTGATCATTTGATAATTAAGCATGGTGCTGCCGGAGCCACGACCATGGCCCAGCAAATGAGCTCTAATAGTCAATCCTCAGGAAACTTGTATATACAGTTTTATAGGTATGTAAGTTTTATGCTAGCACTGTAGAAGTAGATTAATTTACATACCATCTCTACACATAATTGTATGTCTCATGTATCTCTCTGTGAATTTCTGAGAGTGCAGTGATTGTCATCACTGTATAGAACCGGTGCTCAAGAGACCAAAATCAAAAAACCCATGACATGATGGGAAAATATAACATATACAGTATTAGTAACACTCTGAGAAAACTGATGTAGTACTACGCATGTTCGTAATTCTTTTGTATTTTAATACCATTATATGATTATTATATGTATGTATCTCATGTAACCCGTATGAGTTTTCGAGAATAAATTCATTGTCATTGTCATTGTAAACCACTCATTTTTTTCAACTTTTTACAGATTCACCAGGGGATTAATGCATATCATGCAGATCTCATTTTAACATTTATATGGGGGGGGGGGGGTAAAAGAAATTAAAACAGAGGGTACCAGACATCCATAAAATTGATAAAATACATACTTTCTGTCTTTAGATTAGCAAAATTTCCCCCAGAACCCCACTTTAATTACATTGATATATACAACCTCCTTTGCCAACAGAAAAGCAAAGGGTTTACAGGCTTAGTTTCATGTACCTTGCCCTGTCAATAGCCGATCCACCCTGGGGGGGATGGCTAGCATCAAAATAGGTCATTGAAAATAAGTGGGCCCTACATGATAACCAGGGATCCAGGTAGAGATATGAGGATAGAAGAGTGGGGGATCAGGTACCTTTTTCTCTTTTAACAAATTCATTTCCAAATGTGTTTGGTTTGAAAGATTATCCACGTTTGTGTTTGTGGGACCCTAAGTCTAAGAATCCACCAGAATGCACCATTTCCCCACTACATTTAAAAAAGTTTCCAGTGGAGGCATGCCCCCAGAAAATGGAGCGATGGAGCATTGGGCCCTGGTTGTCCATGCTTTGCCCAATATAAACCAACATTGGCCCAATACAAGCCGACATTGGCCCAATGTATCCTTGCTACCTGGTTACTTATAGCTGTAGATATCTTAATCATGAGAGCCCTCAGAATCCACCATTGCTCCTCTTCATTTTAAAATTTTCTGGGGCCCCCACAAGACAAGGGTGGGGGGGGGTATGACCCCCCTCCCACCCCAATACAATGTACAGTGGCTATGCTGCCCGTTTGCGACATCATGTTGCTGCACTTGAGACCCCCCACATGTCAAAATCAAGCCCCCCTCCTTTCTGAAAATCCTGGATCCGCCCCTGGCTATGGGCCATAGATCGCATCCAGTAGTCCCCCCAATACCTAAATATGGTGTTATAACAATATGAGGAATGCATTTGAGTAGAATTTGAAAAATGAAAAAAAATGCAATAAAACCAGACTGTAATTTCAATAAATATTTTATGTAGTTAATTCTAAGTTAATTCAAAGGAAGAACCCCGAGGAATAGCTTAAGGCTCCGTTAGGAGTTTTGAAAGGAGGCGTCAACAAGGAAGCAAGAACAATATCACTGTTTTCTCTCCCAGGTGCGGTAAATTAGATGGCCAAGCACAATTGGAATGGTCCAACTCCAAACGATTAAAATGGAAATTTGAAAAAAGGACTGATGATCAGTTTAAAACTGCAATGAAATTAAAACTGCTGTAAAAAAGTTATCCTGGTTTTTACTACGCAAGTTTCTTAATGGTCGCATTCCCAGGACTGCTCTTTTGTAAATATTGGAGGTCAAGAGAGAGGTCAGCCTACTGCACGTGCATGGGACGTCGTTTAAGGAGGTGGGTGCAAGTTAGTTTGGGGTGGGGTGGGGTGGGGGAGACATTACCTAACTCTGACTCCAGACTGCCAAGTCATTGTGGACTATCCAGCCCCCCCCCCCCCACACACACACACCGCCAGCCTAGGGGCCGTCCATAGATGACAGCATGCTTTTTTGGACCATTTTTGACACCACCTGCCCCCTTCATCATGCTTTAACTAATAGGAACCCGGATTAGCCTTAAGCATGACCAGCCTCAGCCAGCAGCTATTGATTCTAGTTCAATAGCCTTGGATCATATGTACATTGCCTTGGATGTGTACCTGTATTCCATGTTATTGTTTTATTAGATCTACCCCCTTTGATGTAGATAAGAATCTGATTGATCTGGGATGTGTATTCACTCTCCAAGCTGAGGTAGGGTTAGGGAGTGGTCATTATTTATCAACAAGGGGGGGGGGCTGGTGGGTTTGAGGAGGGCGCGTATTAATTTCAGACCCCTCTCATGGGGGGATAAATAAAAATTGACCTTTCTTGAGGGAAGGGGGGAAAATTTACCCTCTTTTTAGCCAAAACGCCTGCGTGTTACTATAGATCAAAGAAGGGCACAGAAAATTCTCTGTGCCTCCGGCATTTGGGTGGGGGGCACAAGCTAATGTTCACGCATCCATGCCATCGAGGGGGGCGTAAAAAACTTTCACGCGTCCATGCGAAAACCCACCAGCTCGGCCCCTGCACTTTCTATTGTAGAAGTACACCACCTGCGTTCCCCAAAGCAGGGGAAAAGGGTGATTTTCCATCTCATTTCAATGTCCCTGGAATCAAGAAAAAGGGGTGATTTTTCTCAAATACCCTCCATGGTTTAGAGAAAAAATGGGTGTTTTTATGGGCTGACTCCATGGAATTTGAAGAACATGGATGCTTTTTGTAGTTTAGGAGATTTCCCTCCTTTATTTTGCCAATAAATATTGACACACAGGTATAAAATTCATGCTCTTTAATTAAGACAATATCTCAAATTATTTTCAATGTGGGGTGCTAAAAATAATGGCAGCTTTTTGTGAGAAAAAGGGGTGTTTTTCTACCTTGAAAAGTCAACGTTTTCCCATAAAAAGGGGTCTTTTTTGCATAAAATTCCATGGAAATGGGGTACTTTTTTGAAGGAGGGAACGCAGGTGGCGTACATACTACATATAGAATGCAGGGGCCGGGCCCACCAGCCCCCCCCCCCCCCGTTGATAAATAATGACGACTCCCTTACTGTACAAGTGGAGCGTCTGCTAGGAGAACTAGCTCGCCGCCTAGATGACGATCTACCCAGATGAAGGTCTGAAGCCAGCCTTTACTGTTAGGCTGGAGGGGGGTCAGCCTTAAGCAGGACTGGGCTAGTTTCTGGTGACATGCACTGATAAGAACTGATAAGATGGAACCAGCTTGTCCCTGGACGTGGGCGTTATCCAGAGGCAAGTTACCCATAATAACATGTATGTCTTATCAGTGTGTGTTGCCACTTTCCGAAGAACAAACACAATTCAAAATGGTGGATCCAAAGGGTATGGGTCTAGATTCCTGTAGAAATATATAGGAGGCATAGACCCCTCCCCCCCGGTCCTCCCTCTGCTGAATGACGTAATTTATGGACGGCCCCCTACATGTGCAGGCAGCTGATAAAGCACGCCTTGTAAAGGCAATGTGGCATTTGTGAGGTAACACAGGACGGAGTAAGACCAGCATTAAGTAACTCCTACAGCTCTGCAATAAGGACATACGTGCAGAAGACCATACAAGGATTTTGCAGCACAAGGCAAACCTCAGCAAAAGGCACCATCACTCAAAGGCAATACATGGTATCAGCAAAAGGAATGGTAATATCTGCATGCTAAGGCAATACCTACTTTATTAGGTAGTGAGGCAATACCTGTGAGGTAATGGTACATAACACGACCACCATGCACAGCTCGAGCAATGGAATCAAAGTGCCACCACTGCAGCAGAATGGCAATCACAGGTCAGTTTGTACATATACATTAAATTATATATCAATTAGACTGATAAATACCATTATACATACAAGGAGGGCACCTTTTTTTTTTAATTTAAAATTAATGTTGTATTCATATTTAGTGCTACTTTCCTCATCATTCATTGCTGGGCCCCCAGTAATGGTTACTGGTGGGCCGGGCTGGTGCGTTATACCCTGAGAATCTGTGGTCGGCTTATGCATTATATAGTTGGTAGACGCAGGCAGCTGGTCAGCATAGATGCGTTACTGCATGCAGTGGAGTGTTACCAAACGTCTTAGGTAATAGCATAACGTCTTAGGTAATAAGCACGGCCACTGAAGACTGTGAAGCCTATGATACATGGCGTGTTTTTCAGGAGACTACAGCACACAAGACTACTGCACACATGTCTGCAGTAGTCTTGTGTGCTGAAAATGTGCTGTGTATCATGCTTCGAGACAAATGTCTGCAGTAGTCTCCACTTGTCTTCAGATATCAAATATGTTTGATATTTTCTGTCTGCTGTCTCCTCAAACCTGGTCTAGTCTGCACAAAATGTGCCATGTATCATGGGCAGCAGACTTGTTCTGACCAGTCTGGAGTAAAATGACCAGTAAGAGCAGGCCTTGGAGTCATGTGACAAGTAGATATCATGTGACCTCTGACCCACATACTGTAGTTTTGCAAGCTTCCACCAGGGTTTTACTCAAGATGTCAGCAGACAAGTCTGTGAAAGGTGCCATGTATCAGGTCCTACAGACTCCTCCAGACAACCCACAACACCAGCACACATGTATCTGCTGATGTTTTGTGTTGTCTAGTCTGCTCAAAACTACACCGTGTATCATTGGCTTTAGACTGAAGCGGCTTCATCCAGTTAATGGGTTCCGTTCCCTCTAAGACCCATGTCCTGTCACTGCCCCTTGTCACCACCGGAAAATTAAATGGATTCTTTCATTCTTAACCCTTTAAGGGCCACTGATGCATTAATGCATCATGCACATTGGTCGTTATGATGCACCAATGAAGTGCTGGCGAGACTGGAGCATCATACCGACCCTCCAGGCTACATGTATCAACCCGGTAGGGTTGGCATGATGCTACAATGCAGTGCTAGCAAGCAGACTCGCCAGCACTGCATTAATAGGTCAATTGCACTGATCTGGGATCACACTGATATTTCCCCATGGGAAGGGAATAAAGGCAAATAATTATTGAACATATTTCTTTTCTCTCATTTCCATTGGATTAGGGCGTTCATTAGCTTCATTGTGTACCCTCTTTTTATCCATCTATTATCAATATTCAAGGCAGCAGCTTCCAATGTATGGTGTATTTTGAACGTTTTTTTGGCAGTTTTTTTTTAATCATTTTTCGTTATTAATACTCTATAATAAGCATAATACTTGTGAAAAATGGGCCATTTCTGGGTTTCCCAATTGTCAATAATATGTGGTATAGTATATACTAATTATATTCACTATTCCTCTCATATTTAAGAAGTCAGTGGTAATTACCCTGTGGGGTACGTGCCACACATTTCACTGCATTATACCAAATAAAAAACACTATCTAGATAAGATTTAAAAGGGTAAAAAGAATATCTCATGTGTAAAGGTCATTATAGAAAATTGAATAAATCCAGGTGTCAAACATGTAACCTACTATTCTGATAGGTGTGGATAAAAGTAGGATTGGGGTAGTTTTAGAGGAATCATACGTGCCACACATTATACATCCTTATATATTTATTGCTGCATAGTATGGTCCTATATTATTCTGAAATTATTCTCCTTATAAAAGGTATTGATAACAGAAATAAAGACAAAATTCTACCAGCTACTTTTGATATAAGACACATAAATGTCACATGGAACCGTATGTGCCACTTGGAACCGTACGTGCCACACAAATGATTATGCAAGATAAAATCCAAACTATTTATCCAATGGTCATATCAGATTGCCAGGATAAGGGGGTGCCATATAGGATCTAACAAACCGAAATTGAAATGTGTTTGACCATTTGAACATTGATAGTTGATACCTCTTCCAAAACACCATTTCAGCCCAGATTCTCATAGACTTCAATGCTATATAATTGATTTCTAGCTCGAATGAAATTATTGGTATTAGTGTCCCCACCTTGCAGGTTATATTCCCCAATATATTGCTATTTTGCACAGTAGATTTCAGAATTGTTCGGCCATTTTAATTTTCTCATTAAATTTAGCCTTTGTGACCCTCATTCGCTGCAATTGAATAAGTGCATCATGACGACCAATAGGCATGATGCACTCCTGTATCATCAGTCTCTGATGGCTTAAGCTATCGAAAATACCATTGGCATCAGTGGTGGCGGAGTCGTGGTCCCTTGACTTAGCTCAACCCCTACACTTTTTCAGTTGCTCCTACCCAGCCTAGATAGGGTATATAGATATGTAAATTTTCTTATAAAACTTCTAGACTCAAAAGTATCTCTCCTTGTGTATAGGGGACCTGGAATGACGGATTGTACACTATGATAACATTAGTTGGATGTGGGGCTCTTTCTGCAGTAAGGCAAAAAATAATGTTTGTTTCCGACCTCAACTTTTTTAAGCATGTTGCCGGAAACACAGCGCTTTTTTTTATTGGCCTAAAGAGAATCAGCACGAAGGAGAAACACAAATTATGATGTTCTACTACATCTTCTTATAATTTAGTATAAAATGAAAAGCAAAGAATCTGACCAAGACTAGATTTTCTATTAGGTGTACTATGTGTAGTATGATAGGTCATTGTGCCTATGATATCATTGAAATTCCTTACTAAAACAGCACATGTATATTCCATTGTTTTACCAGGACGTACAGACAGGGAGGCGTGGACCTGGTGTTTAAGGACGTGAACGTATACATGGGGGAGGCTCAGGTTCTACATGATGTCAGTGGGGTCGTCCGCCAGGGGGAGATGCTCGCAGTCATGGGACCTAGTGGTAAGTATGTTTGCCCCCTTAATTAGCACCGGGGTCTCAAATAAGCGTCGATCTCAAATAAATGCCGGAGTAGCAGAGTATGCAAATTGATATCTATAAGCACAGGACCATTGCCAGTACTGATATTAATCTATATTTTGTCTCAGTTTTGGATCAAGTATTTTTAAAAAAAAGGAGGGGGCGCAGGTAGCAAAGAGGGACAACGCCCCCTGTCTTGTGGAGGAAATCGATATGCCTTACTATAGAAAGTTGTGGCTACAGGTCCCCTTCCGTCTTGTGAATTACATTTATATCATCATGAATCCCAATTTTTGTTTACTTTGATATTTTTGTTGTTGTTTAGGCATATCTTTAACAGCTACGCATTACTTGGCATGCAAAGTGTATATGTCTTTCTAACGTTCATGCCATGGAAGACACAATTACCTACTAAATGCAGTAGGCCTATAGCTGTGCTTTGTGGTGTGTGCGTTTGCAGGGTGGGTGGACACAGTGCCCCTATAATAGTGTATATCTATAACCAGACGAGACAAGCTCTTAAATACCAGCTGGGGATTAAATTGTATGTCATTGTTCTCAACGAAAGGTAGATAATCTCAAAAATAACATAACAATAATGCACCTTTAATCTCAACTGTCCAAATTACAGGCGTTGAAGAAAGGAAATAATTGTTTAGATAAATGCAGGTATAGAAGAAAGGATCAACTAAGTGGAGAATGTCAAAGGTTGGAAGACCTTGATAAGTTTTGTAATGAGATTGAAAAGCAGAGTGTAGTCTATGAGGAATAAGTCGTAGGCAGTATGTTTTCTGACTCGTGGATATGTAAGCACCAGACCTACTATGTAGCTACCGTAATCTCCCGCGTAGAAGACGCGCTGTGCGTATAAGACGCACCCCAAACATAGCACATGCATTTTCGCGTATAAGACGCACATTTTAATACTGAAATTTGTAAGATTAGTACATTTCTATAGTAAAATTACCCCTCGTATAAGACGCACCCGCAACTTGAAGAGATCCTATAAGATGCACAAGGCTTTTGTTTGGCCTAGAGGATGCGTCTTATACGTGGGAGATTACGGTACTATGACTTGTTTCTACTTAGTGATCTCCTATAATATTCAACTATATGTTTATTTGTTTGTCAACGGGATATGGACGACCTGTCCTCCTGTGAAATTGTATGCCATTTAAATTGTCTTATATTTTGTTCTTTGTTATCTTGTTAATTGGTCATCACAAAAAAACTTATTGTTGTATATGATTGTTATGGCCAATAAAAACTTTTCAAGAGAAAGAATTAAAGAGGCTAATAGAAAAGGAAATGATCGAGAGACTGGTAATTAATAAATTTGAGGAAATCCCCTGTATACTACCTTTGGGGTACATTATGTTTCTGTTACTTGTAAATTGTTTCTAGTTGAAATATCTTTATCGCTTTTTTTAACATTGAAAAAAAGACAACGTTTTGAGGAGTGTTTTTTCCTTAAGGTCTTCAACGTCAAAAAGTGCATTTTGGACAGTACTTAGATGTAGAAAAACGTCAAATCTTTTACAAATGTTTCGAATGTTTTCTTTCCAAGTGAGTAGTAATAAACCGCATTTCTTTTGTCTTTATCTAACAGGGGCAGGCAAGTCGACCCTGCTGAATACTTTGGCAGGTCGTCTCCCCAGCTCGTCAGGCAACATCACTCTGAACCACAGACCCATGGACAAACAGCTGAGACGCCGTATCTGTTATGTTCTACAACAAGATATCTTCTTTACCAACCTCACCCTCAGACAGACTCTCACCGTAAGAATGTTATATCATAACACTAATAAGGCCATATTATTTTGATAAATTTGACTCAAGTGGTCAGGAGCAAAAATAAAAGGAACAAAATACAAAAAGTGAACCAAAAATACCCAGTGGCCAGAGGCAAAAGGAAAAGAATACCATTTTCCTTCCTAAAAATCATATATTGTTGAGCTAAGAGCCAAGTTATTATTTCACTGTTGTGCCTTGCTGTTGTACCCCTACACCTATGGTTGGGCTCTTAATGGGGTCCCCCATATTCCATATCGATTTAAAGAAAAACATTACCTAATTTTCATGATATCATACTTTGATGGCCTTTCCCTCAAATAAAAAGATTCTGTTAAAATTATTATTGACATATATGCCACTACAGAGGAGAGCAGCAGGTTTATCTGATGCATCTGATGACGTCACGATTGACAAAATGCACCCCACTTGCTTACACAACACTGCAATGATACAACCAAATGATCCTTTTAGCTTTTTCCCAGGCATGTATTGCAATTTCCCTTGACAAATATCAATATGTAACCTACCAGAAGGCCCCTACGAGTATCATTATCCTGTGAGTGAGTGAGTAATAGATGTTTTACGCCATTTCCACAGCTAAGGTCATATTCATGGCGAGAACTACATTACACAATACAATGCACGGGCACTGACACATTTCACAGAGGAATGTGTCAGTGCCCGTGCATATGTGCACACCACACATCCAAGGGGATAGGGAAGAGGAGATATAGATCCTTTTAAGTGGGCTAGGGAAGCCCGAGGAAAGAGGAGAAATAGACCCCTTTAAGTGGGCTAGGGAAGCCCGTCATTATCCTGTAATTTATACTTTCTAGATATGACGCCCCCCATATATAAAGAATGCAAAATCTGATGCATTTTGTCAATCATCAGTTGCAGCAGATAAACCTGCTTCTTTCCTCTATAGTGGCATACATATCAATCATTATGACAGAAACTTTTTAATTGAGAAAAAGGCCATCAAAATATGGTATCATGAAAATTGGGTAGTGTTTTTCTTTAAGAAATGCCTATCCCACCTGTCGCTTCTCAGAAATACCCATGTCTCAAATCATTAAGCCCTGAATTGGCCTCAAATTCAGGAATCTAGAGCGACTATATATAGTTCACTGTTGTATAGTGCAGCCTGGACATCATTCCTTGTTCCCATAGCTCACTGTTGTATCTGGATAAGAGCATATCATTCCTTATCTAGTTCACTGCCCTACTGCGGCTACCAGACAAGATGAAGAGGAAGGAAAAGATGCAGCGAGTGGACCAGATTGTCGACAAGCTAGACCTAAGGAAATGTTTGGACACAGGTAGGCCCCTTTATCTCAAGTTGGATACTGAAGATCCATGAGTTTTACCAAGGGACGCTGTAATGCACACCCCGGTGACCCCAATACAATAGCCCCATGTGGTATTTCACGGCCAGTTTAAAAAAAAACATGAAAAAATTATGATTCTTTTACCAAATGAATGAAATCTGGCACATATCTCACTAAAACAACATAAGATGTGCAATATATCAAACTGTAAGAAGCACATACAGTAAATCTACAGTAAAAAGTTCGCTTCCAGGAAACTCCTTCTTCTATTATCCTATTCTGCCTGCCCAAACCTCCAATTCAAATATGAACAACCACAAGCTATCAGCACAGATATCCCCATGCTCTTTTTATCTAAATTCAAACAAGGAAAAAAATCAAAAAGTAGCAATCTAATTTATCCGTCTATATCTACCACTATCTATCCGATCAAATCTACCCTATTCTTCTGACATCTATCAATATTTACCCTCGTGATCCCCTCTAAAGCCTATCTACCATTGCAGGTTATCACCTGAAGAATGAAAATAGATGAATAATAACAAAAACCGACAATGCCTGAAATGATTTATAATAATTTGAGATAATCTAGTAATATTTGTTTGCACGCTAATAACTTCTATGCATTGACCTTCCAGTGGTGGGTGGCCTGTTCATGCCGGGGTTGTCTGGGGGTGAGAAGAAGAGAGCAAACATAGCGTGTGAGCTACTCACCGACCCCTCCCTCATGCTCATTGATGTAAGTACACTGTAAACATCTGTCATTGAAATAATGGCGGAAACCATGTCCTAATGTTGCCAGAGATCCGTCGTTATTTTCACAGAGATTCCTTGTACATTTGTGTACCACTGTACTGCCGCATGGGGTTTCTTTTTATAAAACCATAGTGTTGTAGATTTTAATATAATAGTAGAGAATAGTCCTGTGAGACATAGCGCGGCGACTTGTAATCTTGTGTCTACATTCAGTTGGTGAGACTGATAGATAGGGCATACTATGATCTGGGCTTTTGGTAGTATATAGCACAAATCCAACCCGAACTACCCACTGCAGCTAAGTACTAATAGCCTGTAGACTGTCCATTCTGTATGCACCTCACTCAGCTGTCACAGGGACCTGTCTTAGTCAATGTCCAATGCCATAGTCAACAGGTGTGTCATTATGAGTGTACACTGTCTCAGATCGCCAGGAGCCTGCTCTACCTTCCCCTCCCCCACATACACCCAACTGCCAATCACCTTGTAATAGTCTGTACCTCGTCATGGGCAAGTGGTCAGCAAACCGGCCAGATCACCTCTCTGTAGAGGGGGAACACAGTGTAAGTACCTCTGTGTACATACATGTTTCCAGTGTTCCACAAAATCGTTTATATAATGAAAGGAGTAATTAAATTAATGTTTCATGACCAATAGCAGATACATATTCTGAGAAAACATTATTTCAATGTAAACTAAAAAAGTTTGCACAGAAAAGAATGTAGCAGTTCCACAAGGTGTCCTTACACTTCAACCTCCTCTGATTTACAAAAATGCACATATGGCAACACACACTTTAGCACTGATTTCTCCATAGAGATCTTTAACAGTGAGTTCTTTGTTCAAATACAGAAAATATGATCCAATTGTACCATAACCAACTGAGATGAAACCTGTACTACATGTATATAGTAGTTTCAGAACAAACAATTCTAAAACAAAGGCTACAGAGATGCATTTCTGAATCTTAAAATGCTCTAATGCTAATCTGCCATAGGGCTCCAAATGATGAAATGTCTTATCAGCGAATAAAATCAAAGTATGAGATATATTCTGAAAATTCCTTCACTGATAAGCAAAGTACACACACTGTTGTTATTACATTAGAATAGTGAGCAGGAATAGTCCATAGCGGAGGAGTCACACACAAAAATAGATTGCAAGGCCTCCCTATCCCTTACACCATGGCGACTGTGAACCATACACTAGTCTACTCATCTCACTAGTAGTACTCACTAGTCGCCGCGCTAAAAACTACATTGGCTTACTGCAATACAATTACTGCGGTTCAGTGCTCAGTTTTACGAGGATCCCTGGTATATTCAATTTATTTTTCACAGTGAACACACTCCTTGTTTACTTTCACTTTTTTCCCTAGGCTGAAAGAAAAAAAAATTCAGGTAACTCTAGCCTACCTTGCCAAACAGGCCCGAGCCTGGAATTGTTTCTTCATTTTTAAAGAATTTGCATGTTTTTGCCTGTGTGAAAATGATTGAGACGAAAAATGTACCCCTCCATGGAAAATTTATCCTAAGAGGATATACATGTATGATCTAAATTAAGCCTAAATTTCTCCCCTTGGAGGATGATTAGTAGGCCCATTATAAATTTTGTCACCTTTATCTACAACAGGAACCTACATCAGGCCTGGATGCTGCCATAGCCTATAACCTGATGACAACACTGAAGAACTACAGTGAGACGTCCAACAAGACGGTGGTTACCACCATCCACCAACCCTCCTCCGCCATCTTCCACATGTTTAACAGACTCCTCCTGCTTGTGGATGGACATGTAAGGTTGATCTATTTTGTGCCTTTATAATCATGTCTTCATATACCCAGAAAGCTAGTAACATAGCTTCCTGGTATACCATTTAGATCCAGGGGTGATGGGTTCAGGGAAAAGATGGCACCCTAATAACCCCCTACCTTTCCTAACCAATACAGGGCATTCAGTGGGTCTCCTACCCACTCGGGAAAAAACGGATGTAAAAATGTTATTTTTGAGATTTATAAATTTTGCTAACGTTTATAGAACATAAATGTAGTTTAGAACGTTAAAACATAACTCAGAAACGTGTTTTTCCAAGTGAGTGCAATATCTAGTACTTGCCAAAGTTGTATTGATTATGCTACAAAATTTGTCAAATTTGCAGGTGGCTTATTTTGGGCCTGGAGCCCAAATCCTGGAGTTCTTCTCACGTATTGGCCTGACAAGTACACCTCACTACAACCCTGCAGATTTCATATGTGAGTGCATTGTGTTATGTTATGATATGTCAGAATATTATCTATATAATATTTCGAATGTCTTTGGATGATCTAAAATGATTATTTCTCTCCCTGTTAATATTGACCAATCAGAAGTCAACACCATCTGCTTGCTGCAGAGGTTTGTTTGTTCTTGACTTGGTACACTGAATATGAATGGCTACCTAGACCAAATCCCAGACCTGTCCTGTGTTTTGCCTGTAAATACCCGACTCCCAAGACATTGTATGAATCTATCAGTCATTGACCCTATGCAAAGAAGGCCCTAATTGATGATAATGATATATTGTATAACTATCAATAACTTATAATGATAATTTATAAGTTAAACAAGACTTACCTTGGTAAAAGGTAAAGTTTGACTTAAAGTTTATAAGGGTTGCCAGACTGCCGATGAAGAGAACAACGGAGAAGGAGTTACGTGATACCATCCCATAATACATCAGTATTTTAAAGCTAGCTAGGTAACAAGGTAAATCCCAAAAATGGGTCTTCTGGTAAACCAGAAGTCCACCCAGAGAACAACGGGGTGGGTGAAAACTTGATCAAATCGGGTGGGACCATTGTTCTATTCATCAGCAGTCTGGCAACCCTTAGAAACTTTAAGTCAAACTTCACCTTTTACCAAGGTAAGTCTTGTTTAACTTATAAAGTTTATGTCAGGTTGCCATGCCGACGAAGTTCTCACAATAGAGATTTGAAAGCTGCCTTGTTACCTAGCTGGTAATGACAACATAGAGATGTGTAATTACCTTATTGTGAGGTGGAGGCCATGGAGAGCACTGTAGACTGGTACATGCTGCTATGGTCCTTGTGGATGGACCTTTTGTAGAACTTAGCAAAGGTTACTGCATTGGTCCATCTGCCCTTTTTCAGGATGTAATCTACAGGTAGTTTGCTGTAATCTGCCTCAGATACAGAGGCTCCTCTAGTGGAGTGTGCCTTGAAGTATTTGGGAACACCTGCTTCCAAAATGGCGTCTTTTATCGATCTGGATACAGAAGTACAGTCAATCTGGTTTTTAGTGGAACCTAGTGACAGCCAATGTCTTTGCCATCTTCCCTGAATGGTTCAGTCACTTTAAGATATCTCATTAAAGTCCTGTAGGGGCATAGTGCCCTGTTTTCAAACTTGTAGACATGAAACCTATCTAAAGGTTTTCCTTCCTTGATGTGTTTCAATTGTTTGTCTACTGGTAGTATTACCTCAATGTCAGTGAAACCTATTGAGCTGGTTTTGAAAGCATGTAATGTTTGTGCCCTTTGGGCTGTTGCTAATGCCAGCAGTAATACCATTTTGTATGCTATTTATAACTTAAGCTTTCCAGTGGATGCCAAGACTTTAGCATAGTCAGTACTATATCTACGTCCCAAGTGTGGCTATATCTAGCCTTGGGAGGCCTAACTACTGAAACTCCTTTGAGTTGTCTACACACATCTAAATGTGAACCTAGGTTTCTACCATACTGATCTAACTCTACATAAGCAGATATTGCAGATCTGACTGTGTTTTAAGTAAGCTAATCCTTCATCATAAAGGCTAGAGAAGAAGTTCATTGCTTCTATGTGTGTGGGTTTTATGGGGTGTACCCTATTTTCCACACAATACTTTGTCCACCTTTCCAAATACTTATTGTATTGTGTTTTGGTGCCTTTGGTCCAAGATTCCATGTATATGTATAGCCGAATGGTAGTGGGTGTGGCACCCTGAGCCTGTAGTGCTCGCTCTAGATCCTCCATGCAACAAGGTCTAGGTGCCACAAGTCCCTGTGATTGGGTTCCTCAGTGGTGTCTTGGGGAGTCTCATCATCGACTTCGCTGTCCTGGTCAGGAGGCCGTACCAAAGTTGTGCCGCCCAGTTGGCCGTCACAATTGTTCCCTCCACTCCCTCTGCTAGGACCTTCTGTATGACTCTCAGGTTCAGGCTAAAAGGAGGGAAAGCTTAATAGCAAATAGGTCAATACTGTGATGTCCCCATTTCATTTGAATCTGTTCAAAGGCTGAGTCAGGTATTTCCCACTCAGTGTGCCCTGAAGTTCTAGACTCCCTGTCTGCCTCTTCATTCTCTGTGGGCAGCATATACCCATAGCTCTCTGCATTCGCAGAATTCCCATATGGTTTTTGCTATGTCATCACAAGGCTGGTTTTTAGATCCTCCTTTGTGATTTACATAAGCTATTGCTGTAGTGTTGTCAGATAGATACCTGGTCATCTTACTACGATACTCTTTAGCATATATTTGTAGGCCAAGCAGTACTGCCATACTCTCTTTTATGTTAGTGTGGTTTTCCCTCTCTTTGAATGACCATATGCCTCTTGTCCTATCTTCCCCACACAGTGCTTCACATCCATTGTCTGAGGAGTCAGTTATGATCATGGTCACAGGCTTTTGTAGTCTGATTTCTCTACACCCTGTGTCTAGTCTTTTTAACCACCAACCAGAAGATATCTTCTTGCCCCTTATGGGAGATTTTCACCTTTGCCTCAAAGTTCCCTCTTTTTCTGGCTAGAGCTCTAGTCTTGTCTGACTCAAGACACCTCTTCTTGCCCCTCATGGGAGATTTTCACCTTTGCCTCAAAGTTACCTCTTTTTCTGGCTAGAGTTCTTGTCTTGTCTGACTCAAGACGTCTGTAGTGGGCTTCCCCATAATCTAGGCCTTTAGAGTAGTCTACCATTAGACCCACTAGCCTTGCTACCTCCATGACTACAACCTTCCTTTTATTTAAGAGTTGTTGTGCTGGGTCTTTAAATTTTTTGACCTTTTCTTGAGTAGGCTTGACCATCATAGTGGTGGTATCTATGTGGTACCCAAGGAAAGTGAGCCTTTTGGTTGGTGTGACTACACTCTTGTTTGGGAGAATTTTGAAGCCCAGGCTTACCAATAAATATTGTAGCTTGGCTATGGTGTCAGCACATTGTTGTGCTGTTTCCCCCAGAATAAATGTGTCATCTATGTACCCAAAACAAGAATGGCCTTGTTTTTGCAACTCTGCAAAAGCCAGTTTTAGGACCTTAGTGAAGGTTCTTGGTGATTGTGCTAGTCCATTCGGCAGGCATGTATATTGATATTACAACCCCCCCCCCCATTTGAACCTAAGCATTTTTGTCGGTATCTGATACGGGTACGCTGTAATAAGCGTCAGAAAGATCTAAAGACCCCATAAAGGCGTCTATGGCTGTCTGTAGACTTGTCATTTTGAAATGTCTATAGACTACTGAAGAATTCAGTTCTGACAGATCTAAAATTAGTCTGTGTTTGCTATTAGGTTTAGGCCTAAGAAAAATGTTTGAAATAAACTGTCCTTTCTCTGGTTTGCATGTTTCTTTTATGCCTTTCTCCAGGTGTTCTTTTACAACTAGGTCAGTAATTTCTCTGTTTTCCTCAGACACTAAGTAGGGCCTAGAAACTGTCTCTTGCATGGGAGTTTCCTGCACGTCAACCTTCACCCCTTGAACAGATTCTATGATGAAGGGATCATGTGTTAACTTTAACTACTGGTTTACATGACTTTTAGTGCCACCTGGTACAAATGTACCAAACCCTACTTTTTCATTAGCTACCCATACAGGAGCTATTGGCACTTTGGGGGGATTTTTTTTTTTTCATGCAAAGCATTATTAACACTCACCTTGTCTAGTGAGACACCCCCCCCCCCTTCTGAAAACCCAAAGGTTTGGGTTTTTTCTTGTGGTGGTTGGGCTTATGCTTGGGCTTGTCTGCTTGTCCTTTTTGTACATGTTGGACGAGTTTGTTTGTTTGTTTAATTTTACGTCCAGGGGCCATCGAGGAACTCAGACATTCAAGGGTTCTCGGACATTTAAGTCCTTTCTTTTCTTTTTGGACAAGTATTTATATGCTGCTTGCCCAACACAGCAGTGACCGAATCTATGAATGACCGAATCTATGAGATGAATGACCGTATCTATGAGGAGGGGCGAGGGAGAAAACCGCTACCAGGGCTTCATTCTCCTACTCTTTTCAAAGGATAGCAAGTGTTCTTTTATTTGCCTGGTCCTATAGGCAGGGCTAGACAAACCAAAGCCTTTGATAACTCAGACGTGGTTCACTGAGGGGGAATCCCATGGCAAAAGACAAGCATGTAAGCCCGGGCCCACGCATATGGACACCAGCTGCCCACATGCTCACCCTTAGACACCAGAAACCCCAACTTTGTTGCCTTTTACGAATCTGGTATGCCCACTGTTAGTATGGAAGGAGAATTCCTCCTTCACGGACTCCCAATGAAGTTATTCTGCTCCTCCATGCCCTCACATGAAGGTCCCCACTCCACAGGGGTAGAAGTTGGACGAGTACTCCCCAGCATGTGAGTGCCTGTTCCTCCAGTTACTGGGCTGGTGTTTCTTGAACTTGTTGACATTTTTGTCTTCTTTTTCAAGCTTATCCATGGCTAATATTATATCATCGCCACCCAGCCACTGAGGTGTTGGTGGATTTTCATCAGAGAGCAGGTTGCCTACCTTTTCAGACAGTCCTAACTTTAGGATGTCACGTCTCAGGTTTGTCATGTCTGACATGGTCCTTGTCAAGACAATATTAGCATCACAGGCATTGATGACTAGCTTGTTGAACTTGTCAGTCTTGTCATGTACAGCAGGTTAAGTGTTCTACTTAGCCCACATTTTAAACTCTTCCATGGTGGCAGCTTGCCTAGCCATGGCTGTCATAGAAACGGACATATTGGTCTGGAGTTCCGCCATGTGTTTGTCCAGCATTCACTGAAGCAGCTTGCTTTAGAGAGTGGTTCAGCTGGGGCACTCTTAACTCCGTTTGCCGGTCTGTGGAAATTGTCCCTCTTTTCTTTAATGATACTGAGATCAAAAGAGGGCCCACAAGCTTTTTTGAGGATGCTAATGAATCTTTCCAGTAGATCTTCACTTGTGGGATCCCCTGCTTCTAGCTGAGCCTCAATGCTCTTGTAGTAAGCATCCAGGTTGTCCCCGGAATCTGGGTCACTGCCATCTAGACCGGTGTTGTGGACTGCGCCTTGACCATCTTGGTCATTGTCATCGCTACTGATGCTGTCTTTTTTGCGCTTCCCAACCACATCTTTAACCACAGTCTTGACTGTTGAATGAATAGTTCCCTTCAACATAGACATCATCTGAGTCATTTGCTCATCAGACAGTGACACTGCCTATGTGGTAGTGGTGGTAGAGTTTTCCCCCTGGTCAGTGCCTTGGTCAGTGGTGCCGCCATTGCTGGTCATTGCATGTGCTGACCGACTGGTCATGGTGACCGACTCTGACCGGCTTGAGAGCACTCGGTAGTTTTGGTCTTATGAAGCAGCTTAGCAAAGTCTGTTTGTGCCAAAAGGAAGCCAACAGTAACTGGACTGTTGGGACCTAACCGACGGTCCTTGAAAGTTTGTAGATATTGTAGATTTCTGGAAGAAATTGATGCAAATAATCCTACGCTGGGATGTGCGTGTAGCTGCTGCGGGATCGTGTGCTGAACTGATGCATTATGGGATGGTATAACATGACTTCTTCTCCGTTGTTAGAACTTTGTTGGCTTGTTTGTTTGTTTAGTTTTACGTCCGGGGGCCATCGAGGAACTCAGACATTCAAGAATTTTAAACTATTCAATAGTAATGGTAGGCTGCGGGCCTACATCGGGTTTGCGCATATGAGTGCATGGGTGTGTGTGCGCGCGTGCATATATTTATGAGTCTGCTTGTAGCAGTGGGACACGGCACGTAGCAGTGAAATACCACTCCTGGCTCAAGGCCCCTCTTTATCATGCTGCCTCACGCAGGTAACATGTCGCAAACTGTAGATACATCACCCGGTCGGTCACATTATCCTGACACTGACTGACCAGCCATTTTTCGATTTTTTTAACTTTTTATAAATTATACGTATATATGATCTATATGTACTTATATAAGTTTGATTCTTTGAGGAAGTTCAGGAGTTCTTTTGTTTCTATTGTGTTGAAGACAGCTTTCAGTGTTGTTGCATTTTTAAGATATTTTGTTCTGTTGCTTGCAGTCCTTTGACATTTGAGCAAGATATGGTTAACTGTGAGTTCAGTCTTGCATTGTTGGCACATTGGTTGGGCTTCATGTTTCAGGTGGTGTTCGTGTGTAAGCCTTGTATGGCTAATTCGCAGACGTGTTAGTTTCACTTCGTCTGATCTGGATAGTTTTCTTTTTTCACCCTTTCCATTCAGTTGAGGCTAAATGGAGTGTAGCTTGTTCTCCTGCTGCTTATTCCAGTCAGCTTGCCATTTCAGTTTCACATATTTCTTGATTGTTGATGCCAGGTCCGTGTGTGGGATTGGGACTTCTCAAGGTGTCAGTGTCAGTGCTGACTTTGCGGCTTCATCAGCTGCATCGTTTCCGTCTATGCCAATATGGCTCGGCAGCCAGCAGAAAACCACTTCTTTCTTTGCTTTCTCAAGGTTGTTGGTTTTGTCCCTGATGTCTTGTATCAAAGGATTGTTTGGTTCATATTGGTTCATTGCTTGAAGGCATGACTTGGAGTCTGACAGGGCAATGAATTTCTGGTGAGTTGATATCCTGGCACATTCTAGAGTGTGTAGCAAGGCGCTAGCCTCTGCCGTGAATATGCTGGCTTTGGGATGGAGGCCTCTTTTTTTAGGTTGCCATATGGCGTGTGTACTCCATAGCTTACTTTGTCACCCTCCTTAGAACCATCTGTGTACACCGCCAGGTGTTCACTATGGTATTTTTCTATCCCTTGGAGTTGATCTTTAAAGGTATTTTTGCAGAGGGTGAAGATGATCTTTGGTTTCATTTGTAGCCATGGGGGATTATCGGGTGGTTTTATCTCCCTGGTTTTGATCACATCTAATTTTGCTGCTTTCATAGGTCTTTTTAACCTGACATAAACTTATATCATGTAAAAGGAACCAAAGACACAGAGTAAGAAATGCATTTTCAGATCTAAACTCAAGATGGTTTGAATGCATTATAGCTTACATCAATGCAACAAAGATATGTCCTGTGGCAATCAATCTTATGCAGAATGGCGACTGTTCATGATCTGAATGAAGAAAGGTGCATTATTTAGGGGCTGTGTACAAATGATGACATGCATTTTTGGACCATTTTTTACCCCCCCTTGTCATGTTTCGTCATACAGCACTTGACCCCCCCCCCCTCAAAATGACATCATGCAGAGTGATACCCCCCCCAATGCATACAGCGTATAGCCTCAGTATAAACAAATTTAAATGGTTCAAAGGGTGTGAATTGGCAATCAAAGATGTTATACATGCATAGTAAGAAAGATGAGCTAGCACTGATCAACAACATGCCAAGCACCGTCAGCTTCAGCTTATGGGTCCTTATACCGGGGAGGCACCTTTTGCGTGGGATGCACCTTCACAACATGAGTACATTGTACCTTATTGGCCACTAGCTGGTCTGGAGCTGGTTTCGGCGACATACACTGATAAGAACTGATAAGATGGGACCAGCATGTCCCTGGATGTGGGTGTTAACCAGGGACAAGGTACCCATCATGGTATATCTTTATCAGTGGGTTTTACCTCAACCAGCAAAATTCAAAATGGCAGCTCCACTAGGCCTCGTGTAAGTGTGAATGTTAGTGTGTTGTTTTCTTTCTTACTTAATCCTTACATGATCCTACTAGTTTGAGCATAATATATTTTTGTCTAGAATTTTGTACAATGGTAACCCTCCTTTATAGAAGCTTATGTGCTTGGTGTATGTTGTGAGTCGCAATTTCAACAATCCTGTACATTTCTGCCTTAGCCTGTGTTACTTTTGTTGTTTGTCTAGGCCTGTTTTGTCTATCATTATTTATCATTATTACATAGATTTCTCATGATTCATTGTTGTGTCTATAATTGTATGTATTTTTATAAAATTGATATGGTGTACAATTTGATATGGTATCTAATTTACCGTATGAATATGATTTGTAGCTTTTTTTTCTTGATTGTATGATTGTGTTTGACTTACTGATAGATGTTTGACTATAATTCCAGTTGTGCTTCAATTACCACGATTCTGTAAATTGTGAGAGGCTCAATAAACTTTGATTTCAATTACAAAAAAGGCCTCTATACTGAGTCCTATACACAGGGCACTATATCAGTAATATGGTAGTGATCATAGACAAGTATTTCCTGTCACAAAAGGTCCTAAAACACTGATGACATCAATAGTCTGATACAATATCTCAGAAAACATGCATCTCAGAAGACTATCAATTGCAATTACACTTTCAATTCATGATCTTACAAGTAATCGAAAACCCCGCAGCATTGCTGTGACTCAAACCTCATTATTTTTCAAGAGGGGGAGGGGGTTGATTAGGGGGGTGGAGCAAAAGAAATTTGACACTTCAACGGGGTTTCCTTTTCAGCAAACAAATAGCCTGTGAATTACCATGAAATAAAGGGGGTCAGAAAATCTTCTGGGCCTCTGCATGGAAATCCACCATCCCCCTGTTTATAAGTAATGAGCACTCCCTAAGTTACCAATAGGTTTTTGAATTGGGGAAAAAAATTAATTAGAATAGAAGTTTTGTCATTTTGAATCTTTTTACCAAATTCTCAATGTCAGGGTACATATTACATGGGAGGGGGGTCAACCTATATATGGGGTACTATTGTAAAATAGGCCTACATCCAAGTAAAAGGGTATTTTAAAGGCTCTCTGAATCAAGGAGTTTACTCCACTGACTTTTACACTGCAGCAATATCGCCAATTCAGAGCTCCTTTAAATTGGTATCGGGCTTAGATTAGAGGTAGGATAGAGCAGTGGACCCTAGACATCCAACATTGACATTCATGCCCATGACACTCATTGAGTGGGATGTTTGAGGAAAGCATGCCTGTATAGGTAATAGATAGTTTATATCAAATGAATGCATTAAACTTCCCTACCTTTACAAATCTTTTTTTTGTTGTTGCCAAAACCAAAGTAAATTGTGATTTCTTGACATGATGTCATGCAGCCCAAGACCCCCCTCCCCCCCCCCTTCTCATGCTTGGTCATGGAAAGTGGGACCCCCCCTCCCCCCTACTGTATGACGTCATTTGTACACAGCCACTTTTCACCCAAAAATCTATTTTCAGTGGAGAAAGTAAAGGAGACTAAAGAGACTGCAGAGAAAATTATAGAAGCTGCTTATAAACAAAGGTAACTATCACCATTGTATATTACTATACAAACACATCAACTGACCGTAATGATAGGTATCAGTGGGTATAGATCGATTGACATACTTATATTGTTGCCTTAGTGCAAGAAGGTTGTAGCTGCAAGTTTTAAGTTTGGCAGGAGAAGCAAAAGGAGTGTTCCACTTACTATAGCACCAAGTGGATACAACAATATTGCAATGGGACCTGTAGGCACACATATCATAGATAGAGCTTCCATACTATCATAGGAGTAAGATAGGGGTCAATACACGTTAAAACAGAAGGAAATTCGTTTTTGCCAAAATGTCAGTCACAACCTTCATGCACTAAGGCGACGATATTATATATTGTTATGGGGGTCCATTGCAACAATTGGGTCTAAAACTCTCCAATACTACTCTATTTCCATGCATACATGTGCATAAGGTTATACATGATAAGACAAGCATGGATTAACTATTGCTAGTTTTGCTAAACTTTCATGAAAAAACAAACAAACAAACAACCAGCCAGACTTTTCAAGAATGAAAAAAACACCCAACCAGTGCAATAGTGAGGGAGTAAGTGAGTAATAGATGTTTAACGCCATTTCAACAGCTACGGTCATATTCATAGTGAGAACATCATTACACAATTTCACAGAGGAATGTGTCAGTGCCCGCGCATATGTGCACCACACACATCCTGAGGGGATAGGTAAGAGGAGAAATAGACCCTTCTAAGTGGGCTAGGGAGGCCCGGCATCAATATAGAAGACAATACATCCACAATTTCTGACGATTTAAGGAAGAACCTATCAATATCTTAACAGACACACGTTACACTGGCCAGAAGAACTAAGAAGCGGGAAGTGGCCACTAGACGAGGACAGTAAAGAAACCCTTAGTAATGGCCAGGTGATACTCAGTCTAGACCACCACAAGACGGGTGCAGATGTAGTGGTATGTGACAAGGTTGGAGATGTCATCAACATCAACACAGGTAGGTGTGGTTTTATATGTTGTATTTCACATAGCTAAATAAAACCTCCTTTATAAGGCATGAATCTGTAATTTCAAAGGCGCATCCTGCATATAAGCCACATCCTTAGTTGAAGGAACACCAAATTCTTAAGTACAATGTACAAACTATATTAGTTGCATTTGGGCGTTGATTTTTGAGGTTTTGGTACTATTATATATACTGTTATATACAGGTTTTCAACCCGTGTGTAAGATGCAGCAGCTTTATCTCAAAGTCAATTTGCATCTTACCTCATACACTAAATATTACAGTAGTGCTAAGTCTAAAACTGTAGAAAGTCTAGAGGTATTATCAATCAATAGAACTTATATCTTGTCAGTTAAAGTTACATACCGTCATCTCCCGCGTATAAGGTGCGTCTTATACGCCAAACAAAATGCTGCTGAGTCTTATATGTGGGAGGGGCATTGCCTTGAGTTTGAGGTGCGCCTTATAGGGGGGGGGTAATTTTACTATAGAACAGTACTAAATTAACAAAAATTTGCCCTTAGAGGTGCGCCTTATACGTGGAATTGCATTCTCTTAGTTGGGGATGCGCCTTATACGCGAGCTGCGCCTTATACGCGGGAGATTACAGTATTCATATTTTTCAGATTATTTCGGTATCAACATGGATTCTTCTCAGGTGCAACCCGGAGAAGACCTCGTCCGGCTGTCTGACCCCAATGAGAAATGGCCCACAGGATTCTGGACCCAGTACACAACCTTAACACACAGGGCCTTTGTACAGTCACGTGGCCGCATCTTGTCCAAACTCAACATCTTCCAGACATTTGTTCTGGGCATCATTTCAGGCTTATTATGGTTTAGGTTACCAAGGACGGAACTCACTTTGAACGACAGACTCGGTCTGGTAAGTTTTTGTACGACGCATGTTATGATTACTATGAAACCCAAAAGTTATAAGAGAGCTGACAAGAAAATAGTTAAGTGTTTACAATCAGGCCCATAACAAAAGCCATCAATATTTCATGTAAATGAACGTCATGGCTTAGACTGTTGGCCTAGTAACCTAGTATGCATGTAACTTGAAGGAGGTGCCAAAAGACTGGGTGCGGCTTTTTTTTTAGGTGAGGTGCCGTCTACTATAACAGCAAAAAAATAAAACCCAAGGTCTGGCTCCTAGCATTCCTCAAAAGCATTCCTCAAAAGTCACAATGGATGTGGCTTATACAATGTTCTTGTAATTTGGGTTACTGAACACATAATGTACTCCAATATTATATGCAGATTCCACAGCTCCATTCTTAAGTTCCCTATTGAGTTGTTTGGTATTGGCCGACAATGATGTCCTTTTTCCTTTGATATTCACTATAAATGAATTCGTGTTTCCCTAAACGTCTTTTATTTCACAGCTCTTCTTCGTCACCGTCTACTGGTCATTTCAATCCATGTTTGATGCCGTTTTAACGTGTAAGTAGCTAATGGTTTTCAGAAGAACTTACATGGTGGCTTTTCTCTTCTTTTCTAATTTTTCCCTGACTAAATTTGGATACCACAGAACATAAATTACAATCATTTTACCTTGTTCAATACAAAAATACCACATGCTACTATAAAGCTTCGCTTATACGTAAACCCTTACTTTTTGGAAATGAGGGGCTATCTGGAAAAAAGTATTGGCTGGCCACCCACCTGGGATTCATCTTAAGATAAAAACGATGAAAAAGCAATGATAGTACATTCTGGCAGACTTTCCCTCACTGTCCCCGACTCAAGCTGAAATATCTTTTCTCTAACCACTTTATTTTCCGTGACCTGTGGGAACCCTGTTAATTATCTGTGCCAATTCAGAACTACAGAATTCTGCTTTCAGTCCCCACAGAGCGTCCGGTGATGAAGAAGGAGCGTACAGCAGGCGCATACCGTATATCAGCTTATTACATGGCTAAGATGACATCAGAACTGCCACTTGTTATAGTACAACCAATCTTCTACTACAGTGCTGTACACTGGATGTGTAACCTCAGTAATGACCCTGTAGCTTTTGTATCATGCATGGGAGTGATACTCCTCTCTTCTCTTACATCTCAGGTAGGTTGGTTAGTTCATATTGTGGTGACTTTGTGTGTAAGCCACGACTTCAGTCAGCCCCTCTCCACAAAGGTGAAGTGGGGAGAGATGTACTGTATATGTAATAGACTTCTTCTTAACCCCTATTAAGGCACTATAACAAGTACAATGGCAATGAATGGAGTTAGAAAGGGGGGAGGCTAGACATTTTTTTTTTAATTTTGAAAATTTATCAAGTAGAAATGAATTGCAGCTGATAATCCCTCAAGTTTGGGTGCGGCTTATGTCAACAGCTTATACATGGGTGTGGCATACTCTAACGGTTATTCATTTTAAGTGGATTAGCACAGCCCTCAGCAATGGTCATGCAGAGCACATACCGGTAGGCTGCTCCCACTGCCCCACTTCCCCCACTCGGTATGTGTGAGTGAGGTGGGGCAGTGGGACCAGCCTGGGAGCGCGCAAAGACCATGCTATCAAAACCCTGAGCACTAGTTCAACTCTTCAGGAAATCGATTAAATATACATTTTCTTTTCTATGTAAGTTTTCTTTTTATAAACTTGTATTATTTGTCTCCTTTTGCAGAGTATAGGTCTGTTTGTTGGTATCCTCATCCCTGATGCACGTAGGGGCCTCACGTCCCTCAGTTTGCTACTGTTGGGCTCTATGCTGGCAGGTAAACATGCATTATCTTTATTTAAGCTGATATGAAACCAAGCAACTCTTTAATATTATTTCAAGATAGTCTGGCATTTTAAATAAATCTGGAGGTATCATTTGAGTCTTAATCCTTTAAAGGCAGCTCCTATTTTAAGGAATCGTGCTAACCCCATTGAGTTGATGTATACACTCCCAGACGTTTGGCAATATGCACCAGGAAGTGCTGGTAGCCAGAGTCACCGGAACCTCATTGATGCAAATGGGCACGATGTACTGCAGCACCAGCGGCTCTTAACCCTTTAAGGGCGCTAATGCAGGAGTGCATCATGCCCATTGATCGTCATGATACACCAACAAGAACACGTTCAAAGATTAAAATATTAGAGCTGAGAGTATGTCTTGGAGAGACAGAAAGAAAACGAGGGAAGGGTATAGAGCCTAGGCATTGGTCCCTTGCTGATCCGTGTCACACACCATTGTTACCACCGTGCTTCCCATGTGCGTCCCATCCATCCATGTCTACCTCCCACCCCATGTCACACTTCCTGGTCACACACATCACATCCTTCCATCTGCCAGGTGTTTATGGGAAAGATCAGAAGAACTTTGAGTTTGCCCACGGTGCTTTTTCTCTTAAAGGGAGTGCTGATACTTGTGATTGATGTGTCACCTGCTACTGTATGTGTCTGTATGGGGCCTAATGCTTTGTCTATGAGAGAATCTTGGAATTAAACCTATCAATAAACAAAATTGGAAGGCCTTCAAAATCAACTATATCAAAAGATATTTGCACTGCTCCCATACCTACTCTATGCCCTCCTCTTCTCATATATCTAAAATCTGTCTATAAGTGGGGTTAAAGACAGTTTGATTACCCTTTTATTTAGGGTAAAAAGAGCCCTAAATCCCATGCATTTCTCCATAGGATAAAAACTCAACAGTATTTACCATGTCACAGCCATCAAAGTACACCTTAAATGTAAACTCTATTACATGGATAGCTTTTTCCTACTTTTTGTCTCACTACATGACTAATTTAAGGGAGTTCAGTTGTAACAGAAATAGGGCTAAATGACAGGTTTTGATGGTCTATGCGCAACCTTGCAATCTCAATAAAAGCAAAGCATACCCCACGAAATTTTTTTTTATCATTTATCAAAGAATTTTCATGTAAATAGAAATATGACTCATAGGGTCTTTGAAGGGAGTGATAGAGCATATGCTGTGTAATGGAATAGTTTTTTTGGTGGTGCATGTAATCTGCTAGAGGCCAAAATAGCAATTGAAACTTGGTAATCATAAGACACTCGGCTCAGGGCTAGAAGATAGGTCAGAAAGGTGGTGTCAAAGGCCCTTCCCTCATTTAATTAAATTAGCGAGTTACTCACCAGGGCTGCATTCATGTATCATGACGACCCATGGGTATGATGCATTTATTAATGCATCAGCGGCCCATAAAGGGTTAACCCAAACAGGTGAGTTCACAAACTGTAAAACTAAAACCTGACATTAACCTTCCCCATACAGGAGGCTACTACCAGAAGAACATCCCAGAGTTTATCAGCTGGATCCGCTACTTCTCCTTCATTGGTTACGGATTCCGCTCCATGGCTATCCTGGAGCTAAAACACCGAGCACCGCTAGAGTAAGTGTTACTGTAAATGCTCTCATATTCATGACACACTCTGAGTTTGTGAGGAAGCTATAGGCTGCACTTAAGGGCTGGAAATGCTTTGATACTGTTCTATGGGGTAAATACCCCCTGTATGCTGCACCCCGACTTTGAAAGAATTAGGACATTGCTAATTCGATAATGCTGAGCATGCTTGATCCCAAAGTTGAGATACTGTATTTTCGCATTTAAGCGCCAGATTTTTTACTATTACCATGTAGTAAGCACTGGTCATGCACAACTACCGGGGTATGGGCCTCTTGAAATACTTCTTCAACACTAAAAATAAATTTTGAATAAACGCCTGCCTTGAATAAGGATGGGGGTATTTAGCCCTCCATATTTATTAGCACTGGGGTGTTTTTTTTTTCTAGAGAATACTGTATGTACAGTACGTAGGGTGCAGATAGCCAAATCCAGGTACATCTTATCGGTTTGTTCCAAACCCAGAGGGAATCCCTCCTCAGAATACAGCTTACATGTGGGGCTGTACAGTTCAAGTAAACTGTTCTTAGCTTACACCCTAAATGCTGCCCTAGAAGAATAAAAATATTTTACTTTAATAAAGACAGTGGGAAACTGTAAGCAATAACACCACACAAGGGTCATTCAACAAACAGCTTTCAAAAAGATTGTTGGTCACTTGTGACCATCAACTTCAGTGCAATATCAATTCCTTTCCACTTAAAACACAGCCCTCTTCCTCCTCAAATAAATTTGTCATTATATCCTTGTCTTTTTTTTTGTTTCACACTAGATGTCTGCCAGCTAACGAAACCGCGCTAGCTGGGTGTCTACCACGCACATCTACAACAAACGGCACACAGTACATATCGGGGGCTGAGGTACTCCAATCACTCAATATGACCCTCCCTCTGTGGGTGCATCTCACAGTGTTAGCTGGTATGCTTGTACTCTTTAGGTATTTGGGTTACCTGGCCTTAAGGTTTTATGACCCCATGGCTCCACCCAAACAAAAGCCATCTAAAAAGAAGCCCAGTAAAAAGCAGGACAGTGAGAATTCAACAAAAGCATCAATGGAAAATACAGGCCCCAAACAGGTACCAGCGGTATTGCCGCTTTCCAAACAGGACTCATCAGAAGTGACAAACGCTATACTGGAATCAGCGAATGTGACAAACGCGACACAAGTACCAGCAGAAGTGACAAAGTTTTAGCTAATTAACCCAGAGACGATATGGGTTTATTTTAAATATGACTAGGTGCCTATGACTATGACAGTAGGGAAGGTGTGGTTGCTGCTAGATTTGCAGCTCTGCCTTAGGTTTGATAACTACAGCACATGACAAAATACTACTGCCTAAGGCTTACAGATAAAGGGTATGTTTGATATACCTTATTTGACACAATTAGCGCATCGTGTGGTTGAAAAATATCCAAAATTATGTTGAGATTGTTAAAAATTCAATAGGGCTTCAAAATCGGAATCTTTCTACTCTATAATGTGACCAAAAAGAGGGGGATGTGCGCTTATAAGGGGATGTGCACTCATTAGACCTTAGTACTTCGAATACAGTACATAAGCTCCTGGTCTGTGAATGGGCACCAGGGGTGTCAGTGTATCAACAACTGAAAGATACACTGTAAGCTTCTTTTTTTTTTAAATTAAAGGAGTGGTCATTATTTATCCAAGGGGGGGGGGGCGGCGGCGGTTGGATTTTTTTGCACCCCCCCCCCTTTAAAGTTCAGAGATGTCATTTGGGTGTTGGTCCACCCTCTGAAAATTTTACGGCCCGTGAACACTTCACAAGTGGAAAGATTTATCAACATATGAAACTGCACTAAACACTAAATTTTAGGGGCCTCCATCAGGCTCTCAACCTCTGAAAATAGATGGACCTCTGAGGGTCTGACATCTCTGAATAAAGAGGGGTCAAACTTTTTTTATCCCCCCCCCCTTGATAATGACCACTCCCTATACACTGCTCTCGTATAAACGCCAGCGATCAAGTGCACAAGCAGGCCACTTTGGTAATATCATGTTTGCATTTTAGCAAAATACAATACTCTCGTGGTTATCCACGATGACAATGTAACAATGGTTAGAGATTACTTTTGTATTAATGCACATATAGTGCAGTGTTGATTATTTTTCTACATGACAAAAATGCTCAAATAATCTGATCTCAGAATTTGCCATAAACTATACCTGGTGGATCATAAGGGAGTGGTCATTATTTATCAACAGGGGGGGAGGGTGGGTTTGAGGGGGGGGGTTAAATTTTCAGACCCCTCCCGAGGGGGGGGGGCTAAAAAAATTTTGACCCCTCTTGAGGGGGGGGGCTAAAAAAATTCACCCTCTTTTTAGAAAAAAAGCCAGCGCGCTACTATAGATCAAAGAGGGGTGCGAAAACTCTCCGCGCCTCCGGCGCGGGGAGGGGGGCAGAAAAAAATTTGACTGCCGTCGAGGGGGGGGCGTAAAAAATTTCTGCACGTCCGCGCGAAAACCCACCACCCCCCCCTGTTGATAAATAATGACCACTCCCTAAGGTCACATTTCCTCCTCAGACATAATGACAGAAATGCTCAAATTACCTGTCTGATTTCAGGTATTGTCAGAAACGACACCCGGTGGACCATTAAGGTCACATTTCCTCCTCAGAAATAAAGAGACTTAAGATGACATAAAGTGTACTTAACATGACTTTAATGTTGACATTTTAACAGTTGTGAATGTGGTGATGATGATAATGATGTATATATGTAGAAGTCTGTGTGGTTAGGTTAATGTCTCTTCACTGCGGATGTACTCCCCGATATCAGCTTGATGGAAGGCCACGATGGCCATGGGGTCCGCATGTCGGCACTCTGTTGTTCCCTTCGCGGAAACGCCAAAACCCTGTAAAAAGTGTTTATTGTAAGTTTTCTTTGTGCCAAATATTTTGGTAATAAATGATTAATTTTTTACATGAAGAGTGTAGTTTTCTATCCTAAAGAGCTATGAATACAAATGTATTTATGTTTATAAAAATGGGACACGAAAGATTGAGATCAGTAAGCAACATGAAAGTATATTTAGTTGAAGGAGTTGTTTTTTTTTAGATACATGATGACTTGGGCCTAAAAAGAAAAATGTAGTCATATAACGCAACCAGCCCTATATTTTTGGCCCTACCCTAATTTTTTTATGGGTTGTAGTTTGTTTGTTTGTTTGGTCTTACATCTGGCGGCCATTCAGGAACTCATTCAAAAGTTTAAACTCTCAATCACAATAGTAGGCTGTAGGCCTACCTCTGAGTTGTGCATGTGTGTGTTGGTGTGTGCCTCCATGCATGTGTTCTAGGAGTCTACTTGTAGAAGTGGGACATGGCTCATAGTGCAGTGAAATGGTATTGGGCCCCTCTTTATCATGCTGCTTCACGCAGATGATGTGCCACAGACCTTGAGCTACATTTCGGTTTGGGAAATCGGCTTGTAAATGGGACTGTTATCAAAGTTTTTACAGCCTAAAATAGCATGGTTTCTTAAGATTTAAAGTGTTGAATGATAAAGATAATGGGTTAATTCTTTTTTTCTCTCCTGACAATTATAATCTTGCGGTGTTCAGTCCTGCCAAGATCAATCGGGGCCAGTAGAATGATAAAATCTGTGGGACCGAATGGCTTGTGAGGAGAAAAAGGTTTAATATAGACTGGAGTAGACACAGTGAGTGGGAGGGTTGACTTACTAGAGGCAGGTCGGCCATGGAGTAGACGATGACGCCCTGATACTGTGGACAGTTTTCTGTGATGCGGCCCAGGCCTGACTTCATAACGTGATGTCCGTACACAAACTGCTGTTCTGCTGACGGCTTCAGCCAAATCTTGAACTGAAATAAGGATAGACTAATATTGAAAATACTTTTCAAACGGATGTAAAATGTATGACATTATGAATAAATCCTTTTTACCCTTTTTCTTTTTAGAAATAAGGGAACAAGGGAATTAAACTTCCTACTTTCATTGCTTCTATTGCGTTAATTGAAAACATCATTAGCTTTCATTCACTCCTAATTTTTTGTTTAAAAATGTGATTAAGTGGCAACGACACGGTATTTAGAGAGACTTGGAAAGGACATGTTAAAATCAAACTACCGTAATCTCCCGCGTAGAAGACGCGCTGCGCGTATAAGACGCACCCCAAACTTAGCAAATGCATTTTCGCGTATAAGACGCACATTTTAAGGCCCAAATTTGTAAATTCAATACATTTCTATAGTAAAATTACCCCTCGTATAAGACGCACCCCCAATTTCAATACATTCTATAAGACTCCCCAGCATTTTGTTTGGCGTAGAGGACGCGTCTTATACGCGGGAGATTACGGTATGGTATTGGCTTTTCTAGACAAAAATATGTCTTACTTACATAGGCAACAAAAATTACAAAAGTTTCTTGTGCATAATTCTCCTGTCATCTTGTTATCGACATATCACTTACCTTTGCATATGGGGCTAGGAATTCCAATGCTGTTATTTGAAGTCTGAACTTTCCAGTCTTCGTGAACTTTCCAAAACATGTCCCAAAACTGACCAAGTTTGGCCGAGCGATGTTTGCCGCACGTTTCATCAACTCTTCACTGCAAATAGATGATTGATCATATCAGAAACACCATAGAGATGCATCGGTATTACAAATAGTGAACATTCGTTCATTTCTTTCTTCTTTATTAATCATTTACTAAAAAAACAAAAAGATTAAACTTTGTCCATGACTATTCAGTCCAAATATTATAACCACCCCACCCCCAGGCTCCTGAGGATGAGGGCCAGGCTTACAGCTTTGTAACTACTGTGATCAGATTTGATTGAGAGACACAAAACGCTCTATCACTAGAATTATAATGAGAATTTTAATAGGTAGTATTTCAAAGTACAGTAAGGCCACACTTTTTTATTTATTTGGGTTACAGGCCCGCCGACGTGGAAAAGTCAAAAACCCAAATAAAAATAAACGTTCAAAAATCAACATTGATAGAATGTATGAAAAGAAATCAAAAGAACTGATGATACCAGGGATGTAAGTCAGGAATGGGCAAAAATCAGGAAGCCATACATTTACTTGATATAAAAGCCTTCTATTGATCCAAACAGCATTCCTTACCACTTGTATGAGGAAAATATGTGTCATTCAAAAAATTCAGAAATCATGAAATCCTGATAAAACCTGAAGACTTACATCCCTGTGATACAATGTTAGAGATAAGTTCTACTTCTGGTCACATCTCATTTGGGGGTGCGTCTTATACGCAGGGTTTTTCAGTATACCAATTCAGAGAAGGTATGTGCGCCTTCTACGCTGACCAGCCTTCTTTAAATTGTGGGTGCACCTTCTACGCGAGAGATTAGGGTGATGGTTTGTTCCTGAACTTACCTTACATAGTAGACCCTGTCTTTGTGAAGTCTGAAGCAGTAGGTGCCATCAGGACGATCGATAAGTAACTTTATATTCTCACCAATGCTGAAAGTATAACATGTTGAGTCAATGTTTAATTTGTGTGCACTAAGAAATAGAACAAGGAGTAGGGGTCTTAGAGTAGGTACGGCCATACCGGTACATTAAACACCTTAACCCTTAAAAATCTAACTTCCAAGTTTTGTTAATTCATTAAAACATCAAGCAGACCACTCAGGGTAGATGCAGTCCCTGAGGGTCAGCACGATATACCCATGAAGTGCTGGCGAGTATGCAGACTGATTTCAAGATCATTATAAAATAGGCTCTGATTAGCAAAACAGCCTGTACACTACTATCATTCTGCTACTGTAGAGCAGAAATTGTCTGTGCCTCTGGTGTTTGTTTGTTTGGGGGGGGGGGGGGAGGGATCTTACCAACTTCAAGGGGGGGGTAAGAAATTTTCGCATGTCCACACGAAAACTCACCCCCCCCCTCCCGACCCCCTGTTGATAAAAGATAACCACACCTTAAGGTCAAGACCCCCTATTTTAGACCCAACATAGGTATTTAAACCATTAAGTACTAGAAAAAAGGGGGGGGGGTGCACGCGCAATCCTCTAAATCAGCTGGGGGTGACCCCCCCCCCGAAATTGGATATGCGAGTGGAATGACGCGTCAAGATGGGTATTTGAATTGCCATGGCATATTCAGTTTTGACCCCCCTATTCACAAGGGTAACTGGACACCTCGGAAGCAGTGACAAGTCGGAAGCATACACCTCGGAAGCAAATAACATTTCTAGATGATTATTTTAACAATTTTAAAACACATATTTGCCATTCCATGATTCTATGGCTAGTGTTGTTGTTTTTCAAATTCTATAAGAAGAGATGGATTTTATGATGGTTTCATGCCTCCTTCCAAGGTGTCTGCTTCTGACCCGTCTCTGCTTCCGAGGTGTCCAGTATTCCCCACATGTAGGTAGATCAGATGAAAAATTCCTACTGATATACTGGTGTTGGAACCCAGTCCAATGAAATGGTCTGGTGGTGGGATTAAAGATGTTTTTCAAATTTTGTAAAAATTCCCACCGGTTCCTGAGAAAATGGTGATTCAAGATTCTAGCTTTTCTAGTAAAATTGAAAGATTTCTTGTGACCAAAATGGAAAGTGGGCGTGACAATAAGAGTACAGGGACATAGGAAATGTACTGCTGTATTTTTTAATCTTCTGTTCTAACATAATATTTATTCTAATATGACCTAATTAAATGACCTAAACAAGTAAATGATGTTCTGTATGTTCTGATTTGTGTGATCTAATTAAATGACCTAAATGAGTGACCTAATTAACTTTAAACTGTAGTGATCGGTAATTTTTTCCCGGAATACCGTAATCTCCCGCGTATAAGGCGCGTCTTATACGCCAAACAAAATACTGCTGGGTCTTATACGTGGGAGGTAAATTGCCTTGAGTTTGGGGTGCGCCTTATAGGGGGGTATTTTTACTATAGAACAGTACTAAATTGACAAAAATCTCCCCTCAGGGGGGCGCCTTATATGCAAAACAGCCCCCCTGTGAGTTGGGGGGGGGGCACCTTATATGCGAGTTGCGCCTTATATGCGGGAGATTACGGTAGTTAAGAATTTATAGGCTGATGGACATTAGAGCCCCAAGAATATTCCAATACAATCATAATTAGTTCAATGTGTCAATATCACATGATATAATCTTTTTCAATATAAATAGAAGTCAGCAATGAGTTCTATTTATAACCCAATTCATCCTGATCTTACTGAGGTTCAAAATTGTCAGGATCTCTAACTTCTGAGCAGGATGCTTGATTTACACAATCTATACACCAAAACAAAGGTCTCAATGACAATGATTTTATTCTCAAAAACTCATACGAGTTACATGAGATACATACATATAATAATCATATAATGGTATTAAAATACAAAACAATTACGAACATGCATAATACTACATCAGTTTTCTCAGAGTGTTACTAAAACTGTATATATGTTATATTTTCCCATCATGTCATGGGTTTTTTGATTTTGGTCTCTTGAGCACCGGTTCTATACAGTGATGACAATCACTGCACTCTCCGAAATTCACAGAGAGATACATGAGACATACAATTATGTGTAGAGATGGTATGTAAACTAATCTACTTCTACAGTGCTAGCATAAAACTTACATACCTATAAAACTGTATATACAAGTTTCCAGAAGGATTGACTATTAGAGCTCATTTGCTGGGCCATGGTGGTGGCTCCGGCAGCACCATGCTTAATTATCAAATGATCAGGTGTAAAAATATTTTCTACAGAGTTCCTGGGATTATCCCTCTCATGTAGACATATTATTAGATTTGCGCTAGTAAAGTATGAGTTTGATATGATACATTTTGTACAGTGTTGTTGAGATTTCTTCTTCTTCATTGGGCATCTGACTTAATGTACAGGTTTAATATATTGCTAAAGCATTGATTTCTGATGAGCACCATACAGTAAATGAAACATTTTGGACATGACTTAGATTGGTACAATAGAAACTATTTTTCTGTTTAGCACCATTTAAAAAGTGGTACATATTGTCAGATACGTACACTTGGAAATTAGGCTTTCAAATGTTTGTTAGTTTGTTACACTGGCAAGTTCTGACATGATACATTGTACAAATTTAGATAACTTCTGGAGATCTTTGCAGTTGGTGCCTTTAAATAGTTTTGAAACCCTCACAGGCATTCCACCTTGTAGATAATAAATAAGCAAATGTCAACGACCATGGAATATTTTTGCATCGTATTCCCCGAAGTGAGTCTGCCGTATTCAACGAGGCCTTATAGGCCGAGTTGAATGCGGGCAGACTCACTGAGGGGAATGCGATGCAAAAATATTCCATGGGAGTTGACATTTGCATTTATGTCATGGCCCTACGGGGTTAATTTGCTTTAAAATAGAGAAACACAGCTCAAATCTGTTCAGAATCCAAGATGGCAGACACCCATTGAATACGGCCACATTGTATTCCATCCCCCCATTGAATACAGCATATCCAGTACTGTTCTATAGTAACGGTCGTATTTGCCATGACATAAGGGTTGATAAATGTATTTCGCTCTGATGCAAAGAAAGGACAGCTTGTAATATAATGTAGCTCATCCCTGATTTTCTGTTTGTTACACAGGGTACAGAGCCTCGCTGCTCTCTCCACATTATTGTATTGACCTAGTGTGATACAATCTACAATCAGGATAACACTGTTAGAATAAAAGATAAAGAGAATTTCATTTAATTTCTAGTGATTCAAATCAAATAATATATGAATTGGACATCATATTTTCAAATACTTCCACCCTTTGAAAATTCAAATATCAAAGACTAGGTGGTAGGTGGACTGCCATAGGTTAGATTCTGATAAACTTTCTGTGATCTGACTGATTTATATACCACCTTTTGAGGAGTTCCTTAGGGCACCTCTGAATGGTCCTGCTGTTGTCAGTGTTGACTGGGTCACAAAATGGCAGCAGTATTGGAGGTACAGTACTGAGTAGTACTGGTGCTGCACCTAGCGGATTTTGAAGGTACTACCACAAGTGTGAAGGTCCATTGGGTTTTGCCCCCCACCACCAAGGGACTCTTTTTTTTTTTTTTTTTTTTTTTTTAAATGACCCCCCTCCCTCCACCTGGCAATAAATGACTCGGCCCTAAATAGTAGTGCCACTAGTGGCTGAATGTGTATTGCCACTATTGTAGGCACTGAAATACCTCCAGTATGTGAGTCTGCTGCAGTAGAGGTGTGAAACTGTGATAAAGCTGAAACCGGGTAGTGTTAAACTCTCCTTTCTTTCCAAGCTTATTCTGAAGCTATTTACTGGAGGATCTCTACATACAAGGGCTCATTTTAACAGGCTTGGCTAGACCTTTAAAATGAATATTTTTTGTATAAGGTTGAATGCAGGGAAACTTGCCTTTGACCCCATTGAAGTTCAACCAAAAGTTTAGAACCATTTTAAGATAAGAAGATCACTGAGCACCTAAAAATAAATGGTTCCCACCTGTTTTATGGATGAAAATCATCTAGAAAATGTCTAGCTTTTCTTTTTCTAAGGGGCTGCAGTATGTTTGACAGACCCTGCAAACTTTTTTGGCAAGATTATCTCTGGACACTTGTCCTAACCTCCCCCATGTTGGGCACTTACCTATCAATTAAGACCTTATTGTATGCATTTTACAAAGTGAGAAATTGATAGCTGTGATAAAAATAAGTCTTTTCTCCATGATTGTCTTTATTTATGACAATTTAAATGGAAGTTATGATCATTCAAACACCCTGAGTCAAAGATTGCTATTCAGCCGTGGTTCTGTTAGAGCGTGCAGTTCAAGGGAAAAGATGACATAAAAAATTTGCTTTTACATTGTTTGATTATGATAAAATGTATCATCATTCCCCCCATTAGGGTTAGCTCTCTCGCACCAACTCATGGCCTCTCGAGGCTGTTTGTCCGAGGCTCCGCTGATTTTGTGCTCTTTGTTATGTTTACTTTTTTACCTCAAATATCTTCAATATTCCTCTGATTTCAACCGAAATCAGGACGATTTTGGATAAAGCAAACCCGTATTTATCAAATATCTATTTGGGTTGAATTTCTTTTATTTGTGGAAGAAGCTATGGAGGCTCAAAGTAAACATAACAAAGAGCACAAAATCAGCGGAGCCTCGGACAAACAGCCTCGAGAGGCCGTGAGTTGGTGCGAGAAAGCTAACCCTAATGAGATGAATTTACTTTTCTTGGATGTATCTTGCTTATCTGAAAAGAAAATTGCCCAAAATAATCGTTTTAGTGATCTAGTCTACCTTGGATTCATCTTGCTTGATCACAAAATTGGATCCAAATTAAACTTTTAACTAGGCCACACCAAAAATAAGTTGGTCTACGGGTTTTGGTTTTGAAAAAATGGTGCGAGCGCGGAATTTATCTTCTTTTTTTTTTAATAATTTTTTGGCGTCCAATGGATTCCCTGCTGGGAAATTGAGGCGAGCGAACAAGTTTTTTTTTTTTTTTAAATGTTGCCAAACACCACAAAGAGAAACTTGTAGAAACTGAAGCGAGCAAAATCCGTAGACAAGATTTTTTTCAAAGAAAAAAGAATTGTATTTCCAAAAATATGGAGAGGGCGATCCGTAGACCAACTTTTTTTTTGGTGTGGCCCTATCATAGGGCCTATGGCAGAATTCTGGGTCTGATTTGGTACCTTTGACCAGTCATAATTCCACTTTAAATTGACATAGAGACTTCATTTAAAAAGCAAATCCCTTTCTTTTCTCAAGATCTATCCATTGCTCATTAGCTAAGTGTAATGGGATAAAGTCTTGAAAAATTTAAACTAGGTAAGTGCCTAACGATAGTCCGCGCCCACATGACGTCATTTCTTGCTGCAGGTTAGTGTTGGAGGTACTCCACTGGAAACCCCTACTCACGCTGCCATAGAGAATGCACGGCGGCGATCTACTACCCTTTGAAATTTTTTAATTTACTCCCGATTTTGAGTACCAAATTGCAAATAATCTTAACAGTGGATAGATATATACCATAGGCATAGAATAAATCCCTTTCCAAAGGTATTGGCCAAGAAAAAGTATTGGAAACATCCGGTGGAAGTGAAAGAATGTACCTTGCGGAACTGCAGTGGCAGTGGGACAATGGCCATTGTGTCAGTCTGTGGCAAAATATTACCCTGCACAAAACTCTCATTTTCTCTCCAGTTAGTACCGTAAATCCTCGGTCACAAGCCGGCCCCGGTCATAAGCCGGGGGGAGAGTTCAGGGAAATCCTAAAAGCCGGTTTTGGGATCAAATTTTTACCATTTTCTCTTTATTCTATAGTAAAAAAAAACGGTCATAAGCCGGGGGGGGGGACTTTGGGAAAAATTTAGAAGCCGGTTTGGGCCCAAAATAGAAAAAAAATCCGGCTTATGACCGGGGATTTACGGTATACAAAATGACAATCTATCTTCAAATTAGATAGATGTCGATCATAGGTATGAGAAGAGATCTTACTTGTAAAGATTGGTTCAGAACAAGTATTGGAAACTTTATATAAAAGAGGAAAGTTTTCAGTGCGAGGTTGGCAAAAGTGACGTCCATGGTTGTGAATTATTACCCTGCAGATAATTCACATTTTCACTCTACTTACTGGGCAAAATTAAAAAAAAAATCCTCAGCCTAGACAGATATTGATCATAGGTATCAGATGAGATCATATTTGTTAAGATTGAATGAGAATAAGTGCTGGAAACCATAGGTGGAATATGAACGTTTTGTTGTGTGAGATCGGCAATATGGCAATGAGTAGGAGTGTGTTGTTTACATTTGAGTACTTCCAATGCCCACGCTGGCAGAAATACACATACACTAGGCACGGTCATAAAGCCCCATACTGCAAGGGTACCCCCTGCCGCGAAATGTGTGACCTACTTTCCACATATGGGAATTTTCTATGACATCATACCTAGCAACATCCTGACCTTGTTTACAAATGCACAGACATGGTTAGGGTACCAATGGAAAGCTATTGATTCAAGGATTCTAATAGTGCCAACATTTTAAAGATCATGTGGGGGGAAAGTTGTATTGTTGGAGGAATTGAAAAATGTATCTTTTTCAGAGCTTTGGTTCACACACTTTTACTGGTTGGTTCACACTATTGAGGCCATAAATTGATCCTACTCATCAAGACAAATCCAATGATGGGTCATTTGTAGCTGTGAGCCAAGGGACTCTCCTGAAAATTTTTGGTCAAAAATTTTGGGGGCTGTGTACAAATGACGTCATGCATTTTTGGAACATTTTTGACCCTCCCTCCTCCCCTTGTCATGTTTCGTCATACAACACTTGACCCCCCCCTTAGCATGACGTCATGCAGAGAGATACCCCCTCCCCCCTAAGGTGCATGAATAGTGAAGGTCTATAGGCTGTAAACAAATTAAAATGGTTCAAAGGGACATATAGTGGGTGTGAATTGGCAATAAATATATAATGTATGGGTCCCTATATGCAGGATGTACCATTTCCATGCCTTATAGTTATACACGGAGTATTATGTTAGTGATCATACACAAGTATTTCCTGTCACAAAAGGGCTTAAAAACTGTCTAGATCAGTAATCCAATACAGTTAATAGTCTGCCTTCTTTACAGTGAAAGTTGTACACTTGTCAGCAAAGAGAAAATCGAGAAGTTATTAAGGATCATATAGTTCAAGAGCTTGAATGTATCGATATATTGAATGTTTTGATTTAATCTGTAACTTGAACCATATGTGACCCATCCTTACAAAATGGTATGAAAGTCGCACATACAAAATGTTTAGTTATTGGCATATTCATTTACAGCTCATCAAGAGCTTTCATTTGGTATATAACAATTGCATATTTGAACCAGGTGGTCCTCTAAGGATCTTCCTTTGGTAAATTTAGTCGGATGAATTAAAAATCGATTAAACTGAGATAATTGACATTTTAAACATGTAATAATTTATGAATCCTATATAATTCCCATGTAATTCTATATAACCAAGAAAACTATAGCTATGTCTTCTAGGCATTTGGGGCTTAACTTCAGTTTAGTAGGCAAGGATTCTGAAAGATATCTACCCATAGGTTAGAAAAATGCTAAAATATCAATTTTAAAAAATCTGATATTTTTGACACTATACCACTTGAGAAGCCTATATCTAGGCTTCTAAATGTGCGACTTCAGTACCACTTTGTTAGGATGGGTCACATATACAAGTGTACTAGAAATAGGTTTCAGGCAGAACACTCTGAATTTAGTGAGTGGCCTATGGAAAAAAAACTCAGAAAGCATCACAAATTCTCAGGAGACCATCAATTGCAATCATAGTTCCAATTTGTGATCTTACAAAGCAATCGAGTCACCTCAGCATTTTACTGTAGAATCTGCAAATAAGGTGAGTCTGATAGAGTTCCATACAGACAAAGATGTGGAGAGTAAGTTTGGAGGGAGGTCCCCTTTACATCTCCCCAAGCATCCCCTCAGTGAAAATAGCAACAGGGTGGTGGAGAGCTCCAGGGGAGTGTTCATTATTTATCAACAGTGGGACTCCGGGAGGGGGTGGATTGGGAGAGGAGCAAAATAATTTTGACACCTCAAGGAGGGGGGGGGGGCAATATCACACCTTTTCAAAAAGAAGCCTGTGGATTACTATGGATGCTGCCCTGAGGCAACAGCGGCAGTTCAGGGGTATTTTAGATGCATCATTTTACATCCTGAGCGCAGCAGTGGTCCTTTTCAAAAAGGGTTAAAATGGTATAGGTAGGATAGAGTAGATAAATCTTTTTACAAAAGTTTTTGTTCTTGCCAAAAACCAAAGCATATTGTGCTTTCTTGATGACATGATGTCATGCAGCCCATGACCCCCCCTCCCCCCTTGTCATGCTTGGTCATGGCAAGTGGAACCCCTCCTCCCCCCTCCTGCATGACGTCATTTGTACACAGCCCCTTGGACACATGACCCCGGAGACCAAAAATTAAGCTCTGACCTTGACTTTAAATGACCTTGACCTTAAATGACCTGAAAATAAGGTCACCTGGACTGGAAGGGTATTTGATACACATTTATAGTATTTAAGGGAATGATCATCTTTTAACAACAGGGGGGGGGGGCCGGTGGGTTTAAGGGGGGGTCAGAATTTTTTCAACCCCTTGACCGGGGGATCAGAATTTTTTCAATACCTCTGATGGGGGGGGGTCAAAATAATTTCACCTGTTTTCAGTGGAAAACCCCGCGCATTACTATAGGCTAAAAGGGGACGTTCGCGCGCGATTTTTGTCCCTTATGGGGGGGGCCGAAAAAATTTTACCCCCTTGAGAGGGGGTGGTCGAATTTTTTTTCGCGCGTCCGCGCGCAAACCCACCAGCCCCTTCCTGTTGTTAAAAAATGATCACTCCCTAAGCATACTTATATTACCACGTAAATGTGGTAGTCTCTTTATATCTAGGTAGAATTTAGGTCTCGCTGAAAAGTGACCTTTGACCTTGACCTTAAATGACCTTGACCTACAGAAGGTGAGCTAGATCGACCGGGCATCCAACACTCATCATTACATTTTTTATTTGAAGGAAATTGGTTAAAAATTGATAAAATGAGAACAGAAAAATGTGTTTTCACCACCAGGCAGTTATCTGTGAGCGGTCACAACGTCCTATATGGATAATAGGGTGCGCCCACTGTATGTGTATTCACTGCTGTGGCGGCCATTGTGGAAGTACCACAGTACACTGTATGTTAGAAATGTACAGAGGAACCCTCCACTTCAAAATCAGGTTTCCACCACTTATTCTTCATCGATCTTGATAAATAGATTTTCCTTGAAAGCACAAGGCATTAATGTATTCTTGGTAGAAGATATTAGTAATTTGCATTAGGGGATGAAGAGAAAAATACGATTTTGTGCAGGGTTAAATTTCTCCACAGTGGCCACCACTACTGCCGATCTCGCACAGCAAAACACTCCTCTTCCATGTAAGGTTTTCACCACTTATCCTCAACCAATCTTAGTAATTAGGGTCTTTTTTGATAGCTATGATTCATTTCCATATGTGGTTAAGATAGTTTGTCGTTTTGTGCAGTGATTAGAGAGAAGAGAGGGAATTTGTACAGGGTAATATTGAGCCACAGTGGCCATGGCTACTGCCTATCTCGCCAAGCAAAACTCACTGCCGATCAAAACTTTCCAGTTCCACATAAAGTTTTCATTGTCCAATGTTAACAAATAAGGTATGGTTAAATGCGCACGGTCTATATCTAGATGTGGTGAAGAGGATTTGTTTTTGTTCCCAGTGAATACTCAGAAAATGCCATTTTTATAGAGAGTAGTGAATCATCACAGTGCATTCCCTATGGGAGCGTGGGTGAGGTTTCCAGTGGAGTACCTCCAACACTACCCTGCAGCAAGGAATTACGTCACGTGGGCGCGGACTATGGGCAGAATTCTCAGACGACATAATTGTCATTTTCTCAGAAACTAAACAAGATATTGACTTGAAATTTTCACTGAATACCTATTTCAATTAGATCTATCCAGTAATAACATCAGTTTACACATCTAATGCATTTGAAAATTTTGTGACTGTGCCTACATACACTGATACAGTGTCAGTGGGCACGCTCTATGGGTAGGCACTTCAACAAAAAATTAAAACTGAATACTCTAAGATTTCTGTGTCCACATGCATTAGAGCTCATTGAGACATTTCAAATTCTTTTTGAATTAGGTTTTTATCTTGTCTAGAACCAGAGATACAGGGTAAATAGTGTCCAAAATAGTAAGGCAAGTAGCACTATAGGAATGGTAGGAAAGGTGTTATAATATCTGTGATGTGAGTTCAGCTGCATGGTGGGCCCAGTATGTGGTAGCATGCACAGGTGCCATTTTTGTCTGTTTCCACTTGATATCTAAGGACCCAGAAAGCAATGTTCTAATGGTCTCATCTACAGAAAAGTTAGTTTTCTAGAATATTTAGGATCATAGCTTTGATAGGATATCTTTGTTAAGTTCCCAAGTTGAATCTAAGAAGGGACAAAATGCTAATAAAAAATCATAACATAGCGGCAATGTTAAGAGCAATTTCTTTTCAATGTTTCATATTTTGGTCCTCTCAAAAGTATCAGTGGGCAAAATTGTACATAGATGAAAATTCATATCCTGGTAGATTATTATGTCCTAAAGCTGTGTCTGGTGTTATTTTTTTGGTGTCTCCATTGGTTAATGTATTTTTCAAAGCTTCAATATCACCTTCATATTCAAGTTACTGTAAAATACTTATTAATTGGAATTTTTTCTCCCCGATTTCGCTGGTGGTTAGCTTTATATCTAACCATCAAGAATAACTATTGATACATATTGAAAACAGTCTAATAAGGCCCCAAATCGGCAGTATCGGCAAGGTCGCAAATATTGGCCACACTCCCACTTGGTAGAAAGTGCCAATCTGGCCTGCCAGCTTTTCTCAGCCCCCAGAGTGTTGTCCGGCGGGCGCTGACTCTTACCTAACGGGAGAGTCAGGCTTCCTGCATAGGCATAATTTGTCAGGTGACTGGAATTGTAGGACATAATTTTTTTATGTCAATTTCCTCTTAAGAATGGCTTCCTAAGACATGTTTGTTGCCATTTTGTGAGAAAGCTTTCATACGGGGGCCCAAATTATTGGGTTCTTGCAAATCTGTTAGCCTTCACATCAAGTTTAGCTGCCATGGTCGGCCATGATGGAAGTGGTTTCAGGTCTCACAACAGAGGTGTTATTCATGAAATAATGTTATCCATGAGAATCTGCTTGGTGAGTGGAGATTGACTTCCTGTCTGGCAGAAAATGCACCTGCTTATGGCTACCTGTTGCAGCCCACACAGCATGTGCCAAACCTTGAAAAAAGGTGCAATCTAAAGGTTTCCAACAAAAGTAGGCACTTCAACAAAAAAAATAAACTGAATACAGAAAGATCCCTGTGACCGCATTTTATTGAGGCCATTGAGATGTTTTTAAATCTTTTGGAATTTTGTTTATATCTTGTATAGAAACAGAGATACAGGCAATTAGTACCAAAAATATTGAGGCAAGTACCACTATAGTAATGCTAGAAAAGGTGTTACAATATCTGTGATGTGAGTTCAGCTGCACAGTGGGCCCAGTGTGTGGCAGCATGTACTGGTGGCAATTTTCTGTGTTTTCACTTGATATCTAAGGGAATGGAAAGTGATGTTCTAGTGATCAGATCTAAATAGAATTTAGTTTTCTATGATATATAGAATCATAGCTTTCAGTTGATATCTTCAATCCATTTACAAATTGATTCTAAGTAGTAGTAAAATGCTAATAAAAAAATCATAACATGGCTGCTCTACAGACAGCCATTTCTTTTCTATTGTTTCATATTTTGGTCCTCTCAAAAGTATCATTGGGCAAAATCATAAATGCATGAAATTATACATGCTGCTAGTTTATTATGCATTTTAACTGTGTCCGATATTAGTAGTTTGGTGTCTCCAGTGGTTGATATGTTTTTCAAAGCTTCAATATTACCTTCATACTAAAGTCATTGTAAAACGCTTAATAATTTGAATTTTTTCTCCCAGATTTCGCTGGTGGGTAGCTTGATATCTATACTTTAAAGATAACTATTAAAATACAAGAAAAAGACCCTAATAGAACCCTAAATCGGCGATATCGGCAAGGTCGCGATTATCAGCCACACTCCCACCTGGCAGAAAGTGTCAACCCAGTGTGCCAGCTTTTCTCACCCTCCACAGTGGCTTTATCAAAGTGCCTAACAAAAGACGCTCTTCCCACTCACAGACAGCAAAACTAAGGTGGTACTCTTGTCAATATTATAAGCTGATTGTTGGGGATTTGTTTATGTCAAATGTTATTCTTAGAAACTTGCTGTTTCTAGAGCACCTGCAAGTTTTAGCTAGGGCAGTCCCAGCGACTCAGTCCTTAACTGAGTCGCGCACAGCCACAGTGACTACCAGAGTGGCGATGTCAAAGTACCTACTATGGGGCGATAATGCAGGAATATACGATTTTACTTACTACTTTGAGAGCTTCTCGAAGAATGTCTTCGTTTCTTCATCCGTCAAAGGCCTCATATTGGATTATATTATCTTAAAATACAAGCTTTTCTACAAAACCAGTATTTAAATATCAGATTTTATCGCAAAATTAAATGTATACAACCCGCACGTGTTCTTATTTTAACAAGACCGGAAACGTTGCGGTGCGCACGTGCGCCAGAATGTAAACTTCCGCTTTTTTGGTCGTCATGACCACGCGTGAAGCTTTCCCGGGCTGTGGACGGTGGTGCTGTGTTCCCGGCCAGGCTCAGGGCGCCAAGTAAACAATGTAGACTACAAGGATTGGGGCCAGTGGCAGGGGATTGGCATTGAGCTGGGCCACCGCTTCAACGGAAGCCTCAATCAGAAGGAAGCTCACGACATTGGAATTAAAAATAATCCCATTTCAACAGTTCAGAGCACCCAAGACCAAGTCAAGTGCCACGCCCCCCTCGCACCACTTGAAGAGAGAAACCGTAGACGTATATATACCTCCCCGGAGAAACAGAACAAGTGCTCGTGAGTGTCTTCTGTAGCTCTTTTTCTTCGTTAGACTGTCATGTTTTCAAACGTTGTTTGTGTTCAACAAGTTAGCCAGTTGTTGATATCTGTGATCAATGTGACGCCTCACGGATCATATCAAATTGAAAATCAGGCAAATCCAAAGCAAATGTAGCCTACACTTTCACCTATGCCTATGGTCACAGACTAACAGAGGGTTCACTGGTATAATCAGTTACATTCATAACAATGCTAGGCCTATGCTTATGGATACGGTATATCTAGCCTAGACTATAGGCTAGGTTTTCCGATGCAGGTTACGAAAAGGTAATTTGATGGACCACTTAGTCTTTGCCTTTGGCTCAGGTCTATTCCTCGATATTGATTTATTATGCGAGCCGTTCCACTGCAGTACCTACACTCACTGTAGACTACAGATCACCAGTTTATAATATACGGCTAATACGGCCCAGCTAGGCTATGGCCCTGTATGGGGTACTATTAATTATAGTCTCAATGAGTAGAGCCAGGATTATAGTTGAGTCATTGGACGGTGATTGGTAAAGGGTGACTATAATTAAATGGTTAAGGTCAATGATGATGAGTCCCCGTCAACAGTTTGTTCATTGTGCCTATACATGGCACATGGGTGCTCAATTTTTTTAGGATATCACGCCATCACTTTTCAGGATGGATGGAGCATCACTCCATCACTTTTTTAATGTCTATGCTAATGTGCTGGGAATCTTTGTAATTGTCAGTGTCTATAATTTTCTAAAAACCCATGCGTCATGACCGACTCTTAAAAAAAAAAAAAAAAAACTCCGCCACAAGCGTCACTTTTTACCCAATATATACGCACGATTGAGTCAGGCCTGTCTGGGGACCTCTTCACCAATTGAGTCTCATTGGTTCCCCCTTACACCTTCCCCAACCCTTGATTTGCATGGCCCATGGGGGTGGAGCTGTGACTAGATAGAAATTATGTTATTTTAGATATTCCTGGCAATTCCATAGAGTCTGGACACATCTTCTTTGCGGAGTCTTCTCTGAGGCTCCTGAATGTTTCTTTGAGACAAGGCCAACTGGAAGCTAACTTGTGAAGAAACACTCAGTTTGGAGTAAGTCAAGTGGATCCCTGTATTTATTTTACGTTATTGTGTTAGAAATGCCTCAATAATCACATACCAGTATAAAGCATTTTGGGTGTACCGCATAAAGTCTCAAGGCTTGTGCATCTGATTATTAGCCATTGACAAATTTGGGGGCCCAGACATATATTCACCCCCCCCCCCCTATTTCATTTGTGATTGGGCCCCCTTCTTTTCCTGTGCTGTCATATCTAACTTACATTTTCTCTTTTACAGATTGCTGATATTGGCAGGAGTGAGAGAGAGGGACTACTAGCTATATGTACAACTGCCATGGCATCTACTTTACAAGCTACATTACATAATGACATGATGTTCTAGTGTAGAGTGGCCAGTTAAAACATGCCAGCAGCATGTTGTTGTACAGATTGCCACTACTACATGCAGCCACCGTCTGTAGTTGTACATATTGCCCCTGCTACATGCTGCCACGGTCAGTAGTTGTACATATTGCCCCTGCTACATGCTGCCACGGTCTGTAGTTGATGTAACAAGGCCCCATGCTGCTTATAAAGCCACTTAGTAAGTAGCAATGCCTTCTGTTGCCAAAGGCCTAACACTGGACCTGGCCCTGGCTGGGTCCAAGGTGGGTATTGTAGAGCCAACCTTAGCTGGTGCACTACATGCCCATAGGCCACCCCTGAACACCAGACCCCCACATGGAGGCAGTTTAATATACAACTACAAGAAGTATGACAATGCTGGAAGCCTGGACCCCGCTGTGCTTCTCAAAGACCGGGTACGGCAACCAAATTATGGCTTGGAGTCAGAGAGCTTGGACGTTAACAACCTACCAAAGTTGAGGTACCACCAGACTGGTAGAAAGGTGCTCGGTACCACTGTCTCTGGTACGGTTGGCACTGAGCCGGAGGTTCACTACACTAACCGCCAGAAAGCGCTGTTGGAACACGACTCTAATTCGCGTGAAAATAGGACTTTATTAGAAGAAAAACTCAAAACTGAATTCAACACTTTATCAAATGAAGACTTCAAACAAAGGCTCAGTGGTCTTACATCACTGGCACCTGTTGACCATCGTCCAACACCACCAGCACAGATAAGAAGTTTAAAGTCCAGACCTCACTCATCTCAACCGGACCAACAAACTACAGAAGTTGATCAGTCCATAGGTGCAAATATCCATCTTGTTCAAAGACACTCGAGTGAGGCGCTCCTGGCCCACTCACAGTATCCGGCAGGTGAGAACCTCTCCGGTTCTGCAGTCCGCAGGAGCCAGTCCCTACACAACCGTTGTGTACAAGAAGAGGAGGGGGACCAGGAGGAGTCTGTGTACCAAGCAAACCCTGGACCTCTTCACTGGAGGCTGTCTCCTCGAATTGTTACACCTCCAGAATATCTACCAGAGCGACCGGTCACCCCATCACTAAGTGATAGTCCCACCCCACCCCCTCCCGAGCCACTCGCTAAACCTGTCAGTAGGGAGTTACTCGACTCAGTTGCCAAAGAGAACAGACAGATTAAGCGACAAGTTCAAAACAGCCTTAAGCGCTTGTTAAAACGGGCTGTGTGGAGCGCAGGCTCAGTGTCCAAGGCTGATGTAAATGCACTGCAGGCACATCTCCGGACAGCTGTGCCGGGGGTGAGCGCGGCTCAGCAAGAGAGGCGAGACTCACTCAACAGCCAGGATTCTGGAATATCCAGCGACAGTGTGACCCGAGATGCTAAAGAAAATGATGTATCTGGCGCAACAATAGGTAAGGTATTTTGAACATCTCAAGCTATGGGTATATTTCACTGGATGGTACAACATATGTGACCTATACTGGGAAAGGGCACCTTATTCCCCCTCAAATAAGGTCCCTTTTCGCAGATCTTGTCACATATACATTACAACTTATCACATAGTAACTCTGAACACAATGACAGCTTGACATTTCACCTGGGGTCATGTTCTCTTGCCGCTCTGATGAACATCTAGAAAGGCTGCAGCAAAATGTGCTGTATCTTTTATTTTAACCACCGACTTAGCATGAAATGGGTTTTTTTTTAACATTAACAAGATTTGGCCCCTAAGTTTGCCAAACGTTTGTTTTAAATGCAAGGAAAAAACTCAAAACATGTATTAAAAACACTTTTTTTTAATGTTCCATAAAATCATTTTTATTTTGGCTTAAAAAAGCAATTCTAATGGAGAAATAATGTAACTTTTTTAGCGCCTCCCACGCTGCGTAGCGGCGGTACCGTGAAGCGGTACGGGAGTGCGCTATGATGATTGCATTTGCCCCATGTGATGAGGTCTCACAATACTGAATACAAAATTACTGAATAGAGAAATTGATCATTGTGAAATCTTCTTTATGTCTGCTTTTATGAGACATGTCATCAAACACTGGTATACCGACATTAACGGCGGGAGGCGTTTTTTTACGCGGTCACAACCGCATTTCTTGTTAAAGGTCACCATGCACGAAAAGCTTAATCTCGGGATAAACCAATATTTACATACTTTAAACTTGTTTTAATCTATGTAAAGAAAATTGTTATGACAAAAGTTGTTATTTTTATAAATATTCCCATTTTTGTTCTGTGCTCTGACAGATGCAGTCCTTGTCTTATCTCTCAGTGAGTGTTTTCACACTCTCCCTCAATGGGGAACCCCAGTCACCCTAAGTGACCAGGGTTGCCTACACTGATAAGGGTACTGATGATGTCATCAGTACCCTTATGCACACACTATCCATGAGGGGCACCACCCCTGTTTTTATTTTAGGCCTTTGAAGAGATTCTCATTATGCTGACAGAATAAGCTCACATGGACCCTTAATGTTGACATATCAATCTATTTCAAATTCCATTTTGTTATATAAAGTATATAGAAGGTTATAAAGTGGAATTTTTCCTTGAAAAGAAACGTACATGTTGTCCTTTAAAAACGTTTTTACAAATGTTGAAAAACGTCAAAAAAGTTTTTACCGGTACGTCAAAAGTATTTTTTAATGATCAAAACTTCTTTTAACACAAGAAAAAAGTTTTTCACAAACTTTTTTTTTATCCAAATCTAATAAAAAATGATTACAAACGTTAAGAATACATTGTTTGCCATATTGGGTAAGCTTCATTCAGCATTTTCATTGAAACCTTACATTATCTGTGCCTGTAGCACCTGTACCTCTTAAGTAAAAACTACGATGAGACTCACAGGTAACATGTAAATTACAATAATTATACAATGTATTAGTTGAATGATTGGCTTTTGACAATGCATGATTACATAATAAAGGAGATTTACAAAGTAAGGATTAGGCCTTGTATAGACTTAAGTAAAGGAAAGCGGATATATAGAAAGAGAAAGACTGAAAGTTACATTAAAAGCAATGTCAAGAATGGAAATCAATTATTGTATTGTATATGTTATGAATGGTTGCACCAGCGCTAGTGCAATCTTATCAATTATTCACAATTGTCATGGTGCATCTTGTGTATTGGCGACAGGAATTAGCCGCAAACATTAAATAGTCTCAAACTAGCTAACCTCTCCATTCACAGCTACCGATAGTCAAATCATGGATCCTATACTCAAACAGAGGAGGAAAAAAAACTCAGCCAACAAACTTAAACAAAAACACAAATCTCGGTCCTCAGGAAAAAAGTCGCGACTAAAGTCTCGACCGGACTCCCAGAAAAGGACCAACAAGGAGGACAGTAACTCTCAGGTGCCAAATGATCAGAAGGCTGGATTACTCAGTCTCCAAGCATATTGCCAGACTATGCAGGTCATCCCTGCTACCCTTCGTCCCAAACCAGAGAAACCTGCAAGTGTCCCTGGAGTACCTGTAAGGTCCTCAACGACAGCAATCTACAAAGAGCGCCTACCCCGTGTTCCACAACCCACCCTCACATGTGATGGCAGTACAGTCAAGGAAAAGGCCATGGAAATGCTGGCTGTGTCCACCTATCCTGCAGCTAACAAAAAGGTCCTTAACCTGGCCAAGGTGTCCCCGCGGAGGTCGTACCCTGAGCCGGGGCGGGTGTACACAGGTGGGGCTGTGGAGGAGGCTGTGAGGCTAACTAAGGTGTATCTGTCTGAAAAACAGTCTGGTATGCTGACTGAGTTTGGTATAGACATTCCCTGTGCACCGCCAGCCACACCAATGCCAGGTGAGGATATCATTTTGATTTTAAAATTCTATATATTTTCTTTTTCTTTGATATATTGGAGAAGCCTTTAGATTTTTTTTTCAAAAGCGTTGTCCAAAATGTTGGTCAATGTTGCTTGCCCACTATTGGACCCATAGTAAAAGGGGGCGATCCTGAGGTCTCCAATTTGTATGTATGCACATTTCACTTATCTCTCTGGGAGTCATACAGTGCGTTTGGGCCTACATGTTAACGTTAAAGTCGAGAAAGTTGCATGGATGGGTCATATCAAATTCAATCTTCCCATATACCCTAAGTACGTCGAATGTTACTCGTGATTTTCTTGTGCCTCTTGGAGATGCTCCAGAAGTGCATCAATACAAGAGGGTCTGCATGATGCATGAATCGATACCCTGGGCAGTAAAATCACCAGTGCTGTATTCATGCATTATGGCAATCAAAGGGCATGATGCATTTATGCATCAGTGACCCTTTACGCATCAATGCTAAGTGCATTAACATGGCATGATGCCTTTTGATGACAGGATGCATCAACATTATTCTAGTGAATAACTCACCAGTTTTGTTTCATGCATCATACATATACACTCCCTCCCCAAGGCCATTTATTTCACGATGTACACCATACCTTTCTTCTACAAGGTCCTCCTCTGCCATACTCAACCATGTTGTTGTTTTTTTGCAGAGGTTCTGAAGCGTGTGGAGTACATCCCTAGCATGTTTGATATCAGGGTAAGTATGTAACATTCATCATAAAAACAGCTTGCACTATTATGTGAGTGAGCATTAAATCATGCTTAACTAAGAATTGAATCACATGTTCAATATAACATCATGAACCCTTTAAGGGCAAGTAATGCAGGAGTGCATCATGCTGAGTGGGGGGTTGATGCAATAATGAAGTGATGGCGAGTCTTCTCGCCAGCACTTGTTCTCTTCATTGGTGCATCATGTAGACCCTTCGGGAGGATCAACCACATAGGGTATGTAACGTATGCGCTTGGCGCCATCTTGTGCGTAGAATGTTGGGGACCGGAAGTTGAGTGATATTAGGGAATAAACGTCATTCTAGCACGAGGCACCGAATTGTAAGGTCTTGGTTCTTCCTTCAACTCATTACAGGGTATGCATGAATGTAGCCCTGACAAGTTACTCAACCACATAGGGTATGCATGAATGTAGCCCTGACAAGTTACTCAACCACATAGGGTATGCATGAATGTAGCCCTGACAAGTTACTCAACCACATAGGGTATGCATGAATGTAGCCCTGACAAGTTACTCAACCACATAGGGTATGCATGAATGTAGCCCTGACAAGTTACTCAACCACATAGGGTATGCATGAATGTAGCCCTGACAAGTTACTCAACCACATAGGGTATGCATGAATGTAGCCCTGACAAGTTACTCAACCACATAGGGTATGCATGAATGTAGCCCTGACAAGTTACTCAACCACATAGGGTATGCATGAATGTAGCCCTGACAAGTTACTCAACCACATAGGGTATGCATGAATGTAGCCCTGACAAGTTACTCAACCACATAGGGTATGCATGAATGTAGCCCTGACAAGTTACTCAACCACATAGGGTATGCATGAATGTAGCCGTGGCAAGTTACTCAACCACATAGGGTATGCATGAATGTAGCCCTGACAAGTTACTCAACCACATAGGGTATGCATGAATGTAGCCCTGACAAGTTACTCAACCACATAGGGTATGCATGAATGTAGCCCTGACAAGTTACTCAACCACATAGGGTATGCATGAATGTAGCCCTGACAAGTTACTCAACCACATAGGGTATGCATGAATGTAGCCCTGACAAGTTACTCAACCACATAGGGTATGCATGAATGTAGCCGTGGCAAGTTACTCAACCACATAGGGTATGCATGAATGTAGCCCTGGCAAGTTACTCAACCACATAGGGTATGCATGAATGTAGCCCTGACAAGTTACTCTACCACATAGGGTATGCATGAATGTAGCCCTGACAAGTTACTCAACCACATAGGCTATGCATGAATGTAGCCGTGGCAAGTTACTCAACCACATACGGTATGCATGAATGTAGCCCTGACAAGTTACTCTACCACATAGGGTATGCATGAATGTAGCCCTGACAAGTTACTCAACCACATAGGCTATGCATGAATGTAGGGGGTCTAGACCCCTAAAATCGACAGTGTGACATGGCCTTTTCTTAAAATCGACAAGGGACATAGAGCTCTAGTGACAAGGACAGGGGAGAAAAAAAGATAATGACATGTGACATGGTCCTTTCTTAAAATCGACATGTGACATGGAGCTAAGTGACAAGGACAGAGGAAATTACAAATTTAGTGACATGTGATATGGGTTTTTCTTAAAATCGACAAGTGACATGGGGACCCCCCATCTAGACCCCCAATGTAGCCCTGACAAGTTACTCAACCACATAGGATATGCATAGATGTAGCCATGACAAGTTACTCAACCACATAGGGTATGCATGAATGTAGCCCTGACAAGTTACTCAACCACATAGGGTATGCATGAATGTAGCCCTGACAAGTTACTCAACCACATAGGTTATGCATGAATGTAGCCCTGACAAGTTACTCAACCACATAGGGTATGCATAAATGTAGCCCTGACAAGTTACTCAACCACATAGGGTATGCATGAATGTAGCCCTGACAAGTTACTCAACCACATAGGTTATGCATGAATGTAGCCCTGACAAGTTACTCGCCAGGGTTGCAATTATGCATCATGGTGAATACTGATGCATTAATGCATTAGCAGCCCTTCGAGGGCTAGGGTTGGGCTTACAAAGCCTTGTATTGGCATCACTCTCAGCATATAGATTTACAATAAAAATAGTATTATGTTGATACTCTGAGCACACTTGTCTGAACTGCTCTTAGAGGGATTGGATGCTAAACACAAACCATCAGCCATGATCAGGTAGAATCTTCACAATCTGAAATAACTTCAGTCGTGTGCATACATTGGGGCAGGCTTCCTACACCAGAAAGGAAAAAGCATTAAAAATTAAAGTGATCCTCACGAGCTGAGTACAGCTCAGAGGTTTAGCGCATATTGATCAGAGAGGTAGGCCACGTCCCAGTAGACGAGCAATATAGAGACTCGACTCCCGGTACACAAGTGTTTCCTGGGGACGAGGTAACTGGTACTATAAGCCTCGTTACCTACTGCCAAACTACCGCCCTCTTGGGGCATTTGACCACTCTCAGGATTCCTGTCAGGATGGCACTGCTCCTGTCATCTCAAGAGCAAGCTTTTGTCCACTTGATACAATGCAACTCTTTTCTGATACCAAAAATGAAATTGGTATCAAAACAAATTCATTCTCAACATGTCATTTTCACATTATTGAGCCCCTATATACAGAGAATTACCACTCCCTATTTTTGAGGTGCAAAGAATTACGGTCTTTCATCTTTGAGCCCTTATCACCCCTGCACCTAAAGGATATTTAGCAGTCGGTACCCTGTTTCTATCTGAGTTCCCACCATGGGAGTGTTTGCATGTGTAGGTCCAACCACATGAAGTATTAATAATACACCAGCACCATATACTGCAGTGTGTGGTGATACAATAACTCTGGGTAATTAGGAATCAATAGAAACTCATTAACACAGCAGGAATTGTGTGAACTGAACCTGGTATTGATGGTCTACTGTGAGATCTGGTGAGCAATCCCAAAAGTTTGGAGATGTTTTGTGTGAAAGCGTTGGTAATAAACGTTTCTTTTACGTTTACAAAACTTTTTGTTCATTAATTTAAAAAACAACAACACACGTTTGAACGTAATAAAAACATTGTTTTAATGTTAAAATTAAGCTTTTTTTTATCCTACAATAAAACGTTTTTACAAGTCTAATATCCCCTAAATCCCTGCGTAAAACTTATAGGACCTCAATTAGATCTTTTCTTCTATAGTCTAGGGGGTGAATATTAACAACAGGGGGGGGGGGGGGCTGGTGGCTTTGTGGGGGGAGGGGGCCAAAAAGAAATAGACCCTCCAGGAGGGTATTTCTGGTTAAATAGGCACCCTCCTAAACGTTTAGGGACCTCCCTAAATGCAATTCTAGTTTCTCGTGAGACCACCCTAAATTTAAAACTCATTTTGGGGGGGGGGGGGTGTGTGCATAAATATTTATTCAGGGGGTGTGGATGGGGGGTCCCCCATGTCACATGTCAATTTTAAGAAATGGTTATGTCACATGTCACTTAAATCCCCATGTCCCATGTCACCTCTAAGAACCTCTCATGTCACATGTCGATTTTAAGAAATGGTTATGTCACATGTCACTTAAATCCCCATGTCCCATGTCACCTCTAAGAACCTCTCATGTCACATGTCGATTTTAAGAAATTGCCATGTCACCATGTCAAATTTAGTGGTCCACACCCATTATTCAACTTTTCTAGTTTCTTGTGATTTAGGTATCTGCCTAAATTTGCCCTAAGTGTGAAAATTTACACCTCACCAAAGTAGGTGTACCTAAAGCAAAGTCAGGCATATTTCGGTATGTAGGGAGGTGTGTAAATTGAAAGTCTTGCCTAAATTTATGCACATCCATTTATGGACATTGCTATACCTGTGTTAACCTCATGTCCTCACTGGTACCACTAGTGGAATGTCTAAGTAGCGGGTAGCCTACATGAGTAGAAAATGGGGGTAGGGGGGTAGCTTGGGTACCTGTAGAAGATATCTTGGAAGGATCAGTGGGCAATCAGGCTACAGGCAGGGGGGCTTGATCGAGGGCTTAATCCCAGTCCATCCCTGTCCTCCAAGCACAGGGGCATGATGCGTCAATGCAGCACCAGTGAGTTATTCGCCAGCTAATCGCCCGGGCACAGAAGAGATGGTCTTTGCCCGGGGCTAAGCGCTTGCATCAGCCCCCCCCCCTTTTCACATGGGGCGTCCCGGCTGTCTGTTTGCCGACCTCTGCAGAGACCGAGACCCACCCCTGGTTCTTTTAATTTCTGCCCCTGCTGTCGGCCAGAGAGGACTGTAGGGCGCAACTCTCTTCGATTAAGAGCACTAAACAAAACACCATGAAAGTTACATATCTGGTATGATACATCAATACAACACCAGCGAGTTACTCTCTGACATACTTTCCCGATTCACAGCAAGATTTAGGCAGGTATTAAGGAAATACTGTAAATCATCAGACTCCCCCCTATTGTTAGGGAGATGAACTTAATTTATGATGTCACACAAGGAATTCCCTGGGGTTTTCCAGCAGTTTCTCAACTTTTACATTGGAACCGGGAGATATATGTAGAGAAATTTTAGGCAAATGACTAAATATTTAGGGAGTTGCTATATTTAGCAAATTTATCCAAGTCGAAATTTGACCCTAAATTTATGCAGTTTCTAAATTTCTCCTAAATTACTTGTGTGCCTATATCGGATTTAGCAAGAAAAGGCCTCCAGGGGTGGGCAAAATGAAATTTGATCCTCAAGAGAAGGTGGGCAAAAGGTTTTTTCCCATGTGCAAACCCATCACTCACTCCCTGTTGTTAAGGATTTTGCAACAAATATACCATTTATCCATTTCCAGTCTCAGAGAGCTGTAAAATCTAAACTGGAGGTCATAGACAGACATGAAAAGAAGAAAAAGGAGAAGCAGATGGAACAACAGGTGAAAAGGGACAAAGTGACACAGAAGGAGCAGATCAGAGACAACAAGCGACAACAACGCTTACAAGTAAGTACCATAATGGCTCACTTAAAATCTCAAATAATCGCTGGTCTTGAATAAGCGCCGGGGTTATAAGGGTTTTGAAATTAATCTTAAACACTAAAACAGTATTCAAATAAGTACTTGTCCTGTATAAGTGTCAGTGGTGTTGCAGCAAGAGGGAGCATGTCACCTGATCACCTGTCACTAAAAAAGGATAGCAGACACTTGGTACCCCTGGAAAGCCCAGACCGAGTACATTACAGCCCTGGCCTTTGTACGAATGAGCTCAGGGGACGAACTTGGCAAATCAGTAATAAATAAAAAAACGTTTGAAAATGCAATTTAATCATAATAAAATAGGAATAAAATGCTATACCTACAAATATCAATTCTATCTACACATTTGGCATAGGACTACAAAAATGTATAATGGAAAATGTATAATGTATAATGGGAGACTTGTATGGATAATATTTCAAGTTTCTTTTAGGCCATACGGCAAAGGTCAAATATCAGGGAATTGGGGTATAAGTATGACCACAATATATTACCTATAAGGTAATTTCTGGATGTACATGGTGACAATCACAAGACATAAATTAATGACCTTTGGAAATGCCAGAGGTAATAGGGCAAAGGTCAAAAATCATGTTTATGCATAGATACTTGTGACCATGCTCATGTTGTTCCCTCACTGAAGCCTCAAGTATATGCAGTGTGCAGTGCCTTTCTTTTCTAGTCATAGATTGCAGTATCAAGGTCAAGCTTAAGGTGAAGGTGAAGGTCCCTAGTCCCGTACTGATTGTTCTCTGTACTGTTGTATGATTGGTGAATACATTATGTCCCTTGTGCACAACCACCGGTCAGTAAAACTAATACCCAATACATCATTAGAAAACCAATTTCTATTGTGCTAGTCATTCGCCAATGGCAAATTAAAGTGCATTTTGGCTAACGAAATTCTATCAAAATTTGTCCCCCTCAGTGAACCATGTCTGAGTGATCAAAGGCCATGGTTTGTCTGGCCCTGCCTATGGGACCAGGCAAATGAAAGAATACTTGCTATCCTTCGAGAAGAGTAGGGGAATGAAGCCCCGGTAGCGGTTTTCCCCTCACCCCTCCTCATAGATGCTGTCATTCATCTCATAGATTCCGTCATTCATAGATGCGGTCACTGCTGTGTTGGGCAAGCAGCATAATAAATACCTGTCTAGCTGTTTAGGACAAGCAGCTTTTAAATATCTGTCCCAAATGAGAAAGATAGGACTTGATGTCCAATCAAACCACAGAAATGTCTGCTAACTTTTAAGTACTATTAGTGGACGTAAAAATCAACCAAACCAAACCAAACCAAAATGGGAAGATCCCCAATAAACCTTGATTGATGGGTGAGGTATAATCTAAAAAAGAATTCAATAATAATAATGATAATCAAAAGACAATGCCAGGATGTATGTAATTTCTACACAGGATGATACAGATTTTAGGGGCAGGCTAAGTGATGACTTAGGATCGTCTATGACGACCCCATGACACCCACACACTCAAAAGTTAACAAAGGGTCCAATTTCTAACAAATCTACATACACCATTACCATCTTGATCTCTTAATATGGATTATGGAATAATACTGTATCTACAGATAGGCAGATACTGCATGAAATTCTCTTTCCAATGATATATTACATGCCTGTACATGTATTGGACTAGGGGGTCTGTATGATCTGACCCTGGCCCAGGCAAAGTTGGCCTTCAAATTTCGCCAATTTGACGAATTTTCATGGATTTTGTTAGCCAAAAGGCACTTTAATTTGCCATTGATGATTTGGCGAATGGCTAGCACAAACCTAGAAATTGGTTTTCTAATGATGTATTGGGTATTATTACCAGTACTGACCAGTGGTTGTGCACAAGGGACATAATACCATAAAACCCCGCTTATAAGCCGGCCCTGGTCATAAGCCGGAGGGTGAGTTCAGGGATATCCTATAAGCCGATTTTAGGGCCAAATTTTCCCAATTTTGTCTTTAGTCTATTGTATTAAAACCCCGGTCATAAGCCGGGGGTAGAGTTGGGGGGGAATTTAGAAGCCGATTTTACTCAAAAATAGAAAAAAAATCCGGCTTATGACCGGGGTTTAACGGTAAATTCACCAATCATACAATAGTACAGAGAACAATCAGCATGGGACTAATGACCTTCACCTTCACCTTAAGCTTTACCTTGAAACTGCAATCTATGACTAGAAAAGAAAGGCACTGCACACTGGAAGGGTAGCTCCGAGCCTTGTCCACCACTGGCGTGTCATATCTCTGTTATCTAGGTCAACCTCTCCCCAAACTGCTACCTGACTTCCGGTTTCTGTATTAACAATAGACTTATTATAAGGCTGGTTGTAATAGTAAAGACCAAGAGTCAAATTTCTTTAGAAATAATCGATCTAAAGGCATAAAACTTTAGGCAAGTAATCTAAGGGGAGGTGGGGTCACTATGTATAGATTTAAAGCAATTTGGTCCAGTAGATTCTGAGAATTCTTTATCAATTTTGGAGATGACTGTCTGAAATCCTACAGCACATCTTGTATGGCCCAAACCTTTTTGGCCAAACATAAGGTTTATCAATATGAAACCATTGATATCATCAAAACACTTTTTCTAACAATAAATTTGATAATCTTGGGGAGCTACCATTATACTCCAGCAAATCCACATTTTCTCAAAAATGGTAATCCAGGTGGTGACCTACCTTTCCTCAAGAGATCAAAAGACATTTCCATGATAACTCCATGTAGGGCACAGTAAGGATCTATAATTGTATACATGAATACATAAATGCTATGTACTATGATTATATCCATGAGCACTGGTTTATAATCTCCTATACTTTATGTGCAAAGTCTTGGCCATCCTTTATCTGAACATCCATGCAAAATATTAGAACATATCATTCATTTTCTGATTATCGGTATGTTCATTGTATCTTTCTCTCCAGCTTACTACATGTGTGTTGTTCCAAGGAATTAGAGCACCTGTATGTCTATGGTTGTACACCTGACTGAAACCCAACAACTGACTCGGTGCATATACATAGATACATGTAGTTGTAGCTCAGCCTCCACACCTGAAGGTGTGGTGAGTGATGCCCCATGCTAATCCTCACCTTTGAAGTCAATATCTAAGGAGGCTCTGTGAAGTACCGTATTCTCCCGCGTAGAAGACGCGCTGCGCGTATAGGAGGCACTCCAAACACAGTAGAGGCATTTTTGCGTATAAGACGCACATTTTAAGGTTGAAATTTGTAAGATTAGTACATTTCTATAGTAAAAGTACCCCTCGTATAAGACGCACACCCAACTTGAAAAAATCCTAAAAGATGCACCAGGCATTTGTTTGGCATAGAGGACGCGTCTTATACGCGGGAGATTACGGTAGTATGAATGTGTACATAGAAGGGTGGTAGTAGCATAATTTGGGTCATTCCCATGGTTGTTAATAGATAGCCAAATCCATTATAACAGGATTCAGCAGGTGTGTAAAGAGATTTTTCTGTTTTAACTCACCCATCAACAGATATGTTGACTCCCATAAGAAAGAATGTGGCTTATTCACAGGAGTTTATGGTATGCCCACATGACATTTTACAAATAGAGGTTAAGGTGAATTATCAATTATGTCATGTACTTTGTAGATCTAACCATAATTTTGTCTACTAGAAAAACAGGAAAATTAGTGAATGTATGGTCTTCAGGTAGCTTTTTTTCAATAATGACCATAAACTCCCCCATTGAATGAACTAATTTCTCTAGATGTACAAGGCCAAATGACTTGCTGCTTGGTCAATGTCTTTCCTGGTGCCTTTACATGATTTGCTACATGTTTAAAAGATATTGGTTAAGAATTAACAGAGAAAACTGGCATTTTCTGCACCATGATTGTCAGCCTTATGGTTATTCCAATGGTAAATACCAAAACCGGAAGTGGGGTAGCAGTTTGGAGCTGGGTTGACCCAGATAATGAACATATTGACCTAATAACGGGTGCACGCACTCCAGATATATGTATATACTCTCTGTATGTACCTTTCCGAGTTACCTGAGATATAAATCGCTTCAACACTCGTATAATCATGTCTATTCCTTTATCACATTTCAGATATACGCATTGAACAAAGTGATGACGGCGTGGGAAAATGAAAACTTTATCAACTTTTGTTCAGCTAATGGCATAAACCCGGATTTGTGACACCGACTTCCCTCCAGTGGTGGTGCTTAGTGAAAATATAACCAAGGCCGAGCTAGTAATTAATGAACTATTTGAAAAAGACAAACTATTTGTTTCTCTCATGGTGTCAAGCAATAGAAGTTCCTCTGTTAGAGACGGGGTTTCTATAGCCCCACTTGATAAGACTATAATTTGGGGGAGAGAATGATCTTTTATAATTGCTATATGGAGATGGACACTCACTGGGATCTCATATTGAATCTTTTAAAAAGCCATATTTGCTATACAAGGTACCATAATCTCCCGCATAGAAGGTGCACCCCCAACCCAGAGAAGGCTGTTTCCTGAGGGTAGATTTTTGTAAGTTAAGTACTGTTCTATAGTAAAAATACCCCGCCCCTATAAGGCGCACCCCAAAGTCAAAGCAATGTCCCTCCCGCGTATATGACCCAGCAGCATTTTGTTTGGCGTATAAGACGCGCCTTATACCCGTGAGATTACGGTAAGTTAATTGACTGATGGCTGTTCAATTATGACTACCATATCATGATTTGGAAGCAGAACTCATCATATCAGCTAAACATTGCTCAATCTAATAAAAAATATTCACTACAGAGTACCTTTTTAAGCCTTGTTTTCAGTGTAGGGTATCAAAGGAGGTACAGAATGACTTACAAGGCTGGAACTACGGGAATGGTCATTATTTATCAACGGGGGGGGGGGGGGGGGGGAGGAAATGGTCGTGGTGAGTTTTTGTGTGGACGGATCAAAATTTTTCACGCCCCCTTCGACAGCAGTCAAAACTTTTTGTGCTCCCTCCCACCCCACGCTAATGCTGAAGGCGTGGAAACTTTTTGCGCCCTTCTTTAATCTATAGTAGCGCTTATTTGCTATTAAGAGTTTTTTACCCCATCTCGTCCCCCTCCCCACCCCTTGATAAATAATGATCACTCCCCAGAGGGGGGACAGAGCACTGCCGCACACATGAGGCCCACACACCTTCATGTTTTGTTCCTAGCATTATACCCAATTAATTAGACATTTCCTAATGCCCATGTATAAGCCGCACCTCCTGGAACTGGTTTTGGAAGAATTTCCAGATTGTGCAGTTCCTTTCTCCAGATGGTGTTTTGAATGAGTTTTACAGGGTGGAAACAAACAAACAAACAAACAAACCTTCCAAAATTTAAGCCCCCCCCCCTCCCACCCTTATAAATGCAAGTCACAAAAATGACCCCTTCAGACTTAAAACTTCTGAAAATCAGGAAAATCCCGTAAAGTCCCATGCCTGGCACTTTGAATCAGGGAGCATATTATATCTCGCAGGAGCAACAGCTTATACATAGGAGTAAAGGTATCTTCTTAATGAAGCAGCTTTCTTCCTCTCATCATACCATAAAACCAGTCATAAGCCGGATTTTTTTTTTTTTTTTTTTTTTTGACCAAAATCGCCTAATTTTCTCCCAATGTCTTCCTTGGCTTATTATAGATTATAGTGAAAACCTTTAAAAAAAAGTGTCCCAAAATCGGCTTATAGCTTTTTCCTTTAGCTCTACCCTGGCTTATGACTGGGGCCAGCTTATGACTACAGTTTTAAGGTAGATCAACACACAGACTTGAAATACATTGTCGGTCGATATTTTTATTAGACGGCATCTGCTGGAGTACATGACAAGCACGTTTTGTCGCCCAACTTATCAATTGCACAAATAACTCCTTAGAGTAAAAACTTAAGTAACTGGAGGCAAGCTATGAATCCATAAAATAGACACACTTCTTCCTTTTCCTATATCTAATATATTTTACAACTACAAGTATGAGACATAACACATGAAACAATTTGCAGGAGGGAATAACAGATTTTCTATTTTATATCCAGTTACCTCATATGAATCATTAACAAAGACAGTTTATTTGATTGGCGTAGAAACAAGTTATCCTATACAAATCACTGGTCTGAGACACATAACTTAGCGTTCTACCCTTTTTTCCTTTGGTGTTACCGCAATACTAACATTCCTCTCTTAAACGAGGAGAAGAGATAGAAGCAGGCAGAGCTCAAGTCAACATGATGCAAAACATATTAGGCCACTTGTAAACACACGAAAAAGAGTTGTCATCATTGCTGTCCGAGACTAGATTTATTCGACAGCATTGATTGTCTAATTAGAAAACCTCAAGACTTTACGCAGGAGGAAGGTTTGTCAACTGATGTAGGTGATCTAGTGGTTCACACCATGTATGAAACTTTTAAGTTCTACAAAGGTAGCATGTCAGAAACTAAAAAACACAGCGGGAGTATTTGTCTTTATACCGTTGTACCATAACAGAGTTAATATTTAAACCGGTGTAAGGTCAGGTACACAGATAGCTTTGGCAAAAAAAAAGGGGAAATATTGGGGATTTACATGTATTGTATTAGATACGTGGCCAGATTATCAAGGTTTGATTGTAGCAGTTTCATCTGAATTATGCAATTTTATAATTGAGATAACATACTGAGAAATCTAGATCTTGGTACACACAGTCAAGGGGGATTTTACTTTAGACACGACATCACTTTAACCCTTTAAAGACTGCGTATGCATGAGCTATGAGTGCCTTATGATGCTCCAATGAAGTGCTGGCAAGTCTGCTCACTAGCGCTTCATCGGTGCATTATGCCGATATCTGGGAGTGTTTTAACCCCATAGGTTCGCCATGCAGCACTTGAAAGCAGCGCTGACAAGTTTCTCGCCAGGGTTGCATTCATGCATCATGGTTACCGAATGGCATATGCATTAGCAGACCTAAACCAAACCCTTGGTTCAGATCCATCGGTCGGCATGATGCACCAATGCAGAACTGGACTTGCCAGAAATGCATAGCCAATTCTCAACTTTTCCAACAGCACAGAGGTACACCCTCTAGGTTTTCTGAATTTAAAGGAAAATAGTGCTACATGAATTTGTTAAAAAATATTCTTGTGTGTGTGTGTGGGGGGGGATGTACAAACACAAGAGTGTAGCTTCTATATGGGGTTTAACAGTAATCTAATTTTGACAGTGTATCGTCCACCCTGTCCTTATATACTTTAATATATTCAATTTAAACATAAAAGTATATATCACTTTACTTTACATGCTAATGTACATGTAGGTTAACAATAAGCCGGGGAGCATACAAAACAATCGCTCGTATGGCCCCTCCTCTCTACCTGGGCCTAATACTATGAGCGTTTAACCGACAACTGACTTAGATATCATATTCTGACCATAGATAAGATGATCCTTTACTTTCAAGTTTTTACCCATATTTAATTAATTCAAAACAAGTATGCAATTGATTTCCACATGTTTACAATGGCAGCACAAAAAGCCTACTAAAATGAATAAAAATGGGCAAATTTGGTTGCAAATGAATAGACGATGTAACATGCATCTCTTGTTGCCTGTGAATTAAAATCAAGTATCAATTTGAATTCAATGGATGGATAGTTTCTATCGCAGTGCCTGGTAAAGCACCGGGACTTAGACCAAGTAGTCTCAAAGAATTGCTGGTCAGCTGGTCTTGTAGATAGGTATTAAAATTTGTAATTGCCCGGGCACTTAAACAGGCCACTACAGTAAGTTGGAAATGTACTCAAGATACCAGCTCAAATATAGATAGGATTAAGGAAGGTCTAAACTTCACAAATCTGTAAGTAGTAACATTGGGTGATAAATAAAATCTTATATCATGATACAACCGTTGATGGAAACCGGATGGCTTTGAATGCTTAGCTTTTAATCTTTGACCTAGGAACTCTACCAGATCTGGGGAATAAACATGGCAAGAATTTAACTAAGCATGAGGAAAGTTTTATCATAAAAGATTAAAATACACAAGCGCATTTCTTGTACATTAAGTTAAGGCCAGTCCAAATAAAAAAGTATGGATTTTCATTTTTAGAAAATGAAGGGGGAGGGCGAAATTTTTATTTTATTTTTCTTGGAAAATATATCTGTCTATGGATTCTGCATGTTGAAGATGTGGAGAGGGAATTTTTTTTTTTCTTTCTTTTTTTTTTTTGGGGGGGGGGTTCCTTTGCTCATATGTTCTATTTTTTTTTTTCTAAATGCAGCATACGCCTATGTAATGACCCCAGTGAAATGTTTACCTATCCAATGAGTGGTCTGCCTTTTCTGTACTTTCAGTGGTTGACTATGTAGCTCATTGCAAAAAAAAAAATAAAAAAAAATAAAAAAAATAAAAAATAAAAAACCGGCAAATCCAGAAAAATGATGCGAGTGGAATCCATAGACAAATAAATTTTCTTAAAAAAAAAATAAAGTTTGTATTTTGGAAAATAAGATGCGGAAAATCCATAGACCTAATATCAGGTGTGGCCTAATATCAGGTAGAGTAGACAATACATGGGTCAATACATTTTGTATTTTACCATAATATCTAGCGTATAATTTGTGCCAATACGTTAGGATAGACCCTTCCCGTGACAAATTTTTAAGTAGTAGTTTATTGGGTAATATTTTGGCCTGCCTCAAGTTAGGCTGCACCTTATAGGAGAGGATTTCCTAATAAGCAACAACATAAAAATATCACTGATATTACCCGGTATTGTGTTATTATAGTTGCCATAAAGTGAACCGGCATATCGGTATATTTCCCATAGATTTCTGTTTTTGCCCAACGCTGAAGCATTACAATACTGAAGTACCGTAATCTCCTGCGTAGAAGACGCGCTGCGCGTATAAGACGCACCCCAAACCCAGCACATGCATTTTCGCGTATAAGATGCACATTTTAATACTGAAATTTGTAAGATTAGTACATTTCTATAGTAAAATTACCCCTCGTATAAGACACCCCCCCCAACTTCAGAAAATCCTATAAGACGCACCAGCATTTTGTTTGGCCTAGAGGACGCGTCTTATACGCGGGAGATTACGGTAATCATGATTTAGCCCCAGGTGCATCTGTAAGGTCTGGATATAACTCAGGGTGCGCCTTTTATGCCAGGTAATACAATACTTGTATATCAGTGTCACTAGTCTCTGTGTTCCCTTTTTACCACTCTTTTAGATACACACATTCTAACCAACTACAGTCTGTGATTGTAAGTCAAGTTCAGACACTGAAATCATCTTAAGACAAACATGTAACATCACCAACATAACCATTGGCGGCATTAACTCTTTAAAGGCCGCTGATGCAGGAGTGCATCATGCCCATTGGTCGTCATGATGCACCAATGAAGTGCAGGCGAGACTGCTCACCAGCAGGCGAGACTGCTCACCAGCACTTCATTGGAGCATCATGTTGACCCTAGAGGGTTGATACATATACTTCAAGGTCAGCTTGATGATGCTCCAATGAAGTGCAGGCGAGAAGTCTTCTTCACTGGTGCATCATGACGACCAATGGGCATGATGCATTAATGCATCAGCGTCCCGTTAAGAAGTTAATAGAACCTGGAAATTCACTACTTCAGATCCCCATTTTGCAGGATTTAACATAAATAAAAATGGAAATCTCTTCAAAAAAACCAGAATTTCCTTTCTAAAACAGGAAAAGTGGCATCAGTGCGCACAAGCTAACCTCTTCCAACCTCTGTTGTGGTGTCACCTTTAACAAGCCTAAATGAAAGCACCTTTTTCCTCGCACCATGTTTTCATGAGGCGAGATCCCTTACACACTAGGACCACATGTCAAATATATACATTTATGTTGCCCCATTATTCAATGCTTTTGAATTTGACGAGTATTACCTTTCAATATTTAACTATTTAAATATTTAACTATTTGTCTTTGACCCAATACAACGATGAATGTCAATGGTCACCTTTCTTGGGTGACACTGCTGTCTTTCGTTGAACGGAATATATGTATGCTATAAGCCTCGGTGTAGTATAAAAGGAGACATAAACGCTGCCATGATACACGTTTAACAAATCAGCTAGAGGGTTATAGTAGTCCAGCATACATGTAATATTTGGTTTTATAATAACACAGGGTAGGATTAACAATACAAGTAGACAAACACGCAGACAGACACATTGCAACACCAGACTGGGGTTACACACTTTTAAGGCAGTGATATTCCAAACTTCATCCTGGTTCTTAAGGTGGTTTGTCCCTTATAGTTTACAAACAGAACCTTTTTCAGTCTGAACTTGCACAATCCAAACAAAAATTACTTATCGGGTCTGGTGCTTATTCATGTGATAACGGCATCAGTATCTGTATCTCAGTATCTGATAACAGTCTGTTATAATGGCGGTGATGCTACACACAGCCGCAGTGGAAGTCGTCGGTTTCACTGATGGCAGCCATGTTAACACCAATACACATGGCGTGGAACCAACCATCACAGTCATCACACTGCACCTGGAACAACATCAACACTTACTGTTAGTATCTTGGTGCCACACAGACTGAGACAACTTTATACATCATCACATGAAAACTAAGCATTGTGGAGCTCAGCATAAGGTCATGGCTCGCCTCATTTTCTGAGTTTTTCCAATTGAAAATCCATTGGACCACAAAAAGTTCTAAAGAGAGAAAAAAAAGGAAGAATTCACACGGTCGCACCATATTTTTTGACAACCAAAACCCATTAGTCTTATAGAGCAACTTTTTTTTTTGGTGTAGTCTTACCAATTTAAAGATACCGTAATCTCCCGCGTATAAGGCGCAGCCCACATATAAGGCGCACCCCCAACTAAGGGAGGCCTGTCCCACGTATAAGGCGCACCCCTAAGGGCAGATTTTTGTTAATTTAGTACTATTCTATAGTAAAAATACCCCCCCCAATAAGGCGCACCCCAAACTCAAGGCAATGTCCCTCCCATGTATAAGACTCAGCAGCATTTTGTTTGGCGTATAAGAAGCGCCTTATACGCGGGAGATTACGGTAGGTTCTGTCTTTATAAAGCTTCCTCCGCTACTCAGGGTGATCTAGCCAGTAACTAACATGAATGTTTTTTGACCTAGTGAAGTGATACCTTCAAGTTGATGCGTATAAGATACGACTTATATCCTAGGATTACTTCACCTCTGTCCTATAAAATTTAGACCAACTCCAGGCGCGTCTCATATGCATGGATAAACAAAATCTAACCTCAGGTGCATCCTATAGGATTTCGTCCAATTCAGGGTGCGTCCTATATGTGAGGTGCATCTTATTCAGGAGGTTTTACGGTATTTGTTATCATGAATGATGCAAAAAGCAGCAGTGGGACATCACTTACAGTGTATTAGAAAACACAAACAAGTTTGTTTGGAACTCACTGAATAAAAAAGTAATTACCGCAATTCTCCTGTATAAGCCACGGCTTACACCAGAATCCAAATCAAAATTAGGCTTATAGGACCAACCAAAAGAAGGGGTGTAGATTATGGGGGGGGGGGGGTTGGTGGCTTATACAAGAAAATTTACAGTAGTGTACAACTTACCCAGTCGACGGCTTCACTAACTGGCCTTGCACAGTCTTCCGCAGCGCACGGATCCCCGTCATAGTGCCAGTCATATTCCTCATTGCTGCCAGCGTCTGGCTCTACCGTGACTGTCGACCGTGCACCTCGAGAACCCCGCCCCCTTTTTGGAGTGACACTCGCTTCTCCTGTAACATCAATCCTCATATATAAACATACTTTCAGACACTGAAAAAAGACTACCGTAAAAATCCCTCCTATAATTCGACCCCTCCTATAAGTCGACACCCCAACTTTTGATTTTAAATCGACTTATACAAAAAAATTATGCAAAAAAAAAATCACCTCCAAGTCACCCCCCACCCCAACTATAGCAAATATGAAGGATTTTGGCCCGATTTTCGACCCTTAAACCAACTACCGTAATCTCCCGCGTATAAGACGCAGTGCGCATATAAGACTCACCTAGAGTTTTGGAAAATTCTCAAAAAAATGAAAAATTCATAACTTTGGTTCTACTGAGTGAATTTTCAAAATTTAAAAACCTGTGTGTAGCTTGGGCCTTTATGCCCTATTATGACCATTATGGCATGTAACATATCAAAAGAAAGGTCTTTGTGTGTCCTATTTGTGGATCCAAGGAGAACTAAAACCCCTCGTATAAGACGCATCTTATACGCGGGAGATTACGGTATTTCCAAAGGAAATTAACAGAATTTTTAAATGATTTTCTTATATGGTATCATAACTTGAATTTAGCTTGTAATATTAATAATTCACGCGAAATCCATGTTTGATGTAAAACAAATGAACCAAAAAGTCAAAGAAATGTGACCAGTTAAGATTTCTATTTGGCCAGCCCATTTTCAACATTACATTTGTCAAAACCCAGCCTTTAAGTCCACCCATCTTTGAGAATATAATTTGACTTAAATGAAAAAATAATGCATTAAAAAAAAAATCGACTTATAGTAGGGGTTTTACGGTAATCTATTATCTCACACTGGGGGGGGGGGGGATACTTATTTATAAATCTGAGGGGCGATGATTCAAATAACCTAACAAAAATTTCTATATGTGGAGATAGATAATTTCTTCTTCAGCCACTAACGGAAAACCAAAAAGGTGACAAAAACCTACCTTATCTTAATTAATTTTACCTGAAAATACCATGGGCATATTGGTGGCGTTTTGAAAAAATAGAAGATCAGTTTCCTATAAGCCAAGTCTTTTCTCTGAATCGTGTTTGGACTCAGAAAAGTGACAGTTTTTTGGTACGCTACACATACCTGTGGATTTCCGCTTAGCGCTAGGTTTTGTAGGTTTCCTTGTACTTGACGGAGACTTTGCCTCTGCTGCCTGATGCTGCGCCCCTCGTCCTCTGCCCCGTCCTCTTCCCCGGCCTCTTCCTCTTCCACGGCCTCTCCCTCTACCCCGTCCCCTGCCCCTCCCACGTGTGGGCCCCCCAACAAAGTCATCATCTATGGAGTCACTGGCACTAGATTCAGTGCTGTGAACTCTGCCGCTAGATGCGGCAGGAGAGTCTTTGCGTGAAGCACGCTGCTGCCCACCAAAGGACGGAGAGTCTGTGTGGCTGTTGGATAACTTTGAGTCCTTGTCAGGTAACTCAGCGTCATCAGAGTTCTCACCCACCGACATAATGTCGCTGTCACGTCTGTTGGACAATAAGCGCCGGTTGTCCTCATGGCGGGCATTTTGTGAGGAGGTGGGCTGGGCACTAGGAGAGCTTTTCGTAGTGTGTGATCGGCGCTCTGTGCAAGGACAGAAAGAATTATTAGACAAACAAATATGTGAGATGTATTTTATATATATATATATATATATATATATATATATATATATATATATATATATATATATATATATATATAGCCAGAACTAAACGACTATGGTGTAGATTGTGGTCAACCCACCCAGAGAGGGAGACAGGTGGATGGCCACAATGTATGCCTAGGAGTTTAGATCTGTATTTATTTCATGTAATATTGACATAATGATGCTTAAAATTAATGAAATTAGTTTGTTAATATATCAAGCAACCAGCAGTGACGATCGCCTGGGGGTGTGGCGATCGGCCCTGTAACATTACCTCTATCGGAAGTTTTTATTCACATTAAATAAAATTTGGGAGAGAATGTGTCCATGTTTTGAGCAGTTAGTGAAAAGGTGTTCCAACATCTTACACTTTTGAAAACAGCTTAAACAAATGCTTATTCAGTCTCCTCACCCATCGGCACGTATACAAAACTGGCGCCTATTCAAAAACGCTGATATGATAAAACTCGATGATATGATATACTGAAATACCGTAGCGTGCATATAGGGTAAATTAACCTAAAGACGTCCACATACCTTGACACGTCCACCCCACAAATGAAAAATTGATTTACTCCTGCATCAACATTATGAATTCGTTGATGAGCACTTAATGTACCGGTTGATTGTGTTGATTCAGTTGCTAAATATTATGGCTAAAGCAGTTCAGGATATGGTGAGTACAGACCTGATGGGGTGGGATCGTCCAGTTCAAAGATATCATCATTGCTGTCAGACTCCGCAAAATGTTGTGCAGATCGAATGGCCTGCTGATACACCTCCGCCTCTGCGAGTGAGTGAGTAACATATGTTAAACGCCATTTCAACAGCTAAGGTCATATTCATGGTGAGAACTACATTACATGATTTCAGAGGAATGTGCCGGTTCCCGTGCATATAAGCACCACACCCATCTGAGGGGATAGGAAAGAGGAGATATAGACCCTTTCCAGTGGGCTAGGGAAGCCCGATCCCGCCTCTGTGAAATGTTATCACGTAAAAAGTTATAACGGTCAACCTCCCTCTCTGAGTGATTTGAAATAAAAACACATATCAAACTTGACTATGTGCTTCTATACAAGATTTATATTCCTGGGATTATGAGGCCAATTCATTAGGCCATGTAATTCTAATAACTTGGATTACGGGAATTTGAACTCAACATTTTGGATTTTTGGGCCAAAATTTCCCAGCGGCCAGAGGCAAAAAAAGAAAAAAAAAATCCACCTAGAACACCCAAAAATGACAATTTTCGGGAATTCAAAGGGACTTTTTGACAATCAAGTGTACTTTTTGGGGAAGTAAAGATAGGAAAGATCAAAAATTGTTGGATGACATCCTATCACCATGGATAGGCTGACATTTTTTTTAAATGCCAAAAATCCCTGCGGTTATTATAATAAAACGGCCTTACTAGATAAAAAAAAACAAACAACAACAACAAAACAACTGTAGTGATGTGGATCTTAATAGAATAGTAGTGAACATTCCTGGGAGACATGGCACGGCGACTTTTAATCTTGTGTTTAGTTTCAGTTTGTGGTGAAATTATACATACCGTCTTGTGATGAATTCTGCTGCTGGGCTTTGCTGATTTGTAGACTACTGACGCCACCTGGCGACCTGCAAAAGAAGATTGACAAATCATGAATGGTATATATACCCTAATACATATCCTTTATTCATAACTGTTACCCCCTCCCCCTCCGTTTTAAAGGGGAAGATTTCAAAGCTGAGATGGAGAAGTAAAGAGGCTAGGAAGGCTGCCAAACGCTTAGATGTGATCATAGAACACACATTCAAAATAACAACTCTAAGACCTGATTAATTTACTGTTAGTTGAATTCTTAAAATCTTTGAAAACTATTACTTTCCATCCAAGGCTTGAAGGTTGCGTGAAAAGGAGAAGGATTGGCTAAAGTCCCTATAACACAATTATTGATATAAACTATGTACCAATTGCACTGCACCAAGATACTGTAGTAAACACAAAAGACCAGACGCAGCCAATAAAGTTCTATAACAGTAGAAGGTGTTTGGTTTATTTCTTTTTGGGCCTTAGCGCTAACAGCTCTCATTAATTCTGGTATCGACATCAATTATCCTTGCTTGTATGAGATGCACCACCCTTACAGGTATCCATTGATCGCAACCACCCAACCCGGAGTCACCGACCACACTTCTGCCACCTGCAAGTCTCTAATCACATCTGCCCTCCGCGGCCACCGAACCCCCTTTTTATGTCGTCATATGATGTGACGTCACGAGCGTGATGTCACAGGCCGCCACTGCGTCGCCCCCAGGTGGGACAGACCCTAACTAGCGCTCCCACGCCGGTGGCTACCACCGGACTGATCGTCCCCACATTGATAACTATTATACAAGTGATATAATCACTACAATACCTTGTCTGGTCTTCTCGATAGAATCAAACCATTACATTTCTAGGGTGTCAAGCAAGATTTGTCTTGAAAAAAAAAAAAGGAAAATATGAATTTTGAAAGTAAAAAAATAGGAGTATATAGAGGGAAAACCTGAAAAAAATAGGAATATATCTATGTACATGTTTGTACATATGTATGGCTCAAAATCATGACCTCTAACCTCCCAAATAATCAGCACTGTCCTCTATCTTAATACCATCTCCTAAGTGCAACAGGGTTGCAAGTGCGTCTTGGTCAGCAAGGTAAAGGGTATCTCCCTGAGGATACTGTAGGTGGGAAAGACCCAGTGAAAGTGGTGAGGTACTATTACATGTCTTCAAGCAGGGCTAGATAAACACAGTGGTCAAAGTATGGGAATTGGGGGTATACCCAAGAAATCTTTGAGGGGGTAGACTTGAAAAGGTGCATTCTAATGAATTTTATTTGAACATATTTCAATTCTAAAGTATGTAAAATTTAAGATATGAAATCAGTTTTTATGTTCAAGATTATTGAGGGTTGGGAACATGTCCTCCCTTACAAACAAGAAAGCTCTTGAAGAGCACTACCAGACATATTCTATACTGATGTATCTATGAACACCATATAAAACTTAACATTCAGATTAAGCTTCTAGCATTTTGAAGTTTTGGGGGGTTGGGGACTGGACCCCCAAGAAAATGTTGAAATCCAAGACTCAAAAATGGTGCGTTCTGAGGCATTCTGGCACACCATATCAATTAGCATGTACTCCCTACCCCCCCCCCAAGAACATTGTGAAACTAATTTTTCTTTATACAATGCATTTTGATTGCATCCTTCGGCAAAAGTAGGAAAATTTTGAAATTCTAGAAGCCAATATTGCATTCTGGTGCTTTCTGGGGATAAATACCTTCCACCACTGACATTACTGTTCTTTTTGGGGTTAAATACCTGTGACAGTCACACCCTGAATTTGTCATGCTTATATATCTGACCAAGGCAGTCACATGTTTTTTTTTCCGTCTTTCTTTGTTAATCTAAAAAAATAATAGTATAAGAGCAGTTTTACCCACAAAATAGGAACATAAGAGGAGTCCAAGCCAAAAAATAGGAAAAATAGGAATTTTGGCCCAAAAATAGGAATCGTTTGACAGCCTGCATTTTTCCTTACCTGCAGTTTGAGATGTCCTTCAGTACAACTGTATCAGCTTCATTCTCAGTGTTACGCCGCACGGCATCACTGGTACTGCTAACTACTGCCTCCTGATTGGCTGACAGCGGAGAGAACGCAATCTCCGGACTGTTGGGGCCATCCGATTCTGACCCTCTCCCCGGGGTGGGTGGCGCCGAGAGTGAATCATCAACATCTATAACACATTGGCTCCTCTCCGGTGTAACTGGTTCAAACTGAAAGACATCAAAAACTCATATTAACACCGGTACTTGCATTCTTCTACGCAATCCTGTTTTCAAGCTACGCACAGACATTTATTGCAATATTTTTCTTATTCTAAAGCTTATATCTCTTACTATGCCGCAATTTTTCTCCCGTTTTTTTTTCTTCTCAGGACCAGAGCACTTGTTTTACCCCGTAACAATTGTAATAATGATCCAATTTACAAGCTTTAAAAAAATGATGTGCAAGCCAAAGAAAATATAGAATGCACGTCTCCGCTGTCGATGTGAGAAACCGCGCAGCCGGGACGCGATGTTGACAGGAGGAGGTAGGGGGGGATCCCGCCAGCCTAACGCGGTCAGGCTGGGCTCCTTCCCCGGGACCGAACGTCCCCCTGTACGCTCGTCATATTGGAATTTTCTCGCCATGGCTGGCGAAAATGATTTGATCAACCTCGTAGGGGTATCTATACTATCACTGAACAGAGTACCACAGCTCAATTCCCTTTTACTAACCTGCTACGAAGCCATTTCGGTGCTACACATGTAATCCTCTCTCCCTACCCATCCGCCATTGTTCTACAATGTTCCTTGCACTCGCCAAACCAGATGTTTGGTTTGTATATGCTACAACTACTAAGGCAAAGCCTCGGGGGAAGAGAATGCTGTCCACCTCTCGTGTCGTCTCGCACTTTTCGAGACTCACCGAAATGTTGATCGAAAAAGCCAGCACTTGAAACTTTTATGGACAATTACAGATATCCTATGTACCATTCGATGAAAATAATGTCTGGAACCTTATGCCACATCTCTTCCCCTCATATTCTGCTATGATTTATGGCCGGATGGCTACTGTACACATTTTAACATGCCCGATTGTGAAGGGATCCCTCGTCAACCCCTATGTTAACTGAAACCATTTTGGTGGTCGAAGTAGTGCCTGACTATTACTATTCAAAACTAACAGTGATAATATTCAAACATTTGAAGAGGAATAAATATCTTGTCACTCACCACAAAACAGAACTCGGAGTGCGTCTGACGTGCATACTCCCCGGGTAGGACATTTTTGCCATTCGTATGACCGAATATGACGGTGTCTGACGGTTTGAGAATACAACTTCCCTTAACCTGAAATAGAGAAGATAACAACAGGTCAGGATCTACCAGAGTATGTTATACCTCATGTATTTGGAGGTAGCGGAATACATTATTGACCAGAGATGCCACTCAATGATCCCTGAAAATTCGGAATTTGTTGGGAAAAGTTACTTATTTCATGTTGAGAACGAGCTTTACTATAGATCTGTATGGAAACTTATGTCAAGGTGAATATCGATGCTCCATTGACAATGCACTAAACCCCCGTATTGCACCCCTGCGTTAAATAACCAGCGCCAAATCCGCACGATGACGTCATAGGTCCACCGCGCATGCGCAGCCTTTTTGAAACGTAAACATTCAAAATGGCGGCGGTCAGCATTGCGCATTGGTGGTAGGTGAATAAGGGTTAATTTTGAAGGAAATTGATCAAATAATGAATAACTATCCACTCAAACACCTTGACATAAATGTAAAGATGAACTCTGATCAGTTTGAGCTTCCTGTTTCTTCAGTCGGGTGTCCTGCCTGCTCCGCACTCAGCCTAATGGCCTCGTGCGGAACGGGCAGGTCACCCTTGTGAAGAAACGGTCAGCTCAAACTGCTCATCTTTCACCTTTACCATTATCCATTCCTCACAGGGGCGTGAAGAAACTGAATCTTATTCTCCATCACCCCATTCTCCACTGTGAAGCATCAAAATAGCCTCAAACACCTTGTCAAAAAGTCATTTTTGAGCACATTTTACACCAAGGCAACGTGAAATAAATATAGAGATCTACTTGATTTACTCAAAACTAAGTATTTCTTCACTCGATAGCCTTGAAGCAGTATACTGCTCTCATGAAGAAACCTTCAGTTTGGAATAAATCTCGTGGACCTCTGTCCAAATTCTGATTGACTAATGAGATAATTCCCTCCATTTACTGCTGACTTTTTAGGGTGCATTACACAGCAACTGGTACCTATCATTTTGGTTGTTATTACCGTAATCTCCCGCGTAGAAGACGCGTTGCGCGCATAGGACGCACCCCAAACTCAGCAGGAGCATTTTCGCGTATAAGACGCACATTTTAATGCTGATATTTGTAAATTCAATACATTTCTATAGTAAAATTACCCCCAATTTCAGTACATCCTATAAGACGCACAAGGCATTTGTTTGGCGTAGAGGACGCGTCTTCTACGCGGGAGTTTACGGTAGTGCTTATCTCTCAGGGTACCAGATCAAGCAATGGCGGACCCACTGGGTAACCTGGAACCTCAGTATAAGCTGCATCCTAATGTGAACCTGAGGCATCATCCGCCTTATAGAATCAGCCCAATTTCAGGGTGTGTCTTATAGGAGGGATATTCTTTACTATAGAACAATCCCTAGGTTTGCCTTTAAAAAAAAATATGTTGTGTTCAGGTACCCTATTTTTTTTTTTGGCCTGACCCTAATTATTTTTGGGTGAAACATCTGGAAAGTGACATAACTTTGGTTCTAATTGGGCAATCTTCAAAATTCAAAAACCCATGACCAGCTTTCAGGGCCCTCTACCCTTGACACATAATGGGGTAGGGGGGGGAGGGATTAACCTGAGCCAGGATTGTGTGTGAGTAGGTTTCTTAGGTGGGGGGGGGGGGGCACTTTGCATAACCAGTTCTCAGTGGGCACTCATATATCTTTGATCGTATTGGTCATCAATGGGGGGGGGGCGCAAGTGAGTGTCTATTGTAGTATACGTGAAAGTATTGACAATCGCACTGCACCCATGCGTATACCGCCTCTATATTTGATAAATCCATCTATCGTGATCTAGACGCAACTAACCGGATCTATACGCGCAACTAGCGTGGGAACACCATGCCAACCCAGGATGCCAACCCCCAACTCTTTTGTTTCGGTCAGTTCTAAAGCATATCATTAGTTAAATAGAAGTACTAAATACAGCACTGGTGTTCCCTAATCCTTCATGTATGGTGTAATAAGTACTAAATGTGGTAACATACTACTCCCGTAAATCTTCGCACATAAGATGGCTTATATACACATGAATTACATCATGTGCGTCCTACAGCGGTCCTATATCATAAATGATTCAGCCCAACTCAGGGTGCGTAGACGCAACGATATTACATTATAGACCCCAGGGGTGCCCTGTAAGATTTGGCCTAAGTCGGGGTCATGAAGGGCATCCTATATGCGAGAATTTATGGTAGTACAGTAAATTCTCTCGTATCAGCCATGGTTATACACAAATTTGAGGCCTAGCTATTGCACCTTATAGAACTTCCCAAAATATGGGGTGTGCCTTATAGTTGGTTAAGGGAGTGAACATCTTTTAAAAGGGGGTGCGCACAGGATTTTTCACTGAAAACAAGTGAAATCATTTTGACCCCCTGTCAGACGGGTTGAAAAAATCCTGACCCCCCCCCCTCACACCCATCAGTCCCCCCCCCTCCGTTGTTGAAAAAATATCCCTCAATGCCTAAAATGGACGAAAACAGCCCTGCGATATGCCTTATAGTTATAGCTCTGGCTTGAACTCAGGGTGCATCTTGTACAGGATTGCCTTGTACACAAGGTTCTACAGTACCATATCCTTATGATAAAAAAAAAGAAGGAAATCGACCTACCTACCCCCTATCATCCCCTTCCACCTTTCGCTCTTATTGTGCTGCTGTCATATGGGCCATGTGAATATCCTGAATGAATTTGATTCTCGCCACCAAGCAAAAAGTGTATCAGATAACATTTAAACAACGTGTGTTGGAGCACTGATACATTTAGAACCGGAACCTGGTAAATTACTGCATCCTGGTATAGACGTTTTTATCATCTAAGGCCATTTCCGGGATCCCAGCCTGAGCTGCTAAGAAGGGTGAAATTTAGGACAAGCCTGGTCGTACAGTAAAACCTCACGTAAAAGCTGCACCTACATAAGCAGCACCCTGAGTTTGTTTTGCTATAGGGTGCTATAGTGCTATAGGCTATAGTAGCGCATGGGTGAAGCAGGATACCAGTGGTTATCACTGATAACAGTTATCAGATAGGTATCCAATGTCCCCCGAGAAGCCCCCAGTGAATAGCTGGGATTATTTCATTTGCAGTTAATCAATCTCGCTAAGTCGGTATATGCGAAGTATTATGGTATGGTTTCCTTTCACTTTTCTTTTAAACACTGCCCATGCAGGATTTGGGAGCACCAGGTGACGGGTACCCAGGTTTGATTCCTGGCATGGCCTGAGAATAAACAAACGCTGGTGTAATGTGGACAGATTAGCAAAGGTTCCACCACTCACAAGGTGCCTGCCCTAGTATTAGAAGTAAATAATCTGCCGTAAAATGCCGGATATACCGGTAAGTCAAATTCTTTTGGAATTTTTTACTTCATCCAAGTTGATCCCCCCCCCCCCCCATAAAGAGACGAGTCATCTTGTACGTTATAGGCAGGATTTTGACAAATAAAGTGTTGGAAATGAGCTTGGAAAAAACAGAAATCTTGTCACAATTTTTGGATTTTTTGTTTTTGGTAATTTGTCTTACATTAAAACTTTTTTTGCACGTGAATATAACAGGCTGAATTAACTTTATAACAAATCTACCAAAAATGCTTTTAAACCCCTCTAAACTTACTGAAAATTCAGTTTATTTAAGGCCTATAAGGAGGGTAATACCCCACAGAAAATCCAAAGTTATGGTGCCGACTGATAGGCGGGGTTTTGCTTCTTTGGCCGTTTTTTGTATAAATCTTTTTGAAATCATAAAGTTGGGGGTCAATTAAGAGGCGGGTCATCCCATAGATGGGGTTTTACAGTAGAATCAAACTGAACCATGGCTTACCCTGACATAGTTGACGTAGGTACCGTTAAGACTGTTATCTCTCAGCATGTAACATGTCTTCCCCTGCCGCTTCGTACAGTGGATCTCTGCGTGCCACCGGGAAATGAAGTGCTCCAACTTACTTGAGTCCAGGAAATGATCGTTACCAGAATGCCGGCCAAACCGAGTGACAGAGTGATTCAACCTGAAATGATATAGAGAGAAATGTTTGATCATATGATTTACATAACAAGAAAGCGTTTAGTTTAAAACAGTTGAGTCGAGAGTATGTCTTGGAGAGACAGAAAGGAAATGAGGCAAGGGTACAGAGCCTAGGCTAGATCAGGGTTCTCCACAGAATGTAAAATCACACCGTAAAAAGCAGCATGCTGGTGTAAAATTTCATTTGGTAACGTCCTAAGCCTTATGCTAAATTTGGTTGTGTAGTCTCATTCATACAGTGTAGGAATTACAGATGGGAATTTAACAAAGGAATTGAAAGTATTTCTATAAATATGGCCATAACTTCTGTTCTAATTGGCCGATTTGCAAAATTCAAAAACCTATAGGAAGCTAAAATGACACCGGCGGTGATTCTGAGATGAAATCACACCGGCGGCAGTAAAAATCACGCCGGCGGCCCACTGGCGTCATTACAGTGTGAGGAGAACCCTGCTAGATGACCTGCCCATAACTATGTCATAAGGACACATGTACCTGCTTGTTTGTCTTCCTCCCCCTCCCACCCACAACTACCAGCACAGCTCTGAGTAGTGAGACATGACTGAGCAGCCCTAACCCACCTAGTGGTGTGCCTACCTACCATCCCCGCTGCCTTCCACACCCACTAGTGATTGTCTGGTAGTGTCACCACCTACCCTGCCTGCCCATGCTTTTAGACCCAACTGCCTTAATTTATGTGTTACTAGTAATAAGTAGGTAATTATAGCTTTGTCTAGACCAATCAAACATCAGTCATAGCTTTCCCTGGTCTTCAGGGCCAACCCAACTAGCCATGCTATGCTCATGTCTACTTTTAACAATAATAGCTACATGATTCTGAATTCCATATTACCTACAAATGCATCCATAATGACATCTTCCACATACAAAACACTACAAACAAAATGAGACGAGGTGTGGTTTCCTCAACCATTATCTTAGTTGTTTGTTTGTATTACAAAAAGGAATGCGTCCAGTAACATGTCCTTCCCAGGGGTGGACAATGGGTGGACAAGGTCCTAAAGACCCAAAAAGATCCCAGGGTAAAAAAAGGTCCAAAAGTCATGAAAGGTCCTATAAAGGTCCCAAGGTCACAAAAAGGTTTTAGTCCCGAAAAGGTCCCAAAGTCCTGAAAAGGGCTAAAAGTCTTCAGAAGGTCCCAAAGTCCTAAGGTACCAAAAAAGGTCCTAAAAAGGTCTCAAGGTACCAAAAAGGTCCCAAGGTACCATAAAGTTCCATAAAATTCCATAAAGTTCAATAAAGATCCATAAAGTTCTACAAAGAACATAAACCCAATAAAGATCCATAAAGTTCAACAAAGATCTGTAAAGTTCTACAAAGAACATAAACCTAATAAAGATCCATAAAGTTCAATAAGGTTCAACAAAGATCTATAAAGTTCAATAAAGATCTATAAAGTTCAACAAAGAACATAAACCCAATAAAGATCTGTAAAGGTCAATAAAGATCTGTAAAGTTTAACAAAGAACATAAACATAATAAAGATCCATAAAGTTCAACAAAGATCTGTAAAGTTTTACAAAGAACATAAACCCAATAAAGATCCATTAAGTTCAACAAAGATCTATAAAGTTCAGTTGTAACCGAAATAGTGCTAAATGACAGGTTTTGATGGTCTATGCAAATTCTTGGAATCTCAATATAAGAAAATCATACCCCATTAAATGTTTTTTTCATCATTTATCATAAGATTTTCATGTAAATAGAAATATGACTCATGGGGTCTTTGAAGGGTGTGATAGGGCATATGCTGTGTAATGGAATATTTTTCTGGTGGTGCATGTAATCTGCTAGAGGCCAAAATAGCAATTGAAACTTGGTAATCATAAGAAACTCGGCTAAGGACTAGTAAACAAGAGGTCAGAAAGGTGGTGTCAAAGGCCCTTGCCTCTTTTAACAAATGTTCAAGGGCAGGGCAGGATAGTTAGATACCGTTAAACTAAACATAGAAGCCATGGCTTCTATGTGCAGCTTGCCATTGATTTTTTTTTTTTTTTTTTTTTGTCATTGAATGGTATACCTGCGTAGTATACTTATCAAGAAATGGATTTTTTGTGTTACATAGGCACAGAATTTTACAGCCAGCTTTTAAAAAATTCCCAAAATAAAAATAAAAATTCCCCACCTACCTACCCTAATTTTCTTTGACCTGGTTACCTGAACAGATTTTTTTTTAGCCATTATTAGACAACCCGCCTTTAAAGGGTTAAAGGGATAGCAGAAGCTGTGTACCCGGAGCTGTATATTGTAGACTGAAACTCTCAAGTTATTGAGAGATAAGCCGTGCTGGGAACACTATAGTGTGTCTATGTCTATCTGCACACAGGCTTCCAGCTAATCTTTGTTATCTATATCTAACCCATAAACACGTGCCTATTTGTTATTGACCGCAAATGGGGTGCTTTAACCCTTTAAGGGACGCTGATATATTCATGCATCATGCCTTTTGGTGAGTGAGTGAGTAATAGATGTTTAACGCCATTTCGACAGCTAAGGTCATATTCATGGCGAGAACTACATTACACTATTTCACAGGGGAATGTGTCAGTGCCCGCGCATATGTGCACCACACACATCCCGAGGGGATAGGAAAGAGGAGAAATAGACCCTTTTAAGTGGGCTAGGGAAGCCCGATGCCTTTTGGTCGTCATGATGCATGAATGTAGCCCTGTTGAGTAATTTGCCAGGGCGATATTCAAGAAACATGCCAGCACATCATTGGTGCATCACGACGACCAATGGGCATGATGCACTCCTGCTTCAGTGGCACTTAAGGGGTTAATAGCTTTATCTCATATGGAACATCATTCTTGAGAATTGGACGTGTGATTGGCATCACAAATGACTCGTTTGTATTTTATACAGAATTATGTTACTGAATGTGAAGCACTGATTGGTGTAAACTAATCAGTGCTAATAAAAACCTTTTAAACCCGAGTCATTAAAATCAGCATCGCCAACACCAAATCATTCAAAAGTGGGACTATCTTATTTAAGCGACCTCCAGTTGAATATTACACAACCCCAAATGATGTTCAAAATAAATATAAGACCATGATTCTTGAGAACGGCCATGTGCTATCAGTTGGTTTATGATCCAGGGGTAGATAATCAGTATATGGTGATGGATGGACTGATAGTGGATCTATGGTATTATCATGTATACTTTAATAATGCCCTAAATTGTAACATATGATTGTAATAATGCATATAAAATGAGGCATTAATACATATAACTCCATATGAGCATTCACGGTCCACTGACCACCAGCTATATGAATATATATAATGTAAAGGACCAAAGCAACCAATCCCATGGTTCACTGAACATGAACAAAAGTATATTTAATGATTAAGGTCCAAAAGGTCCGACTTCATGTTCCACTGACCATGAACAAAAGTGTATATAGTTGTTTAAGGACAAGCCAGACCGCTGTCACAGGCCGCTGAACACCAAACACTAACAATAGGCTATAGAGTTGACGGCATTGTGAACTTCCGGCGTCATTTACACAGTCTCACAGACGTCACGGCCCAGATACAATAGGCTATAGAGTAGACCGCTTCGTGAACTTCCGGCGTCATTTATGCCATCTCACAGACGTCATGGCCCGGATACGGGACATGGCCCAGATGTGCCTGGACAAGGCGCATCTCATGGTCTTAATCTGGTGTTAAAAGTCCCATCATTAACAAAGTTAGGCCACTGAGAGTGTTTTGAGCTCCCTGCGCGCCACAGACAAACCAGCGCGAATTGCGCGCATGCGCAGCGGGGTACAGGGAACTGACATGTTCCCCTTCTCACATGCGCAGTTACAAAGGCGCAGTTGCATAAACGACCGAGATACAGGCCATTGAACATGCCAAACTGACCGGGCGAATGGGGGCCCCACACTGATGATGGGGGCGCCCTATGTACCCCCATGGACATGAAAGAGTCAGCACTAATGGACAAAGGCAGTGGCAGTTACCACTGGCTCCAGCTAGTCTAGGGGAGGAAGCCATGGGTTGGCTTGTTAAACCCAGCCTCCAGCCTCCATTCAGGTAGTATGGAGAGAACCACCTCAGTGACAACATCTCCAGTCCAGCTCTCCTGCAGCCTGCTATGCATCTGCCACAAGAACACTCTGCTGGGTTAGACTATGTTAGACAGGCATAGGACTACACCCCACTTGTGGCCAGAGGCTATCTTCTTCCATCTATCTACAAGAGGGTCAAGTTACACATTTATATTATCTCTCTATCAGCAGGCCAGGAGCTAGGTTGTAGGAACCCACCTAGAACCTATATTGGACAATGTATCATTATCATTATTACACATAGGAGTAGAACACTTACTTATACTCATATTATATTTACTGTGTGTGTGAATTACCTGTGCATTGACATTTGTATTACTGATACATAAGTTCTACTACCTAAGCTTGAATAAACCAGTGATAACTGGAATACATAGATAAGAGCTTGATAGCCTTTCTCCTTATAGCCACTAGTCATATGATATTTCTCATATGACAACTTGATCATACACATATCCCTAGTATGACAGTATACCACTACCAACAAGGTCTTAACATGTTTGTTTCAGGGAGTGGTCATTATTCATTATCAACAGGGAAGGGGGGGCGTAAAAACGATTGACCACTCCGGAGGAGGGGAAGTCATAAAAAACTTAACCTCTTTTTAGCTAAACAGTCCGTGCGAGACTAAGCCCAACAAAATATCATGTGTTCCTAGTAACATGCTTCCAAGACTTGGGCCACACCAAATAAATAAGTTGGTCTACAGATCGCCCTCTCCACATTTTCGGAAATACAATTTTTTTTTTCTTTGAAAATAATTGTGTCTACGGATTTTGCTCGCTTCAGTTTCTACAAGTTTTCTCTTTGTGATGTTTGGCAAAATTTAGAAAAAAAAATTTGTTCGTTCACCTCAATTTCCCAGTAAGGAATCCATGATTGGACGCCAAAAATTCTTAAAAAAAAAAATCGCTCGCTCGCACCATTTTTTCAAAACCAAAATCCGTAGACCAACTTATTCTTTTGGTGTGGCCTTAGGGTCGAATTGTTTTGATTTTTTTTTTTTTGATTTTGTATAGAAATGTATTGGGCAGATGCCGTCAGATTCATGGTTTGAGATTCAGATTTATGTGAAAAAATCTGTAACAAATATGCTTAATTAAGCTGATAACTGTAAACTCCTAGATGATTTTTATGAAGAACGGGAGAAAAATGATGAAAAATACAAAAAAATAATTTAAAAAGTCTCCAAATTAAAAAAAAATTGGGTCGGCCCTGTTTGCCTAGGGTCGGTCAGGTGACTGGAAACAAATCTTTTTTTTTTATTTGGCCCTAGGAGGCATGGCACTATAACCTGCACTAACTGCTTCCTTCATCTTTAGCCTCCAAATGGACAAAGTCCTATGGCCCCACCATTAGAAAGCTGAGATCGCAAGCTTTTGCCGCCATCATTTTGGCAACACTGTCATTGTGGTTGCGCCTTACATGCAGGGTGCGCCTTATACGTGGGGTGTGCATTACAGTGAGATCTCTTTAATCCGCCATCCAATAGTCCATCACACTCAGATCCGCCAGGTTGATCAAGAGGACCATTCTTTTACATTTCAATTAAATTGTCACTCAATAATCCATCAATCTCAGATCCGACCAATAATTTTCAGGAATTTGGCATGGCGGATTAAAAAGATTTCACTGTATATGCAGGGTTGGTTGGTACAGCCCTAACAGTAGGAGCCTGAATCAGTGAACAGGGAAACCTAAGGACACGTGACCCAGTTTTTTATTCTATTTTCTGAACTGTAACTAAATACTTTCCTACAGAATGTGATAACACTTTCAGCTGTAGAGTTCAGGCAGATAATCTATCTAAACATACATGACCTGAGATACCTAAATCTACCGCAGTTGATTCAAAGTTGATACATGTAGAACAAGAAAGCGTTTAGTTTAAAACAGTTAAGTCTAGAGTATGTCTTGGAGAGACAGAAAGGAAACGAGGCAAGGGTACAGAGCCTAGGCTAGATGACTTGCCCATGACTATGTCATAAGGACACATGTACCTGCTTGATTGTCTTCCTCCCCCTCCCACCCACAACTACCAGCACAGCACGAGTAGTGAGACATGACTGAGTACCCCCCAACCCACCTAGTGGTGTGCCTATCTACCATCCCCTCTGCCTCCCACACCCACTGGTGATTGTCTGGTGGTGTCACCACCTACCCTGCCTGCCCCTGCCTTTAGACCCAACTACCTTAATTTGTGTGTTACTAGTATTAAGTAGGTAATTATAGCTTTGTCTAGACCAATCAAACATCAGTCATAGCTTTCCCTGGTCTTCAGGGCCAACCCAACTAGCCATGTTTCAGCTCATGTCTACCTTTAACAATAATAACTACATGATTCTGAATTCCATATTACCTACAAATGCATCCATAATGACTATCTTCCACATACAAAACACTACAAACAAAATGAGACAAGGTGTGGTTTCCTCAACCATTATCTTAGTTGTTTGTCTGTATTACAAAAAGAAATGTGTCCAGTACCATGTCCTTCCCAGGGGTGGACAATGGGTGGACAAAGTCCCAAAGACCCACAAAGGTCCCTAGTTAAAAAAAGGTCCAAAAGTCATGAAAGGTCCTATAAAGGTCCAAAGTCCCAAAAAGGTCTTAATGTCCCGAAAAGGTGCAAAAGTCCCGAAAAAGTTCTGAAAAGGGCCCAAAGTCTTCAGAAAGTCCCAAAGTCCTAAAAAAGTCCCAAGGTACCAAAACGGTCCCAAGATACCATAAAGTTCCATAAAATTCAATAAAGATCCAAAAAGTTCAACAAAGATCTGTAAAGTTCTACAAAGAACATAAACTCAACAAGGTGGCGTTTGCTTAAACTTTTACCTTAGCTGTTTGTCTCTATCCAAAAAGTAACAAGTCCAGTTACAAAGTAACTTGCCCATGATTCCCAGCACCATGGACACAAAGCATTTAAGGGCAGCAGTTTGTAAGTGTCTGTACATTATATCCCCTGTGTGGTAGGTCCTGGTGGCTACATCCTGGTGGCTACACCATCCCTCCCAAGTGATCACCCCAAATCCCCAAATGATCACCTCATGTCATCACTGCATGTCATCATCCCCTGTCATCACCCCATGTCATCACCTCATGTCATCCATGTCATCATCACATGTCATTAATGTCATCACCTCATGTCATTTTCCTATACCATCACCTCATGTAATCAACTCATGTCACACATATCATCTAATGTCATCGAGATCACCTCACGTCATCACCCCATGTCATCACCTCATGTCATCCATGCCATAACCTCATGTCATCATTCCATGTCATCATCTCATATCATTACCTTGTCATCACCTCATGTCATCAATATCACCCCATTTCATCACCTCATGTCATTATCCGTTACCATCACCTCATGTCATGCATGTCATCACCCCATGTCATCACCTCATGTAATTAATGTCATCACCCCATGTCATCACCTCATGTCATTAACCATACCATCACATCATCACCTCATGTCATCCATGTCATTACCTTTTCATTACCTCATGTCACCCATGTCATCACATATCACCTCATGTCATCACCCCATGTCATCATCTCTAGTCATCCATGTCATCATCTCTAGTCATCCATGTCATCATCTCTAGTCATCCATGTCATCATCTCTAGTCATCCATGTCATCACCTCATGTCATCCATGTCATCACCCCATGTCATTATCCATACCATCATGTCATCATTCAATGTCATCACCTTGTCATCACCTCATGTCATCCATGTCATCACCTCATGTCATCCCATATCATCTCATGTCATCCCATATCACCTCATGTCATGACCCCATGTCATCATCTCTAGTCATCAATATCATCATCTCTAGTCATCCATGTCATCACCTCATGTCATCACCTCATGTAATTAATGTCATCACCCCATGTCATTATCCATACCATCATGTCATCACTCAATGTCATCACCTTGTCATCACCTCATGTCATCCATGTCATCACCTCATGTCACCCCATATCACCTTATGTCATCAACTCTAGTCATCAATGTCATCATCTCTAGTATTCCATGTCATCACCTCATGTCATCCCATATCACCTCATGTCATCACCTCATGTCATCACCCCATGTCATCATCTCTAGTCATCCATGTCATCATCTCTAGTCATCCATGTCATCACCTCATGTAATTTATGTCATCACCCCATGTCATCACCTCATGTCATTATCCATACCATCACATCATGTCATCCATGTCATCACCTCATGTCATCCCATACCATCATGTCATCACCTCTTATCATCACTCAATGTTATCACCTCATGTCATTACCTTGTCATCACCTCATGTCATTACCTTGTCATCACCTCATGTCATTACCTTGTCATCACCTCATGTCATCCCATATCACCTCATGTCATCACCCCTGTCATCACCCCATATCATCACCATCACATGTCATCACCTCATGTCATCATCTCTAGTCAACCATGTCATCACCCCATGTCATCCTCTCATATCATTATCCAATACAATTACCTCATGTCATCACCTCATGTCACCACCCCATGTCATCACCTCATGTCATCCATGTCATCACATCATTTCATCAATCCATGTCATCATCTCATGTCATTATATTGTCATCACCTCCATGTCATTATCCCATACCATCACCTCATGTTGTCAATGTCATCACCTCATGTTGTCAATGTCATCACCTCATGTCGTCCATGCCATCACCCCCTGTCATCACCCTCTGTCATCATCCCATATCATCACCTCATGTCATCATCTCTAGTCATCCATGTCACCACCCCATATCATCATCCCATGTCACACTTCCTGGTCATATCCTTCCATCTGCCAGGTGTTCATGGGAAAGATCAGAAGGACCTTGAGCTTTCCCACAGTGCTATTTCTCTTAAAGGAACTGCTGATACTTGTGATTGATGTGTGAGCCTGCTACAGTATGTGTCTGTATGGGGCCTAATGCTTTGTCTATGAGAGAATCTTGGAATTAAACCTATCAATAAACCAAATTGGAAGGCCTTCAAAATCAACTATATCAAAAGATGTTTGCCCAGATAACCATGGCACACAGTGCCCCCATTCCTACTCTATGCCCTCCTCTTCTAAAAAAATCTGAAATCTGTCTATAAGTGGGGTTAAAGACAGTTTGATTACCCTTTTATTTAGGGTAAAAAGAGCCCTAAATCCCATGCATTTCTCCATAGGAAAAAAAGACAACAGTAATTACCATGTCACAGCCATCAAAGTACACCTTAAATGTAAATTCTATTGCATGGATAGTTTTGTCTTACTTTTTGTCTCACTATATGACTAATTTTTTGGGGTTCAATTGTAACCGAAATAGTGCTAAATGACAGGTTTTGATGGTCTATGCAAATTCTTGGAATCTCAATATAAGAAAATCATACCCCATGAAATGTTTTTTTCATCATTATCATAAGATTTTCATGTAAATAGAAATATGACTCATGGGGTCTTTGAAGGGTGTGATAGGGCATATGCTGTGTAATGGAATATTTTTTTGGTGGTGCATATAATCTGCTAGAAGCCAAAATAGCAATTGAAACTTGGTAATCATAAGAAACTCGGCTAAGGGCTAGTAAACAAGAGGTCAGAAAGGTGTTGTCAAAGGCCCTTGCCTCGTTTAATAAATGTGGTAAACTTCTGCTCTCTTCTCAAATACCTTGAGTATAAGAATACGGCACAGATGGGTTTTCCTTAGGCTAGCGCCACACCTACTGTAAATTCTCCCTTATAAGCTGCACCCTCATATAAGCCGCACCCTGAGTTAGAGAGGAAGCTAAAGGCAGGCTGCATCTAGGGGCTGGAAAGTTGATGCTTTAGTACTATTCTATAGATTTAAAAACTCCCCTATAAGCCGCACCCTCACTTTGGGCTGATTCTCTAAGCCTAATTTGGATTTGGATTCTGGTATAAGCCGCGGCTTATGCTTATACGAGGGAATTTATGGTACAGCATTGCATGTTTGAGTCACACCACATTGGTGAAATTTAGTCAGTGAACGACCAAACACTTTTAATCTTTTGCGTGACATGTAAATTAGGTCAACTTTGATTTTTATTGACAGGATGTACTCTACTTGCTGTCACCTCGGAAAACTGATAATAAACCTTGTTTTATTGTGCCGACTTGGGTTAATTTCACTTTGTTCAGAGATGTCAGTTGGGTATGGGCTCAACCTCTGATTTTTTTTTTCAGTTGCACCCATTTCCTCCAATGTACATGTATTACCTTAAAGCCCCCATCTCATCTTCATTTCAACCTGTTCCCCTCACTCACAACTTTTAAACCCATCTCTAGAATGGATGGTCATGTAAAGACAATTAAAAAAAAACTGCATCAGAATTTCAGCCAATCAGAAGCCAGCTTAGATTCATGTCCTCTGAAATCTCATTTCAGAGATCCTCTGACCTCTGAAGGGTGCTTTGTCTAGAAAAGGCTAGACGGCAGCACAAGGCATGCTCTATTTCACCTATTGAAGCCTGAACTATGCTCAGCCTTATGCTACCTAGAAGTAGAAAGGGCATGTTGTAAGGTATCTATGATAAATGTAATTCTCTCTATTAAAATTATGACCACAAGATGGAAGAAGCCTTTTGAGATGTCTGATTTTTGGGAAAGTTTGAACATCTGAAAATAGACGGACCACTGATATAAGTACCACAGTATTTTCATCTAAGATCCACACAGTCATTGACAGTGTAGATGGGTTTGACAGACAGCCATGCTGTCAACTAAGCCCCCCTAACTCCAGGCCTTCATTAGATCTGGGACCACTTTACAGCCACTTTAAATTTCACAAAATGATGCCTGATGAGTCCCTATAGGACGAAACTGCTCCAATCTGTCAACAACTCATTGTTGCTGACAACAAACTAAGGATGCCTAGCAACCTTGGTGCTCCTGACAACCCTCCATGGAGATTTGTCAACAGTGGCTGTTGCCTGGCAACAGTGTTCCGAATGACCGCACAGCCCTTGGGCCAAACCGTCATTTAGAGTGGTTGCATCATGAAGGAAGGAGGTAATTTTTCTAGCCCTGTCAAAAACTTGGAGTTAGTATTAATTGTGGATTTTCCTCAACGCTTTCGTTAAGAACTAAGGTGCGCCAAAATCAAAAATGTTAGAACTAATTTTTAGACCCCCTGTGATAGGCAGACAGAAAAAAAAAACCCAGTTACATGATAGTTTTTAAGTGCTTCCTAGTGTCTCCTGAGGCCATCTCTCTATTGAAATTTCAACAAAAGAAAAGCTGTGTATAGGCCGCACCCTGAGCTGCACCTCAGCCTAAATATGAGCATAAGCCAAGGCATATATTCAGGAGTTTAGGCTCCATCTATCCAGTCACTAATTCAGCTCAACTTTGAAGGGACCAAAGTGCATTAGGCGAGCACATCGAAAATTCTGAGCATAGCAAATGTGAAGCACTTTGAATTTGTAGCGGGTTTACTTTAAGGGTATACAGGTGTTTATTGCACTGTGACTGATTGAAGCAGATAAAATGTTGACCATGTAATACCTATAGCTCGATGCAGCAAGTTGGGAACCTAAAACTTAGTTTTTCCTGAATTTTTGCTAAGAAATCCTGTAGTTTAGCCAACAATTATCCGATTTACACAATATTTGCAACAAATGAAAGATAAAACTCATTGCTTTCAGGCAAGGGTAAATGGTATTACATTAATATAGTGCACAGTTTACCACTGAAGTACAAATTATAAATTTAAAAATCATTAGTTTGGCCCTACATATTTTGAAAAAAAAAAAAATTCTAACCATCAGTTTTTCATAGATAGCTCCTGGCCCATCAAGTTTATAAATGAGTATGCTTTTTTCCCTACCTCTATGGTGGCTCATTACACTATGGGAGACATGTGATTTTTGTTAGTTTGCAAAAACTGTGATTTTCAGCAAAATTTCTGCACTTTGGTCCATATATGGACGCATGATCACCCACTGATACCAGAATTATCCATTTTTATGTTCTACTTGATCATCTTTAAAGGCATGTGAAATATCTAACTAAGTCATACAATAAGTGTGAGAAGAATTAGCCACATCTTCTGATTCTAGTCTTTGGTGCTGACGATGCTTTTGTTGCTATTTACAGCTAAATAGCCTAAATAGCTTAATAGTGCATCATAATAGGCCTCACATGCCTAATATGGGGTTCTACCGTAATCTCCCGCATAGAAGGCGCACCCCCAACTCAAAGAAGGCCTTTTCACGTAGAAGGCGCACCTACCTCTTCTGGATCGATTTCTGGAAAAACCCGCGTACAAGGCGCCCCCCCAACTCACAGGGGGGCTGTTTCGCGTAGAAGGCGCCCCCTCCCCCCTATTGTACACTGACCGGGCTGCCGTAGGCCGAAATACCTGCCTGCTCACAGGCAGGATCCAAGATGTATACAAGTCTATAGTGGCACAAACACATGGCTAGTCTGAACTAAGTACTCACTTTCAGTTCCTGGAAATTGTCCCTCCTATTCACAAACATGTAGTTTTCATGTACATCAGCTTATATTGACTGAAACATGAGATATATCCAATAAATCTGACATGTTTATCTTGAGCTTAGATATCACTACCTCAATGGCCTCCATTGTCAACATGCTGGGGTGCTACCTGGTGTTAGACTGCTCGTGAAACATAGGTTTAACCAACCAAGAATAGTGTAGTCTTTTTGGCACTAGGTGGCTACACCTGGCTTCAAGATGGCCGACAATGATTTGGAGTTAGGGAGGGAGATTTGAAAATCACCTGGATTATTAATTATTACAAGTATTTCAAGTGCTTTGTGTATTGTGAATCTTTGGATATACATTGAGGGAAGTGTTGGTGGAAGCATTGGACCTGACAGTAAGTACTTCTGTGAGAACTGGGCACTCAGCCAATCTGGCTGACCAAACAGACTACAACAGACACACTTGGTCTCTGAGGTTCCCTTCAGAGCGTCTACGGAGTAGGCTGCCGCAGTGCTGGCTCTATGAGTTCAAGCTGTCATCGGCACACGGTCGGCTTGAACCCGCCGAGTGCTTGTACACCGACCGGGCTGCCGCGGTGAGGGCTCTATGAGTTCAAGCTGTCATCGGCGCATGGTGGGCCTTATCTCCGGCGAGCGCGTTGACACCCCCCTGGTTCCACCCACTCTGAAACTGCTTCCCACGCCCCTGAATTGCCAATCGAGATGTTGGAAAAAACCGCGTATAAGGTGCACCCCCAACTCAAGGCAATTTCCCTCCCCCGTATAAGACCCATGAATGATCTGATTCGCTTATAAGACGCGCCTACTACGTGGGAGATTACGGTAATAGCATTTCAATATGGTTTTCAATGGGTCATCAGGTCAAAACAACAATGGAGTTTAACAGAAACAAAAGGGTTTTGCACCATGGACCTGTTCACATTGTTCAGTTCTTCAGATATTCTTATCTTGAAAAGACATTTATGAGCATGGTGCTTTTCCAGCCCGTATTGGACCTACAGAGGGCATTTTGTCTAGTCTGACATGTATTATGAGAGAATAATGCATAGCAAATGATTCTATTTTCATATTTTGTTATGATTTTTGAGATAGAATCATACACAAGACTTGCCTTCTGCACCATGTGCAAAAATGTCCCTTGAATGAAGGCATTTTACATGCACAGCTGCCTCCAAAACTGGAAAACACTCAGGTTCCCAACTTGCTGCATCGAGCTATAGGGAGGTCAGCAGGTAGAATACTGGAGACTTGTGTAGTCATACACTGCTAGGATTCCACTGGTTTAATATGGTGAGAAATACCCTACCATGTGGCCTTCATTTCCCGCATGGAATACGAGAAAATGATTGACAAATATGTATATGAATGTCAAATAAAGATTTTGAAAAAAAGGACACTTAAAAGAATTAAACAAGCAAGCGTAGTACTTTCAAGCAATGTCATAAAATATATAGTCTGCTGACGAGTCAAGTTTGGCTTTGAAAGTTTCTATCCAAAGAATCATTTCAGGGAAAAACATTTTGACAGCAAGCACTGAAAGAGTGCATCATGATGCCCTGATTGCCATGATGCACTCTTTCTCAGCAACAGGAATATAGATCTAAAAGTTGTGTTAAATGTGTTCTACGCGAAACAAACCCCCTGTGAGTTGGGGGGGGGGCGCTTTATACGCAAGCTGCGCCTTCTACGCGGGAGATTACGGTAGTTACAAGACTTGGTTGTGTTATTTATTTCCACTTAAAACAATTATTTAAGGTACGGTAATCTCGCGCGTATATCTTATATGCCAAACAAAGGCCAGGTGCGCCTTATAGGTTTTCCCCAAGAAGGTGGTGCGTCTTATACGCGGGGTACCTGAAATTTCTAATCCAGATATCCACTTCCATGTACACTGTATAGGCCTGAGTAAAGCCTTGCTGAGGTGTTACTGCTATATGAGAGGGTGTGAGGGCCACATTGTAGGGTGTGGGGGCCACAGTGGAAGGTGTGAAGGCCACATGGTAGGGTGTAAAAAGCTGTGAACACCCTCCAACAGGTACTGGTAAGGTAGGAGGGCAGCTGAAGCCTTATAGCACATTGCCCACATTTGACCTCATATCAAATTTGCAAAGTGGCTTCACCTGGTGTCAAGTGAATGATTCCTCGAATTGACACCAGGTGAAGCCACTATCCAATTTGTATCAAATTCCTATCCAATGGCTTTATATTCAACTCAAAAAAAAAAGATCTTCAAACTATGTTTAGATAATGTGAAGATATAAGTTCAGTCCTAACATGCCCAAAACAGTGATGGAATGCTCAAATGGAGAAAAAGACTGATGATTAGAGATCTATTTCTATTCACACCTCTTTTGTGGCATTCTGAAATCAATATGACCAGCATCATACTAAATATTTCCAAGACATTTCATGTAGAATCTGCGTCTTCTACATGAAATATACCCAAGAAGTTTGGGGTGTGTCTTATACAAGGGGTTCTTCTAAAACTCAATCCAGAAGCACCTGTGTGTCTACTATGTGAACCAGCCTTTTCTGAACATGGGGTGCATCTTATATGCGAGCTGCATCTTATATGCAAGAGAATACGGTAGTTATCGATCAAGAATGAATGGACAGGCAGAGAAGTAGATCGCAAAATTGCCATTTTCACTTTTGCGGCTTGTTTTCAATTCCGCCCTCTGGGTGGTGCTGAACTCGTGCAAAATGCACAAATTAGAAAACAGGGTAAATCAAATGTGCCGAACACAATGAGATGTACTACAATTCCGAATTATGAAACCCCACCAACTCCTCAAAAGGTCAAAACTAAAGGGTCAAGCAAAGGGAGGTCAAAAATTTCAGAAAACCCCCTGGACCCACCCACTCTGAAACTGCTTCCCACGCCCCTGGGGCTGAGACATATTTGAAAGCCGAGCGAGAGAAAGTATCTAAGGTGCGTGCCTCTTCACGGTCCATGGCTGAGATGTCGCAGTTGCAGGAGGTCATCTCGGAAATGAAGACTAGGCCGGATGATAAGCCCATGGGTACACCCGAGGTTAGATCTGGAAGAGGCCCCAAATGTTTCGAATGCGGATCAACGGAACATTTTAAGAAGAGCTGCCTAGCTGAAGCGAGTGGAAGCCGCGAAGAGGCGGGATGCCGCAGCGAAGCCATCGGGAAACTGATAGGGGTCCCTCCCTCCAGTCTGGACGGAACCCCTGCTCCTGAGAGGGAATGGCTGGGTAGAAAGGAAATGGATTAGAAGTGGAAGGGCAGTTGTGGGGCCGGAACATAAGCCTGGTGGTAGACACGGGGGCCACGAGAAACCTGCTGTCCACGGCCTGGTGGAAGCGGGAAGGATTGCCAGGGGAAGTGCAGCCTACCACATCCTCCTACCACACGGCGGATGGTAAGCCTCTGCAGGTCGGGGAAGGGTTGTCACGGAACTACGCTGTGGGTACCGGACGCGGGTGGCTACTTTTGTGATTGCCGATATCTCAACGCCAGGCTTGCTAGGGGCAGACTTCCTGAGGCAGACACGGGCTACAGTCGACCTCACGCATGAGATTTTGTTTAGTTTTATGTCCGGGGGCCATCGAGGAACTCAGACATTCAATCGCGCATGAGAAGTTGCTTTGGTCAGAGGAAGACGCGGGTGAGCCGTTCAGGCTCGTTAACGAGGAAACTAGGGTCGTGGAAGGACGAACGGAGAGAGTCATCATGGCGTGCGTCCCTGAGAACGCCAATAATTGTTGGAGTGGAAATAACTATGACTATGACTAAGGGTTAATCCGCCTATTCCAGCTTACTTTATCGAAAAAAGAGGTAGGAGAAATAAGAGAAAAGTTGGTCGTTTTAGGCCCTTCATCCCATTCCCATGGGCGACTGCTGTTTAGGATATTACGTTAAACTTGAAAAGGCAAGATATTTTCGCTTAGAAATAGCAATAACAAATAAAACATAAGATGGATGACTAAACTCCATTTGTTGAACACAATGACAACTGTAAAAGGCAAAAAATCTTTCTTATTTTTATTCAAGAACGTAAAAGCACATTCCCCCATCCCCGATCCGAAGAACGGATCAAATTTTTCAACATTCAAACTTGTTACCATGGAAATGGTTATCGTTGAAACCAAACTTTGACTCATAAAAATCTTCAAAAATCGGAAAAATGTTAAAAAATACAACAAAACTGAGGTCAGCCCCCTTTAGGGAGTGGTCAATTTTTTAACAAGAGGGGAGGGTGGTGGTTTTGGGGGAGGGGCAACAAATTTCAGAACCATATTGGGGGGAGGGGGAAACAACTTAATCTTTCACCCCTTCTTACTGAAATAGCCTGCGCATGATCTGCATCACTATAAAATAAAGGGGGAGGGGGAATTTCTGACCCCTTCGTGGGGGAGGGCCAAAAAAGTGTTGACGTGCCCACCTGAAAATCCACCACCCTGCCTGTTGTTAAAAGTTGACCACTCCCTTAGGCTTAGATTAGCCTTAGGTCAGTCGAGTTACCAGAAACAGTTTTTTTTTCTTTGGTTTGTGATCATTACTTAGGGCGTGGTCATTATATGGAGTGGTGGTGGGTTTTTTACGCCCCCCCCCCTCCTCGATGGCAATATACATTTTTTCGCCACCCATGCCTCTGGCGCGGAGAATTTTCGCACCCCTCTTGGTAGCGTGCTGGTTTTTTTTTGCTAAAAAGGGGGTAAATGTTTTTAGCCCCTCCCCCCTCAAGAGGGGTCAAAATATTTTAACACCCCTCTCAAGGAGAGGGGTTTGAAATGTTAACGCCCCCCTCAAACCCCCCACCCCCCTGTTAATAAAAAATGACCACTCCCTTATCAACAAGGGGAGTTTTCGATGAAACATTTTCTGTTTAGGCCCCCCTCAACGGTAGTCAATTTTTTTTGCATCCCCTCCCCCACGCCAGAGGCACATGCAGGCTTTTCTTGCTAAATTTGTTAGGCCCTAACACCCAGACTAAGGGAGTGGTCATTATTTATCAACAGGGGGGCGGCGGAGTTGTCACCGCTGTCAACCACTCTCTGAGGTCTCTGATACCCCTATGCCGAGTTTTTGAGATTTATCTATCCATTTGCGCCAAGCAACATGGCGCACTTCTCCTGAGATTATTTTCCAACTAATTTACTTCAATTTTTCTTTCCATTGTATTTCAATATCGTCCTTATGCACAGGCTAAACTTATTCTTTGGTACCATAAGATTAACTTGTCCAAAATTCAATTTTAAAAAGCAATTACAGTGCTGCTCACTGGGAAACGTATCAAAATAAAGATGGCAGCTGCTGAAACCGTAAGGCTCGCACAGGAAACTTTTATCTGATGTAGCTCCTAAGATATCATGAATTTTGATTAGATTTTTTACAAACCATTAGAGGTTTGTGTAAGGAAAGGAACCCTGGCTTTGTATTAGTGGGCTTTCTCTCTAATTATGCTAACTAATCACATGTAAACAAAGTATTTTGTACTTCCGTTTGCTATACAGACTTAGCTGGTTTGACTATCAGCCAATGAAATAACACCATCTATTCACTGCGGTCCTCTCAGGGGGCAGGTGGTACCCAGCTGATAACTGCAATCAGTGACAAGGAGGCGTAAATTTGAGGAATTTAGGATCTTTTTTAAGGAAATGTTCACAGCGTAGCTGTGATGAATTATTTTCTTATGGTTAAGGAACATAGTTACCATAGAACAAGTATATAATTCAACTTGATAGCATATTGGGAGTGCTCAGCCATGACCAGGCAGTATACACGACATCCACACACCTGAGACGTACTACAAGTATATAATTCAACTTGATAGCATATTGGGAATGCTCAGCCGTGACCAGGCAGTACACACGGCCAAAACACACCTGAGACGTACTACAAGTATATAATTCAACTTCATAGCATATTGGGAGTGCTCAGCCATGACCAGGCAGTACACACGGCCTTCACACACCTTGGACACAGATTTATACATAGTAGTACGTCTCAGGTGTGTGGAGGCCGTGTGTCCTGGTCACGGCTGACCACTCACAATATGCATATAGGCAGTGAGGTCACTGAGTACGATTTGGACAAAATTCTAGCGTGGACTGTTAGATGTGAATGAATTATTTTCAAATAAAAATAATTCAATAACTGCTGGGAACAGGCTTTAGCAATGGCGGCGCCCACTGGACAATCCGCTACCTCGGTATGGGTTACTGGAATGATGATCCCAAGGAACGATGATCCCACAGGAACAATGATCCCATTTTCTCCTCCCCAGGAACGATGATTCCATCTTAAGGAACCATGATCCCACATTAGAATATCTTTTATTATAGCTTATGTTTATTTTTACTTATATTTCTTTTGATTATTGGGGATACATATCATTTACATGGATTAATCATAGTGTTTCATGGATTAACAGACTATCGCACCCCCCTCTTTTAACCGAGCTTCACCATGAACCTCCTGTACACCCTTGCCTGTTGTGTTGAAATTTGTCCTTCCTTGTACCACTGTATCAATCAAGGTGTTTGTAGTTGTACCTGTTCCTGTTCTGTTGTAAGTGTGCTGGGACGGTATATGGACTGGTAATCGTGGGAGGGGGAAATTGTAAAGACTTACTTATCTTAGATGGATAACAGAAAGAAAGGATTTCTTATAATATCCTGGAACGTATGTAGCAAGATAGGAAAGAGGGAAACCTTATAATATTTCTGCTATGACAGGACACCGGATGTTTTGGCGATACAGGAGACTTGGCTCAAAAAAGAAAAGCACATAGATGTATTCTTTGAACCGCAAGGTTATACTATGCACAGGTGGGATAGACCCCATACGCAAGCTGGAGGCGTTTGTATGTTGGTTAAAGATGATATAGCTCACATGAGGTTAAATCAACATGTATTCAATAAGATAGATGGCGTTCGTGAAATGATGGGCATTAAGATGATAAGGAAAGGTTGTAAACCAGAAATCCTGCTAAATATGTACAGGCCTTCAGACGGAGATGAAAATGTTTTTATTGACTACCTACGAGCAGCCATAATGGAGGCCAAGCATTTGTACCCCAAATGTATAGTGTCACTGGTTGGAGACTTTAATATAAATCTATCAGCATTTGAATTGCACACAACGTGTATGGATACTGTATATAAGGAATTTATGTTACAAGCATTCACTGATGAACCAACTCGACCTTACTATAACCCAACAAATGTACTTGATCAGATTTTTACAGAGTCAGAGATAGTGGTGGAATCTGGAGGAATTTATCTTAATATTTCTGACCATATACCGGTCTATATTTTACTTAGGAGAGAAAGGAATTGTAGGAAAAAGGAGACAGTAACGGGTAGGACCTATGTCAATTACTCACTTGATAATGTGCGAAGGGAACTTTTTAGGTATGAATTGGCAGGTGTGATGAATGAGAACGATGTGAATGTTGCATGGAACTTACTAGAAGGGAGAATAATCGAAGTTGCAAATAAATTGTACCCTATTCACACTTTCAAGGTGAGACAAAAGAGCCCACCCTGGCTGACTGCCGAGCTTCTAGCCCTTTTTAGGCAAAGGGACAGAGCGTTTCAAGCTGCTTGTAAATCAGGTGAACACGAAGACAGGGAAAGAGCTAAAAAAATGGAAGAATCAAGCTAATTACGCAATTGGGAGCTTTTTTTAAAGGGCAGCTAGCCAGGTACAAAGGGGATCCCAAGAAATTCTGGGAGGTTATCTCGGACATTATCCCATCACGGACCAAAAAACGTTGGCTCTCTCTTTTACACCCAAACAGGGACCCCATGACCCCAGCAGAAGCGGCAAATAGTATTTTTCTAACGTTGGACGGAACCTGGCGGACTCTCCCCCCAGGACACCCCCCCCCCCTCATTCCCCCCAGTCATGCCTCCTGAGTCTTTTAATGTTACGCTCTTTCCCTGTGCTAAGGTGGTAAAAGAAATAGATAAAATCGATATACACAAGTCGTCAGGAATGCCTTTCTTGTCCGCAAGATTAATTAGAGACTCGTTACTCATATTCCAAGTGAAGTATACTCACATTTTAAACATGTCTATAGTAACTGGTGTCTTCCCGGAAATGTGGAAAAGAGCCACTCTCACCCCAATCCCCCAGGTCACAAGCCCATCTTCTCCAACTGATCTAAGACCCATTTCCTTGCTACCAATACCAGGGAAAATACTGGAAAGGTTTGTCCATGACCAACTGTATCCATATATGGAAAATAACAATTTGTTGGACAAAGCCCAAAATGGCTTCAGAAAAAACAGAAGCACCACTGACACTGTCTTTCAGGTGTTGCACTTGGCACATTCGGACAAAGTAAATAAAAAGAAAGTGGGTATAGTATATTTGGACCTAGCAAAAGCTTTCGATTATTTGGATCATGCCATATTACTAAGTAAGTTGGCCTCTCTGGGGATCGGGGAGAGAGTTATTGTCTGGCTGAAAAGCTATCTTGAGGGTCGCAAGCAAAAAACCTTCTGTAACAAAGCAACGTCAGAATGCCTAGATGTAACATATGGTACTGCTCAAGGCTCTATATTAGGCCCGCTGTTGTTTAATATCTATGTAAATGAGATGGCTAAGCTGGCTACAATCAGTGATATTAGGTTATATGCGGACGATATGCTGTTAATTGCTAGGGCCAACACCCTAGATGAACTTCGGGGCACACTCCAAAAAGATCTTGACTTGGTTGTTTCATGGTGTACAAGTAATAGCTTGACTACCGTAAACTCCCGCATATAAGACGCGTCCTCTATGCCAAACAAATCCCTGGTGCGTCTTATAGGATTTTTTCAAGTTGGGGGTGCGTCTTATACGAGGGGTAATTTTTCTATAGAAATGTACTAAATTTACAAAATTGAGCCCTAATAGGTGCGTCTTATATGCGCAGCACGTCTTCTATGCGGGAGATTACGGTATTAATGCTAACAAATCTAAGCATATGGTTGTTGATGAGAGTGCTCAGCCCCTTGACTTGCTTATACATGGTAAAAGGCTACATATGGTAGATAGGTATAAATACCTAGGCATTGTCATCGATGATAAACTTACGTTTGAGCATCAAGCCTCTGCTATGTTTAAATCGATAAGGTACAAAATTTGGATGCTCATGCAAATCAGATATTGTATCGATCAAAATACTGCAATCTTAATCTTCAAAACAATGATGTTGCCATACATTGATTTTGGCCTTATATTTACAACAGGGCTACCCGTTTTCAAGAAATACCAAGTGTTATATAATACCGGTATCAGAGTCTGCCTCAAAATAATGGACCCTGTGACCGTACATACTAAACATTTATATGTCAGGATGAAGATGTTACCTATTGACCTGCGAAGAATCTACTTACAATTGACAATGTGCCATAGGGTTGTGTATGGAGGGATGGCGTTGGTTGTTCCCTCAGTAGGGACCAGGGGAACGAATGCACCAAAAATTTTACAAGCAAGACCAAGGCTTACCTTCTTGATAAATGACCCTGTGTATCAGGCCCACTCCCAGTCGAACGCCCTTGACCCCAATCTTAGATGGATTACTGAGAAAAACAGTTTTAAATCCCTAATCAAATCAAAGTTGGTAAAATTTTTCTATGATCTCTGGAACTCTGATAACCCACAACTGATTTTTGATGGGAGGAGCATTCTTTCCATGGTCTGAAACCTTGGGGAACATCTATCAGTGACACATAAACCAACTGTCTCCAGTAATGACACCTGGGAGGGTAGTCCCTGTCTGTCCCTGTCACAAGTATATACACACATGTGTAAGTGTCTTGTACATTCACTGTTATTTGTTTGTCTGATGTGTAATGTCCTCGTACTAGGTTTTGACGGCCAAATTGTATATATGTTCATCAACCTTGAGTTTACTAGTATACTGAATGTAACCATACAATCGTAAGCCTTCTTAGATAATGCATTTTAATGAACATTGTATTTGTACCGAGGAGTTGTAGCTCACACTACTCCCCAGGGTGATCATGCGGGGAGATCACCGCAAGGGTGAATCCGTACTTCTTCCTGGTTAATAAATTTTTTTAAACTTGACTTGACTTGACTGTGAGTACTGTACCTACACACACATTAGCCTACTCTCGCTACTGTCACTCTCAAATTCTTCCTAGATTTCATGGAAAACTTCATCTGAATACCACATTGTCAATAACATGTTCAGAGATACAGGTAAGATACAAACACAATATAGCCATATTTGAAAAGTGGGGTAATCATTTTGTTGAGATGGGATCATGGTTCCTCAAAAGCTGGGATCATCATTCTGGGACCATCGTTCCTTGGGATCATCGTTCATGTAATCGGTAGTCCAACTAGGGTGGAAGGGCTGGGTGTTTTTTCCCATGGCTGCGCAAATTCTTTTTACTGCGCCTCCCCCCTCGACGGTGGTCAAAATCTTTTGCACTCCTCCCCCTGTCGTCTACAAGAATTATATGCATAGGGATCGGTTGGCAGGTCTAGAGGTGCAGAGAATTTTCGCGCCCCTCTTTGATCTGTAGTATCGCGCAGGCTTTTTGGCTAAAAGAGGGTAAATTTTTTTAGTCCCCCCACGAGAGGGGTCTGAAATTCTTACGACCCCCTCATAAGCCTTGATAAGGCTCATTGGCCTCAAACCCACTAGCGGCTAGCCCCCCCCCCCCCCCCCGTGGCGTTGACAGATAATGACCACTCCCTAAAAACGGGTCAAAAGCTTGTAACCCCTCCCCCCAAACCCACCACAAGTGACCCCAACCCCTGTTGATAAATATTAACAGACTAGTGTTTCTGCCACTGGTAGGTCTACCGCAGATACTACTAGACTAGTAGCACTCTCTTCCATTGATTTCAGAGTCAGATGTCGTCGATCAGCTGCAGCCTGCTGAGTTGTTGGTGTCAATGTGAATGTCATTGTCAAAACCGAGCTGGTTCAACTTGTGGTCGCACACTTCCACATAAAGGCTCCCCTTACCTCTCTACCTCATATGCAACTATTCAAGACTCCATCATTTTGCATGGACATGCATTAATGCCCAATAATAAGGACTTTGTTGCTGACGGGGGGTCAACACCAACGAAAACATGATCATGATGGTTTCCGGTGAAATCTGTCCACACGAAGAGCAAAATATAATCGACCTACCTCAGTCTATCGTTAACTCCGACCACGGTGGCGGATTTTCCGATCCTCCGCAGTTGGTAGTCTCCTTCCAGAGATACATCCATTTCGAATTCTAATAGTTTCCATGCATTGTTTTGGCCTTTTTTCTACGCACACAAGTTCTAGACTCTGTCCTCGATGAAGTTATCGTAACTACCGCGGGTAGGGTACGTCAAATAGGGATTGTACTGAAGAACAGTACAGGAACGGGATTCCGAAATGAAAGAAGGGTCATAATTCAGCAACAGGGTGTTGTGGTTGGGGGGGGGGGGGTTAAAAACGTGTGACATCTGCTGGGGGGGGGGGACTTTCAATCCATCTTGAGGTGGGGGAGGGAACTTTTTTTTTTCTCTTTTTCTTTTGCATGAAAGTACAGATCCCAGGCTACAGATCAAAGAAGGGGGTGTACCGTAAGGGAACGATCATTTTTGTTTTTTTAACAGGGGTAGGGTGGTAGATCTTCAGGTGTTAAGTCAATTATGTCAATAATTTTTTTTTTTGTTTTCCCTCCCCCTTAAATTTTTTTTCGCCCCCCATCTCTCCTTTTAAGACCTATTCTATAGTAATGTGTGGGCTATTTCACCGAGAAGGCGTGCAAGTTGTTTCCCTCTTCCCCCAAGATGGGTCTAGAAATTTTTTTTTCAGAGCCTTCTTAGGGAGTGATAATTTTTTAACAACAGGGGGGCTGGTGGGTTTGCACGCGGACACAAGGAAAAAAAATATCAGCCCCCCCTCTTGATGGGTCAAAATTTTTTTGACCCCCCCATCAGGGGCCGAATATCACGCGTGAACGCGGCCTTTTAACCTATAGTAATGCGCGGGCTTTTTCTCTGAAAACAGGTGAAATTATTTTGACCCCTCTGTTCAAGGGGTCGAAAAAATTCTGAGCCCCCTCAAACCCACCAGCCCCCCTGTTGTTAAAAAATGATCACTCCCTTAGGGGTGACAAAAAAAATTGTCTTCCCTTTCGATCAAAAAACCCTGTGGACTGATAAAAGGGGGGCAGAAAAATTTTCACTGTGCACGCACGGAATTTCACCCCCCCCCCCATGTTGTTAAAAAATGACCAGATCCTAACAGGCAAACTGGAAAGGGGTTGTCCATAAATGTAAGTTTTGTTCGGCCATTTATTTTTTTTCATTACTCTCTCTCCCTTCATGCTTTTACTATAGAGGTCTAGACACTTCCGGTGATAGATAACGTCATTTATGGACAGCCCCAAATTTTCCGAAACATTTATATCCCTTATTCCATTACGAAGCGTCTAGGTTGTCGTAAATTAGGTCAACGTCAATTACATCTAATGAGCTATTTACACGTACAGTAAATCATGATTCCACAGTATCACGCACATCGTACTTTAGAATAGATCGTTTGGTATCTATACCACTCCATTACACAAATTTACGACAATATTGTTTTCACCGCAAAACACCAACTCGATGGAGTATCCGCAGCAACCCAGCCCAACAAAGTCAGCAACTTCAGACACGATGTCGTCTTCTATTCCGCTCTACAACGGTGGAATAGATCCATCTAGTGACAGATATCCCCACTGCATTGTTTGGACACCAATTCCCTGCCTAACGTGAGTAAAAAACATACTGCACAGGGGTGTCCCCGGGGGTAGCCTGGCCCTAGGTACATCACATGAAAATTAAGATAAGGAGTTAGAGTACCCAGCTATTAACCGGGCCCTGATATATTCTGATTATTCATTCAGAGGCCCAGCAATTGATGTCCACCGAGTCTGCAGAGGGCTCAGACTAGTCTTCCTGGGCCCCAGATATCAAGTTACAAAAGCAAAGGCATGGCATATGATTTTACATTTCAAAACAATACACAACAAGTAGGTAGGTCCTAGAGTTAAGATATCAAAGACCAACCCCACTTTCTAAGTTAGGCACTTACCTAGTTTTTCTAAACTTTATATTATCTATTCTATCTGCATACTATTGGATAGATCTCAAGAAAAGAAGTGGATTTGCTTTTTGAATGAAGTCTCTATCTTAATTCAAAGTGATATTATGACCATCCAAAGACCACAAAATGACCCCAATATTCTGCCACAATAACCCATACTTAAGAGTTTAATCAGGGTTCAAATTTTGTGATCATGCTAGTTGTGGTCAGAAATGCCTGGAACACTTAAATCACTGTTTCTCAGAAGATATTAACACTAGGAACTTGAAATAAAAACTTGAGATAGGCACTTGAACAAAATTTGTAATGTGTTCTAAGTACCACACTTATGGCCCAGTCTTGTAGAGCTTAGTGAGACCTTTTCAAAACTTTTGGAATCATGTTGATATCTTGATTAGGGCCTGAGATATCAAGATTTTCGTTCCCAGATCAAAAGCTAATTAGATTCCCATAGAGACAATGGTTAAGCTGGATTAATTATTGTTATCATATATTGATGAATAACTCATGAAAATATTGAAAAATATGAGGTTATTTCATCATAACTCAGCCATTTTTTAATATTTCTGCACAAAATTTTCAGAAAATGTTGGTAACAATGTATTCAATCATGTGACCTCATTTTACGATATTTGACCTAATTTCAAATGACCTTTGACCTACTTATGTCCTATTTTTACAGGTCAAGCTACAAAAGTAGAAAACACCAAATATAATTGTGCTATTGCTATAATAGAGCCATTTATTCAAGTTTCTTCACAAATCATTGTGGGAATGTTCCATTACTATGTCTTTCATTATGTGACCACACTATATTAAAGGTCTTTATTATTTGACCTACTTACAGGTGACCTTTGACCTATTTAATTATGTTAAGCCGTGAAATAGGTACATACTTAATGTAGAGGTTCTACTGCTGTAACACAACCAATTATACAAGTTTCTTTACAAATCTTTCAAAGAAAGCCCATTTCCATGCATTAGATCAGGTGACCACCCCATATTAAAGGTCTGTACTATTTGACCTATTTAAGGGTGACCCTTGACCTATTTAATGATGTTAAGCTGTGAAATAGGAACACGCAAATGTAGAGGTTCTACTCCTGTAACACAACCATTTATACAAATTTCTTTATAATTCTTTCAAAGAAAGTTCATTTCCATACATTAGATCATGTGATCACACCATATTAAACATCTGTACCATTTGACCTACTTACAGGTGACCTTTGACCTATCTAATGATGTTAAGCCACGAAATAGGAACACACCCAATATTTGTTCACAGATGTTTCTAAGATCATGTGACCTCACCTTATTTTGCATCATTTGACCTAGTTACAGATAACCATTGACCTATTTAATGAAGTCAACTTATTAATGTGAATTCACAGGGCTTAGATGACAAGGTCAGCAATCAGTGACCTAGATAAAGTGAAGCTTGACCTACTTCATGAATATGAATTATCAATGTCCTTTCCGTTGACTTTCAGCTATATTCGCAGCTGCATAAACCCTCTGTATATAATCTAGTGTAGTACCGACTGTGATCAGGAACTAGCTCTCTTCGATTTAACGTCTGCTTGAATCATCGTTAGCCTAATTATCAATTGCACACTCCAGTACCATGGCCCTGAAAATGAAAAAGGATTACACAAGCTTTTCTGCCTTTCATGCAAAGTTGAGCACAAATTCAACAATCAATTATAACAAAGACTACTCATCTTGTTCGACCAGGGTCCACTGTGCAGCACTGGCTATGTTAAAAGAGTTCTCTAAAAATTTTGACAAAAGTTACGGAACTGAATTTCACATGCTATATTTTGATTCAACTTTCACAAGTCAGCCTCTTTGAACATAGCCAGTACTACACAGGGGACCCCCGGCCATTGTCTGCAAAAGAAAACTCGATTTTAGCCTGGTTTTGATGGGATGGCATTTGTTGATGTTCAATCTAGAAACTACCATATATTCAGATTCTATGTGTCATTGATTTCAGTGTACTCTAATATTAAGTTATGCTATTCCTTAGATAAATCATTATCTACTTAATTGGTGCAGCTAAATAGCATCTTTACCAATACCCTATCTACTTAATCTCTTACGACAGCTATCTAAACTACTTAACTTTTGCAACTGGTATCCAAGTTTTATGGGAAAGACATACATCAAAACCGTATCAATGCAACATCAGTCTGAAAGCAGAAAAATACATATCATTCAGTCATACAGTTCCTTGAACCTTAGCCTCAACTTTTCAGTTTCATAGTGATCACATCAGCTATCAAAAGGGAAACTAGAGAAGTAATGGCATGATATGTGCAATGGTAGTTAAGCTATCTATAGATAATTATCTTAGGAGCAGGAGCATTAAATGTTTACTTATCTTTTTTTTCCAGTACTAGTGTGACTACTGGTCTCATACAAAGCACAGCAGCACTCTGATAAACTGAAGGTTGACTACTGGTCTCATGCAAAACACAGTAGCTTTCTGATGAACTGAAGGTTTACTACTGGTCTCATACAAAACACAGTAGCTTTCTGATGAACTGAAGGTTGACTACTGGTCTCATGCAAAACACAGTAGCACTCTGCTAAACTGAAGGTTGACTACTGGTCTCATACAAAACACAGTAGCTTTCTGATGAACTGAAGGTTGACTACTGGTCTCATGCAAAACACAGTAGCTTTCTGATGAACTGAAGGTTTACTACTGGTCTCATACAAAACACAATAGCTTTCTGATAAACTGAAGGTTGACTACTGGTCTCATACAAAACACAGTAGCACTCTGCTAAACTGAAGGTTGACTACTGGTCTCATACAAAACACAGTAGCTTTCTGATGAACTGAAGGTTGACTACTGGTCTCATACAAAACACAGTAGCTTTCTGATGAACTGAAGGTTGACTACTGGTCTCATGCAAAACACAGTAGCTTTCTGATGAACTGAAGGTTGACTACTGGTCTCATACAAAACACAGTAGCTTTCTGATGAACTGAAGGTTGACTACTGGTCTCATGCAAAACACAGTGGCACTCTTGATAAACTAGTGGGACTACTGGTCTATTCATAGTTTTGATCATCAGTTATTTCCTGGTCCTCAATGAACACAAGGTCTCCAATTAAGATGTCAGCAACAAGTTCCTCAATGTTCAACTCATCATCTTCACTTTTTGCTATTTTCATGCCAGGAAGCCAGTACCTAATGGTTGCAATGTATCCTTTCTTTGCCTTTTCCACACGGTAGATCTCACCATTGTAGAGGACATCAGATGCTCTATCACCGTTTTCCTTCTCTACGAACCAAGTGTGGTTGATATGATGCCCCTCAATGCTGGATGGATCTGTTATGATATTCAAGATCCTCTGCTGGCTGGTTGGGGGAACATCTGTAGTGGTGAATAGGTCACTTGGATCTATAGTTTTGTCCATTGCTCTTTTGACCTTTCTCTCAAGATCTCTCCGTGCCTTCTTCTCTCTCTGTTTGATGCGTTCCTGTTGACGCTTGGCAATGATATCAGCCATTTTCATTGCCCGCTTGGCCCGTACAGCTCGTACCATTCTTGATTCCTTTACAGCAAACTTGACGATACGTTTCTGCTCACTCTCTGGCAAGGCCACAATCCAATCAAAGATGTGATTCTTGCTGAACTTGACCTTCCCATCAATAAAGCCACTTGTAGCATTTGGTGCCCGACGGGTTTGGGCATCAGTCATACCAAGGGTCTGTTCTGCAAATATATTGTGTATGGAGGAAGATTTGACTTGGTTCCTGTGAACATGGGTAAGCTTAGATAAGTCCCCACTGAGGTGTCGCTGAAGCTGGCGCTCAAGTAGTGTGATAGATTCTTCTACGAGCTTGGCAAGAATGTGTGTCAGCATTTCCTCTTCTATTAGATCATGAATGGGTTCCTGTAGTGATGTCAGAACAGGATCATCCAAGTCTTTGCCAAACACATTCTTCTTTGTTGTCAATAGGCACAGTGGGTTGTCTTTGTACCTCCTCAGGCTGGTCATGCAATCTTGTAACTTGCCATTAAAGAAGTTGATGTTCCCTCTCTCATGCTCAGCAGTGTAGAAGAGGGCCATATAAGGCCCAGTGAGGACCTTTCCTAACAGTCCCAAACCTCGGAGCTGTAGGATTACGCCACGGTTCTTTAAGTCCTTTATCAGGGCATCACGCATGCTGTTCCGGAGTCCACATTCCTTTTCCATGAAGTACAGAAGTTGTCTTCTCCATCTGTAGATCACTCCAGCTAAATGGAACATGACGTGAAATCTATTGCCAACATATCTCACAAATGTACCAGAGGAGATCTTCTCTTTGTCGATGAAACTTTTGAACCCTGGTGGATCACCCGTGCGTGGATGATATCGCAGTTTGGCCATGGTGAAGATCACCTTGTCTGCTGAACAATCAGACCCATAGGATGCAGTTTGAATTCCATAATCCAGGTCAATTTTCTTCAGGGTCTTCCTAGCAGTAGTGGCCAGGCCATCTAGGGGGTGAAGGTTACACTTCAGTTCCAATAGCTCGCTCTCAAAAAGATTCCCAAGCATCTTGTGAACAACAGAATTCACACTTACTCTGTCACTCATGGTATTCTTGAAGTGACTGTGGACTTCATTTAGCAGTGTGGTCTCATCACGTCCAGAATATCGGGCATAAGTTGCTACTACATCAGAGATTGAATCTGATATGTGTTGACAATAATCTTCAGCCTTTCCTCCTGGAATCTTGTCAACTTGCAACACAAGTGATTTTGAAGTTGTAGTGATGTGGACCTCATTGATATGGCTACCATCAACACTTGTTCCATCCCAACCAATGGTGATGTTGTCTTCAGTTGCAAGTATTTCTCCAACCCGGACATCATTCACTACTCCCATCTCATAACCCCAATGACTGGTTGTTGATTTGTCAGGTAAGCTCTTGATGGTTTTACCTGCAATCTTGGCAACAATTGTTTCTATGACATCTGAGACACCCGATACGGGAACCTGTCGTTCCAGGCACTTGTACCCTGACAAACGCAGACCAACTCCGTATGTCTTGCCGTCTTCTTTGAGATCCAAGACATCTGTCTCAGTTGAAGCTTCCTCATTCTCAGCATTCACACAGTCCAGTGCTCTCTCTAACTGAAGATTGTCTTTTTGCAGTTGCTTGTTTTGAGACTTGAGCTTCTTTTCTCTCACACTTAATACCTTAGGCTTCCTGGGTCTCTTCCGCTTGGCCGTGGTTGGCTGTGCTGTGTTTGTTTGTTCTTCTAATTGTCTTTCAAGGCGTCTGATGGTTGACTCTCTTGCTCTCAGATGCATCTTTGTTGTGGCCAATCTAGATCTTAGCTCTTTTTCAATCACCTCTTTCCGCTTCACCTTCTGATTCGCTGCTGATACAGCCTTGCGCCTTTTTTCAGCTTGAGCCTGCTTTGTCACTCTTTTCTTCTCCAATCTTGTCTCAATTTTCTCTACCTTTTTCTGCAAGAGCTCACATTGTCTGGTCAATCTGAGATTTTCAGCTTCCAGTTGACTGCATTGCTTGGCAAAGTCTTTCCCCATTGCCTCATTAACAGCTCGTAAGGTTTCACATTGACATTTTGAAGTATCAACTTTCCTCTTACGTGTAGCAGTAGCTGGCTGTGTTATGGGAAGTTTGTAGGATGTTTGTTCCCAGATTCTAAGTTGCTCTGCTGTAGATGCATTTTTCTTCAAGTTGCGCTCTGTTTCTGCAAGGGTTTTCAGATTAGACACTAAACTTGGCTGTTTGTAATCCTTTTCATCTTTTCCACATTTTGCTATTACAGCCCTGATTGCTCTGCCCTGATCCTTCTTTCTGAATTCTTTCCAGATTTCCACTATTTCCTTATTCATAGGAGAATGGTTGATTTCGATTTCCATATCTCTGAATAAACACAAAATGAAATCATCTAAAAAAGGGAATCTGAAGGAACCTATTGTCGCTTTGGTGCAAGAATGTTGCCACTGCTGCAGGGTCAACAAGGTAGATAATACTACCATGAGTAGAATCTCTGAGATACCAGTTACGTACCATAAAACCTCCCTCAGAAGCCGACCCCCTAACTTCAGGGCAATTTAGAAGCCAAATTTTGTCTCATTAATTTTAAATAGTAATCTGTAATTCACTTCATTTGAAACCTCCATTATAAGCCGATCCCCCAACTTAAGTAAATGCTAAAGGCCGAATTTGGGCCCAAATCCCAAATTTTGGTTGGCTTCTGGAGGTTTTATGGTAGTTGATCCAGATGCAGCAATAACATTGTTGCAGTTTCTAACTGCTATGAACTATGTTCCACTGCCAGACACAAGCTCAGAAAATCTTGCACATGACACCTTCAATTCACACATTCACATAATATGCTACCTAAGGTTGAGAAAAGAAAGGGCTGGATGCCCTTCATCTAATGTTAGTTAGTTAGTGTTTTACGGCACGTCAGCTACTGGTGATGGCTATTTGCGCCTAAAGGTTTTATGGAGGAAAGTTTCTACTGTTTAAATTTGACTGTAGTATCCCAGGTTCTTGACATATGCAAGTATTGTATCCGGTCTGCAGGTATCAAATAACTCTTTCAGTGTTGTACATTGATGGTATTGTGCCCTGATGGGGCACTGGCTACATTCCACAAGGAAATGTTCCACCGTCAGGTGTTTTTGACACCTGTTGCAAAGCGGTCTGGGTTCTCTCTTCATGAGGTGTGAATGCGTTAGTCTGGTGTGGCCTATTCTTAGTCTGTTCATGACAATTTCTTCTCTTCTGCTCTTGCATTTGGCTTTCTTGGTTGTGCCTATCTTGGGCTGTATTTTGTAGAGTTTATTGTCTCTTTCAGCGTCCCATAACTCTTGCCACTTTTGTTGGATGTATTTCCTGATTTTCTGTTTGAGGTCCTCTGATGGTAGAGTCATATCTATTGGAACTTGATTTGTTGCATCCTTGGCAGCAACGTCTGCTAGGTCATTGCCCCTTCATCTAATGAGGCATTCCCATGAGGACTTTAGACATTAAACAAATCAATAGAGCAGTCAATCAATACAACCTTCTTGCAGTTAGTTAGTTAGTGTTTTACGGCACGTCAGCTACTGGTGATGGCTATTTGTGCCTAAAGGTTTTATGGAAGAAAGTTTCTACTGTTTAAATTTGACTGTAGTATCCCAGGTTCTTGACATATGCAAGTATTGTATCCGGTCTGCAGGTATCAAATAACTCTTTCAGTGTTGTACCTTCTTGCAGTAAGGCAACTATCTGTAATCATTTGAAATAATCACAACTTCATAATATTGTAAAATTCTAAAGAGAGTCTAAAGTTCTCGCTTTGAAAAAGTACTTTTTAAAAGCAAAATTTCATAATAATTTCGGTCAGAAGTAGTGTAATATTAGATGAAGCAAGGAGGCAGGTTAGAATGAGATTAATACATGCCATGTCTTTATTAGCATTTATTTTCAACCACTGCTCATACTGAGGAGTTATAATACTGTAGTAATCTTTGATATTCAAATCATTTGTATGGTAGTCAGAGAGCCAAGCTTAGATACTAGGAAATAGTTCAGTTCTTTTCATATGCTGCTGGTCCAAACTCATTCAAATCTGGAACCAAACAACTATTTATGAAGTACAAGGATTTTTCACCTCATGGAATTATTCATTATAATAGTAATGTTCTCAGTTGTGGTGGTCACTGTGTAATACCATAAGTAAGGCAGATAATGCATAAACTCTGCAAGCTTCTAAATGTGATTCTACTACATATTTATGGCTTAATAAGTCTGCAGAAGTATTGTAATCATCTATCATATTTACATACATGTGTATAGTATAGGATACATTGCCTATGTGTTTATCAAATAGAATAACAGATAAACCATTTTCTATACCAGGATATTATATTCCATACTGCTGTAAAATCCTAAGTATACAGAGATGTTCAGAGGTCTAGCGATGGCAAACAAAGGGACCTGATATCTCCCCAATAAGAGATTTTGCAGCTGGTACAGTTACTGTAAACTTGGTGTTCACTCGAGGCATAGGGTCCTGGTACAGCTGGACAACTTTGTTGGAGGCTTCTTGCGATTCCACATGGCAAGGATCAATATAAGGTACACCTAAGATCTTGGAGATGGTTTTGGCATATTTTATAGCCATCTTCCCTCTGAGTTTTTCATTGGGGTGAACCCCATCAAACAGTTTTCCATACCTGTACACAGTCTTGTGCCTCCTTGTTTCATTATGTTTAACGAACCCTTCAAGATGTACTGTTGGGGTGCCCAGATCAACGCTTTTTTGCATTATCTTTCCATTGATATCTACAATGGTTCTATGAAGGCTATGCTGGTCTGGTGTGTCGTCAAATGTCTCTTGTTCGCAGAGGATTGTCTCTCGCTGGGCCTGAGAGAGAACCCTACTTTCCTTACCTTGTACCTCAGCCAATTTCTTCTGATATTGATTAGCTTTTGCTATGTTTACCGGCAGAATGGTAGAAAGTGCTACCTGTGGGGCCACCTCTTTTGCTTTTTCAACAAGATAAGCCAAGTCATCAATTACTGTGTTTATACAGGTGGCCACATCTTGGTCAAAACTAATGACCGAGCCATGTTTTGAAGTGATACCACATATCCCTCCAGATATTATTATTAACTGGAACATATCCTTGGGAATCTCATGCTTGATTACCCTAGCTAAGTCTGCTAGACTTGCCCCTGGATACGACCATAAAGATATGGTACTCTTGATTTGAGCTTGAATTATATCCTTTAACAGTTTGCCTCGGGAATCGAAGATCAATAGGGTTTGAGACATTTTTGGGGCCTGCTGGAGAAATTTACCTGTAAGGAGAGCAGTGTGCAGATAAGCCAAGGAAGGGTTTGAGGAAGGCAGTTCAGGATGTAACAGCGGCAGGTCAGGGTGTAACAGTGGCAGGTCAGGGTGTAACAGCGACAGGTCAGGGTGTAACAGCGGCAGGTCAGGGTGTAACAGTGGCAGGTCAGGGTGTAACAGCGACAGGTCAGGGTGTAACAGTGGCAGGTCAGGGTGTAACAGCAGCAGGTGAGGTTGTAACAGGGGCAAGTCAGGGTGTAACAGCGGTAGGTCAGGGTGTAACAGCAGCAGGTGAGGTTGTAACAGGGACAAGTCAGGGTGTAACAGCGGTAGGTCAGGGTGTAACAGTGGTAAGTGTGGGTGTAACAGTGGTAGGTCAGGGTGTAACAATGGTAGGTCAGGGTGTAACAGCACAGGTGAGGGAGTAACAGCAGCAGATGAGGGTGTAAAAGCAGTGGTGTGAGGAAGGCAGGGCAGTTCAGGATTTAATAGAGGCAGGTCGGGGTGTAATTATGAGAGAAGAAAAGTCCTAAAAGCCCCTAAACTTTAAACTAATCATCCAAACTTTTGGAACCAAGATCTATCTTCTGTCTGCAGAAGGTCTGTGGAAAATTTCTCTGCAGGTTTCTGAATGATAATTCAAATTTTCTGGTGGGGGCTGGGGGTGAATGGCCCCATCCCACAAATTACGAGAAAGAATGCTCCTACTACCCCCCTCTATGAATTGTAATTATCTAAACTTTGCAACATAGATCAATTTTTCTGTAGGTCTCTAAAAGATAATTCAAATTTTCTGGGGGGGGGCTGGGGGTGAATGGCCCCATCCCACAAATTACGAGAGAGAAAACTCCAACCCCCAACCCTCTATGAATGAGAATTATCTAAACTTTGCAACATAGATCAATTTTTCTGTAGGTCTCCAAAAGATAATTCAAATTTTCTGGGGGGGGGGGGGGGGCTGGGGGTGAATGGCCCCATCCCACAAATTACGAGAAAGAATGCTCCTACTACCCCCCTCTATGAATTGTAATTATCTAAACTTTGCAACATAGATCTATTTTTCTGTAGGTCTCCAAAAGATAATTCAAATTTTCTGAGGGGGGGCTGGGGGTGAGTAGCCCCATCACACAAATTATGAGAAAGAAAATTCCTACCCCCCCACTACCCTCTATGAATTGTATTTATCTAAACTTTGCAACCTTGATCTATTTTTCTGCAGGTTTCTGAAAGATAATTCAAATTTTCTGGGGGGGGCTGGGGGTGAATGGCCCCATCCCACAAATTACGAGAAATATTGCTCTTACAACCCCACTCTATGAATTGTAATTATCTAAACTTTGCAACATAGATCAATTTTTCTGTAGGTTTCTAAAAGATAATTCAAATTTTCTGGGGGGGGGCTTGGGGTGAATGGCCCCATCACACAAATTATGAGAAAGAAAACTCCAACCCCCAACCCTCTATGAATGAGAATTATCCAAACTTTGCAACCTAGATCTATTTTTCTGTAGGTCTCTAAAAGATAATTCAAATTTTCTGAGGGGGGGCTGGGGGTGAGTAGCCCCATCACACAAATTATGAGAAAGAAAATTCCTACCCCCCCCCACTACCCTCTATGAATTGTATTTATCTACACTTTGCAACCTAGATCTATTTTTCTGCAGGTTTCTGAAAGATAATTCAAATTTTCTGGGGGGGGGGCTGGGGGTGAATGGCCCCAACACCCAATCTAAGGATATATCACTTGCTCCCTCTTCCGAAGTTCACAGGTTTCATTGGTGCTCCAAAATTATGCAAAAGTTTGCAATCTAGTTGTCTGCAGAAAGCAGGTGAGGTTGTAACAGGGACAAGTCAGGGTGTAACAACGGTAGGTCAGGGTGTAACAGTGGTAAGTGTGGGTGTAACAGTGGTAGGTCAGGGTGTAACAATGGTAGGTCAGGGTGTAACAGCACAGGTGAGGGAGTAACAGCAGCAGATGAGGGTGTAAAAGCAGTGGTGTGAGGAAGGCAGGGCAGTTCAGGATTTAATAGAGGCAGGTCGGGGTGTAATTATGAGAGAAGAAAAGTCCTAAAAGCCCCTAAACTTTAAACTAATCATCCAAACTTTTGGAACCAAGATCTATCTTCTGTCTGCAGAAGGTCTGTGGAAAATTTCTCTGCAGGTTTCTGAATGATAATTCAAATTTTCTGGTGGGGGCTGGGGGTGAATGGCCCCATCCCACAAATTACGAGAAAGAATGCTCCTACTACCCCCCTCTATGAATTGTAATTATCTAAACTTTGCAACATAGATCAATTTTTCTGTAGGTCTCTAAAAGATAATTCAAATTTTCTTGGGGGGGGGGGGCTGGGGGTGAATGGCCCCATCCCACAAATTACGAGAGAGAAAACTCCAACCCCCAACCCTCTATGAATGAGAATTATCTAAACTTTGCAACATAGATCAATTTTTCTGTAGGTCTCCAAAAGATAATTCAAATTTTCTGGGGGGGGGGCTGGGGGTGAATGGCCCCATCCCACAAATTACGAGAAAGAATGCTCCTACTACCCCCCTCTATGAATTGTAATTATCTAAACTTTGCAACATAGATCTATTTTTCTGTAGGTCTCCAAAAGATAATTCAAATTTTCTGAGGGGGGGCTGGGGGTGAGTAGCCCCATCACACAAATTATGAGAAAGAAAATTCCTACCCCCCCCCCCCACTACCCTCTATGAATTGTATTTATCTAAACTTTGCAACCTTGATCTATTTTTCTGCAGGTTTCTGAAAGATAATTCAAATTTTCTGGGGGGGCTGGGGGTGAATGGCCCCATCCCACAAATTACGAGAAATATTGCTCTTACAACCCCACTCTATGAATTGTAATTATCTAAACTTTGCAACATAGATCAATTTTTCTGTAGGTTTCTAAAAGATAATTCAAATTTTCTGGGGGGGGGGGCTTGGGGTGAATGGCCCCATCACACAAATTATGAGAAAGAAAACTCCAACCCCCAACCCTCTATGAATGAGAATTATCCAAACTTTGCAACCTAGATCTATTTTTCTGTAGGTCTCTAAAAGATAATTCAAATTTTCTGAGGGGGGGCTGGGGGTGAGTAGCCCCATCACACAAATTATGAGAAAGAAAATTCCTACCCCCCCCCCCACTACCCTCTATGAATTGTATTTATCTAAACTTTGCAACCTAGATCTATTTTTCTGCAGGTTTCTGAAAGATAATTCAAATTTTCTGGGGGGGGGCTGGGGGTGAATGGCCCCAACACCCAATCTAAGGATATATCACTTGCTCCCTCTTCCGAAGTTCACAGGTTTCATTGGTGCTCCAAAATTATGCAAAAGTTTGCAATCTAGTTGTCTGCAGAAAGCACCTGAAAAAAAAAATTCAAATTTTCAGGGGGGGGGGTTGGGGGAGGATGGCCCCCAACACCCAAACTAGGGATATATCTCCTGCCCCCACTCCCTAAGATGTCATTGGTGCTCTAAAATGATCCAAAAGTGAGCAACCTAGTTGTCTGCAGAGAGCACCTGAAAGACAACTCAAATTTTGATTGAGGGGGGGGGGAGCTGGGGAGGATGACCCCCCCATCCCTAAAATTATGAGAGAAAACTCCAACCCTTCAACTTCAAATTGCAATCCAAACTTGTGCAACTTAGCTCAATTTTCTGTCTGCAGGTCTGTGAAAAAAAATAAATCTAAATTCTCTTGTGTGAGGGGGGGGGGGGCTGGGGATGATGGCCCCAACACCCAATCTAAGGATATATCACTTGCTCCCTCTTCCTAAGTTCACAGGTGTCATTGGTGCTCCAAAATTATGCAAAAGTTTGCAACCTAGTTATCTGCAGAAAGCACCTGAAAGAAAATTCAAATTTTCAGGGGGGGGGGGGTTGGGGGAGGATGGCCCCAACATCCAAACTAGGAATATATCTCTTGCCCCCTCTCCTTAAGCTCAAAGAATGTCATTGGTGCTCCAAAATGATCCAAAAGTGTGCAACCTAGTTGTCTGCAGAAAGCACCTGAAAGATAATTCAAATTTTCATGGGGGGGGGGGTGGGGTGGGGAGGATGGCCCCATCCCTCAAATTATGAGAGAAAACTCCAACCCCTCAACTTTGGACCTGAATCTTAAAATTGTTATCATCCAAACTTTTGCAAACCTAGATCTATCAAAATTGTGAAAAGAATTTTTCTTGAGGGGGGGGCCCTGGGGTGGAGGGCCCCAACACCCAAATTGTGGAAAAACCCGGGCCCCCCCCCTACTCCCTGAATTTGTTATCTTGAATCATCCAATTACACAGGGAGTGTGTGAGTTTGTCAGAGGTCCCTGGGCCAGGCTGGGCTAACGACAGCTCCACATGTCACCTGATACCTGGGGCAGTTTGTGTCTTTACCTGAATTGACCATACCTTGACTCATTTGGTAAGTAAGAGAATACAAACAAAATTCCGGAATTTTGATGAATGTGCTTTTCTTTTGCCATGAAGATAAAGGCCAATGTAAGTTGTCCCAGAATAAGTGCAAAATACTTGCTTTGCATCTACCAAATAGCACAATTAACCCATCAAGTGAGCTTGAGATAGAGTAGGTGAGATCAGGTTAGGAGCTGAACATCCCAGTACTTTGGTGCGGTGTCCGTGACTGAAGGCAGCAGCCAGACGGAGTGGTGTGACATCCCACAGACCGATGGGCTCAGGCTATATTAGGCATCGTCGTACTGCCTTCATTTTTTCAGGATGTTTTCTTCTCCAAATTAAGTAACATACTAGAGTTTCAAAGACTTTCAAACCCTACGAATTCATATTTTGTTTTAGTCATTTAGCTGCCACAATGATTCACAGCAGTAGTAAAAAATGAAACCTTACCTTGATAGGAAAACGGTGGACACTGCCGTGACCACCGTTGCGTCTGCTTTCAAAACGTGACCCTGACCTTGTTCCCAAGTCAAAATAGTGACGTCACACAATCAGATTTACTGCGGAGTTGCTGCGGCAGCAAAAACAAGACTTCCGACTTTTGCGATCACAAAAAGTTTGCGCTGCGCTGCTACGGTACGTACTGCGCTACGCGCGCGATATGCAAGTGCCTACTTGAGAAAAGGTCATTAAGGTGTGGTTCCAATGACCTATGGCCTGATCTAGGTCAGGTCAAGGTCATTTTAAGGTCAAAGGTCAAATTTATTGATTTTTTTTTTGTAAATGAGTAAACATTTGTTAATATTTAGCTAGATGAATGATAGAATCAATGATCAGCTGACTCTTTTTCAATATTTGACCAAGAAGGTCAAGTTGACCTAAAGGTCAAGGTGAAGGGACATTTTGCGATCCTGCTTGTTGTGGTCAGAAATGCTTGGAACACTTAAATCGCTGTTTCTCAGAAGATATTGACACTAGGAACTTAAAATTAAAAAGTAGAGTTAAGTTTATTAAGGAGGTATTCCAATGACCTATGGCCTGACCTTGATCCAGGTCAAGGTCATTTTAAGGTCAAAGGTCAGATTTATTGATTTTTTTTTAATGAGTTAACATTTGTTGAGATTTAGTAAAATGAATTACAGAATCAATGAATTGTTTCAATATTTCATCAAGAAGGTCAAGTTGACCTATATAAGGTCAAAGTCAAAGGGACATGACATAACCAACATTTTGACAGTCCACATAAAACCATAACAATCAACCATAATTTCTTGCAAAAATATTGAGATAGGAAACTCAAAGTAAGAATAGAGATCATTTGATATGTGGTCTAGCATTTGACCTTGATATGACCTTAACCAGGGTCAAGGTCATAATAAAAAGAGGGGTCAAAGTTCTCAACAATTTTCAATGTTTTGATGTAATGTTAGTGTGAACCCAGAAGTTAAAAGTAAAGATCACATGACATGTCAAAATGTGTGGGTTGCCATTTCACCTGAAAACCTACTAGTCAGTTAGAGAAGTCCTGGTAGTTAGCCCTCCAGTAGGGGCCACCTCCAGGTGGCCCCTCCAGTGGTGGCTATAGGTGTGCTGCAGTGGGGGAGGTGTTAGAGCTAATCTCTCACTCCCCCTCACAGAGTTAATAGGTCATGATTTTGTAGTTGCTTAAAAAACATACTGCTGCCTATTAGAAAGAAGAAAACTAGACATTTTCTAGACCTTATTTAACTAGGGAATATGTGAGTGCCATTTTTAACTATGTGAGATGTATACTTCATACCATAAAATGCTCCTGAACTTAAGTTTTGAGTTCACCTGGGAGAAACATGACTTTTTTCTCTTCAATTTATTAAACAAATACATGTATATTGAAGCCCTCTTCAAGCCCGTTAAAATGATACCCTAATTGTCCAAATCCACCTGTAAACAGCTTCAGAATCAATAAGTAAAAACATGTCAACTTCAGCTGCTCCATTTTTGCTAAATCACACTTTTAGCCTCTGCGCACGGCAGACCCACGCACGGCAGTTATGTCAGTGCCTATCTAAGTTGGATTTTTGGCGGGTTAAACTTATGGAACCAAAGAAAAGTATAGATCTAGCTTATGGTGAAGGCAATTGTTTAAAGTTTCTATTGGTGAAATTTCAAGTAAATTGATGAAGAAATAAAGCCAGGAGAAGTGTGCCATATTGCATGGCGCAAATGGGTTCATATTTCTCAAAAACTCGGCTACAGGGTAACGGAGACCCCCAGAAAGGGGTCGACAGCGGTGACAAGGGTACTTCTTCGCGGGTTTTTTCTTCCAAACCCTACCCTTGCTAGGGAACTTTTTACATAATAGTCTTAGATTTTGCTCAAAATATCTTAAAATGATCTTGTTTGGGAGAAAATTGTATTTTGTTCATGCTATTTTCATGAAAACTTGGAAAATATTCATGAAAATTCTCTAAATTTTCCGCGTGAATCTGGGTATTTCGCCGGAAGTTGACCCTTGCTAGGGCCTTGCTAGGGACAATTTGCTCAAAAGTAGACCCTTGCTAGGGACATTTGTGGCTGAAACAGGAGGCTTGCTAGGGAATTTTCCTTAAAAAAGTACCCTTGCCAGCCGCACAAAAAATTCTGACCACCCCGGTCAAGGGGTTGAAAAAATTCTGACCCCCCCCCCTCAAACCCACCAGACCCCCTCTGTTGTTAAAAAATGATCACTCCCTAAGACCACCCATTGAACATGCACTGTGTGTGCAGTATTTAGGCATCACTGTACATAATCACTGATAGATTCTGATGGAATAGGCCCATCTACTAAACAATTTCACCATCTTAAAGCTGAATATGAGCAGATTAACATATCTAAGTGGCATAATTTTACTACAAGTAGAAGTATTTTAAATTTCAGGCTAAAGGTAAAATTCAAAATAAGTTTTTGTTGAACATTTTGACATGATGCTCAAGCCTAAACTCAGTTTTGAACGATTTGTATGTTCTCAGTTTTTTTTCCCTTCACCAGCAGATCTTATTTCAATCATAACGTGTTCTGAGTATTTCCTATTAATTTTGTTCAGTTATATCTTTTGGATCTTCACATGCTGTTTGATTAGTCCAGAGCTGAACATACCTTTCACTCGGTGAATTCAGCAAATATTTGATATTTCTACACCAGTTAATCACTGTCAGCTTCGAGCATATATAATTTCCTATAACATTTATGTAATATGTGAGATTCTTGTAGATTGACAATTCTCTCCCAGTATCTGACTGCCCGGATTTCCCATTGAACTTTAAGTGGTACTCTACCTTTATCTGCATATATCGCAGCTAGCAATTGTTGGGGGGGGGGCATCCATAAATGATGATTGTTATGAAAAATTTGACCAGCTTTGATCCCCCCTCCCGTCGTCATGTTTTTTGCCAATTTTGCAATGCGTGCAGGTATATACATGTAGAAAACTAATTCCATCATGTCGGGCCTATTCCCCCCCCCTTCCACATTTATGTGATAATTTGTGGATGGCCCTTTTTTTGTTTGTTTTATTTTATTTATTTATTTTTTCTATTAAATCTAGCTTCAAAATATCCCAATTTAGGACTCAATGTACCATAATGCGTATGTCAAAACGGCCTTAGACACCCCCCCCCCCCCTCTCCCTCTGTATACGTGCACATGTTCACATTTGGCTAAGTTTTTTCTAGTAAATTACCTATAGATGTAATTTGAACCTTTGCCTATGCCTTAGGCTTAGCAAATAGACTTTTGCTACCAAGAATAGGCAGAGAAAATATACAAGATCCAATGTCATCCAACCTGTAGATGTTGCAAACGACAGTTACCGGGTAGTCTAAATCATTTTTTAAGAAGTTTGATCATGTGATACTATTGCTGAAGACATAAAGGAACTATACACAATGAGTTACCTGCAATTACTTACCAAAGCTATGTGTAAGATTCTGGTATTGAATCGAATAACAGATTCTCTCAATGTACACATAGACCTAGTTTCTTTCTATTTTTCTTTCCACAGATGGCTGTTTCCAATCATTGGTCATATGGGAATAGCGATGACATCTGGAGTCATTCGCGACTTTGCAGGTCCATATTTTGTGTCTGTGAGTACAAGTTTAATATCTATATAACTTAAATTGTGCCACAATTTATTTCCAATATACTGTAGAGGTCAGCGAAAACGTACTTGGAAACACCTGGTTTCGAACCCAGGACCTCTCAACTTGCAAGCGAACGCTCTACCACTGAGCTACATCCCCAGACCTGACATTCTCTAGCTTCCACCTACACCTGGATCAGTATGACACACTACGGGAGCAGTGACGACCAGCTCCTGAGAGTCGGTCTACCAGGTACAAGGATTTCCGGTCCCCTGCACTCGTCCCAACCAGCTTCAACCAAGGGTCCCTACAGGCTCCCCAACTAGCACTGAGTCACACCCAGGTACTACCAGTTCCGTTCCCGGAACCACCTGGAGGCGCCCCCCGTTTCCAAGGCCCCCAGTACTAGCAGGCTGAAGTGTATCTGTGTCATGCCGGCCCAGGCACCGAGTTCCGTAGCCCCCCCCCCCCCTCACACGGGTCAGGACAAATCCTTGTACCTGGTAGACCGACTCTCAGGAGCGGGTTACCTGGTGCAAGGATTTCCGGTCCCCAACATAACTTTTCAACGTAGTTTTCACTAAGTACAAAATTAGCGTAGTTTGTTATAATCAAGGTGACTGCATGAATAAGCCATAATAAGACGCACCTTGGGTTTGAGAGTTTCCTATAAAGTATAATTATAATGTAATCAACTTCTTGAACTTATGATAACTTATAATGTAATCAAACCACACCTGTCTGAGTTCAAGTGCATCCTATTTGGTGCACACGTGCTTACTTTTAGGTAAGAGCTCTGCCTTATATGTGAGAAACGATGGTTGTGTTCTGAAATTGCACTCACTATATACCGTAAAACCCCACATATAAGCTGCGGCTTACAGACCAGGGTCTACTATGGCTTACAGGTTCTCTGGAAAGTCAGAGTGTGGCTTATACACAGTTTTTTCAAAATATAGACTAGAGTAAGGCCAAAAAAAGTGTTATTTAAAGTTAATTCAGTGATTGCTATTTGGGACAAGGGCTTTCACCCGTCCGCTCCTCAGCACTACCTTGATTCAAATGGCTCTGTAGCCAACTGCCCTCCTCCAGTAACTATGGGGGGTCTCCATAACAACGATTGTGTAGTACACAAAAGTGTGTATCACCTGACCACAAAAGCCTCGTTTTGGGGTCCAGCATCCCCTGGAGGAGTTCACTCTCCAGGTATACTGTTGTTCATCACCAAGCATTTTCTTGGTGCCTTACATTAATTTTAATGATAAGGTGGTGATGTGAATAAAGGTTTCGATCCTGCTAGATCTCATCAGGTGCTAAAATGAGGTTTACAAGGTGTGTGGCTTAATTCAGTGATTAATGAGTCACAACTGTGAGTCGCAAGTCACCACGGCGAGTCGCGGTTCATTGTAGTAAAAAAATTTACAAAATAAAATAAAAAAGTTCGACTTACCCTTCCTAATTTTTTTCAACATGTTACCTGGAACAATTTATTTTGGCCTAAGGAATGCCGACCATTTCAGACCTCAGGTGCGGCATATAGCATTCTCAGGATGTGGCCTATACATGGGAGCGGCATATACGCAGGGTTTTACTGTACTCATGTGTAAGCTCAACACCAAGAGAATATTTAACCCACTTTCTCATTTGGAAGCATCTAATTGTAGATGTGGGTCCCTGTGATTAGCATGGCTAATAGCTCACACATCAAAAGCCTGCCGGTACCACTGCTAACATGAGGTGCGGGGAGGATTTATGAGGTCGATTTGAGATAATTATAATGGCCTCTAAGTTAGTATACTGCATCCTCCTTCACCTGGCGAGCCTTCTGACTGTACTAAGGCCATAATAAGACCAATGTTACTTACTAAGTAAGACTGTCAAAGATGACCCACGCTGTGAACTTGCATAAAAAGCTTAAAATGGGATAACTTTGGCTCTAATACATTGTCAAAATTCAAAGTCTAAGGGGAGCCTCAAACCCCCCATCGCACCGCCTGTTACCGAAAGGGTCGGCATCCTGTCCTCCCACCACAGTGATAGCGGGATGAACCTAACCTCTATGGGGTGAATGGGTGCAGCCATTGCTGGAGCTGCTTACCAGTGAGTTATTAGTAATAACAGTTATCAGATGGGTACTCTGCCCCCCCCCCCGAGAGGCTCGCAGTTAATAGTTGGGATGACTTCATTGGCTGATAATTTAATCCTGCTAGGTCGGTATAGACTGTGCTCCCGTTAAAGGACTAGTGTCAATATCAATTGTAACCGCTCATTAAGAGTTCATGTACATGTAGAAGAATAAGTGCATCCATATGCTTAATATATTATTTACATGTACATGTATATGTGATTAATTGTGTTTGCAGGAAGACTGCATGGCGTTCGGTAACCCAACAAGGTAATTGTTTGATTTTTGTACTTGTGCTCAATGCATTTTTCACCGCATAAATTACATTTAAAGATAAAGAGGTGCATATATTACTGTCAGGTAAATTTAGCTGTAAATTTAAAGGGCGAGTATGTTTTCAAAGACGGTTATTTTCCTCAGATATTGGCAGCTGCCGTTAGATAGGGTGCCTGGTATCAGCAGTAAGGACATGTGGGACCGGTCTGTGCATGAGTCATCAGAAATCTACAAGGGAAGAATGGTGAGCAAAAATCTACACTCTATTTCAAAGATTTTGTTTTATTGTCATTCGTCTCAAAAGCAATATGATCTGCCTGACAAAGTTTTGGGAGCGATATCAGATATGCAGTCAGTAGGGTGGTAATAATGCTCATTTGGCTATAACCAGTGTCTGTTGTTTCTAGTGTCAGATGTTTACTTTCAGAATCAATTCAAATAGTGTTTGCTACTTGCAAACCTTTCTAGAGCATTGGTTCCACTGTTGTCGGCCAGGCAAATTTTCGTTAATCTGATAATTGCAAAATTATAGAAAAGACCGGATTAGCAAAAAGTCTCCCAACCGACGGCAATGGAACCCACCCTTAAAACTAAGGTAGGATTATGATAAATGTACTAAAAAGGCACTACTGACATCTGGTAGTGCAGTTTTACATTCATTGAATTTTTTTATCTTGACCTCATAAACATCCACTAAAACCATTTATATTAACATAAAAATACCTGTTTAGATGAAAAGAAGTTGCTGTGTAATATCAGGGTGGTGTACACGTCATTGTTCTTATGAAAAACAGTTTTCCAACATCCTCCAGTCATTAACAATGCAACACCTTACGCATTTCATCCAAATGCGACAGATGCAAAATACTTCAGATAACCCTGCTGCTTTCATGTCGCATTATCTATGTGCCAATCTTAGATACTTAGGCATTGTTCCTACCGTCTTTTCTTTTTTTTACTTTGTTTTAATGTTAATATAACTGCTATCATGTTTACTTTGTCTTTTTTCAGCACAACCTGTTCTGTGACAACTGTCACTCACATGTGGCGTGCGCGCTGAACAAGATGCGTTATGACAACAGTACCTCATGGAATATGGTCAAACTCTGCTTTCTCATGCTGTGGCACGGCAAATATGTCAGGTAAGGGTTTTTTTTTTTTTGTTTTTTTTTATTGTTCAGAACACTAACAACAATGCTGTGGACAGTGGTCTACCCAACTATAGACCCATGAGGCAAGAAATGGTAACTTTTTCACGAATAAAGTTGTGTTCAGGTTCATTTTGTGTGTAACTTTGCATGAAGTCTTCACATGCAAAAAACGTACATCAGGAAGTTTCTGAGACAAGTATCTTTCAAATGATTGCAGTACACGCCAGGTCTTTCAACAGATATTTGATTTCTTTTAACCTCAGTCCAAAAAAATTAATTTACAATTCCTCTAAAAAGTCCCCGTTTCTTGCCAGATTGATCTATAATTTCAACGGAGCAGCCTTTAAAAATATTTCAGCAATGTTTTGTAATATGGTTCATCAATACTTTAGCTAGTTTATGTTAACTTCTTATCCGATTACACCCGGCTGTTGGCTGACTAGGAGTGCAGACTCTGACTGAGAAACATTTTGGCTTTTGGTTAGACATGTTATAACTCTACATGTTTTTATTGTAGTTGTGGATCGTGGGTGAAGCAGTGGCTACCTTTCATCATCCTCGTCTCCATCATCCTAATAGTCGTCCTGTCCACACAACTCTGAGCGCTTCATCGACACAGCTTCCCACACCACTTCTGTAATGACCTTACATGATCAGACTGGTTCCTGACATGCAGACTAATATCAGCGACTTCTGGACCTGATCTCGCAGCCACATCTGTTCCCGCCGTGTCATACAGTTTGGAGGAATGACACCTAGGCAAATAAGACGAGAAGTTCCGAGATCAGAACTGTCATGGCCGCACACACTCATACACAAGTTTGTGTCACTATAACTTGATATGTCTTTCATTTCTTCAAAATGGTATATCAGAATAGTCTCTTCACCATTTTGTGAGTGCCACTACTGACTTTGGACAAAATGGTGTACAACATTGTTGCGGTGCAATTTAAAGAAGGCAATATAGGGCCGGGATAGCAATTGTTTGGACGAAAACACAGAGCATCATTATGTTCAACTTTCCTAGAACTAACCCAAGCAGTCTGTTGTGTTTTCACATGAGTACAGTGGAATAGCAAATAATTTTGTTAAGTTTTCACTAAGGTTGTAGAAAGGATTTCCTTCATTGAAGTACCTGATGTAATGTTGTACATATGATGTAGAACGTATTGATATTTCTGACCAAAAAAAATGAGTTAATTCAGATTGTCATATGTAGAAAATGTCGATAGGTAAGCGTTTGTAGATTTTAAAACTTAAAATGCTGCTGGGACAGCTAATAAATATTGTACACTATCTTTAATTTTCAAAAGTGGATCCATGAGAAGTTTTTATGGACAAGGAGACTGATCCTCAGAGCCAATATCTCACATGTTTCGAGGTGATTTTCTTTTTCTATTCATTTAAATGGAGGTAGAAAGTGTAATATTTTTCTGGAAAATTGACCTGAACAACACTCATATCCTCTAGTAAAGAAGAATAAGTTATCATCAGGGCTTCTGTATTACAATGCTTTGAAGCATTTGTTATTAAAACCGTTTTTAAAGCTTTGGGACATAAATTACTGGTATTGATTTGCTACAACAATGCCACTTTCCTGATTTCACAGTGACGGAAACTATCACTATAATTCGAATTACGGTGTTTAAAGATGGTGGCAGTTGTGTCCACCTCATTTTTTCTCTATTGATTTCTAAGGCATGTGTGGCCATTTGGAGCATCTACCTTGGACAGATTGAAGAATTGACATTACTGCTAAAGACCTTGAAGCTACTTGAAATGTACTAGTTTATGCAAGAATTGCCTTTTTAAAAATCACTGGTATCACCGTAATTCAGAAAGTTGTATTGTCGTAATTCTGTTACTGAAATTTTCAGATATCACCGTAATTCTGCATAAGTGTATCACTAATTCTGTTCATATCTATCACTGTAAATTTTCCTGTCATCCCAGAATCCCGATTTGTTTTTAACTTGCTCTAGTATCTCATGTAGCTACAAGGTGACAACACACCATCCTACAGACAAGTACAAGAATGGTAGTTTGCTGACATGAGGAACTATACCAAAATATACAGAATTACAGGGATGTTTCCTTGGGATGGGTGGTTGGAACCAATGCAGACAGATGACCTCTAATATCTCATAGGTACATGTCTCATTTATTTGGACACTGTTCATGGCATCCTAAGGCCAGAAATCTAAGTTCCTCTGACAGGATACTCCAGAATTACAGTGATACTTGACATGAATTACAGTGATACCCCATTTTAACTGCCAACTGAATTACAGTGATACCACCAAAAAAAAAACTTGCAAAGCCTGCCACACAAAAACCATAGCATGTGGCTGATAAAATGACTGATCCATAGTTAGACCTGTCTCCTAGTCTACTGTGGATGTATGGTCTACCCTTTGCACTTCTTCTAAATGTGTTACTTTACACACTTTCATTTTGTTTACAAAGTGACCAGCAGCCATCTTGAAACACCGTAATTCGAATTACAGTTGATAGGTTCCGTCACTGTGAATTTGGAATTCCAAATTGTTCCTAAATGTTATAGACATGGCTGTACATACACCATACATACAATTTATTTTTTAATGTGTGTACACAGTTTATAGTTAATTTATGTCTAATCTGACTTGTACAGGAAATGTTGTTTGAACAACTCATTGGTAATACTCTAAAACCCCGGTCATAAGCTGGATTTTGTTTATTTTGGACCAAAACCAGCCTTTAAATTTCTCACAAAGTCTTCTAATGACTGAGGATATGCTGTAATAATAACACATGTTTAACAGAATACTGTGTTGAAAACCCTGCACCATAATACCTCACTTATAAGGCGCACCATACATATAGCAGGGATGAAAGTCTTCAGGGATTTCCCTGATTTCAGGGATTTTGAAGTTCCAAGGCCCTATAATATTCATCTAAAAACCCGGATTTTTGGGCCGATATTGGACCATTTCAGGGATTTTTGTGGTCTGACTTTCATCCCTGATATAGGGCACACTTCAAAGTAAATCTTTATAAGGTGCAGTTGGGGCTTGATCCATGAACCGTGACTTATCAGAGGCATAGGAAACAAATCTTCTTTTGGGGGGACCAAGCATGGGCCCAGCCACAACCACCTTAAAAGAGGCCTAGCATGGTAATGCATGCCCGCATTATAAAGTCACGTGATCACCCCTTGACCAACCAGGGTGTCGCGATTTTTCTGCTGGTTCCCGCGATTTTATGATCACTGTTTGAATCGGTACCAATGTTGTTAATTTTCCATGCCAGCCCCCCTTTAAACTGTCGGCCAAAGTGCAATGACGCCTATATATACCTATATACAATTTATATAGAAAAGTAATTTTTGTTGAATGTTAGATCTGATTTGAGGTTCAGACCCCCTTTTTCCTATTCCATTACTATATAAATCTTATTTGAGATGCACAATTTTAGTTTCTTGTCCAATTTACAGTGAATTCTTGGCAATTTTTAATCCGAAAGGGGTTATAAGAGCCGGGTTGAAAAAGAAGATTTTAAGACACTACTTAACAGTGGGAAATGTGGAGACATTTTTCTGCCCAATGCTAAATCCCATAGGGGGTCCGAATGAGATCAACATTCCCACCCTTTTTGACAGAAGTGGTGCAAAAGAATTGATGAATGTTGATGAGAATGTGAGCGATAATGAGTGAATTTCCCCATAAGCCTAACCATTGGTGATAACTACACTAGAGAAAACCAACAAGGTTAGTACATGTAATTTTTTGCCTTAGAGGGGGGTCTAGAAGAAGAGATTAGATGCCCTTTTGGGTTACCTGCATTGCACAATGCTTTTTTTTTTTTTTTTTTTTGGGGGGGGCATACTCAGGCCCCCGCTCATTCAATGATTCATGATTGAGGGGGCCCATCCCCCCCCCCTTTTCCTACGCCCCTGCTTATATGTGGGACATTGTGGTATTCTATGAGTGAGGTGGGATTACAAATACTGTGAAACTGCGTCTAAATGATCTTTAGAAGTGGAAGGTCTTCAGATATTTCTAGGCTAATCTATAGCCTAATAATCATATGTGTGCTTATTATAGGAGTATGTGCACTGATCGTATTAATTAAGGTATTCCTTATTCTGCGTGCGACCGTTTATGATAAATGTGTTCAATATTGCACAATGGTAGTAAGGCCTAAAAGAAAAGTTGTGTTCAGGTATCCCGACCGACCCTAATTATTTGGCCCGACCCATTTTTTTTTTTAGATTTTTTTTTTTGGTAAAATGACCCAAAAATCAAGAAAAAAGTAAAAAAAAATCTCAATATATAGGCATGTTTGGTATCAAATTAAAGCCCACAGACTTACGAATGCTACTAGCTTAAAATAACCATTTATTTTATATTTTTAATTTGTTTGATATGTTGAGCCATGTTTTATATCATTTTTGGCATCCAGGAACTTAAAAAATAAAAATAAATAAATCAACCTACCTACCCTAATTTCTTCAGCTATGTTACCTGAACACAAGATCTTTTTTTTTCTTTTTTAGGCCTAATCTGGTCAGGTGAGTGGTTGGCTGCTATGACCAGGGATGTAAGTCTACACGTTTTGTCAGTATTTCCTGATTTCTGAAAATTTCGAGTGACATTATTTTCCTTATACAAGTGGAAGAGGGCTGTTTGGAAAAACATAAGGCTTTTATATCAAGTAAAGATATGGCTTCCAGGTTTTTGTTCATGCCTGACTTACATCCCTAGCTTCATCAGTGATGCACTCTGGAGTGTTCTTAAAATTTATTCAATTCAAGACATTGTACAAGAACAAATCTATCAATACCAAACTGCCGTGTTAGTGCAATGCTTCCTAATTGATATGTCTAAACCCTGGCTGTACATACACCATAAATCTATACATAACTGAAGTGTTATTTAATAAAGCCATTCCATATCAAATTCATGTGCTATTGATATATACTTTTACTTATTTTGATACAGCCATATACAATTGCCACAATACCTGGCACATATGACACCCCCTGCAGATAAGATGCTCCCTCATTTTGGGGGACTTCTATATGGCGCAGGGGAGCTTTGATTTGAAGCAATTAATTACACATATCTAAGGTAGAATATCCTCGCCTATAAGGGCGCTAACTTTGTCCACTCAGTGTCTATTTACAAATTGTATGTACAAAGCAGCCTTGACAATAGGAGAAGGCCCTGGGACTATTTCAGTGCAGGAAGAACCCAATGGCTTACAATACTGTTGTAGAGGTCGGCGGAAAATGTCCTAGAGAAGCTGGGAGTTGAACCCGGGATCCTCCAACCTGCAGGCGGAAGCTCTACCGCTGAGCTACTTCCCCGTCTGACATTCTCTACCTTCCACCTACACCTGGATCGGTATGACACACACATAGGGGCAGCTACCACCGGATGCCAACCTCTGGGGGCTGGTACATCCAGAAGGGGGCTGCTGGCCTTACAGCAGAGCTGGCCCCTACACTGTTAATATCTAACTTAATCATATTACTAATTCCCAGATGCTGTGATATGATCGGCGTATATAAAGAATCACTTGTGATGTCACTACTGTATATGAGGGGCTAGACTATGGACAGTAAAGTGCAGGTGAGAGCATTAAGAATGGATTTATAACTATGACAGATGGAAAGAAAATATATGAATATGTACTTATTTAAAATGGGACTCTTTACTGGGTATATACCGTAGTTTCTGAACATGGGCCAGTAATACAATGCTCGACAATTGGCTAATGATTGTTAATGTGGTTTATGGCAAGCGATATGTTCACCCCTGATATCTGAGTTTGCAATATCAGTTTTAATAGTTGATATCACAGTTCATGGAATCGATATCAGAATCTAGTTTATCACAAATTATTTTTTGATGTAGAATATCAAATCCTTAATCTTGAGTAACAAAATATCAATATCACTACCTGTAACTCTATTTCTGATAGCATGATCAAGAGTGAGAACTGAATATGGATTTCAGAATTATAATATCGAAAATAGAATCTCAACAAGTACTTAAACTTCAATATCAAGGGGTGGTCATTTGGCTTGCCCCCCTCGTTAGTGGATGGCGGAGTGACGTTTGACGTTCTCATAAAGATTCTCATTTGGCTCCTTTAGAGCTTGAATTCTGGGTGCCTCGGGCGGCGAGATCAGGTTTAGTGCTTCCATCAGTGAACGGCCTGTAAAATTGAAAAAATGTGGCAATATTAAAAAAAAAAAAAGAAAAAAAAGAAAAAATCAGGAGCCATTAAGCGTTATGTAGTGTTCCCTTTTCGTCATGATAGATGTAATTCACTCCTACTGTAAAACCACACCAGGGGCGTAGGAAAAGGGGGGAGCCAGGGCCCCCCAATCATAAAGAAGGTGGGGCCTGAGTATGTTTGGGCCCCCCCAAAGATTTGCCAAGAATTCATAATAAATTGAACAAGGAACTAACACTTTGCATCTCAAATTAGAATGGTAATAGTAATGGGATATGGAAAATGAGGGCCTGGGCCCCAGATTAGATCTAAAATTCACTAAAAGTACTTTTCTATACAAATTTCATATGGGTATGTATAGGCGGTATTGCGCGTGAGCCGACAATTCAAGGTGGGGCCCCGACTAGGCCCCCCCCCATGAAGATTTGCTTCCTATGCCTCTGTCACACATATAAGCCATGGCTTATAGACCATTTCAGAGCCCTGGTGTGGCTAAATAATGAGACCTCCAGAAAGGGTGTGGCTTACATGCCGCATTTTACAAATATAGACTATACTAAGGAATGGCAACCATTTCTGGCCCAAGCTGCGACTTATAGCATTCTCCCAAAATTTGTGTGTGTATAAGTTTTCAACCAACCACAGCACAGCAAAGCCTTTAGCCCATAATCCCATAAATTAGTCTGTCCCTAAAGCGTCTCTATAGAAGAATGGGAGATGCCTGACGTAGTCTCCCATAAAAATTAATGAAAAAAATAAATGAATTCCTCGCGCAACATTTTCCAAGCAGGACATTCATTAGACACAATAATAATTAAACGAGGCAAGGGCTTTTGACACCACCTTTCTGACCTCTTGTCTACTAGCCCTTAGCCGAGTTTCTTATGATTACCAAGTTTTAATTGCTATTTTGGCCTCTAGCAGATTACATGCATCACCAAAAAATTATTCCATTACACAGCATATGCCCTATCACACCCTTCAAAGACCCCATGAGTCATATTTCTATTTACATGAAAATCTTTTGATAAATGATGAAAAAAAACATTTCATGGGGTATGTTTTTCTTATATTTAGATTCCAAGAATTTGCATAGACCATCAAAACCTGTCATTTAGCCCTATTTCTGTTACAACTGAACCCCCAAAAATTAGTCATATAGTGAGACAAAAAGTAAGACAAAGCTATCCATGTAATAGAATTTACATTTAAGGTGTACTTTGATGGCTGTGACATGGTAATTACTTTTGTTTTTTTTTCCTATTGAGAAATGCATGGGATTTAGGACTCTTTTTACCCTAAATAAAAGGGTAATCAAACTGTCTTTAACCCCACTTATAGACAGATTTCAGATTTTTTAGAAGAGGAGGGCATAGAGTAGGTATGGGGGCAGTGCGTGCTATGGTTATCTAGGCAAATATCTTTTGATATAGTTGATTTTGAAGGCCTTCCAATTTGGTTTATTGATAGGTTTAATTCCAAGATTCTCTCATAGACAAAACATTAGTCTTGCATTGGAGGTGAACCTAGGTCAGTACATAGAGGAGCCTAGTAGGCTTCTCTATGGTAAGTATCAGTAGTGAGATAGCTGGGCCCTTTAAGAAGATTGGCTTCCAATCATTTCCCATAGGAAAGGAAGGAAATGTAACAAGTAATTGTAACAAGGTCACATCACCTTGGCTACACTATCTGTAATGTTAATTGTAGGGTCAACAATGACTGTCTATGGATGAATGGATGGATGGATGGGACTATGGGACTTATGTCGGGACTATATACTCAATATATGAAAGTAATTTACTTAACATTTGTCAGCAAACGTGCAATGTATGTCTGTACTAACTCACCATTTCTCTGCAATTACCAGTAGTCCTTATATGCTAGTACTATTTGTTACTAATAAGTCAAGACTATAGAACTGGACGCGTTACTTTTTGAATTGGAGACAAATAGTTAAGATAAAGTTAAAGCAAACGCTACCTTGTTGAACTTCACAAATCTTTATTTTGGTCTATGGATCTTTATGGGACTTTACAGATCTTTATTGAATTTTACATAACTGGAATTTTATGGAACTTTTTGGAATTTTGTGGAACCTTTTGGAATTTTGTGGAACTTTATGGTATCTTGGGACCTTTTTGGGAGCTTTTGAAGACTGGGCCCTTTTCAGAACTTTTTCAGGACTTTGGGACCTTTTAGGGATTTTAAGACCTTTTTGTGACCTTGGGACCTTTCATGACTTTTGGACTTTTTTTTTTATACATTTATTTATTTTTATTTTTTTTAGAGGTGCGGATGTTTTAAATTTTCGTCCTATGAGATGGATCTTTTTTTTAAGTTGGGATCTTTTTGAGTCTTTGGGACCTTGTCCACCCCTGGAAAGGTCATGGCACTGGACGCATTCCTTTAAACGATACAGACAAACAACTAAGATAATGTTTGAGGAAACAACACCTTGTCTCATTTTGTTTGTAGTGTTTTGTATGTGGAAGATAGTCATTATGGATGCATTTGTAGGTAATATGGAATTCAAAATCATGTAGTTAGTATTATTAAAAGTAGACAATGTCATGAGCTGAAGCGTGGCTAGTTGGGTTGGCCTTGAAGATCAGGGAAAGCTATGACTGATGTTTGATTGGTCTAGACAAAGCTATAATTACCTACTTAATACTAGTAACACACATATTAAGGCAGTTGGGTCTAAAGGCAGAGGCAGGCAGGATAGGTGGTGACACCACCAGACAATCACCAGTGGGTGTGGGAGGCAGAGGGAATGGTAGGTAGGCACACCACTAGGTGGGTTTGGGGGGTACTAAGGCATGCCTCAATACTCAGAGCTGTGCTGGTAGTTGTGTTGGGAGGGGGAGGAAGACAATCAAGCAGCTAAATGTGTCCTTAATGGCATAGTGGGAAAGTCATGGGCAAGTCATCTAGCCTAGGCTCTGTACCCTTGCCTCGTTTCCTTTCTGTCTCTCCAAGACATACTCTCGACTCAACTGTTTTAAAATAAACGCTATCTTGTTATTATGTGGGTTCAGCCAGAGACCTTACACTACTAGTAACATAGTGGTATATATACGGTCTCTGGTGCAGCCCATAGTGCTAACTCAGGACCGGACTGCTTCCCGGGAGCGCCACATGCATGCTGATGTCAGTGATTTCTGGACCTGGTCTTGTACCAGACTTGTTCCTGGTGTGCCCTGAGGTTAGGATGTATGGTTCCTATCAGAATAACGAGAGATTCCGCAATCAGAACTGTGGATAACTTCATGACCAAGCACACACATAAACAAGAAACCTTGCTATATAAAAGCTTTTAAAGTAGCAGGTGTTACTTACCTGGGGTGGGCGTGCCCAGGTCCGTCCTCACCATTAGAGCAGGGTTGCAGGGCATGGACTTGGGGCGCGGGGCCCGCTGTAGAGGTGGCCTGGACTGGTCTGCAATGGATTTAACCCATGTAGGAGACGGTATGCCTGTAAAACACGACACAACCTGCAGCTATCTCAAACACCAATCTTAACATTGTCAGGGGATAAAACGGGGAAAAATCACTTACTGTAATCCCCCGCGTATAAGGCGCACCCGCATATAAGACGAGATTTGGTAAAAAAATATAAAATTCATAACTTTTGTTCTACTGAATGGATTTTCAAAATTCAGAAAGCTATGTGTAGCTTTAGCCCTCTGAAACCCCCTTGGCCCAGTTATGTCGTTTTATGACTTAGGGGGCATGTAACATATCAAAAGAAAGGTCTTGGTGTCCCCTTGTGGATCTAGGGGGAACTAAATCTCTGTGTATAGACGCGCCTTATACGCGGGAGATTACTGTAAATGAATAAAGAAGATAACATTGAGTTTGGATTTTAATAATCAGGGACCATAATGTTATATGTTATGGAAATTTACTGGTACATTAAAGTGCAAGAAACAAAGCATGATTTATCCTCCGCTGGTAAAATGGAGTTATCCTTGAATAAATATATGTCGTAATAACTCTCAAAATACGGCTGCAGTCTAGCTATTATGAATACATTTGTTAGTATATATGTTTTGTTATTCTATCAATAGCATTGCAATTATGGCAAGTAGGTCGTTCAACATGCAATCAAGTTATTAGATATTCTCCCCGTGTGTAGCTGGCAAGGGTACATTTTGTTCAAATCTCTGAGAAAGGTCTCTTTTTTGGGGAAGAAAAAACATTTTTCACTTCTAACAAAGGGTTGTCTATTTAAATTATTCACCTATTTTCTGTTGCAAAATCATTTCACACGTCATTCTTTTTACCAAATTTTCTCCCCAAAAAAGATATAACTAAGAATCCCTTTTCTACAAAAATCATTTTATGCATCGCCTTTTAATAATATATGCTCAACATAGGGATATTTTCTAACCAAAATCTCTCTGAGCAATTTTGAAAAAATCCCTGGTAACCATTTAACCACTTCAGTCCAACCAGATACCATGTCAAAAAGATTTTGACTGCCCCTTCCCAGGAAATGAACGGAACACCACTTATCATTAAAACAATACCAATAATACAATTAATGGTTTATGAAAGGAGAAACAAAATCGTGCACACCTAAGGAACATACCTTCCATGGTCGCCAGCGTGTTACCCGAGATTTCCACTGATACAGGCTCAGATATATGTAGCCGACCGACCTTCTCGCGTGCTAACTTGCTCGCAGGTCGTCTTAATTTACCTGTAACAATATATCCTAAATCATTATCAAAATCGTTAGATGTAGATAGGGCACTGATGTATCTCTTCCATTGGTCGTCATGATACATGAATTCATCCCTGGTAAGATTTATCAGGGTCAATTTTGCAATTCGTCCAGGTCTCACTTTATTAAGTTTTGAACAGAGGGTTTCAGTCATCCTATATAAACATCTCTACAATGCGGCAATTTGCTTCTAGATATTCAACATTTTCTGGGAAAGATACTCCAACCTTTGCTACTTGCATAGTCAAATTACACTTAGGCCACACCAAAAAAATAAGTTGATCTACGGATTTTCGTTTTGAAAAAATGGTGCGAGCGAGCGAAATTTTTTTCTAATTTTTTGCTGTCCAATGGATTTCCTCCTTGAAAAACTAGGCGCGAGCCAAATTTTTATATTTTTAAAATTTTGCCAAACACTTCAAAGAGAAAAACTCAGACAATATGAAGAGGGAAATCCAACTCATTTTTTTGGTGTGGCCTTAGATCTGCCCAATCTTGATAGCTCAGTACTTTTTCTCATCCGGAGACTGCATGATTCAAAGATGGAAATATGCTAGAACCACTTGCAAACTGCAGACAAGAAACGAAGTGAGTTCCTTAGATTTTCCAAGTCCACCTACCCCACCTCATAAATGGTGAGATGAGATATTATTTGATATAGACGAATTGCAAGACTGACTCAGATGTATCTAATTTAAAAAAACAAACAAAAAAACAACCAAAAAACTTATTGGTTGATAATGCATCCTATTATCTGTCTACAGACCCCAATAAAAAGCATATTAACGCATGTAAGCCACACATTTTAGATATTATTTCTATTAGGTGATCAATGTTGAAAATGTCTTCCTTTTAGTTTTGGCAAGAAAATTGAAAATCTCACCTTTCCAGGCATTTTGTTTTCTGCGCTTCCTCCACAGCAGGAATAGCACTACTACAATTATAATGACTACTATCACAGCAAGCGTCCCCCCTACACCACCGGCTACATTGCTGTAGTATGGATCTAAAAAAAATGACAAGTCCTTTGAGGTACAACCGGAAATAATGCTGAGACAGGGAGAGATGTGCTCCATGGATCATGGAGCCTCTTGGGGAGAATAATGAGTGGAATTATCACTAGATGGGGATACCCACATATTACAGATCTGTCCATCTGCAAAACACTGTGATCATTGTATATTGAAACATATAATCCATGTGCAATTTGCTCTTAAGACTGGTAGCATTGTCTAGAAGTTTCATAGAAGAATTAATGGATTTAAAGTAAAATAAAGGGGGGGGGGCTGAGAAAAAAGTATGTGTAATTCATTTATGTTTAATTCAATTTAATTTTTAAGAATTTGCCTTGATTTGTCAAGATGAAGTCAATTTTAGGGAGTGGGAAATTTTTAACAGCAGGAGGGGGGTTTCAGGCCCCCTTATGGGGTGGACAAAAGAAAATGATCCTTTTGAGTGAAAAAAAACTTGTGCACTCCTAAAGAATAAAAGGGGGGGGGGTTAAAAAAATTGAATTTCCATAACACCCTCCCCATTTTGTTAGAAAATGACATATTCATTTAAAGATAATAATGATTGAAAACTTACTAGTTGAGCTGCTAACGTTGACATGTACAGGTAGTGAGACAGCTGAAAACCCAATAGTGTTAGCCACCATACAGGTATATGCCCCACTGTCACTACTTCCCACTTTCATAGTGTGAGACATGGACTTCAGCGGCCATTTGACCAGTCGGCGGCCATTTTTATACCATGTTACTGAGTAAACAGGAGGGTTGTCCGTCACCGCCCCGCGGCTACAGGTAAAAGTGACTTCATCCTCTAGGTATGGCACTGCAGGGTCCACCAAAAGTATGGGTGGGTCTCTCGAAATATCTGTAAGCAATGAAACGCCATCAGGTATTTAAATTAAGAGTTTGAGATTCAATATTGGCTTTATTGACTAATGAGAGGTACATATATGTCAGCGCCAGGTCAATGATAGTTGGTTTGTTTTACTGTAATTGTCTTTTACAAAGGTACATAATGTATTCTTCTGTCTCTAATCTGTGCCTGGGTAGGCATTTGGGTTGTAACGATAATACCATTTTTAACTTCTCACATTTGTCTAGGTTTCTGTATCCATTAACAATGTTGCACAGTTTAATTTGTTTCACAGGTCTTACAATCATCACTAGTCACATTTTGTCCTCTATAGCCCCTATATATGCTATCAAGAGTACAATTCACATCCAGCCTTAAATTATACATGATACTTCTTACATGAGGACAGCATACGCGATTTAAGTATTCTTTTTGCCCATATGGTGTGTCCATCATTTGACAGATTCTGGTCACCTGGCATTCTTCAAAGTTATTTACATTCTGTACATACTGATTATGTCTGTGTATGAATATCTTCCAGTCGTGAGAGTGGGTAATGTTTTTTCCTCTGTTTCTACTTACCCACAACTTTCCCCCTCCGAATTGTAATTCCCCTTCAATGGAACCTTGACTATTAAAAGATCTTAAATATCCTAGATTCTCTCGACCAGTTAGTGGCATGGTTGAAAATGAGGAATTTGATCTGGTATAAAACTCCTAAACAATATCAAAATGCATCATCCTACCTTCTGGTAAGAAAAAGGGAATCAAGGAATGGAATATAGGATTTCAGACCTTTCTGGGATTACAATAGTAGAAGGAAAATATCATTAAAAAAAAGAAGTTTATGGTATTGTACTTGGAACAACCTGCGAACAGCCTACAATATGCAGGTCACTTTTTTTTAATTTCATTTTGTCATAAAAAATCCTTTTTAACAAAAAGAGAAAGCTTATTTTCCTGACCTTTTTTTCAGACACAACACTAAATTAATAAGAAAATTACCTCCCTGAAAAATTGAATACTTTTGCTGAAAAATGGTAAAATTTGCTGAGACATAGGAATAAGAGGAAAAATATAGTACTTACATCTGACATCTATTTTCTTAATTACTGAAACCTCATCTCCTCTGGTCGGATGTACTTCGCAGCTCACAACCTTCCCATGATCCTCCTTGGTAAGCGTCTTATTGTATACTCCCACATAGCGGAAAGACCCGTCTCTGTTATCGGTCTTTGTAACTGTTATATCTCTATCTCCCCACTTCATTTGAAATGCATCTGGTGGTAATGCAGGGTAAAGGCGGTCTATTTCGCATTGCACTTTCACTTTTGCATTTTCGCGAAAAATCGTTGTCTCCAGTCCCCTCATTTTTAGGATGGGCTGAACTACAATTTCAAAGAAAATAACACCATGGCAGAAAAGGCAAATTCTGGGGATTAGATTATTGTGAAATGTATCGGTTCTGGCTCTAGTCACCCCGAAAATACATGATGGATTAAACATAGAAAGCAAAAACACACTGGAAGAATTATACTAATGTACACCAATGCCAGGTGCTAACTGCAATGACTTTGGAGCTTTAGAAAAAAAATGTTAGTAGTCATTCATAATTTAATGCTTTTTCAACAGCTAGGGCCATATTCATGGCGAGAAAACTACATATGACATCAATTGACAGATACACTTGGCATAAAAACTTTTTTTAACGTTAAAAAAGTTTAAAAATTATTATGCTCTTAAAATTAACAAACGCTTCTTTTGACGTAGAAATTATTAACACAAAAGTTTTTTTTTGACATCCTTATTTAGTTAAAAAACACTTTTTTTTAATGTAGACAAAAACGTCATTTGTGCAAACATTTTTTAAAACACGTTAAAAACGTCGTTTTACCTGATAAAGTCGCTTGGAAACATTAAAAGTACGTTTTTGCCAAGTTGGACTGCTCTATGCTAATATATACATGCACCAGACACACAGAGGGGACATAAAGGTGGATGTAGAGACCCATTTAAGATGGAAGCATGAAGCATAGGATAATTATCCACCCACTATAAACGCTGAGTCGTACAACATCATAGATGTTCATGAAGTTATCACTGGTGTAGGTCCTACAAGTAAAGTTGGAGTCGTCCTGTAGCCTTACACCGTTAATGGTGAGCTGGAAGCTGTCCCTGTCTATGGAGAAGTCTGTAGCGTCAGCCCGTGCACCCGCCCCATTCAGGGCTCCTGTACGCAGCTGGTTGTACAGCTGGGCACCTGGAAGAGGAAGGGCAGATTTCAATTGGGTTCCTTGAAAAAACAAGAATAGAATCATAACAGAGAATATTTATTACCATAAGGCCCCGGCACAAGGCACATGGCCGCAGCTAAGGGATGATCTAAGTACTGCCCTATACACATCTCCAACTTTAATTAAGGTACCCCTAATTTTGTTGGATGTATGAAGTGCAACATGGGTTTATCCTACCTGGCAAAAAAAACACATTATTAATGTTTGCAAACATTTTATGTTTAGGTAAAAAGCGTTTGTGAAAAAAGTTTTTCTTACATTGAAAAAAAGTTTTGTTCATTAAAAAACCTTTTGAATGCGATGAAAATTCTTTTAACATTTATTTTTGACCTTGTTAAACGTTTTATATATTTGTAGGGGTATGGTATTTTACACTTTAACGTTCATGCACCCGTGAGACTCAGACCTAGGTCCTTCGGGTGTGGTGGGGGAATCCGGATGGCAGGTGGCAGCACCTGCCTCTGGGTTCGTATCCACTACACCAGGGGGCCTACCACTCGTCCGCCACACGTCACGTGGCCGGTCTGAGTTTCGCGGGCTTTTCCCCTATATAAGGCTGGTCCTAGCCCTAGGTTCCTCAGTAGTGGTTTACCCACTGCTCAACCAGGTTGTTACCCGAAAGGGTAACCGAATGCACTAGCAGCATGTAGTCCTCTGAGGCTGTGATCGTATGTAACGCAAGCTATGAAATAAAAGCTCGGTTGCCTACCCGGAAACTTTTCTCTCTCTTCGTTATGATTTAATCTAACTTAACGAGACGAACCACTACACTGGTGCCGTGACCAGTTGGTCTTCGGGTAAGCGCAGTCAGAAATGACTGAGCTGAGCCCAGTTAGGGGAAATGGCCCAAATCGTGAGCTAGACTCCCCGATGGAGGATGGTGAAATCAAGTCACCACCCCAAGGTACGGAGTGGAGGGATCCACTAGAACACTACCCTGATGGGTTAGAAGATGTAAGAAGAAACTTACATCATGAACTGGATGAATTTGGAGACTCCTTATTCATGCCAGGAGGTACTTCGAAACCTGCACCAATGCATAAAAGTACTGCTCAATTTGGTAAATTACCATTTGAGGTACCAAAGCCTAGTGCAGGTATGTTTGAAACTCCATACAGTTCTCGAATTAAACACCAAAAATGTGGATTCGAAAAGAACAAAATGGACGAGCTTGAAGACATGAGAGCTGAATACGAGAAGATCCAGAAGGATCTTATTACACTGACCGGAACCCGAGACAAGATTCTGACTGAAAACAAACAGTTGATATCGGAACGTCTCGATTACGATCAGAGTTGTAGACGCCAACAACAATTGTTGTTGGATCAGATGGAGAAAGAAAAGCAAGATTTTCAACTCCAGCACGAACAGTATCGTGATGCACTATATACGGCGGATCTGGAATACAGAGCCTCGTATGATGAGTTGAATAGAACTAAACAAGAGTTAAATTCAACTCAATCGGCCTACGGCAAGTATCAAGAAGAGCTGAAGAAAATAGAATCAGCCTTCAAAGATTCTCGGGAAACGTACCAAAAACAGACCGATGAGCATGAAAAACTCAAAGATCAATTGATACGCGAATCCACAGATTTGGCTGTTAAACAGACTAAAATGATGGATGATTATTCCGAACTGGAGGCTAAAGCTATCCAGATGTCAAAGTATCTAGAAGATACTGGTCGTGCAGTAGGCACTCTTGAACCAGACTTCACTGTTTCAGGAATTGCCCTAAACACGACAAGTAACCAGATGTTCTCTTTGAGGGGCAATGACGGGGTAACAGAGACAACTGTACCTCGTTATGAAGGAGTAAAGAGTCATCAGGTTAGATTTACAGATAATACCTCTATACCTCTTGGTCTAGGTACGGGAAATAAAGGGGATAATTCTGCGAGTGGAGCTAAACAAAGCCGCTCGGCAGGAAGCTCCACCTTTGACGGCGGATGGCCACAACAGTCACCTTTAGGGGGACCAAATGGCCCGTATGCCCAGTATGGATGGAATCAGTCCCAAACAGGAACGAATCCGTCCAATGGTAACACCCGGAACACGTCCGGAGGAACAACCGGACGAGCACCCGGAGGTTCCAGTACAGCTGGGGGGCAATCCGGATGTGATCAAGGATCCGGACCCTCAAGCGATCGTTCCAGGAGCAGACCCTCTGCCAGTGGGACTGGTTTCAATAATGGAAATCAGTCGTATGGAACAGGAGGAAACACTAATCCCAATAGTGGTTTCTTTAGCTTTGGTGGAAATACACAACCCACCAATGGTCCAGGGCCGGCTCCCCAAACCAGTGGATACACCTTTTCACAGGTGCCTCCATACGGAGCAGGGGGATCAGGAGGTGGAGGAGGACCACCATCCGGAGGCTTTGGAAGTACTTATGGTACGAATCCTCCAAGGAAAAAGAGACTCAGTCGCCGAGTATCTCTTTCTCCAGGGTTACAAGCGCTGCATGATTCTAATGCAGCGATTGCTAACTTAGGTGTTGATTGTTACAATCAAGGTCTGGACGATACGGAGATCATGGAATGGAGTAAGGGTTTAACCCTTACTGGATCCACGAATCCGGCTCGTAGAGTAGCTAAGATACCTACCCCCTTTAATGCCAAGAACCCTTGGAAGGAGGAGTATCAAGGCTGCGCGGATGTCTTTAACTGCAATGGATGGGGTAAAGCGGAAGCTCTGCCTTATTTAGTATGCTGGTTAAAGGAAGGCGACGGAAAAGGAGCCGTGGAACAATGGAGAGATTCTCAAATAACAGGACTCTCAGCCCATATGAAGTATGATGAACTCATAGAGATTGCTTCATATTTATATGGGAATATAGTTGGAGAAGACCCTTGGCTGACATTCACTAAAAGAACACAGAAGCCCAAGGAGTCTGCCAAAGTGTTCGGCTTAGAATGTCAACGACTGTTGCATAAAGCCAGACCTCAATGGAGACTAGATGATGAATGCTTCCTAGATGAGATGTTTAAACAATTCATTGAAGGATTGCGGAATCAAGAACACAGGACAGTAGCCTGTGAAGCTTGGAAGAATGATGCCTCTTTGACAGATTTGTTCCAGTCCCTAGATCATTATGATCGAAAGGCCCGTATCTTTGCCGGGAAGGTACCCCAACGGATGTCAGCAATGATAATCCCGGAGGGAATACCCGAAACCGATTCATCCGAATCAGGGGAACCTGACGAAGATGAAAACGTTGGGGCCATTGGCCAAGGGAACCCCCGGTACAACCGGAACTGGGGAAAGAAACCGGGTTACGTCAAGGAGAAAGTGATCACTTCTAAACCTCCTGTGACTCAACCCGATACCAAACCCACGACGGGTCCTTCTTTATCAGAGGACCTGGTTAACAATTTGGTAAAGAAGATTACTGAAAATCTTAGGAGGCCTAAGCCTGATAGGAGTGTTGTGACATGCTTCCGATGTCAGGAAACTGGGCATTATGCTGCCGAGTGTGAGGCAGATAAGCCAGTTTATAGAAACACTCGTTACCGGAGCAATCCGGGTAAGGAGGACTCAGTGAAGAAGGAAAACTGAGAGGGGGTGTCCACAATGGCAACCGGATTACCCCCAGAGTGAGTGATTGCCATGACTGCCAGCCTATCGCAGCTTGCGGTACTGGCAAGAATCCTCTAGCGATTTCGCCCAGCAGTGAAGCTAAGGAGCCTGATCAGTTCCTTACTCATGAGGCTGGGGAGACTGATAGTACACCAGGTGTCAAGAACCGGCAGAAGAACACAGAGGGGAAACCCGATATCAGTCCAGAGGGAGCGGCCAATGAGTTGGCCAGGGTGGGGTGTGCCCAGTTCCCCCCGGGTCATCCTTGTCTCGAATTCTTAAAGGGATGTGGATTTGACCTCGGCGCTAAGACGGAACTTGCTAAGTATGCAAGTAGTCCTACCTACTTGAAAGGTAGGAGGTGGTACGCAGTTGTATCTGTGAGTGGTAGATCCGCTGAGTTTCTTGTCGATACGGGTGCTAGCCACTCCTGTATTGCTAAGAGATTCTACGATCTTTTGCCTACGAATCATGAAACTTTCACAACGGAAGGAAATGCTCGTACGGCCGACGGTAGCATGATACAAACGTTCGGTAGAACATGTATGAGGTTCAGTCTACAGGAAGATAAGGACTTCATCCTTACCCCTACTGTGGCGAACATCGCGGATGATGGTATACTCGGTCTGGATTTTGCTGCATTATATGGAGCAAGGTTAGATTCCCAGAGGGGAATATTGGAAGTGAGAGACCCGTATCATCTCGAAGTACAATGTGTACTTAGGCAAGTAAGCAGTGTAGCCCAGACTGTTAAGATACCACCAGGCACAGCCTGTGATGTCTTATGTCGAGCGGACAGACAGTTTTCAGGAAAAACTGGAGTTGTAGAGCCAGACATGGCCATGTTGTCAAGTATCGGATTGGAATCCGCTGATGTTCTAGTAGCTAACGCTGCTTGGACGGTGGTTCCTATATCCAATACCGGTAACAAGACTGTCTATGTACAGAAGGATACGATCCTTGGATCGGTTGTCTTATCCGAATTGATAGAAGACTGTAAACATGTTTCGGCACCCGGAGCCCCTATCCCACCCGAAAGGAGCCCGGAACTAGACACTCTAGTAGCCGAAAGCCATGTAGAAAGTGATGAACAACGTGAAGCTCTAACTGACTTGTTGTACAAGTACCGTAAAGCTTTTGCAGCACCGAGTGAACAATTGGGGCGTACCGATAAAGTACTGCATACGATTGACACTGGTGAGAATGAACCTTTTAAGATTCCTTATAGAAGACTCCCACTAGCCAAAAAAAGGGTAGCTGAGGAGGAGATAGCTAAAATGCTTGAACAGGATGTAATAATTCCATCAACCAGTCCTTGGTCTAGCCCTGTGTGCATGGTGACCAAGAAAGATGGTAGCATCCGTTTCTGCATAGATTACCGGAAATTGAATGGTATGACCAAGAAGAATTCATATCCCTTACCACGGATCGATGAGACTATAGACTCCCTTGGAGGTAAGCAATGGTATTGCTCTCTAGACTTACAATCCGGGTACTGGCAAGTGGGTATGCATCCGAAAGATATGGAGAAGACGGCCTTTTCCAGTCATATTGGATTATTCCAGTATAATGTGATGCCGTTTGGATTGTGCAATGCACCGGCGACATTTGAAGCCATGATGGAAACTTTATTAAGTGACCTTTTATGGAAGAAATGTCTCGTCTATCTAGACGATGTGATTGTCTTTGGAAAGACATACGAAGAATGCTTGGAAAATTTAGGTATGGTCCTGGAAAGGATCATAACTAATGGTTTGAAGCTGAAACCCAAGAAGTGCGATCTTTTCAAAAGATCTATTAATTACTTGGGGCGAATAATCTCGAATGAAGGGATTAAAGCCGATCCGGAGAAACTGGATGCCGTGTCAAATTGGCAAGCACCCACGAATGCGAAAGAAGTTAGGTCCTTCCTCGGATTCTGTTCCTACTACCGGGACTTTATCCCAGGATATTCAAGGGTTGCCTTTCCTATCCAGAGTTTGTCCCACTGGACACCCGGGATCAGAAAGGAACGATTCCCTTGGGGACCCGAGCAAGACGAGGCCTTTATGAAAATAAAGGATTTGTTTGCTATCACACCTGTGTTGAGATACCCCACGGAGAATGATCATTTCATTCTAGATACTGATGCTAGTAATGAAAGCATAGGAGCCGCCCTTTCTCAGGTCCAGGATGGGGTCGAAGTTCCTATAGCCTTCGCTAGTAACACGTTGAGTAAATCTCAAAGAAACTATTGTACCACTAAACGTGAGTTGTTGGCTGTGGTGGTCTATACGAAGAAGTTCAAGCACTTTTTGTGGGGGAGTGATTTCACTCTACGGACTGATCACTCTTCCCTCAGATGGTTATTGAACTTCAAAGATGCAGAGGGGATGATAGGTCGCTGGTTAGCGCACCTATCCGAATTCGGTCTAAATCACAGCCAGATTGAACACCGAGCCGGGGCAAAGCATTTGAATGCAGATGCTTTGTCTAGAATCCCAGTGAGGAAATGTGCAAATGCTGAGTGCACTGATTGTGGAGCACACAATGCTGTGTTGGCAGGGGTTCGAGTTCCATTCGAAACCCATCCGGAACATGTCTTGAATTGGTCCTTGGAGACCATCAGGCAGTTCCAGAAGTCTGATGCAGTCACATCACGTTTGATTAAATTCCTTAATCAGGGTATCTGTCCCCCAAGACCCGTAGTGTCATTGGAGAACAGAGAGATGAGACGATTCTTAGCTCAATGGGCCGAGCTAAAAGTCCGGGATGGTATTCTGTTTCGATGGAAGAACCATTCTAATAGGAACAAAACCTTGCAAGTTGTCATACCTAGTGCTATGCGACGAGATATTATGTATTTCTGTCATGGACATAGAACTAGTGGACACTTTGGAAAGAAACGGTCTCTAGAACGTCTGACCAGACGATACTATTGGCCCGGCATGAGTACAGATCTCACCCGATGGGTGGAGACCTGTCCCGAGTGCTGTAAGAACAAACCAGGACCCGGGTTAGGCAAGCTGCCATTATCCCAGGAACTGTTTGGTGTAAGGTTTGCTAGAATAGCTGTTGACATTATTAGTGGGATTCCCCCCACTCCTAGTGGCAACACGTGTATGATGGTCGTGTCTGATTATTATACCAAGTACACCCGAGTGTTTCCTTAACCGGATCATAAGGCTGTTACTTGTGCTATGGCCTTTGTAAAAGGGTGGGTGCTGCACCTAGGTGTCCCACTCATGTTACATAGTGACCAAGGCAGAGAATTTGAGTCTAGTCTGTGGCAGGAGATGTGTAATTGTCTGGCGATCTGCAAGACAAGAACTAATCCCTATAGACCACAGAGCGATGGACAAGTAGAGAGATTCAATAGGACTTTGATCCAAGTATTGAAGTCTCTGGTAAATGAGCAGATGGATGATTGGGATGAACAATGTGAATTCGTGGTACATGCCTATAATGGCACTGTGCATTCGAGCACAAACTGTTCTCCTAATCTCCTCGTTTTTGGAGAGGATTTGATTATGCCAGCCGATTTGGTGTTCGGCGTAATAAGAATGAATCCGGAAGCCCCTTGCCAGGTGATGTTTGTAGAATCCCTACGGGATAATTTCAAACAAGCCTATGAGAGGGTTAGAGACGAGTTGCAGAAAACTGCGCGTTGGCAGAAAGTTGGCTATGACACAGGTCTAAAAGCTAGATTTTTTAATCTAGGGGATAGAGTACTGCGTCTACACCAACCTCTAGCTAACCTGAAATTAGCCAGTAATTGGGATGGACCTTTCACTATAACTCAGGTTATTAGTGATTGCACAGTGATTATTAAATCACAGCTTGGTAAATGTTACAAGTCAAATGTAGCGAGACTACGCCCATGGAGGGGGAGGGATACCTCCACCGAAATGTACGGCGATGGTCTATTGGAAGTAATGGAACAGAGTCGTGTTAAGCAACTCGAAGTGGTACCGACCCGAAAGCGAGGACCCGGGCGGCCACGGAAGGTTGCAGACCCGAAGAGGGTGGTGCCCCCTGTCGTAACATCCGGAAAGCAGGGGAAGATACAAAAAGTCTCGGCAGGCGCAGGTAAAAATAAGAGGAAAGGTCCCTCTAAGGCTAAGAAGACCTTGGAAAAGGCTCTTATGGATACCAGGTCAATAAAAGAGGCCTCAAAACCTCTTAGACGCAGTCCAAGGTTGCTACAGACTGCCGTAACCTAGCCTGTTAACACAACGAGTGTGTTGTCCTGTACTGTGTACTGTTATATGTTGTAACCTAGTTCAATGTATATTTGAGCCGGTCAAGAGTCTCTGGAAAAGGTCCTATGACAATGAACCCATGGTTTTGGACGGATAATCCGGTGGATATGCTTATGCTATCCATAAACTCCAGAATACCTAGCGAATTGTCATAGTCGAACCCTGAGTACGGACGGACGACCGATCGGGTATTGTATTGTTTTTATGTAAGGGCGCGTGACCTAATTAAGGGCACGCGGGAAAGTTGTTGACCCATTTTCGAATGGTCACGTGAGGCGCCGGTTTGATCATGCACAGCGATTCAAGTTCGAGTATCCCGCCATATTGTCTTATTCCTGCGAAGGAAGAAGACGTGGCCGAGGGTGGTCTTACTCTTGTTGGAGTCTGATAGCCCGTGACAGCCATATTCCGAGGTGTGCCCTCGTTAAAAGGCACCCGCCTTTCACTGGGTAAGCAGTACTCACTGCTTATCCGGTGGATTGGGATATTTTATCCCCGAACAGCCACTTCTGTCGATGGCAGAAGAGGCCGTCCGTCTTGGCGGCGGTGCCGGTGCCAGCACCCCGCCAGAGTATGGAAGTGGTTCTCCCAAGAGTCCCACTTATACATACGACGATCAGCAATACGATGCTGATTGTGATCAAATGGATCAACAAATGAATGTTGATCAGTACTTCTCTGGAGTAGACGATAGCGACGTAGAGTCGTTCTACGACGCATCCGACAACTCCAGACAAGTTAGTCCTGAACGCCGAGGCGTTCAACAACAAATTGATGTAGGTGAGCCTTATGTAGCCCTCCATCCGAAGGTTTGAGTGGAGAACCGGCAGGAGCCCAGTCTCTTGACAGGGCTCTGATGCCACCTCCCCCTCAACTGCCGCCCCGTCTTGGTGGGAGTACCTCATTCGGTGCTTTGGGACCTGCTTCTCCGGTTGACAGGCCAATGCACCTAGAGCTGCCCTTCCCAGACAGTCCCGAATGGCATGATGTAGCCGGTCCATATGACGGACGGATGTTAGCAATTTCCGAGGAAATGCTGATACCCACCTGTTATGGGACGCCCAGAGAGGTTGACGAGCGTGTTGTCAACGCAATCTGGAAATGTGCTCATCCGCAGTGGGCTAATACCTTTCCGGAGTCCTGGTTGATGGATTACCATCAGATGGCCAAAGGATTGGTAGTCCACTTATGGTTTCGTAAAGCCGTCTGGGACGCAGAAATGGCTTTCCGAAGGAATACCTCTTATAGGCCTTCCTATGTGTCTGACAAAACGGGTTACACCGGTGTCAAGGCAGATGAGGTCTCTAGATACATAGACAGAGACCAGATCCTACTGTTAAGCACAGCGGATGAGTATGAAGCAGCAGGTAACGCTGTTGTGGATTACTGTCCAGGGGTCCCTATTACGTCTCAAACCATTGAGGCAGAAGAGGCCCGTATTGGTGTGTCTCCACTAGACAGACTCGGGGTAATACAAGACCTCGTAGTACGTCTATTGGAGAGACAGTATGCACTGGCGCATCCGGAGTTAGTACCCGGACCCGCACCCGTGCAAGTAACAGCCAAGATGGCCGATCGGATGGACCGTCTCATGTCTCCTGCTGAAGCTCCTACCTTGGGAGGCGCAGCAGTAGTACCTGAGAAGGCCCTACCTGATGCAGATGTTTCCCTTAAAACTGCTCAGTCTACCCCTACGAAGACTGAGCAAGTAAAGGAGAAAGCAGCTGGTGGAAAGGGTAAAACAACCACCACCAAAGGTAAGGGTAAAGGGAAGCGGTCAGGAACCAAACCCTCTACCAGCACAAGTGTGGACGACAGTACCCGAACCCGTCGGGTGTCTCCACGCTCGGCCAATAAGAAGGGCGCTAAGGCTTCGGATGTCTCCGGCAATGAGACGGACGCATCCGAGCCTGGCACTTCTACTAACGGCAGATCCCGCAGGAGGAATAAGAAGAAGGTTGACCAACGCAAACCTGAACCTATCGAGGTAGACGTTCAAGCTGATAATACAGAAGCTGAACCGGCTGTCCTAACCGTAAAAGTTGAGCTCGGTGTGCCAATCGTCAAGCTACACGACGTAATGGCCGATTTGAGTGGAGACGCTCAAGATGCTGCAGCCCAGGTCCTCGCGGGTCAACAACCCGTTGTGCAACCTGTGGATGTACCATCCGACCCGGAGGGAGAGGAGCCGGTTGACCCAGTTGTGGATGTCACTCCGACTGACGAGCAAGAGGCTGCTATCTGGGCTAACGCCAATAGCAACTTTGCCGACTTCATTCCTCTACACAGGGGACACCTGAAGGGGAGTAAATCCGTATGGAGACTGCCCCCTCAGATCACCTGTGAGAGGCAGGAAGATATGGAGGAGTGGCTTCGCAAGAAGCTCTCTGATAGAAAGCCGGCCAATATGTACTGGATCTATTGGGAATTCGTTAAGAATTCGCCCAATGGTCTGTACAATTATGACCAGAAGGGCAAGCTCAAGTTTGCTCTAGATGAGTACTACGGGGAGGATCGTAAGGATTGTCCCTTCCAACGTTGTACTCAAAGTGAGGGTGAGGTTGAATTCTTCATCGAGAAAGACGCGTTCCTTCGTCATCTCGTGGAGGTTCATATGCACCAGAGGCCGGAATATGTCTGCGACCGAGAGGTTGGCAAGAAATGTGCTAAATGCACAGGATGTGTCACCCCCCGACGCGGAGACATGGTCCGGCACTATGTGACTTCGCATGGAGAGGGCCTGGAGGCAGCCATAGATCGGGTGATGAAAATTCACTCCGAACTCTATGGCAACCTTAGGGGCCTCAATGCAGAGAAGTTGGCTTCCCTCACACCGAGTACGAAGCAGTTTGCGCCTGCGGTTCCTGGTACTAACCAGAAACTAAAGGCTCGGTTTGCCCAGACTCCCGGGTCCGGCAAACTAGAGTACGCTCAGGAGGAGTACGATCTGTTAAACGAATGGAGAAGCAACAAGGCCCGCCGTCGTGGTGGGGCTTATGTAACTCCATCCGGAGAACAGGTCCGAAGCCGCAGGGATTACCGCCAGGGACCCTCTGTAGCAGATAGGAAGAGACAGGCGTCTGAATCTCCAAGCCGAGCCAGGTCACCACTGGAGGCACTGGAGAGACAGACAAATGGGGGAAGGAAGAAGCCACATCTTCCATCTCCTACTGGAACTCCTTCCCATTATGGGCGAGCACCAACTCCACTAGGTGCACAGAACCCGACATTCTTTGGTGTCAGTGGACCGAGTGGCCAGTCCGCCCGGAAACACGCGCCTTTGAATGTCAAAGACCCGAAGCAGTATCCTGCTATGGGCCCACCCGGACCAGAGATGCAAATCTTTGATCAGTACGGGAGGGTCAAGCAGGAACTGCCGACAGTAGGAGGTCAAGCTCCCCGACCTACAATGAGTGCTGTGGTGAGACAACGTCCACCCGCACCATTGTTGACGGCCAAAGACCTTAGAAGGGAATTGTCACGGTTGCCCCTGGTTCAGGGATTACCAACTCAAGGCCCTTCTTCGACCACTGCTAGTGCGGTTACTACTGCGGTTGCTTCTTCGCACACGCAGGTAGCTGTCACTGTGAGTGGGTCTGGAGCACAGCCGAAGCCTCAGGGTCAGGTACCCCCACCTGGTGCTGTGGTTCATCGGCCTAAGCTGATCCAGACAGTGGAGACCTTCTTCAAGAAGGAGGACAAATTGTCTTGCAATATCCAGAGCAAACAATTTGAGACGCTACAGCACCATCTGGAAAACCTCCACCTGGACATGTATCGTCGGACCGTGTCGAGCACTCTCCAGTGTATTGACGCGATCCAGAAGTCAGAGATCAACCGAATCTCGACTCAGATCAAAGCGGATGTTGCCAAAGATAAGCAGGAAGCTGCTAATCTGCGGCAGGAGGCCCTATCCGAGAAGGAAACAGCTTCTCAGATGCTCGACCTAGAACGAGCAACGAACATGAAGAACCAGCAAAAGTTCTTCAAGGTCTTCGGAGTTATCATGGATAACTGGGACGGTACACCTGAGCATGCTTTGAAGCTGTTCGAAGCACGCCAAAAGGTGAAACTTACACCTGCTGTCCCCGCATTGGCACCTACGGATGGAACTGGTGTGAACCCCCCTGTTCAGCCACTGGCTCAACAACCGGGTCCAAACCAGCCACCCGAGGAGAACATGGAACAGTAAAAAACTGTTGCATGAAGATCGGACATAATTGTGTGTCCCGGGGTTCTATTACCCATGCATTGTTGGATAAGAAACCATTTTTTTATCCAACCCATATTGATTCGGGTACCAAACTGTACCCTAATCCGGAAACTGAAAACAGAAGGAGAAAACAAACAAGTCACTCTGGAGGAGGAGTACGAATGCTGTAAACACCATAATTGTACTGTGCCATAATGTAATGACTGTGCCTATTATAAAATCATGGACAATTTACACTAATATGGACTTTTGAACTACAAACCGGATTTACTACTACACCACTACTATTTGTGAGCTAGCACTACAGGCATCAGGGTTTAGCTACGCCCATAGAGTCCATCAACAGTCTACAACTGGATCTACTATTACCTCCAGTTAGCTAGCACTACAGGCATCAGGGTTTAGCTACACCCATAGAGTCCATCAACAGTCTACAACTGGATCTACTATAACCTCCAGTTAGCTAGCACTACAGGCATCAGGGTTTAGCTACACCCACCAACAAGTTTTACTATAGCACTTCAGGCATCAGGGTTCAGCTCGCCCATACCAAGCCATCAGCAGCATCCAACTCCTGTTACATCCTCCAATCATGAAAACAAGTAACTTTGTTGATATTATTATATTGTATGTAAAATTGTATTTATAACTATATAATATCTTTTATAAAGATATATTATTATATAAGGGTACCTATAAATATACTGGATCTGCGAATCCTAAAAGTTATTTAAGGTAATCCTAGACCTATAACTGTCTATATAGGTCATTCCTGGTCTCAATATATTAAGAGACTATAATTCTTCTGTAACTTGTAAATATAAAACACTAAGGTATAAACTGAGCTGCGTCTCAAAAGTATAAATATTTTTCTATAAAATAAGAGAAGGTCCAACGGATTTCTCTAAACTTAGTATTGTATTACTCAGGTTAATACCTAATTGTGTTCATATAGTATCAGATTAATTGTCCATATCTGATCATTAATATTTAATTCACTCTGTAAAGTAGACAGAGCTGTTAATTTAAAAAGTCGAAAATTTTTTTTCCGGGTTCAATAACCATAATACGATCATTGTTAACAACCACCGGTCCTTTTCAGGACCCTACTGTTGTCAAAACGTTACTATAAATCTGTGATAATTGTATATTTATCATTTATGGTTGTTATAAGCTAGTGATGGAAATAACATGAACGACACTCGATGCTATTATTGTATAATTTTTCAGAAATAGGATAGTCTTATACTATAGCCTATTTCACATCGAGCAAGTGTAATTAATACCCCTTTTTAGTATTGTAAACAATCACTTACTAGGTTATTAATACACTGCGGTTTAATTACCCCCAAGTTATTGTCTAAGGGGGGCAGTGTAGGGGTATGGTATTTTACACTTTAACGTTCATGCACCCGTGAGACTCAGACCTAGGTCCTTCGGGTGTGGTGGGGGAATCCGGATGGCAGGTGGCAGCACCTGCCTCTGGGTTCGTATCCACTACACCAGGGGGCCTACCACTCGTCCGCCACACGTCACGTGGCCGGTCTGAGTTTCGCGGGCTTTTCCCCTATATAAGGCTGGTCCTAGCCCTAGGTTCCTCAGTAGTGGTTTACCCACTGCTCAACCAGGTTGTTACCCGAAAGGGTAACCGAATGCACTAGCAGCATGTAGTCCTCTGAGGCTGTGATCGTATGTAACGCAAGCTATGAAATAAAAGCTCGGTTGCCTACCCGGAAACTTTTCTCTCTCTTCGTTATGATTTAATCTAACTTAACGAGACGAACCACTACATATTGTTTTTACATTAAAATTACGTTTTTACCTCAAATATAATTTTTGTATAGAACGTTAAAAAAATGTTTCCCTCTATTAGGTACATGCCTTGATCTGCCTTTTTTTTTTACATTTAAAAAAACATTTTGTTACCTTACCTGATTTTGGTAGGTGAGTGTTGTCTACCATCCCCCGGTACCAGGTCCTGTGTATGTAGGGTTGAGAACCTGAAGGACACGACAAGGTCACCACCTTCTTCTCCTGAACCTTTCTATGCACAGCGTCACCTGGAGTGAGTGAGTAATTAATAAATGTTTAACGTCATTTCGACAGCTAAGGTCATATTTATGGCAAGAACTATGTTACACATTCACAGAGGAATGTGTCGGTACCTGAGCATTTGTGCATCACACACATCTGAGGGGATAGGAAAGAGGAGATATAGACCATTTTAGTGGGCTAGGGAAGACCTGTGTTACCTGGAACATGTAGGGCCCATTGACATTTCACAGGTGGAAGGATGTCTTAAACTATGAACTGCATGGAAGTCTAAATTCCAAGGGGCTCTGAACCTCTGTAAATAGATGAACCTCTGAGGTTCGATATCTCTCTGATTGTATATCAATCAACAATGCCCATGTCATTCCGACCAAGTGGCCACAACTCGTGCAATATGACTGCCACCTTAAAGTAATATGAATATGACAATATGTAATGGATAATAAATGGCCATATCACTTAGACAGATTCAAGTTGCGGCGCCTTGGCCTATGCATATCAACACTAGACACACACACACACACAGAGTAGAATTAGGAGAGAATGTCATTTTGAGATGGATCGTCAGGTAAGCCAAATAAGTCAGAACTGAAGTGTTTATGGTGATGAGGAGAAAAGCTAAGAAGAAAGAGAGGCAGAGATAGAGAAGGTGCAGGTAGGGATGAGGGGGGGGGGGGGGGTTGGAGGGCTTGGTGAAGCAGGAAGGAAGTAACAGACTCATAAATTAAGGTCTTTTATCCTCTGATAAATTGCAATCCCATATTCCATCTTAAATGAAGTTCCATTGAAGATGTGATATATAAGTCCAACCTTCATAGATCATAATAGGTGAAATTAGGATGGTCTTTCCTTTCCAGTCAGTCTCTATACTGAAATATAATGCAGCAATGTAAATTGCTGATAACTCAAAAAGTGAAAAGCCTGTAATTGGCTCCCATGAGTTGTGCACTCATCCTGTTGCATCAGCACTCCCTTACCCAGGTTATTTCGCACCACCAAGCCACTATTCGCATAACTCCCGCCAAAACTACACTATTCGCACCACATTGCCAAAAAAGGCGAGAAAGTTGATACATGGATCAACATCATATACCTTAACCATTGCAGGCAAAAAGCGTCTTATGGCTGCCACCAACTGAGTCTGTACAATATTGACAATTTCTCAAAATTTACAAAACTTTGTAATGAAATACCTTTTCCTGCAAGACCCCTACATCTCATCCTTTAATGGCACTACAAATTCAGTAATTCTGCCTCTTAAATACAAAATTTCCATCTTTTTTAAAACTTATTCGCACCAGCAATATGACTGAAAGTGCAGGGCCCCAGGGTGTCTCCTTATAACTCGCTTTTCGAGTTAATAACAATGTTCTGATATATCAGTTAACACCTGAGGGGGATTGACGTCACAAATAACTAAATGTATGTACAAATGTATCAGGTGTTGCATTGTGAAATTAGTGTGTTTTAGCACTTGGTGCACATGTTTCATTTAATTAACCAAATAAAGTGTAAAGCATCCTTTATCAATAAACTTATTAAAGGTCTCGTTATTTGAACTGAGACCCTGCGTAGCAATCCTTGCCCTGTATACTGTCCGACATGAGATGTTATTCCTACACTGTATATGGGTGTAGAGGATGCGGTTGTAGGACCTGACATACATATCGTTTATATATCCTCATTCTGAACAATCCCTCAAGGTCCTCCTGTGTCCTATACTATAGGCAAGTAGAGTTAAACTATGGGGATATTAGGATCCTCACAAATTATGAGTTCATATTAAAGCTGCAATTAGTGCAAAAGGATGATTTCTTGTACCTGATACATTACACTCTTCTTTGTCGATATTTTCCCTATAATCCATTTCTTAATAACATAGCTTCCCATATGAGGAATCTAATGCCAAAGGAATGGCGAAACGCGATATGATATCGATGACATATTAGAATAAATGTGTGGTCCCTTTCTTGTCGCCTTTTCCTATTTACATTGGTAACCATAAGGGCCTACAGATAGATAAAGTGGCACATAAATGATAGGGGACGGCATCGCAGCAACTGTGAGCTACTCTTATTGATGAATGACCCAGACTGTAAGGCAAATATGTCCTCAATGTACATCTATAGTGTTAAAATGAGGATATCTAAAATCATTATCAAGACAACCTGAGACTGAAAAACACAAGCTCTCTCTCTGTATAACAAAAATATTATTTTTATCGAAAGAAAGTAAAAAAACTAAATTGATGATATTAAATGGCATACCAAACAACCAGTCTTAAGAGAATCTATGAAAGTTTTAATTCATCTTGTAAGAAGCTATTTTTGGCTGTGTGGAAACATTTGATATCAGAAAGAAGTTGATAAGCCTACCCCTGGCCAGTGTCCATGTGGCTTGATGAAAGAGACAGAGATAGAGGAGTAGTTGCCGCCATACAGCCGTCATGTTGTTATAATGGTATGTTAATATGTGAGGATGAGGGACCAAGCCCCTGCACCACCCAGACTGACACCCGGACACATAGGACATGTTACTGCATTGGGGGGGGGTACTCACGCTATAAAATCTACCATTTTGATTTGTAAGGATGAACCTTGCTGGGGAGGTCACTCACATTATAAAGTGAAAGGCTGGATTTTTTCCCCATTAAACTTTGTGTATATACACTGAAAACCTATGACCACAGAAGGTAACCCTCATCAACTGAGATATCACAAAATACACCCAGCTCTATAGGTCCCTGCTGAAGTGTTCCTGAATGGTATTAATTGAGCTACAAATCAATTCATGTCCTGGAGTATGTATAAAAGACCACATAAATGTATAGTAAGCCCCCCAGTGTCAAAAATTGTATACTGTAACGGTATTTGGTGGCCTAGGGGAAATGACAACAAGACAGCTACCCGAGTACAGTTGACAAACAGAGATGGCTGTCCCTTCTTTTCTGTGAATAACAACGAGTGGTACAAGGAGTCAACGACTCGTGAAACAATAATCCATTAAACATCAATTGGTCATCTATTAGTCATCAAGTTAGCGTCTAGAATCAATGCACAACGTCCTTCCTATAGCCCTGGCTCTACAAGGTAGGCTGGTCCAACCTGTGCCTTTTGGAGCCTAAGTCACGACTGAGGGGCGGCCGCCCCGTGGTCACGTTATATAGTGGCCACGCCGACACGTCCCCTGGTGGCACCTAGCCGAACCAACCTGCCCCGCAGTAGCTGAGCGCTACCGCTACAATACCCAAAATGATGAACTTAGTTCATCATTGATAAATGATGAGCTAAATTCATCTGCAGTGATGACCTTTCCATTGGCCTTGTCTTCATATCACTTATGATCTTACTCATACACAAACTCAATTTACTGAAATGCACATTGGCGTTGGTAACTGGGGGAGGTGAGTGAGTGAGTAATAGATGTTTAACGCCATTTCGACAGCTAAGGTCATATTCATGGTGAGAACTACATTACACAATTTCACAGAGGAATGTGTTGGTGCCCGCGCATATGTGCACCACACACATCCGAGGGGATAGGAAAGAGGAGATATAGACCCTTTTAAGTGCGCTAGGAAAGCCCAAACTGGGGAGGTTACTCATACTATAAAACCTTGAACCTTACTGAGGAGGTCACTCACATTATAAAGCTGTATCAATTACCTGTAAGGCAACACTTTTTTATTTATTTATTTATTTTTTCTTATTAAACTTCGTCTTTATATCACTTATGATGTTATTCATACATAAACTAAATTTACTGAATTGCACAATGCGTTGGTTACTGGGGGAGGTTACTCATGCTATAAAACCATGAACCTTGCTGGATTTTCTTTTTCAGTAAACTTTGTCTTTATATCACTTCCATGGTGTTCGTCATACATAAATTCAATTTACTTCAAATGGTTACAGAAAACAACATAATCAAAGAAGTGGTCTTCACTAGATAACGACCATGACCCTCTAGTTTACAGCCGCAAATGGTCTCAAACTATCCCAAATTCAGCGTCAAAGAGCCCCAAAGCGTGTACACACGATGTCCACCCCCTCCCCCTGTACGCATGTTTGGTTTGGTTGATTTTACCTCCACTAATACTACTTAAAAGTGAGCAGAGTTTCTGTGGTTCGTGGACATTAAGTCCTATTGTTTCTGTATGGACAGTTATTTCAAAGCTGCTTGTCCAGACAGCTAGACAGGTATTTATATGCTGCTTGACCACCACAGCAGTGACCGAATCTACGAATGACTGAATCTATGAGATGAATGTCCGCATCTATGAGGAGGGTTGAGGGAGAAAACCGCTACCGGGGCTTCATTCCCCTACTCTTCTCGAAGGATAGCAAGTGTTCTTTTATTTGCCTGGTCCCATAGGCAGGGCCAGACAAACTACGGCCTTTGATCGCTCAGACGTGGTTCACTGAGAGGAAATCCCATGACAATAGACTAGCATGTAAGCCCGGGCCTGCGCTTATGGACACCAGCTGCCCACACGCTCAGCCCATGACACAAGAAACGCCGGTTTGTCGCCTTTTACGAATATGGTATGCCCACTGTTAGTATGGAAGGAGATATCTCCTTGTGAACTCCCAATGAAGTTATTCTGCTCCTCCATGCCCTCACATGAAGGTCCCCACTCCACAGGGGGACTGTGTACGCACGTAAAACTCCTGTACACATTTGCCTTGACCCCCTCCCCACCCCCTTGGTGCATACATAATTATTGGATGGCCCCTTTCTCTATAAAATCTACCAATTACTTGTATTAACTTAAGGTTGGACGTTACTGGGGAGGCCCCAAACACTATAATTCTACCAATTACTTGGCGTGATGGATCTCACTGTGGAGGCCAAGACTAAGGTTGTTCATGATGGGGAAACTACATCACTTTAGGGTATGGCTATGTGTCAGTACTAGCATATTATATCAACTCAAATAATATATCAATGGAAAAAAGCTATATTGGCGGTTCTAAAACCCCTGTGGGATATATGGTGTGGCTGTAAAGAGTTGGAATTTTGGTAAAATTTGTGTGTTTTTTTTTCCCTTTTTTCAAGTTTGGAGATTCACAAATCCAAATAGATTGGTCGGATATGCAGAAAAAAAAAAAAGCATTTGAAAGCTAAGGGGTTCTCTTTCTGTAAAAGCAGATGAAAATACTGCCCCAAATACCCCAAATATCGCTCACCTCGCTCACCTTTGTTGATATATCACTCCTCAGTCATTTTCTAAGTCCCACAGGGTGTTTAAATATGTTTAGACTCCAGACTTACCATAAATGATATTTGCCATGGTTCTATTGATGTGTTTAGCCTGAAATATGCATGTAGTAGCAATGTTTACAAACCCACTGTCTGACAGCAGCCCATGGAGCCTGCCATCTTGTATCCCAGAGTGCACCACTGCTTGGGCATGCTCAGAGGCCACTTCCAGGGAGATTTTGGAGCCAAAAACAAACCAAACACAGAGCCATGTAGAAATCTAAGAAATATGATGTTTTAAGACCTCCCTGTAACTTTAGTACCTGTTCCTGGACAAGCCCACAAGGTGAGATGTTCATTGTATTGTCAAGATGTATTTTATGAGTGTATAGGTGCTCAAATAAGGTGCTAAAGAGTACTTGTATGTGTACTGGTTAAATCTAGTCTGGCCATGTGTTCATATAACCAGTCCCACAGCAAGCATAAAATTGTGTCCCCATGATCTGAGACATTTATCCATGTATTTTAAGGATTTGGTGCTATTTGTCACCCACACCTAGTCTTTGTTTTTGTCAATATATGGCAGCACTGAATATAAAGTGTATCCACTGGTTACTGACTATGTCACATTATGATATTATACTAGATACTATGGTCAAAGTTCTATATCACCTGAATTTTGTATCACCATAAACTGAGTTAACTTCAGTTTATGCGCGTACCGCTCGCGTTACGGTATTATGACTCAAATTTGTATCACTAAAATCTGTGCAACTTGAGAATTTAATTTGCCTTTTGTTTATGTATACCACTTGTATTATTTGATTCTTACGTGAATTTTCTATGTTATTCTAGTTCTTACGGCACTTATGGAAGTATGATATGCTGAAGAAATAAAGCTTTTCAACACCATGTCATCACGTGTCAGTCAAGACTTATTAAAACCAGGGCAGGCAGCTACAGTAAGAACTTACGGCCAATGATGCGCGGGTCGAGAAGGAAGCTCCGGTCCGAGTAACGACAACGGCAATGAAAATCGGCACGCTCATCCACGTTGCCAGCAGCTTCACCGCATAATCAACAGACGTCGCCACCCGATGGGAACTGACACTCCAAGACCGGTGACGTAAGGTCCAACTCAAACCAAGTCCAACGTCTACAACCCCGCCCGATTCAACGCAACAAGAAGGTAGTCTCCAGATTAATGTGAAATCTAAAGAACACTTACAGTAACTCACCGGTAATTGTCAAACCTAAGAATACGGTTATTTGCTGGTGTTTGTTACAAATTTACCGGAATTTAAGAAGTACAGATAAAACTTGAACGGTTGTTTGCCTACAGTAACGGAACTTTATCAGCAAACAACACTCTGTCATAAACGAGTATCTAGTACTAGAATATACGGTTGCTAATATTTTATTTGTGTGCACATTGATTTTGGTAATTTAATCTGTTTATTGACACCTCCCCACTATTTGTTGTAAAACTCTGCATTTGGGCGATAAAATTAAACTTCCGCATAATGGCGCAAAACGAGATTCAGGTGGCGGAATACAGGACCAAGCTAGAGGAGCTGGCAGGTGAGTTGGATAACGACAACCTTTTAGATGACGCAAGGGCTGAAATCGAAACTCAAATACAAGAGTTGGAGAGTCGCATCAAAGCGCTCGAATCCTCTAGCGAACCCGAAAAGCGAAGCAGCTCACGCGAACGAAGACTGACGGAAAAGGCATTACAGAATCGTCCTGTCGAAATCGACAAACGTAAGCATAAACTGACTAAACATTACGAAAATTGGCGTAAACATGCTAGCGAAATACGGAAGCGTTTACTAACACCGGTGTCACTCGGGGTCCTACAGCAACTCCAGTCTGACTTAAAAGAGTTTCATGCTGCAGTCCTAAATGATTAGGATGCGTTGAAAGGCCTGGGAACACCGGAGTCAGAAGTAGTCGAAAGGGTGGACAACTGCATGAGTGTTACGGCCACTCTTCTTTCTCTGATCATGGACCGGCAGTTAATAGACCCGAAGGATTTCTCGACTTCGCGCGAGCGCGAGCGAAATTCGAGAAGTCAAGCACGCACACCCATCGATTTTCGGTGACTCTGTCAGTGAGATGGCCTCAATTGCATCAGACCATACCAAAGATATGCCAGCAGGGGAACCAAAGCGTGGATCAGACAATGCATCGGTGCGGTCTCATCAAAGCGGTAGGTCCTCAATTATTTCTCAGAGAGCTAAGGCCGAAGCGGAACTTGCCGAGAAGAGGGCGAAGGCCGAGGCACTAGCGACAGAGGAAGCTCAACAAGCACGGCTGCTCGAACTCCAGAACCAGGTGAGAGCAGAGGAGATGAGACTCAAACGTATCCAGGCTGATGCTGAGATAAAGGCAGCTGAGGCCAAGGCCAAAGTCCTTGCTGAGGCCTATGAGGACGAAGTGGGGGTGCCCAGTTCACCTTCCAAGCTCAATCCCAAAGCACCTCAGTTCAAACCATCCAAACCGTACAGCTCTCAAGCAGAGAAATCGCTTCCTGTCAGTACTCCCCTCAGCGGAGCCGGCCACAGCATAGAGGAAACTGCTTCACAAGCTCAAAGCGATATAGGCGCACTGGCAAAGCTATTGTCTGGTGCCATGACAACACATCGGCTGCCACCACCAGAACCCGGAACATTCAAAGGGGATCCCCTTATGTTCATTCAGTGGAGCCGGTCCTTTAAGATGCTTGTCGAGGCCCATTGTCTATCGTCTGCAGATAAACTCTTTTATCTGCAGAAATATAGCGACGGTGAGGCCAAAACAGTGTTAGACGGAACATTTTACCGACAAGACGACTCTGCATACGAGCAGGCCTGGGACAAGTTGAACTCGAGATATGGACACCCATTTGTCCTTCTCAAGGCTTTCCGTGAGAAACTAAACAGCTGGCCCAAGATTAACGCCAAGGATGCTATCAAGCTCCGGGAATTTGGAGATTTTCTAACCGCGTGCAGTGAGGCCATTCCTCATGTTCCAGGTCTAGAGGTCCTGAATGACTATGACCAAAACCAAAAACTCCTCACAAAGCTTCCTGAGATGATAGCTGGTCGTTGGAACAGACGTGTGACGGCCAAATTAGACGACGAGCAGCCCTACCCTAACTTCAAGGAGTTTGCTGGGTTCGTCTCACAGGAAGCAAGGATAGCTTGCAACCCCATCACCTCCATGTACGCGCTCAAGGCGCAAGAGGAGAAAGTTCAGCCAGCACGTGAGAGCAAGAAGGGCGGTGCACGAACTCTATCCACCAAGACCTCATCTGAGCCCAAGGCCCAAAAGGACGATGAGTTGATGCAAACCGATAACGAAACTTCTAAACCACTCATTTGCCCCTTCTGTGATACTGAAGGTCACACATTACCTACGTGTAAGGCCTTTCAGAAGAAACCCATTGAAGAGAGAAGAAACTTCGTAAAGTCTCAAAACAGGTGTTATGGTTGTCTGCGCACAGGACACGGTTCCAAAACCTGTCGCAGAAAGCACACCTGTGGCGTGTGCAAGGGGAGACATCCCACTTGTTTGCACGAAAATGATTTCGTGCCACGGTCAGCTGGCAATGGAAACACTAAGGCCGAACAAACCAAGGCTGAATCAACAAAGGCAGCGCCCAGTGAGTCAAAGAAGGAGGCCACCGCTGCAACGCTGAACTCTAGCTCAGGCAGTGCGTCGCTGACTTCACATGTTGTGCCCGTCTGGGTCTCAGCTGTGGGCCTGCCACAGAACGAAAGACTTGTGTATGCCCTTCTGGATACACAAAGCGACAGTACCTTTGTAGACGGGGCAGTATGTGACTCCCTGCAATGCAAAGTCCAACCAGTCAAGCTTCGTATGACAACGATGCTTGGGAAGGGCACTGAAATCGACAGTCAAAGAGCAACGGGGCTGCAGGTTAGGGCTCTAACCTCCGAGGAGTGGGTTCCTCTACCGCCAGCCTACACTAGAGAAAATATCCCCTTGGACAGATCCCACATCCCGACATGCGAGATAGCTAAGAGGTGGGAACACCTCCGATGCATCACCAAGGAAGTACCACCACTACTTGATTGTGATGTTGGTCTTCTGATTGGGTACAATTGCCCACAGGCTCTTGTCCCAAGAAAGGTCATCACGGGAGAAAATAATGAACCGTATGCGGTTAAAACGGACCTTGGCTGGAGCATTGTTGGAAATACCACTCAGAGTCATCTGTCTGCATGCTCCGATGGATTCTGCTATAGAATCACAGTTAAGGAGCTGCCACCGATGACGCCAAGAGACGCTATCAAGGCTCTAGAGCAGGACTTCCAAGACACCAAGGTCGATGAAACCAGCATCTCACAAGATGATATCTTGTTCCTAAACAAGATGGACAGGGGCATAAGCAAAAATGACAAAGGCCACTACGAGATGCCGTTACCCTTCAAAACCCGTCCAAATCTCCCTGATAACAGGAAAACGGCCCTTGTGAGACTAAAATGTCTCAAGAGAAAGTTACAGAAGGACCACCAGTACAGAGATCATTACCAACAGTTCATGAAGAGTCTGTTTGAGGCAGGGCATGCTGAAATAGTTACCGAAGAGCCAACCCCAGGTGGGACATGGTACATTCCCCATCATGGTGTTTACCATCCTGCCAAGCCCAATAAGCTTAGGGTAGTGTTTGACTGCTCAGCGAGACACGGTGGTACCTCACTCAATGATCACCTGCTCACAGGCCCTGACCTCACTAACAGCCTCGTGGGTGTACTGTTGCGATTTCGGTGTCACCCCATAGCGGTAACCTGTGACATCGAAAAAATGTTCTACCAATTCTACGTAGACCACCCTGACCGCGACTTCCTCCGATTCTTCTGGTGGAGGGAGGATGACCTAGACGGTGACCCAATCGAGTGTCGCATGACAGTCCATTTATTTGGTGTGGCATCGTCCCCTGGATGCGCCAATTATGGCCTAAAGTACCTGGTGAAGGAACATGGGGAGCGCTACCCCTTCGCAGCAGACTTCATAAAGAGAAATTTTTATGTTGATGACGGTATTACCAGTGTACCCACCGAAGAAGACGCCAAACTGCTGGTGACAGAATCTAAGGAACTTTGTGCCAAAGGCAACCTACGCCTTCACAAATTCCTCTCTAACAGTAAAAACGTGATGGAGACCATTGATCCCCAGAGGCGTGGTACCGATACCGCTGAGCTTGACTTCGACAGAAGTCCCTCTACTTCAGAAAGAGCACTCGGTCTGCGTTGGTCCATCCACAAGGATTCGTTCACCTTCAAGCTAAGTGTAGAAGGCAACCCACAGACCAGGCGCACAGTCCTCTCAACGGTCGCCTCTCTGTATGACCCACTAGGCCTTCTGGCACCATTCACACTGCTTGGCAAAAGAGTCCTTCAAGCCACGTGCCAACAGGGAACGAAGTGGGATGAACCACTCCCAGAGAAACTTAAGCCTGAGTGGGAGGCATGGATGTCAGACCTCCAAAGGCTTGATCTACTCAGTATCCCTAGATGCTACCTTCCCGACGGATTTGGACACCCCGTTACCACCCAGCTGCATCATTTCTCAGATGCAAGCACAAGGGGTTATGGTACATGCTCATACCTGAGAGCTGAAAATAGCGATGGCCAGGTCCACTGTTCTCTAATCATAGGGAAATCTAGAGTGTCGCCATCTAAAATTGTGACTATCCCACGACTTGAGCTATCTGCAGCTGTTGTGTCGGCAAAGATGAGCCGAAGGTTGAGACAGGAGCTTGATATGAAGATTGATCAGGAGTTCTTCTGGGTAGACTCAAAGGTTGCCCTGGGGTACATCAGCAACGAATCTAAACGCTTCCATGTATTCGTTGCCAACCGTGTCGAGGCCATCAGACAGCTGACCAACCCTAATATGTGGCACTACGTGCCAACTGGAGAAAACCCGGCCGACCTTGCATCACGTGGCACATCAGTGACAGAATTGCTCCAGTCAGACTGGTTCAGGGGACCAGAGTTCTTGTGGCAAAAGGATCTCAACGTCACTCCAGATCATGCTCACCAGTTGGTACCCGGAGACCCTGAAGTACGTGTCACCGAGTGCTTTAAGACGACAACCGCAGCTGAACCGATTGATTGGGAACAAAAAATAGAACGATTCTCCAGCTGGCGCAAATTGACAGGCGCGATAGCAAGGCTATCAAGACGTGCAAGAGGCAACAAATCCAACAGTATTTCCACTGTTCAAGAACGTGAAAATGCCACAGCACTGCTCATAAAGGCAGTACAGCAGCATGCATTCTCTGCAGAGGTTGCAATCTTGCAGTCTAAGACCAAGACGCTCCCAAGGGACAACAGGATCTCCCAACTTGAACCCACCCTAGAGGATGGAATCCTGAAAGCAGGCGGACGACTGAGAAAGGCACCTCTGTCTTCGGGAGAAATCAACCCGATCATCCTTCCAAAGGAGAGTAATGCCACACGGTTGATTATCTCACATTACCATGGCAGAGTCAATCACCAAGGCAGAGGCATGACCTTAAATGAGCTAAGAGGCAATGGCTACTGCGTTCTTGGTGGGAGCAAAACAGTAGCAAACTACATTCATCGATGCGTCACTTGCAGGAAAGGACGCAGACCTCCAGAGGAGCAGAAGATGGCAGACCTTCCCAAGGAGAGAATGGAGGCCACTCCCCCATTCTGGTACAGTGGTATGGACTGCTTCGGTCCTTACATTGTCAAACGGGGTCGTAGGAGTTTCAAAGCCTATGGTCTCCTCTTCACCTGCTTCTACTCACGTGCCATCCACATAGAGATGCTAGAAGACATGACCACTGATAGCTTCATCAACGGCCTACGATGCTTTATTGCTATTCGTGGCCCTGTGAGAGAGTTGAGATCCGACCAAGGAACTAACTTTGTCGGAGCCAGCAATGAATTGAAGGTGGCAATGCAGGAAATGGAACCTCAGAAGATCGAAGCATTCCTCGGAGAAAGGCAATGCGACCTGAGGTTCAATCCGCCAAGTTCTAGCCATGCAGGGGGCCTGTGGGAACGGCAAATAAGAACAGTCAAAAGTGTACTCGGCTCCACTGTTGAGCTAAGTCAAGGAAGATTGGATCCGGCCTCTCTCAGAACCCTGTTCTATGAAGCCATGACCATAGTCAACAACCGCCCCCTAGCGATCCACAAAGTGAACGATACCGATCAGCCTCTCACACCCAACCATCTGCTGTCCATGAAATCGGCTGTCGCTCTGCCGCCACCTGGAGAGTTTGTCAAGGAGGATGTCTACCTGAACAAAAGGTGGAGGAGGGTCCAATACTTGACCGAACAATTCTGGAGCAGATGGAAACGAGAGTACTTGTATAACATCTCGAATCGCCAGAAATGGACAGCCAGTAAACGGAATGTGACAGTAGGAGATGTTGTTCTATTGAAAGAGAGTGCCTCAAGGAACGAATGGCCACTTGGTCGGGTAATTGAAGCAATCCCAGATGATGACGGACTTGTCCGAAAGGTCAAGCTACACATAGCAACCAAGAGGTTGGACAAACAGGGTAGAAGGACCGACAAGGTCTCTACTCTTGATAGGCCCATCCAGAAGATAGTCGTTCTCCTGGAAGCCCCTACCTGAATCTCAAACGAATTCCGAATTTCGAACTTGACTAAATGCTCAATGAGCTTACAACGCCCAAATGCGAGTTGATATGAGGTAAAGTCGCTTTGATAAGAGTTTAAAATTACACATGGTATCAAAGTAGTTCTGTATAGTGTTTGTTAGTTTGATTATGTGTAATTTGGTGGGAGTGTAAAAGCAGATGAAAATACTGCCCCAAATACCCCAAATATCGCTCACCTCGCTCACCTTTGTTGATATATCACTCCTCAGTCATTTTCTAAGTCCCACAGGGTGTTTAAATATGTTTAGACTCCAGACTTACCATAAATGATATTTGCCATGGTTCTATTGATGTGTTTAGCCTGAAATATGCATGTAGTAGCAATGTTTACAAACCCACTGTCTGACAGCAGCCCATGGAGCCTGCCATCTTGTATCCCAGAGTGCACCACTGCTTGGGCATGCTCAGAGGCCACTTCCAGGGAGATTTTGGAGCCAAAAACAAACCAAACACAGAGCCATGTAGAAATCTAAGAAATATGATGTTTTAAGACCTCCCTGTAACTTTAGTACCTGTTCCTGGACAAGCCCACAAGGTGAGATGTTCATTGTATTGTCAAGATGTATTTTATGAGTGTATAGGTGCTCAAATAAGGTGCTAAAGAGTACTTGTATGTGTACTGGTTAAATCTAGTCTGGCCATGTGTTCATATAACCAGTCCCACAGCAAGCATAAAATTGTGTCCCCATGATCTGAGACATTTATCCATGTATTTTAAGGATTTGGTGCTATTTGTCACCCACACCTAGTCTTTGTTTTTGTCAATATATGGCAGCACTGAATATAAAGTGTATCCACTGGTTACTGACTATGTCACATTATGATATTATACTAGATACTATGGTCAAAGTTCTATATCACCTGAATTTTGTATCACCATAAACTGAGTTAACTTCAGTTTATGCGCGTACCGCTCGCGTTACGGTATTATGACTCAAATTTGTATCACTAAAATCTGTGCAACTTGAGAATTTAATTTGCCTTTTGTTTATGTATACCACTTGTATTATTTGATTCTTACGTGAATTTTCTATGTTATTCTAGTTCTTACGGCACTTATGGAAGTATGATATGCTGAAGAAATAAAGCTTTTCAACACCATGTCATCACGTGTCAGTCAAGACTTATTAAAACCAGGGCAGGCAGCTACACTTTCCATAAAGACCAAGAAACACGAGATTGACCCATGAGATTTTATTCTGTAGGTGCAGAAGAATGCAAAAGTGTGAAAAATGCCAATTGTACATGCCCAGAAAATCTAGCCCATAGCAGAAACACAGAAAATAATAATCTTCAACACATTTCCGGTATGATATAGAGGACTAGATTGTAGACTTCATGTACATGTTTTTTTTTTTGTTTCAACTTGAAATTCTCGAGGAAACCCCTGATTTAAACTCAGTCTGAAATGACATAGAACACTAGGCTACTATCGTTAAGTATATATATTATAAAGGTAAGACACTTTGGTTGTGGTCAAATTTCATCACGGTAGGTGGCCTAATTGTCATTGTTTTTACCTATATACAATGGTGCCATCAATTACTGCAAAGATATCCACCATCATCTTTGCCAACTCGGCAGCAACACTATCCAGTTTCATGCATAGACACTAGGACCACCAACTGTGAAACAAGGTGACCCGGTCCAGATTGTCTTACCTTCACCATTACACCCAAGATATTCAATCAGCAGCCTAGTAAAGTTTATACCTAAGGATTTGACGCCGCCACATGCTGGGGGTCGTCGTCCTCCTTGATATGTGTTATCCCATTAAAAGCAAATAACATCTGACCACATCAGATTAGAATCATTCACAGAATTCCACCAGACTCGGTCTTGTTGTTGTTGTAAGGATTTTTATTGGCTCTTTATATCTATTTTTTTTTTTTTTAGAATTTTGGTAAAATACAGCCGTCCTCTTTGTATTTTTCAAATATGCCGACAGCCGTCCTCTTTGGCTCTTTATATCTATACATGTAGATCTCCTCCAACTAAAGCCAAGTTCATCGACAAACATATAGGACACCATATACAGCATTAACTACACATTATCAAACACAAGTCACATCACAACATAATAATAGATTATCTACCCAGATTTGTTTGTCAGTGAGGGTTGCTCAGTAGCTAGTACTTCCATACAAGCTCTGCATTGGGTGAGACTGTTTAGGAATTTCTCAACAGTCTCTTCATGCTGTTGTTGTGCAGAACATCTGTCCCAGAGTTGTGCCCCTCGATATAACGGACTCTTGCGATATATTTCCTTTTTGATTCTCTGTAGCTTAAGGTGAATTTTATTGTTTTCCCATAAGTCTCTCACAGGTATGACTGTATTGTCTTCATCCTGGGCCACTCTCCACATTTTTGCCAGTAGTTGTCATTTCCCCTGGTCTTCAGATCCTCACAGCCATATTCTTGGTGGAGGTGAATTACCCTGGCAATAATCTCTCCTGTCGTGTATGCATGAACAGACTCTAAGGGCGTCATTCTGGGTAACTTGTAATCTCTCGTCAACCCACCCCGGACCACCATTAGTGATCACTGGGCAGTACTTCATTTGAAGGTACACCTGATAGGTGGTTGCAGCATCAGTTTTTCCTCTTACCTCCTTTAGTTGGCCTACTCTGTGTCTTGCCAAGTTATCACTTTCTTATTTTGAAGGTTAAGTGTTAGGTGTTGATCAAGGGTAATCCCCACATAATTGAAGCTGCACACTGCCTCGATCAGGTTGCCGTTCATCATAAATACCTTGTTAGTCAAGTCGGGTGGCTCTGGGAGTGGAAACACCACAGAATCTTAGTTTTGTCAGTGTTTATTGTCAGTCTGTTTTGGTAGCACCATGCAGGTAGACACGTTGTCCAGTTCAGCTTGCATCAGAAACTGAATTCTGGTTGTGTCTTTCCCTCTAACCACTAGGGCCAGGTCGTCTGTGTACATATATATGTACAGGCATTGTGTACACTGGATGTTAGATCATTAATATTATATAGCACAAGATCAAGAGAGGCCCCAATAAGGAGCACTGGGGTACGCCGCATGGGACCTCTCTTGTGTTTGACCTCTTGTTGTTCGCTTCTGTTAATTGTCTGCGTCCACTAATATAGCTATCAACCCATCTTACAGCATTATTAGAGACCTGTAGTTTTTTTACAAGTCGTTTCTGGTTGACCGTATCAAACGCTTTACGCAGATCGATAAAGGCCACTGCAGAGGTTTCCCCTAATAATTCTGAGCGTCATACAGATACATTATCAAGTCTTAAACTGTGTCCGATGTACACCTACCGGTTATGAAGCCATATTGTTTTGGAGACAGTAAGTAATCTTAGCAGGTGTGACAGTATCTGTCCATGTACTACCTTCTCTAGAAGTTTCGAGCATGTATGTAGTAGTGTTACAGGTCTCCAATTGCCCACTGCAGTCAAGTCGCCCCCTTTTGGTAGCAGTATGATCTTCCCCTCCTTCCAGGTGGCAGGAAACTCACACTCAGTAAGGGAGTGTTCATTTTTTTAACAACAGGGGGGGGGGGGGTTGGTGGGTTTTCGTTTTGACCCCTGAAAATATTTTCCGCCCCCCCTTTGAGAGGTGCCAAAATATTTTTGGCCCCCCCATAGGAGGGGTCAAAATATTTCGCGCCCCCCCCCCCAACATCGAGTTGTGTTGCACCACATTGTACAGCATCATATCACACTCAATTGTATTGTTTCACTGAAGTATAAGGTAAAAGTATCACTTCCCAGAGTTATTATCATCAATTAATTATTTTTCTATTGGAATGCAAGAAATTGAAAAGGGAGTTCCACTTCTCAAGACCAATTTCATCAGTAGCTGCAGTGCGAGTCACACACTACTTAGCCTTATGTCTTTTGTTTAGAAAAAGCAGCCAGGACAAGCTAAGTATAGGGTGGTCTGGAGGCATCACCACCCCAGTCAAACAGTTTTATAAATCTAGAGCCTAAATTTATGCATTCTGGTGGTTTTTGAGGTTTCCCTATACCCTCTGTTTAAAATTCTACAAAATGTTAAAATGGGATCTCATTGCATGGATCTGGATGAATCACAAGATTGATTTCTGTGGTCTTAGGTTAAAGCAAGCAAGCAAACCGTATTTGAGGGATCTTTTAAGTCTGAATCAACTTGCTGCAGACACACATGGGCCTTTATGATTCTTAACTATAAGGAATGGGCTCTTTTAGCACAGCCTTTGGAGGGGGATAACCAAAGCAATCCAAACAGGCAAATCAAAAACTTTACCATTTACATGGGTTGGGGGTTTGGGTTTCTGAGCAAATGGCCAGGCCAACTCTAAGTATTCACATACTGCCCTTTGGAAGAAAAATGTTTAAAACTCTTGGGCATGTTTTTTTATTGTTAGTGTGATTAATGTGTGATAGAGAGTAAGAATCAGAGGGGGGTCTGGGGCTATGTCCTTCAGGAAAATTTTGAATATTGAGAAGTCAAATGGTGCATTTTGGTGAGGTATGACTGGATGGTGCAGGGGGGCACACATCCCACCTGACCCCAAGGTTTTACTACCCCTGCATCATATACACTGCTTTTGGCTCAGGGAGCCTAGGGGTATATGGAGATGTCCCCCACAAAAAAAAATTGAATATCGAGAAGTCAAATGGTGCAATTTGGTGATGTATGACTGGATGGTGCAGGGGGGCACACATTCCACCTGACCCCAAGGTTTTACTACCCCTGCATCATCAATACACTGTTTTTGGCTCAGGGAGCCTTAGGGTATATGGAGATGTACCCAGGAAAATTTTGAATATCGAGAAGTCAAATGGTGCATTTTGTTTAGGTATGACTGGATGACCCGACTGGATGGGTCGGGTTTATCACGGTCGAGTCCATCTCGTATGGTTCTGTATGGTGTGGTTCTGTTCAGTCTGGATCCATCTGATTCTGTCCGGTCTGGTCTGGGTCCCATTGAAGTCTTGAAGTCCATTTGCTCTGGGTCTTTCCAGTCCAGGTCGGTTTAGTCTGGGTCTGTCAGGGTGGATCCATCCAGGGTGAATCTGGGGGCAATCCAGGTAGATCTGGGTGAGTCTTGGGGCAGTCCAGGTAGATCTGTCTGGTCCGGGTCAGTCCGGTCTGGGTGAGTCTGTCCAAGTGGATCTGTCCAGGGGCAGTCTGGGTGGGTACAGGTCGGGCCATCCAGGTCAGGTCAGGTATGTCTTGCTAGGCCCACTCCAGATGAGGGGAGAGATTTGGGGAAAGGTTAGGGGAAGGGGAGATGGGAGGAAAGGCTAGGGAGAGAGAGAACACTGAGCACGTGATCTGACCATGACATATGCAAATTCCAAATGCAAAAAAAATCGAGGCATTAAAAGTAAAGACTCTTCTTTGATTTGCCATTGATAGGTTAAAATGGGAGGGGGGTCTGGGGGTATCTAGCCCAGGAAAATTTTGAATATTGAGACGTCAATTTGTGCATTTTGGTGCTTTTTGAGGGTGGCTGATGCCCTTGTATCCAAAGACCCCACCATATATATAAAATGGTAAAATGATATCTCATGAGATCTGGACAAAGATTGACCCTGACAGATCTTAGAATAATGGAGAAAACTGAAAAAATGAGGAGTTTGCATGCATGTATGCACGAGCCATCTGTGACAGGCATCACACATACCACAGAGCTCTCATGTTCTAATGGAGCCAAAGAGTGAGACTTTTCCCTGAAGCTTGGAATTTTCTAGATTTCCGAGATGCATTGAAATAAATGCAGTTCCAGGGGGGTTTGGGTATGCCCCCAAGAAAATTTGGAGAAATATGGAGGTTCATTTGTTGATTTTTAGAGCATTTTGGTACATCAACTGAGGATGGATGCTCAAGTTCACTATATAAGTTTATACTGAAATTACAAAGTCTAAAATGCGTGAGAAACAGTGAGAGAGTGAGACAACCCCCAAATATGTGAGAAACACGCCAGATGTGTGAGATTCACGACAGATGCTTGAGTGTTGAGAGCTCTGCATACACTCTTGTTGGAATTATGATTCCCCTGAAAAATTTTGAAATTTTAGAAAGAAAATGGTGCATTCTGATGCATTGTAAAATTATCAGTATAAACTTTCTCCTTCTGCAAGTAATATATTGAGAAATTGTCCCCACTACTTATCAATTTGGGTATTAACGGCAAGTCGCGTCAATTCGTGCCTCATCGAGAAGGGTCTAAAAATTTTACGCCCCCCCCTCAAGAGCAGTCAAAATATTTTTCACCCCCCCCTCAGGAGGGGTAAAAAAATTTTACGCCCCCCCCTTAAACTCACCAACCCCCCCCCCTGTTGTTAAAAAATGAACACTCCCTAATACTGCAGTTGATCAGGTGCTGCAATATTGAAGGTTCAGCCTGCAGTGCATCCTTAACTGTTTTGGACCTTGTATGGTCCACTCCCGATGACTTACTACAGTTGTTTGTTTCCAGGAGTTGCACCCGAGATTGATTGATTGATTTGTGTTTTACAGCACTTTAGCGGCACTAAGTGGCTATCCCGTGCTTCACAGGTTGATAATTTAACAGAGGAATGTGTCAGTGCCCGCGCATATGTGCACCACACACATCCTGAGGGGATAGGAAAGAGGAGATATAGACCCTTTTAAGTGGGCTAGGGAAGCCCGTTGCACCCGAGATAGGTAGGTACAGCACGTCCTCTTGGTCATCATCAATCTCCATTCAGACATCATTGTCTACATAAGGAGGGAAGGCAGCATCTAGGTTCAGTGGAATCTCACTATAGAAGTTGTTTATGAAGTCAGCTACATCACTTTCTGGAAGAAGGTTTCCTGTTGCGTAGTGTTTTCTTATAGTCTGATCCTCCTGTTCACCCTTCCAAACGGTCAGAGATGTCAGTTCGATATTTGGCGAAACTCTGAAAATTATTTTGGGGCACTTCAAAAGGGGGGTTATACCCTTATCAGAGTGACAAATACCTTCAAAATTAAACACTTAGGGTTGGGTGTACCTTTAAGAAATATCAGAATTATAAAATATTCATTTTAAATTTTTTTTCTTATTATTTCTGAAGTAAAATATCACCTTTGAACCTCTGAAATCAGAGAAAATCTGAAACTCTGTCATCTCTGAAACGGTACTCAGCACCTTCCAGAATCGTTTGGGGTCATTTTGATACCTGTGTAGCTTTAATGCGCTTCACTAGGTTCCGTGATTCCCTCATATGGGCCTCTCTTACTCCTCTGGCTGCCTTCCTTGCCTTCTTACAAAGTTTGTCCTTTTTTCTCATCAGTCTTTTCATTTTAGCAGACAGCCTCGGTTTCACATCACCTCGAATCTTGAAGGTCCTCACTGGGTATTTTGCTGCCATGTATGTGTTTAGTTTCTCTTGTAATATTTGACAAGTCATTGGCAGTTGAAGTACATGTATCATGAAACACAGTCCAGTCCTCATTTCTTGTACCCCTTCTGTACTATATCCCTTATAAGATCTGCCAGTTATTTCTTTTAACTGGTGCCTGGTACGTTGCTGTTTTTTTACTACAAATAGGGGCACGTGGTCACTGTACATTGTGCTGACTAATCCATGTACAGCAATATTTTCTGCATTCGTGTCTATATGGTCAATAATGGTACGACCCTGAGGATGGTAGTGGGTGTGTGGTGTTCTTAAATAGGCCATATTCTAAGCCATATTCAGAAATTTTGTAAGATACTCAAACTGGGTGCTATTGGTAGCAGCAAAGTTCACGTTCGTATAACCTAACCCACACCTATTTATTTCTGAGAGCTGGATTGAGTATCATCTCCTTCAACGTTTTGTAGAACGTCTTGGCATTACCTCTGAGTGGCTTATACACCGATAGAATAATCCTCTCCTTTTGTCCAGTGTATGCTGTCAGAACACCTATACTCTCTAAGTGCTTGCTCGAGTGTAATAGTGTTGGTACCAAAGTCGTATACGGTACATATTCTTTGTTTACATAAATACCTACGCCTCCCCCCTTCCTGCCCAGTGCGGGGGGGGGGGGGGTGTCATTTCTGTATAGAGTCATTCCGGGCAACGCCATCTTAACAATGAGCAGCTCTGTACTTGGGGAGTGGTCATTTATGACCTGGAGGTGATTAGGCTGACCACAGTACCATGATGTGTAAACCCCTCTGTGAATGTTACACACTGTGTGCAGATACTAAGGACATCCTACGGCTTTATCTATAAACTATCTATTTGTCGGCGCCAAATCCTTAGGTATTAACTTTATTCTATGTTGTTTCAGCCTGTGCCGGGAGGCCATGAGTCATTTAAGACCCAAAAGCATAGCTTCAGGTTCTTGGCTCATGACGGTTTTTTGTCTATATTAGTGATAGTACTCCTGGCGTTTGAATTTACAGGAAGCATCAGCGTATATCACTATAAGCAAGCATCCTGCTAAAGCTACACTAGTAGCTACACCACTAGGACATATCAATACAAATACCACACAGTTGTAGCCATGCCACATTGAATTAATATAATAACCTTAAACCTACTGTTACAATAGGCTCCTCAGTCCTGCACCGAGGGACTATGTAGGTATATAAAGGAACTGTGCCCCAACATAGGGCGAACAAATATGATTGGTGTTGAGTCATAGATCTGGAGAATAGATCTCTAACTAGTAAGCGAGTGAGTTTAATGGCATTAATTGCTCGTCTATTATTCCCATTTGTCAAGACACCCTGTTTTCAAAAATTGCACAACAAATGTACCAAACCTGCTCTTTCCTAAGAAACCAGATGAACTCTGCAGTGTTCCAGAAATGGGGACCCAGGACATAATCTACCAAAGCTAATAATGGATTAGATAGGGTCCCCAGAATAATACAGTGAGCATTTGTTAGTTCTCTATTGGAAATTCGTGTAACAGGCTTTTGGGAGAGAAAAAAAATGTTGAAAATGAAGTTCGAGTTCAGTTTGAAAATATTTTATTTGGCTAAACAATGATTATAAGAATCTTTTCATGGGTAGCCAAGAATAGAGGAATCAAGAAATAATGAGAGACAAATGGATAGTCTAGAGATAGCTGAAATCCAGGTAGACCTTGGTGACCTTTATCCTAGTAAACAAATTAACTGGGATGGCAGGACACAGGGCCAAGGTCACGGTTGCTACTTTTATCTTTCTTGTATAATCTATTTAAAGATACCAACAGGTTAAATGGAGACGCATATATATATAGGCCCACTGATAACTGTATCATATACACATGCCATAATACCCTGTGTATGAGCCATGTCCATGTATGAGTGAGTGATAGAAGTGAGTGAGTGAGTGAGTAATAGATGTTTAACGCCATTTCGACAGCTAAGGTCATATTCATGGCGAGAACTACATTACACAATTTACAGGGGAATGTGTCAGTGCCCGCACATATGTGCACCACACACATCCCGAGGGGATAGGAAAGAGGAGAAATAGACCCTTTTAAGTGGGCTAGGGAAGCCCGAGTGATAGAAGTTTAACGCCATTTCGACAGCTAAGGTCATATTCATGGCAAGAACTATATTACACAATTTCACAGAGGAATGTGTCAGTGAGTGAGTAATAGATGTTTAATGCCATTTCGACAGCTAAGGTCATATTCATGGCAAGAACTATATTACACAATTTCACAGAGGAATGTGTCAGTGAGTGAGTAATAGATGTTTAATGCCATTTCGACAGCTAAGGTCATATTCATGGCAAGAACTATATTACACAATTTCACAGAGGAATGTGTCAGTGAGTGAGTGAGTAATAGATGTTTAATGCCATTTCGACAGCTAAGGTCATATTCATGGCGAGAATGACATTACACAATTTCACAGAGGAATGTGTCAGTGCCCGCGCATATGTGCACCACACACATCCGAGGGATAGGAAAGAGGAGAAATAGACCCTTTTAAGTGGGCTAGGAAAGCCCGCGTGTCCATGTATACATAGATTGTATATGCCACACCCTGACTTACGAGGTTTGATAAAAGCTGCACCAATGGTTTGTTTGTTTGTTTGTTTTACGTCTGGGGGCCATCGAGGAACTCAGACATTTAAGGGTTCCCGGACACTAAGTCCTTTCTTTTCTTTTTGGACAAGTATTTATATGCTGCTTGCCCAACACAGCAGTGACCGAATCTATGAATGACCGAATCTATGAGATGAATGACCGAATCTATGAGGAGGGTCGAGGGGGAAACCACTACTGGGGCTTCATTCCCCTACTCTTTTTGAAGGATAGCAGGTGTTCTTTTATTTGCCTGGTCCCATAGGCAGGGTCAGACAAACTACGGCCTTTGATCACTCAGACGTGGTTCACTGAGGGGGAATCCCATGGCAAAAGACAAGCAAGTAGACCAGGGCCTGCACATATGGACACCAGCTGCCCACATGCTCATCCCAAGCCACAAGAAACCCCAGCTTTGTCGCCTTTTACGAATCTGGTATGCCCACTGTCAGTATGGAAGGAGATTTCTCCTTGTGGACTCCCAATGAAGTTATTCTGCTCCTCCATGCCCTCACATGAAGGTCCCCACTCTACAGGGGGATGCACCAATGGTGCGAAAAATGTTGCCATTCCCAAAACACACCCAAAACATGGTGCCCTACTGCTGTATTTATATCTTTATATTGTTTCGTATGTATATCTTGTCTTGTCCTGGAGTTGTTGTGAGTGAATGAATTTGAGAGTATGTCGTTGGTTTTAACTGGCTATCATGGGAAAAGCTCAAAACTTTATATTTGGGAACTTAATGGCCAATAAACAACCTTTCAACCTATGACCGATGTATGTAAATCCATAACATATAAGTTTCCTTTAAATGCCATTAGCGGCAGTGACCCTTCGGAATGGCGCATAAGTTGCAGCTTATATGCAGGGGTTTCTGGTACAAATAGATTGTGATGATTCAATGTTGTTGTAGGGAGGGATTGCTTACCTGTACAGGTCTATAGTGACCAATAGCAATGCGTATATAGAGATAGGCCCCCACCCCCCTCCCACCAGGCCCTTACATATATATGTACCTAGAGTCCATGCCCTGGCATATCACATCTCGACCATACTCCTATACATGTGCACACTGATAACAGAACTGACTGAGGGACTAGATCCAACTGGTTCTATGTTGATCGATAACACACCTTCAACACCAACATTGAGCATGGCTACAGGTATGGATGGTTTTTATAATTCCCATAATTAAGGTTATATAGGTCTATTCCAAAACTGTCCTTTGCAATAAATGACAGGATCCAAAAGTGTCATGCATTCAGGGATGAAAGTGACTCAGCACAAAAATCTATGAATTGCTCAATTAGAACCCCTCAAATGCAACTTTTTGTAACTTGAAAATTCCTGCAACCGGCAAAAGCCCTAAGGAATTTCCATTTCTATTAACATTGGTCCATGAACTCTGTTTTCATGAATGTTTTACAGGACATTGTATAAAATGATAGAATTTCTCAAAAAAGCAGGAAAAGTGACATCTCTGCATATCATTTTACATGAGACGGCTTGTCATGTCATCTGCTACTGTGGAGTAAAACAGTCATAACAGTATAACGTATATTCCAACAGCTATCTACACTTTTAGTACTTCTTTTAACTTTATCCTGAATTCCTTTTCTTTTCCTGGGTAAACCAAGGGATGATATTAGGACAATTTGGAATGCATCTATCACTTACTTCTCTGAGCTATTCCAGAGAACATAATAGACTGGTATTTCACAGGAAGTCACCTGAACGTCCTATGCATTCACGGATAATTTAGAAATAATGTATTGGCAAACTGAATGAAATGTTGGGATCAGGAAGAAAACTAAATTGTATATAAATTAATGGATATGTCAGTGCCTGTGCCTATGTGCATCAGACACGCAGAGGGGTACCCTTTTAAGTTGGGCTAGGGAAGAACGTAGATGGTGTAAGTATTTCTTTTTATGTTAGAAAACGTCAAATAAGAAAAGGTATCCTTTCTAAGTGGGGAGCTATGTCTGGTTGGACCAGGGGCTCACTAATGTGTATCCCACTTGCAAAATAAGAACAACAAAAATAACAAACGTTTTTGTAACGTTTTCAAGAGACAGGTTTTAGTCAAGAAATTTTAATGAAAGACGTTTTCCTTACTAAGGAAATGTTTAAGACGTTTTGAAAGCTAATGAACGTCAGGGGAAAAAAACCGTTTCAGAAGTGTTTTAAAGATGCAGGTTGGTTTAATTTATTACCTGAAAACTAGCCTTTTGAAGCTAGAAATAATGTTTGTTATGTATACTAAAAAGGTTTTCGAGAGCACACTTTGACGTTTTTTCTAGGTAAAATTAAAATCTCATGAGAAGCGGAATGACAACTATTAAGGGGTAGAGTAGTATGAATGAAAAATCATGGGCATGATGTTCGATAATAGATTGTGTAAGCAGAACAGGACAGAACCGCCTCATATATGAGTAGAGGTACCTTAGTCCTATCACAACCAAAACAAAGACATTCCCAAACCACAGATAAGAGGCCATCGGTCTGGAGGGGATACCCGTGATAACATCACCAATACCATGATATAAGCACTGTGACAGCAACATCGGTCAATAGCTAGATTACTTTGGAAATGCGTATATAAAAAGAGCTCAAGTGCCCTATGTTTAGGGAAGCTGGAAGTTTTCTTTATGACCCTACTAGGCATCTTCACCTGGTTGTGAATAGAAAGATCATATTCCAACTACAATGTACATACTGAGGGCCTATAAAGGTCATGCTTATATAATTCTACACATAAAACTCAGGTCCTGCATTTATCAGGATTAGGTATCCCTATTGGTATATCATGGTCACCTTTCCGCAAGGTGTAGTCAAAATCAAGAACATTCTAGTTAGTTTGTAGCATTTCTAATCAGCGTCATTGTGTTTCTTTAATACCAATAGTCCGGTACTGTATGATGTGTCATAATATGTGTGCATGTTCAGCCTTCTTTCCTATATGTTGGAATGGACCTGAGGTAATGCCATAGGTATATATAACAAAATTGGACAAGTGCCAGCATTACAAAAAGAAGCGACATACCTTCAAGGGGGTTTCTTTGAATTGGATAAAGAATAAATGCTTTCAATACATGTTGTATGTATTGTGTAATCCACATTTTCTTCGAATTTGACAAAGCGTTGCTGATGAGGGTTCCAAGATCTTTGTTTAGCTCACTTCCTATTTGATTCAGTCCTTCTGAGAAATTATCTTTGGGAGATGATATAAGCCTGATAAGGGCCATACTTTGGTTTGCTTGATTTCACCTCAACTAATTGTAATCAGAAGTTAGCAGAGACTCTGGTTTCCAGACTACTCTGAAAGACGTCAATGCTGCTCTCAAATATAAAATATACAATCTGTAAAAATTAAGACTGAAAGGAAGATTCCCCTTCTTTCATTACAGGGAAGCAGTCGTGGCATTTGGCCTATCCAGTTGCAGAAATACATTGGACACATACAGCTATAAAATATGGCTTCAACGAGACAGAATCGATGAAGCGTTACTGGAAATCTGCTTGCATTAAAGACACTGCAGTGTCCTTCATTCCGGGTAACCGTGTCATAGCCCTGACCTCAGAAGATGGACAGAGAAAGCTGGTCCCCTACATGAATACTCCTCAGCTGAGGGTCTACCTTCGCCTTGGTTACCGACCCACCGGGCCACGCTTTGTGTACAAGAAAGGATCCATTGGTGTCATCCGGCTCATCCATGAGGATTCCGCAGCTCGTCCTACTTCATGTGTTCTTGTTTGTGTTGACACGCTAAAGATGAAGATTCTGGGAAGCTTCGCAGTGACTGGGTATGGGGGCCAAACTGACTTTCATCACATTGAAGTGTACGGAGTGTCTGTTAGTGTGGACAGAAAGCACATAGCTTTCTCTCTCGGGTTGGTCCATGAGTGTGACTTCCTCCATGAGGCCTATGAGAATGCTGTGGTCATCTACAATTGTGCCACTATGCGTGAAGTCTACAGAGTTAATGTTGGGCAGATAATCGCTGCAGTCGCATTTGATCCTTGCTCCAATTACATGTTCTCCATTGCTGGCATCCCAGATGCCTATGGTACACAGACCGTTGCCACATTCAGTCTAGCCTCAGGACAATTATTAATGTCTACCCCAATCAGTCAACTCCTCGATGCAGAAGAAGAAACCCACCTGGAGATTTCCTACTCCAAGGAGGGTAGTCTCATAGTTCTACAAACCTTAGAACCAGTTGGGTATAGTCAGGAGTGGCTTTACAACACCTACCTCTACAACGTTGATAATCTCGAACCGATTGCCCGTTGCAGTTCCAGCCTGCTCATGACCTGCCATTCACAGTGCATGCCAATCGCCGCCCCTCAGGTATCGCCATGTGGAACTCACATGGCCATGACAAACCACTGCATGAACCAGAATGCCGAGGCTCCGATCAAGGTCTACCGCCTTCCCTACAGCCTCAACCTGATGAAACAGTGCCGGGCAGTCATCATCCGCTCACTCCGCAAAAAAGCTGATATCAAGAAGCTTCCACTGCCAAGCAGCTTGAAGATGTACCTCTCCCTGGACAAGGTTTCAATAGGGAAAGATCCAGCACTCAAGGAGACATCATGTCAATGCCCCAAATCAAAGAAAGAAGATGATGTGAAGGATGCCAGCTGGTTCAAGTCAATCGACGATGTCACATGTGACCCAGAATTATCCGAGATACCTCTGCACCCTCGCGCTAGGAATGAAACCTACTCTTAGAAGATATGGCATATTTTAGTCCCCTTAATTATGTCTATTTTGCAATAATTATTCAAAAGACAGTAATTGAAGAGACCATTTTAACAAAAAAAAAAGGGTCCTTCAGACATGAAGTGAATGCCAAAAGAACTGTTTCATTTCTTTTCATCAAAAACTGTGATAGATTTAGGCTGCTAATTTACATAGATAGAAAAACTGGAAATCAAGAAATTTATTTCTTGGTGTCACCTGCTACTGTCTGAACAGTGACATTGCAACTAATATTCTCTTAATCTGAGCTTTATCTTACAGATTGCAATGCAAAATGCCTTCTACTCATTCGATTGTGCAGTAATGAAGTCATTATATGGTGGAATCCAATACGGTATTAACATTAAATTTAACAAATGTACTGTTTTACTTTAAGCCTTAGGCCATAAGGCACTCGGCTGTGTTTCCTCTCTATATGCCACTTTTGGTTAATAGAGCAAAGGTTATGAAAATGTTCCCACTGATGTGATGGATACTCCAGTATTGAATACATTAAATACTCCTACAACCTTGTTTGATATCATAAAAAGGCATTAATTAATCCGAAAGATGGGGCCCTTGATGGGGGTCCCCATGTCACATGTCGATTTTAAGAAATGGCCATGTCCCATGTCACTAAGCAAAAAAGGGGTAGCTTATTAAACCTTGAAATTGGTGAAAATTATACATGCAAAGTCCAGACATGTGAAATGACATGATGAAAGAAAATATATTTCATTAGAACAAGTGAGTTATGAAAATAGGGGGTTTGGGAGCATCGCCCCAGAAAAGTTTTGATGATTGCGAGACCAAAGCGTGTATTCTGAAGCTTTCCGAGTATAACTGAGACCTTCTCTAGACCCTATTTTTTATGTCACTAAGCCCTATGTCACATGTCAAATTTAAGAAATGGCCCTGTCACATGTCACTAGCAAAGCCATGTCCCATGTCGATTTTAAGAAATGGCCATGTCACCATGTCGATTTTAAGAAATGGCCATGTCATTGTGTCGATTTTAGGGGTCTAGGACCATAAAGATTTCTCCATTAAGTTGTGCTTAATACATTGTTGAACCTAGTGTATTTCAATGATTCAACCAACATATTATACAATAAACAATGGTCATACAATGTTGTGTAACACTTTTTTTTTGTTTGTTTGTATAGTTTTACGTCCGGGGGCCATCGAGGAACTCAGACATTCAAGGTTTCTCGGACATTAAGTCCTTTCTTTTCTTTTTGGACAGGTATTTATATGCTGCTTGCACGACAAAGCAGTGACTGAATCTATGAATGACCGAATCTATGAGATGAATGACCGAATCTATGAGGAGGGTCGAGGGGGAAAACCGCTACCGGGGCTTCATTCCCCTACTCTTTTCGAAGGATAGCAAGTGTTCTTTTATTTGCCTGGTCCCATAGTCAGGGCCAGACAAACCACGGCCTTTGATCACTCAGACGTGGTCCACTAAGGGGGAATCCCATGGCAAAAATCAAGCATGTAAGCCCAGGCCCGCGCATATGGACACCAGCTGCCCACATGCTCACCCCAAGACACAAGAAACCCCAAGTTTTACCTCGGGAATACCTTGGGTATTTCCGGAACCGATGATTTACGAACGCTGCCATCTGTTCCTCCAATACCCTGTATTCCCTCGGTAAAATAAGAAGTTTTACTTCAACTTCCCTCCGGTAAGTTTCCCAAAATTTGTCGCCTTTTACGAATCTGGTATGCCCACTGTTAGTATGGAAGGAGATTTCTCCTTGTGGACTCCCAATGAAGTTATTCTGCTCCTTCATGCCCTCACATGAAGGTCCCCACTCCACAGGGGGATTGTGTAACACTTCTATCATTAACATTAAGTGGTATTCTAGATCCAGTAGCTGTCCAGCAACTAGTATTTCAATTGGTCAAATGGTCAGGCCAATATCCCATTATGATTTAAGAACAGGGATGCTCAGTACAGTGTGGGAGATATGTCCCCAATAAAATTTGTTTCTTTCTTTGTTAATTTTGCCAAATATTGCAATGATAAAACTACAAGAAAATAAGGCGAGTACAATCTACTGATAATATTATTTATGGTACCGGTAAAGAGGTAGTCCTAAATGTAACAAAGGTGCTTCAAATTTAGAGACCCACTCTCTTTTTTTGAGGGGGGGACAGGGGTGTGGGAAGCAGTTTCAGAGTGGGTGGGACCAGGGGGGTTTTCTGCAATTTTTGACCTCCCTTTGCTTGACCTTTTGAGGAGTTGGCCAAAAGTGGGGGGGGGGGGGGTCATGTCCCCCCTACTTTCCACGCCCATGGGGGAGGGGGGAGGGGGCGGTCTGGCATAGGCCTCATTTTACTACTAACAATCATGATGCACTCCTTGGAAAGAAGCCAACTACTCCATGGCCACACAGTTTCAAGTCACTTCTCCCCTTATCACTTTCATATCTCACACCTTTTCCCGTTAGACCCTACATAACAATGGCAAACATATTCCTCATCAACTGGGTTTGTGAACCACGACATTACATATTGCCACAATGTAGGAGTCTTTCCATTTTGTACCCAGGACCAAACAGTTCTCCATGTATCTGCCAGCCACCCCCTGCGTCTGTAGATGATATTGATGACGTCATCCTGAGTATGTCTCATGACGCAGCGTCCATTTGAACCACATTGTCGTCTGCTGCATCTAGAAAAAGATGAATAGGGAGTGTTCAGATACCTGCAATCTCCAAAAAAGGAAAACACTTGGCTTGTAATCCCTAACTTCTATTTTATTTGAATAGGAGCTAGAATAATGTGAGTACGGGGGAGGAGTGAGTGAGTAATAGATGTTTAACGCCATTTCGACAGCTAAGGTCATATTCATGGCGAGAACTAAATTACACAATTTCACAGAGGAATGTGTCAGTGCCCGTGCATATGTGCACCACACACATCCTGAGGGGATAGGAAAGAGAAGATATAGACCCTTTTAAGTGGGCTAGGGAAGCCTGGGTAAACCAGGATTTTTTGTTTGTTTGTTTGTTTAGTTTTACGTCCGGGGCCATCGAGGAACTCAGACATTCAAGAATTTTAAACTATTCAATAGTAATGGTAGGCTGCAGGCCTACCTCGGGTTTGCGCATATGAGTGGGTGGGTGTGTGTGCGCGCGTGCATATATTTATGAGTCTGCTTGTAGCAGTGGGACACGGCTCGTAGCGGTGAAATACCACTCGTGGCTCAAGGCCCCTCTTTATCGTGCTGCCTCACGCAGGTAACATGTCGCAAACTGTAGACACATCACCCGGTCGGTCACATTATCCTGACACCGACGGACCAGCCATTTTTCGATTTTTTTTTTTTTTTTTTTTTTTTGAATTATATGTATATATGATCTATATGTACTTATATAAGTTTGATTCTTTGAGGAAGTTCAGGAGTTCTTTTGTTTCTATTGTGTTGAAGACAGCTTTCAGTGTTGTTGCATTTTTAAGATATTTTCTTCTGTTGCTTGCAGTCCTTCGACAGTTGAGCAAGATATGCTTAACTGTGAGTTCAGTCTTGCATTCTTGGCACATTGGTTGGGTAAACCAGGAAAAGTGGCATCTCTGAACCCCAGAGGACATCCTAAGTTGCCTTACCTGGTAGTGGAGTTGAGAAGGCGTGCCACAAATGGTCCAAGTGTGGTGTCCACATAGTCTTTGAGTGCCTTACATTTGGCGTATGTATCCGAATGCACGGTGGCTCCCCACAGGATAACACCAGCCGCACCCATGCCTGCCGGCTCCTGCAGCGACGCATTCAGTGCACCCTGAATTTGGGAATATTGTTGAAGCTTATGTTAGGAACCTCACAAATCGAGTTGTCTCCCATGATAAGAAGGAATTATTTTCAATTGTTTATAATTACAGTGGTGGATTTAGATGGGGGCTGCAGGAGCACACGCCCCCTCCTTTTGGTCAGTATACTGTAATAAACATTGGCCGGCGGCTCGGCGGCAGCCTCCGAGGCTCGGTGGCCGGTTCCCGCGGTGACCGCTAGGTGGCGCGTCGGCGGTGACGTCACAGCCTTGTGACGTCACCGTCGGCGGCCGGGGGCTATAAAACGCAGTGTCCGGTGGTTTTATGGCAGACGCGATCAGACACTCAGGTGGCCTACGTGTAAGCTATCTTAAGGGAGTTCGGTGGCTAGTCCTAGTTCACGAACAGAGTGGCGTCTCTAAGCAAGAATAAGTACAAATACAAGTATCAGTATAAGCAAGTAACTGATGACCAGTGACTGTTAGTCCTTAAGGCTCCTAAGAAATAAAACAACAACAACGGCTGTAACTTTATATTCCATTCTTTATATACGGTGTCGACTCTGGTTATTACATTGGTGACAGCGGTGGTTGTTTACATTAACGAACCGGGGTGTACCAGAGTAGAAACACAGGCATGGCAGATAGCGAATTAAAGATGGAGGAGGAGAGGGCAGCCCTGGAGGAGCAGTTAGGGGCGGGTAGGCGAGGAGAGCTGATCCAGGTTGTGGATGAGGAGGTCTCTGTTAAGGTTAAAGGGCCGGTGGCTGCGGCGGCCAGCGCCACCGACGCCACCGAAGCAGACGACAGGAAGTGGGTGATGGAGGAGCGGCCGGACAGGAGGGCAGAGGAAGCATCACCTGGGGAGGAAGTGGGAGTAAAGGGTGGCGTGGCTAGTCACCAGGCACCTCTTGGTGCGGCCGCTAAAGTGGACAGTGAAATGGGCCCGACTGAGTTCGGTGGCCGGTTCGGTGGGAAGGGCGGCGGTTCGGTGGGTGGCCAGTTCGGTGGCCCGGTGTTCGGTGGAGCGGGGAATGATAAGGAGGGTCACCGGAGGGAGGAGCTGACGCGAGACTGGGGCCCCGACAGGGCCCACGGGGAGGTCAGAGAGGGCCGCGGGACGATTGGAAGGGAGGGGACAGACCCGTTGGCGGAATGGCTGAGGCAGGGCAGCCCCAGAAGTAGCTCTAGGACGGAGAGTGTGGAGGGGGCCAGGAGCTCCACGCCCCTGGGGATGGAGCAGACGCAGGGAATGATGGCGCCAGGTGGCGGGATACGCCCGGGCAGGCCGGGGCCCGGGGGCGAGGGGGCCACCCGGAAGCCAATTGTGATGCCGGGCAAGTATGACGGGTCGAGCCATCTGGAGGAGTTTTTGTCGCACTTCGACCTCTGCGTCATGGCTAACGGATGGACGGAAAGGGAGTCGGGGACGTTTCTGGGAATAAGCCTGTCGGGGGTCGCCCGGCGGCTGTTGGCGTCAGAGCGGCCGGCGGCTCCTGGGGGATATAAGAAGTTGCGGGATGCACTAGTAAATAGATTCCAGCCGAAGAGTCAGGTGGAATCGTATAAGGCTCTGCTCCGCACCCGGGTGCGGAAGCCGGGGGAGGAGTTACAAACCCTCTCGGAGGAGATCCTGCGACTGGTGCGGCTGTCCTACCCCAATGCAGACGCCCAGATGGTAGATGGCATGGCTAAGGATACGTTTGTCGAATGTCTGGAGGATACGGAGCTCCGACAGTGGATATACCAGGGCGAGATCCCGACTCTTCTACGGGCGGTGGAAAGGGGTATACGGGCGGAAACTTACCTTAAGGAGGAACGGGCGAAGGCGGTGAAGGTCAGGTCCGCCACGAAGTCAATGGTGGAAGAGATGGGGGAGCTGCGGGTGGCGGTCACCCAGATGAAGGAGTCCCTGGCCCGATCAGCCCCTGTAACCGCAGAGGGGGAGGGGGCAAGTAGGGGACGGGGCTGCTTCGAGTGCGGGGCGCCGGACCACTTCAAGCGCGACTGCCCTGCCTGGAGGAAGCGGGTCGAGGCCGCTCGGAAGAGAGAGGCGACGAAGAAGGCTTCGGAAAACTAGACGGGGTCCCCTCTTCCAGCCGGGAGGAGACCCATGGAGAGAAAAGGAGGAGAGAATGGCTGGGTCGGAAGGAAAAGAAGGGGAACGGCCTGGAGGTCGGAGGGAAGTTATGGGGTAAGGACATCCACTTAGTGGTGGACACGGGGGCCACCAGCAACTTGCTCTCCACAGCATGGTGGAAGGCGGAGGGGTCCCCTGGGGACCTGAGACCGGTGATAACAGCATTCCATACGGCGGATGGGAAGCCGCTGCCGGTGGAGGGTCGGGTGACGGCGGAGCTGCAGTGCGCGGGCCGCGCGGAAACTACATCGTTCGTCGTGGCCGATATATCCACCCCAGGCCTGCTGGGTGCAGACTTCTTGAGGCAGACGCGGGCCACAATCGACATGGCCGGGGAGAGGCTGGTGTGGCCGGAAGAGGAGCACGGGACTCAGCCCTGCCGGCTGGTGAGCTCGCGGACGGAATGGGTGAGGGGTCGCACGGAGAGGGTCATACAGGCGCGTGTGCCGGAATCGGCCGGGCAGACGGACATGCTGGTGGAAGGAGTGGAGAAGGTGGAGATGGCGAGGGGGATTCGGATAGGCAGGGCATTGGTGACGCCCGAGAGCGGGGAGGTGCCAGTCCTGGTCTGTAATCCGGGCCCTAATCCAGTGGTCCTGTACGAGGGGATGCACGTGGCTGTGGCCGAGGCTGTGGGGGAGGAGGAGCTCCGGGGGGAGGAGTGCCGGATGGTGACCGAGGAGGGGCCGCGCGAGGGGTCCCGGACGCTTGTACAGCAGCTGTTGGGGGGAACCCAGGTCGAGGATGATCAGGAGTGGATCCAGCTCATTGCCCGGAATAAGGCAGCATTCCAAGAGGGTGATGAGGACCTGGGACATACTGACTTGGTCTCACACACCATAGAGAGGGGGGTGGCGGCCCCTATTAAAATGGCTCCCCGACGACTGGCGCCGCATTGATGGGAGGTCGTGGACAAGGAAGTGGAGGAGATGTTGAGGAGGGGCGTCATAGAGCCGGCGACGGGTCCGTGGGCAAGCCCCGTGGTCCTGGTAAAGAAAAAGGATGGGAGGGTGCGGTTTTGTGTGGACTACCGCCGTCTAAACGCGGTGACGGTTAAGGACGCCTACCCACTGCCACGGATAGACGATTCACTGGACTCGATGGCGGGGGCGTGTTGGTTCAGCACGTTGGACCTGGCGTCGGGATACTGGCAGGTGGCCATGGAGGGGGCGGATAAGCCGAAGACGGCGTTTGTGACGCACCGGGGCTTGTTCCAATTCAAAGTGATGCCTTTCGGGCTCTGCAACGCGCCCGGGACATTCGAACGCCTGATGGAAGTGGTGATGCGAGGGCTGCAGTGGTCCACCTGCCTCGTATACCTGGACGACATTATCGTGTTCTCGGCCACCCTCGCCGAACACGCCACCCGGCTGGAGACGGTACTAAAGCGGCTACAGGAGGCCGGTCTCAAGGTCAAGGCCAGTAAATGCCAGTTCGTGAGGGAACAGGTCAACTTCCTGGGCCACCGCATCGATAAGACGGGGATCGGGACCGATCCCGAGAAGGTGGCAGCTGTCCGGGAATGGCCCACCCCGGTCTCGGGACGGATGTCCGGTCCTTCCTGGGGTTGTGTGGCTACTACCGCAGCTTTGTGCCCGGGTTCGCAGCCATCGCACGGCCCCTGTCGGAATTAACCGAAAAGAGCAAAAGATTCCGCTGGGACAGATCCTGTGCAGAGGCCTTCCATTGTCTGAAGGAGAAACTGAGTGAGGCTCCGGTGTTGGCATATCCGAGGGCGGAGGGGCGCCTTCTGCTGGACACAGACGCCAGCGATATGGGGCTACGCGCCGTCCTCTCGCAGATGCAGGAAGGGCAGGAACGGCCGTTGGCCTATGCCAGTAGGACGCTTAGCCGTTGCGAACGCAACTACTGTGTGACGAGGCGGGAATTGCTGGCGGTGGTGTTCGCGGTGAAAAGGTTTCGGCACTACCTGGATACGCACAGACCATGCAGCCCTTAAATGGCTGGCGAGCTTCCGGGAACCAGAAGGGCAGGTGGCCCGGTGGTTGCAACTCCTGGAGACGTTCGATCACGTGATCGAACACCGCCCCGGCCGGGATCATGGTAACGCGGATGGGTTGTCCAGGCGGCCATGCACTCAGTGCGGTATGGAGGGGGAGGGGGGCTCTCCCCTGTTCGACCAACCGGGAGAATGTAGGGCAGTAACGAGGAGGGAGGCGGCCGCAGAAGCAGAGGCTGATGAGGCCAGCGGGAGGCCCCGGACGGCGGAGGAGGACGGGGAGGAGGAGGGTCCCGTCTTGTCCTCCGCGGAGCACTGGGCGGCAGTACAGAACCAGAACGCCATTCTGGAGAGGGTCCGGCGGTGGGTAGCGGAGAAGGCGGGCCCCGCATCGGACGAATTGGCCGGGGAACCCTACGCAGTGCGGGCGCTGGCGGTACAGGTGCCGCGACTGAGGCTAGAGGGAGGGGTGCTTACCCGGGTCTGGTGGGAGCCGGGGGGCCGATCCTTCGGCCAGATAGTCGTCCCGGAGGGAAGGGTGCCGGAGGTGCTGGCGGAAATGCATGGGGCTCCCCTGAGCAGCCACTTCGGGAGGGCCCGCAGCCTACGACGGTTACAGCAAACCTACTACTGGCCCAGCTACAGAAGGGACCTAATACAGTGGTTGGAGACCTGCCCGCAATGCCTCAGCAGAAAGGGGGCCGTGCACCCCCCCCCCCGGTCCATGATGAGACATGTGCCGGTAGCGGCGACGCTGGAAAGAATGGCCATGGACCTGATGGGGCCGTTGCCGAGGACAGGGAGAAAGAATCGGCACATCCTTCTGGTAATGGACTATTTCACGAAGTGGGCGGAGGCTATCCCCTTGCCGGACCAGGAGGCGGAAACAGTCGCCCGGGCCTTCATTACGGAGGTGGTCTGCCGACTGGGGCCACCGGGGACGATTCATACCGACCAGGGGAGGAATTTTCAAGCTCAGATGTTCCGGGAGGTGCACCGTCTCTTGGGGGTGGCACAGACCCGTACCTGTCCCTACAATCCGAAGTCGGATGGATTGGTGGAGAGGTGCAACCGCACCGTGGAGGCCATGCTCGCCATGACGGTGGACGAGAACCAGGCTGACTACAGCTACCGTTCGTCATGGCCGCTTATCGGTCGTCGGTGCAGGCGTCGATCAACCAGACCCCCAACTTCATGATGATGGGGAGGGAGACGCTGTTACCTGGGAGCCTCATCTACCCCCAGCCGGAAGGTGGCCACCCGGAGGAAGCCGGGGGCGGGGAGGGGTTCGCCGTAGAACTGCAAGTCCGGATGGCGAAGGGCCACGCTTATGCTTTAAAGCACATGGGGGAAGCGGTCCGCCGGCAGGAGAGGAACTATTCCACCCGTGTGAGGGGGGAAGACCTGGCCGTCGGGGACACGGTATACTACCTGCTGCCTAAGAAAGAGGTAGGCAAGTGTCCCAAGTTCATGCGGCCATGGTCGGGCCCCTGGACGATCACCCGGAGTTTGGGGGGCCCGGTTTGGGAGATCAAAAAGGGCCGGAAGATCCGGGTGGTTCACTATGACTGAAAAAGACCCAGGCCCCGCGGGAGGAACCTGCAGAGGTGGTACGGTGGGCGGGGCCGGCAGCCGGTGGGGAGTGGCCACCGGTGGCGCCCTCTGGAGCGGCCGCGGGGGTAAAGCCACCGGGGCGCCACCTAGTGTGGTCGGCGGAAGGCGGGCCACATCCGGGTGTTACGGCGGTAACCAAGGCGACTCCCGCCGACCACAGGAACACCGGCGACTCGGCGGCTCCCATGGGTGCGGTGACTAGAAGAGGAGGGCGCTTGTGCGCGTCATATTGGCACTGGAACCTCGCAAAAGGGGAGGAAAAAGGCGGGGGTGACTTACCTGAGAGGGAGGGAATCCGGAGAGAGGCTGGGAGGCGTGGTGTGAGGGTCCCCAGGCCCGGGACAGCAGATTTCAGCCTTCGGCCACCGGCTGGCCACGGTGGGGGTTGGCGCCCTGAAAAAGAAAGAAAGGAAATTAGCACTGAGAGAGTGGTGGGGCGGGTGAAATTGACTCAACAAAAGAAGGACTTACCTGCGATCGGTCGGAAAGGGGCGAATCCGGCGAGAGAGATGAGTGAGAAGGTGGTCGCAATTTTTACGGCCAAGAATCGGCGGTGGGAGGAAAGGCAGAGGCGGGAAATGGAGGTGGCCACGGCCACACCCACCGACCGCCGAACACCAACGGCTGACGCGGAGGCCGCCTGGTGTAGCGATCGGGAACTACACCGCGACCTCGTTAGGACCGCCGACCTAGAAAGGCGAGAACGAGGCGCGGAGTGGCCCGAGAGAGACACCGACACCGAATCCGACATCATGAAGAAGTCGTCGGTGCCCCTCCCCTGTTCCATTTGTGGCCGGAAGTTTATGCGGAAGGATAGCCTCTCGCGTCATGTCAAGGCTGTCCATGCGGAGAAGGGGCCGGGGTGGAACTGCCCAGGAAAGAAATGCCAGGCGCAGGCAAAAGAGGGTCGGTGGGACGACCTCATGACCCACATGGCGACACAGCATCCGGGCCACCCGTGGCTGAGCCTGTCCAAGGCTGAGCGGCCACCGCTATATACCATACGGTATAGGGGGGCCGCCACCGGAGCGGCAGCCACCGCCACCGGGGAGGAGCCATCGCCATCCGAAGAGGGCGCTAGCGCGGACCCCGAAGGGGAGGAGGGCCACGCCTCGGAGACGGCCACCGACCGTGTGGAGGAGGCCACCGACCACGGGGGGAAGACCACCGAGGAGGCAACCACCGGGGAGAGGGCCACCGAGAGTGGTGGGGAAAGCCCGGCGGCCAGCCCCGCCAGCGCTCGGGACTCGCCAAGGCCTCGCTCCCGCAGTGGCACTCGAAGGGCGGCCCGCCTGACCACAGAAAGGACTCCCGTGCCCGCAAGCCCGCGTCGATCGCCCCGGCGGCTGCGCAGTGTGGTCTGCCCGGCTCCGCAGCCGAGAGAGCACAGCCGCTCGCCGCAGAGGGATCGAAAGCGGAAGTCGGAGTCAAGGGGGGCCGCGGAGGCGTGGGACGCCTATCCACCCCGGATCAAGTTGGGGGAGGGAGAAGAGGAGGCGGCCACACCCAGCAAGGTGGCCCGGACGGGAGCCGGGGGCGACCAGGCCCAGGGCGCGACGGAGCAAGGCCGGTCCCGTCACCACTGAGCGGAGGACCGGGAGGCCGCCAGGGTCCTGGTGGAGGAAATGGGGCGGTGCACACCCGTCCAGTCGACCTTGGGCGCGGAAGCGGAGGCCATCCTAGACAAGGTTCTGGAGGCCCCCTCCGCCGGGGGAGAGGGCGACCCGCTCCTGCTGCGGTCGCTGCTGCGGAGCGAGGGGGGCGACCCAGCCCCAGCCGGGGTCGGAGAGGGTCTCCTCCGACATACAGGCCAGCTGGCCCAGGAGATGGCGAGGCGGTACCAGCGGCAGTTGCTGGCGGAGGCCCTGCAACGTCGGCAGTGGCGAACTCCCGAAGGGGAGGTGGTGTCGCTGGACTGCCCCTCGCCTGCCACGGTGGACACAGAAGAGGGGGGGAGCGAATCGGTCGCTGGGGGTTCCCCCCGCCAGGGCCTACCGCCGGAGCAAGTGCGGCGTATCCTACAGACCACGCCGCCCCCCGTTCAGCCCCACACCTCCGACAACAACACCCCGGCTCCGGGGAGCCACCTGGAGGGCCTCATCGCCGCCCGAGTGGTGGACGACAGCCAGGAGGAAGAGGAGCTCGACTGGGAGGAGGAGCCCAGTCTGGGGGCGGTGGCCTACCGTAGCGTGCCCCTGACTACGGACTCCGACGAGGAGGAGGCATCTCCGGGGGAGGCGGTCGACAGGTGGGTAATCACCCTTACTGGGCTGGACCGCGAGGACAGCCCAGCGCCTGAGGCCGAGGCCCGCACGGTCACGATGGGGGGCGCGCCGCTACCCGTGGCCGCTAGTCCGGGAGCAGGAGAAAGGGAGAGGAAGGGAGGAGAGGAAGTAAAGGCACCCCGAGATAAGAGGGAGAGAGAGGGGGAGACGGCCACTAAGGACAGGAAAGAGCGGGACAGAAAAGGGAGGGAGGAGGAGAAGGCGAGAAAGGGCAGCAAAGAGAGGGAGAGGAGGGAGAGAGAGGAAGGAAGAGCGGCCAAGGAGAAGAAAGAGAGAGAGAGGAAGGAGAGGGACGAGGAGAAGGCGGCTAGGGAAAAGGAAAGGAGGGAAAAGGAAAGGAAGGAGAGGGAGGAGGAGAGAGCGGTCAGAGAAAAGAGGGATAAAGAGAAAAGAGAGAGAGAGGAGAAGGCGACTAGAGAAAGGAAGGAAAGGGAGGAACGAGTGGCTAAGGAGAAGGAGAAAGATGAGAGGGAGAGGAAGGAGAGGGAAGATCGGAGAGAGATGGAGGAGAGAGCGGCCCACGAGAAGAAGGAGAGAGAGGACCGGGATAGGTGAGAGAGGGAGGAGAGACAGGTTGAGGAAAGGGAGAGGAGGAGACGGGAGGAGAGAAGAGTGGATGAGGAGACGAGGCGAGAGGGCCGGGGGAGTCAGCGGTACAAGGCTGGCCCCCACAGGAACGAAAGTTACGGGGAATACCGGAGGCGCCGAGAGTACGAGGAAAGGTATGAGGAGGAGAGGGGCTGCCAGGGGCCGGGGCCCAGGAGAGAGGAGTGGCGGGAAGAGTGGGGGGAGAGGATCCCTGGGGTGGAGGTTCCCGGGCTGCCGCGGGCGGAGGAGATGGACCCGCTGGCGGGGAGGCCGCTATGGATTGGGGACTCCTACCAACGGATCCCCTGGCGGCGGGTGGACAACCCCGACAAGCTACAGAAGTGGGCGGTGGGGCTGGCTCCATCCCCGGACTTGGGCGAAGAATACACCCCCGTAGGAGGGCGGGCGCACGGGTGGGTGGAGCTGGCCGCAGCCGCCACCACCGAGACCAGCCGAGGCGCCCTTGAGCCGCGACCTAGAAGAGCGGATCCGCCGGATGGTCAGGGAGGAACAACAGAGGGGGAGCCAATAGGAGGGAGGAGCGGTTGCCAGGAGGGAGAGTGAGAGACGCGTGAGGGAAGAGGGGACGGGCAGTGGCCGGTGAGAAGGGATGGCAGGGACGTCGGAGGGCGCAGCCGGGAAGCTGAAAGACAGCCGGGAAGGGGGGTGTGAAGGGGGTTAGTAGGGGTAAGGGGAGTACTGGTGGGGGATTGAGTACCTGCCAGGAAACCCGGGCCCTGAACACCCCTGGAAGCCCCCAGGGCATAAGACAAGCAGCATAAGATAAGGGCTGGCGGCCCAGAGAGTCGGGAGGATCCCCGTGGCCAGGACAAGGAAGAGACGGCCCCAATTCCTGCAGCGTTTTACCGCGCCCTTCTAGACCGCAGATCTCTGGTGATCGGGTGTATATATTTCGTTAAGTGTATAAATGTAGAGATAAGAATATCACACGGTCCGTTTCTTATTAATAACAGTTTATTCCTGAGACATTGGAGGAGTATGATAATTGATATCACATTTTGTGTATAAGTAAATTAGGAACAGCCCACTGTTGGTGCTGGTATTCCAGATTAAGTCATTGTAAGTCGTTCACGCTCTAGTCGGGATTAAGTCATATGACCTTAAGGACGGCCCACTGTAGGTGCCGATAGACTGAATTAAGCCTCGACATATTATATAGTGAGGGAGTTAAAGACGGGCGGTCCATTGTTGGAGCCCAGGGGCATTGTAAATAGTCATGATAAATAAAAGGGGGAGGGGGGGATACTCACCTGGTACATACTACGGTAAATATTAAGTAAAAGAGAATCTAGGTTTAAATAGAGTAATACTAGTCCTTAGGCTGTACGGCACGGGTGCCATTGTTGGACGCTCGAGTAATGTTTATTATTAAAGTTATACCCATAGAATAAAGTAAGGTGGGAGGGATGTAATAAACATTGGCCGGCGGCTCGGCGGCGGCCACCGAGGCTCGGTGGCCGGTTCCCGCGGTGACCGCTAGGTGGCGCGTCGGCGGTGACGTCACAGCCTTGTGACGTCACCGTCGGCGGCCGGGGGCTATAAAACGCGGTGTCCGGTGGTTTTATGGCAGACGCGATCAGACACTCAGGTGGCCTACGTGTAAGCTATCTTAAGGGAGTTCGGTGGCTAGTCCTAGTTCACGAACAGAGTGGCGTCTCTAAGCAAGAATAAGTACAAATACAAGTATCAGTATAAGCAAGTAACTGATGACCAGTGACTGTTAGTCCTTAAGGCTCCTAAGAAATAAAACAACAACAACGGCTGTAACTTTATATTCCATTCTTTATATACGGTGTCGACTCTGGTTATTACAATACTTAAGACATTAATTGCATATTTTGCAGTCCAGAATTAGCTCAAAAATAGGGGGTGCACTCCCTCCGTTTTCAAATCCTGGATACACAACTTTTCCGGTTTGAAAAGATTTTATATGGGAGGAGGGGGGGGGGAGAGAAAGAACGAGGGGGAGGCGAGGATAGATCAGGAGAGGGAGGGAGCTGGGTGGGAGTGAGTGAGTAATAGATGTTTAACGCCATTTCGACAGCTAAGGTAATTCATATTCATGGCGAGAACTACATTACACAATTTCACAGAGGACTGTGCCAGTGCCCACGCATATGTGCACCATACACATTGAGGGGATAGGAAAGATGAAATATAGACCCTTTTAAGTGGGCTAGGGAAGCCCACAGAAAAGAGCAGTGTGAGACCTTTTTAAGATAGAATATAGGGAAGCCCAAAAATTTGAGGGAGGATAGGGAGGAAAGAAGAGGGAGGACGGGGAAGGTGGTAGCATGTGTGATTCAAAGATCGGCACAGGTTTATGAAACAAGACTTTGAATGGATAGAATAAAAATGAAACATGAATTAGCAAACAGCATTTCTGACAAATCCTACAGTACTCACCTCTGAATAAAATGCATGTTGGTCGTCTGTATATCTGTACGTCCCATACATGTAAATAGGTTTACTCTGTTTCTTTAACTGTACACGCACCCGTAGAGCCTCGAGAACCTGTAACACAATTCCATCCAGTTTTACCTATTCAACTATTTTAGTGTGGCACAATAATCTAAGCATTAAGGGCCGCTAATGTGGTAAGCCCCCCCCCCCCCAAAAAAAAATGTTTGTTTGAGGTAACCCGACCCTACCTAGCAAATCAGGGCCAACCCTAACTTTTGTTCTCAATTTTTGAAAAAAAAAAAAAAAGCTGTTTGCCCAAGTTTCCAGTCAATAGCCATTCCTGAGTCGCAGCGACTTGCACCCATGTCATCGTCACTCGTCGTGAGTCTTTGAAGCAGTTAACACATTTTTACAAAATGAAAAAAAAAAAAATCCTACCTACCCTACCTATTTTTTTCAACATGTTACCTAAAACACACTCTTTAGAATGGGCAAACCAAAAGACAATGACCGCGGGAAACAGTTACCCGGTGAAAGTGGGCATTCTTTGAATAAAGCACTCAGCACCAGTACCAGCCATGGAGCATGACGTGTGGATCTTTGTCCCTTCATTTACCTAAGATTACCACACACAACTTCTTCTTTTTTGCTTAATTTATCATGCTACACTGATCATCATAATTGTACTAATGCAGCCCTGGGAAGTAAACCATTGGTATCATGCCAGCTCTCATTGGGGATAAATGCAGTCCCTGGAAGGATGGCATGATGCACAAATGAAGTGAGCACAAGTACTGCATTTAGATCTATAGGTGAAGCTGATTGGGTTCAGGTCGGGCTGCTTACTCAAACTACTGTAACACCTATGTTTACGTCTCACCATGACTTCTGGAAGATGATGCAGCCACACATGGGGTCTAAAGAGTCGCTAATCCTTAATATATTATATATACGTAGACCCAGCATATAAGGCCAAACCTAACTTCAGAATGATACTACAAGCTGCACCAATAGTGTTTAAGCTGTGGTTCATATACTTTTTTTTCATAGTTTTTACCTGTCCATGCACAAAGGCAAAGTCATCGACCATAGATGCTGAAAGGTATGCAGATGGGTAGATTGCTGAGCTGGCATTAAAAAGCCACATCAATCTGAAGGAAGGAAGAGGGAGTGCAATAGGAATTAATGATAATAACATGGCATTTGCAAATGCATTGGTTGACTTGATATACTATAGGTATCTAACTCTAGGTAAATGTTTAGGTGATGGTGATGAAGTTAATAAAACTATGAATGTGTGGTCTACCCTTCTTGTCAATGCACTCCAGTAGATTCCTTCATTATGTGATCAGATATTACTCATTTTTTTTCTAGAAAGTCATTTGCAAAAGATGTAAAAAGAAAAGAAGGTCCTATCTGGTGTCAGAAAATCTCCAAGCATATCAACCTCCAATCACAGGCGTCTGTCAGTTCAGTCCAAAAGTCACAAGAGTTTTTGTGGAGTTGACCCTTCAGTAGCAAACAACATCAATAACAACCTGTATTAATTTAACCCTTTAAGGGCAGCTGATGCATTAATGCACCAATGAGGTGCAGGCGAGACTGCTCACCAGCACTTCATTGGTGCATCATGCCAACCCTGTGGGGTTAATACATATACTCCCGGAGGGTGATGATGCTCCAATGAAGTGCTGGCGAGCGGTCTCGCCAGCACTTCATTGGTGCATCCTGATGACCAATGGGCATGATGCATTAATGCCTCAGTGGCCCTTAAACTAGGGTTAAACCCTGAGAGATTGATTTACACACAGGTCATTTTCAGCCATGTCCTTTGCAGAGCATGTGGATTGTCCATCCCTATTATCACATCGGGGGAATCCGTAGAACCCCCAATCACCGTAGGGCCGAACTGTTCTCATCAATTTCACGGTTTCCTCCATGTAAGCTCTGGAACAGTGGAAGGAATTAACAAGGGTAGAATTCATAAAAAGATCTGAGAAACCCCAGCTACACAAACCATGCAATTCACATCACTTTTATGTAAAACTGACGAGTTTTAAGTAGAGATCAAGTAAAAGTGATGCATGGTGTGTGCTAGCTGGGATACATTATGTATCTATTTCATGATTAACAACAACAATACAGAAAGTTGAAAAGTGATTTTAATAGCCTCTAATATTGAAATTGTTACCTTGCAGCTTTTTCAAATTCTGTCTTTGCAGTTGCCTTAACCTTATCATAAGGCCAATCGGGATGTTCTGCCTTGACCTTGGCTATTGACTGTTGTCTGTATACTTTCTTACTGTCATAGTCTCTATCCCATAGAGGGCGCCATGACTCCCAGTCAATCACACCCAGGCCTGACAATTGATAAATACAGAGGTTCACAAGAAATGCAAAGTGAGGGTTTCTTTACGAGTTGTCAGTTCAGTTCAAAAGTCACCTCGAAGCAGTATTTAGCGTGGTGAAGCCGAGTGGAAAAGACTCGTTTATAGTTCACCAATGAGTGAGCAGCTGTTCAATGCCATTTTGACAGCTATTAAGGTCATATTGACGGCAGAATTGATAAAGACAAATGTAAAGTGAGTAAGTTTTAATGCCATTTTGTCAAGTGATGTCTATATTGCAGTGTACATGAAAGGTTTTTCTCCTCACAGGGCATCCGGTCCTGCATATTTTATTTTTCTGCAGGCCAAGCTGTAAAAACCTTTAGCAAGTGCCCATGTATGTGTATACAAAATAGACAGAGGAGGCAGCAAAGAGAAATGAAACTCAAGATGAGCCACGAAAGCTGATGAAAAGAAAAACTTTCCTGAGGTTCCCTTGGGAAAAACATACTTTGTTATAAATGCATAAACCGCTTTTATTTTGTCCAGTATCATAATTATTTGTTTTAGTCTTCGCAGTTTCGAAACCACCTTGGACTTCAAAATCGTCCCCTTCCCAGCCTTGCACTTTCATGCATACACTATATAAACACACTGTTGTCATTTTGTTTTTCTTGCTATGACCTTCTGTAACTCTACTGGAACAACGGCTCAAAAAAATATAAATAAATGTGTGTATGCAAGCTTGGCATCCTACCTGAAAACGCCTTGTCTGGAATGTCATGTACAAGATCAGCACGTGCCTTCTCAAGATGCTTTGTCAAATTTCCTAACTGAAAAAATAAATCTCACAACAGAGATGTGACTCACTAATCCAATATGAAATACTGAATTACAACCAAAATTGTGGAATTCCCATAATTTAGGAGAAATGCCATCTCTGTCAATATAATTATATAGATTTTACCCACTTGGCATAGACTTTTTAACGCGGAAAAAATAAAAACCGTTTTCCTTAGGTTTCTAAGTTCGCCAAAAAAATCCATTTGAGAATTTTCTTCATTACTTCCTTAGACTATATGATACATGTATCTGATAAACTTCAGATGCTACAATTTTGAAAAATGGATTCATATTAATTCTCCCATAACTAACCTGGGGCAGTCCACCATTGATAGGTTCGCCCGTCTCGGTGGAATATCTCGGGTACAATCCCAGAGTAGGCTCATAGAAAAGAGCTATCTCAGGGCCCCGCCACTCATCATCAGGGTTTTCCTTTATACCATATTTGGATACATCAATAACAACACCAAACCCGGACTCACAAGCTTTGGTTGGTGAGTTCCAGATGACCCTAAAAAGACACATGATATTCTTAAATCACAGCATGAGTATTACTGCTGGGGTATAAGGTTATAACTGGTGACACACTCCATGGAATCATGAAGTAAATTTAGCATTAAGTGGGCTTTATTAAACTTGATGTACACACATGGTATCCCAAGAGGAGGTCCACTTTGGAAATTATGGATACTCCGTGTGTACATCAGCTTAAATATGGTACTCTTTTAGCAGGGGAAAAGGTCACAAAAAATATACCCCTTTTGGCAGGAAAACCCCTTAGGTAGGACGAATTGTACCCGTTTAGAGTGAGTGAGTGAGTAATAGATGTTTAATGCCATTTCGACATCTAAGGTCATATTCATGGCGAGAATGACCATACACAGACCAATGTGTTGGTGCCCGCGCTTATGTGCACCACACACATCCTGAGGGGATAGGAAAGAAGATATATAGACCCTTTTAAGTGGGCTAGGGAAGCCCATACCCATTTAGAGAGTTACATATAATTATACCCTAACTGGTCAGGAAAAAAGCCATAATGTTCCCCCTTTTTTTCAAAAAGTTTAGTTGCATGGATATTGTGGTATAAAAACCTATCCCTTTTAGCCCAAAATGTCTAAACATGCACCCCCTATGAAAACTCACCATCCCCCTGTTGATAAATATTAGGGAGGTTAAGATATGAACTTGTACGGCTACGCGTACGTGTAACATCATCAGTCACGCGGGGGGAATCCCAAGCTACCAGTATACAACTTGTAGATTTCACGTTTTCAACGGGGAGTGAGTGAGTAATAGATGTTTAACGCCATTTCGACAGCTAAGGTCATATTCATGGTGAGAAAATTACATTACGCATCTTCACAGATGAATGTGTCAGTGCCCGCACATGTGCACCATACACAGCATGTAGAGGGAGTGAGTTAGTGAGTAATAGATGTTTAACGCCATTTCGACAGCTAAGGTCATATTCATGGTGAGAACTACATTACACAATGGAATGTGTCAGTGCCCACGCATATGTGCACCACACACATCCCGAGGGGATAGGAAAGAGGAGAAATAGACCCTTTTAAGTGGGCTGGGGAAGCCCGATGTGTAGAGGGTGTTCTACATGTACATGTAGGGAGAATGGGCATATGAAAGAATTAAATGTATGTATAATTGTAATAGGTATGTCTGAATAATGAATAGACATGTGACTGCCTGCTCTAGATATCAATTGTTCCAAATCTAATTATATCCCAATGTAATTAAGTTTTGTTTACATCCCTTAGCCTATTCAGCTGGAAGCAAATACTTCAAGTGTGAATAGCCTCAAATAGGACCATCTCACATTAACCACACTACCTGTGAGTAAGAGATGTTTAACGCCATTCCAACAGTTAAGTTCATATTCATGGCGAGAAGTACATTACACAATTCCACAGAGGAATGCCACACTACCTGTACCTGTACTGGAACCTATACTTGTAGGTCCTGCTGTTCGCGTACAGGTACATGTTCCAAAATCTTAACCTCTATATTAACTACTTCCTTACTGCCATACAATACATTTATGGACTATGGACCTGCCCTGTCCTAGTTATAGGTTCCCTATATAATACATAGTATGTATGTCTATCTGTACATTCATACACCTTTGTAACACCTACCGAACCATGTAGGTCATATCTGACACTCTCGTTGCTATATATAGTCAGTCAACTTACTTAAAAGGTTCCTCCTTCCCCAGGGAATCTCCAACACATGGGTTAAGGAGAGTAGCAAGTAAAACATAACAAACGGCCTGCCTCATGATCCGGGTATAGATGATAATGGACGGACATTGAAGTACGGGTACATGCCGGCTATCTCTTTATGCTGTGTGTGCTGGAGCTTAATTCAAAACATTCTGGGATCACGACCCCAGCGATCTTAGGAATAAATCAGCCTTATCCTATTAAGCGATCTTAAGAGTTGACTGGGTTCACATATCCTAGCCAGCACTAAGATCACTTCGATCTTAGCCTCAGTCCTCCTACACTATTCCAAGAAGAACTGACTAGGTACAGGGGTAAGAGTCCCAAAATAAAGGAATAGCTGTGGAGTCACTCTTCTTCACAAGAGTGCTTATACCATCGTTCCCCGTCCCCATATGGGCTAAAACAGCACAGGGTGCAGTTGACCCCCATACAGTATTCAAGAGTTGTTCCCATGAATGTATGATTTATGCTTGCCTATTAGAAGCATTGTGCCCTCCCCCCAGGACAAAGAGAGAGAAGGGAAGAATTACCTTACAGTGCACTTAACACATGAGAAGACCTAAGAGCCCTCAAGGAGACTCAGCAAACATCCTCCCTCCCCTCTTTATGTATGCAGCAGGCTATTCACTCTTTTGATCAGGAGTGTTCCCTGTAAGTGCTCTTGTACTCAGGTGAAACCACTATGCAATTCTTTCACTAAGATCGCAGTGATCTTAGTGGTGGAAATGGAATAGTGAAGTGATCCCAGGACTAGCTATTCTGGACAGGCCTGCAACCACTGCATTACATAGGGTAGACCAGCCAGGTGTTATGATATGTGCCTACACTAAGATCACTGGGGTTGGGATCCCAGGATGTTTTGAATTAAGCTCCTGGAGTGCTGGGAGGGTAGGTGGAGGGGGAGCTCCAGAAGTCACTGAGGTGGCAACCACACTACATGTTTTTGCACTTTGGGAGATAAGTAATAATAGACGACACCTAGATACTGAAAGAATTGATTCTGACCTCCTTTTTTAAATTCAGTGTTTTTCTGTGCAGTGTAAAAGTATGAACTTACACATTATTTGCAAGAAATGAAAGATAAAACTCATGGCTCTTAGACCCGAGAAGATGTGTTTATGTCATATAGGGCACCGTTTACCATTTAAGTACAAAGTGTAAATTTGAAAATCAATAGTTTCAAAAAATGACAAAGTCTTGCCCTATGTATTTCCAAGTGGATTAGAGTTACCCATCAAGTATTTAAATGAGTACGATTTATTTCTCTATCTCTATGGCCATAGAATAACTGTTTACGTCTGTGCTTAGGAGTTAACCCTACAGATATATATGCATAATGTTGACCTTCACAATATGTGGTGTGAGCACTCTAAGGTCTAGGCATGAGTTGACACCCAACATATTTCCTCCATTTGTGAAGCATATATACCAAATGAAACAATATACATTGGATAGAACATCCTTGAAACCTTATTCTACCTTCCTGTCGACTAGATTCCTTGATATTATGGCTGTATTTAATTTAAAAAAATCGTAAACTTTTGAAGCAAACGACCCGCCGTGAGTCTTCACCATTCTGTCAACAGTACCTGTGGCGCCGCCTGGTGTGTACTGATTGAACTAACCTTCTGCTCGGATTTGCTATGCGGTACTGGAACATTTCATTGTATTCTGGCCATTTGAGGGAATATAGCCTACAAATCATCCATTGGAGCTTGGTGTCAGTAAATAAAATATATCTTAATTGTTGTATTAACTTTATAAGGCTACAAATGCTCTATAACATGTGTAAATGGAGTGTTTTTTTTCGGCGGTCCGCTCGGGAGGGACATCAACATGAAACCAAGATGGCAGACGGCCGTCTCGTCCGCTTGTAACAGAAAACCAAGGATTCTATCAATTTTAAAGGTAAATACTTAGAATCAATGGTGAATACCATGCTATAAGCACAATGTGTGATGAATAGACTTGAACTCATGCCTTTCAGGGGCTTTATATAGGCACTCTGCTTCACGTCGTGCTTATATCACCCCCTGAAAGGCATTCATTCAAGTCTATTCATTATATATTACATTCATAGACTCATGCAGATGTCTAACTATGTAGTGGAGCCAGTACGTGTGCTATGCAATAATGTATTAGGGAAACTCAATACCAGCTGTCCGGACACTGAATTATATCGGCATAGCCCTCTATATAGAGGTAAATTACTATGGGATAAACTATCCTCTACAATTCAGCTAGAGACATAATGAGTTTCAAGAGTGCAATCTCTAAATTGAACTTTGAGGCCGACAATGCACTATGATTGAATGTGACGTATGATGGCTAAAACTACTTAAATTACTGTGTTTGTGGAGACCATGTGTCTTAAAACATGAAGTTACTTGGCATCATGATGGTCCGATTTACACCTTATTGTACTTTGTATTTTGTCCACTGTGTCGTGTGATATATGCATTTTTTGACATGATATGGCTTGGATATGAAAGCTTCGATGTGAAGATTCTTGAGACATTAAACAAATACAAATACTTGTCACACTATGGGAGACGTTTGAGTTTTGTTAGTTTGCAATTTCTTCATATGGAAATATGATCATCAAGTGAAGGCTAAATTATCCATTTCTAGATTCTACTAGATTATCTCTAGAGGCAAGTGAAATAACTAAGGCCTAAAAAATAATTGTTGAGTTCAGGTAAAGCTACCTACCCTATTTTTTTGCCCCTACCTTAAATTTTTTTTATGGCCCTTTGGAGAATTTCTTTGATAATATGAGGCTCATGGGAAAATGAAAATTCAGGATCAGTCATTAAAAATTCATTAAAAAAAAATTCCCTACCTACCCTCATACTTTTACCTGAACGCAAAAATTCTTTTAGCCCTACTGTGGGAAAAAAATCATGATCCTAGTGCCTGATGCCAACGATGCTCTTGTTCCTATTTTACATCTACATCGCTCAATAGTGTCTCATAACAGGCCACATATAATCTCCCGGTCCACTCCCCAGTCTGAGTGGGAAAGCATCTTCAGGAGGTTCATGGCCTTCTGGCATTTTTTCTGGAGATATTCGATATGGGGTTTGAAAGCGAGAATGCTATCAAACACGAGTCCAAGGTTGATTGATTGATTTTTTTAACGTCCTAAGGCCTTAGGCCTCATGGGACTGCCTCATTGGTTATCAGACATTTAGTCCATTCTTTTCTCAAACTTAATTTGCGCGCGTGTGTGCATGAGAGTGAGTGTGCACATGCATGTGTTTGGGAGTCTGCTTGTAGCAGTGGGACAGGTAGGTAGGTAGGTAGGTAAGTAGTTGTTTTACGCCATTTCGACAGCTAGGGTCATATCCATGGTGGTCAAACATGTTTTAGGGAACTATTTTAGTTAAGTTTTATACTCAAATAGTAATGGTTTAAGTCATTGTTTTAAGAATAAGGAAATAGAGAATAACATAAAAAAGGATTGAAGACTGAAGAGGAAGGTTTCCTCCCACACCACAAAGGTATGGTATGAGGGGGACAAGAGTTTGATATGCTGTTAGTCACACAGCACGGAAGAAAGGAGAAATAATGGGATTAGGATGCAAAGGGGGTACTCCAGATGCATACAACAGAGGCCATGCATTTGGAGTAGTACAAACTAACCCACATTTCTGCTGGCAACCATTTTTTTGGATTTTTCTTTTTTGTTGTTTTTTTGAGTTTTTTTCCTGTGGTATAAAGTAGTAATGTGTTTTTCGATAACATACATTTTGAAAGGTAATTAGATAAGTGTGTAAAGGCCAGCTTCCTTGAGGAAAGCTGTAATGCGATCAGGTCTGATGGTGTTAAAAAGGTCGCTTAGACTACCTGCTTGGTAGAAGCGTTATCTAATAGGTGTAAAATCAGTGCATTCCAAGAGGAGGTGTTTAACAGTGAGATCTTCATCACATGCTATGCATGCTGGAGCATTTTCTCCTTTGAGGAGATGGGAGTGGGTCAATCTGGAGTGTCCAATACGACATCGTGATATGACTGTTTGATCTTTTCTATTTGAAGGAATGAGATGTCTTTTCTCCTTGACAGACTTGCAAATCGAGAACAGTTTATTATTGGGATTTTCATCCCATTGTGTTTGCCACATGTCCTCAGTGTATTTCTTGATTACTGGTTTGAAGTCTGATGATGGTAAAGGGCATGGTTGTTGCGGGTAATCAAGTGCATGTCTAGCTGATTTATCGGCATCCTCATTGCCCTTGATGCCCACATGGCCAGGGAGCCAACAGAACCGGATGTCATATCCGGCCTGTTTGAACCCGATGAGGCCTTTCAGTATCTTCACTATAACTAGATGGTCGAGGTTGGTATTGTGCAGGTCTTCTAAGCATGATTTTGAGTCACTGAATACAATAAACTGTTTCCCAGGGGACTCTTTTATGCGATTTAATGCAAGGAATATAGCACAGCCTTCCGCAGTGAAAATGGAGCTATGGTTTGGCAGGCGAGCAGCAGTGGGACACGACTTGTAGCAGTGAGACACTCTTTATCGTGCTGCCTCACCCAGATGCTGTGCCGCAGATTGTTGACACATCATCTGACCAGTCCATTATCCTGACACTGGCCGGACAGTCGTGGTTCTATACCAATCGGGCCAGCTTACCAGGGACTGAAAAGTATAGAGAGCCACTTTCCAACATAGCTGGAAGATTACTCTTCCAGCCGGGCTGGAGGATCATTCCCCCAGCCCACCTGACCGATACTTGAGGGGAGGTGTTTCCCCCCCGCTTCAGAGCTTCTCGAACATCTTCACTTCCCTGAGGAAGGTCAGAAGTTCTTTCTTACCAGTGCTGGTAAAGACACTGTTCATGGACAGACCATAAAGGTGCTTGTCCCTACTCCTCTTTGTTGCCCGACATGAGAGCACCAGGTGTTCCATTGTCAGAGGTACTTGACATCGCTGACATGCGGGTTGGTTTTCACCCTTCATGAGGTGTCCGTGAGTCAGCAGTGAGTGACCTATCCGAAGACGGGTCAGTCTTGACGATTCCCTCCTGGTCAGGCCAGTGTGGTCATGCTCGATGGCTCTGAGCTTGTTGTTGTGGTCAGACCTCGGAAAGAAGGATAGACTTGTTTAAGTGAAATAGGGAAGCCCATGCTTGGTTTGGTTTGGTTGATTCAACCTCCGCTAATAGTAGTTAATATTTAACAGAGAAAGTGTGTTTTATTTCTTTTCTGTTTTTTTTCCTATTTACTTATAGGGCATTGCCTGATAGGATGGAAGCCCGTGCATCAGGCAATAAGGAGATCTGTCCGCTCCAAAGACGCATGTTTTACCAACTTGATCTGTGAACTGGGAGAGCTCTCAAACCACATCATAGAGGAAATAGGGAGCGCAAATTTTGAGGATGGTGTCAGAGTGGCTGATCATAGGTTCATCGAGATGTACCATTCAGGTGTCAGGTGAATGTGACAAACTACAAGCAAGACCTACATAAAGTGAGTGATTGAGTAATAGATGTTTAACGCCACTTTGACAGCTAAGGTCATATTCATGGCAAGAAAACTACATTACACAATTTCACAGGAATGTGTCAGTGCCCACGCATATGTGCACCACACACATCCAAGGGGATAGGAAAGAGGAGATATAGACCCTTTTAAGTGGGCTAGGGAAGCCCGGTCCTACATTAAAGTTCTTCTTTTAATAGTGTGAAAAGTAATGCCCATGAGGTTGACTATAAACTCACTATAAATTATAAACTCAGAGGAGATTATCATTACTGAGAGTTCAGTTCAAAGGTACATTGTTAAGTTAGACAAGAACAAATCTTGTGGTGCTGATGGTATCTATGCAGAACATTTAAAATAACTCTAGTTATTGACTGTTGAAGATGCTCTCTTCTTGCCTAACTGTTTTATACTGCATGGATCGCTGCCGGATACCAAGCTAGCTGTGGCTCTAGTCCCAGTTATCAAGAATAAGAAAATAAATAGTAAGGATAACTATAGACCTATAGCTAAGGCAAGTATTATATCCAAAGTATTAGGAATGGTGCTATTGTCAAGATTTAAGATAACATTATCATTAATGCTTCCCAGTTTGATTTCAAAAATACAGATATGTGCATCTATGCACTGAAGGAGCTAATCCTAAAATACAGATCACTCAATGCAACTATGTTCATGTTTTTTCTAGATGCATTGAAAGCTTTCGACAGGGTTAATCATGCGAAACTATTTAGTGAATTGGTTAAACAATGGGTCCCCAGATATATATAGTTAGAATACTGGTATACTTCACAGAAAGTCAAAAATAAAAAGATTAAACGCGCGTGCAATTATGCACGACTGGCCCAGATCGCCCACTACCTAGCCTAGGGGACTGGCAATATAGTGACAGTGTGTCGAAGACTCAATGCTTAAGGCTATGGAGGATGCACCCATTATCGCTCGTATGTTTCATTGGCGAATAACTCCTCTCCTGGTGAGTTAAGCATAGCACAATACCAGCAAGTCTTGAATAAGGATACATATTAACCATACAAATGCATGAGACAATGTAATTCTCCTCCATTTTGTTATAATCCAGCAGTTTTGATGCAACTGTGAGTCAATCGTCTCGCTGTCCACCATTTTGGATTTTGATGTTCTGCGTGCATGAGTGACCCCTCCTTACTGGAAGTAGCATTTTTGATGAAGAAATGATATATTCTATCGATTTAACTTGAAATTAATGAGTTTTTGAATATAATCCATTCATTTCAGGCAATATTGATCGATTTGAATCGAATACACACTATCCATTTACTGTTATAAAATAAAATCTGACGACCGGTTACTCTGCGCGCATGCATCAAGTCTCCAGACCGGAAGGGAGGCGGTTGACTGATGTATTGTAGGGTGTAGATTATTGTAGAATCATGTATTTAACCCATTAAGGCCTGATGTTGAGAATACTCAACATCCATGTAGGGGCGGATGTTGAGTATTTTCAACACCATGTGGGGCCTGATGTTGAGTATAATCGACATAGATGTTCTATGAGGCAGCCATGTTTGGAAATTTGAGAGAGACTTAATTGGATTACTATTTTTGGTATGATGATGGTTATTACCTATTTTCAGGCTGAGGAATTCGAATCTGAGAAGTTTACAGTGATAGAGACAATGTAAAATGGTTAAAAATGATATCAAAGTCATGGATAGTGTATTATACCTTGGACCCTGCCGCCCCCTGGTAAATGTTCTGCTCAAAATTCAGTCCTCTAGCCTTCCAAAGTCCCCTCATAGACAGCCCTTAATGGGTTAAGTGAAGAACTGACTCAGGGACATGATTGATTGATTTGTTTAACGTGCTAAGGCCGTAGTTAGTTAGTTAGTTAGTTAGTGTTTTACGGCACGTCAGCTACTGGTGATGGCTATTTGTGCCTAAAGATTTTATGGAAGAAAGTTTCTACTGTTTAAATTTGACTGTAGTATCCCAGGTTCTTGACATATGCAAGTATTGTATCCGGTCTGCAGGTATCAAATAACTCTTTCAGTCTTGTACATTGATGGTATTGTGCCCTGATGGGGCACTGGCTACATTCCACAAGGAAATGTTCCACCGTCAGGTGTTTTTGACACCTGTTGCAAAGCGGTCTGGGTTCTCTCTTCATGAGGTGTGAATGCGTTAGTCTGGTGTGGCCTATTCTTAGTCTGTTCATGACAATTTCTTCTCTTCTGCTCTTGCATTTGGCTTTCTTGGTTGTGCCTATCTTGGGCTGTATTTTGTAGAGTTTATTGTGTCTTTCAGCGTCCCATAACTCTTGCCACTTTTGTTGGATGTATTTCCTGATTTTCCGTTTGAGGTCCTCTGATGGTAGAGGCATATCTATTGGAACTTGATTTGTTGCATCCTTGGCAGCAACGTCTGCTAGGTCATTGCCATGGATTCCTTCATGGCCTGGTACCCAAGCATACGCTATCTTCTTTCCAGCTAGAGCATGCTAAGGCCGTAGGCCTCATGGGACTGCCTCATTGGTTATCAGACATTTAGTCCATTCTTTTCTCAAACTTAATTTGCGTGTGTGTGTGTGTGAATGTGAGTGTGCGCATGCGTGTGTTTGGGAGTCTGCTTGTAGCAGTGGGACACGACTCGTAGCAGTGAGACACTGCTCGTGGCTCAAGGCCCCTCTTTATCGTGCTGCCTCACCCAGATGCTGTGCCGCAGACTGTTGACACATCATCTGACCGGTCCATTATCCTGACACCGGCCGGACAGTCGTGGTTCTATACCAATCGGGTCAGCTTACCACGGACTGACGAGTATAGAGAGCCACTTTCCAACCTAGCTGCAAGATTACTCTTCCAGCCGGGCCGGAGGATCATTCCCCCAGCCAACCTGACTGATACTTGAGGGGAGGTGTTTCCCCCCCGCTTCAGAGCTTCTCGAACATCTTCACTTCCCTGAGGAAGGTCAGAAGTTCTTTCTTACCAGTGCTGGTAAACACACTGTTCATGGACAAACCATGAAGGTGCTTGTCCCTACTCCTCTTTGTTGCCTGACATGAGAGCACCAGGTGTTCCATAGTCAGAGGTACTTGACATTGCTGACATGTGGGTTGGTTTTCACCCTTCATGAGGTGTCCGTGAGTCAGCAGAGAGTGACCTATCCGAAGACGGGTCAGTCTTGTCGATTCCCTCCTGGTCAGGCCAGTGTGGTCATGCTCTTTGCCAATCGAAGGTTCGATGGCTCTGAGCTTGTTGTTGTGGTCAGAACTCCATCTTTTCTGCCACTCTTTCTTTATGAACTCCTTGGCCATAGGGAGCAGGTCTGAAGAGGGGATGGGAGCCAAGCCGGGTTCCCGGCTCAGGGCTTTCTTAGCTGCATGGTCTGCAGCTTCGTTCCCCTCTTTCTGGGCCTGAGTCAGGTGCGAGATAGATTGTTTCATCTGCTGCACCACTGGGTTTCGTGGGTCATGCTGGCATAGAGTTTGCAGGCATGACTTTGAGTCAGAGAATATGATGAAGGCATTGCGCGTAGACACCTTCATCCACTCCAGTGCACTTAGGAGGGCATGCGCTTCTGTAGTGAAGATGCTGCTCCTTCCATGTAGTGCTCCTTTCCGGACTCCGAAGGGTGTAAAAGCCGCAAAGCCTACTCGGTTTCCGTCCTTGGAGCCATCAGTGTACACCTCAGTATACATTTGATGGCGATGGCAGACTTCTGCCAATTTCTCCAAGTACACCTTGTTTTCAGTTTCGCTTTTCTTGTGTTTGCTCAGGTCAAAAAGGATCTTGGCTTCTGCCTGTTCCCACGGAGGGGACTTGACAGGTCCTTCCTTCATGACCTTTGTGATGGGAATTCGGGCCTCTCTGATCAGGGTTCTCACCCTTACTGAGAAAGGCTTTGCCACGTTTTTGTTTCTATGAAAGATGCTGTGGTCCTCGTAGAAGATGGTATGGTGGGTGGGGTTTCTCTCATTTGCCTTGACTTTGATGGCGTATTGCAGGGACAGCTTGGTCCGTCGCAGATCCAGTGGTGGAACCCCTGCCTCAACGCAGAGACTACTTGCCGGTGATGATCGGAATGCTCCCATGCAGAGCCGTAGGCCCTGGTTTTGGATAGGTTTTAGCCAATCCAAGTAGGACCTTGCAGCTGATGCATACATCACCGATCCATAGTCCAGGCGAGACTGGATATACGTCCGAAACAGAGTCAGCAGAATCTCCCGGTCCGCTCCCCAGTCTGAGTGGGAAAGCATCTTCAGGAGGTTCATGGCCTTCTGGAATTTTTTTCGGAGGTATTCGATATGGGGTTTGAAAGCGAGAATGCTATCAAACATGAGTCCAAAGAATTTGACCTCCTTTTCTACCTTTAGTGCGTTCCTGTGCAGTGTGAGGGCAGGAGCTTCCTTGCATCCTCGTCTACGACAGAAGTGCACACAGGATGTTTTTGTTTCAGAGAATTTGAAGCCATTTTCCAGGCTCCAAGTCTCTAGGTGGTAAAGGGTTTGCTGTAATCTTCTTTCTACCATTGCCATGGAGGTGGCCCGATAGCAGATGACAAAGTCATCCACGTAGAGGCAGCACTCAACATTGTGGGCAAGGGTTTTCGCTATTTCGTTGATTTTAATGCCGAAAAGGGTCACTGAGAAGAGGCAGCCCTGGGGGACTCCAGTTTCTTGGTCAACTCTCTTGGAGTGTGTGGCACCAATTCGGACATTAAATGTTCTGTTTGCGAGGAAGCCTTCCATGAATTGTGGCAGTCTGCCTCGCAGTCCCATTTTTTCCATGTCTTGGAGAATGCCAAATTTCCATGTTGTGTCGTAAGCCTTTTCAAGGTCAAAAAATACAGCAACAACATGTTCTTTGTTGGCGAATCCTTTCCAGATAAAACTCTCAAGACGGACTAGGTGGTCAGTTGTACTGCGACCTTTTCTGAATCCAGACTGGTACTGGGTTAGAAGATCATTCGACTCCAGGTACCATACCAGTCTGTTGTTGACCATCCTTTCCATTGTCTTGGCCAGACAGCTGGTCATAGCAATGGGTCTGTAGCTCGAGGGCATAGATGGATCCTTTCCAGGTTTTGGAATAGGTACAACTAAGGCCTCCGCCCAGGATGATGGGTATTGACCGGTGGTCCAGGTGTTGTTAAAGATGTCCAGGAGCAAACTCAGTTGGTGCTCTGGCAAATGCTTGGTAATGAATCTTATCAGGGCCTGGAGATGAGTCTTTTGCCTGCTCGAGAGCATGGTGTAACTCAGCCATTGTGAACAGCTTGTTGCATGCTTCATGTTGTCAGAGTGCAGGTTTAATGGGTTCATCTCCTCCCTTTCTTTATGTTGGCGGAATTCGTCGCGGTAGTTGGCACTGGAGGAGACTTTGCTGAAGTGATCAGCAAGAGAATCCACAATCTCTTGTGTCATCTCCAAAGTCTCATCACCAACCTTGATGTGGGTTGCTGCGGGAGTCGGTTTTCCATTGAGCTTCTTCACCTTTTGATATACCCTTTTTAGGGGGGTGGAGGTGTCGATGGTGTTGACATACTCACGGAATGACTCACGCTTCACGTTTGGTTCTGGCTTGTTCTTGGTAATATGCTAGCATATTTCCCAAGTTCATGTTGCTCTCAAACTTCCTCAGTGCCTTCCTTCTGAGTCTTCGTGACTCGCGGCACTCATCGTTAAACCAGTACGCCGGTTTGGCACGAGGTTGTTTGGAAGTTTTCGGGATGCACATAGCACTCACCTCCCTGAGGGCTTCTGTGAAGTACTGTGTCGGGTTGTTTTTCTCTTTGACCAGTTCCCAGGGTAAGAAGGACCTACTACAGGTGTCCTGGAATTGCTCCCAATCCGCCTTATAAGTCTTCCAACGTTCTGGTTGGTCTTCCTAAGAGTTTGCCTTGATGGTGCTGAGTATCACCGGAAAGTGGTCGCTTCCCAGGGGGTCTGCATGCACTCTCCAGTTGTCACCATCGATATCTGGATGACAGATTGCAAGGTCTAAGGCTGATTTTCTGCCTGATCTACAGAGAAAGGTTGTAGTCCCTGTGTTGAGTAAACATAGTGACTTTTTATCGAGAAGATTCTCAATAGTCCGACCTCTTCTGTTTGTGCGGTGTGAACCCAAAATTGTGCTGTGAGCATTGAAGTCACCAAGCAGAATGTATGGGGGAGGCAGTTGTTCCACCAGCGATGTTAGTTGCTCGTACATGACTCTCTCATTAGGTGGTAGATAGAGAGAGCACAGTGTGACAGAGGTGTTGATCGTCACTCGGGCTGCAACTGCCTGTAGATCCGTATTTAGTCTTATTTCGGTTTGGGGGTATGACTTGTTTATCATGAGAGCTACTCCTCCTAATGCCTGGTTGGGATCTGGGATTTTGTTGTAGCTCTTGTAATTTGCAAGTCTAGGTATTTGACCTGGTATGGTCACTTTCAACTCCTGGAGGCTCAGAGCAACTGGGTTGAGGTCTGCCACCAAGATGGGCAGTTCTGCTCTGTTTGCTCTGATTCCTCTACAGTTCCATTGGATTATATTACACTTACGTTCGCCATATTGGGGTTAGGTGTGTCTATCAGAGGCCATAGCACAGCTTTTGGCCCTTGCCTTGCTCCTAGACCTCGAGGACACAGGACTTTCACGGTCCCAGGTCTGGTCTATCTTGAAGTGAGGAGCCTTCCCTCCAGTCACCTCAGAGTCTGCTTTTTCGGAGGAGAGCATGGTGTTATTCCCCATCTCATCCTCTAGTGCATCTCTCTGGGAGGCCGGAGTATCCACCACCCCCGCGGTGGAAGTGGAAGGTGAAGATTCCGCTTCCTTGTCAGGAGAACAGGGTTCTTCCTCACCCTCAGAGCCGAATTCTGCAGGCTCCACCTCGGTTGAAGACAGGTCTCCAGAAGGGAGCTCCTGGATAGGTGGATCCGCCTCTGGCTGAACATTACCTTCTTCAGAGAGGGGGCCAACTAAGGCCTGTTTCTCAACTGTCTCCTGCACTGGGGCCTCTGTAGAAGCTTCATGGTATTGGTATTCTTTGTCTTTTTCTTCTTTCTCTTCTTTTTGCCAGCTTCTTTTCCATCCGGGGAGGTTGGTTCCCCGGTGGGTCTTGTGGGGCTACTTTCGTTGCCTCCTTCCTGGCTTCTCTTTCCTTTTTCTTGTTGCCAGCTTTTGCAGTTGGTTTGTTGGTTTTAACTGAGCCAGTTTCTTCAACGACCGGCCCTTTTGGGTTAGCCTTGGATGTCCCCTGGCTGACTTTTTCCTCAGGTTTGTTACTTTGGGTAGGTGCTTTGGAGGCCGCGCCAGCATAGGCAGAGGTCCTCGATGCCCTGACCAAGTTCCTGGCTTCAGGAATGGAAATTTTCCTGGAAGCTCGGACTGCCAGGACCTTCTTCTCCTCAGCAAACCGTGGGCAATCTTTCGCGAACGAAGGGTGTTCCCCCTTGCAGTTTATACAGCAAGGTTTTTGCCCACGGCAGTCTTGTAGTGTGTGGCCCTGTTTGTCACATCTACCACAGACAGCCTTCCCTCTGTATCTCTTACCGGTGTGGCCAAAGCGGTGATGGAGATGGGATGTAGGCCTCCACATCGACCACCTGGTAAGCGCATCGAATTTTATCAGGTGGGGTGGGATGGTCAAAGGTCAGGATGTATGTTGCTATGTCTCTATGACCTTTCCACCTTTCCTCTTGATTTTTATTTGGTGAACATCTGTCACACCTTGTGGTCTCATCTCCACCTTGATCTCTATAGGGGTCCATAGCAGATCCTTCCACTTGATAACCCCCTTTGAAGAGTTCAGGGATCTGTGAGGCGAGACCCTGACTTTTTTGTCAGCAATGCTGGACAGCTGCATGAGGGAGCGGGCCTGGTATTCCCACTCAACCTCAATGAAGACAGTGCCACTTTTGGTTTTGGACAGGTGTTTCACGTTTCCACCTGCTGACTTTGACACGGCTTTCCCTATGACAAAGGGGGATACCTTTGTCAAGTTCCCACCGCTTGCGGCCTCTATTACAAGGAACCGAGGCCAGTTCCTTACATTATAGGGCCAGTTCTCGGTTTCTTTTCCATTTTCTGTCTCGTTTTCCTTAACGTTTCCGGGTCGTCGTCTTTGGTTCTGTCCTTTTTCTCTTACTTTTCCTCCTTCCGCTGGCGTATACCCATCAACCGCGGAATGCTGATGGGTTTTGGTGAGGAGTATGCGATGTTTAGGGCTCCTTTTATCGCCCCTTCCCCAGTCCAGGGGTGAGCAGCGCTAGTCCTAGATAAGACCTGCTCAGCTACTCAGGGGGTTCATACTGTTAGGGCTTCACAGCATGCCGGTACTCCGGAAGCGCCGAGGTCCACTGTTACTCCTCCTTTTCAGTGGCCAACGACGTACAATCCCCCAAGCCTGCGTGTGCAGCTAAACACTAACACCTGACAGCACTACCATACCCGATGCTTCCGTGTTTATACCATCGCCACGACTTTCATCTGCGATCGTTGGGGTGTCATTGAGTGACCTTCATCCGATCTTCACCAATATGGATGACAGCCAGGACCCTGTCATCCTATGGTTCTGGGTGCAGATGACCCAGTTTGCCTGTTGACCGTTGGGGTGTCAGAGAGTGACCCTCATCCGCTCTTGACCGTTGGGAATGCGGCATCATCCAGTTCAGGATGATGCTTAAACATTCCTCATCTGCTCATGGACACAGGTGGCCCATTGCCATTTGGTCCGCGACTGCTGACGCAGCTGGTCTATATATCTATAGACCTTTCCACTATCCACCACCTGTGGACGCGCTCGATGCGGGTGGCATACCCGACACGAGACTCAGGGACAAGTGTAAACCGTTCAGGCCGGAAGTAGAGGTGTCCCCCTGTCTTTATTTACCCTTGTAATGTTTACGTTATCCGGTGAAGTTTTCGCGGTCACAACATATCTCCCTTTCTCAAACCAGATATGGAGTATCGTAATACATATAATATCAATATCAGTAGTAAATGAAACATAGCACAACAATCTTTGTTGATATCAATATGAAAAATGAACTCGCAGTCTATATGTTATTTATGTCTCATAATCGCTGAGTCTCTGTGGAGGGCACCTAATGCATGCTCCACGTCTTCGGACGTTTTCATTAGGGACCGGCTGTGCCACCCTAGGTACATTGTTTTCATTTTGGACTGGTTGTGCCTGCTGTGGCATAACTGGTACAGGTTGAATGTTCTCATCGTTTTCTGCCAACATGTCCATGTGGTACCAGTCATCAAACTCATACTCATTATTTTTGACTTGGACCTTGCACAACCTAGAAGAGTTCCATTTCTTACCGTCTTCTAACATTATACAATTAGCATTTACTTGTTTCACCTTTAGAGGTTTTGAATATCTCATCCCCCCTTTTAAAACATGCCGTGGATTTCTTACCCGGACATAATCTCCGACACCAATCTGGTGTTCCTTGACAGCAGGCTTGCTGTCAAACTTTGCCTTATAGCTGGCTTGAGCAGCATCTACTTTTGCTTTAACATTTTCATGATGAACATTTTCATCTTTGGATTGGAGTATTTGAACCTTAGTGCGTACTTGTCTAACTCGCATTAGCTCAAATGGAGTCTTACCTGTAATACCATTTGGTGTCTCTTGATACGCTACTAATCTTTCCCTAACAGCCTCAGTAGGAGTCTTACCCTCAAGTTTACCAATTTGAATTCCCTCCTTTATTGTATGGTTCATTCTCTCAACTAGGCCATTGGCCTGTGGATGGTACAAAGCAACCCTGCAATGTGTTATATTGCGTTCTGAAAGAAAAGACTTCATTTCTCGTGAACAAAATTGTACACCATTATCTGTAACAAGATATTCAGGGAAACCTTCGCTAGCAAAAACAGTGATAAGAAAGTCCTTGACTTTGGCAGTTGTCACCTCAGTGACAAATGAGACTTCACACCATTTAGAATAGTAATCTACTAATACAATGGCGAATTTGTACTTTGTATTAGGAAATGGACCAACAATATCCATAGCAACCTTTTGCCACACTCTCTCGGGTAGCGGAACTGGGGTGAGTGGTGGCGTATGACAAGTATAAGGTTTGTCACTCGCAATGCAATATGTGCAGTTTTTCACAGTCTGTTCTATGTGGCGATCCATTGATGGCCACCAATAGTACTGGCGTAGCCTCCGTTTAACCATTGTCATACCGAAGTGTCCTTCATGGGCGAGCTGTTTCACTCTGGCCTGTAGTGAGTCAGGAATGATGAGGCGCTCACCTCTGCGTAACATACCGTCCTCAAAGGACAGTTCATTAGCAACACTATGAAACTTAGCCACCTCACTCGGAAGTGACTTTACTGAAGGCCATGAAGATATAGTGTACTCAATAACACTTTGCAAGTTGGCGTCATTTTTAACGGCATCCCGCAGTTCATCTGCGGTAATGACACCATTTGTAATGTCCTGTATGTATGCAATACTCTCATCCATGGGAGAATCATGGCAGAACTCATCAGGAGATCCTGGTACCGGAAGGCGTGATAGACAGTCAGCTATCTTGTTATTGGCACCGGTAACATACGTAGCATGGAAGTTGTACTCAAGCAGTCGTGCAGACCACCTGTTGATCCTGGGACTTGTTCTGTCGGATGAGAAACCTTTTGTCGTTAGTATGTCAATCAAAGATTTATGATCAGTACGTAGTGTATAGGGTATTCCCCAGAGGAATGTGCGCAGGCGCTGAGATGCCCAATAGCATGCTAGCATTTCTCTTTCAATGGTGAGTACCTTTTCTCAGCGTCTGACAACGTGCGTGAGATGAAAGCAATGATTTTCTCCAAACCACCACTGACCTGAGACAGTACAGCACCGAGACCGTACCCACTTGCATCTGAGTGGAGTGAGTAATAGATGTTTAACGCCATTTCGACAGCTAAGGTCATATTCATGGCGAGAACTGCATTACACAATTTCACAGGGAATGTGTCAGTGCCCGCGCATATGTGCACCACACACATCCCGAGGGGATAGGAAAGAGGAGAAAAAGACCCTTTTAAGTGGGCTAGGGAAGCCCACCCACTTGCATCTGTAGTAACAATCGTCTCAACAGAGTCAGAAGTGTCGAATGCATGTAGAAGTGGTTTTGACATGATTTTGGATTTCAGATCCGAGAATATCTGGTCATGCGATTTCTCCCACTTGAAGTTTACATCCTTCTTCAGGATTTCTCGTAGTGGAACAACTTTTGAAGCAAAGTTCTGGATAAACTTAGACACAAGTCCAAGAATGAATGAAGTTGATCCTTGTTCTCAGGAGTCGGAGCATCCATGACTGCATGTACTAGGTCAGCCTTTGGTCGAATACCCTCGTGTGTAATTGTATGTCCGGGGTACTCAACCGACTGGACTCCGAACTGGCACTTCTCCTTGCTTACCGTAAGTCCAAGGTGTCGCAAGCGAGTAAGCACTGTTCCCAGAATGTCATCATGCTCTGTCTGGGTTTTCGCATAGACCAGAACGTCATCTTGAAAGTAACGGACTCCTGTAGTGTCCTTGAAGATATGGTGCATCATACGCTGGAACAGCGAAGAGGCTGATGCTAGCCCAAATGGAACTCGAGTGTAGCGGTAAAGTCCATCTGGGGTGATGAAGGCAGTAATGTCTTTAGCGTTCTCAGTGAGCGGAATCTGGTGGTAAGCAGAACTGAGATCTAATTTTGTGAAGATCTTAGCATCTCCCAGTGTGCTAAGCATTTCATGGATGTTAGGTATGGGGTGCGTCTCAACGACAATTTTTGAATTTACGTCCTTAAGACCGACACATATGCGAACGCGGCCATTACTTTTCTTTGCAATTACTATGGGTGAAACCCATTCGGAAGCCTCAATAGGCTCTATCATACCTAAATCCTGTAGTCTCTGAAGTTCTTTGGTGAGGGCAGGTCGTACGGATAGTGAACATTGCGCACTCGGTGCTGGACGGGAACTTCACCCTCTTTCCAGGGAATATCGTGTGTGAAGTATTTTGCCGCTTTAGTCGCACCCTCGTCAAAGACGTCTGAGAACTCTTCAACGAAGCTCAGTGCTGTGTGTAGAACTGGTTGCGACAAAGTTGGGTCAAGCACAATTGAAAGCTTGCATTGGGTAGGCCAACCGATGATAGCAGCACCTTTTTTAGATACATATACCTTTTCTGTAGTGGACCGCTCCTTGTACTGAATGGTTGCCTTGAAAAAACCATGAATGGTAATGGGAATGCCCTTGTAACCACCAGGATGAATATCACTCTCATGTAGCGGACAGTGACTGAATAGCGAGTCGTATAGCGACTTTGGTAATATAGTGTACATGGAACCGGAGTCGACAAGAATATGTACGGAAACACCTTCAATAAGTATGTCACACCGTGGTTTGGTTTGGTTTGGTTTGGTTTAGTTGATTTAACCTCCGCTAATAGTAGTTAAAATTTAGCAGAGAGACTATGTTTCATTTCTTTTCTGTTTTTCCCTATTTACTTATAGGGCATTGCCTGATAGGATCAGGCTTCCTTGTTTTTCATATTTTGTCAAAGAGCTTGGCTTCCCGCAGGAAATCAAGAATCTCCTTGTTTCCAGTGCTGTGGAAAACACTGTTCATTGTCACTGGATTTTTCAGGAATTTCTTCCTGCTTCTCTTGGTTGCCTGACAATGTAGCATGAGATGTTCCACACTCAGCTGAGTGTTGCATGCCTGACATACAGGTGCCACTTCACCTTTCAGAAGGTGACTGTGTGTCAGTTTGGTGTGACCAGTCCTAAGACGGGTCAGTTTCACCTGTTCTGGTCTTGTCAGGTTGTCCTCTATGTATCTTTTGCCGACCGTTGGTCGGATGGTTCGCAGCTTGTTGGCATTTGCAGCGTTCCATCTGTGCTGCCACTTATCCTGAACATGAACTTTAGCCATGGGTAGGACATCTGTGTATGGCATCTGGTCAGCCCCTACGGGCCTCCTCAGAGCATTTTTGGCAGCAGTGTCTGCAGCCTCATTTCCTTCGATTCCTATGTGGCTAGGTACCCAACACATAACCACATCTTTGCTTATTGTTTTGTTCTCTGTGTATGCTTCCCGGATGGCTCGGATTATAGCGTTTTTTGGATATAGGTCACGTGTGGCTTCCAGACATGGGTGCGAGTCTGAGAAGATGACAAAGTTCTTCATCGTTGAGACCTTGGTCCAGTTTAAAGCTTGTAACAGAGCGGTGAAGATACTACTTTGTTTGTGAAGCGCTTTCTTCAGGTTCCCAAAGCGGGTGTGGACGGCAAATCCGACTCTATTACCATCTTTGGAACCATCAGTGAAGATCGCTTCGTGGTCACTGTACTTGTTCCTGAGGGCTCTGTATTCTTTCTCAAATACATGATCAGGAGTTTCGGCTTTCTTGTTCTTATCAAGGTCGAGGGTCACCTTTGGTGTCTCCTGCTCCCATGGAGGGGTCTTTGCGGGTTCATCTGTCACAATCCGTTTCATAGGAATCCCAGCCTCCCGGAACAGTGCTCTTGTTCTCACTGCCATCGGTTTGACGACATTTGGTTTTTCTCTGTAGGTGTTTTTGTTGTTGAAGATCAACTTGTGAGCTGGATTGGTCGGGTTAGCCCGCACACGTATAGCATACTGTAGTGTGAGCTTCTCCCTGCGCAGGTCCAGTGGTGGGATCCCTGCTTCCACATGGAGGCTGGATGCAGGTGTTGTCCGAAATGCCCCAAGACATAGACGGAGTCCCTGATTCTGAATGGGCTTTAGTCCGTCCAGGTAGGACTTTGGGGCAGAGGCATAGACCATTGACCCATAGTCCAGACGTGACTGAATATACATCTTGTACAAGGTTAGAAGTGTTTCTTTGTCACATCCCCAGTCTGGATGACTGAGGACCTTTAACAGGTTCATTGCCTTTTGGCATTTTCTTCGGAGGTATTCGACATGGGGCCTGAAAGACAGGATCCGGTCAAATACCAGTCCGAGGAACTTTATTTCCTTCTCGACTGTTAGTCGTTTCTCATGGAGGGTGAGGTGAGGTTCTTCCTTGCATCCCCGTCTGCGACAGAAATGCACAGCACAGGTCTTGCTCTCCGAGAACTTGAACCCGTTCATTTGACTCCATTTCTCCAGCTTAGTCAGTGTCTGCTGGAGGCGGCGTTCTATTGTGGGCATGTGTCTTCCTTTGTAGCAGATGACGAAATCATCTACATACAGGCAGCACTGCACATCATCTTGAAGTTGTTTCGTTATGCTGTTGATCTTAATGCAGAACAGGGTCACAGAGAGGATGCAGCCTTGGGGAACACCCATTTCCTGATCCACTTTCTCTGACAGAACCGACCCCAGTCGTACATTGAAAGTCCTGTCCGACAGGAAGTTCTGAATGAACCCTGTTAGTCTGCCCTTTAATCCAATCTCATGGATGTCTTGCATTATTCCATGCCTCCATGTGGTATCATAGGCCTTCTCCAGATCGAAGAAGATCCCAACCACATGTTCTTTGTTAGCGAACCCATCTCGGATCCAGCTCTCCAGGCTCACTAGGTGGTCTGTCGTGCTGCGTCCTCGACGGAATCCTGATTGGTGGATTGTAAGCTTCCCCTTGGATTCGAGGAAGTAGACAAGTCTGTTGTTCACCAACCTTTCCATGGTCTTTGCCAGACAACTGGTCATGGCTATGGGCCGATAGCTTGAGGCCAGAGTTGGGTTTTTCCCTGGTTTGGGAATTGGAACCACTGGCATCTAACTGTCATGTATAGAATTAATCATAAGGACCACTTGCTGTAACTCATCGTCGACTTGGTTTACCTGTCTGCTAAAACATACACTGGCAAAATGTCCTACTTTCTGACATTTGGTGCATTTTTTACCTATGGCCTTACAGTTAGGGTCATTGGCGTAATGATCAGGGGAACCGCATCGATAACATCTACCTTTCGTAGGTTTACTTTTTGGGGCACCCTGCTGACTGGCCTTTTGTACGTTACCAGAATCTTTACCTTTGTATTTCCCTTTTACTGAGTTCACTGTATCATCAAAGGTGGAACTGTTTGTCGCCTGTGCATTTTTTGAAGCACTTTCAATTCTTTTTGCAATTTGAATGGCCCTATCTAGTTCAAGATCATCTCCAGCATAGAGTCTCTCTTTAATTTTGTGACTGTTCACCTTTTCTATCAGCTGATCACACACAGCTTCATCCAGAAAATCACCGAAATCACATGTAGAAGCTAGATCTCTAAGTGCGGCGACAAATTCGGAAATAGTCTCACCGGGTTTTTGTTTTCTCAGCCTGAAAAAAGTTCTCTCAGACCTTTTGTGCTTTGAAGTTTTGAACTCATTTCCCATTTTCAATTTTGCCTTGTCTAAATCAGTGGCTGTAGCTGGGTAATTTGGAAGTTCTTTTAATTTGGTATACCTCCTCTGACCTTCAGTACCCAAATAATGTAGTAAAATGCACACTTGCCTTTTCATGGGCACCTTATCAATGTCAGGGGAAGTCTGTAGAAAATTGTCAAATAAATTTACCCACTCCTCCCATGGGATGGGAGGTCTGCCAGGCACATCCAGAAATTTTGGAATAGGGTCTAAGGGTATGTAAGCAGCAGCCATGGTGAATATGTAGATCTAGTAGTAATAGTGCAACACACTGTAGGTATAGCCAGTAGGTTGATTGATTGATTGATTTGTGTTTTACAGCACTTTAGCGGCACTAAGTGGCTATCCCGTGCTTCACAGGTTGATAATTTAACAGAGGAATGTGTCAGTGCCCGCGCATATGTGCACCACACACATCCTGAGGGGATAGGAAAGAGGAGATATAGACCCTTTTAAGTGGGCTAGGGAAGCCCGTATAGCCAGTAGGCCTAGAAATGTACATGTATTTGTGGATTGGCACTAATTTCGCCAAGGTTGGCACTACAAAATTGTCAGTATGCCACTGTTTCCCAACAACACTTGTAAATTGTAGATAGTCTGAAGCCAGTCTGTAAACCAGATTCAGGTGCAGTTTGTAGTAGTATTACACAGTGTTGGGGCTGCAGTGAAATTTTGGAGCCAAAATTTATGTCACTTCACTCACCAATATTTCCACTTTGGAAGATCAGAAATGGCTCAAAATCACTTCCCTGATATTCTCCAGCGTAGATTCTTTATCCTCGTCGCCATTTGATGTATTGTAGGGTGTACATTATTGTAGAATCATGTATTTAAGAGAAGAACTGACTCAGGGACAAGTGTAAACCGTTCAGGCCGGAAGTATGACAAAATATGTTTTTTATTTCTAGTTTTGTACAAAATAACAAGTGAAAAAATTTTGATGGGAGGTGGGGGGGAGGTTAGGGTCCTACCGGGGAAACTTCATATAAGAAAAGCAAAGGCACTGCTTAGAATTTGCACACAAATCTGGTCCTATGATACTGGATAAAACTCCATTGGATCTGGGACAGGGTTTAGTTATTACCCATTTTAATATGAGAAGTGTTAAAAAGAAACTTCCACAATTAATGGTACATTTAGCTACAAACAATGTAGATATTTTTACTATTTATGAAACATGGTTGAAACCTATTGATATCACTATCAACTATAGTATACCAGGTTATACATTATATCGCAATGATAGAACATGGTTAGATAAAGATGGTATAGCAAAAACTGCTGGTGGAGTAATGTCATATATTAGAAATGATTACACTGTAAACAATGAATATGAAAATTTGAATATATCTAGCAATACTATAGAATGTCAGGTTTTATCAGTTAAGAAAGGATACCAAAGAAAATGTGTAATAATCAATGTATATAGGCCACCAGATGGTCCAGCCCAAGATTTTGTAGATGAACTATTTACAATAAGTGAAACTATTAGACATCGACATCGAACTAATATTATTGTATTGGGAGACATGAATTTTGATTTTTTGGACAAACAGGATTTATTTGTACAACAAATAATAGAAAATATGGGAAATATTGGACGCAGACCCCTAATGAAAACAGGTACGAGGCTAGGTGATAGATTAACCTTACTAGACCAAATATTCACAAATATAGAAGGTTTATCATCTAGCGGAACAAAAAAGTTGAATGTCTCAGATCATTATCTTATATACCTGGTCAAGAATATGGTTAAGAAATCACATAAAAAAATTAAAATCAAATGTCGTCAAATTAGAAATTATGATGAAACAATCTTCAAACAAAAATTGGACGATTGTGAATGGGAACATCTATATAGATTAAATAACCCTAGTCAAATTTGGAACGTAATACAAATGCGAATTGATGATATCCTTGACCAGATGTGTCCATATATAGTATATAGTGTTAGAGAGTCACACGAACCCTGGATATCTAGAGAAATTATTTCAGAAATAAAAGAAAAGGACAGACTACTAAGGATATCTAGAAAATCAGGTAGGGAAATTGACAAACGTAGAGCTCATACTGCAAGAAAGAGAGTAAATACCATGATAAATGATACAAGAAACACATATGTACGGGATACAGTTAATAATAGCCAAGGTAATCCAAAAAAGTTCTGGTTCAACTTAAATAAAGCTTTCCCTCTGAAAGAAGCAAACAATCCTTGTATTGTTTTAAAAAATAATCAAGGTGAATACATACCAAATGATACCACAGCACATTATATCAATTCCTTTTTCAGCAAAATTGGTTCTGAACTTGCAATAAATTTTGATAGGAGATGAACCCCACCCTTACAAAGGCAAGAGTTATAAAAAATTGAAGACCTTATAATAGACAATGAAATGGTAAAAAAACATCTAAAGAATGTAGACATTGGAAAATCCTCAGCAATTAGTAGTATACCAACAGTTGTATTAAAAGCTGGGCTTCTGCATATTATCCATGTTTTTACTTACTTACTGAATGTCTCATACAACTGGGTTGTACCCTAATGAATGGAAGATAGCTAAAGTAGTTCCTATCTTCAAATCTGGTGACAAATTTTCAGTAAACAATTATAGACCAATATCATTACTACCACTCCCTGGTAAAATATTTGAACATATTATTCATGATCACCTATCACGGTACCTTGAGAGACACAAAATATTGACAGATGCACAAGGAGGCTATAGAAAAAATAGATCCACTATTGAGACAATTGGTAAACTTACAGACTTTATACATTTAAATAAGAATGAAGGAAAATTTACTTTAGCAACTTTTATTGATTTAAAGAAAGCATTTGATACAGTGAATCATACAGTACTTTTAGACCAATTAAAACATTATGGAATAACAGGAAAAACTTTAGTCTTACTATGTAATTACATAGAAGACAGATTTCAATTGACAATGGCAAACAATATTACCTCACCTGCAGAAAAAATATCCTTTGGAGTCCCTCAAGGATCTGTCCTAGGACCACTGTTCTTTTTAATTTATGTTAACAATGTAGAATCCTATTGTGATCATTGTAAAATTGAATTATTTGCTGATGATACTGTTATATACACTTCAGGTAAAGATTTACAAACCACCACTACAAAAATGCAAAATGACCTAGATAAATATGCCAAGTGGTGTAAAGAAAATTGGCTAACAGTGAATGTCACTAAGACAAAATATATGATTTTCTTTCCCAACACAAAGAATAGAACTGTATTGAAATTGGATAATCAAGAGATACACCAAGTGCCATCATACAAATACCTAGGGGTAATATTAGATCCCAAATTAAAGTATGATGTCTTCATCAAAAATCAAATACAAACACTTGAATTTAGAAGTTACCAATTAAGAAGAATTTCATATATCCTTGATCAAGATACCCTATCCTTAATATACAAAACTTTTCTACTACCAATTTTTGACTATGGCAGTGTATTATACCAAGCCACATCAAAAACTTTGAATGACAAACTTCAAAGAATGCAAAACAGGTGCCTTAAAATGATATTAAGAATGGATAATAAAACATCCACTTATCTTGTACATGCCCTAATAGGAGTTAATTATTTAATAGATAGACAATGGTATTTTACAGCAACTATGGCATTTAAAAGGGCACAGAATCCATTTTATATAGATCAAAGATTATTGCATTACAAGACAATGGGATGGAAAAAGGTTAAAAGTTATAATGACCAGATTAACTTCTGTCAAAACAAGCCTATATCATACAATGTCATCAGTATGGAATGATTTAACACCTGAAATAAGAAATATCCCTGACCCAGAAATATTTAAGACAAGAGTAAAGAAAATTTTGTCTGACAAGGTGCCGACTGTGTAAAAATATATATAGTAAAACATTGTCCCCTTTTCTCCCCCCATTACTACCAATGGTAATCGCGTAATTGATTGATTGATTTGTGTTTTACAGCACTTTAGCGGCACTAAGTGGCTATCCCGTGCTTCACAGGTAGATAATTTAACAGAGGAATGTGTCAGTGCCCGCGCATATGTGCACCACACACATCCTGAGGGGATAGGAAAGAGGAGATATAGACCCTTTTAAGTGGGCTAGGTAGCCCGGGTAATCGCGTAATGATATTATTATGAAAACAATAATGTATTCTTCTGTAGAGACAAATGTTTCTGTGTTTTTAACAATACTGAAACACTATATACAAATTGTGATTTGTTACTTATTTATTATATATAAAACTGTTAAATCCTTTGCTAAGTGCACAAAATTTATAGTCAATTTCTATCATGGCTACCTAGGAGACTACCTGAAAAGGTGTATGGTGGCCACCTAAGATTTGCATGTGTTATTAACAATACATGCTAGAACACTGTTCAAAATCATATTGCAAATAAAGGAAATTGTTCTTAAAAAAAAAGAAAAAAGTAGAGGTGTCCCCCTGTCTTTATTTACCCTTGTAATGTTTACGTTATCCGGTGAAGTTTTCGCGATCACAACATCGACATAACAAAAAAATGGTGGTCCGATTTACACTCATATATCAACGGTCTTAACCCCTCCTGGCCCAGAAATTCCACCTTACCTACTGAACAAAAATCGTCTTAATTGCCCTATTCCCATAGGAGTCAATGTGTTATTTTGACCCCCTGTCGACCGCCAAAATGGACCGCCCAATGCATTCCTATGGAGCCTCGTTTTCATGTGAAATTTAGTCAAACATGCCAAGTTTTTTCTTCAGCTTTTTTTCATAGGTAAAAAATATTTTTTCAATGATTGTTACCATCTACAGAAAGACAAAGATCTAAAGAAAATTTATCAACTTTCCATTAATTTATAGACCCCTTCTTTTTATAAGAAATTCCCACTTAAAATCGGCCATTTTTATCGACCAAAAATGTTGAAAACCTGCCTCCAATGACCCAGCAGGAGCTGGGCCAATAAAGAAAAAAAAAAGATCTCCCCTAATATTTTTTTATCAGATTACCTGAAACACTCTCTTGGTCGAATGATTATAGGCATGTTTGTTTAGGTTTATGTCCGGGGATCGCTGAGGAAAATGATAGGCATCCTTCCTTCAGCGCATGAGAAGTAGGGAATTGTCAGGGATGCCCTCTGGGAACCAGTTACACTTTCTCATATCAATGGCAAGAGTGACAGTGTCAAAGCAGCTGCCGCAGTTCCATATCAGGGACTACCTGTATGAGTTGGCAGGGAGCCGCCTGTTATTTATACAGGTCCTTTGAGATCTAGAATTCCTTTATGCAGAGGACATCAGTAGGGAACTTCCCACACTGATAGAGATGGCACTGTGGGTGGCGAGTGAGTGAGAGTGAGTAATAGATGTTTAACGCCATTTCGACAGCTAAGGTCATATTCATGGCGAGAACTACATTACACAATTTCAGAGGAATGTGTCAGTGCTCGTGCATATGTGCACCACACACATCCTGAGGGGATAGGAAAGATAAGAAATAGACCCTTTTAAGTGGGCTAGGGAAGCCCGGCGGGTGGCGAACCGGATTCGACAGCCCCCTATCTTCTTCTGGCACAGATTTCCAAATCACACTTGGGTTATTACAGTACCTACCCCCGGTACTCACGTCGTGGGCAATGGGTCATACAACCCACACACAGGCATTTTGGTTGGGTTTGTTTGTTTGTTTGGTCTTACGTCTGGGGGCCATCGAGGAACTCAGACATTCAAGGGTTCTCGGACATTAAGTCCTATCTTTTTTTTTTGACAGGTATTTATATGCTGCTTGCCCGACACAGCAGTGACCGAATCTATGAATGACCGAATCTATAAGATGAATGACCGAATCTATGAGGAGGGGTGAGGGGGAAAACCGCTACCGGGGCTTCATTCCCCTACTCTTTTCGAAGGATAGCAAGTGTTCTTTTCTTTGCCTGGTCCCATAGGCAGGGCCAGACAAACCACGGCCTTTGATCACTCAGACATAGTTCACTGAGGGGGAATCCCATGGCAAAAGACAGGCATGTAAGTCCGGGCCCACGCATATGGACACCAGTTGCCCACATGCTCACCCCAAGACACAAGAAACCCCAACTTTGTCGCCTTTTACGAATCTGGTATGCCCACTGTTAGTATGGAAGGAGATTTCTCCTTGTGGACTCCCAATAAAGTTATTCTGCTCCTTCATGCCCTCACATGAAGGTCCCCACTCCACAGGGGGAATTTTGGTTGGGCTGATTTTACCTCCACTAATAGTAGTTAAAACTTAAAGGGTTTCTGTGGTTCTCAGACATTAAAGTCCTTTCTTTACCTACATCATGGATGCTTGGCTAAACCATAAGGTGGCAATTGATGGCACTGAGACCATCGGCACCCTTGGGCGAGTGGTTAACCAAGCCAAGAGTGAGTGAGTGAGTAATAGATTTTTAACGCCATTTCAACATCTAAGGTCATATTCATGGCGAGAACGACATTACACAATTTCACAGAGGAATGTGTCGGTGCCCGCGCATATGTGCACCACACACATCCTGAGGGGATAGGATAGAGGAGATATAGACCCTTTTAAGTGGGCTAGGGAGGCCCGACCAAGCCAAGAACCCCAACCTAGACTACTATCCTGGTCTGCTGGGTGTGGCAAAAAGGACCCTATTGGGCTATCACAGGCGGAGGGGAAAGAGGGTTTTTGATTGATTGATTTGTGTTTTACAGCACTTTAGCGGCACTAAGTGGCTATCCCGTGCTTCACAGGTTGATAATTTAACAGAGGAATGTGTCAGTGCCCGCGCATATGTGCACCACACACATCCTGAGGGGATAGGAAAGAGGAGATATAGACCCTTTTAAGTGGGCTAGGGAAGCCCGAGGGGAAAGAGGGGCTTGATGTTCTAAAGTTGGGGTTTTGGGTTCTCTAAAGGAAAGCTATAGAACAATCCAACTCGAGTTTCCACCAGTTATGCTTTACCTCAATCCAATCTCCACTCACTGTTTAAACTGTATATTTGGGGAATGTTCTCAAGCTAGCATCAAGTAGTAGACCCGTGTTTAAATCCCACAGCCCATTTGGAAAGAAAACATGACTGGGTAATTTATCTCCAAGGGTTTTTATTGAATGTGTATATTTGCCAATCTAAGGTCGAATACAATTCAGACTCCAGCATTGATTTCACATTTCAATTTGGTAACCATAATCACACACCTTAAACCAGGAAGAATTTAGATCCAATCAATTTTCAAAGTCAATGGTGCCAATATCCCTACTGTAATCTCTCGCGTAGAAGGCGCAGCCCGCGTAGAAGGCGCACCCCCAACTCAGGGGAGGCAGATTCAAGTAGAAGGTGCATCTGCTGCTCCTGAGTCTAATATTTGAAAAACCCGCGTATAAGGCGCACCCCTAACTCAAGGAGCATGGTCCACATAAAGGACCCAACCCAAAGGGGCATTTCAAATATTGACTACAGATATCAATACCCCATCTGGTCATGTATTTTCTTTAACCAAAGAAAAGGTGTAGAAGCATACCATTCTGCTCATCAGAAAGTACACTGGGAAATATATGTACACCCCACTCACTGAGACCATTATCAATTATTCTATTGACCTTTTAATGAAGAGAATCGATGCAGCCTTATAATAAATAATCCTGCCCTAGTGGGTGCTGCCACCTGGTGTTATTATAGGAAACACTTAAGGACATACAGAACATAAAACTTGTGTTTGAACATCAGCTGTTTGAGCCCAAAAGCTCTCAGTGCTCAGGAAAATGTGCCGGAGAAGATGGCAAAGACGGGGAAGTGCTGAGAACATTATGGGAGGCAAAGCAGTACGCTTGGGGTACCGTCAAGTACCAAGTATGGAAGAATGTGGACTATGAGATTGTGTCTATAGGCGAGGATAGAATGAAGAAACTTTCTCGCCATGGTAGACAATTTCAGAGAAGAATGTGTCAGACTCTTTTTTAGCTGGGCTAGGGAAGCCTAGCACTGCCCTTGTACAGAGTATAAATCCAAGGTGGACTTCATCAAGGATAAAAGATCGGAAAGAAAACTGGATGGCATCATATCCCGTGGCTCAGAGTAACTACTACGTGAAGCAGCCAGTGTCCCTGCAGTGATTCACTGTCGTGGTGACGACACTGGCATCACAACCCTGCTAGCACAACCCATCCAAATGATGTCTTTTTTATGTAAATCAAATGAGTTTTCACGTAAGAATGATGTAAATTACACGAGTTGTGCTAGCTGGGAAGGCACTACTCTGTGGCTCTGTGCACCAACAACCTGAAGCACAACACTGGTGACGACATTATCAAACGCAACAAGGAAGGGCATCCCTTCATCAACAATGCAGAAAAATTCGCGACCAAAGATACTTGATTGATTTGTTTAATGTCCTAAGGCCCATAGGGCCTCATGGGACTTCCTCATTGTTTATCTGGCATTTGGTCCATTTTTTTCTCAATCTTACTTTGCGCCTATGAGTGTGAATGTTTTGTTAGTCTGCTTGTAGCAGTGAGACACTGCGCATGGCTCAAGGCCCCTCTTTACCAAAACTTGAAGGCCGCATTCACTACATCCATGTCCCTCCACAGGATGTTGTCTCTGCCCACCTCACTGTCAGCTAAGTAGCAGCAAACTAGTGAAAGGTACCATGAGAGTCCATGCTGCTGTGTTCGACCTTAGGTCCCTGACTGGCTGCTCCGAATGGATGGATCATGAGCTGGAGTATACCAAGGAGGCTACAGCTTCCTGATTGTTGGGGTAGACCATTTCAACAGCGTTGAGTGTTCTATATTTGACCCGGGCACACGAACATGGGCCTCGCTTGGGTCGATGGGGATCCCTCGTGTGGACTGTCAACTGGTTTATCACCCGCCGGATGCGAGTATCTATGCTCTGGGAGGTTGCCCAATCTGTGGTCCTGATGCATTTACCCCGTCGACAGTAGTGGAGCAGTACAACTTTGACAGTGACTCATGGTGTCTGGTAGATACTTCTATGCCTGTTGGCCTGTCGTCTTTAGACAGTTTGTCACTTGGGGGGGGGGGGGTATCTATGTCATTGGTGGTTCCACACTAGGTGAAGAGGCGCTTAGTCAAACCACATCCACCTTTGATCCCCTTACCAACAAATGGTGTTCGAAAGCCAAACTTCCACCAAGGCCCATGAGCAACATGGTGTGTGCTTTTATTTATGGGGAGGAGAGCATTGCTTACAGTGATGACAGCGTCCTCTTTTACTACAGGCCATCTGTCGACCGCTGGCTAGTGTATTCAAGCCTCCCCTTCCCTTTCCAACAGCAGGACCCTGGAGATGGACTTTTTTGGGGTTACAATGATGTGCTTTTCCTAATGAATTATGAGGAGAGTCAGGATGCCCTGCCATGTGTGACTCATAAGTGGATTCTCCCAACGACCCCCTCAACATGTGAAGTCTTGTCCATTGACCACACAACGCAGGAGGGGTTGTCTTTTCATGATGTGATTGGAGTGATTAATAGATGTTTAACGCCATTTCAACAGCTAAGGTCATATTCATGGGAAGAACTTCATTACACAATTTCACAAGGGAATGTGTCAGTGCCCGCGCATATGTGCACCACACACATCCAGAGGAGATAGGAAAGAGGAGATATAGACCCTTTTAAGTGGGCTAGGGAAGCCCGTGTCTATTCATGAGTTCAGTAATATTCCTCGAGTGTTATCCATACAACCACTACTAATTGAACGTACTTCACCTGTTATTGAGTACTAAAGGATTCTGTGAGTTGCTTGTCAAGCATTTACTTTCATCACATAAATATAAAAGGTTTTCTAAATCTTACATACCTTTTTTTTTTTTTTTTACTTTTTTTTTCTTCTTCCAATCTAGTAACACGCATTAGCTCGTTCATGGTAGGAGTGAGTGAGTAATAGGTGTTTAACGCCATTTCGACTGGTAAGGTCATATTCATGGCGAGAACTGCATTACTATTTCACAGAGAAATGTGTTGGTGCCCGCACATATGTGCACCACACATCCGAGGGGATAGAAAAGAGGAGAAATAGACCCCTTTAAGTGGGCTAGGGAAGCCCTGTTCATGGTAGGATGATTACAGCTTTTCAATTACCTTGCTGGCAGCACTTACATGGCTTTTACTTCTCCAGGCCTTAACCATCCTCTCACATTCAACATTCTTGTAAGTTATATTCATGGTGAGAACTACATTACACAATTTCACAAGGGAATGTGTCAGTGCCTGCGCATATGTGCACCACACACATCCTGAGGGAATAGGAAAGAGGAGATATAGACCCTTTTAAGTGGGCTAGGGAAGCCCCAAAAACAACAAGAGCGCAGGAATCGACAATATTAAAGCAGAACAGATGAAATACGGGGGAGATATAACACCAAAAAGAATAGCAGAAATCCTAAACGAAATCTCAGAAACCGGCGAACACCCCATGGAAATAAAAGACGGCATACTCACACAACTACAGAAACCAGGAAAACCCAAAGGTCCACCCTCAAACCTACGTCCAATTATCCTACTCTCCACCCTCAGGAAAATCCTGGCAGTATGCTTAATAAAAAGGATAGACGGGAAGATCAATCAACAAATCCCCATTGAACAAGCCGCATACCGGGCAGGCCAAAGAACTACAGAGCACACCTTCGCCTATAAGATCTTGGCAGAGAAGGCAGTAACATCTCAAAATTACCAGCTGAACATATCACACTGATGGATATGTCGAAGGCGTTTGACACCGTAAGGCGAAAAACCCTTCTAGAAGATCTGGAATCAATTCTCAATCCGGCCGAACTACACCTAACAAAAATCCTAATTGACGATGTGAGATTGATAGTGCGCATGGGATCGCAAACATCAGAACCCTTCCCCACAAAGATGGGCGTCCCCCAGGGGGACTGCCTTAGCCCGATACTGTTCACACTGTACCTGGCCAGGGCCCTGGATTGATTGATTTGTGTTTTACAGCACTTTAGCGGCACTAAGTGGCTATCCTGTGCTTCACAGGTTGATAATTTAACAGAGGAATGTGTCAGTGCCCACGCATATGTGCACCACACACATCCTGAGGGGATAGGAAAGAGGAGATATAGACCCTTTTAAGTGGGCTAGGGAAGCCCGCCAGGGCCCTGGAAACAGAAAACACCGAAGACACAACACAGTGAACACTTCTACGGAAGACCACCAAAAGTTGCCAAGATAGAGCTACAAGATCACAATTACAGCTGGCCACAAGAGATAGGAGTTCTGATAAAGCCCAAATACGTTGATGATATCGGATGGGGGGCTGCAAACTGCAAACACAAACTGACAGCAGAGAAAGAAACAGCACCCAAAACTGATAGCCAGGGGTCTGCGAGTAAATGAAACCAAAACCAAAGAATACGAAGTAAAGGCACACGGAGATGAAAGGTGGAAAAAATGCAAAATTTTCGCAAGTCTACTAGATACACAAGAAGACTGCAAAAGAAGGAAACAGCTTTAAACAACGCCCTACTCAAACTACCCTACATGTTTGAAGATAAACACCTAAAACAAGAAACAAAACTACGGGTTTTCAAAGCTTGTGTGGGAAGCATATTCCTATAGAACTCAGAGCTGTGGAAGACAAACAAAACCACCAACAACAGAATCGACTCATACCACAGAAAACTACTGAGGAGAGCCATATACATCAAATGGCCATAGGAAATTTCACACGAGGAGCCCGGGCTTCCCTAGCCCACTTAAAAGGGTCTATTTTTTTTGTTTGTTTGTTTAGTTTTACGTCGGGGGGCCATCAAGGAACTCAGACATTCAAGGTTTCTGGGACATTAAGTCCTTTCTTTTCTTTTTGGACAGGTATTTATATGCTGCTTGCCCGACACAGCAGTGACCGAATCTATGAATGACCGAATCTATGAGATGAGTGAGAGTGAGTAACAGAGGTTTAACGCCATTTAGACAGCTAAGGTCATATTCATGGTGGGAACTATATCACACAATTTCACAGAGGAATGTGTCAGTGCCCACGCATATGTGCACCACACACATCCTGAGGGGATAGGAAAGAGGAGAAATAGACCCTTTTAAGTGGGCTAGGGAGGCCCGTCTATGAGATGAATGACCGAATCTATGTGAAGGGTCGAGGGGGAAAACCGCTACCGGGGCTTTATTCCCCTACTCTTTTCGAAGGATAGCAAGTGTTCTTTTCTTTGCCTGGTCCCATAGGCAGGGCCAGACAAACCACAGCCTTTGATCACCCAGACGTGGTTCACTGAGGGGGAATTCCATGGCAAAAAAACAAGCATGTAAGCCCAGGCCCGCCCATATGGACACCAGCTGCCCACATGCTCACCCCAAGACACATGAAACCCCAAGTTTGTCGCCTTTTACGAATCTGGTATGCCCACTGTTAGTATGGAAGGAGGTTTCTCCTTGTGGACTCCCAATGAAGTTATTCTGCTCCTTCATACCCTCACATGAAGGTCCCCACTCCACAGGGGGATAAAAGGGTCTATTTCTCCTCTTTTCTATCCCCACGAGACGTGTGTGGTGCACATATGCGCGGGCACTGACACATTCCCGTGAATTTGTGTAATGTAGTTCTCCCCATGAATATGACCTTAGCTGTCGAAATGGCGTTAAATATCTATTACTCACTCACTCACACGAGGAGCTATACTGTCAAACAAAGAAAATGGAGTGAAACCATCAGAACGAGGCTACGCTGGTACGGACATGCAGAGAGACTACACGAGCAAACACAGGCAAAACAAGCACTTAAAGAAGCAAGAAGAAAAACAAAGAAACTACGAGGCGGACAAGCATCAACATGGCTCAAAACCCTTGAAAAAGACCTACAGGAAATTAATCTGACATCGGAAGCAGCCAGAGAAAAGGCCCTAGATAGAAAAGAGTGGAGAAGGGTGGTAAACGAAAAACGAGGCACCATGTGCTAATGTACTTTGTGCGTAATAGATGATGATGATTAGTGTGGGTCATGTTAGGAGCAGATAGCAGAAGAGTTTCCCCACATATCAGACTCACATCTCACTCACCCCAAGAGTCCAATAGTCTTTTACTCAGCTCGTAGGTCAGTTGACATTATTTTACTGTGCCGGGCCAGTGAGTCAAGAGATGTGAAAGAATTAATTGTGGGCTGACTCATGCCTGAGCCGAGTCAAATAGTTGAATACAGGAGTGAACCAGAGGTCCAATCATTCACAATAATCATTTTGAGTACCTTTCTTTTCTGTGTGAAGGAATACAGTTCTATTTTTAATTTTCAATTCAGCAGTTCCCCAAGAGTTGGTGTCTCCCAGACAGGATAGTACGTGGGAAGGGCGACCTCCTGTCTATGTTCTACCCAGCACCCCTTTTTTTCAAGAACTTCCTCTATCAGACAGCAGAGCATGCCTATCAGCATCAAAAGTTGTTGGCCATCGGGGAGGCCAATGAGGTGTTGATATGTTTAAATACTTATCAGCCTTCCACAACAAAGTGTATTGGAAGGCGTTCAAACAGCCGGCTCAGCCGAAACTTAAAAGTTAAGCTTCTTCGGGCTAACCTTTGCGCGAGGTGGGCTACACAGGAAGGAGATGCGTGCTGCTTTTGGGCGGCGTTTAGTCCACACCGATTCTGGGGAAGGAACATGACAGGTCTTGGACTTAATGTATATGGGCGTTGCCTGTACCTCTTGCTTCAAAGTAAGTGTTAGTGGCTGTACACCTGGAGCATCTACATGTGAGTGTGTACATGGAAGAATAAGTTTCCTTACTCTTGTGAGGCACGTCTGTCAGTGCCATTCCAACATCCTCCTTTCCATGTACTACTCTCCTCCACCCTCCGTCTATTTCGGGGATCTGCTGTGGCCCCATCCTGGTGGGAGTGAGTGAGTAATAGATGTTTATCGCCATTTCGACAGCTAAGGTCATATTCATGGCGAGAACTACATTACACAATTTCACAGAGGAATGTATCACAAGGGAATGTGTCAGTACCCGCGCATGTGCACCACATACATCTGAGGGGATAGAAATGAGGAGATATAGACCCTTTTAAGTAGGCTAGGGAAGCCCCCATCCTGGTGGGAGGGGCGGCTCAAAGGTAACATGGCCGACTGGGCCCTACTTGGGCCCCGACTGGCCTGAAAACTGGGCCACATTTCGGCAGCCAAAAAGGAGCTAGCCCAACCTGGGCCCCAGCAGGGGCACAAGAGTGCCCTAATCAATACATATAGTATCATATTTCTTTTTTGATTTATTTTGATATATGTTATGGGCTCCCATTGGGCTGGCCCATGATGAGATTTGGGGGCTACCCAAGACTAACTCAAGAGTTTATCCTATATCAGACGAAGGGTGTGACGAACTCAATACTTTGGTTTGGTTTGGTTTGGTTTGGTTGATTTAACCTCCGCTAATAGTAGTTAAAATTTAGCAGAGAGACTATGTTTCATTTCTTTTCTGTTTTTCCCTATTTACTTATAGGGCATTGCCTGATAAGATCAGGCTTCCTTGTTTTTCATATTTTGTCAAAGAGCTTGGCTTCCCGCAGGAAATCAAGAATCTCCTTGTTTCCAGTGCTGTGGAAAACACTGTTCATTGTCGTTGGATTTTTCAGGAATTTCTTCCTGCTTCTCTTGGTTGCCTGACAATGTAGCATGAGATGTTCCACACTCAGCTGAGTGTTGCATGCCTGACATACAGGTGCCACTTCACCTTTCAGAAGGTGACTGTGTGTCAGTTTGGTGTGACCAGTCCTAAGACGGGTCAGTTTCACCTGTTCTGGTCTTGTCAGGTTGTCCTCTATGTATCTTTTGCTGACCGTTGGTCGGATGGTTCGCAGCTTGTTGGCATTTGCAGCGTTCCATCTGCGCTGCCACTTATCCTGAACATGGACTTTAGCCATGGGTAGGACATCTGTGTATGGCATCTGGTCAGCCCCTACGGGCCTCCTCAGAGCATTTTTGGCAGCAGTGTCTGCAGCCTCATTTCCTTCGATTCCTATGTGGCTAGGTACCCAACACATAACCACATCTTTGCTTTTTGTTTTGTTCTCTGTGTATGCTTCCCGGATGGCTCGGATTATAGCGTTTTTTGGATATAGGTCACGTGTGGCTTCCAGACATGGGTGCGAGTCTGAGAAGATGACAAAGTTCTTCATTGTTGAGACCTTGGTCCAATTTAAAGCTTGTAACAGAGCATTTCCTTCAGCGGTGAAGATACTACTTTGTTTGTGAAGCGCTTTCTTCAGGTTCCCAAAGCGGGTGTGGACGGCAAATCCGACTCTATTACCATCTTTGGAACCATCAGTGAAGATCGCTTCGTGGTCACTGTACTTGTTCCTGAGTGCTCTGTATTCTTTCTCAAATACATGATCAGGAGTTTCGGCTTTCTTGTTCTTATCAAGGTCGAGGGTCACCTTTGGTGTCTCCTGCTCCCATGGAGGGGTCTTTGCGGGTTCATCTGTCACAATCCGTTTCATAGGAATCCCAGCCTCCCGGAACAGTGCTCTTGTTCTCACTGCCATCGGTTTGACGACATTTGGTTTTTCTCTGTAGATGTTTTTGTTGTTGAAGATCAACTTGTGAGCTGGATTGGTCGGGTTAGCCCGCACACGTATAGCATACTGTAGTGTGAGCTTCTCCCTGCGCAGGTCCAGTGGTGGGATCCCTGCTTCCACATGGAGGCTGGATGCAGGTGTTGTCCGAAATGCCCCAAGACATAGACGGAGTCCCTGATTCTGAATGGGCTTTAGTCCGTCCAGGTAGGACTTTGGGGCAGAGGCATAGACCATTGACCCATAGTCCAGACGTGACTGAATATACATCTTGTACAAGGTTAGAAGTGTTTCTTTGTCACATCCCCAGTCTGGATGACTGAGGACCTTTAACAGGTTCATTGCCTTTTGGCATTTTCTTCGGAGGTATTCGACATGGGGCCTGAAAGACAGGATCCGGTCAAATACCAGTCCGAGGAACTTTATTTCCTTCTCGACTGTTAGTCGTTTCTCATGGAGGGTGAGGTGAGGTTCTTCCTTGCATCCCCGTCTGCGACAGAAATGCACAGCACAGGTCTTGCTCTCCGAGAACTTGAACCCGTTCATTTGACTCCATTTCTCCAGCTTAGTCAGTGTCTGCTGGAGGCGGCGTTCTATTGTGGGCATGTGTCTTCCTTTGTAGCAGATGACGAAATCATCTACATACAGGCAGCACTGCACATCATCTTGAAGTTGTTTCGTTATGCTGTTGATCTTAATGCAGAACAGGGTCACAGAGAGGATGCAGCCTTGGGGAACACCCATTTCCTGATCCACTTTCTCTGACAGAACCGACCCCAGTCGTACATTGAAAGTCCTGTCCGACAGGAAGTTCTGAATGAACCCTGTTAGTCTGCCCTTTAATCCAATCTCAAGGATGTCTTGCATTATTCCATGCCTCCATGTGGTATCATAGGCCTTCTCCAGATCGAAGAAGATCCCAACCACATGTTCTTTGTTAGCGAACCCATCTCGGATCCAGCTCTCCAGGCTCACTAGGTGGTCTGTCGTGCTGCGTCCTCGACGGAATCCTGCTTGGTGGATTGTAAGCTTCCCCTTGGATTCGAGGAAGTAGACAAGTCTGTTGTTCACCAACCTTTCCATGGTCTTTGCCAGACAACTGGTCATGGCTATGGGCCGATAGCTTGAGGCCAGAGTTGGGTTTTTCCCTGGTTTGGGAATTGGAACCACTGTGGCCTCTGACCAAGAAGGTGGGACTTGATATTTTGCATCAACTCATACAACTTCATTCGTAAAGTTGTTAATTCTTAAACTGCAATGCAATATGTTCTTTCATAAATATTCTTCAACTGAGTAACTAATTCCGACTTAATTGCATAGGCGAAAATATACCCTGCATAAAGACACAGAACCACACATGGGCTAGCCGGGTCAGTGTCAGAAAAAGTGTACGAAACTGGAAAAAGCATGTTTTTTTTCCCTTTATGCAGCCAAAAAATGAAAAATACTTATCAAATCTTGTCTTCCATGATCTAATCTTATAGAGGACATTCTACCCTTTCAGAAAAATATTAATTCGAGTCTGTTGAATTGGGTTACCCAATTGAAGTCTATGACTTTGGGGAGCCTTGTTTTTGTCAACGAAATGTTCCTTCTGGTTGTTTACCAAAGACTTCCTGAAGAAAAGTTCAAAGTGCGATAAATTTTACTGTCAAAGTTAAGGAAATCGATGAAATTTCTTTTGAAATCGAAAGTACCAGTGCTGTTTCAACCAGTACTTGCTCACATGGTTACATTTGGTTAAATTGGCCTTATTTTGATGGAAACAGTACGGCTTGATTCAGTCAATACCGAAATCTTCCGCGTATAAGGCGCGTCTTCTACGCCAAACAAAATGCTGCTGGGTCTTATACGCGGGAGGGACATTGCCTTGAGTTTGGGGTGCGCCTTATATGCGGGTTTTTCCGACTGTGCCGATGACAGCTTGAACTCATAGAGCCAGCAGCGTGGCGGCCCGGTCGATGTAGAGGCGCTTGGCAGGCAATACGCCGACCATGTGCCGATGACAGCTTGAACTCATAAAGCCAGCAGCGCTGACATTCGGTGCAGAAATGAGTTTTCGTCACAGACACCTCGGACGGAAATGAAATTCTGCTCCTGTAATTTTGAAAAGCATCATGTATGCAATATCTATTCTTGGTAGACTATAACACATTGTTGTCCAATGTCCTATTGATTGATTGATTTGTTTAACGTCCTAAGGCCGTAGGCCTCATGGGACTGCCTCATTGGTTATCAGACATTTAGTCCATTCTTTTCTCAAACTTAATTTGCGTGTGTGTGCGCGTGTGAATGTGAGTGTGCGAGTGCGTGTGTTTGGGAGTCTGCTTGTAGCAGTGGGAGTGAGTAAGTAATGGTTGTTTAATGCCAAGCCGACAGCTAAGGTCATATTCATGGTGGAAAAAGTACATTAGACATCACGTCACAAAGGAATACATGTGCCTGTGCCCGTGCATATGGACACCAGACAAATGTAAGAAAGAGGGGACAGGAAAGAGGAGATTCAAGGAACGAATATGTGCCAGTGCCCGCGCATATGGACACCACCCACACTCAGAGAGGATAGAAAAGCAAGACATAGACCCCTTTTAAAGATGGCCTGGGGCTGGGGAGGCCCATGTAGCAGTGGGACAGGCTTGTAGCAGTGAGACACTGCTCGTGGCTCAAGGCCCCTCTTTATCGTGCTGCCTCACCCAGACGATGTGCCGCAGACTGTTGACACATCATCTTTCCAACCTAGCTGCAAGATTACTCTTCCAGCCGGGCCGGAGGATCATTCCCCCAGCCCACCTGACCGATACTTCAGGGAAGGTGTTTCCCCCCCGCTTCAGAGCTTCTCGAACATCTTCACTTCCCTGAGGAAGGTCAGAAGTTCTTTCTTACCAGTGCTGGTAAACACACTGTTCATGGACAAACCTTGAAGGTGCTTGTCCCTACTCCTCTTTGTTGCCTGACATGAGAGCACCAGGTGTTCCATAGTCAGAGGTACTTGACATTGCTGACACATGGGTTGGTTTTCACCCTTCATGAGGTGTCCGTGAGTCAGCAGAGAGTGACCTATCCGAAGACGGGTCAGTCTTGTCGATTCCCTCCTGGTCAGGCCAGTGTGGTCATGCTCTTTGCCAATCAAAGGTTCGATGGCTCTGAGCTTGTTGTTGTGGTCAGAACTCCATCTTTTCTGCCACTCTTTCTTTATGAACTCCTTGGCCATAGGGAGCAGGTCTGAAGAGGGGATGGGAGCCAAGCCGGGTTCCCGGCTCAGGGCTTTCTTAGCTGCATGGTCTGCAGCTTCGTTCCCCTCTATCCCAATGTGGCTGGGGAGCCAACAGAGGGTGACCTCTTTCTGGGCCTGAGTCAGGTGCGAGATAGATTCTTTCATCTGCTGCACCACTGGGTTTCGTGGGTCATGCTGGGAGTCTGAGAGGATCAGATGGTCTTTTGCTTCTGAGGTTTCTACATGGTCTTGTGCAAGGTAGAGGGCATGCAACTCTGCCGAGTAGATAGATGCTTCATCTGGAAGGCATTCTTTGTAAGAGTCTAGGCCTTTTACAGCTGCTGAGGTGGTCCTGTTTGCCATATGAGATCCATCAGTGAAGATGGTCTCATAGACCTTATACTTGTCGCGCAGTTCGTTGAAAGCTGCCTGGAAAGCAGTGCTTGATGTGTTTCCTTTTCTGTGTGGGACTAAGCTGAGGATGATTTCTGGTTGGTACAGTGTCCATGGTGGTCTCTCTGCAATGGTCAGCTCCATGACTTCGTTCAGATCAATGCCTGCTTCTTCCAGTGATTTTGTAACTCTCACTCCAAATGGAGCAAGGAACCACTTTCTCTTGCGGTCATATGCCTCCTGATATGCGGGTGTTTTGAGGAGTGCTGTTGCAGGATTGTTAGAGTTTGCTGCAATTCAAATTGCATATTGGAGAGATAGTTTTTCTTGCCTCAAGAGGAGTGGCAGTTCGTTGGCCTCAACTTTAAGGCTTTTGATGCGAGATGTCCTGAAGGCTCCCAGGCAGATTTGTAAACCTTTGTTTTGAATAGACTCAGCCATTTTAAAGTATGCTCCGTAGATGGATAGGCCATAGTCTATCTGTGAGCAAACTAGGGCCCTGTAGAGCTTTAGCTTTTTGTTTGTTTGTTTAGTTTAACGTCCGGGGGCCATCAAGGAAAGTGTGGCTTGTTCTCCTCCCCAGGATGGGTGTGCCACTACTCTTAGCAGGTTGAGGGCTTTCTTGCGCAGGTATTCTATATGCTCTTTGAAGCACAACTTCCGGTCTAGGACCAAACCAAGAAACTTGGTTCTTTGAACGACTGAAATGCGCTGAGAATTGTCTTTGTCCATGTATATGTCTGGTTCTCGTTCTGGGGTGGAATGGTAATGGAAGTGCATGATGGAGGTTTTGTTCTTGGAGAACTTGAAGCCATTCTTGTCAGCCCACTCCATCAGTTTCGTTACACATAGTTGTAGCTTCCTCTCGATGGTCTGGATGCTTCTACCACGGAAGGTGATGAGGAAGTCATCCACGTATAATGTCCGACAAACATCTGATGGCAGAGCTTTGATGATTTCATTTATTTTAAGGAAGGAATAGGGTCACTGACAGGATGCCTCCTTGTGGGACTCCTGACTCTTAGTTGAAGAAGTCGGAAAAGGTGTTATTGACCCTCACTTTGAATCCCCTATTGGACAGGTATTTCTGAATGAATCGTGGGAGTTGGCCTGTCAGGCCATTCTTCTTTAGGTCTTTCAATATCCCATACTGCCAGGTAGTGTCATAGGCCTTTTCAAGATCAAAGAAGATGGCGACCACTTGTTGGTTCTTTATGAAAGCATCTCTTATATATGTTTCAAGGCTGGCTAATGCATCCAGTGTCGATCTTCCCTTACGAAACCCACATTGGTAAGGATTGAGGATGTTCTCGCTTTCAAGATACCAGACTGGTCGATTGATTGATTGATTTGTGCTTTACAGCACTTTAGCGGCACTAAGTGGCTATCCCGTGCTTCACAGGTTGATAATTTAACAGAGGAATGTGTCAGTGCCCGCGCATATGTGCACCACACACATACCAGACTAGTCGAGCATTGACCATTCTCTCCATGGTCTTGCAGATACAGCTTGTAAGAGCTATAGGACGATAGTTCCTGGGATTTGATAGATCTTTTTCGGGTTTGGGAAATGGGAGAACTGTTGCCTCTCGCCAATGTTCTGGGAAGTTGCCTGTCTCCCATATGTGGTTCATGATGCCTAAGAGGCAGTCCTGGGAGGCCTCTGGTAGTTTTGTCAGAAATTCATAGGGGACGTCATCAGTTCCTGCTGCAGAGCTATTTTGGTATTGCTTAGCGCAGACTTTAGTTCATTGTAGGGATGGTTATTATTGTCACCGAATATAATGGGGACTCTTTCCTCAACCTCTCTGACGTGACTGAAGTGAGGAGTTCCTCCATTGTGGGATATTTCTTCAATGGTGAGTCCAATGAGGTCTGCTACTGTTTTAGTGTCTGTAATGTCTCAGCCATTGGATTTAAGATGTTGAATTTGGGGACTGTCATTTTTCCCCTTCATTCTTCTGATCATATTCTAGATCTTGGTGATTGGAGTGTTGTTGTTAATTTTTGAGACAAAGTCTCTCCAGGAGTCTTTCATAGCTTGGCGGAAAGTTCTTCGGGCATGTGCCTTAGATTTCTTCCAAGCAACGAGGTTGGGGACAATCATGTTGTTCTGGAATACTCTTTGTGCATCACGCCGCTTCATCTTGGCTTCCCTGCAAACTTCATTGAACCAGGGCTTGTCTTGTTTCTTTTCTTTCCCGGATGTTTTGGGAATGCTCCTGGTTGCTATGGTTTGGAGGCGGGTGGTAAAGCTCTCCATTGGGTCTTGTTCCCGCAGGAAGCGGTCTAGATTAAGCTCTTCACTGCAGAGGTTCTTGAATGTCTCCCAATCTGCTTTGTATAGTTTCCACCTCGGGATCTTGCTTAGGAGGCCTTGGTGGTCGTCATTTATAAGGATTGGGCAGTGGTCACTATCGTGAAGGTCATCTGCTGTATCCCAGGAAAAGTCTGTGAATAAGTAAGGTGAACAAAGGGTGATATCTATGTGCGTCCAGGTCTTGGAGTGAGTGAGTGAGTAATAGATGTTTAACGCCATTTCGACAGCTAAGGTCATATTCATGGCGAGAACTAAATTACACAATTTCACAGAGGAATGTGTCGGTTCCTGCGCATATGTGCACCACACACATCCTGAGGGGATAGGAAAGAGGAGAAATAGACCCTTTTAAGTGGGCTAGGGAAGCCCGCCAGGTCTTGGAAGGGGCACTTTTATAGGTCGGGCGGCCATCATTCAGTAGACAAAGGTCTTGCCTATCCATGAGACTTTCGATTATTTTACCTTTACGATCCGTTTGGGGGCTGCCCCAGATGGCGTTGTGAGCGTTAAGATCCCCCAAAAGGAAGAAAGGAAGAAAGGAGGTATGGTGGGTGGGGTTTCTCTCATTTGCTTTGACTCTGATGGCATATTGCAGGGACAGCTTGCTCCGTCGCAGATCCAGTGGTGGAACCCCTATCTCAATGCAGAGACTACTTGCTGGTGATGATCTGAATGCTCCCATGCAGAGCCGTAGGCCCTGGTTTTGGAAAGGTTTTAGCCAATCCAAGTAGGACCTTGCAGCTGATGCATACACCACCGATCCATAGTCCAGGCGAGACTGGATATACATCCGATACAGAGTCAGCAGAATCTCCCGGTCTGCTCCCCAGTCTGAGTGGGAAAGCATCTTCAGGAGGGTTATGGCCTTCTGGCATTTTTTCGGGAGGTATTCGATATGGGGTTTGAAAGCGAGAATGCTATCAAACACGAGTCCAAGGAATTTGACCTCCTTTTCTACCTTTAGTGCGTTCCCGTGCAGTGTGAGGGCAGGAGCTTCCTTGCATCCTCGTCTACGACAGAAGTGCACACAGGATGTTTTTGTTTCAGAGAATTTGAAGCCATTTTCCAGGCTCCAAGTCTCTAGGTGGTAAAGGGTTTGCTGTAATCTCCTTTCTACCGTTGCCATGGAGGTGGCCCGATAGCAGATGACAAAGTCATCCACCTAGAGGCAGCACTCAACATTGTGGGCAAGGGTTTTCGCTATTTCGTTGATTTTAATGCCGAAAAGGGTCACTGAGAGGACGCAGCCCTGGGGGACTCCAGTTTCTTGGTAAACTGTCTTGGAGTGTGTGGCACCAAGTCGAACATTAAATGTTCTGTTTGCGATTGATTGATTTGTTTAACGTCCTAAGGCCGTAGGCCTCATGGGACTGCCTCATTGGTTATCAGACATTTAGTCCATTCTTTTCTCAAACTTAATTTGCGCGTGTGTGTGTGTGCGAGTGTGCGCGTGCATGTGTTTGGGAGTCTGCTTGTAGCAGTGGGACACGGCTCGTAGCAGTGAGACACTGCTCGTGGCTCAAGGCCCCTCTTTATCGTGCTGCCTCACCCAGACGCTGTGCCGCAGACTGTTGACACATCATCTGACCGGTCCATTATCCTGACACCGGCCGGACAGTCGTGGTTCTATACCAATCGGGTCAGCTTACCACGGACTGACGAGCATAGAGAGCCACTTTCCAACCTGGCTGCAAGATTACTCTTCCAGCCGGGCCGGAGGATCATTCCCCAGCCCACCTGACAGATACTTGAGGGGAGGTGTTTCCCCCCCGCTTCAGAGCTTCTCGAACATCTTCACTTCCCTGAGGAAGGTCAGAAGTTCTTTCTTACCAGTGCTGGTAAAGACACTGTTCATGGACAAACCATGAAGATGCTTGTCCCTACTCCTCTTTGTTGCCTGCCATGAGAGCACCAGGTGTTCCATAGTCAGAGGTACTTGACATTGCTGACATGTGGGTTGGTTTTCACCCTTCATGAGGTGTCCGTGAGTCAGCAGAGAGTGACCTATCCGAAGACGGGTCAGTCTTGTCGATTCCCTCCTGGTCAGGCCAGTGTGGTCATGCTCTTTGCCAATCGAAGGTTCGATGGCTCTGAGTTTGTTGTTGTGGTCAGAACTCCATCTTTTCTGCCACTCTTTTTTTATGAACTCCTTGGCCATAGGGAGCAGGTCTGAAGAGGGGATGGGAGCCAAGCCGGGTTCCCGGCTCAGGGCTTTCTTAGCTGCATGGTCTGCAGCTTCGTTCCCCTCTATCCCAATGTGGCTGGGGAGCCAACAGAGGGTGACCTCTTTCTGGGCCTGAGTCAGGTGCGAGATAGATTCTTTCATCTGCTGCACCACTGGGTTTCGTGGGTCATGCTGGCATAGAGTTTGCAGGCATGACTTCGAGTCAGAGAATATGATGAAGGCATTGCGCGTAGACACCTTCATCCACTCCAGTGCACTTAGGAGGGCATGCGCTTCTGCAGTGAAGATGCTGCTCCTTCCATGTAGTGCTCCTTTCCGTACTCCGAAGGGTGTACAAGCCGCAAAGCCTACTCGGTTTCCGTCCTTGGAGCCATCAGTGTACACCTCAGTATACATTTGATGGTGATGGCATACTTCTGCCAATTTCTCCAAGTACACCTTGTTTTCAGTTTCGCTTTTCTTGTGTTTGCTCAGGTCAAAAAGGATCTTGGCTTCTGCCTGTTCCCAAGGAGGGGACTTGGCAGGTCCTTCCTTCATGACCTTTGTGATGGGAATTCGGGCCTCTCTGATGAGGGTTCTCACCCTTACTGAGAAAGGCTTTGCCACGTTCTTGTTTCTATGAAAGACACTGTGGTCCTCGTAGAAGATGGTATCGTGGGTGGGGTTTCTCTCATTTGCCTTGACTCTGATGGCGTATTGCAGGGACAGCTTGATTCGTCGCAGATCCAGTGGTGGAACCCCTGCCTCAACGCACAGACTACTTGCCGGTGACGATGGGAATGCTCCCATGCAGAGCCGTAGGCCCTGGTTTTGGATAGGTTTTAGCCAATCCAAGTAGGACCTTGCAGCTGATGCATACACCACCGATCCATAGTCCAGGCGAGACTGGATATACGTCCGAAACAGAGTCAGCAGAATCTCCCGGTCCGCTCCCCAGTCTGAGTGGGAAAGCATCTTCAGGAGGTTCATGGCCTTCTGGCATTTCTTCTGGAGGTATTCGATATGGGGTTTGAAAGCGAGAATGCTATCAAACACGAGTCCAAGGCATTTGACCTCCTTTTCTACCTTTAATGCGTTCCCGTGCAGTGTGAGGGCAGGAGCTTCCTTGCATCCTCGTCTAAGACAGAAATGCACACAGGATGTTTTTGTTTCAGAGAATTTGAAGCCATTTTCCAGGCTCCAAGTCTCTAGGTGGTAAAGGGTTTGCTGTAATCTTCTTTCGACCGTTGCCATGGAGGTGCCCCGATAGCAGATGACAAAGTCATCCACGTAGAGGCAGCACTCAACATTGTGGGCAAGGGTTTTCGCTATTTCGTTGATTTTAATGCCGAAAAGGGTCACTGAGAGGACGCAGCCCTGGGGGACTCCAGTTTCTTGGTCAACTCTCTTGGAGTGTGTGGCACCAAGTCGGACATTAAATGTTCTGTTTGCGAGGAAGCCTTCCACGAATTGTGGCAGTCTGCCTCGCAGTCCCATTTTTTCCATGTCTTGGAGAATGCCAAATTTCCATGTTGTGTCGTAAGCCTTTTCAAGGTCAAAAAATACAGCAACAACATGTTCTTTGTTGGCGAATCCTTTCCGGATAAAACTCTCGAGACGGACTAGGTGGTCAGTTGTACTGCGACCTTTTCTGAATCCAGACTGGTACTGGGTTAGAAGATCATTCGACTCCAGGTACCATACCAGTCTGTTGTTGACCATCCTTTCCATTGTCTTGGCCAGACAGCTGGTCATAGCAATGGGTCTGTAGCTCGAGGGCATAGATGGATCCTTTCCAGGTTTTGGAATCGGTACAACTAAGGCCTCCGACCAGGATGATGGGTATTGACCGGTGGTCCAGGTGTTGTTAAAGATTTCTAGGAGCAAACTCAGTTGGTGCTCTGGCAGATGCTTTAACATCTGGTAATGAATCTCATCAGGGCCTGGAGATGAGTCTTTTGCCTGCTCGAGAGCATGGTGTAACTCAGCCATTGTGAACAGCTTGTTGTATGCTTCCATGTTGTCAGAGTGCAGGTTTAATGGGTTCATCTCCTCCCTTTCTTTATGTTGGCGGAATTCCTCTCGGTAGTTGGCACTGGACGAGACTTTGCTGAAGTGATCAGCAAGAGAATCCACAATCTCTTGTGTCGTCTCCAAAGTCTCATCACCAACCTTGATGTGGGTTGCTGCGGGAGTTGGTTTTCCATTGAGCTTCTTCACCTTTTGATATACCCTTTTCAGGGGGGTGGAGGTGTCGATAGTGTTGACATACTCACGGAATGACTCACGCTTCACGTTGTTGTACACCAGTTTGGTTCTGGCTTGTTCTTGGTAATATGCTAGCATATTTCCCAAGTTCATGTTGCTCTCAAACTTCCTCAGTGCCTTCCTTCTGAGTCTTCGTGACTCGCGGCACTCATCGTTAAACCAGTACGCCGGTTTGGCACGAGGTTGTTTGGAGGTTTTCGGGATGCACATAGCACTCACCTCCCTGAGGGTTTCTGTGAAGTACTGTGTCGGGTCGTTTTTCTCTTTGACCAGTTCCCAGGGTAAGAAGGACCTACTACAGGTGTCCTGGAATTGCTCCCAATCCGCCTTATAAGTCTTCCAACGTTCTGGTTGGTCTTCATGAGAGTTTGCCTTGATGGTGCTGAGTATCACCGGAAAGTGGTCGCTTCCCAGGGGGTCTGCATGCACTCTCCAGTTATAGTCACCATCGATATCTGGATGACAGATTGTAAGGTCTAAGGCTGATTTTCTGCCTGATCTACAGAGAAAGGTTGGAGTCCCTGTGTTGAGTAAACATAGTGACTTTTTATCGAGAAGATTCTCAATAGTCCGACCTCTTCTGTTTGTGCGGTGTGAACCCCAAATTGTGCTGTGAGCATTGAAGTCACCAAGCAGAATGTATGGGGGAGGCAGTTGTTCCACTAGCGATGTTAGTTGCTCGTATGTGACTCTCTCATTAGGTGGTAGATAGAGAGAGCACAGTGTGACAGAGGTGTTGATCGTCACTCGGGCTGCAACTGCCTGTAGATCCGTATTTAGTCTTATTTCGGTTTGGGGGTATGACTTGTTTATCATGAGAGCTACTGATCCTGATGCCTGGTTGGGATCTGGGATTTTGTTGTAGCTCTTGTAATTTGCAAGTCTAGGTATTTGACCTGGTATGGTCACTTTCAACTCCTGGAGGCTCAGAGCAACTGGGTTGAGGTCTGCCACCAAGATGGGCAGTTCTGCTCTGTTTGCTCTGATTCCTCTACAGTTCCATTGGATTATATTACACCTAACGTTCGCCATATTGGGGTTAGGTGTGTCTATCAGAGGCCATAGCACAGCTTTTGGCCCTTGCCTTGCTCCTAGACCTCGAGGACACAGGACTGTCACGGTCCCAGGTCCGGTCTATCTTGAAGTGAGGAGCCTTCCCTCCAGTCACCTCAGAGTCTGCTTTTTCGGAGGAGAGAATGGTGTTATTCCCCATCTCATCCTCCAGTGCAACTCTCTGGGAGGCCGGAGTATCCACCACCCCCGCGGTGGAAGTGGAAGGTGAAGATTCCGCTTCCTTGTCAGGAGAACGGGGTTCTTCCTCACCCTCAGAGCTGGATTCTGCAGGCTCCACCTTGGTGGAAGACAGGTCTCCAGAAGGGAGCTCCTGGACGGGTGGATCCGCCTCTGGCTGAACATTACCTTCTTCAGAGAGGGGGCCAACTAAGGCCTGTTTCTCAACTGTCTCCTGCACTGGAGCCTCTGTAGAAGCTTCCATGGTTTTGGTATTGTTTGTCTTTTTCTTCTTTTTCTTCTTTCTCTTCTTTTTGCCAGCTTCTTTTCCATCCGGGGAGGTTGGTTCCCTGGCGGGTCTTGTAGGGGCTAGTTTCGTTGCCTCCTTCCTGGCTTCTCTTTCATTTTTCTTGTTGCCAGCTTTAGCAGTTGGTTTTTTGGTTTTAACTGAGCCAGTCTTTTCCACGACCGGCCCTTTTGGGTTGGCCTTGGATGTCCCCTGGCTGACTTTTTCCTCAGGTTTGTTACTTTGGGTAGGTGCTTTGGAGGCTGCGCCAGCATAGGCAGAGGTCCTCGATGCCCTGACCAAGTTCCTGGCCTCAGGAATGGAAATTTTCCTGGAAGCTCGGACTGCCAGGACCTTCTTCTCCTCAGCAAACCGTGGGCAATCCTTCGCGAACGAAGGGTGTTCCCCCTTGCAGTTTACACAGCAAGGTTTTTGCCCACGGCAGTCTTGTAGTGTGTGGCCCTGTTTGCCACATCTACCACAGACAGCCTTCCCTCTGCATCTCTTACCGGTGTGGCCAAAGCGGTGGCACTTGTAGCATCTCATCGGAGATGGGATGTAGGCCTCCACATCGACCACCCGGTAAGCGCATCTAATTTTATCAGGTGGGGTGGGATGGTCAAAGGTCAGGATGTATGTCGCTGTCTCCATAACCTTTCCACCCTTACTCTTGATTTTTATTTGGTGAACATCTGTCACACCTTGTGGTCTCATCTCCACCTTGATCTCCTCTATAGGGGTCCATAGCAGATCCTTCCACTTGATAACCCCCTTTGAAGAGTTCAGGGATCTGTGAGGCGAGACCCTGACTTTTTTGTCAGCAATGCTGGACAGCTGCATGAGGGAGCGGGCCTGGTATTCCCACTCAACCTCAATGAAGACAGTGCCACTTTTGGTTTTGGACAGGTGTTTCACGTTTCCACCTGCTGACTTCGACACGGCTTTCCCTATGACAAAGGGAGATACCCTTGTCAAGTTCCCACCGCTTGCGGCCTCTATTACAAGGAACCGAGGCCAGTTCCTTACATTATAGGGCCAGTTTTCGTTTTCTTTTCCATTTTCTGTCTCGTTTTCCGGGTCGTCGTCTTTGGTTCTGTCCTTTTTCTCTCTTTCCCTTCCTCCTTCCGCTGGCGTATACCCATCAACCGCGGAATGCTGATGGGTTTTGGTGAGGAGTACGCGATGTTTAGGGCTCCTTTTATCGCCCCTTCCCCAGTCCAGGGGTGAGCAGCGCTAGTCCTAGAGAAGACCTGCTCAGTTACTCAGGGGGTTCACACTGTTAGGGCTTCACAGCATGCCGGTACTCCGGAAGCGCCGAGGTCCACTGGTACTCCTCCTTTTCAGTGGACAACGACGTACAATCCCCCAAGCCTGCGTGTGCAGCTAAACACTAACATCTGACGGCACAACCTTACCCGATGCCACCGTGTTTATACCATCGCCACGACTTTCATCTGCGGTCGTTGGGGTGTCATTGAGTGACCTTCATCCGACCTTCACCAAAATGGATAACAGCTAGGCCCCTGTTATCCTATGGTTCTGGGTGCAGATAGCCCAGTTCGCCCGTTGACCGTTGGGGTGTCAGAGAGTGACCCTCATCCGCTCATGACCGTTGGGAATGCAGCATCATCCATTTCAGAATTATGCGAGAGCATTCCTCATCCGCTCATGGACACAGGCAGTCCATTGCCATTTGGTCCGCGACTGCTTGCGCAGCTGGTCTACATATCCGAAGACCGTTCCACTATCCGCCACCTGTGGACGCGCTCGATGCGGGTGGCATACCCGACACGAGGAAGCCTTCCACGAATTGTGGCAGTCTGCCTCGCAGCCCCATTCTTTTCATGTCTTGGAGAATGCCAATTTCCATGTTGTGTCATAAGCCTTTTCAAGGTAAAAAAATACAGCAACAACATGTTCTTTGTTGGCGAATCCTTTCCGGATAAAACTCTCAAGACAGACTAGGTGGTCAGTTGTAGTCAGGATAGAGTAATTATGTGGGATGTAGAGGAATATGTAGCAGATCAGGTAGGATAAGTCATAAGTATATAGCACTGCGGTTGAGTGATAATAGGTCCTTATTGCAATCATTGCAAGTATGTGAGTCGAGACCCCCCTACCCCCCCAAGTTAGAGATCACTTATATAAAGATGGGACATTTTTAGATCCCGCCCTTCCTTTTTAAGAAACTACACCTTAAACTAAATTGCTGAAATTACACCTCAATTATATTACTGATTGTTACATAATAATGTAAAAATATTAATTTTCCTTCTCTACATAGGCGGAAGCATGGCAGCTGAATATGACACGTTAGTCATCTTGGAGGAGCATTATGCAGTGGTTGAGTTAGCCATCAGCCAAGTGGCGCCGCCTACTGTGAAAACCAAACATCTCAAACAGTATACACTCTCGGATATAGCCGATTGGATTGTGGATGAAAATAATATAGACAGCCTCCCCAACAAATCCATCTACATCATGGCGGGTATTGAAAACATTATGGACACATCACAAAAGAGCGAGTTAAAACCCAAATATTGTAATATTGCTGAACACTTTGATGGCAAATGCAGATACATTGCAGAAGTCCAGCACATGACCAGCAGGGTAGAAGATGTATACCCACACCTGTTAGTTAGTTAGTTAGTGTTTTACGGCACGTCAGCTACTGGTGATGGCTATTTGTGCCTAAAGGTTTTATGGAAGAAAGTTTCTACTGTTTAAATTTGACTGTAGTATCCCAGGTTCTTGACATATGCAAGTATTGTATCCGGTCTGCAGGTATCAAATAACTCTTTCAGTGTTGTACATTGATGGTATTGTGCCCTCATGGGGCACTGGCTACATTCCACAAGGAAATGTTCCACCGTCAGGTGTTTTTGACACCTGTTGCAAAGCGGTCTGGGTTCTCTCTTCATCAGGTGTGAATGCGTTAGTCTGGTGTGGCCTATTCTTAGTCTGTTCATGACAATTTCTTCTCTTCTGCTCTTGCATTTGGCTTTCTTGGTTGTGCCTATCTTGGGCTGTATTTTGTAGAGTTTATTGTCTCTTTCAGCGTCCCATGACTCTTGCCACTTTTGGTGGATGTATTTCCTGATTTTCCGTTTGAGGTCCTCTGATGGTAGAGGCATATCTATTGGAACTTGATTTGTTGCATCCTTGGCAGCAACGTCTGCTAGGTCATTGCCACTGGACATAATACCTTGTCCACTGATTATAGTGAGTGAGTGAGTGAGTAATAGATGTTTAACGCCATTTCGACAGCTAAGGTCATATTCATGGCGAGAACTACTAATTTCACAGGGGAATGTGTCAGTGCCCGTGCATATGTGCACCACACACATCCCGAGGGGATAGGAAAGAGGAGAAATAGACCCTGTTAAGTGGGCTAGGGAAGCCCTCCACTGATTATAAAAGACCTGGCCAGGATTTTGGTTTGGTTTGGTTTGGTTGATTTTACCTCCACTAATAGTAATTAAAAGTTAGCAGAGAGACTATGTTTTGATTCTTTCCTATTTTCCCCTACTTATCATAGGGCAATGCCTAACTGCTTAAGGCTTCTTTATATTTCATATTTTGCAAAAGAGCTTGGTTTCCCGCAGGAAATCAAGAATCTCCTTGTTTCCAGTGCTGTGGAAAACACTGTTCATTGTCGTTGGATTTTTCAGGAATTTCTTCCTGCTTCTCTTGGTTGCCTGACAATGTAGCATGAGATGTTTCACACTCAGCTGAGTGTTGCATGCCTGACATACAGGTGCCACTTCACCTTTCAGAAGGTGACTGTGTGTCAGTTTGGTGTGACCAGTCCTTAGACGGGTCAGTTTTACCTGTTCCGATCTTGTCAGGTTTTCTTCTGTAAAACTTTTGCCGACTGTTGGTCGGATGGTTCGCAGCTTGCTGGCATTCGCAGCGTTCCATCTGCGCTGCCATTTTTCCTGAACATGGAATTTTTGCCATGGGTAGGACATCTGTGTATGGCATTTGGTCGGCCCCTACAGGCCTCCTCAGAGCACTTTTTGCAGCAGTGTCTGCAGCCTCATTTCCTTCGATTCCTATGTGGCTTGGCACCCAACACATAACCACATCTTTACTTTTTGTCTTGTTTTCTGTGTACGCTTCCCGGATGGCTCGGATTACAGCATTTTTGGGATATTTTTTGTTTTGTTTTAATGATCTTTATTGCCAATAAAGTATGTTACCGTTACAAGATAGCACTTGCTTCTTTGCATGAAAGTCATGGTTTCAATGATTGTTACAGTTATTCTTTACTAGTAAGATATATAAGTACATTCGCAGTGATAAAGTAACAATATAACAAGCAGAAGCTTCATCAAGTCTTCCGTTTGAGTTCATGTAAGGTTAGATAATAAAGAAAACAGTAGAAATTAGACATAATAGTTATTAAGGGTAATTTCATGTGGCAAAAAGAAAGCTACGGACCTAATCCCCACTAGATAAGTGTTATGGGTTGATCCTTCTGGTCCTAGCTATTTAATCGTTTTACTAAAGTAGGAAACTAGACACTAGATAAAAGATACATTAGAAATTTATAGGGTAAGGGAGAAAATCAGTGGAAGAATAGGTAGGCTTGCAATAATCTGTTATATGTTAAGTATAGGGTAGAAGGGATTTAAGGTATGTTCTAGTATCCTTTTTAAATTCTTCCAAAGTTTCAGCTTTCCTTCTACCACATGATAGAGCATTCCATGTTATGGCACCATGAAACTCCACACTTCTACTATAAGAAAGACAGTTTGGGGTAATTGTTTTACATAAGGGAGCATCATGTTGTCTGGTTTGGAGCCTTTGTATTATTTTATAATCCATAGAGTGAGTGAGTAATAGATGTTTAACGCCATTTCGACAGCTGAGGTCATATTCATGGCGAGAACTGCATTACACAATTTCACAGAGGAATGTGTCAGTGCCCACGCATATGTGCACCACACACATCCCTATAATCCATAGATCTCGAACGGCTATACATATAGTTTATAGTGTGAGCAAATCTTCTGTCCATTAATTTATTACAGCCAGTAATATTATGTATAAAGTTTGTATTTGTAATATGTGGTACTTTCAGACAGATCTTCAAACATCTATTTTGAGCATATTGTAGTGGATCCAAGTATTTACCATAAGTTGTTGAAAAACAAATATCTGCATAATCCATATAAGGAAGTATCGTGGTTTTATAAATTTTCACTGATAAATTGACATCTAGATATTTTCTTAGTAAGCACAGTTTATATGTTTTATAGGCAATAGTTTTGGTCTGGTTTTTTAGGTGATATTTGTAAGAGAGGAGAGGGTCCAGGGTCACACCGAGATACTTATAACTTGGGACAATTTGCAGTAATTGGTTGTTCATGGAAATATTTGCTTCCAAAGTTTTTAGTTTCTGATTTGATGAGGTAAATAACATGATTTTTGTTTTCGTAATGTTAATTGACAATTTGTTTTGAATACACCAAGTATAGTAGTTTTCAAGGTCATATTGTAATTCCATTTTAGCTTGATAAAAGCTATTGTGAGATGAGTAAATCACTGTGTCATCTGCATAGAGCCTAATATTGCATGTCTTGATACATTTAATTACATCATTTACATATATTAAAAATAATAAGGGACCCAATATAGAACCTTGAGGTACTCCACAAGTTATATTTTCCAGCTCAGAACTCAAACCATTTGCATATACCAATTGTTGTCTGTTGGGTAGATAATTTTTGAACCAGTGATAGTTATCCGAACGGATTCCATAGTGGTGTAGTTTAATTAAAAGAACTGAATGGTCCACTGTATCGAAAGCCTTTCTGAGATCAATGAAGGCAGAGATAGTAGAATTCCCAACATTTAATTCCCTTTTAATATCATCTGTAAATTTCGATAGTGTATCCACTGTGCTATATCCTGCACGAAAGCCACCCTGCTTAGGGGTCAGGATATTTTCTTTAACCAGAAATCCATATACTCTATTATGTACAATTTTCTCTAGTAGTTTACATGGTAGCGGTAAGAGAGAAATGGGTCTATAATTATTTACAAGTTTTGTATCACCTGACTTTGGGATGGGGGTTACTTTTGATAATTTCCATGAGTATGGTACAGTGTTTGTCAGGAAAGATAGGTTAAATATTTTTACGAGTCTTTCAGGTGAATGTTTAAACACCGTTTTCAGAACCTTGGTTGAAATATTATCAATTGCTGAGGATTTTATTGTATTTATATCGTGAATCAATTTGGAAACTTCTTGTACATTAGTGGTAAAAGGTTCAATTGAGTTTAGACAGGTGTTGTCGTAAGATTTCCAGGGGATATAGAGGTCTTTTGCAAGTAAGGGACCAATCTGTGTGAAGTAGTTGTTTATAAAATTTGGAACTTGATCAGCAGGGATGGGGGTATTATTATTTTCATGGTCTACTAGGTTAATCGTTTGTCTCGTTTTAGGATGTCCAGGTATAAGGTTATTAATAGTTCGCCAAAATTTTCTGTGATCATTTTTGTATTCTTCAATTTGTTCTTTAAAGAAATTTCTTCTAGCTTTATTAATTATTTTGTTTGTCTTATTTCTACAGGTTGAGGCTTGTATCCATTTGCGTTCATCTAAAGATTTTCTGGCAGACCAGAGTAGTTTGTTTTTGTCTCTTATGGATTCGTATACGTGTTGGTCATCCAAGGATCTCTATGTTTTTTTACAAGGAATTTGTGTAAAGGACAAAATCTGTCTAACATATTTCTTATTGCATTTTCCATTTCATTCCAGGCAGTATTTACATTTTGTGTATTATCAAAGGTTGACCAGTCATACGCATCAAATTCACTTAATAATAACTCATCAGGTAGTTTTGAATAAGATCTACCTTCAATGTAGGTAAGTTCTTCATTGGGTTTCCATTTCTTTCTTATGAGAAATATGGGGAGATGGTCTGAGATGAAATTATTTGTAATTCCAGTAGTTATAAAATTTGGACGTATATTAGTGAAAATGAGATCCAAGGTTGCATTTTTCCTTGTGGGATTATTAATTTCTTGTTTAAGACCAAACCCTTTTAGTCTATTTAAAAGATTATTTACCATATCGGAATCCTCATGTACATTGAAGTTCATATCACCCATACAAATAATCTCAGTGTTATTTTTGTTTTCAATTTGAGAGATTACATCAGTTAAAGAGTCAATAAAGGTAGCTTGGTTGCCATCCGGTGGTCTATACACATTAAACAAGATGATTTGTTTCATATGCTGTTTTGATATTACAATATTTTGTATTTCAATGTTTTCATCAGATATATTGAGATGTGAATACATTTGATAATCATGGGTCAAAGAGTTTTTAATGTATAGAGCAACCCCACCTCCAGTCTTTATATTCCCTTTTTCATTTAGCACTTGTCTATCTAATCTATATCTTACATAACCTGCTAGCTGACCACTACTTTCATCGTCCTCACTTTTAAACCAAGTTTCAGAGAAGGAATATATATCCAAGTCTGCAGGATACAATTCTGCACAAATAGAAGCATAATTTGAATTTATACTTCTAGCATTAAGATGTAGTAGTCTGAGGCCTCTGGTGCCATGTAACTGGTTAACTGAGTTGTATTGCATACATAATGCTCATGCAGAGTACATCTACATGTGCATATCCCATAGTAAAACTTATATCAAATCCTATATTTAGGATTTTTCTCCCGAACCCTTTGTAATAAGTGTACATAATCTTCATCCCGAGGGCATAGGCCTTTGTGCCGCCCCATAACATGGATGAATAGGTCATTCAGTTAAAGTTAGAAACGCATTTTGACAGACTAGCAGATACATAACCAGCCTTGTGTTGATAATTTTATACTCTAATTTACAAATCGAAACAATTCCATATATATAACAATTTTTTTATAGGTTAAGTCTTTATATTTAATTTTCATTGTCTCTTGCTTTTTGTAGTCTGATTTCTTCTGCAGTTGGTAGTGGTCTTTCTCCTGTGATAGTGTATCTAAATTTCATCAGCAGCTCACCCAGCTTGTTTCCATGTCCACTTAAGGCTATGTTGTCGATAGTTATTTCTTCTTTCTGACCTAGGTGATGGCCTGTACCATATACTTTATGTGGGGTGGCTTCATACAGATATTTACCACGGCTGTTGGTTAGGATATCCTTGAGATGAGGATGTTCAAACTTGTGTCAGTAGACCGTTATGGGTATTATACTTATCATATTTATTTTTCACCTTGACTCTACCATGTAACCCAGTGTCCGAGTCTACCCACAAGCCAAACCATACCAAAGACCAAAGGCTGGCGGTGTCAACTGCACTCAGTGACCCCGCCTCCTCCCACTGGAGGATACGCCGTCAATCACAAGCAGCTCGCTGCATGCTGGAAATTCCTAGCAGACAATGTTTAGACCAAACTCCTCCTGCTGGAAGCCCATTGATCATGAGCAGCTCACAGCATACCGGGAGTTCCCAGCAGCTATATTTAGAACCATACTGAACTCCGTGAACCCCAGTGCTATGTTTAGGATCCCTCCTACATACCTGCACTGGAGTTCCCCAGTTACTATTTTTAGCTCACCTGATACTATTTTTAGGATGAGGTGGGTGAGCGGCTCCCACTATAAATGCCTGTAGAGGGAGCAGCTCACTCATCTTTCCACCTTCATACTTCATACCTCACACATTCACGTGAGACCAAGGCCCCTTGGCTCAAGGGCTAGGCTTGGACACTGTTGGGCACCTTTATACTGTATCACCATCTATACCTCGTGGACTTCTATGAATAAAGTGGATATCAAACTGGATTCCTGATTCGTCTGTATTCATCCTTATTCATCATTTACGGACTCGTTGACAATGGTGGAAAACCCTCACGTATCATCCCACAAATTACCACCTCTCATGAGCCATGGACAACAGTGAGACCCTACCAAAGGAGCCAGCCCCACAACGTATCCCTACATCTCAAGACAGAGATCAGCAAGAAGCCACAAGTACACAGCACACCGCCCCGATAGACTCCTCGCCAGACGCGCTCCAGCTGGACCCAGTGCTGCCAGCCCATAGACGCACAAATAAACAAACACCTGTGAGTTCAAACACCTTACATTTTTCGTCTACCATAGTGGACACCAACACAGGTGCACCTACCAGTACACCAGCAGGAGCCCCACCACCAGGTTTAAACCTCACCCTACCTGGCTATTCACCCTCAGAATCACCACCCCTAAGATTAGGTGGTCTTCAAAGTACCACATACAGCACGCCCGAAAATCAATCACCTGGTTACCTCCACCTAGATAGCCATCTAGAGGAAAGATCCAAAAGCCTGCAGGAAGCCCTGGAAGCTGCCGGACGGTCACCCTCATCCAGCAGTGATTCTGACCCACAGTGTACACCTGACCTAAGTTGGGACAACCTCACTGTACCAGATATCCAAGCCCACCCATCGGTAGCGGACAATTACTGGAGGAGCAGGCTAGACTCAGCAATCCACAGGTGGAGAGAGAACAGACTCAACACAGGATGTGCACAGCAGATACCAACCGGCGCTACACCAAGCTACCAGTGTGGTGAGAGTCCCTCTGTTTTTCTAGACAGGATAAACCGTATTTTAGAAGAGCAGTGGCAAGACAGCTCCAATCTCACCAATTTGCTAAGGCCGCACCAAAACCCACAGCCTGATAGCAACCCACCTGGAGGCAACCCTAGGCCTTATTACTCCTACTCTACCTCTGAGGAAGACAAGGCGACACCCCCAGTACCAAATTCATCCCTGAGCACGCCACCAAGAGCCAGATCCTTTGAGCGGCCATACCCCACCAATAGACCCAGGAGAAGGGTACAATCATCCTCCCCTCAAAGGCCAAATACACCTGTATTTTACAGACTTCAAAGAAGCTTGGACTCTGCAGCTAGAAGAGGCGACCTGGTGGCCACTACTCCCATCCTACACAGAAGCAGTCACCTCCCCGCCCACTTACAAACAGAATCCACCTCTGAAGAAGACACAGAAATAACCTTCCCCCACCTGCACAGAGCATCTGCCTATCAAAACATGGCCACTGCAGCCCCACCCCCAGAGTACAACCAGGATGACATGACGAGGAACATAGTCAGAGAATGCACCCAGGCAGTCAACGACTCCCTCTCCAACCTGTTAACAGGACAAATGAACTTATTGTCTGCTGAAATAAAAAGGATTGGAGACGACTCCTCCCGCCAACTGTCAAGGATAAATGACAGATTGAATGACATGGACACCTGGAAATCACACCTGGAAAATGACATTGGCCACATACAGAGAAGAGCAGCTCAGGACAATGCTGATGTCCTGAGAAGGTCTGAAATAGCGTCAGCCAATCTGTCTGACAGAATCAACAAAAACATTGATGGAATGAGAACTGAAATATTCAGGGCTATTGATAGGACAAGAACACCTACCAACCAAGGCCCAAACAGCCATTTCTCACCCACCAACACTAGGCTACCCCCCTCAGGCCAACCTTCACAGGTTATAAGCACCTCTACCAGGCCGCCAACATCATTACCGGTAGGGTACAGGCTCAGCCCGCCAAGCCTTTTCCAAAATACAGCCCGAACCACAGGTGCCACGCCCACCCAACAAGGCGCGACACATGCAGGTTTTGGTAGTTCGGCCACAACCCACCAGATGGCGCCCCCTACCACTCGTCCATCACCGGTAGCCGCCACATCATTTTCAGGCAGTGTTTACAACCATGTATACACACCCCACCAGGCACACACGCCCTACAACAACCCCATACCAATGTATGGTTTGTTTACAAACACACCACCTGCCCAAGCAGCTGCCCACCACCCTGCAGCTCAATCCACACCAATGATACCAAATCTAGGACAATCTAATTTCTCCGCCCCCACTGGATATAGGAGTTTTGAACCTGAGCGACTCACGTCGGCTCAACTAAGCTGTTTCAACAAACCAGAACCCTTTGACAAGCCCTCACCCTACAGGTCTGCAGCCAGATTTCTGGCAGAATTCAAGTTCTATATTAGAAATGCATACCCCCGCAGCCCGACAATGCATGCATCCTGTATGTATACCTTTTTGAAGGGCAGAGCAGCACAATGGTTTTTCACAAACATTTTTGACAAACCAATCATGTATGACACTGAGGCAGTCTATACCGCCTTTCTCAGCAGGTTCAATCAGCCTGACCCTGCCACAATAATCAAAGGATATAGAAACAGAAAACAGCAACCCAAAGAGACTGTAGAGGAATACATAGCAGACATGACCTTACTGCTATCCAACAGCAACCTGGATGAGTCTGTACAAGTGGACTATCTCATAAATGGCCTCAAGGATGAAATAAAAAATGTCGTACTCTCAGACAGCCCCAAAAGCATTAGGGAAGCCGAGACAGCAGCATTAAGACAAGAATTGGTCATAGAAGCAGCCAAAGCAGCCCATGCCTCAAACCAATCTTCAGACTTGTGTGCCATGAACTACAATAACTACAACGGGCAGAAGAACAACAGCTACAATGGCAACAACAACAACAACAACAATAACAGATCCAGGAAGGACCAATACAATAACAACAGTTATAACAACAAGCCCCCTGGAAACGGCAACAATAAGCAGTATGATGATAAATCTAAGTCAGGATACAACCAAAATCAGCAAGGTTATAACAACTCCAGATCAGGCTCAAACAACAGATCAGGCTCCAAGAATAGATATCAGTCACCAGGCAGGAGCAAATCTCAGGAAGGCAACAAAAGCAGGTCCAAATCCAGCGACACAAGAAATAATTTTGTCTTCATCCCTGTTGCCTCCACCCCCACCAACACCCGCCAGGTGTCCTTCCAGAAACTACTAGTCCCTGCAGATTTCCCGATCCCTGATGATTGGACCCAGCAACAAAAGAAATCTAGGGACCCAACACCAGGCAGAAATGACAACAAAAAGATAGGAGACAACCATCCTGATAACCAACCTCCTGATTCTGGACAAGGAGAACACTACAATGACAATATTGAATAGGACCCAGGGGAGGGCCACCATGCATCTTACGGCCCCGCCCCCACCTTGGACAACAAAATTGGAACGTCCCCCACATGCCATATTTCACACATGAATGATGGAGCAGAATTAAATTCAGCAGAACAACAGAACCACGACCCCCACCCTGTGAATTGTGATGAAGACTCCTCATCAGACAGTGAGGACCTCTATGAAAACCAGAACAAGAGAACTTCCACCCTCCAGTTGAAAGTCGAGACCAGTAAGTATGGGCAGCAAGGTAAGACCTCTTACATTAATACTGAATTGACTAAAGGCGCAGTTAATGTTGATATCAATGGCAGTTCTTACAGAGCCCTTATAGACTCTGGAGCCTCCCTTTCCTTTATCAGCCAGAAAATGGCAGATAAAATCATATCAACCCCCAATTTCAGACATGGTAGGAGATCTCGCATGGTTATCCTACTAGCTGATAAATCCTCAGTTCAGGTCAACAATTCCATCACCATAACCTTTCTAATCGATAACACAGAGTTTAAAACAAGACTACATGTTGTCCCAAAGCTAAACCACCCCATAATCCTTGGTGTAAACTTTATGACCAAATATAGGGCCAAGATTTCATTTGGAACCAAATCTCCTTCACCACACTTCATAAGAGCAGCCAAAGGTCTAACCATGCCACCAAATTCTGAATCCACATTCAATGCAATCGTCATAGGACCTGATTCCTTAATAGGTAAAACAGGCATCACAGAAAATGTTGACACGACATTACCGGTACTAATCAAACACGCCCTTGTTGAACCAAGGTCAACAAGAAAAATCATACCGGTAACAGTGGCCAACCCAAATGATTTTTCCATCAACATCAAAAAGCACATGAACCTAGGCATTTTTGCACTTAACAATCTAAACAAAGCAATTCCCATTGGAAAACTGAACAGCCAACACTCCCTCAACAGCATAATCTCTGACAAAGACATGCTCCCCATCAATTGTGGAGATGATCCCCTGGATCAGCTACCCAAAGGGGACGACCCTCTAAAATACACAATATGTGACAAGCTCACTGAGGCCCAAAAACAACAAATCAAAGACATTGTTGAATCAAATAGAGAGGCTTTTGTATTAAATGAGAGTGCTATAGGATTAAATGTTGAAAATGAGGTCAAATTAGAATTAATCCCTGATTTCAAACCCTGCAACAGACCATCCTATAGAATGTCACCCAAGAAAGAGATTTTCCAAAGAGAGCTGTTAAATAAACACTTACAGCAAGGCGTCATTGAAGAATGCACCAAGCCCTGTGAGTGGAACTCCCCAGCTTTCTTAATACCCAAACCCCAGGGAGACAGGTCTGTAGCCTCAGGATGGAGAATAGTCGTGGATTATAGATGGGTTAACCAAAACCTAAAATCTTTTTCCTACTCCTTCCCCAGAGCAGACGACCTCATGCAACAAGTTGGCAGAACAGGTGCTAAATATTTTTCCAAGTTGGATGTATACAGCGCCTACCATCAGATCCCTCTAGCTAAAGAATCAAGGCCTTTAACAACTTTCTCCGCCAATGGCACAAGGTATATGGCCAAAGTGTTACCCATGGGTTTAAAAACTTCTGGTTTGTCATTCATGAATGTAATGGAACAATTGCTCATGAAGTGAAATACAGAAATGCAGTAGCCTATGTGGATGATGTGGCCATATACAGCCCCACATGGGAAAGACACCTGCAAGACCTAGATGAAGTGCTAAAACTTTTCATCAAAGGAAACATCAAATTAAATTCAGAAAAATGTGAATTTGGCACCACCAAAATGGAATTCTTAGGTTTTACCTTAGATCGACACGGCATCTCACCTTCCCCAGACAAAATCTCACCGGTCAAAACCTTCCCAGCACCTAAAAACATCCACGACCTTAGGTGTTTCAATGGAATGGCACAATTTTATAAGAGATTCATTAGAGGTTTTGCCCATATAATGAAGCCCTTATATGAAGCTACAAAGGGTACCTTCAAATGGACCACTCAATGCCAAACAGCCTTTGAAAAAATCAATTGATTGATTGATTGATTTGTTTAACGTCCTAAGGCCGTAGGCCTCATGGGACTGCCTCATTGGTTATCAGACATTTAGTCCATTCTTTTCTCAAAATTAATTTGCGCGTGTGTGTGCGTGTGCGCGTGCGTGTGTTTGGGAGTCTGCTTGTAGCAGTGGGACACGGCTCGTAGCAGTGAGACACTGCTCGTGGCTCAAGGCCCCTCTTTATCGTGCTGCCTCACCCAGACGCTGTGCCGCAGACTGTTGACACATCATCTGACCGGTCCATTATCCTGACACCGGCCGGACAGTCGTGGTTCTATACCAATCGGGTCAGCTTACCACGGACTGACGAGCATAGAGAGCCACTTTCCAACCTGGCTGCAAGATTACTCTTCCAGCCGGGCCGGAGGATCATTCCCCCAGCCCACTTGACCGATACTTGAGGGGAGGTGTTTCCCCCCCGCTTCAGAGCTTCTCGAACATCTTCACTTCCCTGAGGAAGGTCAGAAGTTCTTTCTTACCAGTGCTGGTAAACACACTGTTCATGGACAAACCATGAAGGTGCTTGTCCCTACTCCTCTTTGTTGCCTGACATGAGAGCACCAGGTGTTCCATAGTCAGAGGTACTTGACATTGCTGACATGTGGGTTGGTTTTCACCCTTCATGAGGTGTCCGTGAGTCAGCAGAGAGTGACCTATCCGAAGACGGGTCAGTCTTGTCGATTCCCTCCTGGTCAGGCCAGTGTGGTCATGCTCTTTGCCAATTGAAGGTTCGATGGCTCTGAGCTTGTTGTTGTGGTCAGAACTCCATCTTTTCTGCCACTCTTTTTTTATGAACTCCTTGGCCATAGGGAGCAGGTCTGAAGAGGGGATGGGAGCCAAGCCGGGTTCCCGGCTCAGGGCTTTCTTAGCTGCATGGTCTGCAGCTTCGTTCCCCTCTATCCCAATGTGGCTGGGGAGCCAACAGAGGGTGACCTCTTTCTGGGCCTGAGTCAGGTGCGAGATAGATTGTTTCATCTGCTGCACCACTGGGTTTCGTGGGTCATGCTGGCATAGAGTTTGCAGGCATGACTTCGAGTCAGAGAATATGATGAAGGCATGGCGCGTAGACACCTTCATCCACTCCAGTGCACTAAGGAGGGCATGCGCTTCTGCAGTGAAGATGCTGCTCCTTCCATGTAGTGCTCCTTTCCGTACTCCGAAGGGTGTACAAGCCGCAAAGCCTACTCGGTTTCCGTCCTTGGAGCCATCAGTGTACACCTCCGTATACATTTGATGGTGATGGCAGACTTCTGCCAATTTCTCCAAGTACACCTTGTTTTCAGTTTCGCTTTTCTTGTGTTTGCTCAGGTCAAAAAGGATCTTGGCTTCTGCCTGTTCCCAAGGAGGGGACTTGGCAGGTCCTTCCTTCATGATCAAAGCATCAATTTGCACTGAGGCAATCCTAAAATTCCCAGACTATAACAAACCCTTCATCATCTTCACAGACTCCAGCAATTTCAGCTTAGGAGCAGTCATTACACAGGTAGATGAACATGGCTTTTATAGACCCATTGAATTCTCTGGGAGAGGTCTAACACCTCAGGAAACCAGATATGGAATAACTGACAAAGAGTTACTTGGGATAATCTTCGCTGTCAAAAAGTTCCACCATTATGTAGACGGCACTCACTTCAAAGTATATTCAGATCACACAGCCCTAGTCTCCCTCTTCAACAAAAAGGAAAATATCACCAATGGTAGATTGGCAAGATGGGTAGATACTGTTATGTCCTATGACTTTGAAGTGAAATACCTACAAGGTAGAGCAAATCTAGTGGCAGATTGCCTGTCCAGAAGAAAATATCCCCCTGGCTCTGATGATCCAATACCAATTAGATCACAAGGAAGAATTATCCTCCCACCAAAAAAGGTACAATTTTCAGAGATATACATGACAAAGGTTTTCAGATCAGACGACCCAATTCCCAATAATCCCATCTGTTTGGGACCTCCTAGATCAATATTAAAAGGAGGCAAAATTTGGGGAAGCACAAATAAACCACCAAAAGGCGTCATAGCAAGAAAAGGCACCCCAGTTGATTGTTGATTGATTGAACAATCAACTGGGGTGCCTTTTCTTGCTATGACGCCTTTTGGTGGTTTATTCCCAGAAAGGCAGCAGGGTGTGAATCCTGACCTGTGTGTACTCACTCGAGCACAGTCCCAGTCCCAGGACGACACACCTCCAGCAGCCAGCCAATCAGCGCCCAGTAAAAAGACCCGCCCACTCAAGCCTAAGTGCAGCAGTCCTCGCCCCAGAGGCAGGCCCGCCAAATCTAGGTCACCTAGGGTCTCCATCAAAGCTGCAAACGCCAAGAGAGCTAAGCTCTCCCGCCGTGTGTTACCTCTAGCTGAAAGGGCAATTCAGGAAATTTGTAAACACCAATCCCTGACACCTTCTAGAGAAACACTGATCAAAAGCCAAAAAGAAGACCTTTTTGCATCCTCCATGGCAAACTACATTGAAAAAGGTAGCCTGCCACACGACTCAGGATTAATGAATCAAATACTACGTAACCACGACCAATTCATCTTACTGGATGAAGTCCTCTTTAGAATTACTGATACCAATTTGGGTAAGACCTTAGAGCCCACACTGCAAATTGTAATTCCATAAAAATGGACAGAATCTTTAGTGGAAGCAACCCATTGCTCTCCCCTAGGCGGCCACCTAGGTGCAGTTAAAACCTATACAGCCATAAGAGCTAGGTATTACTGGAGATCAATGTTTAAAGAAGTTTTTGACTTCTGCGGCACTTGCCACACATGCCTGACCACCAAAAAGAGACACAAAAACCAGAAAACGCCAATGAAATTACGTGACCCAGTGCTTACGGCATACTCTCATGTCACCATGGACACAATAGGCCCTTTTTCCAAGGCCACTGATGGCTCTCACTACATACATGTGGTGACCGACCATGCCACCAGGCACATAACTGCCTGGACAAGTGAAGAAAATACTGCTGCAATTGTGGCACTTGGTTTCTTCCAAAGAGTCATATGTATCCACGGCACTCCCTCAGTACTGAACACAGATAATGCCCAGCAATACGTCTCAAAATTATTCAAATATTTTTGTGAAAAGTTCGGCATTAAACATGTGACAGGAAGTGCACATTGGTCCAGGTCTCAAGGCCTCTGCGAGCGCCAACATCAAACCATTGAATCATCCCTCAGAGCTTTTGTATCAAAATCACAGAAGCATTGGTCAACCTTCCTACAAGCTGTAGTCTTCAGTATTAATAATACTATAAGCAGCGCCTTAGGCTACTCACCAAATTTGTTAGTCTTTGGCAAGCAGACACACCTACCAACTGAAGCAGCTATGTCCTTGATTAAAGCTGAAAAAGACTCAAGCACCAAGGAGAAAATTATGACCAGCCTACTACAGTTTAGGGATGATATTCAAATGAAAGCTGCAGAAAACATGATCTCTGCTCACAAAAAGATGAAAGCCAGACATGACACTTCAGCAGAACTCAGCTCATATAACACAGGCCAATTGGTATATTTACATATACCCACCCTACTGGTCAAATGCACATCAAAAAAGTTGCAACCCACATACTCAGGCCCCTACATCATAATGAAGATGACTTCACCAGTTACAGCTATTCTAAAAAGGCTACAAGATGGAAAAGTACTAAAAAAATCAGTACATGTATCAAGGCTGAGGAGACCAATCACAAGAGCTAGCGCCAAAGCCATCATAAAAAGGCTACAATCTGGGCCCACAAGCTCACTTCACGACCCCGACCAGGATGACCCCTCCAATGTGAGTCTCACCACTCCCAAAATAAAGAAAAAGAGAGGAAGGCCAGCCAAAAAGGGAACAATCTCCTTCAGCCCCATGCCCTCCAGAAAATCAAGAAAAATCTCCAAGCGTCCATTATAGACCACAAGTCGTTGTGTCAAACACCAAACATCCATATAAACAACCCTCCTTTAATCACCACAGGCGCCACGCGCCCCAACCAAATTAATCAACCATTAATACACCAACCACTTAAACACACTGACAGCAACAGTCACAGACCAACGCCCAACCTATTTATACTAACAGCCATAAAAATTCCTATGCATCCAAAATCAACACCGCCTTGATTAACTGTATATACAACCACCTACCCATTCTAAGTGGAACGCCAAACACTGGCAAATGGATTATCAAATAATTAGGTTAGGTTACCCACGCCACATACCGACCGCCCAAGGCAGCGCTGTATCCTCGGTTTGTGTATAAACTTCAAAACACACATGCGACGGCTTGTTACCACTTCAAGACCACTATTTCCAATGATAAACCTATTGTAGGAAGATGGATCTCTGACACCCACAACCCATGTTTACACCACTGTCTCCGCCAACCCTTAAGTGCTGTGGTGGCACATATACAGATCAATAACGCGCCGCCCTCAAGGTCTTTAAAAACCACAGGGTCGCCATAGAAACCATACCACTTTGGCTAGGGATAAATACCCCCCGCCAAGCTTCCCAATATTCTATTTTTAAACAATACCTCACCACCAACCAATCCAGGCCAGGATAACCCTAATTTGCATAAGGGGCCGTCGACCCCCCCCTTGCATCCACCAATAATATTTGGCCTAAGCCCCTTTCAGGGCAAGACATACCAACTTGGGAGATCTTGGACTGGGAAGTAGCCAAACCCAGGTTTATAAGCGCTTGCCCACCCACATCTGATCATAACACAACCTACAACCAACACCACCACACCTTAAGCACGGCAACAAGTGTCTGGGAAGGGACCATGGCAGACCCATCATGCAACCAGCCCAGGTAGGATTATCTTATGGGTCTATTTTAGCATTTAGGATTTATTTTAACAGTCGTTCTAGCATTGTACATGATAATTTTATTTATCATGGTGCCCAGGTACCCCTATTAACCAATGGCGGTGTGAGCCTTAAGTGTGTGTAAAATGTGGAAGAACTTCTCCACTATCCTATAATTCTTAACATTGATAATCCAATTTACTAAACCATTTTCAGCCAAGCAAATTCCCCACCTTTACCTCTCCCCCATTCACAGCCCACTTAGACCTTTTTCCTTTATGACTTACAGCCTGGACCCACCGGCAAATAAGCATGGCCCAAATGCTACATGGACCATACACAGCCTCCTTGGACCACATGGGATCAGGAGTGATCTCATGGATCCTTTTGAAATTAGGAGCATAATCATGGAACAGCAACACCTCATCACCTTCCTCGCCCAGGAAGATATTAAACATTACCTCAGCAGCCCTGTGCTAAGACAGGAGCTGGACTTGAGCAATCACTCCATAGCAGCAACCATAAAAGCCTTCATGGTCGCTGTAGCTGGGGATAATCCCCGCCGGCCTCCATGGGGCAGGTTTAACCATAGATCTGCATCATACATAGCACTTTTATGTGCTCGCACGCTTCTAGCGTCAGAACAGCCCCTCAGGGACTTACCCCGCCAATACTCCAGAATTGGACGCGAACTGGCCATAAGGAATACAGCCAGCCTGGTATTCCAGTTTGCTGTTTTCAGGATGAGTGAGTGAGTGAGTGAGTAATAGATGTTTAACGCCATTTCGACAGCTAAGGTCATATTCATGGCGAGAACTACATTACACAATTTCACATGGGAATGTGTCAGTGCCCGCGCATATGTGCACCACACACATCCCGAGGGGATAGGAAAGCGGAGATATAGACCCTTTTAAGTGGGCTAGGGAAACCCGCTGTTTTCGAGATAAACAGATTTCATGCTCAAGCACATGTACCGCCCCTGACGGTGACAACAGGCACCAGTCCATCTGCATAAATCCATTCATGTAACAACAACCCCACCACCCACAAAATCCCCGACCTTTGTAAACACTTGACCATACTAACATCCCATTTTGTGACTAAGCTAATGCTATTTTTAAGTGAACCCCACCATCAAATTTCAAAAATCCTCAAAATTTCTCAATTTTTCTCATTTTTCTAGAGCAGCAGCCATCCTAGCAGTCTGTATATTCTTACATCTGCTCCTCGGCTGCACCTCAACATCAAATACCAATCTGAACACCATCTTCAGACCCAACTATGGCGCACTGTTTACCAAGTTATCCCAAACATTACTAGCCAATTACATGGACTATCCATTGACCTTCAGCCTCAACTTGACCTTTGACCAGAACTTAAGTCAGCCAGAACTGCTCAGCCCACTCATCGGCACTGATGCACCCCAATACATTAAGCACACAGCCCATGCCCTAGATAACATGATACAGAGCCTATTCTCCAAGTCAAAAACAACACTAGAAACCTTGTCAAAATTAATTTCCCCTCCAAATGTCAGACAAGCCAGAAATGCCCCAGGCCAAGTCATTGGTGACATTTTAAGAGCTTCAATAGGCCTCGGGACTCAACCAGAAATTGATATTTTAAATTCAGAGATGTCTGACCTGGATAAAAAGTTAGCCACCAAAATGCACGTGGTAGAATTAGCCACCCATTTCTTGTTAAATATTTCGGAATTTAATTACAATTCTGTCAACATCTTCTCAAAATTCCAAAACGACACTGATGATGCTCTATCTTTTATTTCTGGAAAATTAGAGCATTTAAATTCAAACATCTCATCAATATTATTAAAATTAGAACTCCAATCCAGACAAGACACCTTTTATTCCATGTAATTCACAGCAGCAAATTCTCAAATAGAGTCTTTAATTGACCTCCAAAATGACTTGGAAGATCTGCTCTTAACCATTGATAATCTACTTGAAGGCACCCTACCCCAATCCATCATCACACACGACGAACTCAGTTTAGGTTTAAACAATTTATCCAGCCTCCTGCACAAGGCACATCACGGCATTATTTTAGAAGGCCTACCCATAAGTTATTATTATAAACGCCGAGTACATGTGCACTGGAGCCATAACTCGAGCCTGTTAATAACCATACCAGTACCCATAACCAGAGGGGGAAGCACCTTTTCTATATTTAGAATAGAAACCTTCCCCGTGCCTTTCGACACCTCCGACACTAAGTCAGTAGGTCACACCCAGGTGGAGCCACTTCCCGGCTACTTGGCTATGTCCAGGACCCACTCACACTACATACAGTTTACACAAGCTGACCTGGATACGTGTGACCTCGGCCACCTTATCAGCTGTAACCTACCCCTACCTCTGTTGTCAGCCACACACCCCACATGCACTCTATCTCTATTTTTAGACCTACCAGAGGCGGTGCACCATACCTGCAGTTTTAAAGCACACATGGCAGCACCCATACCAAATCTTATCCAACCCCTATCTCACAGTACCTTCCTATTAATAACCGACCATCCCACCTCCATGCTCCAATGCACAGATTCAGGCCAAGTCAAAATTAAAAATAGTGCATACTCAGTCATCTCAGTCCCATGTCTGTGCTCCATTAAAAACGCCGGCATGATTTTAACCAATTCTGATTTATCTTGCACCCAAAATTTCACCCTAGAGCCCATATCAAAAGCCTATTTCAATTTACCACTGTGGCGACACTTTGGTCAACCTCCAGCCAATGTTTCCGGCATCACCATGGCAACCACCACCCAGACCCTTCACCTGCCCAATTTTGAAAAATTAAAACACCTACATAATCAAAAAATAGCACCACTCTTTCAAGACACCCTAACCCTTAAAAAGGCCGCACAGGGACTTAAGGACCAATCAGCCCTCCTATCCACCAACTCCCTGATGCATCTGGGATATCACCTCCAGTTCTCACCCTGGATACACTTGGTATCACCCCTCCTGGCACTACTTTGCTGCGCATTAACCCTTAAGAACCATCTTCGTGTCAATCATTTGGCGCGCTTCATCACACTAGTCTCAGCAACTCGAACACCCAAGATGGCTAATGCGGAAAGTTGGGGTCGTTTTAAAGATCTGATACGCCAGGCTAACAAGGACTGGCCAGCCCCACCAACGACCCCAGACACAGATCTAGAATATGTACAGTCGCCTGGCCGCTACCAGAACATGTTCACCTGGATTTTAATGGCAACCCTCCTATACATCACATGGATTACCGCCAAGAGGTGCCTGCGACACTGGCCCTACTGCAAACAGGACAGCCACAGGACACCTTCAATTGTGGCCAAGATTCATGCCAACGGTCAAACTTTTGACTTCACCGTTGGCAAGATGATCTATGGACAAAATCTCTGGGCACCCACCATCACAGCCCCTAGGGTCTCCCCAGCTCGCCTTACGGCACCCCTGGGCAGACACTTGGATCTCCATTGGAAGTCCGACATCAGGACGATGATCGGGGGACAAGTCCGACAGATCCCGCTGCAGCGCTATCCTCCGGTACCACTTCTATGGAGAATACCACTGTACAGAATCTTGAAGGGAGCCCACCACATGACAGTGGTCATCTCTTCAGAAGGACAGCCCGATTTCCAACTGGCCTCTAGTGATACTGACTCAGCCATACAGCTACCCTGTGAGTCCTGGCCAGCTGATCGCCATGACTCCCCGGCAGAGCTCACTAAGTACACCCCACTCCGGCATCAGCCAAAAACAGGCAAATACATGTACAAGCCACCGGAGATGATGCTCACACCACCCTCAACATCAAACCGCGGTAAGTTTCTTCAGAAACCTCCTTTGATCCTCATGTGGGGATCAAATAGCCGCCGGCCACCCCCCATATAACCTAGTAATGGACTCTCCCGGTCGCCCAATCCACCGGATAGCCCCATCTAACACCTTCATGTGGGGATCATCCCCATCCTCAATAGCTCCAAATCCGACCCCACCCTGAAATAAAACCAATTTACAATGTCTCCAGTACCACAGCACGGTTTAGACCCACAATAACACAGTTATTTCGACTCACTGTGAAGGCCCACTGCACGATGAGACGTCGCCATCTTGTTTCTGACGTCGCGTCTGGTTCCCTGCCAAACGCTGCGTCAGAACGCCAGCGCTGCGTCTCACCACTGCCGTCGGCCTCCCCAACGTCAGATCTCTTTCATTTTTCCCACGTTGGCATGACAACTTAACGTCAGTCAGGACACCCACACTCAATATCTGCGTCAAAACAATAACATAAGCACGTGTTAGCAATATCACTAGACTTGTTTTCGACCCAAGTTAACAATACCACCCCACATGAGTTTTGAAAGCCCGCCCATGCCAATTTAGAATCCCAGAATAAACAACATAACTTCTAACTGGTGGTGGACTTCTTATATATTATCAAATTATCACAGATCAAGCTCCTGGCAAACGAGTTATTCGTCATCACAGTTTTTCATCATATAAATCACAGTTCAATCATATCTCCGCATTAGGCTGGCCACCTTCTGGGATAAACCCCTTTTCTTCATCTTCCATCATTTATCTCCTTCCACCTCTCCGTCCCCCGGCTGCAAACTTGCATCACCGCACCAACATCTCTGAAAAACAATTAATACCCACTCTAGAAAAACCACCACTCACATTGAAATTCCAAATTCCATGCCAATTCCGCCTATAAATTACCAACTCAAAATACAAACAATACCAGCCATCCTATTCCAAAAATTAGCACACTCAAGGTATACATACCGTCCACTAACCAAACACGGAACAGGGCCCACTCGAGCCACTCCCTGGGCCATCAAAGGGTCCAGCAACACGGTGACAGTGGACCGGGGACCACCCCACTATCACCCACAGGAGAACGATCCTGAAAATCAAAAACAAGCACAGTGTCAATGCACCGGCACACTCCCGAATCGCTCGTTACCCCAAAATTTCAGGAAATCAACCCTCTGGTCAGTACTCACCCAAAGCGACCGACGGCCACAATGGCCACAAGCACCAACCCTGAGGCCATGACAACGAGCCGGGCACGGACGATCATATTTCTGGTGTCCCTTTTAAGTTTCTCCAAATTGTCAAACAGCCTTTTTCTCCGGGTAGTTTTTCGGTCGCCTTCTGATCCCAAAATAGCCTCCGCTTTCTTTTATATCAGGATCCAAAACGGGAGCATAAAGTTAATTTCTGGACCATATTTTTCGAAAAAGCGCATCACCAAAATTCAAAATTTCAGCCAACCAAACCCACCTTTAGACCCCAAAACAATCCAACCCAAAATTGAGACATCCCCTACACATGAACCCAATGAGGCCATGGCAAGTCTACACCATTGACCATGCCATTTGACCATGTCCTTACACGAACGCTGAACAAATGCCAGCTCAGTGGCGCCAGCCAATGTTTATCGCATGAACTAAATAAGAACAGGTCCCCATGCAGTGGCGCTACCCGTGCCGCGCAGCAGAACTAACCTGGACCCTGGATATTCCAGTTTCCCGCTCACATTTGGCCATGAGTCTACACCGGCCCGGTAACACTGCACATCAATATGCACTGCCTAATTCACTGCCTTACCTGTCAATTTGGTATTTTTGTTGGTCGCCTTGTAATCCATGCACTGTGGTCGACCCTACAACTAAAAATCCCCCTTCTCTTGTTCTGTTTTTTCAATACAGAGGCCAACGACCTAATCCAGGAGGCGGAGACCGCATTGACAGGCCAGCAGGAGTTTCCAGCAGCAGACCAGGCACGCCCATACCAACCGGCCTGCCCCATTGGATCACGCGAGTCTGCTCTCCAATAGGGCCACCCACTAGATTTGCCACTCTGGGAACAGATTGTCCCCACCTGATGTACAGCTACAGCTGCCCATGCAACATCAACAAAGACAATAGACCAGAAACTTTCAAAACAATTGGCTCGCCCCAGGTCTGGAGACCCCTAACCAAAATAAAGTTAGTTAGTTAGTTAGTGTTTTACGGCACGTCAGCTACTGGTGATGGCTATTTGTGCCTAAAGGTTTTATGGAAGAAAGTTTCTACTGTTTAAATTTGACTGTAGTATCCCAGGTTCTTGACATATGCAAGTATTGTATCCAGTCTGCAGGTATCAAATAACTCTTTCAGTGTTGTACATTGATGGTATTGTGCCCTCATGGGGCACTGGCTACATTCCACAAGGAAATGTTCCACCGTCAGGTGTTTTTGACACCTGTTGCAAAGCGGTCTGGGTTCTCTCTTCATGAGGTGTGAATGCGTTAGTCTGGTGTGGCCTATTCTTAGTCTGTTCATGAAAATTTCTTCTCTTCTGCTCTTTGGTTTGGTTTGGTTTGGTTGATTTAACCTCCGCTAATAGTAGTTAAAATTTAGCAGAGAGACTATGTTTCATTTCTTTTCTGTTTTTCCCTATTTACTTATAGGGCATTGCCTGATAGGATCAGGCTTCCTTGTTTTTCATATTTTGTCAAAGAGCTTGGCTTCCCGCAGGAAATCAAGAATCTCCTTGTTTCCAGTGCTGTGGAAAACACTGTTCATTGTCGTTGGATTTTTCAGGAATTTCTTCCTGCTTCTCTTGGTTGCCTGACAATGTAGCATGAGATGTTCCACACTCAGCTGAGTGTTGCATGCCTGACATACAGGTGCCACTTCACCTTTCAGAAGGTGACTGTGTGTCAGTTTGGTGTGACCAGTCCTAAGACGGGTCAGTTTCACCTGTTCTGGTCTTGTCAGGTTGTCCTCTATGTATCTTTTGCCGACCGTTGGTCGGATGGTTCGCAGCTTGTTGGCATTTGCAGCGTTCCATCTGCGCTGCCACTTATCCTGAACATGGACTTTAGCCATGGGTAGGACATCTGTGTATGGCATCTGGTCAGCCCCTACGGGCCTCCTCAGAGCATTTTTGGCAGCAGTGTCTGCAGCCTCATTTCCTTCGATTCCTATGTGGCTAGGTACCCAACACATAACCACATCTTTGCTTTTTGTTTTGTTCTCTGTGTATGCTTCCCGGATTGCTCGGATTATAGCGTTTTTTGGATATAGGTCACGTGTGGCTTCCAGACATGGGTGCGAGTCTGAGAAGATGACAAAGTTCTTCATCGTTGAGACCTTGGTCCAATTTAAAGCTTGTAACAGAGCATTTCCTTCAGCGGTGAAGATACTACTTTGTTTGTGAAGCGCTTTCTTCAGGTTCCCAAAGCGGGTGTGGACGGCAAATCCGACTCTATTACCATCTTTGGAACCATCAGTGAAGATCGCTTCGTGGTCACTGTACTTGTTCCTGAGTGCTCTGTATTCTTTCTCAAATACATGATCAGGAGTTTCGGCTTTCTTGTTCTTATCAAGGTCGAGGGTCACCTTTGGTGTCTCCTGCTCCCATGGAGGGGTCTTTGCGGGTTCATCTGTCACAATCCGTTTCATAGGAATCCCAGCCTCCCGGAACAGTGCTCTTGTTCTCACTGCCATCGGTTTGACGACATTTGGTTTTTCTCTGTAGATGTTTTTGTTGTTGAAGATCAACTTGTGAGCTGGATTGGTCGGGTTAGCTCGCACACGTATAGCATACTGTAGTGTGAGCTTCTCCCTGCGCAGGTCCAGTGGTGGGATCCCTGCTTCCACATGGAGGCTGGATGCAGGTGTTGTCCGAAATGCCCCAAGACATAGACGGAGTCCCTGATTCTGAATGGGCTTTAGTCCGTCCAGGTAGGACTTTGGGGCAGAGGCATAGACCATTGACCCATAGTCCAGACGTGACTGAATATACATCTTGTACAAGGTTAGAAGTGTTTCTTTGTCACATCCCCAGTCTGGATGACTGAGGACCTTTAACAGGTTCATTGCCTTTTGGCATTTTCTTCGGAGGTATTCGACATGGGGCCTGAAAGACAGGATCCGGTCAAATACCAGTCCGAGGAACTTTATTTCCTTCTCGACTGTTAGTCGTTTCTCATGGAGGGTGAGGTGAGGTTCTTCCTTGCATCCCCGTCTGCGACAGAAATGCACAGCACAGGTCTTGCTCTCCGAGAACTTGAACCCGTTCATTTGACTCCATTTCTCCAGCTTAGTCAGTGTCTGCTGGAGGCGGCGTTCTATTGTGGGCATGTGTCTTCCTTTGTAGCAGATGACGAAATCATCTACATACAGGCAGCACTGCACATCATCTTGAAGTTGTTTCGTTATGCTGTTGATCTTAATGCAGAACAGGGTCACAGAGAGGATGCAGCCTTGGGGAACACCCATTTCCTGATCCACTTTCTCTGACAGAACCGACCCCAGTCGTACATTGAAAGTCCTGTCCGACAGGAAGTTCTGAATGAACCCTGTTAGTCTGCCCTTTAATCCAATCTCATGGATGTCTTGCATTATTCCATGCCTCCATGTGGTATCATAGGCCTTCTCCAGATCGAAGAAGATCCCAACCACATGTTCTTTGTTAGCGAACCCATCTCGGATCCAGCTCTCCAGGCTCACTAGGTGGTCTGTCGTGCTGCGTCCTCGACGGAATCCTGATTGGTGGATTGTAAGCTTCCCCTTGGATTCGAGGAAGTAGACAAGTCTGTTGTTCACCAACCTTTCCATGGTCTTTGCCAGACAACTGGTCATGGCTATGGGCCGATAGCTTGAGGCCAGAGTTGGGTTTTTCCCTGGTTTGGGAATTGGAACCACTGTGGCCTCTGACCAAGAAGGTGGGAATTTTTCTGTTTTCCAGATGTCATTGTACACGTCTAGAAGAAGCTCCAGGGTTTCCTCAGGTAGATGTTTTAGCATCTGGTAGTGGATGTCATCTGGTCCAGGACAAGAATCTTTAGCCTGGCCAAGGGCATATTTCAACTCCTCCATGGTGAAAGGCCTGTTGTAGCTTTCCTTGTTGTTGGAGGTAAAGTTGAGTTTCTTCCTTTCTGTTCTGGTTTTGTGCTCCAGGAACTTCTCTGAGCAATTGTTGCTCGAAGACACCTGACTGAAATGTTCTGCCAGGGTGTCTGAGATCTCTTTGCTAGACTCAGCTTTCTGTGCTCCTTTTTGCAGGTGGTGCACAGTTGGAGGAGGGTTTCCATTGAGCTTTCTTACTTCTTGGAACACCTTACGCAGGGGAGTGGATTTCGATAGTGAACCCACATACCTACGGAAGGATTGCCGTTTCTCTTTCTTGAATGTTTGTTTGGTGTTGGCCCTTGCATTCAAGTACTTGTACAAGTTTTCAGTTGTGATGGTCTTGCTGAACTTGCGATATGTCTTTCTTCGTTCTCTCCTTGCCTCATAGCATTGCTCATTGAACCAAGGGCATTTTTGTCTCTTTTTTGTGATGGAAGACTTACCAATGCACATGACACTCACTTCCCTGAGGGTGTTTGCGAAGTACTCGGCAGGATGATCCTCCTTTTCCTTGATGAGTGGCCATGATCGAAAAGATTGCTTGCATTTCTCTTGGTAGTCCTCCCAGTCCGCTCTCGAGATGTTCCATCTCGGAGGGAGGTCAATGTCAGAGTTCTTCTTCATAGTCTGCATGATGATGGGAAAGTGATCACTCCCACAGAGGTCATGATGCACCCTCCAGTCAAAGTCAGCAAAGATAGAAGCGTCACTCATAGTTAGATCGATGGAGGAGAAGGTTCCTGAAGCTGGATGGTGGTAGGTTGCTTCCTTCTTGTTGAAGAGGCACAAGGACTTTCTGTCAATGATTCTCTCCACCATTCTCCCCTTTCCGTCTGTCCTGCTGTCTCCCCACACTGCACTGTGGGCATTAAAATCACCCATCAGGATGAATGGGGGTGGCAGCTGATCGACGATTGCTGTCAGATCAGTTTGTGACACTCTCTCATCTGGGGGTAGGTACAGAGAGCAAAGTGTCATAGGTGAATTTATCGTGATGCGAGCTGCTACAGCTTGCAGATTTGTAGTCAGTGGTACTTCTTCTTGTGGGTGTTCAGGGGCTAGAAAGAGTGCTACACCTCCCTTAGGGTTTTCACCACCCGGGATATTGATGTACTCTTTATAGCCCTTTAGTGTGATTTTTCCTGGTTTCAAGGATTTGATTTCTTGCAGGGCAAGTGCCATTGGGTTAAAGTCTTTGCATAACAGTTGCAAAGACTCCAGATTGGCACTAAAGCCTCTGCAGTTCCATTGGATGATGTTATATTTTGGATCCATTTTCATTATTTAGTTGTTCATACCTGTTTGATGTATGAACTGCTTTTTGTTTTGTCAAAGTTACCATCTGACTTTTCCTGCTGTTACCCGACCTTGTGTGTGCAGGGCTGGGTTCTGGGCTTTTCTGGTTATTGCGTGTGTTGCTTTTGCTTCTCTTGCTGAAGTCTCTGTCCAACCTGACATGTTTTGAGGAGACCTCTGCAAACGAGGAAGATGGTGACGGTGGCCTTGCAAGAGGGGTGGATTGTGTTTCCTGCCCCGGGGTCTCCCTTGAAAGGGACCTCCCAGGGGAAGGTGGGGGCGATCCGTCTGAGCCCAAATCTGGGTAGTCCTCCTTGCTTTCCTTTTCCTTCCTCTTATCTTCCTCATGTTTCTTTTTCTTTCTTTCCTCCCTCCGGTGGTTGCTCTTTGCAGCCTGGATGGAGGATTTGCCTTTAGGGGCTCGTTTGCTCTGCTTTCCTTTCCCATCTCCCTTTGATAGTACAGGGATACGGGAAGGAGAGCTATTTGGCATGACTTTGGCAGGAATGCGGGGAGTGATGTATCCCACTATTTCCGTTTTGTCACCCGTTTGACAGGCAATTGTCTTCTTCTCGGTAACCACATCAACAAAGGTCTTTTTCGCTAATGTGGCTCTTACCATCTTCCGAGCAACGGTGATGGAGACTTTCAATTTTGCCCTAATTTTCTGTACTTCTTGTTCTTCAGAGTACTTTGGGCATTTGCGCGAAAAGGCGGGGTGTTCCCCCTTGCAATTCACACATCGGGCTTTTTGTGGACATTGATGGTCTTCTGTTTTGTCCTTGCTACATCTGCCGCAGACAGTCTTGCTCCTGCAAGCTTTACCTGCATGCCCAAATTTGTGGCAGTTGTAGCATCTGAGGGGAGGTGGATTGTAAGTCTCAACCCTCACGATATGGTACCCACACTTTAAGGTTTCAGGTGGGGTAGGTCTGTCGAATGACAGAATGAATGTGGAGGTTTCCAAGAGTTCTCCTTGTTTGTTTTTATACTTCATTTGGAAGACGTCTGTGACGCCTTCCGCCTGAAGCTCTTCCTTCATTTCCTCCACTGAAGTGTATCTAAGGCCACTCCAGTGGATGACTCCCTTTGAGAAGTTGAGAGTCCTATGAGGGGAGACCTGAACCTCAGTGTTTCCCAAGGTGGTCAGTTTTAGCAAGTGAGTTGCTTGCTTTTTAAATGTTACCTCTATTAAAAGGGTTCCATTTTTACACATTTTGATCTTTGTTTGTCCAGCTAAACTGGTCACGGTTTTGTCTATAACGAAGGGGGAAATCTTCGCCAATGTTGTGTCTTTGTTTTTGGCTTCGACTACCAAGAATCTAGGCCAGTTGTTTTCATTGTATTGCTTTGCAATGGTTTCTGTGGTTGTTCCAGTAGCTAACTTTTCGATTCCAGACTGGTTCCCTTCTGGAAATCGCGGTCCTTGTTCGGGGAGACGACCGATCCCGGATTCAATACTGTTAGGTGTACTTGTCATATTTGTTGAGGGCAGGATTTCTTCTACCTCCAAAGCCCAATTTGGAGGTAAGCTTGTGTTTCCGTTTGCGTTGTCCTGGTCGTTCCTGGTCTGTTGTCCATTATATCCGTCCGTTTTCGCTTTCTTGTTTCTTCCGCTGGCGTGTACCCCATCAACCGCGGAATGCTGACGGGTTTGGTGAGGAGTACGCGATGTTTAGGGCTTCTTTTATCGCCCCTTCCCCAGTCCAGGGGTGAGCAGCGCTAGTCCTAGAGAAGACCTGCTCAGTTACTCAGGGGGTTCACACTGTTAGGGCTTCACAGCATGCCGGTACTCCGGAAGCGCCGAGGTCCACTGGTACCCCTCCTTTTCAGTGGACAACGACGTACAATCCCCCAAGCCTGCGTGTGCAGCTAAACACTAACATCTGACGGCACAACCTTACCCGATGCCACCGTGTTTATACCATCGCCACGACTTTCATCTGCGGTCGTTGGGGTGTCATTGATTGACCTTCATCCGACCTTCACCAAGATGGATAACAGCTAGGCCCCTGTTATCCTATGGTTCTGGGTGCAGATAGCCCAGTTCGCCTGTTGACCGTTGGGGTGTCAGAGAGTGACCCTCTTGCATTTGGCTTTCTTGGTTGTGCCTATCTTGGGCTGTATTTTGTAGAGTTTATTGTGTCTTTCAGCGTCCCATAACTCTTGCCACTTTTGTTGGATGTATTTCCTGATTTTCCGTTTGAGGTCCTCTGATGGTAGAGGCATATCTATTGGAACTTGATTTGTTGCATCCTTGGCAGCAACGTCTGCTAGGTCATTGCCATGGATTCCTTCATGGCCTGGTACCCAAGCATACGTTATCTTCTTTCCAGCTAGAGCAAGACTATTGTGTCGTTCCAACACTCTTTTCACGAGAGGGTGTGTCCACTTGCTATGCTGCATTGCTGACAGTGATGATTTGGAGTCAGATACAATCAGGTAGTTGTTGCCTTCTGATGTCTCAATGTGATCTTGTGCTAGGTATAATGCATGTAGCTCTGCTGTGTAGATGGAGGCTTCGTCTGGCAGGCGTTCTTTGAAGGCATGAGGTCCTAGAACGGCTGCAGATGCTGTTTTGTCTGCCATATGTGATCCGTCGGTGTAGATTGGTACGTGATCTCTGTAACTGTCACGCAGTTCATTGAATGCTGCTTGATATGTGGTGCTAGATGTTACCCCTTTCTTAAGCGCGGTCAGGTCCATTCTGACCTCTGGATTGTGATATGTCCATGGGGGCATTTCCGGGTACTCTACATTAAGTACATTATCCAGAGACATTCCCACTTCTTCTAATAGGTGGGATACCCTCACCCGAAGGGGTGCAATGTATTGGTTCTTCTTTGCTTCATATTTTGCCTTGTGCTTGGGGTTTGTCAACAATGCTGCGGCTGGGTTGTTAGGATTTGTGGCAATCCGGATAGCATATTCAAGGGAGAGTTTCTCTCGTCTAAGGGCTAAGGGTAGTTCTCTAGCAGCGACTTGCAAACTCTTAATTCTGGATGTTCTGAATGCTCCCAAACAAATGCGGAGTCCATGGCTCTGGATCCGCTCTGCCATTGCTAGGTATGTCGCCCAGGTTGATCCATAAACACACAGACCATAGTCCAGTTGAGACTGGACCAGTGCTCTATATAGTTTGAGGAGTGTGTCCTGGTCTCCACCCCAGCATGGATGTGCCACTACTTTCAGTAGGTTGAAAGCTTTGTTACATTTATCCTTGAGGTACTTAATATGTTTATCAAAGATAAGTTTGCGATCTATGACTAGCCCAAGGAATTTTGTATTTTCCACTACAGAAATACGTTTGTTGTTGATTTCAATATTTGGTTGTCTGTCTGTTGTAGTGCGGTAGTGGAAGTGCATAACTGATGTCTTGTCTAGAGAAAATCGGAAGCCATTTTGGTCTGCCCACTTCACTGTTTCATCTATGGCAAGTTGGAGGTGTCGTTCAATGGTTCTCAGGCTCTTGCCACGGAAACACATGAAGAAATCATCAACATATAATGTTCGGCCTATCTCTCCATGCTCCAATAAAACACCGGTTTCACCCTTAGTACAGCATGATAAAGCCATTCCTATCCAAAATGCTGTAATGAACCTCAACCTACACTGTCTTGTGTAATTGGCATATGCTCGAGGTGATAAAAACCCATTGCAAACCGTCTGTTTTTCAATCATTTGCCTTTCACATTATATTTGCATTCAAGACAGTAATGTGTTCTTGGTCTTTTGAAAGTAAAGAATTCCTCATCAGGGAATTCAAGAAGTTCATAAGAGAATCAGTACATGATAATCTCATAAAAAATGACGACAAGGAAAACCTCATAGAATATTTCGAGAAAAACTGGTTCAATGATAAGGACTGGAAGGAGACATTCTGTTCTGATGTATTATTCATGTTACCTTTTGAACAGCGCCACAATATTCTTATCAATACCAACAATCCAACAGAGACACAAATGCGCGAGATAAATGAAACTATCTTCAAAAATACCCTTCGTCGTCTAACAACTTTCTGTATCAAATCCTCCATAAACAGTCTCCTTCCTAAACAGTCCTGTACTGCTTTGTTCAAAAAACCAACCAAGACTCAAAAAGACATAAACGAGAAGGCTAAAAAAGGTGTAGAATTACTTCCATATGTTACACACGTCACCTGTGTAAATTTTCAAATAAAAAAAACGCCATTGATGTAAGAGAACATCTACCAACCCTGAAAGAAGAAGAGGACAAATATAGTGTGGCACAGAAAATAAAAGACCTTTGGACTCACACATCATCCCAAAGCTTCTTTGATGCTCTTTTCCTCGAAATAGGTGAAACGTGTGCCACTGACATTGATTATGAGAGGTACCTTATCTATCTAGATATGGGTGTCTGCACTTGCCCCAGCTTCATCCACCATGGAAGGCTCTTCTTAAATGTTATAGAACTGAAAAAATTGCTCCTAGAAGGAGTGAGTGAGTAATAGATGTTTAATGCCATTTCAACAGCTAAGGTCATATTCATGGCGAGAACTACATTACACAATTTCACAGGGGAATGTGTCAGTGCCCACGCATACGTGCACCACACACATCCCGAGGGGATAGGATTGATTGATTGAGCGCGTGGGAAGAGGAGAAATAAACCCTTTTAAGTGGGCTAAGGAATCTCAAGCTCCTAGAAAGACATCGGCAAAATATTCTTCTCCCATCCCTAATCAAAACCTTGTTCAATTATACATAAAGAATTCAAACCTAATATTACCTACCCAATTAGAAGGAGACCATTTGAAAACCGCTCTTTTGCCACCACTACACTTTGATCCTTTCACAGGAGAAAATATGGGGGGTTGCTTGCCTCTAAGACACCCACATAAAAATCACCATTTCTACACCAACACCCCAAAAGAAGACTCAAAATATATGCTCAGCCTCCGATTTGCCCATAACTATTTTGACCACTACAAGCCAAGGGTTGAATTCGGAGTGAGTAATAGATGTTTAACGCCATTTAGACAGCTACGGTCATATTCATGGCGAGAACTACATTACACAATTTCACAGAGGAAGGTGTATGTGCACCACACACATCCTGAGGGGATAGGAAAGAGGAGATATAGAACCTTTTAAATGGGCTAGGGAAGCCTGAGGTTTGAACTAAAAGATACTGATCGAGTAGGTGGTAGGCCAGTTAGATCACGCAGAAGCACAAGAACGGCAAGCCTTAAGCAAATGTATAAAGACCTTAATGACAAATTGGTTCAACATGAAATGGAGGATCCAAGACCTCCTGGTAGCAACACTCTCACAGAGACTCTCACCCCAACTTCCTCGGGCAATACATCTGATGTTGAGATTGAGGGTGATACCCCAACTTCCAGGTTTACTATGACAAACTTTCCCAATTTAACCCAAATTTTCCATCCCAAAGTCTGCAGGAAGCTAATTCCATCTGGTAGTGTAGCGACGTCTGATATGTCTCAGGATGCTGTTCCTTTACCATCTACTCCTCCTCCACATGGACCGCCCACCCTAAGGCGGGTCTCATGACATCAATTCTCAAAAGTAGTGTGCCATCGGCAAAAGAATGTTCGGCTTCTTCTTCAAATTCAAACAAGTCACAAACTTATAAAAAGGAGTGAGTGAGTGAGTAATAGATGTTTAACGCCATTTCGACAGCTAAGGTAATATTCATGGCGAGAACTACATTACACAATTTCAGAGGAATGTGTCAGTGCCCGCGCATATGTGCACCACACACATCCTGAGGGGATAGGAAAGAGGAGAAATAGACCCTTTTAAGAGGGCTAGGGAAGCCTGCCTGCTGAACTTCAAAATGAAAAAAAGATACAAAACCGGGTAGGATTGCAAGCTGTCAGCTTCTCCGAAGAGTGAGTAATAGGTGTTTAACGCCATTTCGACAGCTAAGGTCATATTCATGGCAAGAACTACATTACACAATTTCACATTAGAATGTTTCAGTGCCCGCGCATATGTGCACCACACACATCCTGAGGGGATAGTAAAGAGGAGAAATAGACCCTTTTAAGTGGGCTAGGGAAGCCCTTCACCTTCTCCGAAGGTCAATAATATGAAGAGAATAAATTAGTGCAAAAAGGGGGGGGGGGGCAGGTGAAGAGGTTTCATACCTTTAAATAGTATACGACAAGAGGAGACGTTTTGTTAGAACGTCTTTACAAGTTAAAGAAGGTTTTCACAGGCTTTTTTGAGGTGGTTAAATGGGGGATAAAAGAAAAACTTTTGTTGTTTAAGGCAATTTTTTATGAGAGAAGTAATGGTAGGTGGGAGGGTAGGGCCAATGTGTCGATGCAGTGATCATTATGAACAGGGGTAAGAGATTTTTTTACTCTTTGCACTTTAATTGAGTTTAAAAAAATCTGAAGTAACAGGTACTGTATGCTGGCCTTAGGGGAGTGAGTGAGTTCACAGAATTTCTCCAAGTACACCTTGTTTTCAGTTTTGCTTTTCTTGTGTTTGCTCAGGTCAAAAAGGATATTGGCTTCTGCCTGTTCCCACGGAGGGGACTTGGCAGGTCCCTCCTTCATGACCTTTGTGATGGGAATTCGGGCCTCTCTGATCAGGGTTCTCACCCTTATTGAAAAAGGCTTTGCCACGTTCTTGTTTCTACGAAAGACGCTGTGGTCCTCGTAGAAGATGGTATCGTGGGTTGGGTTTCTCTCATTTGCCTTGACTCTGATGGCGTATTGCAGGGACAGCTTGGTCCGTTGCAGATCCAGTGGTGGAACCCCTGCCTCAACGCAGAGACTACTTGCCGGTGATCGGAATGCTCCCATGCAGAGCCGTAGGCCCTGGTTTTGGATAGGTTTTAGCCAATCCAAGTAAGACCTTGAAGCTGATGCATACACCACCGATCCATAGTCCAGGCGAGACTGGATATACGTCCGATACAGAGTCAGCAGAATCTCCCAGTCCGCTCCCCAGTCTGAGTGGGAAAGCATCTACAGGAGGTTCATGGCCTTCTGGCATTTTTTCCGGAGGTATTCGATGTGGGGTTTGAAAGCGAGAATGCTATCAAACACGAGTCCAAGGAATTTGACCTACTTTTCTACCTTCAGTGCGTTCCCGTGCAGTGTGAGAGCAGGAGCAGGAGCTTCCTTGCATCCTCGTCTACGACAGAAGTGCACACAGGATATTTTTGTTTCAGAGAATTTGAAGCCATTTTCCAGGCTCCAAGTCTCTAGGTGGGAAAGGGTTTGCTGTAATCTCCTTTCTACTGTTGCCATGGAAGTGCCCCGATAGCAGATGACAAAGTCATCAACGTAGAGGCAGCACTCAACATTGTGGGCAAGGGTTTTCGCTATTTCGTTGATTTTAATGCCGAAAAGGGTCACTGAGAGGAGGCAGCCCTGGGGACTCCAGTTTCTTGGTTTGTTTGTTTAGTTTTACATCCGGGGGCCATCAAGGAACTCAGACATTCAAGGTTTCTCAGACATTAAGTCCTTTCTTTTCTTTTTGGACAGGTATTTATATGCTGCTTGCCCGACACAGCAGTGACCGAATCTATGAATGACCGAATCTATGAGATGAATGACCGAATCTATGAGGAGGGTCGAGGGGGAAAACCGCTACCGGGGCTTCATTCCCCTACTCTTTTCGAAGGATAGCAAGTGTTCTTTTATTTGCCTGGTCCCATAGGCAGGGCCAGACAAACCACGGCCTTTGATCACTCAGACGTGGTTCACTGAGGGGGAATCCCATGGCAAAAAACAAGCATGTAAGCCCAGGCCCGTGCATATGGACACCAGCTGCCCACATGCTCACCCCAAGACACAAGAAACCCCAAGTTTGTCGCCTTTTACGAATCTGGTATGCCCACTGTTAGTATGGAAGGAGATTTCTCCTTGTGGACTCCCAATGAAGTTATTCTGCTCCTTCATGCCCTCACATGAAGGTCCCCACTCCACAGGGGGAAGTTTCTTGGTCAACTCTCTTGGAATGTGTGGCACCAAGTCAGACATTAAATGTCCTGTTTCCGAGAAAGCCTTCCACGAATTGTGGCAGTCTGCCTCGCAGTCCCATTTTTTTCATGTCTTGGAGGATGCCAAATTTCCATGTTGTGTCATAAGCCTTTTCAAGGTCAAAAAATACAGCAACATGTTCCTTGTTGGCGAATCCTTTCCGGATAAAACTCTCAAGACGGACTAGGTGGTCAGTTGTACTGCAACCTTTTCTCAATCCAGACTGGTACCAGGTTAGAAGATCATTCGACTCCAGGTACCATACCAGTCTGTTGTTGACCATCCTTTCCATTGTCCTGGCCAGACAGCTGGTCATAGCAATGGGTCTGTAGCTCAAGGGCATAGATGGATCCTTTCCAGGGTTTGGAATCGGTACAACTAAGGCCTCCGACCAGGATGATGGGTATTGACCGGTGGTCCAGGTGTTGTTAAAGATGTCCAGGAGCAAACTCAGTTGGTGCTCTGGCAGATGCTTTAACATCTGGTAATGAATCTCATCAGGGCCTGGAGATGAGTCTTTTGCCTGCTGGAGAGCATGGTGTAACTCAGCCATTGTGAACAACTTGTTGTATGCTTCCATGTTGTCAGAGTGCAGGTTTAATGGGTTCATCTCCTCCCTTTCTTTATGTTGGCGGAATTCGTCTCGGTAGTTGGCACTGGAGGAGACTTTGCTGAAGTGATCAGCAAGAGAATCCACAATCTCTTGTGTCGTCTCAAAAGTCTCATCACCAACCTTGATGTGGGTTGCTGCGGGAGTCGGTTTTCCATTGAGCTTCTTCACCTTTTGATATACCCTTTTCAGGGGGGTGGAGGTGTCCATGGTATTGACATACTCACGGAATGACTCATGCTTCATGTTGTTGTACACCAGTTTGGTTGATTGATTTGTGTTTTACAGCACTTTAGCGGCACTAAGTGGCTATCCCGTGCTTCACAGGTTGATAATTTAACAGAGAAATGTGTCACTGCCCGCGCATATGTGCACCACACACATCCTGAGGGGATAGGAAAGAGGAGATATAGACCCTTTTAAGTGGGCTAGGGAAGCCCGCTGTAACTCATGGGTACTCGCATCGTCATCCCATTATCTCTTCGCCCAGACATCCTCAGTAAGTTACACGAAGGGCATCAAGGTATCACCAAGTGTCGTCAGCTGGCATGAGACAGTGTTTGGTGGCCCGGATGTAGCACAGATGTAGAAGAGTAATATCGAGATGTTATCACTGCCGGATTAAGAATCGAACTACATGGAACCACTGATTCCATCTACTGTACCAGACCATCCATGGCAAAAGGTTGCCACAGACCTGTTCCAGCTAGGAGAGGTACACTACATCGTTGTCGTGGATTTCTACTCCAGGTTTGCATTTTACAAGAAACTAGAATCTACAACTTCGAAAACCATTGTTGAGACTATGAAGTCAATCTTCGCAGATCAAGGCATCACTCAAATAGTGTGTTCAGACAATAGGCCTCAATATTCAAGCCAAGAAATTCGCTAAAGAGTATGGATTCCTCCATATTACTAGTTCACCAGGGCATCCCTCCGGGAAAGGTGAAGCCGAAAGGGCAGTCCGCCCTCTAAAAGACATCATCAAAGCACCGGATCCCTATATTGCACTCCTTAATCTGAGAAACTCATCAATCAGAAACGGGTTTAGCGAGTGAGTGAGTAATAGATGTTTAATGCCATTTCGACAGCTGAGGTCATATTCATGGCGAGAACTACATTACACAATTTCACAGAGGAATGTATCAGTGCCCGCGCATATATGCACCACACACATTCTGAGGGGATAGGAAAGAGGAGAAATAGACCCTTTTAAGTGGGCTAGGGAGGCCCGACGGGTTTAGCCCAGCGCAATTGCTCATGGGACGTCGCCTTAACACTAAAATCCCAATCCTTCCATCTAATTTGGGAATAAACCCTCCAGATATGGACACCATCCGACAATGCGAGGAGGAATATAAGTGCTTGCAAGCTTAAGGAAAACTTTGATGATCACCATCACAGACCACATGATCTTACTCCACTCAAACCAGGAGACGAGGTGTGGTTGCCAGATAGGAAAGAAAAGGTAACAGCTAAGGAATCTCATCATCACTATAGGTTAGTTAGTTAGTTAGTGTTTTACAGCACGTCAGCTACTGGTGATGGCTATTTGTGCCTAAAGGTTTTATGGAAGAAAGTTTCTACTGTTTAAATTTGACTGTAGTATCCCAGGTTCTTGACATATGCAAGTATTGTATCCGGTCTGCAGGTATCAAATAACTCTTTCAGTGTTGTACATTGATGGTATTGTGCCCTCATGGGGCACTGGCTACATTCCACAAGGAAATGTTCCACCATCAGGTGTTTTTGACACCTGTTGCAAAGCGGTCTGGGTTCTCTCTTCATGAGGTGTGAATGCGTTAGTCTGGTGTGGCCTATTCTTAGTCTGTTCATGACAATTTCTTCTCTTCTGCTCTTGCATTTGGCTTTCTTGGTTGTGCCTATCTTGGGCTGTATTTTGTAGAGTTTATTGTCTCTTTCAGCGTCCCATAACTCTTGCCACTTTTGTTGGATGTATTTCCTGATTTTACGTTTGAGGTCCTCTGATAGTAGAGGCATATCTATTGGAACTTGATTTGTTGCATCCTTGGCAGCAACGTCTGCTAGGTCATTGCCATGGATTCCTTCATGGCCTGGTACCCAAGCATACGTTATCTTCTTTCCAGCTAGAGCAAGACTATTGTGTCGTTCCAACACTCTTTTCACGAGAGGGTGTGTCCACTTGCTATGCTGCATTGCTGACAGTGATGATTTGGAGTCAGATACAATCAGGTAGTTGTTGCCTTCTGATGTCTCAATGTGATCTTGTGCTAAGTATAATGCATGTAGCTCTGCTGTGTAGATGGAGGCTTCGTCTGGCAGGCGTTCTTTGAAGGCATGAGGTCCTAGAACGGCTGCAGATGCTGTTTTGTCTGCCATATGTGATCCGTCGGTGTAGATTGGTACGTGATCTCTGTAACTGTCACGCAGTTCATTGAATGCTGCTTGATATGTGGTGCTAGATGTTACCCCTTTCTTAAGCGCGGTAAGGTCCATTCTGACCTCTGGTTTGTGATATGTCCATGGGGGCATTTCCGGGTACTCTACATTAAGTACATTATCCAGAGACATTCCCGCTTCTTCTAATAGGTGGGATACCCTCACCCGAAGGGGTGCAATGTATTGGTTCTTCTTTGCTTCTTATTTTGCCTTGTGCTTGGGGTTTGTCAACAATGCTGCGGCTGGGTTGTTAGGATTTGTGGCAATCCGGATAGCATATTCAAGGGAGAGTTTCTCTCGTCTAAGGGCTAAGGGTAGTTCTCTAGCAGCGACTTGCAAACTCTTAATTCTGGATGTTCTGAATGCTCCCAAACAAATGCGGAGTCCATGGCTCTGGATCCGCTCTGCCATTGCTAGGTATGTCGCCCAGGTTGATACATAAACACACAGACCATAGTCCAGTTGAGACTGGACCAGTGCTCTATATAGTTTGAGGAGTGTGTCCTGGTCTCCACCCCAGCATGGATGTGCCACTATTTTCAGTAGGTTGAAAGATTTGTTACATTTATCCTTGAGGTACTTAATATGTTTATCAAAGATAAGTTTGCGATCTATGACTAGCCCAAGGAATTTGGTATTTTCCACTACAGAAATACGTTTGTTGTTGATTTCAATATTTGGTTGTCTGTCTGTTGTAGTGCGGTAGTGGAAGTGCATAACTGATGTCTTGTCTAGAGAAAATCGGAAGCCATTTTGGTCTGCCCACTTCACTGTTTCATCTATGGCAAGTTGGAGGTGTCGTTCAATGGTTCTCAGGCTCTTGCCACGGAAACACATGAAGAAATCATCAACATATAATGTTCGGCCTATCTCTGGCTTCAGTTCCAGTTTAGAGACGATGTTGTTGATCTTCAATAGAAATAGAGTCACTGAGAGAATGCCTCCCTGTGGAACTCCAGACTCCTGATTGAAGACATCAGAGTGGATGTTGTTTACTCTGATCCTGAAGCAACGGTTTGATAGGTATTGGTTGATGAAATAAGGGAGCCGACCTTTCAGGTCTGCATCTTTGAGGTCCTTAAGGATACCATATTGCCAGGTGGTATCATATGCCTTCTCCAGATCAAAGAAGACTGCTACCACTTGCTCCTTATTTATAAAGGCATCTCGTACATAGGTCTCGAGGGTAGTTAGGCCATCCTGTGTCGAGCGACCCTTTCTGAAGCCACATTGCTCTGTCTTAAGGATCTTTTTCTTTTCTAGGTACCAGACCAGTCTGGTGTTTACCATTCTTTCGAGGGTTTTGCAGATGCAGCTCGTTAGAGCTATGGGTCTATAGTTCTTTGGGTTTGACAAGTCTTTGCTTGGTTTTGGGAATGGAAGCACTATGGCCTCTCGCCAGTGTGGCGGAAAGATACCTGTTTCCCAAATATTATTCATGATACCAAGCAAACACTGTTTCGAGGGTTCTGGTAGCTGTCGTAGGAACTCATAAGGGATGTTGTCTGGACCTGGGGAACTGTTGTTACTGCTCCCCAGGGCTGTCTTCAGCTCATCCATTGAGAACTTTAGGTTGTAGTCTTCATCTCTGTTGTTGCCAAAGTCAATGGGCGTTCTTTCTGCCTTCCTCCGGTGAGCATTGAAGCTCTGTGTGCCTCCATTTAGAGAAGATGTTTCTGCCAGTGTTGAACCGATGCTATCAGCAATTTCTTTGGTATCTGTTATTTTTCTCCTACCAATTTGCAAATGGTGCACATATGTTGTAGTGTCTTTGCCTTTCATCTTCCTGATCATCTTCCAGATCTTATACATTGGTGTATTGCTGTTAACCTTGGAGACATAGGCCATCCAGGTTTCCTTCATGGCCTGGTTCTTCGGGCGTGTGCCTTAGCCCTTTTCCAGGCGATGAGACTGGGTATGATTAGGTTCTTTTTGTAAGTCCTTTCAGCTTCTAGTCGCATCTTGCGGGCTTCTTGACATTCATCATTAAACCAGGGTTTATCTTTGGTTTTAGATTTGTTGGAAGTTTTTGGAATGCTCTTTTCTGCTATTGTTTGGAGGGTGGCTGTAAAGGTAGCCATAGGGTCTTCCTTTTGGAGTAGCTTTTCGAGATTGAGTTCCTTTTTACTGAGTTCCTGGAATGTCTCCCAGTCTGCTTTATACAACTTCCATTTAGGTATTTTGTCAATGGGACCTTGATGGATGTGTTCTATGAGGATTGGGGTATGATCACTGTCATGACTGTCTTCTGCAACATCCCAGGAGTAGTCCAGGAATATGGATGGGCTGCAGAGTGTAATATCAATGTGTGTCCAGGTTTTAGAGGCTGCACTGTAATAGGTTGGTTTTCCAGTGTTCAGCAGGCAAAGGTTTTGTTCATTGATGAGATCCTCAATGAGAATGCCTTCCTGGTCATTTCTGGGGCTGCCCCAGATGGTATTGTGGGCATTAAAATCCCCAAGGAGGAAGAAGGGTTTGGGTAGTTGTTTAATTAGATTTGTCAAGTCCTGTAGACTTGGGTAAGGCAGTGATGGTGGACAATATAAATTACAGATAGTGACAGATTTTTCACAGGTGATTTGGGATACTACTGCTTGCAGTTGGGTATTTAGTGGAATCTCTGACTGTATAACTGTTCCTTTTACTAGGATTGCCACACCCCCAAGGCTTCTGCCCTGTTGGTCTAGTGTTCCTTCTTTTTGGTATACTGTGTATCCTTTAAGTTTAACCTTAGTTTTAGTCTCTTGTAAGCAAATGGCTATGGGGTTGTATGTTTGGCATAGTAGGGCCACTTCTTGGGGTTTGTTACGGAAACTGTTGCAGTTCAAACGTCTAATAAGACTCTTGTGCGAAACAGGGTCCAGATGAAGGAACTGCCAGCTCCACAGCCCGTTCAACAGGCATCTCAGCCGGTGGAAACTCCGCCAGTACCGCCAAAACCTACTACACCAAAGGCAGTACCAGCTAGTCCAGCCAAATTAGTGACTCCTTGCCAATCACAGTCACCTAAGATCACTCGTACCAGGTTTGGTCGAAAGATCCATAAACCAGACAGGTTTAAAGACTAGTTTAGGGACATGAACGCTGAGGGTTCATGTGTGAATGACGTGTTAGAAACCTCTCTCCACAAGTTTAGTTTTGTTGGTTATTGTTAAAAACCCAAGTTATCTGTATTATCATGGAAGTTCAAAGACTAAAGGTTCTAGTCTATATATTTTATACTCAAGCATTACATCAAACTCCCTCATTTAATTAGACTCAATACTCACAGTATATATCATATTCAAAGACTAAAGAAAGGGATATGTAGATTGTTGTAAAATAATGTTGTCATTCGTCCGTACTTCGAGTGTGACGATTGTCATTGAGATCGAGCTAGGCGCTCAACGAGGGCGGGAATTTGTCAACTGTCAACTAAATGTATTTCTAAGGGAGTGGTCATTATTTATCAACAAGGGGCAGGTGGTGGGTTTCCGCGCGGATGCGCAAAATTTTTTTACGCCCCCCTCGACGACAGTCAAATTTTTTTGCGCCCCCCCATTCCAGAGGCGCGGAGAATTTTCCTGCCCCTCTTTGAGCTACAGTAGCACGTGGGCTGTTTTGCTCAAAAGAGGGTAAATTTTTTTAGCCCCCCTCAAGAGGGGTCAAAATTTTGTTAGCCCCCCGTCGGGAGGGGTCTGAAATTTTTACGCCCCCCCCTCAAACCCACCATCCCCCCCTGTTGATAAATAATGAACACTCCCTAAAGCATGTTAAATACAAGATCTAAAGACACATCTGGCCTCATATAATCCTTCAGCAAGTATATAAGTATATAATATTGTATTTTATTCAACTTTTACTTTAAAGGGTAATACCCATGTCTTTCTGCTTTAGGGAGTGGTCATTATTTATCAACGGGGGGGGGGGGGGGGGTGGGTGGGTTTCGCGTGGACGCATGAAAATTTTTTAAGCCCCCCCCTCGACGGCAGTCTAAATTTTTTGCGCCGCCCCCCGCGCTGGAGAGTTTTCGTGCCCCTCTTTGATCTATAGTAGCGCTGGCTTTTTTGCTAAAAAGAGGGTTCAATCTAGAGCTACTCTGTGTTACTCATCTTTAATCCATGATGATCATCATGTTTTAACATGGTAGGCAGCTGGTAAAGGGATAGGGAAGGGCACCAAAGAACTGTAAGTAGAAACACTACTAAATTATTCACCCTGCAAGTGTGAAAAAGGTGTATTTTGGCCTGAAGCCAAACACAGGCAATCCCACATGCTTTCCTGAAGGAAGCCATATTGCCTGCCCTCCCTGACACCCACAGTAACTGGTTGAAGAGACTCATTGACTCAAGTTATATACAAACTCTATGCCCTGAAAGTGTATAGGAATTTATTAAGTGACAAGTTTAGGCCTGCTAGTCTAAACACACTATTCTGAATTGTGACCTGCTAGTGACCCAACCCTACTACAAATTAATTAAGTACCAACACCAAAATGTCAGATCATGAGGATAATGTAGGAGGAGGGTGGAACCAAAACCAAGGAGGAAATCAACCGGCACGCCGCTTTGTGCCTAGCATTAGACCCCCGGTCCCTCTAAATCTACAATCCGACAAAACTGAGAATTGGCTGTTGTGGAAACAGCAGTGGGAGAACTACACTGTGATCTCCCACCTGGACACAACAGATGCGGTCTACCAAACCTCCATGTTTCTCAACTCCATAGGGAGACGCCCTGAAGATCTATAACGGCTTTGTATTCGAAGAAGGGGCCGATAGAACAGTCAAAGACATTATTGATAAATTTGACGCGTACATTATCGGGGAACTGAACGAGACAATGGAAAGGTATAAATTTAATTGTAGGGACCAAGAACCGAAAGAGAGTTTTGATGAGTATCTGACAGCACTCCGACATCTAACCAAAAGCTGCAACCACTGCGAATGCCTCAGAGACACTTTGCTACGCGACCGAATCGTGATGGGCATCCGGTCTGAAGAGACTCGGAAGCTGCTACTAAACCGCCAAAAATTGACCCTCGAGAAATATATCGACATTTGCTGCACCGACGAAGCGACAGGTTTGCGCCTCAAGCACGTTAACGCAAGCGGCGGTACAGAAGAGGTCAACGCAGTTCACACCAAGCGGAGAGACTGGACCAAGTCTAAAGATCAACCGCAAGAATGCAAATTCTGTGCTGGCACTCACGTATTCGGAAGAAAGCACTGCCCTGCCTGGGGGAAGAAGTGTTCCACATGCGGTGGCAGAAACCACTCTGACGCCGTATGCAAGAAGACACCGAGTACAACTAAGAAACCCCAGAAGAAGAAAACAAGGAAGGTACGAGCCGTGCAAGAGCAGTCCGATAGCGAGGAGAGCCAGTACGAGGTGATCAACGGAGTGAAGGAGATCAGTGCAGTTAATCAACATGGCAACAAGCTAATATACGCCAACATGACAATAAAGGGCACACCGATCAAGTTCCAAGTAGACTGCGGTTCATCCGTCAACCTCATACCGGTGAAATATATCGACCGTACCAAGCTGACCCCACCAAGAAACACTCTCGAGATGTGGGACAAGAGCCTTAAGCACCCACTCGGAGAATGCCGAGTCAGAATGAAGAATCCGGCAAATGGAAAAGGCTACAACGTGAACTTCGTGGTGGTAGAGGACAGTGAGCTGATGCCGATCCTGGGAGTATCGGCGAGCCAGCAAATGGGTCTCATCTCTGTCCTGGAGGACAATTTCCACCAAGTAGCCAGCGTAAAGAAGAAGGAAGACGCTCAACAGTGCCCAATCATAGCCAAATACCAAGAAGTTTTTAGAGAAGATGTCGGCTGCATGCCAGGCACCGCGACACTTCATGTCGACCCAACCGTCACGCCTTCTATACAACCCTCGAGAAAGGTCCCGATCTCCCTAAAAACCAGGATCAAAGAGAGTGAGTGAGTAATAGATGTTTAACGCCATTTCGACAGCAAAGGTCATATTCGTGGCGAGAACTAAATTACACAATTTCACAGAGGAATGTGTCAGTGCCCACGCATATGTGCACCACACACATCCTGAGGAGATAGGAAAGAGGAGATATAGACCCTTTTAAGTGGGCTAGGGAGGCCCGGGATCAAAGAGAAGCTCGACCAGCTAGTCGAGCAGGGTGTAATAGTGCCTGTTAGCGAACCGACGGACTGGGTGAACGCCATGGTGACAGCGACCAAGAAGACTGGCGATCTGAGGATCTGCATCGACCCCAGACCTCTGAATAAAGCACTGAAGCGGGAGCACTTCCCATTGTGCACACTAGACGAGGTACTGCCAGAGCTATCCCAAGCTAAGATAGTATCGACGATGGACCTGAAGTCCGGCTACTGGCAAGTCAAACTAGACGAAGGGTCGTCAGTGTTAACTACTTTTGCAAGCCCGTATGGGGAGTGAGAGTGAGTAATGGATGTTTAACGCCATTTCGACAGCTAAGGTCATATTCATGGCGAGAAACCTATACAAAGCAAGTTTTGGATCTATGAGCAATTAAATATTTCAAAAACTATTGTGTAAATGGAACAAGTTGTTATTATTTCAGGCAGGATGAGGTGAAAGCTAAAATCACAACAGTGCAAGATAAAATCACAAGTGTGCACGATAAAATCAAAGAAGCCTGTACAGTCCAGCTGCTTTCAGGAAGTTGATGATAAGATCAGGTTTGATGGTGGTAAAAAGTTCTTGTAGACCAGCTACATTGTAGAAATGTTGTCTGATAGGCGTAAAATCAACACAATCCAAAAGGATGTGTTTGATGGTCAATTTCGTGTCGCATGCCACACACTCAGGTGCTTCCTCTCCTTTCAGGAGGTAGGCATGAGTGAGTCGCGAATGACCGATGCGGCAACGAGTAAAGACTGTTTGGTCTCTACGGTTCTTGAGAGCAGGTCGACAGACACCAGACACTGTGGGACAAAATTCAAAGAGTTTCCATCCAGGGTTCTCTACCCATTGGTTTTGCCAAAGGTCAAGAATATACTTCTTGACAACTGGCCTAAATTCAGATGGCGGTAGAAGGCAAGGCTGTTCCTCAAAGTTAAGGCCATGTTTAGCCCTTTTATCAGCTTCTTCGTTGCCTTTGATTCCCACATGACTTGGAAGCCAACAGAATCGGATGTCATATCCCAGTTCCTTGGATCTGATGAAACCTTTGATAATTTTCATTATCACAGGGTGATCCAAGTTGAGGTTCTGCAGATCTTCTAGACAGGATTTTGAGTCGCTGAAAATGATGAATTTCTTCCCTGGCGCATCCTTCATGCATCTCATTGCAAGAAAGATGGCACAGGCTTCAGCAGAGAAAATGGAGCTGTGATTTGGAAGGCGAGATGCCAGTTTTCTGCCCCCACCTACCACGGCAGCAGCCACTCTCTCTTCTTCTTTTGATCCGTCAGTGTAAAATGGTGCATGATGGGGAAGTTCATTCCTTATCTCAGAAAACCTCAATCTGTATTCTAGTGGGTTGGTGTCGGCTTTTCTTGATTTGGCTAGTCTGAAGTCGACCTCTAGCGGTACCAGTTTCCATGGAGGAATTTCTGGGGGGTGGGTTTGTGCCAATGATGTCAGGCTAACATTTAGTTGCCTCATATGTGTTTGAATTCTCAGACCGTATGGCCTGGCAGCTTTTGGTTTTGCCTCATAGAGCTTCTGGTTGTCTGGTTCAAATACACATGCATATGCTGGATTCGAAGGGTTCGTTCTCAAGCGCAGCGCAAACTGCATCGACAATTTGAGACGTCTGTTTTCCAATGATGGTTCTCTGCCCTCAACATAAAGGCTAGGATATGGAGACGTTCGAAAGGCCCCGAGGGCTAGGCGAATGCCTTGTCGATGAACTGGATCCAAGATGGCCACGTAGGACGGCCTAGCAGAGCCATACACCTGGGAACCATAGTCAAGCTTCGATCGAACCAGAGCTCTATACAATTGGAGTAAAACCTTACTATCTGCACCCCAGTCAGTGTTTGATAACACTTTCAACAAATCAAGTGCTTTGATGCACCTGATCTTTAGAGATTTCAAATGTGGAATAAATGAAAGTCGTTTATCAAACAGCACACCTAGAAACTTTGTCTCCTCTACAACCTTGATCGGATCTCCATCTAAGGTTAGATCTGGATCAGGATGCAGAGTGCGTTTCAGGCAGAAGTGCATTGCAACTGTTTTTGATTTAGAGAACTTAAAACCGTTTTCTACGGACCAGGCATGTACTTTGTTCAGGCACAGCTGCAGCTGCCTTTCGATTGAATGCATGTTCTTTGCTCTGTAGCATATCAGGAGGTCGTCAACATAGAGGCTACAGGACACATCTTTATTCACTGCATTAACAACACTGTTCATTTTGATACTGAACAAGGTAACAGATAATATGCTACCTTGGGGAACACCAAGTTCTTGCTCATGTTCATCAGATAGTGTTGAGTTCAATCTCACTCGGAAGTGTCTATTTGATAAAAAGTTTAATATAAATATGGGTAAACGCCCACGAAATCCCATATTGTATAGGTCTTTCATGATGCCATGTTTCCACGTTGTGTCGTAGGCCTTTTCTAAATCAAAAAATACAGAAACAACATGTTCTTGTTTGATGAAGGCATCACGGATGAAATGTTCTAAACGAATCAAATGATCAAGAGTGCTTCTTCCTCGTCTGAAACCGCTCTGATAGTCAGAAATCTGGTGTTTCGACTCGAGCAGCCAAACAAGTCTCTCGTTGATCATTCTTTCCATGGTTTTACAGATGCAACTGGTGAGAGCTATAGGCCTATAATTTGTTGGTAGTGTATGGTCCTTACCAGGCTTGGGAATCGGTATAATGGTGGCTTCTTGCCAGGAAGGTGGAAGCTCACCACTTTCCCATATCCCATTGAAAAGAGACAGGAGTACCTTTAGCACTGGCTCAGGAAGATGTTTAAGAAATTCATAATGTACTTTATCTGGACCAACAGCAGTGTTGTGAGATTTTTTCAGAGACTTTTTAAGTTCCACCATGCTAAAAGGTTGGTTGTAGTCTTCTGAATTGTCAGATTGAAACTTGAGTCTCTTCCTTTCTTCTCTCACTTTTATTGGCACAAATTCTGGAAGGCAATTGTTTGAAGAAGAGTAATGTTCAAATGTTTCAGCCAGTTTCTTTGTTATCTCTGCTGGACTTGTCAAGAGCTCATCTCCGTCAAGGAGATGTTGGACCCTTGAACCATCCCCCTTGCCTTTGATTTTACGGATCATAGTCCAGACCTTGTTCATGGGGGTACGCGAGGTGACATTTGATACATACTTTTGCCATGAAGCCCGTTTAGCTTCCCGTATAATACGCCGACCTTGTGCCCGTTTGATCTTAAAGATTGTAAGGTTTTCTGATGTTGGGTTCCTATTGAATTTTCGTAAGGCCTTTTTCCTCTCTCTGATGGCAACCTTACATTTGTCATCAAACCATGGATTTCTTGGATGTTTTGGAACTGTCGAGGTTTTAGGTACAGTCTCTTCTGCAATTGTTATAAGGGTTTCACTAAATTCCTCCATATCCCTCTCAGTGACATTGTCGAGCTTTTCCAGGCAGAGAGTCTGGAATTTGACCCAATTGGCCTTATCCAACTTCCAGCGAGGCTCTCGTTGGCCCACTAGAAGATCCTCTACCTGTAAAAGGATAGGGAAATGATCACTCCCATGGAGGTCATCAAGAACTCTCCACTTAAAGTCTAGTAACAACTGAGGTTCTACTATTGTTAGGTCAATTGCAGTGTAAGTACCGTGTGCAGGATGGAGGTAGGTATTCGAGCCATCATTAAAAATACATAATGCTTTTTGTGTCACAAAAGATTCTATTGTTTTTCCTTTTTGGTCAGAGGAGTCACCTCCCCAGAGGGGGTTGTGACCATTAAGGTCTCCCAAGATTATGTAGGGAGACGGAAGCTGGTCTGCCAGATCAACCAGCTCCTGCAAGTTGAGAACAGAGTTAGGAGGGATATAAAGTGAGCATATTGTCATAGTTTTATGAAGAGTAATTCTTACAGCTGCTGCTTGAAAATTTGTGTTTAATTCAAGTAGGCTATGGACAACGTCTTGACGGACTAAGATGGAAGAGCCACCTGAAGCTCGATCACCATCCGGTCCACAAGTATTGTACATTTCAAAGTTTTTAAAAGAGATAACGTCATCTTCTTTAATATAGGTTTCTTGTAAACAAAAAGCTAGAGCATTGAAATTGTGGTTTAAAATCTTTAATTCATTAAAATTGGCTCGAAAACCTTGACAGTTCCATTGAACTACCGCTCCACCAGCCATTATTTCGGGTGGTGGATCGGTGAGTGACTTCTGACCTTCACGTTCGGTGATGGAGAACGTCGAACGTAAAGGTCATCCTCCATGTCGATGTCCAGGGAGTTAAATCTATTGCCTTGTTGGCAGATATCTCTCCCTGATTTTGGCAGCCTCCCGCTGCCACTGGCACCTTGAGCTTGGATTTTTTTGCTTTTGGTTTGTCTACTTTTGTGCTTTGACTGTTTGGACCAGACGCCACACCACCAGCCGAGGCATTCTTGCCAGGCTTAGGTGGTACTAGTGGCTTTTTGCCCTGGGCAGTGTTACTTTTAGCAGAACCGCTTTGAGAAGAGCCAGTTTGAGCAGAACTGCTCTGAGATGAGTGATTCTCTGAGGAATTCTTTTGAGCAGAACTACTTTGAGCAGCACTGCCCGAAGATACTTTCGGCTTTATCAAACAGTCATAACTGACAACAGTCTGGCACTCGATGGAGGCAGTCACTGGTTTCAGGGAGTGAGAATACAATTTGCCCTTTTGAGGAAGTTGAGGCATAGAAGCCAAAACAAGTTTCCTTGCTTCCGGAAAACTGATGTTGTTTAGGACTTTCAGTTCCTGTATTCTCTTCTCCCGACACCATACTTCACAGCTCCTGGATGAGGCCATGTGGTCACCCTGGCAATTGGCACATTTTGCCGGCAACTGACAGCCTTCGCTGTCATGACCTTTCTGGCCACACTTGAAGCAGACTGGTTCTGATCGGCAGAAATTCTTGCCATGACCGAACCTCTGGCAGTTGAAACAGCAGAGTGGATTGGGGATATACACTTTCACTTCTACGCTCAAGTAGCCGATTTTGATTCTCTGTGGGGGCTTAGGTGTGTTGAATGTCAAGATATAGGTGTTGCTGCTTTGTTTGCTATCTTTTCTAATTGGGATTCTCTTGACATCAGTAACACCTTCTTGTCTGAGCTCCCTACAGATTTCATCCTCATCGATACCCTCAAGATCTCTTGTCCGGATTACTCCTTTGCATGAGTTTAGGGACCGATGAGGAGAGGCCTTCATTTCTTTGTCTGCCAGTTTGTCTGCTTTAAGCAGATTACGGGATTGTGCTCTTGTGGCACACTCGACCATAATCTGTCCAGAGCGAAGTTTTTTAATGTCTGTCACCTGGCCTGCTATCCCCAGAATGCCTTTGTTAATGGCAAAAGGAGACAGCTTGCTCAGAGGTGACAGTCCAGTGGACTCCAGGATAATAAATCTCGGCCAGCTGCTGGTTGTTGTCAAACTTTCAGAATCCGAGTCAGAATCCGAGTTGAGAGGACGTTTCATTGAGGTCATTGTTGTGGGGTTTTGTGTAGTAGCCATGTTATAGTAGATATAATTCATCACCCTCTTTCCCCGGCCACCTTTGTTGGACCACCATTTGGTATGTGAATTCTCACACAGGGACTTCAAGAATGATATACTCGCATAATATAAATATTATACGATTGACCCAGCCCCCGCCTTCAAGGATGGATGATTGGTTGATCAAAGTTTGTGTCTCAGCGTACAATGAAGTACTTTAAAGACTTGAAAACAATAATGATGAACATTGTTTGAGGAAAAGAAAAAACTAAAAGAGATGATGGAATGAGAAGGTGAATCATTTCATCCTTGGGCTCAGCAGGACCAGCCGATTGATTGAGACGGGCCATCCCAACCACCCGTCTAGTTGAAGTTAGAGCCAAAGCCACCATATTGCCCTAGGGACTCAAGTGACCAGGACCTCCTCCTCCCTTTCACGGGCTGCGACTCACGGCAAACAAGCCGCCCTCTTACTGAGGGAAATTGTTTATTTTTTTTGGTGGCACCTGTACATTTTATTTTTCTCTCCTCTTGGTACATGTACCTTTTCAGTTCTGTTTTGGGGGAACCTATTTAGCGACTAGACTCCACAGTCGGTGTAGGTAGAGAGATAGAAAGAATAGAGAAGACCCATTTGTGAAGGGCTAGGGAAGCCCATTGAATGAGAATGAAGGTCAGAGGATAAGAGAGGACAGAAAAGGGAGACCAGACCCCTTTTAAAAATGGGTTGGGGAGACCCGCAAGCCCGTATGGCCGTTACTGATGGCTGAGACTGCCATTCGGTACAAGTGTCTCGTCGGAGATATTCGCCTGAAAGCTCCATGAGTGCATCCATGACCTGGATGGGGTTATCTGCATTGCAGACGATCTCATGGTATATGGCAAGGGTGAGACAGACAACGAAGCCTTACAGGACCATAACAAGAAGTTAGAGCACCTACTTCAACGATGTCAAGAGAAGGGCATCAGACTCAACTCCGCTAAGATGAAACTACGACAAAAATCAGTATCGTTCCTCGGACATCTCATCACCCATGAAGGCCTGAAGCCTGACCCAGAAAAGGTGGACGCGGTGATGGAGATGCAGAAACCGACAGATGTGGAAGGAGTTCAGCGACTCAATGGGTTTATAAATTACCTAGCACGATTCCTACCTCGACTATCAGACGTGATGGAACCAATCCGCCAACTAACGCGGAAGGATGTGCCATGGAACTGGTCGGGTGCCCAAGAGAGAGCACTACAGCAATTGATTGATTGATTTGTGTTTTACAGCACTTTAGCGGCACTAAGTGGCTATCCCGTGCTTCACAGGTTGATAATTTAACAGAGGAATGTGTCAGTGCCCGCGCATATGTGCACCACACACATCCTGAGGGGATAGGAAAGAGGAGATATAGACCCTTTTAAGTGGGCTAGGGAAGCCCGAGCACTACAGCAAGTGAAGAAACTTGTGAGTGAGGCACCAGTCCTCAGGTATTATGACCCGAGCAAGGAACTCACCATTCAGTGCGACGCCAGCAAGACCGGACTCGGGGCAGCGCTTCTACAAGAAGGCCAACCTATAGCCTTTGCCAGCCGCGCCCTGACCGACACCGAAGTGTGTTACGCACAGATAGAAAAAGAAATGCTTGCTATCGTGTGGAGTGCTGAGAAATTCCATCAATATACATTTGGAAGACAGGTCAGCGTGATGTCTGACCACAAGCCTCTGCAGAACATCATGAACAAACCGCTAGCAAGAGCCCCAAAGCGTCTACAAGGCATGCTAATGCGCCTACAACAGTATGACGTTGATGTCACATACACACCAGCTAACACCTCACTGACACTTTGTCTTGTGCTTACAGACAGACGACCGACGGTCATCATGAAGACTTCGAGAGCGTCAATGCGACCAAATATGTGGCCATGTCCGACTCCCGAATAGAGAGCATTCGCCGCGCCACTGAAGTCGACATGACGATGACGACCCTCAAAGATGCTATTCTCAAAGGGCCAAATGAGAAGGTTCATGTGCCACCTATGCTACATCCATACTTCACATTCCGCGATGAGCTGGCGGTACATGAGGGCCTCGTCTTCCGCGGTGAGCACGTAGTAATCCCTATGAGTGAGCGAGCAACCCTGAAGGTAAAGATCCACTCGTCTCACCTCGGAATAGATGGGTGCCTGCAACGTGCAAAAGAGAGCATATTCTGGCCCAATATGACACAGGAAATAAGAGATTTCATCTCTAAGTGTCACATATGTAGGACATATGAAACAGCAAACCCAAAGGAACCTCTTATGAGCCATGATGTACCAGACAGACCATGGGCCAAAGTAGGTACCGACATATTCACACTACACAGATGGAACTGTGATGAACTGGATGAAAGGTCATACACCATCGAAACACCCACTGGCATACTTCGAAAAAATCACCAACACCTGAAGAAAACAAAGGAACCCAACACACGGGCAGAGATCCCACCAATCACTGATAATGAAGCCAGTGCAGCACCTCCAACAGTCACACCACGCTCACCTGCTAAAGAACAACCTAAGAAGGCCACCACTCCAGATAAGAAACGTCAGAGTAATCCAGTGGCCAAACCGGCTAACCACCCAGTGAACAAAAAGACGTTTTCTGACGTTTTTCAACATTATTTGAAAGTTTAGAAACGTTTGTTTTGAATGTTATTCTAACGTTAAAACGTTGACTCATTCTGACGTTTTTCAACGTTCATACAAATGTTTTTTTCTAACATTTTAAAACGTTTTCTAACATAATTTTCAACATTCAAAAACATTAGAGAACATTCTTAAACGTTTCTACTAGCATAACCGCTGGGGTATTTTGACTTCGGTTTTTGTATAGGTACCTATTGCCCAAACTATTGTGCCTGCCAAATTGATGACAGAACATAATCATTTGTTGTGCACATAGAAGTATCTTTATATAGAATTCTCCTGAAGCACATTGTACCTGTAATCCCTGAGCAAATATCTCTAGGACTGGTGCAATAGGACATTTTCCTCAGAGGGAATATGTATATTTCTTGGTAACAAGCAATGGGTGTCTTCATCAGGATTATTTCATTTAATCCAATAGAATATGATAAAACCAGTCATATTCTATCAAGCATGACTTGGAATTAAAGTTTTGATCCAAGGATATATGAAGTAAGCAAAAATATGATAATGTATACATTTAAAGCAACTTTAGATTACAGAACATACAAGGAAAATCTCCCCATTCGATTGGCCTGCCACCTTGTGGGGAAGATATGTATAACACAAATGTATAAAAATGTTAGAAAACGTTCTATAAACATTTGTTGAATGTTTTATTACATTTTAAAATGTTTGGAATGAATGTTCACATTCTAAATTACTGTTGATGTTAACAAACGTTTGTTAAATGTTAAATGGTTTGATGTTATAAAACATTATATATGAACGTTTGTTTTAAAGCCTTTATGGACATTAGTAAACATTTGCTGAACATTTCATTTATATTGGAAAACATCAAAACGTAACGTTCACTTTTTAGCTTTAAAATGACGTTCACGAATGTTCTCTAAACGTGGGGGTCTAGATGGGGGGTCCCCATGTCACATGTCGATTTTAAGAAATGGCCATGTCACTTGTCACTAAATTTCTATTGTCACTAGGCTTCATGTCACATGTCGATTTTAAGGAAAGGCCTTGTCTCTTGTCATTAACTTTTTCCTTTCCATGTCCTTGTCACTAAGCTCCATGTCACATGTCGATTTTAAGAAATGGCCATGTCACCCTGTCGAATTTAGGGGTCTAGACCCATACATAAACACTACGCATAGTTAGAACAGTTACGTGAGTTAACCGATGATTCAAGACAAACTTTATGAGTTATACATAAACATACATGAACTACTCCAAAGACTCGAGATGAACTTTTAATAAGTTACCTTTATGATCTAAAGATATATGTCATTCTCATTTCTGTCAAAAGGGAGGATGTTGTGTGTTTATGCGTACGCGCACATGCGTGGCCGCCATCTTGTTTCTTTACTTCCGGTAGCAACAATCTCAATACACATGGCTGAGTTCAATCTAGAGCTACTCTGTGTTACTCATCTTTAATCCATGATCATCATCATGTTTTAACAAACATGGAACTGTGGGACGCGTGCATCCGTGCGCGCGAGCCTATGACGTCATACGGGGGTTCCCCGGCCCCGGGAACTCCGGGCCCGATGCGCGGGCTCTTGAGGCGTGATTCCCGCACTTTAGAGCTGACTGCAGACCACAACACAGGTGCTGGAGTTGTCTCTCCCACATCTTCAAGGTAAGATACTCTGATATTAAGGGGTCATATGTGAAAGTCTCACATTTGGTGCCAGGAGTGGGGTACTTTCTGCCCATGTGGGTTGCCTGCCATTTTAAATTCTCCTTGGGCATGGTGGCTCTCAATAGTGGAAAAATAATTTTGTGTCTTCTACTGTGCTTGAGAATTGGCCAATATCAACTTGTTTGATTTCTGGCAATTAAAAAAAAAAAACACAACAAAAACAAAAAAAAAAAGGGAAGAAAAAAAGTTCCATTATTTCCTGGTATTTTGGATTTTCCTTGAAATATCCTTACTCCTATGGATTTACCAATGCTATTGGCTCATGCTGCATATAATTGAACTTTAGGCCAATTTTTTAGAGAAACCTACAAGGCTTGCAATTGTGTGCATTATATATTCAATAAGGACATAACTTAGCCAATGCATGTCATCTGGCAAATTATCTTGTACATACAAGCTAACTGACTGACAACTCACCCCCCCATCAAGAATCCAGGAAAGTAAGTAAAGAGGGGAAATACTAACATTGTATAAGATAAGCCAGTGATTGTAGTCCTGCTGTAGCATTCTATATCACCTGGCCCACTAATTACGCTCTCTCGGTTACTTGCACTGAGTCTTCCCTTCACCCACTTACATATATTGGATAAGCCTAACATAGCCGAGGATGTCTCAGCTCGGTTTTGATGTGAACGAGGCGAGTGCGGAGGACTTGAAAGCCCTACCGGGCATTGGGTCAGCGAGAGCGCGGGAAATTGTTCAGTGCGTTCGCGACCAGGGGCCTTTTTCAGACTTGACTGGGATGCTCAGATTCGTCGGCCCAGAGACCGGGGGAGTACTTCAGGAGGCGGTCATTAAAGGCCTGGTGACATTTGGGAGGAAAGGGGATAGTGCAGCGGACGTGACGGTCGTGTCCCCAGAAGAAGTCGATGCCGCGAAGAACTTCGAGGATTTGAAGGTGCTACTGCAGAGATCCATGGCACGGATAGAAGAGCTGGAGGCAGAAAAGCGGCAAAGGGAGGCCCGGAAAGAAGGGCAATCACCGACGGACCAGAAGGAGGGTGTGGAGCCAGAGTCGCACCAAGCATCGCCCCGGGCTGGCACCACCTCGGCATCTAACGGGGCCACCGCAGGGCGCCCACATGGCGACACGCTCCCAACCGACGATGTAGCGGAGACTCTGCAAGCCATTCTGCGGCAGAACCCAGCTCTCGCACAGAGGACATGGGCGGCGCTGAGTAGCCCGGCACCGAGTGAAAGTTCCTTGCCACTCCATTCGACGCCCTACCAGAAAGGGACGGTGCAGGGCAACGTGTATATCCCGAAAGGTCCACAGCCATACCCGCAGAGGGCACCCGCTGACTGGAATGGCAACACAGGGACTGATGACCGACAGCACAAGGCACCTCGTTCACCTGTGAGCCAGGCCAGCGCCAAGGCACTGAAGGAGTCGAGGAAGAGGAGGCAATCAAGGATCGAAGACACAGAATCCTCGGACTCCGATGACAGTTCATCGAGCTCAAGTGATGAGGACGAACCCCCAAAGCACAGAGCAAGGGACAGCAGAGATAAACCTCATCAGGGTAAGATTCCCACCTACGATGGTCGCTTGAAATGGGGGATCTACAAGGAGCAGTTCGAAAGAATTGCTCGTAGATGCGGATGGGGCAGGGAGGAGAAGATCGACAGGCTCGTGCAACATCTGAGAGATGATGCCCTCGTCTTCTTCGGGTCGCTGCCCAGAAAGACCCGGCGTGACTACAAAAAAGTCTGCAAGGCGCTGAAGGGGCGATTCGGAGCCAGAAAACAACCGGCGACAGCACGCAGGGAGCTCCAAAACCTGCGCCAGGAACCTGATGAGGTGCTGGATGCGTTTGCACAGCGGTGCATGGATTTGGCGAGGGAAGGGTTCAGAGGGGACTCGGAACGGACCATTGAGAAAGCAGCAGTTGACTCCTTCTTGCAGGGCTGCTCTGATCAGAAAGCTGCGCTGATTGCGGGGGAAAAGAACCTGAAATCGATGAGGGAGGCGATAAAGAGTGTCAGGCACTCCATCCACAATACCAGGTTTATTTTGGGGGACAAGAAGATCAGGAATGTCTCCTTCTCGGGCAATGACGAGATACATCCCGGCGTGTTACGCCTGGAGACGAGCCAGCTCACAGAACTGAAGGAGGATATACGTAAGATGGTTGTATCTGTTGTCAATGACCAACTACACCAACACCAACAGCGCTCCCCCAGAGCCCCTAGCCCCTACCCAAGCTACAGGCCGGGCAGGAGCCCTGCGAGAAGCCCTGGGCGCAGCCCCTCCCGCAGCACATCACCTGGGAGGCCGAGTGAATGTTACAACTGTGGGGAACAAGGGCACTTTGCCAGAGAGTGCACCAAGCCAAAGCAACAGCCACAAAAAAACTAGCCAGGAATGGACTGGACCTGATTCCATTCCGGGCTGACCAGGGTCGTCCACCAGATATAGATCAAGGACAAACACCAGACTTAGTTACTGGAGACTCTTGTGCCGACGCCAACTCCTGCACGGTGCCCGCTGTGAGGGATTGGGGTAGGTATGAGGAGTCTCGGTTTGAAGCTGTCAAAGGTCGCCCCCCAGAGAACACCAAGGTAAGGCAGTGGCAAAGGCCAGATGTTCCCACTGAGGGCCCCCACTCTGTTGCTAAATCCTACACGGTGTGCACTGTAGAGGATGGTGCGAGACGTGAGGACCCTCGGATACGTAATGTCTACTTCCGTACAAAGAACTCTATAAAAGACGCCCCTGAGAGTCTTGTCCTACCAGTTGTAATCAATGGGACCTCAGTAAACGCTCTGATTGACCTAGGTGCACAAGTGTCGGTGCTCAGCTCGAACTTTGTAGAAAGCATGGAGCACCCTCCTACACGAAAGGAGACCATTAAGTTGAAAGGGGCTGGGCCAGACAGCTTCATGAAGGGCCACTTCACAGACCCAGTGACCCTCGAAACGGAGGGACTTACATTCAAATGGCACATGTATGTTGCGCCAATAACGGATTCTGTCATACTGGGTCTGGACTTTTTTAAAGCCGTAGGGGCCTCAATTGATCTCACAATGGCAACAGTCCAGATCAACGGTCACAGTATCAGAGCTAAATATCGCCAGAGCAGGTCAGGCGACACATATGGGGTCTCCCCAGTGGTCTGCCTCAAGAGAGTTGTATTACCACCACATTCATCCAGACAGGTAGCGGTGTGTATAAATCAGGGACCGGATGTGCCTGAAGGAGATCGGGTTCTGAGCCCAAGACTCTTTCACCTGGATGTCCTGTGCCCACACAGTGTCCTAGATAAAAACTCAGACACCGCAGTACTCGAGTTATGTAATGTCAGTGATAACTACGTCAAGGTCAAGGCAGGCCAAGTTCTCGGGTCGGCACAGCCTGGAGGGGTCATGGACTCGGAACTCGACATGTCAACGGTGCCGGCTGGCCTTAGGAACTTGGAACATGTAGACGATGAACCCAAACAGCCAGTCTCGGCAGAGGATGTCGAAGACCTGGCGGGGCAGATACCACCGCATCTTCGCGATTTGTTCCACAGGTCAGCCTCAGTGCTCAATCTGGACCAGGCCCGAGAGCTGTGCACTATCCTTAAGGAGTACCAGTCAGTATTCTCAAAGGATGACACAGACCTGGGTTGTTTCTCAGCTATAAAACACACCATAGACACAGGGGATGCCAAACCCATCCGGCAGCGCATGCGCCGCACCCCATTGGGCTTCCAAGAGGAAAAGGAGAAGCATCTTAACAAGATGCTTGATGCTGGAGTAATCAGGCCCTCATCATCCCCATGGGCTGCAGTCCCTGTGTTGGTACGTAAAAAAGACGGGTCAGTCCGATGGTGCCTCGATTATCGGGGCCTGAACAGTGTGACCATAAAGGATGCCTTCCCCCTGCCAAAAATCGAGGAGTGCTTAGACTCACTGGCGGGAAGTCGGTTCTACAGCACCCTGGACATGAATTCAGGTTACTGGCAGATAGAGCTCGACGAAGCTGATCAGCACAAAACAGCTTTCATCACAAAGTATGGGCTCTATGAGTGGACACGTATGGGTTTCGGCCTATGTAATGCCCCTGCGACATTCCAGAGGGCAGTCCAGCTTGTTCTCCATGGTATGCAGTGGAAGAAGGTTCTGTCATACCTAGATGACGTGGTGGTCTTTGGAAACAGCTTCTCCCAAGCCAGGGATAACCTGGTTGAAGCCCTAGAGAGGTTTGGAGAATATGACCTCAAACTTAAACCTAAGAAGTGCAGTCTGTTTCAGAACAAGGTCACATTCCTTGGCAGGCAAGTAACACCAGAAGGGATCCAGATAAACCCAGAGAGCAGAGAAACTATAGAAAAGTGGCCAACACCGAGATGTGTCAAAGACCTTGAATCGTTCCTTGGGTATGCGAATTACCACCGTGAGTTCATCCCACGGTTTGCTGAAATATCTGCTCCACTTTACGCCCTGACCAGCCCCAAGACAAAATTTGAGTGGTCAGGGGAGGCGGCCACAGCACAGTCCCTAATCAAGAGTGCGTTACTGGCAGCGCCAATACTACCTTACCCAGACGTCAGATACAAATTCATCCTGGACTGTGATGCCTCTGATGTAGCTGTAGCGGGGGAGTTAGGGCAGATAGTTGACGGGAAAGTGCAGATAATAGCCTACAACAGCTTTGTCCTAACCGCTGAACAACGTAAATACTGCACAACACGGAAGGAACTGCTGGCCGTGGTGATGCTGTCGCGGCAGTACCGCCACTACCTGCTTGGGAGGCCCTTTCTCGTCAGGACCGACCACAACAGCCTCACGTGGCTGATGGGCTTTAAAAGCATCCAAGGTCAACTATCAAGGTGGCTAGAGGAACTCTCCCAATATGACATGTCGATTGTGCACCGTCCAGGGAAGAAGCACATCAATGCTGATGCCCTGTCCCGCATCCCAGACACAGTGGAATACTGTGACTGCTATAGGGCGGGATCCAAGCCTCAGCTCCTGCCATGCGGTGGATGCAGGTTTTGTGAGAGAGCGCATGACCAGTGGAGCCGCTTCGAGACAGATGTGGATGATGTAGTGCCGCTTGCATTACGGAGCCTGGAAGCATGCTTGGATACAGGCGAAGCCGAGTCGAGTACGACACATGGGACAGTGATCAGAATGCTTGATGTTGATGATCTAAATGCGGAAGATGAGCAGACAATGCTGGATACATGCCTAGGCGGGTACTCTAAGGAACACTTAAGGGAAAAACAACTGAAGGACCATGACCTTAGCCCCATCATAGGGTGGATGGAGGCAGGATGCGAGCCGTCGCAAGCTGCTCTTGCCATCAGCAGCCCAGCCACAAAGTACTTCTGGGTGCACAGGTCACAGCTGGTTATGAGAGAAGGGGTGCTACACTACAAGTGGGAAACGCTGAATAAGCCTAGATTCCTACTGATAGCACCGAAGGAGCACAGACAGGAAATACTGGAGTTCTGCCATGACCACGCCACGGCTGGTCATCTGGGGCAGGACAAAACATATGCACGTCTGCAACAAGGATTTATCTGGTTCCAGCTGCAGAGCGACTGCCGGGACTTTGTCCGGTCATGTGCCACCTGTACCCGAAATAAGAAACCCTGCCAGAAGGCACGTGGCCCCCTTGGGAAATACCATGCTGGTGCACCGCTAGAAAGGGTCCACCTAGACATACTGGGGCCGCTACCGGAATCAGAGAGTAAGAACACCTTTGTCATACTAGTAATTGTGCATGATCAAGTTGTCATATGAGAAATATCATAAGACTAGTGGTATATAGTGTGAATACATTAAGCTCTTATAAAATAGTGTTATTTCCAGTTGTCACTGGTTTATTCAGCTTTAGGCAACATGTAAGAAATATCAATCATACAGTAGTTAGTATGTAGGTAATTTGTACATACAGTAAATATACAGTAATTTATAAAGTATAATGTTCTGTTCCACTCCACCTGTGAGGTAATAATAATACAATGTCCAGCATAGTTCTAGGTGGGTTCCCACACCTAGCTCCTGACCTGCTGCTTAGAGGAATAATGTAATAATGAATAACTTTACCCTCTGGTGGAAGTCTTGAGGAAGATACCCCCTGGCCACTAATGATAGAAACCAATGCCTGTCTAGCATAGTTTCACCATAGTGCAGTGGTATAGCAGGTAGCAGGAGATGACTGGAGATGTTACCTCTAGAGCGGTTCTTGGTGTTCTGTCCTCTTGGAGGTGCAGACAGGCTATTTGTAGCAAATCTTGGAAAAGCACCTCCAGACTGACTGGGGCCAGTAGCATCTGCCTAACTCTACAATTGTTAGAGGGGAGCCTTTCATGTGTCACTGAGTGCACAAAGGACCCCCATGGGCGCCGCTGTGTCCCCCATTGTCTTGGTCGGTTCTGTAACTTCAAACCCTCATAACTCGGTCGTTTACGCAGCTACAGCCGCCATTTTGCGCATGCGCGGAGTTGAATATGCCAAGTTTGAACTGCCCGCTGGATAGGCGCGTAACTCCCGCCGGTTTGTCTGTAGTGCACTCGGAGCTCCATTCAGTCTCCATGGCATAACTTCCTTAATAATGGGAGTTCCGCCTTGATCTTGGGCTCATTCTGACCGTCTAATTATGGGCTTTCCATAAATGCTTTGATATTTGACCTAGCTCGCTCAGGAGCGACGCTAGAGCAACCGGACGGTTATGGCGTCGTGCTTATGTAACCCATTGTTCAGTTATTAGAGTGCTCAGACACTCATGACGGCGTCAGCGGTGCTCAGGCACCCGTGACGGCCGGTTGCATTCACTTACAACTTATTAGTTTGTGCACTGAACCATGAGGTCGCACACTGAGACCCTCATTTTTATTATATTGTGCAGTGAACCATTAGGTCGGAGCCTTTGATGTCAGAAAACTCTGTCTAACTGACTCTGGCTGGTGTGCAGTGGGGCATGAACGCTCTTATACAAAGTTTGAGCGCTCTTATAGCTCTTAGAACCAACCTATGTATTAATTTCATAGATATCCTTTGATTAATACAAAATATGTTACAATTTATGGAATAATAAAATGGTATATGATAGAATACTCCGTCTCCCCCGAGAGAATGCGAAACTCCGTCATTTCGCCGAGGGAATGTACAATTTATACAATTTTTACCTTATTTTGGAGTTATATACTGTTTGTAAGAGGATTTGAAGTGATGGGGAGTGCTTCAAATGCAATTTTTGTGGTAGAGCTTTGTCAGTATAAACAATTTTCTCCTGGGTATAAGTACATTTCCGAGTTTCTATATCTTACCATACCTGAGCTTATTTGCTTATGTAACATCAATTTTGGGTACAATTTTCCATTTTTATGTACAACATACAATTTGGCAAATAGTGTGCGATTCTGGCATTCAATGTTCAATTTAGCGTGCAAATTGAACATAAATGACAATTTTAGTGTGTAAATTTACAATTTCGCGTGTAATTGCGTTCAATTGACAATTTCAGTATGCAAATATATAATTTTTGTGTACATTTGGCAATTTAAGTGTGCAAATATATAATTTCGCGTACATTTGGCAATTTTAGTGTGCAAATATATAATTTCGCGTGCATTTGGCAATTTTAGTATGCAAATATATAATTTCGCGTACATTTGGCAATTTTGGTGTACAAATATATAATTTTTGCGTACATTTGACAGTTTTAGTATGCCAATATATAATTTTGCGTTCAATTGATAGTTTCTGTATGTACATATATAATTTTGCGTACAGCTTGGATACACATAGAAATGTTGATTTCTAGAAATCTGACTTCAGTGTATGAATTGGGTACAGACATACAGTATAATGTGCAGCATACAATTCAATGTAAATTGGATACAAACTTACAATCTAGTGTGCAAACATACAATTTTAGTGTGCAAATTGGGTACAAGCGTACAATCTGGTGTGCAAACATACAATTTTGTGTGCAAATTGGGTACAAGCGTACAATCTGGTGTGCAAACATACAATTTTGTGTGCAAATTGGGACAAGCGTACAATCTGGTGTGCAAACATACAATTTTGTGTGCAAATTGGGTACAAGCGTACAATCTAGTTTACACTCTACAATTTTTGGGATTTGAGACAAATTTTTCCGAGGACCGGAAAAACAAAGTACTTTATGTACAATAGGCTTGTTTGTCTCTGAGTTACTCTTTGATTTTGCTATATGGGTGTATTAATTGGCAATTTCGGCAGTGGGCCGCTGCTTAATTGACTATTTCCCTAGCCTTCTTGAGTATGTGTCCCTGAAAGAGATTATTTGGTGAGTATCTTAAGTAAACATTCTCATGTCAACAATTTTTCTCAACAAAATTTTTTTTTTTTTTTTTTTCATTCATTTTCCAACAATTTTCTTGGATACTTAAAGTGTGTTACTTTAAGTAAATCTTGGCATAGTATACAAGTGCTAGTGGGTACAAAAACTGTCTTAGTTATCTACCTGCATTCATGTATGTTTGTGTTGGATTTGTACAATTTACAATTTTTAAATTGCAATTTCGCAATTTTGCGCGTATATGCGCGCATTAATCATCGATTTTGTGAGAATACCATAGATTTTCATATTATACATCAACAAGTGGCTGTGTATTTTTTTTCTAAAATTTTCTAATACTTTGATAATTTCATTGACAGTGGAGGTGTGTCAGGAGTGAGATGTGAGTCTCCTCCCTGATGTGCTCATGCAGTGGTGGCACTTGAGGTGTTAGGTGCCAGATTCTGGCATGTGTCTGTGGCAGTGCCTAGCTTGGTGTCAGTGGACAGTTCAGGGTGGGGGGGGGGGTGTGTGTGTCCATTTAAGGAGTGGGTGGCTGGTATTGGAGTATCATTTCCTCTCTGGAAACCTCTGCTGTCACACCATGGCCCACCTTCAAACTATCTTTGCTTTGCCTGTTTCCCAGGTGATGGTGGTGGGGAGTCCGGCTAGGGCTCAGGTGGAGGCCAACCAGGCCATACACTATGGTTACATAGTGAGGAATTTTAGAGAGATCAGTGAGCATGGAGATGTGTTGGTGGATATGTATTCCTGCCAATATTTCTTGGGCTCAGCCTTGCGTCGGGGGGCCACTGTGGCCCTTTTGGCTAGGGCCTTGAGTAACCTAGGGTTCTGGCCCATGGACTTGAACTTCGGACCGCGGGAGCAAGTCTTGTGGGACTATTTGTTGGCCGTGTCCCTCATCGATCTTGCGGCATCCGGGGATCCATCCATGGCCGCCGAGTATGGGCTGGGGATGATGGAGGCCCGGCTCGTTGAGTGGGAACAGGACCATGGCCATATGTATGGCTCGGACTCGGACTCGGACTCTCCCATCGATGTTGAACCCGAGGATCTGTGGTAGGATCCCGACTGACTGAAACCTAGGGTGTAAAAACCCGCCATCCCAAAGGCCCTTTTCAGGGCCGGCAAATTGTCCGAAAAGTTCTGAATACTGTCTCTGATATGTTGTCTCCTGGTGGTGGACTGGGGGCAGCCTAGGCTGTGGGCAGTCTAGGCTGTTTCCACAGTCACCGGGGAGGGCTGGTGGTTTAAAAATTTAGCAATAGTCTGCATGTTTGACCTTGCGGTCTCCTCCTGTTGTTCGTCAATAATTATATCTGTTGTATTTTCCAGTGTTGTCATGGTCACCGGGCTGGTGCCACAATCATTCTGGAGAAGCATGGAGTAGTACAGTCCTTTGTTTTTAAGGGCTGGTATGGTACTGGACCTAGTGCGCCAAGGTAGGTGTATCACCTGAGGGAGGTGATAAGGAAATTCTCCTCTCTGTGTTGTTATAACTGCTGGTCCATTCCAGGTAAATATAGCCTTAGGTAGTGGGAAGGTTTTAACCACTATATATCCTTATAGGTCGGGGCAGCTGCTGATTTAATCTCATCAAATTCATGTGGTATTGGCCTCAGGGGTAGCGCAAAGTTCGAGTCTCCACAATATATTTTAAAATATATTGTGAGATTTGTGCGCTTGGCCACATTTCTCTTGCCACAGTGTGTCTGTGCAAATTTCTTAAGGTACTTCATTATTCTGTAGGCTGAGTAGATGGTCAGGGTGAATAATATAGCAATTATCAGGGTGTGCGTTTCCTGAATTGTGAGGAAAGGGGTGTGGGTTTCCTCTGTAGGTGTTAATTTGGTAGGATTCTTATCTGGGAGCAATTTGTGTAGGGGCAGCTCGGTGACTAGTCTGAATGCTTTGGCTGTAGGCAGGTAGGCTACAGTCCCTCCTAGTCTGTACAGTTTGAGTAGTATGTATACTATAAAAATGTGAGCTGATATCCCTAGGATGAGTGCTAAGCTTTGGAAGATTGGATGCTCTGTAACTCGACGTAGGTATGATTCCTCGTAGCGCGTTTCCATTTCCTTATTAAGGTTGGAGGCATCTTTTAATACTGTTTTGGCAAAAGGCTCTAAATTTAGTTGAGTAATATCATCCATGATTGGATTTTCCTGTAGTTTTTCTAAGGTTCTAGAAAGGTTTACTACTGGGAAATTTGGAAGATTCTCTCTTTCATCTGGTTTGGTTTCAGAAATTTTGTTAAGTGCTGCCATGAATGGTAAATTAATTGTCTTGAGAATGTAATGAAATGATAAGGTTGAGTTACAGGGCAACCTTGTGTTTGGAAGAGAAATTTCTCCTACACTGATCGTGCACCCACAGGGTACACCTATGATTGAGTAGGACTGGGCTTTTCGAGTTTCAGACGTTTTACCATGGCAGTTGATAAAGTAATGGGGTTCATTAGTAGTGACCAGATACTCATCTTCAGAAATGGAAATAGCATGGGTGGTAGGTGCTTGCAGTGGTGAAACTGTAAACTTGCAATGTTCCTTAATCTGTTGAGCCTGGTTAGTAAAAATGGCTACAGGGCATGTAGGCCTGTGCTTATAAATTCTACCATTTACATCTCTGCATACCTTTACTGTAGTATCTTCACATGCCTGCATATCTGCTGAGTCCAATTCGATGAATAATGATTCGTCGTAAGATACTGCTAGAAACTCAGTTGTGGTTTGTAATTTGGTGACTCCTCTGGTGGGGGTCTTCTGTGTGTCTATAGGCATGGGTGATGTAATCATTTGGTACAGTTTGAAGGTCGAGGTGGTAGATTGAATTATAATGTCCAGATGAATATATATATGGTGAGCTGAGTACGTGTATGAGGTCAGCTTCTGTGAATAATAGAAATCTAAGTCATTAATTGCGACTTGTGCTCCAGGGTGTGTAATCCTAAGTTTGCTATTAATGTCAATTAAGTATCTAGCAAGGTCTGAGGGTGGTACTATATCAGGGGTTAGGATCCCTGATGATAGCATCCTCAGGGCTGCGTTTGTCCTTTGCAGTGATTGAACTGTATTCATTCTTGCTGCTATGATAATTAATGCATCATTTAATACTTGCATTTTTTCCCTTTGAGTTTTCTCGTGCCTTGAATATGAGTCAAGTGACCTGGACATGTTAGAGGCCCACAGGTTGACGGTGTCACCTATGGTGTTGATTGTGCTGTCCAGTACCTTCTTATCTTGGATGTATGCTTTAACAAACTTATCTTGTCTGTCTGTGATCTTCTCAATGAGACTAGCTGCTTCCTGATCTTGTTTAGCAAATTTCCTTAGTATTTCATCTATGTTCTTGAGCTGTCCCATTACTTGGTTTACATCTTCTACTGTGGCTAGACCTAGCACACCGCGAAACAGGGGTGCTAGAAAACCCAGTATGGCCTCTCTTTTGGCCTTGTCCAATGTGTTTATGGGGTTGGATAGGAACAATTTGATGGAGGCTAATGTTTCATTTATCTCCTTGTCTGCAATTTCCAGCAAGGTGTCAAGCTCTTTGGCTTGTTGGATAATTTGACCAGAGGTATGATCTTGTAGAGTAGGAGTGGTCAAATGGAGTATTCTATCCCTTATGGATCCTTGGGTAACGGGTGCCCGAGGTATCTTGTAGGGGATAGCTAACAATAGTGTTGTGGTTGTATGTCCATTGACCAATGGTTGAGGGCTAGGTTTGAATACTACTCCTATGTTTTGTCTCACCACAGGTGTATAACCTGCAGTAAGTGGTTCCATAGTATATAATAACAGCATAGTTAGCAGTATGGGTGAAACTCTCAGTCTCCCCATGGTGCTTGTGTAAAGCAAGTTTTCTGTTTAAAGTCTTGTCAAATTTGTAGTGATTTGGGTGCTGGTAAAGTCTAAGTGTATGGTGCAACACTTTAAATGAAGTGGTTCAAACTGTACCTTTGCAAGATTGAGCTGTCTTGGCAATATGTCCGGTGAGTCTATAGAGATTGACCAGTAAATGGTAAGGTCAGGTTGAAGATGAAGTAGGTGTGTTCTTTATCCTAGTGCAGTCTCTCCTAATGGAGAAGTGGGCTGGCTAATTCCCAAGTGGGGTCCTGTAGACTTGTGTTCCAGACTGCAGCTGGATGAAGACTGATGGTGGGCTATGGTCCACAGTGCTTCTTATGTAGCCTACCCTACCCACATCCATTGTGGGCCTGGTATTGTTTCTCTGGAGTCAAGGCCTTGATCTCCAGTGTCTGCAACTGTGGGGGTCTATTGTGTACTCTGTGTACTGGTAATTAGCTCCTCCTGTCATCCAGGACAGCCATTCATGACCGTCTAGACAGTTGTCTGAGTGTAGCTTATAAGGTCAATTGATCTCTATAGACTGCTGTGTTGGCATAGCGCGCTCTTTCATGTGGGGATTAGGCTTTAGACACTCCATTGTGTTACCCTTACTCTTCTTAGACTTCATGTCTGCTTTACTTGGAGGGTCCCAGTCTTTGACCATTCAGAGGCAACAACCTACTGATATATTTACAAATTTGATTGGCTTTATATACATATAAGTAATTCATTATCAGTCACACATGTCTTATGTGTGGATGAAGAGAATTTGTAATACATTTTGAAAATCTTATGTTCTTTTGGTATCTCAATTTGTTTCTAATTTCTTGAAACTGCACCACACCTAGATGTTTTTCTTAGTATGTGGTGTGCAGGCCTAGGCTTGATAGGGCCTATGCCTGTGGTTTCTTTTGTAAGGGTGATATCATTTTTGTTCCTTACAATTTTGTTGTAGTATTTGGCTTCATGTGGAATAAGCCTGTGTGCAAATTCATTATTTCTGACAGCCACAACCTTTTTCAGTCTGTCTATGTGCACTGGTCTGGCCACCAATAGATTGGTGTCCAAGTTTTTGAGTTTGGCACTTGTCAAACTAGGTCTATTCACTACAACATATGGTCCCATAAAAAGGGGTTGAAGGTTCTTACACTCTGTATTGGTCAGGATTCTTGGTATGTTTAGGTACACCATGTCGGTGACCTTGATTTCCTGTGGTGTAAGTTTCTTATCATATCTATCTTTCCTTTCCTTTTGTAGCTTGGCGACCCTTTCTATAGCTTTCCTCCTAGAGGTATCTTGATTTGTTATCATGTTGGCTACATGGTCTGCTACTGTGGATATGTCTTCCTGTATTCCCAGCCCTAAGTCCATTGGGGTGGCTGGGTTTCTTCCATGGAGTAGGAAGAAAGGGGTGAATCCTGTGGTTTGGGATTCAGTGTTGTTTAATGCAAAGGTTATGGGTTCAATAAATGAATCCCAATTGTTTTGGTGCTTTGAGCAGAATGCTCTGAGCGCTGTGCCTATGCTAGCATTGAATCTCTCTACAAGCCCATTTGATTGTGGCCTGTATGGAGAGGAGAATTTATGTTTGATCTTGAGGTGTTTAGTTAACTTTGTGAACTTTGCACCTGTATAACATGTCCCATTGTCTGTTTGAAGAGTGGCTGGTGTTCCATGATGACAAATTATATTCTTGTAGAACTCTGCTGCTGTTGTCTCAGCTTTTAAGTCAGTAGTAGCCCAAGCTGTTGCATATCTGGTAGCATAATCTATGCAGACTTGTATATGTTTGTTTCCCCTGGCAGTTGTGGGAAGTGGTCCCACCGCGTCGAGGTTTAGGAACTTCATTGGTGAAGCCATGTACTCTCTCACTGTCATTGGTGTTTTGTGTGAGTGTACTTGCCTTTTTGCTGTGAGGCATGTGTGGCAGGTGGAAACATATTTTGTTGTGTCTGCTAGCATAGACTTCCAATATACCCTAGGTCGGAGTGCTGACAGCATCCTACTGGAACCAAGATGGCCGCCGGTAGGTGAGTCATGGAAATACTGTAGTGTACTTGTTACCCATTGCTGTGGTATAACAATTTGAAGTGGTACAGTATTGGTTTTTCTCCAGTTTATGGGGCATATATGGACTAATGTACCATTTACCAAGGTGTATGTCTGGCCTTGGTTGATGATTCTATTTCCTTGTGCTTTCGGTGCAGGCAAGGTCCCATCCTCAAAATATTGTATGAGGGGCAATAGTTCCTTGTCCTTCCTTTGTTCCAAGCCAAGGTTTGAACCTGAGATGGATGTGTCGGGGATCTGATCCAGTAATTGATTTATATCTAGCACATGTTGTTTTATTCTGTCTCTTTCTTTTTCTTTTTCATCGACTATTGGCCTATCTTGTGCCTTTTGTTGGGGTGTGTCACTCTTGTTTTGGTGTGTAGGCTCCTTTGGAGGGCCTATTCTCGCCTTGATGGGAGTGGCAACCTTTTTCTTTAAAGGCACAATTTGCTTTTTGTCAATCTTCTTTGTCTCAGAGTTCTTTGACTTAGTAGATGCAGTGTTTTTTGTGACATTTTTCCTGGCAGGTGGGGTTTTGGTAGGTTTGTTTCCTGTGACCTTTTTCTCATTTAGAATAGTTTGTGATTGTGTGGGGGGTTTTGGTGTGCCCTCCTGAATCATTTCTCTAGTCTTTGAGCGTGTGGTCATAGGACACAAATGGTTTGATGTTTCCTCTCCCTGCATTGATTCAAAGAATCTGACTGATTTGGAGGTTGCTTGAGTAATAGCATATATTGTGTCTTCTGAATCTTCATCATCTGAGTCAGGTGGGGTGAAGGGTGGCTCCTTAGGAGTTGCCTTCACTATCTGATTGAGTGATGAGAATTCAATAGGCTCGAAGTCGTTATCTGGAAAGAGTTGTGAGTATTCTCTCTCACAGTGGCAAAACACATAATGTGTAGATTGCTTTAAGATACCCCTAATGGGTGTCTCTGGCCTTTCAATGGTGTTGGGTGGATCATCCCTTTTGAATGGTACTTTCTTTGTTACTTTTGCAAACTTGGTTCTACTGGCTGCTCTAACTCTCCTTGGTGGGGGTGGAGGGTTAGTCATGGGTCCAGAGTCTGGGTATTCTCTTCTAGACATAGCATCTGGTGGTGTGTTATCATCACCTTTCACATGTTGGATGGTGAATGAAAATTGCTGTATGTCTAGAGCCCATCTGGCCCATCTATGTGTGAGTCCTGTATTGGTTAATAGTGGGATTAGGGCTGCATGGTCTGTGTATAATTGGAAGTGTCTAGTCTCTAGATAGTGTCTGAAGTGTAATACTCCATACACTACTCCCAGTAGTTCTCTCTCTGTGGTATTGTAATTTCTCTCATGTTTGGAGAGGGTTCTACCTGCAAAGGCTACTGGTCTGAGCACTCCTTCATTATCTCTCTGTGAGAGTACAGCTCCTAAACTCACATTGGAAGCATCAGTTGCCAAACTGAACTCTTTCTCATAGTTTGGATATCTGAGAAGAGCATTGGTACAGAGGGCATGCTTTAATGTTTTGAAAGCATTATCTGCCTCTTCTGTCCAGACAAATGCTTTGAGATGTGTCTGTAGATCATATAATGGTCTAGCAATTTGGGCATAACCTTTGATAAACTTTTTGAAGTATTGGCATAGGCCTGTGAAGGATCTGACATTTTTGACTGATTTTGGTGTTGGGAAGGTTTTGATTGACTCCACCTTTGTGAGAGATGGTTGTAGTCCCATGGGTGTGACTCTCATTCCCAAGAAGTCTATTCTGTCTATGAAGTATTCACATTTTGATTTCTTCAGTTTGAGTTTACCAACTCTTAGGCTGTTGAACACATCTTCCAGGTCATGGAAGTGTTGTTCGATTGATGGTGATAATACCAATATGTCATCTAGGTATGGTAGGGCACATTTGTACTTGAGTTTGTTCAGAATTAATGTGACTAGATGGCAGAATCCCGCAGGTGCGGTCGCTAAACCCATCGGCATCCTTTCGTAGACATATTTTTTGTCATTTGCTATGAATGCGGTTTTATGCTGATCCTCCTGTCTTATAGGAATTTGAAAAAATCCCTGTTGGGCATCTAGCTTACTGAATACTCTTGGTCTGAGTGACCCTATCATGTCTAGAGTGTCATCGGCCCGGGGTGTAGATAAGGCTTGATTTATCGTGTTCTGGTTCAAATAACGAAAATCTGTGACGAGCCTATGGCCTCCCGATGATTTTTGTACTAAAAAGGATCTGGAAGCCCAGGGGCCCTCAGCACATTCTCTCAGAATGCCCTGTTGTACTAGCCTTTCACACTCTTCTCCTATTGCGGCCTGTTTTTCTGGTGTTTGTCTATATGGTAGGAAATGACATGGTATTGCCTCAGGTTTTACATGTATTGAGTGTGTATACAGGTGTGTGGCACCAATGTCTCCATCTTTTCCTACAAATATATCATCATACTTGGTCAGCAGTGATTCTAATCTATCATGCTGATCTTTGGATGTGAGCACAGATTTTGGTGGAACATTCTCTTCCAATTCTGGCTCGAGGTCATGTGCCTCACTATGTATAGCAGCTATTTCAGAGAGTCTGATTGAGTTGGGTTCAGGGTCAGCATATGTGGACTCACAGTCTGAGTCTGTGTCACTGAATTGAGTTACATCCTCAGGCCGTATGGCTGAGATGGATTGATCAGTGTGTGGGGTAGTGTCTGACACCTGTTGAGGTTTTTCTAAATCAGATTCCTTGACTTCCTGAAATAGAGCTATGATGGCACCCTTTTTGATTTTATGTGGGTGCCTGCTGATGTTGAGTAACACTAGGGGATGTTTGTTATTTTCCCTGGGGGTTACTGCTGCCCTTTGAACTAGATATGGGGCATTGTTATTTCTTTGGAGGTTATCTACTACTCCAGTTTTGCCTTGCAGTGATTGAGTAGATGTGACCTTACCCAACACTGCAAGTTCAGAGAATGGAGGGATGGTAAAATCCCTCATTGCCCTAATGGGTTTGAGAATTTGTTCAGGATCAACATTAAATTCAATTTGAGATTTTGTAGTGCTTAAGAAATCTGTGCCGAGAACAACGGGCTGTATGAGGTTGGGTATTACAGCAAATTGGTATTGGAATCTGACACCTTGGATTCTAAAGTTCAGCATAGCTGAATGTCTAACATGACACACCGATCCATCTGCCAAGTGGATGTTGATTTTAGATTTCCTCAGTTGGATATGGAATCTCTTTTGGAGATCCATGAGGAATGATTGTCTGACACAGGTGATAGTAGCACCTGTATCAACCAAACATTGTACATCTGAAACATCATATAGATTTGCATTGATACAGCCATTTTGAAGAAGTACAATAGAAAGCTTGGTACTCTCACCTGTATCTTTTGATGATGAATCTGGTGGGGTGATGTGTATCACTGATGGACGTCTCTGTCTGTTAGATGGTAGATTGGCACTAGCAATTGTCTCTGGTTGGATCTTTGTTAATCCTGATTGATTGTTTGTATTTGGGGTGTCACAGTGCACTGGCCCATCGGCACTGTGACATCCTAGTTTTCCTGGTTCTGTGGGGTGGTTGAGATGCTTGCCACCAGGAGCTTGGAGATTTGATCCATTACATGAGGTGGTATTTGGGGGTTACTGTGTTGGTTCCCCTGGTAACCTCTTGTGTCAGGTTTGTAATCCTCCTGGCGCGAGTTGGAACCCTGGTTATATTGACCAGAGTTGCTGTATTGACCGGAGTTGTTGGATCTCTGGTTGTTGTAGTCGCCATTGTTGTTGTAGGATCCACTGTTGTAGTTCCTATGTGGACTCTGGCTCCTACTGTTGGATCCTTGATTATAGGATCCAGAGTTGTTTGAACCCTGGCTGTTGTTGTAGGATCCAGAGTTGTTGTAGGATCCAGAGTTGTAGTTCCTATGTGGACTATGGCTCCTACTGTTGGATCCTTGATTATTATAGGATCTGCCATTACTTGGGGTTCTGTCTCTCCTATCACTGTATGAAGAGTTACCATTGTTGGAGTTGGAAGAGTTGTTGTCTTTCCTACTGTTGTGACCCCCCCGGTTGTTGTTGTTGCCCCCCCTACCTCTACCTCTATTGGATTGGTAGTTGGGGTCATAGTTGTTTCCTCTATATCTACCGGTAGGGTCTCTTGATGTAACCTTAGCTTCCTGTTGCCTTACATGGGCACTAGACATTAGGTTAACATCTTCATTTGCACTAGTGCTGATTTCCTGGACCTTTTTCTTAGTAGGCTGTGGGTTAGACTCTGCATCCCTCACCTTCCTAGATCTCTCTTGGGTCTCAACCTCTAGGGCTAGGTCTAGGGCCTGGTCAAAAGAGTCTATTTTCTTGTTCTCAAGAACTACAGAGATCCAGGGCCTCATGCCTTGGGTAAATGCCTTGCTTAGGATTTCATCGCTTTGGCGTTGGGCATTACACACTTTCCTGAGATGGCATGCATAGTCTAGGACAGGTTCATCTATCTTTTGTGCACGGAGTGCTGTCCTTGAGATGATACTGTCTCGAGTAGCAAAATACTCTTTTAATTTATTCACTACATTGGTCCATGTCAACATATCAGGTGTGGCACTTTCCCTGAAGGATTCAAACCAAGCTAGTGCTTGTCCTTCAAGGTACTTGGGTAAATATGTTACCATGGTGTCACTGTCTGTTACTTTGTACTTATCCTTCAGATATTCTGGGAATTTGTGATCAATAAATAATGCTGTTGACATGAGTGGTGATGGGTGTGAGAAAGCTTTGGGTTTTGTTACCTCATGTAGCCTGATCTTTCTGTCATCCTGTTGTTTTCTGTCTATGAGTTTGGTCATGTTGGACACCATGGAGATTATGATGTCATCCTTGGATCCAGAGGCAGATGGTGTGACAACAGGTGTGATGGCAGGTGTGGGAGGCTGTGGGGTCTGGGATGATACCATTTTCATGAGATCTGCTATCTGTTGTTGTTGTCTCTCTAGGGACTTCCGCTGATCTTCCATGGCCTTCTGTTGAGCATCTATTGCTGCATTCCTCTCTGCCAGTTGTTGGTTGAGGATCCTCTCCCTTTCCTCCTGCTGGGACTTGTTGGTCTCTAGGGCAGTAACTGCATCTTGGATGGCCTTCTCGTAGGCCCTTATCTTCTCAGCTGTCTGATTAGGTTGGGGGCCTTCATCGGTGTCCATGATGGAGGGTGTGGGAGAAGTGTCTCTGGAGGAGTGGCTGTCAAAGGCCGGAGCTGGGGTGGAGGATCTAGATGAGGGTGTGGATCCACCCCCTGAGGCAGATCCTTCTTCCCCTGAGGTAGATAGCGTGAGTTGAGCGTCCTGTAGAGATCCCTGGGAAATGTTGGATCCCTGAGAACTGGTTGTTCCCTGAGTAGCCAGGGTGGGTGGTGTGGGGTCTACTGAGTGTGGGTCTGTTGTATTGGAGGCTGGTTTGCCTCCTGTGGGCCTCCTAGATCTAGGTGGGAGGGAGACCTCTTCAACAGGCCCCCGACTACGTAAGGTCTTTGTGTGTTGTTCTGCCAGCTTGACTGATAAGACCTTGATGTGTGTGGGAGACCTCGCTGACGTGTGGGAGACCTCGCTGACGTGTGGGAGACCTCGCTGACGTGTGGGAGACCTTGCTGACGTGTGGGAGACCTCACTGACGTGTGGGAGACCTCACTGACGTGTGGGAGACCTCACTGACGTGTGGGAGACCTCACTGACGTGTGGGAGACCTCACTGACGTGTGGGAGACCTCACTGACGTGTGGGAGACCTCACTGATATGTGGGAGATCTCACTGACGTGTGGGAGACTTCACTGATATGTGGGAGATCTCACTGATCGTGTGGGAGATCTCATTGGTGTGTGGGAGATCTCACTGGTATGTGGGAGATCTTACTGATCGTGTGGGAGATCTCATCGATGTGTGGGAGATCTCACTGATGTGTGGGAGATCTCATTGATGTGTGGGAGATCTCACTGATGTGTGGGAGATCTCATTGATGTGTGGGAGATCTCACTGGTGTGTGGGAGATCTCACTGATGTGTGGGAGATCTCACTGATGTGTGGGAGATCTCACTGATGTGTGGGCGATCTCACTGATGTGTGGGAGATCTCATTGATGTGTGGGAGATCTCACTGATGTGTGGGAGATCTCATTGATGTGTGGGAGATCTCACTGGTGTGTGGGAGATCTCACTGATGTGTGGGAGATCTCACTGGTGACCCTGGTGGGCATGGTGTCAAGGTCACTGGGTGGGTGGAGTGGGGTTTACTGTGTGTACGATTGTTTTCAGTAATGTTGCCAGCTTAATTTTTAGAGAGCATTAGGTAATTTGGGATCTTAGTAGGATGTTCTCCACCACTTTGTCATACTAGTAATTGTGCATGATCAAGTTGTCATATGAGAAATATCATAAGACTAGTGGTATATAGTGTGAATACATTAAGCTCTCATAAAATAGTGTTATTTCCAGTTGTCACTGGTTTATTCAGCTTTAGGCAACATGTAAGAAATATCAATCATACAGTAGTTAGTATGTAGGTAATTTGTACATACAGTAAATATACAGTAATTTATAAAGTATAATGTTCTGTTCCACTCCACCTGTGAGGTAATAATAATACAATGTCCAGCATAGTTCTAGGTGGGTTCCCACACCTAGCTCCTGACCTGCTGCTTAGAGGAATAATGTAATAATGAATAACTTTACCCTCTGGTGGAAGTCTTGAGGAAGATACCCCCTGGCCACTAATGATAGAAACCAATGCCTGTCTAGCATAGTTTCACCATAGTGCAGTGGTATAGCAGGTAGCAGGAGATGACTGGAGATGTTACCTCTAGAGCGGTTCTTGGTGTTCTGTCCTCTTGGAGGTGCAGACAGGCTATTTGTAGCAAATCAAATGGCGTCGTGCTTATGTAACCCATTGTTCAGTTATTAGAGTGCTCAGACACTCATGACGGCGTCAGCGGTGCTCAGGCACCCGTGACGGCCGGTTGCATTCACTTACAACTTATTAGTTTGTGCACTGAACCATGAGGTCGCACACTGAGACCCTCATTTTTATTATATTGTGCAGTGAACCATTAGGTCGGAGCCTTTGATGTCAGAAAACTCTGTCTAACTGACTCTGGCTGGTGTGCAGTGGGGCATGAACGCTCTTATACAAAGTTTGAGCGCTCTTATAGCTCTTAGAACCAACCTATGTATTAATTTCATAGATATCCTTTGATTAATACAAAATATGTTACAATTTATGGAATAATAAAATGGTATATGATACCTGTATCCTAGTTATTGTTGACCAATTCACCAAGTGGGTGGAATGCTATGCCATCCCGGATCAGAAGGCCGAGATCATCGCAGATAAGTTTGTAGATGACTTTGTAGCGCGCTGGGGATGCCCACAACAACTACATAGCGATCAGGGTCGCAATGTTGACGGCAATGTCATACGCAGTGTGTGTGACTTGTTAAAGGTAAAGAAAACCAGAACAACACCATACAGGCCTGCATCCAATGGACAGGTGGAACGGTACAATAGAACAATCCTGCAGATGGTGCGCTGCTTTCTCGAGGGAAAGGCAAGGCAATGGGATAGACACCTGTCTGTCCTGGCTGGAGCCCTTCGAGCGGTTCCCCACAAGCAAACTGGGTATAGCCCCAACATGATGATGCTGGGCCGGGAAGTTACGCAACCAGAGGATGTGGTTTTCGGACTCACCGCCAGGAACGACAATATTCCCGTCTCTGCCTCGGAGTATGTCCAAAAGCTACGACGAACCATGGAGGAAGTCCATGAAATGGCGCGTGAAGGTCTCAAGGCAAAACAGGAGCTCCAGAAAAAGACTTGACCAAAAATTGTCCCATGTGAAGTACGAACAAGGTGATCTAGTATACAAGAGGGACACAGCAAACAAAAAGGGCGAGAGCCCCAAGCTCAAACCGGTGTGGAAGGGCCCATACCTAGTTGAGGCAGTCCTGTCACCGGTGCTCCTGAAGATCCGGGGGAGGAAAAGGGAGGAGGTTATCCACCATGACCGCCTTATTATGTGCAGGGACAGAGAAATCCCAATGTGGCTCCGCCGTATGAGACATCGGCTGTTGCATCTGGAGCAATCTAAAGATGAAGCAGAGCCAGAACCAACTCAGGAAAATGGTCCCCCCAACATGAGGGAGAATGGCCCTCCCGACATGAGGCAGACAGAGGATACACCCTCAGCTGCCTTCGACAATCAGCCTGTAGCAGGTGATGCCACAGCTGCTCCGGACGAGCCTGCAGGACCCTTGGCGGAAAATAAGCAACAGGCCGGAGCGGACCAGCCCAAGGGGCTTGGTGTGGAAAGAAAAAGAAAAAACACAAGAAAGGAAACTACACGTCATGATCAGAGTAGCTCGGTGGAGTCTAGCCGCGACTCAGTAGAACGAAGGTCAAGAAGAGGCAGGCCTATACGCCTTCCCGCAAGACTTTTGAACACGATTCGCCGACTATCTCAGCTTCCTCGCATACTCCACTAACAATAGCAACCTATAAGTAGTCGTAGTCACACAAGTAGTCCCACTAGATTTATTAAGATGGAATTATAGACCTCGTCTTCTTCTTCACCATTGCAGCCCAGATCAACAACTCTACTAGAGATGGATCAAAGCCAATCCACCTGGCCAACCCAGATGCCACTGAATGGGTTTGTCTTGGTCCCAATGCCACTTCCACCAGCAGCAACAGCAAACATGGGTCCAACACCTCTTCTGTTTGGCTCACCCTGGTCACTTGCACAGTGGGGGTCACCCCTTCCATTAATGGCGGGCCCGTTGATGGCTGGTTCCCCGGCCCTGAGGAATGGGACCGGGCCATTAGTACCTGCTAGAGACCACAAAGTTCCGTCACAGCAGGAACCGGGCCAGGAGGGCGCTGCCCCAACACCAGCAGTAGCACCTCCGGCAGCCAGCGAGGTTCGGCAGAGAGACCATAGCCATGAAGTGGCTCACCCAATACCAACGGGAATCTGTGTCACTTTCGCGAGTGGTACGGGTGGAGCTGCGGTGGAGGAAGGCAGTCAGCGGTCTGTCACACTGGCCACAGGCCATAGGAAGAGAGAATATGCTGAAGAGGAAGAAGTGAGAACAGTTACCATAGAGAGACGTCCCAGCCCAAATGAGAACCAGCCCAAGAGGCGTGGTACCGGGCTGCAGCCAGCGGAAAAGAAGCGTCGTAAGACCAGCGCATGCCCAGTCTCGGACATGTGCAGCCGGTCAAACCACATCCATCGCCATGTGGTACAGTCTCATGTGCCCTTCTTCATCCAGCCAGAAACAGCATGCTGGGGCTGTCAGGAGCAGTTCACAAGACCGGGCTGTTTGACATTGCATATGAGCAGGTGCCACAGAGCAAGACCGTTTGACGATAGGATGTTGGACCGTTGGGCTGTGATGTGCGCAGGGATGCTTGAAGACCTGTCGCATTCCCTAGGTGTAAAGCGAGCCAACCTACACCACCTGCTGAACAGGGACACACTGGGTGAGATCTCGGTGGCACCATGTCAAGAAGCACTCATGGCACATTATGATCAAGCACTGGGGCTCACTGCTCCGGCGAAGAGGATCATGAATCCGCCTTCAAGTGAAGGATGCTTGCTTCACTGGCGTGTCCTGGCACCGCTCTTGGCACTTTGTGACCAGAACACCCGACAAAGAGTCAAGACACCAAATGAGTCAGCTGGGTGCCTGGGGGTAACCCTTCCACCCGGCTTTGATGCCCACTGTCACCTTCGCCAGTTGGCTAGAAACTCCACCAGGTCCACTGTCTATAACAAAGGCTGGCGGAGGAACCTCTCTTCCCTCACGGTAGTTGATGTCCAATGCTACCCGGGTGACTGGGGACGCATGGCAGATCTCCCGGGGGTGGGAGTGCTACGAGCAGTGGGCCTACACCCAGCAATAGTTCCGGAACGGCTGGAGGAGTTAGAGGATCTGCTAAACCTGACCCGTGAGGCAGCGACCCAGGATGTCGTCGCGGTGGGGGAGATCGGCATCGACCTCTACCATAGCGAAGGCCATGGACGGGTCCTGGCCCAAGAGGTGGCACTGGCCAATCTAGCTTCCATGGCTGCAGAAAGGAGACTGCCAGTCGTAGTCCATACACGCGACAGGGGTGATGGACGGGCTGGTAGGATTTGCCGACAGGTCCTCACACAGGTACTACCCAAGAAACACCGTATCCAGCTCCACAGCTTTGACGGGGGCCTTGCAGAGCAGAGGGCCTGGGAACAATCATTTCTTGAGGTGCGCGCGAGCCTATGACGTCATACGGGGGTTCCCCGGCCCCGGGAACTCCGGGCCCGATGCGCGGGCTCTTGAGGTGAGATTCCCGCACTTTAGAGCTGACTGCAGACCACAACACAGGTGCTGGAGTTGTCTCTCCCACATCTTCAAGGTAAGATACTCTGATATTAAGGGGTCATATGTGAAAGTCTCACAGAACAGGCAGCCGGATTCAGCTGACTTCTACCTACTGGGAGAACCCTGAAAAATGTCGGTCACCGACTGAACTGCATCTTGCAGTCGACCAATCATCTATGGAAAATACAAAACAAGATAGACTAAGCAGATAAGCCCAGAGGCAATTCATCGAGACCACCAAGAGAGCAAAATGACACTTACCTCTCGGCGTTCCGTTCCCGCGAAAATTGAGGGTGTCGCATGCAGAATGTCGCCACCATGCAAAATGTTTCCAGCGTTCTCCTAACAGACTTTGCAGCCTCTTAATCATATGGCGCTGGGATTGAACGATATGCTAGGAGAGTGATAAACTTTGCTTAATCTCGAAACAAATATTTTTTTCTTTGAAAGGAAGAAACCATGATAATATCCCTCTCCTCTTATAGAAATTGAAGAAACAACAATTCTAATGATACTGCCCCTACGCCGTAGAACTATGAATAATGCAAAGTGTAACTTGAATTTCCGCGGAAACATTTTGCATGGAGCGACATTTTGCACAAGTGTCGTAGACGCTAGCTTCTGACTCTAGGCCTAGACTAGGGTTAGGTTCGTATCCAATGAGGGAGAAAATAAATAAATTCAAGAGAAATATATCATAAAAATTGAATGTACGCTTTCATGTAGTTTAAGAAGTAGTTTTGGACTTGATATGACAGACTCTTAAATTTCGATCCACGGCTAGTCCGCAGGTTAGTAGCTTCTATGCTTATCCCTTTGCTGCTGCAACACTGATCAGCAAGCCAACAATTATTTTCAAGACTCAGACTACTTTGCTACGGTGCGTCTCATTTGACCCGTCAAATACTTTTATACAGCTCTGGTATCTTCGACACAGTTTGAAGAACCTGTGCTTTTTAATACCCTGCAATACACATCTTATAACTTGGTGTTTTCCGAGTACAACATGAAAATCATGTCAACAACCCTCTTCAACACCTCAGGCTGAGCTAGCTTGCTAGGTTTTTTCGCATAGCTGTCAACCTTCGTTGGGCAGACGGAGTAACCTAGATATCAGTCTCCCGTGATCTACGTATCACGACGAATACCAAAACTATTTCTTCTGCCCTTATATGGCATAAGCTGAACTCTGTTACCAAAATGTTTTGTTCAATTTGTTCAGCGTCTGAACACTGCACTGTTGACATTTTTGGTCTGATGTTTGACACTTCACTGACTTGGCTTGCTTGTTGACTTGTCACTAGGTTGCACCTGTTGTGTACTACGTGTACTGGCAGGACCAGCTTGGAGTTGGATCAGGCAGCTAGCTGAGTAGCTCAACCTTTCAGTGCCACTGGATCAGGAAGTATTTAGCTAGAAGTATTTTGAAATACTGTTCATTTAAAAACGCAGTACTCGTGAAAATGGCCTGATTCAATTCTAAAACTTTAACCATGTAGATCTACATGTATTATTGTATGATATTCCAGTTCTAGATGTGCAGGTTTTAGTTTTACTCAAGTCAAGTCTCAACTAATCATTTGGTACCTGGTCCTGGTTTTTATTGCTAGCTACTCTGCCATAAGGCCTAAAAAAAATTCAAAGATACCCAGTATAATTTGGCTGTACTTAATTTTCATAAAAAATATACAACAAAAACTTAAAAGGAAAACATGAGAAAAGAAAACCTGAGTAATACCATAGATATGATACTCATAGAATCGTTAGGTCTATACATGTACTGGGGCAGGGTCGGATCCAGGATTTTGAAAAGGGGGAGCGCACCCCTCATTTAGCCCCTAATTTTGGCTAAATTCTAGGCTAAAAAGAGAGGGGGGGCGTGCGCCCCCGCTCTAAATCCGCCACTGGTACTTGTACATTCAAGCCAAATGAGCTCAGCCTGAACTACAAAATGGTAGACAGAAAAGGGTAGACAATAGATGAACGTTTGAGTCAGGTATTAGTTTTGGATCACCATTTAGATTGATCATATAGTTACCGTAATCTCCCGCGTAGAAGACGCGTTGCGCGTATAGGACGCACCCCAAACTCAGCAGGAGCATTTTCGCGTATAAGACGCACATTTTAATGCTGATATTTGTAAATTCAATACATTTCTATAGTAAAATTACCCCTCGTATAAGACGCACCCCCAATTTCAATACATCCTATAAGACGCACAAGGCATTTGTTTGGCGTAGAGGACGCGTCTTATACGCGGGAGTTTACGGTAGTAATTATTATATAATGAAAGGAAGGCATAGGTCATAGGTTCAGTCTTGACTCATAATACATGTCTAAGTCCTAAAAAAAATTGTTATGTTCAGGTAACAGGTTCGAAAAAAATTAGGGTAGGTAGGAAATTTCTTTTTTTCTTTTTGGAGAACCTTTTTAAGGCTGGCCGTTAATCTTTGTGCCACGAATTTGACATGCATGATCGTAAAAAAAACTTACACATCTTGATATGTGCCAAAACGTCAGATTCTCCCCCCCCCCTCAAAACGCCCATAAAAAAAGTTAGGGTGGGCCAAAAAATTAGGGTAGGTATACCTACCATAGCGTTACCTGAATACAAAACTTTCTTTAGGCCCAAGGGCAGGTGAAACCATCCAGAATCACTGTAACCGTGACTAAAACACGGATCTTAAGGCCACACAAAAAAAAAAATAAGATGTACTATGGATCGGATATACAATTTGTTTTTATGATGTTTGGCAACTTGTAGATAAAAAAAAAAATTGCTTGGGCCTCACTTTTCCAGCAAGGAATCCATTGAGGGACAAACTATTCTTTAAAAGAAATTCACTCGTACAATTTTTTCAAAACCAAAATCTGTAGACCAAATAATCTTTACGTGTCTTTATCTTGACAACCCAACATACTAACCATTACACCATGGTCCTTTACCTGACATTCTCACCTTCCACCTACCTACTGGATCAGTGTTGAAGACAGGGCAAGTGTGTCCTTCAAGAAAAGTACCAACGACCGCAAAAGCACTGTAGCCTAGGTGCTTCTTCCATATATACATACCTCCTGGATCAGTATGAAACACAATAGTACGCACTGATTACCCGACACCCCGCCACTTGTCAATCTACCTGGAGTCAGAAATCCGCTCCCCTACATATGTGAAGGTCACTGCCTCATTTGGTTTCTAGGGAGGTCCTGAGCCATTTCATTTAATCAAAGATATCAAATTGGTTTGATATTGTTACACTTTATCAGACACCTTTGTATACATACCTAATAACATGACCCAATCAATTAGAGAGTACCGTAAACTCCCGCGTATAAGACGCGTCCTCTACGCCAAACAAATCCCTACTGCGTCTTATAGGATTTCTACAAGTTGGGGGTGCGTCCTATACGAGGGGTAATTTTACTATAGAAATGTACTAATGTGCAAAAATGCATGTGCTGAGTTTGGGGTGCGTCTTGTACGCGCAACGCGTCTTCTACGCGGGAGATTACGGTAGTACCCAATTTGTACCTGGGTGACCTGCCTGTACTTATACCACTGTAATGATTAGGTTTGTTTAGAGAATCAATACACATATTTCTTCATCAAGATATGGTTTTGGGTGGATGCCAACAAAAGAGATTATTGGTCGCAACAGTCCAAATGCCTGTAGGCTATTCTGCCCCCCCCCCTAAAAAAAAGTGTGTTTCATGTCACCTGACCCTACCTAACAAAACAGTGCCGACCTAGAATTTTTCTTCATTTTTGAAGAAATTTTATGGTTTTTAGCAATTTTTAGTCAGTTTAGTATCTTTAGCAGTTAAACAATTATTTACAAAATAAAATGAAAATCCGACCAGGCTGCAGCTTAATGCAGAGATGCCACTTTTCCTGGTTTACCAGGAATTCCTGGTTTCGATATCAAGATATTGTGTATCAAATTTTTAATTATGTTAAATTCATGGGGAAATATGTCCAAAGTCCATTTTTCCTGGTTTTTGTAGGCCAGTGAGTGGCATCTCTGAACTTATACATAAACACAGGTGCATCTTGTACATGGTGCTTTAAAGAAGCCACATTCCTTATTTGATCAGGTGACGTACATAGGTTTGGTCAGATAAGATCAGTGAATTTTGATTTTAGTGGAAGCAATTTACAAGATTTGTCACTGCGTGGGATTTACTTTTGTTATAGACTATCTATCATGGATTTAAATGGGCTTACTTTTACCTTGTATAATGCCCACTGTCTTGTTAACAACTCTGTATTAGACTTAGCTATCCAGCCTGTGTGTCTAAATAGGCTTCCATTACACATCTACAAGCCACAGCTTAAATAAAATACAGCTTTTTCAAAAAGTCTGATTGTGCCTTCTGTGTCTGGGCATTTGTGTATAAAATCGTGTATAAAATGAGCTCTTAGAGACAAATGATTAATACTTTTTTTCTATTATTTCAGGTGGGCTGGTGTAACAGCTTTGTCATAAAACAATCATGGAGGAAGATTCTGATAGCTCGGGAAGTCCTAAAAATGTCATCCCCGATTCAGGCGACTGCCCGTATTGCGACATGACTTTTAAGTCCTTGTTCTCTCTGAGGGCACATATCGGGCATCACTTCCGCAAAGATGTCGGACTACGCACAGGCAAACCATCATTTCTTGCCATTAAAAAGAAGAAGCGGTCCAAGGGGAAATGGACAAAACCAAAAATTGAGCGGGTGTCCTGTGATGTCTGTGGTCATTGGTTTTCATCTAAGTATGCACTGCTTCGACATAATATGGTTCATACAGGGGAGAAACCATTTGAATGTGAGATCTGTAAACGATCGTTCACCACGCGATATTCGCTGCAGATCCACACGAGCACTCAACACACTTCTACAGCCAAATACTCCTGCAGTGACTGTGGGGACACCTTCCAGGATGAGGAAAACCTGAAAGACCATGCATGTGTAGTAGACGTCAATGATGTGGCTCGAACATCGAACAACTCTGCATCTGAAAATAAAGAGGATGTTAATGATGTTTCCACTGCTAACCAATCATCCCCTCTTCAAGCACAATCTTATCCATGCCGATTTTGCAACAGGGTTTTCCCGAATCCTAAAGGTCTGGGTGGCCATATGAGAGCCCATAAGTATGGTCATTATGGGTCGCCAAATGTAATGGAAAAGACTCCCCCTCCCTCTACTCCACCACTACCAGAGAGGAGGAAACCCAGAGAAGTCACCCCACAAAAGACACCAAGACAAATCACTTACAAAGAATTGTTCTGCACTGTATGCCCAAAGGTGTTCAAATATAAGCAAGCAATGAAAAAACATCTTTTGACCCACAGCGGTGAACCAGGTCCATTTAAATGCCCACTTTGTAATGAGGAGTATCCGGACACAGACATGCTCGTGGCACATATGGGCTGCCATTCAAACAGTTGTCCAGTATGTAACGAGAAGTTTGAGTATCCGTCTTTCTTAGAGCGCCATATGCGGCAAGAGGGGCATCACTTGAGTTCACCAAAATTGAAATGTGAATTTGAATTTGAATGTAGCACATGTAATGAAAAGTTTACAGATGAGCAAGAGTTTAACAATCACATGCTCACTCATCAAACCAATAACTCAACACCTGAGAATCATAACCGCAAGTCTTCAAGGGAGAAGCCTGCCCATTCTTGTACAACATGCGACAACGATTGCACGATTCGTGATGCCTTAAAGACACCCCCTCTTTCCCATCCGCCACCTGCCACACACGATCCTGGCGAAGGGTCGTCACAGACAGTTGTGAAAAGTGAGTTTGTAAACCAAGTGTCTGACAGGGAAGTGGATGGTACAACATCTCCCCCACGTGGTGAAGGCCCCCCAGCAGACAGAATGCGCAGAGACTTGGTACGCTGTCCAATTTGTAGAAAGTCTTTCCCGAGAGGGATTTCCTTCACAAGGCATAAGTCCTGGCATACCCGGAGAAATGAAGTTCTCAATTTAGCCTCATGTCCACTTTGTACCAAGAAGTATACACTCCATTTTAACCTGAGACGACACATGAAACATGCACATGGCCATCAAAGCTTGCAATTGCTCAGAGATCCACAGGGAAGAGCAGATGATTCAAACTCTACTGAACACCTAACAACACCTGAAAACCAGAGTTCAATCTCGTTGAAGAGGAAGTTTTCATTCACTAATAGCCCTTCTGAAAACAATGGTGATGAATCAGATGCTCAAAATCCTCCTAAAATGAGAAAACTATCTGAAAATGAAGCTATACCAAATGGTCAGAATGATTCTGAAACAGATTTGAAATCGGGTAAAAGAAGTCGGACCGCCCCAACTAGTCAAAGAGGCATGTTCAAGTGTCCAATATGTAGGCAAGCTTTTACATGGTACTCTAACATGCGAAGTCATCTCCGAAAAAGCCATTACAACATAGCACCGATCAAAGTCCAGTCATTGCCATTTTCCACTAATCGCACTGTTAGACGGTACCCCTGCAGTATATGTGGGAAGAAGTTTCTCAATACATCAGGTTTGGGGATGCATATGAAAAGCCATTTTCGTGGCACGAAAGGAACTCCAACCTCAGCATCATCTGAATCACTTGTCCCTCCAGAACCGCAGCCTGATCCAGAAGCTACTACACCTGAAACTGCTGACACTGAGTATCAGCAGAACTTGACTGAGTCTGATGAGTCTTTCAACTGTACCATCTGTAATAAGGTTTTCACAGATGCAAGAAATCTGAAGCTCCATGTGAGATTTCACCAGCTAAAATCTCCACAAAAGAGCGGGGGACTAAGCCATCGGTACTTCTGTCCAAATTGCAATGAAGGCTTTCATTATTACTGCCGCCTGAAGAGACACATGGAGAAGTGTCGGGGTAACGGGGGACCAGCGGGTGGACAGTTTATCCCGATCAAACCAAAACTGATCATAAGACCTTTTTACTGTAGGCACTGCCCACGGAGATTTACCAACTCAGGTACTCTTAAAAATCACGAAAAGACTCACATACGAAAAAAGAACAGTGAGATGATGTCTGTTAATAGAAAGGACAGTGAGATGATGCCCCCACTCGTCAGCAACAGTCATGCTGAGACAACTGTAAAGACGGAGCCTGGTGGACTCCTCTCATGTGGCCTTTGTAATAAGACATTTGTATCAATTGGAAATTTGTCAAGGCACACCAAACTTGCTCATTCCGCTAACATCAATGATGCTGGCAGTATCAACATGAAGCCCTCACCGACCTCATCCCCCAGCACAGACAATACCACAAGTGGGACAGGTGGAATGCACACTTGTACCTACTGTGTGAAGACATTCCAGTGTCGCTCGCTACTGATGCGCCACATCCGAACGCACACAGGTGAAAAACCCCACACATGCCCAGTTTGTGGTCAGGGCTTTGCGCTTAATTGGACCATGACTGTCCACATGAGGAAGCTTCATCCAAACCATGCGAGGCCCTCAGACTTCTCGACCATTCCAGCCTCCAGGCGCTACCAGTGCAGGGGTTGCCCCAAGGTGTTCCACAATCACTTCTCAATGAATGGGCACAAAAGGCACTGTCCAGGGTACAAGAAGGCTCTTAAGGATGATCTGAACAATAATAGTGATAAGCTGATAGGCAAGGATCACAGGCAAAGCCCACCGCCGCCTGATCGGGATCCAGCTGCGGGCCATGACTATCCACTCGATCTGTCAGATACATCATACAGTTATCCATCTGACAGGACCTATCAAGTCAGCCAGGCCACTGCATCCAACAGTTACCCCTATAGTGATGCAAGTGGCTATCCTACAGAAAGTACTTATGATTATCCGGAAGGAAAGCACTATGGTTATAATGTACCAAATGGCTATCGGGAGACAGTTAATGGATACCGCTATGATAATGCCTATAGCTATGACAATACGCTACTTGGGGTAGGTTCTCTCAGAATTAAGGAGGAACCTAAGAGTGACACTGAGTCTGTGGATGTGGAATATGGACAATATAGTGGAGCAGATATGTTCCCCGGTCGTACAGGGCGTGAACAGTCTGCCCACATTGAAGGATCATTCCAGAGCAATGCTACTGCCAAACCGTCTAGCTATCAAGTGGAGCCCTATACAAGCTACCAGACCAATCCATCAACGAGCTACGAGGCAGAACCTTCAACCAGCCACGAAGCCAAACCTTCTACAAGCCACCAAGACTCCAAACAGAATGGTACAGAAGAGGAAAGCCCACTGGTGTACAAACTTCTGACTCAAAGGAGAATAAATGAAGTCAACAAGTGTAGGGCTTTGTCATCTATCAAGAAAAGTATCCTGGACCAGAGGAAGTTGGGTGAAAGTGGCTTCGTCCTCGGGAGCATCCACATTCCCGCAGCCGATAGGCAGTCATGCTCCGAGGGTGACGTCATGGGATACCTCATCGGACATCCCAATGGCTTTGGCCCATTCTCCTGTCCAATCTGCTATCGAAGATTCCCTGCACCGTCTGTTTTTGCTGATCATCTAATGTTTCATACTGACAGATGTCCTGATGCAGGGCTTCTTGCTAACATATTTTGGCCCGGGAACAAACCGGTACGCCCTGATGAGTGTAACTGTCATTTGTTCGGGCTCAACTTCCCAGACTGCCCGAAGTGTGTAAAGGGTTTTGTTAAACTTGACGAGCTCAAACGCCATGTTAGGTTGCATGTAGAGAATTATATTGAATATCAGGTATCGCTGATGGACTAAAATTAAGCCTATGGCTGTGTTACATGTATTTAAATTTGAAATGTGATAATGGTGCATTTTTACCGTTGTTCTGACATAAATTTGTGATGGAGAAAAAACAACATCAATTTCATTGTTGTTGGATGTTGGTCGATGGCCAGTTTGTTAGCTAAAACAGATGAGAAAGTGCTTGTGGAGGTATATTTTTAACCTACCAACAAAGTTTAATATATTTTTATCTGAATAATTGAAGATTAGAAGGTGAATATTGATCAATGCTATCAATGAATTTGTTATATACATGTTTGTGAAAGAATGTTAATACTTACGGCAGATTTTGTATACGAGTGCATATTGACTAGTCTTTTTAAATACCAGATACATCATAAAATCTTATTGTACCCTTTAAGCCGCGCTGATGTATTAATGAGTCACGCCCATTGGTCAGCATTGATTTATAAATGTAGCCCTGGCGAGTTACTCGCCAGGCTACATTTATACATTATGACAACCCTACAGGTCTGATACTCCTCCAGGGGGTTGGCATGGTGCTCCGATGAAGTGCTGGCGAGCAGACTAGCCAGCACTTCATCGGTGGTGCATCATGACGACCAATGGGCATGATGCACTCCTGCATCAGTGGCCTTTAAAGGGTTAAGATGTGACGGTTGTGCTGAGAGATATAAAGTAACTGACCATATCAACATTAGATCTATGATTTCAGTCAAGACTTTTAAATGTTTTTCATTTATTGGATTGAAAAAAGCTAAGGCATGGAGGCCGGTATGGAGTGCATAGAAGTGTCTTATTTATCGTATCTAAAACACCATTTCATAAGTGTGCTATAGTCTGTCAGGTTTTGTTATTTGTGCCATTTGTATATGTGCCTCTACTGTAAATGCATGTGTCCCTTATCGACATGAGCTGTTTTCTTTTATATTTAAATTTTGTTAATAAGACCAGTGCAATTATTTTGGTGCCTCTGTGTTCGTGACCCAATGTACCGTAATCTCCCGCGTATAAGGCGCACCCTGCCTATAAGGCGCACCTAGAGTTTTAGGATTTGGCCAGAAAAATGAAAAATTCATAACTTCTTTTCTACTGAATGAATTTTCAAAATTTAAAAAGCTGTGTGTTTATTGGACCCCTCTGGACCCCATATGCTGCTGGTTGGGTTATATGGGAGTGTCACATATCTAAAGAAAGGTCTTGGTGTCCCCCTTGTGGATCCAGGGAGAACTAAACCCCCCGTATAAGACGCGCCTTATACGCGGGAGATTACGGTACTCAACACCCTCGCATAAACCTTTGCCCTTTAAAGGCCGCTCATGCAGGAGTGCATCATGTCCATTGGATCATCATGCCGACCCTATATAAACCCCTGGAGGGTTGGTATGATGCTCTAATGGGCATGATGCATTAATGCATGGTGCGTCAATGTGATATACCAATCGGTCGGCATGATGCATGAATGCAGCCCCTGAGAGCCTGCTCGCTGCAGCTATGCATCACACCGACCCTGCGAGGTTTATTGATGGCCTCCTGAAGGGCAAGTATGATGCATCAATGTAGCACTGCTAGCATTGCATTGGTGCATCATGACGACAAAGAAATATGAACCTCTGGCATCATGCGGCCCTTAAAGAGTTAAATAGTATCACCTTTATCTCAGACCGTGGTACTGATTAAGCACACCTAAACAGTGTAAATGTGTATATATTAAGAATACCACTTTTATATGGAAACTTGTGTAAATAGAGTATAATCGTTTACATGTTCTGTTCTTGCATACGCCACATAGAGTTTTGGTGAATGACGGATTCAAATCGCAGTTCTGTTACAAAAGAAGATAGTTTGATTATTTGTAAATGTTTCATGAAAATGTGTGAAGCACACTGAGTAAATAATCCACATATCTTTCAGAACCGTGACTGAGTACCGTAATCTCCCGCGTATAAGGCGCGTCTTATACGCCAAACAAAATGCTGCTGGGTCTTATGGGAGGTAAATTGCCTTGAGTTTGGGGTGCGCCTTATAGGGGGGGTATTTTTACTATAGAACAATACTAAATTGACAAAAAATCTCCCCTCAGGGGGGCGCCTTATATGCGAAACAGCCCCCCTGTGAGTTGGGGGGTGCCTTATATGCGAGCTGCGCCTTATACGCGGGAGATTATGGTATTCTTATAGCTTCAGACCCATGCAGCAAGAAAAGGTGACTTTGTACAAGATATAAAGGTTATGTTTACATTAGATATAGCATCATTATTAAAAAAAAAAAGAAAAATTCCTTTGTGTCTCACGCAGGTACTGGACACTCATTTTTCAGCTTAAAATGTAGGATTCAATTTTTTTTTTTCTGTTATTGTCAATCAAACAGCAAAAAAAAATTATATCAAAAAGTTCTTTGAAAAGTCACCTTTCCTTGCGTTGATCCATAGGTGGTTGTACCAACAAGTTGTATTCATATGTCCTGATTATAACAACCGAGTTACATGTCCAAAATCTGTAAATTATATCTATGGTCATGGACCAGAAATTATATGAATGTTACTCTTTGCCAGCAATGTTATGTAGAATGGATGACAAATTTTTGCCATGTTAAAAGTGATCAGAAATCTCAACTAATGGGACGCTGTTTGTTAAGAAATTACTCTGAGTAAAATTGGCGTGAAAGAAAAGTTTGTAAACCATCAAGTGAACAATAGCTATTACAGAGATAAAACGTGAATTATATTTTAATTTCGCCAGACTTTCATACTTTTCTCATGCGCAGTTTCATCATTTTCTGTTCTGGTAACAGTCAACCCTCACTTCCTCCTACATGTACGTCCTCGGGTCTCTCCTTACCCCAGAAGACTTGCAACCCTTAAAAGTTCTCCATTAAATCTATATTTTGCTTAAAACTTTAAAAAAATACTTCCTTGGATATCTTTTCTTGCATTCTTCAAATCCGAGCAAGTAAGGGAAGACTGTAGAGGTATAGCTGTGCATAGGCATATACTTAGTGATCTTTTGACGCTTTTATCCTTTTTTAGATGTGTTTGATCAATTCAATGATATCTATATAGAGCTCAAAATGGAAGACGGCCCCATACACATTATGAATGTTACTGAGAGAGGGTTCCCCTTACCAATGGTAGTAGCTCATACACCCATAGTCCACTTGGCTTCTTTCGCCAGATTTATGTATAGGATTTGTGGGGCTCAATCGCAGGACAGAGGCCAAGTGGACTATAGCAGCAGATCCACTGCCACAAATTGCTTGTGGATATATATGCATCCATGGCAAGAACCTCAGAGAGGATTCAGAAATCTCAGAACATTCTGATTTCTGCAAATGTTGTCGCAGGCAGCTCAGATGTCACATTTACCTTGTCATAGCAGGAAATCCACTGCTGGAAGGTAAATTTGCGGCAGTGGATTCCACGCTTCAGGTGACTGCAGACGGGCCGACTCGATCGGTAGTTGGGGAAGTATGGCCGATCCAGTCAGGAAGATCAAACATGTTTGATGTTGTCAGACTGGATCGGACGTCCTCTGCAGATGCCTCTGACATCACGATCAGCCTACTAAGTCACGCCCGTCTGTGGTCGCCTTTATGGATAATACTTGTGTAGGGGAATGGATTATAACAAGGCAATCTTTCCCAGCTGGTCGATCCCTCAGGGCAAGGCAACAACTAGCAAGTAATCCGTATTCTTCTTGTGTATCCTTCCGACCCAGATGATACATGGAGGTCTACACATATTGTGAAGATTTCAGGCAAGAAACGTTGATGAAGCAGTTGCACATTTGCTAGTTATTACACTTTTAATTATTCATAGTGTGGAGGCCGAGGTTAGATTCCCAGACATTGTCACCAGCTGTTGCACTTTTACCCTGCACTTTCCTCAGTCCGTCTCTTGAACCGCAATGTCCTTATGAATGGGTTTAAAAATGAACGAATCGTTATAAAAGTTTATTATGCTTGATAACCACAGGGTCTGCTCATTCCGTGTTAGCATATTTTGCAGGTCATATGGAAAAGCACTTTTATCAGCTTAACCCTTTAAAGGCTGCTGATACAGGAGTGCATCATGCCTATTGGTCGTCATGATGCACCAATGAAGTGCTGTAGTCTCGCCAGCACTTCATTGGAGCATCATGCCGACCCTACTCGGCTGATACATATACTCCCGCATGGTCGTCATGATTATGTGATTATAGACATCACATAGGGAGGATGATTTTTATGACTAGCATTTCACAACCATGATGGTGCCTTATAGTAGGCTCATTTTGTCAAATGTACCATAATCCCCCGCGTATAAGATACGCAATTAGACGGCCCCAGGTGCGCCCTATAGGGAGGGCCTGAGTTGGGTGCACATCTTATAGGCAGAGTTCTTTTACCATAGAACAGTACCAAACCTTTAAATAAGAAGTCCCAGGTACATCTTTAAGCAGTTATTTCAACACAAGGTACACCTTATATGCGGGATGCACCTTATATGCGGGAGATTACGGTAATAGCTATAAAGATAAATAATATATAGAAAATGTATACCTCTTGGTAATATCATCAGCCATAGATATGTTTAATGTATTTGTATGTACCTCTTTACAATGTCACCAATATAAATGGAACCAACAGAGTTGGGTCAATTTATTGCATATCGGCATACACCTATATGAGTATCAACCTTCATGTGCAACCAACCGCACATGAAAAATACATGAATATGAAATTCTGATTATTTTTTTTTTACTTCAAATGTTTTTTCATCTAAATGAAAAATCTGTTCACCAGTGTGTCGGTTTTCTCACATTTTTCTTTTATTGTAAACTCGGCTTGTGTGAATAAATGTCTACATTTTGTATGAAAGTCACCGTGAGACGTTGAGTGTATTATTTGAAGGTATCCCATGGTTGGTGAGTGGCACTGAGTGTTCGGTATCATTGTTGTTCTATCACAGAAAGTGAAAATGACACAAGACTAGTTTCTGTTTTAACAGTGGATTCACTTTTTTCTCTGTAAGCTGATGGAAATAAATAAATCACAAACTAAATAATGTTCATAGTTGGTATTTAGGCCACACCAAAATAATAAGTTGGTCTACGGATTGCCCTCTGCATATTTTCAGAAATGCATTTTTTTTCTTTGAAAAAATCTTGTCTACAGATATCGCTCGCTTCACTTTCTACAAGGTTCCTCTTTGTGATGTTTGGCAATTTTTTTTTAAATAAAAATTTTTCGCTCGCCTCACTTTTCCAGCAAGGAATCCATTGGACGCCAAAAAATTCTTAAAAAAAAAATAAGGAAAAAAAATCGCTCGCTCGCACCATTTTTTCAAAACCAAAATCTGTAGACCGATTTTTTTTTTGGTGTGGCCTTATGTATATTTTGTCACCATACTCATAGAATATAGAGAGACACTGGAAGGGTAGCTCTGGGTGCCATGCACTACGGGCCTGTCTTATATTCGCTATCTAGGTCAACCTCTCCCCAAACCGCTACCTGACTTCCGGTTTTGAGATTGCTGATAGTTCCCATTGGACTGGTTGCAAGGTTGCAATAAATGTAATTTTTCTCTGGAAAACATCTATTCAAACAATTGTAAAGTTTCAGGTAATGTTCTGAAGGAATGAAGTGTGTAAAATTAAAGGTATTTGACCTGATAAATTCAGAGAAATCTCTTATTCTAGGGGTGTCATTAATGCAACCTACTTTACCTGAATTAAAGACAAATCCATGTGAACACCCATGAAGAAATATATAAACACTATTCCATGTGAGTGCTATTCCTATGGAAGCTGGTAAGTAGTCTCCACTACTTCATTTGCCTTTGAAGAAAACTTCTTTATTCAAAAGTCTGTGTAAAATTATTGAAAAATTACCCCTTATAAGACTATCAACCCTCTCTCTCCACCTAATTACAACAACTGACATTGGTCTTTCACCAGAGCCACTGGCACTAGGTGCCTGTACATAGTTCTAAACATTTAATTGTTGGTCAACCTCCACACCTGTAGGTGTGAACACTCCACACCTGAAGGTGTGGTGAGTGATGCCCCATGCTAATCCTCACCTTTGAAGTCAACATCTAAGGAGGCTCTGTGAAGTAGTATGAATGTGTACATAGAAGGGTGGTAGTAGCATAATTTGGGTAATTTCTATGCCATGGTTGTTAATAGATGGTCATTAGGCCGATTTTTTACTGTCTAACTCACCCATCAACAAATATGCTGACTCCCATAAGAATGAGTGCACCTTATACACAGGGGTTTATGGTATGCCCATATGACATTTTATAAATAAAGGCTAAGGTGAACTATCAATTATGTACTGTGTAGATCTAATCATAATTTTGCCACACCATAAAAAACAGGAAAATTATTTAATTTATGGGCATCAGGTAGCTTTTTCAATAACAACCATAAACTTTCCCATTTATTGAACTAATTACTCAGGATCTACGAGGCCAAATGACTTGCTGCTTGGCCCAAGTTCTTTCCTGGTGCCTTTTTATGATTTGCTACACGTTTAAAAGATATTGGTTTAAGAATTTACAGAGAAAACTGACATTTTCTGCACCATGATCATCAGCCCTATTGTAATTCCAATGGTCAATACCAAAACCGGAAGTGAGGTAGCAGTTTGGAGCTGGGTTGACCTAGATAACAAACATATTGACCTAGAAACGGAAGCACGCACTCCAGATATATATATATACTCTCTGCCATACTTGAAGACTAATATCAAGTCGGGATCATCGAAGTCATGACAATTAATGAGAAAAAATAACAGGAGTATCCTGCGTAAAAGGCACAGCTTTTAGGCTAGGAGTGAGCCTCAGCATATATTTATATTTAGTAAGCACTAAACTGGTCAAAATTAAGTCCTATATATGCACCTCAAATAAGTTATCATCAATGTCGAAGTCTATCAGGATTGAGGTGGGGTGGGGGGGGGTGCTATGAATAATAATTAATTGCAGTCTTGCTCCAGCAGCCCAATGAATGGTATAGGTGACAGGGGAAGCTAATATCTGCCTTTGGGATTTTGAAAGAAAAAAAAACAATATTAACCCCCCACCCCAAACCGGATACATGTTTTTCTCAGGACGGGTCACATACTTCTAACATTGAAGCTTGATAGGAGGGTGTCAAGACTGGTCAAAATAAAATTTCATTCATGGATGGACCCTTGTCAGACTCAGAGCGATAGCACAATGGTAGAATAATATCTGTGAAGATCATATGTATTTATGATTATTCACATACAAAAATACTTTGCTAATGCTATACCCTGGTAGTTGAACTTCTAATCACATTTATATACAAATCTAATCAATGCTAAAAACTACATCATGGAATGAAAAATATTCATACATTTGCTTCGGTATTCACACACAAGTAGCACACACACAAGTAGCACGCGCACGCACACACACACACACACACACATACACACACAACTTTAAAATGTCTCAAAATGTATGTTCAATCCTAGATAAGTTTTTTTTTTTTTTTTTTTTTTCGAGGTGCGGACGGGCCTTTCACTCGTCCTCTGAGATCAATCCTAGATAAGGAAAAAAAAATGAAAAAAAATCTATTTTTTTTGAACAACTTTGAACTTTATTGGTCATAGACATATGAGTTAACGAGCAGATGATACAGAGTTAAGTAGTACAAAATAATCCATCGCGTATATGGAGACCAATAAGTTCCTGGGTCGAGGCGTATCAAAAGATATTATTATGCCTCTCCCCATGGTATGTAACGTTACATGTATAGATTCCTAAGAAATAGTTTGACTTTGTGATATGGTACATGGCGGTATATATAATTGTATTTAAACAATAGTGAGTGTATTTTAAAAAAGAAATTGTTATATCTAGTCACAGTCATAATGTTGCATTGATTTAAACAACCATTCATAAATAAGAATTCTACACATTTCTTTTCATGGGATAGTATCCATTAAATCCAATTTCATCAGGTTTTTGAAGGTACCTATTTCTTTTATGTTTCTAGTATTTGTAGGTAGGGTATTCCACGATTGTGCACATTTTACTTCTGGTCCTTTTTCGTAAGCTTTACAATTAATATTACTATAGAAAAGTACTGGGGCATCGTGTAGGCGAGTTTGTCTATTTGCAACTCTAACATTAAGTCCTAGTCTAACCATTTTGTGTGCAAACATCTTCGCTGGTATTGTCTTCTATATATAAGTTTAGGGAGATTTGCTGCATGATGAACTCTATCAGTTGATGTTAAAATATTCAAACCAAGACATGTTTTAATACATTTGTTTTGCAGTCGTTGGAGTTCATCAAGTAAAGTTCCATTGGCAGTATCATAGAAAATATCAGCATAATCAATAATTGGTAATACGTAGGTTTTATATACACGTAGGAGTACTGTATGTGATAGCATATGACGTATTTTATACAATAAAAATGATTTGTAGCGAACATTTTTCATTAATGTCTTCACATGTAGATTAAAATTCATTTCCTGGTCAATTAATACTCCCAAATATTTATACGAGTTGACATTTTTCTGTATATCGTCCTTATGTATGCAGTCATTAATATATAGTAAGAAAAATAAAGGACCCAAGATTGATCCTTGGGGTACTCCACAGGTCAAGGGTAATTCTGCTGATTTAATATTATTAGCCATGGTGCATTGTTTTCTATTAGTTAAATAATTTCTGATTAATTCCAAGTTTTTTCTCCTTATACCATAACGCTCAAGTTTTTCTAATAATATCAGATAATTGACCGAGTCAAAAGCCTTTTTGATGTCAATAAATGCAGCCAAAGTAATATATCCTATATTTCGATTTCTTAGTACATCATTTACAAAGAAGCTTATAGAGTCCGTTGTAGATTTGTCTTTCTGGTACCCTCCTTGGCGTTCAGTTAATATCGAGTTAGCAGTTAGGTGCTGGGAGATAGCATTGTGTATTAACCTTTCAAAAATTTTTCCTGGTACAGGAAGCACACTGATTGGACGATAGTTAGATACATTTGTATTATCTCCACCTTTAGGTAAGGGGGTGACTACAGCAATTTTCCAACAGTTTGGAATTTTACTAGTTTCTATACATAGTTTGAATAATTTTTCAATCATGCACAGAGCAGCTTCTTTAAATATATTTGTGGGTATATAATTAAGACAAGAAGATTTTGATGTGTCGATATCCTTCAAACATTTGATAATTTCATCCCTAGATACTTCTAGGTCAGGCATATCGGTTATACAAGTTGTGCCATCAAATGACCATGGGTCAGTGTGTTTACTAGCTAGATTCGGACCAATATTGACAAAAAAATCATTTATAAATGAGGCAGTATCTGGTATCTCCACTGTGTCCTTATTTTCATTTAACAAATTTATTATATTATTGTTTGATTGCTTTGATGGAATAACTTTCTTTATACTTCGCCAAAATGCTTTAGTTTCTTTGATATTATCATCGCATTCTTTTTTGAAGAAATTTTGCATTGCAGTCTCTTTTTCCATGTTGACTTGGTTTCGAATGGTTCTAGCTCTGTGCCAGTTGAGTACAGACCCAGATTTTCTAGCAGTTGTTAGCATTTCATTTTTATCATTGATTCTTTCTAACAAGTAATTTGTCATCCAAGGCAAGCTTTTGTCCTTAATTATAAATTCTCTGATAGGACACATGTTATCTAGAGTGTCATATAGATTTTTTTTCAAAAATATTCCAACAGGCCTCAGAGGTTTGTGAATTTTCAAAGTCAGTCCAGTCTAAGTTTTTAATTTTATCTAGAAAAGCAATATTGTTATAATTTATATAGGACCTTCCAGTGAAATATCTATGACCAGCTTTAATTGTGGGATTTTTTCGTATAATATAGATTGGGAGATGGTCACTTAAATGAATATTTAGTGGACCATAAGATAGGACATTATTACAGTTTGTGAAAATTAAATCAATGCATGTATTATAGCCTGCAGTAGTAGTTACACAATTTATAAGTTGGGTAAGGTTGAAATTTTCCATCATTTCATATAACATGGTCTTGTCGTTATCTTCTGTGAGTACATCGACATTGAAGTCACCTATACAAATAATATCGAAGTTATCAAGATTTTCAATCTGTAACAGGGTTGCAAGCATTGTATCACAAAAGGCAGTTAGATTTCCATTTGGTGGTCTGTAAACATTACAAACTAGAGTTTTCTTTGCCAAGCCCTTTTGTATAAGAAGCCATTGAGTTTCGATATTAGGGTTTCCTCTATTAAGGTGCTGGTATGCAGTGGCAGAACATGTTACAGTATCTAGTATATGTGCAATCAGGCCTCCTCCTCTAAATTCACTTATTCTATCATGTCTATACATGTTATACCTGGATAGTCTATACAATCCGTCCTCATCGGTTTCATTGAGAAATGTTTCAGAGAATAATAATACATCAATATTTTTATTATCTAACTCGTCTTTCAGACCAGCTGGTTTGTTTCTTATAGATCTAGCATTGAGGTGGACTACAGAAAAACCTGATTTAAAGTTGGGAGAGTTATACAGGTTTATATTAGGTATTGTAGTTCGACACATTTGTAGTAAATTTTTCCTGTATCAGTTGATACCGTTTAAATGTGACATATATGAAGAGAAGTAGAAAAATAAAATAATAATAAAGAAAAAGAAAAAAACCCAACGGGGCATACAGCTCTAGTGGCCGCCCTGGGGTGGAGATATAATTACTAGATTAAAGTTGGAGCACTCCAGTTAAAGTGACGTTTACTCAGTTGACATGATATTATGTGGATGAATGCTATAAGGCAGTTTTTTTGTTACTAAATATACAGGTTGATATACAATTAAATACACATGTGTATGTACCATTTCTGCGGTGCAGTTTCTATCAGTCTTTATGTGTAGAGGAATTTATGGCTGTGGTTGAACAGGTATTGGGTCGACATTAGGGTTCTGGTCAGCGACATGTCCTGTGTTTCGTGTGGGCGTTTCAGGTTGAGCATTTGTCAAGGCGTGTCTAATCCTCATCAGCAGCTTTCCCTGTAGATTTTCACCTCTTAGGTTGTTGATGCGGCATAAGTTTGCTTGACCTAGGTGGTATCCTGTACCGTATACTGAATGAAAATTTCCTTCGTATAGATTGAGATTACCCGTTGAGATCAGGTATTCCCTAAGTTCAGGTGTAGCGAATTTAATGGTATTAAGCCTGTGCATGGGTTTTTCAGCTTCCTTGCGCCATTGGGGTGTTTGCTTTAAGGATTTGGTCTCTGCCATCATGTCGTATGGACTGGATAGTTCCATGATACGAGCAGCTTTCTCTGGGCTGTCACATAGAATAGCTTTGTGATATTGAAACCCTTGCTCCACACTGGAGAAAACATTCTCCCCATCATTAATTACTACCAGGTAGAGGTTAGACAGTTTGTGATAGCTGGAACGATACATAAGTCCATCAGGTGTTCTAGCCTCATTAGCCTTCTCCAAGGTCATTTGGTGCGGTAGATTGTCTAGGTTCTTATGCCCATAGGTCTTCCCCTCAATTATAACTGAGCGTTGTCGTAGTTTGACATCAATCTTGTTTGCGCGACAAAGGAAGAACACTGACCTCAGGTCTATGAAGTTTCTAGTTTCCTTCTCATTTAATTCATCACCTACTGAGACATAGTCCCACGTTCTGTTATGTTTTAGGTGTTTGAGACCTTTCATGAGCTCGGATTTACATTGGAAGTTTAGAAAAGTTAGTCTAATCAGTCGATGTTTACCTTCTTCGACGCCATGTTGGTTTTGTCTCCGTAGTTTCGGACCATCACGTCTAACAGAGGCTATCATTTCTTGACTCCATTCTAGTTTCGTATCATTGAAAAGCTGTCCCATCTTCTCATATAGGTTTTCTCCTTCTGTTTCTTCCACTCCTTGGATAATGACTACTTTCTGGGGTTCTAGTTTGTCCATTCTCTCGAGCTTGTTTTGATGTGATTGAATGATGCGAGTAGAGGCCGTAGCGGTTGCTGTCAAGCTTGACAGTGTGTCTTTGACTCCATTGACCACCGCTGAATTTTCTGCCAATTTGATGTTTACTTCAGCAAGAGTGTCATTTACCTTTGTGTTTGAGGTAGTACATTCTTTTATGGTGGTCTGGATGTTCATTAGGGTTTGGAGGGTGGTCGTAGCTAATATCTCCTGTGCAGTCATTCGCTTTCCTAGTGAATTGACAGCATGTATAACTTCTCCTAAGGTGGCTTCTTGACTCAACAATGGCGGATCCCCTGTCAGTGGGTCCGGTGGAGCCGGTGTTGGTTCTTTTTTCCACCTACCTTTACCCCTATTGATGTCTGTTTGAGCTGCCATGGCTTGAACGTGTAGATTATATATTTAGACAACTGTAAAACATACACTGAGCAATGTACTTAGGTCGACGGTGGTGTTAAACTCGCAAAGTAGTGGAGCGCTCCAAATCTAGCGTCTTAGCCCGTTGCCGCCATGACTCTGCTACCATAGTTCATTTTGCTCGTAATACTTGGTTAAAAAAATTTCCCCCTCGCATCAATATCAAGAATTCCTTGATTCTGTATTAATGTTTCTGAAGATAATGCACTAGTCATTCAATCAACAACAAAAAATTAAATATGTATCATAAATTCGAGAAACTTCAAATGTCATTCAACTTCAATGTTCATTCCAGAAACTCTGATATTAGCTCTTGATCTGGGCCACAATTCCCTTGCAAAAATATCATTCAACCATTGATGGCTTGGTAACACAATTACATTTATCAGCATGTGCTCTTGTAACTTTCATACATCAATGCAAGAGACATATAGCATCATAATCCCAAGAGTTTCTACCGATACATGCGTCCAATATTTACTAAAATATCTGTGTAGAGTTTCTTGTACTGCTTCTTAAGCACTGTGTACTTGAGATTACTGAGACCGTCAGATTTCTGCCTCTTCCCCCAGGCTCCCAACAGCTTCATCCTGAAACAAAGATAAAGATAGTTTGCAGCATAGTTCTGGGGTGATGGAAGCAATATGACTTTGGAGGGGTCAATGTCCACCAAACTTGGAACAAAAACTAATGCAGAGCTATATAACCAGGTCTTAGGGGTGTTTGTATTAATATTCTGCTTGTCCATCACAGCAGTGACCACATAGATTCGGTCATCCATAGAATCTATGGATGACCGAACCTATGAGATGAATGATCGAATATTTATATTCTTATATTTGCCTGATCCCTTAGACAGGGCAGACACAGAGGCAGAGAGAGGCACAGGCCAAGAGAGACAAAAACCAAGAATGAGAGATAGAAAGCAACAGAAAGACAGAAACAAAAAGAAATACATCAAGCAGAGAGAGAGAGAGAGACAGAGAGAGTCTAAAAAGAGAGATAACGGCAGAGAGGGATATCTCAGATGCTGAGAGAAAGAGGCAGGGAGAGAGAGAGAGAGAGAGAGAGAGAGAGAGAGAGAGGAACAGAGCTGGAGAGATGGAGGTAGAAGGCAGAAGGAGGTAGAGAGGCAAACGGACAGACGGACTGGGAAAGGAGATGCCGGGAGTTAGTTCTCCCAGAATGTCACACCGGGAGTCCACAGTTAAGCAATGGTATCAACTTTGATCTTAGAAATATCACATTGCTTTTCTGCCATGCCATGGACAGAGCTACCACGGAACTTAGAACGGTATAGATTATTATCTTAAACTTGTGTTAATTAACATTTATAAATATCTAGTGCACCTAATCGATATATGGTAGGAGAAACAAATATTCACCTGTTGTTATTAGATGCTGCTCTGTGGTGATATTTTTGGATTGTAGCATAACGTCCTATATTGGGTGGGTAACGCTGAATGGGCAACAGACCCATCATTCGACATCTTAAATCAAACAAACGCAGCTTATAACCTAATCGGCAGCATTTAAAGCCCTGGTGTACATAAGAGGGCTCATATAAGTTTCGTCATCACAGAGAAAAGGAGATATTATTGTATGACACTAATTTCATATTGATTAGAATTAATCAGTGTGGGTCAACAGGGTTAACAAATAAAGGGTGGCCAGGGACATGGGTGTGGACCACTAAATCCGACATGGCGATATGTCGATTTTAAGAAATAATCATGTGACATGTCACCTAAATCCCCATGTCCTGTTTTGCTTCTGTTAAAGAACCTGTGATGTTGAATATTGAATTTAAGAAAGCACCTATGTCATGTCTCTAATATTTATATATTTTCTAATTCATTGCAAACAACCCTCCTGTTCATTACAAACTGTTGGCTCATCTTTTGTTATCTCAAAAAATATATAATTATTTAAAGGGTAGGTTATTTCCTATAGACATGTCAGTATATCAAATTTAGTTGTCCAGACCCATAAGTAAAGTACTGCCATACTTTACCTAAAAAACAAATCGTCATCTTCAGCTCCCCATCCCCAGTAGACGTTTGACATGCCATTTATCCTCTCATAATGCTCGGACCTCATTAGACTGACTCCACCAAAGAAGTTCCTGTACGGCATTCTGCGAAGGGAACAAACAAGCAGCATGCTGACAAGTTAATTAAAGACAAATGCTACCACATTCCAGGATTTGGTTCTGCAATAATCTCATATAACTCTGGATTATGTTAGTTTGATATACCAACAATAAGAAAATGAAAAAAAAAATCCCTACAGGTATGTCACAGTGCTCATTTTTAAAGTATGACAATTTAAGTGTAAAATGCCTTAACTATAGAAAAAATTCAAATGGCATTATAAACATCTTAAATAGTGATCAGAAATGTCTTGAAAAAAAAAAATGTTTGGGTAAAGTTGTCCATATAGGGTGAGAAATATGGATACAGCTTTTTGTTTAACGGGTAATTGGGCGCCGGGTTGGGGAATCTCTAGTGTTAGTCTAGGAGGTTTAGCCCCTTGTGGGTAATGGAGCATAAACGATGCATCCATCTTCTCTCCTCACTATCTCTTTCCGATTTCCCTTCCATGGAGGTGGCGGGATGTTTTATGAAACTTAGGATACTGATTATCGGCCCATCATTCCAGCATTCTTGTGTGGGTCGATAACCATCGGGGCAGGTTCTATGAAATATGGATACAGCATATCTGATGGGTTCTGATTTCTGCCACCAGGTTGTTAAGGTCCCTTATTGAGCTATATAGGCAAGTTAGTATATCATACAAAGATAAAAGGTAACTATAATTGTGTATGTGTAGAGACTAAACAACACTAAGGTTGGAGAATGCTCAGAGGTCAAATGATAATGAATGTGAGAGCTTGGGTCACATGAACAGGCATGAACTATGTACCAGTGGTGAACTAGTGACTCAAAGCCTATGTTGAACTATGTGCTGGGGATGAACTCATGACTTGAGGCCTCTATGAACTATGGTGAACCCATGTACTGGTGATGAACTCGGAGTGACTCACAGATACCTGTGAACTGTGAACCAGGGACTGGGCCATGACATAACATGGAGTAGTGAACTCACACAAACTGAACCCAACTCAACCCTGAACTCTATTCTATGACATAGTTGGGGTCATGACCTCTTAGACTATATTAGATCGGTCAGACTGCCAATCTGGAGGGGGAAATTAAGTGAACATATTGCTGGTGAAGACGAAGAGCAATTGGACTTGGGATTACTAACTGTTGCTGAAACCAGGGTGAATTGCTGTGTGTGTGACTACCTATGGATAGTGCTGCCACTCAGTAGGACAGTAAGGACTTATAGACATCCATGGCCCATGAGACTGAATATTGGAGCATTCTCTGAATTGGACATTTACCATTACTTTGGATCGCTGTGATGTTGTGGATACCAGTTGTGAATATCGGTAATAAAGTGTAAAAGCTTATTATCTCTCACGAGTGCTCTGTGGCTAATACAGATGCGCACGTATTGGTCAATTACCTACAAGCATTAGATTATTATTCTGGGGACATTACTGCTAACTACATCAGTGGTACTGGAGACAAGGTAAGCAGATAAGACCGTAATATATGTGCATTTATCCCAGAACACAGACATGCTCAACAAGGTGGCTCCTGTGTATCAGGTAGAGTTTGGTTGTAACATGTTACAATGGCCACCAGAATCAGGATGATCGGTTAACCCTTGAAAGGCCAATCTTGCATTTAGGAATTTATGTATCACTTTACAATGGGAATCATGAACGATTCATAATCATTTTTTATAACGTAGAAATTTTTGTAACCAACCTGAAACGGAATCTCTCCACAGCAACAGAGAGATGTCTGGGTAGATGAGGACACGAGTAGAAATTGTGGTCGTTTAGAGGAATGTGGTCTACATCGTGTAGAGCTATGCACTGCCATTTGTAATCCTTCATGGCTTCTTTATACCCAACATTGAGGAGCATAGCCCTGTTAAATGGTGCTGTTCCGGCCTGAAAAGTTATCAGTGTAAGGGAGTGATCATTTTTTCAAACCCTTGACCGGGGGAATCAGAATTTTTTCAACACCTCTGATGGGGGGGGTCAAAATAATTTCACCTGTTTTCAGTAGAAAACCCAGTGCGTTACTATAGGCGAAAAAGGGGATGTTCGCGCGCGATTTCTGTCCCTTATGGGGGGGGGGTCAAAAACATTTTACCCCCACCAGCCCACCCCTGTTGTTAAAAAAGGATCACTCCCTAAGACAGGGTTAGTATTGGTCATTCTATCGAGGGCTGTCCATAAATGATGGCATGCCTTTTAAAATCATTTTGCTCCCCCCCCCTTCGCCATGCTTTTACGATGGAAATGCATAGGAGGCTTGGACCCTCCCCCCTTTGCCGTAAGACATAATTTATGGACGGCCCCTTGAACAAAGTATTACCCTGAACAACAATAGTATTTCCGCCTTAATCAATTAAGGTACTTATTTTTAAAAGATCGTGTCCCTTTTTACTCAAATCAAAAATATAGAAGACTGATTTCAAATGGAATATAGTAATCTCTGTTGAGTCTGTTGAGTACTTTGTTGTAGCAATGGAAAACAAAACAAAAAAGCTTTGTAATTATAGAAATTTGTTTATATATGACTACTAGACTTGCTTACGTCTCTTTTTTATAATGATTATGATACATTTTTAGAAAATGATATTCATAAAGATTGAATGAGGGAGGGAGGGAGGGTGGGTGAATCATCCCCTCTACCCCACCCCTTCCACCTTCCACCACCCCCTACCCTGCATGTTGTCGTGGAATACGGTGGAGGGGACTGTAGCAAGTCTATATGACTGACAGAAAAGCTTCCCAATATCAAACCTTTGACATGCAGGATAAATGAGTATGCTGACAAGAGTATTCTAAGAGAGTGATGAGTCAAGGACACTAAAAAGTCTCAAATAAGCTTACTGTCAAACGCATCCACAAACCCTTCTCAATGTACCGTATTGTATTGTCATGTTATTGTACAGTCATGTTTGTCCATGTAAAGTCTGGTGAATGCTGAGCCCCATTATCAAAGCTAGAATATGTCTCTTGTTGTTGGTTGTTTGATACTGGTTATAAAAACACTAGTTACGGGATGAATTACTATACGTGATATATATCAACATTGAGTTAGCTATGTTTTCATCATGTTTATACTGCGTTTCACAGAACATAAAACCAGTATCACGTAGTTGGTTATCAGTTTGGAATGTGCAGGTAGAGCACCGAAAAGATGAACCTGTAACTCTTTCTGAAATAAAAATGTTTAAAACTTGAAACTTGACTTGAACTTGAGGGAATTTTCAATTCAAATCCATACCTGTTCGACAACATATATTCCATAATCCAACTGTTGTTTCTGTAGAAAGTCGTGCATGTTGTTCATAAATATGTGTAAATGTTCAGAGCGTTGTCGGTATGGAATAATGATGGCTACTTTATGACGTGCATGGCAGTCCTTTGGCTTCCAGCGTCCACCTTGGGACAGCTCTGGATGCCTCTCCTCCAGCACCGGCCATTCTTCAACCTGCATCTGCGGCACCACCTTCCCAACTGGAAGAAGAAAGTTAGGGAGTTACCATTTTTATCCCATTTTTCAATAACAGTGGGGATGGTGGGTTTGAATACTTTGATGTGGTTGCGGGCAAACATTTTTTCAACCCCTTGGCCAGGTGGGATGATGTTACCTGTATTTAGTGGAAAAGCCCGCACGTTACTATAGTTTGACCTTTTAAAGGCCGCTGATGGCCTTGAGTAGTATACACAAATGGGACCCAGTGTCAGGAGGCTCAGTCATAGCTGTGCGCGGAGATACCATATATCGTCGTTTAAGTGCCAGGTTTTTAATAAACACTGGTCTCAAATAAGCGCCGGGAGTATTTGGCTTCTGAAATAACTCCAATACGAACTATATATTGAAAGTTTGAAGACAATTGTGGTTATATGCACATATTTCATAGGCATATAGCCAGAAAGGGGGGGGGGTGTCGATTTCACTTAACGCTTAAGATATAAATTTACTGTATTTTAATTTTTGATGGAACTTCTCTTCCCTCAACTGATGTGGGAGGGGGGGGGGTGCTCCATCAGCGTGTCCGTCCGGACTGTCCCACCCAAGAATTTTCGACATGACCTGATCGATGTGAAATAAATCAATAAATGGTATAACTCACCTAATCCTGGCGGCGTTTTGGGACATGACCCTGGGATATCTGGTTCCTCTGTAGTAGTGGATGTAAGGGGAGGGCTGGTTGTCACGGCTGGCTTGGAAGTGCTTTTAGATTTGGATGTGGTGGGCGGTAATTTGTTCACAGATGAGGCCGCTATTCTGGATGCTACAACTGGATTTTGGCCTTCATTCTTACCTGAAATCTGGCCTTTATTTTCGTCTGGAATCTGTCCTTTATTCTGCCCTTTTCCATGGTCATCAGTTTTTCTATAAATGGTTGTACTCTCCCCCACTTTCAGCACAACAGAGGGAGAGGCTAGTATGGATGAAGATTGATTTGAGTTAAAACTCACTGTGTGGTCTATAAATGTATTGTTTAGCCTTCTCCTTACAGCTCTGTAGAACCTGGACCTGGTTAACAGGTCTGCTTTGTAAACTGAACTCTCTGTGATGAAGTACACAAAGCTGAACGTCAATGTGACGTACAGCATGACCCTCAGTCGTTTTAGCACCATGGTGATAGGTTACAGTCCAAAGATTCTGTGTGATGGTGCTCTATTTGTCAGCAGACCTGGTAGAGGATGGCTAAAATGAATTTAGTATTATTGTGTTAAAGTTGCAGAAACGTGTACGGCTATTTTCTCAAAAGCATTTTACAAAATCGTAAAAAGTCAGTGGCAGACCCAGCATTTGGAAAAGCTGGGGGCACGGCCAAAAAGGAGGGTGCACAACTCCTATTTTTGAGCAAATTTTGGGATCCAAAATATCTGAATGAACAGTACTGAAAAAAAAGGAGGGGTGCACGCCCCCGCTCTCCGCAGGGCCGTACCCAGGGGAGGGGTGCTTGAGCAAAAAAAAAATATATATATAAAGAAAAGGTCCACCTTTTTGGGACTTGGGTGGGTAAAACTCCAGTGGGAGGACCCAAAGGGCAGAACTTAAAGCATAGGAATTTGTTATTGGGAATTCTTGCGGAAGGTTTTGGAGGGGTGGTGCTGAAGTATGGAAAGCATGGGACAGGACTTGGTTGGGTGGAGCTCCGGTGGGAGGTGTCAATAGGTGGAACTCTGGGGCAGACTTTGTATAAGGGAGGACTCCTATTGATGTTACTACAGGTCTGAACATGATGCAGGGGGGGGTGCTGAAGAGTAGAACTCCTATGACTGGACTTGGAACTATGGTGGGAGGGGGACTGTGAGGGGAGGGGGCTACTGAAGAGTGGAACTCTTGGGATGGGACTTTGTTGAGTGGAACTCGGGTTGGATGGGGATTTTGTTGGGGTACACCAAGGGGGACTTTGTAAAAGGAGGGGGGGGGGGAGCTCCAGTGGATGGTGCTGAGGGGGTGAACATGATAGTGGTGGTGGGGTGCTGAAAAGTAGAAATCCTACAACCTATAGGTCACCACCCCACTGTCACCTTCTGAGCTTCGCCCAATTTCGCTATTGCCTATGCCGGGGATAATATTAGAAAAATTTGTATATGAACAATTGTATAACTATCTGGAGGTGAATAATCTGCTTGTAAAGGGTCAGAATGGCTTCAGGAAGGAAAGGTCTACTTTGGACACTGTCTTTCAGGTCTTACACTTAGCCCATTTGGACAAAGTAAACAGAAAGAAAATTGGTATTACATTCCTCGATTTCACCAAGGCCTTTGATTCCCTAAGCCACCCTCTCCTTATAACCAAGCTGGAAGCCCTTGGATTAGATAATAATGCGATGAACTGGTTCAGGAGTTACCTAAAAGCTCGAGTTCTGAGAACAAAGTGTAATAACGTTGCCACTGCCACTGCCACTAAAGTGGTCTCATATGGGATCCCCCAGGGTTCCAGCTTGGGTCCTTTGTTATTCCTAGTTTATGTAAATAATATTGCACACCTAAATCTAAATTCAGAAGTTAGATTGTATGCTGATGATACCCTGTTAATCTCTAAGGGCAATACTGTGGATGAGCTGCAATACAGAATGCAGAATGATCTCAATATGGTGGTGAAATGGTGTGATGAAAATTGTCTGACTATAAATCCTAGTAATAAGTGTATGCTCATTACCCCTGGTCATGACACACTGGTACTATCCATCAAGAACAAACAATTAGCCCAAGCTAAAGTATATAAATATTTAGGAACTGTGATGGACGAGAATTTAAAATTTGATGCTCAGGGTGATTCCATGTTGAGATCTATACGACACAAGTTATGGCTTTTAGTTCAAGTAAGAAATTACATCTTGGAGAGTACAGCCTTACTCATTCTCAAAACAATGGTGATGCCATATTTTGATTATTGGCTAGTTTTCACCACTGGTTTATCTGCAAATTTCATGAAAAAGTTTCAGGTATTATTGAATACTGGTATAAGAACAGTGTTTCTAATTAGAGACCCTCGGAATGAAAAAGTAAAACAGTTATATGTAATGGCAAAGATGATACCAGTGGACCTACGCAGGATCTACCTCCAGATAACTTTATGCCACCGCTTGGTATTTTCAGGCCAAACAGTCATACTTAAATCTACCAACTCTAGAACGTCCCAAGCCCCCCTAATCCTACAAGCCTCTCCTAAACTCTCCACCCTTATAAATGACCCGGTGTACCAGGCCCATGCACAATGGAATAGCCTGGACCCCTCTCTAAGATGGCTAGACAAACTTAAATTTAAATGAAGCGTAATAAAGAAACTGGTGGCCTACTTCTATACCGCCTGGAGGTCAGATCAGTTGGTGTTGTTATTTGAAAATAAGTCCATTATTCTAGGAGGAGTATAGTTATCCTACACCCTCGCATTCACTGGTATATCCCATGACACTGTAAAGAGGAATGGTGCTCAACATGCTTAACATTCCAAACTGATTACTGGTACTATGTACAGCTAGCCAACGCTTAAACTAAAGTTACTGATCTCTTTGCATAACATCTACTGTCTTGTCCTGTTCTTGTCCTAGTACTGTCCTGTATGAACTGTACCCAAATATACATGTAAAAGCTAGGCCATGTAAACCTGCGTTCACACTCAAAATTAGATTGAACTTGTTAATACTGTTACTATTGCATTGTAGCACTGACATTTAGAGAATGATGTATGTATGCCTTCATCTTAGAACTGAAGTTATGTAAAATCCTGGTTATTATACTCAGGTAGTCGCATGCAGCTACTTGCTGGGTATTTTATACAGGTACATTACTGAAAAGTGAATCTGTAATATTTTCCCAGAAATAAAAACCTTGTTGAACTTGAACTTGGGACTTAGTTGGATGGACCTTCAGTGGGAGGGGGGCTTTGTCGAAGACTCCAAGGGGGGCATTATTGGAGGAGGGGCCTCCAGTGGATAGTGCTAAAGGGTGGAACATAATGGGTAGGGGGTGGATACTGAATAGTAGAAATCATACAGTTGACGGGACTTAGTTGGGTGGACCTCCAGTCATGTGTTCACATAAGTGCACATCAACCAACAAAAGGGCAGGAAAAAGGGATATCCATAATATGCTTTACCATTGTGCCCAAAAATTGTCACCTTCCTCTGATGGCAGGTACATCTTCACTACTTCTCTGATAACAATTGGCCTAAAGGAAAATCTACAATGATACATATACCTCCATAATCTAAATATTATAAGGTACACACAGAGCTCAATATTTACATGAATATTCACTGGCAAGACAGCTGTATTAGCCAAAGAAACTTTTGTGACATTTATTTTCACCTAAGGCCATTTAATTAAAATAACTTGCATTACAGATCCGCTGATGTTATGCATGAATCAAATGCCAAATATTGAATCTCTAGTGACATAGTGGTAGCATTTTCCTCCTCTGATTCTCCTCATTGAGTGAGTGAGTAGGCTCGGATACCAGTCTTAATGGTCATCTAATGCCCTTTAAACAGCTAAGACCGTAGGCCTGTGCCGATTTGTGGTAGCATTTTCCTAAGTGACAAGGGTTTATGCTGAGTGACATAGGCATTTCTTTGAATCTGCATGGGACCCCCCAATCTAACCTCCCCCTAATTTGGTGTTGGATTGCAGCAGAATGAACCATTTGAATACTTTTTTTCAAGGCTTCACTTGTGATAAGCACTGCTTCACGGTGCTCAAAAAGGTCCACCTCCATGACGACTTGAGCACCCCCCCCCCCACAGAGAAGTCTGGGTACGGCCCTGTCCCCCCCCCCTGCCGTCTAAATCTGCCACTGATCAAAGTTCTTCATAAGGGTTACAGTTGAGGTGTTTTGGCTATTTGGGGTATGTATGCTTTGCTCTTTCCCTACAGCTAACCCTGTGCCTCAGCAGAGAAATAGCGCTGTCTGTACAGTAGTTATGGTGGACAGCGTGAGTTAGTTTGGTGGATAGCTGCAGGCAAACATAGCCTACACGTGGTTAGGTAGATATACCATCAGTAGAGGCTCCTCTAAATGTTAGAATGTATTCGATAGGACATTGGTAAATAACTATACAAAATATCCCTACATATTCAATGTGTTTAATTCAGGGGTGTAGGAAAGGGGGGGGGGCAGTTGGCCTGCCCCCCCCCCCCCAATCATAAAGGAGGTGGGGCCTGAGTATGGGGGCTGTGTACAAATGACGTCATGCATTTTTGGACCATTTTTGACCCCCCCCTCCCCCCTTGTCATGTTTCGTCATACAACACTTGACCCCCCCCCCCCCCCCAAAGTGCATGAAATCTTACAAAGCAATCGAGTCACCTCAGCATTTTACTGTAGAATCTGCGAATACGGTGAGTCTGATAGAGTTCCATTCAGACAAAGATGTGGAGAGTAAGTTTGGGGGAGGTCCCCTTAACATCTCCCCAAGCATCCCCTCAGTGAAAATAGCAACAGGGTGGTGGAGAGCTCCAGGGGAGTGTTCGTTATTTATCAACAGTGGGATTCCAGGATGGGGTGGATTGGGGGAGGAGCAAAATAATTTTGACACCTCAAGGAGGGGGGGGGGGGGGCGGGAATATCACACCTTTTCAAAAAGAAGCCTGTGGATTACTATGGATGCTGCTCTGAGGCAACAGCAGCAGTTCAGGGGTATTTTAGGTGCATCATTTTAGATCCTGAGGGCAGCAGTGGCCCTTTTCAAAAAGGGTTAAATTGGTATAGGTAGAATAGAGTAGTAGTGCCCTCTTATAGTGGCCTGACATCACCTTGATTTTACACTGACATTGATGGCAGTGACACTCATTGAGTGAGATGTCTGAGGAATGCATGCATGTAGGGCCTATAGGTAAAACATTTATGTCAGATGAATGCATTAAACTTCCCTACCTTTATAAAAGCTTTTGCGGGCTTCCCTAGCCCACTTAAAAGGGTCTATTTCTCCTCTTTCCTATCCTCTTGGATGTGTGTGGTGCACATATGTGCGGGCACTGACACATTCCTCTATGAAATTGTGTAATGTAGTTCTCGCCATGAATATGACCTTAGCTGTCGAAATGGCGTTAAACATCTATTACTCACTCACTCACAAAAGTTTTTGTTCTTGCCAAAACCAAAGCATATTGTGATTTCTTGATGACATGATGTCATGCACCCCATGACCCCCCTCCCCCCCTTGTCATGCTTGGTCATGGCAGGTGGGACCCCCCCTCCCCCCCTCCTGCATGACGTCATTTGTACACAGCCCCATGTCTGGGCCCCCCTCAAATTTGCCAAGAATTCATAATAAATTGAATCTCAAATCAGTTTCATTATAGTAATGGGAAGGGGAAGATGGGGGGCCTGGGCCTCAAATTAGATCTAAAAGTCAACAAAAATTACTTTCCTATACAAATTTTATGTAGGTACTTATAGGCACTATTGCGCTTGAGCTGCCAATTCAAGGTGGTCAAGGTGGGACCCCCACTGGGCCCCCCAATGAAGATTTGCTTCCTACGCCTCTGTAATTGGTAAATGAACTACCGTAAACTCCCGCGTATAAGACACATCCTCTACGCCAAACAAAATGCTGGGGAGTCTTATAGCTTTCTCTCAAGTTGGGGGTGCGTCTTATACGAGGGGTAATTTTACTATAGAACAGTACTGGATTTACAAAATTGGTACCTTAGAGGTGCGTCTTATACGCGAAAATGCCTCTGCTGAGTTTGGGGGCGTCCTATACGCGCAGCGCGTCTTCTACGTGGGAGAATACGGTACATGATTTATAATGTACAATAGGACCTACAGATAGAATTTCAATGTGTGCATAGTTTTCAGGTGAGTTGGTCATAGTCACCTTAACCAAAGGTCAATTCACTTCATTGGTTTGATTGCCCGTAGAGGCCTATATATAGGAGAAATCTACATATCTAACTAACACTATATAGGGTAAATTCGATACACACATAATAATTAGATGCCCTGATTTCTTTAACATATTGTAGAAAGGTCTCCATAAGGGATGAGGTGTATTGCCTATTAAGGCCTTCTACTTCTTTTTACAATGCTTCAAAAATTGGAATATTTTTGAAGTTTTCCTACTGTAGCTGGGTGGGTGGGTGGGTGGGTGGGTGTGTGTGGGTGGGTGGGTGGGTGTGTGTGTGTGTGTGTGTGTGTGCGTGTGTGCGTGTGTGTGTGTTTGTGTGTGTGTTTGTGTGTGTGTTTGTGTGTGTGTGTGTGGGGGGGGGTCAAGCTTAGCTTAGCTAACATAGTTGGATACTCTACCACCGAATGTCAGCATGCGGAGTGGTCACTGGTTTATTCTATTTCCTTTAATCTATGACAACTGTATGTAAAGAATTGTGAGGTGTAGACATGAGTGAGACAAGGGCAGAGATGGAAGTGACTGAGCAAAACAAAAAATTAAATAAGATTACTCAATCAAATAGAACCTCCATATCCCTGTATGGGTCAGCCTATTCGTTTGCCGAAATCTATCCGCACTATCACCCTCAACCCCCTGCACACCCAACGTGCTGTTTTTAAAGTAATTTGCTTGCCACGCCCACTTTTCAGCTGGCACTAAGCCAAGACCAAGTCTACGTCACATAACATGACGTTCAACGTAAGAACGTACGTCAAGGTAACATGCAACGTGACGACGACAGCACTGGATATCATCACTTATTTCGTCATTTAAATAATTTGCTTGACTTTGTGGTAGATTTCCTTTAAGGTGGAAAGGAGCAGAACTGGCAAAATCCAATATTCAGAATACTGAATAGCCTATTTTAGCCTATTAAAATTTGGGTTATTTTTTCTCCAGTTCATACACTGGATACAGATGTATTTTGTAGTCAAACTCAAAGACAAAGCTTGACAAAGGCCTACACTAGGCAAACAGTGTCACACAGAATAAGGATTTACTTATTCTGTGAGTGTCAGTAGGCTTAGGCTATAGCAGCTTTGTATTGGTCGCCCATGCCTCTAGTAAATACCCTAGAACACATTGTAAAGTTCCAAATTTGTATGGATCTAGGATAATTAGGCCTATGAATTATCATACTATGAATGATTGGAGTACGTACCACTACCAGTGCTGAGTAGGTTTGGTGGACAGAACCTTGATTTTGAACGGTCTTGAAGTTGAACGCGGCATGTCCAGGAAATCCAAGTCTTGGAGTTGAAGCTTTTCCAAACACGTACTAAAAGTGGTCCTGGGGAGAAAACGTTAGGGGGTCTTTTGGCCACCAATGACCCAGGCCAAAGAGCTATAACATGTCTACGCACAGGCGGAGTTGCAGGTGCGTATCTTTGCGGTCGCTGTAGCCTGTAGGGAATGCTATCTGCGTAATCAGAGCTACGGTGATCCTAAAGTTTTATTTCGTGACTGTGGTCGTTCAGGAGGCCGTTCCTCAAAGTTTGAGTTCGCATTTGAGTTCATCTTTCTGTTCCAGAATAGTTTGAGTTCACTCCCAGCAGTTCCTGAAAGTTTTGAGTTCAATATTGGGGTAGTGAACTCAAGGCAGTTTTTGAACTCAAACAGCCTGATTTTGAGTTTAACAGAACAGTAACCTCAAACTGTAAATGTTCATTTAATATCTCCCAAATGCATCCCAAATGCATCAAAATTACTTCAATTGATGAATGAGTATAGTGAGGGATAAGATAAAGTGAAATGGTGGTTTGGTCGAAGTTTTCTCTTTGGTTCAAAATAAGCTCTGACACTTTGAGTTCATCATTTGAGTTTGTTTGTCTCCACCCAGAGTGACCCACCTAAATGGAAAGAAGGTGTGGCTTCTAGTGGGAATCTCAGCCCAGGTTTCAGCCATAGGGGCCGTTAATAAATTACGTCACACCTTCTTTGGCCATTTTCACCCCCACCCCCTGTCACACTTAGTCACACATCAGCCAACACCCCCCTTGTAAATTACGTCACCCTCAGCTGACCCTGCCCCCTTCTGCCATACTGACTTTGCTTATTAGCTGCATAGATGTTTGATAAATTATGTGTGAGGGTTATTGATAAGGACAGGTAAGTCAATCACGACAGGAGTGGAGTTGAATGGAGTGGCGTTGAGTGAAGAGTCAGATTGACCCAAGTTGGGAAAATTAAGAAGAATCAGGTCAATAAGGGTCCAAATAGGCCAAATTGACCCAAGATAGCCAGAGATTTGGCCAAATTGATGACCTACAATGGGAAAATTAGGCCAAGAGTGGACAATATAATATAGTTTGAAATGGGTGAAGAGGGCCAAAGTTTGTCCAAAATGAGTACAGTACAATGGGGCTATTTTGGCCTGCAGGGGCTATTTTGGCCACCCTCCAAAAAAAGTGTTCACATTTCAGTTAAAGATGAAAAATTAAGAAATAGAGATGAAAATAACTGGATATTTAGTTTTGATATCATATATTCATGGATCTAAGATTGCATTTTGATGTTTTTGAGAAAAATCATCTTTGGGGTGCATATCTGAGCATGCGGCCATTTTGAGGTCACATGACCAAGATTTGTGAAAAAATTCATCATACCTCAAGCTTTATCACAGATAGTCATGAAATAATGGGTGGAACTGACTTAACTCTTCCTTTACCAGGTAATTTCAGAGCAAATTTTGGAATGTACTAGGAGGCATAAGCTTTCAAAAACTTTTGGAATTGTGTGAATATTCCAAATATAAGGGAAATGGTGATGGATTAAGCTAGGCTAGTTGATCAGAAAGAGCAAAACCCAAGTTTTCTCTAATTACTTTAATTAGTAAGATTTATCATCATGAAAGTGATGTTCTAATGAGTGAAATTGATTATTCAACCAAACTTTAAATTGCAATAACTTAGCAATCCATTTTTTTTTTTTTTATCAATTTTGATGAAATAAAGTGTATTTAGTGGGATATATATCAAGTTTTACTTGGAGTTTGGTAATGACAAATTTTTGGAAATATTTTTTTCTGCTTACCATGGCAAACAAAACTATGCAAAATCATCATTTTTAGCATATCTGTTGCCATGGTAACCAGCCCAAATGGCCAATAATGCATCAAAATACACAGAAAATTTCGATGTCATTTTGTTCAGCATGGAAAAATGTACAAAGTCAATTTTCACCAAAAACGACTTATTATTTGGAGCTTTTCATGATTTTTGGCTTAAATATTGATAAAATCTATGGGAAACTTTTAGGGTGAATCCAAATTTTGTCTCAAGTCTGCCACATAAAAACTATAAGAGGTAGAGACTAGTTCTTTGGACTCTGTGGGGAACCCTTCTCAAGATAGAGCAATGGAAAAAATCTAAGGGTTTCAGTCAATTTTGAGGAAGTTACAGGGTGCTCAAAATCAGTCAAAAATCGACCAAAATCGGCCCAAACTATGCTTAAATGCGTAATCAGTTAAGGTGGAGTTAAATAACTATTTGGTCAAACAGTCAGATTGACCCAAGTTAAGTAAATTGGGTCAAAGCAAGCCAATATTGATTGAATTGGCTGAAAACGAGCCAATCTGACTTTAATTGCCAATATATCAATCTTGGTCCAATTTGACCTAATTATTCTATAATGACTTGTTTTGACTCAGTTTACTCATCTTGGGTCCATTTTAACTTGTTTCACCCAGTCCTTGGCAATACAATTGATCCATTTTAATCTATTTCAACCCAATTTGACCCAATTTACCAACTTTGATCAGACTGATTCTATTTGGATCAATGCACTCATCTTGGGCTAATTTTACCCACCTTTGGCCAGTTTGATCTATTTTTAACCATATTGACCTCTTTTGCTTGAATTACCTATCTAGGATACAAATGACTCAATTTGGCCCAATCTTTGGCCATTTGATCCTTCTTGGCCCAATGTAACATATTTTTACCTGATTTGACCCAATTTACTGATGTTTGGCCTATCTTACTCAATTTGACCCAATTTCTGACCACTTGACCAGTTTTTGACCCAATTCATCCAGGCTGGGTCAGTCTAATTCAATTTGGTCCAATCTATGGCTAGTTGACCCATCTTGACCTGATTTTATCCAATTTACCCAACCCAGGTCAATTTGATTCTCCACTCAACTCCACTTCATTCAACTCCACTTACCAGTATTCCACACCATTCTACTCTACTTCACTTTAATACTTCACTTACATCTTTATTCTTTTAACACCTACTGCCATACTTCTGACACCTCCCCTTACCATCCAAAGACTTTCATATCCACTTGACACCTTTAGACACCCTTGTAGCACCTTTACATACCTTTGTGGTAACTCCCCATATCATTCAGACCCTTTGTCAAATCCTTTTGACATCCTCCCACATCCTTGTGAAATCTTGTACTACCCTTTTCATATTTTTTCACATTGCTCTGACACCTACACACACATTTGTGACACCTCAGTACACTCTTCTATAATTCTGATTCCTTTACACAACATTCTAACACACTGCCATCCCTTGTGACACTTTCCATATTCCTATGACCCCTTTCTATACACTTCTGACACTGTCACCCAAGGTTATACACCTTACCTACACTTTTGATGTCATCAGGCAGTCTTTGACTCTTTTTCCTCCCTTATGACACCTTCCCACATCATTTTACACCCTCCTTTATTGTTCTAACACCTTCTGACATCTGTCTGACTCCTTACCATACCCCTCCATACCTTTCCACCCATTTGTGACATCTCCACTTTCTTCTGACACCTTCTTTTATCCCCATGACAGCTGACTGTGTTGTTGTGACATGTCTCCAAACCCCCACAACACTTTACAACACCTTACTACACCTGTATGACACTATCCAATACCACATTGACACCTCAACACATCCTTCTGATATATTTTTATACCCGTGTGACAGCTTGCCATACCCTTATAAAGATATCCCACAGCATTGTGACAGTTGACACCGTACTCTATCATTCTGACGTCTCAGACAGCTTTCTGACACCTTCTGCCACTCTTTACATACCTTCCCATATTATTCTGACACCTTCCCTCATACTTCTGACAACTCACCATACAATCCTGATGGCCTGTCACACCTGTGTGACACTTCAGTATACCTTTACAACATGTATCCATGTCCCTGTCATCAAACATCCTTGCCATACCTTTCTACATCCTTGTGATACTTCTCCCTACCCTTGTGACACCTCCCCATACCCTTGTGACACCTTCCCATACCTTTCTGACACCTTGCCAGACCCTTGTGACACATCCCCATATCCTTGTGACACCTCCTCATTCTCTTGTGATACCTTGCCAGGCCCTTGTGACACCTTCCCATACCCTTGTGACACCTCCCCATACCCTTGTGACACCTCCCCATACCCTTGTGACACCTCCCCAAACCCTTGTGACACCTCCCCATACCCTTGTGACACCTCCCCACACCCTTGTGACACCTCCCCACACCCTTGTGACACCTCCCAAACCCTTGTGACACCTCCCCATGCCCTTGTGACACCTCCCCATACCATTGTGATACCTCCCCATACCCTTGTGACACCTCCCCACACCCTTGTGACACCTCCCCAGACTTGCCAGACCCTTGTGAAACCTTGCCATACCCTTGTGGAAGCTTGCCAGACCCTTGTGACACGTTATCATACCCTTGTGACACCTCCTCGTACCCTTGTGACACCTCTTCAGACCCTTGTGACACTTCCCCATACCCTTGTGACACCTCCCCATACCCTTGTGACACCTCTTCAGACCCTTATGACACCTTCCCATACCATTGTGACACCTCCCCAGACCCTTGTGACACTTCCCTGTACCCTTGTGACACCTTCCCATACCTTTCTGACACCTTGCCAGACCCTTATGGCACTATCCCACATCATTATGACACTTTCCTCTGTCATTCTGATACCATCCTATACCCTTCTGATGTCTTTACACAGCCATCTGACACCTTTTTCCACCATTGTGACACCTTCCCATACTTCCCCATACCATTGTGATACCCTTCTGTCATCTTCCAACATCCTTCTGGCATCTCACCTTAATCTTGTGACAGAATATCTCACACATGTGACACTTTGTCTTGCCTTTATGACACCCTTCCACTAACATGTGACACTTTAACAGATGTCTGTGACACCCCCACTGTCCTCCTGACACTTTCCCTTGCCCTTCTGACACCTTCTTCTATCCTTATATAATGTTCCCATACCATCCTGACACTCTACAGTAGCCACCATTCCATTTCTGACTTTCAAACTCAAACAAGTCTAAGTGAACTCAAATGCTGTGCTTGTGTGGACACTCATCGTATAGAGAAAGAGTAGAACATGCCAGTAACTAGCAGCAGAAAAACAGCTGTAAAATACAAATTCATTACTGTTCAAATGGAATATTTGAGTTCACCACAATAATTTGAGTTCACTTTAGAACAGGTCAGTTTGAGTTTGAGTTTGCCATTGAGGAACACAGAAAAATCAGCAAACTCAAACTAACAGATTTTGGGCAAACTCATTTCATCATTTGAGTTCGCTTTTGAGGAACGGCATCCAGGACTTGTTCCAGCAATAAGAGATTGATTTAGCTTATCTTTCCTAGTCCGTGACCTGTTATGGGCTACAAAATAGGCTTATTTTCCTTGTTAATGCAGATTCCCTCGAATATCCTAGGCCTATTAAATATTATAAAAAATCTTCTAAAAGATTATGCCTAGGGTAGGGTAAAATTGGGTAGTATCGCGCATCTCCTTGTATCACGCACCTACATTCACAGAGGCCTATCTGCAAAAGTATTGAAGATTTAAAAAAAAATCTTTTTGTAAAGGCTGTCCCTGTCACATCTGCTTGTACTCCAATGCAGTTTGACTCCTTGACATATAAATCTAATTCCCAGACTTGGTTTGTACTAAAATGCTTTCACACTCGTCACCCCATGCACTGTCTATTTTGATATTCAATTTCCATAGAGAACAATAGTAAAAAAAATAAGTGTTATATCGTGCATATATCGTTGTTGTATCGCACACATAAAAGTTATGAAATAGAAACTTAAAAGCTGATCAATTTGATGAAAAATTATTCATATCGTAGCCATTGACATGATGCACTACTGGTGTGAAAATCAGGAGGCTAGTCATCACCTGGCATGTGTGACAGCACTCACCCTCACCCTTGTTATTTCACACCTAAATTACAGCTAAAGGTGTGAATGAATGTGCACGATACAGGCTATATGGGAGTACACATTACATTTTGCTTGTATCGTGAAATGCGCGATACAACCAATAGGGGCACGATAAAACCCAAACATTCTTGTAGTCTTTGGTACCACCCACTCTCACCAGCAGGCAGTAATATTATATTGCCTTGGCTGTAGATGGACCCTGGAACGGCACTCTATCATTAGACACCAGGAGACAACCTGGCAGCCCTCTGTGCTCCATGTAGGGGCATACATTTGGGTTATACCGTGGCTTGGTGCGCGATACATCCCATATTTACCCTAAATATGGGTTGTATCGCGCAGGTAAGCACGATAGGGTAGGAGGGGGTAAGAGGCCCTTTGGGGTAAAAGGCCGTCTAGCCCTCATAACCAAGGTACTATAGATGTTCCCACCAAGTATAGGACTGATCTATAGATATGTCTTTACTGGAGGGCATTTTCAATTTAAAAGCAATTTTGCCGGTCATTTCTGTTTTAATCGTACAGGAGAATTAAGCCTTGCACATCATTTCCAAGCAGAATTGATGAGCAATGAGGCCAATATTGCATATCTAGAGCTAAATAGTTGATAGGAATAGCCTAAAGTAGGGGGTAACCTGGCCTAAACAAGCCTATATTCTGCCATGTTTTCAACTTTTTGAAGCATATTATGTGTTACAGAGAGGTCATTTATAATAAATACCATTTGCATCAATATAGGCCCTAGATCTTGTAGTTTTGATAAAAGACTTCTTTGAGGTGCATTATGGTCAGATTTCTTATGATTGTACTCAGTCAGATACCAGTAACCAAAAAAGGTCCTTCAGCTGCCAATTCCAGCCCATTCCTTCACCTCGGGAACCTCCATCCCCCAACCATCGCATCTCCCATTGGAGTTGAAGCCATCACTGCAGGATCAACTTTGCACCTCCTCATTGGTCTGAAGGTGTAACCCCCTTAAAAGATTTTAACATTTCTGTCCAATCATTGTCACAGGGCTCGACAAATCCCTATGCCCAATGCCCGTGACTCAAAAAAAACTTCCCTGGGCACAAAATAATTTTCAAGTTGTGCCCAATGGGCACAGCTGCACAAAGGCTACTTAAGACATCAGTACATGCAATGCTGCTGAGGTTATCTGGGTGTAGTGGTCTTTGAAACTTTAAATAAAGTTTTTTCACTACAGATGTGATGAAATAAAATCGTTTTATCTATCTTAAAACTATATGCGTTTCATTTATTTAAATATGTAATTTTGAGTATAGAAAGCAAAGATCTTGGGCACAGAGCTCGCCTGCTGGGCACAACTTTTTTTTGCCCCTGTGCCCAGTGGGTACACAGTCACTGAACTTATTTGTCGAGCCCTGTGTCATACAACACATCTGTACTCTTTTGACAAATCTCTCAGTGTCTGAGCAATCAATTTAGTGAGGATATATGTATTTGAAGGGGAAGAATGTGTACAGTCTGGATAATTCTCAGGGTAGGTTTTGGTGAAAAATGGCAATTTCCGGCAATCTGAGAGCCTGTTTGGTGACTGATATTTTTTAAAGTAAAGGTGCTACCGTTATCAAAATTGTCTCAAATGAAGCAGAATTTTGTTTTACAACTTGTGTGGACTTCCCATGTACACAGAAAAATATGTTTCTCTTCAAAGCCTGTGAGAGTGATGGAAGGTAGTGAAAAATTGAAGATTTCAGAAAACTTTTACCATATGGTTTCCATGGCAACCAGTCACATGATTTTCAAAATATTGAAGAAATTGTCCTATGTTCAGGTAGCCCTTTATCATAGCTTTTACCTGATATCTAGTTCAATATTGCAGCTTGATTGGTTGGGAAATTATTAATGACCTTTCAAAACAAGTCAGGGAAACTTTAAGTTTTCAGGCCCATACTTGGTGAAAAGATCTATAGTTCTTTTCAGCCATTTAACACTTGGAAGTAAGGATAACTTCAAAAAGATATCTTTTGTAGGTTTTCATTATGATTGGATGAGAAAAAGTTAACTTATCAGACATTCAATATTTTATAATTGTTAAGATCATCATGCTGAATTTGAGACAATTAGAAATAAAAGGCTCCTGAAACATGCATCGATTTTTAGGTAGCAAGTTAAATGGGTTAAAAGTATTAGGTGAGGTATTATTAGATAAAGGGGTGAAGGGTAGGTCATAAAGATACATTTTTTTTACCTTACACTTTGTTCCAATACCTACATGGGCATTTGAGATGAACCTTATCTTATCATCAGATCCATGGGCCTTTTGCCCCATCTCTTTGGGCCTTTTACCCCAGCCTTTCAACCTACCGTGCAAAATGCCCCACTTTTTGTCAAGCATTCTATTGGAATATTCCATAAGGCTAGGCTGACAACCTATTTCACAAGTATGATACATTGTTTCATCTCTTGATTGGTGTGAAAAATATGCATTAATTAGGGATTATTCTCTTAGAATTAGCTCAGTTACTTGCTATTAGGGTATTTTAGCTTATCCTACCCTATCACCCCTTGGACTTTGATATGAATTATCGAAAATGCTACTTTAGGTGATTTAGGATGTACAAATCTCAGCAGTAGTTCACGAATATTAACTTTAGCTTATCTTTTAATGACAAGAATCTAAATAGAGCATTTATTCTAATTATGATCCTCTTTATTGTGCATTTGGGCCTTTTATCCCAAAGGTTTTGGGCCTTTTTCCCCAGCTGTGGGCCTTTTACCCCAGCATCCACTTTTTTCATATGTGATTTACAGTAACAATCTATGGGGCAGAGCTGACAAGCTTTTGTGAATGAAGAAAATATCATTTTATCCTTTGATTAATGAAAAAAAGTATTCTGGGAGCAGCCATGAATTAAATGATACTGTAATGGTTCGTATTGACTTATATGTTGGGTGGCTCTTTGGCTCGCTTACCACTAGAAATACCAACACAACACGAGTAGTTCGGGTTGGGCAAAGCCCCGGAAACCCCTACCTCTCGGGTAGGACTTTATTGCACTCTAGTCTACAGGTTAAACTGCGCGTCTGGACTGGACTAGGTCCAGTCACCTTCTGCCGCTCGTCTGGCTCCTTAGTAGGAGCTGGACGCGAGGCATGGTGCCGCCCCCTCTTGTACCAACGGGGTATCACAAAGCGACACCTAGCTGGCATAGAAGGAACAGGCACCACACGAACACGTCTCTCGGATGAACGGCACTAATATATATACGACGATACCGGCCCCTACACCACCCCCACTAGACTATACCTAGGGTTAGGTGTGATTAACAAATACCTATTGTTTTAGCTTTATACAGTAATATCATACACAAATAGGTAAGTCTATATATACAGTTCGTATAGGATATAGAACATCTAGGGGCATTATAAATAATATGTACATAATGAGGCATTGTCGCATATAACCCGAAGTAATGATAATTAATAATAACGAATAGGAAGTGGCGCCTTATGCACCATCGACCTATGGTGATATGTAGTAACAGTGTTACAATAGTGTTATTATTATAAACGAGACGCATTAAAAAGTGGTAGACGAGTAATCAGATGATATGAATAAAATTTTACAGTATTAACTAACCGACCCGAGGTGGGGTAGATAACCCGAGAGAAAATTTTGTTCGTTTTAATTACAAGAATATAGATTTGGTATGAAAATATATTTATACAAAAATAATAATACTGATAAATATAGGTGTCCTACCAGGGTAGCAGGATCACCCTTACAATATACCGGACTTCCGGCGAATCTGGAACGACTGGTTTCTGCAGCTCCATCCGGCGACATATGTGTGGTGGCAAGCCACGTTGCTGTTGTGATGTGCCCTGATGAAGATGGGAAGATGGAGCCCCGGGTAGGTGTGGTAATCCCTTTTGGCGTGTCGGGTTTAGCGTCCATCTTCGCTGCAGGTTACGTTCCAGATATTAGGAGTCCAGCGTAAGGAACAGTGCCTCTGGCATATTAAATGCTTTTACCCTCGGGTACAAAGGAGACACCGTCAGATGGACACTTAAAGATCTTCCGGATCTGTGTCCATCTTCTCAGCCGACTCCACTGAGGCAGATGGAGCCGAGCTGCTACAGCTGCTCACAGAGAGCGCCGCGGAAGCCTCGCTGGGCGTATCGCTCTCCAAGCTCAAGGCTCTCATCACCGCGGATGGACTGTCCATTGCCTCGGATGCTGGTGGAGCAACCGTGGCAGTTGGAACAGTCCGGGTGACAGTAGGGGGCGGGAGCAGGAGAGCTGCCGGAACTGGCGGGGCAGCCGGGACCGGTGGAGTGGCCGGAACCGGTGGAGTAACCGGGACCGGTGGGGCATCCGGGGGTACATCCGGTATGAAGATAAGGGACGACGGTAAGCCGTCCCACTCCTCCAGATGTTTCCCGAATGCCAGGAAAAACTTGAGGTCAGCCTCCTTGAACCTATGTATCTATCTGGCGTTTTCAGCTTGGTGAAACTCCTTAAGCTTTTCAGCTTCCTTCTGTTGACGCCGGCAGGATTCGAGAGCCTCTTGGACTCTGTCCTTCTCCAGCTGCCTGATCTTGTCTTCCTCCCTCTTCTGGATTTCGTATACCAGATTAAGGGTGGCTTCAGTCATCGCCCGCCAGTAGTCGACTGACTTCTGGCGGTGCAATGCCTGCCACTCCGCCATCAGTTCATTCTGGATGTGAACCGTTTGGACATCTCGGTGGTCAACAAACGTGTTCGGATCCTGAAGACCTGACAGCGTATCCGAAATTAGCTCCATCAGGGGTACCCGAGGGCCCGTTGGTGGAACTATGACTGGTGGAGGCGCGGTGGCTTCCACTGAGGCAGGCGGAGTACCTGCTGGAGGAGCAGACGGGCCCTCAACCGTTAGACCGCCCCGGCCTCGGCCACCACCCGGGGAAGCTCGGGTGGACTCCAGCCCACCACGGCCTCTACCACGGGGTTTGGTCCGGCCCAGGGAGGTAAGGACCTGCGACTCGGGTCCAGCTGGCCCCACTGCGGGGAACTTCGCCGCGTACTCACTATACGTGGGGCGCTTGCCGGAAGATCCCTCTCCGGCCCAATAGGACGAATACCCGGATGGGGGAGCGAGGATTTCGCCCCCATCATCCTGGCTGCCAGAGGCTTCGCCCGGGCGTTGTTCCGCGGGTGCAGGTGTAGTGGTGGTGGCTGGAGTCGCCGGTGTGGTTGCCTGGCTAACCGCCCTACGGGCCTGGTTGCTGGGCATATCCAGAGCCGAGACTTGTTGTCCCGACTCGCGACGATCAGCTGGGTTAGCTGGTCTTGGCTGGTCCTTGCCACCCGAAGGGCTCACGGACCGGTCTGCTCGGGTCCTCTTGGAAGCACCGGTAGTTGTTGTTGTGCCTCCGCCGGGACCCTTCGAGCGGGCCTTGGCCTTCTCTCGCTTATCATCCCCTCGCCACTTTTTCACCTTCAGGTGCACCTCACTGGGCATCCCGAATTTCGTGGACGAGAAGTTGATTTGGAAGAAGGTCAACAAGTTGCCACTCTTCCACGAGCAGAATCCGGTCTCGAATGCCTGCTCCTTGACGTCTTTGGCGCTCAACGAGGCCCAGTTAGCTAGGAGCTCGTTGAAGCACTTGATGGCTCGTTTCCTGGTTTTCTCCAGGCCGATGCCATGGGCCTTCTGCAAGTGCAGAGCCATGTCTCGGCGCCGGTGAGTGCTGAACGAGCCATCACAATGTTTGCTCGGGCGGTCCCCAAGCACACACATCATCACAGGCTTGTGGTGCATGTGATGTTCAACAATGTGGCGAGCGAAGCGAGGCTTCGTCTCGAACATCTTCTCACCCGTGAGAGCCAGCTGGCATGACTCGAATGGGCACCGTCGGCGGCTGCCGGTTGGTCCCCATTGGGTCATTGCCCACTGAACTTTCGTCCGGGCCTCGTAGCTGTAAATCGACCCCAATTTGGATTTCAGCTGGTCAATCCAAATGAGGTAGAATTTACCTACAGGAGTATCCGAGGGGCCGGACTTCATCCACTCCTCGTCATCGCTATCACCGTCCTTATTGACGGCGCCGGGACACATGTAGTGGACCGTGTCATAGGCACAGTCCGCGAAGCAGCGAGGAGTCCGTTCTTTGAACCCCTCGGCTGCATTCTTCCACATCCATTTCTGATTGTCGTCCTTCGGGACATCCGTGGTCATCTCTTCCCACGTTGTCACGGACTCCAAATCAGATTTGGCCGACTCGGGCAGTTCTGGATCGCTGTCGCTATCCTCACTGTCCGTGTAGATACCAGCTCCCCTGCTCGCTCGGCTGGTGGTGGTGGTACCAGCCGAAGCCTTGGCAGAGGATTTGGCGCTTTTTCCGCTGGTGCTGGCAGTGGAAGCTACAGCCGAGGTGGCTACTGTGGTGGTTGAGGGTGTGGTGGTGGAAGCGGGCGCTTTCGGCTGACCCTTACCCCTCGGCTTGGTGGGGGGCGTGGGCTCGGCCGGAGACGCTTTCGCTCCGCTCTTCTTCTTCCGGCGCTGAACCTTGGTGGGCTGCGCCGGCATCTCAGGACTGGAATCCGACTCCCGTGGATTCCTGTCCTCTGTACGAGGGCTCCTCCTTCCGCTGACCGGGGAGTCAGAGTCGGAAGAGACCTTGGCTTTCTGTTGGGCCTGCTGCTTGCGATGGGCCCGGCGAGCTGCGGTGAGCTCCTTCTGCTGTTTGGCAAGCTGGGCTCGCTTTGCCTCTACAGCAGCCTGCTGGCGCGAGATGTCCTCTTCCGAGATCTCGCCAGGTGCCTCCGGGATGTCGGCAGCTGGGTCGGTCTCGGTTGTGGACCTCTCGACGGCGATGCGGACATCCTCAGCCTCCAGATCGCTCTCGGTGAGAGGACCCTTAGGCGCAGGTTTACGGGTCAATCGCTTGACCCGGTCGGTTTCCACCGACGACAAGGTGACTGTGGAGTCTGTATCCATGTCGGATTCGGACTCCCTTAACTCCGAGGCCTTTCGGGTGATGCCCTCGGAGATCAACACAGCTCGGGCCAGACTCTCGTTGACCGCCATCTTCTCCGCTAACTTCAGGTAGTTGCGAAGCCAAGAGACTGGCATATTGTCAGCCAACTCGTCACTGCACGAGTCCATCACCAGAGTCTTGAAATCATCTGGTATGGGCTCGGGCACGCCCTGCTCCACCGCCAATGGTCCGCATCCGAACATGGAGGCGTGCATGGGGATGTAGGTCCCCCAGGAGGTGTACACAACACCGGCCTCGCGATCGACGTGTGCCATACGTTCGATCCGAGTCTTAAATCCCGGAGGATACATTGGAATGTCCAAGACATCCACTTTGCTACCCGAAGCCGCTGCTGCAGACGAGCGCTCCGGGCGTGGTGGTGGTGGAGGTGGCATCCTCTCCCGGTTGGTGGCCTCGGCCATAGCCGAGAGCGTCCGGGCGGCCTCCTCTGTCGAAGAATCCATAGATTCCTCGACCCGAGACGGGACCTTCGGGTCCTCGCCTAGTTCCAACAGAACGTTGGCAGTTTGACGCGCGGCGTCAATCGTCCCCGGTGCCATGGCACTGAGGACGACTTCCAAATGAATTGGCGTCTGTGTTGGACTCCTCCCGAAGGATTCGTCCAACAAAAAGGTTGATGTTAGGCAAGCTAACCGACAGCTAGGGGCCTGTAAACTGCCAACACTAACTAGAGCAAAAACGGGTGGCGTCTAACCACCACGAGTCCGCTCTAGTTATGACCAGTATGACGTCACGCATCTCGCCTCGCGAGATCCCGCCGTGGCTATCCGGTGACCTAGTTCCAAGCTTTCCCGCCGCACCCGCGGCGCCACCTAGGGAACTAGATCCGAACTAACATTCGACTCGACATGCGAGACGTGGCCTACCACCCGAGTGCTATCTGCTGGAGTTTGGCGGTTTATACAACGCTTAAAAGCGAATGTACCGGTTAATCCGACCGCCGCTCACGGGATACAGCTCCCCGGGGAGGGCACGTTCGAAATCTCCAGCCGTGGAACGTATGTTACCCGCCTATGGCGGACAACACGCAGCAGCTCGTTGTGTACTGAGTTAGGTTACGGCAGACCTCAACCGGGGACTGCGTCTAACGCCTTCGGTTAGCCTTTTATTTTTCCCGGCTTTACGTACGGCCCTTTCCGGATTCCGCTTAGCCACTGCGGGCACCTTCCCATACGTAATGCCTTTACTCAGCGAGACATTTTTCCTTTTCTTACGATTAGGTCGTTTCCTGGCCTTAGTCTTCTTTTTCACCATACCCTCGTCTCCCGGCGTCTTTCTCGGCCGGCCTCTAGGGCGTTTCGTAGGTACTACCCCTAGGGACAGATACAGGTGGTTTGTAGCCGAACTCCCTCTCCGCCTCTTCGTGTCCCTTCCAGGGCCGAAGTTTTCCGACATTTGTCTTCCATTTCCTACCAGTTAGGCAGTCCTCAATCATCACCGTGGATTCGGAGATGACACGAATTATTTTAAACGGACCTTCCCAAGGCGTTACGAGCTTCAGCTTCTCCAGCGGCTCATAATACCTTAGGACTTTGTCCCCTACATTAAAACGAGTTCGTTTAGCATTGGTGTCATAACCCACCTTCTGCCACTTCGCACTCTTCAGCAGTTCTTTACGAACGGCCTCGTATGCCTGTTTGAACCTGTCCATTAATGACTCCACAAACAACACAGTGCAGGGCGCCTCCGGGTCTATACCAACCACTCCATACACTAAGTCGGCGGGCATTATGATGTCCTCGCCGAACACAAGCAAGTTGGGAGTGCAATTAGTGGATGAATGGACAGTGTTGTTGTAGGCATGTACCACAAACTCACACTGTTCATCCCAGTCGTCCTGGTGGGTATTGACCAGGGGCTTTAGCACTTGTATGAGGGTTCTGTTGAAACGCTCTACCTGCCCATCCGACTGTGGTCGGTATGGGTTTGTTCGGGTCTTGCAGATGGCTAGGTAATGGCACATTTCCTGCCATAGCTCCGACTCGAACTCCCTCCCTTGGTCGCTGTGCATCATAAGGGGAACACCCAAATGTAGCACCCAGCCTTTCACAAATGCCTCCGCGCACGTGGCGGCTTTGTGGTTAGGAAGGGGGAACACCCGAGTGTACTTGGTATAATAGTCGGTTACGACCATCATACAAGTATTATCTCGGGGCGTCGTTTTAATTCCACTGATGATATCTATCGCCACTCGAGCGAATCTGATACCAAACAATTCCTGGGATAGGGGTTGCTTACCCAGGCCGGGTCCCGGCTTGTTTTTACAGCAATCCGGGCAAGTGGCGATCCACCGAAGCAGGTCGCCTCTCATACCGGGCCAGTAGTAACGCCTTTGTAGGCGCTCTATTGACCTTTTCTTGCCGAAATGGCCACTTGTTTGATGGCCATGGCAATAATACATGATATCCCTCCTCATCGGGGTGGGTATCACTATTTGCAACAGCCTACCGTTGGTGGGAGTTGTCTTCCACCTGCACAGTATGCCGTCTCGGATCTCTAGCTCGGTCCATTGGGCTAGCAACCGCCTCGCCTCCCTATCTTCTAGGGATACTAGCGGCCTTGCCGGTTTAATACCTGTCCATAGGTATTCCGTTATGCGCGCAGTGGTGGGATCCGACTGTTGGAACTTCTTTATGGTCTCCGGGGACCAATCAAGATAGCTACACACAGCCTCCTCCCAGGGGATACGGGGGGTGGTATGATTAAATACCAACCCGGCTACCACAGCATTGTGGGCTCCGCAGTCATCACAAGTGGCATTTTGGCACCTTCGGATGGGTCATCTCGACAAGGCATCCGCATTGATATGTTTAGTACCGGGTCGGTGCTCTATTTGCTTATGCTCTAATCCGAATTCGGATAGGTGAGCTAACCATCGTCCTATCATCCCCTCGGCGTCCTTAAAATTAAGGAGCCACCTAAGAGACGAATGGTCGGTTCTTAAGGTAAAGTCACTTCCCCAAAGGAAATGCTTGAACTTCTTCGTATACACCACCACAGCGAGGAGTTCTCGCTTGGTGGTACAATAGTTTCGCTGTGTCTTGCTTAACGTGTTGCTAGCAAATGCTATTGGCACTTCGACTCCCCCTTGGACCTGTGAGAGAGCTGCCCCAATTGCATCATTGCTCGCATCGGTGTCTAAGATGAAATGTCCCTCGGGAGTGGGATATTTCAACACGGGTGTATTCCTAAACAAATCTTTTATTTTATTAAAAGATTCTTCTTGCTCGCTGGTCCATGGGAAAGGGTCCCGTGCCCTACCCGGAGTCCAGTGAGCTAAACACTGCATGGGGAAGCTCACACGAGAGTAATTTGGTATGAAATCACGATAATAGGAACAGAATCCTAAAAATGATCTCACCTCCTTAGCACTCGTAGGTCTTTCCCAATTTTCTACAGCTTCTAATTTTTCCGGATCCGCACTCACCCCGTTAGGAGTAATGATCCTTCCCAAGTATGTAATGTTTTTCTTAAACAAATTACACTTCTTGGGTTTAAGTTTAAGACCGTTTGATAGTATCCGGTCGAGGACCAATTGCAGATTCGCCAGGCATTGCTTGAACGATTTGCCGAACACGACCACATCATCCAAGTAAACCAGGCATTTCTTCCACAAAAGATCACTCAGTAAGGATTCCATCATAGCCTCGAATGTAGCGGAGGCGTTACACAATCCGAAGGGTAAGACATTATACTCGAATAGCCCCATATGACTGGAGAATGCTGTCTTCTCCTTGTCATCGGGGTGCATCGGTATTTGCCAATACCCGGACTGTAAATCCAAGGTACAGAACCATTGGTTTCCGCCCAAGCTATCTAAAGTCTCGTCTATCCTTGGTAAAGGATACGAGTTCTTCTTAGTTATACCATTCAGTTTCCGGTAGTCGACACAAAAGCGGATTGTACCGTCTTTCTTAGTGGTCATACAAACAGGGCTGGACCAGGGACTCGAGCTGGGCACGATTACCCCTAGGTCTAACTGTTTTTGTATTTCCTCTTCGCAAATTAACTTCTTCTTTAGAGGAAGTCTACGATACGGAATTTTAAAAGGTTTCTCGTTGCCCACATCTATGGTGTGCAACACCTTATCGGATCGACCCACCGGTCCTCCCTCCCTACCGAAAGCACTCTCGTACTTCTGTAGGAGTTTCGCCAGGCAATCCTTATCCTCCGTATTTTCTAAATCAGACTGATCAATCAGCTTTTGGAATTCTTCATCCAGAGGATGCTTACTAACAGGGTTCAGTGGTTTATTGAATTTGGCCTCGGCGACATGTTCTACCGAGCTCATCCTCCCAATACAGTCGCCTCGCCTCAAATAGACTACTGAACCACTTCGGTTAGTCATGGGTAATACAGTCCAAGCTGCATTAGCCACTAATGTATCCACTGAGTCTAACCCGACGCTCGACAAGTACACCGTATCGGGTTCATAGACTCCAGTTTCATCCCTTTGAGCCATGGACCCGCCACAAAGGACATCGCAAGTGGTACCCGGTGGGATCTTCACCGTATGTATCACTGATGCGACCGAAGACACCTGTCTCAATACGCATTGGACATGCAAGCCATACGGGTTCCGTATACTCATCATACCGTCCCTCGGGTCCAAGACGGCCCCGTATAAGCTTGCAAAATCCAGTCCGAGGATTCCGTCATCACTAAACGTCCTACCAAATGTACGCATGCTGCTTCCGTCGGCCGTGCAAGCATTTACCCCCGTTTTGAGGTTCTCATGGCTGCTGGCCACCGAGTCGAAAAACCTTTTGGACACACAGGAGTGGCTAGCTCCGGTATCCACCAAGAATTCTCCTACCCGGCCTTCTACAGATATGGGTACATACCACCGTCTCCCCCCTAAGGGTGAGGGGTTACTGGTAAACTGGCGAAAGTCTCCCGAATCACCAAGATTCAATCCGAGTCCTCTCAGGAATTCCAGACACGGATGACTTGGGGGAAGGCGTGTCCCACACACTCGGATCAACTCTTTGATCCATCCTTCCTCTCCCCTAGTGTGGCCACTCGCCTCCATATGTTTACTCTCATACATACAAACACTAGGGTCCCCGGCCCCGGCCAAGGTGCAGGGGTGCGCACCCCCGGCCACCCGGCCTCCAGGTGTAATTGATTCGAAATCTTCCACCGGGTTACCCCCGGTAGCATTTTGGCATTCGTTCTTCCTTGGGGTCGTATCAGATGCCGTTGATACAACCCCCACTAGTTTTCCACGTCAGTGGAATCCGTAGTGTTCTCCCTTCCTTCGCCATTGTCTTCGGCTTCATAGAAGGCAGCCATTACCGGTTTAGCAGCGGTACACTCAGATGAATAGTGTCCCATGCGCTGGCACCTGAAACACTTTACAGTTCGGCGATCCACTCGGGGTCTCTGCCGACTGGCTTGGATGGCATCTGTAATTTTCTTACACATGTCCTCCATAAGTTTGGTCATGTCCGGGGACTGACCCTTCACTTTATCGGCGCTTACGAAAGGTTTGGATGCTTTCTAACTGGCCTTCGGGTCACTCTTGACCTCGGGTGGTGGTCTAGAGTCCCTTGGCTTATTGAGAGCTTTCCTTGGAATATATTTCCTACCCGTCGTATTCTTCCTTAATTGAACCGAACAGAAGGTTCCGTCCTCCTGTTCGATTTCAATCAATTCGAAATCGTCTGAGGGGACTTGTGCCCCAGACTGCTGGACTACTGACACCAGGGGAGCCGAGCTGCTGGCATTCGGTATGTCTCCGGCTAACATTGTTCGCTTCTTCACGGCCATATCTATACCATTAAATATGTCGTGGAGCGTTACGCCTTCTTTCCAGGCATCCCTGGCAGCAATCTGCTCATCTCGGTCTCTCAGACCCTTGACGAATTGTGTGATCAAATCGTCCATATACCAGTCCTGGTTTTCAGTACCGGGTCTGGCCTTGCTTAGCAGGGCATGGAGCTCCATACCGTATGCTCGGAAAGCTTCGTGAGGCTTCTGTGTACGTTTCTTGAAACGGACCATCGGGTCCTCCTTGACCATGTTGCATAACAGTCCACTAGCAGATTCTACCAACTGCTCAAAACTTCCAATGAGACCATACCAGGTACGCCATTGCTCTACAGCCATGCGACCTGGACCGCCCTTCAAACATCTTACCAGATGTGGCTTGGCCTCGTATGGGGTCCACCCGTTACAATTCATCACATCGATGAAGTCTTCAAACCACTCTTTCCAAGGTCGAGTACCGTCATATTCTTTTGGAATAACGGCTACCCTTCGGGCAGAATTATGAGCATACATCAATCTAGTGCATTGCTGTTTGCTCCATTCAACCGCCTTTGTTTCATTTAAGGTTCGGTTGCCCCCTATATCACCGAAGCTCGTATTGCCCGGTGGAGGTGGTGGTGGTGGCTGCGTATACGTCCACTGTGGCACACTGTGGTTCGTATAACCCGCGCCACCCTGGTTAGGGCCGGGACCCGAGGTACCACTGTAGCCTGTGGGACCCGGGGTACCGCCCCCTCCTTGTGTGCTTTGATAACCGCCGCTTGAAGGCTGGTTACCCGTCGGATGACTGCCGTCGTTTGATGGATTGGGTTGGTTGCTGTCATTACCAGCTCCCAACCCCACACTGTCACTCGGATCCACATGTATGTGGAATCCGTTAGTCTCTGCACTGCTGTCAGAGGCTTCCCGTGGTACATAGTCCGGGTCCAAATTGTGGACTATGGGTACTTCACTTATCCGGACTCTACTAGTTCGGCCATGTTTATCTTGGGTTCTAATATAAACTCCCCCTTGATCTACATTCCGCGTCGCATTATCATTGACAAAAGGATTATACGGCGGATGCTTCGGCGTAGAACAGGAGACAGGGTCGCCCTGTTTGTGTCCTTACTCGCCGGAGGGGCATTCGCTTGCTCCTGCTCTTGTAAATAACTCTCCATGGCAGACTTATTTATTGTGAGGGTAGCTAGATCTGTGGTCAGGTTTCGCTGTTCCTCCCTCAGCTGTGCGTTTTCTGCTAAGATTTCGGATCGAATCTTTTCATTTTCCGACACAGCTCGGTTTCGTTCTTCCTGAGCGGCTAAAGCCTCTCGCTTAAAAGTATCCTTTAATAAGCGGTACTTTTCACCTTTTTCTTTCTGAGACCTTTGGTACTCGTTGGTCTCCTTCCTTATCTCGGCTTGTTCCGAGACCATTTTGGCCTCTGTCTCCGCCTTTCGGAGTTGAAGTTTCTTTAGCTTCTCCTCCATAGCATGCAACTCGGATTGTAATCTGTTTACATCCCGGGCTTTAGCAACTTCTTCGGCTCTAGCCTTTTCGATTGCTCTAAGTCTATTGGCTTCTTCGAGTTCCAACTCGGCCAATCTTTTCTCTTTCTCGCGTTCGTCTCTCTCCTTCCTTTCCAAACGATGGGTTGCCGAAGTTAGACGATACTTTAGGTCAGATTCTTTTAGAATCGCCTCCTGCTCATCGGAACGTAATTTTCCGATCCGAGACTTAGTTTCCTCTTCTATTTTTAATTGGGCCGCCATGAATTGTTCATGTTGCCGCCTAGCTTGTAACTCTACCTGTTCTTTGGCTTTCAAATAGGCCGGGGTAGTTTTATACCCGGGGCCCATCCGACGTCCGTATATAGACCTGCGACTGCCTCCAGGATTAAACATGGAGTCAGACAAGCCTTCGTCTAGCGATCGGCCTAGGTGATGCCTTTCCGAGCTTTTCGGTTCAGTACCCCTAGGCTTATCCTTCGCATTCACGCTTGGGACTATTGCGTCCCTTATGGCTTTGCCATCGTCGCTGTCATGGTCCGACGATGTCATTAATGGGGGTACTTCGTTTGGACCATCTGGTACTGCTTCTGGGGGGGTCGCAGTACGTATTCCAGGGCTCGGTGCCACTGGCATACCCAAGTTACTAGCCGAGCCTGCTGGTACAATAGGACACAGCTGGCGTCTGCTAGTCATAGCTTGGGACCAATCACTCAGGTCTAAAGTTGAGGGTTTTATTATTCCCTTGAACAATCCCGTATCCGGTACTCCCATTTGGGGTGTACCCGGATACAAGTTTACGATACCATCACCCGTGGCACCGTCCATCAGACCAGGTGTCGAGGAAACAGTTCGGACACCCGCTGGATTATACATTTGTTGTTGACTGGGTTTCCAGTCTAACAACAGATGCTGGGATGTGAATTCATCCTCTTCGAATCCCTCTAGCCCGGGGCTGGGGGGATCCGCTTCGGGTTTCCCGAGGCTTTCGGCCAATGTGGCCGCGCACCACCCCCGAACCAACTGGTCACGGCACCAGTGTAATGGTTCGTATTGACTTATATGTTGGGTGGCTCTTTGGTTCGCTTACCACTAGAAATACCAACACAACACGAGTAGTTCGGGTTGGGCAAAGCCCCGGAAACCCCTACCTCTCGGGTAGGACTTTATTGCACTCTAGTCTACAGGTTAAACTGCGCGTCTGGACTGGACTAGGTCCAGTCACCTTCTGCCGCTCGTCCGGCTCCTTAGTAGGAGCTGGACGCGAGGCATGGTGCCGCCCCCTCTTGTACCAACGGGGTATCACAAAGCGACACCTAGCTGGCATAGAAGGAACAGGCACCACACGAACACGTCTCTCGGATGAACGGCACTAATATATATACGACGATACCGGCCCCTACAACACATTTGTAAATTAAGGCCGTCTTACCCCACCCTACCCTACAACCAAAAGAATCCCTTCCCCGTTGAGCATACTTTGCCAACAGACCTGTGGTCAGTGTTGCACCATGTCATTGGCTATAGCGTGACTAGTTTTCTTCATCTTATCTATTATATAAGTTTTCACTTTATACCAGTACCCTAAATCATGTGCACAATATTACAATAAGACATGCGCAATATAAGCCTTATTTGAGTTATCATTGCTTTCAATGGGAATTTACTATTAAAAAAAGCTGTAGATAGCGAGTTTATCTACATTTGGTTCATATCATTCCTGGGTAATACTTATATGGTTCAGTTAACGATACTACATTGCAATGTAGGTATATATATATAGAGAGAGTGGGGTGACACTGCAAAAAGATTTTTTCAAAAAGCTTCACTATTATAAAAACTAGACTTTATACCAGTACCCTAAATCCTTAGAGTGAGGATTCATACAATGTTTGGGTTCTTGGTGTAGCTTAAAACGTATAGATTATGGAGGTATACTTCTCCATTATTGTATTATCTCCTTTAGATAACGGTAAGCTGATATTAGTGAGAAAATGAAGGCATACCTGCCATCCCTGTTAGGCGGCGCTTCTTTGCTACAATGTTAAAGTATATATGGTATATGTGTAGGCCTACATTCCATTTGGAAACCTTTTTCCCACCCTTTTGACCGATGTGTTAACCATGCACCATGGGCAGATATTCAACTGGCTCTCCAAGCAGATGTCTTAGGTTATGTTAGGACTATATTTAATACAACCAGATTATAAATACTACAAACATCTGCTTGGAGGTAGTTCCAGTTTGTGTCTGACATTGCTGATGTCAGACCAAGAGCTACCCAACCCCCTCTCTTCTGAGTTAGCTGCGACTACGGTGCATTCCTCTAGTTAGACCTCCATGTAGGCCTACTATCATCCATGTCTAACACGGCAGATCAGTTCTGCATGTAGAGAACGATCCAGGAGGGTGGGTTAGCTTTAAACCTTAGGGTTCAGGCTAATCATTTGCGTCTCTTGAGTTACGGAGATCACTCTCCCTACAGTGCTGACACAGGTCTTTTGAGCTCCCACGTCAGTGGGCCCAGGTAGGCATGGGCCTACGAACTAAAGCTCATTGCCGTATATTGGGGACCAAAAACTTAGTTTTTCCTATTTTTGCACCTTCAAAATGGTGCTGTGTCTCTCATAGTTGGCCGATCTACACAATTCTTTCACCATGTAAAAGTACACAATTAGGGCATTATTTCTAGATACCTCATTAAGTTTTTGGTGAAAATTAAAAATATTTTATCTTGTATCAAAGTGTGAGTTTCAGAAGCGAAAACCATGAAAAAACACCTACTTCTCCATCTTTAGGCTAAAATTACTATGAAAAAGTGAGTGATGACCTCCTATTTTCATTAATTCATCTTTTAGAGTGAGAAACAAGCTTTTTAAGTATGTTTTTACATTTTATATGCCTCTAATAGTTCAAATTCTACCAAAAGATATGTATTTTTTTGAAAACTAACTAAAATCGCCATTTTGACCCGTCCTTTGATACAATTTTTCCCTATAGCATTTAACATGATCCCTATATATGAGAAAAAATGGAGCAAGAAAAAGAAAAAACATGGATTTTGTATCACATTTTTGAGTTCTTTCAATATACTGGATAGCTTAGATATTCATGCATTTGTTGGGATTATCCATTGCGGTACTTCATGGTGACCTAATTCAACCTTGACCCCAATAACTGTGATTCAAGGTCAGACAGTGACCTACTTATACAAATGTAAGATATATGGTAACTAATATGATTTATATACTTCTGAAAAGTGTCAATGATATCTCTGACTTGGATTTGATGTCCCTGGTCCATTAAATCAAGATTTTGTTGTTTTATTAAGAGAGAAATCCATAATTTGCACCCAACCACCTGCTATTAATGCAGCTATTTTGCCCCAAATGGGCAGCAATTGGGCAGTATTTGCCCTGTTGTAATAATATGGCAGCTGAGAAAATTATCAAATATCTTCCAATTTCCAATAATTTTCAGTATAGATATTCAAAACACCCTATACAAGACTAGGGTTGTGAAAAAACTAGGATATTTTATCATTAATTAGAAAAAAATAAGGCCCTCATGCTGCAAATGCACCAGTCCCCAATATAGAGGAACGGACTAGTAGACTATCAACACCACCGTCTTTTAGGGCGCCCTACGCCCTATAGGCCTAATGGGTGTTAGGGCCTAAAAGGCCTTTGCAATAGGGCAATCAAACTTCTGCAGTTTGACTCCATAGTCTAGTCTGTTTTTGTTTGTCTGGGGGCTATTAGTATTACAATGTGATAGGCCTAATGGGTGTTAGGCACACGACAGTTAGCCTACGGCCAAATAAAAAGAAAGGTCTGTTTCCAGTAACCCGACCGAAACTAGCAAAACAGGGGAAATTTTTTTTTTTTTTGTGATTTTGAAGAATTTGTCTCAGTTTTTCATATTTTAAACAATTTTCACTACTTTTTGAGGACTTTTCCTGTATCCTTTTCATGTTCTTCCCCTCTCTCACATTGTCATTTTCCCATCATTATTTTTACAATGAAATCAAAGAATTTGATACATCCAGTGATATGTGCCCTAACATTTCCTATATAAATGCAAAAAAAAAAAAATTAAAAAAATCCGACCTACCGACCCTAGCTCTTTGACCTATGGTACTGGAAACACAACTTTTATTTTTCTTGGCCTAATGACTTCATACAGATAAAACTGCTAAAGGTACTTTTAGGGAGTACTTTCTCTCAGTGGACAACCAAAACGTATTAATGTGGGTAGTAAAAGTGGGGGTCCAAAATACCAGTACTTTCTGTCAGTGGACAATCAAAACGTATTATGCGTAATGAATTTTTCAATTTTTGTAGAACCATACAGTAATAATGGGTATTCAGTTGAGGGATTTCTCTATATTTTTAATGTAATTTTCCCAGCCTAATACACATTGACCTCAGCTGGAAGTTCCAGTGATAGGGACAAAACACATCCAAACGTTTTGGGAAGTCTACTTGAAATGAACAATCAAATAAAGTAAAATGTTTTGAAAAGTTTTAGCAGAAGGGATTCAGTTGTAGTCTACAAATGCCAAAATGTATTCAGGTGTAATGAAATGGTAGTGGCTTCAAAGTAAAGCATTTTTGAAACGTTTTGACAGAAGGCATTCAGCTATAGTCTCCAAATGCCAAGACGTACTCAGGTGTAATGAAATGGTAGTGGCTTCAAAGTAAAACGTTTTGAAACGTTTTGGTAGAAGGCATTCAGCTATAGTCTCCAAATGCCAAAACTTACTCAGGTGTAATGAAATGGTAGTGGCTTCAAAGTAAAATGGTTTAGAACGTTTTGGCAGAAGGTATTCAGCTATAGTCTCCAAATGGACATGTAGGTATCGTGTCATGACCCTACATGAGCTAATGGACATGTAGGTATCGTGTCATGACTCTACATGAGCTAATGGACATGTAGGTATCGTGTCATGACTCTACATGAGCTAATGGATATGTACAGGCAGAAATGGGCAAAGTTCCATAGGTACATGATAAGATAATGTGGCTTTGGCTGGAATATGGCATGTATGTACATGGTAATATACAGATCTACATGATAAATACAATCATTTAGTTATACATATGATAGCATATTTCCACGTAAGATAGGGTCATGTAGGTATGAGATAAATAGCTACAGGCATGCATCAATAAATGTCATTTATCCTCTAAAGTCATGTAGGTATATGATAATGTAGCTACAGGTAGGATAGGGCCACGTATGTACAAGATAATGTAGCTACAGGTAGGATAGGGTAATGTAGGTACATGGTAACATAGCTACAGGTAGGATAGGGTCATTCAGGTATATGATAATGTAGCTACATGTATGTAGGATAGGGTCATGTAGGTATATGATAACATCACTACATGTATGTAGGATATGGCCATCTAGGTACATGGTAACGTAGCTACATGTAGGATAGGACCATGAAAGTACATTATAACGTAGCTATAGGTAACATAGGACTATGTATGTACATGATAACGTAGAGCTCTACATGTAGGATATGGCCATGTAGGTACAAGGTAACGTAACTACATGTAGGATAGGACCATGAAGGTACATGATAACATTGCTACAGGTAAGATAGGACCATGTAGGTACATGATAACGTATCTACAGGTAGGATAGGACCATTTAGGTACATGATAACGTAGCTATAGGCAGATAGGTAAGATAGGACCATGTAGGTATATGATAATGTAGCTGCAAGTAGGATAGGACCATGTAGGTTTATGATAACATAGCTACAAGTGGGTACATGATAACAAATATAGGGATCTAAGGAAAATGGATAGGGCAATATGGGTACAAAGCAACGGTGGTACATTGTAACATATCTTCAAGTGTGTATCTGTCATGTATAATACATATATAGTATATCTACAGATGTGTAGGTGTCATGTATGATACATGGATTATATCTACAGATGTGTAGGTGTCATGTATGATACATAGATTATATCTACAGGTGTGTAGGTGTCATGTATGATACATATATGGTATATCTACAGGTGTGTAGGTGTCATGTACAATACAAATAATATATCTACAGGTGTAGGTGTCATGTACAATACAAAGATTATATCTACAGGTGTGTAGGGGCCATGTACGATACATATAATAAGTGATGCATCACAACCAAATCAGGCCCATCTCGCCCCTCATAGACCAGAGATAATGAGGTCAAAAGGTGGAAAAACTAATACTACTCATATTGAGCTTTTTGGATGTCTGCTTTCATCATGTTCACTTTTTTTTATTTGCCTAAAGGATAAATGTGAAAAATCAGTAGAAATGATGAAAATTGCACAATTTGATAATTGTCGCTAATTTATGGCTGGCAATTTTTTGCTGGTATATTTACAATATAATTGCAATGTCTTGCAATAAAAAAAAAATAAATAAAGAAAGGAACAGATATTAATATATACATGTAGCTTTACATTTTCTCTTTAAATTGATACCAGCATGACTTGGCTTGTAGGTAGAACATACAGTATAGACCCTGATACAAATGTGCCTTCCTCTTTTCTGTATCATGAGTATACAGTGATAAAAAGGGATATATTTGAAGCTTAATTCCTCAGAACGAATGCTGGCAACCTAATAATTTTGAAAATTCATCAGAAATTGATAAATAAAGACATTTTGATGATATAGAAAGTATTCTGCAGCTCTTGATTTACTCAATGTGAACAGAGTATAGCCCTGAAATCCATTTTCCCGACATGTGCCTGATTAGGTAAGGATGCATCACATATATCTACAGGTGTGTAGGTGTCATGTATGATACATAAATTATATCTACAGGTGTGTAGGTGTTATGTATGGTACATATAGTATATCTACAGATATGTAGGTGTCATGTACGATACATATGATATATCTACAGGTGTGTAGGTGTCATGTATGATACATAAATTATATCTACAGGTGTGTAGGTGTTATGTATGGTACATATAGTATATCTACAGATGTGTAGGTGTCATGTATGATACATATGATATATCTACAGGTGTGTAGGTGTCATGTATGATACCTAGATTATATCTACAGATGTGTAGGTGTCATGTATGATACATAAATTATATCTACAGGTGTGTAGGTGTTATGTATGGTACATATAGTATATCTACAGATGTGTAGGTGTCATGTATAATACATATGATATATCTACAGGTGTGTAGGTGTCATGTATGATACCTAGATTATATCTACAGATGTGTAGGTGTCATGTATGATATATATAATATATCTACAGGTGTGTAGGTGTCATGTACGATACATATAATATATCTACAGATGTGTAGGTGTCATGTATGATACATAGATTATATCTACAGATGTGCAGGTGCCATGTATGATACATACAATATATCTACAGGTGTGTAGGTGTCATGTACAATACATATAATACATAATAACAAAGATAGGGATCTAAGGAAAATGGATAGGGCAATGTGGGTACAAAGCAACGGTGGTACATTGTAACATATCTTCAAGTGTGTAGGTGTCATGTACAATACATATAATATATGATAACAAAGACAGGGATCTAAGGAAAATGGATAGGGCAATGTGGGTACAAAGCAATGGTGGTACATTGTAACATATCTTCAAGTGTGTAGGTGTCATGTATGATACATATATAGTATATCTACAGATGTGTAGGTGTCATGTATAATACATTTAGTATATCTACAGGTGTGTACGTGTCATGTACGTTACATATAGTATATCTACAGATGTGTAGGTGTCATGTATGATACATATGGTATATCTACAGTTATACCACGATTTCTGGGTTACACAGTGCTTTTTGGTGGCTATTCCCATACACATATCTGTCGATATTGCACACCCTATAGGCTGTAACATCAATTTTGGAAGGCGTGCGGTTATCAATGTAAGGCGTGCGGTTATCAATGTAGGGCGTGCGGTTATCCATGTAAGGCGTGCGGTTATCCAGGATAACCCCATGCCTCTCATGTCCTCCCATGTCATATGTTACATGTTAAAATCCACGAAATTTTCCAGGCCAGGGTAGGGATCGAACCTGCAGTCTCACATCCCAAATCCAACTCCTCATGCACTGCGTCACAAGGACTGACGAGAAATGCTCGGTTCGAACCACGTCTCGATATGATACAAAGCCGTGTGCGCTGTCGCTGTCCTCTGCCGGGCGTCGAGGTGTATTTAGTATAGAAACATAACAGCAAGATGCACTTGGAGGAGGAGACGCAGTGGTCTAGCGGTTAGCGCCTTGCGCTCAGCCGTCAGAGGTACATGGATCGCGGCCCGGTCCAGGCGCATCTTTTTTCGCCGTGTGTGCTGCCGCTGTCCGCTGCCGGGCGAGGAGGTGTATTATACACAAACATAACCGCGAGAAGCATCTTTTTTCGCCGTGTGCGCTGTCGCTGTCCGCTGCCGGGCGAGGAGGTGTATTATACACAAACATAACAGCGAGACGCATTGAAATCTTTCGCCGTGTGCCGCTGCCTGTCCGAGCCGAGACGGCCGCTGTCGCTGTCCGCTGCCGGGGAAGGAGGTATATGTACCTGTGTATACACACTATGGCTGGCTTCGATCAAGTCCCGGGGAGGGGAAATAATTTTTGTTTTCAACTTGAATTTATTGGTATTATATTGATTATTTATTGGTTTCGTGGTATAAAATAAGTAGTCAATGGATAACTCATGACTCATGGGGGTTATCGACGATAATAACACGAGGCCGTTTATCCGTTGATAACCCCCACTCGTCATGAGTTATCCATTGGTTACTTGTTCAATGTGTAGGTGTCATGTACAATACATATAATACATCTACAGATGTGTAGGTACCATGTATGATACATATAATATATCTACAGGTGTGTAGGTGTCTTGTATGATACATAGATTATATCTACAGGTGTGGAGGTGTTATCTATGATACATATAGTATATCTACAGGTGTGTAGGTGTCATGTACAATACATATAATATATCTACAGATGTGTACGTACCATGTATGATACATATAATATATCTACAGGTGTGTAGGTGTCATGTATGATACATATAATATATCTACAGGTGTGTAGGTATCATGTATGATACATAGATTATATCTACAGGTGTGTAGGTGTTATCTATGATACATATAGTATATCTACAGGTGTGTAGGTGTTATGTACGGTACATATAGTATATCTACAGGTGTGTAGGTGCCATGTATGATACATACAGTATAACTACATGTGTGTAGGTGTCATGTATGATACATATAATATCTCTACAGATGTGTAGGTTTCATGTACGATACATATAATATATCTACAGATGTGAAGGTGTCATGTGTGACACATGTAGTATATCTACAGGTGTGTAGGTATCATGTGTGATACATGTAGTATATCTACAGGTGTGTAGGTGTCATGTATGATACATATAATATATCTACAGATGTGTAGGTGTCATGTACGATACATATAATATATCTACAGATGTGTAGGTGTCATGTACGATACATATAATATATCTACAGATGTGTAGGTGTCATATATGGTACATAGATTATATCTACAGGTGTGTAGGTGTCATGTATGATACATGTAGTATATCTGCAGGTGTGTAGGTGTCATATAGGATACATATAATATATCTACAGGTATGAATGTGTCATGTAAGGGTTATCCTACTGGTCGGTGTGATACAGAGGTTCTTGGTTTCACCTCAACTGGATTATCAAGTACAATCATAGTGAGAGAAAAAACATCCCCAGTAAATTCTGACTGTAAAGTGTGGGACTGATTATCATAGACTGGATTGTATTGACCTGACTGTACCAGTACATGCCATTTTGTGATCCATGATACTAATAGATTATTATATAATGGCTGCTGTAGAAAGCCTCAGGCCAAAACGTTCTAAAACATTTTACAATTATGGGAACTCCATTTTATTACACATTAAAACAATATGGCCATTGAAGAAAGCCTCATGCCAAAATGTTCTACAATGATGGGAACTCCTCTTCATTACACATTAATATGCTATGGCATGCAGCTTCTTTAGGAATTCTCCTTATATCAAACTCAGCACAGAGGAGCCAAAACCTACTAAAACATATTCAAAAGAAATTAGCAATTAGTTATATAATTAGCTCAAAACATGAAAAATTGGGTTATTTTGAGTTTTCTCACAATATTTCAAGTATTATTCCATCTAATGAAGACCTCATTGACAAACCTGATCAAAGGCATCACCACATTACCTGGCCATGAATATGACATGATTTTTCATTTTTGAAATAATTAGCCAATTACCCTATTTCAAGACTAATTAATGAGTGCATGTACATGATTGATAGAGATTATTTTTTGATAACATAAAGAGAAAATAGGTTACATCATAGATATAAAAGTGTTTTGTTCTTAAGTTATCCCCTTTGACAGGTATACTATGTTAAAATCCAATAAATAAGCAAAATACCTGGCATTTGGGGCTCCCTAGCCTCCAGATTACTGGCATTTTGAGGGGCCCTTTTTACTACCCACATCAATATGATTTGGAGGGCCACTGACAGAAAGTACTGGTATTTTGGAGGCCCATTTTTACTACCCACATCAATACGTTTTGGAGGCCCACTGACATAAAGTACTGGTAATTCTGAGGCCCACTTTTACTACCCACATCAGTACGCCATGATTGTGCTAAGGATGTATAAAAAATGTATTCATAACTTAGAAATGTTTACCAACCTGACTGGTTGTAATGTTTTACTATTTAGTTTTTTATTTAATTCAGCATTTTATAGCCTTAAAAATTGGCAGTCAAGCTGTAATTTCCGCCATCTTGGATCATGATTCAAAGAAATCAGCGTTCATCCCGATTTCATTTATCAAGTAAACTGTTCATCGATTGTTACGGAGCCCTAGAGGTGACATGATCATCTTTTTTTTAACTATGCAGCACTTTTTCTAATGTTTGTTTTCCTGACTTAACAATTATCCTGAGAAGTTTGTTAACTCAGGATTTTGTTTTCCTGGCTTAACAACTATCCTGAGATATTTGTTAACTTAGGATATTATTTTCTTGACTTAACAATTATCCTGAGATATTTGTTAAATCCGGATTTTGTTTTCCTGACTTAACAAGAGGTAGACAGGGGACTTCAGATAGGGGACTGCAGGTAGACAGGGTGCAGGAGGTAGACAGGAGACTGGAGGTAGACAATGACAGGAAGTAGACAGGAGGATGGAGGTAGACAGGGGGATGGAGGTAGACAGGGGAACTGGATATGGACAGTGGAGTGGAAAGAGACAGGGGAGGAAGGCAGCAGACATGAGGAAGGCAGAGGAATGAAAGTAGACAGTGACTTGAGGAAGATACGGTGAAGGAAGACAGGGGAGACAAGGGAGGGAGGTAGACACTAAGACAGGCAACTGGAAGAAGATAGCATAGTGGAGGATTACAGGGGACTGGAGGTAGACAGGGGACTGGAGATAGACAGGGGACTGCAGGTACAATAATCGACTCTGGTTTCCACCAGTTATGTTTCACCTCAATCCCATCTCCACTCACAGTTTAATTATGTATTTGGGGAATATTCTCAAGCTAGCGTCAAGTAGTAGAGCTTGTGTTTAAATCCCATAGCCCATTTGGAAAGAAAAAACAATTGGGTACTTCATCTCCAAGGGTTTTTATTGAATAGGTATATATGCCAATCCAAGGTCGAATACAATTCAGACTCCAGCATCGATTTCACGTTTCAATTTAGAATTCCTAAACACACGCCTTAAACAGGAAGAATTTTAATAAGTTAGATCCAATTAATTTTCAAAGTCAATGGTGTCAATAAAGATCTATAAACCTCAAATAATAATGCCACCACATTTCATCAATAACATCATATACCCAATCTCGGGCATGAGTAATTTCTATCGTTGTTGAATGTACTCAATTCCACACAATTACAAACCTTTACAAATTTTCATCCTCATTAAAGTTCCAATGTGAGGGTATTTCCAAAGCACAAATTCACAAAAATATCGCCGAACTTCAAAGCATAATCATAAATGGCTATCCAATACACAATCACAAACTGTGGGTGCCTTTGAATTCCATTATGGCATAACTCCAAGTTAAATCAATATGAATTCCATTATGGCATAACTCCAAGTTAAATCAATAATCACAAATCACAATACACAATCACAAACTGTTGGTGTCTTCAAATTCCATCATGGCATAACTCCAAGGTAAATCAATAACTCCATAGTGAGATGTTCAAGTGAGCATTGAGAATATAGTAAAGGGTAGTGAGACCAAATGAAAGCTAACCAAATCTAAGTCCTTCTGATGTGTGGTTCCTCTATGTAATTAGCAGATCCCCTAGAGTGTTTGTCTAGATCTCCAATTGAATGAAGTTAAGACCTCAGAAAGCACTCTAGACAGTGACCAAAGCTCCAGTAAATACTATTCAGAATTTCAATCGATTCCTACTTGTGGACTGCCGAATACAAATCTCTTCCCCTATAATTCCAGGGCAGACCGTGAATCCCTTACTCCTGAGCACAGCCTGCACCCAACCCCTTCAGTTCCAGCCTTATATACTCCCAGACTGCCGGTGGTTCTGGTCTTTTGCCATCCGACACCCTTTGGACTTTAAGCCTGGTGGTGCTCTAACAGATCATTTATAGAGGACACACCCATCCACTCATAAGGACATAATCTCCACTGCTGTCACCGGGACCCCCAGGACCTACATGGGCAAAGTCCAAAACAATGACTCAGCCTTCACAAACACTCCTGGCATTCTATAGGGCAATAACACGCCGCGCCCACTCTAGACTTCATGTGACTAAGGACTTATAGTAACATTCTTTAACTGTTCCCAGTGACATATCACATTCAAAAGTTTTCTTTCTTTGTATCATACTTTATAGTAAAACATTCATGTATCCTACGGGAATATACCTGCAGACACTTAGCATGAAGGAACCCCGCGTCTTTATATCATTTCCAGAATTACTATTGTAACTCCCTAAACAATAGCGATCGACTTGTCGCTCCTTTCAATTCCCTATAACTCACAAGGCCCCCGCAATTACAATCAAGGTCCTCTTTCGGACCTGGTTGTAGCGTCCTCCAGTTTCGACCACTTCCATATACACACTCGCTCTCTTTCTTACACAGCTGTTTTTCCAATACCCGGGTTCCTTCACCTAACTTGTCTTCCCCTTTTTTTTCTTTTTTTTTGAAACAGAATGCGATATACAGTACTACTATGTTATTTTTCACTTGGTCTTCACTTTTACACATATGTTATTTTTATGAATATATGTATATATATATATATATATATATATATATATATATATATATATATATATGTTTGCATGCACACATTATCATGATCACACACCTTACCCAAATACAATCATAACACCTGTATTTTAAAAATACCTCACACCTTTGGTGTATATACATGCACCCTGATATCTTCTGCTCACAGTATTTGGTATACATATTACAATACTCATACACATAGTTTTATAACATAATCATGTAATATTCATATATGTATAGGTTTGTTCATACAGAAAGATCTCATAATAATATCGGGTCTATTGCCACTAATCCTTTTTTTTACTTTTTTGTTTAGTATATAAAATAGAAATGCGCACTAAAAGTTCTTAAGAATTTTTTTTTTTTTTTTTACAACTTTCAATTCCACCACCAGTACTCCTTATTGTTCTTATTGTCTTTCTTTCGGGTCACTTGTTGTCGCTATTGTCTTTCTTTTGGTTCGCTATTGTCTTTCTTTTGGGTGACAGACTATTTCAGAACACCCTACTATATGTTCACGACCAATGACGACATCACGACCGCTGGTGACAACATATGCCATTGTTCTGGTTTCATGTTGCGATTTCATGGGATGGTTCTGGGTCCATACTAGACAGTCATGTGAAAATATTGAGAAAGAACCATGGACACTGATGGATGTGAGTTCATTTTCGTAAATGACATCCACTAGGTATAACACACTTCGCACTACACCGAGCAGAGTTGGTCACCGATAGATCTTGTTGTAACTTGGTGGATCGGTAGACAGTCTTTATAATTCTGCATCATTCGCCACAGCAGTCTTTATAATTCTGCATAATTCGCCACAGGAGACATCAGAGCCATTGAAACAGATGAAGACAAGGCAACAAGGCAGGTGGACGATTTCCCCGAGCCTTAGCGATCACTCAGGTTTTCATCACAATGTTTATATGCTGCCTTTTTGAGCCCTCATTCATTACTTACAAGTTCATCTGAGGCACTTCATAGCGTATGGTCGCTTATCTGAGGCACTTCGTAGCGTATGGTCGCTCAGTCATTCGATCACTCATACATATGGTAGCTCGTATCACTCACTGCTTGCTCAGTCAGAAGCTCATCGCTCACTGCTTGCTCAGTCAGTAGGCTGATCACTTGTTTGGTCGGATGCTACTGAACTCCATATGTTCGGTCAATAGCATCTAGTCCTAAATGGATAAGGATCAGACAGTATTTATTCATCAGGGTGATTTATAATCATACCCCAATGTTGTTTGACGATCAGCATTCATCGGCCCCATCGTTACTTGACGATCAGCATTCACCGGTCCCCTCATACAGGTTCCCTCGTGGTTCAGCTCACACAGAGTCTAGTAGTTACTGCAGCGCTCGATCGTTACACGTAATCCAGTAAAAAGGATCAGAGCGCCTCAACTTGACTCTTAATAAGTCCCAATGGTTCATATTCAGCAGTCCTAGTGGCTCGATGCTTGGGAAGGCACAACTCCCCCTGGATAGCACCATAGCCTAGACCATACATCTTTAGTGACCTGATGCTTGGGAAGGTGCAACTCCCCCTGGGTAGCAACATAGTTCAGACTATACATCCTGGTGGTCTGATGCTCAGAAAGGCACCACTTCCCCGGGATAGTATTATAGTTCAGATTATACATCCTGGTGGCCTGATGCTCGGGAAGGCACAACTCCCCCGGGATAGCATCATAGTTCAGATCATACATATGGCCAACAGTTCTGTTGATCTTGAACTTTCAGTGAGTTGGTATGTATTATAATCTCAAAAGACACAGTTCTTATAAAAATTGCACTGAAAAAGTTATTGGGTTCGTTGATGATCATCTCTTTCTTATAGAATAGAGATTAATTTCAAAATAGTAACTATTTCACTGTAGCTTTAACTCCACACAGTCCAGTAGTGTCACTGAATATTGTTCATATACATATTTTACTGAGTCCATAATTCCTCTATGCTTTTAAGCACAGAGTCTGTCAATTCTTTTTTAAAATGATGGAATTCTCTAATAATATATTTTTGTTGTTGACTTTTGAAAAAAGCCATGACAATTAGTTAACACACATTTGTCTGTTCCAAACATATAATCAAACACTGACACATGCAATGGGCAACGAATGAGATCTTAACACAAGCGCGCTTTGAAATTCATACACACATACACATTTTTCTTTTTTTTTAACACAAATACGAATATACTCATGCTCTTATACTTTGTTATTATACACTTAGATACTTATACATTGTTGCTTCACTGCAGTTTTCAATGAAACACCAGCAAATTTCTACCAAATACCTATCTCGCCGGAGGAGATACCTGGCGGTTTTACACTTAACGTAAGCACCTATGAAATCAGTTCCAGTTTACTCGCCATAAATATTGGTATACCTACACTTATACTGAGACTCTTATTCCCTCTGTAATACCGACAAAGGTCTCAATGATTTTCCTGGTGGAAAGTTATGTAACATTTCCCCAAGATTTTGGGATCACCTCAAAGATTTAAGAAAAACAAGAAAGTGAACACATGCGTATGAAAGAAAGTATATAATCCCCAGAAATACTGAAGACACTGCTAATCATTGGTAAAAGAAATGATGTCTTTCTTATTGATTTTATGGGAAAATGTCATAAGACTACTGGAGACCTTTTAAAAACATGCGGTAACTGCCAGCTAAGTCCCATTCTTCGGGAGTTTATCCCCTCTGCATAGGTCTATTTGTCTCCTCTCCATATCATGACACTCTTACACCAAAATCTGCACCTTTACACAAGAAACCTGGCATGATATTATAAAATGATAGAGAAAAAGAACAAGGTTTACATAAAAGAACGCATGCTTGCGAGTTTGACCATCTCCAATAGTGAGCACTACTCAAAGTATGGGAAAAAGAAAATACTGATATGCTATGAAAAGTTGACACACATATTGCTAAGAGTTGAAGAGTTTAGTATGCTACAAAGAGTTAAGGGTTGAAGAGTAATACAGTTTGAAGAGTAATACAGTTGAAGAGTCTTACAATCACATGTTCCGCTGGCACATGGTATATACCACATCCATGACTTCAGCTACCAGCTTTCCTCAAGGTCTCCCTACAAGCTTGGTGCTCATTGGTCATTCCGACCCCCATGATCATAGGTTTTATTTTACACTTGCAAAGGAACTTGCAATTTACATGAAGATTATTCTCGATTACTTAAATTCTTGCTTACTGATTTTAAATCAGAAAGACCCATAATACTGCACAAGAATCAAGGTTTTAGCAATTAGATTACTACAAGGACTCAAGGAAGAGGTTTACTCATACCACAGATCTGACAAACATTTTCCATCTATTTTGAAAAGAAATGTTCACATGTTACTGATCTTAATACACCAAGAATTTTCACATCAAATGATGCTGTACCTCGCTATACTGTATCACAAATTATTCTCAGTAAAAAGGGATAAGAATTTGTGAAAACAGAAATTGGAAATTGTGTTAAGTGTACTGATAAGGTTTCTACAGTTATTTCTAAGCATAGTACCTTGAGAGGGATTGAAGACAGAGATATGACTGCATCCTGCTGCAGACAGGAGTTTGTCAACTCTTTTTGGGACGGCTTTATCCACGTTCTTATGGATGAGGCTGGAGTTCATTGGTAAGATACAGAAATAGCATGTCCGCACATTCTGAGAACCTTAGTGTTTGGGTAAGACAAAAGAAAACATGGTAGATATACCTTCCTAGCATTCAAACATAGATCAGAGCAGGAATAGCTCAGCTTCAATTATGCTGATTTCTTACCACAAACGCACCAGCTCTTTGTATGAATAAGTCAGTCAGGTGGTCTGCTTGGCAGGCAAGCAAATCTCTGACACTTATCTTGGCGTCCGATACACCTGACAACCACGTATTCCATTATGAGCAGCAAGTCGGCAGCTTTTAAACTCACTGCACAGGTAAGTGTTCGATGGATCATATAACACTCGGAAAGAAAACAGGTAGAACTGGTACAGTATTGCCGTTGACTACAATCCAGTCCAATCCATCAGTCATCCTCCCCACTAGAGAATAGGTTTGAAGATCATAAGGATTGTGTGAGTGAAGATTATGGATGCTGTATGGTTGCAGATCACGGAGTCTATATGACTGCAGATCATAAAGACTGTACAGTTGAAGATCTTAAAGACTGTAGGTCGGAAGGTCACAGAGATCATACACTCGGAGGTCATAAAAATCCTACACCCGGAAGTCACAGAGATTGTACACTTGAATATCATAGAGATTGTGCATTTGGTGCACTAAGATAATGCATTTGAAAGTCATAGAGATTATATATTTGAAGTTTATGGAAATTGTTCATTTGGAGGTCTCGAAGACCAGAGACCGTGATGGCAGTATTTACAGAATTCATGGCCATCGAACTCCACAATATTCTTGATGAAAAAGATTCTAATGACGAGAAGAATCGCGACTTCAATGCCGCCCCGTCACCAGGAGGTCCTGTTCAATTGTTCAGTTTGTCTCTCTGGTTTCCACCCAGTGATTACATCCCCTCTCTCATGTCACTTGACCAAACTTTACAAAAGAACTTCAGACTACTTTCTTAGACTCTTCATTAAATAGTGACAGCTCTGGACGTTACTCAATATTTCAAATTAAAACATTTTGGGTGCATTATTTTTCACGCCATCCAAATACTCCAATACATATGTATATACTCTCTTCAACTCCCTTCCATATCCACAATACCAACATCCATATTAAACATCTTGTTTTTATAAAACAGTGCAGACCTTGTCCACTTAGTGTCAAGTTAGAATAAAAGATTTTCACAAATACACTTTACCCACAAGAATGTCATATAAGAGGAGAATCACACTTGAGCATTTTACATGTCCTAAACACACTCATGACAATTATAACCTCTCAACTTTACACAGATAAGTTTGATAAGCACAGATTAGCACCAATTCACTGGCTCGTTTTTTCTCTTTTCCCCTTAAATCAGAGAAATGAAGAACATTCCTTTTGTTAAAGGAATATAATTATTACTTAACTATTTGTATTTGAAAAAGTATATTACTTGTGTAGACAAACTGTTAGTGTAGTGGAGAAGAATTCTACAAAAGTCTAGAGATCATGCAGAAAAGAATTCGGGAGTACTCCATCATGCTTTGGAAGTGGAGATGCGCGCCATGAAAGTCAATGTTTCAATCATAAGGGTTAGGAACTAATGTCTCGGCATAAAGATACTATTCTCTATCCTTAACCTTCGCTTACTTTGTTCCTGATGGACTCGAATAGCCATTCGGCAACGCTTACACATTCGACATTTTCGTGTTGCATGGGCCTGAGGTTGGCACATAAAACACCATGGGCTAATTTCTCCAAGCATATGCAAATTTCCTACCACATACTTTTGATAATACGCATGGCTTATACTATAGGAAACAGGGTTATGTACCCAAATTCTACATAGAAGTGTGTACATGTAAGAACCTTTTCCAGTCTGATGAACAGACTCCCTAAATTTATCTTTATCTGGTTTACTAACCAAATTACTAACAGTAAATATCTGAAATTGATTATATGAAATTAAATGTATTATGGGGAGCCCGGTATCTAAACGCGATTCAATTGTAGTAATTCTATTTCTTTCTTTTGTTTGTTTAATCAATCTTCAGTAACCATCAGGAGTGAAACCTGCTAATTACTGTATCTAAGTAATTGTACTGTGTATTTTTGTTGTTCTCTACTTTTTTGTTGCATTGCTAATGCCAACTTTTTCTGACTCAGTAATGACCTAGTTATAAGTCTTTTGCGTTAGCCCACTAATTTTGAATGGCGGGTATTTCAAAATAGAGGAACTAATAGTACTGTCGAAAGTCACATATAGTCCCTCTTGACCCTTGACCCTATAATTGGATAGCGTCCTGTGTCAATTCTTTTTCTACAATGTATTTCTTTGTCAAAGTGTGTTGCTGTCATGGGTCTATAATTACGGTGCTGATTGGGGGGATGAACAGAGTCAGACTCAAGGTGATTAGGAGAATGGTAGCTTGATTGTTAAATGGCCAAGGTTTCATTTAATAATGTTCAAGCTCAAAAGGGCCTGAGGATAGTTGTCATGAATGTACAAAGTCTTAATGATAAGGCCCTTAGCCTAAGTTATTTAGGCTTACAGTTAGATTACATTGGTGTGACCGAGACCTGGTTAAATAAACATGACCAAAATCACAATGTAGCCTTGCATAATATGACGCTATACAGGAAGGATAGGAATGTGGCCCGTAGGAAGAGTGGTGGTGTTGGGTGCTATGTTCATAACAGATATGTTGATTACACAATAGGTCTTGATAAATTAACCATGACTCATAAGGATATTGAATGCCTGGGGTTATTGACAAAATTCCCAAACCAGATGCAGCGCGTGATAATCACGGTATAACGCCCACCTGGTGGTAATGTTGGTAATTGTTATAAGAAATTACTTGAAATGACTAAACTACCTGAGTTAAAGAATAAGGAACTATGGATCATCAGCGATCTGAATCTAAATACTTCTATTCGTACCAGTGGTAAATATAAGAAAATGAAATCATTCTTGCGCAGGAGTAGGCTGCACTACCAACAAAGTCAACTTATTATCACCCAAGGGGCAAATCCACTCTAGATCACATATATTGTAATTCACCACATGTTGCTGCCTATGGACTGGTTAATCACAGGATTGCTGATCATTTCCCTCTATATGCTATCAAAAAACAGAAAAAGGTACAGAATATTAATAGATATAAAAAAATTGTTGGTAGGATGTACAAAGGTTACAGCAGTGAGGCTCTAACCAACCACCTAGATGGGCCTGAATTAGATATTGAGGTCCCTTCACCTAGTCCTTACAGTAAACTGATTGGTCTGTGTAACAACTTCCTTAACCGACATCATCCTGTCAAGTCAATAAGGGTTAAGGTTAACCCCCCGAAAGGTTACTCAGTGGCTATGGACCGTTTATCTAATCCCAAAAAGAAATATTTAAAAAAATTGAGAAAATATCATGGTCCTCCACCCAACCCAAATCTGTTATTGTTACGAAACTTAGATATCCGGATTAAAAACGAACTATCAAAGAATCGTAAGGCAGAAGTACTCTCGAATTTACACAAACATAGAAATGACCCCCGGCGCTTTTGGCAAGAAATATCCTAGATCTGGAAAGGTCCTAAAAAGGAGAATGTATTAAATCTGGAAACTAATGATGGCATCTCTATAGCTCGCTGTGCTACCGCCACATATGTGAATGAGTTCTATGTTGGTGTTGGTCCTACGTTAGCTGCAGCCATTCAGATGCCTAATGCCTATTCTTGTAACAGGCTGAGACAACTGATGGGAGCTGCTCGAGTCGATATTGATTATATATTGGAATTACGACCACCAACTATACAAAACTGTATTACCCTTATTAAGGGGATTAATACTGGCAAGTCATCCAGTATTAAGGATATTAGGGCTATCATACTGCATGACATCATGCTTTACAAACCGGTACTATTAAGGGATATTATACATCAGTCAATAATTGATGCGAGAGTAGATATAATCATGAAAAAAGCTAATGTGATCCCTTTGCCGAAAACTGGAAATCTACGAGACATCTCAAATTGGCGGCCTATTAGTCAGCTGAACTTAATATCCAAACTGATTGAGAAGGTAATTCATGCACAAATACTTGATCATCTTCTAAGATATAACATTATAAGTAAAAATCAGTATGGTTTTATGCCAGGAAGATCCACTTCCAATGCAATTTATCAATTGACTCATAGTCTTTTTGAAGGTTATAATGGGAGGGAGTGCTCGGCCGTAGTCTTCCTCGATCTGAGAAAGGCTTTTGATACGGTCGACCACTCACTCCTACTAATTGAGTTGAGTAATATCCGAATATCACCTAGGAGTATTGAATGGCTAAAGTCCTATTTGGTTGGCAGAACCCAATGTACAACTGCCAATGGTGTAACTTCCCAAGATCTTTCTATTACATGCGGAGTACCCCAAGGCTCGGTCTTGGGGCCACTATTATTTATCATTTACATCAATAAGGTTGTTTCTGTAATTGAGAAATGTAGTTTTTGTCTCTATGCTGATGATCTTGTAATTTATACCCATAGTAAAGATCCAAATGTTGTACTTGGTGATATTCAACATGATCTGAATAATGTTTATACCTGGTGCTGTATGTATAAACTTACTGTAAATGTAGATAAAACTCACCTATTATGGTGTGCACCAAGCCTGTTATATAATAGGATGCAGCTGAAGCATTGCTCAGTTAGTCTAGGTGGTGTATTTTTGAAAGTGGTCGACTCTTTCAATTATCTAGGGGTCCTTATAGATAAACAACTGAATTTTAAGGAACATTTGGATAAGGTGAAAAATATTTTTCAATCAAAAATGTACCAATTGAGACGGATCCTTCAGTATATTGACACTTACCTTGCTGTAAAATTGTATAAACAAATGGTGCTACCTGCTATTGAACATGCCAATTTTATACACGAATGTGGTCCTAACTCTGTGGTGAATAAACTGCAGACCATGCAGAATCATTGCCTGCGATTATGTTATCGAATTAGGGACCCTCGTGATATAACGGTACATGAATTACATGTAAGGTCGAGATGTAAGCTATTACAGGTAAGAAGGAATAAATGTCTCCTTGGCATTATGTTCGATGCCTCTAAGGACTCAGATAATGTATATGTTCCACCACGTGCACTCCGCGGCAATGTTAAAGTGCAACTAAATGTTAGCCGATCTACGTGCCTTGCATATGATATGAGTCCACTTGTCAGAGGCAAGGTGCTTTGGGATAAACTGGATGCTGATGTTCAGAAATTGGAATCCAAAAAGCAATTTATGTTGAAAATTAGTTAGTAATTGAGATTAGTATGTCATTGAATATAAGTATGTGTCTGTTGGGAGCCCACTCCGATATCAATGTATTTTATCATAAAGACTAATTGCTGGCATAACCTGGAATCACCTAGTAAGCGCCTATTGTATTCCCATATGCAATGCATTGTGAAATAATTTTTCCTTTGTGTATGGTTATAATTATTGTCATTTCCTGGCTGATCCTGAAAAGCTTCGTGTTGTATGATGTTATTTGGCCAATAAACTTGTAAAACTCAAACTCAAACTCAACTAGTATCATGAGGAACCAAGCATGCACAGAACCTTCACATTTTAAAAGGAGCAGCATGGAACATAGATGAAGTATTCATGCAAGAACATCTTTATATTAAACAATTTGGAAATATGTTAGTACTAATGAATTTTGGTATCTTCTGATTTTCCGTTGAAAGAAAGAACAAATGACACATAATGCTAATTTTAGTACAACATTGTTATTGTCATATTCTTCATTAGGAGAATATACATGATTAAATGGCAGTAAAGATGATTTATTCCAGCACATTATACAGAGATGTAGGGGTGGAGTTAACTGTTTGGTTGTACATTTTCTGGGATCCCACTGCAAATGAGGCTCAGTATGTATAGAAAATACATGTAGACAACTTAAATGTGTCCCCTAGTAGTGACAAATGAACCATGGTAAAGTATCCATAGTGACATGTATAGCATGTAGTTATAGAACAGGAAAGGTAAATTGATAATAAAGGTTGATGTTTTACCAGTAACAGATAAGGATTCCAGTATATAACAATCACCTTCAGCACATATAATATGTTCAGCTAGTATCAGTAGACACTTATTTTCATTAAGTCATGGTATATGGAGTCCCTTGACTCATTGCTTTGGTGTACAAATGACAAATTCAGCAGAAATCTAGCAGTCGGTTTGTATTCTAACCCATGATATTGAACTGTGTGTAGAAAAAAATGCCAAGCCTGGGAGACACCAGGACTTTTGACAGGTTAGAGCCAACATATAGATGGATCATTCCTGTGAAAACCAGCTTTCTTTGAATTTATCCAACGTTCGGGCCTTATTTTGCCTAATTTTACTGGACTATAACTTTAGCTGTCATCAAGCCTCACTTAAGAAGATAACAAGGGTAAAAAGTTGATATTACCATCTATTATCTGTGAGACTCTGGGTATTTCCATTTTACTTTTATTCAATTGCTATATTTTGGATTTTTAGCTCTCTTAGAGCCTGGTCGTTATTGATGACCAGAAAGATCCAGAATAGCTCCAATTCTAAAAAGCCAAACAGTTTTTTTCCGTCATGTCAAGAGAAGAAGATACAATCCCATGTGTTAAACCAAATGATCACTAGTACACAGTCAAAAGTTACTGTTGAATCAACCAGAGATCCTAGGAAAATTGAACAGTGACCCATCGTAATTGTATTGCAGTAAACCAGTGTAGTTTTACAAGAAGCCCCAGGTGGCAGTATGGGGGTACAAGGAATCTCTGAGAACGTAACTACATGCCATTTTTTACAGCGATCAAATCGGACCATTATTAAGGTTTTTACAACATAAAACAAAAAGCATTAACATATTATGATTTTTTTTCTCAAAACTTCATCAGTCCTAATGGATTTCATGATGAAAATAGAATGTACATCCTTGCTTTAGAATATTTCTTCATTCCCAGAAAATGCCCTTAGATACTCGTTATGTTTTGGTCCTAAGAGAATTGAACCGGGCCTGCAGAATTAGAAATCTGCAGGAACGAATGTCATGCATGGTGAAAAACATTTCACAAAGACTTGGTATCTACAGGCTGAACGATTAAAAGTCCCAACTCCTGAGTGAAATGTTGCCCGTTTGAGCACAGTGGTCTCAAATAATCGCAAGCTTGATAAGTAAATTGATAAGTGCAGGTTGTCAAATGACCACAGGGTGCAGCCTACTAGTGAGCGAAGAATAGATGAAAAGGGCAATAAATGAGCTATATTATTAACTACAGAGACATACTATATATCAATGGAAAGGGAATTGAATAGTAGAGAAGGTTAGATATATTGGAAGATTAATAAGTAAACAATCAAGTCATTTTCTAATTCATTTTTGTATTTGAAGAGATTAAATAAATGCTTAGATAGGCCTCCAAACTTGTCCATCCTCCCCACCCAGGTCATTCTACTACACATGAAGGTAGCCATGGTGAGTAGACACATTTAGGGAATAAGGGGCCTGAGATGACTCAATACAGTCTAGTGCATGACCATGGCCATGATCAAGTGCTTTATTCCTGTTATAACACAGAAAAAATCATATATCAGCCACGTAATAGCATAGGGACATTAATTATGAAGTCTAAAGGTGAGATGAAGTTAACCTCCTGTACTGGGAGTGGAATATCCATCTAGATAATGCACAGTCAATCAGCCAACCAGAATGCAGCATGGTGGATAATGCACCATGAATTTGTCCAGCTGTGTTATAACAGGGCCGAATTCATGCATCAATCTCTTGCTTCTGGTAATCGTTGGACATACACTTGTTGTATGTATGTGTCGGAAGTTGGAGTTTTCTTCCATCAGAAGTTGGGATTTTGTTGCATTAAAGTTGGGCTTTTTAACTCAGGAGTTTCCATTCTGTTAAGGGTTCTGTTCATATGATCAAAAATTAGGGATTATCTTGGACAGTGCATTATCAAAATTGTCACGATTTTGTTCATATTCATACCCCTCTGAGGGGTCTGGAAAATGTTCAGTGAGTGCATATGAAAACCCAACACCCGCTCCCCCAAATTAAATAAATGGCCACTTCCTTAGTCATTATGGGGCCCCCAAATCGTCATTACGAATACTTCAAGTGCGACATATATCCCATTGCCCCCCCCCCCCCTGCTATTTCAGGTTTGAAGTACTAATATGTATCACAGTGTTGGTGTGGGTGTGACCACGTTAGTTCTTCACAGTGACATGAAGTTGTCATTTGTGGTACCATCAAGTTGAGAACCTAAAGTTGTCAGCACTGACTTGTTTGAAACCTTGTCAGTTTCCCGGTCCCTGCACTTCCCTTATACATACACCATGCGTGTTACCAAAAGCTAGGGGAAAGGGGGATATTTTGTCAAAATCTGTATGTCCGTGGATTTGAGAAAAAGGGGGTGTTTTTTGTGGGGAGAATATGTGAAAATCAAAAAATGGGGGCTTATTGAACTCTCAAATAATTATGGTTGAAAAAATGTATCATCTTTTTCAGTTTTTGTTGAAATAGGGGTTATATTGGTGGCCCAAAAGTCAGTGTTTTGAGGAAAAGGGGGTAAATTTGTAAAGATGTTAGCATTTTCAAGGGAAAAGGCGCTTTTTTAGGGTAAAAAAGTCAGTGTTTTTCATGATAAGGGGGTATTTTTTCACCCCAAATACCCGTGGAATGGGGGTGTTTTTGAAAACCTGTAACGAGCATGGTGTCATTTTGTTCAGTAAGTGCAGGGACCGGGGTCAGTTTTCAGTGCAGTCCATGACATATGGCCATAAAATATTTAAAGCGTTGTATTCACATGTAATAAATAACAGTTTAGCCTATACCAGTAGTATGCCTATCCCCACCTGCCCCATGTTGTCAGAGTCTATCGACAAGTCTGTGCCTGTTATGAGCAGGGGAGGGCACTCGCATGCCATTTTTAGACCTAGGACTGAGACATTCCTGCCAGGCTGCTATAACACATCAAAATGCAGCATAGATCCCCAGATAACAGTTGATAGAGGCAATCTTAAATTTGTTTTATGGACATAACCACATGCATTCCAGTATATATCATTAACAAATTCTATGCTAGAGTCAAGGATTATGCTACTATAGTGGACGGTGAAAATTGCGTTTGGACTTTTCGGGATTTGAACCCAAGACCTTCTCATAATGAAGCTGATGCTGTACCACTGAGCTAGAATCCCGTGCCTCCCGTCACCAACCGACCAACCACACCTGGATTGGTACGATACACATTAGAAGGCATTGATTTCCCGGTGACTCGCCCCTAGGGGTCAGTCCACCGAGGACGGGGAATTACTGCTCCTACACTTCCAAATATTGATGGATCAATGCACATTTACCTGATCGTGCACCTTAACTTGTTTGTTTAGGAAAGAAATCAGGATCAAACTCATTTTTGAAACCCTGATATGGGAGTTGTGTTTGTTACTATACAGACTTACCTGGTTTGATTATCAACCAATGAATAACACCATCTATTCACTACAGTCCTCTGGGGGGGGGTATCCATCTGATAACTGCTATGAGTGATAACCGCTGGGAACAGGCTGGCGGCGCCCATTGGACAATCCGCTACCTTGGTATAGAAAGTATATGGAGTGGCCTCCCCAGGAGGTGTTTCTCAGTCATGGCCTGTGTGCTCTGTAGTTCTATGTAGATCAGTGTTATATATGCTGGATTGTCTTAGCCTCAGGTACCACACAGCAGGACACCTACACAGTGGGATACAAAGCCCGGCAAAGCCTGGGGAGTAAGCTACGTGAGTTAGCTACATGTATATATTAATGGACTGAAATGTTAGGTAGAGTATTACGTTTTACATTATTTATATTAGCAGAAATACTTTTGTCCAGTGCTTAAGTCTATTCTGTAAATTATGTATACATGTAGTTCCATAGATTTATTTAGATAATAGAAACATAGGCTGGAGTATTTCTCAATAATGCATATATAGATTTAGCCTCGATAAATTCCCTCTGATTTAGTAGCTGGACATAGAGGGGTAGGTGAGAGTCATTATTATAGCTAGGCATTATAAAGAATTCCCATGTGTTTCCAGTAACATGGCTCAAAGGCCTAGTGTCAGTAGGTCGGATTTTTTTTCTTTTTGATTTTTCTCTGGAAATGTATGAGCAGATCTGTCTGATTCTTTTATCTAATGATAATAATATGAAAAAGGTATGAGCAATGTGAAAAATGTGAAAAGAATGTCTGCATAATTAAGCTACAAAATGTATTATCTTTAAATCCAAAGAATACATTCATTTAAAATATGGAAAAGAAATATTATGAAAAAAAATACGAAAAAAAAATTATAAAAATTCTTTAAAGAATTCTCAAAATTAAAAACAAAGTTTAGGGCCGGCCCTGTTTTGCTAGAGTCGGTCGGGTGACTGGAATAAACATTTTCTTATGCCCTAATTAGAAAACTACACCATCTACATGTGATTATACACAGGTTAAGGTGTGCCTATACGGTTAGTTTGAGTTCCCAAGATGATAGGTCTTCTTATGAGAACCATGTAGATCTAAGGTGATGACGACCGAATCTATGTGCTTAAATGAAGATAGAAATCATGTTTCCAATACATTTATTGAGTTCAGTGTTCTTTTGTAGCCCATACTAGTCTAATACGCCTGAACTCATCCTGTCCAGCTCAGGAGGTTGGTGGATTTGAGGGTGGGGGGGGGGGGTTTAAAAAAATCAGACCCCTCGGGGGTGGGGACAGAAAGAAATATCACCCCTTTTTTATAGCAAAAATATACAACGAACACGTTACAAGTCTACAATAAAAGGGGGACCGAAAAATTCCAAAAGGAAGGGGCCCCACAATCCCAGCACCATGGCGTATCGTGTCAGGCTATTTTTATTTAATATGACTGTAATACCTAGATATATGGCGATATAAGCTATACATGTATAAACCCGCCCCCTGCAGGTGATTTCTGGCAGCATGTTGTTTTGTTGTTATTGGCACGTGTTTGGACCACAGGAGTGCAAAATAAAAGCATGATATATTGTTTTACTCACCCACACCGGGCTGACCTAAGATTTCTCAATAGAAGTTTGAAAATAAAAGATCGCTCCTGGAATTGATTTTATTTCAAGGATTACGGTTTTGGCAATATAATTCTCAATTATCAAAATTGCCTCTGAGTGTCAGGAAATGTTTTTGATGAAGTACATGTACTTTATAATCGTTAACTTCAACTTGCAAAGCGAGTTGAAGCTCAAGGGACAGCTATAAGCGGAAGATAAATCCATGACAGGATAGGCAAAGACAAAACATTCCCCACCATTCATTACACCTACAGTCCACTGGGCCTCTGTCACCAGATCTTATAAAGGATATGTATGACTCAATCTTGCGACAGAGGCCAAGTGGACCATGGGTTTACTAAGCAGGTTTATACCACGATTTCAGCACTTCCGGTGGGTTTATATGCAGTTTAGCCGTGCATTATTCTGCATATACCACCCTTGTGCATTTTTGAAATTTTTGGTATATACTTTTTCGGTGTCAAGTTGGACTTAGAATATTTTTGGAGACGCTGGCGGACATAGAAATTTAGCCTCGCCATTGTTTCAATGTGAAAAACCGTCCCAACTCGTATGAGGATTGAACCCCGGCCGCAGTGGTGGTAGGCGAAGGCCTTAGCCATAGCGCCACACTGAACGGTGATGAAACACAATGCGAAAATAAATAAATTCTAACCTGAGGTCCTAGTGGTACGTTTCCATTCAGTTTTCGTATTGATTCTAAGCTTGTCATGTTATAATATTAAAATCCCAAGAAGTATTCGATCCATAGACGAGGAATGCGTGCTAATTTTCTCCATTTTCTTCGATATAAATAAGAATCCATTGATTTTCCCAACGTACGCGAGTCGCGGCCCGGTTCGCTCTGTGCGAAGCCATTGTTTTTGTTCCTTGCCGGGAGAGGTACCGCTGTGTATACAGTCACTTTTCGTATGGAATCCAAGCTTGTCATGTTATAATATCGAAATCCCAAGAAGTTTTCGATCCATAGAAGAGGAATGCGTGCTAATTTTCTCCATTTTCTTCGATATAAATAAGAATCCATTGATTTTCCCAACGTACGCGAGTCGCGGTCCGGCCATTCCCACCCGCCTCCTTGTCCGGCGAAAGTGTGTCAGTGGCCCGGATGTAGATATAGGTCATCCGCTCGCTGTACGGGGAAGACAATGGCTTCGCGCAGAGCGGACACGGGCCGTGTCGCTTGCACTTCCAAAATGTCTTCGCCTGGCTATATTCTTTGGATTTCAGGTAAGAAATTGATACAAAATGGAGGAAATGGTGGTATAAACCTATTAGGTGATGCATATCGGGGCCCCACGGGCTGTATATGCTGTATATACCCTCGCCGCTCCGCGGCTCAGGTATATACAGCATATACAGCCCTAGGGCCCTGATATGCATCATCTATTAGCTTAATGACACAGAGAACACATTATAACGGATAATAAGTACATGTATTGACACCGTAGTGATGTGAGATAAGACGGCCATCTGAGATAGCTGCACAGCTTAGCCTTAAACCGTCAAGGGTCACATAGTACACGAAACCTCAAAAGACAGCATAAGGCCAAGAAAAATAAAAGATGTGTTACCAGTAACATAGCTCAAAGAGCTAGGGTCGGTAGGTTGGATTTTTTTTTTTATTTTTTTTTTTACATTTATATAGGGAATGTTAGGACACATATTAATGAATGTATCAAATTCTTTGATTTCATTGTAAAATAATGATGGGAAAATGACAACTGTGAGAGAGGGGAAGAACATGTACTGAAAAAAAATCTTTAAAATATGAAAAAATGAGACAAAATTCTTAAAAATCACAAAAAAAAAAAGGTTTTTGCCCCTGTTTTGCTAGGGTCGGTCGGGTTACTGGAAACAAACCTTTTTGTCTTTGGCCTAATGAATTGACAGGGTTGATACACTCCCTGAAAGTCAACATAATGCACCAATGAAGTTACTTACACACCAGCACTTCATTTGTGCATTATGACCATGCACCAATGGACCTGGTGCATCAATGCATTAGCGGCCCTTAAAGGGTTAAGTTAAAGGTGTGGTAATCAAGAGGTGACAAAGCTCTCTATGCTATAGACTGCCACATAGCGGTACATTGTATAGACAGCTTGAACTGTCACTCAGTTGTAGACTGATACATACAGGTACAGACGGGATTATATATCCCATGGAGTCCAGACTTGAAACTTCTATATCGACCTGTAAGTGAAACGTTTTTCCAGCTAAAGGGGAGCAATTTTTTTTTCTTTTTAAAATAAACTTTTAATTTCATCCGTGGTACAGGTCGTCCTCCCAGGCTTTGTTCTAAGGGATGCTGACGCACTTGATAATGCACTATGTCCATGGTCGTCATGATGCATGAATGCAGCCTTGGCGAGTTACTCGCCATGACCACCAATGCATCGTGCTGACCCTACGTAGTTGATGCACCATCCTGTATGGTTGGCATGATACACCACTGCAGTGCTGGCGAGTGGTCTCTCCAACTTTATTGGTGCATTATGATGACATATATGGGCAAGATGCATTAATGCATGCATTTGCGACCCTTTAAAAGGTCAACCTATGTTTCACAAACACTGGTCATAAACGATATAACAGGATGCGAGTTAATCGCAAATCAATCTTTATATTTTCCAGGTAACCTTGTAGGAAAATGGTTGATTGGTGGGTAGGGTAAGTTGAGCTTCTTAAAACAATTAATTTTATTCTGAATTTTCTCAAAATGATTTCATCTGGACACACTACTTCCAATACAGAATTCTTTCTACTAGATAAACACACCTTCTAATGGGATTAGCTCTATTCTGAATAAATAATACGTCTTAGACATGTTTTCTATTTGTCTTTTTATTTCTAAATATTTTATATTTGCTTCCTCCCAGGTTCAGTATAGCTATCAGTGCCTTTTGGCTGATTATCTTATTTCTGTCATGTCTGAGATACATGAAAAGACGGCAACAGATGCAGGCCCGTGTAACACATGTTAACACTGCAGGTCCTATCATAGTTGGGGGTAAGTTTGACTGAACCTTTATTACTTTACCATTCATTACACCCACTTTTCGTATTAAAGGTGCATTTTAACCTTCTCTCACACATGCGAGATTATAGGCCCATGAACACGACTCTTGGAAGGACTTATCTTACATTGATAGTTCACTAGGCCTCTGTCGCAGAAATTTATATGGGAAATGTATGCCTCAATCACGCGACAGAGGCCATGTGGACTATGGGTTTTATATAGCATGTCTGAAAACAGTGATTATAAATATAAATAACACTTCAACGTGATTCAGTAAGGGTGGGTGAGTAGTAGATGTTTCAACAGCTAAGATCATACTTAGGGCAATAAAACTACATTGCACAATTGCCCAGGTTAAATGTATCGGTGCCTGTGTATATATGTGCACCATACACACTAAGAAGAGAGGGAAAAGAAGAGACAGATATAGAGTCTTTTAAGTTGGCTAGGGAAGCCCTGTTTTGGTAAGATGATTTAATCCATTGTAAACCAGACATATCTAATGTTTATAAAGTATTGCAAGATATATATTCAAGAAGTCACACTTAAAATGCAGGATGATATGACATCATATTCTATCAACAAATATCACAAATCGCTAAATGATGTTTTACATTTATTTTTTTTCTTTTATCAATAACAGGTTATAAGCCCCCTGACCAACATGTTCAGCCGCCTTACCCGGGGCCTGCCCCTCCACCCCCGTCATACGCCGCATCTACCATGTACCCCCCACCCCCTCCCTACTCAGCAAGTAAGTACATTCCTACTTGGCAAAAGATTTTTTTTAACGTTTAAAATGTTTGTGCAGGTTCCTATGAGCCTCAGTGCTTTCATAGTAGATACACTGATAATCTTTAAGACCAAAAACTTAGTAGACTAACCTACTTAGTCATAATGATGAATACGTATGTCTAACTTTTTAGAGTTTGTTAGTCATCTCTGGCTAACCCAAGCTAGTCATTTCATTTCTAGGAACGTGAATATGAATTTGATTTCCCAAAGTGATAAGAAGAGCAGGGTTGATCTTTTATGTGTCAAACCATTGTGTTTGTCTATATCAAGCTTTCACAGCTCTGAAGAACCATATTATATGCCTCACATCAATTATATTAACAACCCATGACCTACATAAGGCTAAAAAAAGGTTTGTTTCCAGTTACCCGACCGACCCTAGCAAAACAGTAACAGGGACGATTTTTTTTTTGACAGGACCATAGTAACAATACCAATAGGGGTGCAAAAATGGCAGACCACTCTTTGGAAAGATTTCTATCCGCTGATTAGGGAGGAGTCATTTATTGTCAGGTAGGGGGGGGGGCTTGTTAGATATAGGGGGATCATTTTGAAAAAGACCCCCCTTGGTGGGAGGGGCACAACTCAATAAACCTTTATATTGGGGGGGGGGATCAAAACTAAATAATTATGGGCAATTTAAATATCCATCACGATGTGTCATGCCACACGTGTGTCTGATCTTTTATTTTATTTTTTTTTTTTTTGGGGGGGGGGGGGTTATTGTGCAAAAATCAGTACTTAGTAGGGGGGGCCGCGATCATTTTTGTCACAGTGGTGGCGTGGGGAGGGGGTCGGAAAAAAAGCCACCACCCATCCTGTTGATAAATAACAACCACTCCCTTATATATTGTCTGACTCTTGTGGTCACATATCCTGTCAGATTCACCTTGAAATTATGTTTCTTTTGATATATAACATGCCTATATTGGACAGGAGGAACACTCCTCTCTCACCCCCAACCCCCCTCCAAAAAAATCAATAAAAAAAAAAAAGAATCCGACCTACCGACCCTAGCTGTGTAGCTCATATAACTGGAAACACACCTTCTTTTTTTTGGCCTAAGTATAAGATTGTGACATCATTTACAGCAATCTGAATACCCGGTATACATTATAGATATTTTAGTTTCCATGTAATAGGTGTTTATGCCCCTTTAACTCACCTCCCACGAATATTTGCAATTTATTACACTCTTTTTTTGGTAAACATGATGCCAGTTTAAATTGCCCCTTCTCCTTTTATACACAGTAAGATGAAATTACCCTTATTTAAGCAAATAAAGATGGCTTTAAAAGTGTGCACTGAAAAGAAAATGCTTCTTCGACATTGTGCTGCCCCCTGGTGTGCTAAATTGGTAAATTTCCCTAGAAATATATGACTAGTCAATTAGCCATTTTTGAATATTGGTTAGTCACTTTGATCATTAAGCTAGTCAAATCAACTAATACCGAAATGACTAATCTGGGTTAGCCACCACTGACTAACTTTCTCAATCTAAAGATTATCAGTGTAGATGACGGTCTATAGATGTTAAAACAGAAGAAAACACAATTTTTCCAAAATGTCACTCAAAACCTTGTTGCACAAAGACGACAATAAAGTACATGTACACACATATTGTTTAATATCCTCGCTTAGAAGGAAACCCTAACTTTGACTGCTTGATGCGTTTTTATCTTAAAAATTCACTAAATTGATATCGTTTTCATGTTTTCAGATGCAGCCTATCCACCACCATCTGCACCTATAAGTTCAGTGTCTGGCATGCAGAATTCCTACTACAATACAGGGTATTCTACAGACTATGGACTACCTGGGGTACAGACAACTAACCCTGGAGGTATTCCACAGCCTTGGCATCAGTCAGGTTTCCATCCTAGCAATCATCAACCTCCCACTGGAGGGTATGTGAGTGGACAAATGCCAGGCTACACATAAAGATGTACCCTTAAAGAGGCGCTCGTTTATATTGCACGATCAGAGTCTAATTATGACAATTTAGTACTGTTCTGCAGTTTAAAAGATGATGATGAACAGCCTTTAATATGGCAGGGTTTAAATGTTACATGCCCGCACAGATGTGGATTCAAGGGTGGGACAAGAGACCCGGATACCCCATCCTTATCTTTGGAAAATTCAATATTTTTATTGGCTGGTACCAATAAAGCATTATTTTTGTAGATCTGTATACTATAGGTATCATAATGTAAAAAGCGTTATTGTATTTGATCATCCAACTTTATATGAACAATGATGAGCATCAACGATGCCTAACCCCGTAGAGTGATAAAATGATTCGACCCTGACAAGTAGCTCACCAGGGCTGCATCCATGCATCATAATGTCCAGTGGGCATGATGCCTTAAAGAGTTCATTGATGTGAAACACATCATCTGGCTCTTTAAACAATACTACTTATTCAAGTTGCATTTTTGCTTAGCATTTACCACCAGGAATTATCAAATTTGTTAATATAATGAGGCTGTCAAATATCTATTGCTAGCTATATATGTTTTAGAAGCACACATTTCTTTCATCATTATTAGGAATGATTATGCTCAGGCCCTTATATCTATTTTATATCTATTGCATATATTTCATAGTACATCTATATCTGTAAGATCTCTTACAACACATGGTTATGTAACCCATCAATGTTGTGATGCAAATCATTATTGTATTAACATACGCGTGTACCATCAATGTATTTCCGAAATGACAATGATTAAAAAGCGTGATCACTCACACTACACCAAAATTGGGTTCCTCATCTAACTGCCCCTTATGACTTTTCCTTACATGGATTATGAGTGTAGTTGTGATGTGTTTTTTTTTCGCTGTTCCTCATCAGAGATCACATCATAACTGTTGTGATCCACTTATAACTCATAAAAAAACAACTTACGAGGCATAGGTTTTGCAAGTCACAGGAGTTGAGGAACGGGTTTTGGGTCATAAGGAATCATGAGGAACGCTCTCCAGAACACATACGGGAAGAAAAGGACATTACCGGCCCGGATAACAAGGGAATAAACAATGGTTTGCTCAATATGACTCGCAGATATAACCTTATAATAAATAAAAGGTGTTTAATAGGCACACAATGAAGTGAGTTTATTATTAATAATTCTGCGATCTTATCAAGGTCATGAAGTACAAATAAACATTTCTAATCTCAAACGAGCGTTTAATTGAATCATTCCTGTATAGGTTATTAGCATTCTTAGATATTAGATTTCAAGGCCATTTGCAACAACAACAAAATTGACAGAAACCCGCTTTTATCTTCACATGGGCTGCACTCAGCAGATTATGTAAAGCTAGGGACTTGGTCAGTGTAATGGAAGGCATTTCTCAAGATGGTACGACAGGCTCCTTCAGATCGTAGTTACTTATGATCACCCACTCTAGTTTTAAGTGCCACTCTAGTTTTAAGTGCACTGAAAACATGGAAGATCCGAAACTAGTCAGCGGTGACCACTTTAGGTCGTCAAGTTGATAATACCTAAAACTACAACTTTAGGTAGTCAAAATGACGACTTTAGGTCATCATCCTGACGACCTGAGTCGTCAATATGACGACTCTGTACTGTCAGTATTGTCATCAGGATGACGACTTCAAGTCGTCATTTTGCCTAGCTGTAGTTTTAGGTATCGTCAACTTGAGGACCTAAAGTGGTCACTGCTGACTAGTTTCGGATCTTCCATGTTTTCAGTGTGTTTAAAATCATAGTGGCTGTGTTCAGTTACACCATCTTGAGAAATCCTGGTCTACTTTAGAACGAAAGCATCCTACCATAATCAATAAATGCCAGTACAGTGCTAACACCATGACCGTACTAGACCAACCAAGCTGCACCATTAGGTCCCCTCTGAACAGATTGTCACCCGCCTCTAGCATAGCCACACTGATCCCGGTTACCATAGCGTTACGGCCTCTATAGGATCAGTGCTTGAAGCTACAGGCATTTGATCTCAGGGATGTCAACACAAGAAAACTGCTGATTCACAGCCAACTGATGGCCGTCAGTCATGGCCGTCAGTCACTGACGGACGGTGCAGTATCATTAGCCCTTTAATTGTTTCTAGTTCTATTAGAGCTTAGAGTATGATTATTTGGTTCACTATTCATTCCTAATTTCCTTAATTCCACTATCACTGCACACCGGCGGCCAACTCTAGCTGCCAGCCAGTTGCCATCACTGCATGTGACATCATGACCTCATGACCTAATTGGAGTTGAAAACGAGGCTCCCTGAGATCAAGTGCCTGTAACGCTATGGGAAACGGGATCAGTGTGCATGGCTATGCTACAGGCATGTGATTTCTGTTCACAGGGCTGTCATTAGGGTTATGGAGGCATGCTAGCTTTCATTTTACGCCAAATCATGTTCTGTATGTATACATGCATCATTGGACAATTATCAATGTTAGTAAAGTAGACTGTGAAAGGATTTGTCTACAATTCCTATGTATTGTATACATGTACAAATGTGGGATTACAATCGTGGTTTAGCGACAAGTCGATATTTGCATAAAATTTGTGAAAACCTAGCATCATATTCAAAATAGAGCCCCCTGGACATGATCAGTTAAGACCACTCTGTTATTTCCTGCAACTACCCTAGGGTTTTGGTACTAAATATAGTGAACAAGTAATTAATGGATATGTCATGACGCGTGACTGATATCCAACAATACATGCAATGAGGGTGGCGAAGCCCCCTGAGTTGCATGTTATTGTTGGATATCAGTCACAAGTCATGACATATCCATTTACTACTTATTTCATTACATGATTAATCAATAGATAATCAATAGAATACCAATAAATTCAAAAAAAAAAGTCGTTCACCTCCCTGCCAGGACTGGGACTCGACATGCTACTAACTGCTCCATATCTTCTTTGAAGCCAAAAAAGTGGACCAGGCCAGGACGCGAACGCCTCCACCTGGGGTTAGTAGCATGACTCGCTAACCAATATACTATCGGTACACACACCTCGGCACCTGGCAGCTGCTGGCTTGGTTTGAACGCGTCCAGCAGTACCCTATATCCTCGTGTAAAGGCCTGGTCACTTTGCCACTTAGTAGGGAGGTTTATGTAGTAGGCAGTACTAATACAAGCCTGGGCTTATAAACGGGGAAATATGGTATGTAGCTATGGGACAGGCAGCTCTGACCACTGTGGTGTAATCCTAACTTAATTCTACTGCTACTATTCTCATCAGTCCCTGTGGCGCAATGCATAGGGAGTTGGATTTGGGATGAGTAGGGTATGGGTTCGACCCCTACCCTTGGCAATAGAATTCTCGTAGGTTTTAACATGTAACATATGACATGTAAAGTGTGCCTGTTATCCATGGGTAACCACAATGGGTGCCTTTTATCCTTGGATAACCGCACACCTAACAAAAGTCATGATGCGTGCATCATGCCAAGCAATATCGACAGGTATGTGCACAGGAATATCCAGGAAAAAGCACTCACAGAAATTGTGTAATAATATAGGCGATATTGTCCAGAAACAGGTACACAGAGCTAACATTGCCTTATGTAATAGGATTGTATGGAAACCCTGGCTGCAATGTTATGGTTTACCCAGCACCACAGGCGTCAACCAGACAGCATAAACCTTCTCAGTGTATAATGCATAATGCTTTAAGGGTCGCTGATGCATTACTGCATCATGGTCAATGGTCGTCATGCTTCGTAAATGCAGCCCTGTCGAGTAACTTGCCAGGGCTGCATTCATGCATCATACTAAGTCTGCTCCATGTGATGGACACTGTACCATGAAACATGTATGCAACAATATATATAGTGGGCATATTGCCATATGTATGCAAATATATGGCATGCATATTTATCTTTTATACTTTACTTATGGCAGTGAACATTGTGTGCTAGGTAGAATAAAAGGCAGGTAGGTGCTGGTGCATGTGTAACAGACGTTATTGATGTATGCATGCACACGTGCAAGATGGTGGCCTGTTAAAGCCTGTGCTGAGCACACAATGCCTGCACAAGGTGCCAAACCCACTGACTCACTGAGTCAAGGACTGAGACTTTCTGTAAAGACATGCATAACACAGCAGGAATGGTTAAGGGGCATTTGTAACCTAATCCACGATCAAAAACCTCTGTCAACGTTTATTTCTTTTACCAATAGGCTACACAGAGAGACTCAGGAGGGGCATAGAGGTAACGTAGATCACTCATCTCACTCTAATAAAGTTCATCGCGTCGTACATTGTGTAGGTATTGCATTGGCAATGTTCCCAGGAGGGGGATTTCTCAATATGGTACGACTAGACACAACCACTGCGACACATAGGTCACAAAACACATAGGGGGGCCATAAACGACGTCATGCCAAATTTGACCATTCCCCCGTCGTGTTTTTGCCAATTTTGAAATGCTTATTATATATGGAAAATTAATCCTGTCATGCCGGGCCTGACCCCCCTCCCCTCCTCCCCCTCCAGCATGACGTCATTTGTGAATGACTCCTAAGATATATCCAAAGTAAGCTTCATATTATCCAAAGTAAGCTTTATAATTATCAGTTTTTACTTCACTGTGTTAGAACAAAGTACAAGCTGATACATCTATCAAATTATGATAAAACTCTCGTATTGGCCCCTTGATGGGGGGGGGGGGGTCCCCATGTCCCATGTCTATTTTAAGAAATGACCATGTCCCTGTATCGATTTTAAGAAATTGACCATCTCTCATTTCACTAAGCCAAAAAATGCTCATGCCGCCATGTCGATTTTAAGGGTCTAGAGCCATTCTCATCTAAAACCATCTTATTTCTATGTTGCAGGATCCACATTAGAGGTTAATTGGTCTGTACCATATACCAGATACAATGGACACATCGGTTTCAGCCATACTACAGATTGTGTAAGTTAGCCAACAATTTGAATTTACACTCTACATATAAACACTCCTAGGTCACACATGGTCACACATGTGGAGAGCCTCCCCATAAGGGACAGTGGTGGTGGCTGATCCAGTGGGCTCTAAATTTGTGGGGGTAAAATAATCTTAGAATATTTAAAATTCACAAGGGTTTTGAAAAATAAGAATTGTTAAAAAATAAGAACAATAAGGGGATATATTTTACCTTGGAAAAATAGACAATTTGATAAAGAAATGTCTTTTATATATTGTAAATAGATAGACTGGTAACCCAGGGGTCAGTAGTAGGGAGACCCAATTGGACCCTTATCTTATCTCTTATCTGCGATATTCTCAAAACGCTTCACGTGTGACCATATACTGTAAAGAGTGTACTTTCGTCTTTTCAACCCAGAAACAAACCATACTATTAACAGAGCGTCAAAAATGAATGTTTGTTTTTTTTTCCGAGTGTACAAAAAAACTTTTTTTCGACATTTTCAACAAACATTTGCAGAACTTAAAAACATGAAAGTAATTCTTTCTTCACATAGAACAAAGGAAATAAAGCTGCGTTTTGCTGCCAAGTCAGTTGTCCTCCTGAGTGGGGCTGTAAGACTCATAGGGAGTACATTGGTAATGATGATTCCATTCCCTCTCTTGAATTACAGACTTTCTGTATTGGCTGTGAGCAGTATTCTTTTCATCTGTGTCATCAAAAAGCGCCGTTCTAACAGGGTACAGATGCGGGTAGCAATGGAAGCAACGAGTGCAGCACTTCAAGGTGGGTGAGACTAAAGACTGGTCTATTTTTAACGATGGGCGGTACCGTAATGGGTGGTAGATTTGGGAGAGCATAATGATTTCAATCTGAGAGGGGGGGGGGATGATAATTAAATCCACTCGTTTCGGTGAAAACAAATAACAAACAAACAAAAACGGCAATTGCTTGAGAACAAAATTACAGGCCTCTTGGAGGGGACATAGAAAAAAAAAACATCGGGGCAAATGCAAAAATGTCACTCCCCCAAGATCCCTAACCTGACCTAGTAAAACAAAATTGTGAGGTTAGGAATAAATAATAAACATTTTAACGATGTTAAAAAACAAGCGAACGTTGAGAAACTTTTTGAACACATTTTTTTTCCAAATGATTTCAAACCAAACCTTTCCAAAAAGTCCCCAATCGTCAAAAATGTTGCCTGTTCTGTGTTTTTTTTGTTTGCTTTTTTTTTTGCTAAGTGGGTACAGATCACTGCAACAAGGAAAACTTACTTTCAAGAAAGACCCTAGACGTTTATTTTATTTCTCGAATTTTGGAGATTTTTTTAAAGATGTTTTCCCAATTCTTCGAAAATTTCCTCCGTTTTTTTTCTAACTTTTTTTTATGAAGATCATCTGTAGATCTTCAGATAAATCATAAAGAAGTATATTCTTGTCATATTTCTTCACATTTCTCTTATGTTAATCACGTTGTTTCCGTAAAACCAAAGAATTTGGAGGCTTGTATAGGCTATTTTGAGCAGTCTAGCATGCATGCACCTACAGGCACTGCTAATTGAATACTCAGAAAAAATTATATCAAGGTGACATTATTTATCTTTTTAGATCCTGCTGTTGTTCAGCAACTTCAAATTCAAGCAAACGTTCTGGCAAACAGTAAGTATCATTAGCACATTTTCTATTTATCATATCATCCCTGTATTGAGGTTATGCATTCCCGGTTTTGCAGTGTATGACATCTAGCAGAGAGTCAAGAGCACAGATAATATCATTTTGAATTTCAGCGAATTCACATGGGTGGCGGTAAAGCCCACAGGGGAGCTCACGTTTGTGTTTCTTAGGTTAGGACGACATTGGTCGTCAAATGATCTGTAAAAATGTTTGATTTCAGGCTGAGATTATTTCTCTTTTTAGATCCTGCACTTGTTCAACAAGCTCTGCAAATGCACGCAAGCATCCTGGCAAAAAGTAAGTACTATGTCTCAGCACATTTCTGTTTATCAGTATACAAGTCATCCACGTATTGAGGTTCAAATTTACAGACCTTGGTAAAAGTGTGGAGATGAATCTGTCACCTGCCTCCAAAGAGCAACAAACTCACTCCTTCATCATTACTGGTTATGCTAGAAAGTATGTCTCCGTTTTTCCATTAAACAGCCCAATTTGCATAAAAAGGTTTTTAATGTTAAAAAACGTTTTCATTGGGTTCCTAAGTTTGCCAAATATGTTATTAAAAAATGTAAAAAAAATAAATCAAAACATGTACACAAAAAAGACGTTTTTAACGTTTTCTAAAACGTTTTTATTATTAGGTTGAAAAAGAAATACACGCTTTTTTAACATAAAAGAAATGAAACCAACAAACGTTTTTATTTGGTTGAAATAAACGGTGAAAAAAGAAACTTTTTCATTTGGTTGAAAATTGGTTGAAAAACTGTTTTTTAAACGTAATAAAATTGTTTTCTTTCCTAACGCTTTTCACGTTTGCAAACGTGAAAATAAGTTTTGTGCCAAGTGGGAGAAAACTAGGAAAACTAGAACTTTAAAGTTCACTCAAAATAAGAATGAAAAAGAGTGACAAAAGGGGGGTTTATTCTTTCTTTTTTTTTGACATACGCAATTGGTAAGGGTATGAAAGGCAGTGATATGTGTAAAACATCTTGATCCAAAGTTATGATATAAACTACCAATATTGAATAAAGCAAACATTGAAAGAGTAACATTCCAAAGACAATACATGTATTGTGGGCTTTAATTTGATACCAAACATGACTACATTGATCCACTTGTCAGAAATTTCTCTAAAGAAATAATAGATGAGGCTATTTTTTCTTGGCAAGGTTGGTTGTGAGAAACAACTTTCTTTCCAGAGGCCCTTGTTGTATATAAGTGCTTTTTTTTCAGATCCTGCCCTTGCTCAACAACTTCAGCAACAACTTCAACAAATGAGTATGTATTATGTATTATTGCTCTTTTTACAGTTTCATATTGCTGGTTTGTGCATGTGGATCTCTAAAATTGTGATTTCTAACTACCTAAGTTAGGTTTATGTGAAAATCACATTTCATTTCTTTTGTGTCTATTCAAAATAACAGATTGTATCAGTTGTCTAAAGTCTTCTTCGTCTTTAGAAGGCAAAAAATGCCTCGAATTCTCCTAAATTATTAGGCCCTATACCCCTATCCCTATATACTCAAAGCCTATGACCCCCTCCCCCCACCCTGTATGCATTCCTTTACATACCTTCAGAATAGAGAGGATAATGATATGATTAAACATGGGCTGACATTTCAATATGAAAAAGACCTGTGAATCCTGGTCTGTACCTATTCTTGAGTTGGAGTTAGCGGAAGTAAGAATGAATAAACGCTGCTTTTTCCATTCAGATCCTGCTGCTTCCCAACAATACCAACAATTCAATACAGCAAATGCTGTCCCGGCAGGTTTGTATGCCTTTGTCGATTGGAAGTATGTTTTATCCCATTGTGGACGCTCGAGCCTCTCACTACAAACTTTCTAGTGACATTGCCTTTACATTTGTTTTTTTTCTACAACCCCATCCCATCTCCTTCAGATTCATGTGTGTTGTGAGTTTTAAATTCTCAATAAATAGGTTTCAATGGCACCTTATAACTTTATTCCTCCTGCCACATGCTCTAATTGATGCATACCTAACAGAATAAAATTGAAAATGCATGTAATTCCTAAACTTATTCTTTAGAAATGTTGATACTGGTATATTGATACATTAAAATCTGTGATTAAACAGCATTAGCATACAGACAATTATAGGGTGTTCAAAAAGGCAGGGTTGGGGTTAGGACTCTGAGACCTTTTCTCTGTCTTCAAGAGGGTGCTGGTTTCAATCTGGACATGTTAATAAATTGGCGAAGTCCACTACGCCATAGTTTTCCAGTTAAAACCGTATAGGGTTCAACGGGGAATCGATCCCTGGCCGCTGTGGCAGGAGGCAAGCTCGCTGTCCACTATACCAAGCCAACCGGTGACAAAGCAATGTACATCAAGGATTTAAAAAAGTTGTCCAACATACCTGATGTTTACACACCTCATTAGCATAGAATCCAATGGAGCCTGGTGGAGTTATTAACAGGGAAACATCCTTAGATATCCTAGATGAACATGCCATGCCTAATTTCGCCATTTTGTTCGAAATAAATAAGAATCCATTGATTTTCCATAGCGATACGGGTCGGGACCCACCCCGTCTGGCCATTCCTTGTTCGATGCGTATGTGACTTAGTTCTTCAGCCGAAAGTATGTCAGGTACATCCTGGCACCTATCCGCTTTGCTAAACAAGATGGAATGGCCGTGTGCGTTGGATCGCTATGGAAAATCAATGGATTCTTATAAGAAGATGAATACAAAATGTATGCAAACCCCAACTAGAGATCGTATATTTGTTGGTGTTAGAAGTACAGGACTTGACATGCTTGGATTCTACCCGAAAAGTCTTTGGAAAGACGAGGATATGACGGGTGGAGTAAAAACAATGGCTACGGTGGCAAACCATGCAGATCGTATGCACTTACAAAATGTCCTCTCCTAGATTAATTCTGGTAAGGTAAGAAATTAATACAAAATGGAGACAAATGTTAGATAAACGCATTAATGTATGTTATGGGAGAACACTCATGCACTGACGGAAAAAAGAGCATCGGCCTGAGTTTCACCTAGTCTCTGGTGCTGCCTGAGTATCATGAGAGCCTCTGCTAGAGGCTCTCCCCTGACATGCCATACTCATGCTGAGCCTGCTTCAATGCCACACATTGGGAAAAAGAATCAGCATGAGTATGGCACAAGGCTCAGGCATGGTGCCATACTCAGTCTGAATCTAACTGAATACTCCAGCAAAGCAGGGGTCTAACCCCTACACTGATGTCTAAGATTATTTCATATCCTAGCACCAACGACACCTGTGCCTCATTAGCTCAGTTGATATGGCACTGAACTCTGCATCTGAAGGTTTTAGGTTCAAGCCCCATTGAGAATTTTTGTAAAGTCAATCTCGGTCAGTCAATCTTATTGCTACAATGTGAGCATGAATATGCATTCATAATGGGTTTGTGAGAAAATTGTTCCCTATTAAGCCCCCCCCCCACACCCGTTCTTGCACATACTCAATATCCTTTCTATTATCATCTAGTCCTTGTAACCATGATATCTAAGAATATAATCTTATCTATATAGGAATATAATAGGAATTTATCACTAAAACATTTAGAGTATGATCATATCTTTGCAGTAAATGTAAAAGTGACACATGGTCCGAGGCATATTTCTAATGTTTTGGGGCTTGGAAAAAAGTAGAATACCAGCTTTCAACACACAGAGGGAGCAGATCATATGAGATTTCAAGTGGAGATCTTTCAGCACAGGCAAGATGGTGTAGTGGTAACATGTTTACCTTCACATGAGAAGGTCCTCAGTTCCATTCCAGCCCAGGGATGCTCTTCAAAAGTTGCAAGTTTTCAGCCCGAAATTTTTTGTTATGCAAACAATTTATTTTCTTGCTATTTTCTGACTTTGCAGATGTTGAAGATTCTGTCAGTTTTAAAGCAAGCATCTATCTCAATTAGTTACAAAGTTAGGTCTTAGAAAAATACACTGCAATAGATGAGATGTTTTCTATTAAACTGAAAATTGAGACTTGAACCTGAGACCCCTCACATGCAAAGCTAGAATCCTACCGCTGTGCCACCTCAACAACTAGTGAGCCAAGTTGCAATAGGCATATAAGTAGGACTGTGCCATACTTACTGAGGACATTGTGGACATTTGTCCTTACTATGGGAATTTTTCCTTACTATGGTCACTCCAGTCTGTGTTTCCTATTAGTCTACTGGGCCTCATATGACCAATGACATCTTACTGTAGTAGGTCTGTGGTTGAAATATCATATTGATAGTGCCACTTTCAACACCTGCCCCGCTAGCACAGATAGGAGCACAAAGGAGTCACAATAATGAGGTACCCGGTTCAAATCCCACCAAGGAGCAATAAGGACACTGAAACCAGAAATGCACAAACTATTCATCGATTAATTAGACTGCCTTAGGAAGTTGAATGTTCGACCATCTGAAATCCTTGTGTGTATGAAATAATGGGCTTTTGTCATACGGTGACCTTAATTTCTATATTTCTTTATAGTGTTTAACAAACCACTTATGTATTGGGCTTAATACACCCTACAGCTTAGTAGTTCAATAAGGGCTACAAATGCAGGGCTACATAACCATTACAATTTAGACTGTCTGTAAGCCCTACACTGCAGTTCTGATTAGTAACTCATTAAGTGGGGTTGTGCCCACTGGGTGGTGTTCCTGGACTCACTCTGAAGGTAGAATCCAGCAAAGTGTGATCCTATGTATTGGGATACTCTGGCAGTGCATTACACCATTGGTAAGAAAGACTCCTGCAATGTTGGAGCCTGTTCAGGTAGGATCCAGCATTGCCTGACCCTCTTCATAGAGATACTTAGGCAATGTCCTATTCTCTTCTATTATGTTACTCCAGTTGACCCTGAGCCTGTCTCTAAAGAGACTCCTGCACTGTTAGAGTAGGGCAGTAGAAAGGGTACATCTAGGCCATAAACAATCTAGAGTAGAGTGTCAGGTATTGCTGGAGTATGCCTACACCCTAGGCTCACCCTGAGTATCAAAATATACTCATTTTGGCGACATTTGCCTGAGGCTAACATGAGGCTCATGGTGAGTATCAATATTTTCTCTGTGTGGATCCACTCGTGCTCTCCAATAACATACATTAAATGCTACAGATATGACACCAAGTACACCAGAGTATCGTTATTCAATAGAAAACCTTCTAATGAAATCAAGAAAATAGGGTGGTCTTTTATCTATAGAACAGTACTCAACGTATTTCCCACAAAATCAGGCAATTGCGTAAAACTAGGTACTACCTGAATAAAGAGGACTCTGTTTGTATATACAAACAAGCAGTTTTACCGATCAAGGAATATAGTGACTTCATTTATGAATCAGGGCCAGCAACCCTTGTCAATCACCTACAAGTCCAACAAAACAATGGTCTTCGCATATGTCTAAGAAAAAAGGTCGGAGAGATGTCGACTAATCAATTGCATGTAAAGTGCAAAATACAGCGTCTGGAACAAAGGAGGAAAAACATTTGCTATGTATGATGTATACTGTAATCCCCCGCGTATAAGGCGCGTCTTATACGTGAATCAAAAGCCTACTGCACCTTATACAGCTTTCCGAAAGAGGGGGTGCGTCTTATAGGCGGGGTACTTTTACTAAAGAAAAGTACTAAACCCTCAAAATTCAAGCCCCAGGTGCCCCTTATAGTATTCCCCTGAACTCAGGGTGTGCCTTATACTTGAGGTGCGCCTTATACGCGGGAGATTACGGTAGACAATCAAAGGAACCTGATAATGTAGTACCAGGAAACAACCGCACAAGAACTGACTTAAAAAAGAAAATGAAGGCGGAAAAACCGAAAAGAGCTAAATACAAGAAAGGTCCGTTATACAGAGGGATGCAACTCTGGGATGACTTACCACACTCTGCACATCATCTTAAAAGTCTCCACCTTTTTAAGAATAGACTGGAAGGAATAATCAAATGAACAGAAAGTAACCGATCATTGTATTCACCCTACTATTTAGTCAAACCACTCTTCATCTCTAGTATTATCTAATCATACATTCAACATTCGTTGAGCACATCTTACTATGGGCTGGGTGGCCTTTAAATGGACATTTTATTATCATCTATTTAATATCCGAAAACTGACTACAATTGACATATGGACCAAGAATAATTAGTTTGTACTTTTGATGTGTTGTGTATTGTGTAAATATTTCATGACTGTTACGGCAGAGCGTGTTGGGTTTCTACATGAGTTTAGTTCAATAAACACCGTTAAAAAAACAACTCTTCAACATCAAGGCTCAAATGAGCTCAAATGTGCCTTGATTATAGCGTTACATGTAAGAGCTTACTGCGCAAGGTATTAAGATGTCTATTCTTATTGATTCTTGGCTTCCTGTGTTTGCATGCGTTATGCCATATGTTTTCCATGTTCTTACCACAAAATCAAAGAATAAAATAGATCTATCCATACATTTCTATACAAAATTAATTTTAAAAAACCTTAAAAAAACACCATCCTACCTACCGACCCTAGGTCTATGAGTCATTATGAGGGTGATTATGAATACTGACCTACTTAAGATGATCCACTAATTTTGTATGATTTCACTTTAAATTTTTAGATCCGGCATGTCCCCCTCCGCCTGCATATGATACAGTCTATCCGGGCACAGCCACTAACTACAGTACCACTTACTCAAACCTGCAGATGACTAACCCCAACAGTACCCTTGGTACAACGTCTGCCTTCAGCTACAACTAGGCTGGATATTCAACCAAAAATATTTTTTCTTCTTCTTTTTTTTTTTTAAAAAAATGATAATGATAAGATAGATAGTCTTACGTGGTTGACTAAACGCATAGATTTAAGAAAACCAATAATCCTAAAAATCGACTTTTCGTCCTTCATGTAAGTTCACGAGTTCGGTGAGTTCAAGATTGTAAAAAAGAGATGGCTGTGTGAATTCATCAGTTTCAAGTAATAGTGTCAGTGGCTTTTTTTCAATAGACATTATCAAGTTCAAACATTTAAGGGCAGATGGTACGTATTAAGCCCATGCGTTGCTTTACTTTTGGTAAATAAAATTCAAACTAATAACTCTGAAGCTTTCTTCTTTACCAGTGTGCCTTCTTAGAGCATTGTTTTCCATTTACCATATCAATATGCAAAATCTGTTGGATCAATCTTGAATAATGGCTAATGACACCAGATACTGCTATTGAACGACATATCCAAAGGCTCATTTGTATTTGATCTGACCGAGGCTAAGCTGAGATGAACAAAAGTCAGGCCTATTTGAGGGAACCTTTTTTATTGTTATTATTTATCTCATGGTTATTTTGGTCAGATGTTCAAAATGTCTGTTAGTTGGCAGGAAAAGAATTATTCAATCGCATCATCCTCGTAAAATCAAACAGTAAACCACGTAATTGTAAAGCAGGGGACCAGTTTATTTTCCACAAGAAGCCCCAGGTGGCATTGCAGTGGTACATAAATGTACAAGGAAACTGTGTGAAAATAACGATGGGTCTCTGGCAACATTGGGACAAGGATCACATCATTAGTTTAACAACAGTTGTTTACAGTGTGTTCTACAGGCATTTCTCCTTTTAGCTCTCCACTGAAGAAGACTGTATCACAGAACCTGGTTTCATTGTGGATGGGTTCACATCAGCCTGCCCACGGACCACTTGCACCATCTATAAAGAGACAAAAGATACAATATGATTTAATTCAAAATATATCTTATCAGATTCCTAAAATTTCATTTTCATTGATGCTCTAAAGAAGTAAAATGTTACTGTAATGATAAATACAATATTGCATGAGAACAAAATGTATCCTATATTAGCATATATCCTTCCCAGTTGGCTTTAAAACGTGTTTTCCTAGATAAAAAACCCAACTATTAAAACGTGTTTTCTAAGATAAAAACCTAACTATTAAAAAAACTACAAACATTGTTATTTCTAGGGTAAAAGGAAATATAATGTATTCTAGGGCAAAAAGGAAATATAATGTTGACGTTAAAACGTATTTTACAAACAAACATTTTATAAACATTTCTGAAAAGATTCTTTCAAAAAAGAAAATGCCGTGTTCACAGGTCCTTTTCAACCAAACCCTTTTTCATGCAATGGGCTAGGTGCAGAATGTACATATATTAGGCCTAGAAGAAAAGATGTTGTTTTCAAGTAATGGAGTCGAAAGAAATTAGGGTAGGTAGGTTGGGAAAGCCCTTTCTGGAAAATATTTTTAATGCTGGTTTTTTTAAGGCTGGCTGTAAATGTCTGCATCTATGCAACACAAATTTGATGTGCAGGATCGTACAGAAATTTCTATGTCTTGATAAGTGCCAACAAATTAGTATAGGGCAAAAAAAAATATTGTGTGTTTCCAGTTACATGGCTAAAAGGTCTAGGGTCGGTAGGTCTTTTTTTTCCTTCTTTTGTTTTAATTTTTTTTTTGATTTTGTATAGAAATGTGTGGGCAGACATGTTTGATTCTATGATTGTACGATAGAAATATGAAAAAAACACAAGACATGTGAAGCATATGTAACAGATATGAATGACTTAGGAACTGTATACCAACAGATGAGGGTCTAGATGAGCTTCACGGGAAATTGATGAAAAACTAGGAAAATTACAGGAAAAAATGACTAAAAATTCCAAACAAATGTCAAAAATCCACAAAATAAAAAAAAGAATTTCCAGGGTCAGCCCTGTTTTGCTAGGGTCGGTCGGGTAACTGGAAACAAACCTTTTTTTAGGTCTAGGTCGCATTACCTGAACACTACACCTCTTTTGGGCCTAACTTAAACCTTTACCTTGGGTAAAAAGATGGTGCACTGAGTGCAGAAGGTGCCCAGGATCATGAAGCTGGCATTCAGAGTGTAAATAAGGTGGATCTCATGGGCCAATACAAAATCCAGGCCAACACCAAGAGCACTCAGGATGAGCACATTGTAAATACAACTCCCAATCAGTTTGGAGTCATTCAGTCCCTCCACTGTAACCTTCAGAGTTAAAATGAAATATTTAGTTGTACAGAAATGAACAATGTCATTAAGGTATTTTTGGGATGACAAAGGGGTAATTAAGATACCTTAATGGCCGATTAAGCGCCGGGGTCTCTAATTATCACTGGCGGTCCAGGGGACATATTATATTGAAAATAATTTTCAGCACTAAAAACGGAATTCAAATAAGTGCCTGTCTTGAATAAGGTCCAGGGGTACAGAGGTACCCGGTAATGAAATTAATAGCACTGAGTGCCACTATAGTAGATATATGCTTATGGATAGAAAGAGCCAACAGTTTAGCCAGAAAATGATATCAACTATATGTGAACAGACGTGCAAAAGGGACAGCCCGTACACCTTTCATGGACTATCCTTCTGCTTGTTGATATATAATTTAACTCTAGCTCAATAGTCAGCAGTCCAGTGGCATGATTAAAGACATTATTTTTCTAATTTGCAAATGATTATTGACAGAAGATAGTCAATAAGTGGGCTCTGTTAATCCCAATAAAGCTTTAGGTAACCTAGGCCAGCTGCTGTAAACAATTAAAATCCAATTCATTTCAGCTACCTTATTGGTCTCCCAGGCAAGGAAGGCTCCAAACGCCAGCATGGCTCCCTGAATAACATAGATCAGTCCCAAGAAGACAGAGCTGTAGTCAGACACACAGACAGACACCCTGTACAGGAACACCACGTCCTCTGTGCTATCCAGTACCTGCAAAAAGTTAGGAAGTGGTCATTTATAAACAAGGGGGTGGGGTATGGGAATTTAGCGCATGCAGCAAAAATGTTTCCATTCCCCTCACCCCTTGGAGGGGTCTGTCTGCTTCTTTTATTCCTTAGTAGCGCTCGGACTTTTTCACACAATTAAAACTATATACAATGTATCTGCATTTGTCCACTCGACCACAGTAATTCTCGTGTCACATCAATATCAAAATCTGTATAGCAGGGAAAACACATTTCTATGGCAGTTTAAGGGTGAAGGTCTTATTCAAAGTGTAGGGGTATGGTATTTGTATTGTAATATTACACTTGTAACGTTCATGTACCCGTGGGGCTCAGACCCAGGTGTGATGGGAGAGTCCGGATGGCAGGTGGCAGCATCTGCCTCCGAGTTCGTATCCGTTACACCAGGGGGCCTTCCACTCATCCGTCATACGTAAAGGGCAGTTCCTACCGTAGTTCTTCAGTAGTGGTCCTACCACTGCTCAGCACCCTTCTACTGTTACCTATGGGTAACCGAATGCCATCCGGTATGTAGTCTCTATAGGCTGTGATCGTATGTAACTAAGGTCAGAATAAAACACTTGGTTGCCTTGAAACTTCTTCTCTTTTCGTTATGATTTGACATCTAACCAAAAGGACGAACCACTACACTGGTGCTGTGACCAGTAGTTCCAAGGGTATGCGCAGTCAGCAATGACTGAGCCAAGCCCAGTAAAAGGAAATGGTCCAAACCCGGACCTAAACTCCCTGATTGAAGATGGTGAAATAAGATCACCAGCTGGAGAATGGAGAAATCCACAGGAACACTACCCGGATGGGGTAGCTGATTTTGAAAATGTAAGAAGAAACTTACATGACGACCTGGAAGAATTTGGAGATTCCTTATTTATGCCAGGTGGTACAACGAAGCCTGCACCAATGTATAGGAGCACTGCTCAATTTGGTAAACTACCATTTGAGGTTCCTAAGCCAAGTCCAGGCGGATTAAACACCAAAAGTGTGGTTTCGAGAAAAGTAAGATGGAAGAGCTTGAAGATATGCAAGCAGAATAAAAAAAAGATCCAAGAAGATCTAATTGTATTAAAATTGTGACATTGTACTGGGAGAAGGGGTCTTAGAACCCCCTGCACTAAGCCCCATTTTTGCAGATCATGTCACAAATGGTACTCGAAATTGTATCCTGTCAGAAAACAAAAAATTAATGGCAGAACGACTACAAGAGGACCATGAACTTAGCCGTCAACAAAAAGAATTAATGGCTAAGATTGAAAAAGAAAAAATGGATTTTCAACTCCAGCACGAACAATATCGTGATTCATTATACAAGGTGGATTTAGAATATAAATCCTCTCATATGGAGTTGGATAAAACCAGAGAAGAATTAGATTCAACTCAATCTGCTTATAGCAAATACCAGGAAGAGCTACAAAAAATTGAATTAGCCTTCGAAGATGCTAGAGCCATGTATCACGAACAAAGCCGAGGAAATGGGAATCTCAGGGCTAAATGGATATGTGAATCTACCAATTGGACTAGCAGACAGTCCAAAATGTTGAATGATTATTCTGAACTGGAAACAAAAGCAATCCAGATGTCAAAGTATCTTGAGGATACAGGCCGTGTTATAGGCACTCTGGAACCTAATTTTACTGTTTCAGGGGTTGTCCTAAATATAGCTGGAAACCGTGATGACTCTGATAGGAGGAGGGACGAGGTAAAGAAATCTTTAGAACCTAAGGAGACTATGCCTCATACCACGAAAGTAAAAAGTCATGAGGTCAAATTTACAGACAACACCGCAAACCATATAGGTTTGGGGACCAGAAACACGGGTCAACCCGGTACATACGGAGGTTCTAGAGATGCTTCTTCAAATGGATCTCAACAGACTCATTTAGTAGGAAACATGTACTATAATGGCGGATGGCCACAAGAGGCACCTTTGGGAGGACCTAATGGCCATTTTTCCCAATACGGATGGGACAAACTCACAAACCGGTTGCTCCCAGGCATCTGGGGGGCCATCCGGGTCCCCTACAGGACATGGATTGTCAGGAGGTACTGGTTCTCATAATGTAAATCAGTCCTCAGTACCAGGAGGAAACACTGGATATACTAGTGGATCCTCTGGACCTAGAGGGAGCTACCCGCCCCCTTTGGCAATGCGGGATCGGGTTCTCCTGCAGGCACCTCACCCCGTCATTCGGACCAGGAGGAGGTGGTTCTGGAGGAAATGGTTACACATCAGTAAATTCTCCAAGGAAAAGGAGACTCAGTCGACAAGTATCTCTTTCTCCAGGGTTGCAAGCTTTGCATGATTCAAATGCAGCGATTGCTAACCTAGGTGTTGATTATTACAATCAGGGTCTTGACGATACGGAAATCATGGAATGAAGTAAGGGACTTATCCTTACTGGATCCCAGAATCCGGCTCATCGCATGGTTAAGATACCCACTGCATTTAATGCAAGGAATCCCTGGAGGGAGGAGTATCAAGGCTGCACAGATGTGTTTAACTGCAACTGATGGGGAAAAGAGGAAGCTCTACCCTATCTAGTATGCTGGTTAAAAGAAGGTGACGTTAAAGGAGCCATAGAACAATGGAGGGATTCCAAAATTCGAGGGATCTCTGCCCATGAAAAATATGATGAGCTAATTGAAATTGCCTCATATTCATATGGGAATATTGTGGGAGAAGACCCTTGGTTGACGTTCACCAAAAGAGCTTAGAAACCCAAGGAGTCTGCCAAATTTTTCGGCCTAGAATGTTAGCGGTTGCTACATAAGGCCAGACCTCAGTGGAAGATGGACGATGAGCACTTCCTTGGTGAAATGTTTAGACAATTCATTGACGGATTGCGTAATCAGGAACATAGGACTGTAGCATGCAATGCTTGGAAGAATGATGCTTCCTTAACAGACTTGTTCCAAGCTCTGGATCACTATGTTGGGAAAGCCGGATATTTGCCAGAAAGGTACCCCAATGGATGTCAGCAATGATAGTTCCTGAAGGGATACCCGACGATGACTTATCAGAATCAGGTAGCACTGAAGACAATGAGAACATTGGGGCCATAGGCCAAGGCAACCCCCGGTACAACCGGAACTGGGGAAAGAAACAGGACGATGTCAAGGAGCAAGTGATTATCACAAAAACTCCTGAGACAAAGCCAGATACCAATACTCCCAATACCGGTCCATCTTTAACAGAGGACCTGGTTACTACCTTGGAACAGAAGATTTCTGAAAATCTACGAAGGCCTAGGCCAGACAGAAACATTGTCAAATGCTTCAGATGTCAGGAAATGGCTCATTATGAAGCAGACTGCGAGGCAGAAAGACCGGTGCATAGAAATTCATGATACCAGAATACTCCGGGTAGTGGAGACTCAGTTAAGAAGGAAAACTGAGCAGGGGTGTCCATGGCGGCAACCGGATAACCCCCAGAGTGAGTGATTGCCATGACTGCCAGCTTATCACTACTTGTGGTATAAGTGAGAATCCTTTAGCAATTTTGCCCAGCAGTGAAGTTAAGGAACCTGATCAGTTCCTTACTCATGAGGCTGGGAGACTGTCAGAACATAGTGGGGAAACCCGATATCAGTCAAGAGGGAGTAGCCAATGGGTTGGCCAGGGTGGGGTGTGCCCAGCTTCCCCCAGGTCATCCTTGTCTCGAGTATTTGAAGGGATGTGGATTTGACCTTGGTGCTAAGATGGAACTTGCTAAGTACGCAAGTTGTCCTATCTACTTGAAAGGTAGGCAGTGGTACGCAGGTGTATCTGTGAGTGGTAGATCTGCTGAGTTCTTGGACGATACGGGTGCTAGCCACTCCTGTATTACAAAGAGGCTCTATGATCTTTTGCCTACGGGTCATGAAACTTTCACAATAGAAGGAAATGCTTGTACGGCAGATGCAAACATTTGGTAGAACATGTTTGAGGTTCAGTCTACAGGAGGATAAGGATTTTATTCTTACTCCGACTGTAGCGAACATTGCGGATGATGGTATATTAGGTCTGGATTTTGCTGCATTGTATGAAGCAAGGTTAGATTCCCAGAGGGGAATATTGGAAGTAAGAGACCCGTACCATCTCGAAGTACAATGTGTACTTGGACAAGTAAGTAGTGTAGCCAGTGTAGCACAGACAGTTAAGATCCCACCGGGTACCGCCTGTGATGTCTTATGTTGAGCAGACTGTGAACTTTCTGGGAAAGTTGGAGTTGTTGAACCTGACACCGTCATGTTGTCAAGTATTGGACTTGAATCTGCCGATATTCTAGTAGCAAATGCTGCTTGGACGGTAGTTCCGGTATCCAATCCAGGTAACAAAACCATCTACATTCAGAAGGATACCACTCTTGGGTCGGTTATCCTATCTGAAGTAGTGGAAAGCTGTAAGCATACTTTAGGAACCGAATTCCCTTCGTTATCCGAAAGGAATCTGGAATTAGATAATCTAATAGCTAAAAGTCATGTCAAGACGGATGTGCAACGTGAAGCCTTAACTGACTTGCTAGACAAGAATAGAAAGGCTTTTGCAGCACCAGGTGAAAGATTGGGACGTACTGATACAGTACTCCATACAATTGACACTGGTGAGAATGAACCTTTTAAGATTCCGTACAGGAGACTTCCTCTAGCCAAGAAAAGGGTTGCTGAGGAAGAGATAGCTAAAATGCTTGAACAGGATGTTATTACACCATCCTCTGGCCCTGTGTGCATGGTGACCAAGAAAGATGGTACCATCCGTTTTTGCATAGATTACCGAAAATTGAATGGTATGACCAAGAAGAATTTGTATCCATTGCCATGGATTGATGAGACTATAGACTGCCTTGGAGGCAATCAATGGTATTGCTCTTAAGAATGAAAATCCGGGTATTGGCAAGTGGGCATGAATCCAAAAGATATGGAAAAGACAGCATTTTCTAGTCATATTGGACTATTCCAATATAATGTGATGCTGTTTGGGTTATGTAATGCACCCGCGACATTTGAAGCCATGATGGCAACTTTTTTAAGTGATCTATTATGGAAGAAATGTCTGGTTTATTTGGATGATGTGATAGTCTTTGGCAAGACAATTGAAGAATGCTTAGAAAATTTAGGCCTGGTTCTGAAAAGAATCAGGTCTAATGGTCTTAAGCTGAAGCCTAAGAAATGCGATCTCTTCATGAGATCCATTAACTACTTAGGAAGAATCTCCAATGAAGGGATTAAAGCTGGATGTTGTGTCAAATTGGCAAACACCCACGAATGCTAAAGAAGTTTTCTCCTTCCTTGGTTTTTGTTCCTACTATAGAGACTTTATACCAGTATATTCCAGGGTCGCATTTCCTATACAGAGTTTGTCCCAATGGTTGCCTGGAGTTAGGAAGGAACGTTTTCCCTGGGGATCCGAGCAAGATGAAGCCTCCTGTATTGAGATATCCGACAGAGAATGATCATTTCATTCTAGATACTGAATACCCCAATTCATGGGGAAAATTTAGAAAGTTTTCATGAAAATAGCATGAACAAAATACAATTTCTCCCAAACAAGTTCATTTTAAGATATTTTGAGCAAAACCTAAGACTACTATGTACAAAGTTCCCTAGCAAGGGTAGGGTTCGGAAGAAAAACCCGCGAACAAGTGCCCTAGCAAGGGTAAGGGTAGTCGGGGGTTCAGCCACACACCCGTATCAAAAAAAATTGAAGTGCCTTATCCCAGGTCCAGGGTAGGGTGGAAGTTCCTATTGCTTTTGCTAGTAACACGTTGAGCAAGGCTCAAAGTAATGAGAGTTGTTGGCTGTGGTGGTCTATACGAAGAAATTCAAGCATTTTCTGTGGGGAAGTGACTTCACTCTACGGACTAATCACTCTTCCCTCAGATGGTTATTGAATTTTAAGGATGCGGAGGGGATGATAGGTCGCTGGCTAGTGCACCTATCCGAATTTGGTCTAAATCACAGCCAGATTGAACAAAGAGCCGGGGCAAACATCTAAATGCAGATGCTTTTTCTAGAATTCCAGTGAGGAAATGTGTAAACGCTGAGTGCACTGATTGTGGAGCACACAATACTGTATTAGCCGCGGTTTGGATTCCATTCGATACCCAACCAGAACATGTTTTGCCCTATTGGCCAGAGAGTGATGGACATGTAGAGAAATTCAATAAGACTCTGATCCAGGTATTGAAATCTCTAGTAAATGAGCAAATGGGCGATTGGGATGATCAGTGTGAATTTGTTATGCATGCTTATAACAGCACTGTACATTCAAGTACAAACTGTTCGCCTAATCTCCTTGTATTTGGAGAGGATTTAATTATGCCTGCAGACCTAGTCTTTGGCGTAGTAAGGATGAAACCGGAAGCACCTTGTCAGGTAATGTTTGTAGAATCCCTAAGGGATAACTTCAAACAAGCCTATGAAAGGGTAAGAGATATGATACAGGCCTAAAAGCCAGATATTTTAATCTGGGGGAAAGAGTACTGCGTCTACATCAACCTCTTGCCAAGAGAAGACCCTGGAGGCCACGGAAGGTTGTAGACCCGATGTCAGTGGTGCCCCCTGTCGTTACATCTGGCAGGCAGGGGCGAATAAAGAAAGTCTCGGCGGGCTTAGGTAAAAATAAGAGGAAAGGTTCTTCTAAGGCTAAAAAAAAACCTTGCTGGGGACTGCCGTAACCTAACCCGTTAAACACAACAAGTGTGGTGTCCTGTACTGTGTATTGTTATATGTTGTAACCTAGTTCAATGTATACCCGAGCCAATCGTCAGTTCTTGGAAAATGACCTGTGACAATATACCCACAGTTATGGACGGATAGTCCGGTGGATATGCCTATGCTATCCATAAACTCCATAATACCTTGCGAGTTGTCACAGTTGACACACAATTATGGGCAGATAACTGCCCGGGTATTGAATTGTTTATATGTAAGATGCGTGACCTAATTAAGGGTGTGCTTGACCCATTTAGGTCAGTCAGGTGATGCGCCGGTTCGAACATGCGCAGCGATTCAAGTTCGAGGAACCCGCCATATTGTCTTATTCCTGCAAGGGAAGAAGACGTGGCCCGAGGCGGTCCAAATGTTTTGGGAGTTTGAAACCTTTCTCTGTGTTGGTCCGAGTGATGCCCTCATTAAAAGGCACTAACCATTCTCACTGGGTGAGCAGTTTACACTGCTTATCCAGTGAATAGGGATATTAAATCCCCGAAAGCCACTTCTGCCAATGGCGGAAGAGGCCGTTCGGCTTGGCGGCGGTGCCGGTGCCAGCACCCCAGCGGAGTATGGTAGTGGAGCCCTACATACTCGTATGATGATCAACAGTATGATGAAGACTGTGATCAGATGGATCAGCGCATGAACGTTCATCAGTACTTCTCTGGAATGGAAGACAGCAATGTAGAATCCTTCTATGACGCATCTGAACATTCCAGACAAGGCAGCCCTGACTGCCCCCACGGTCAGCCCTCTATGGATCCAGGAACACTATGTGGCCCCTGCACCCACGAACCAGTTGAGTGAAGAAGCATCCGGAAAGCTGTCGCAAGACCACAATCTGATGCAACCTCCACGTCAACTACCCCCATGACTTAGTGTTGGTACCTGCGGTGTGTTGGGCGGTCTTTCTTCTCCAGAAGAGAGGCCTACCCACATAGAGATGCCACCAGGCAGAAGCCTTGAATGGGCAGATATAGCAGGTCCATACGACAGGCAAAAGCTAGCTGTTTCTGACGAAATGCTAGTACTCACCGCAGATGGAATGCCCAGGGAGATTGACTCATGAGTAGTCAATGTGATCTGGGAATGTGCTCACCCTCTATGAGCCAACACAATTCCTGAAGCCTGGTTGATGGATTACCATCAAATGGCTAAAGGATTGGTGGTGCATTTGTGGTTCCGCAAAGCTGTCTGGGATGCGGAGATGGCTTTCAGGAGGAATCGGTTTGATAGACCATTCTATGTGTCTGACGCAACCGGTTACACCGGTGTCAAGGCTAACAAGGTCGCTCAATACATTGACCGCGACCAGATTCTATTTTTAGAAACTGTGGATGAATACGAAGCAGCAGGCAATGCTGTGTTGGAATACAGTCTGGGGGTCCCCATCGCATCTCAAGTAATTGAGGCTGAAGAGGCCCGTATTGGTGTCTCTCCAGCAGTCCAAAATCTTGTGGTAAGATTGTTGGAAAGACAGTATGCCTTGGAGCACCCAGAGATTCCATCTGGGGAAACGTCAGTGCAAGTTTTACCCGAAATGGCTAACAAAATGGACCGCTTGATGTCTCCCGACCAGCCCTTACTCATAGAGGACAAGGCTCGGGTATCCGAGCAGGCTCCAGCTGTCCCGCCCCATACCGACAGTTCTCCCGCTTCTGCTCAGTCTACTCCCGAGAAGGCTGAAAAGAAGTCAGAAAAAACTGGGAGTGGAAAAAGCAAATTCACTAAAGGAAAAGGTAAAGGAAAAAACATAAATGTCGAACCCTCTGCCAGTACCAGTGTGGCTGAAGGCACCCGGAGCCAACGTGTGTCTCCAAAAGTAGCCAATAGGAAGGCAGCTAAGACTATGGATGTTTCCGGCAATGAGACGGACGCATCCGAATCAGGCTCCTCCACTAGTCAGACTTGGAAGAGGAACAATAAGAAGGTTTCTCAACGGAAACCCGAAGCTGTCGAGGTAGAAGCCCAGCTACCAAGTCCACCGGCTGTGCCTGATACCCCTGCTACTGTAAAAAAAGAGGCTAGTGTGCCAGTTATCAAATTTCATGACATCATGACCTGTTGTGCAACCAACAGCTGGACCATCCGGAGAAGAACACAAGGTGCCGTTGGACCCAGTTTTGGATGCGAGTCCTACAGACGAGCAATAGGCTGTTATCTTGGCTAATGCCAATAACAACTTTGCTGACTTTATTCCCCTGTATCGTGGACGTCTGAAGGGTAGCAAATCCATCTGGAGACTGCCCCCTCAGAAGACATGTGAAGGGTTTGAGGATATGGAGGACTGGCTTTGCAAGAAGTTTTCCGACCACAAACCGGCCACCATGTACTGGTTGTATTGGGAATTCGTAAAGATTTCATCCAACAACCCGTACAATTATGACCAGAAGGCGAAGTTAAAGTTTGCCTTAGAGAAGTACTAAGGGGATGAGCACAAGGATTGCCCATTCCAACATTGTACTCAGATGGAGGGTGAAGTGGAATTCTTGTTAGATAAAGACGCATTTTTGCGCCATCTAGTTGAGTTCCATATGCAACGGAGGCCGGAGTACGTCTGCGACTCGGAGGCTGGCAAGAAATGTGCAAGATCTGTCACCCACCAGCGAGGAGATATGATACGGGATTGGGAATCCGCTCATGGAGAGGGTTTGGAGAATGCTATTGATAGAGTGGTAAAGGTACATTCTGAACTCTACAATAACCTTCAGCATTGACCCCCGAGACACTGTCTTCACTCAAATCGAGTACAAAGCAGTTTGCGCCAACAGTTCCTGGTACTAACCAGAAGCTGAAGGCTCGGTCTCCTGGAGCAGGTAAACTGGAGTATGCTCAAGAGAAGTACGACTTGCTGAATGAGTGGAGAAGCAATAAGGCCCGCAAACGTGGTGGAGCCTATGTTACTCCAACCAGAGAGCAAGTCCATAGCCGCAGAGATTACCGTCAAGGTCTCTCTGCTGGAGACAGGAAGAGACAGGCCTCTGCTAACCCTAGCTGATCCAGGTCACCCATAGAAGTGCTGGAGAATCAGTTGTATGGCTCGAACAGGAAGAAGCAACATCTTCCTGTCCCCACTGGAACTCCCACGAGTTATGGTGTAACACCGCAGGGTGGTGCTCATAAACCGACCTTCTTTGGTGTCAGTGGACCGGGTGGCCATGCCTCTCGCCCCTGACCAAAGCTAAATCTGAGGTATCCAAAGCAATTTCCTCCTATGGGCCCATCTGGACCAGAGACGCAAGTCTTTGATCAATATGGTAGGGCCAAACAGGAACTGTTGGCTGGGAGAGGTTAAGGCCAATGACCGACTCTTGGTATTGTGGTGCAGCAATGTCCAGCTGCACCAATTACTACTAAGCAGCTTAAAAGGGAGCTGGCTATAGGTTGCCCCTAATCCAGGGAATACCAAACTAGGGACCTTCTACGCCCACTACTAGTGTTACGACAACCGTGGTTGCTTCCTCGCATCCGGCTGTGTCTGTCTCAGCCAGTGGATCTGGACACCTGAACCCGAGGCCACAGAGTCAGGTACCTCCTCCTGATGATGTGGTTCATCGGCCTAAGGTCATCCAGATGGCCGAAACCTTCTTTAAGAAGGAGGAGAAATTGTCTTGATCCATCCAGATCAAGCAATTTGAGACGTTACAACACCATATGGAGAACCTCCACTTGGATATGTACCGTCGGACAGTATCAAGCACCTTACAGTGTATTGACACCATCCAAAAATCTGAGATAAAATATATCTCTGCTCAGATGAAGGCTGAGGTTGCCAAAGAAAAGCAGGAAGCTGGAAATCTGAGGCAAGAAGCCTTATCGGACAAAGAGACTGCATCTCAGATGCTCAAAGTTGAGAGAGCAATGAACATGAGAAGTTCTTCAAAGTATTTGGAGTTGTTCTGGACAACTGGGATGGCACCCCTGGCCATGCTTTGGATCTTTTCAAAGCTTGCCAGAAAGTCAATCTGGTTGTTGCAGCACCTCCCGCACCTCAAGGACCGGATCCGGATCAGCCTGCTCAACAGCCTGACCAGGATCAACCTGAGTTCTAAGAACATGGAGCAGTAAAACTGCTACATGTTGGTTGGACATAAATAAGTGTCCCGTATATGGAGGTGACTCACCTAGTATTGTTAGCAGGGGCGGATCTAGGGGGGGGGGGTCCTGGGGGTCAGGACCCCCCCCCTTTTGGTCCACCCATAACATGTCCAAATAGGGGTCCCCGAAGGTGGACCCCCCCCTTTGGGACCACCCCAGATGTCCACTTTGTATGCCTCCATTCAAGACTCCTATCTCTTCAATATACTTTTTATTGTTTGCAAATTGTACAATTTATGACTCTACAGCATCTAAAATATATAAAATTTCCTCAAAATTCTCTAATGTGAGCCAATCCAGAAAAAATTACCATTAAATTAAACATATAGATAATGCTTGGCTTAGACCTATAATTATTATATAAGGCATAGCTTATACCACAGGGGGTCTCATATAAGGTGGGGTAAAGAGCTCTGGTCAAATATGCCAAGTTATCCTAAATATCTCTGTCTTTAGTGAATACTATTTTCTGCAAAGCGCATACCATATGTGTGAGTACCTCAATGATAGGTTTAGCTGAAATCAGCCTTTTCTGATGAATAAAACAATCAGAAATTGAGTATTTTATTTTCTCCAACTGTCAGAATTTTGAAATCAGGCTGTTCCATCAATAGACACCAACCCACTTCTGTTGGGTTGTTGGTCAGTTTATGGAGCTGCTCCAGCCTCCACCCCCAAACCCTAATGACCCCACACAGACCAAACTTCAAAGAGGACCACCTGTGGGGCAATAAAAATTAGCACCTCTGTGTGAAAGCAGTATACACATGCTGTAAGGGCACAGCAGGACTTCAGTTTGTATGTACACCAACGGAATCTATCCCTTTAAACCCATCCGGGTGAGCCCTATAGGTTGAGCTTGAGTGGTAAAGGCCAGGTTAAAAAAGAAATGGGTCAGCGATCTAGGGTATAATTTACATTAGATTAGGGGTAATCCACTAAAAACTACCCCTAATATGCACCAGTGACCACAAAGGCATCTAGGCATTGGGTGTGCCTTATGCGTGGGATACTATATGTGGGGTTCCCCTGGTAATTTTCTATCAGATTTACATCCTATTTATTCATCACTTAGGGTGCATAAAAATACTTTAAACATCTTTGACATCTTTTTTCCAAAGTTTTCTTAAGGGCAGGCTCCAAATCAATTTCAAATAAAACTACTAGATTCACAACCAATGATACAGTAATTCCTTAGACCCTTAGACTACAGTGTTTGACACCAATATGTTTTAAACATTTCCTTGGGGGACAAGCTGTCCAAACCCTATTAAAGAACAATGTATGGTATCAGGACATGAATTTGCTCCCTTGCTGAAAACACTTGCCTATACTAAAATGCTTTAAATATAAGTTTGATGATTATGTTATAAGATTTTCTTTGGGCATGAATCAAAACTCCCTTAACCACCAGTGCATAAATATACCCCTCACGGTACACCAAAATGCCTTAAACTTCAAGGTTTGACATCAATTTTTCAAAAAATTTCCCATGGGTGGGGGCAGGCCCCCACACCCCCTTTCACAACAATATCTAAGATTACTAGATTCACATCTAAGGCCAGTTGAATCCCTTAAACTAGAGTTATCCCTCGGAAACCTTAAGCGTTTCCGGAAACCTATGAAACAGCCATAAAATTAGGCCTCGATGCACTAATCACAGAGAACGGGGTCAATGTGAAAATCAGGACTGACAACACTAAATCACTGGCTTATGTCAGGAAAATGGGTGGGGTTAAGTCTGAACCATGCAATAAGATAGCCAAAGAAATTTGGGAATGGTGTGAAGAACGGGACATTTGGCTAACAATAAACCACATCCCGGGGAAGGATAACGTCCTGGCTGACTACCTGTCTAGACACTTCTCCTAGAGTGGGAACTAAGTGAAAAGATTTTCAAAAAGGTGTGTAAAATCTTTAGCAAGCCTGAGACAGATCTCTTCGCTTCTCGAGCAAACAAAAAGTTAGAAACTTTTGTTTCTTGGGGGCCTCAACCAGGTGCCTGGGAAATTGACGCTATGTCAATAACTTGGAGGAATAACTATATATGTACATTTTTCCTCCTTTCAGCCTCTTGGGGCCCGTGATACAGCGGATCTGGCTGGAGCAGGTGAGGGCTATCCTGATAACACCAGACTGGCTGGGACAGCCCTGGTATGGCGGACTACAGCGGTCCGGGTGGCGGATGCTCAGGTTCAGGAAGGCCAAGGGCAACCTTTGTCATCCGGGGGAGCCAGCCAACAAAGAGCGACTGTCGGCGACCCCACTCCTGGCATTTCGGACATTCTGAAAGCAGAACTATCTCACCACGGCCAGGCCATCGAACTTATCACGCAAGCCCGTAGGCCTGCCACACGGAAGACGTACAACACATACCTTCGTAAGTGGTACGCCTTCTGTGCAGACACTGACACACAAATCCTCCAACCGTCGATCCAACGAGTGTGAGAGTTCCTGGCGAAATTGGCCAAAGACAAAAATGGATACACCGCGCTAAACGCTGCTCGTTGTGTGCTCTCGGCCATTCTGGGCGACTTCCAAGGCCAATCAGTGGGCCAGCACCCATACGTAAAGCCGCTTCTGAAGGGGGCTTATGAGATGAACCCACCGGCCCCTAGATACCAGGAGTTCTGGGATGTGAGGAGGGTTCTAGACCTTCTGCAGACCTGGGACAATGGCACCACCGCACTCAGGGAGCTCTCCATGAAACTGGCCACTTTGCTCCTCTTAGTCACATCACAAAGAGGCCAGACCATCGTCAACCTTTCCATCCAAGGTTTGAAAATGGGAGACAAGGTGGTATTCAAGATGACAAGACTCCTAAAGTCTAACAGGTTGGGGGACCCTCTCAACACGATAGTCCTGAGGAAGTTCGACCAGAACCCTAGGGTGTGCGTTGTTAGGTGCCTAGAAGAGTACCTGAAATGCACCCAAAGCAAAGGAAGAGAGAGAAAAACCTCTTGGTCAGCTTCGTCTCGCCCCACCGCGGTATCTCCCGCGATACACTTAGCCGTTGGGTCATGGTCGTGCTTAAAAAGGCTGGCATTGATGTCAACCAATACAAGCTACACTCCACCCGAGGGGCCTCTGCCTCAGGCATCCTTAAAGTGGGAGGAAACCTCAACACCCTCATGAGGAGAGTGGGTTGGAGGCAGGCGGAGTCTTTCGCGAAGTACTACCACAAACCAATCGAGGACATGGTAGGGGCAAATGCGCTCCTCGAACAGTGACTGTTTCTAGAGACTGCATATACCACTTCTTTCAAGCTACACTTTCTGTTAAATATAGATTGGATACTAAAAAGATTGTGTTTGGTTTTCTGTTGGGGGATTCAATTGCTATGAAACTCTCGTAGGTTTCCGGAAACGCTTAAGGTTTCCGAGGGATAATTTTGAAATTATTCGAGACTTACCTGTAAGTTGAGGTATAATTAAGATTATACCAAGGGAACCTAGCAGTTCAGGGAATATACGCCCCACCCTCCCTCAACTTACTCGTACACTCGTCAAGTAGACATTATCTATAATAATGAATATAATCAGGGGGATATAGTTTACACATCCCAGTATATTTATTTTATCAGTTGTAGGCTTTCATCCCCCAACAGGCTCTTAAGGACTGACTGCGCATGCGCGAATCCACCAAATTTAACCTCTATATTACAACATTTTTTTCTAGAGGACCAGCACCCATAACCTCACAAAGAACAAAGCATTACCACATATAAGATTTGCATCCCCTTTATGTAAACCTTGCCAACCCCAGGTTTACACCAAAATGCTTTAGAAATTGGACTTTGATATCTATATTTCAGAAATTTTCTAGGGGACATACCCCCAAGCCTCCCTAAAACACAATAGTGGAATCAAAATGTAATAAGATTTTCACTCCCTGTTCATGGGTTTATACTGCTGATGGTACACAAAAATGCTTTACTAGATTGGGGTCTAGAAATACATCAGAATGCACCATTTCATGTCTAAATTTCAAAATTTTCTTGGGGGGGCCATGCCCCCAAACCCCCTAACTTTGTCATGGCACTGTGCTTGCGACATCACGGTGCTGTGCTTGTGACATTGCGACGCTGCGCTTGAGACATCGGAGTGATAGGCCCCAGGGTTGGACCCCCCCTTTTAAAATTCCTGGATCCGCCCCTGGTTAGATAGAAACTAATTTTTCTATCTAACCCGGTAATTTTTTATTAGAATATATATTATATCCTAATCCGGAAACTCTAAGCCGCAAACATGATGGAGTACGATGCTGTATACGAATATCCATGGATGTGCTGAAAAACTATATTATATCTGCATAGTACTGTTGCAGTTTGTGTCAAACACATCACTAGCGGTGCTTTTATGCTAGTATGTATACTGTGTTATTGTCAAAACTGAACTATCCACTGGATTACTTATCTATCACTACAAAGTCAGCTAGCACTACAGGCATCTTGTTTTAGCTATGCCCACTCGTCTAAAACCACACCTGGAATCCAGCTATGATAAACACCAGTTAGCTAGCACTACAGGCATCAGGGTTTAGCTACGCCCATTTACAACATATCCACAATCATGGAAATAGCACTTCAGGCATCAGGGTTCAGCTCGCCCAAATCTACTATCAAGTCACCTCACATAGGAATATGAACTTTAGCACTACAGTGCATCAGGGTTTAGCTACACCCACAACTCCAGCAGTATCCGACTCCTTGGAAATTCTCCATCTACAAACAAGAAACATAATCATCTATTATTACATTGTATAGTCGTATCTATATCATAAATTATGTGAAACAGGTGTTCATGTAAATTCATATCTTTTACAAAGGTATATAAATGTTACTCACCTATGAATGGCTAAATAGACCTACAATTGTTCATATAGGTCTTTCCTGGTCTCATTATATCAGAGACTATTTTCTTCTGTAAAGTGTTACTTGTACAAAACACATGGTAATTATATATCTGAGCTGCATCTCATAAACTATATAACTAGAGAAAGTCAAGTGGACATCTCTTAATATTAAATCACTCAGGTCTCAGACCCAGGTCATCAGGTGTGATGGGGGAGTCTGGATGGCAGGTGGCAGCACCTGTCTCCAGGTTTGTATCTGTTACACCAGGGGGCCTTCCACTCGTCCGTCACACGTCACGTGACGAGTCTGAGTTTCACGGGCTTTTCCCCTATAAAGGGCAGTTCCTACCGTAGTTCTTCAGTAGTGGTCCTACCACTGCTCAGCACCCTTCTACTGTTACCTACAGGTAACCAAATGCCATCGGGCATGTAGTCTCTATAGGCTGTGATCGTATGTATCTAAGGTCAGAATAAAACACTCAGTCGCCTCCCCGGAAACTTCTTTTTTCGTTATGATTTGTCATCTAACCAAAAGGACGAACCACTAAAAAAGTAAAAAATAATGGAATTTATCTTTACCTTTTGCATGTTTTTGACATAAGCAGTCTGAAATGGATCGACAGTTACCCATGTGATGAGAATGATGGTATTTACACAGATGACAGCCAATACGATCAGAAGCAGTTGGTGATCCTGAATGTTCTGAAGCAAAAATGAATATTTTGTATATTAGGTTTAGGAAAACAGAGCCAATCAAACATTTTTTTCTTCAATTTTAAAAAAGAGAAACAGCTAAAAAATGTAGACCAATTTGGGCAACATTGAGTTGGTTTAGTAACTCTTAAGTTGCACATTGTTTTATGAAAAAGCATAAAAACAAAAACAAAACAAAATATAATCATCTACCTACCCTGGATCATTATACTATAAAAGTAAAAATACCTCTATTTGGGCCTTAGGTATTCAACAAGAAGAAGATATCATCCTCCACCAAGTAAATAAACAGAGACAAGTTTACCACATATCTACATTGACGATCTACTGCCCACGTAATTGTAAATCACTTGTATCTTCAAAAGTGAAAATCTTGGTGATTGTAACTTACCACAGTCTTTGGTTTCTTGGAGGCAAAGATGACATGGACCCTCCAAGTTTTGGAGAATAGAGATCCAAAGACAAGGGAGAAGCCGATGATAAAAGCAAACACCCTCACCTGTATGTAAACAAGGAGAATACCCACTTGGGCCAAGAAAAAAAGGTGTGTTTCCAGTAACCCGACTGACCCTAGCAAAACAGGGCCGATTTTATTTTATTTATTTTTTGTTGACAGGACCATAGTGTTAGGGTTCGTGGTCTTACGGACCTGGCGGGTTCGGGTCTTACGATTCGGAAAGAAAGAGTAAGACGGTGTTTCAAGTGTAGAGTTTATTAAGATGTACACTCACGGCTATCCGGTAGTTGTTTAAGAGGATAGCTAACAGTTATTAAGGATGGTCTACATACTTGGAGGCCAGAAGGGCCTCTGATGTAGCGGCTGAGCCCTGGGCTTTATATAAGGACCCAGGTGTTCGTCGTCAGATGTCCCCACAGACCCGGATCGGTGCTGCCACCTATCCGGAACCTGAGGAACGTTCAACGACTCGACTCACCCGCCACGTCAGACGGTACCCAACACTATGGTTACACAATAAGTACCTCTACACCACTCCCCCAGACATTTAGGAAGGAGTTATAGTTATATAATTATTACAGGGATAACATTTCTATATGTCTAAACCCTTAGTAATAGAGGTACAACCATAGATATAATGTTAACACCATGTTAAGTATGATTCGAATGTCAATTTTACAAATTTGATAGTGTATATAGTTACAGAATAACAAACCGGATGTTGTAATATGATACGAATTAATTGAATGAATAACAGTTATTTGTAGCGGAACTGTTAATTAACCTTTTATACCATGTAGTAACATTTTATGTTTACGGTATAAGTATTAGGATAAGTACCATAATTCGTATATATGTGATAATAACAGTTATATGTAACGGAACTGTCAAATATCGAATAAATTACATGATAACATCCATATGTGTTTGTAATTAATAATATCATGAATGATTAGATAGTCTTGAGAAAGACTTTTAAAGTAACCACACTATCTAATGACATTTTATATATTATGACCAAATAAATCCGTTAAGGATTTTGTGAGTTATTAGGTATAGAACCGTTATCAATTATACACTTGAAAAAGAAAAAAAAATTACGGTGGAGTAATGTATATGACAATATATGTGATACCACCATGTACCAAATAACCTTTATAGCACCAGATGAATATATTTATAATACAATATGCCTCGCAGGACAATAATATGAATAATCTGGTGAGGTCTATCGGATCTTATTAAATAGATATGAACATTAATCAGAGATCCGTATTAATAGAAATGCATATACCCGTATCAAAATATGCAGTAAATTATCACCACAGTGTGACTATAGACATACAAATAATATTGGAAAAATAGTTATATGACATCATATACATAATAAAATGATAAATGCTGCTGGAGTCCTGCACTGCAGTCTGTTGGATGCTGGAAGATAGGTATGGTGGTCAGCTAACCACGGGATGGACGTGCTAGAGTCTTTTCATATAATAGGTGAACACAGTAGATGAATTTGGGGCAGCTACCCACAATCCTCTAGAAGTGCTATTGTTCATAGGTATATCTGAATGGTGTAGAATAATAGTAGAGTAATAGTCCGGTTTTGTCAACAAGTAGAAACGTAATCCATTTAAGTATAGTTGACATAAGTAAAAGTCCAATGTAGGTTGGTCCGGAAGTAGTAGTAGTATGTAGTTTTAATCCATTCGGGAGTAGAGGTAGCACAGAATCGTATAGTCCATCCTTATATAGCGGTCAGCAACAGGTAACAACAGGAATCAGGAACCAGCATCCGGATACGTGTAGCAGCATCAAGTCTACTATCGGATTTGTTATAAGTTATGAATCCGAATAGACCTTTCAGGATATAATAGTGGTATATGTCCTGAATATACACAAATAGCTGGTTATAAATGGAACCCGGAACACAAAGAGCAGGTGTTCATTATTCTAATAGAAGACATTCGCAGAAGTATAGTTCCGCAAAGACTAAATCTGGTTATTAGAAGAAAATAATAGGTATGTAGAGAAATAACCCGTAGCATGCTTAGGTGGACTTCTTAGCATGCTTCTTCTTAAGAAGTTCTAGAGCCGATTCGGGAGTGCCGTCCCACTCGTCGATATTGACTCCGAATACCCTCATAAACTTAGTGTTTAAGTTGGTATTCCGAGTTATCTCCTCCTTAACACGCTTCTCTAGAACGTGCACGTCCATAGCTGCCTGTTCTTTGGCAGCTGAGGCTGCATCCTCCTGGGCCTTTACATCGTCCCGAATGAGGGTCTCGAGGCGCTGCTTTTCGGCGTCCGCTACCTCCTTCATACATAACAGGGTATCGTTAAGGAGACCCTGATGAAAGTCAGTCGCTCTGTCGCGAACACATTTCTCCCAGTGGGTGTAGATGGCCTTTTGGACATCCGCTTCCCCTTGGCGAGACTTCTCAAACCAAATTTCTGCATTACCGGTTTTAATGGTAATAGCGTCTTTTGGTTTCTCAGGTGTTGCGACAACCTTGGGGGGTGTCGATACTGCCTGAGGACCACTTCCGGATGTGGGGCTTCCGGATACTCCTGCTGTTGGTACACAGTAGGTGGGAGGCTGGTTCTGCTTCAGCCCCATCTGCATATAAAGGTTTATCTGCTCTGGGGTGAAGTTGGCTGGTAGAGCGGCTGCAGCAGATGCGGATCCGGCGGCAGCAGGTGCTGAGGTCTTCTTGGGGACAAGTCGACCACCCTTTCCAACGACCAAGGTCTGGCTCTCGGGTCCAGGTCCCTGGTTCATGGACGGAAAGTTACGGGTGTTAACTTTCCCCGGCTTAGATACAGCACCTGCGTATCCTACAGGTTCGGGTCTCTTAAAGACAGGAGTACCCTGAACCTGCTCGTGTGGGTGACGAGCCAAGGGAGACCTGGAGTGATCTTCTACCCTGGCTTTAGTAGCTGTGGTGGTCTGACCATTACCGTTACCACCACGGTTCTGGTCTCTTCTGCTCCTCTCACGAGCTCTCTTTCCCTCCTTACCGGATTCCTCGCATTTCTGCCAGAGGGACTCATGCATGTCGAGTTTTCCTTTTCCAGGAGTCAGGACAATCTTGGCGCGGAGTTTCAAATCCTTGGTCTTCGGAACCTCGCAGAGGACTTGGTCCCCTGGTCGGATCTTCGACCAAGCATCTTCGCTCAGGCTGTCGCACTCCTTCATGAGTTCCTGATGGAGCTCCATAATACGTTTACGAGCTCCATCTAATCCTTCTGCGTGGCATTTCTTCTGGTGTCTAGCCAGATCGCTACGTCAGTTATACTGAACCTTCGTAGTACATTTCTTGCCCTTCTTACCATAACTCGGATCACAAATGTAAACCGGGTGATGGTGGAAGTGGGCCTCTACCAGATCCCTCTGGAACCGGGCTGGAGTACTCCAGGTCGTCACCGTACCACTTCTCAAGAGCCCAACGCAGCTTGCGCCTCTGGGTATAGGTATAATACCCTTCGGTGTGGTTTAGCATAAGCCACATCTTACGATAGGCTTTGCTCGGATTGGAATCCTCGTCCGAGAGACGCATCCAATCTTCGTCATTCGACTCGTTGTTTTTATTTACAGAGTCCGGGCAGGCGTACAGGGTAGAGCCGTCCTTCTTTACTCCGTAGGTGCAGTCGGAGAAGCACGTCGGAATCCGGGTTTTAAATCCGGATTTGGCGTTAGCCCATCGTTCTGCCTCGGTTTGAGTTGATGGAGTGGCCTTCTCATCATACTCAACCGAGGACTCATGCACTGATTCCTCGTCCGAGGAAACAACCTCCATGGCAGTACTACCAGTGGCTGAGGTGCTGGCTTGCGGTTCGGCTCTAGCAGAATCCGGAAGATTCTTGAGCTTCCGCGCAGCAGACCTCCTGTTCTTGCTTACCTTCCAGTCTTCCGGGTCCTTGGTTCCGGACTCACTGGAGGTTGATGCTTCTACCGTGGTTGACTCGGTAGTACTGCCGGTGGCTGTAGCAGAACCGGCTGCGCTTCTGGTGGCGAGTTTCAGGTCTGGGATAGGAGGTGCGGGTACTTCCGCTTCCCTCTTAGCCTTTTCCAGGGCCTCCTGCTCTGCAGTCATACGACGGACGAGAATCGTCCGAAAGGCTGCACTCCTGTCCATACCTGTTAGCGACTTGTTCTGCACGTCGACTAACTCCGCTTCGGTTATATAATAACCATTGTCCCACTGCTTGAAGTTGCTAGCAGCTTCACGGGACTCCTTCATGGTCCGACACTGGGGCCGGGTGGCACAAGGACGTGGGTAGGTTTGCCCCTCGGGTTCCGAGACGCAGCCTACCCAATCAATGTTGGTCTGCTTAACATTCCACAGAGACCTGTCCGGCTTCGGATACGCTGCGAGCAGGAAGGCTCTGTTTGCTTGATATACTACTTCACGAAAAGCAGCGTCCACCATGAGTCCCCGTTGGAACCACGGCCAGTCTCGGAGCCATTCGGGTGGCGTCCTGTCCAGCTGTTCGGGAGCCGTGACGCCCTCGATAGCTATTCTAACCTTCGGGTCCAACCTAACCCGTGTACCGTCCGCGTAGGTCACCTGTGCCTGTAGCTCCGGATGGACGTACAGGTACCGACCGTCGTACTCTGCAGAGAACGGGTCAGCCACTGCTGGCTTCCACTGATCCTTCGGGCCGTCGACTTGTGTAGTCTCGGACCCAGTTGCTGCGGGTTCAGGGTTCGCAGCATCTCCAGATCCCTCGGGTGGAAGTGGTGACAACAGCTTTTCGGGCTCATTCAGTGAGAATGAGGCCAGCTTCTCCTCGAACGAGCGATCCGTGGGTTCCTCCACATCCATCATCTCGCTCTCTTCCTGTGTCACAGGTGACAAAGCTTCCGGAAAAGCTTCTGCGGACGGAGTCAGCTTATCGGGGTCACCGGATAGCTTGGCTGCAGCTACGGATTCCTCAGCCATGACTGGGGAATCAACACGGGAGTCAAGATACTCCTTTTTCCGGCTTTTGCGGCGCCGGGGCCGACACGAACGGAGTCTGCCTGCTGAGAGACAGACTCTGAGGGCGCACAAAGGGTTGCTAGACGGTATAATTTAAGGAGAGAGGGGTGACCCAACTGTCCCAAATGCTACTGAAAAACAATATGGCGACAGGCCAGCTTTCGTGACGTCATTTCCCCGTGAGTCCACGAGAGGTCAGTCGAGACTGGACGCGGTGACGTCATGCGGAAACGCACGTGCTACAAGCGGAACATCAACAAACTGATTGTTTTTAGGTAATTATCGCTCACGCCGATGACTCATCTGAGGATTTAAGTGGAGATTATGGAAAGCTTAAGCAAATCCACCGGATTATCCGTCCACTACCCATTGGTACATCATGCGGCGGCGACAAATAAGCCTTTCGGGTCAGTTGTCATCCGTTCCTCTAAAAGTAAACATTACACTCGTTGTGTATACAGGTTAGGTCACTGCAGTCCTCTGGGCAATTCGAGGGCTGCGGCGAACGTATATCCCCTTCTTGGATAGTTCTTTATCGGACCTGACAGTCTGAAGAGCCTTTTCTGGGTGTTTCTTGGCCTTCGAAACACCTTTCCTCTTCTTTTTGTCTTCACCTATTGAGACTTTTTTAACTCCCCCACGCTTAATCGGTGTTGGCGTGGGTGGTACTGATTCGGAACACTTCTTAGGCCTACCCCGGCCTCGCTTCACTGTAGTGTTCTTTACCTGGTCTAATATACGATTCTGGTTTCGGATATTTTCTAATCCTTCACCATACATTTCTGTGGAGGTCTCCCTCCCACACCACTTCCTCAGTCTGGCCACATTTGACTTATAGAGTCGACCAAGGTCTGATTTGATAATTACGGTACAATCACTAATAACTTGTGTTACAGTAAAAGGACCGTCCCAATTAGACGCTAATTTTATGTGTCTAAGTGGTTCATGTAGTCTTAGAACTCTGTCTCCGGATTGGAATTTCCAATGTTTCAGATCAGTATCATATCCAATCTTCTGCCATTTGGCACTTTTCTCCAAATCAATTCGGACAGACTCGTATGCTTTTCTGAACCTGTCTCTTAAGCATTTGGCGAAAACTACATGACAAGGTAGTTCCGGGTCCATTCCTACAACTCCAAATACTAGGTCTGCAGGCATTATTAGGTCCTCTCCGAAAACTAGTAGATTCGGAGTACAGTTAGTACTTGAATGTACCGTACTGTTGTAAGCATGTGTCACAAAATGGCATTGCTCGTCCCAATCATCCATGTGTTCATTAACAAGTGATGTCAGGACCTGGATAAGGGTTCTGTTGAACCTTTCCACCAATCCGTCGCTTTGTGGCCTATACGGATTGGTTCTAGTCTTGCAGATAGCTAAGTATTCGCACATGCCTTGACAGAGATTTGATTCGAATTTTCTGCCTTGGTCACTGTGTAACATTAATGGTACACCGAAACTTAGTACCCAACCTTTTACAAAGGCTTCGGCACAAGTAACTGCTTTGTGGTCCGGTAGTGGAAATACTTTAGTGTATTTCGTATAATAATCACACACTACCATCATACAGGTATTCTCATTAGCGGTTGTATTCAATCCACTAATGATATCCACCCCGATTCTTGCGAACCTAACTCCGAAAAGTTCTTGGGATAGTGGGAGCTTACCCATCCCGGGTCCGGGTTTGTTCTTACAACAATCCGGACAAGTGGTTACCCATCTTTGCAAGTCTCTTGACATGCCAGGCCAATAGTATTTCTTGGAAAGTCGTGCTAATGAGCGCTTCCTTCCGAAATGACCACTGGTCCGGTGCCCATGACAGAAATACATAATGTCATGTCTCATTGCATGTGGTATCACCACTTGCATGATTTTCTCACCATTATTACATGGCTTCCAACGGTACAACACGCCTTTCCGGACTTCAAGCTCGGTCCATTGAGCAAGAAACCTTCTCATTTCTCGATTTTCCAGAGAGACTTCTGGTCTAACTGGACGTATACCCTTCGGTACTAATTGCAGTAGCTGTGCAGTTATCGAGTCAGCTTCCTGGAAACGTCGTATGTGATCCATAGACCAATCCAGTATACTGGCAACTAGGGGTTCGAATGGTCTTCGAATCCCTGTTAACACTGCCTTATGAGCTCCACAATCAGTACAATCCGGATTATCACATTTCCGAATTGGTATTCGAGATAAAGCATCAGCATTTAAATGCTTGACTCCGGGTCTATGCTGAATTTGGTGATGTTCAAGCCCATATTCGGATAAATGGGCTAGCCATCGGCCTAACATCCCTTCAGCATCCCGGAAGTTCAGTAGCCATCTTAAAGAGGAGTGATCCATACGTAAAGTAAAGTTCGTTCCCCATAAAAAATGTTTGAACTTCTTGGTATATACGACTACAGCTAACAACTTTCTTTTGGTTGTGCAGTAATTACGCTGAGTTTTACTCAGTGTGTTGCTGGCAAAAGGCAATAGGTACTTCTCTCCCATTTTGGACTTGCGAGAGAGCTGCGCCAATGCTATCATTGCTAGCATCAGTATCCAGTATGAAATGATCCATTTCATTCGGATATTGTAATACGGGAGTACTCGTGAACAGGTCTTTTAGCTTTTGAAAAGCAGATTCCTGTTCATGGGTCCAAGGAAATTTTTCCTTGGTACTTCCTGGAGTCCAGTTAGCTATTACTTGTAATGGGTAACTGACTCTAGAATAATTCGGAATAAATTCCCTATAATAGGAACAGAAACCTAAAAAGGACCTCACTTCTTTGGTGTTTTAGGCCTATTCCAGTTCGTTACTGACTCGATTTTATCGGGATCAGCTTTTATTCCTTCATCACTAATGATGCGGCCCAAATAATTTATGGACTTTCTGAACATGTGACATTTCTTAGGTTTCAATTTGAGACCATTGGAAATAATGCGTTTTAATACCATTTTGAGGTTATTAGAACACTATTTGAATGTTTTTCCGAAGACTATAACATCGTCAAGGTATACAAGACATCTTTTCCACAATAGGTCACTTAGAATAGTTTCCATCATTGCTTCAAATGTTGCTGGTGCATTGCACAAACCAAACGGCATTACGTTATATTGGAATAGTCCAATATGACTCGAAAATGCAGTCTTTTCCATATCCGATGGATTCATTCCCACTTGCCAATATCCTGATTGCAAGTCTAGGGTACAAAACCAACTGTTTCCTCCTAAGGAGTCAATGGTTTCGTCTATTCTCGGTAATGGATACGAATTCTTTTTCGTTACTCCATTTAGCTTCCTGTAGTCTATGCAAAAGCGGATAGTACCGTCTTTTTTTGTTACCATACACACAAGACTACTACATGGACTATTGGAAGGGACTATTACATCCTGTTCCAACATCTTGTTTATTTCCTCTTCAGCTACTCTCTTTTTCGCTAAAGGTAACCACCTATACGGTATCTTAAAGGGTTCCGCATCTCCAGTATCTATTTTGTGTACTACCTTATTTGTCGTACCTAGTTTTTCACCGGGTTTGGCAAAGGCAGTCTTATACTGACAGAGCATATCATAGAATTCTTTCCGGTGTTTCGGATCTTCTAATGAAGTTTCTTCATATAACTTGAGTAAGTCATCCGAAATTTCATCATTTCCTGTTACCTTCTGTAAGTTTAACTTACTATCCGTTACAGTTTCCGAAAGGGTCACGTTACCAAAAACTTGTCCCTTTTTCAGGTAGATAGTAGTGTTTCCAGTATTGGAGACAGGTACTACCGACCAGGATGCATTTGCTACTATAGTGTCTACAGATATTAATCCGATGCTTGACAGAGTAGCTACATCCGGTTCTATCACTGCAGGCTTATTGCGCATTGCAGGATCACTTCTTACCAGCACATCACAGGCTACTCCCGGAGGGATCCGCACAGTGTGTGCTACACTAGCCATACTGCTCACTTGTCTCAGTACACACCTAACCTTTACAGGATACGGGTATTTCACACTCAACACTCCTGATTGGGGCTCTAACACCACTCCATACAGGGATGCGAAATCCAACCCGAGTATCCCCTCATCTGCTATATCCGCAACGGTGGCGCTCATGACATAGTCATGTATTCCATCCAATTGCAGCTTCACACAAGTTCTACCATACGTTTGCAAGGTACTGCCATCGGCCGTTTGAGCACTTCCTCCCGATTTGAGAGTATCGTGTTCATCTGGGATAAGATCATAGAACCTCTTGGAGATACAGGAGTGGCTAGCACCCGTATCCATAAGAAATTCGGCAGATCTTCCGTTAACAGTGAGGCAAACATACCACCGCCTTCCGTTTAGAACAGAGGGCATGTCCGTGATGATCGGAACGTCATTGTTCACACCTGGAGTCGATCCACATCCTTTCAGGTATTCCAGACAAGGATGACCCGGGGGCAGGTGGGCACTACCAACCCTGGCTAATTCACAGCCGCCTACCTCGTTACTGATATCGGGTTTCCCCTGTGCTCCCTTGGCACCTGTTATATCAGCTTCCCTAACCTTCCGGGTGTCTACAACCACCTCGGTGTTAGGCGAGTTTGCTACTACATGCGAACTATCATCACGGATGGTGATATCATGGCAAGATTTGTCACTGGGATCCCCTTCTTTGCCCATCGGGGGACCCCTCCTCAGTTTTCCTCTGTACTTATTCCAGAGACACCTTCCTGTCTACGAGGGACAGGTTTCTCAGCCATACATTCCGGAGCATAATGCCCCAGCTTCTGGCATCTGAAGCATCTCCTTTGAGATTTATCAACCCTCGGTCTCTTCAAAGCTTCTGTTAATCCGCCCACTGGGCACATCAACATTGATTCAGCGTTGAAACAATGTTTGCAATATTTGCATATCAACAGTTGATAAAGGCTTGAAATATAGTTGAATTTGAAAGTTGACACAACATAATCAAAATCAACTGTGATTCAACATCTAACCATCAGCGCTGATTCAATGTTTGTATTTCTATGTTGATTCAACATTGACACAACATTGATATGATGTTGAAACAACGTTGATATTTGTTAGGGCATTCTTTGTTGACATGTCAATGTTGAATCAACATTTAATCAACATTAAAATCAATATTGTTGATTCAACATTGACAAATCAATGTTGAGTCAACATTGAATTGAAAACAATATTTCAACATTGATATGTCAACTGTTGATTGGATGTTGAAATGGTGTAGGTTGACAACATTGAAATAGAATCATTGAAAAGGTGTTGAAGACAGGTTGATCAACATCATCAACATAATATCAGCAGGTTGTCACAATGATGCAACGTTCTGTGCCCACTGGGCGGCTATTAATGTTTCCATTATATTAGTCGGAGCAACAGCGGCTGCCACGGTTGGCTTGGCCGTAGAGGTCACATTACCAGATTGGGTCGGTCCGGAAGCTGTTTTACTAGCAATGGATCCTCCCCTCCCTCTCGAATGTACCTTCCTGTACGGTTTCTGTCGGTAATACTTTCCAGCTACCTGGACTGATCCAATATATTCTCCATTTTCATCGGAGACATATTCGTCTTCCTGATCAGCCTCCTGTGAGTCAACCGGGGCTAATTGAGAAGTTTCATATACCGGAGCAGGTGAACCTCCATATTGCAATGAAGCTGCTCTTACCGGGTTAGGTCCTAGACCTACCAATCTCTTCTTCATATCATGTCCATCGATTGATATGAATAGGTCACTGAAGGAAGTGTCATCCTTCCAAGAATCCCAAACTACTTGTTTGTGATCTGGATCCCGCAATCCATTGTAGAATTGTATAAACAATTCCTGTAGATAGCAGTCGTCGTCATGAGCCCAATTTGGACGTGCTTTCGATAGCAACTCCTGTAGCTCCAAACCAAAGACCTTGTGAGATTCTTTAGGTTTCTGTGTTCTTTTCTTAAAGCTTACCCATGGATCCTCTCTAACGATTGACCCGAATAGGTACGCGGCACATTCGACCAGTTGATCGTAGGTGCCGTATATTCCATATGCTGCTCTCCATTGGTTGAGGGCTACTTTTCCACCTTTATTCAACCAACAGATCAAATAAGGCAGAGCTTCTTCTTTTGTCCAACCACTACAGTTGACTTGGTCGACAAAAGCTTGATACCTATCCTTCCAAGGATCATTAGAATCATATGGAGGGGGTATCCGTGCCTGTCTACGTGCCAGATTATTACATCCGCATAGTCTATCTGCTTCTCGCATGCTCCAGTTCATGACTTCCATGCCGTCTGCTCCCTTTCGGTAGCAGTCAATGCCAAGGTTTTGAATACATTGGCTTCTATCAAAGATGGTTTGCATCCCTGCAGGCATGGAAGTTCTCCTATTTGGCTTCCTGCCATCTCCTCCGGATCCGGATCCTCCGGATCCGGATCCTCCTGGGCCGCCTGGGGGATTACCTCCTGGTGGACCGTTATTAGGGTAGTGCCCGGACGAACCGTTAGGGTATCCGCCACCATAACCGGCATTTCCAGTTGTTCTGGAAGATGCATACCTAGGGTAAGAATTATTTTGATTCCATCCCTGATTGTAGGTATTACCGTTTTGGTAATTACTACTTCCTGCCGGATTATAATTATGTCGATATCCATAGGAAGTTGTTCTTGGTTGGTACGTACCGCCGTTAACATTAGGTTGTGGAGGATTCGGTCTGAGAAAACGTCCATCATTAGGTCCATTACCTTGACCCGAAGACAGGTTCGGCAATCTTGGGCCCGCTGGTGTACTATGGCCGGGTTGAGAGAAATATGAAGGTGGGGTTAGCATATGTCTCGGTGGTCCCGGTACTCTCGGTTGTGCTACTGGTGTATTATTATTGGCACCAATAGCATTAACGTGAGTCGCTCTAATTTTATGACTCAAATCTGGTATAGGGGGTGCCGGACCTACTGTATCCAGCATGGGAGCTGCTGGTGTAGGTGCATTATTTATTGGTCCTTTAATAGTAGTTCCCAGTGGGCAATTACTATTTTGGACAACCTTTCCACTAGCTGCGGTATCATCCGGTTTCTTATAGATTCCGGATACTACATTTTTATCAGCCCCATCGTCAATGAATGGGTTGTATCTGGTTGGAGTTGCATCTTTGGATGTTTTCGCCAACATTGTAGACACCACAGTTGGATCTATAGTACCTATAGTCAATTGGGCGGCTTCCACATATTTGTCTAGGGTTATTGCAGTAGTCTGCAATTCCTGAAGCTCATTCGTGAGTTTCTGTCTATCCTCCTCCAGTTGTTTATTGTAAGCTATAATGCCTACCCGGATGGTTTCATTGTCTTCAGCTTGTTTACTACACTGCAGTTTCAATTTCTCTAATTCGCTTTGATAATGGCATATTTCGGATTCGTAATTTGCCTTATCAAGACTTAGTTGATCGTTCGTATCTATGTATGTCTGGATACGAATGTGTCTATTGTCATATTCTTTATTGAATGACTTTCTCATTTCTTAAAGTTTTATTTCTTCACTTTCTAATTCCTTCATGTATTCACTCCTCCTGGCTTCGAATTCGTTTTGCATGCCGATCAAGTCATCTTCCAACTGAAGTTTTTCATTGAATACTTCATCTTTAGCTTTGACCAAGGTATTTAAATTCTCATTCAAAGTTACGTAGGTTTCATTTAACAACAGGACATCCGGTCGTTTAAATTCCTCACCTTCCGGTACCGCATAGGTTAAGTCGCCGTCTATAGCGCTGTAATCTAATATTGGTAGCCCGGGTCTGGGTAATCTGTAAGGTAGTTCTCCAAATGTTACCCTTTTTGGCATCGGTGCCGGATGTTCTGGGTTAGTACTACCACCAACTTCGAACATCGAATTACTTAATTCGTCAACAAGTGATTGTTGACTTATCAAATTACTCTGCCTCTGTATGGACTGTTCACGTCATACAGAGTCTGGTAGATTCTCATCACTATCATTATAGTGAGGTTCGGGATCTCTCCAAGATGCAGATTCTGCATCTCGGGAGTTCGAATGGGTTTGGATCACTAATGATCCATTGCCATTCTCCTGGGCAACTAGTTGCCCTGCTGGGTTAGCTTCCGCGAGGCTATCTAACCCATGTACTAGCCGTTCGGACGTTATACACCAGAAATCCTGGTCACGGCACCAGTGTAAGGGTTCGTGGTCTTACAGACCTGGGGGGTTCGGGTCTTACGATTCAGAAAGAAAGAGTAAGACGGTGTTTCAAGTGTATGCCAACGGATAGAGTTTATTAAGATGTACACTCACGGCTATCCGGTAGTTGTTTAAGAGGATAGCTAACAGTTATTAAGGATGGTCTACATACTTGGAGGCCAGAAGGGCCTCTGACGTAGCGGCTGAGCCCTGGGCTTTATATAAGGACCCAGGTGTTCGTCGTCAGATGTCCCCACAGACCCGGATCGGTGCTGCCACCTATGCGGAACCTGAGGAACGTCCGACGACTCGACTCACCCGCCACGTCAGACGGTACCCAACACTATGGTTACACAATAAGTACCTCTAAAATAGTAACAATACCAGTAGAGGTACAAAAATGGCATACCACCTTTTGGAAAGATCTCTATCTGTTGATGGCATTTTTTGCTAAAGCGGGACTAAACCTTTTAAGCACCCCCCAAAGAGGGGTCAAAATATTTTTAAAAGCCCCCCTCAAACCCCCCTTGAAAAATAATGACCACTACCATATATATTTTCGGACTATTGTGGCTACATATCCTCTGATTTGCATTGAAATGGTTTTCTTTTGATATATAACATGCCTGCATTGGACAGGAGGAAGAAAAAAATTAAAAAAAAAAAAAATCAAAACAAAATCCGACCTACCGACCCTAGCAATTCAACACACCTTTTTTTTCTTGGCCTTGGCAAAAAAACGTACTTTTAGGTTTAGGTAGAGAAACGTTTGTACAAAACCTTTTTTTCATTGAAAAACGTTTTGTTCTTTAAAGATTTGTTTTTTTTAAGACACGTTTTTAGTCTAAAAGAATTTTTTTAGGATGTTAAGAAAAAGGGTTTATTTGTACAAGTTTTGATGCTTTTTTTTGTTCAAAAGAAACGTTTGGCAAACTTAAGAACCAAACAAAAACGATAAAAGTGTTTTTATGCCAAGTCGGTAAGAACAATATGACTCATTGACTCGTTGAAACTCTGGGAAAGGATAAACAAAGTCACCACTGCCATTTAGCCAACTGTCACAAGTGACCGGCATACCCAGAACTTCGATGAGTCCAAGTTAAGCATATACAATTCAAAGGTCATTTCAATAATGCGGACGATATAACATTGTCAAGTTTGATTCTCGTAATGATAGGCTTTGCTAGGTATATGAGCGCTGTCAATCCTGCCCAATCCCCTGCCTGCCGAATATCCTCCAATGGAATGCCTGACTCATGGAAGAAAACTGCACCCACCTTTCGTAAACTATCCAATCCGGCCCTATCAGGGTTCACCCCAATGCCCTTAATTAGTCCCTTTAGGAACTTGAGCAGGACCGAGTAACTGAGGGGAACTTCTCGCCCTTCTTTATGAATGATAAATAATGGTGAGTCTGGTGGAGCTGGAACGTCAATCATATGCTTTCGAATCAATGAGGTGGCACAGAAAGGTGATCCCGGGGTGTAGGTTATGGGAACCAGATGCACTCTCTGCCCATATTGGATTGTCTTTGAACTACTAATCTCAAGCAACATGCCCCATAGGTGAAAGGTGACTGACTTCCTTTTCAGGAAGTGGCCTGACAAGTCAGAAATTGAATTAGGTACCAAGTTACTTTTCCTCAGCAAGGAGCGAAAACTCAGAACTATGCAAGCCCACATAACACAATTGTTACTGTTTGATAAATCCACCGATCTGAACATGTCACACAAGTTAGCAAAAGTTAACGTCACTCTCGTAGGGACTGGATGGCCCAATATCCTGTGCAAACCGTGAAGCACCGCACTGAAAGCAAATTCTCATATCCAAAATATCAATCTAATTACACTGCTCACATAATTATCTATAGTGCTGTAGCTCAGACAGTCAGAAAGGTACATAATATAACGAGTCATAGTTAGCACATCTGTAGGGAGAACTTTCACTCCGAGCCAAGTGCAGAACACAATATAGCGTTTCCACTGAGATGACTGGCCTTTGCTGCTAGCCTATCCAACTTCATACACTGCTGGGAAACCACTACATAAAAAAAAATAGAGGAAAATCTGCACTACCATCCAGCAATCTTGATAACTTATCCGCCACTACATTGAGGCGGCCAGGAATGTGGCATGCCACTACATGGCAATTGAACAACACTGATAGCCAGAAGACTAGCCTCAAGATTGCCATAGCAACCTTATTTTCACTGCGCCCTAAGTTTATTGCTGCCACTACTTGGGTATTGTCTGAGTTCACAATGATCTTGTTATCTCTGAATATAGGGCCCCACCTCCAGACAAACTCAATTAGAGGGTAGAACTCCTGTACATTTATGTTGTCTGGAATGGCCATATCCGGTTCCGGTTGCATATGACCGTGGAGGTCTACCACATATTCCAAAGAACCGTGCCATGCTCCGGCCAACCAGTCTCCCATACACTCCACTCCATAACCCTTGCCTGAAGCATCCATGGAGAGAGTTAACTCCTGCTCAGTGTCTGACGTAATGATATGGGCTTCCCCGTTGAACCATCTAGAGAATGATGTCCACCAGTCCAAATCCTTGTGAAAACCTTTAGTCAAGGATATATACCGCTTACTCTGAAAACCTTTCAGCATCTCGATAACTCGATGTGAGAATGTACGACCGCCTTTTACCAAAGAGGAGCAATGCGACAGAATGCCACAAAGTCTTTGCAGTTGCTTACGTGTTGCCTTGCTGCGACCATTGAAAAACACAACCTCCTGCTTCAACTTCGCTAATTTCTCCTCTGGTAATCTAAGCTTCAAATTGATCGTATCAATCTCGATTCCTAGGAGGGCTTGCCACCTTTTTGTATGCCACATAGAAGCCGAGCTTCAGTAGCAAAGAATGTATGGTCAATTGTGCCACTCGACATTGTTCATATGAATGCCCCATTAATAAAAAATCATCAAGGTATTTGAAACAAATAAAGCCGCTCTTGCACATAAATCTTGAAATAGAATCCGTCAAGCGATTAGAGTGTAAGGAGCAGCTCTGGTACCAAATGATAGAAAATTGTCCACCAAAAACTGGTCCTTTCCAACAATTGACCAACGCAACCCCTAATACTTCCTGTCCTCCAGCCTAACCAAAACTGAACGGTAAGCCGCTGAGATATCTGTCACCACCAGAAACATGCCACGGCATAACTGAAAAGTTTGTTTCATGTAAGAATTAATCGATCTGTCTATTGGGTGACTTGCATCGGTGACGGGGCGAAAGCCCCCTGACGCCTTAGGGACTGCCCCCAAGGCGTGAACACATAAGGGTTTGTCCGACACAATGTCTAATTTACCCCTTGTATACTCGTCATGCAATAAGTTGTCAATAAACGAGTGAGCCTGGACAGTGGCAGATTTCTAGTTGGGGGTTTCATAACCGTCCACTTCTGCATGGGGATCCACTATTTTGAAACCGTTCATGACCCCATCCAGAATGAAGTGACTATCAATATCAGGGTCCGTATCAAGTAATAACATGTCTCTCCAACCTGCCGGCTTGAGTTGGGAACGGACACCTGCGACCACATGAACATAGCTACAGTCCCACAAAGGCACATAATTATCATACAAAGCTAATAAGGCATTCAAACTGTCAGAACATAGCAATTCCTTACAATTATGCACATGGATGGAATCAAAGTGGCAAAAATTCACATCCGCTAGCCCCACTCAGGCTTGTCTCTGGGAACCTGGGGAGGCCTGGTAACCAAGTTGCTGGTAATTTTGCTGCTGACCAAAATAATGTGTCTGGTTCCCTACTGTGCCCTGATACTGGTTGGCGGACTGGTTTTGGGGGTTTTGGTAGCAATTTTTTGCCGGGTGCGAGAGTTCCCTCACAAACTGCGCATGAGTGCTGCTTGGTACAGTTGACAAAATCACAGACAGTGAAATTAATTTTTTTGCACAAATGCTCCAGACAGGGGATCATGAATTTTGACTGTGAGCGACCATGACCTTGACCTTGGCGAGACTGATTGGCGAATTTCAACTGCTGCGGCAACTTCATTGCTTTGTCTAATTCTTGTTGCATTTTTATATAAGCTTATGTTTTTTCAATACCAAGATTCTCTACCATAGACCGATGTTGGCTTAATTTCTCTGAGGGCGATAAATTTCATATGCTGCAGGTAGGACATGGCGGTTAACTGCGGGTTGTTGGCAAGCAATAAACTCTGAAGCACATTAAGCATACCATACATTAGTTCCCTGTAACTCATCTCGTCATAGGATTTATCTGTAGGAATGTGGTAATCAGGACATAACCATATTTTAGACCTTTTCCTCTTAGTTGCTACACTAGCTGCATGTAAGGTGGTTAACAGGTCATCCTCCCCCTGAAGTTTACCTGTCATAGTGTTGAACAGACTCTCCACATCCCCGTTCGGAATGCCAATGTTACCCAGACCTAGACCAGCAGAAGCTAGTCCTGTCTGCAGGGTGTGGAGAGATTGTTGCTGCTGCGAAGCAACCTGAATATTGGTATTGACAGGCATCTGCTGTTTAAGTAGATCCAGTAGCTGCTGCTGTAGACCACCCTGGGCAGTGGTGTTGACTGGTACATGTTGATAACCACCCTGGGCAGTGGTGTTGACTGGTACACGTTGAGCGAGTAGATCCAAAAGCTGCTGCTGTAGACCACCCTGGTTAGTGGTGTTGACTGGTACATGTTGATTACCAACCTGGGTAATGGTGCTGGCAGGTCGCTGCTGCTGTTGCAGCTGTTGCTGTCTCCAGGCCACAAACTGCTGATATTCATTCAAGGTAGCCTGGGAGTAGGTGGATTGAGGTGCCCGTGTACCTGGGGGTGCACATACATTAATGTCATTGCCACTGGACATGGCTGTTGGACCCACAAAACCACCACCAGCCCTCACAATGTTCGTGCGCGTGGGCTGGTTTATACCGGGTACCCCGTGGCCACTGCTCGGTACCGCACAGGTCCCGGAAGAGAAGTCATTGCCCACATTTTGCAAATTAACATTGTTCATACCTGTTATGAGCTGCTGGGGGCATGTAGGGGCCTGTAGATGGCCAATATCTCCTGAATTTGTCCATACAGTAGCTGTATCATTGCCAACCAGAAGGCCCGGTCCGCCATCTTGAATGTTATGATGTCCCGGTCCCCTCCCCGGTCCTTTACCAAAAGTTTTTGCAATTGTTCCCCAGTTACCAGTGGATATTTGTGTGGTATTGCACTGGGATCCGAATGATCAAAGGCTGCCATAAGGCCACTCCATGCTTTCTCACCTTGGGTGATATCCTTCAAAATATGTGTGTTTTGAGCACGAATAGATGCTAGCTCAAACTCTAACTCCTTCTGCCTGCCCAATTGTTGTATCTGGTTCTCTCTGGCCTTCTCTGCCTCGATTTGTGCATGCAAATCCTGTACCTTCGCATCAAAGGCATCCTCCATGGCCCCGGCGTCCTGCCCGGGTGCCTCCGCATCCTGCGCGGCCGCTGTAGGTCCCATTTGGGGTTAGGGTGCTTACACGTAGGACACAGTCTGGAGTTACCGTGGTATTGCTTCTCGCAAGAGTCACAAATGACTCCGATGATGAAGAAAATGAGAAAAAAAAATCAAAGTTCTTGTCCTGCCTGCCATATGCTGCTGCTGCTTGCTGAACTGTTGTCACCCCTGCTGTGGGGGGGGGGGGAGAGTGTGAGGGGGTAACTGTTCTAAGGTTACCAATCGTGAACCTTCTTTTTTCACTGAAAAAAAAGAAGATTTCTCACTAAAGCAGCAAGCTTTCCTAAACTAGGACCTGGAATGAGAACCTCTATGTAACTGAGAAACTGACACAGCGAAGGATGTCAGTTATATCAACGTATTTGGGAGAAACATGGTTCCTTTAATGTCACATATTCATACCTGCAAGAGAAGTGTGTGTCCCTACTTATGCCTCCCCACTTGGTATAAGAACGTTTACTAATGTTAGAAACTTTTTTCAGGTTCCTAAAGGACCACATCCGTCTGCTTTGTCCATTTTATTAAGCTTTGATTCTTATGGGGGGTAAAATATGAAGGCAGACGAATGGCTCATTTGTGGGCAGTGGATGCGGCCCTTAAGTTTGCTAAATGTTTGTTTTGAAAGTGAAAAAAAAACACTATTTCAAACATAAAAAAAAATATTGAAAAACTAATGCAAAAAACATTTATATTACATTCAAAAGTTTGTTAACTAACAAAAGCGTTTTTAGCATAAAATAAACGTGTTTTGTTTAAACAAATATTTTTACCCATACCTAATAAAACATTTAAAAAGGTTAGAAATTCCTTCTTTTTTTTCAAGTGGGTCACTTACTGTACAGAAGACCTGGGTGAGTTTTTCATCCTGTTCATAGAAGAAGACGGTTGTAAACACACTGATACACCCCAGCAGGATCAGGTTATTTATCTTGGGTGATGACATCTTGATCATTCTGTAAACAGTGTGACGAAATCTTAAAGTATGGCTATTATGATTTATACCATGGTGAATGTGACAGCCCCATAGACTAAAACTATCACATATTATCATAGATGGTCTATTCAAGAAAATTATTAACACAATAATATTATTCTTTTTGTGTTATCAATTAGTAACATGAAATATATAATTATTTGCGTTTGAAAAACAACAGACTGAGGGTATTTCATGAGGTGTGAACTGCAGTGAAATATCCTAATGAATATGTGCAACTTTTCTTCTGTCTATAAATATACAACACTGCACCATGAATATATATGTACTTCAGAACTATGAAGTTACAGCTAATTTTTTTAGATTAAAATAAATCTACCAGAACGTTTGTCAGATACCGTAAGACTCTGTGTATAAGCCATAGCTTATAGACCAATTCAGAGGCCGAGGGGCTTATAGAGTCTTCTTGAACTCAGGTTGCGGCTAATACGAGGTATTTTTCCCCCCCCCCCGCACCGGAGGCGCAGAGAATTTTCACGCCCCTCTTTGATCTATAGTAGCGTGCAGGCTTTTTTGCTAAAAAGGGGGTAAATTTCTTTAGCCCCCCTCAAGAGGGGTCAATATTTTTTTAACCCCCCCTCGGGAGGGGTCTAATTTTTTTACGCACCCCCTGAAACCCACCACCCCCCTGTTGATAAATAATGACTCCCTTATATAGACGAAAGCAAGAAATGGCGACCATTTCAGACCCCTTGTGCGGTTTATAACATTCTTCAAAAGTTGGGGTGTGGCTTACACCATCCATTGCTGAAACTTGTTACCAATGGTTATCACCGATAGCAATTATCAGATGAGCACCACCTGCCCCTGATATGCCCGCAGTAAAGGGTTGGGATTATTTTATTGGCGGATAATAATCCCGCTATAAGATAGGGGTGCAGCTTATACACAGGGTTTTACCGTTAGTATGTACCATAGATAATTTACCTTTTGTTTCTGAAGGCGATGTTGAAGCAGAGAAATACTATAGATAAGAAGACGCCCAATGCTGATAAGGATGTGAGTGTGCTAAAGACGGTGGTGTCCATGTAAAGAGGTAGCTCTATCACCTGTGTAGAGTCACTCGGCACCCGCCCACCTAAAAACAACAAAAGAAAAATAACATTTGAACAAGAAATGCGGTTGTGACCGCGTAAAAAAACGCCTCCCGCCGTTAATGTCGGTATACCAGTGTTTGATGACATGTCTCATAAAAGCAGACATAAAGAAGATTTCACAATTATCAATTTCTCTGTTCAGTAATTTTGTATTGTGAGACCTCATCACATGGGGCAAATGCAATCATTATAGTGCACTCCCGTACCGCTTCGCGGTACCGCCGCTACATGGCATGGGAGGCGCTAAAAAAAAAAGTGAATCTGCTGCACAATATGTAAGTTGTCTGGATAAAAATAGTCATACCTATCATAAGATTGTATCAAATTATGTCTACACAGTACACATTTAACATAGAAGGTTATTACATAAGATTGTATGAAACTATGTCTACAGAGCACACATTTTCCATAGAAGGTCAATACAAAAGTGTTCGCTGTACCGATTCTTTTTCAGAGAGAAGAGTTAAACAAATTTCTGTATAATATCATTTTGTCCACAGGGGGCCGCTACAAAGTGGTTGCAAAACACATAAATAACATGATTTAGTCCACAGAGTCCGACGGCTACAAATACCAGGGCAATATGAGATACTTAAGGATGGGTATCAGAATACATATAATTCATATCATGCAGATGCAGCTATTCTTAGTGAATGTTAGGAGACCATATGCCCATGTTTATGCTTTGTGATATTAAGTACAATAATACAGGATTTGACGCTAAACTAGCAATGTGTATGAGTAGCAAGTACTAAATACCAATCCACTCAATCCTCCTGTCAGGTTTCTTCCACTGTATCTCACCAATGCCTTCAGAGTTGTACACATAGGTACCTACAAGCTCTGACGTGCCATCTGAAGATTATACAAAACTTAATAAAAATAGACCAGGCCACTCGAATATACTCAAGCAACCTTAAATCTAGACAATAGAAATTTAAAATATATAACCTTGATTAAGTGACAGTGACACATTGTAAGGTTATTGCATAACCGCTGAATGATGCTGCTTTTCCAGTCTTGTTTGTAGGAACGGTTTTCAGTAATGGCAAGTCTTACTTATTCAAAATTACACACGTTTGCAAAATATATGAATGAAATTATTTTGCTGCTTGCAATAATTATAACCAGGACCAATACACATGTCCATTCAAAGGTAATGATGCTACCTGGTATGTATTTGTATCCAAGTATCTATCAACCATCTCTATTTAATGTTAGTGTCTAAACTCTAACATCTAAACATGTTTAGCAAAGTAGAATAAAGGTGTTTAATTCCTAAATGTGTAGTCGATGAGACACCTTACTGACCCATCCCACTTGGCAAAAAACGTATTTTCGACGTTTGCAAACGTTCTGATTATGTTTGGGTAAAATGTATGTAAAAAGACGGTTTATTGGATCAAATAGATCACACCCCTGAGATCTATTTGGCTATTGAATAGAGTTTTAAAACGCTTTTTGACCTAAGAAAAACGTTCTTGTGTACATGTTTTGACTTTTTTTTTTACGTTAAAAGAAATCTGGCAAACTTATGAACCCAATAAGAAACTAAATCAAAGGTTACTTACTTTTCTGGTAGGATATTTCAAAATTGATTGAAGGATCTCCAAATTCATCGAATTGAACTATCCCAAGGCTTCCTTGAAATATCAAGTCGTGCATTGAATTCCTTATTATCTCTCCGAAAGCGTCGTCATCATATGAAAAATCATAAAGGTTCTTGCCTGGAAGAAGCAGAAATTAGAATATCGAAATAATGGTTTACGCAGTATTTGGGTAACGAAATGTCCGTGTGAAGAACAGAAGTTTAATGGTTTGGTACGTTGACAATTCTAAGCACAGCAAGTGAAACACTTTGGTGCTTAGAGGGTTTAGGGATAATAATGTCCTTACAGAAAAGTTTTGAAAATTTTGACATTTCATCTGCTATCTTGATCAATTTGTGAGTAAATTTAACCAAAAATGTGTATATCGGTTTCAGAATGTTGGGGGGGGGGGCAAACCCCTGATATGGAATTGGGAGACCCGCTTTTAGTGAAAGAGCCTGTGCCTTACTCTATAATAGAAGAAGGTTAAAACATTGTCACACCTCAAAGAGCGGGGCAAAAAATGTTAGCAAATCCACCACCCCTTCTTGTTAAAAATGGCCACTCGCTAAGTTAAAAGTCATACATATACTAGAAACAATGATTATAAATTACCTATTGTTCCAAGTCTGGACATGGAGGCATTAAGAGCCAGGGCACATGCCCATATGGTATCATAGTAGTATAACCTTTCATTGTGTGCCAGCATAGTCTTAAATCTCTCATCTTTATACACAATATCATCAATCTGCCTGGAGCTGAAGCCTGAAACACCCACAACATCCATAGACAGGGGTTCATAGGCAGCTGTAGCGTATATTATATTATCAGTAGCTTTGGTCATCTCAAGGACCGAGCATCTCACCGAGGAATCAGGTACAGACCACCACTTAGGTGTGAACCAACCAATCAGATGCCACACTATGTGTGGTCCATAGAATCCCATCTTATAGGCCTGCAACATTATCAACAGCTTCAAATGAGCCTCCTTACTGGCTTTTTATTTAAAGAAAAAGCGTTATTCTTGTGTTTTGCTAATGTTTGTTGAAAATACAAAATAAGGGTGTTTTTACATCAGACAAAGTCTTAATTACTTGTATCTCATTAAATCAATCAAGAAGAAGAAAAGAAAAACAAAAAAAAACAGACGAGTTAATTCCAGTAAAGATTTTTGAATTCTATTGATGTTTCGTTCACATCTAGAAATTGGAGGGATTTTTTTTCATAGTAGGCAACTATTTATAAAGTTTATTCATCAGGCAACTCAATTACTTTGCAAAAAAAACCCGTAAGATTGACATGAAAAAAAATCCATATTTCTGATTTTTTTTTTACCTTTCAGACGTTTCCCAACGTTTAAATTTTTTTCTCATTACAGAGGTTTACATTCATGGGACATATCTTTCAACTTAAAATGACATTATGGCAACTACTCAGTAGAATGATTGTGAAAAAAACATACTTCACAGAGGATTTGACGTGCAGGTCCTTCAAAAAAATTTCCGACAACTATGCGAGCATCAAGTGCCTGAAAGGGAAAATCTTTTTAAAACTCCTTTCAAATGAAAAGAAAAGCAGAGTGTAATAGTTAAAAATGATGGATCGCTCTCAAGTACAAGTTTTTCTCTCTTCATCATAAACTACATACATGCCTACCTTTACTACTTTGACTGCTTTCAATGGATCTCTCTGAAATACTTCTGATGTTATCAGCGTGAAGCCGTTCTGTTCAAGGAGGCCAATCAGGTGGTCAGTTGTCTGTAAACACGATTTCACTATATGATTTTCTTTTGCATCCAAAAACGTTGAAAATGATTTTGAACATTTAAAACTGCAAAAGGAAACATTGCAGAAAGGCTGGAACTTATCTGAAATTGTTCTTTTTTATGCTGAAATAAAGTTTTTTTACCTAGAAGAACTAGGAATTCAAACACTTCCCTCCCCTTTTTTTTGAGTGCATACTTTTGACCGCTTAAAGATACCCCAAATTAGTGGGTTTTTATACGATATTTTCTTTTGCTGCCTGGGTAATATGTTGTTCTATCAAGAGGGAACATTTAATTGGAATAATTATTCACCCCCCCCCCCAATTCAGCATGATTTCAGACAAAATAAAAGTACAGAAACAAGACATACCACAGAGAACGTCACATGAATCTCAGTCACTATTGCTACTTTCCGCCATTTGAACTGCTTCATGGTGTCAATGATGAGCGGGTTACGGGAAGTCTCCGGGGGCCACATCCGGAAAAAGTTTGGGTAGATATCTCTGTTTGATAATGTTGGGGAAACCGCTTCAGGAGATAACTAGAAAACGTGAAAGATGGGTGAAATCATTTGGAAGTAGATTTAGATAGAAAACTATGGAGCAGTAAAGCCGTATCATTTTTATCGACAGAAAATAGGGTTGATTTAATGGGCCCTGCCACTAAATGCAAAAAATCAATGTGTATTTGCAAATACTGAAAATCGCAACTATAGTTATGTGCAGGCTTTTCGTTGAAAACAAGTTAAATTATTTTGCCCTCCTCAGAGGGGTCCAAAACTTTTAACTCCTCTCACCGGGTCTAGGGGTCGGGAAGATTTTACCCCCACCCCCGTTGTTCAAAAAATGATCACTCCCCTACCTGGACCAGGTTGTAATAGGGAGTAAAGTCGCCCATGGCAACACAGACTTGTGAACAGGAACCTCCGACAATCATCACCTTGATAGGCGGCTTGTAGATCTCAGATATCACCTTCTGTGACCCATACCCGGCATCACACTGAAATGTGTATACATTTCAGACATCACATGAGTTCAAAATATGATCAGGCAAAAGAAAAACAACTTAATTCAAAATATATGGTACAGCCGAGGTATTTGATTTGCATATGATCCATGACTTAATGGCAGCATACAGATTGATGACAAAGGAAGAAATACCATCTAAATATCACTTTGTATCTGTCAGGCATAAACTAAATAAGGTGTGTTTTGACGGTATTCAGTGCCTATGAATATCACCAATCGAAGAGCCATATGCATTGTGCATATAATGTCCTTTATTAGTCATCATGATCCATGAATGAAGAAGCCCTGACGAGTCTATTCCCAGGGTAGTATTCAGTCATCATGCCAACCCTACAGGCTTTATATGCACTGACGAGTCTATTCCCAGGGTAGTATTCAGTCATCATGCCAACCCTACAGGCTTCATATGCCCTGACGAGTCTATTCCCAGGGTAGTATTCAGTCATCATGCCAACCCTACAGGCTTCATATGCCCTGACGAGTCTATTCCCAGGGTAGTATTCAGTCATCATGCCAACCCTACAGGCTTCATATGCCCTGACGAGTCTATTCCCAGGGTAGTATTCAGTCATCATGCCAACCCTACAGGCTTCATATGCCCTGACGAGTCTATTCCCAGGGTAGTATCCAGTCATCATGCCAACCCTACAGGCTTCATATGCCCTGACGAGTCTATTCCCAGGGTAGTATCCAGTCATCATGCCAACCCTACAGGCTTCATATGCCCTGACGAGTCTATTCCCACGGTAGTATCCAGTCATCATGCCAACCCTACAGGCTTCATATGCCCTGACGAGTCTATTCCCACGGTAGTATCCAGTCATCATGCCAACCCTACAGGCTTCATATGCCCTGACGAGTCTATTCCCACGGTAGTATCCAGTCATCATGCCAACCCTACAGGCTTCATATGCCCTGACGAGTCTATTCCCAGGGTAGTATCCAGTCATCATGCCAACCCTACAGGCTTCATGTCGCACAGTGGGCATTTCCGATGAGTCGGCATGATGACTGAATGCAGCCGTGGTGAATCTACTTGCCAGGATTGCATTTTTACATCACACCACACCTACAGGTAATTGTGTGAAATGGTCTCTGAAACTGTGATCTGTGGCTTGGTGTCTGCCGGCAGTCTGACTAGCCCATTGAAGGGTGTGTAATAACAATACCTGTAAACTACAGGTAAAAGTAGGCAGGGTTGTTTGCCCACAAAGGTCTGTAAATAGATTCAATTATGAAAGACCACTGCCAACCAAGAGTTACATAGCGTGAGCCACAGATGTTGATTTTATCCATATATAGCCCTCTGCGGACAAACAAACCAATGTACTGAATCAACCTTTGGGTAAGATGACTATGCACTTACCTGAAAACTATATATATATATATATATATATATATATATATATATATATATATATATATTGCAATTCTCTATTTAGGGCCTATTCTATAAATCAATTCATCTATTTCAGTATTCAATTAGATGCATAGAATATATAGGTGTATTTGATATGGATATTTAACATTGTCCTATCGAAGACATTCTAATATTTTGAGGAACTTCTACTCATAGTATATTTACCTGACCACGTGTAGGCAATGTTTGCCCACAGTTAACCACCCTGTGACGTCACAAGGGCATAACTGTAACTCACGCTATACTCACAGTCACACACTGGAGGCTGCACCTGACAAGACCTAGTGGATTAGCAAGGTAACAGGGACCCCGATGGACCCTTCATAGAGGTACCTTTCCCCTTGTTGGTCCATCTACGTCTAAAACATTATGCCTTGTCAAATAGACACCAATATCTATTATCCATTCCTGCCTTTTTGTGTGTGACTGATCCACATGATATAATGTTAGATACTTTATTTAGGTATATGCCTGTTAGTGTAGGGGCCAGCTCTGGCTGTAAGTCTAGGGCGGTAGGCCATCTGCCCCGTTCCGGTTGCACCAGCCCTCAGGGGCTGGGCAGCCGGTATGAGCTGCCCTCCTTGTGTATTATACCGATCCAGATGTAGGTGGAAGGTAGAGAATGTCAGACGGGGAAGTAGCTGGTGCAACCGGGGAATGGGGACAGATAGCATACTGCCATGGACTCTCAGCCAGAGAGAGTCCCCTACATTAGTAAGACTTAGTGAGATCATCAATATTTACCAGTATCTGGACTGGAAATATGGCAATGCAGTAATTAGATTAAAGAATGACATGATTACCATTCTTTATTTGACCAAAGATGGCTTCATATTGTCTTCTGATCCCACCTGATTTGCTGAATGAAATTCACAGAGATGGCATAACAAAATGAGTAGCTATAGGCTTCAGAGCGCTCCAGGTGGCAGTCCCTCTCCCTAATGTAGGTATTACTGAATGGTGGGCATGATGCATGAAGGTAGCCCTGACAGTCATGCCATGTGATAGGGCCAAATAAAAAAAACAACGAAAAAAAACCATAAACTTCTTCTGTTTCCAGTAACCGGACCTACCCTAGCAAAACAGGGGCAAAAAAACTTTTTTTGTGACTTTGCAGAATTTTGTCTCATTTTTTCATATTTTAAAGAAATCTTTTCATTACTTTTTGAGGATTTTCCTGTATCCTTTTCGTGTTCTTTCCCTCTCTCATAGTTGTCATTTTCCCGTCACCCCCTACCGACCCTACCTTATCAAGTCATGTTACTGGAAAAACACCTTTATTTTTTTTTTTGCCTAAGCGTCTTGGAAGCAATGATGCATTCATGGTCCTTAAAGGGTTAAAGAACTATTGAAAGTCACTTACCTTTGTGTCTTGCCAGACAACTTTGAGTTCAAATCCAGGGAGGATATCTGAGTTGTTGTTTATGTGATCAATGGCTATTTCATACACATATTTAGACGTCTCGCCACTAGGCCAGGACCCAGAGTAGGGGACGAGTCCCAGGAGATAAAGTGGTCTCCTCTCACTAGAACCATCCATCTGTGGGCTGCTTTCAGTATCTACGGTCGTTCCCATACAATCTGTGTAGAAAACTGATGACAACAAGATGATGCTGAACAATAGGATAGCTGCCATCTCTGTGGGGTTTCTCCCAATATTAGGGGTAGCTGAGGTTTAGTGAAATCAAAGATAGTGTAATGGTCTGCATGGAACAACTCAATCCCAGCCGGGACTTGAACCTGGGACCCTCAGACAACAAAGCCGATGCTCTACCAAGCACGATAACCTGCTTATGTGGATGACGGTGGGGTGACTACAACTGTGTCCAGCCTACGGGAGGAATAGGCCTGTAGAGCAGGGTGTGCAGAGTACAGTCAACACACAGTGCTCTACCTTATCAGATATTACGTCGATCTGCCTCGGGAAGTGGCAACGTGCTCTTTATCTGGGCCTGTAGCTCAGGAGGCCATTTCATAAGATGCTACCACTGCACACAGACCCTGCAATTTGAAAACCTAAGAATAGCCATTAATGAGCACTGTTAATGTATAGGCCTAGAGCTTTAATGGCATTAGAGTGAGGGCTTCGCTACGATTTGAAGTGTGGTAGTCGTAGTATGTTAGGAAATGCCCTCCAGTGGCCTTGCACTTTTGGAGTATGACCATCACAAATGGTCGTTTATCAAAGAGTGTATGTTTATTCACAATGTCTTTGGTATTGATGATATAAAACTGTTTGATCTGACAGCTATACCCTTGAAGAATCTATCCTTAAGTTTATTAATCTTTTAAGGGCTGCTAATGCATCGGTGCGCCATGCACACAATCATGTCATGATGCACCAATCAATCACTGGCAGGCAGGCTCACCAGTACTTTATTGATGCAGCCCTGTCAAGGGACTGCCCAAAGCTGCATTATAGGAAATGCCACTGATTGGCATGTTGTTCTAATGTGATCTCAGCTCTTAAAAAGTTCTCAAGGATGTACAGGGAGTTTACAAGTATAACAATTGACAGGATCACGCAGAAGCAAGCAACCATAAACTAGAGCAAATTTATAGGGTAGATTAACCTAAAGCCGACCACATAACTAGAGTCGACCACCTGTCAGCTTGTTTTTCTCACTTCCACATGTAGTGCATTGGTCTTAAACCCTAATGTCATTGTAATAGAGGTGTCATAGTACCCGATAGAATGATGTCCTTGAATATATGAAGTAATTGTCACTGCATGAAAATACACTAAAGTTCCGATGTTTGAATGGTTTTTACCATGACCAGCTGGTCATTTCATCAGAATTCTTCAACTTTGGTTCGATAATTTGAAGATGACAAGTGCTCACATATACGACATTTTTACTCTAGGCATAGATAAATATCTTTGCTAAATGATAGCATAAGGAAAAGTGCAGAAATGTTAAATAGTTTCTGTCTATGACTTATTTCCTAGAACATACCAATTTCACCTTGAGCTGAGCACCATTTCACCTTGAGTCAACCACTCCTTATACACCTATTTGTGTATTGAATTGAATAGAAACCATTGATTATGTAGGATTACATCACAAGATTCATGGCCAGAATAGTTTGGGATAGAAATCATCACTGGATTATGCTCTGATACATTTCAATCTTAACTGTAATGCTATGATTATTACTATGTAGAGGAACTATTTTATACCGAGAGTGTGATGATAAAATTAAGGAATGGATTATTATAGTCCATATTGAAGGTCTATTAAAGTACATTAAAAACCAAGCCTCTATAATGCACGGTTGGAAATACCACTTCTATTTTGATGAGATTTATAATACCCATGGCCATAAAGTTGCCTCCAATTTCCATTCTAATTGAGTCACTATAAAAACATACAGTTTCTTATGATGCAATAGTTTTAATTATGCCATTTTACTGTATATCTATAGAAGACACTTATATTTTTTTGTAAAAGATAGTTTGATGAACATAGCCTCATTAAAAGAGTAGCTATCAAGTGGCCAGCTCAAGGTGCAAGGTGGTCATCTCAAGGTGAAAATAGACTAAATAAGATGGTCTTAGAAATGATTAAAAACAATAGATAAACTTTACACATGTATTTCAGAAGGTAATTGGCCCAGAAGCCCAAATAATTGTCTTTTACTTAGTACCTTGGGGAACTCTAAGGACCTATTAGACTCAAAGATATTAACTACTACATTTCCCTTATTGAAAGCACCAGTCCTTATGTCGGCCAGGTAATTTTTTGCTAATCTGACGGATTTCCCTTCCTGTAAATTAGTTGTATACAAAAAATGCGTTAGATTAGCAACGCCTTTTAAAGCAGGTATTCCACCACAGCCAATTTTGAATTGGGCAAAGCCAGAAGAATCTGGAGCACCTCCTGGTGAAAATTATGATTTAAATTTCACTAGAGAGAGAAAAAAATGGGAACACTGAAAATCGCCAGACTTCTCAAATTCCATCATCCTTTGACTTCAAATCCGATTCAAGTAATCCAGAGTTAATTTATTTTTCAATCTTCTCTGATGGAACAGGGCATTAGGCTTCAAGCTCTGATGGAACAAGGCATTGGACCTGTTTTGATGAGACAAGGCATCAGGATCCAAGCTCTAATGGAACAAGGCATCAGGCTTTGTTCTGATACACATACAGTTATCAATAGGTATACTTGAAGTTGTATAAGTTTATCACTGTTCCTTGTTCTTGCTTGTCCTTGGGATAGTCCCAATAGCTGTCATATATCGATGGTACACACAGATCGCATTTCTATTGTGCTTAACCTTGGAGGGAATACCCTCCAAATACCCTCCATTGATGAACGTCTACTTCAGATCCCTAACCTTCGGCAGTTCCCCATAATACATTTATAAGATTCTTTTCTTTTTGCTTCAGGCAACATACTAAAAGATAGCAAGCATGATAGGACACAAGTTGTGTCTTTATTTTATTTCCAGTTCACCTGAGTTACCAACAATCGATATTAGGCACAGCATTACAGATCATAAGTATTGTAGGAAGTTTCGCAGAAAGACCTACTTTACATGGATAGACTGGTGCCTTAAAACAAACTAGTTTGATAATGACGTGCCCATACATACATTTCCCTATTTGCTCATCAACAAATCTGTCAACTAAATAAAGTTTTGTGTCTCCATGTCTTTGCAAAGTTTGCTATTTTTACCCCTGTTGCTGTACAGCCATGTAAAGGATTCCTCAGTCCGCTTTGTCTGATTTGATTTATAACGGATGTTTATGAAAAGGCCGTACAATAAAAAGAAGGGATACCGTATGCAGCTATGGGGTGCGAGCCTGCTTTTTTCTGTTTGTAATCGAGGGGTTTCTTGCATATTTTTGACCGCAAATAACCCCTAAATGTATGGAACCCATAACCTCATTTTGGGCCTTGACTCCTTGTTCTCCTAAACCATGATCCACTCATGCAAAGAGGGAATTGGGTGCAAAAATCAAGTTCCCTCATTGTGTTATATAGCGGAATTGGCGTGATGCATGTCCAGCATCAGCGACATTCCCGCTTATGTACTAACAATATACTAGTGCACCCAATATGCTCTAGGCCAAAGATCATGTATACATTGGTATTGATCCATTGAGGGTCGATAGTGCATTAACTTACCCCAATGTGCATTAGTCTTCACGGTGTGTATTTCAATGTAATTTAGTATCATTTCATGCAAATTTGCCTAATAGTTCTTGTATTAAATAACCGTTTAGAAAGATATTTCAACATTGATTTGAGTCCATTAAGTGGAGTCAAGCTGAGCCTATTTCAAATGTTGTTTAAACTCGGACATGGCGTTATATCGATGTTAAAGCAACGCCATCTTGTTACCCAGGTATTGGTGCCCTAAAGCAAAGAAAGATAAACAAAGACGCCGTCATAAGATGCAATATGCGGTATTGGTATATATAGCAGGTATGGTGCAGCCCAGCTATGCTGCTGTCAATTGTAGGAGAAAGGTAGACTTATCCGACATACCCCCTATATAGGTGCCAAATCAGCACATACTATTATGGTATCGCAATTTCGCTAGACCAGAGGCACCAGTCGCCCAGTTATCAGAAATATGTTTTAATAACTGAATACAACATTATACAGTATTAGGTTTATGGTATCCTTAACCATTTAGGAATGAATGTTCTGAAGCTTGGCAGACCATAATGTTTCGTTTCTTTTTGTCGCTCCTTTCTTCTCTCCCTGTCTCTGTCTGTCTGTCTGTCTCCCCCCTCTCTGTCTCTGTCTCTGTCTCTCTGTCTCTGTCTGTCTCTCTCTCTTTCTCAACTCTCTCTCTCTCCCTCCCGTTCTCCCTGCTGTTTTATTGTGCATTTGTTAGGCTATGATCGGCCTACATGTACATGTACCTTAGAGCTTGAGTAGGTACCATAATCATGGTGAAGTAACCAGTAGTATATCCCAACAATTCATACATCAAAGCATGTGTCCCTTTTCACATGGTGCTGTGTTTTCCTGTTATTAGCTAATAATTAACCACGACTACCTCGGCATATAGACCCAAGGCACATGGTAGTCAATAACGCTGTGTACAATACACACTACTCTAAGTGTTGTCTTCTTTGAATAGTAGGCATCTGTGATGACTATTGATGGTCATTGGGGCCTGCTCTTAACCATTTACAGGTGTATAATGCATTGATGCATCATGCTGCATCATGATGCATGAATGCATCCCTGGTGGTTCTACTCGCCAGAGCTGCATTTATGCATCATGTCCACCTGAAGTTTATACTATCTCAAAGGTTGCTGCTGCATGAGCAAACTTACCAGGACTTCATTGATGCATCATGACGACCGATGGACATGATGCATCAATGCAGCAATAGCAACACCTGAGGGGTTAACAGTCATTAATGTCTGCAGAAAAAATCTGCTAATTATGTAGACACTCCATACCAAGACTCCACTGACTTAAGCAGCATGTGGGACCAGTAGACTGACCACTTGACTTGAGGCTGGGGAATACATGCATTCTTCCTATGGACATCATAACCTGGAGCAAGATACCCACTTTTGAGAATCAGTGGAATAGAGAACTTCACTCTAACAGGAAAGTGTATACATTAGCGTGTGTCTAGTGACACACATATCATATGAACTAAAGTACGATTGGCTATTGTTGGATCAGAACATATATATGGTGATTTATCAAATAGCTTGATGTTATCTTAATAGTAATTCACTGGAAATGGCTGTGGATGTGTTGGCACTTGTAACACTTTGTATAGTGACACCTACTTTATCACTGACCACCACTGGGACGCCCACACTGGCCACTGGGACGCCCACTCTGGCCACTGGGACGCCCACACAGGACACTGGGACGCCCACACAGAAGACCACCCCAGCCACAAACCCCACCAATCCTACATTAGGAAGCAGAATCCCTCTGTACATCTTAGGTCTACTGCCTTACTCAGGGGCCTGGCCTGTAGGACCAACCTCGAGACGTGTAAACCAAGTGGCCATTGACCATGTGAACAATAACCCGGATATCCTACCTGGATATGAGCTACAGGTATTCTGGGAGGATACTAAGGTTAGTGCAAAAGTGAAAAGAAAAGGAAAACCTTGTAGAGATAAATGAATTTTCAATAGTATTTGTAAGGGAGTGCTGATGATTTCTTAACTGGGGGGGGGGGGTATGGGCTGGTATAGCGGGGGAGGACACGATTTTGACTCCTCCAGAAAGGGGAGAGGGGTTCAATAACCTTCTTACGGGGAAGGCAAAAACTCATAGCCTTTTCAGTGAAAATGCCAACATTCAACAACCCAGGTAGCAAACATGGTGTGGCCCAAGTCTGGGCCATAGCGGGCTCCTGATGTGGGCCACACTGGGTTAACACAGTGGGCGCCTGATGGGTTTTGTCCTCAGCAAATGGTCTGGGCCACACTGGGCTAACCGATTTGGGCACAGATCTGTTTGAAAGTGGGCTCACCGATTTGGGCTCAAAGTGAGTTTAACATGGGTTTTTGGTGTGGCCCAAAGTGGGCTGCCCGATTTGACGAAAAGTTAGTGGTGACATGGTAAAAATTCTTTTTGAAAAATTTATCCAATATTTATTCTTTTTTCCAAAAGTCAATGAACAACAAATCCTTGAGCTAATCTCACCCCCCCCCCCAATCACCAAAGCAGTAAATGCAATATCTACCTGAGTGGAAAGCCAGAGCAGAACCATCCATTTGAATCAAACTCATTCAGCCAACACAAGACACTTTGATTCATTAAAGTGACAGTCTGGCCTCAATCTTCCCCCACTACTTCCCTATGTAGGGGTAGAGAAGAGAGCCTTCAAGTTCATAATGACTGTACCTCTGCATATCTGCTCTTGTTCCAAGTTCAGTGCAATAGAAATGGTGTTGCCATTCCACTACTACTCAGATGACCTTGATTTGCACTTTTGACTAGAGACATCTAAGTATTTCCAGACTATGAAAAAGTCTGCACATTATTACTTCATATCTGATATAGTAGTCTATTCCAGTTGTCCTATGTCTAAAAGAAATAAGTTTTGTATGGGTAGTAGAATTCTGCCTGGAGTGCTGTGAAACCACTTTGTAGTGAGTCTGCCATGGACTGGCCTATAGGGGCAGAGGATATTTTTGGTTTCTCAATTGCCTCTATATATAGTCCTCTTATACCCGGCCAGGTGTGGGACCTGTTTGCCCCCACACCACAAATACACCTTGCAAGCCTACTAGTATAAAGAAAGACATGAAGCTGTTATTTCCAAGACTAGTCAGTGATGCATTTTACATGAAATATCTGCATCCTCACTATGAACCTACCTGTGTATTAATGATATAGGGAAAGGGGGACTACCTATCTCCTACAGCAGTGGTGGAGGGAGGGGAGGGGGCAGGGCAGGGCAGGGTAGGGTGAGAGGAGGCCAGGGCAGGGTAGGATGAGGGCAGGGCAGTGTGAGGGCAGGGCAGCACAGGACAGGTGAGGGCAGGGGATGGCAGGGCAGGGTGAGAGGAGGGCAAGGGAGGGCAGGGCAGGGTAAGGTGAGAGGACACCAGGGCAGGGCAGGTGAAGGCAGGGGATGGCAGGGGATGGCAGTGAAGGGTGAGAGGAGGGCAAGGGAGGGCAGGGCAGGGTAGGGTGAGAGGAGGCCAGGGCAGGGTAGGATGAGGGCAGGGCAGTGTGAGGGCAGGGCAGGACAGGGCAGGGTGGGGTGAGAGCAGGACAGGGCAGGTGAGGGCAGGGGATGGCAGGGGATGGCAGGGCAGGGTGAGAGGAGGGCAAGGGAGGGCAGGGCAGGGTAAGGTGAGAGGACACGAGGACAGGGCAGGGTAGGGCAGGGGATGGCAGGGAAGGGTGAGAGGAGGGCAAGGGAGGGCAGGGCAGGGTAGGGTAAAAGGAGGCCAGGGCAGGGCAGGGTAAGGGCAGGGCAGGACAGGGCAGGGTGGGGTGAGAGCAGGACAGGGAAGGTGAGGACAGGGGATGGCAGGGAATGGCAGGGCAGGGTGAGAGGAGGGCAAGGGAGGGCAGGGCAGGGTAAGGTGAGAGGACACCAGGGCAGGGCAGGTGAGGGCAGGGGATGGCAGGGGATGGCAGGGAAAGGTGAGAGGAGGGCAAGGGAGGGCAAGGGAGGGCAGGGCAGGGTAGGATAAGAGGAGGCCAGGGCAGGGCAGGGTGAGGGCAGGGCAGGACAGGGCAGGGAGGGGTGAGAGCAGGACAGGGCAGGTGAGGACAGGGGATGGCAGGGGATGGCAGGGCAGGGTGAGAGGAGGGCAAGGGAGGGCAGGGCAGGGTGAGAGGAGGACACAGGATGGCAGGGCAGGGCAGGGTGAGAGGAGGGCAAGGGAAGGCAGGTCAGGGTGAGAGGAGGGCAGGGGAGGGCAGGGTAAGGGAGGGCAGGGGAGGACAGGACAGGGCAGGGGATAGCAGGGCGAGAGAAGGTGAGGGGGAAAGGGTAGGGCAGGTTGAGGGGAATGAGGAGGAGATGGAAGGGGTAGGGGATGGGTGGGGAGGGCAAAGAAAAGAGGGAGAGGGAGGGGGAACATTCATCACAGAGTTCAGAACAGTCCAGAATATGAGGCTGCCCTGTCCAAACCCACTCTCACCCTAGACTGAGAAGACTTTATGCAGCTAAGCACCCATCTTGGGATGCCCATTTTGAAAGCATCCTGGGCCCAATGTGGTTGCCCATTTTAAAGCTGACCAGTGGCCAAACTGGTCAGCCCAATGTGGCCCAGACCATATGCTGAGGACAAAACCCGTTGGGAGCCCAACGGGCTCAAGTCGGTTTGCCCGATTTGGGCTGCCCTGTGTGGCCCTGACTGGAAACCCAGCATCTGCCGAACCTAAAACCCATGTACCGAATGCTGCCCACTTTGAACCACCTTATCCCTGGTTAAACCAATTTGGCCCCGAGTGGGCTTGCTACATGGGAATATTAAAAAAAAAAGAGAGGGTTCCGCGCTTTCCAGTGGGTGGTGAAATGTATCGTCCCCTCTTTTGATGGGGAGAGGGACTAAAAAGACTTTTACACATTTGCATGCCAATCTCTAAAAAAAAAACCTGACTGATGAGGCATGAGTACTCCCTGAAGCTGTCTGAATCATTTATGGAATTTTAACAATATTAAACCGCGCGATATGAGGATAAATGTTAAGGATCTGGTGGCATTTTATAGTCAAGTAATTAATTCTAAAAAAATGTGTTCATGTAACGGGGTAGAAAAGAAATTAGGGTAGGTGGGTAAGGGCTTTTTTTATTTGGGAGAATTTCTTTAAGGCCGGTTGTAAATTTTCGCATGTACGCAACGTAAATTTGATGTGCATGATTCTAGAATAACTCTTGAGTGCCAAAACACCATATTTTACCCAAAAAGAAATATTAGGGTAGGGCCCAAATATTAGGGTAGGTAGCGTTACCTGAACACAATAATTTTTTTATTCTAAGCTTTACATAAAATCGACCCAGCCATAAAACCTGTTTTTTTTTTCTTTTTCAGTGTGAGCCAGGACTGGGAGCCCACAAGCTGATTACAGCTATTTTCACAGAACCCATAAAGATCCTCATACTGGGTGACTCCTGCTCCATCGCCTGTATGGCCACAGCAGATATAGCACCGTACTACAATCTCATACAGGTAAGTGGCAATAGATTATCTTATATTTCCAGCAAAAGTGAATATCATTATGCAAAAACATTTAACATTAAAGAGAGGCAGATAACTTATCTGGGACACCCAAAATATTCAAGCTTGGGGGGGGGGTCGAGGTTTTACTTTTTGTTATTATGATTCGAATTCCTGGCTCTGAGTTGGGGGGTCAACTGATAGGTGAGGTTTTTATGGCAATATGAATTTACCATTTTGAACAATACCATTGATGCCTCAATATGCTATATATTAGGTATCTCCAGATGCATCTGCCCCAACGCTGTCTGACCAGACCCGCTTCCCGAACTTCTACAGGATGTGGCCTCCTGCCACCTCCCGCAATCCACCACGGATCGACTTTCTGAAGGAGTTCCAGTGGCAGAAAGTGGCCACAATCACCCAACTTTATGTGTCATTTTCTGCTGTAAGTTAACTGTCATCAAACACTATTCCCACTTCACAAATTAACAACTTTAATTTGGGGCTTTTGAGTTTTGTCAACATTTGAAAAAAAGGAGAAAAAGGTTTCTCTGTCTTCTAATTTCGCCATTTCGACATTAGAAGTGTAAATAAGAAAAGCATTTACAAACATTGAAATCGTGGTTTGCACGCCTTAGAATACAAAATTTCCATTTCTTCCACTTGACCTATTATCAAATCATGGTTCATACTCACAATATACCTTAGCCAAAATGTCTGTGCCTTAGCCAGATGTATGTGCCTTGATCATTCAGACTGTGTTATTTTCTTCTTCAGGCTATGGACGATCTGATAGCAAAATTAGAACCAGAAAACATCACTTTGCTCACTTCGGAGATCTTCCAGGACGATCCTGTGAAGACCATTAGTGCCATCAAGGTCAGTCTATTTGTTAACAATTAATTTGGAAATCATTCTCAGTAGTATATATACATACAAACACAGCGCAATGATTTAGCTACTAATTAGGTCATGACACACTTGCAGACCAGAAGTGACCCAGTTTTAACCAATCAGAGGCCAGGATTTGACAGGAAGTGAGACACGGGGTTATAACCTAGTTATTTCAACCAATCAGAGAGCTGCATTATACGTCATGGTGAAATTATGACCTAGTTACATATATTACAAATATTATGTAATCCTTTTATTTGACCTACTTACAAACAGGTATTGTGTAATATTCCTTAGAAATTACACAATACCCATGATGAAATAACAAATGGGTATTGTGCAATTGCTGATGAAATAATCCTAAGGAATTACACAATACATGGGAATTTCCATGTAATAAAGACCCAACACGTTACTTTTAAATCTATCTTGTTTTATTGACACTTCAAGTAGAGTACATGGTGTGTATGGTTTTTTTATTACATGGTGCTTAAAAGCAGAGTTCATGGTGACTGTATGGAAAATGAATTCTTGTTGCAGTACCAACTACACCCAGTCTTAGCTGGAGGCGGACTTTGCACAGCTAAAAATGATTTTCTTGGAATCTTAAATAATCTTACCTGATGGACAAAACTACCAGTTTTAAGATTTTTAATTTTCTTAAAACTGGTAGTTTTGTCCGCCACGTAAGATAATTTATCTTATTTTCTTAAATCAAGAAAAATATTTTTAGCTGCGTGGCTGCTACGATCCTCTAATGCTCGCATTCTCTCCATTAAATCCTTCAGGGCAGTTCCTCCTATGTTACTTTCCTTGAGGGCAACTACTTTGTCCATTAACTCTCCTATCATGGACAGCACTTTATCTATCACTTCTGCTGTGCTTTAAAGACTGTCTATCATGTCCAATTCATGTTTCACTTTTCCCCTCACCAACAGGTTACTTACGCCTGTGCACACTGCAACCTCTTCTGGACTCATTTCAACTTCCATAGCCTCTTCTTTTCTTGTCACCTCAACTGCGGGCTTACAATCTTGTCAAGTAAATTGAATGGTAGCTGAGAAAATGTTTCCACTGTGTGGTGTGGGTCCTTGGTGCGACATGTTTCTATGAGAAAGTTAATGCAGTGTGCTCCAAACATTTTAGCGTAGAAGTTATGGACTTGTCTGTTGAACGTCCCACGACGGTCTGGTGACTTTTGCATGAACCTCTCATGATATATAGTTAATGGAGGTAAGCCATAAGGGTCAAAGTAGTACACATTCCCATTGGGTAAAACGTAAAGTGCTGTCCGGTGTTGTCCAGGTTTAGCACTTGGGTGAGTATTACTCAAGAAACATGTGGAGGGAGTGGGTGTTTTAGGACATTGGTTACTGGCAAAAGTTCCCAGGTAGAAACACCTGGTGTGCGAATGCTTGGACAGTACTGCAGTTATGTCTGAAGTCTTCATTCTCTTAGTTCATGTGGTAGTCTGTGACAGGAAGACAGTCAGCTGTAAGTTGGACGTTGGGGTCATAGAAGGAGCACAGGACTGCAGATATGGCGTGAGTAATCGGGGCGGCAAACCTGAGGGAAATGCCCAACTTTCCTTGCTTGATGAGGTTGATACGACTATCTTCAGGTGCTCTGTCTGGCCTGAGGTCGAAAATGAAGAAGGAATACCCGTCCTTAAAGTCTTCTAAACTTATTCCACAGTCTTGACCCAAAGCCGCTGTCTCTGTATATTTGAGTGTAGGCTCTCACACAGTTGCCGGCTTGAAGTCGGTCTTCAATTCAAACTTTTGGTCGCCATACCTTACGGAAATTTGCTTCATGTTGAGGGGTTTGCAGTTGAAGGGATTTTCTGTCTTAGTCCCAGCAGCTGCTGTTTCCTTAATCATACACAGGACTATTCTTGTGGGGGTTTGAGTAGTGTCCAGTTGAGTCTAACTGTAGTCTTGTGAGCCACCATCCAGTGTGTGCTTAGTGACTTTAGACCTTGCTATGTGAATGGACCCATCTCAGGACTCCTCAAGCTTAATGCATGAGTTTCCGCCACCTCATTGTCAACACTCTTTTGGAGAAGGGACATTTCAGCTTTGGTGATTTTGATCCAGTAGTTTTGATTGGCTGCTTGCATCATGTAGAAGTTGGGCTGGTTCTTTTTAAAGACAAACTCAATCTCACAGTGAGGAGCAGCACCTTGCACTGCTTTATCAGATTCAGGTGAGGCCTTTTGTCAGGGAAACTTAACCCCAATTCCATTCCCAAATTTTTCCAGTTGTGTGACAACTTTTGTGCGAGTCTCCCACTAGACTGTGCTTCACTATGTCTGAGTAAATGTATGCCGATCGACTTCTGTACTGGAGGTTGACCACATAGGGGCTTTGTGTTTTATCACTGAGGAAAACACTTCCGTTGAAACCTAATTATGTTCCTAAGTTTACTGTAACTCACTAGCAGAAAGGGGAAAAACGTTATCACAGTCTGTGAAAACGGCATTTTCTTCAAAATAAGACAGAGACCTTTGATCCCTTTCGTCCAGTGACATCACTTCAGCTACAGCTGGAGGTATTTCCCTCTTTTCTCTGCTTGTCGTGTCACGTTCCTCCTCTTTCTCCTCCTCTTCCGCCTCCTCTTCCTCCTCCTCTGGTGATGCTGGTTGGTTAGTGGCCTTCCTCCAGATGGCGTCTCAGACACAGCTAGTCGGTTCCCAGTTCCAGGAGTAGCAGGAGTATTGGCTTCAGAAGGTGCCACAGGATCGACATGACGTAGGTTCTTTGTTATTTTCACTCCTCGACTCAGAGCAAATTTGGCAGTAACGTCCAATGTGCTAGTTGAATTTCTAATGAAAACACTTTGGGCTCCTGGCATGCATTGAGGGAAAAATTCTCTCCAGCACTTGTTTGATAAACCTACGATTGATCTAAAATTGGTTCTGGCGTTGTTTTCTCCCTGTGCTATAAGAATAGCTTCCTCTCTGATGTTGTACCACCTGGTGGGACACATTATTTCTTGAAGAGTACACTCTAACTGAGCAGGAGAGTTGATGTATTCTGCCAAAAGAGTGTTGTAACTTGTTAAAGTGTTATCAGGGAAAACTTGCATGAAAGAGTTGCATGGTAAAGTTAAGGTAAAGGGATATAGTTTTTTGGCGGCGTCTCGATAAGTAACAGGAATTTTCTCTCTGATGTCAGCATCCATTGTCTAATGCAGGGTAAATAAACATTATATCAGTTTCATGGGTGCTACTTGCATGGTCATGTGTGTCACCTTACCAAGTCGGTTTTAAAAAATCCACAAGTAAGAGAATGGCTAGAAAAAGCCCAAAAACTGCCTTAATTACCCTTTATTTGAAAACGTTAAAGGTAGTGGAACAGTACAAGTGTATGTGGATGAAAGAAAAAACAAATGACTCATGTCAAAAAACAAAAAGTAAATGGGAAGTGAAAAGACCATCCTGTCAAGGTAGAAAAAGTCAGGACGAAATACTAAGAGTGGTTTTAAATGGTACAACTTTTGGACTTATCCAAGTAGACACAGTAAAACCTGATCACTTGAAAGACGAATTCAGGGAAATGACACCTATATTCAAAAACTGTCTAGAAGGAAGTAAGGATGTAGGTGATTTTGGAAGCCACAGGTAAGCTTTAACAACCCCAACGTCAACTGATAGGTAGTTACCACGCTGAGGCAATTTTGTTGGGAACTCGTCTCTTACAGAGGTACCTTAAAAGAATACACACCAGAAAACACTTTTTTACCCTTCATGGAAGAAGTGACCAGAGCTAGAAGGAAGGGTGATGAAAACCGTAAAATTAGACTGTAAAATTCTCTCAGATCTCTACAAGCTGCTGGGAAATGGATCATATACTAAAACCATATGCAACAAGCAAAACTTTGTTCAAACAAAGTATATGTCCCCCTCTAAGGCAAGACGTTTAGCCTTGCACTGGTCAGTTCAAGACCTGCAAGACATAAGTGACAACACGGTAGAACTGTCATGTTTACCCATCACCATCACCTACAACCTCCCGGTTCAGATAGGTTTCATGGTGTTCCAATATGCCAAACTTAAAATGTTGTCCTTCTATTAAAACTTTCTCCTTGAATACATAAATGAGAAAGACTTTGAAATGTGCAAAATGGACACTGACAGTTTTTACTTTGCTTTGAGTGCAGAGAACCTAGAAGATGTTGTTATACCTGAAAAACGTGAGGCTTTCTTCAGAGAACGCCACAAATGGTTGCCCTCTGAGTCTTGTGACAATCCTCACCACAGAGAAACCTACGTTCAAGCCAAAGTATTGGGTAACTTATGGCACCTCAACCCTGCTGCCTGGCCATCTGGTGTTTGATAAAAGAACCTCCGGGTTGTTCAAAGTGGAGTGGGAAGGTGACGAAATAACTGCCTTAAACTCCTAATGGGCACTGGAGAGAAAGTGCCCGTTAAGATGAGTTGCAAAGGTGTAATTCAAAAACAAAACACTTTAACAAGTGAGGGTTTAAAGAAGTACAGGACAGTGAAAATGTTGTCATGGTAGTTAACAAAGGTTTTAAAGTAGTCTACCACAGCGTTACTACTTCACTAAAAAAAACAAGTGTTAAGTTATCAGTACATAAAAAGACAGGTGTGTGAAGACGGTGTTAGTACCTTACCTCTCTCCCTTTGAAAAAGTGGCTATTACTTGTTTTGTCTCCCTCTACTTTCTCTTTCTCACTTTACTTAAAGTTCTACATTTTTTTATATAAAAAGTAGGTTTTTTTTACATTTTGTTCAATAAAAATGAACATTTTGTGTAAAAAAACAACTTTTTTCCCCATAGAAACATGTGTTAAAGTAGCATATAGTACAATAAAAATGAACATTTTATGCAAAAAAAAAGTGAACATTTATCAAAATTTATGAATATTTTATGAACATGTACATCAAAGTTAACCCAAAGTGAACTGTATCACCCAAAAAAACTCAAAACTATTCAGAAAAGTGAACATTATACAAGTTCACAACAAAAAATAAAAATCCGGTGCTAAAGAAACGACTTGGGTGTATTTGACAAAACTACAAGGTTTATTCTTTGCGTCAACTTCACCAGTTGGCTGATTGTAACATATTATGTCTGGTTAGATCAAGTCATCATTTAACATGGAAAGTCTAGAGGAAATGATTGTAGAACAAACCACAGAAACTCCGCCTTATGACTATTACATGCGTCCAGTTCTCCAAAGTGTTGCTCTGTATAGCAAAACTTCTGCTGTTACGCCTGACAACTATGTAACTTCTATTGCATGTAGATTTTTAGAGAATTTCTTTTGAGAAATAATACCTTCAGAAAACATTGGTTATTTTAGAGTAGCTGAACCAGTCACTGTTGATCACTGTTTAAATAGTGTTACGATGTACAAATATTTATCTTCAGCTTTCCTAGAACAGGCTTTGTTTGAACAGGTTTTAGCTAACATCACTAAACTAAACAGTTTTTGTTTCCACAACACATGGACAGCTAGTCTCACAGGTCAAAGTTGGTATCAAGCAAGTAAATTTACACACAACAAATGCTTCTGATGTATCTGTGCATGTCCTGGTAATGGGAAAACTGGGTTTATATGTAAATATTGTGTCTAATAAAAGTACCCTGTAATGAGAATGAACGAGTTATGTTTTATTTTAACATATGAAATAAACAGAGAGAACTGCACTCCGGTGGTTTCCAAATGTGGCCTGTTTCCCCCCTCGGACTACGCCCTCAGGGGTTCCACATTTGTTCACCACAGTCGTGCAGTTCTCTCTTATTATTTATTCAGTCATTATTGTGTAATTCCTTTCGAATATTTCATCAGCAATTGCACAATACCCATTTTTTATTTCATGGGTATTGTGCAATTTCTAAGGAATATTGCACAATACCTGTCCGTAAGTAGGTCAAATCAAAGAATTACGCAATATTTGTAATATATGTAACTAGGTCATAACATCACCATGACATATAATGCAGCTCTCTAATTGGTTGAAAGAACTAGGCTATGACCCCGTGACATCACTTCTTGTCAAATCCTGGCCTCTGATTGGTTAAAACTTGGTCACTTCCGGTCTGCAAGTGTGTCATGACCTAATTAGTAGCTAAATCATGTGCTGAGTTTGCATGTATATACTACTATTCTCTGATTCATAAATGAGTGAGTCGTATACTTGCTATTAAACCCCCATTTCTACACTACAGCTAACATCTTATTCCTGGCAATAAAACTGCATTGTATATTAATTGATTGATGAATTGGTGTGTCTAGGCCCAACCGTGATTATAGGCACACAGGGGGGAATGAGGAGAGGGGTTCAGACAGCAGATATTATTGCTCCAGTCATAATGAGTTATGATTAAGGTTAAAACCGTATTATACCACGGTTATTGCATTTCAGAATGATTTTGGGTGCCCAAACTGGATAATCTGAGTGCTTTTATAACAGGATAGAGGCACTGAGAGTTGACACTTGAATATTGACAGTGTTCTTTCTCTATACTGTTCTTATATGTGACAGCAGCTATGACATAGCTTTGACAGTGGTTCATACCGAAAAAGCTCAGCATTGATTGAGATCTTTCCAGGGACCTTCTGATCCAAAGTTCTCATGGTATCCATTAGGCCACAGGGCTGGACAATGGTGTTGGGTTAGATGAGTCATATGCCTGGGACCCTATGGATACTATATATATATATATATATATATATATATATATATATATATATATATATATATATATATATATATATATATGTGGCACGATCTGCAAAAAGGGGGCTTAGTGTAAGTCAGTGAATGCAGAATGCATTCTAATGCATCCTAAAGGTGCAGACCATCGTATAAATGCAATGTGTGATGATTATGCTTGCATGCATGCCTTTAAAGTACTTGATAGAGGCACTTGGCTCTGCCTCTTGCCTCTATCAGTACCTAAAAGGCACTAGTACAAGCATAATCATCATATATTACATTCATAGTGCACAATGAAAAGCAGAAGAGATTAAGACCCTTTTGAAGATGGGCTGGAAAAGCATAAAGAAGAGTGTTGAGAATTGATTTTAGTTTCATGTCACCTTGCAGGCTGTGGATGCCAGAATCATTATCGGTAATTTCTGGGAGTCACCTGCACGAAGGCTTCTCTGTCAAGTAAGTATAAAACACAACTAACTATGACTCGGCCATTGGGTTTTCCTCATGTATACACATTGGCTTATACAAAACAATGGACTCTTGGACTGCCTCATAAGAGCAGTAAAATGCTATGGGTGCTCCATATAATTATTGGCCTATACCTACACACTAAAAACTGTGTTTAGTTTATAAACACTTTTACCCATATATTAAACACTTTCTTGTAACACTTATTTGAGCAAAACACCTAACACTTTTTGAAAAGTGTTTAAAAATTCAAAAGTGTTTTGATTGAAATGTGTTTTTGTTGAAAAATGATTCTGAGAATAAGGTGTTTGGGTTCAGAAATTTCAGACATTTGTGTCCATATAAATTTTACAGTAGTACCATCATAGTTGGTCCCTGCCACTTAGTGAGTTGGATTGGAACCAAGTATTACAACACTTTTACAAACCTGAACACTTTTGCAGGAAATGTGTAAAAGTGTTTTAAGAAAAGTGTTTAGATGATGAAAATGTGTTTTACCAAAAAGTATTTAGGTAAAATATGTTTTAGTTTAAACACATTTTTTAGTGTATCTTAAACTATACAATAGCATTAGCATAACCAAAATTTAACCTCACATACATATAATCATATCGGTCTGAGATGGGAATGCGCTTCACTTATCGCCACCATTGCTAATATGGATCTCACTCAGTGTGCGAGTATGTGTCACTCCCAGTCAATTCTCACTCAGAATGGCGGCTCATCACCACCATTGTTAATATGGATCTCACTCACTGCGCGAATGGCGACTTTCACCTTCATCGCCACAGGGATCTCACTCACTGCCTGAGTCTGCGTCACTCCAAGTCAATCTTCTCTCAGAATGGCACCTTATCACCACCATCACTAAGATGGATCTCACTCACTGCATCAGTATGTGCCACTCCCAGACACTGCTCAACCAGAATGGCGACTTTTCACCTGCATCGCCAACATGGATCTCATCATTGCATGAGTATGTGCCACTGCCTGTCAACTCTCACTCAGAATAGCGATTTTTCACCTGCATCGCCGCATGGATCTCACTCACTGCATGAGTTTGTGTCACTCCTAGTTAATCTACTCTCAGAATGGCAATTTTCACCATCATCGCTAACATGGATCTCACTCGATGCGTGAGTGTGTGCCACTGCCATGAACTCTCACACAAAATGGTGACTTATCACCACCATTGCCGACACTAGTCTCACTCACTGTGTGGATTTGCATCACTCCCAAGTCAATGCTCTCTGAGGATGGCGGCTTATCACCACCATAGTCAACATGGATCTCACTCGCTCTGTCATGATCTGTCACTCACTGTGAACTCTCACTCACATTGGAAAATTATCACCATCATTGCCAAAGTTGTTGAGACAGCAGCAAGGTTAAACATGTGGCCTATTTAGGAAGTGTGGGCATGAATACGTCCAATAAGTATCAAATGTCCTTTGCTTCACATTGATTTCCATGTAATACTTCTGAGTTTAATCAAACAAGATTATATAGAGAGAATATCAATTGAATTTAGATAGAGGTATCTCTAAAATGAAAACAACTATCCATAAACACCTTTTCTCTAGTTAGAAGAAAAATACATAGGGAAATATCTACATGAACACCTTTTCTGTGGTCAGAGGGAAAATATATATTATGGGAATACCTTTTCTGGAAAAACATACTTTGATCTGGTAGATGTCAGGCTGCATGATTACTAATGTCGATGATGTGTCTGTGATCATGAGCTTTTCATCTAGCAAGGTGAGTGATCACCAGCGTCGCCATCACTGGTGAGTCTGAGTGATCACTATACTCGCAATCCATGGTGAACGTGCTATGACGTGGTGCGCATTTCATCTAGCGAGGTGAGTGATCATCTGCATTTCCCTTCCCAGTGAGTGTGAGTGATCATAATCCTTGCCATCTGTGGTAAACCTGTGTTATCACGAGGTATGCGTTTCATCTAGCGAGGTGAGTGATCACCCGGGTCAGCATCGCTGGTGAGTGTGAGTGATCATGATCCTTGTCAACCGTGGTGAATGTGCGCTATGATGTGGTGCATGTTTCATCTAGCGAGGTGATTGATCACTTGCGTCACCATCCCCGGTGAGTGTGGGTGATCATGATCCTTGCCATCCATGGTGAACATGGGATATGACGAGGTGTGTGTTTCATCTAGCAAGGTCAGTGATTACCCCTGTCACCATCCCTGGTGAGTTTGAGTGATCATCACACTCGCCATCTGTGGTGAAGCATTGTGATCACCACCATGGCTATTCCTGGTGACCCTGTGCAATAGCAATGTCGTGTTCCATCTAGCGCCATGTGTGAGCCCCTTCACACAGGGTGACTAGGACTCACTACAATTTGCTGGGCGTGCATGTGTTCTTACTGGAAATATTCCAGCAGTGGAACAGCTACTGCATCAACGTTCATGCAACATCCGAGTGGCATGCGACAACATTAGCAATAACCAAAATAATTTGATATTTGTGACTGCTCTTGGACGTTCTCACTACGAGTGCAATTCACAAGAAATTTGCAGCGGTGGATCCCCCACTTATGAAAATGAAGCACCACAAACCTTTTCATTTCAGGCTTACAAGGTAGGACTGTATGGCCCCAGGTATGTATGGCATTTAATCGGTTGGTATGCCAATGACTGGTGGGCCGTGTCAGACCCCCAGGTGGACTGTACTGTCAGTCAGATGAGGACTGCAGTAGAAGGCACTGTCTATGTATCAGCTGCCATGGAGCCATTATCTATGGACAGAATGTCAGTGTCAGGGTATACTGCAAGACAGGTGAATGATCTGGTGTGGATGGACGGACTTGTCGGCATCCAGGAGAGGTTCTACTTCTATGACATGGTGTGGAGTGCTGCCCTTGCACTCAATTCATCTATTAATAGACTCGCATTAATGGGTAAGGTTTCCATTACATTTGTGCAGTCAGTTCATTCATTTCTAAGTTTGCAGCAATCTCTGAGCTGTTCGTCATCGTGGCCATCCACAAATCACGTCATGCTGGAGAGAGGAGGGGTCAGGCCCAGCATGATGGGATTAATTTTCCATATGCCCTAACCATTTCAAATTCAGGCTGCATGATCAAAATGGCCAACTCCCGAGTAGAATGGCGAACTCTTGAGTTTTACAGAGGAAAAACACAGATCCATACAACTTTTCACCTTAATGCAGGGTAATGCAAGTGAAGTCCATAATATTGTGCTGCCTACATACCACGAGAGGTATCAAAGTAAAGATCTGTATAGGTGACATTGACTTTCATTGTTTAATATGGTGAATAAATCATGCAAATCCATCAACTTTTTTTACCCAAATTTTGCATATATTATTGATGCATAGTGGTTACTCGTGTGAACAGAGGTCCCCCAGCAGGTAATTCTTTCCTAAGTTTACTAATAATAGGGGTAGAGACTTGGATTTTCAACAAACAGACCATCTGTTAACACATAAAGAAAAGACAAAGAAGTAATTTGGCACCACCTGTGCAGTTACTCGGCGGACATTTGGCTCCCAGGAGGTTATTCTGACCTAACTGTCCTAATAATAGGAGTAGAGACTTCATTTCTTTCACCAAAATAACCCCTTTTGAATGCAGGAAACAGGTGACATCACATTACGCCCTGAATAATAGGTAAAAGGGAATTAGGGACAAACATGCTAACCTTCCTCCCCTTTTTCGAGTTACACCTAAAACCCCCATGCCTACCTCCCCTTTGCCCATTTAGGAGCTATTTTTCACCCTTTAGAGGCCCCTAAAAGCCCTAAAAATGGGCTTTTTATCCCTAAAAATGAAAGTCCTCTTTAGAGCTCATTGGGTTTTGTCAGATAAACATAGAAAAAAATGTATCCAAACACCCAAAAAATTACTGACTGGAACAATGCGAAAATGGCCTGTGCACTCAGTTGGTGAAAAAGGCACTTATGTTAATATTCTGAGTTCATGTTATATCACAGCCTGGGTGACCTCTTCAGATATAACATTGGGTGTATAGAGTCATTGATTTTACATGGGTTTATTGTAGATAAGTGCAAAATGGACTTCATAGAAACTATTTTTAATTTGTGACCCCTCCTTACAAAGTGGTACTGAAGTCGCACATTTAGAAGCATAGATATGCCCTTTTAAAGTGGTATAGTAGTGTAAAAAATGTCAGATATTTCAAGATAGGTATTTTGGCATTTTTCTACCATATGGGTAGACTTCCTTAGAACCCTTGCTTACTGAACTAAATTTGATCCCCGAAATACCCAAAAGACATAGCCATAGAATCTGCGGTTATAAAGAATTACATAGGAATTATATGGGATTTATAAATTATCATAATGTTTAATGTCTTAATATCTCAGTTTAAACAGGATTTAATTGATCTGGCTACAGTTGTGACCAGATGGGGAAAAGCATGCATCCGGGGGGGGAAATGAGACATCTTGAGCCAAAATATTCCATGTAATTCATAATTGCTTGTCAAACCTAGGTTGGTGTGTGAAACCGAAATAGGGAAATAAGCTCTAAACACATTCTATCCTAGCTTAAATACTGATGATGCAAAAGAATTCATTTTTATGGAGAGGTGAATGTGATGTTTTTATCATAAAATTGGTCCTAGAGGCAACTACTAGGTCTGTTTTCGGTGCTGAGTTCCTTATGTAAATATTCAACAAATTTGAGGCAACAATCCCTGTTTTTGAATAATGGAGTGGTTTCCATGGCAACCAGGAATTGCCATGTATAAGCCAATTTTCTATGTTTTTGTGGTAAGAAATGTTCATTTTGCATTCCATAAAATGGAATGTTTTCAGTGAAGATGGAATAATTCTGAACATACCATTGGATTCTCCATCAAACATTAGTCTTAAGCATTTTTTGGTATATTTTTACAGTGTTTCACTCATACACTGCCCCCTGTTGGCCAAAATCAGAATTTCTCCAGATGAGTAACATTTATTGCTGGAAGATTTGCTGGAGGGCAACCTGGTTCAAATATGTAAGTGTTGTATACCAAATACGCAAGTGGTATATACTGAATGAAAGATGTATCAATCTAGCAATATCTAAGCATTTTCTATCTACGACTTCCATACCATTTGTAAGGATGGGTCACTTTTTTTTCTCTCACAGAGCAATAGATTGCAACATTTATGGAAAGGGCGCAATGAAGATGTATTTTTGTTACAAATTCGTGAGTTCTATAGTGGCAAGTGGATATGCTACAATAGTCAAATTGGAGTAGGGTCCTGATGTGATCTCTGCAGCTAGAGTCCTCCAATAAGCCTATGCTCCATCAATGCAACAATCTTTTGCACATTTGGTCTGGTTACATGTGCAAATATTATGCTTATGGATTACAAACCTTGTTTTCTAAGCAAAACCAAGTAGGAGGAATATGATTCTAGCATTATGTAATATTTAACCCACAAAAAGGGCAACTATATATCAATGGACATTGATGCAATATTATGCCTGTTCTGAGACCTATCCCTGCTCTCATAGGGAAATTCAAGTGAGATATGCATAATGCACCAATGCCACATGCCACATGGGGATGAGTATGAATTTTTCAATTTCATGCTATGGTCCTACCCCCTGTGCTCACTCAAAACCTACGCTTATTTGAGACCCCTATGCTCAAATGGGCAACTATGGTAAACTTTAAATGAAACTTATAATAATTATTAGGCTTGTGCCAAAGGAAATCTTTCAAAATCTCAGTCTAGCATGGCTACCAGCTCCTTGTATTTTGGTTATATAGAGGTACACAGTAATGCATGCATGTGTCTGCAATGGGAAAGTGCTCTTTTGAACTGAATTTCATACTCAGGAGTTACAGTTTTCCTCTAGCGTTCAAGTTTTTCCTGGAGTTAGAGCTTTTTCATCTCTAGAGTCGGAGTTTTCTTGTTTCTGTTGCACCCTCTGAAGGAAGTTTCAAATTGAAATACAGCAAAACCAATCCATATTAAGCAGATATTTTTTCACACAGTGATGGTAAGATATCAATAAAGACACAACGAGTCTAAGATTCCTGAAGTCAAAAGTTTTGGCATCAAATGAAGGTGATATACTAATGGATCTGATTTCTGGAGGTGACTCAATCCACCTTTAACTGAGAAAACTGGACACCTATTTGTTCTTAGCAAGTGTCCGCTTTGACCTGCAGACTCATATGTGATCCACTGTCTAATTAGATTTGAGTCCTTACCTTGATATTACTGTCAAAATGTGTATTAGTATGGTCCTTCCTCAGAAAAAAAAACATGTGCGTTGGCCTTTTGTACCCATGGAGTTGGAGAAAAAAGCCATTTTACTTGGGAGTTGGCCATTTTGATCATACAACCTGAAATTGGCAAAAACATGACGAGGGCGGGGGGGGGGGCAAAAATTGACATGACGTTACTTATGGATGGCTTCTTCTCAGCTATTGCCAAGTTTGCAGCAATGTGCAAGATGGTCATCTTCTCTGCTATTGCTAAATTTGCAGTAATGGGTAAGGTGGTCGCCTTCTCGGCTATTGTTAAGGTTACAGCGGTCTGTAAGCTGGTAGAATGACTCTTTTGATACTGTAGACATGTTATCAGGTTTGTAAGTTTTTCAAAAATCTTTAAAATCTATTTCTAGATTAAAAAAAAAGAAATCTAAAGGTTGAAAACGTAAAAGGAAAAAAACACAATGTTGAAATGAGGAATGTACATTGAAAAGACCAATGTTGGAAATGTATAAAAACATAAGAAAATCACAAAACAACTTTGTCCAAACGTTAACTTTTATGCATGTATACTAATACTTTATAGATCAAACTGCAGTTTATGTTTACATTTCCCACTATATTACTACCCTTGCAGGGAAGACACTGACAGACTTCGCCTACAATGACAGTACAGTGAGTGACGTCATCAAAGACGCTATGAGGACGCAGGTGTTTGAGGGAACGCTGGGTCTGAGGCAATATGACGAAAGGGGTGACTCAAAGGTCCACTACGAAATCAAGTATCAGAAAAGTAAGTTACTGGTATTACCACTTTACTGCATTTGCAAATTCACTGTACTTTGCTATATAGGGTAACTCGCTCCTGTCTCGACCACTAGGCATGTTGGTACCTTATGTCGACCATCCTGCCTTATTTCAAGTTATTTTCACCATAAAAATCAACATTGTCGGTGTCAAGTGTAGGATGTTCATATCGTAGTTAATTGTGGAAAGTCAACTGGAAGGCATACATGTGCTATTTGAAAGAAGTTAACCCAGGGTGGTTGCCTTAGGATACCAACATGCCTAGTGGTCGATTCATGGGCGAGTTACCCTAGTGATGATTAGTCCATCATTCCGTTCAAACACAGAATAAGGATTTCCTTATTCTGTGATTCAAATCCCATGGACAAGGCCACTCAAAAAAAAAACAAACAAAAAAAACCTGGTTTCTCATCACAAACCCCTGAAAAATATGACGAGGGTGATTTATTTTTTTTTATTTTTTTTTACACTGGCCATATGGTAATAGTCTATTGGGAATGGCATCATTCCTGTCATGTGAGTAGCATATGGAAATGGTCTATTGGGTATAGCATTATTCCTGCTCTATGAGTAGTATATGGGAATGGTCTATTGGGTATGGCATCATTCCTGCTCTGTAGATAGTATATGGAAATGGTCTATTGGGTATGGCATCATTCCTGCTCTGTGAGTAGTATATGGAAGTAGTATATTGGATATTATACCACGATTTCTGGGTTACACAGTGCTTTTTGGTGGCTATTCCCATCCACATATCTGTCGATATTGCACAGCAATAATGCTGTAGCATGACTTTTGGAAGGCGTGCGGTTATCCATGGATAACCGCACGCCTTCCAAAAGTCTCCAAAAGCCTCTCATGTCCTTCCATGTCATATGTTACATGTTAAAACCCATGATAGACTTTACCAGGGCAGGGCTCGAACCTGCAGCCTAAGATTCCTAGTCCAACTCCCTATGCAGTGCGCCACAGAGACCGACGAGAGGTGGTTGGCTAGAACTAAACCAAGGAAAGGAATCCTAGCTGGGCGCCGAGGCATGTGTACCGATCGTGTATACATAACCAAGGGACGCATTCAAATCAATCCAAGCCGACACGGCCGCTGAAGGAGGAGACGTGGTGGTCTAGCGGTCAGCGCTTTGCGCTCAGCCGTCGGAGGTACGCGGATCGCGTCCCGGTCTGGGTGCATCTTTTTTTCACCGTGTGCGCTGTCGCTGTCCGCTGCTGGGGGAGGAGGTGTATTCTACACAAACATAACCGTGAGATGCATTCAAAGCTTTAGCTGTCCGCTGCCTGGCGAGGAGGTGTATTATACACAAACATAAGCGCGAGAAGCATCTTTTTTCGCCATGTGCGCTGTCGCTGTCCGCTGCCGGGGGAGGAGGTGTATTCTACACAAACATAACCGCGAGACGCATTTAAAGCTTTAGCTGTCCGCTGCCGGGCGAGGAGGTGTATTATACACAAACATAACCGCGAGAAGCATCTTTTTTCGCTGTGTGCGCTGTCGCTCTCCGCTGCCGGGCGACGAGGTGTATTATACACAAACATAACAGCGAGACGCATTGAAATCTTTAGCCGTGTGCCGCTGCCTGTCCGAGCCGAGACGGGCGCTGTCGTTGTCCGCTGCCGGGCACCGAGGTGTATGTACCTGTGTACACACACAATGGCTGGCATCGAGTCCCGGGGAGGGGGAATAATTTTTGTTTTCAAATTGAATTTATTGGTATTCTATTGATTATTTATTGGTTTCGTGGTATAAAATAAGTAGTCAATGGATAACTCATGACTCGTGTGTGTTAGCAAAGGCTAATAACACTAAGCTGTGTGCGCTGTCGCTGTCCGCTGCCGGGCGAGGAGGTGTATTCTACACAAACATAACAGCGAGACGCAGCTTTTTTCGCCGTGTGCGCTGTCGCTGTCCGCTGCTGGGCGCAGAAGGAGGAGACGCGGTGGTCTAGCCGTTAGCGCGTTGCGCCAAACCGTCAGAGGTACATGGATCGAGCCCCGGTCCGGGCGCATCTTTTTTCGCCGTGTGCGCTGTCGCTGTCCGCTGCTGGGCGACGAGGTGTATGTAACTGTGTACACACACTGTCATGGCTGGCTTTGAGTCCTGGGGAGGGGGAATAATTTTTGTTTTCAACTTGAATTTATTGGTATAATATTGATTATTTATTGGTTTCGTGGTATAAAATAAGTAGTCAATGGATAACTCATGACTTGTGTGTGTTAGCAATGGCTAATAACACACACGCGTCATGAGTTATCCATTGATTACTTGTTCACTAACACACACTCGTCATGAGTTATCCATTGGTTACTTGTTCATCATATGTGTATTGTGTATGGCATCATTCCTGCTGTGTGAGTAGTATATGGAAATGGTCTATTGTGTATGGCATCATTCCTGCTGTGTGAGTAGTATATGGAAATGGTCTATTGTGTATGGCATCATTCCTGTCATGTGAGTAGCATATGGAAATGGTCTATTGGGTATGGCATTATTCCTGCTCTATGAGTAGTATATGGAAATGGTCTATTGGGTATGGCATCATTCCTGCTCTGTAGGTAGTATATGGAAATGGTCTATTGGGTATGGCATCATTCCTGCTCTGTGAGTAGTATATGGAAGTAGTATATTGGATAGCGTATCATTCAGGACGCTCTGTGAGTAGCATATGGAAATGGTCTATTGGGTATGGTATCATTCCTGCTCTGTGAGTAGCATATGGAAATGGTCTATTGGGTATGGCATTATTGCTGCTCTGTGAGTAGTATATGGAAATGGTCTATTGGGTATGGCATCATTCCTGCTCTGTAGGTAGTATATGGAAATGGTCTATTGGGTATGGCATTATTCCTGTTCCGTGAGTAGTATATGGAAATTATCTATTGGGTATGGCATTATTTCTGCTCTGTGAGTAGTATATGGAAATGGTCTATTGTGTATGGCATCATTCCTGCTCTGTGAGTAGTATATGGAAATGGTCTATGTATAGCATTATTCCTGCTCTGTGAGTAGCATATGGAAATGGTCTATTGTGTATGGCATCATTCCTGCTCTGTGAGTAGTATATGGAAGTAGTGTATTGTATCATTCAGGACGCTCTGTGAGTAGCATATGGAAATGGTCTATTGGGTATGGCACCATTTGTGCTCTGTGAGTAGTATACGGAAATGGTTTGTTGGGTATGGCACCATTCCTGCTCTTTGAGTAGTATATTGAAATGGTTTGTTGGGTATGTCATTATTCCTGTCATGTGAGTAGTAAATGGATTGGTGTATTTGGTCTGGCATCAAACCATTCCTGCAATGTGAGTAGTATGTGGAATACTATATATGGGTCTGGCACCAATCCATTTTGTACTGCAAGTAGGGAATGGAAATGGTCTTGCATCGATCTATTTCTGCCCTTTAAGTAGTAGATGGAATAGTATATGGGGTATCATATGGTTCCAGTCCTCTCTTACCCTACACATGTAAATTTGGAATAATCTACTGTAACCTTTTATTATGTGGAAGCGATTTCAGTTGGCTTCTTTCTCTCTCTCTCTCTCTCTCTCTCTCTCTCTCTCTCTCTCTCTCTCTCTCTCTCTCTCTCTCTCTCTTTTTCAGTACCTTCTTTAATTTCACACCAGTATTTTACTCCTGACATTGCTCATCTTTAAATTACTTCTGCAGATGGTACCAGGGAGTATGTAGGGGCCTACATATATAATGCCCAGGGACACGCACAAATACAATGGGTACACCCAACAAAAATTGACTGGATTGGTAGGTAACATTTGAGCATTCCATGAAAAAAGATGAATATAGATGTTATAATTCACGACAAAGCTGTTCAGTTCCCTTTACCATAAAACTAATAGTCTGGTTTCGGATCAACTCAGCCATTAAGCACCAATCCTTGTTTAGTGTGAAACTTAGGTGCAAACTGCAAAAGAAAAGGCAAGCATTTTCTGCTCTATCAATCCAAAATGTCGCCCTGAACAAAGTCAGGGACAGAGTGTTGCTCTTGTGGGAACGATCAGGTGCCATCAGATCAGTACATGATACAATCCACTGAAATTCACTAATCCAGATGCATTGGCCAATAAGCCTTTAAGATTGTTTTAGACTGCTTGTAATTATTTAGCTTGACCAAATGGAAATGATCTGGAGGCATTGGCCAATAAGCACTGAAGATCTTCTTAGACTACTTCTAATTATCTAGCTTGGCCAATTAGTCCTGATCGTTCATATACTGTGTTATGGGATTCAGGAGGGCGTGTTCCCAGTGACTCTACTCGTGTTATAGAACTACCTAAGTACATGGACAGAGGAGTCTACATCATGCTCATCACATTATCTACAATAGGCATCGTCTTTGCTGTTGTATTCTTCCTCTTCAACATCATCTTCAGAAACAAAAGGTAAAATCATCATTAGGTCTACCTTACTTTGCCTTGATTGAAAGAAAAGATAACCCTCTTTTTCGTGATAACTTCCCAGGTAGTGCACGCCCTGCAAATTGCATCGCTTTTACATAATCTCCATGTCAAAATCGTCAGTTTTACGTAAAAGTAAATTGCATGGCGTGTGCTAGCTGGGTTCTTTTGCTAGTCTTTGAGTTGAAAAAAATTATTCTGAGTTTCTCATTAACATATCTGCTATCATAAGGGCACACAGCCATGTTTTCTGATGCATTGTGTGACGTCACAATAAGTCCGAATGCTCCAAATAGTGTATTGTTTAAGTTTGGAAACAGTTGGCAATTACAGTATGCTAGATACACATGAGTAAAATTTTACATTTGAACATTTCATTGTCATTATTATCAGAGCGATCAAGATGTCATCACCCAAGATAAATAACCTGATCCTGCTGGGGTGTATCAGTGTGTTTACAACCGTCTTCTTCTATGAACAGGATGAAAAACTCACCCAGGTCTTCTGTACAGTAAGTGATGTCCTCTGAGAGGTTTTTCTCAACATAGTACGACTGAATTTTGATACCCTCAAAATTAGAGTGGGTGATCGTACACTGTAAAAGACTGTTGAATCTACCAAGGATCATTGTAAAACTGAACAGTGAACCACTGTTATTATTTAGCAGGGAGCTAGTGTAGTTTTTACAAGAATCCCCAGGTGGCAGTGTGGTGGTACAAGGAATCTCTATGAAAATAACAACATCTCTGTGAAAGTAACGACAGATCTCTGGCAACTTTGGGACAAGGAATCCTTCGTGAGGAATTTCATTACGATATGAATGGGTCTAGTCATGCCATCTTGAGAAATACCTACCGGTAATAATGCATGAATTTTGTTGTCCATCACCATACATCCCCTCCTATAAAGTGCTGGTTCCACTGCATCGGTCGGCCCCTTTTCTGCTAATCTGACGATTTTTTTCCATACATTTGCTATACATCAAAATTTGGTCGGATTAGCAAAAAATGGACCCAACCGTCGAAATGGACCCAGCCCTTAAGATGCATAATAAACCATCCTGAGTAATAGGAGGCTCACCTGGGGCTCATATATGAAGTTTTGGTACTATTCTGTGATACTTGGGCAGACCCTCCTCCCCCTATCGCGAGGTGTAAGAAACTTCATGACCCCCCTATGGTGTTACGTAATATTTGAACGGCCCCTCTGAGATCAGCCTTATCTGATTGATTACTTCTTATACATGGACATGGCTAATCCTATTGACTTCTACTTTTAATAAGTCTCTTGGTATAGATTATATCTTACCAAGATACCATCCAGAAGGGGTGGTCGGTTGTGGGGGTTGGGCAAATGCAGGAAATCTGGTGTGTGTGTTGTGGGGGGGGGGGGGATCGACAGGCCCCTGTGCCACTTTTACATCTTTTTAGTTAAGGTGCAGGCCTATGCCCCTTTTCCCTGTAAAAGAACAATCTACTTTCAATTTTGTCCAGTATCTGAATTCTGAATTACCAACAGTTTTTCTGAGAGTATAGGGTTATTATTACATGTACTATATTTTAATTCTAGGTTCGTGTGTTTACCCTGGCTATTGGATTCTCTTTAGCCTTTGGCTCCCTTTTCTCAAAGACCTGGAGAGTTCACGTCATCTTCACCACAAAAAAGGTCAAAAGTGTGGTAAGTACATATCTCTGGATCTATGTATTACTATTGATTGGTTGATTAGTTTTACATAAACATTTTCTACCTCGTGAGACTTATTCTAGTTTGTCTGGTCATCCTTTGAATGGCCAAATATATGAGAAAGATGATTGAATATATGAGTGAGGCAAAAATCACTACCGGTACACATCGCCTACTCTTTCCGAAGGATAGCAAGTGTGCTTTTGATTGCCTGATCCCGTAGACAGGTCCAGACAAACCACAGCCTTTAATCACTAAGTTCATTGAGGAGGAAAACTAGGACAAAATACAAACATTGCATGCCATGGCCCGTGTACATGGACACCAGCTGCTCGCATGCTCACCTCTTGGCACAAGAAACCTCAAGTTTGCCTCCTTTTACAGATTCGGTTGGCCCAAGGTTGATTTAGAAGGATACATCTCCGTCTGGCACTCTAAACTCATGATGCATGAATGAAGTGCTCGTGAGTTACTCACCAGGGCAGCATTCATGCAACATAATGATCATTGGGTATGATGAAATAATGCATCAGCGCCCCTTAAAGGATTGATATATTGAAGTTAACCCTTTAAATAAGGGCGGCTGGTGCATTAGTGCATCATGCCAATTGGTCGTCATGATGCACCAATGAAGTGCTGGTGAGACTGCTTGCCAGCACTTCATTGGAGCATCATGCCGACCCTCCGGGAGTTTATGTATCAACCCCATAGGGTCAGCATGATGCATGAATCAAGTGCTGGCAAGTTACTCACCAGGGCAGCATTCATGCATCATAATGACCAATAGGCATGCACGATGCAGCATGTATTACTGGCCTTTGAAGGGTTAATGCAATAAAATCTAAAACATTGCATGTTATCTTTATAGAACATCAAGGACTGGACCCTGTTCCTGATCGTGCTGCTCATCGTGGTCATTAACTCCTTTATCCTCATCATCTGGATCACCGTGGACCCCTTCACAACCACCTTCCTCACCAGCACCGAAAATGTAAGTTTTATAAATAGTTGATAATGTGATATCTCTAAAATCCGACCACCTCCGTTTCAGATATATTTTGGCGGGTTCCTGAATCGGTTGTTTCTCTGAATCATAATAACAATAGAATTCAATGGCTGTGATCAAATCTGTTAGGTGGAACTGGTGGCAGATAAGTGAATCAACCAACTTATTGAAATCAGATTTATCGAGACTTGACACAGGGTTCTTCGTCTAGTTCAACTATGTGTCCCAGTTGGAGTGGACTGGCATAGAAAAGGCTCAGGTGTCAACGAAGTGTTACATTGGGAAACAGTATGAAATAGATCTAATCAAGAAAATGCAATGTAGAAAAAAAAGAGATTGAAATCAATAAATGAAATAGAATTTAAAATAACAATTTAAGAATAAATCAATGAATAAATAGAACAGGTTATACCCTCAGTGAATAATGGTGTCAGCCACACTGCCATGGGTAACCACTTTGGGTACAAATTTTCAAAGACAAAATAAGAGAAATATAATGACTATTCTTCAATTGAAAACTTTAAAACAAAAAGAAATATTATGATTATCCTTTAATTGTAGGTGTTAAACAGTGAGGAGGATGCAGTGATAGTGCGGCGTGTGGCGGTGTGTACCTCTGTACATGGCTCCATATTCACGGGCGTCCTCTACGTCATACAGGGCATCATGTTAGCGTTTGGCGCCTTTCTAGCCTGGCAGACCAGAAAGGTGAGTGAGATATTCAAACGTTAAAGGCTAGCTATTCTCCAGAAATAATAATGATTTACTGTAATTTATATCGTATAACATGATGAATACGGCAGGCCCATATAGGTTAAGAACCCATGAGATTTAACAATTTTAATACCTGTTTTCAGCAAAAAGAAAAAGCCTCATTCGCACACTATTTTTGGTCCCTCCAGCAAAGATAATTGGCCCTCAGCGGTGGGGGGGGGGGGGGGGGGCTCAGTTGTGGCTCCAGGATCTGGAAAGGCAGGGGGTGCGGCCCAATAGGAGGGGGCGCAAATTTTGGGGTCCAAAAATGTATAATCAATCTCTAAAGTACTGGGAAAAGGGCGGGTGCGCGCGCCCACTGTAAATCCGCCACTGGGGCTCACAAGAGCCTCGTGAGATGTTCCCAGCCAGACAAACCGAGTAAATCCCTGTTTACAGTCAACCCTCACTTCCTCGACCCTTTGATTCCTCATATCCATCATTAGCTCAGACAGAAAATCTTGAACAATCTCTATTTTCTATTATATTCGGACTTAACTCCTCAGATAATTTGCTTCCTCAGATATTTTCCCTTGCATTTTCTATATCTGAGGAATCAAGGGCTGACTATAATATCTATTGCTCTGCCTCGTGAAATACAAAACTCTGGTGAACTCGTGAAGAAACAGTGTATTTGGGGCAATTATTGTGAACCTCTGTTTATAAGTCTACTAAAATTGAAACCAGGGATGAAAGACTGAACACAGAAATCCCTGACATACTCTATCAGAACCCCCAAATTATAGGGTTTGAATAGGATTTAATAAACTTTTGAAACTAGAAAACCCCTGAAATCAGGGAAATCTTTGAAGACTTCCATCCCTAAAATTCCTGTACATGTATATTTCTCCTGTATTACTCCCCCTAGGTTAGCGTGCCAGGTCTGAATGACTCCCAGCTGATTGGGACGTGTATCTACAACGTGCTTATCCTGAGTGCCCTGGGTGTGGGGCTGGGCTACGTCCTCACCACATCAGTGCACCTCGTCTACATCCTTAATGCTGTGTTCATGATCCTTGGCACCTTTGCCACTCAGTGCACCATCTTCCTACCCAAGGTAATGTACCCCATTTAAGGGATGGTTCCTCTTTTTCGGTTGGGTCCATCTTTTTTCTTTCTTTTTTTGTTGTTGTTGCAAATCCAATGATATTTTTTCACATACATATACTTTATAAAAACTGGTCGGATTGGGAGAAGATGGATCTGAGAAGTGCACCGGAACCAGCACTTTAAGTGTTGGTTCCTCTGCCATTGGTCGAGTGAATTTGCGCTTAAATTCGACGGTTTATAATATTGCAAAAATATATAAAAAAATCTTTCAATCTAGAGATCATTATTTATTATATGAAATTATTAAAAAAAAACAACGTTTCTAATGCACCCTTTACAGACCCTTTCTCATTACATTCAAAAGAAACGTTAGTAACATTTGTAAACCCCGAAATCACAATTTTCTGTCACCTGCATTTCTGCTATACCCAGTGGGCACAGAATGGGAAATCAACATTGAAATAACGTTGATCAACAATAATCAATATTGTTTCAACCTTGATTCAATGGTCTGTGCCCACTGAGTAAAGGTGGAATAGAAACCTGCACTGAGTGCACTATCTTCCCGACCAACCTAGGGTTATAAACTACACCTTTTCTACCCACTTGGCAAAAAAAGTGTTTTTAACGTTTGCAAACGTTTTTATTTGTTTTTGATAAAAAAACGTTTGAAAAACGTTATTTTCAACTAATTTTGAACCAAACAAAACGTTTTTTATTTACGTTTCTTTTACGTTAAAAAAAAACGTTTTTTTAAACCTGATTTAAAAACGTTTTTATAAAAATGTCAAAAAAAACTTTTTTTAGTACATGTAAAAACGTTATTTTGACGATGAAAAAAAAAACATTTTGCAAACTTAGGAACCAAAATAAAACGTTTTTTGACGTCAAAAAAACGTTTTTTTTGCCAAGTGGGTAACATGGCTGTCTAAATGCCGCTTATGTCCTCTACTTTCAGGTGGTGTCAGTGGTGCGTGGTCAGGCTGATGTGGCACCTTCCACCATGAACACTGGCACAGAGTCTACCAAACCAAGTCTATCTTGAACAGTCTTTGCGAAAAGGTTTTTTTCATCAGGCAGGACATTAGGTCCTGCAGATTTCTAATTCTGCAGCCAAGGTTCAACATTAGCAGGACCAAAACATAAGGAATATCTAAGGACATTCTCGGGATAAAGAGATATCATAAATAGGGACCCCAGAATCCGCCAGATGTGCTGCTTGGGTGTTGTGCATGGGAGCAGCCTCTTTCTGTGTACATGCTGTTTACCAGAGCCTCAGACACTGCAGTCAAACCTCTCCTATGGGCACGTTTTTTGTACTACCCTATTTTAGGTAATGACCTGGTTAGACAGTAAAAAGAATTGTGTTTCCAGCCATACCAAACACCACTAACTCAAGAGAAAAGTTATTTCCTTTTTTTTTGTATATGTGAGTAGGGTATTTTCAGAGCATGAGCAGAGTATGAAATTCTTGCTGCTGTTGGTTGCCAATTTGGATGTAGATGCTCTATTAGTTACTTGATATGTGTACAAGTCTCAACACAATAGGGGGATGCTCTCTAGTGCTCCAAGGCCACAAGATGTGGGTAGTCCTTCTGCCAATTCTGCTTCTTTCACTGTAGGAACTGGGCCTGTACACAACACTGAACCTACTCAGTTAAAAAAAAATCCCTTAAAATACATTGAATCACTGGCAATGGTGGATGCCCTGCCCCTGCACTCCCCATTTCATCTGACACCATCCTTGTTACGGGAAATGAAAAACACCCCGTATTCACTGACTTTGGAGTTAAAAAAGTACCCTATTTGTAGTGAAATCGCTGATTTTTGGTGCAGAAAAATTACCATATTGTCAATAAATGCTAACATCAAAAATACTCTAAACAAAACACTGAGTAATGTTTTCTCAGTTAGGGTGAATCACCAGAAACTTTTACGGAGCTTCCATTTAGGCAAATTTATTACAGTGTAGATAAAAACACTCATACAGCCCTATGTGCATTCTCAACAGTACTGGGTGGGTGGTGGCCACTCAGTCACGCCTCAGCAGTGTTGGCAGGACAGGGTAGGGTGTGTGGCTTAGTCAATGACCAAAGGCAAATTTGGTGGTCAGTAGTCACAGCTTCTGGACATCTGTATAATGGGGTTTTCCACCGAAACCGATGATATTGTCGGCCCGACAGTAGGGTTTTGCTGTCATGAGTGAGTGAGTAATTGATGTTTAACGCCATCTCGACAGCTAAGGTCATATTCATGGCGAGAACTACATAACACAATTTCACAAGGGAATGTGTCAGTGCCCGCACATATGTGCACCACACACATCCCGAGGGGATAGGAAAGAGGAGAAATAGACCCTTTTAAGTGGGCTAGGGAAGCCCGTGGTTTTGCTGTCCCTGACAGTCATAACCCGACAGTTTTGCCAGCCCGATTTGCCCACAAGGACGATCGGTTGCCCCTTTCTGCCCAGTTTGACCGCTCTTCTAACAAGGGCAGACTGATAATGGGTTATAATTGGTGATTGTACCATTTCAAGAATCTTCGAGTCGAATTTTATCTCACCTCGTGCCTTCCTTACGGACGACACTCAAGGGTGACAGGTCCTGCGGGTTGTATCCACACCGAAGTGAGATTACCCCTTATCAGCTGCTACCTTATAGTGCATAAGTAGTAATGTCAGAGGATTTACCTGCTTACTCCTTTATTGTTGGCCTTGTGTGTATGTCTTATTATGTGAAATTGTGATTTAAAAGAACACTGTAGCATTATTTAACTCAAGAATGACAGAGGAAATGAATAAGAAGTCAATTTCAGAATAGTGCTGCCACCTGGTAATATCTGCAGAGTGTATATATGCAGGTCTCACGAACCCATTAGATTCCATCATTAGTTTAATATAGCTTGAAAAAACAGGAGCTATTATAGATCCAAAAGTATATACCCTCAGGACATAGCATCATATAGAGAGAATTTTATGGGTTTGTGAGACCTATGCATAGACTCTGTAGTATGTACTAGGTGTCAGCACTATTCTAAAACTGAGCCTTGGAACTTCAAAATCCCTGAAATCAGTGCTATCTCTGAAGACTTTCATCCCTGCACCTCCCCGGACATAAGCATTATCAATTTATGTGACATTTTAGAAATAAAACATATCATAACTAGAGTGGTGTAATCAAATATGTATCCAAGATATGCCACTTACTGGCCGACCAAATACAGAAGAACCAATTTACAGTTGTCATTAATTCAGTACAGATAACTATGTATACACGAAATTAGGAATACCTGATATAATCAGGGAAATTGGTTTCCCTAGTACCATTAAGTCCCCAAAATGATAACAAGTATACCAAATTTCAACAGGCCAATAAACTTTAGGTCAGCATAGCAATGAATTTCCTTAAAGTTGTCAAAAGCTACAAATGGAAACTACTTATTTCTTTGTTGTTCTTGTATTTTTTTTTTTTTATTTCTGTGTTGTTCTTTATCTATACACGGACAGATATGATGAAGACATTCATTCATTCATTACTGGTAAACGGATAATGGGTTGTGGGTTGGAGTTCAACTGGTTTAGTCCAATAAATTCAATCCGTGAGGGGTAATGGTGCATAAACGGTGCATCCATCTTTTTTCCTCTCGGTTTAATTCCTCTATTGAATGACTGTCACAAAACCATCAAATTTACCTCCGAACACTCAAGTACTGAGATAAATTTTCTGGATATAAAAGTCTTAGCTTCCAAAGACGGCTCCCTAGGCACTACACTATACTGTAAACCCACAGACAGTCATAACTACCTACTATACTCCTCTGAACACCCCAGACATGTCCTTAATGGCATACCATACTCACAGTTCCTCCGGGTAAGAAGGATATGCTCAAACAAAGCAGACTTCCTACGCAATGCAATAATGCTTTGCACTCACTTCATAAGGCGGGGATACCCAAAGGACATGGTGTTCAATGCCATTATTAAGGCAGAAGAACAACCAAGAGAAAACCTTCTCCAATTAAAAGAAAAGTCAACAGAACAAGAAAAGGCCTTCTATTGCATCATCACACACAATCCAGCTAATCCTTCTCTTCAGAATATAGTGAGAGCCAACTGGGACCTGATGCTGAAATCTAAAGTCACACGTCCATACCACAAGGCCAAACTTGTTTTTGGAAAAAGGAAAAACCTGTCTCTAAGCACAGCACTGGTACAAGCCTCCACAAGTACCAATTCAAACAAACCCAAGGTCCCCCACATTGTTGCACACCCATGCAAAAGGCCACACACCTGCAACTACTGTCCCAAGATCGACAGAAGCGGTGTGATTACATCATTCCGAACTGGCCAAAAATTCAGGACACTAATTAACGTCAACTGTCAGACTGCAAATCTTATTTATGCAATCACATGCAAATACTGCAAAATACAATATGTAGGCCAAACGGAGAAAAAGCTACTGGAACGTTTCAAAGGCCACATGGGTGACATCAAGAATATTTCGCATGACACAACAGTAGCCAGGCACTTCAGAGCCTGCCCCCGTGACGATAGGCCACCCGCAATATGTTGGGAGGATGGCCCAATCATCACTCTCCTTAGCTTCATAAAGAACCCCCCTAAATCACGGGAGGGTATAGAGGAATTAAACCGAGAGGAAAAAAGATGGATGCACCGTTTATGCACCATTACCCCTCACGGATTGAATTTATTGGACTAAACCAGTTGAACTCCAACCCACAACCCATTATCCGTTTACCAATATTGTCCAAACCTGTGGGCCCGAGTTCAACTAGGGAATTAAATAACACTTTTGTTATATGGACATTGTCCTACCACACTAACACCACTGCTGCCGTACAAATGCAGTGATGAGCCTTTAATGCCCGTCACACACCCAGGTAAACTCAAAACCCAGGTGACAAACCCACGTGATACTGATCCTCCCTGGGTTTTTTTACTTCAACTTGATTCTTACTCATAAAACAAACCGAACATTTGTACAACAAATAACTAAAAAATCGGCACACTAACCATTTGATCAATTTCTAATATTTCTTTTTTAAGACAGATATATATATTGTGAAGAAAAAGCAAACACTCAATAATGGATCTTTAATCATCCACATATTTCAGCTTTAATTCACAAACTATACTCCAGGTTGGCAATAATCTATTAAATTCTAGTTATTTCCTCAGATCTAACTGCACATTATGATTTATTCCCACCCTAAACATCACGCCTGATGAGACATTTAGTTTGAAACCACATACAAGATCCCCCACTCCAGGGTCACAAATTATATCTGTCCAAACCCACTATTGCCATGGCCACAATTGTTCATGGGATTGACCTAATTAATTGTCAACCCCATATTAGGAATCATCCTTGACCTAATTCAGAACTGCCATGACACCAGAAAGAGGCTGCTGCTCCCTGATTGGTCCAGCCCCTCATCACCTTGGTTACTACAGTGGATGCTCAATTCAAAATCTGACATTAAGTGGTAGCGCTTCATAGGGTGTAGACCTATTCCGTTTTTACCTCATTCATTCATTACATAACCCTATTCACAGACTCTTCTGCAATTGTACTAATTTTCATTCTGTATGATTATTAAAAGGCTGGTAGTGCATTAACGCATCATTGGTCACAATGATGCATTAATGCAATCCTGGCGCATAACTTGCCAGGACTTCATCCATGCATCATGCCGACCCTACAGGATTGATACACTCCCGGCGGGTCTGCATGATGCACCAATAAAGTGCTGGTGAGCAGATTGGCCAGTACTTTATTGGTTGATGTTGCACTAATGCACTAGCGCCATTAAAGGGTTAAGTCTTTCTGGTTCATTGGCAGGTTTATATAAGGGAGTGATCATTCTTTTTTAAAACAAACCAGGGGCGGATACTAAAACTGTAACATTTCAATCTCTCATAAATAACATTTCAATACAAATCGTTATGGTGATTTGATTGAACGACATAATGTGGAAAGGTTGGAGGTACTTCAAGGGTCGATGTGTGAAAAGTAAAAATGCCCCTTTTCCTCCATTATCAAGCATTCAATGCCTGTTATTGCATCATGCCCAATGGTCGTAATGAATGGCGAGTAACTCGCCAGGGCTGTATTCGTGCATCATGCCGACCTCTCAGGATTAACATATACCTCGAGGGTCAGCATGATGCTCGAGTGAAGTGCTGGCGAGCAGTTGCGCCAGCACTTCATTGGTGCATCATGACGACCAATGGGCATGATGCACTCCTGCATTAGCGACCCTTCAAGGTTTAAGAAATGAACATGAAATTCCACAATTTCAGATTGTGTTAAGCACACCAGCATTATTCTATATGATATACCCAGTACTAAATGCATATAATAAGCTTGAATATTTAGATCATATACACAGAATAAGGACTTCCATATATTACTGGAAACTTAAAAATCACGTTTGCTTTTATCATTCTGTTATCTGATTTGACAATATTCCTTAACTATGAGACCAAGAAAGGACGTGTTTCAGGTGACTAGACCATAAAAAGCAAAACAGGGCTGGCCCTTCACTTCTTTCGGCAAAGTTGAACAAAATGTACATTCTGGGACAACTTTTTAATCTTTCGTAATCCATGGGTCACTATCATGATTGATGAGTCATCGCTGGATTCAAACAAGTCAATTTTGGTTTGATGAAAATGGGAAATGAAAATACATTTCCGACCTAGGTTTTTAGGCTATGGAACTTACTTGGAACACACAGTTTCCTTCTTTTTCTTCTTCTTTCATTTTGTTTTGTTTAATACACTTTAGATCACTTATTTCCGGGGTTCCCATTATTTACCGGTCATAGTTTTAACTGACCTTTCACTGACGAAGAATTTGATAATTTGTTGGGGGAAAAATCTTTTAAACCTTAAGTTATCTTTTAGAACATAAAAGAAATTGTGCATCCACATGAAATCAGTAAGATTTTTTGTTTTCTGTGACATTTCCATAATCAAAATAACTATTTACCCGGTAACTGTATTTTAACTGATCTTTAAAGAAAAGTCATTTGATCTAACATTCAACTGAGGCGAGGGGACGCCATATTTAAAAATTCCCATACTAGTTTATAGACTCAATAATTCCTTTGGTACATATATTCAGTGCTTTATAATATACCCTTTTAGGCCCTATTCATGTACCCATGTATCAGTTATGACCGTAATACTGTATACATACATTCGCTATTAATACATCACAAGACGCACAAGTCAAGGTCACAAAAATAGAACCTATTGGTAGTTCCTTTAAAAACTACCCTTGAATACACATCTTCATTTTTCACTACTTCTCTGTGTTCACATATCATTTGTCTGTGGTCAGAGAGCGGTTTGTCAACATAATTCGAAGTAACGATTCTCTATTACCGGTGCAGTACACTGGTATGTCTTAAATGCAGTTACACTGATACAAAATAAGTAAACATTTACAAAAGTTGTGACCCTATATTTCTTATCACTGGAGGAATCCATTAATTTATTCCTTACACCATGCAGAGTTCTTATAGTTTCCCAATGTGTATGCTTCCCTGCCATGCACCAATATAAATAGGATTTAAATATCTACGTGAATACCCAGGGTAACCACTTTATAAAAAACATTCTACGGTGGAGAACTTCAGCATCATTCTCAGTATGCAATTAGAAATACCATCAAAAATGAAGAAAACCTTGGATTATGGACACATCCCCGCAGAAATTTACACAAATGAATCCCAACGTGGGTGAGACCAGGGGTTAACAGTAATTGAGCAATATAGTCAACTTAAATATCTATTTGGCAGAATACGCTCGTTATGGTTATATTATCTTCTATGGTAGTTAAAATATTTGCTGGTAAGCCTTTTATGAAGTAGTGTAATTAAATCAAACAACACTCTCCAGCCCCCCCCCTCGAAAAAAAAAGAAAAATCATATTTCACTTGGAATTTTAAGGATACTCCGAGACATGATACCGGAGTGCCAGTTACTAACGCTAGCGGTGAGTTGACTTATCACATCACAGACTTGAAATCTTGTGACATCATGAGCTTTTCTCTGACGTCACACATACATGACGTCACAAAGAGACACTATCATGATTTTATCTTATACAATATTTGGCAGCAATGCCACCAGTACCCTATGCACCATCTGCTGGCAAGCAGTACTTCTGAATCCAAAGTCGGCAGAGTTAGGTCCTCGATTCAGTACACCTTAACCCTTCAAGGACCGCTATAACATTGAGGCATCATGCCCATACGTCACCGTAACCCTTCAAGGACCGCTATTACATTGAGGCATCATGCCCATATGTCACCGTAACCCTTCAAGGACCGCTATTACATTGAGGCATCATGCCCATACGTCACCGTAACCCTTCAAGGACTGCTATTACATTGAGGCATTTTGCCCATACGTCACCGTAACCCTTCAAGGACCGCTATAACATTGAGGCATCATGCCCATACGTCACCGTAACCCTTCAAGGACCGCTATAACATTGAGGCATCATGCCCATATGTCACCGTAACCCTTCAAGGACCGCTATTACATTGAGGCATCATGCCCATACATCACCGTAACCCTTCAAGGACCGCTATTACATTGAGGCATCATGCCCATACGTCACCGTAACCCTTCAAGGACCGCTATTACATTGAGGCATCATGCCCATACGTCACCGTAACCCTTCAAGGACCGCTATTACATTGAGGCATCATGCCCATACTCACCAGGGCTGCATTCAAGCAAGCATCATATGCCAACACTACAGGGTTGATACAGTCCAGGACAGCCCACAAGATGCAGGATCGCCAGCACTTCATTGGTGCATCATGACGACCAATGGTCATGATGCACTCCTGCAGCAGCAGTCTTTAAAGCGTTATATTAACAGGCTGACAAGACACTGAGAGGCTCTGTTGTTACCATGAATACATTAACGCTATTACAGGTGAGGGGAAGTCAAGTCATCTCTTATAATGAACGGTATCATATCAGGGTGCTGTTGTGGCTGGTTTTGAATTCAAACCTAGATTAGGACCTCACCGTGAAGATTGCTTACCAGCAGATCTGACAAAAAGTATCACAATTAACGCAGTACCTGGCTACCACCAAACACATACTAGTATATGAACCTAGTATCCGGTAGGTGTGGAAGATATCTTTCAGTTGCAGAAGCAGAGTCGCTATATGACCAGCGCACATATTTAAAGATAGCATAATTGAACTCTTTACTTCAATAGGGTATTTCCTGCATTTTTACACCCATGATATACTTGTAAGTGTTAGCATATATGGGCTGTTTAAACTTCAACGTCTTTAGGGTCCTTCACTGAGAAATCAGACATCCACTAGACGGAGCATTCTTATTGTCTCTCCCTTTTTCTTCGGGTACTGAATACATCGTCAACTGATGCTGAGCTTTTCTTTATTAAAAATAATTAATTGTCCTAAGGATGGAGGGTGATGATCAGTAGAAAATAACTGTATGTAGGATGGAGCGTTGGCATCGTGCTTCGAATTCTTGTAGCATTTCATCGATCTCATTGTCTAGGTCGTCTGCATCTGCTAACTGAAAACAAAATCAAATCCACTTTCACAAATATTTTTTAAAGGTAGTAGATGGGATCTAGACAAACGGCACCCGGTGGCAAAAAATAAAACTGCCAAATATGACAATATTTGCTCATATTCCTAAATCATATGTCAGAGCCCATCTTTATCACTTATCCTGTAAGTTTGTGTTATGTAGGGGTAAGCTGCTCATCATAACTGTCTTTGAAATTATACATAGATCTATTTCTTTTCTTTTTTTTTCTTTCTTTCTTTTTGGAAGGGGGGAGGGGAGACGTATATACTTAATATAGCCTGCAAAGAAATGACACTTCTCTTACCATAGTACAAAGGTCGCAGATCATGAAGGCCCCGATTGTCGCCTCTTCGTGGTTATCCTGAATATCAATGTTGACAACGTGCGCCGCTTGGCTATAATCCTTCTCCCGACTCTCGAGATCTGGAAAAATGAAATTTTTTTTCAAGAATCTTCATAACACTAAATCAAGCATGATTTCAAAAAAAAAAGAAAACTACCGTAATCTCTCACGTATAAGACGTGGAGCGCGTATAAGACGCACCTTAAACTCAGCAAAGGCTGTTTCACGTATAAGACGCACCTCTTAGGGCTGACTTTTCTAAGATTAGTACTGTTCTATAGTAAAAATACCCCGCCTATAAGGCGCATCCCCAACTTGAGAGTAAGCAATAAGACGCACCAGACTTTTGTTTGGCGTACAAGACGGTACCGGTAGTCTACCTGAGGTGACATACTAATGCTTGTCTAATACATTATAAGTTCACACAATATTTACATACCAGTAACTCTTTTAAGTTGATTTATTCAATAATTATATTGGTTTATATTTCATGGTCTCACGATGCGTCATTCTCATTTGCTTGCTTCCTAAAGCAGTAGCCTTAAACTCTTCATAGAGAAATCATTGAGAACGAATTGAAAAATAATTTTTTGATTCATCAGAATTGTGATTTTGGAAATTACTTGTAGTATTCAGAGATGCCACTTACTGGCTGTCAAAAACCAGGAAAACTGGATTTTGGACACGGTTTCCCAGGAGTGAGCAATACATGTTTAACGCAATTTCGACAGCTAAGGTCATATTCATGGCGAGAACTGCATTACACAGGGGAATGTGTCAGTGCCCGTCCATATATGCACCACACACATCCCGAGGGGATAGGAAAGAGGAGAAATAGGCCCTTTTAAGTGGGCTAGGGAAGCCCGCGGTTTCCCAGGAAGTTAACATGATGTAGTACAAAAATCTTGAAAAAGCAAAACCAGGAGTTCCTGGTAAACCAGGAAAAGTGGCATCTCTGAGTATTGGTTAAATAACATAAGGTGATAAGGCCGACCATAAAACCTGCATATTATCCACAGCTTCGTATTAGCACACACCCTGAGTTTTGGGAAAATGCACTAAGCCACTGTTAAAACCTGAGGCGGTTGCCATTCCTTCCTTTGGTATACTATATATACCCCTGGTATCAGCCGCACCCTGAGTTCAGGAACATGATATAAGCCGTACCAAGAGCCTGACATGGTCTATAGGCTGCAGCTAATATGCAGGGTTTTACGGCACTTAAAACAAGATACCTACCTTCAACAACTTGGTCGTATACGCGCTCCTCACAGGTTACAATGAGATCAAACTTGTCTTTACATTTCTGGAAGCGCTCTGGTTTAGACTTAATTCGCCGGTTACGGTCCAACATGTGAAGAATACCGTTTTGTGTGTATCTGATTCTGGTCAAGGATTTGTAACAGGGAAGAGGCAACACGAAAGCACTAGACATGTTTTAACTAAAATATCAAATAGTTTGAGATATCTTCCAGGCAGGCTAAGACACAAAGCCTAAAACACACGCCTCCTGAGGCGAAGAATAAAAGATTAAAATACATGAAACACAAAATACCAGTTCATACGTCAAAATTTTCAAGATGTCACCCCGTCACTTTTTGGGAAGGATGGAGTGTCACACACATTACTTAAGATTATGCCAATGTGCTGGGCACTTTTGATAGTCACAGTCCGTCAATATCTAAAACCCCTGCAGCATGAGTGTCGATATTTAAAACCTGCGTCTCTTCCTTCACTATTTAACCAAGTATCCATAGGCACATCCTTCACAGAAAGTAACTTGATGCAATTGATACCCTACCAGAAAGCAGACAGCTCTTCAGCCCCCAAACACTGCCTTGTATCATATCAACATATCTCAGGAATCTATCAATCACATAGGATCGGCGTTAATTAAAAATAAGAATGGACTACAACGTCATGCTAGCTGGACCTGCATCCATGTAGGCTTCATGCTATTAAACCAACCCTTAGTGGAATTCCAAAGGGCAGAGCATTAACGTAATATGATGCCTTTGGCAGGCCAGTGCTACCACCCTCGATATTTAACACTTTTTAGTAGTCCTCCATGCTGTAGGTCTCACCAGGGTTGGTGGTGGTGATTAAACCCATTATATACATAACAAGGTGAAAACAGTAGAAACCATTGCCCTCAACACAAACCCTTGTAACGGTTCCTGTATTGACACTTTCTAAGACACAGAAATAGCAAGCTAAAGAGAGACTTACTGTATGTTGTGAGTATACGACACTTTGTGGAGACATTAACCTAAGGTCTAACCATCTAGCTCTGCCACCCACGCCAAAGGGGCTCTAGTAAGATATGGGAAGGGTAGTGAGGAAAGGATGGGAGTGAGTGAGTAATAGATGTTTAACGCCATTTCGACAGCTAAGGTCATATTCATGGCAAGAACTACATTACACAATTTCACAGAGGAATGTGTCAGTGCCCACGCATATGTGCACCACACACATCCTGAGGGGATAGGAAAGATGAGAAATAGACCCTTTTAAGTGGGCTAGTGAGCTAGGGAAGCAGGGAAGCCCGGGGAAAGGATGGGCAGGTCATGGGTAGATAGGGCTTCGGGAGAGGGAGGGTGGAAGAAAAGGGGGAGCCAGAATTAAAGAAGACACGGTGATGGTGGGGTATAGGGGGGGGGCGTGGGAGGACGTGACGAGGTAGTGGGGGAGATGGGAAGGGCGGTAGGAAAATGAGGGGTGGGATGGTGTGGGGAGAGAGGGTGGTGGGGGAATGGGGAGAGGGCGGTTTTGATGACATGAGGAGGGTGGGAGGTGTGAAGGTGGGAGGGCACAGGGAGGAGATGGGGGCAGGGTGGGAGGGAATAGGTACAGGGGTGGTGGGGGCAGGGTGGGAGGGAATAGGAACAGGGGGGTGGTGGGGGCAGGGTGGGAGGGAATAGGTACAGGGGTGGTGGTGGGGCAGGGTGGGAGGGAATAGGAACAGGGGGGTGGTGGGGGCAGGGTGGGTGGGAATAGGAACAGGGGTGGTGGGGGCAGGGTGGGAGGGAATAGGAACAGGGGGGTGGTGGGGGCAGGGTGGGTGGGAATAGGAACAGGGGTGGTGGTAGGGGCAGGTTGGGAGAGAATAGAAACAGGGGGGTGGTGGGGGCAAGGTGTGAGGGAATAGGAACGGAAGGGTGGTGGGGCAGGGTGGGAGAAAATAGGAAGGGGGGTGGTGGGGGCAGGGTGGGAGGGAATAGGAACAGGGGGTGGTGGGGGCAGGGTAGGAGGGAATAGGAACAGGGGGTGGTGGGGGCAGGGTGGGAGGGAATAGGAACAGGGGGGTGGTGGGGGCAGGGTGGGAGGGAATAGGTACAGGGGTGGTGGGGGCAGGGTGGGAGGGAATAGGAACAGGAGGGTGGTGGGGGCAGGGTGGGAGGGAATAGGAACAGGGGGTGGTGGGGGCAGGGTGGGAGGGAATAGGAACAGGGGGTGGTGAGGGCAGGGTGGGAGGGAATAGGAACAGGGGTGGTGGTGGGGGCAGGGTGTGAGGGAATAGGAACAGGGGGGGGGTGGGGGGAATAGGAACAGGGTGGTGGGGGAATAGGAACAGGGGGGTGGGAGTGCGGTAGGGGCAGGGTGGGAGGGAATAGGAACAGGGGAGAGAGAGGGTGGTGGGGGCATGGGGAGAGCGAGAACATGGATAGGGTAGGAGGGCATGGGCAGGGGAGGTGGGCGCGTATGGGGCGAGAGAGGGTGGTGGTGAGAGGATGGGGGCATGGGGAGAGGTAGGGTTTGATGACTTGGGGAGGGTCAGAGGTGCGAAGGTGGGAGGGCACAGGGAGGGCGGTGGGGGCAGGGTGGGAGGGAATAGGAACAGCATGGGGAGAGGGAAGTTTCGATGACTTGGGGAGGGTCGGAGGTGTGAAGGTGCAAGGGCACAGGGAGGGCGGCGGGGGCATGGGGAGAGGGAGTTAGTGAGTAATAGATATTTAACGCCATTTCGACAGCTAAGGCCACACCAAATTAAAAAATTGGTCTATGGATTTTCTGTTTTAGAAAAAGAGGCGGAAGGGTGAAATTTTTATTTTATTTTTCTAGAATAATTTATTTGTCTATGGATTTTTTTTTTTTTTTTTTTTTGGTTGGAAACCTTGCTGGAAATCTTTCTTTTTCCTAAGTGCAGAATAGGCCTATATGATAAAACCGATGACATCTTTACCTATCCAATGAGTGGCCTGCCATTTCTGTAATTTTATTGATTAATCCTATAAGCTCCTTGAAAAATTTTTCCAGAAAATGATGCAGGCGGAATCCAGTCTCCCTTCGCATGTCTGTGTGAGAGACTGAATCGAGGGTTTGATGACTTGGGGGGGATCGGAGGTGCAAGGGCACAGGGAGGGCAGTGGGGGCAGGGTAGGAGGGATTAGGAACAGGGGGAGGGTGGGAGGGCATGGGGGCAGGGAATAGGAACCGGGTAAGGTGGTGGGGACAGGAGAGTAAGGCTCCAGTAATATTAATTTAAATTAAAATCTATCAGAGAAAATTTGTTTTATTCATTCCTGTTTTTACCCTGTTTACAATAGGGCAATGCCTGAATGAATATGGGTTTTTCGGAATTTCTTCTTGCTTCTCTTGTTTGCCTGACAAAATAATATAGCATGAGTTGTTCCACACTTAGATGAGTGTTGTATGCCTAACATACAGGTGCCACTTAACCTTTCAACGGGGGGAGGGAGGGTGATGGGACATGGGGAGGCTCGACGAATCAAATCAGAGGTGTGCCCATGGACACAAGAACTGAAAAATGTTGTACCCTGCAGAGAAAAAATTGTGCCCCATATTCATGAACAGAAAGAATTTTGGTCTGTTTACTGTAAAATTCCTATATATTCATAGTTTTTTTTTTTTTTTTTTTTTTTTATTCATAGTTTTTGATCTTTCAAAATACATTGTGAAGATATGGACAGACAACTGTCCGGAGTGTGTGTGATGGGACATGGAAGGGAGGGTGATAGAACATGAGAGGGAGGGTGATGGGACATGGGAAGGGAGACTGATGGGACATGGGGAGGGAGGGTGGGCGATGGGACATGGGGAGGGTGGGTGATGGGACATTGGATGATGGGTCATGGGGAAGGAGGGTAATGGGACATGTGGAGGGTGAGTGATGGGATGTGGGGAGGGAGGGTGATGGGGCATGGGGAGGGGGTGTGATGGGACATGGGGAGGATGTGTGATGGGACATGGGGAGGGAGGGTGATGGGACATGGGGAAGGAAGGTTGATGGGGCAAAGGGAGGGTGATGGGACATGGGGAGAACGGGTGATGAGACATGGGGAGGGGTGATGGGACATGGACATGGGGAGGGACGGTGTTGGGACATGGGGAGGGGGGAACGGAACAGGGGGAAGGAGGGTCATGGGGAGGGGGTGTGATGGGACATGAGTGTGTGATGGGACATGGAGAGAGAGGGTGATGGGACATTGAGAAGGAGGATGATGGGACATGGGGAGGGAGGGTGAGGGGACATTGGGAGGGAGGGTGATGGGACATGGGAGGGTGGGTGATGGGACATGGGGAGGGTGGGTGATAAGACATTGGCAGGGTGGGTGATGGGACATTGGGAGGGCGGGTGATGGGACATGGGCAGGGTGGGTGATGGGACATGGGAAGGTTGGGTGATAGGACATGGGGAGGGAGTGTGATGGGGCATGAGGGTGATGGAACATGGGTGATTGGACTAGGGGGTGGTGAGACATGGGGAGGGAGGGTGGGTTATGGGACATGGGGAGGGAAGGTGATGGGGCATGGGGAGGGAGAGAGGGTGGTTGGTCATGGGGAGGTAAGGAGGGGGATGGGGCATGGGGAGGGTGGGTGATGAAACAAGGGTTTAGTTTTACGTCCGGGGGCCATCGAGGGTGGGTGATGGGACATGGGGAGGGTGATATAGGGAGTGAGGCTGACTGTAATGCACAGGTAGTGGAGGGTATGCGCTGTTCTCAGATATGGACACGTGGTTGGACCTGAATGAATGGGACAATGATGAAATGGGAATGGGACAGGATGAAGTTTGGGGTATATGGAAATAGGGTGGTACGGCAGTTTTATAGAAATGTCACTTACTTTTATACTTTGGTGAAGTTTCTTACGAGAACCACACTTTGGATTACATCACCAGCGGACGTACCAAATCAAGCAGGGATGATGATTGGATATGACTGAACTAGCAGCTGAGATATATTGCCAAAAATGTCAGGGTGTGGCTTATACATGGGGGGTTGACAGAATAAATCCTAATTGAACTAGAAGTTTTCAGTTTCTCTGATTTTAGTTCCCATAGTCAGCTCTTAGAATCGACTTCAGTTGTCTGATATAATTATATAGACAGGGAGTAGTGTATCCTTGAAAAAAATTCTTGTTTAAGCTGCACCCTGCATTAGGCATGGATCACACTTTTACATTTTATGATGTCCTGCTGAAAACTAGAAAGGGACGCGGGGGGGGGGGAGGTGATAGGATGGACCTATGCCACACAGTTATTCGGTATGTAGATTTTTGAAAATAGAAATTTTGAACTGAAAGATTTGCCACTTAAGCTGTAACCGTAAGTTTCGATTAATCTTTAGGGACCAAAAGAAAAGATCAAGAAAACAATTAATTCTTGAAAAAAAAATAATAATAAAAGAAGCGGGCTAAATATTTCTCAACTTCATATTTCAGTGTTTCAACATTTTGAACGTTCATCCCTTGACTATGAACAGACATCCAGTCTACATTATGTGACAAGGCCCATCTTCTCGTAAGGTATCGGGATTTCAGGGGTAAAATTTCTGGAAGGAAATAATATACTAAGAGTAAACCCTTGGATGGGCGAAATCTACGTACAGCGCACCTCCTTCAATTCTGCGATCATCAGTTAGAACTTGTTTTGTATCCCACTTGAAGTAAATGTCAAAAATTTGGCAGCAGCTGGTATTGAAACATTTTTAACTTGTACAACTCAGATATAGTTTGTCCTACCTGGCGTCGACCCTTGCATGACGACAGCTTCACGTACCATGGCTTCATGGATGTATCAGGCGTCCACAAGTTCTCCATCCCCGTTATAGCATTTCTATGCTCATCTTCCTCAGTAGAATTCTCTAGTTTTGGAAACCATCAACCACAAGTTCAGAAGGCCAAAATCTTTTTTCTTTCGTTTTATTGGGAAGGGGGGGGGATTTCGCTACCAAAGTCTGTGCAAAATCCTTCCTGTGGTACAACAGTAGAGTGCATGATTTCAAATCCAGAGGTCCAGGGTTCGTTCCTCAGTGTTATTGGTGGAACCAATTTATTCTTCTCATTGTGGTGTATTCAGGATTACCCAATGGCTGTCTCATGCTATCTCTTTATCGTATGGGAAGTAAAAGAACTCTCTGTTGGCAAACACTTGAGTTGTTTTTTTACAGTAAAGCCATCCTTCCCTTGGTAATATTTATATAGATGGATTTTCTACGATCACTTCACTCACAGATCCAAACACCCACCTCCCTCTATTCATTGGCTTAGCATTTCTGGTGCCAAGCTTCCTATGCAACTCTGCATTTATTTGCACTGGGACGGTAGAATCTTATGTCAGTTGACTGTGCCCTTTTCACAAACTTATGTACTATTTACATGTACTAAAAGCCAACATGTCAAATCATGCTCTGCTCAGCATCCCAAATGAAAGGAATCCTTGAAGTGTCATTTCAGAACTTGGTACACTCACCTAACAATATGTAGCGGTTTGTAAAACATTTGCCTGCTACCCCCCCCCCCTACCGTGAAATCCCCCCCCCCCCAATCTGCTAAAAACTTCAAGAAAGCCCTTTCACTTTTAACTTATTAGTGAGGGCAAATATACTGTTGACAGGCTTTTCTTCTCCATGTAGTACACTTGCAGTTTCAGCAGCGCTTCTGAAGATCAGCCCTTCCTGCACTGAGAAATTATTTCCCATGACTACAGTATTCGATCTAATATCCCATCTTTCTTTACACGAGAAAAGATTAAAGCTTTGACACTTTGGAAGACAATCAAACTCCCTATTCAAGTACTGAAATCCTTTGACAAGTGCCCAAGTAAACTATTGTAATTAATACCTGCACACATTCTATTTGTGCGCATCTCGTTAGTTCATAACAATTCATATACAACGGATGTGCAGAATCCTGCAGAGAATGCTACTTTTATTCCTATCCCTAGAGAGGAGTGATTTTATTTTGAAATTCAGAATCTGACCGAAAAAAAAATGCAGGAATACTAACAACTGCAATTACTCCATTCCAATGTGGATATTTCAGTGAAGAAATAGGAATTCAGAATACGAATAGGAAAAGCAATATCTCTGCAAGTGTCTTAAAAACAAACAAAATACATCCGTTTTCATATACGAGTTTCGTTTGTCATTCTGTTAGAGAACACACTGCTCCAAAATCACTAATTTAAGTGTTGAACTTTTGAATTTCTTCGACATCCAAATTCTCTTGCGACAAAATACCTCACACCAAAAAATATCTAAAAGGATATCAGTGGATGGTTTCTCTTACCGAGTGATACTCGAACATAAAAGTAATTGTTATACCAAGACAAGAGCTTAGTTTATGTATGAAACTTTATTGTTCCTGATTCAAGATACACAGCTCAAAAACAGCTAAATCTTTCTGGTACAAATCTGAGAACACAAACCTCACTGAGAACTAGACACCATCACAGCGACCTGCAGTAAGAGGAAAGGAAAGCATGTATTAATATACAATGTTTTATTTTTGACGTTGTAAATGAAATAAGTTGAGTTAGTCGCTGGCAATGTTATTGGCCTGGTTAACCCTTTAAAGGCGCTCCAAATCACCTGGCTAACCCCGCTGACTTTTGCACTAAGGCGACATAGCCAATTCAGAATTCCTTTGATGGCTGCTAGTGCCGGACAGCATCATGACTTCTCACTGCATCAAAACTTCTGTATACTCCAGTGTATAAACCACGCCTTTTGTAAGGAATGGGGATCATTTCAGACCCTTGCTGCTTCTCACAAACTCAGAGTGTGGCTTATACACAGAAGGCACAGGGTTATAAAAGATTTTAAAAGTTTCTCCCAAAGTCGGCCGTGTGGCTTGTACAGTAGTGCGGCTCATATATGGAAATTATAGTTTGCTACCTGTAAGGAAGCAGAGATGCCACTCACTGGTCAATGAAAATTCGGAAATCATAATTTTCAGGACTCCCAATAGGGAATGCCTACAGGAAATGAATTCCATAATTCGGAATTCCTAAAAAGTTAGGAAAAGTGGCATCTCTGAAGGAAGTCTATTGTCAAACCTTGTGCGGGTTGTTGCACTGGGTTCTACTTCAACATACCGACCCTTATAATATCGACTATCTTTATTACATGCTACTTTAAGCACTGACACACGACTGATGCAGTGGAATATCCTCTTTGTATACAAAGTCAGACACAGGGTTGGGTCAACACTTTCCCTGTTTACGTTTTATGTTACGTGTCGTAATCTCCTTTGTATAAGGCGCATCTTAATTTCACACAAATCTGAGGCCTCCTGCACCACATGGAATCATCGCAACCTCAGGATGCAATGATTTATTATAGAACGGTACTAAACCATTAAAATTCAGGCACACCTTAAAGCTTTTATTTCAACTCAGAGTGCAGCTTTTATGTGAGATGCACCTCATACGCCGGAAATTACGGTAATAGCATATTTGCAAGAAATAGGGGGAGGATACGATATCATTTGAAAAATAGTCGTAGCCCCTAAAAAGAAATAGTGATAGGAGTGAGTGAGTGAGTAATAGACGTTTAACGCCACTTTGACAACTAAGGTCATATTCATGGCGAGAACTACATTACACAATTCGTAGAGGAATGTATCAGTGCCACGCATATGTGCACCACACACATCCTGAGGGGATAGCAAAGAGAAGATATAGACCCTTTAAAGTGGGCTAGGGAAGCCCGAAAATAGTGATAGGTCTCATGGTCTGACAAATATGGGTACTCTACCTTCCAATCTCCATAGCAGTGTGTAAATGGAATAGGTTGTGCCAGCTTGGGTATACTTTCGGTCTGACATCAACATGGTGCATTGGTTAAGGTGGATTGCTACCATTCAAATTGAGCCTACTGCGCAGGTCCCTGCGCATATAGGCTTACTATATCAGCATGACACTATTTTTTGTGTGCACATACATATACAAGCCCTTAATCCCCACAAAATCTTTTAAGTAATTCTTTTTTTTTTTCATTTTTTTCCAACAATCTTTTGAACTTTATAATTATAGCCCCCATATGTTCAAGACAATACTATAGAAATGGTAGGCTGTTCAGTGACTGAGGGCATATCATGGAGCAATTTTTTGCCAAGAATGTGTACATTTTACCCATCATACAGTGCTTTGAATATGGATTTTTGTCAGATTTTCGAACTTTTTTAATTCACATGGCCAAAACTATAAAATAATGCATGGGACCCCATATCAAAATTACTCTTATTGAAGAGCAAATTATCTGAACAATATTCTGAAGAAGTTTAAGAAAAATCTAGTGGTTGAAAATATGAATTTTTGTGTTTTTGTTATAAAAATAATAGAAAATCTACCCATCTCTTTTCCGAAAAATGTGAAATTTACCCGGAATGCCATGTTATGGATTTAAAATAAAAAAATTCTTAATAAATAAGGATATCAGACCGTTTACCCTGTGGGGTTTCATATCTGTTAAATAGTTATGACAGAAAAGAATTCTCAAATCTGAGACACATTTTCTCTAATTTCTAGGTGAAGATTAAAATACTTTTATTTTTCAAAAATCTGTAGAAAAAAAGTAGCTTGGGACCCCCTACTTTTCTTTTCATGTGCTTATTCTAGATGAGTTTTGTACTTCTGGGAGAAAAATGAAGAAAATCTAGGATCTTTGATTCCATGGTAGCGACCCACCTTAACACAGACACAGAAAGGGCGGGGAAAAAGGTTACCAAATGGAATGTGTATGCTTTAACATTTGAGCAAAGAAGCGTCACCTTACAGTGATGACAGGGATGCCTTCACCATGTCTCTGATTTCACCTTATCTAAACCAAATTTTGGACTGTATTATAAGCCTCTATGATCTTTACATTCAAGGCTACATCAACAGTACAACATCTTAATCAATATACACTGGGAATGCCCCTTTATTTGATGATTAATGGGAAGTTTTGCCTCGCTTTAGAGGGGTCTTGAAAGTCCTAATCCTTGGTGGCTCCTATAACTCTTCTGAGTTAACAACAACATAAACGGATATCATATTAATCATCACTTTCAATGAATAAAAGAACGGAAGTACCCGGCATATAAGGCGTAAATATTACGTGAAACAAACCCTAGATGTACCTTGTAGGATACTCCTAATCACAAGGTGAACCTTATACACAGGTTATTTGCTATTAGGGGTTAGGTAGGGTAGATTTTGAACCAATGAAATAATTCCTTGCATTCACTGCAAAATTCTTAAGGTGCAACTGGTAAACGTAAAGAATGCCACTCACTGGGCAATGTAAATTCGGAAATCCTCCTAATTTTCGGGACTCCCTATAGGAAGCGAAGAGGAAATGAATTCCAAGATTCGGAATTCATAAAAAGTGTACTCTTTGAAAGATTGTGGTAATCATTGGTTTACATCTGGCCGGTACCAGCTTCAGCAATGGCTGCATCCACTAGACAGTCTGATCCCTAAAAATGTCAAAATGACGGCCTTGCAGGTCTACTTAAGTCAGGGTGTGTCTTACACGTATGGTTGCCTTTTATGCCAAGTACTACTTCACATGTTACTCAATGATACTTACTCTTAAATGGGTTACTTCTGACCTTCCTTCCTTCTACATGAATCTGCGGATAGCGCCCTGAAAAGATACTCTATGCACGAGGACACACTTACCATATGTTGGCGGACTTGTTCATTTCCGATGGACTTCTTCACGTAAAATAAAACTACTGGTATATATACCTAAATTACCTATTACAATTATTTTGCTAATTCTAGATCGCCTTGACAGTAAACTGTATAACCTCTATGAATTAACACACATAGACCATTCTAATTGGGCTCATCAGTTATTTGACAAGCTTACAGCATACACTTTGGCTATATCTGATCTAGAAGCTTAAGTATGTAAATTTATACATCACAATTATTTGTTTAGATGCAGATATCATTGTAAGATCAAGATACAAGTTGCGATCCTTTTCTACAAGGTCTTGGTACATGTCTTCATAAGTTGTATTGAAGTCGTAGACGTTTGGTTTGTCGGGTGAAGAACCAGGGAGTTTCACATGGGAGCCAGAGCCGAATGACCGAACTTTGAAGCCCTTTTTACTGTAACAGACAAAAATATACACATTATAGACATTTGTTTTAAAGGTTTATTCTAAAATTCTGATTTCATTTTCGTACCAGTAAGATGCCTCTTTAAAACCTTACGCCCAAGCCTTTCCTGGCAATTATTGTACTTTGTATAAAGTGGTAGAAATCGTGTACAAGTCAAACCCAAACTTAAGAGAATATATGAAGGTTAAGTTTAGGCCATTGGCCTATGTTGTCATTGACATAGATGTTCTATGTCATTGCTGCATGAGTTATATACAGTCAATTAATGGACATTTATGCACTTTGACCCTTAAAGGGTTAAGGTGATCCTTAATGGGTTAATATTTAGCAACTGGCACTAATCCTCCTCGCATCTTTCTTTGTATAATGCAGGGGTGTGAAATCCCGAAACCCATTTCCTCTGAGGTGTAATATATGGCTTGCTAGTTAATGTTTTTTTTTTTTTTATGTAGGATAAAGCTTAACAAAAGTTATTCTAATGTTATTTGAGCAGAATATAACACACACTGTTGTACAGGGATTTTTGAAATTACCATTTGGAGGCCAACAAATCTCAATCTGGAATGACATTGGCAGAAATTTTTAAGTCAGACCCCCCTTACAAATGGTAATTTCTTTTCTAAGTGGATTTGCATAGATCTCAAGAATGGTCTTTCTGAGCATCAAAAACGCGGATTTCCACGTTTCCGCGGAGATTTCACACCCCTGATAATGACGGCTCAGGCCTAAAAAAAAAATTGTTCAGGTATCCTGACCGACCCTAGTTTTTTGGCCCGACCCTAATTTTTTTTTTTTTTAAGTAAAATTGTCCAAAATTGTATCAATTCTGCCAGAAATGTCAAAACCTAGGCATATTTGGTATCAAATTGAAGCTAATGCTCTCAGGAAGACAGCTACCTATAGATAACCAATATTTTTAGTTTTAAGGAAGTTGTCATTTTTCAAACAAATTTTTGCTAACCCCCCATACGTTTGACAAATTTTGAGCAGTCAAACCTTGAAAAAAAACAAAAAAACAACAAAAGCTATGTTACCTTAACACAACAATTTTTTTTAGGCCTAATAATGTATATTAATAGGAATGGTCACAGTTAGTGGTCAGTCGGGAGTAGTTTTGAGATCGGAGATAAGAGATAAGGGTCCAATTGAGGCCTCCTACATTTGACCCCTGGTTTACAAATCTATTTTTCTTAAAGGAGTTTTTTCTTTGACTAAATTGGCTGGATGTTTTCTACATATCCTCAGGTTTAAAAATTCCTGATCTATTTTTGATTTTTATGTTCATATTTCTTCTAACCTTTCAATGATTTTGTGATTTAGAGAAATTTCTCTCGTTTTCTATGACCCAGATGTTTAGAGCCCACATCACCCTCCCGGCTGGGGAGGTTTCACAAACGACTGACGACAGACTGGTCAGGAATTTTAGTGGTGTCTGAAATTTCTGGCCCCCCCCCCACCAATGTGGCCTGCGTCTTGGAATCTTCCTCAGGCTATTTCCCTACACAGGCCATATGAATTTTTCAGGTACCCGTCTAATTTTCCTTATAAATGAAATTGTCAATAATAAAAATAAAAGAAATTGGAAAATGTTGTAAAACATTAACAGCTTTTCATAATTTTTCACTTCCAATGGGCCAATTTGAATTTTTCTTTTTCACCATTAGGAAGCTGAGATCATGGCAGTCGGGCAGACTATTCTGAGCAGGCCTGCATCTAAGGCCCAATGCCGGCCATTATGATTCTACACAATAGAGCGTTCCCACTGTATGTGTATTCCTGCCACCTGCGGCCATTGTGGAAGTACCACAATGTAAACAGAACAGTGGTGGTAGGTTACAGCCTACCACCACTGCCGATACAACCCCCCACTTCCACATGAGGTTTCCACCACTTATTTTTCATCAATAGGGTCTCTTTTGATGTGCATGATATTCAAGTATATATGCTGTAGAGCATTAAATTTTAATGATTTCTCAGAGGGAATCAAATAGAAATTGAAAAAAGGTAGAGTAGAAAACCGCAAGTGTAGCCACTGAACTCCCCCTACTGCCGATCCAGCAGGCAAAACTTTCCACTTCCATATAAGATTTCCTCCACTTCTTCTTCACTGATCTTGACAAGTTTGGTGTCTAATGATACACCTGGTCTTTATTTATCAAAGACAAAGGTTGAAAGGATTTTATACAGTGCCTAGTGAATACAGAGAAAATGAGAACTATTTACAGGGTAGTATATCGTCACAGTGGCCACTGCCCTGCTTATACTGCTGATCACGCACAGCAAAACTTGCCCATTCTACATTAAGTTTCCAGCACCTTTTTTTCATTAACCTTAGCGATTAGGGTCTCCTTTGATAGCTACGATGTATTTCGATCTATGGTTAAGATTTTCTTTTGGTTTTGTTCAGTAATTAGAGAGAAAATAGGTATTTTGTGCAGAGCAATATTGAGCCCCAGGAATGAGCCACAGTGGCCACTAGCAGTACTGCCAATCTCGCCGAGCAAAACTCCTCTTCCATATTAAGTTTCCAACACTTTTTTGGCACCAATCTTAGCGACTAGGGTCTCTTTTGATAGCTACAATGTACCGTAAAACCTTGTGTATAAGCCGCAGCTTTTAGACCATTTCAAGCAAAGGGGGAGGGGAGGGAGGGTGGGGGTAGATAGCTGTAGCTGCAGCTCCTCATACCTTCCCTCAACTTGTTCATTGGTCTAGGAGGGTAAGGATACACCTCAGGGGCACATAGGTTTTTAAATTTTGAAAATCCATTGGTTGGGAAAAAAGTTATGAATTTTTTTATATTTTGAGGTTAATTCACAAACTCAGGGTGCGGCTTACACGCGGGGTTTTACGGTATTTCCATCTATGGTTAAGATGGGATTTTGTTTTGTCCAGTAATTAGAGAGGAAATAGGTATTCTGTACAAGGTAGCCACACCCATGCCACTGGCAGTACTGCCATCTCGCCAAGCAAAACTTTCCTCTTCCACATTAAGTTTCCACCACTTATTCTCCACCAATCTTAACAAATGTGGTGTTGTCTGATACATATGACCTGTAAACAGTATCTATCTACGGTTAAAATGATTTTGTACAGTGCCTAGTGAATGCAGAGAAAGTGAGAATTATTTACAGGGCAGTATATCGCCAGTGGCCAGTGGCACTGCACTCCTTATACTGCCAATCTTGCATGGCAAAATTTTTCATCTTCTACATAAGTTTTTCAGCCCTTATTCTCAATCAATCTTCGGAATTAGGGTCTTTACTGATAGCTATAATATACTTCTATGGTTAAGGTAGTTTAGCTGGCAAGGGTACTTTTTTAATCTTCATTAATCTCCCTAAGCAAGGGTCTTTAGGGGAAAAATCCCCAAGCAAGGCCGAGGGTCCCTTATGATAAGGGACCCTTGGCCTTGCTTCGAGATTTTCCCATGATAAGCCTGGCTTATCATGGGAAAATCTCCCTCAGGCTAAGCAAGGATGGCATTGTCACTGCTGTCGACCCCTTTCTGGTATGCCCCCCCCCCTCCAGCCGCACACCTGTCAAATTTTTTTTTTAATGCCCCCCCCCCCATTTCTCTTGAAAAATAATGCCCCAACAAGAGTGAACTGTTGACACAGTAACTGGACACCTCGGTAGCAGACATCTCGGAAGCAAGTTATCTTGGAAGCAGACATCTTGGAAGCAAATAACTTTTCTAAATAATTATTTCAACAATGTTAAACTAATTTTTTTGCATAAATGATTCTACGGCGTAGTGACATTATCATTTAATAGGGTTGTTGTTCATTCAAATTCTATAACTTAGTATAAGAGGGGGATATTATTAGGTATGTGACTAAAATTTTTAAAGGCATCAGATCTATTTGAATCCAACGGTGCACAAAGAGCCACATTTGAGAAACATCATCCTTTTGGAATTTTTAATTCTAACCTTATTATTGGCTGGGCTATAAGGAATTTAGTAAGGTGGGGATGGGCATTTTTGGTCAGAATATTAAACTATACAAAGAGGATTGACTTGTGACCTTTCCCATAATTTCTACTAATATTTCATATCATATTTTTTCAATAGAACTTTATATTTTCTAAAAGCCTGTAACCTTGCGGACTTAATGCAACTCAAATAAAGCTTATCCGGACTCTGGAAACAGAGATATGATTTTTTGAAAATAAAAAAGCTAGGAAAACCCTCAAAATTGCTCAAAATTAATTAAAAACTTTATAATTTCCGGATCCTAAAAACCTATGTTCGCAACGATAGATTTGTTTCATATTTGGTACACATAATGTTTAGACAATGCTCTAACACTTCCATTGGTTTTTGAGTAACTTCTATTATTTCTTCATGGAAATGATAACCTTTCAATTAATCATTGACTTAATTAGGCCCATAATTAATTAACCAATTAGAATTCTTCCAAAATTCAAGAACTACATGAAAGAAAATCTTGTATTCTTGATATAAAAATTAAAAGAGGTAGAATCCGATCAATATTAATCATATTTCAAAGCTGCTAAAAAAAGAGCTGCCCCTGCACACCCCCCTCATCAGTGGCACAGTTTGCTAGGACATGGTCTGCAGCCCTTACGTTCACATACCTAATATAGCGAAGTCAGCCCAAAACCTTTACTTCAACAGAATTCCCAGAGTCTTACCGCAAATGAAAGAGCTTAGAATTCCCTATTCATAGCTTTTTTAATCAAGTTGATACTCCTACCACAACCATTTCTATGCCCCTTTATATATTGGAAATAAGAAAATCTTTCTGTCATTTCTCTGTGCCAGGTTTCCACCCAAATCAGTAGATAAGACCGACCATTAAACATGCACTGTGCGTGGGGTATTAGGTCATCACTCTATTTAATCACTGATAACATTTGACTGGATAGGCCCATCTACTAACCAAAGACATCACCTTAAAGCTGAGAAATAGGAGATTAACATATCTAAGTGGCAATTAAATACTAGAGGCAGAGGTGTTCTAAATATCAAGCTAAAATCTGAAATTAAAATTATTTTTTCATCAATTTTTTGGTAGTAGGCATTCAGCAGATTCAAAATCGCAGCACTATAGGTGTATAAACTGACTTTATTTTGATTAAAAAGATGTTGTAGAATACCTCTGTTGGTTCAGTTAGCTTCCTTAAGAAATATTATTTAAGGAAAATTGATCCAAAGTTGTACAAGTTTGTGAGACCGTCCCGCAATTAATAAGGGCTGAAAATTTTTCAAAATCCCATGAAAATGTAGGTCAATATATTGGTTACAAGTATATGATATTGCATTTCATGTAACTTTTACTATAAAGGGCAATATCCATGTATTTCTGCAATGTGTGCATGGCCACTCATGTGACTCAAACAGGTTGGTCTGACAGAATCACCAAAATTCACCCAAATATTCACTCTCTGAAGCGGTGGGGGGAAAAAATGGAGGAAAATATTGTACCAGTGAGATAGAGCTATGTTTTTCCTTTAATTTGATACTACATAGAAGTAAATCTGCCCAGTAGAATCCCCAGAATCAAGTTTTTTTCCAACACATGTTTACCACTGTGACAGATATGGGGAGCAGGCGGCCAAATTCAGCTGACTTCGCTACCTATTATTATTAATGGTTTAATTTGCACCCAAGATGTCCTGCTACCGAGATTTCCCAATGCCTGCTACCGAGATGTCCCTGCCGCCCTACCCTCAGGGAGCACCCTAGTTACCCAGGGCACATGCACGTAGTATAGTATAGTATAGAGGTGTCCAGTATTCGTCGACACCCCATACAGTATGGCATACTGGACACCCCTCCTCTCTGTGCTCAAATCATGTAGGGAAAACATGCCAAACTTTTATTTTGGATTTACCTGGATAATTTTACATCACCGGGAAGCTGGCAACTTGAGTAATTTAATGGTGTTTAAATTGTCTTCATAGTGTTACTAGAACAGAAGTTATGAGGGATTGAATGTGGAATTTCTATAATATTTTCTGTCAGTGGATTTCCAGCCGGTGTGGCTCTTATCAGTCCCTGCCCACTGTGCACAGGCTGCACTGGTTCTCACACATTTCAGACCTTACTTTACTTAATCTCAAATTAAATTTGATTGAACGATTATAGAGGGTAACCAATTACATCACTCTAAGCACAACAGTTTGGGGATTAATGGGCTATATTTTGCAGCAAAAGGAACTAAGATAAGTATTATAGATCATGTTGGAAAGTCAAAATATTCTAAATGACAGTGTGATAAGCAGACCTGAAATTCTTGGATTTTTTACTCAACTCTCCTATACTCTTTAGCTTTGGGCTAATAGATAATAAATAGCTGATTAAAGATCCTAAAAGTACACACTTTTGTGGTTATCCTATATAAGTTTAAAAAAGTTACACAAATATTTAGTTTTGATATTTTCGGGTTTAAGTCATAACTCTTCTAAAATATATACAATCTGTCCAGATATTTCATTCTTTCTCCCTCTATGGTAACTGATAATGTCTTAAGCTTTCAATAGAGGTCTCAAATGTAAAAATTGACCAAGAATCAACAAAAATATCAGCATTTTATATTTCAAGGTTTTATAGAAATTATAGTCTGTGCACACCAATACCCTTTGAGAACTGATAAGATATCAAATCAGTGACTGGATCTAGAGTAAAATGACCCACAAATTCTGATTCCTTGGTCATTTTTACCCTTGGTACATGAAAATAGTTCATGTTGACAGTGGAAAAGAGCCCTGAAATAGAAAATCATATTGATTGATTTACTATAGGGACAGATAGGGACTAGCGGGAGTGGGTGCAGGGGTGTTATTCCTAAATCATGTAAACAAAGGTAACTATTTCCCCGATTATCGCTCACATTGAGTCACGGTTCAAAAGCCTTGAATTGGACATTTTTAATGATTTATGCTCCATGACAACTTTTATATTATAGCGCCTTCCTATGGGTTTCAACGTCAGTATCTGATAGAATATTCGGTCTCGGTTCCATCTTCGTACCTGAGAAAATTGTGGGCTTCCATACTGCGATTCTGATTACTGGAGCAAATGACAGCGATCTTCATATCAGCCATTTTGGTGTATTTGAATTTTGAGGAATAAACTATGCAACAAAAAGGTTCTGTAATGTATCCTCGAGGTCTTGTTAACACCAAATATATGCTAGAAAGTTCGTAAATGGGAAATATGATCGGATGATGACAGATTTCTTCCTTCGTCGGTGAAAAGATGAACTACGCCCGTGCACTGAGTCGTTGCTTGTGACCCTTCGAGCGGTGTCACCAGGCGGTGATGGTTGAGCATCATTTCCTCATCAGATGTGAAGTACGAACAAAAAACAAATAATCAATCAAAGGTTTCATTTTTTAATCATTCTAAATTCACCTTACTTTATCTAAAAAGCTACTTAGAAGAAGAATACTTACTGAATTCAAGTCTGGATTAAGGTATTTCAATTAATCTTAGGATAGTGCTCGGCCAGACAGGCCTGGTGAACGGTTGTAAAAGTTTTCTAATCCATGCAATATTTTAGTATTCTTTGCAAGCATTAACCTTTTATAAAAGGATAAAGTGCAATCATTCATTTGAAATATAAAAATAAACTTGTTTTAATTTTGATAAAATACTTCCGGCAAGCAACAAATCCAAAATGGCGGCAACATGGTGTAGGTGACAAATAAAGACAGATCAGATTTGACCACATTTTCCAGTTGTAACACTATACCCAGCACTGTTTGGGTGCGCGAACAAAGGTAAGTAATGTAGTGCAGACTTTGGATGAATGGGAATGTCGGGTTAGCGTGTGATTTTGCAAATAAGCCGTCTCAATTCCGATAAGCATGGGCCGGTGAAGTTCCAAACAACTTCGAGTTCAACCCCTCTCGAGGTAGACGCGGGCACCAGTCTCGATAGTAGGTCGAGTATGACTAGACCGAGATACCCTGTCCCGGTCCTCCTTGTGTCGTATGGGACAGGGTGCACATTTTCAAAACAAACAGTGAAAATACTGCTCAGGAAAAAATCTGTCAGTCTTACAAGATCTTATAATGACCGTAGAGTGCCCAAACTTTCAGCAACGCTAGAGAGAGGATAGAAGTAGGAACTTGCCAATTTATGGATAGATTGACAAAGAATTGAATGCATGAGAGGTGCGCGGAGAGTGCTCCCGCATGACTGAAAGATTTGCCATTATAAGTATCCCACACCGTACAGAGCGATCTTGGAGCGGCAGACGGTGTGGAATACCCACACTAAGTATGACATCTGGGCGGGTGACCTAGACTACTCTCGAGGGGGTCAAATTTTTTCGACCCCCCCCCCATAAGGGACAAAAATGGCACGCGAACGTCCCCTTTTACTAGTTTTAGCCTATACTATAGTAATGCTCAGGGTTTTCCACTGAAAACAGGTGAAATTATTTTGGCCCCCCCATCAGAGGTATTGAAAAAATTCTGACCCCCCCTGGTCAAGGGGCTGAAAAAATTCTGACCCCCCCCCCCTCAAACAGGCTTTTTACCCCTGTTAAAAAATGATCACTCCCTTAACGGGAAGCCAGGCTCCCTCACCAACCCCGAAACCAGGGTGGCACTCAATTGGTGGCACTCAACGCACCCTGCAACGCACTTATCAGTGATCATTACAGATTAGGGATTGATAATTTTTTAATAAAAGGGGGGGAGTGGGTTTGGACACAGACGCATGAAAAAAAATTTCGACCCCCCCCTCTTGAGGGGGTAAAATTTTTTCGACTCCCCCATAAGGGACAAAAATCGCACGCAAACGTCCCCTTTTAGCCTATAGTAACGTGCAGGGTTTGCCACTGAAAACAGGTGAAATTATTTTGACCCCTCCCATCAGAGGTATTGAAAAAATCCTGACCCCCCTGGTCAAGAGGTTGAAAAAATTCTGACTCCCCTCTCAAACCCATCAGTCCCCCCCTGTTGTTAAAAAATGATCACTCCCTTACTATAGCATAGCCATAGGAACGAATTATGCATACTCAGAATTTCTTGCTTGTGGCGAGGGGGGGGTCGTCATTATTACTATAGAGTTGGTATGTGAATAAAAATTTCAAACGCAAGATATCTGCGTGGTTTTCACACAGGACAAGGAGGAACATTTTAGAAATACATGTATAACATTAGTATGTGGGATTAGTAGTTTTGCCAAAATTAATTGTCAAACTTGGATCGTAATTCTTATCTATGGAGTCGGCTGAGGGGTCAGACCGAGAGAATAGTATTAGGATATCATCCCTAGATTTCGTTTGAAGGTAACACTTGGACAAAGAACAATTATTCCATATGCTCCAAATCAAGGGCTTTTTAATGATATAGCGTTAGTATGTGGGATTAGTACTTTTGCCAAAATTAATTGTCAAACTTGGATCATTCTCCTTATCTGTGGAGTCTACCATGGGATCAGACCAGGAGTGATGGTATCAGGATACAATCATTAGATTTTCTTTGAATGTAGAAATTGAACAAAGGACAATTATTCCACATGCTGTTATGAAAGGGCTCTCTATTGCTGTATAGCATTAGTATATGGGATTAGTCGTTTTGGCAGAATTAATTGTCAAAGTCAAATCATTCTCCTTATCTGCCGCATCTGCCAAGGAGTCAGACCGAGAGATATGGTACAAGTATCCTGTCACTAGATTTTATGTAAAAATAAAACTTTAACAAAAGGCAATTATTACATATGTTCTAAGACAAGGGCTTTCTAATATCATATAGCATTAGTATGTGGGATAAGTCGTTTTGCCAGAATTGATTGTCAAATATCGATCATAATCCTTATCTGTGGACTTGGCCGAGGTGTAAAACCCAAGAGATATGGTATTAGGATCCCAAACCTAGATTTCCATTTGAATGTGATTGTCAAACAAAGAACAATTATTCCATATACGCCAAATCAAGGGCTTTCTAATGGTATATACCGTAATCTCCCGCGTAGAAGGCGCATCTTCTACACCAAACAAAATGCTGCTGGGTCTTATACGTGGGAGGGGCATTGCCTTGAGTTTGGGGTGCGCCTTATACGCAGGTTTTTCTGACTTTCAATTGGGAGACTGATTGATGTGGCCAAGGAAAACACCCCATAATCAATAGATAACCTTTATATATCAATCTCATATTAACTATGAGTTCATAACATGTATAGTTGTGTACTTGAGGGCAATAAAGCCGACCGTGCGCCGATGACAGCTTGAACTCATAGAGCCCCGGGGGGTGGGGAGGGGGCGCCTTTTATGCGAAACAGCCCCCCTTCGAGTTGGGGGGCGCCTTCTACGCGGGTTTTTCCAGAAATCGATCCAGAAGAGGTAGGTGCGCCTTCTACGAGAAAAGGCATTCTCTGAGTTGGGGGTGCACCTTCTATGCGAGAGATTACGGTAGCATTAGTATGTGGGATTAGTAGTTTCGTCAGAATTAATTGTCTAATGTCGATCATAATCCATATCTGTAGGTCAGAATGTGAGATGTGGTGTCTGGATCCCATTCCCAGATATTGCCTTTTTGCAAAACTCGAACAAAGAACAATTGATTCATATGCTTCAAATCAAGGGCTTTCTAATGGTATATAGCATCAGTATGTTGGATGGATAGTTTTGTCAGAGCAAATTGTCAAATTTTGATCAAAGGAGGGTCAAACTAAGCAGTAGAGTGGTGTGTGCAGCCAAGCATGATGGCCCCCTCATTCGCATAACACCCGAGGCATACATATCACTGGGGCAGCCCTGTTGCCCATCCCTCTCTTCCAGCCCCTGGTATAGTTTAAAATTTGGACGGAAAAAACCCAACCTTTCCGTATAAAAATGTCCATGGCTCAGCCAAAAATCATGATAGAATAAAAAATTCCAAAAGCATGATACATATATAAAACATGTCTGATGTTGTCAGGCTTGATTGGATGTGTTACTAAAACTGTTGGTATGCCAGTTGTAGACATTTATGTTGATGAGATACAGAGACATTCCTACAACATTCATTAGTAGCAAAGCTTCATGCACTGATTTCAGCTGATTCTTACTACATGTTGGGAGTCCAAGGGCTCCAATTGCATCAGGGATCATTCCTTCAGGCCTTTCCTCCACTTCACTCATAAAAAAACTCACCAAAACGAATAAAAAAACTCACCAAAACGAATACCCCCCCTACGGAAAAAAAACAAAATGAATTGCCCCCCTACATGAATGGTCCAAAATGAGGCGGCTCCCCCTCATGAATACCCCAAAAATGAATCGCCTCCCCTCGAAAATCCCATCCCCCCCGGCCATAAATAATGAACGCTCCCTAAGGTCTCAATAAGTGCAAAAAAAAACAGATTTCCCCCCCCCCCCAAAAAAAAGGGCCAGAAAATTAGGGTAGGTAGCGTTACCTGAACACAACAATTTCTTTAGGCCTTAATGTAACTTGAATCTGATTGAACCTGGATGTGTATTCCTCGCCAACAATTTTAGGTTATATATAACAGAACTGCTTGTGCTTGGAGAAGGAGTTTGCTCACTGCCTAGGCCCTGGCGTCGATGACAAACTACACTGAAGTCCTGTGGGTGTTCCGTCCCTCCACTATACCCACAGATAACAGGTTCTGAATGTGGGTTACTCAACTGATGAACCAACGGATGACTGAGGGCAGGGAGGGCCAATACACATTCACCTTAATTAATTACTTTTAATGACCCGCTTTGATCTAGATAAGAATTTGATTGATCTAAGATGTGTATTACAGCCATGCACCTCCTTACCCACCCCGTCCCCTCCACTAAAGATAAAGATCTGATTGAAGGTGAATGTCTATTGGCGCTCCCTGCCCTCAGTCATCCGTCGATGTGTCGGTTGAGTGACCCACATACAGACCATGTTATCTGTGGGTATACCGTAATCTCCCATGTAGAAGGCGCGTCTTCTACGCCAAACAAAATGCTGCTGGGTCTTATACGCGGGAGGGTAATTGCCTTGAGTTGGGGGTGCGCCTTATACGCGGGTTTTTCCAACATCTCAATTGGGAAAACACCCCAAAAATAGGCCAAAATTAAAAATTCAGTTTTTATTGCAACAATACCCTCACTAATGGACTGAAAAGTCCGTTTTTATTGCCGGTCGGTGTACGCCCACCGTGTGCCGATGACAGCTTGAACTCATAGAGCCTGCACCGCGGCAGACCGGGAGGTGTCGACACGCTCGCCGGGAATAAGGCCCACCATGTGCCGATGACAGCTTGAACTCATAGACCCAGCAGTGCGGCAGCCCGGTCGGTGTACAGGCGCTCGGCGGGCATTACGCCGACCGTGTGCCGATGACAGCTTGAACTCATAGCGCCAGCAGCGCCGCAGCCTGGTCAGTGTACAGGCGCTCGGCGGGCATTACGCCGACCGTGTGCCGATGACAGCTTGAACTCATAGCCAGAGATGAAAGAGTTCAAGGTTTTCCTTGATTTCAAGTTTTTTTTTCACTCACTTAAGAAAAATAAGTTTTCTTGAAAATCCTCTGAAAACAGGATAAAGGAGTCACAAATTACCTCCAGAGGTTGCATACATGCACACAGTCAGGTCCCACAACACTGTATACAGTGGCAGCATGCCAGTATTTAGTTCAAGGTTTTCAAGGATTCTCAAGTTTTTCCTTGAAAACTTTCCCCTCTACCGTAATCTCCCGCGTATAAGGCGCGTCTTATACGCGAATCAGATCTTGGGTGGGTCTTATACGTGGGAGACTGGTTGCCTTGAGTTGGGTGTGCGCCTTATACGCAGGGTTTCTTTATTATTCAAATGGTTATGAAACTGACCATATAATTTTTTTTTAATGCCACAAATGAGGTGTGACCGGAAGTAGATCTTAACTCTAACATTGTATCATCAGTTTTTATTTTGTTTCTTTTCTTTATTTGTGCATTCCATCAATGTTAAGGCATGTTAGGGAATGAATTTAAATTATCCCATTATCTAAACATAGTTTTGAACATCTGTTCTTGAGTCAAATATATAGCAAGTGTATAGGGATGGGATAGTGGCTTCACCTGGTGGCAATTCTAGGAATCATTCCATCAATGTTAAGGCATGTTAGGGAATGATTTAAATCATCACTTTATCATATATAGCAAGTGTATAGGCATGGATGATTCCCAGGATTGCCACCAGGTGAAGCCACTATCCCATTCCTATATACTTGCTATGTATTTGACTCAAGAACAGATGTTCAAACCATGTTTAGATAATAAAATGATTTAAATTTATTCCCTAACATGCCTTAACATTGATCTACTTCTGCTCACACCTCATTGGTGGCATTAAAAATATCATATGATCAGCATCATAGACAACAAAACTTGAAACCTATTTAAGGCTCTCCCCAACTACAAGGAGCCCCTTGTATGTGGTCCGTGAACAAGGTGCGCCTTGTACGTGGACCAGACCTTGAGTTGGGGGTGCGCCTTATACGCGAGTTTTTTCATAATACCAATTCAGGGGAGATAGGTGCGCCTTCTACGCGAACCAGCCTTCCCTGAGTTGGGGGTGCGCCTTCTACGCCGGCTGCGCCTTCTACGCGAGAGATTACGGTATATTGGTGTTTGTTCCACTCTTCAGTGTAGTCTTAGCAGCAAGCTATAGTTCCTATGCTAGAAGAGTGTCGGATAGTATACCCCTTTTCTGTGCGTTATGCTTTCACCATGTAACTATAGTGGTCATATTTTCCCTGCACCATTTGACCTATCTGCATACATTTAACATTGTACTTGGACCAAAAGTCGTGTTGTGCAAAAGCACCACTACCAGGTGGTGCATATTTTGGGTATGCTATCCGAACAAGACCTTAGAAATCAGCTATACAGTAGCATTCTGAAGGGATCCTAGGTCATACTCTGCAAAAGGGCCATAATGTGCACATTTTAGGTATAGTATCTGAATAACATCTTGAAAAACAGCTTTTCCTGTTATTTGAGGACAAACTACATCCTTATACAACCCCTACTGCAACCCCCCCCCCCACAACCACACAAACCCTGTAACACACTTATGGATGGGACTGGAGGGCATATACAGTGCATTTAAAGTTGTTTCCTTTTTCAAGGTTTTTTGTCATTGTTGACTTTCATCCCTGCATAGCGCCAGCACCGCGGCAGACCGGGAGGTGTCAACGGGCGCTCGGCGGCTTCAAGCTGACCGTGTGCCTATGACAGCTTGAACTCATAGAGCCAGCACCGCGGCAGACCGGGAGGTGTACAATAGCGAGGGTGGGGGGGGGAGGTTGGGGAGGGGGCGCCTTCTACGCGAAACAGCCCCCCTGTGAGTTGGGGGGGCGCCTTATACGCAGGTTTTTCCAGAAATCGATACAGAAGAGGTACGTGCGCCTTCTACGTGAAAAGGCATTCTCTGAGTTGGGGGGGGGCGCCTTTTACGCGAGCTGCGCCTTCTACGCGGGAGATTACGGTAGTGGAGGGAAGGAACACCCACAGGACTTCAGTGTAAGGACAAACGAGCGTAAGGTCTGAAGCCAGCCCATATTGTTGCAGGCCGGAGAGGGCGAGTCTTGGGTGGGGAGGGCGATGGGCATGGGGGAACCCAAAATGTTTTAGATCCTCTTGCGTCTTGGGGTGGGGGAAAAAATAACTGTTAGAAGGGGCCGAGGGTAATTAATATTTTCAATAATATGTGCGAGAATTCACTACAGCACCCTATTGTTAAATGACCACTCCCTTTATGCCAGTATTTAAAAACAGCAACCCACCATGTGACCATGAATGGTATTGATGATGAATAGACAGTATCAATAAAACATAGGCTACCATATGGCATATCCCATAGATAGCTGTGGAGCTCCGCCCATAGATCCCACAGTTGAGGTGAGCTCATCCATCTATTAAAGGGGACATTACAACTCAGTCTATGGGTGGGGGCTTGGTGGATTTCTTTCTTATCCCCTCAGATGTGTGGTGCACATGTGCGGGCACCGACATATTCCTCTGTGAAATTATGTAATGTAATTCTCACCATGAAAATGACCGTACCTGTCAACATCTATTACTACATTCTTACTCACTCTTTCCTTGATATAATTGTAGAGCCAAGATGCAGTTGGGTGGTCCCCCCCGCTTCTCCAACTCCGGCATGTCGGGGCCCTCCCCAGGCCGGGGAGGCTTCATGCGGAACCATAGCAGTATGTACCAGCCACGGACAGGTGGATGGCACGCATCCAAGGCACAGCAGATCATGGCCGCCCAGAACATTACTTACGATGGAAAACGCATGCGGAAAGCAGTATACAGGAAGACGGTAGACTACAACTCATCTGTCATGACTTACCTAGAGGTGAGGAGTCCCTCTTTGATGTGCATATTTTCATTTCAAGCTGCATCTTAACTGTTCATGATAGAAATTAGTAAAGACAAATGTTAATATTAAAAACTTGTCTTTGTGTAATAGTACGTAAGGGATGGAATTAAGAAAACTTTAATCGCTTACATTGTTAGTAGTAGTACCCTTTTCTTTGGGTTGTCTCGAAGTGATACATATTGTACTTTTTTTCTGTAGAATCGGATCTGGCAGCGTGACCATCGGGACCAGAGGATGTTGGGCACAGATCCACTGTATTCCGTCTTGGTAAGCATTTCAACTTCTTAGTTTCATTATTGCAGAGATGCCACTTTTCCTAGCTTTTTAGGAATTCTGAATTTTGACTCCAATTCCTTTTATCATTAACTCGGAATGCAGAGTTTTAAGAGACGGGTAGGGGCAGGCGAAACTTTTAAGACCGAAAGTGAGCATTTTTTTTAGAAGAAGTTGCTGACTTTGAGCTCAAATTACATGAAAACCATTAAATATGAGATGAAATGAAACCTGTCATGTGATAGAGTACATATTCAGGATCATGGAGGTGTAACATTTACCTCTTATAAGATTCTAATCTTTGTAAAAGTTAGGTTTGAAAAAAAAGTAGGTCACCTGAAATCCAACTTAAGCGCTTGGTGCACTCAATGCTTTTCTATGGAGGTGTCATTTTGGGTTTCAGGTCCGGGCGGGTTGGGTGTCAAGTACGTAATAAGAATGTAATGAAAAATGATATATTGCATGTTAATCTTGTTTCTATGTTTCTTTTAGACATTTCTCTCTGTATACGCATAAAAAATAATTCAATCTGGTGCTATAATCCTCAGTTATACGATTCGTGTTCGTCTTAGAAAGTTTTTGCCAAAAATCGTCCGAGCGGCTGAACTTTTATGACATTCCGATTGCGTCTCACTTCAATACAAACATGGCGGTTATTGAATTAAATTTGATAAAATGTTAGAGTATAGGGAGAAGAAGATGGATCCATGCAAAAGAGACATAATAAATATGGTTTGAAATTATTTGAGAAAATTTGCCACAGTAGTACAACATAGCGGGGCTGAATGACGACATAGAAACAAAATGGCAGGTGCGAGTAGCGCGCGCAATACATATGGAGTATGTTTCTTCTTTGCTGTCACTATAGTGTCAAAAAGGTTTGACATTTCTTTCTGTATACACATTAAAAATATAACAATTAATTTGACATAGCTGGTTGACGGCAAAATCCAACATCGCGGGCGCGCAATAGACCTGTTAGTCTTTCGCATTGCTGTCACTATAGTGTCAAAATGGCCAGACAAATGCTTTCCGAGTTACCTGCGATATCAATCGCTTAAACACTTGTTTCCTATTGGAGATTGAGAAAATTAGGGTAATTTCCCAGCAATTTTCAGAGACCAGTGAGTGGCATCTCTATTTGTGTCCTGTGTGAGATGAAATAAATACTGGAGCAAATGTTAATGTAGAAATGAATTAAATGTCGACTTCAAGTGCCAACTGAAACAGGAAGCCCTGCCCCAAAGGAATAGCCTTTTGAGTTCGGATGCATGACATTGGCTAGAATATGACAATTGGAAGCAATATATATACCAATATTTCACTGTTTAAACAGTTATTTTTATACTAGAAATGTCCTTCTGATTTATGTACGATTCTACATACTTAAATATTCTATATATAAAATTGCTTACTATTGATACTCATGCAATGCTTTCCACACAGATGGTGCCCCCACCTTACCTAAAGAGCTCCCCCATGAACACTGTCACCACCAAATTCATCAGGACGTCCACCAACAAGATCAGATGTCCTATCTTTAGTGTCTGCGTAAGTGCACTTTCTATTTTTGTATGTAAATTCTTGTGTATAAATAAATGTGAGGGTCATATGCAAGGGTAGGGGAGGTTAAGCGTCAAACATTTTCTCAAATCCGATGTGGTCTGGGGGTGCAGTGAGGTGTTAGATACCCACAAGTTTTTGATTTTTTTTAAGATCAACTGATTAGGGGGGAAAATATGTAATCTTAAATCTTTTGGGAAAACCATAGAGTCTAGGTTTATCTTAGGACTCATTTATCAACCATTTATACCCTCTGAATGAAACTGATTACATCCTCAGATTATATATTTAGTCACTTTAGTGCAAGAAGGAGTGTAACTGCAGTAGTTGTCACTAAAGGTATCTATAAACCTCCTTCATCTTTAGGATTTCCTAAACTTTTGGTCCAAAAAGTTGACCCTTGTGATTTCCCGTGATCCACCGAGAAAATATTTTAACATTTAAGGAGGGGGGGGGCGGTGTCTTTAAATTTCTGAGGCTGACCAAGTACCAAGGATGTCATTGTCACATAATCTGATCGAGTTTCCTACATATTCGCCAAAATGAAATCACATCCCTGTATAACAGGTTAAGATTTACAAGAATTGTGTGGCCATTTTATCGAGGCCAGATTGCTTAGTATGTGTACACAGATGGCTGCTGAGGGTAATGGGTGTTGTATACAATTTTGACTATGGCATATCTTTGAATATATTGCAGTGGACACCGGAAGGCCGTCGTCTAATCACAGGCGCTTCAAGTGGCGAGTTCACACTGTGGAATGGCCTGACTTTCAACTTTGAAACAATTTTACAGGTATGTTGCAAACATTCGGCTTACATATATGATGCCCTTAAATGTCCCACCTCCTTCCAGTGTAAAAAAGTTGAACCTTACTTTTTCCCCAGATCCATTCAGAAGAAGATTGAACATTTTATGTCGGATATTTTGAGTTTGACCAAATATAAATTGAGGCCCTGTAGGGTAGTTTGTTTCCTACTTGTTAGTTCAAATGCTGAATTTAGGAATTGGTACCAATTTTCGTGTTAAGATATGTAAATTTCCATCTTGTTTTGTTATTTGACAGGCGCATGACTCGTCGGTGCGGTCGATGGTTTGGTCACACAATGACCTCTGGATGTTAACAGCAGACCATGCAGGCTTTATTAAGTATTGGCAGTCGAACATGAACAACGTCAAGATGTATCAAGCGCACAAGGACCCTGTGCGTGGCCTAAGGTGGGACCTCCTCAGACATGCCCTCGTGTCGTCATATTTTGTCATAACTCTCACAGTATATCATATCTCTTGTTGCCGGGTCGGGGATACTACCACTGTTGTGTCTAGTTCGGGCTATGTGCCACCTAGTGCTCTTATATTCTCTATTATTGAGGCTTCTGTGTTTCTGTGTGTATGTACAATTTATGTTATATTACACATCAGTGTTTCATATTAGAGTAATGTTCACAGTTAGATTGAAGTTTTTATTATCAGTGGCTATGTGCTATAAATTATTCAAAAAAAATCATCAAGTTTTAACATTTCTAAATTCAAAATTTTTAGTAATCCATCATGAAAAAAAAGTATGTGAAAAACACTTTTCAGATATCAATTTCAATTTTCCTGTCCATTATCCATTTTCTACCAGGACTCTTATGATTTAATCTACCGTATTAGAAAAAAAAATGTCAGTTCAAAACTCAAGTGATATGATAATTCCAGAATAATGTGTATTGAAATCCCAGAAGGCTAGTTTTAGGCAGGCACATTTATGTTTTAACAGTTTCCTTCTATGGGAAAAAAAAAGATCACATATGATCAGTTTTGGGTTAGATGCCGTAAAAGCGCAAGCAACCCAAACTCCGGAGACCTTTTACCCGCAAAGGGAGGTATGGAGAGAAGTAGTTGATTCTGAAGGTTGAACCATCCATATTTTAGAAGAGCTAGCCTAGAAATCACGGACTAGGCCCATAAAAGTCTATGCACCCATAGATTTATACCAACACAGCAAGTTAGGGAAACCGCTAATATATGAATTTGGGAATTGAGCCGTAAAAGCGCCTTTTGCCCAAATAATTTTCCCCTAGGGTTGGTGATAGGTCGTTGCCTCATTCGGGTATCGAGCCATAAAAGCGCATTCTACCCGAGAATTAGAAAATTGGTCAGAAAGTAGTTCTCGTATTTGGGTATGAGCCGTAAAAGCGCAGTATACTCAAATATTCAGTATCCTTTTACCCATCTAGGGAGGATAGGAACAGAGAGCTATCATGAACCATAGAGGTTTCATCTAAGACAGGAACACTTTAACAAGGCATTTGGGTGTCCAGCCATAAAAGCGCTTACCACCCAATAAAGCAGGTAGTTTCATTGTAGCTAATGATGATAACTTTGGTTATTCTTTGTGTGATATATCATACTTGATAGCCTTATGTATTTGGGTATTTGGCCGTAAAAGCGCATCATACCCAAACTCCAGACGCCTTTTACCCATACTGGGAGGACAGGAGACAAATTTAAATAACTAACAATACATCATTTGTCAGGACATTATGTCATACTTGTGCCGTAAAAGCGCATTCCCCAGCAGTTCCCAAAATATTTTGTACTATAATATTTATACTTCTTAAATTCACAGAACTAATCTGTACCCTTTAGAAACTTTCCATCATGTAGAGTGTGCAAAGACTACACTCTGTTAAAGCATGCCTCGCTTTATCTTTTCGTGACACTGCGATGGCAAGTAACGGAGAGAAATAAAGGCATACTGCCCTGATTTACATTTTGAAAATAAAGGCAACTGCCCTTACATTGCACAGAGATCTGCTGATCTGTGAAAGTCGAATCACCGACAGGAGCCGGGAATCATGTTCTGCCTCGTGTAAAGATATCACAGTTTGAAAATTCAAGATATTAATAAAGGCTAAGCCCCACATTAAAATAACGTTTCATCCCCAAAATAAAGGCATGAAGCCCTGAACTATTTCTGAGCACGTTACCCCTCATTTTGCAGTTTAAAGATTTAAATGGTGGATAATGATGAGACAACAAATGGCCTTTGAGCCTGAAATTTGTACATCATGATATCCCGAGATGTATTGGGAAATAGGCAAATTTGGAAATAAAAGTCTTTTCCCAAAACACAAATAAATAGTATCTGTCATTTGTTATTAGTTCATGCGAGGCAGAATGTGTTACATCGTCGATTCTGATATTTATTAGAACATATATGCATTGACAAGGACTGCAGTATTTTCTCGTTTGGCTGTAGCTCTTATATGAATAAAAGTAAAGTAGGGGCTTGTTTGGGAATTTAATCCTCAGGAAAATTTCATGGCGCTTTGCTTTTTTTCCCTTTCGAGTTTCAGTTTTAGTGAATCATTTTGGACAAAACTGGGTATCATACTTGAGGCTAATTTGAGATTTTTGATTGAGAGGGTCACTGGGACTACTTTTGCTATGCGCCTTGTCCACTTCCAATTTATTGAGTTTCACTTTTTAAAAGGATCTTGCTAAAGCTCTAAGTGTTCATTTGAGGAGAAGCATCCCTGTCTACGTCATAATAAATCAACAGTACTGGTAAAACGACCTGAGGCGTTTGGGCTTGGTTGGTCAATCAGACCTAATGTGCATTTCTCCTGTGTGCAACATTGAAATAAAGGTCGTGATCGCAATGATTTTTTAGGGGGGGGGGATTTTCAATATTTTAGGATTGCTCCGGATGGAAGTTACATTGCCATGAAAATATTAACCCCCAATCCCGTTAATGCTGTACATCAATGACTTTTCTTCTATCCACAGGGATTTTCGCTTTTATGTAAAGAAAATTTTAGTGTGTAAATCCCCACATCCCCCCCCCCCACCAGACGACGACTCCAGTTGCAAGCTGTTACTCTAATTCAGATCACCGTAAGCCTGCAACCCGTTATCCTTCCCAACTTCATTTTAAAATTTTTCATCTTAGTTTGTTGTACTTCAAGTTTCCAGCCTACATATTTGCTGCAAAATTTACCTTTCTCACTGTACTATTCCTGCAGTGATGTTTCCTATTATATTCACGTTAGACAACCCTATAGGTTTTTGCAGTACTGTGTGGTGAAAGCAGTTTAGGATGAACTGTTTTCGCTAGGGGATATTCCCTGGATTTGTAAAAAAAATCAACAACAGTGTGCTGAAAGTAACATAAGAAAAAAGAAATTCAACTTTAATCTTAACTTCTACAAGTGTTGATCAATATAGACTACCGTAACCCCTATGTGTGAGTTTTGGTTTCGCTATAAGCTGCCAATTTTCCTGGTTTACCAGGTATTCCTGAGCCAGGTTGTACTTCTTTGTCCAGATTTATATCCTACGCCGGTACATTATGTTCTGTTACTTTTTTTTAACTACTAAAGGAACAGTGCTAAGGGAGTCATTTTTTAACAACGGGGAGTGGGGGTTGGTTGGTTTTTGGCGAGGGACAAGAAAAATTTCACACAGAAAATGCCTGCATGCCCCCCTTAAGACTATTGGGGGACGGAAAATATTTCAGAACCCCGTTGTTGAATGACCTCCTAAACACTCTTTGGGACCTATGCGAAGTTCGACGGACGTATGAAGTTCACACTTCATAATTCAATGTATGGGTCATGGCAAACACAGAATGAGGATTAGATGTGAAACATACCCAATACTTTTCCAACTGTCCCAGCACCACAGCGGTTCCGGAAGTCTCCATGGACCCTTTAGCTTTTGAAATTATGAAGATCCATTCATGAAAAAACGTTTTGCCGTTTTTTTTTTTAGATTTGGACTTGCCTATATAACTGATAGAACTATATAGTGAAAGTCCAAATCTCAAACCCTTTTCAATGAGAACCTGGGGGGGATTTCTCTACCAAATTGAAATATATACAAACCGTTTTCCAAGTGGTTACATCATGATCTGATAAGGAGACCTCACAGGTTCAAATCCTGCCAGCAGCAGTGGCTATTTTGCAGTTGCTTTCCGTCTTTAGTCATTAGGTTAGCTGTTGGGGGGGGGGGCGGTCACAGGTAGGCAGTTAGACTACAGGAACCGATATTACCCCGGTAGGCATAAGGAAGTGACTAGGTTGAGCACCCCCCTTCCCCTCTTCCCTTCCCGGGAGCTCAAGAAAAATGTGGCAAGGACCACACATAGGAGTCCTCGTTATTTGACATTCATATACATATTTTACCATCATTTTCTCCCATTCCATGCGTGAAATTATCATTTTCAAAATAACCAGTGCAAACCTATATGACTATGCGGCATTGGCATTGCATGATGCACGCATCAGTACATTTACACATGTGACACATGAATTTTAGGTAGAATTTGATAGTGATGTCATGTTTGATAGCGATTGCATGTATCATGCAATGAATGATGCGCAATGAATGATGCCTGATGCATTCATGATGCATGCATCACCACATCTACACATGTGATTGGTTTGTTTTGGTTTGGTTGATTTTACGTCCACTAATAGTAACTTCAAAGGACGTGGCAGAGGTGTGACTCCTCTCAGCTGTGCTACCTTGATTACTGTGCGTAAACACAGTCAGACCAGACCAGGGTCTCTATAGCAACCAAGTATGACATCATCACAACTGGTGTATTCACCATGGGAACCATACACAGATGTGATCCCCAAATATATTTCTAGCAAAATGGGTCCCAGAAGATATTAACTGGGAGGTGGATATGAGTCAAGGTTTCAACCAATATGTCTCATCAGGCACATAATAGCTAATCAAGGCCCATGGCTTTGCCACAGTCTCAACAGTTAAATAAACAGTTGGTGTCTTACTCATAATGATTTTAGAAGTTTATCTTAAAAATGTGTTGGAGATAACATAGCAGTATGTTTATTAAGTGAGTGGTTATGTTAATTGGTACTGCCAGGGAATCCAAATGGTGTACCAATAATAGATTTTGCAAGTATTTCCAGGAGGATATTTGTCCATGCAGTCAGCCGGTAACTGCTGTTTTTTAAACGAAGACTGGGGGTGTTTTGGTATTGCTAGGGGGGTTGGGGTGGTACCAGAATGAATCAATAGTTGGGTGCATCTATCAGATTCAGGCCATTTGGGATTTGAGTGGCTAGTTTGAGCATCCAATTCCTCTCAATTTTGTTGCGCAATCTTGCAGCAAAATCACAATGTGGACTTTGGTTGATAAAATCTATGACATGGATCTCTAGGTCATCGAGGCCATTGTGGTCCTGCGTGTTGAAGTGTTGACCGATGTCTGTTTCTAGGCATTTGTTGGTAATATTTCCGAAATGTGTCACAAACCTGTCCATTAATTTCTGCTTTGTTTGACCAATGTATTGTTTCTTGCATTTTTTGTTTGCATGTCAAGCAGTAGATCAGATTTGTGCTGCAACAGGTGACATTGTACTTTGCTTCAAAATCCCTGCCGTCTCTTGATGTAATTTTCCCTGATTTGTTCAGTCTGGGACAGTATCTACATCTTGAGCCACTCAGACAGCTTTTGGCAGTTTTCCCTCCAATGGCTGCCTTGTGTTTCCTCCCGGATGGTAGTCAATCTTTGCCCTTACCAGTTGAGTTCTTATGGCAGGTGGTTTCCTCAGTCCCATCACAAGTCTTGTTTCGTGAAGGGGCGTGGTTCTTGCTGATTGGGCAAGCAGATCCCAATTTATTTTAATGATTTTTTGTAAATCATTAAAAGTGGGGTGGAAAGTGGTGATGAGAATTATTGGGGCGTCACCTGACTTCTTCTTCTCTGGTGACCAGCAGGTTGGGTCTGGTCTGGGTTTTCGCAGTGCTTTGATAAAGCTCTCTGCTACCATTTCTTTGGGGTAGCCTCGGCAAACAAAATGTGCTGACATGATGAGGCCTTGTTTGATGAAATCATCTGTTCTACTGCAAATCCTCCGGATTCGTAGGAATTGGCCATAGGGGATACCTTTTTTACAATGCATTGGATGTGCAGATTTGTAATGGAGGTAATTGTGGGCGTCAGTAGGTTTGTTGTATAGGGTGGTGTGTAGTTCCCCCTGATCTAGGATTACAAGAGTGTCCAAAAAGGCAATTTTTTCAGTGGATATTTCTTGTGTGAACTTGATGCTTTCATGTACATTGTTCAAGTGGGATATAAACTCTATCAGTGAATCATGTCCATCATTCCAAATTAAAAAGATGTCATCAATAAACTGAACGCCATGAAAAGGTTAGCAAAGGTTGGAGCCACCCGTGTTCCCATCGCTGTCCCTCCTACCTGGATGTAGTTTTGGCCATTGAATTGAAAGTTGTTATATTCAAGGACCATTTTTAGCATTTGTAAGACTGCCTGATTGGATGGTTCCCCAAACCTGCGATTCCGATCTGGGCGATATTTCATCAACCATCTTGCTATAGCTCTACGACCCTCTTCATTTGGAATGTTAGTGTACAGCGCACTGACATCCAGACTGCAGATGATGCTATTCTGGTCAATTTGATTTTTGGCATCTGATAGTTGTTTCAAGAAGTGGCCTGTATCTTTTAGATATGATTGTGTTAGTTTAAACATTAGGTTTAGGATAACATCTAAGAGGGCTGATAGTTTTTCTGTTGCACAGCCATTGGCTGATACAGTAGGTCTACCTGGTGGAGTTGGTCCTGGCTTATGTATTTTAAGTAGTTGATAGAAATATGGGGTTCTGCATTCTTGTACATGTACCTCAATTTTTTCCAGAATATTCTTATGGAGTTCACCTTTATGATGTAGTCCATGTAGATATGTGTTTATGATCAGAGCATGGTCTTCACTAGGGTCTCAAATCCCAAATGGCCTGAATGTGATAGATGCACCCAACTATTGATTCATTCTGGTACCGCCCCAACCCACTAATACCGTAATCTCCCGCGTAGAAGACGCGCTACGCGTATAAGACGCACCCCAAACTCAGCACATGCATTTTCGCGTATAAGACGCACCTCTTAGGTACCAATTTTGTAAATTCAGTACATTTCTATAGTAAAATTACCCCTCATATAAGACACACCCCTAATTTAAGTACATCCTATAAGACTCCCCAGCATTTTGTTTGGCGTAGAGGACGCGTCTTATACGCGGGAGATTACGGTAGTACTTAAAAGTTAGCAGACATTTCTGTGGGTCGTGGACATCAAGTCCTTTCTTTTCTTTTTGGAAAGGTTTTTAAAAAGCTGCTTGTCCAGACAGCTAGACAGGTATTTATATGCTGCTTGCCCGACACAGCAGTGACCAAATCTATGAATGACCGAATCTGTGAGATGAATCACCGCATCTATGAGGAGGGTTGAGGTGGAAAACCACTACCGGGGGTTCATTCCCTTTACACATATGACACAGGAATTCTGGGTTCTAGGTAGAATTTGACAGTGATTTAAGATATAGGGTCCACTTTAGGTATAGCCCTTCACAAATCTCAGCTTTTGTTTACAAAAGGCCAATTGACTATTACATGATTCTTGTTTTTCATTACTTCTCCACACAAAAACTCAGCGTACGGCATACATGCGGGTGCAGCTTGTACATGCGAGTTTACAGTATATGTAAAACCCCTTGCAATAAGCCAAACCCTGAGCTAGGAGAGACTCTTAAGCCTTAACAGGACTCTAAAATGGTCTAGGAGTCACAACTTATATGTTGGGGTTGATTGATGTATACTTTTGTGTATGTGTGGCTGTAGATAATGGAATATATATTCAATCAAGAGTGATATTTGTCCTTGGTACTGAGAAATAAAGTGTTTGAAAACCTCAGATGCCCTCTGCAGCTTCCAAAGCCGAAGGCCACTCATACACAGTATTTCTCATACATTATACATTGCACTGTTCCTGTACGCCGCTGCTTATAAGCCATCTCAGCATCTCAGAGACATTTCTGTGATTTACAGAATGTAAGTTTTCAGAATGTTGTCTGATTTCAGAATTTTCCTAGTTTTAAATGCCTATACCGGTAGATTTCCCCTAATGTCATTGGATTTAGTACCTTTCCTGGACCGTAGTATTTTAACCATTAGATTTTTTATGTATAACTCAAGAATTTTTCATACACCTTGACTAACTTACACCCCAGGTTTACGATATATCAACTTTTATTCAAAACTAAGGTGCAGCATTTGGCAAACCCACAAACTTGGAGTTCAGTTTCTAAAAGAGTGCATTTTGTATCCATGGTTTTACAGTACTGGCTTACATAGACCCCCAATGTCAATAAAGGTCCGAAAAGTGACAATTAATATTGGTATACAGGGGTAGACACTAACTTTTTGAGCCAAGGGCCTCCCGGGCCCACAGCTTTAGAAATCCACGGGCCCACATCTAAATCTGCGGGCCCAGAACATGTTTCCACTTTATATGAAAAGCTAACATTGACTTTTTTGGAGTTGCAAGCCACGTTAGCGGCCGGGAGCGGAGCGACCGTAGCAACTCCATAATGTTTTCAGTTTTCTCCCTGTCACCTATGACGTCATTGGTGACGTCATGCTGCCTCAGTGATGTCACCCGCAGTGGCTAGCGATGTTGCCATGATCTATTAGCGCAACTCCTATCCGTGGTCCTTGCCACATTCTTCTTGTTACATTGAACGTTCATTATACAATCCACAGACCTACATGGTTATTGGGAAAAATTGTACTGAAAAATGAGTAAAAAATGTCAGCTAGTTTGGAGTTGCTTGCCGCTTAGTGGCCGGGAGCGCAGCGACCGTAGCAACTTCATTGTGTTTTCGGTTTGTCAGTGACGTCACGGTCACAAGCACGGTCACCTTGTGACTCAATTTGTGACGTCATACGTCGACCGTGACGTCACATGTCGGCCGCAGAGTGGCAACTCCTAGCCGTGGTCCTTGCAACATTTTTCTTGTTGTAATTAAGTTATATCAAGATTTAACTAAAAGGACTGAATTCCTGGCCATTTTCACTTTCCAATGATTATATAACATGATTATATTGACAAAGGTATCAATTTACTAAACTGCCCCTAGCCACTTCTGTGGGCCACCTGGGCCCATAGGAAGGCAAATTTTGAGAAAACTATGGGCCCGGGCCATTGGCTCCCGGGCCAGTGTTAGTGTCTAACCCTGGGTATATTCTGTACATGATATCGTCGCCTCAATGGAACAGGGTGGTAACTGCAAGACTTATGGGTCAGCAAGGTAAAAGTTACCTCTGTTAGGCCCCTCATGGAGGTACCTTTTCTCTTGTTGATTGTTGACCCAGATACAGTTATAATGTTGTTCCGCTGAGGGACAATATACAATACTGAACACATACTTATTGGTCAACATCAAACACATACTTGGTCTACAGCGCTAACATTTTAAAGCTTACCGTAAAACTGTTTGGAAGCCATGGATTATAGATCTTGGAACTTGCAATAGAGGGAAGAGTAAAAGGTTTTAATTTGTCCAATTAATTATTCATCTTATCTGAAATATCCTCACTGATAAGGCGAACCTAGTTTTTGAGAGGGCTGTATAAGGCGCCCAAGGAGTTGATTCCTGTGTATAAGACGCGGCTTATGTGTGAGGCATTACAGCATTTCCCTAACATATCTACACCCATCACCAGGCCTTTCCCCCTCCTCATAGCAGTGGTCTGTTAGGGAGATGTGAATGAAGAAATGGTACCATGGATTCTACTTTGTACCAACGTGGTTGGAGATTGATTGTTAAGGCGTCCCCTGACCGATTGTTTTTATTGTTTATTCTGTAAATTGATTAATAAAGACTAGCCAAATGTCTCAAGTCAGCTTTGGACTTGAAAATTATGTTTTCTTTTCCATTGTAGGTAATCGCTATAGACGTATGCACCATTTTCTGCAAGACCTTTCACGAGGACATTTGACAGTGCATCTTTTACCTTGAAATTATGACCTTGAATTTCCCTTTGTGTGGCGTCTTCAGTGTAAAATAAAACCATGTCTATCTCTTCCTGCCACAGCTTCTGTCCAACTGACGCTAAATTTGCGTCCTGTTCAGACGATGGAACAGTGCGCATCTGGGACTTCTTGCGCTGCACAGAGGAGCGAATTCTCAGAGGTAAGTCCCAGTCCATATGCAGAGAGAGAGAGAGAGAGAGAGAGAGAGAGAGAGAGAGAGAGAGAGAGAGAGAGAGTAAGAGATGGTTTACACATTTTGAACAGCTAAGTCATATTTCTGGCGAGATAACTACATTACACAAATTCACAGATGAATTAAGTGGGTAGGAAAGGAAAGGATAGAGACCAAAATTAGTGAAAATTTTCACTATTTCAATAGAAAATTTAATGGCCAGATTTCAACCTTCGATGTTTTTCTTTATCTTAGACTTTTAGAGAACCATTTATAACAGACACCGCCAATTTCAAATTAAAACAGGCACTTAACCATTGAGTATCGTAATAGACCCCTGGTGCGTCTTATAGGATGAGATAAAGTTAAACAGAAAATCTTACAAAGGTCAGAAGTTGTTGTAGGCCTTTGGGGGGTCATCTTAGCTACACGTAGGATTTCAAATTTTGAAAATCCATTGATTAAAACAAAAGTTATTTCATTAGAAAATTTTCTAGCAGATCCATAAAGTCAGGGGGCATCTTGTATGGGGGATGCGCCTTATATGCTGGGTATTACAGTAATATTGTCTCCATGTTTGTCCACAGGACATGGTGCCGATGTCAAGTGTGTCGACTGGCACCCGACCAAATCGCTGCTCGTCTCAGGTAGTAAGGACACACAACAACCCGTTAAACTGTGGGACGCACGGATAGGCACTAGTCTAGCCACCATGTAAGTACTTTGTGGATGGTCATCAAAGCAGCACCTTGGGTCAGAAATGGTTTATTTGGAGCACGAATGATGAACCTCCACACCTCAACACTACCTTGTTTTGAATGGCACCGTTGCCATGCTCGCCTCACCTTATCAACTCCGTTGACAAGGGGGGTCTCCAGGGTGATCATTGTTGTAATCAGCAATGATGTCATCATCACCTAGGATACACAAATTGATTATGCATACTCCAGGGCCTGAAAATGGTTCACTCTCCAAGCGGTGGGGACTAGACTGGTAACTGACTTACACAACAAGGTAACAGATGCCCATAACTACCTCCACTACCTGTCAGCCCACCCATGGCATTGCAAAAATGGGATACCGTATAGACAATTCCTTCGAATAAGACGAATCTGCAGTGACACGAACGACTTCATCAAACAAAGTTTGATAAAGGCGGCCCATTTCATCTGCAGGGGTTACCCAAAACTATTGGTAGCCGAGGCTTTAGTAAAGGCCCTGGCCCAACCAAGACCAAACCCCTTAGATTACCAGATAAAATCTCGGAAAAAGAAGGGCGGTGACACCTGCATCCTGGTGACCACCTTCCACCCATCATTCAACAACCTCCAAAAGATTGTGAGAACGAATTGGGACCTGCTGGCAACGTCAGCCCGCACCAGACGTCTACATGAGTCAAAACTCATTGTAGGCCTACGCAAACCACCCTCACTCAGGAACACTTTAGTAAAAGCCAAGGTAAATTACCATCCTGAGCAAAATGGCAAACACAGGGCAGCAGTTGGAGGAAAATCATCCAAAGAATGTGAAAACCCCAATTGCAAATGCTGCCCATTATTGGATAAATCTGGTCAGATAATATCTGGTCACAGTAAGCAGTCCTACCCAGCCAAGATTCAAATATCCTGTCTGTGTTCGAATGTCATCTACTGCATTACATGCACACGCTGTGGTAGACAATATGTGGGCCAAACTCTGCAAACCCTTAGACAACGCTTCTACCCACATATAGGTAACATCTCGAAGGCAAAAATGAGCACCGACATGGGGGCCCATTTTAATTCGAATGGTCACCTAGGCCTCAAAGATGTCAAAGTACATATAGTGGAGTTCATAAACAAGAGCCCACACTCCGAATATGCGGAAAAACTCCGCAACAAGTTAGAGAGGAATTGGATACTGAAACTACGTACCCAAGTCCCCTATGGACTGAATCTAATAGATGCACCAAACTATTGATTCTGACCCTAGACTAAAACTGTACCCCCGTTCTAAGCTCCGTTCAGAAATGGTTTATTAGCCCTGACTTTTATTTGGGACTTTACGGTAAGTTGATCGAGTTCCTAATCTTGGCACTAGTCAACTAACCATAATGAGTATTTCTTCAGATAACTTATTGCTGAATTAAAAAAAAAAAAAAAATTAAATCAAAATCTTTTCGGAAAAGCAACCTGGTGTACATGCCAGGTCTATTCCTTCACCACTCCTCAAAAAGTGAATGGAGAAAAGATACTGGTAATAGGCAAGGCCAGCTAGGTGCAGTGAACACACACACACACAAAATCAAATTGAAACAACTCAAAAGGACGACTGTCGGGACTTCCTCACCCTGACACTACATTGATGCTACTGGCATGGTTGCCATGCTCACCCTCCCTCATCAACTTCCGTTGGTAGGGAGTGTCTCCAGGGAAATTAGTGATGTCATAATCAATAATATGTTGTCACCATGGCACCAATGCTGGTTACTGGTGCCTCCATGTCCTGGTGAGTGTTCACTCTCCAGGCCCTGGAGCAAACTCTCCAAACATTTATTTGGGGAATATTGTCACTTTGTGTAATATAGGTGAATCAAGGTTTCGACCCATGTCGGTCTCATCAGGTGTCATTAGGGTAATCAAGGCATGTAATCATTGTTACCATTCTTCCCTGTAGATTAACTTATATACAGAGGTGTATTTCCATGAGTAATTAATTAAACATGAAGGATGGGGTGGAGACTGGACATATTAATGATATCTCTGTGAAATATTTCATATGTCTGGGTGGTGATGATATACTGCTTGATGTTAGATCTGGGTGGTGATGATATACTGCTTGATGTTAGATTAAAGGTGGGGGATAAATTGAAAATTTAGTCTACATTCACCATTTTGCTAAGTGTATCTGTGTATTAGATTTGGTCGGGGGCCACCTGGTATTCAAAATAATAATAAAAAAAAAAAATCAAATCGACCATTACTTCTGAATTAAAAAAAAACTAACTTTTTCAGGTAACCAATTGCAGAAAAGATAAACAAACTCAAGATGTCTAATTTTTCTGTTTTTGTACAGACATGCACACAAACACACAGTGATGGAGGTGAAGTGGAACAAGAACGGTAACTGGCTGCTCACCGCTTCACGCGACCATCTCCTCAAGTTGTTTGATATCCGCAAAATGAAGGAGGAGGTGCAGACATTCAAAGGCCACAAGAAGGAGGCTACAAGTATGTGTCTTAATGATTTAGACATGTACCGTATTGGCCTGTATAGGAGCCTACACCCATACCCAGTGGGTCCACCATTTTGAATTTCGGTGGTTATGCTAAATATGGCAAAACACACTGATAAGGCATTGCCATGATGGGTACTTATCCATGGATAACATCCACTTCCAGGGACAAGCTGGTTCCCATCTTATCAGCTTATCAGTGCATGTCGCTAGAACCATCTCCACTCCCTCTTATGCCCAATAAGTGCCGCGTCTTTGATAAACACCGTTCTTGAATAAGCACCAAGGGTATAGAAATTTCTAAATGCACTATAATACGAGTCTTGAATAACCACCAGTCTTGAATAGTTGCTGGTCTTGAATAAGCGCCAGGGGTATTGAATCTTTCGAATGCTCCCATGAACAAGACTGAATAAGCACTGGTCTTGAATAAGGGCTGGAGGTATAGCCTTGTTGAAGTGCCCAGTGCTTATAGTATACAGGGGAATATGTATGTAAAGTGATGAGTATAGATCTTTAGCAGGTGGTAAAGATTTTAATGTTAAATAATTTCGACTATTTACATTGACAGCGATAGCCTGGCATCCCATCAATGAGTCGTTATTCACAAGTGGAGGATCAGACGGAGCGATAATGTTCTGGTTAGTCGGGTAAGGACACAATTTCATTTTGCTTCTTTCATTTGTGAGGATCCACTCCTGGGAGTTCATACAACATAAATTCCCATTCCTGTAACCTGTGCTGTGATGCTGATTAAGCATACTCTGATACTGTACCTCTTTCTCAAACACCTTACATATAAGCTGCACCCTGCCTTGGGGTAAATCACACTAACAAACATTTACTGTCAATTTATTTCAGCCATGATAAGGAGGTTGGGAGTATAGACGAGGCACACGAGACAATGGTATGGAGCCTTGCCTGGCACCCGCTCGGTCACATCCTCGCTTCAGGCTCCAACGACCACACAACGTACGTACATTTGCATGTCATTGTGTTTATGGTTATCATAAAATGTAGGAATGTGATTCCTACATACCCTAAAATCCTGGTACAAGCCACAAGAGGCTGTGGAGTACCCCCATTCCCCTATACAAGTACCAAGGTTGGATGAAGCCTTTGGGAAGTGTTATAGGTATACCGACCTAGCTGGTTTGATTATCAGCCAATGAAATAATCCCAAGTATTCACTGTGGTCCTCTCGGGGGCAGTTGGTACCCATCTGATAGCTGTCATCAGCTGGTAATCAGCTTCAGCAATGACAGCGCCCATAGCATAATTCGCTACCTTGGTATACCTCCGAACCCCCACTTCCACTCCCATCAGCCGCCAACATCGGCTCTATGGCTGCACGGCTACCCGCAACCAACGGCGTGCATTCTATATTTAAGAGTATCACAGTTCTGTGAATATTGAATTTGTTTCTTCCATTGTACAGGAAATTCTGGACACGGAATCGGGTTGGAGACCGCATGAGAGACAAATATAACCTGAACACATTACCACTTGGCACCTCCGAGGACATGTTGGAATACGGTGAGTACTGTCAGCGTAGTTCTCTAGTTTTCCACCTGTTCATTAAAGTAACTTAAAGAAACATTAACATCTGTAATTATATGCTGGACACTGATACCCTCTATGCCAAGTGCTGCATTGCCTCCCTGCCTCCCACTTCATGTTCCTTGGTATCACTGCTGGTGAGTCTAATCACCAGCGCAACATTAACGCATTGGAGCATCAAGCCCACCCTTGTTGGTTATATCGATCTCTTAAGGCCATCATAGCGCATGGCTGCCCTGATGTAGCCGTGTCAGCGCTGCATCTATGCATCATGACGACCTATGGACATGGTGCATTAATGTGTTGAACAGCCATTAAAGGGTAAATGCAGCTTTAAATTGGGATACATTATCTTCCTTTACAGACAATGATTTCGCGCTGCCGAGTATCCCTGGAATGGGGCTGGAGTTTGGACTCCCAGATCACCTCACCACCTCCACTGCACAACCCAACACCCCGGCTATATCAACACGTAAGTCATAGAAATGCCACTTTTCCTGGTTTACCGGAAACTCCTGGTTATTTATAGACTTTTCTGTCTGGAAGTCAATTGTGTTGATGACCTGAGAAAAGGTGCCAAAAGCCGTATGTTGGCCAGTGAGTGGCATCTTTGAAGTTGCGATATATAGGCTAGGCTATTTTCTTTATATCTTTTATAACAAAAACACGAGAAATCAGTTGATCTGTCTTCAAAACTCTATGACAACCTGAAAACAGAATGCTAATGAAGAATAAATGAGATAGTATATCCTAGAAATTGATTTATACACATAAATCCAGACATAGTCAATTCAAGTTTCAAGTTGGCAATTTTATTACCAACTGGTTACAGTAGTGTTAAGTATGAAGATGGATTACATTCTGTATATGAAATTCTAGGCATATTATAATGATTCACTGATATCTCTTTCAGCTACTGAGACTTCCGGCGGTATTCCTGGTCTGGGTATGGACCCGGCCGATGTCAATTCCAAGAAACCCGTGCCGGTGAAGAAAGTGCCCTATGCCAAACCTATCCCCAAGAACTTTGAGGCTGCTTGGGAATCTGGTGCCCAGCCAAACGCAGCCCAGACTGAAGTTCCACCAACACCGAGTAAGTTTATCATGCTTCATCATTCTCAAGATATGCCAACATACCTTCTGACAAGTAAAACTGATGATGTACTATTCATTAATATTTTCCTGTTACAGTCACTTTAAGTACCAACTTTGAATTTTTGTGGTTATTTAAACGACACAGGTTTGATATAAAGGTCTATACAATATAGATCACCTGATGAAAGCTGATGAGGCCGAAACGTGATCATTGTTAATTACATATGGGGATAAATTAGTACTTGAAATGAAAGTTCTGTTCTGTCTATAAATATAACCTATACATATTCCTTTGAAATTACATGGTATAACTATAGGCCTAAGCCTGGTTCAAAAATGTTGTCTTAAAAATTAATGAAGAGTTCAGCGGACAATGGCATTGTCAGGGAGATGCAACTTTGTTCGATATTCACCACTCAGATGTGTCCCAACTGTATAAAAATTTTGATAGTTGAGCGAAATGTTCATTTTTCCTTTTTTATTAGATACAGCGGCTCCACCACCACCGTCCCCTGGACCGGGCGGCTGGCAGGGCCAGGGAGGACCAGTCATGCCTGGACCATACAGCCAGCCTCCCCCACGTCTACCGCAGGGTGGTGGTCGCGGTATGCCCGGTCCTCAACAGCAGGGCTTCAGGCAGCCCTACCAACCTAGAGGCCCAAGTAAGATGGTTATTCATTATTCTGAACAAAGTGTAATTGCAGTAACATACTGGAAAATTTTGTGTATAAGGTACATACCTTGAGTCTGATAACATTTTGTTAGGCATTCATAGGACTTGTTTCATGTCCTCTGTGCGATGATTTACGTAGATTGGGTTCGAAGACAAGAATATAGTTTTTATATAGAAAGAGAATGTGACCTTTCAGTTTAGAGCATAAAAGAATTAACAGCCTTTTTTCTTGGCCTAATAGAAGTTCTTGAGGGTCTTTGATCAAAATGTCTGTTTTTAGTTGTATTAATTTCCTGGCTTCTGAAGGAAGTTTTGTAAACAGTAATACCAATACACTAGTAAAACACTAAGTAAAAAAGACAAAACTGTAAACTCTATGTTATTATGATACCAGGACCTTCACCTCCAACACAACAATATGGACAGAATGAGGGATACAGTGGTTACGGCCAGCAGGGAGGCCCCCAGCAGCAGGCGGGTGGATCTAAACAGTGGGGTGAGGAGAGCTGGAAGCAGCCGTCTGGCGGTCAGAACCAGCAACAACAGGGGTCCTACGACAACAACTACAACAGGGGGCAGGGCTACTCCGGCTCTAACAGCGGGGTGAACGGCAGCTATGGAGGTGGAGGAGGCTACAATAGTAATGGCAGCCAGGGCTACCGGGGCTCAGACCGCGGTCGAGGGCGTGGCCGTGGCCGAGGTGGTCCCCCAATGGGACAGCATCAACAGTCAGGAGGGTACCATGATCCGAATCAGCCTCCATCACTGCTGGACCTGCCCATGCAGAAGCGGTCATGGGAGAAGGGGCCTGGTGAGGATGGGAGTGGTAAGGACTGGGGTCAGGGAGGTGACGGCCAGGAGGACCGTCCCTCCAAGTACAGCCGGGGTGAAGGGGATGCCCCACAGGACAGTTACCAAGGCGGGCAGTCCGGTGGACGACCGTACCGTGGTGGGCGTGGTGGCCCTCATATGCGAGGTGGCCGCGGTGCCCCATTCCGAGGTAGGGGTGGGCCACCAATGAGAGGCCGGGGGCGGGGAGGCCGAGGTGGAGGCTGGTAGTTCAGAAAAAAAGCCAGCCTTCTATCCTGGTCCCGTCATTTATAACTCTCCCGACTCACATCGCCATGTCTCATCATACTTTTCCACCAGTTAGTATTCACACCCTCAAAGGGACCCGAGCAGATATTTCACATTGAATTCATTCATTTATAAATCATTATGTTCAGTGGACATGGATCATGATCATATTTCCCAAATATTAAATACTTTGTTCATGCTAACAAGCATTAGAATATATTTGATCTAATGTTATACCTTGTGTATAAGCTGGGAGAAGGCCTCGGAGGTGGCCTAGTAGGGAATATGGTGAAAGCGTATGGGATCCTACTTTAAAGTCTGGATGTGGCTTATATGTGGATCACATTTATGCTGGACTATATACCGATAGAACACCGTGTTCACAAGGCCCGGCATATATAGATATAGAGATGTTCATTTCACACACAGAGGTTACGGTAGGTTTGTTTCACGCATGAGTGCCGCTTATACACAGGGTACGACGGTAGGTCCAGTCTAAGGCTGTACATCAGTCGTTGTAAATGTTATGTGGTATAAGACTTTAAAGACATACATTGAAGAAAGGTCTGTTGGGATGTAAAGTGCTATTATTATACAAGATGAAATCATACACAAACGATATACAATCGACAAGTTTCAAACTGATGATCAGTTACAGTAAATCCATGCATAAAAGCTGCATCGTGAAGTCAGACTCCGAGCCTGATACGTACAGCATTGTCGTGACCTCTGGTTGAGGCTTACATGAGGCATTTGTATGAATAAATTAGCAGTTTTCAGACGCTAGGTGTTGATTACAGATTCCACTCCCAATTAAGTGTGCTGCTTCTATGCAGCTGCAGCTTAGATGTGGGGGTTTACCGGAGTCTGAACGAAGATCAAAGTTGTGTCATATTGACCCGTGAAGACCTGCCAGTTTTCTGTTAGAAGGTGTATGTATCTTGTGTTTGCATACCATGAATTGTCAATACAATTATTTCATGTGGATAACAACTCCCCATAGACTTAACACTAGAGAGCCGATCGCCACACCCCCAGTGGTGTAACATGTCTCGATCCAGTACTTTGGCCGATCCAGTACTGCAGCCTCGTTTTTGGGTGCATGTAAACATTCAAAATGGTGGACCGCGGCTCCTACAAGAGCTACGGTAACAGATTTTGTTAATTTTCATTTAATTAAACCCTCTAAAAGCATGAAATAAATAGAGAACTAAACTCCCTGGTGTACAAAGTGGCCGCTCCACCCCTCAGGGAGGATCGGCCACTTTGTACACTATGGTCGTTTAGTTCCCTCTATGTATATTGACAGGACTAAGTCTAAGACAGGACATCAACAGACCCCCGTACATTGGTGTATATAATACTTAAGGTGATCTCTGTACGTCCAAGTGACCTTGCCGGAAACATCATTGGGCTTCAAGGCCTGTATCAATGTACCAGGAAATCACAGCAGCAATTACAGTACTAATCCCTTGGGTTCCGTGATTTGATGCTGCGAATAGAATTTCTGTAAAGAATGTAGACCGAGTAATGAATAATCCGTTAACTGAAGATTAAAAACATGCATGGACATGTTATAAAAGACAGCAGCGTTTCTTCTAACTTTCATATATTTTAGAGTTGGAGATCAGCAAGGATAAAAGTGCCAGCTATTTTATCAGTCATTTATGTTATCCATATCTCTGAGAGATCTGACTAGTTTTGCTGGTACTATTCTTACATTGGGCCTCAGTTTTTTTTTATCAGTCAGTAAACATTCATGACTACCTGTAGGCACAGTACTTAGTCAACCCTACTTCTAGGTTTGATTCATTCTCTTCTCATTCACTCATGATTGATTCCCAAATTAGTTGAATGTAAGAAATGTAGTTGCCCAGCCTAAGGCCTCCACAGACTCTGATAGACTGATATGGGAGACGGAAATAATATAGTTCATAAAGGATGCATGGGAAAAGGATTAATCGAGTGAATAACAAAGTGAAAGAAAACAATTTTATTGAATGGTTCTTTGCACTTTACAGAGCCACCTATAATTAAAGAAAATCGAAAATTTTATCAAATCACAGAAGATGTCACCGCTATGTTGTATCCCTGTATTCCATGGGGGGCGTGGAATTGCCATAGGTTTAACAAAGGGGTGTCTGTATCCACCATACTCTAATATACAGGCTATTCCCTAGAGGTCTGTGATCCTAGGGTCCCAGATACGATACAGTTCTCCCTACGTATTCGACCAGTCATGGTTGCACTAAGGATTCCCAACCACTTAATGTGAACATTTCTTTTTTGTATGGTCGCTGTTGTTTCTTGCCCATTGGGGCACAATGGATTTGTCATGTAGAAAGTGAATTGAAAATAAAGAGATGCAAAACAAACCTAGGTATTGACATTAGGGTTCTTTCATAAAATATGCACAATATTACTGTAAACTTTTAATAGGGTGCCCGGTGATGGGATTTAGTGCAGACAATTAATATGCCATACCTTAAGAGAGCTTAACATTTTTTCGCTGGATAACTTTTCATTCCAGACCCTGGAGGACGAGTGTGGGACCCGTCTACACCTCAACACTACCTTGCTTCTTCTGGCATGGTTGCCATGCTCGCCTCACCTCATCAACTTCCGTTGATAAGGGGGTCTCCAGGGTGATCATTGTTGCCAATAAACAATGATGCATCATCACCTAGGATACATAGATTTGTTGTGTATCCCCAGGGTCCTGGAGAAGTGTACACTCTCCAGGCCCTAGGCAGGAACTCCAAACATTTGTTTTGGAGAATATTAAATTATTATTCAATATGGGTGGTAGTCACAAGGTTTCGATCCCATTGGATCTCATCAGGTGTTCAGTGAGGTTTTGAAGGCATATGACTTTGTCACAGTTTCACCATAATTAATGCATTAAATAATTTGGTGTGGTTTTTTGGTAGATTTTATGAGAAAAAATACCAAAATGGTGTGTGGAGACATTTCACTAATTCAGGGATTATAAAGTTTTTATAAAGAGAATTAGTCTCTTGGAATGAGATGTCAAATGAGATTGTGGGGCCAGAGTGTTTAGACTGATGGATTTATCAAATCTAAATTTTCTCTGAATAGCCCCTATTGGCACTGTGTGTCAACAAAGAAAGTTATTACCCGGTAATCTATGGTTTTTTACACAGAGCTTAGAGGTAATAACAGGGGTTTCATGGCATCTCTTCTGGTCTAAAAGTTGGGTGCATCAATTAGATTCAGTCCATAAGGAACTTGGGTGCGTAATTTTAGTATCCAATTCCTTTCCAATTTGTTACGGAGTTTCTCCGCATACTCAGAGTGTGGATTCTTGTTTATGAATTCCACAATGTGGATTTCCACATCTTTGAGGCCTAGGTGTCCATCAGAATTAAAATGAGCACCAATGTCAGTGTTCATTCTTTTATTTGTGATGTTACCTAAATGGGGGTAAAACCTTTGCCGTAGGGTTTGCTTGGTTTGTTCCACATATTGTTTACCACAACGTTTGCATGATAAACAGTAGATCACATTTGAGCAAAGGCATGAGACCTGTGTTTTTGCTTGATAGGATCTTTAAAAAAAAAAAAAAAAAAAAAAAATCATTCCAGACGCTGTTTGAATTCAATAACCAACTTGTCCACTAAATGTAGAACATATTCTTTTTTTCTTGTAAGAGTGATGATGTAAGGAAAAATGGGGCACATTTCAAGTAAAATTTTAATATCTAAAAGCCAAATGTTGATTTTTAAGACGCTGACAGATATGAAAAGTTGAGGAGTGTGCATGTATGTAAAAAACGGCCACCCGAGGTCAATACTTTTCAGATGCTGGTTTTGACACAATGTGTTAGATGCACTTTAGCCTTAATAGAAGACATGAAACTCCTTGGCCAGAGGGTATAGAATAGGCATTATAAGCAGGCTTCCCAATGAATTCCGATGTTGATTTACTAGTTTCATGATAAGGCCCCTAAATATGAATGGATTTTATTGACATGTAGTACCGTAGCTCTGGGAGGCATCATACTGCCTTCCGATAAAAAAATAGGAAAATAATAGGATTTCTTTGATTCAAAAAATAGGAATATCAATGCTTTTTGAGCGAGAAAATAAAATTTAAACACTTTTTGGGAGAGAAAAAAGGGAAAAAAATTGGTTTCAAACAGTGCTATTGGAGGTTTTATGATATTGATACTGTATAATAACAAGCTGCAAGAAGGGAGGATCCAGGATTTTAAGAACGGAGAATAGGATGTGGACATGGGAAGAGGATGAATGGGATAGAGGCTGATCACTAATTTGTAAGTGAAACAACACCAAGAAAAATGACTGTGGTAGGGGGTATGGGGGCATGCCTCCAGGAAAAATTATAACTTGCGAGGGCATTTGGTGCATTCTTATGCATTTTTAGACCCATATTTTAAAGGTCTTGATCCATGGCCCCAGGAAAATTTTCAATTTTGGATGACATTTGGTGCATCTTTACAGCCTTACCGACAAATTTTCAAGCTACTGCTTAGGGGCTGGTTTTATTTATTGGGGAAAGACACAAGATTTTTCTTTGACATTCTTTCCCTTGCCTTGTCCAAAACAATTTCGAAATCTAGATATTCTTGACTGAGATGCAGTTCTAGTCCCTTATGATATACTGCAGTGGCAGCACTAGGCTGCTGCAGAGCTCTGTGGGGCAAATGGGTTCGTCCTTGCACCACAAGGGGGGGGGGGGCGTGCTGTCCACAGCAAGTATATAACATCACTGTGGGGCATTGCCTCCTCTGTCATTGCTTAGACTCAAACTCTTGCGGTTTGAGTCAGTCTCCCCTGAGCAGAGCCACAGCTTTAGGAAGGACATAGATGACCTTGGATGACATCTTCAGACTTGGGTTAAAAGGTAGGATATTCCAATTGGTTTAAAGGAGGGCTAGCATGGCTAAGACGTACCCGTCTTAGCAAGTCACATGACCACCCCTAGACCAATGAGATCGTTGCAAATTTTTAGCTGGGTCCCGCAAATTTATGGCGTGTCTTTGACCAGGTACCAGTAATGATATTTTCCGTGCTAGCCCAGCTTTAAGGGTGGAGGAATGGTGGGATTAGGGTGAGGGCAGGGTGAGACTATGGTTGGAATGTTGATGGGGCTCAAGGAGAGGGGAGGGGGTGGAAATTTTTTTAGCCCCTCTCCCAAGAGGGGTCAAATTTTTTATGCTCCCCCTCGGGAGGGGTCTGAAATTTTTACGCCCCCCCCTCAAACCCACCACCGCCCCCCCTCTGTTGATAAATAATGACCACTCCCTAAGGGTGGTGGAATGGTGAAATCTCTGCCCACTCCTCCCAATCATCAAGCTACCAGCAAACCATGTTCTTTTATAATGTGCATGTTCAATATAGGAGTGGATCCTGGGGGTGAATGCATCTGCCCTCCCATAAACCCCTTGAAAATCGGCCTTAGTATGGCTCTATAGAAAATGTAGCCTGGGACCATCTCTGTGTCCCCAAATTTCCTGGCTATGCCACCACCCGCTTATCACGTCTTTTGAATCTGCCTCTATTGTTAATTATGAGGGCAGACAGGTAGTGGCAGAAGGAAAAGAAGTAAAGGGGAGAAGTTAATCAGTGAATGACAGGAGAGGCAAACTACAGATAGAAAGAAAGGGAGGGTGGGGGGAAAGGGAATGCCAGGGAAGGATGTGAGGGAGGAGTAAAGGCATACACACAATGATGCTACAGAACTGCCCGCCCCCCCAAGTGGATACCCCCCAGCATGTTCATCAAAAGTTAGGAAAGGTGGCATATCTGGAGATCTCTCCAGTATGCAGTGACACCCTCCCCAATCCATCCCTGTGCTTTTTTGTGCTTTAAAGGAGCACTGAATTGAGGCTTACTCTGCTGACTTTTGCGCACAGATGACTTTCCCGATTCAGATTTCTTTAACCGTCATCATGATTGACAGGGTCACTGACATAATCATCACAAAGTGACATGAACAATTTCAAAGAAATTATTAACTCAAAATACGAAGAAAAAAAACTACCTCTCTGGAAATAGGAATATTTTGCTGAAAAATAGGAAAAAATGGCTGAAAAATAGGATAAAATATGAAAAAGTATGATGCCTGTCTGGGGATAAGCAGCACCCATCTGTGCCGTAGTCAAAGTAATAAGCCCACTATATATTGAACAAATATACATTGTATAAAATTTATGTCTAGCAGTGAAAGATTGAGACCTTATAAAACGGAAGATTCTAGGGTCATTTTTAGTCTAACATGTGACCAAAATAAGGGAGGTGTTCTCATTGCATCGATAACAATATTAAAGTCACATCTTTGTGGATAAACTAGAGTACAGAGTAAGGCCATTTAATTATAATAACTTGAATTACAGATCCGCCGCTGGGATTTTTGGCTAAATAGATTTTTTTTTTCCCTCTGGCCGCTGGGATTTTTCAAGATTTTTGGTAAAAAAGTATAAAAAAGATTTAACGTGTGATATATACCACATATGGCCCAGGGTCTACTACCCCCCCCCCCAAATATAAAAATTGGGCGTTGTGCATTGAAGCACAGAAGGCTCAGGGTAGGTACCATAAAACCCTCTATCAACCCTGTAGGGTCACAGGAATCAGCACTTGTGAAATATTGACTACCGTAATCTCCCGCGTATAAGACGCGTCCTCTAGGCCAAACAAATGCATTGTGAGTCTTATAGGATTTCTTCAAGTTGGGGGTGCGTCTTATACAAGGGGTAATTTTACTATAGAAATGTACTAATCTTACAAATTCCATCCTTAAAATGTGCGTCTTATACGCAAAAATGCATGTGCTGAGTTTGGGGTGCGTCTTATACACGCAGCACGTCTTATACGCGGGAGATTACGGTAATTACTTACAAATAGAGACTATTATCTATACATGTACTGACACCAGTCTGGCATAATCTTCTCTTACTAAACCCCTTGGACCGCTGGCTCCCTGGTGTGCTGGCCCCCGGACACCTGGCCCCCTGGAGACCTAGCCCCTGGACACCTAGCCCCCACAGAAAACTTTATCCTTAGCATGCTTAGTTTATCGCTCAGTCCCCAATGTGTTATGTGTATAGCTTGGACACTGTAAACATTGCCTGCTGAAAAAAGCAGCTTTTTTCATAGAGAAAGACATCACTCACCATAAAGGACAAAATGTTGTCTGATAGAGATTTGAAACTTTCCTTTGGCTTTTGAAAAATGTGTAAACTAACAGTATATCACTGAATGATTACACCCTAAAGTTGGTGATTACAAATTTGTGGATCTGACTGAAAACCCAGCTCCAATAGCCCAGGGGATACCCTGGGCCAAAAAGTACATGGTTTTGCACAAACAGCCAACAATTCTCGACCTTTCCTACATTTACTTCCCCAAAAAGTATTTTTGATTTCCAAAAGGTGAATTTGATGGCCAGAAAAGTGCATTTTTGGGCTAATCTGGGTGGATTTTTATTTTCTTTTTGCCTCTGGCCGCTGGGATTTTTTGGTCTTAAAACCACTTTTTTTCCTACCTCTAGCCGTCCAAAACCCCAGCTGCAAAATCCCGTAATCCAATTATTATAATAACATGGCCTAACCTTGTTACAAGAAGTCAACATCTGTTTTCATTTCATTTACTTTATTTCACAGTATATACAATTTGTTTTTTATACAGAATCCCATTTTATATATGCATATGGTGTTTAAGCACATATATTTACATTCCAATTGGCCGGAAATTTGAACTATTTCTATTTAATAATCAGCGTGACCATGTATGCGTCTTAGTTTCTCTTTCTTGCCACCTTTGAAGTGTTTCTTGTGGGAGACCCTGGCCTCGGCCCCGGCTGCTGGTTGAGCACCGAGAGCACCGCCCGCCGTCTTTACACCTTTTACACCCATCTTCACCTCAGTCTGAAAGTATGAGGTATACACACATTAATATGTTCACAAATCAGGTTAGAATTCAACTATTGATTTAGATATCAATGTTTTTTTTGTTGTTGATATGATTGCTAATGGTAATATTTTATAAGCTACACCTCGCGTATAGGGTGCACTACAAGACAAACGAAAAGCTTAAAGGCCAGCAGAGATAAAACTTGATTTTGTGCATGGTACAATAACTTCACTTATGAGGTGCACCCTGACTCAGAAAGATTCTATAAGGCACAATCCTGGAAATGATTGATTTGAATCACCGGTAGTCTTTACTTGGCTCTCGCAAACGACATCACCATTATAAATACCAGTGCTTTTCTAATCATCATACATTTTTCAGGTAGATTTAACACATGCATACCTTTTTTGCGAAGAACTGCGAGTCCACAGAGTTTGTATATTGTGGTGCTGTTGACTGCAAATCAGAAACAACATAAGTTTATTCATGTCTCACACAAATCAACTGTTTTATACATGTCATAGCGGCCAACCTTATAACAGTACAAGAAGGTTGATGGGGTTTATGTATTCTAATATCCTCTCTACCCTAATGGTGAAGATGAACCCACGTCATAAGTCGGCCCTGGTCATAACCGGGGGTGGGATTAAAGGAAAAATTATAAGCCGGTTTTGGGGCACTTTTTTCAAGGTTTCCACTATAATCTATTGTAAAACATAGGGCACAGTGCTAAACACACTCGAAACTCAGAAAGACCATACCTCCCCCATTGTCGTACATACGTAGACCTACCTAGACAGTTGCGCATGCGCAGGATGACACCATGGCGGGAAGGTCTGCCGGACTTATGACACCCTGGTTTGACACCTCCATAGGAATAACATTGCCGATTGCAAAGCGTCGCCCCGAAATTTTTTGGTCATATCTATTTTGATTTTTTACTATCTCTTAATTAACTTGATTCCCCCCTATAATCTATAGTCCTGCAGGTGCTACGAAAGGTAATCTATCATATACACGTTGATTTAAGGCCCAAATGAACCTTTAAAGAATTTTAATGGATTATTAAAAATAAAAAGATGGTCACTTTCCACCCCAAAACGCACATCTTAAAAACGCCTAGCTCAGCAGTGATTCCTAAAACTCTTTCCGAGTTAAAATAACAACAACAAAAACCTTCAGCGGGGGAGGGGGAGACTTTGAGAGAAATTTAGAAGCTGGTTTTGGTCAAAAATAGAGGGAAAAATCTGCCTTATGACTGAGGTTTAACAGTATACATTGCTTTCCCTTTGTTCTTTTGCAGAGAACATATTTCTAAAACCAGCGCAGTCAGTCAATACAGATTTGATGCTCATTTGTTGGCACATGCTGGTAGCAGACTTGCATCATGCGCACAACCTGGTTGGTAATGTGTTAACTCTGTAGGGTCTGCATGATGCATGAGTGTAGATGGATTTTTGCATCTTGACGACCAAAGTGCATGGTGCATCCATTAAGGCCCTATCGGCCTTTACGATAGGGACAGATATTTATTTAAAGATTATTCACCTTTCTGGCCTGTCCTGTGTGATCATTCAGAGATACACCTACAACTTTACGTGCGGGTGCAGCTGACTGGAATTCCTCAGGGCTGATATCTGGGGGTGGCTCTGCGTATAACAACTTCCCCTATTGAAAAGGAAATTTGTTAGAACATTTTGACACCTATGTTTCTGTAATCTTTTGCTCATACAAGTATGACCAGAAAGGTATGGCGCCAATAGCTGTGAAGGGGTGATTACCCTGGCCCTTATTTAAGAAGACAGGCACTTATTCAAGATATATTTTTAATGCGTAAGAATTATTTCAAATCCCCCTTACCCCTGGCACTTATTTGAGACTGGCACCCATTCAAAACCTGGTTCTTAAATGCGACAATATAGTATATGGGATATAAGGGATTGTGAAAGCTACAGTAACCTACATTCATGTAGTCCTTCAGGATGTGGCGCGCAGCACGTGAAAAGTCTGGGATTCCTTTGTGTGTCATGAAACCTCGCATATCTGAAATATACAAATGCAACTTCATCATGAAATCAATTGTCTCAACACCTAGAAAATGAGAGCATGAGACCTCAAGGGCTAGAGCCTGAATCTCTGATAAAAGAGAACATAGATGTGTGAGTATTTTTGACACGGTCCTGCTCCTGAGAGCAGAAAACAAAAACAAAACAAAAAAAAGCTTTTTGCACCTCAGGGACATGCAGGGAATTTTCCTTCTTCGTTCTATATTAGCATCAGCATCTTCACAAGAAAAGGGAAGATATTTCATGCCTCCCTCCCTTTTTCATGCAACCCCAAACCCACTTCAACCTGTTGATTGATAGATGGCCACTTCCTTTATTAATAAGGTAAAAGACTTACATCCGTAGGCAGAAAGCAGTTCGTGAGCAGTTGGTGGTCGGTTCTCATCTTCACCCTCTCCGGGTTGAGGTAGGATTATGCCGTATGTCGCCTCCAGGACTTGACGTGGGACATAGCGGCACACCTAGCACTCTGTTAAGGCAATCACTTTACACACAGTGCAACATCATAAAGTATACCCTTTATCATAGCATCCCTTTAGTTGAAAGAAATAAGGTATAAGGCACACCTAGGCCCTGATTTTTGAAGGTTCAGTACTGTTCTATGGTAAAGTACATTTAGGACGCACCCTGTCTTTGGGATGATTCTACAACTTATAAGGTGCAGGAGGCCTCAGATTCGCATATAAAACATTATTGGGGAGGTACCATAAATATAGGGCAGCACTGTGCATTGCTCGTAACTCTAAAAGAGATAAAATTTAAATTTTTTGGCAGATGTTATGTACCATAAATTCTTTGATTTGAGGTTCACATCATATTTGATTAAAATCAAAATTGTAGTTTATTGCAGGGTCAGTAATGCAGATAATGTTGCTTGTATCAAAGAATTTAAGGTAATTGCAGTTAGTTAGACTCTCTGCTGTCCCAAAGCTCTGGCCCCTTTATACTTGATAGTCTTTTCCATTACATTGTTTCTCCAGAATTAAAATCAATAGCCTTGAGCAAGTCTAGCTTGTGGTCTGACATCAGCACTCCCATTCACAGACAGGAACCAACTCCAAGCAGGTGTTAAGTAGTGTTAAAGTCCTATACTTTCACAAGACATCTGCTGGGAGGACCAGATGCTACTCACCCAGGTTATTTGCACCACTAAGCCACTATTTGCATAACTCCCGCCAAAACTGCACTATTCGCACCACATTGCAAAAAAAGGCGGGGAAGTTGATACATGGATCAACATCATACACCTTCACCATTGGAGGCAAAAAGTGTCTTATGGCTGCCAACCAACTGACTCTGTAGAATATAGACAATTACTCAAATTCAATAAGTAATTCTGCCTCTTATATATAAAATTTCCATCTTTTTTTAAAACTTATTCGCACCACCAAAATGACTGAAAATGAGAGGACCCTAGTTGTCTCCTATAACTCTTTTTGAGTTAAAAACCCCGTTCATATTTTCCCAATTTTTTCTTTATTCTATTGTACATTGTGGATTAAAACCCCGGTCATAAGCAGGTGGGGGGGGGGGGTAGACTGTAGCAAAAAAAAAAAAGAGAAAAAAAGAAGCTGATCCTGACCAAAAACAGCAAAAAAGATCGACTTATGACCGAGGTTTTACGGTACTAACTACAGTATACACCTATCACAAATGCCTTCACTGAAATTATATCACAACAAAACTTTCTTATCACTTAAGGTACTATTGCTACATAAAAGCTGCCAGATATGAGCACGTTGTACTCTAATTGTAAAGTAAAGATACGAGTGATATGGGTGGGATGTGGTCCCTCATCTGGTCTATGGGCAGGATGCCGCTGATCACCATTTCAGCTTTCGTCGACACAAAGGTGGGCATCACCAGCCCTGGACAATCACACAGAAGTACCGTCTTATCTACATAGAGCGTCTGTGAAGATAGAAATATGGTGTAAATCATCATAAATATAAATTCTATCCATGCCCATGCTTATGGGCACAGGGCACACAAAAGGGACAGAAAAAAGCCCAGGGAAATACTGTTGGAAAGGAGATTTCTCGAGGACGATGAAATAAACTGACCAAATCTCTACAAATAAATGAAGGTAAACAAATACGCTAAGCAAATGTTTCTAAAGGTAATTTTCAGTTTTGGGAAAGTGAATTTAAACATAGTCGCTCCTGTGTGATAAAATTCTCCCATGCCCACTTTAAGAATAATCATGTCTTTAAGATCCGTAACAAGGTTGGGGTGGCCAATCACCATTAGAACTTTTAATATTCAAATCAAGTCGATTTTTCTGTCTTTTTACAAGAAATTTTGCTAAGCTATTTCTTGAGCTGATTGAGTTTCACCACATCGAAAAATCAAACCACCCCGCGATGACGGCATCTAGTTATGTGCTACTCTGTACATTTCTAGGTGGTCAGGGTGCACAAGCCAGGAAGTCTGACATAACAAACATCAAATGTAACTATAACAGAGATGACGAGGACCCAAGGGTATTCTAGCATCATAACCACTGGGGCAGTGCGGGTCGACCGGACAGAGTACAAAGCTCGCTCTGACAATAAGTCACCAGTGTGTATATTGAAGCCATTAAAAAAAACAACATTGATCCTTGCGGACTTACCTGGAAGTGTTTGGTACGTCCAGGTGTGGCAGATACCGGCACCTTCTTAGATTGTAGGATGGCGTTGATGGAGGAACTCTTACCCACATTGGGATATCCCACCTGGAGAACAACATGGGGAAACCTTTTACATATTGTTTTCCTCCAGTGGGGGGGAGATGCCATTTCACGTCTTTTCAAAAAGGAATCTTCAACATTCTAATGACCGATAGTGCATTAATTCAATTAACCCTTTAAGGGCCGCTGATGCATTAATGCATCATGCCCATTGGTCGTCATGATGCACCAATAAAGTACTGGTGAGACTGCTCACCAGAACTTCATTGGAGCATCATGCCGACCCTCCGGGAGTTTGTGTATCAATCCAGTAGGGTCGGCATGGATGTGGCCCTGGCGAGTTACTTGCCACGGCAGCATTCATGCATCATGATGATCAATGGGCATCATGCCCAGTGGTGATCATGATGCACAAATGCAGTATTTGTGCCCTATTTGGACCTTATTTGTGCACCATGCAAACCTTCTGGAACTACATGTACCTATACGGCACATGGCTATTGTATTATTGACCAATGGGAAGCATCCCTGGCATTTACTGCGGAGACGGGGGCTGAAGGTGTTAGTCATAGTGCAGTCGGGGTCTAATGGCGGCCTCCATAGCCTAATGTGCTAATGCCCTATATCAAAACTGAAGGGTCAGCAGGATGCATGACTGTAGCCCTGACTATCAGAATGGGATATTCTAATGGTGTCGTTGGTTCACTGCTTACATTTTTACACAAATTAATGACTGTTAACTGTCTATTGTCATAAAGAAGGTATTAGTACTCTAACAGGATGCCAATGGTCACTGTAAAAACCCACTGCCTTTCCTATACTCAGATACAAAGACTGTAACTTACCAAGCCTAACGTAGTGATACCCTCTGTGTACTTGGGGCCTGTGTGTAGACTTGTGAGGTACGCTATTAGTTCATCCCCAGTCAGCAACTTAGGATTATTTCTTAAACCGTCTCCCCTTCCTCCTTCTGCTCGCGTTTCTGCTGCTGTTTCTGCTGACCCAGTTCCCCCATCCCCTTCACTTTGCGGCCCACCTGGTCCCTGCGCTCCCCTATCTTGGTCTGCTGAGTCCATTACTGGACCTCCGACCGCTGTGTCCGATACCCCACTAGCACCACAGTTATGACAGGGCTCTACATCCCTCATAACAGTCTCAGAGTCCACAACTCCATCGATATCCGCCCCAGAGGCTGATGCTTGTGCAGAACTTTGTTCTGTATTTGTAGTGCAGGGTAATTCTTCCTTTTCACTGCCAGAGTCTTTAACATTTGCTGCACTTTGAGTACCAGGTTTTGCTGTTTGGTCTTCCCCTGCAGACTCATCTGTATCATCTTCATTATCGTCTTCGTCATCAGTGTCAGTTTCTGCTTCGTTCTCATCTTTATCTGCATCTAAGGCTGCTTTTTCTGCCTCCTGCAAATATGGTAAATATTGCACAGATATCAATCCATACAAACTAAGTTTCTTTTAGGAAATGCATTTATGCGTTTAAATCAAAAATAATAAAATTAATAAAAACAAGTAAGACATTAGGGGTCTGTCCAATTGTAAACAATTGGGGGAGATGATCGAAATTACAAACAGCTGTGTTACTTATATAAAATATGTAGCCTCATGAAACAAGCGGGTGTGGATGGGGGGTCCCCCACATCATTTTAAAAAATGGTCATGGTACTACCGTAATCTCCCACATATAAGACGCGTCCTCTACGCCAAACAAAATGCTGGGGAGTCTTATAGGATGTATTGAAATTGGGGGTGCGTCTTATACGAGGGGTAATTTTACTATAGAAATGTACTGAATTTACAAAATTGGTACCTGAGAGGTGCGTCTTATACGCGAAAATGCAATGGCTAAGTTTGGGGTGCGTCTTATACGCGCAGCGCTTCTTCTACGCGGGAGATTACGGTAGTCACTTAAATCCCCATGTCCCATGTCACCTCTAAGAGCCTATCATGTCCCATGTCGCATTTAAGAAAGCACCTATGTCATGTCACTAATTATTTTGCCTCATGTCACTATTAAGGCCCATGTCAAATGTCGATTTTAAGAAATGGCCATGTCACCATGTCAAATTTAGTGGTCCATACCCAAAAACAAGCCACAGTTTCCCGTCAGAATAGGACCCAGTTTGCCATGAGAATAGGCACATGCAGTGAGCCTGGTTACGTCTTTCGAGGAGAAGTGCTAACGCGGCGCCATTTTCGCTTGTAAAGACTTTCGCATATTCACCACCGGAACCATGGAGACACTTCCGATCATACCGTTTCTCCCCGAAAGGGATCACCAGTGAGCCTGCAGTGAGGTGGCACCATCTAGTGAGTATTGAAAGAACTAAGTCCCACCTGCACACTACCTATTGCAAAAACAGTCAACTAAATTCAACACATTGGATCAAAGAGAGAAAAATCTTTTCAACCAATTTCAGCACAGCAATAATTCAGTGCGGAACACCCCAATATCATGCAAATGAGCTGTATTTGAGTATAAACTATAATGGCAGTCAGCCTATGTTATGACTACTAAAGACCTGATTAGGTAATTAAAAAGGTTATTCATAACAAACCGTCTCCCATAAAAATCGGAATTTCGGAAAAGGTAGGGAAAGTAGCTCTACTCTATTCTGTCAGAAATTACTCGGTTACTATCAATCTATAAAGTAACTTCTAGTGTTATCCCTTAGGGAATGTTCAAATTTCACATTACTGGCTTGTGTAGTTGCAGTGAAAAGTTTCTAATCTACTTAACACATACTTCTGAAAATATCAAGAAGTGACAGGGGCCTGAAAAAGTTCCCAAAACCAGCGTGTCATTTTGAACGTTCCCTGACCATGAATACAAACTTGGGTCACTGAACACCTCTCTTACGTTTAGCAGATCTTTAGAAGACGAGGCAATAAACCTCCTCATAATAGAGAAGCATCGCTTATAATGTGTTGAATTCACCCACCTCTAAAAGTTTGCACCTTTCAGTCTCCTCAACAGCTGACCAGAACACCGCCTTACGTCCGATAGCGTCAAAGTATGCTGCCCAAGTTTCCCTGATACAAGACAAATATCGTTTGTACTTAATACACAAGTCTCAGAACGCCAACTACAACAATGTATATACTTTCATACATTAGGTCTAAGAACAGGTTGCGGCTTGAAGTCTCATTATCCGCAGACACTACGATATTCCAGGTAAATAACTCGATTTCTTCTACTTTTTTTTATATATAAGTATTTCAAGTGACCATCTTATTATAATGACCACAGGAGATATCATTTAGAAGAAAAAAATTCTAGGCATGCCAACCTCTGTTTATCAGTGAGTAGATCTGCCTTATTGATAAGGACCACGTTAACTTTGTTCTCTCCCACCTCCTTCACGTACAACTCCAGGTCCTCACAGCGGAACAGCAGTGGGTTACGCGCGTCCACGATCTGCACCACTACGTCACTGATAGGGGAGAAAGCATAAAAGTTTAGCACTGATAGAACATAAATATGTTCTTTTAACAGTGAAGTGTATTATAGTTCCACACTGAGAGGACACTTCTCCTTGGTTCTATTTTAATCCTGCTAGGCCTGAGCCTACATGCAAAAGGAAGACGGGAAAGGACTCAAAGGGAACTTACCTGCGTTCTATAACTCGCCACAACTGCCGCCAAAAGTCCAGGTTCCGCTCAAATGGTGTCAAAGTCAGGTGTTCATTCTCTTGCAACCTGAAAAAAAGTTTAAAAAATTTGATCAAAATAGAGTATTACGTGATTTATTTGAAGGACTGGAAAGCTTGGTTGCTTGTAAAATTTTTGATGTTTGATACAATATTTTCTAAATCACTATTTATTTTGATATAACCATTCGTTTTCTACTCAGGACATATCACATAGCCAATCAAGGTTTACAACTTTTTGTCCCTACCGGGGTATATAGACATCTGTATGTAAACCTTCTTCATTAACTTTTTTTTTTCATTCTATCCAATAAACAAAGGAATTCCCTCTTTTATATCTGAAATGACAATCACATGCAAATTATATAGATGTATGTACTTACTGTGCTAGCTGCCGACGCCAGTCCAAGAAGGACGTCCTCTCCATCACATCTAGTTCTTCAGCAGTCGTTGTTTCATCCCACACAGGTCTGAAGAGGGTTAGTCATAAATCAATACTGTCATGTTAAAACATATATCTGTAAAACAAAATCCATCCATAAAAATACCAGATATAAAGTCACTCTAAATCTCTGCTTGCAGAGGAGGGTACAATGTCCCATATGAGGCACAATTCTACGTTTATCATAAACTCCCTAGCTTTTAATAATGCTATTTATCATTAAAGTTCAGAAAAAAGTTGTGACCAGCACAACCAGTAAGTATGGTATCTTCGATATCTCCTCAGCCCTATTAAGGTTTGGTCTTTAGAAGCATATCATCAGGCTCTTTACTGGTGAACAAGACGTGTGACAGTTATCACAATTTCTCTCCAAAATTAATCAAATCAGGGAGTAATTGATTTTAATCAATATAAAGAGTGGGCACACCTCACCCAGGGGACTCCATTCAGGGTAGATGGAAAAGGTGGAATGATGATGGTATAAACGAAAGGGGCCTTCATGACTCTTTCTATAGTGCAATCTAGTGCACCACATATCCTTAGACACCTCTTCTATGGTTTTCTAGTCTGAGGTAGTATATAAAGGCAGGAAAGTCACTACTATTTGTGTTATATATAACCTTTCATTCTATATAAGAATAGACTTCTATTCTATATTTGTGGAATAGAAAAGAAGTTTGCCCCGCAGGGCTATTAATAAGGATTAGAAAAGAACTTGCCCCACAGGGCTATTTATAAGGAACCAAATAGTAATGACATTTTCAAACCATGATAACATCCCTCTCTTCTTATAGAACTAGAGGAACAGCCCTAAACCCTAATGATACTGTCCCTATTGGTTGTATACAGGGTTTTTTAATCAATTCTGAAAAAGGCTATACATTATACTATCCTGTACAAGTAGCCCTGCGGAGCAAGATTACTACCAAAATTTTGAAATCTAAGAGTTTAAATGATACATTTCGAGGCCTTTTGGCATTCAATAGATTTGATATCTTGAACCTTTAAAACTTAAGTCTTAAGTGACCTGACAAATATACTCCTTACTCTACTGTGACACAAACATTGTTTGTTGTTGGAAAAGGTAGGTAAGTGGATATTTTAAGCCATTTTGACAGCTAGGGTCATATCCATGGCGGTTTTGTTGGAAAAGGACGCTTGTGATTATAATGGCATTATAAAAGTGTGATTATAATGAAATTTTTGAACATCTACAGGCCAAACGGTGCAATCTGGTGCATATTAAGAGTTGTTTGCAGTTATGTTATAGCCACCCCCTCCCCCATTCAGTAAAATATTTTCTCATTGCATTTGAGAAAATCACGAGGGTCAACTTTTTGGCTCCCAATTGTAGGAAATCCTACAATTGTAGGAAATCCTACAATTGTAGGAGAAATCACATCGCTGCTCTTGCTACCTCTTCATATTGGTATACAAATGAGAATTTTAGGGCAGGTATTTAGCGAATTAATAGACTGAAAAGGTGAAAGTGCCTTTTCAGTTGGTCAGGTGCATTCCATTTTTACTTTCTATAGACCATGACAGCAAGATCTAACAAGAGAGCGTTTATTTTAAAACAGTTGAGTCGAGAGTATGTCTTGGAGAGACAGAAAGGAAACGAGGCAAGGGTACAGAGCCTAGGCTAGATGACTTGCCCATGACTTTCCCACTATGTCATTAAGGACGCATTTAGCTGCTTGATTGTCTTCCTCCCCCTCCCAACACAACTACCAGCACAGCTCTGAGTATTGAGGCATGCCTAAGTACCCCCCAACCGATCATAGCCCCCCGACCATAGCCCCCCTGACCATAGCCCCCCCGACCATAGCCTCCCCGACCATAGCCCCCCCGACCATAGCGCCCCCGACCATAGCCCCCCGACCATAGTGCCCCCCGACCATAGCGCCCCCGACCATAGCGCCCCCGACCATAGCGCCCCCGACCATAGCCCCCCGACCATAGCCCCCCCGACCATAGCCCCCCCGACCATAGCCCCCCGACCATAGTGCCCCCCGACCATGGCCCCCCGACCATAGCCCCCGACCATAGGCCCCCCGACCATAGCCCCCCCCCCTGACCATAGCCCCCCCCCCCGACCATAGCCCCCCCAACCATAGCCCAGCCCAGCCAGCCATAGACAGTCATTGTTGATCCTACAATTAACATCACAGACAGTGTAGCCAAGGTGATGTGACCTTGTTACAATTACTTGTTACATTTCCTTCCTTTCCCATGGGAAATGATTGGAAGCCAATTCTCTTAAAGGGCCCAGCTATCTCACTACTGATACTTACCATAGAGAAGCCTACTAGGCTCCTCTATGTACTCACCTACATTCACCTCCAATGCAAGACTAATGTTTTGTCTATGAGAGAATCTTGGAATTAAACCTATCAATAAACCAAATTGGAAGGCCTTCAAAATCAACTATATCAAAAGATATTTGCCCAGATAACCATGGCACGCACTGCCCCCATACCTACTCTATGCCCTCCTCTTCTAAAAAATCTGAAATCTGTCTATAAGTGGGGTTAAAGACAGTTTGATTACCCTTTTATTTAGGGTAAAAAGAGCCCTAAATCCCATGCATTTCTCCATAGCGAAAAAACCCAACAGTAATTACCATGTCACAGCCATCAAAGTACACCTTAAATGTAAATTCTATTGCATGGATAGCTTTGTCTTGCTTTTTGTCTCACTATATGACTAATTTTTGGGGGTTCAGTTGTAACAGAAATAGGGCTAAATGACAGGTTTTGATGGTCTATGCAAATTCTTGGAATCTAAATATAAGAAAAGCATACCCCATGAAATGTTTTTTTCATCATTTATCAAAAGATTTTCATGTAAATAGAAATATGACTCATAGGGTCTTTGAAGGGTGTGATAGGGCCTATGCTGTGTAATGGAATAGTTTTTTGGTGGTGCATGTATTGTTTGTTTGTTTGTTTGTTTAGTTTTACGTCCGGGGGCCATCGAGGAACTCAGACCTGCTAGAGGCCAAAATAGCAATTGAAACTTGGTAATCATAAGAAACTTGGCTAAGGGCTAGTAGACAAGAGGTCAGAAAGGTGGTGTCAAAAGCCCTTGCCTCGTTTAAAAACTTGGCTAAGGGCTAGTAGACAAGAGGTCAGAAAGGTGGTGTCAAAAGCCCTTGCCTCGTTTAACAACATTTAGAGTTGTTGGGAGTCCTGTACGTGAGGTATGCCAAAATGTTTATCAAGGTTCGGTGCTTCTTTGTCAAATACCTCATACCCCAATGAAGCTGCAAGAGGAGCAAAAAGACAGACACTGCAAACTTCATCTACCGTCATTTTGATTACCAGCAAGCCTATACAGTTTTAACTCAATATCTACATTAAGTTTAGTTATTTACCTTCTGGGTATGGATAGTAGTTTCCTGTTCTCCTGCTCGGCAGCCTGCGTCTGTTTTACCTGTTCGGCGGACGGTAACCCTGTGTGTAGCGGGGTACCCACAATCTGAATGTTCTGCCGCTCTGGAACATAAGAAACAAACATAATCACTCAATTTTTTTAAATCTTACCCCTTTTATATCATTTATGGAGGCCTACTACCACACAGGGATGGAAGTCACTATGCACAAAAATAACTTAAATGCTCAATAGGAACGCCCTAAATACAGATTTCCTATAGGAATGTATAGGATTCTGGAGCTTGAAAATCCCTGAAATCAGGGAAAACCCTGAAGACTTCAATCCTTGTACCACAGTACCTTGCGTAAAAGACGCACATTGGACATAAGGTGCACAAGGGGATGCCAATACCCCAGGGGTAATCTTTCCTACTACCATCAAGCCCAAAGTATATCAAAGTGCTGGCTCATTCAGCATTGAAGAATGGCTTTACTGACTAATCTGTGAGACGGAACATTCGGGCCCTATATGTGGTTTATATGGTCACCCTGAACTCAGCGCTTTTTGACACAATAAAACAATTCCCCCTTTTCCTTTCCTTTTTGCTGGTCATGTGATACCATTTCCATTGATCTGATTGGTTCCTGGAGATAAACAGGTCAGGTGTTTTTCTCCAAATAAGCCTGAATTATTGAAAAAAGAAAAGAAAAAAGAGTTGGGACATTTATGGCGAATTTAGTTTTAAAATAAAAATAATTGCATTATTTTCTCTATATGAGCCTGATTCCGCCTAACATATTAGATTGAAAAAGTTTGAAAACAGTGAAGTTCTATTGAATAGAACCGACGATATCAATCTCACCTGCGGTGAACTCCGTTCCAGCCAGTTCAGCAGTGGCGAGGAAGTCATCCAGGTTAGACTGCTCTGTGACAGATTGTAGGTTAAGGCGGCCCCATTCTGCATGGTCCTGCAGCTCAGACGTGTGCAGCTGGAAGAGAGAGAAGATCATCTACCATCATACAAGCGGACTTTTGGCCTGATGAAAAATGAGCTTTAAAACTGAGGCATTATCTGTAGCATCTCCATGAAAATTTATATCTAGGACTAGAAGCCAAATCATGCATCTTGGTTGGTTGTTTTGGTAGATTTTACCTCCACTAATGGTAATTAAAATTTAGCAAAAAGTCTGTGTTTTCTGGACGTTAAGTCCTTTCTATTCTCAGTTGGGACAGGTATAAAAAAAGCTGCTTGTCCAAACAGTTAGACAGGTATTTATATACTGATTGTCAAAAACATCAGTGATCGCACCTATGGATGTCCAAATCGATGAGATAGATGATCGAATTCATGTAAGAGGAGGGGTGAGGGAGAAAAGCACTAATGGGGCTTCATTACCCGGTCTTCTCCAAGGATAGCAAGTGTTCTTTTATTTGCCTGGTCCCATAGACAGGGCCAGACAAACCACAGCCTTTCATCACCCAGACGTGGTTCACTGAGAGTAGGTAGGCACTTGCATAAAATGTGTTTTGAAATTTATAGAATTAAAAATGGCCATATAGATTTATTTGATAATTTTTCAGATCTCTTTGAAAAATACATGATTATTTCATGTCTCTTTTGGCAGTGCTCCTCAGTGACCTACACTTTAGCCCCCTCTTGAGGATCAACATTTTTTGGCCTCCCCCCGGAGGCCAAAACGTGTGCCAACGGGCCCTTTTAACCTATAGTAATGCCCAGGCTTTACCGCTGAAAACAGGTGAAATTATTTTGACCCCCTGGTAAAGGGGTCGAAAAAATTCTGACCCCCCTTCAAACCCACCAGCCCCCCCCCCCCCCTGTTGTTAAACGAGTTCGAGGATGTAGAGCAAGCTCTAGCCCTTGATTTGTTTAATGTCCTAATGCATGTAGGTCCTCATGGGACAATTGAAATGTAATCTAAAAGATAGTTAGAGCTTTAGTATCATTTACAGGAATAAGACCTTCTTATGGTTTATATGATTTACACCAGATGGCGCCACTATGCAATAATTATATGATTTAATAGGGGTGAGAACAAAGAATTGCAGTTACTACAAAATAGGGCCTTGAGAATGGCATATCTAGTTAAGCTTGAAGAAAACCCTACTATGACAACAATGGAAATTCAAGTGGCGAGTAATTGCTGTGAACTAGCCAATAGAAGGGATATTAATCTGTTATATTATGCTTATAAAATTTCTTGTGACCCTAATAATGTTGATGAGAGAGCAATCCCAACTAGATTCCACCAAGGAAAAAGATTGAAAATTATTAGGTCATTAAAACCAATTGTGATACGCAGCACCTTGTACAGAGCCATTGAGAGGTGGAAACAGCTTAAACCGATGTACATATTAATAGATAATTTAATTATTTCTACACTTTCAAATCTAGTATTAAGAAGGATTATCCTGCATGTTTCATGTAATGGTTTAAGGACAATATAGATTCTTTTATTCAACATATCTCATCTCATCAACCCCCCCCCCCCTCCCGGAGTCATCCATAGTTGTGTTATTTAATTTAGGTTACTAAATGGCCTAAAAAGCGTATTCCAACAACTGGAGGTCGTCATTGATATATTAAAATGTATATGTAAGCATCTGTAAGATATTTAATGTGACCTAGCTTAAAGACCTTAATGCAAGGTTCCTAGGAGAGGGACAATTTCTTTGTTATTGTTCTTCTAGACCCAATAAAACACCTTAAAAAATAATGCAGAGATGAACTTAGATAACTAAAACAAGAGAGATTCAAACTTTGCTTGAATAATGTGATTTGTGTTGATTCTCTTAGATGCTACAACTATGAGGGAATAATCAAGCAGAAAAAAAATAACGATAATAAAATGTTAAAGAAAGTTCTGCATCTGTTCACACCATATTTGTGGCATTCTGGAAATTATATACTCAGTACACTCATAAGCTTTCTTCACCAGCTGCTACCTGGCTACAGGACCGCTGAGGCCTGGGCTGACTAGTGGTGATTCGAACTGACGAATCCCGAATCCAAAATTTGAACCACCGAATCCAAGCATCAACGTAATGGGTTAGCAGATGATGGGATTCAATGCAGCGCGACTGGAACATTTTGCGGCCCGGAAAAGAGTCGCGAAACCTAACTCCCTATCACTTGTTGAGATTTAAGTTCCTTTGTCATAGACAAAGGAATAAATGATTAATCCCTTAGCTCTCTGGAAGTGGAACATAACTGACAGGTCCCCCATTTAGAACCACGGGGGGCACTTCATGTCTTGGTACCACAGCAACTGGCGTGATAATCAACAAGTCAGCCGGCCAACTGATGAAAACAAACAGTATCTCCCTGTTATTAAAGATGTCTCCATCAGTACTTGTTTCATAGACCGCACCCCACTCGGGCCTTGCGGCCCTGCATGGCTCCTTTAGTTGTTCCCATTCTCCACAGTGGACGCCACTGGTCCTTTTGACAGCAGAAGGGCTAAGGCTATGGGCATTTATGAATACTTGTGCGTTCGTTGTATTCTAATTTCTACCTCAACAAGGGCGGGACATGGAGGGGAGGGGTCAAGACTTGGAGCCTTGATGGATTTAAGTGGGGGTAGGGGGGAGTGGGTGTTGAACAACGAGGCCCTTGGAGGGGGTGCTAAAAGTTCAAAGAACTTTAGGGAGTGGACATTATTTATCAACAGGGGTGGTGGGTTTTGATGCAGACATGCAAACATTTTTTACGCGCGACCCTTGATGGCAGTCAAATTTTTTGGACTTAAAAAAGGAGGGTTTGATTGATTGATTGATTTGTGTTTTACAGCACTTTAGCGGCACTAAGTGGCTATCCCGTGCTTCACAGGTTGATAATTTAACAGAGGAATGTGTCAGTGCCCGCGCATATGTGCACCACACACATCCTGAGGGGATAGGAAAGAGGAGATATAGACCCTTTTAAGTGGGCTAGGGAAGCCCGTAAAAAAGGAGGGGTCTGAATTTTTTATGCCCTCGCCCCCTCAAACCCTTCACCCACCCTCTCCCGTTGATAAATAATGACCACTCCCTGAGTTCAAAGAACCATATTACCAGGTTTGAATATTTAGTTGCATGACATTGTAAGTTTCCAGTTTCAACATTTATTTATGTATTCTAAACTCAACAACCTATGATAGACTTCATAAAATACATCCTGATCTACCGGTATATGAGGTCTAGATGGGTAAAAGTGACCCTCGTAGGAATCAAAATATGTATTTCAGAAAATATAACTCTAACCTCAGAAAACAAGGTGCCGTGCTTTATTGTGCATAGTGCATGGTAATGTGTCTGGAATCCATAAAAAAAACGAGTCAATAAATGTGGGTCAACACGGTAAATTGTACGCCCCCGCACCCCCTTGTAGGAGTACCTTTCAACGTGTTGATCCGCATATAAACCCCTTTGAGGGTCCAGCCCGTATATGTACATGTATTAAAATTTGAAAGTCCCAACAAAAATCCGTGGTGCAAAAGTCCGTCCCCCCCACCCACCCATGACATCATTTATGGATGGCCCCTGGTACTGAGGCCCCCACTGAAGTGGATACCCCACACTCCCCTCCCAAGTATTTACATCACTCTCAACCTGTCAAATTGTCCCAAAAATCTGTCCAACAGTCCTATAAAATTCTGTTGAATTGTCCTCTCAAACTGTCCGTTCCCCTCAGGCTGGAAAAGTATGTTCTTGGAGTAAAATCTGGCAAATACACATCGTTCATGTCAGACTGTTCACCGGTTGCAAATATCGGGCTTCATCTCGTCCTTTCACGCCCCTGTCAGTCAAGATCCATTCATTTTTCTCTTTGTGATGTTTACTGCTTTGGCTTATGACAAAGTACCCATGGATTTCTCACATTATATCTGCATATATTTGGATAGAGGAGGACTTTGTCTAGTACATATATATCAGAGGATGGTTAGATATGTTTGTTCATTGAGCTATGTGAGTGGAAAGTAAACATCACAAAGAGGGAAAAGTACATGGAACCTGACTAAGAGGGGCGTGAACGTACGATTTGATTGATTGATTGATTTGTGTTTTACAGCACTTTAGCGGCACTAAGTGGCTATCCCGTGCTTCACAGGTTGATAATTTAACAGAGGAATGTGTCAGTGCCCGCGCATATGTGCACCACACACATCCTGAGGGGATAGGAAAGAGGAGATATAGACCCTTTTAAGTGGGCTAGGGAAGCCCGCCGTGAATGTACGAGATAAGGCCGAGATTTGACAACTGGTGGAGACTCTATGAGCATTGATTGACCAAAAAACGGGGGAAATATCTTTTCTGAAAACTATTAAGAAAGTTCCCCTTACTTAAAAGCAAAACATGGGCATGTTTCGCCAAGGTTTGCCATTACTTGTTGCAGCGTCCCCACGGGGATACCCCCTGTTGAGATACTCAATAACTCATCAACTTAAATATTCTGAATCTGAGAATTTGTGAAAAAGTTAGTTGAGTGAAAAAGTGTAGGAATAATACCCCACCACTCACTCCCGCAAGTCCCTATCTGTCACTATAGTAAATCACCAAATGTGAATTTCTATTTTCAGACCCTTTTCCACACTCAAAATTGACTACATTCCAGCACCAAGGGTAAAAATGCCCAAGGAATTAGAATTTGTGGGTCATTTTACTCTAGGTCCAGCCATTAATTTGATATATTATCAGTTCGCAAGGGTTAAGGGTGTGCGCAGAGTGGAATTTCTATAAAACCTTAAAATGTAAATTGCTGATATTTTTAATTCTTGGTCGATTTTTGAGGTTGAGACCTCTATTAAAAGCTCAAGACATTATTTACACCAAGAGTTTTATTTTGATGTTACACTCCCCCTAACTCAAAAAAATAACATAGGGGGGTTCAACAGGGTGTGGGGGGCCCTAGCTACACATAGCTTTTTGAATTTTGAAAATTCATTCAGTAGAACCAAAGTTATGAATTTTTTATTTTTTTGACAATATTCTTCAACTCTAGGTGCGCCTTATACACGAGATGCGCCTTATACGCGAGAGATTACGGTATTAGCCCAAAGCTAAAGAGTATAAGAGAGTTGAGTAAAAAATTCAAGAATTTCAGGTCAGCTTATCACACTGCCATTTAGAAAATTTGACTTTCCAACATGATCTATAATACTTATCATAGTTCCTTGTGGTGCAAAATATAGCCCTATAATCACCAAACCGTTGTGCTTGCAATGGTATAATTGGTTAGTCTCTATGATCATTCAGTCAAGTTTAATTTAACATTAAGTAATGCAAGGTCTAAAATAAGGGAGTCCCAGTGCAGGCTGTGCACAGTGTGCAGGGACTGATAAGACCCACAATGGCAGTGAATCCACTGAAAGAAAATATGATAAAAATTCCATTTTTAATCCCTCATAACTTCTGTTCTAGTACCATTAGAAAGACAATTTAAACACCATTAAATTACTCAAGTTGTCAGCTTCCCGGTGGTGTAAAATAATCCGGGTAAATCGAAAATAAAAGTTTGGCATGCTTAAAACCTTATATAAAGTCGGTTGTTGATCACTTATGCAATGCTTCTCTGACGCCCAGAGATGGTACCTAACCGTCAGTAGCACAGGTAAACAGCATCGCGGAATCCAGTGGCAATACCCCCTATCGTGAATCCAGGCAGCACCAGTGTGTTAGTGAATATTTCCCGTCGTGCATTTTGCCAGCTCTCCCGTGTTACTGCTGCTACGATGATAGTAAAGCCACAGGCAGGGCTCCAGTGTAGTATCCACTCTGTGTAACCTCTCCTCTGCGAACATACTACACAGTATGGGCAGGGCTCCATTGTAGTATCCACGCCTCCTGCATAACCTCAGGCTCGCCCCCTCCAGCCCGACAGAGTACGGGCTGGCTTCAGCTCTTCATCTGACTAGATCGTCGCCCATGCGGCGAGCTAGCTCTCCCAGCAGAGGCAATACCACTGTAGTATTACCGTAAACTCCTGCGTATAAGACGCGTCCTCTACGCCAAACAAAATGCTGGGGCGTCTTATAGGATTTTTTTCAAGTTGGGGGTGTGTCTTATATGAGGGGTAATTTTACTATAGAAATGTACTAATCTTACAAATTTCAGCCTTAAAATGTGCGTCTTATACGCGAAAATGTATGTGCTGAGTTTGGGGTGCGTCTTATATGCGCAGCGCGTCTTATATGCGGGAGTTTACGGTACTTAACATCTGCTGGAAAGTGAATACACATCTAGGTCAATCAGATTCTTATCTAGATCAAAGGGGGCAATAAAACAATAAAATGGAATACATATCCAGTTGAATATATAAGCAAATGTCCACGACCAGTGAATAATTTTGCATCGTATTCACCGAGGTGAGGCTGTCCGTATTCAAAGATGCCTTATAGGCAGAGTTGAATGCGGACAGGCCTCACCAAGGTGAATGCGATGCAAAATTATTCACTGGAGTGGACATTTGCATTTATGTCATGGCCTAGGGGGTTATTTTGCTTTTAAATAAAGAAAAACTGCTCAGATCTGTTGAAAATCCAAGATGGCGGACACCCATTGAATACAGCCACATTGTATTCAATGCCCCCATTGAATACAGCGGTTCTAGTACTAATCTATAGTGACGTTCGTATCAGCCATGACATAAAGAGATGCTCCCAGGCTATTAAACTGGTATTAAATAGCCGCTGGCCGAGGCTGGTATAACCTCTGCTCTGCGAACAGACTACACAGTATGGGCAGGGCTCCAGTGTAACTCTGTAGCCTTTTTTTTTTTTGAAACGGTTTTATTTGGTTCCTGGTAACAGTAAACTCGGTTGCACCGCCGGTCTGCCGTAAACCTACCAGGTGGGGGAGAAGGCGGGGGAATGCACCCCATCGGTTTAATCATGCTCTCAGTTCATTTGTGCACCTTCTCTAGTCCCACCTCTAGTTATGCTACAATTATAGTTTGCACTTCTTAGAATAAGTGACATGACACCACATAAAAGCAAAATAAGGATAGACATCACAACAGTAAAATGATACCACAATAAATAAGCGTCTTTCTGACTCACTAATCGTGGCAGCCGGTTACATAATGATGATTTTACTTCTATTACAAATTGAATATGATCAAAGTTCATATGTTGCATATAAAAGGCAGAAAAGTCAATAGTCCGTAACCCATTGTCCAATGGGGGTAGGTTTATGCATTAATAATCACCTTTCCGACAATTACATCCCTAGTGGGAAACTGCTTCTCAGGGGAGAAGCCTTATTCATGCGAGAGGTCAGTTCCAAATGGGCTTTAACTTCTCAGTAACACTAGTATTTTTATATGTCAGTGCCCGTCCAGTAACAGTGATACTCCTTCATATAGGAGACAGTGGTCCTCTATTTTGGACCATCTTTTAAGGCACTCTTTGAGTCTTACTTTGAGCTTATTCGCAAAGTCCACATTATCTACCTTCCACCTTAAGTCCACTGGTAGGGCGTTCCAATGTGATATTAATTGATAAGTTGGAGATTTTATCAGTCCAGTTAGCTTAGGATGTGCCTGCCTTATGGTTGGTGCAGATGTCCCTCTTGTTCAAGAGTGGGGAACAATATCAAGTTGTCCAGCATAAACCATTCTATGACAAGTAACAAGTTGCATGTAGAGCCTACGGAGACCAGGAGGCAACAAATTAGATCTCTCATAGAGTTCTTTAACATGCATATCTCTGGGGTCATATACGTTCAGACAGATCCTTAGGCCAGTGTTACAGTAAATTAGCAACTTATGATGATAGGTCACAGAGACACTTGTCGTAAATATAGATCCATAATCAAAATAAGGTAGGACCATAGTTTTAAATATTGCCAGTGCAGTAAATGTGTCAATGAAATATCTTACTTGCTTTAGCATCCATATTTTGTGTGCTATACTTTTAAGCATCAACTCTGCTTGAGATACAAACTCAAGCTTATTGTCCAATGTGACACCTAGATATTTAAAGGTAGAGACCTCTTCTAGGGCCACCCTACCCACATTTAGTTTCAAGGCAGGGGGGTTTGGCTCTCTTGTTATCATCATACATTTAGATTTATCTGCATTCACGGTTAACCCATTTACATTACACCAGCCTATCCTCAGGCCGAATAGAGGCCTGAACAGTCTCTGGGCATAGCGTCCCATAGCCTGTCTATTCAGGATTTTGATTGAAAAAAAATGTTTTGCTATTTTCAACCTGGGCTGGGGACACTGTTCAGTCTCACACGATACAAAATATAGCAGTTTAATCAGTCTGGCGTTTTGTTGACGCAGCTGGTTGCACTACTTATATAAAACGGCTACCCCGGAAGTCGTTGGCTTTGACGTTGGATGTTCCCATAGTTGGCCACTCATACTCTATCTGACAGCAACCAGCGAAACTGACCCAGGAAATTAGAAAACAGTAGAAGTTGTGTGCCAGCACAGAGTTACAACAGTAGGAGTTGCAATGCTTTTGGCGCGTGGTGGCGCCACTTCTTTTCCTGCGAGCAGCGCCGCAGGCGCTGGTTTCACAACTTAACCAATACGGCAGGCCAGCGATTGGTCGGCGACAATGTAGGATGTTCCCGTAGTTGGCTATGCGGGCTAATGAGAAATGCAGGGGTGGCACCAGCGAAACACATCCAGCCCAAACTGCAACATCATGCAAGTGGTCATTGTGAAAGTCTGATAGCTGTAAGAAACTGCACCTACGGAGTGACTAGACTGGCGATTGGTCGGCGACAGGTAAATTGTTCAACCTGGGATGTTGAAGCTGGGACACTGTGTTTGTTCAGTCTCAGACTATACAAATATAGCAGTTTCTTACAGCTATTGCTGGTTTTTGTTGATGTTTTTCGGCCTTTTGTTGACGTTTTTGTACACGTTTTTTGTATGAGTTTGTGATGACCATATGTGAGACTGCAGAAGGTGTAAAAGTGAGACGCAGAGGGGAGGAGAGTAGAGATGTATGAGTGAGACACAGGGTCCACGGGAGGTGTAAAAGTGAGATGCAGGGTGGGTGGAGGGTGTACGCATGAGACGCAGGGTCCACGGGAGGTGTAAAAGTGAGACGCAGGGTGCGGGGAGGGTGTAAGAGTGAGACGCAGGGTGGGGGGAGGGTGTATGCATGAGACACAGGGTCCGCTGGAGGTGTACCGTACACGTGAGACGCAGGGTGGAGGGGTGTACGAGTGAGACGCAGGGTCAGCGGACCGCTGGGTCCGCTGGAGGTGTACGGTAAAAGTAAGACGCAGGGTGGCGGAATGGCCGTGGGAGGTGTAAAAGTGAGATGCAGGGTGGGGGGAGGGTGTATGCATGAGACACAGGGTCTGCGCGAGGTGTAAAAGTGAGACACAAGGCAGTGGGAGGGTGTACGAGTGAGACGCAGGGTCCGCGGGAGGTGTAAAAGTGAGACGCAGGGTGGTGGGAGGGTGTACGCATGAGACGCAGGGTCCACGGGAGGTGAAAAAGTGAGACAAAAAGTCTCGGACAAAAAAAAAAAAGAAAACATGGGGGTTAGGAATGGGTGAAATCTTTTTTGTGGTCTGAATTCTAACATTACATCTGCTGTTTCCACTATCCCAGCGCCGAAGGCGCTAAAGAGTGGCACTGTGAGTAGCAATGACGGCCAAACACAGCTGAACACTCCCTGTATCTGTCACAGTGCTAAACACCTGGTATTGCTTATTCGATTCTGAGGGTTCTATTGGACAGAATTACATCAAATCTACACCAAATTGAAGGCAAAATAGTAGTCTATCCCGCTAGCATGAACGATGATCCCAAGGAACGATGATCCCAGAACGATGATCCCAGCTTTTGAGGAACCATGATCCCATCTTAACGAAATGATGGCCCCACTTTTCAAATATGGCTATATTGTGTTTGTATCTTATCTCTGAACATGTAATTGATAAAGTGGTATTTAGATGAAGAATTTTCCCTGAAATCTAGGAAGAATTTGAGAGTGACAATATGCTAATGTCACAATGTGTGTAGATACAGTACTCACAGTTTGTCTGTTAATCCATGAAACCCTATGATTAATCGATGTAAATGATATGTATCCCCAATAATCAAAAGAAATATAAGTAAATATATACAAAATAATTACTTCTATGTAAAATAATTACGAAAAAAATCACTCCAATGATAGATCTAGTTCTATAGGTACAGACAATTTCGGACATTTTTTTTTTTTTTTGCATTTTAGTCATATTCATAATTTCTATCTATTTCTATGCATAAATCACCAATAAATCATTAAAAATTGGATATTACTGTGCCTATTATGTGTAGGGTATGTAAATAGCCTGGAGAAGTAGCCTGCAGTGTGGAAAAAAATCCTTTTCAGACATTTCTGGGCATTTGTTCATTATTACCGTAATCTCCCGCGTATAAGGCGCACCTCGCGTATAAGGCGCACCTAGAGTTGAAGAATATTGTCAAAAAAATCAAAAAATCATAACTTTGGTTCTACTGAATGGATTTTCAAAATTCAAAAAACTATGTGTAGCTAGTGTCCCCCGCACCCCCTTGAAACCCCCTCTGTCATTTTTTTGAGGTAAGGGGAGTGTAACATATCAAAAGAAAGCTCTTGGTGTCCCCCTTTCGGATCCAGGAAGTACTAAAACCTCGCGTATAAGACGCGCCTTATACGCGGGAGATTACGGTATTCATCATTTCTATCAATTTCCATGCATAAATCACCAACAAATCATGGAATACTAGTGCAGATGGGTCAGTAAATATAAGCAATGAGTGGTATTCTAATGTGGGATCATGGTTCCTTAAGATGGGATCATCGTTCCTGGGGAGGAGAAAATGGGATCATCGTTCCCGTGGGATCATCGTTCCAGTAACCTTTTTTCGTCATCATTTTAAACTGTACAAAGAAGGAACAAGTGTGACCTTTCCATGATTTTAGTCTGATTTTTAAACTTGCTGTATCATGGAAAAGCTTACATCCCCTGAAAGCCTGGAACTTTGCCATCACAATGCAGTTCATCCCAGGTCATTCTGACCAAAAGAAGTGGAAATATCAATTTTTAAAGATAAAAAGTTAGTAAAATCCCTTAATTTGGGCAGAAATTATCAATTACAAATTTCTGCTGATCCTAGAAAACTATGTGCTCAACGATAGATTTTCTTCATATTTGGCAGAGATGATGCTAAGACCATATACTACCTCTTCTATATGTTTTTGAATGACTTCCTAAATTCCTTCATGTATTTGATCAGGGGGTATTGATACCATTGACCTAATTAAGGTGTCAATTAATTAACTAATTAGAGTTGTGAAAAAGAAATCAAACACTAAATGGAAGGAAATTTTGTGTACTTGGGGTACAAATTCTCAGGCAGTTAAACCCTCCAATATTTCCCATGGTTATAAGCTAATCACTGAGACCTGTCCCTGCACAAACCTTCCAAGCCTGGCACAGTTTTCCATGATGCAGTCCAGGCTCATATCAGCCCCAATGCTGGCATACCTAGTCACTGTGCGCGACTCAGTTAAGGACTGAGTCGCTGGGACTGCCCTAGCTAAAACTTGCAGGTGCTCTAGAAACAGCAAGTTTCTAAGAATAACATTTGACAGAAACAAATTCCCAACAATCAGCTTGTAACATTGACAAGAGTACCACCTTAGTTTTGCTGTCTGTGAGTGGGAAGAGCGTCTTTTGTTGGAAACCTTTAGATCGCACCTTTTTCCAAGGTTTGGCACATGCTGTGTGGGCTGCAACAGGTAGCTATCAGCAGGTGCATTTTCTGCCAGACAGGAAGTCAATCTCCACTCACCAAGCAGATTCTCATGGATAACATTATTTCATGAATAACACCTCTGTTGTGAGACCTGAAACCACTTCCATCATGGCCGACCGTGGCAGCTAAACTTGATGTGAAGGCTAACAGATTTGCAAGAACCAAATAATCTGGGCCCCCGTATGAAAGGTTTCTCACAAAATGGCAACAAACATGTCTTAGGAAGCCATCCTTAAGAGGAAATTGACATAAAAAAATTATGTCCTACAATTCCAGCCACCTGACAAATTAGCCCTATGCAGGAAGCCTGACTCTCCCGTTAGGTAAGACTAAGAGTCAGCGCCCGCCGGACAAGGCATACCTAGCTAGAATCTGGGACCGATGGCCCTAGGGACAGTTGGCCCGGGACTGATGGCCCCAGAAAATGAGACTGATGGCCCCACTTTTGGGACTGATGGCCCCACTTTCAAATCTGATGCCCCTGTGTATAATATGATCAAATAATTCACATATTTGTTATAGAATGAATGTTTACATGATGTTGACTGCTTATGGAGCATGTTTGGTGTATTTTAGCACAAGTTTGGAGGTGTTAGAGCCACAATAACCAATGCCTACCCACTGAGGCAGTGTGTGAAGCCCTGTGCCAGGCTGTGGGGTGGTTGCCTGGGGATTAGCTATGACACCTTTCAGCTTGCATGTTATTGCATGTGATTGCTATGTCATTAATAATGAATTTAATTGTGTTTATGTATGGATTCAATATAGAAAGCACATCTGAATTTTTTTTTTTTTTTCAACTTTTTTTCTTAATAATTATCTTTTTTTTTTCATATAATTTTCAATCAAGTGTAACATGGAAAGTGTCATAACTATAGATATGTCCTAAAAATTTCAAGGTAATCCATTCAAAATTAACAATTTTATTGATAAAATAGTGTTTATCTGCTGAATTCACATCACGAAAACTGAAACATGTTTTCTAGCATTTCTATAATGTGACTAAAAATATCTTTCTGCTTTCATTTTGAAAAAAAAATGTTGAAGTGCCTATGACACATGTTTTCTAGCATTTCTATAATGCTACTTGCCTCAGAATTACGGACACTATTTTTCTTATATCTCTGGTTCTAGGTAAGATAGAAACTTAATTCAAAAAGTTTTGTAAAATGCCTCAATGAGCTTGATTGATTGTGACTAAAAATATCTTTCTGCTTTCATTTTAAAAAAATTTGTTGAAGTGCCTATGACATAGATATGCATGATTAATGAAGATAGGTGATAGATGTGGGATGGACCCTTGTTTAAAAGTTGGGGCCATCAGTCTCATTTTCTAGGGCCATCGGTCCCACTTGGGGCCATCGGTCCCCGGGGCCATCGGTCTCTAGGGCCATGGGTCCCGGTGCCACCTAGCTACTGTGAGTGACAAACAAACACGTGTTGAGTGGTACTCACAAAACTATCTGCTGTCTTTGTCTTGCGTACGCCGAACCTGTCCTTGATGATACTGTTTCCAATAGCGTTATCCCTTTTCTTTTTACCCATTTTGCAGATTGTCACTACTCCTGTACGTCCTGAAAGTCCTCTTGTTGGTCAAGTTATGAAAAATCACACCCAGAAATTTCACAACATGTGCAACACCTGCTGTGTACAACGTCACATTGTGGGTAAACGTCATCATTATTGTGGTACAGTCGCGCTCAATTGATAAAGTCGATTGTCTGTTGATCGACCGAGAAAATGTCATATTTAGATGTTTTCTGTTTGTTTCTGTCAATGATGGTCGGTTTTAGAGAATAAGAGCTTGACGATATGATTTAAAAATTGATTATATGCTATGCAATGCACAAACCTAAATATATCACAATAAAAGTCCCAAAAAACATTTAAAGGCAGCGTTAGAACGGGTCGTGGGTTCACGCCTAATATATGCAGCGCCTGCGTGTTTTCGCGTTGATCAAATTCATTTCCGGGGTCGACTGTCACGTTTTGGCTGCCGTTGCATCAGAGAGACCGGTTTTTGTAGTTTGTTTTGGAGCTACATCTATAGAAATAGAGAAGGAAACATCATAGACATGCCGGTCGTCGGAGTGAAGAGAGATGCACTGTTTGAGGCATTAGGGAAGAGTTACAGTAAGTTTATGTCACTCAGATGAAGCATAGTGTGTGGTAGTCACAGTTTGAGCCCCTAATGCCACTACGTTTTAGGGTCTCAGTGACACCTGTAGAAGTAGCTGAGATTGACAGTGGTACGGAAAGCCGTTCGGGTCTTACCGGAAGCTAGACTGTCGACTCAAGCAGCGGGACCGTCCAGCTTCCGGTCTAGCGTTATACGTACATACGGAGCTCATATTCAATATTTAGGGCATTTCAAGGGCAAACTGAATGGACAAAAGATATTTAAATTTGATTCCAGCCCTAATTATTTGTAATCAGTGTCTAGAAAAAAAATTAGGTGATGAAAATGGCTGAAGAATCGGATTTGGTCAATTGACCCCCCCTATCGAAAATAGTGCAAAAAAAAGTAGACCTTTCAGTTTATGGTCAAATGACCCCCTCCACATCCTGGTCAAATGACCCCCCTCAATATCCTGGTCAAATACCCCCCCCCTCCATTACCTGGTCAAATGACCCCCTCCATTCAGTTGGTCATTTGACCCCCCTCACTGGAGGGGGGGGGGGGGAAAGGGGTATTTGACCAGGAAAGGAGAGGGGGTCAAATGACCAATTGCATGTGTATTGACTGTTTATTGTCCCAATCAAGGGGTGCCTCTGTATCTGTCAATCCTCTGGTCAGTTGACCAAATGAATCAAAAATAGATGTAGAAAGGAAATTGGTCATTTGACCCCCCCCCCTCCATGACCTAGTCAAATGCCCCCCCCCTTCATGTCCTGGTCAAATGACCCCCCTCCATGTCCTGGTCAAATGACCCCCCTCCAGTGAGGTGGGTCAAATGACCAACTGAATTGGAGGCAGGTCATTTGACCAGGAAAGGCTGGGGGGGGGGGATCAAATGACCAACTTAATGGAGCGGGGTCATTTGACCAAGAAACGATTGGGGCAGTCAAATGACCAACTGAATTGGAGGGGGGAGGGGGGGGTCAACTGCTGTAGAAAGGAAATTGAGCAGGAAATACACATGCAGAGGTCAATTGAGCAAGGGGGGAGGGGTCAATTGAAAAAGGGGGTCAAAAGTACAAATGACCAATTTCATTTCTGCATCTATCATTAGTAATTTATCACTGGGAATATAGGTGTAGAACATAATTTCAATCTAATACCTCCTTCAGTTGTCCTTCAGTGGATGAGTAGACTTGGATGATATGGCCTAAGCTGCTTTAGTAATCATAGGGGGTCAAATGACCAACTGACTGGACTCAACAGAGGGGGGTCAAATGACCAACTGAAGGGACTCAATGGAGGGGGGAATTTGACCAGAAAATGGAAGGGGGGGGTCATTTGACCAGGATATGAATGGAGCGGGGTCATTTGACCAGGCCATGAAGGGGGGTCATTTGACTAGGTCATGGAGGGGGGGGGGGTCAAATGACCAATTTCCTTTCTACATCTATTTTTTATTCAATTAGATACCTCTCTCAATGTGTATGAGGGAGTAGTCATGCATTAGGCCATATAATTATAATAACTTAGATTACAGATTTTTTGAGACAGCATCTTGGTCCGCCAGAGGCAAATAAAAAAATTCTGAATATAGACCCAAAAAATCCTGTTGGTGGGGTGGGGCAAAAATCTAAGGAAAGGGGGGGGGACCAAATGAGCAATTGAGATGGAGGCCCAGCGATTTTTTTGCACACTTGAGCACCCCTCTTTTGATTGGTCTATAGAAGTGCGTGGGTCGTTTTGCTAGATAGAGGGTAAATTTTCTACGCCCCCTCCCCTGATCTGAAAATTTTACGTCCACCCCTTCTGAAACATCAGCGTGATTAATTACAACCTCCAGTGAGGGGGGTCAAATGACCAACTGAATCAAACTGAATTGGAGGGGGGTCATTTGACCAGTAAAGGATAGGTGGGTCAAATGACCAACTAAATGTAGGGGGTCATTTGACCAGGAAATGGAGGGGGGTCATTTGACCAGGATGTTGAGGGGGGTCATTTGACCAGGATGTGGAGGGGGGTCATTTGACCAGAAACTGAAAGGTCTACTTTTTCTTGCACTATTTTCGATGGGGGGGGGGGTCAATTGACCAAATCCGGTTCTTCAGCCATTTTCATCACCTAATGTTTTTGTCTAGACACTGAATACAAATAATTAGGGCTGAAATCTAATTTAGGGGGGTCAAATGACCAGGAAGTTGGGGGTCAATTGACCAAAGGGGGGGGGGGTCAATTGACCAAATGCATTTCTTCAGCCATTTTCAGCATTCTAACGTTTTGCTAGATGGGAATTGCAAATCAGTAAGCCTTAAATCAAATATCAGTAACTTTTGTTGATTCGGATTGCCATTAAAATCACCTAAACAGCAGATATGAGCTCTGCATCAAACATGACGGCAGACCGGAAGCTAGACGGTCGCCGCACTTGACTTGACCGTCGTATTTCCGGTTAGACCCGAACGGCTTTCCGTACAGTGGTCCCCTGCGGGAAAACCGGAAGTAGCAAATGCATTGTTTACATGTGCTTTGTTTGTACATTTATAAAGGGAATTGAAAAAAATCATGAAAATTGATTAATCTTTGGGCATATTTCTAGAAGATTTCAAAGAATTGCACCATAACTCCAGGTATTTCAAATGCTACATTAGCTGTAAGTTGCCGATCGAATTTCTGAAAATCCAACATGGCCGCCATGTTATTTCTTAAGAAAATAATGCCAGGATTTTTAAAATCTCATTTTCGGCAGGTAAAACATATCTCATCTTAATGAAATTGATTGTGGTGCAACTTAAGGGTTCAAATTATCCAGAAATGTAAGTTATGGCTAGATTGAAGCAGAAATAGAAGCAGGAGAGTGCGCCTAATGTTGAGGCGCATCCAATCTCAAAAACTCAGGCCCCAGTACGCCCAACTCACAACAAGTACGGTATGTGAGTTGGGCGCCGATCCAACTAAGTGTGTGGGGGTTTCCACACCGACACCGTCTGCCGCTCAGGCAGTCACTGACTGACTGAGTCAGGGAGCTCTGTAGTGTACTGTACGTCATATCACATATGCCTAGGCTAGGCTAGGGACCGGTTGGCAGGTCTAATGAAGCACGTCTGCCAACCGGCACTCTGAGTGGTGGGTTTGAGGGGGGATCAGAATTTGTTGGACCCCTTTAAGTTTACCAGGCCAGGGGGTCAAAATAATTTCACCTGTTTTAAGCGAAAAAGCCGACACGTTACTATAGGTTAAAAGGGTGCATTCGCACACGATTTTTGGCCCTTCTGGGGGTCAAAAAATTTTTGACCCACAGACTATGCATAGAGAGGGGGGTTGAAATTATTTTTTTGTGCATCTGCGCGCAAACCCACCAGCCCCCCCCCCCTGTTGTTAAAAAATGATCACTCCCTAAAGAAAGAGAAAAGGGATGAATCTCTTTTTTTTTCTGTCGGTGCTGCATGCAGTGAGTGAGCCTCATCTCTGTGCATACAGGTACCGGGGCCCATGGCCCTAAAGACTGATGGCCCCACTTTTGGGACTGATGGCCCCACTTTCAAATTTGATGCCCTATGTTAGGCACTGAAATACCTCCAGTGTGTGAGTCTGCTGCAGTAGAGGTGTGAAACTGTGATAAAGCTGAAACTGGGTAGTGTTGAACTCTCCTTTCTTTGCAAGCTTATTCTGAAGCTATTTACTGGAGGATCTTTACAAACAAGGGCTCATTTTAACAGGCTTGGCTAGACCTTTAAAATGAATATTTCTTGTACAAGGTTGAATACAGGGAATTTTGCCTTTGACCCCATTGAAGTTCAACCAAAAGTTTAGAACCATTTTATGATGAGAAGATCATTGAGCACCTAAAAATAAATGGTTCCCACCTGTTCTATGGATAGAAATCATCTAGAAAATGTTTAGCTTTTCTTTTTCTAAGGGGCTGCAGTATGTTTGACAGACCCTGCAAATTTTTGGGCTAGATTATCTCTGGACACTTGTCCCAACCTTCCCCTTGTTGGGCACTTACCTATTAATCAAAACCTCATTGTATGCATTTTATATGGTGAGAAATTGATAGCTGTGATAAAAATAAGTGGTTTTGCTTTTTAAATGAAGTTTTTATGACAATTTAAATGGAAGTTATGATCATTCAAACATCCTGAGTCAAAGACGCTATTCTGCCGTGGTTCTGTCAGAGCATGCAGTTCAAGGGTAAAGATGACATAAAAAATTTGCTTTTACATTGTTTGATTATGATAATATGTATCATTATTTACATTCTTGGGGGTATATCTTGCTTATCTGAAAAGAAAATTACCCAAAATAATCATTTTAGTGATCTAGTCTACCTTGGATTCATCTTGCTTGATAACAAAATTGGATCCAAATTAAACTCTTAACTATGGCAGAATTCTGGGTCTGATTTGGTACCTTTGACCGGTCATAATTCCACTTTAAATTGACATAGAGACTTAATTTAAAAAGCAAATCCACTTCTTATCTCAAGATCTATCCATTGCTCATTAGATAAGTTTAATGGGATAAAGTCTTGAAAAACTAAGTAAGTGCCTACCTATGTATAAACTGATGAAATAATTCACATATATATTAGGCATGGCAGTACTCACAAGGTGGCGTGACCAGGTACCGGGGCCCATGGCCCTAAAGACAGTTGGCCCCAGACTGATGGCCCCAGAAGGTGAGACTGATGGCCCCACCTTTGGGACTGATGGCTACCTTTCAAATTTGATGCCCTTTTGACCAAGGGGACATGTAAGATATCAAAAGAAAGGTCTTGGTGTCCCCCTTGTGGATCCAATGAGAACTGAAACCCCCGTATAAGACGTGCCTTATACGCGGGGGATTACAGTACTCACTAATGCCGGGGGGGGGGGGGCACTTACTTTTTTCTGACAGGTGGGGTGTGCAGCTGGGCATCTCACATTCTTTAATAGGCAGTGGTCATTATTTATCATCGGGGGGCATAAAATTTAGCCTCCTTTTGGCCAAAAAAGCCTGTGTGCTACTATTCTCGGGAGCAGAACCCTGGTTGCTAGGGAGCTAACAAAGGGTCAAATTATATAGGCAATGTACTAGAAAAAGTAACCTTTTTGCTGTTTTCTCTTCTAAATATTGGGATTAGAAAATTGTGCAAATTTTGATATCTTTCAGATGCTGTAATGCATTTTGCTGTGGGATGTGTAGATCTTTGCTGTTAAGGGTTTTAACACCTTTTTCTAGTACATTTCATATTTAAACCCTTCATGAGGATTCTTATCAGTAGGGAGATCATAAGGCTGATAAGAGCAGCACTGGTTGCTATGACGTCACTGCTACTCCCAAGAATACTGTATGCATCAAAAAGGAGTGTGGGAGAGGTGCAAACAAATTTGACTGTCAAGGGGGGGGGGGGCGTCAAAAGAGTTTTGCACGTCTGGGTGAAAACTCACTCGTCCCCCCGGCCCGTTAATAAATAATGAAAACTCTCTTATAGAGGCATTTTCTTGGCATAAAGTGACCCTTGCTAAGAGGGACGCTTGCTTTTATGGGATTTTGTAACACATGCTCCAGATTTCAATGCGTCCAGAGACAGCTCTTTTCATTCCCTGAAGACATTGTCTAAAAGCATTTTAATTTGCTAAAGTTTGGGATTTTGAATACTTTTATAACTCACATACATTTCATCCTATTTCAGCTGAAGATGAGTTCCAAGATTTATGCTTCGAGTTTGGACTGGAGCTTGATGAAGTTGTAAGTTTAATGATCCTTGCATAGACGTGAAAAAAAACCCTGATATATCGCATTTTTATCAATATTTTTTAATCATTTATGATTGCTGGTATATATATATATATATATATATATATATATATATATATATATATATATATATATATATATATATATATATAAAAAGCTCAATATAACCCCCCCCCCCAATTTCAGTTGTACCGATATGTACTATTAACACCCATTACCATGCCACTGGTACAAAGGAAACATACCCTGTAAAACCTCTCATATAAATCATACCTTTAGATAAGCTGAGCCCCCAACTTTGAGTTTAGAAAGTAGGTCTCTGACATGGTCATCGCATTTTACAGTATTCTAAATAAACAGTATTCCCATGTTGTAACTTCTGTCTTTTTGTAGACGTCAGAGAAGGAGATGATAGCCAAGGAGCAAGGTGAGGGCAAGGCGGAGGGCGCGTCAGATGTCGTCATCTACAAAGTGGACGTTCCTGCGAACAGGTACAAAGATGTTGTATACTGGCTAGTTCATTACTAGGGTATTCTGTATGTAGCCATATTTTTTACCATTTTACTCTATCGGTAGAATGAGATGCTTTGATATTTGACAATAGAAACTGCTCATGGCCATTTATACTGCTTATGACTATTTTAGGGCTTGTTTATGAAATTCGTGAAACCAATCTTTCATATTTTTTTTTATTATGCCATTCAGGGCCTTAAGGTTCCCCATAATACATCCTGTTCATCCAGGGTTCCTGTCCAACAACATCAGTGAGGTGTGTCACGTGACTGCTCTTATCCAATGAATGCATTTGTTTATGAGTTCCAAGTTGCAACAGTGTGTGTAGAAGTAGAGGGGTTGAGGGCAAACTAAAATGTTCTCTCCTATTCTTAATTCTCTATCTTAACACTCAAAAATATGCTATTTTAGTAGGCATATTATTTGTTACCAACCTTGTAGGGGTTGAATACATCAAAGAATCAGAGAAAGGGTTGAAAGATCAGAAATTCTAGTCAGTAGCTGCGGTAATTTGCAGCAGGTGTCAACTTTTACCCACACACACAGGAAACTCGTTGCAGGCAGGATGAACCTAACCTTAATGACCTGAAGTCAATGGCATATTTGAATATATGGTAACTGGACCCCGATTCTGCTACAATAAAACAGGGAAAAAATGACACACTTCATTTGCACGAATATTTTGTGTGCACCACAAACTTCACAAAGAGAGAATATACATGTAATTCATTCAAAGCCACCCATAACTCGTGCTGATAGACCAGGTAGGTAACATGTGTCATTATAGTATAGTACAAACAAAGAAAGGTGCGAGGAGGATTAACTCTGTGGCTATTAAGGTTAATAGCCATCGTCCTGGGGCATGTCAAATGACCGCTAACCATTAACCCTTTAAGGAACACCTTAACCCTTTAAGGGCCAATAGTGCATACATGCCCATTTGTTGTTTAACTCATGCACCAATGACATAGGACATAGACAATGACATAGAGCATAAATGCCAATGGCAACATAGGCCAATGGCCTAAACTTAACCTTCATTGGTCGATCTGTACTTGATGATGCATGATAGTATTCTACTTTTTGTGTTTTAGATATGACTTGCTGTGTGTGGAGGGACTGACGCGGGGACTCCTTGTTTTCCAACAAAAGTAAGTTAGAGCTTGCTGTCATCTTCTCTTCTAGAATCTTTTATGATAAGGATGAGCAGCGAATTTCTGGTAACTTAATCATTTCCAAAGTTTTTACTAGCGTTCCAATCATCACATTTAGTGGTCCTCAGTTTCTCTCTAACAACAGTGAGGAAATGAAGAGATTTTACTATCAGGTTCTGTTTTGTGAAGGGTCAACTCAGTATTAGTATTTTAAGTACTGGCTTTGAATAAGGGCAGGTCTTGAGTAAGCGCCAGTGACATGGGGGTCTGAATAGTAGACCTTGAATAAGGGCTGGTCTTGTATAAGCACCAGAGACATGGGGGTCTAAATAATAAACCTTGAATAAGTGCCTGTCTTGTATAAGCACCAGGGGCATGGGGGACTAAATAGTAGACCTTGAATAAGTGCCTGTCTTGTATAAGCACCAGAGACATGGTCTAAATAGTCTTGTGTAAGATCCACAGGCAATAGCTGCTCCAAATCTATAAGCACCGAGGCGGTTCTTCATGACAATACAGTATCTGTAACTTGATGCACATTTCAGGATAGAAGTACCGCGGTACAAAGTGGTACCTTCCGCTAGTGGTCTGCAGAAACTCATCATTACACCTGCAGTAAGTATCTTCTCTATTAAAGAATTGAGAGATGTAGAAGTAAATATAACTTCATTGTTTAAATGATGTGTCTTATCAGATATGACAATGTTTCTCTGAAGATGTGCAGGGGAAAAATATAATGTATATAAATGTATTAAAGGAGCTCTGAATTGTCGATGTCTCCGCAGTGACAAAGTCTGCATAGTTAATTTTTTTTTTTTATTGCACACGTCTCAACACCGAGGGCAGAATCAAATGCACTGCCTCCGGAAGAACCTACACAAGTAAACACAATGTGAACTGCTGCAGTTCCAACGTGATTTACTGCCTACAATGTAGAAAGTGTGGGATCCAATATGTTGGACAGACCCAGAGTGAAATCAAAGAGAGATTCAAAACTCACTTTGACAAGATCACTCACCCTGAACGTGACCAAAATGCAAATAGATCAGCTGGCCAATCTGGCTTCCACAGAGCTGACAGTGAGATTGGTACCCACTTCAGATCCAAAGGCCACAATGGCATAGATGATGTCATCATCTATGTGGTGGATTTCATTTATGCACCCCCACATAGTGACTCTGCCAAGCACCAGAGGAATATTTCTGAATTCAACTGGATTCAGAGATTACACACCACAGCACCACTAGGTTTAAATATAGGAGGCCCTAGCCTCAAATAGTTTACTCCGAGGCTCGATGGGAGTGAAGACTACACCTTAGTAACGTTACTAAAAATTAGCTTCACCGCACGTTGTAGTCACCACTCCCACCCCTTCATTATGCATACTCCTGGGTCCCCCACCCAGGGGTATCTAGTGTCTCTTATACCTTCATAAGCCTGCTAATATACCAGTATAATTTTACAGAGTCTATATCTCTTAATATTAACTCTAATTATGTAGAATCCATCAATTTTTACATTGAACAGAGGTAACATAAACACCTACCAACACCCAGTTGGTTAAGTCTATTGTTCTACTCAACTTCCCCTGAGAACCTCCAGGTTCCAGGGTACCGCTGATAGTCACTGCTATAATCCACACCTTGGCATATGGCAAACTGTCTTTAAGTACAGCCTGATGAGTCCCTATGGATGAAACCGCTTACTTTGTTAATCACCCCACATTAACAAGACCCTTTGCTAGATCAACAACAACTTTGTTGAATCTCCACAGCAACACAGACATTTCACCAAGCAACCAACCACCATGGTTACTTGTGATGTCACTGGTATCCTTAGTTACTGACACTATGATGTCATAATGGAATTTCCAACTGGTGAAATTCATTCAAGCGGTAGCTGCCAACCAAGCAGGACGGGTAGATTGATACAAATCGTTTTACATAAAGTCTGCATAGTTAGCTCCTCGATTAAGAGTGGCTTTAATCAAGAATAGCCATCAAAGCTGAATGTCAATTAAAGTAAAAACCTGCATTTATATTATAAAGCTGCAGTTTATAGACCATTTCAGACCGTTGGTACAACTTATACAAATGTATGTCCATCCTGAACCTGGGGTGCGGCTTATGTAGACATTAATGAATACATGTGCACCATTTCAGTCCCCGGGTGCAGCTTATAGCAAAGTCATGAACCCAGCGTCCATACTAAAATTATGCGGCAAAGGAAAACTAATTTTACTACATTTCAATAGAATTACTAGTACTAGTAAAATGACATTGTTACATAACCAGCATATTCTGCTACCTATTAATGTCCTCTCTCCAACTACTGGTACATAGAGCATGACATTAGACCCAACTGAGCCCATAGCAAGGTGTTCCGTATGGCCCGAATCTAATTGATGCACCCAACTTTTAGATTACAGAAGCAACCCCAGTAACCAACCCTTTAAGGGGGGGCCGACCTCTAAGCCTTGTTAAAAAATTTGTTTTTACCAGGCCTGCCTCCCGCTATTTTATGAAACATAAAATCACCAGTGAACCTGTAAAATGAATAACTTACAGTCATTCACCACAGTGTTTCACTGACCAAATCACTAGCAATAGTGTCTTACTGGTTTTGCTTCAGCCATATAGCACAAGTGTTCTCAATGATTTATTTTCAATAAACTATTAATTGTGCCAGTCTCCTCATAACTTTCCTATACATCTATATGTATGGGACCCAATTAATTAAAACATTTATTTGGCTAAAACATGACAACGTCATTTACCTTGTGTTAACCTCATAAGTCAGCACCTGATGAGATCCAAAGGGATCGAAACCTTGTTTTATCACCCATATATATCTAAATCTGATATTTCTCCAAAATATAAGTGTGGAGTTCCAACACCTATCCGGGAGAGTGAGCTGCTCACTGGGGTCAGGTCAGCCTGAAAGTGAGGCTCTCAGTTCAGGTGATACACAATTTTGTGTACTACAATAATCTGTGGAGACCACTATTCAAATCAAGGTAGTGCTGAGGTGCGGATGGGGGCAAAGTACCCGATGGGATATCCAAGGTTAGGTAGGGGGCGCTGGGGTAGTATCCACAGATTGGAGACTTCACCTTACACCCCTTCTCCAAAAGTGGTTTGGTCCATCCTCTAGTCTATTCCATACACAGTAGATGGCAGCACATGTGCTTCCCTCTAGGTCTTTCCTAGAATAAATGCTTATTAACCCTTCAGGGGCTAATGAAGTGCGGGTGAGTAGTCTTGCCAGCACTTCATTGGTGCATCATGACGACCAATAGCCAATGTATAGCCCTGCAGGGCAAGATACTTTTCTATCCTTAATGCATAGCCCTACGGGACAAGATTCTTTTCTATCCTATATGTATAGCCCTGCGGGGCAAGATTCTTTTCTATCCTTGATATATAGCCCTGCAGGCTACCCATGATTGTATCCCTCACTTCTATTAGAAAGGAGGGATACAATGATGGTTCTAACCCCTTTCCGAGTTCTATTAGAAGTGAGGGATACAATAATGGTTCTAACCCCTTTCCAAGTTCTATTAGAAGTGAGGGATACAATAATGGTTCTAACCCCTTTCCGAGTTCTGTTGGAAGTGAAGGATACAATCATGGTTTTAACCCATTTCCGAGTTCTAGACCCATTAGAACCATCCCTCACTTCTAATAGAATTCGGAAAGGGGTTAGAACTATGATTGTATCCCTCAATTCTAATAGAACTCGGAAAGGGCGAGTCCCATCATGGTTTTAACCCATTTCCGAGTTCTAGACCCAGTAGAACCATGACTGTATCACTCACCTTAAATATAACTCAGAAAGGGATTAGAACTATGATCGTATCCCTCACTTCTAATAGAACTCAGAAAGGGTTTAGAACCATGATTGTAACCCTCACTTCTAATAGAACTCGGAAAGGGGTTAGAACCATGATTGTATCCCTCAATTCTAATAGAACTCGGAAAGGGGTTAGAACCATGATTGTATCCCTCAATTCTAATAGAACTCGGAAAGGGGTTAGAACCATGATTGTATCCCTCAATTCTAATAGAACTCGGAAAGGGGTTAGAACCATGATTGTATCCCTCACATCAAATAGAACTCGGAAAGGGGTTAGAACCATCATTGTATCCCTCCTTTCAAATAGAAGTGAGGGATACAATCATGGTTGTCCCACAGGGCTATACATTAAGGATAGAAAAGAATCTTGTCCCACAGGGCTATACTTTAAGGATAGAAAAGAATCTTGCCCCGCAGGGCTATACATTAAGGATAGAAAAGAATCTTGCCCCGCAGGGCTATACATTAAGGATAGGAAATAATCTTGTCCCACAGGGCTATACATTAAGGATAGGAAAGAACCTTTTCCCACAGGGCTATACATTAGGGATAGGGGCAGGGCAAGATTCCTTTCTATTCCTTATGAATATCCCACCTATAGGGAGGCACTTATAACTGATTTGTTCTAGTGCTAATGGTTATCACTAGGTGGTGTTGAGCGTTGTCTTTGTGCGTGGATAAATGTACACACATTAGGGTGTTATCTGCTTACCTTGTCTCCAGTACCACCGATGTAGTGGGCAGTGATATCACCAGAATCAGAATCTAGTGTCAATAGCTAATTGACCAATACGCGCTCATCTGTACTAGTTACAGAGCACTTGTGAGAGGTTAAGTGTTAATCATATCTTTATTACCATAACCACAAATACCAACCAGATGTTTCTGAACCTGATATAAATACCAAATAGTCTGTAATGTCCATGGGGAATGCACAGTTACTATACTCTCATCCCAATACATGCTGAGTCCAAACACAGAGTCCACACTAGTCTCCATAATCATATAGAGTGCCCAATGCCATTGAGTCACAGAGTGGCAATCTCACAATCACTATCTCCATTTATCTAACTATCTGAGCCTCAGGAGTGCTTTTTTGCTCATAACCCCAGTGCGTTATCCAGCCATAACGCACTCTCAGACCTTTTCTTCGTCTTCAAGAGGCTGCTAGTTTCAATCCGGACATGTTAATAAATTGGAGAAGTATACAAAGTCAACTCCTCCATACATTTCCTGTTAAAACCGTTTAGGTTCAACGGGGAATCGATCCCCGGCCGCTGGGGCAGGAGGCGAGCTTGCTGTCCACTATACCAAGCCGACTGGTGGTAGAAATGAATCTATATCCAGCATTTGAAAAATTTTTCCCACATACCTGATGTTTGCAGACCTCGTTAGCATAGATTTCAATGGAGCCTGGTGGAGTTATTCACAGGAAAACATTGTTAGATATCCTATATGAACATGCCATGCCAAATTCCTCCATTTTGTTCGAAATAAATAAGAATCCATTGATTTTCCACATCGATACGAGTCGGGACCCGCCCCGTCCGGCCATTCCTTGCTCGACGCGTGGCTGACCTAGTTTTTACATCCGGGCACCTACCCGCTCTGTCAACAAGAAGCAATGGCCGTGTACCTGGCCGTGTGCGTTGGATCGGTATGGAAAATCAATGGATTCTTATTTATTTCGAAGAAAATGGAGACAAAATGAAGGCGAACACCAACTAGAGATCGTATATTTGGCGCTGCTAGAATAACAGGGCTTGACATCCTTGGATTATACCCGAAAAATGAGTGTAAAGGTGGAGGTATGTCGGACAGAACGACAACATGGCCACGACGGCTTGGCAAACCGAGCGGATAGCATGCACTTACAAAATATCTTCTCCTGGATTAAATCTTGGGTTATAAGGTAAGAAATTGATACAAAATGGAGAAATATGTTCGATAAACGCTTTAATCAACGTTATGATAGAGCACTTGTGGGTCTATGGTTCAATATTCCACTCCCGCTTCGCGGTCGTGGAATATTGAACCATAGACCCACGCGTGCTCTATCATAACGTTGATTAAACGCTACATAGTTCCTAGTGAGCATATGTGAGAATAATCCAAGTCCCTCTCCTGTCATGGTGTCAGTGCTGCCTCCAGTCCCACAGAGCAAATGACTACATCCTTCCCTTGAGCAGCAGTCTGCCCTAAGCTTATAAAGCAGAAGGTCAAACCACCAAGTCATGAACCCACAGGTCAAGGTTAGTAGTTCACACTTGGGTTATACCTGTGTCATTCAGGGCTCATACATAAGCAGGATGAGCTCACCAGGAGCAGAAGGTCAAATCTCCCACTCATGAACTCATAGGTCAAAGTTAGTAGTTCGTACTTGTGTCATCTAGGGTTCATACACGAGCAGTATGATCTCACTGCTCATCACTCACTCCTGCTGCTGGAGAGCAGTTCATCGGGTACAGTTGGTGCACTTACTCATCAGCATACATTATGTTCTCATGTACTGTGTACTCTCTGTGCATTCCCATATCAGTGTTTCTTAGTATATAACACAATTATATACATGTATGTAATTAAGCATTACTGTGAATTGCTCTACCTTGATAAGCTCAATCCAAGTTGTGTGTTAGTGAGTATTCCTGCTTCTCACACATCAACAGTGGTGCTTGCTTACCAGAGAGGAGGGAGAAGGTGGGCCAAACCACTATGGGAATAGGGGTGTGAGGTGTAGTCACCAATCTGTGGATACTACCCCAGTGCCCCCTACCTAACCTTGGATATCCCATGGGCCTAATCCCTGTCTCACATAGCAAGGTGTTCCTCGAGGAAACTGCATATCCTCAGACCTGTGGGACTTTGAGTCCTGAGTAATGTTAATAGTTACCTCTATTGATCTATGTATATGCTGTATTCTCTTTATGATAGACAGCCCAAGTACGGCCTCACGCAGTGGCAGCCGTTCTCAGGAATATCACCTTCACCAAGGTAAGGCCAATAGAATTTTAAAAAGACGAACTGTTTCAGGTAACTCCACAATATCCAGCAAAAACCCCTGTCTACTTTATTTTCCCCGTTAATTTTGACAAAATCATTCAATTTCGGGTGATTTTTTTTTTTGATTTTTTTTGGTCAAAGATATTTCCCATAAGCCACCGACACAAGTCGCGATTCATCATGGCATTGGTGATTGGAATTTCTGTCATAATGTATATAATGGCATTATATATGGAGGACTGAATTTTCTTTTTCCAGGAACGGTATGAGAGCTTCATAGACTTACAGGATAAACTCCACCAGAACATCTGCAGGAAGCGCTCCCTGGTTGCCATTGGTACACACGATCTCGACACTATCCAGGGACCGTTCACTTTTGATGCCAAACCTCCCAGTGAGATCAAGTTTGTCGCACTCAACCAGACCAAACCATACACTGCATGTGAACTTATGGATTTGTACCAGGTACTAAAGGAGACCAAAATTCTAACTTCCAACTGTCACAGATATGCTAATGTCTAATATGTGATATACATCAGGGCTAGACACTAACTGTGGCCTGGGAGCCACTGGCCCGCAGTTTTGCCTGTGGGCCCATAGTTTTCTCAAGAATTACCTTCCTGTGGGCCCGGGATGGCCCACAGAAGTTTAGAGAGAGACATCTATAAAAGTTAATTCATATGAGTATAGACATGTTATATATTGTTTCAAAGAGAAAATCAGGAAACTAGCCATTCTTGCTAGGTTATAGTGTGAAGTAATGGTAAATACCTTTAATTTCTCTTTTAAAAATGTAACCTGTCTATTCTGGGCCCACAATTTTAACTACGGGCCCATAGATATTTTAATCTACGTGCCCGGGTGGCCAGTGGCTGGAAAAGTTAGTGTCTACCCCTGTACATGTACCACAATTGACTAAGAGAGATGTCATAGTGATTTTACCTGTAGAACTTTTAAGTGTAACGGGATATTTCATGAAGTAAGTGACGAGGGTAATTGGCTAATGTTCTTCATTGGCAGAAAACTAAATCACATGGAACTTGGATAGGTGAAACAGGGAAAAGAGAGGGGTGAAAAAAGAGGTGAAGGAAAGCATTTCTTTTTTATTATAGACAGTAAATATAGAAACCCCAATGAAGACTTCTTCTTTAAAAAAAACAAAAGAAATCCCATTTATACATATTGGTGACTTTGAAATAGTATCTTTGCAATCAAACTCTGGAAAAGCCATGTACATGTAAATGAAGTGAGGTTGGTTATTTCTCAACTTAACACATTGTGTTACAGACTGACAGCCACCTTCGGCACTACCTCCCCATTATACGTGACAAGCCCGTCTACCCCGTCATCTACGACAGTAACGGAGTTGTCCTCTCCATGCCACCCATTATCAACAGTAAGTGTCTTTTTCTTTTTCTTTTTGTGTGAAATGTATCCACAAAAGTATAGGGTTAAAGGAGAAGTTTTAATACTTTCTAAACTATCAAGATCAGAATATTCTTGCATGTGATAATATGAATGACAGTGTGCAAGATTTGTGGTTTTTGGCTGAAATTCCCTTTCATTTTCTTCAAATTTACACAAATGAATATGATGATGTGAAATTGAATCAGGCCAATGGAACAATTAAAAGGAGTTTAGATACCTGTAGGAGTAGGTATTTACACTAGCTTTGCACTCCAATATGTCTGACGAAGAAAAATCTTCTCGTTTAGGTGAGCGTAGTAAGATTACGCTTGACACAAGGAATGTATTCATAGAGGCTACAGCAACTGACTTGACAAAAGCAAAGATCGTTCTCGATACGTTAGTCACAATGTTCAGCGAGCACTGCGTAGAGAAATTCACGTAAGTAGTTTATAAATACATGTATATACCGCTATCAGATATACTATTGATACCGCTATCAGATATAAAGACTCTTCTAGACTTGAATCTGCCTGTTTCATATGAAATGATAGTATGGATAACTGAAAAAAAATTTAGGTACATAAGTATGCTTTTGTTTAATTTGAACACAAATCTCTTATTCATTACACTACATGGAGTTATGACATTTCTTAAGATGCGCCTTTTTTAATGTGCAGTGTGGAATATGCTGAGGTGACACGACCAGACGGCACAAAAGTGAATTACCCGGTAAGTACTGAACATTGAGTAGCAAAGGAGTTTCGCTAGGGACTGGTTTTTGAGTTAGGGGGTACAACCGAGCAGCCAATCATTATAGAACAGTATGGACTTAGGGCTGACCCATTTAGATAAAATCTCCCTTTCACTGATAAATATACTGATTACTTTTATTGATGGCACCAACATATGTAAATGTACTAAGAGTATGACCTATCATTTTGTCCAGATATAATTACACAAAAGTTCTTATTTTGGGCAAAAATGACAATCAGTGACAAGTGGAAATGGGGTTACTTTTCCTATGTTATACATAGGAGTGTACCCCCTACTCCCACCAAGAATGACCAATGAATGAATTGGATGACACAGTGGATCCCCATCAAAGTGTGAGAATGACACAAATTAACAAACTGTAATTCACTGTTTCAGGAACTCGCCTACAGGACAGAGCTGGTATCTGTGTCAGACATCAACAAAAAAGTAGGAATCAAGTAAGTAGGCATTTTGGATAAGAAAAATATGTATGCGAGGTTTAACGTAGTTCATTGTATGGACATATTACCTTGAATAACACTGACATTCTTGTTGTAGCCAACCATCCAACAAGCTGGCCTCCCTGCTCACCAAGATGTGCCTGAGTGCAGAGGTAGATGGAGAAAACTTGAAGGTCGAGGTGCCACCAACGCGGCATGGTATCCTTGTTAATTGTTATAAATTAGGCCTAAGTATACCGACTTATCTGGTTTAATTATCAGCCAATGAAATACCACTAACCAATCACTGCGGTCCTCTCGAGGGGGGGGGGGGCAGGTGGTACCCAGCTGATAACTGCTATCAGTGACAATCGCTGGAAATCAGCTTCACCAGTTGCCCATTGGACAATCCGCTACCTCGGTATATACTGCAGATGAAATGACTGATGTGCATCTCACAGAAACTTGAATTGTTTAGGTAGTTGACAAACTTTTTGAAAAGTGAATATATCCCCAGAGAAACTTTGAAACATTTGTGATTATTAGCGCGGCGACTGTAGGTACTACTTGTAAGACTTGTTTACTAGTGTATATGGTTCACAGTCGCCACAGTGTTAAGCATAAGGGGAGCCTACAATCTATTTTTGTCTGTCTCTCCTCTGCTATGGACTATTCCTACACAAAGTTCTAATATAATAACTACACTGTTTTAGTACTTAGCTGCAGTGGGTAGTTCGGGTTGAATTTGTGCTATATACTACCAAAAGCCCATATGATAGTATGCCCTATCTATCAGTCTCACCAACTGAAACTAGACACAAGATTACAAGTCGCCGCGCCATGTCTCACAGGACTATTCTCTACTATTGTATTAAAATCTACAACACTATGGTTTTATTTAAGGTAAATTATGGCAGTGCAGTATAAGAGAAACGAATAAATGATCATACTTCTTTCATGGAAAGGAGATTTGTATTTAGGGGGCTTAAGAGAATGAAGGGGGGGGGGGGAGAACAAAAAAGGTTAGACAGAGACAGAAGATGAGCTCGGGTAGCCATGTTTAAAATGATATTAGAAAAAAAAACTAGAGGCATATTGTAAATTGTTTTCATAATGTGGGATCTATAGGGTCTACCATAAATCCCCGGTCATAAGCCGGATTTTTTTTTTTCTATTTTGGGCCCAAACCGGCTTCTAAAATTTTCCCAAAGTCCCCCCCGGCTTATGACCGTTTTTTTTTTACTATAGAATAAAGAGAAAATGGTAAAAATTTGACCCAAAAACCGGCTTTTATTTTTTTCCTGAACTCAGCCCCCGGCTTATGACCGGGGCCGGCTTATGACCGGGGATTTACGGTATATCTCCTCTTTCCTATCTCCTCGGATGTGTGCGATGCACATATCCACGGGCACTGACACATTCCTCTGTGAAATTGTGTAATGTAGTTCTCGCCATGAAAATGACCTTAGCTGTTGAAATTGCGTTAAACTTCTATTACTCACTAAGTCACTCATGATGTTTTTTAAGCAATACTGACTCATTCAATACACTGCCTATATCGGTAGTTTGATCCTTGATGTTGATATCAGATGTGATCCACCCGTGTGACATTATCGAAGATGTCGCTATTGCATATGGCTACAATAACATTGAGCGCACCGTCCCCAACACCAACACTGTCGGACAACAGGTATGGAACATCCAATTTCTCAAACAAAAGTGTGTCCGCAACAACAAAAAAGACAAAAAGAAAACACTATGCTATTCCTCATTTACACAGCATGACCCCCTAATGGTAGCTCCCGGGGCTTGATCTGTTACCTATAAACTATAAAGTAATCAATGGTAACTCCTCATATTGGGGACCAGTTGCGCCCTTAGCATTCTTGAGTGTATGGAGAGAAATATGAATAAAAAAACTAGTTTGGGCAGTCCCCTGTGAAAGAGTTAACTCAAGCCTTGTATAGCATCTCTAAAATTTGTATTCACAAATATTAAATCACTCCCCTCTGTGTATAAAGGCTGCAAAACTCCGGCTGCAAGGCACGGCTTATATGCGAAAATTCACTTCTCCTTTCATCCAGTAAAATATACATGTAGCTTTTTGAACAAAAACTTCATCGGTTGAAAAACTTAAATAAACTCAAACTCTAGGTGTGTCTCACATATGAGGTGAACTTAATATACGAGATAGTACAAGAATAGTTGAATACATTTTCATAATTTAGTTATTGGTGAACAAGCTGACGGACAACTTGAGAACAGAGGTAGCTGCTGCCGGATTCACAGAAGTACTCACCTTTGCTTTGGTAAGTCTTAAAGAACTTTATGTCCTCCTATTAGAAACATTTAGTTCTGGGGAGAAGTTGGTAGAGACCCTACTTTGCCGAAAAATCCAATATCGAGTATATCACAAAACTTCTTAAATTTATAACTGTAAATGTATTTCCATAATTTGATGAAAAAAGCAACGACGAGACAGTTATTAGACAGAATGTGTGAAATTTGCGTAAGTTTCCCGTGATGTTTTACACTTGTCTGTTGATAAACCAGCACTGGTAAAGTTTTATAGAAGGCAACCTTGCAATTATGATGATTTTCTTCAGTGTTCGCGAGATGATGTTTCCACAAAAATGAGGAAAACGATAGAAGAAGCGAATGCCGTCCACATATCCAACCCAAAGACACTCGAGTTCCAGGTAACAAACAAAGTCAATTGATATTTCAGATTTTGTGGTTACCCAGAAGGGAAAAAATGGGAAATGAATTATCAACAAGAGCAGTTTATATGATAAATCTTGTCAATAAGTGACACTCTTAATTTGCTATTATAGTTCGATAAATCATATCTGGCCATCATATCTATAGGACTCAATTCTTTATTTCATGTTGGAAGCAGTGGAATACGGATGTCCCATAGACTTAACATGGGAGCTCTGTATCTCACACCCCCGTGAGATAACCCTTGCCCATATCTCACGGCCACTAAAAGCCCTCCAAATGGTCTTACAAGAGATTTATTATCATCTTTCTATTTCATTTTTGATTTTTGAACATTTCTGACTAAGATAACATGAAATAAATACAAAGGTTCTGACTGAGGGATAACCCTCAGTCAGACCCAACACTCGTGAACCTTTGTCTATATAATTATTATATAGATATATGCAAACTATGGTATAAAAAAAACTTTGATAAGATCTGTACACAAGCTGTGCGAAATCATATTCTGGTGCATGGGTTTGTAGGCTAATCTAAAGGATGTGTCTATCTACATTTTAGATTGCAAGGACACAATTATTGCCTGGTGTGCTTAAAACAGTGGCATCGAACCGCAAGATGCCCTTACCACTAAAGCTGTTCGAGGTTTCCGATGTTGTCTTCCAAGACAAAGAAACAGGTAAGTTGATAATTACCGGTATTAATTAAATTACAGAGAAACAAGTTAATGAATACTCTGTCAAAAAAAAAGAAGAAAAAAACAAAACAAACACAGATGAGACTTTCCATTGAATATTTGTAAAGAATTTTTCACAGCTACTTTTCCGTAAGTACTGATATCGGGGTACATACACGTATGTGTATTTAGGAGGCTTGTAAAGATTTCTGATTTAGTTGCCTTTTTTTGTTTGAGGATTCAAAAATTGGAAAAAAAATAAAATAAAATCAATAAAATTCCAATTGCAAGTTATACATCAGCGCACCCAATGCTCCCAGTGCACTGCTGCTGCTGCTTCCTATAAGACACACAGCTTCACTTCATACTCAGTTTAATACTAGGCTAGCCACCTTTACTTGACATTCCACAGCTTGAGCACTCACACACACACTCCCTATCTCACAGTCTAATCTTTGACTCAAGTTTTCAGTGAGGAAAAAGCATGGATGTGATGTAAAAATCTTTGTGAAATATACAGCTGTGTGTAACTCAGGGTTCCCACGCGTCATGGAATGTCATGTGGTAGAAGCTTATCTGGAAAAATCATGGAATGTCATGGGCATGACATGAAACTTCATCATGAGTTAGGGATAGTCAGAGAACTGGGAAAAATTGAATATTTTATAGAAAAATCATAAGGAATATACAATGTACTACTTTCCCCCCTAATATGTATACATAAATTTATGTATTTTTTTCCCAAAAATTATGTGATTATGTCATGGGCAATCAATTTATTTTTGTCATGGGAAAATCATGGAATTTCAGTATGAGAATTTTGTGGGAGCCCTGACAAAGCCCTCTTTGCTGTGAAATACCTGGTGCATGTTCTTCATCTTGTGGGCTGTGAAGGTGTTTTGTGTGTGACTATTTTCTTTCTATATATTAGAGGTTTACAGGCTTTCTGTCAGATCTTTTATATATACCCGGTATATATGTATATCTGAATTTACGCGAGGACAGTAGCTTATTAAGTGTTAAAGATAAACTGACCTGTTTATACATGTCATGCACCAATACCAATACAGTCTTAATTTCCAGTTTGCTGTTGCACCTGAAAACATAACAAGCTCTTTATTAATGATAATTTCCCATTTCTCTCGTTTAGTACCCATGTTACAACCAGCCCTCTGTTGAACCATTAAGTACCCTTGCACAGTAGCAGCATGAATGTACTTCTGTTGTCTTATCTTAGTTTTGCTTGTTTGTCGTGTCTTCCAGATCCTGTAAAGCGCTCAGGTGAACGACGCAGCCTTGTATCTTTAACTATAGTACCGGGGGTATATATCTCATCCTCCTGAGCCCTTAGTGTTGTAATAAGTGTAGCTATGATGTTTAATCCTTTAAGGACTGATTGTGAATTGATGCATCATGCCGAATCTACATGGTCGAAACACTTCCAGAGGGTCGGCACGACGTGCCGTTGAAGTGATGGCGAGCAGACTCTCCAGCACTTCATTCATGCATTGTGTCGACCAATGGGCATGATGCACTCCTGCATTAGCAGCCATTAAGCGCTGGTTCCGCACCATCAGTTGGTTCCATTTTCTGCGAATCCCACAGATTTTTTAATAGCAAATGTCTGAAAAAATATCATCGAATTAGCAGAAATTGGTAGGCTGACGCAGTGGAACCAGCCCTATAAGGGTTAAACATCTCTCGGAGTGTTAATAGATGTAGTGGGTAGAATGCACTGTGTCGGTGTGATTGTTTGGATATAAGTATAAGCCACCAATCCAGGCGGATGAGCTTTTGGCACCATAGAACGGTATTAAATCAGGAATTTTCAAGCCCCAGGTGCGGTGTATAGCTTCTTCCAAACTTGGGGGTTTGACTGGTAATTACCCTGGTTCCGGCTTGTGCATTACCCTAATGCCCCATGTATAAGGCGCACCCCTCATATGAGATGCACCCTAAGTTTAAAGAGATGCCAAGAGGCTCACCTGGGGCTTGATTTTAGACAGTTTAACACCGTTCTATAGTATAATATCTTTACCTATAAGGTGCACCCCAATGTTGGCCAATCCTATAAGATGAACTCGGGTTTACGATAATGCCTGTACTTTAGCAGTTGGAATACATGTGCAACAGACATGATAACAAACCTATCACACATTTTAATTAAGCTTACTGCTTTATTTGCATCACAAATGATATAGTTGCCATTTCCTTCTTGCCAGAATTAAAAGGTGGAATTGGCTTTATGCTTAGCTACTCATCTCAGATTTAAACTTAAGTTCTCCAGTTTGATAAGGTACATGTGATTAAAAATTTCCTCAGGTTTATCAACAAGGCAGGACATGCATTTTCAGTGATTACTTTTTGTTTATTTAGATACTGGGGCACGTAACCGCCGTAACTTGTGTGCAGTAAACTACAACACGACAGCAGGTTTTGAGGTGATCCACGGCCTGCTGGACCGAGTTATGCAGCTGTTGCAGGTTCCGTTCGGAAAGGACGGTTACCATCTTGTTGCTACCAGTGGTGAGAGTGATTTAACATGAATTATATTTGACATGTTCAGTTATGTGAGCATATTGTTGCTATGGTCTATGATACAGAATATCGAAGTATTTAGATTGGATATACCGCTTATAGAAAAAAAAAAACGAATAAAGAAAAAAATGGAAGCAAAAGAAAGTGAAGAGCTTCGTTTAGCTCTTTTAATTTGATAAAATGGCCGGAATTATTCAATGAATATCAAGGTACTCAAAGTTAGTGATGCTGCCATGACAATCCATCCTATGCTATATATTCATTATCTGAAACTTTTCACTGTTGTACAGATCCAACCTACTTCCCTGGTGCGTGTGCAGAGATCTTCTACAAGCGGTTACCCATTGGCAAGATGGGCGTCCTCCACCCGGAGGTAGTGCAGAAGTTTGATCTCAACATGCCGTGCTCCGCGCTGGAGATTGACATTCAGGACTTATGAGGGTAATAGGTGGGAATTATACCCAGTGTGCCACATCCGTTATTACTTAAGATGAAGTCATTGTTAAGCAAGAGATGCCGAGTGGTTTGTTGCTCCTCGTTGCAGCACAGCCCTGTGTTGTCGTCGTTTTGTACTACAGACCAAAAACGGAACTCTGCGTCTGTTTAGGAGATTCTTCAGTCCGGGCAACTTGCCCAAGGATTTCACAGTGTTAAAGGGAAAAAAAGAACATTTTCAAACTCCTTATTTCATATGAAAGTCATAACATATTTGAGGATATTTATTATTTATTTCTCTCTATTTTAAGAAATTTACTTAACACTAAATTTTTAGAAATCGACCTAACATAAACTGAATGATGAGAAGATATACATTCATATCAAGGCAACTATAGACATATTCGCCAGGCCATCAGGTAATTTTCATGGAAAAAGAAGCTACTATTTAATCAAATTTCCATTAAGCATTTCTCAATGATAGTACTTATCTAACGATTCTATTTCTGTGGAGGGGATACAAATGTGTGTGACTGTGTTCCTGGAGCCATCTTTGTATGCAAAAAGGACATTTTGATTAAATACAACATGAGTGTTTGTGTGAATGAAATATCAAATAAGTATTAAAACCTTATAACATGAACCACGCTGTCTTTTTATTGGAACAGGCTCTAGCCTGTTCCATTGCACTCACATGGGACGTCGATTGCACACGGAATCGGACAGTCCAACTTCCCATGAGTCGACCTGTGCTATTGTATCAATAAATAGCACTAATAGCACTGACTAACTGCTGATAGATGGGCGATTTATGTCAGTTTACCACAGCCCAGTGCTGCGTCCGGCTGGGTAAACTGCCATAAATCGACCATCTATCAGCAGTTAGTCAGTGATAGACTAATTGCTGATAAATGGTGAGTAAATACTGATATATATTGACTATTTGCTGACAAATTGTGAGTAATTACCGATATATATTGACTAATATCTGACAGATTTTGAGTAATTACTGACATATATGGACTACCGTAATCTCCCACGTAGAAGACGCGGTGCGCGTATAGGACGCACCCCCTTCTTGGTAGAAGCATTTTCGCGTATAAGACGCACCTCTTAGGGCTCAATTTTGTAAATTTAGTACATTTCTATAGAAAAATTACCCCTCGTATAAGACGCACCCCCAATTTCAGTAGATCCTATAAGACGCCCCAGCATTTTGTTTGGCGTAGAGGACGCGTCTTCTACGCGGGAGATTACGGTAAGTGTTGTTATGTAATGACTAAGTACTGGCATATATTGACTGATTGCTTACAAATAGTGAGTTAATACTGTCATATATTGACTAATTGCTGACAAATAGTTAACAATTACTAACATATTGACTAAATGCTGACAAAATGTAAGTAATTACTACCACGTTTTGACTATTTGCTGACAAATAGTGAATACTTACTAACATATAATATTATTAAGTAATGGCTATTTCTCTGTTATATATTGACTATTTGCTGACAAATTGTGAGTAAATACTGACATGTATTTATAACTGCTGTTTTAGAGTGACTAAGTACTGAGTGAGTGAGTAATAGATGTTTAACGCCATTTCGACAGCTAAGGTCATATTTATGGAGAGAACGACATTACACAATTTCACAGAGGAATGTGTCAGTGCCCGCGCATATGTGCACCACACACATCCTGAGGGGATGGGAAAGATGAGAAGTAGACCCTTTTAAGTGGGCTAGGGAAGCCCACTAAGTACTGACATATATTGACTAATTGCTGACAAATTGTGAGTAAATACTGATATATATGTTATAGAGTGACTAAGTACTGACATATATTGATTAATTACTGACAAATAGTGAGTAATAACTAATATATATTGACTAATTGCTGATAAATGGCGAGTATTTACTGACATATATTGACTAATATCTGACAAATTGTGAGTAGTTACTGACATAGGTAGACAAAGTGTTGTTATGAAATTAGGGAGTGATCATATTATAACAACAGGGGGGGGCTGGTGGGTTTGCACGCGGACGCGTGAAAAAAATTTCGACCCCCCCTCTCGAGGGGGTAAATTTTTTTCGACCCCCCCATAAGGGACAAAAATCGCGCGCGAATGTCCCCTTTTAGCCTATAGTAACGCGTGGGGTTTTCCACTGAAAACAGGTGAAATTATTTTGACCCCCCCCATCAAAGGTATTGAAAAAATTCTGAACCCCCCTGTCAAGGGGTTGAAAAAATTCTGACCCCCCCCCTCAAACCCACCGGCCCCCCCCCCTGTTGTTAAAAAATGATCACTCCCTTAGGCGAAATAAAATTTTGGACTGGGATAAACTTTTGTCAAAACCCCAAGTAGATGGTCGATTTATGGCAGTTTACCCAGCCGGACGCAGGACGCATTGACCGTGCGTCCCCGTCTTTAATTGGCTGACGGAGTGGCGTGATCCGTCACTCATGCATACTCGCCATTTGATTGGCTGTTGGTAGTGGCCTGACCCAGTTTTTTCGCGCCAGAGGCCACTTGTTAGCTGGTACTGCTGCAGCACCAGCAAAAGTGCTGTTTGTTTACAATGCAGCGATGTGTCTGCGTTTTTGGCCCAAATGTGTTGTAATTTGAAAGAAATCTTGCTTTATTGTCGCAGTACACATGGATTATTATCACAACTCGTCCTTGTTTGCCGCATGGTGCCGAGAAATTGCAGGAAATTGTTCGATTTGAACAAATCATGACACCGCCTGCTGCGCGGCCCCATTGGTGGTCCGATATTGGTGGTCCGAGAACAGGTCTGTATCATTCTTTCATGAATACCCTCAAAACATCGCTGTAGAGGCCAAAAATGCTGGGGAAAGGCCAAAATGGCCTTAAGACAGAGAGACATCGTTGGGCGATAATAGGGTTCCGAGAGAAAAACGATTTTCCAGAGGAGTCCATAGCTGTTTGAATTTTTTTCCTACGATGATTTGGTGGAAAGTTATGGCCATTTTTGTGATGTCCTAGCTTTAAAACATCGATAACTTTGTTCCCATTGTGCAGATTTGAAAATAATGACCGCCATGACGTTCGCCAGCTCGAGCTACCCTTTATCTATAGCTCACACTATGGGAAACTCCTAATATTAAGGGAGATATGATTTATTTTGTAAAACTGCCAGTTCTTGGACCTCTCTGCCAGTGCCTGGACTGGCGTCTGCCCACGCGTCCCAAAAAAGCCTATATTTCGATCCATTCCTTTCTCAAACCTGCCCTTTTTCGCCGGTGACACTTAAAACAGATAGGTTTTGGCTGGAGGTAGGCCGCAGGTGGACCAGGTCAGGCCGAAAAGGCTGCTAGTTAAAAAATTTATTTCACTTATTCTTTTCCGAAACAAATTTTTTAGGGGGGCATGTTCTTTAGGGGGATGAAACACCCCAGATTGATACCAAACATTCCATATCCATGCATATTATTTGCATAATTAGCATAATTATCCAGTATCTTCGTACTTTTCCATATATATAGATGTGTGTCATTGCTCCCTTATAGAATTCATATGCTTGCAATTATACACTACTGACACCTATTTGGGGTTGTGACAAAAATCTGCCCCAGTCCAAAATTTTATTTTGCTTAATTTCATAACAACACTTAGCCTACATATGTCAGTAACTACTCACAATTTGTCAGATATTAGTCAATATGTCAGTAGTTACTCGCCATTTATCAGTACAACAAATTTATCTAACTGCAACAACTTTAATATACGCTATTGGAGCTGGAATTTCCGCGGCTGCTGGCACCAGACTTGCCCTCCAATAGATCCTCGTTAAAGGATTTAAAGTGTACTCATTCCAATTAAGGGGCCTCGAAAGAGTCCCGTATTGTCATTCGAGTAGTAAAGTATGTATCGGCAAAGTTCTAATAGCCTCAAAACATAATGTCAACTGAGTTGGCGTAATTGGTCAAATTGGTGCATCATGCCTAGACCATGACGATTTTCCAGAGGAGTCCATAGCTGTTTGAATTTTTTTCCTACGACGATTTGGTGGAAAGTTATGGCCATTTTTGTGATGTCATAGGTTTAAAACATTGATAACTTTGTTCCCATTGTGCAGATCTGAAAATAAAGACCGCCATGACGTTCGCCAGCTCGAGCTACCCTTTATCTATAGCTCACACTATGGGAAACTCCTATTATTAAGGGAGATACGATTTATTTTGTAAAACTGCCAGTTCTTGGACCTCTCTGCCAGTGCCTGGACTGGCGTCTGCCCCCGCGTCCCAAAAAAGCCTATATTTCGATCCATTCCTTCCTCAAACCTGCCCTTTTTCGCCGGTGACACTTAAAACAGATAGGTTTTGCAGGAGGTAGGGCGCAGGTGGACCGGCCCAGGCCGAAAAGGCTGCTAGTTAAAAAATTCGTTTCGCTTATTCTTTTCCGAAACAAATTTTTTAGGGGGGCATGTTCTTTAGGGGGACGAAACACCCCAGATTGATACCAAACATTCCATATCCATGCATATTATTTGCATAATTAGCATAATTATCCAGTATCTTCGTACTTTTCCATATATAAAGATGTGTGTCATTGCTCCCTTATAGAATTCATATGCTTGCAATTATACACTACTGACACCTATTTGGGGTTTTGACAAAAATTTGTCCCAGTCCAAAATTTTATTTTGCTTAATTTCATAACAACACTTAGCCTACATATGTCAGTAACTACTCACAATTTGTCAGATATTAGTCAATATATGTCAGTAGTTACTCACCATTTATCAGCAATTAGTCGATATATATTAGTAATTACTCACTATTTGTCAGTAATTAATCAAATATGTCAGTATTTAGTCACTATATATATATATATATATATATATATATATATATATATATATATATATATATATATATATATATATATATATATATATATATATATAAACAGCAATTATCAATACATGACACTATTTACTCATAACCTGTCAGCAATTAGTCAATATATAACAGAGAAATAGCCATTGATTCAGTTGTGCATCCTGTCTTGACTGGTATTTGTCAAAATATGTCAGTATCTATGGACTTTTTGTCAGCAATTAGTTAATATATGTTAGTAATTGTTCACTATTCGTCAGCAATTAGTCAATACATGGTAGTAGTTACTTACATTTTATCAGTATTTAGTCAATATATGTTAGTAATTGCTCACTATTTGTCAGCAATTAGTCTATATGTTAGTATTTGCTCACTATTTGTCAGCAATTATTCAATATATATTAGTAATGACTCACTATTTGTCAGCAAATAGTCAATATATATCAGTATTTACTCACAATTTGTCAGCAATTAGTCAATATATGACAGTATTTACTCACTATTTGTCAGCAATCAGTCAATATATGCCAGTACTTAGTCGTTATATAACAACACTTAGTCCATATATGTAAGTAATTACTTAAAATCTGTCAGATATTAGTCAATATATGTCAGTAATTACTCACAATTTGGCAGCAATTAGTCAATATGTCAGTATTTACTCACATTTTGTCGGCAATAAGTCAGTGTACCGGTATGTCAGTACTTTGTTATTCCTACACTGTAAAAAATGTGTGTTGAACTTACACTGTCTTGTTAAAATGTAAGTGCCTAATCATTATTTGTTGGCAATTAGTCAAAATATATCAGTAAATAGTCACTATTTGTCAGCAAATAGTCATAATATGTCAGTAATAGTCACTGTTTTTCAGCACTTAGATAAAACATGTCAGTACTTAGTCACTATTTGTCAGTAACTAATCAAAATATGTCAGTAGCTCCATACCATCACTGACCACTTGTCAATTGACAGTTGACATTTGACATTGAAGCCTGTTCCTTAGGACTGAGTCCTTCACCTGTGACATTTTTTTCGTATCAATTTATAGCTGATCAAAAAGATCTAGAAAGGAAAGCTCTCTCTTTCTAATAATGCTCTATGGATCTTAATGAAAGCATCATTAGAGAATTTGATAAGGGTGTATCTTGTTCTTACATACCATCAAGAAATATTCTATAGTCAACAATGTCATGGGGCTATCAGGGGTGTGAAATCTTTGAGAAATCTCCCGAGGAATTAGGAGCTTTTTGCGTTCAAAAACGCAGTTCCCGAGATCTGTGTAAATTCACTAAGAAAAAGTTTACCTTTTATAGGGGGGACAGTCATGACACTGCATTTATAATAATGTTCGACCCTTCCACATAGGTCCCAGTCAGATATTTCACTATCCCCATGGCAAATTTAACCCTTGACACTAGATGATTGTTAACCCTTTAGGGGCCGCTGCTGCATTAATGCATCATTATCATATCCATTGGTCGTTATGATGCATGAATGAAGTGCTGACGAGACTGATCGCCAGCACTTGATAGGAGCATCATGCCGACCCTCTGTTAGTATATGTATCAACCCTGTAGGGTCGGCATGAGTTTTGAGTTTGAAGGTTTTTATTGGTCAAAAATCACATATACAGGCGTTATTCATTATGACCAAGGAATAACACAATCAAAATTGGTCCCTAAGGAAAATAAGTGACAAGAAAATTCATAATTTCAAGAGATAATCAAGATGAAACTCTATGCGCCAATACATTTGGATAGATGTTAATTATAATTTTAGGTCCAGTATTACACCAAAAGCAGATAGACATCAAGTTGGCGAGCAGTCTCACCAGCATTTCATTGGTGCATCATGAAAGTTGATTAATGTGTCCCTTTTGAAAGGGGGCTGTGTACAAATGACGTCATGCTTTTTTTTGGACCATTTTTGACCCCCCCTCCCCCCCCTTGTCATGTTTTGTTATACCACACTTGACCCCCCCTGAACATGACGTCATGCAGAGAGATACCCCCCCCCCCCCAAATGCATATAGTGTATAGCCTATAAACAAATTAAAATGGTTCAAAGGGATATACGTTGTGTGTGAATTAAAAAATCAAGGATAACATACATCCAAAGTTAAAAAGATGAGCTAGAATTGATCAACAAACAGGGTAACATGCCGAACACTGTCAGCTTCAGCTTATCATATATGGGTCCTTATATGGGGGATGCACCATTTGCAATTCAGCGGTTTACAAATTAGTTTGGAAACAGTGGACACAAAGGCAAATCAAAGTTGTGCCTTTTGGATTATTGTATAACCATTGGTTGGCAGTTGTGTCCACTGGAAATTTTCTGAGTCCTGGGCACTGAACACAGTGATTTTTCGTGCAAAGATCCCACCTAACGTTTTAGGAATTCCGAATTTTTGGCCTTCATTCCTATAGGTGTTTCCTATTGTAAATAGAGAAAATTAGGAGGATTTCCGAATTTTTGGAGATCAGTCAGTGACATCCCTGGTTGTGCCCTGTTTACTAGCATACCGGTAGAAGTTGGGTCATTCTAAATCTTTCTACCAAATTCTCAATGTCAGGGTGCATCTTACAGAAGGGGGTCAACCTATATATGGGGTGCAATTGTAAAACACATCCAACTAAAAGGATATTTTAACACTTAAATGCGCGGTTTTGGCCTTAAATACATGCACATTGAAGCAAATTTTCATCCAGGAACATCTACTGGTCCAATGTGCAAAGTTATACCCTCATTAGAATGGCCATGACCCCCTTATTCCAATGATCCATCTGACTGTATCATCATTACCTCAGACACAGTGAGTCAAAACCTGAAAATTAGTTGTCATACATGTGACTGTTTGGAAGGGAATCGGCCAAGGAGATAGGATCTAGCATGATAGCAAGGTGATGCTGGAACATTTGTCCCCTATTGCCACACCTTTGATAGACTTGCCAACCTTACAACTAATCTATTCATAGGAATTGTTCATATCCATGTAAATGATGTCATGACCTGTGACCAAGACATTTTGCACCCTGGTAGTACACACAGGCAGAACCAGTTGGGTATAGTTATGCAAATAGCACACACTATATGAGATTAGAGCAGGACATCACTAAAGAGGCTATATACTAGTGAATAACAACAAAAGGAACATTTTGGTTGCTATTGTAACCACACTCAGTCTGAAATTTCTCTCTTAACTAAAGGTTTAAGTAAAAAAGAACCAGGTGCATAATGTGAATTCCATATCAAATACCTGTTCAGAATTATATATACATGGTCTTTATCACTGGGGTGATGTACATGTGAAATAAATGGAAAATCATCAAATAATTCTGGGCACGTAAAGAATTGGTATTGGGCCTAGATTAGAGGTAGGATAGAGCAATGGGCCCTGGACATCCAACACTGACATTGATGCCTGTGACACTCATTGAGTGGCATGTTTGAGGAAAGCATTCTTTTGCCCATAACTTTTGATGTAGAAATGGTATTTTCATTCTGTTTTCACCATAGTGGTCCTTGTGAAATGTTCCTTCAAATGGGATCATCGATTTTCTTATTTAGAATGAAAATAATGTTTCCATGGCAACAGAAATCAACAAAAATGCCTATTTTGGCCCAAAAACATTCTTTTTAATGCCAAATATGGACCCTTTCCCCCAAAAAATAGAATGTTTTATCAAAAATCATTGGATTGTCCATAAAAAGTAGCCTATAGCAGTTTTAGGCATATTTTTCATATTCTAGCCCATAGTAGTGCCCCCTGGTGACTAAAACAGGTACTAAATCCCACAGGAACCCCCATTTCTGCTTGCTGGCTCACAAATGGCCTTTATGTACCATGATGAATAACAGTGGTCAGAGACTGAGCAGTGCTGAGCTGCTGCTATGAATCATGATGAGCATGTGATGTTAATACATTGACATTCATTTAACCCTCTTACTACAAATGCACCAGCACTACATCAATGCATCGTAAGCATCAATAGTTCGAAGGCTAAGACATTTACTCCGAGTTTCCTGCGTTGCTTTCTTTGAAGTATTTTTTTAACAGTAAAATAATATGACTCATGTCTCCCGGATGTATATCTTGTAAACGGGTAATGTGATGCATCCATAAAGAGACTAATTGCAAAACATCTGGTCAGGTTTTCTAAACTTTGAGTGTATTATCAGTAATTTTCACCGATTATTGCTCCCATACACCCCCTCCCACCATCCTGACCATATATGTCCGATGTGACTGATGCTCCTTCCACCCCTCCCCTTCTCCCACCTATCCACCACACCTGAAGCTGAAGGTGTCCCAGCTGAATCCTCCCAATACCACCCTGTACATACCCACCCTGGCAAGGTCCTCCAGTGTACCGCCGAGATAACTTCCCACCCCATATCTCCCCACAAACTTCCCCCCTCCCACCCAAACCCTGCCTCTTCATGCACAACACCTCCACTAGCCTCCCCACCACCCATACAGTCCCAAGTAGTATATGGAGGGAAAAAAATATCCTTAAAGGAGTAAGCTTACAAGCTGTATAGGCAGTTTGCTGGATCACCTGTCTGTACAGTGCGATAGCAGGACAGGCACACCACAGTACATCATGGCAGGGATGCTGAAATAGGCACCAAGGAACTGTTTCTCTCTTTATCTATGATGTGTATCCGTGTCTGCAGACACACATAGCCTTACACAGATTGTCAGAGATAAAGAGTAACCATGTTACACCAGCATTTTTACACTTGAACAATATATGATTACCATAAATTCTCTCGTATAAGCCGCGGCTAGTACCAGAACCCAACTCAGGAAGGTGGAGGGAGGGTGTGGCATAGGTGACAGATATGACATTTTCCCAATATTTTCTCAACTCTTCCAGCAATGCAGGGGTTTTTGGGGTCTCCTAGGACCCCGTAGCCTTTTGAATTTTGAAGATCTATCTATAAGAAAAAGGGTATATACCATTTTGAAATTCTTAGAATTTTCCTCAGACTAAGACGGCAGCATCTATGAGGCTTCCCTGGTGGTCCTCCTGGCCTCCCTGGTCCTAGTGATGGTCCTGCAGGCCCTGCCACCTGGGCTTCCTGGGCCTGCTGGGCCTGCAGGTCCTAGGGGCCCTTCTGGAATCTCGGGATCGCCAGGTAGAACGGGAGCTACTAGTGCTACTGGCTATATAGGACCCTCCAACACTCAATATCCACCACCCCCACCAGAGACAAGCTTGAGACAGGAAGTTGGATCTTATGAAGATGAATGTGGTGGTATGTTTTTAAGATTCACTTTCTTAATTAAAGCATTAATGCTTAGATCTAAATCACAGCAATAATTTTGAATAATGGGTACAATGTAATTAGTGCATAGTTTAGTGATTGCTTAAATCAGCTCAAATATCATTTGGTGCTCAAATATCATTTGGTGCTCATAATCAAAATTGTTAATTGAGAAAATGCTTGAATTAGGCTGATGTGAGTGCACAGTTATTTGCTAATACTTGTTAATTTCACCTTTTCTATGATTGTTTCTAATTTTTCTGAGCAATTTAGACTGAGAGTACCTCTGAAATAAAAAGCCATATCTTCATTTTAATGGACAAAAATATCAGCATCAAGTTATATTCTTCATTACAGACAGTGTTGCGGCCTACTTTGCTGTAGCTCTACACCTGTGTTGGCTGGTCATCTTTGCTGTTGGCAGATGCTACTTTGGGGCACGGGGCTTCAGGAAGAGGATCACAGCAAAAAGTGACAATGTCGAAATGAAAGGGAACTCTGGTTATTGAGATACATAAAAGGAGAAAATCATTCTGAAGATTTTCCTTTGCTGGTTCACTTTCCCTGATTGCCACAATAATTCAGAGAAGAATTATGTATGAAAAGTAAATACATTTTAAACTATCACATTTAGATGGAATTGAACAACGAAAGCAAATTCTAATTCACCATTGTATTATCATATGGCCAATATCTCTCCACATTTTAAACCATAACAACTAATGAAATTGCCCATAAGATAATTCTAAACATGTGATTTGATTTTAGGAGTATCCCCTAAAATATCCCCCCCCAGGAATAACCCGCGAGGAATTGCTCCTTATCTGGTTTTATTGAAACATTTCTACAAAGTTTTTGATTCTGGTACAAATTTCCCTGACCCCCCCACTCCTCTTTTTTCATCTTTATTTTTTTCTTTGATCTTGTTTTCCTTTATTATACTGACCATTACAAAACATCTTCTTAAGATGTATATAGGCCTAACTGTGAAAGGATAGCCAAGCATAGATACATAAGAAAAGATTTAAACCAATGTGGCTACCCTATTTGACATAATAATCACACATAGCCAAATAAGCGCACACACATACTTTTGGGCTAAAATGTACTCTGCCCTCTTCCGCATGTTCTACAGAAATGGGCAAAAAGGGAGGTAGCAATATACACTGTTATCTCACGATTTTGGCTTGGACAGTGCCTTTTTGGTTATAACCCTGGTGCATTATCAGGCCATAACCCTACTCTAACACCTTTTGGACATCTTCAAGAAGCCTTTGGTTAGAGTCTGGACATGTTAATAAATGAGAGAAGTATACAATGTCAACCTCTCCATAAATTTCCAGTTAAAACCGTTCAGGGCTCTATGGGAATTGATCCCCGGCCACTGTGGCAAGAGACAAACTCACTATCCACTATACCAAGCCAAACCATACTAGATTTCAATTTACATGAAGGATTTGAATAAGTTTTCAGACATACCTGATGTTTGCACACCTTGTTAATATAGAATTCAACATTATAACGTGCAAAAATCAATGTTTGGGAGTTGTATTGGGGATGCTCTAGTGCCGTCATGACGCTGCGTTTGGCGCGAAGCGCACGGACACGGCATCAGGACTTGAAGTCGGGAGTCTGCTATACAAAGTCCAAACTGGGTCAGTGGGGCTGCTATAGGTATGTGGCGGTATGTTTGTTTTAGTGGGGTTTGTTTGTCAGCTGATAAGGGCTGATAAGGTGTGGGGGTCAGTGTGTCCATGGGAAATGCAGTTGGGGTGGCTCAGCATAGCCGGGCGGTGCAGTCACAGTGGGTGAGGTATCCCCACATACGGCCTATGTGTGGCTGTGGGGCTATCTGGTGGGATCCTTCAGGACAGGGGTTCGGGTCCATTGTTCTGGTGAAAACGGGGGTGGCCGGTAGTGGGGAATGCTATTAGGCGGGCATGTGGATATCCCCACATAAGGTCAATCATGTGTTAAATATGAAATAAAACCTACCATCATCCGGGAGGAATTTGGCTGCCTCATCGGGTAGGGTTGGGTCGAAAGCAAATTTGTCCTTTAGTTGCTGGAGTTCCTTGGACCTGAAGCTGGTTAATTCCACCAAGCTCCTTGAGGTGGGGGCCGCTCTGAGCTGGGAGACGGGACTCCTGGGTCGGCGGATTTCGGATAGCTCTGGTAGATTGGTGGATTCCGAAAGATCCAGGGCTGGTGATAGTTGGAAATCCAGCTGGTTTTTCAATTTGATGACCAGGGTCATAACGTGGGGTTTTGAGTTCAGGATAGTGTAGAGAGGTAGCCTCCAGAAAAGGGGAGATCTAGGGTACCTCTCCAGCTGGACCACTTTGACCTGCCCTGCGATGATGAAACTTACTTTGGCTTTCCAATTTAGATCAAAGTGACGGCCAAAGGGTCAGGTCAGGCACGGTTTTGATATGTTGGGGGCCTTAATAAAGGGGGGCCACAAGTTGGGGCCGAAGATGGTTCCCACCACAAACTCAAATTCATGGATTCATTAGACAGGCCTTTGGCAGCTCTTTCAAGGGTGAGTACTTCTTTAATTAAAGGTACTATTTTCTGATTGTGTAGGTATCTTAAGCGCTGAAAGTTAGGTAGTTCCAGGGACCGAGGTATGGTTGTCATGGAAACACCTGATATATTGGCTGGAGGGGACCCAAAGTGTCGCCATAGGGAGAGCTTGATGGGACTCATGGCCAGGGGTTCTAGGGTGATGTTTTGTATACAAGATATATTTGAATTTATCATGATCATGCCAGCATTATTAATGGAACATAGGGATGGCTCTGTTATTACTGAGTATGCTGCATTTTTTATGGTAATTTGCCCTGCATTGTGGTATTGTAGGTGGGATGGTGAGGTGCTGGTAATTAAGAGATATGTGTCCCTGGCTATGGGTTTAATTGAATTTGGTGTGGGTGCAGCCATGTGTGCAGTAAAACTGCAGGTGTGATGGACTGCATCAGGTAGATCTAAAAGTATGGATAGGGTGCATGTGGGGTGGAGTGGTGACAACAGGGGTAGGGGTAGGTTGCAGCTGATAAAGGAGTCTTGTATACACATGTCCATGTCTGCCTGGTACAGCTCCATGTAGTGGGCGTGGCTGTTTGACATGGCTATGAAGGGGGTAGGGGCTGTACTAGTGTATGACCTTTGGAGTCGGCGTTGGATGTGTCAAAGGGGACTGGCAAGGTTTCAGTTCTAAAAATAGAGTAGGTGTTATCCCCTAGGCCTATGGGTATTTGTATGGTTATAAGCAAATTGGCGTTGTCACTCCAGTGAGCGCTCACCCTTCTTTTATAATAAAAACCTACTGGTACCTCTAGGATAGTGATACCTTGGTGGGCGCTGCTTAACGCACTGGATAGGTTGTTTAGACCTAGCCTTAGGGTGTCATGGGGAATTAAGGTGGGGGGTAATTCACCTTCCATTAAGTCATTAATGGCTGTAAGAAGTGTGTCTAAATCATCTTGGAGATCAATGAGAGATTCAATTTGTGCATTTGCTGCTGAAAACAGCATGCATGGAGTAGAAGGTGTCCTGTCTGGCTTGGGTTTCTAAATTTAGAATAATTCCTGAAAAATTTGAGTTCAAATTTTGAAGTTTATAGGCCAGAAGGGAAAGTGCATCGTCTGTATCATTTTGAAAGTGTGTTTAGAGATTTGTAATTGTATTCTGAAATATTGGGTAGAAAATGGGTCGCCAATTCTACCACATGCATTTTGGTAGCTAGTCTTCTATCTATATCTGACACATCTGAATTTAAAAGATCAATTTCAGATTGGGTTCCCAGGCCTATAGTAGCCCTGAGAATATCACCAATGATTTGGCCAGGAGCATTAGACGGGTCTTGGGGGTAGATATTAGATTAAAAAGAAGGTCAAAAGATTTTTGGGATTTATCAAAGAGGTTGCTGATCATTAGGTCCAAGTTATTGGCTGTGTGTGTGATATAAGGCGAGGCATTGGGTCTGACAAGGGGTGATACTTTGTCAGGTCTTTGGAGTGTGGGGGAGAGGGAGATATTTAGACTGAAAACCAGGGGGTAGTCCATGAAATTTGACAGTAAGGGCTGGGGCATTTGTGTAAAAAGAGCTCCATAGTTTGGTCTGAAGATAATCCTTGGGGGTAACTCCTGATGTTGTAATCCATTGGTGATAGCGATGAGGATGAGTGTAACTGCCATAGGGACTGCAGCCCTAAAAAGGTTATGGGAATTGTTTTAGAAAAAATTAAAGGAAAATCCTTGTTGTGGGAGTTTTAATTTTTGGTTGTTGTGTGTAGTATATCCTCTTGTGTGAGGCTTGTATGTACACCTAGGTTAGTGTGGGTGTGGTATGTGTGTGTAAGTGGGGGGGGGTGCTTGGCTTTTATGTGAGGTAAAAAAATGTGTGGTTTGTGTGACGTGACCTGGAGTGTTACTGAGCTAGTGCTAATTTGGGGGGGGGTGGTTTTTACACTATATATAAAAATGGGTTCCTAGATCGCTGGTTACAAAATTCGAAATTGTCACTGCTTCAGCCTACAGTACCCTTGGGGTACCAGATGAAGCAAAATATTTAGCCTGTGAAGCAGTGAGGAAAGTGCCAGCTAACTCGATCTGAAGTATAGACAATTAAACAAAAATATTTTCAAAACATTGTAGTGTTTTACCAACTTGATTATTCCTAATGTTTAACTCTTAAAGATTTGGTTATCTATATTTTGGAGAAATGTTTTATAGCCTCAAAAATCGTCAGACATGCTGAAATGGCCGCCATTTTGGATCTCAATCCATATAGATTGGCACCCATCCTGAAAATATTTAGGATGGAAATCTCTCGATCTTTGTAGATCTAGATTGTACTCGTTGAGGGCTTTAATTTGATAGGTCATATGTTAAGATCTGATCATTAGATCCAGAGAAAATGAAAACTCAACCCTCCGAGAGTATCTGCTGGGAGAGTGTAGAATTGTTTGCTGTTGCTATGATAAGCGTTGCTAAGATAAGCATCGCTAAGATAAGCGCTTCTAGTGTAAGACACCAGGGGGCTGCACCACTGAAGGAGTGTATGAATAGCCCTACAGATCCGGGAATAGGCCATAGATTTCCGTGAATAGGCACATGTTTCCCATGATAGGTTCTATTGCTTCAAACTCTAGTGGCGAAGCCACTAGTTGAGTTGTAAAAATGGTAGCTTACCCTTTTGGGTTTTAGGTCAGCGTTGGTGGCTGGTGTAGGGAGAGTAGATTACTTACTGGACCACGAGTGGGCTTCAAAAATTGTATCTCTGATGGCCAAAAGTCTGCCTATCCCGGTGAAATACCAGGGAAGGTCTTTAAGGGGCTTGTCAGAAGCCAGTAGTGTGCGCACACATAACAGCACAATGTAAGCAGCTGCCTTGGGGGAAAAGGTGCTCCAATCTGGAGAAGTAGGGACGTCACTAGATAAGTAATACATCATTCTTTTCAGGAGTGTACAGACCAATGGGTCATGTAGGGGCAGTTCTTTGAAGACTGCCGGGTCATTCAGGTAGTAGCTCAAATCTTCAGGGGTCATATTGACAACCAAATTTTGGTGGTTTACAATAAGTTGCCTAGTCTCTAAAATGTGTCTTCTGCCATTCAATATTCCAATGAGTCCCAGGAAGTCATGAATTGTCCAATCAGATTGGGACTTCCTCCTGAAGAGAAGAGTTTTGTGTAAGCTACTTTTTGAATAAACTGGTAACCAGATATAGGGGTGAGTATGGAGGGAAACAAATTGAGTCAATTGTGGGTCGTGAAGAGTATCAGTAACTTCTAACTTTTTACAGGTATTCTGGTGCTCACACTGCCATTGGTTAATAGAGGTACCTGGGTATCATGGCAACAAACTTTGCCATTGACGATACAAGAACGCCTGATAGTCTAGTACTAAGTATGGGCACATAGGACAGGCCTACCTGGGCTTATTGCGTGCTGTGGATGCCATGTTGCTCCTAATCCAGGGACTTGCTCACTCGGTACGGTGATGTGGTTGGATTTAATGTTATTGTAAAGGTGGGTAAGGTGGGTGTGGGCAAAGGCTTATAAACGTATCCGTGAGGGTGGCTATTTCTCACTTCCGGATTTCCCTGTAGTGGTATGTCTTGCCCTATAAGGCCGTGGCCAAATTTTATTGGATGAATGCAGTTTAGGCTGCGCTGCCCTCTAAGCAAATTTTGGTACCTATGCCTAGGTAATGAGGGTTTATAATTGGGACCTTGGGGTCGGTTGTATGATAACGTGGGAGTGGGTAAGTTCAGTTGTATGTGTGAAAAACTGCTGACCAGGGGATCATGGATGTGTGGAACATCATGTATGAATGTGTGATCTGCCTTAATTGACAGGTCGTAGATATTGGGTTCTACCTACATCACCGTCCTTGTGCTGAAGAGAGGTACAAACATGGATTGGGCATGGGGGAACACAGACACCTACAATAGGCATGTCACTGGTAAATAGGAGCCCTGAAAAGCTAACAAGCCGATGTATGCATGCTTTTATAATAAAAGACATATACCAGAGGATACACAGTGTTTTACATATTTCTTGTCGAGTTTTAACAAATGATTGCTGCTTTTTTCTTCTTTGCCTTATTGAGTGGGGATGGGGTAAAGGTGACAATACCTTTTTTAGCGGGCCGTCCTCTCTTCTTTTTGGGAGGGGGGGGGGGGCTGGTGTATTAGTATCAGGTATTGTACTTCAGTCAGGGTCAAAAAGGATTGTCACAGGACCAGTTTGAAGACTTTTTATGATGGCTTTGGCGCTGGCCAAAGGATACATGTACAGCTTTTTTGAAAACTTTGCCATCCTGCAATCTTTTTATAATTGCAGTTACTGATGAGGTCATTTTGACTATGATGTGATGTGACTGATGAGATACAGAATTGTAAATTCCTGCTGTATGTTGACGATCTCGTAGTATACACATCCAACAATAAAAATGACCTGATTGCCTCGAGAGCGCAGCGAGTGATTGATAATATTGGTGGATGGTGCATTGCTAAAAGGTTAACTGTGAACACTGATAAGACCAAAGTGTGTTGGTTCGGTGGTACACAGAAGTTAAAACAGAAGGCAAATTATAACTTCTCACTTTATGGGAAACATTTAGAGACTGTGAAATGTTATACCTATTTAGGTTTGAAAATTGATTCCGCCTTGAGCTTTGTTCCAGCCATGAATGAGCTGATCTCTAAAGTGAGTAACCGCCTTTTTACACTGAGTAAATTGCATCATCTTCTAACAGAAAATGTGGCAATACAGGTATATAAGTCAACCATTCTAAGTCTGTTTGATTCTGCAAGTTTTGTGCACGACGGGGTGAATGAAACATATATTAAAAAATTGGAAAGACTTCAATTGAGAGGATTAAAAATTTACTTCCGTGGTAAAAATTATAGTGAATCTGATATGTATACCAGAGGTGATGTGTGCAAACTACATAGGAGGAGGCAGCAACTACTCTTGATGTACATGTTTAAACTATCCAAAAGCCCTGATATGATTGATGAGACTCTAAGGCAGGAAGGATTGCGGTCTGAGGACAAAATACGCTTCAAGCTGAGGGCCCGGAACAGAGGCTATCTAAACTCTCCATTAAGCAGAGGCATTTCCTATGGAATAACCTGACTGCTTGGCATCAGTGTAGTCCCAATAAAGTAGTTTTTAAGAATAGGATTGTGAAAATTGTTAACTTAATGAAACCAGCTGTATCGTCAGCAACTGCTACTCTTGAATCTTAATGCATTCGACTCTTCTACATATCCGGTTATCGATGTTGGTCTTGCCTTGGTGGAACGGTGATTGGGAGGGGATGGGTTGTAATGACCTCACCTGCCTCCTGATCATTGTTTCATCTCAGGCCGGGCCTCAGTCAGCAAAAGGGGGATGGGTTGTAATGACCTCACCTGTTTTTGCTGTCTGCTAAATTTTTGAGAAGTAGGGGGGGATGGGTTGTAATGACCAAACCTACCACCCACTTCTTATGGTTATTGTAGGACTTGCTACTGGAATGATTCAACTTATTGATTTTCAAAGAATTTGTGTGGCTATGAGTGACTGTTATGTGAGTGAGGGTGAAGTATGTGTTCTTACATAGGATGGAGTATTGTCATTCCTGTCTGTTAATTCTGCCAATGCTTGCTAATAGAGTTGTCATTGTTCCATCAATGGTTACATCATATGACATTGTACCTGTAGTGTCTTAGTGTTATCCACCCTACACACTGTTGTTTATATGTTGCTATGTACTTGTGCTGCCACCAGTGGTGAGTCAATGAACTGCATGACCTACATGTTGAGTTGACCTAGATCTGGCTCTCTGGCTTCCATTTTGAATGCATACAGACCATGGAATAAAGGCTCCACATAATCCAACAGCATCTGCCTGCCTTATTACTATACCACACTTGAAATACATTATAATGGCGACGTAGGAACCTAAGAATCCACTGGAGTAACTTTTTGAAAAGTTTTGACAAGTTTTAGTGTGTGGTATTTAGATTGGCATTTTGGCATTGGAACCATGCTGGTTTGGTATTGTGCTATACACTGGGAGCTCAAGCCTTTCTACAGAGAGCATCTAAACACTCATTCTGTTCTTTAATTCCTACTACAGTGATCTGAAAACCCCTAATTACAACATTAGAGGGCACTGTTAGTGAGGTTTGGTGAACTTTTATTCAGTTTGTGTGTTTTTGTTGCATTGGACATCACAAGGTAGGCCAGTTACACATATTGAACTTTGTTGCCCCACTGGTAATATCTTGTATAGACAGTCAGCCGTACGAACATTTTGCTACCATGGATGGTACTTTCCCCACATTTCCTTCATTTGACTATGAAACTGATAAGGCCAGTGCAGGCCCCAGGTGGAAGAAATGGCTGGCTAGACTTGAGAATCTGTTTGTGGCTATGGACATTTGTGAGGTGGAAGAGGACAACCGCCGCCGTGCTCTCCTTCTGCATTACGCAGGAGAAAGAGTGTATGACATTTATGATGCTGAAAAGGGGGATGGAGAAAAGTCATACAAAGAAACTAGTGAAGTCCTAACAAAATACTTTGAGCCCAAAACCAATGTCCAAATGGAGATTTTCTCATTCAGAAGTTCTGTCCAAAAACCAGGTCAGTCCCTGGATGACTTTGTCACTGAACTCCGTACACTATCTAAAAGTTGTGAATTTGCCACCGTTGATCAGGAAATTCTGTGCCAGCTGACCCAGCATTGTCGCTCAAATAGGCTTCGGCGATGCGCGCTGCGTGAGCCCGGCAGGTCCCTCGCTGACATACTTGAGCTTGGGCGTACCCTGGAGTTAGCTGATACCCAGGCGTTGCTCATGGAGAAGGATTCTCGACAGGAGACTCCGGTAAATGCTGTCAGACACCGAAACCCCCGACCTGCTAACCGGTCTGGTCCACATAAGACTAGCCGTTCCGACACCAAAACTGACAGTAATTACTCATGTGACCGGTGTGGTAGCGACCGACCCCACCCTAAAGACCGAAGGTGTCCTGCCATTGGTAAAACTTGCAACTACTGCAAGCTCGATGGGCACTTCAGATCAGTCTGCTTTAAGCTAAAACGCAAGGATCAGGGTAACAATGGCAAAGTGAACGCCGTTGCTGAGACGTCAGCGCCGTCTGACTCTAGCGACGACGACTACAGTTATGAGGAGAGGTGACGCCAGACGGCGCCACTCAACCATATCTGCACAGAAGACTGTGTTTGTGTAAACTTTGTGAACTCAGGCCTCCCAATTGCTTCAGTGAAAATTGACAATACCCCTTGTAAGGTTATGGTAGATACTGGAAGTGTTGCAAATATTTTAGATGAAACTCTGTACAATAGGCTAGGTAGGCCCCAGTTGAAGCCAGGTAAGGCCCGGTTATGTCCCTACGGTGGTGGAAAACCGCTGAAGGTACTCGGTACATGTAATCTCACAATGGAGACTAGAAAACAAATCCAGGTTCACAACTTCCAGGTGGTATCAGGTAATTATGGTACTCTTGTTGGGTACAAATCTGCAACAGAACTTGGTTTGGTTAAAGTAAATCTAAACTACAGAGCCTGAAAAACTCAAAAATGACTTTCCCAACCTGTTCAAGGGTATTGGATGTATGAAAGATACACAGGTAAAATTGCATATTGACAGTTCTGTACAACCTGTGGCCCAGCGGCACCGCCGCACACCCTTTCACCTTCGCGAGAAGGTTGAGAAGGAACTCGATGACATCCTGACTTGTTAAGTCAGGATGTCATCGAAAAGGTAGAGGGAGAACCTAATCCGTGGGTCAGCCCTATTGTGGTTGTGCCAAAGCGCAACAAAGATGAAATCCGTATTTGTGTAGACATGCGCGAGGCTAACAGAGCCATTTTGAGAGAAAGACATTTGTTGCCTACAACTGAGGAACTGATTAGTGACCTAAACGGTGCATCTGTGTTTAGTAAGATTGACTTGAAGGCTGGTTATCACCAGTTAGAACTGCACCCAGAGTCTAGGTATATTACAACATTCAGTACACACAAAGGTCTTTTCAGGTATAAGAGACTCTTTTTCGGTATTTCCTCAGCTTCTGAAATCTTTAATGAGCACATAAGAAATGTGATCCAGGACATTCCGCATGCTAAGAATGTGAGTGACGATATATTCGTTTTTGGTAAAGGCGAAAACGCCGACAAGATGCATGAAAAAGCTCTTAGAGAAACTCTAGCAGCCCTCGAGAAGGCTGGTCTAACCGTAAACAGTGCTAAGAACGAGTATTTCAAAGAAGAGGTTAAGTTCTATGGTTTGAAATTCGGTCCGAGTGGTATCGCCCCTGACCCCGAAAAGGTCAGCGCCGTTCAAAGCATACCCTCTCCTACAAATGTTTCGGAGGTCCGAAGCCTCATTGGTATGTTGACATATTGTGCACGGTTTATTCCTGATTACGCGACATTAAGTGAACTGATCCGTCGACTACTACGCAGTGATTGCGAGTTTGTTTGGACAAACGAGCAAGAAAAAGCACTGAACGCTCTGAAGACAGTATTGTCTGATGAGACAGTCCTACAGTATTTCGACACGAGTAAAGACACAGAGCTAATCGTAGACGCTAGTCCTGTTGGTCTAGGCGCCATGCTCTGCCAAGACAACCGAGTTGTGGAATTCGCTAGCCGTTCGTTAACACCAACCGAGTCTCGCTACAGCCAGACCGAGCGTGAAGCTCTGGCGATTGTATGGGCGTGCGAACATTTCGATATGTACCTCCGTGGTGCCCCCAGGTTCATAGTGTGGTCTGACCACAAGCCCCTCGAGACTATCTGGAAGAAAACGAATGCGCCGTCATTGAGAATTGAAAGATGGGGGCTCCGCTTACAGTCTTACGACCTAGACATTAAACATCTCCCCGGGGCCGAGAACCCCGCAGACTGGATGTACCGGCATCCCGCGCCCCATCGACAAAGCTCTTGCGAGGAGCAGATAACGGAACTTTACTTTAATTTTGTAGCTGAAAATTGCACCCCCGCTTCGCTGACGCTCAGCGATGTTTGCAATATAGCCTCTACCGACAAAACTTATTGTAAGGCTTTGGAGTTTGCCCTGTCAAGCAAGTGGCATTTGGTTAAAGACTTAAATGTAAATGATTTCGATGTAACTGAACTCAAAGAGTTAAGCACGGTTAGAGATGAGCTTACTACACATCCATCAGGTGTACTTCTAAAAGGTCACAAGATAGTTCTACCGAAAGGTTTGCGTGACCAACCATCTCTATTGCCCATGAAGGTCACCAGGGCATGAATAGGACCAAATCGTTTATAAGATCCAAGGTTTGGTTCCCAGGCATTAATGAAAAGGTAGAGAAGGTTATTAAGAACTGTACCGCATGCCAGCTCATATATTCAAATCCTGTTCGTTTAGAACCGTTACGCATGTCCGATCTACCTGACGGCCCATGGGAAAATCTGAGTGCCGATTTTTGTGGCCCATTACCATCTGGCGACTATCTGTTCGTGATGACAGATGAGTACTCTAGGTACCCCTTTGTGGAAATAGTTAAATCTGTTTCTGCCAATACAGTAATTCCGGTTCTGGACAAAGTCCTATCAGATTGGGGGGGGAGTAAAACAAATCAAAACAGATAATGGTAGCCCATTCAACTCGCATGCATTTGCTGAGTTTGCAAAGCACTCCGGTTTTCAACACCGCAAGATAACACCCAGGTGGCCAAGAGCCAATGCTCAAGCAGAAGCGTTTAATAAGCCTCTCATGAAAGCTGTATGCGCGGCATCCATCAAACATAAAAACTGGAAACAGGAACTCTATAGATTCCTCCGCCAATACCGCGCTACCCCACACCCGTCTACCGGTTTCACACCATACCGCCTCCTTTTAGGCCGTGAACCTCTCACGAAATTACCAGAGTGTAAACCGAAGTCGGATGACCTCATTCATCTGACTGCGAAACGAAACGACAAACACGCAAAAACGAAAATGAAAGCGTATGCTGACGCTCGAAACCATGCAGAGAGGTCGAACATTCAGATTGGTGATAAAGTTCTAATAAGAACTGAGGTGAAACACAATAAGGTAACACCTTCGTATGTCCCAAAACAGTATGTGGTGACTAACAAAAAGGGTAGTATGGTCACCGCCAAATCAGATGGCCATGCGGTAACTCGCAATAGCTCCAGGTTCAAACCCACCACGGTATCTCCCGAAGTGGTAGATGATATTGATGAAGAACTGTACGAAGCGCCAAAAATTAATGTTGAAACCGCAACGCCTATAGCTGCACCAGTACCGCCTAGCCCCAATCGCAATGTAACACCCTCACCCCAGAAGCGTGTATTGCCAAGTCGTGCTAGACGACCTCCGAGTCATTTAGAAGACTATGTGTCTAAATAGTTTGTATTCTATAAGTGTGTTCGTATATCATGGTATAGTTTTCATTCAAGAAGGAAAGAGATGTAGTGTCTTAGTGTTATCCACCCTACACACTGTTGTTTATATGTTGCTATGTACTTGTGCTGCCACCAGTGGTGAGTCAATGAACTGCATGACCTACATGTTGAGTTGACCTAGATCTGGCTCTCTGGCTTCCATTTTGAATGCATACAGACCATGGAATAAAGGCTCCACATAATCCAACAGCATCTGCCTGCCTTATTACTATACCACACTTGAAATACATTATAGTACCCCTTTCTCATACCTTCAATGAGACTTCTCATCATTGTCTTGCTATGTCAGAAGCAGCTGCTGTTTCTCTTCATATTATTTAAACCATAAGTTCCCCTTATAAGCTTAGAAAGCCCTAATACGGAAATGTTAAACTTGAATGAATACTAGGTGGATGAAAATCTGCCATCATAGTAATTTCCTCTTATCCGGATCAGTTTCTCTCAGTATATATGGTATACCTCTCTTTGCACATATTGTTTTCCTTTGTTATTCTTATACTTTGTGCTTTTTCATCCTCACTATTTTACATGTATCATTATTCTCATTATCTATGTGTTAACAACTGAACAATTCATTGAAAGAAAGGGAATCAACTATTGTCAGATTTTATCACTTATGCATAATTTGTGACTTGGCAATAAACCCTTCAAACCTTAAAAAAATGATGTATGGGCCAGAGTAGGTAGGTTGCAGCTTTTTGGTTGCGTGTTTCACCAGAAGGTTGGGGATGTATAAATACACCAATTGACCAGTGTTGAAGGTGCATGTCTCTGCCGCCTTCATTTGGATGTCATCCCTGAGATTTAATAAGTGAGTGGCTATATATCTTCCTTCTCCTATATCATCATCATCATCATCATCATCATCATCATCATCATCATCAGTAGTTTACATGTAAAATCTGTTAAATATATTATAATTATTTCCAGTTTTACACAGACATATCAGGATTTCTCACAAGAAAGATACAGTTTGTGAATACTACGAACGATAGAACATGTCAGACAGAAGGAAGAGGACCTCATCCCCACTAAGGGTTGATTATTCTGGTCCTACCGAGCTTCACAAGATTATGTACGAAACCGTTGGCACATGATTTCAAAAATAATAAGATAAATACATACATAGGGAGCCACATAGGGATAATTTAGTAATCCATGTCACACATTGGAGTACTTGTTAAGTTATAATAGAAAAGAATACAATTCATTTACTGCTAAGTAATATATATACACACTATGCATTTACATACGGGATAAGAGATAGAAGAGATTTCTTAGAGTCAAATTTGAATTGTTTTAAGCTTATTGCATTTCTCCTTCGCATAGGTAAAGCATTCCAGTTTAAGGCACCAAAGTGTTCTACACTTTTAGCATATGCCGTGCTATTAGGGGTTATAACCTTTAGTGTAGGAACATCATGTAATCTAGTTGTTAGTGTTCTATTATCTTTATATATATCATTTTGGGCTCTGTTATACATATAATTTAGTACATGGATATTTCTTCTATCAGCAAGTTTGTTAATCCTTGTCGTATTGTGTATATAATTAGTATTTGTAAGATGAGGAACCCCAAGACATATTTTTATACATCGGTTTTGCGCATATTGTAGCGGGTCCAAATACTTATCGAATGTAGAGGCAAAGCAGATATCAGCATATTCCATGTATGGGAGAATAGTAGATTTGTATATTCTTATAGCAAGTTTTACATCAAGATATCTTCTTAGTAAACATAGTTTGTAAGTTTAATAAGCAATTATTTTTACTTGGTTTGATAAATGCAGGTTGTAGTGCAATACTTTTCTAAGATAACACCAAGATATTTATAGCTAGGTACAACTTGCAATAATTGATCACCTAGATGTATGTCAGCTGTTAGTGTATTAAGTTTCCTAGTGCTTGAGGAAAATATCATTACCTTGGTTTTGGTTACATTAATAGATAATTAAATTTGAATACACCATGTTTCATACATTTCAAGGTCATGCTGGAGTTCAATTTTTGCTGATGCATAGGAGTGATGTGCTGAATAAATAACAGTATCATCAGCATACAATTTAATTTTGCATTGTTTTACACAATTAATTACATCATTTACATAAATCGAAAATAGTAACAGACCCAATATTGACCCTTGGAGAACACCAAAGATCACTCGATTTTTATCCGACATTATACCATTTGCTACAGTTATTTGCTGTCTATTTATAAGGTAGTTCTCAAACCAAAGGTAGTTGTCAGACCTTATACCATAGTGATTTAATTTTATTAACAATACGGAATGATCCACAGTGTCAAAGGCCTTTCTTAGGTCTATGAATGCAGCTTTAGTTGAGTTTCCCACATTTAGGTTTCTTTTGATATCATCAGTAAATTTTGCCAAGGTGTCTACAGTGCTAAATCCAGATCTAAATCCTCCCTGATGGGGTGTTAGAATTCTTTCTTTAACCAAGAAACCATACACTCTATTGTGAACAATTTTTTCATTTAATTTACAGGGTAGTGGTAAAAGTGATATAGGACGATAGTTATTTACCATATTATCATTACCAGCTTTGGGTATTAGGGTTACCTTCGATAGTTTCCAAGAATTTGGTACAGTGTTTGAAGAAAATGACAGGTTAAATATTTTAACAAGTTTCTCAGGTGCATGGGTGAAAAATCTCTTTAATACTGTGGTGGATATGTCTGTAATTGCCAAGGACTTAGTCACATTTATATCATGTATTAGTTTTTTGACCTCCTGAAGATTTGTAGCAAATGGTTCCATTTTATTAATAACATATTCATCATAGGGTTTCCATGGTATATATAGATCTTGAGCAAGAGAAGGGCCAATATTTGCAAAATACTGGTTTATAAAGCAGGTACTTTATCATTGTCAATAGGTGTATTACCATTATCATGATCAACCAATGATATTTCTTTTGCACAGTAAGGATGACCCGGTAACAGTTTATTGATAACTCTCCAGAATTTTCGGTGATCGTGCTTATAATTTTCCACTTGTTCTTTGAAAAAACTTTTCCTAGCTTTATCTATTATCTTATTGGCTTTGTTCCTATATTTACTTGAATTCTTCCAATCCTTGTCTTTCCCTGAACGTCTAGCTTTCCATAATTTTCTATTTTTTCCCCTTATAATTTCATAGACATTCTGTGTCATCCATGGGTGTCTATACCTGTGCACAAGAGATTTATGTACTGGACAATATTTATCAAGAATACTGCGTATGGCTAACTCAAACTGAGACCAGGCAAAGTTAATATCTTCTGTATTGTTAAAGTTGTCCCAATTAAATTTATCAAATTCAGCAAATAGTGTTGCATCAGGTAATCTGGAGTACGAGCGTCCTGTTATATAAACCTTATTAAGAAGATTGGAAGATGATCTGATATATAATTATTACATATACCAGTTGTATTTAGGTTCGGTCTAAGGTTAGTAAAAATTAAATCTAAAGTTGCCTTTTTCCTTGTGGCATTTTTAATTTCCTGGTCAGGACCAAAATATTTCATTCTATTTAATAGGTTATTAACTACATCAGTATCTTCATTTGAAGTCACCCATAGCAATAATTTCGACTGCATCTCTATTCTCTACTTTTGACAGGATATCAGAGAAGACATCAACAAATACGGTCCTATCACCATCTGGTGGTCTATATACATTAATCAGTAGAATTGGTTTCATATGCTCTTTCAGTACATATATACATTGAACTTCTATTATGACATCAGACTTATTTAAGTGTTCATATGTTTTAATATCATGTCTAGTACCATGTTTTACGTATGTACATACACCTCCCCCTATTTTAATTCTACCCCTCTCGTCTAAGACTTGTCTATCAAGTCTATATCTAGTGTATCCATGAAATTGATAACTAGATTCATCATCATCACATTTAAACCATGTTTCTGAGAAAGTGAAAATTTCAAGGTCAGATGGATAAATCTCAGCACATATAGATGCATAATTGGCTTTGATACTTCTTGCATTTAGATGCAGAAATCGTAGGCCTTTAGTGCCCTTCAATTGATTTACATTTTTATAATGCATAGAGTACAATAAATTGGTATTAACAGTATATCCATTTTACAGCTTATTATGTAGTTTGGTAGATTACATAAAACCAAGCCCAGTGCGACTCACATTTTTTGTATATTGACCAATATAGGAACTTCTGTCTTTTTGCAGTCCCGTATACCAAACATACCGGTATGTTTGGTTGAAGTCATAAGGCTACTGTTCAGGAGTTTTCCATTACCCAGGATTATGTAGGTGGTAGTATAATAATAATAACAATATACCTTCATATTAATAATAGGTGTTGAGTTTATACAGTCAGTAAAAAATAACAGTACTAAATGAAGACATGTAGATAGATTATAGAGTCAACAGTTCAAACTTATGGATTAGGTTGTTGATTTGCAGCATCCTGCAGACGAGTTGCTTCAGCAGTTGGGAGGGGTTGTTCACCAGTGTGTCTATACCTTATGTTCATGAGAAATTCTCCCAACTTGTTTGCACACTCTGATTGATTATGGGCAACATTTCTGATATTAATATCATTTTTTTTGTCCTAGCCCCATATGTACGATGTCGTGTTGCTTCATATAAGTACTTGCCCTTGGTTTGAACAAGCTCGTGTAGCAGTGCTGGGTCAGTGAACTCGATCTCTAGAAGATTCTGCATCACTTTCTCGTCTATATCAAACCGGTCATTTGTTTTCTTACATGCTCGTCCAGCAAACACACTAGCAGAATTTACCTTCCTCAGAATGCCTATTTGGTTGGAAACGAAAATACATTGAGCGCCAATAGTATCTTGACCTGACTGCTGCATATGTTTTGACTGAACCCAAGGGTCCACCTAATGGGGAACAATGTGTGGATTCAATGATGGACTCTGCCCATTTTTTCAGGGATCACCACTTGAAGGGTGGGGTCTAGGGATTTACCCATGATGGTATCAGTGATTCTGAAGAGGACCTCATCTAGAATGATGTACTGATCATGATTGCTCAAGATTTGGTTAGTTAAACCTGAGTCGATTGGCAATTTTCCAGATTCAATGTTATTTAGCATTGATGAGGCAAAAAGGTATTCTTTTTGTGCCTTTATTAATGCCTCTCTAGAGGGTGTGACGAGGGGTGCTTGCAAAGTTTTGTGATTGCCCTTTCAGCTATAGGTAATGCCTTTTGTGTGAGCTCGGCTCTTTTGGCATTAGCTGCCCTGACTGATACCCTCGGTGAACTGGATTTGGGTGGTCGGCCTCTTGACCTAGAACTAGCCGTCTTGACCTTTGTGGGTCGGCTCTGTTTATTTATAGTGGTTCTGGTCCGTGATTGGGCGGGGGCTGGGGGTGTGTCTTCCTTGGAGTTCTGTGACTGCGCTCTGGTTAAGACACGCAGCTCTGAGTGTGCTGTAAGTGAAGCTATGTAATTTCTCTCAGAGCTATTTTTCTTTGCAATGACACCTGTTGGTGGTTTGCCTGTGCTTCCCCAGATTTTGCCTCCTTTTAGTATTGATCTGGGAGGTCCCATCTGGATTGGGTGATTGGGTACTGGCTCATTGGATCTGAAAATCTTAGTCATGGTAATGTCAGAGAAAGACAACTTTTTTGGGGGAAGTATGATTTTCCCTTGTGATCTAATGGGAACTAGGTCATCAGAGCTTGGTGGGTAGGTCCTCCTGGAGAGGAAATCTACCACAAGATTGGCTCTGCCCTGCAATATCTCACTTCAAAATCATAAGACATGACTGTGTCCACCCACATGGCTAGTCTTCCATTGCTGATGTTTTCCTTTTTATTGAAGAGGGAAACTAGGGCGGTGTGGTCAGAGTAAACCTTGAAGTGAGTTCCATCCACATAATGGTGGAACTTTTTTACTGCAAAGACAATACCCAGTAATTCTTTGTCTGTTATTCCATATCTGGTTTCCTGTGTGGTCAACCCTCTGCCTGCAAATTCAATTGGTCTGTAGAAATCATAGTCATCCACCTGTGTGATTACAGCTCCGAGGCTGTAATTGCTTGAGTCGGTGAAGATAACAAAAGGTTTGCTATAATCAGGGAATTTGAGTACAGCTTCAGTGCAAATTGAGGCTTTGATTTTCTCAAAGGCTTGCTGACAGCTTATGGTCCATTTAAAGGTGCTTTTAGTAGCCTCATATAGGGGCTTCATTACATGAGCAAAACCTTTTATGAACCTTTTGTAAAACTGTGCCATACCATTGAAGCATCTAAGGTCATGAATGTTCTTAGGTGGGGGAAAGGTTTTGACAGGCCAGATTTTGTCTGGGGAAGTTGACACACCATGTTGGTCTAGAGAAAAGCATAAGAAATCCATCTTGGTGGTGCCAAATTCATATTTTTCAGATTTTAATTTGATGTTTCCTTTAATAAAAAGCTTGAGCACTTCATCCAGGTCCTGCAGGTGTCTTTCCCATGTTGGGCTATAAATAGCCACGTCATCGACATATTGTCAACGAGTCCGTAAATGATGAATAAGGATGAATACAGACGAATCAGGAATCCAGTTTGATATCCACTTTATTCATTGAAGTCCACGAGGTATAGATGGTGATACAGTATAAAGGTGCCCAACAGTGTCCAAGCCTAGCCCTTGAGCCAAGGGCTTTGGTCTCACGTGAGTGTGTGAGGTATGAAGTATGAAGGTGGAAAGATACTATGCTAGTGATGGTGAGCCGCTCCACCTACAAGTATTTATAGTAGGAGCTGCTCACCCAGCTCATCCTAAAAATAGTATCAGGTGAGCTAAATATAGTAACTGGGGAACTCCAGTGCAGGTATGTAGGGGGGATCCTAAACATAGCACTGGGGTTCACAGAGTTCAGTATGGTTCTAAATATAGCTGCTGGGAATTCCCGGTGTGCTGTGAGCTGCTCATGATCAATGGGCATGTCCTCCAGCAGGAGGAGTTGGTCTAAACATTGGCTGCTAGGAATTTCCAGCATGCAGCGAGCTGCTCGTGATTGACGGCGTATCCTCCAGTAGGAGGAGGCGGGGTCACTGAGTGCAGTTGACACCGCCAGCCTTTGGTCTATGAGTATGGCTTGGCTTGTGGGTAGACTCGGACACTGGGTTACATGGTAGAGTCAAAGGTGAAAAGTAAATATGATAAGTACAATACCTATAACGGTCTACTGACAATATGTTACTGCATTCCTATATTTGCATTTCACGAGTAGCTGCTCCATGATGTTCATGAAGGATAGACCTGAGGTTTTAAGTCCCATAGGAAGGACTTTGGCCATATACCTGGTTCCATTGGCTGAAAAAGTGGTTATAGGCCTAGATTCTTCAGCCAAAGGAATTTGGTGGTAAGCGCTATAGATGTCCAATTTGAGAAATATTTTGCACCTGTTCTGCTGATTTGTTGCATGAGGTCATCTGCCCTGGGGAAGGAGTACGAAAAAGATTTGAGGTTTTGATTAACCCATCTGTAGTCTACTACAATTCTCCAACCAGAGGCTACAGATCTGTCTTCTTGAGGTTTTGGCACAAGAAAGGCTGCTGAATTCCATTCACAAGGTTTGGTGCATTCCTCAATAATTCCCTGCTCTAAATGTTTATTTAAGAGCTCTTTTTGGAAAATTTCTTTGTGGGGGGACATTCTGTTTGAAGGCCTGTTACAGGGCTTGTGGTCAGGGATCAATTCCAGTTTGACCTTATTTTCTACATTGGAGCCAATGGCACTGTCATCTATCACAAAAGCTTGTCTATTCCCCTCAACAACTTTACAGATTTGCTCCTTCTGGTTGTCATTGAGCTGCTCATAAATTTTATACTTGATGGGTTCATCGCCCTTTGGGAGTTGCTCTAAGGGATCTTCACCACAATTGATTGGGAAGAGCTCTTGGTCAGGGGTGACATGGTTGAGTGAATGGTGACTATGTAAGGGGCCAATTGGTATTGCCTTTTTGATGTTGAAAGGCTTGAATAGGCCTAGAGCCATGTGCTTCTTTAAGGGTAAAGGAAAATCATTTGGGTTTGCCACAGTTACCAGTATTAATTTTTGAGCTGTTTTGGGTTTATCCAAAGTATGTTTGATTAAGAAGGGTAACTTTATGTCAACATTTTCAGTGATGCCTGTAAGTCTAGATAGTTTGTCTGGGCCAATGAACATGGCATTCAGTGTAGTTTCCAAATTAGGTGGTATTGTGAAATTTTCTACTGGTCTAATTGTGAAAGCTGTTGGTCGCTTGGGGCCAAAACTGAGTTTGGCCTTGTATTTGGTCATGAAGTTTACTCCAAGGTTGAAGGGGTGATTTAACTTAGGTACTACATGGAACCTGGTGATAAATTCTACTCCCTCTATCAAGAAGCTTAGATTTAATGCATGGTTTACCTGTACTGAGGATCTGTTTGCTAGGAGGACAGTCATACGTGATCTTCTTCCATGTCTGAAGTTTGGGGTGTTGATCACTTTATCGGCCATTTTCTGACTGATAAAAGATAAGGAAGCACCAGAGTCTACCAATGCTCTGTAGGGGTGGTCATTTATGTCAATAAAAACTGCACCTCTAGTTAACTCGGTATTAATTCGAGAGACCTAACCTTGCTGCCCATACTTATCTGACTTGATTCTCAGTTGGAGGCACGCCACTCTGCTGTGGCTGTCCTCATAACAGTCCTCACTGTCTGAGGAGCTGTCATCAAGTTTTAACCTGCTGTTGATGTCAGCCTGTTGGAGGGAGTTGACTTCAGCATCACTTTGAACATCAATTGATTGGTGGATGGTGGGGGGCGTTCCAGATTTCTTGTCCACTTGGGTGGGGGAGGGGTCACGCGGTGCATGGCGACCTTCCCCAGAAACCTATTCTTTATCGTCATAGTACTCTTCATCATCAATGAAGACTTCATCGCCATCATTGTGATCAAAGTCATCATCATCAATATTATTGAGATCAGCGTCATTGTCAGATTCAGTAGCTCATTATCCTTATTACTTCTAGAGTACCTGCTGGGTGTTGAGTCACTGGTCCTTCTCTTATTGTATGAGGAGTCATTAGGGGCTTTGAAATCAGCAGAAGGTGTGGGATTCTTGAAGGAGACCTGTGTATTGTCAGCTGGGGCTGTGGCCACAGTGATGATAATTTTATTATCATCTGTGCCTGAGTTCCTGTGGGTACCTAGAGACCTCTTAAACTGGGGTGATTGGCCATGTTTATTTCCAGGTGAGTCTAGGGACCTAGATCTGCCTTTGTACCTCCTGTTGTTGTTGTTCTGAGATTGGTTATTAAAACCACTTCTGTATTTGGCATCATACTGCTTGTTGTAGTTGCCACTTGGAAGCCTGTCATCCTTTTTGTTGTCCTGATAATGGGCTTCCTTTCTAGATCTGTCATTATTTTTATTGTTGTTGAAAACGGCACAGAGGTCTGCTTGCCCGGAGGAGGCCAAGGAGGTTTTGTTGGCTTCAAGGCTGAGCTCCTGTTTAAGTGCTAGGTGCTCTGCCTCTACTATAGATTTGGGTGCTTCAGGGAGGATTACTGTCTTAATCTCAGGTTTTAGGCCATTGATTAAATAATCTACCTGCACAGATTCTTCCAAGCTGCTATTGGCCAGGAGAAGAGTCATGTCGGCCAGATATTGCTCCACGGTCTCATTTGGCTGTTGCTTCCTATTTGTGTAACCTTTAATGATTGTTGCAGGGTTGGGGGGGAAGCAAAACGTTGTAGAAAAGCAGCATATACAGCCTCGTTATCATACATGATGGGCTTCTCAAATATATTAGAGAAAAACCATTGGGCTGCCCTCCCCTTAAGAAAGGTGTACAAGCATGAGGCATGAAGGTGGGGGTGGTGGGGGTACATGTTTCTGATCCAGAATTTTAATTCCATGATGAACTTGGATGCAGATCTGTACTCAGTTGGTTTATCGAAGGTCTTCGCCTTATTAAAGGAGCTGAGCTGCGCTGAGGAGAGTCTCTCATTTTCCAGTGTCATTTGTCCCATACTGTTAGTGAAGTCGGTCTGCCCTAGGTTTGGGACCCTAGGTGTGGAGTGGGCATATGCCTGGTGATAACCCATGTGGTGTGCACCCGTGCTTTGGGAGTGCAGGGTTTGCATAGGTATGGGCATTATTACCAGGGGTGTGTCCTTGTGCTAGAGTGTATATGTCTCCTACCACTGAGCCTAGGGCACTGGGCCTTGCTTCTGCTTGGGTGGGAGCTGGTGCTGCCATCTGGTGAGTGGCGGGTACACCAGTGATTTCGCCTTGGGTCGGCTGGTGTGAGGTGGGCATGGCATGTATTAAGCCGGTTGGACTGCTGCATTGGAAGGCGCTGGGTAGGCTTAACCTGATGTTTGCGCCTTGTGGTAGGATGGAGGCTGCAGGGGGTGCACTCGGGGTCTGAGTGGTGTGAGTTAACCCTGTGCTTGCTGGTGTTGGGTGTGTAACAGGGGCATAAGTTGGAGGTGCCCTGTTGTCGTAGGCTGTGCAAATGTCCCTTCTAACATCATCCATATTTCTGTTTATCCTCTCAGAAATATCTGCCGCCAATATTTCAGATCTCCTTAAAACATCAGCATTGTCCTCAGCGTCTCTCTTCTGTGTGTTTATCATGTCACGCTCCATCTGAGCTCTCCAGGTATCCATATTATCCAGCCTGTCATTGACTCTAGACAGTTGGCTGATATGTTCCTGGCCTACCCCTTTAATTTCAGCAGACAGGAGATTAATTTGGCCAGTCAGTAAGTTAGATAAAGAATCACTGACTGCCTGTGTGCATTCTCTTACCAGATTTCTGGCCAGGTCATCCTTGTCGTACCTGGGTGGGAGTCCAGATGTCATACTGCTGTCTGTCCTGTACCTGTTAAGGTGAGGGAAAGAGACCTCAGTATCTTCTTCATAAGTGATGCTGTCCTTTGATGTGAAGTCAGGGGTGGTTGGTCTTCTGTTGAAGATTTGAGTGGTGGCTATTATATTACCTCCACCTGCTGCTGAGTCTACACTTCTTAGCAGTCTATAATAAGGAGGTGTTTGTCTCTTCTCCTCCTGGGGCTAGGTAAGGGTGTATAGTCAGATGTGGAGACTCCAGATTCCAAGCTTGGGGAGAAGGTGTTTAGTGGTGGTGGGGTTGCCTCAGGGGTGGAGGGATCTAGGTATGATCTGAAGGGATCACTGAAAGTTGTAGCGTCAGGCCACTGTTCCTCCAGTACTCTATTGACACAATCTAAAAAGGCTGAGGGGCTCTCACCACACTGTGTGTCCTCGAGGTTGCAGGTTGGTGCCTGCTGAGCTCTGTCGGTACTATTTGTGTTTGCTGATCTCCACCTGGCAATGGCTGATCTTATCCTTTGTCTCCAGAGATCAGGATTAGGTGGTGTATTAGTAGTAGAGTCTGGGACAACAAAATTGTCCCAAGCGAGCTCAGAGGGGTCTGGGTGTATGAAACCTGCCTGATGGGAGGTGGGGTGTGTACTGGTACTAGGCTGTTGAGTAGGAACTGGTATGCTCTGTAAGGCAGCCTGTAGTTGAGGAGGCCTGGGCTCTAAATGTGAGTCTAAATCCAGGTAACTAGGAGAGTTAATTACAGGTGTAGGCTGTATTTCACTTGGTAGACCAGCAAGTCTTAGTCCTGGGGACTCAGCGTCTGAGAAACCAGGTTGGTGCCTGCTGAGCTCTGTCGGTACTATTTGTGTTTGCTGATCTCCACCTGGCAATGGCTGATCTTATCCTTTGTCTCCAGAGATCAGGATTAGGTGGTGTATTAGTAGTAGAGTCTGGGACAACAAAATTGTCCCAAGCGAGCTCAGAGGGGTCTGGGTGTATGAAACCTGCCTGATGGGAGGTGGGGTGTGTACTGGTACTAGGCTGTTGAGTAGGAACTGGTATGCTCTGTAAGGCAGCCTGTAGTTGAGGAGGCCTGGGCTCTAAATGTGAGTCTAAATCCAGGTAACTAGGAGAGTTAATTACAGGTGTAGGCTGTATTTCACTTGGTAGACCAGCAAGTCTTAGTCCTGGGGACTCAGCGTCTGAGAAACCAGGTAAAGTCAAATTAAGGCCTGGTGCCTGTGATGTACTAGGTGTGCTGGTCTGTGTACCCGTACTACTATCAACTATAGTTGATGAGAAAGTTTTGTTCCTACTCACAGGTGTTGGCTTAAGTGTTAATAATGATGCTGGCAGGATAGGATCCAACAGAAAGGCGTCAGGTGACGAATCAGCTGTTTGAGTAGGTTGGTGTGTGTCTGGAGCTGCTGCTGCTGGTTGGGGCGCATCTAGCCCTGGGGATGTAAACTCTTTAGGCATCTTCTCACTTTTATTCATGGCTCATGACAGGTGAAAACAATGGGATTGTTACAGTGAGGGTTCTCCACCATTGTCAACAGGTCGTTACATGTCATGAAGTGAGGTTACAGGAGTCCAGACAAGTCAGTTGATGAACCAGCTTTTTTGTAAGATTGGCATGAGAGTAGTCAATACGTTATAACAGTATGGTACTCGCCAGTCTGACCAAGCTATATCCTTGGGCCAAGGCACCTGAGTGTCGTAGGGTCTAGGTATGGAGAAGAATAAGATGCCCTGAGTGGGTTCTGTCTGTTTATAAAGGGAGTCCCACTCAGTGTACGTCATGTGCTATTTCTGGAAGTGACTCAGTCTGGGGGATGAGCAGCTCAGCCCCTATCTGGTTGGATCCAGTCTAATTCGGAGTAGGAGGGAGGGAGCTGCTCTGAGGAGTGAGTCACCTGGACGGGTGAGGCTAAAAATAGCATATGATATCATGTCCTCCAGTGGGGGATCCACAGGTGGGAGCTGGGGGTGCTCACTGAAGGAGGACGGGGTGAGTGAGTCAGACAGGGGTGAGTGAGTCACTCACCCTGTCAGGTTAAAAATAGGGTAGCCTTGGGTTCTACAGGGGGAAGCTTGGTCAGCTTGGTTTGAATATGTCGTTGATAATTATAATACATAGAATAGTCCACTGACATCATATACAAATTGTTGCAGTACACCCTCAAAAACAACCCTGAGTATGTATATGGTCCAATAACCTATCAGCCTCGACTTTATACACCTTGATATTGAGTAAGTAGGTACATGTATATACCCAACTCACTGTCTAAATTTAAAGCTGGGGAAGATGAATGAAAGCACTTCAGCCTTCAGTGGGGAATGTTCAACTTGTCAGCTTGTCGGCACCTAACAGTATAACTGATATGTGGTGATGGGGTGGGAGGGGTTGCACGGACATTAGCTTCTGGGATCAGACAAGCTATTTTGAGATATGATATGAGGATACTGCACACTTCTGAGATCAGGCAAGTGTCAGGCAGTGGGCAGGGGGGGAGGGGGGCTTGGAAGGATGGTTGGTGTACTTTAGTAGGGAATGAGTTAATGTGTGATGAGTGTGATTGTCTTCACTTTATTGGTTTGATGTTACCAATAGCCTTTCTAAAGTTCACCCAATCCAACTATTGGGTGGTGGGTGTCACATTACAAAATTTAGAAATGTAGGAAATTTAGTTATCATGAATGTTAATGGTTCCTATTTCCCAGCTGCTTGTCAGCATTTCATTTGTCAAAACCATGTGCATCAGCCAAATTGGATTTTTTGAGAAGAGAAACCTTTGAAAAACTTTCATATAAAACTATGTTCAAAATTCGGCTAGTAGGTTGGATTTCGTGGTATTGAGTATAATAGATGAGCCTCTCTTTGTGCACAGTAGATGGTGCCACAGGTAGTGCAATATACTCCCTATTCTATCAATGGATTAAATGTTAAAAGTGGCTGACAATCAATAAGGTCTCAGGGGAAAAAATTGCTCTACACCATACTTATATACTCAAGATCTAATAGATACATCACTTTTACATAACATAGGCCGAATTAAAATATGAAATGAGTATAACAATTTTAGCACTGGACTGTGAGGTCAAACTAGCTTACCTCCATCTACATTTAAGCCGAATCAACTGCAGTTTCACTATTTCAAATCTAACCCTTGGAAAAATGTATAAGCTGACTGAGAATTTTTTTCCGATATTATATCCAAAGCAGCAAACTTACAGAAACGTGTACTATTTCTCATAATAATGGGCGTTTTTACATGGGTCTGGATATCTCACTTAATGTCTTGTCAATAGATTTAACACAAGATGCAGAGATTTGGCAAATAGCTTGCCTTATTAGATCAATAGGTTATGCCTCAGTGTTGGTGATGAATGCCCACTTGGCATAAAAACGTGTTTTTTACGTTAAAAAACGTTTTTATTAGTTTCCCTATTGGTTATTTGTTTGAAAATTGGTTAAAAAACGTTTAAAAACGTGTTTTCTTTTGCCAAGCGGGTGTGTACTTTGTACTTTATTTCAATATAATCACTAGTGCATCCCCAATATCCCCCTTCGCTCCACCACCACCACTGTGCCTTGAATGTTTTTTACCGAATACCATGAAATAATTTCTAGGGTAGGAAACGTAGGTGAACATTGAAGAGTTTGATAGTTTGATTGATGTGGGAGGAGAAAAAGATCTTTTTATAATATATTTCTTTATTTGCACAAGTGTACAGCACAACCTGTGACAGGATCTGCGAAAAGGGCCCTTAGTGCATGCTGCATTAAGGTCCCCATTCCCAGTACATGTCACCTATGGAGTTGAAAACACAGAAATACTCAGTGGTGAGGATGCACATTTTATATAATTGTGTACTAAATGATGTGATGATTATCTGCAGTATCAGGCACATCAAGGTGTTCTTCAGGAATTAATACTTGTATGGTTTATTTTGGTTTGAATGTGGGCAGATCAACTTGTTTGCCTTGTAAGAGGTCACCAAGAGCCTGTGTAACTGTCATACTAGTAATTGGCATGATCAAGTTGTCATATGAGAAATATCATAAGACTAGTGGTATATAGTGTAATTATCTCAAGGCTCTTATAAATAGTGTTATTTCCAGTTGTCACTGGTTTATTCAGCTTTAGGCAACATGTAAGAAATATCAATCATACAGTAGTTAGTATGTAGGTAATTTGCACATACAGTAAACATACAGTAATTTATAAAGTATAATGTTCAGTTCCACTCCACCTGTGAGGTATTAATAATACAGTGTCCAGCATAGTTCTAGGTGGGTTCCCACACCTAGCTCCTGACCTGCTGCTTAGAGGAATAATGTAATAATGGATAACTTTACCCTCTGGTGGAAGTCTTGAAGAAGATAGCCTCTGGCCACTAATGGTAGGAAACCAATGCCTGTCTAGCATAGTTTCACCATAGTGCAGTGGTATAGCAGGTAGCAGGAGATGACTGGAGATGTTACCTCTAGAGCGGTTCTTGGTGATGTGTCCTCCTGGAGGTGCAGACAGGCTATTTGTAGCAAATCTTGGAAAAGCACCTCCAGACTGACTGGAGCCAGCAGCATCTGCCTAACTCTACAATTGTTTGAGGGGACTCTTTCAAGTGTCACAGGGGGACAAAGGACCCCCATGGACGCCGCTATGCCCCCCATTGTCTTGGTCGGTTCTGCATCTTTAGACCCTCATATCTCGGCCGTTTATGCGTTTATAACCGCCTTTTTGGGCATGCGCGGAGTTGAATATGCCAAGTTTATAATGCCCACTGGATAGGCGCGTAATTCACGCCGGTTTGTCTGTGGTGCACTCGGAGCTCCTTTCAGTCTCCATGGCATAACTTCCTTAATAATGGGAGTTCCGCCTTGATCTTGGGCTCATTTTGACCGTCTAATTATGGGCTTTCCATAAATGCTTTGATATTTGACCTAGCTTGCTCAGGAGCGACGCTAGAGCGACCGGAAGGTTATGGCGTCGTGCTTATGTAACCCATTGTTCAGTCCTTAGAGTGCTCAGACACTCATGACGGCGTCAGCGGTGCTCAGGCACCCGTGACGGCCGGTTGCATTCACTTACAAGTTATTAGTTTGTGCACTGAACCATGAGGTCGCACACTGAGACCCTTATTCTTATTATATTGTGCAGTGAACCATTAGGTCGGACCTTTTGATGTCATAAACTCAGTCTAACTGACTGTGGCTGGTGTGCAGTGGGGCATGAACGCTCTTATACAAAGTTTGAGCGCTCTTATAGCTCTTAGAACCAACCCATGTATTAATTTCATAGATATCCTTTGATTAATACAAAATATGTTACAATTTATGGAATAATAAAATGGTATATCATAGAATACTCCCTCTCCCCCGAAAGAATGCGAAACTCCGTCATTTCGCCGAGGGAATGTACAATTTATACAATTTTTACCTTATTTTGGAGTTATATACTGTTTTGTAAGAGGATTTGAAGTAATGGGGAGTGCTTCAAATGCAATTTTTGTGGTAGAGCTTTGTCAGTATAAACAATTTTCTCCTGGGTATAAGTACATTTCCGAGTTTCTATATCTTACCATACCTGAGCTTATTTGCTTATGTAACATCAATTTTGGGTACAATTTTCCATTTTTATGTACAACATACAATTTGGCAAATAGTGTGCAATTTTGGCATCCAATATTCAATTTAGCGTGCAAATTGAACATAAATGACAATTTTAGTGTGCAAATTTACAATTTCGCGTGTAATTGCGTTCAATTGACAATTTCAGTATGCAAATATATAATTTTCGCGTATATTTGGCAATTTTAGTGTGCAAATATATAATTTCGCGTACATTTGGCAATTTGAGTGTGCAAATATATAATTTTCGCGTATATTTGGCAATTTTAGTGTGCAAATATATAATTTCGCGTACATTTGGCAATTTTAGTATGCAAATATATAATTTTGCGTTCAATTGATAGTTTCTGTATGTACATATATAATTTTGCGTACAGCTTGGATACACATAGAAATGTTGATTTTCTAAAAATCTGACTTCAGTGTATGAATTGGGTACAGACATACAGTATAATGTGCAACATATAATTCAAATGTAAATTGGATACAACTTACAATCTAGTGTGCAAACATACAATTTTAGTGTGCAAATTGGGTACGAGCATACAATCTGGTGTGCAAACATACAATTTTAGTGTGCAAATTGGGTACAAGCGTACAATCTGGTGTGCAAATATACAATTTTAGTGTGCAAATTGGGTACGAGCGTACAATCTGGTGTGCAAACATACAATTTTAGTGTGCAAATTGGGTACAAACGTACAATCTAGATTACACTATTCAATTTATGGGATTTGAGACAAATTTTTCCGAGGGCCGGAAAAACAAAGTACTTCATGTACAATAGGCTTGTTTGTCTCTGAGTTACTCATTGATTTTGCTATATGGGTGTATTAATTGGCAATTTCGGCAGTGGGCCGCTGCTTAATTGACTTTTCCCCTAGCCTTTTGAGTATGTGTCCCTGAAAGAGATTTATTTGGTGAGTATCTTAAGTAAACATGTTTTATGTCAACAATTTTCTCAACAATTTTTTTTTTTCATTCATTTTTTCAACAATTTTCTTGGATACCTAAAGTGTGTTACTTTAAGTAAACCTTGGCATAGTATACAAGTGCTAGTGGGTACAAAAACTGTCTTAGTTATCTACCTGCATTCATGTATATTAATGTTAGATTTGTACAATTTTACAATTTGTAATTTGCAATTTCGCAATTTTGCGCGTATATGCGCGCATTAATCATTGATTTTGTGAGAATACCATAGATTTTCATATTATACATCAACAAGTGGCTGTGTATATAATTTTTTTCTAATACTTTGATAATTTCATTGACAGTGGAGGTGTGTCAGGAGTGAGATGTGAGTCTCCTCCCTGGTGTGCTCATGCAGTGGTGGCACTTGAGGTGTTAGGTGCCAGATTTTGGCATGTGTCTGTGGCAGTGCCTAGCTTGGTGTCAGTGGACAGTTCAGGGTGGGGGGGGGGTGTGTGTGTCCATTTAAGGAGTGTGTGGCTGGTATTGGAGCATCAGTTCCTCTCTGGAAGTCACTGCTGTAGTACCATGGCCCACCTACAAGCTCTCTTTGCTCTGCCTGTCCCCCAGGTGATGGAGGTGGGGAGTCCAGCTAGGGCCCTGGTTGAGTCTAACCAGACCATCCATTATGGGTACATAGTGAGTAATTTCAAAAAGATCATTGAGCATGGTGATGTGATGGTCTGTAATTACTCCTGCCATTATTTCCTGGGCTCAGCCTTGCGTCGGGGGGCCACTGTGGCCCTTCTGACTAGGGCCTTGGGCAATATGGGTTTCTGGCCCATGGATTATAACCTAGGGCCGCGGGAGCGAGTGCTATGGGATTATTTGTTGGCGGCATCCCTCCTCGATCTTGCGGCATCCGGGAATCCATCCACGGCTGCCGAGTATGGACTGGGGATGCTGGAGGCCCGGCTTGCTGAGTGGGAGCAGGATCACGGCCATATGTATGGCTCGGACTCGGCCCCGGACTCTCCCATTGATGTTGAACCCGAGGATCTGTGGTAGGATCCCGACTGACTGAAACCTAGGGTGTAAAAACCCGCCATCCCAAAGGCCCTTTTCAGGGCCGGCAAATTGTCCGAAAAGTTCTGAATACTGTCTCTGATGTGTTGTCTCCTGGTGGTGGACTGGGGGCAGCCTAGGCTGTGGGCAGTCTAGGCTGTTTCCACAGTCACCGGGGAGGGCTGGTGGTTTAGAAAATTAGCAATAGTCTGCATGTTTGACCTTGCGGTCTCCTCCTGTTGTTCGTCAATAATTATATCTGTTGTATTTTCCAGTGCTGTCATGGTCACCGGGCTGGTGCCACAATCATTCTGGAGAAGCATGGAGTAGTACAGTCCTCTGTTTTTAAGGGCTGGTATAGTACTGAACCTAGTGCGCCAAGGTAGGTGTATCACCTAAAGGAGGTGATAAGCAAATTCTCCTCTCTGTGTTGTTATAACTGCTGGTCCATTCCAGGTAAATATAGCCTTAGGTAGTGGGAAGGTTTTAACCACTATATCCTTATAGGTAGGGGCAGCTGCTGATTTAATCTCATCAAATTCATGTGGTATTGGCCTCAAGGGTAGCGCGAAGTTTGAGTCTCCACAATATATTTTAAAATATATTGTGGGGTTTGTGCGCTTGGCCACATTTTTCTTGCCACAGTGTGTCTGTGCAAATTTCTTAAGGTACTTCATTATTCTGTAGGCTGAGTAGATGGTCAGGGTGAATAATATAGCAATTATCAGGGTGTGGGTTTCCTGAATTGTGAGGAAAGGGGTGTGGGTTTCCTCTGTAGGGGTTAATTTGGTAGGATTCTTATCTGGGAGCAATTTGTGTAGGGGCAGCTCGGTGACTAGTCTGAATGCTTTGGCTGTAGGCAGGTAGGCTACAGTCCCTCCTAGTCTGTATAATTTGAGTAGTATGTATACTATAAAAATGTGAGCTGATATCCCTAGGATGAGTGCTAAGCTTTGGAAGATTGGATGCTCTGTAACTCGACGTAGGTATGATTCCTCGTAGCGCGTTTCCATTTCCTTATTAAGGTTGGAGGCATCTTTTAATACTGTTTTGGCAAAGGGCTCTAAATTTAGTTGAGTAATATCATCCATGATTGGATTTTCCTGTAGTTTTTCTAAGGTTCTAGAAAGGTTTACTACTGGGAAGTTTGGAAGATTCTCTCTTTCATCTGGTTTGGTTTCAGAAATTTCGTTAAGTGCTGCCATGAATGGTAAATTAATTGTCTTGAGAATGTAATGAAATGATAAGGTTGAGTTACAGGGCAACCTTGTGTTTGGAAGAGAAAATTCTCCTACACTGATCGTGCACCCACAGGGTACACCTATGATTGAGTAGGACTGGGCCTTCCGAGTTTCAGACGTTTTACCATGGCAGTTGATAAAGTAATGGGGTTCATTAGTAGTGACCAGATACTCATCTTCAGAAATGGAAATAGCATGGGTGGTAGGTGCTTGCAGTGGTGAAACTGTAAACTTGCAATGTTCCTTTATCTGTTGAGCCTGGTTAGTAAAAATGGCTACAGGGCATGTAGGCCTGTGTTTATAGATTCTACCATTTACATCTCTGCATACCTTTACTGTAGTACCTTCACATGCCTGCATATCTGCTGAGTCCAATTCGATGAATAATGATTCGTCGTAAGATACTGCTAGAAACTCAGTCGTGGTTTGTAGTTTGGTGACTCCTCTGGTGGGGGTCTCCTGTGTGTCTATAGGCATGGGTGATGTAATCATTTGGTACAGTTTGAAGGTTGAGGTGGTAGATTGTATTATAATGTCCAGATGAATATATATATGGTGAGCTGAGTAAGTGTATGAGGTCAGCTTCTGTGAATAATAGAAATCTAAGTCATTAATTGCGACTTGTGCTCCAGGGTGTGTAATCCTAAGTTTGTTATTAATGTCAATTAGGTATCTAGCAAGGTCTGAGGGTGGTACTATATCAGGGGTTAGGATCCCTGATGATAGCATCCTCAGGGCTGCATTTGTCCTTTGCAGTGATTGAACTGTATTCATTCTTGCTGCTATGATAATTAATGCATCATTTAATACTTGCATTTTCTCCCTTTGAGTTTTCTCGTGCCTTGAATATGAGTCAAGTGACCTGGACATGTTAGAGGCCCACAGGTTGACGGTGTCACCTATGGTGTTGATTGTGCTGTCCAGTACCTTCTTATCTTGGATGTATGCTTTAACAAACTTATCTTGTCTGTCTGTGATCTTTTCAATGAGATTAGCTGCTTCCTGATCCTGTTTAGCAAATTTTCTTAGTATTTCATCTATGTTCTTGAGCTGTCCCATTACTTGGTTTACATCTTCTACTGTGGCTAGACCTAGCACACCGCGAAACAGGGGTGCTAGAAAACCCAGTTTGGCCTCTCTTTTGGCCTTGTCCAATGTGTTTATGGGGTTGGATAGGAACAATTTGATGGAGGCTAATGTTTCATTTATCTCCTTGTCTGCAATTTCCAGCAAGGTGTCAAGCTCTTTGGCTTGTTGGATAATTTGACCAGAGGTATGATCTTGTAGAGTAGGAGTGGTCAAATGGAGTATTCTATCCCTTATGGATCCTTGGGTAACGGGTGCCCGAGGTATCTTGTAGGGAATAGCTAACAACAGTGTTGTGGTTGTATGTCCATTGACCAATGGTTGAGGGCTAGGTTTGAATACTACTCCTATGTTTTGTCTCACCACAGGTGTATAACCTGCAGTAAGTGGTTCAATAGTATATAATAACAGCATAGTTAGCAGTATGGGTGAAACTCTCAGTGTCCCCATGGTGCTTGTGTAAAGCAAGTTTGCTGTTTAAAGTCTTGTCAAATTTGTAGTGATTTGGTGCTGGTAAAGTCTAAGTGTATGGTATAACACTTTAAATGAAGTGGTTCAAACTGTACCTTTGCAAGATTGAGCTGTCTTGGCAATATGTCCGGTGAGTCTATAGAGATTGACCAGTAAATGGTAAGGTCAGGTTGAAGGTGAAGTAGGTGTGTTCTTTATCCTAGTGCAGTCTCTCCTAATGGAGAAGTGGGCTGGCTAATTCCCAAGTGGGGTCCTGTAGACTTGTGTTCCAGACTGCAGCTGGATGAAGACTGATGGTGGGCTATGGTCCACAGTGCTTCTTATGTAGCCTACCCTACCCACATCCATTGTGGGCCTGGTATTGTTTCTCTGGAGACAATGCATTAATCTCCAGTGTCTGCTAACTGTGGGGTTTATTGTGTAGTCTGTGTACTGGTAATTAGCTCCTCCTGTCATCCAGGACAGCCATTCATGACCGTCTAGACAGTTGTCTGAGTGTAGCTTATAAGGTCAATTGATCTCTATAGACTGCTGTGTTGGCATAGCGCGCTCTTTCATGTGGGGATTAGGCTTTAGACACTCCATTGTGTTACCCTTACTCTTCTTAGACTTCATGTCTGCTTTACTTGGGGGGTCCCAGTCTTTGACCCTTTCAGAGGCAATAACCTACTGATATATTTACAAATTTGATTGGCTTTATATACATAGTAATTCATTATCAGTCACACATGTCTTATGTGTGGATGAAGAGAATTTGTAATACATTTTGAAAATCTTATGACTTTGGTATCTCAATCTTGTTTCTAATTTCTTGAAACTGCACCACACCTAGATGTCTTTCTTAGTATGTGGTGTGCAGGCCTAGGCTTGATAGGGCCTATGCCTGTGGTTTCTCTTGTAAGGGTGATATCATTTTTGTTCCTTACAATTTTGCTGTAGTATTTGGCCTCATGTGGAATAAGCCTGTGTGCAAATTCATTGTTTCTGACAGCCACAACCTTTTTCAGTCTGTCTATGTGCACTGGTCTGGCCACCAATAGATTGGTGTCCAAGTTTTTGAGTTTGGCACTTGTCAAACTAGGTCTATCTACTACAACATATGGTCCCATAAAAAGGGGTTGAAGTTTCTTACACTCTGTATTGGTCAGGATTCTTGGTATGTTTAGGTACACCATGTCGGTGACCTTGATTTCCTGTGGTGTAAGTTTCTTATCATATCTATCCTTCCTTTCCTTTTGTAGCTTGGCGACCCTTTCTATAGCTTTCCTCCTAGAGGTATCTTGATTTGTTATCATGTTGGCTACGTGGTCTGCTACTGTGGATATGTCTTCCTGTATTCCCAGCCCTAAGTCCATTGGGGTGGCTGGGTTTCTTCCATGGAGTAGGAAGAAAGGGGTGAATCCTGTGGTTTGGGATTCAGTGTTGTTTAATGCAAAGGTTATGGGTTCAATAAATGAATCCCAATTGTTTTGGTGCTTTGAGCAGAATGCTCTGAGCGCTGTGCCTATGCTAGCATTGAATCTCTCTACAAGCCCATTTGATTGTGGCCTGTATGGTGAGGAGAATTTATGTTTGATCTTGAGGTGTTTAGTTAACTTTGTGAACTTTGCACCTGTATAACATGTTCCATTGTCTGTTTGAAGAGTGGCTGGTGTTCCATGATGACAAATTATATTCTTGTAGAACTCTGCTGCTGTTGTTTCAGCTTTTAAGTCAGTAGTAGCCCAAGCTGTTGCATATCTGGTAGCATAATCTATGCAGACTTGTATATGTTTGTTTCCCCTGGCAGTTGTGGGAAGTGGTCCCACCGCGTCTAGGTTTAGGAACTTCATTGGTGAAGTCATGTACTCTCTCACTGTCATTGGTGTTTTGTGTGAGTGTACTTGCCTTTTTGCTGTGAGGCATGTGTGGCAGGTGGAAACATATTTTGTTGTGTCTGCTAGCATAGACTTCCAATATACCCTAGGTCGGAGTGCTGACAGCATCCTACTTGAACCAAGATGGCCGCCGGTAGGTGAGTCATGGAAATACTGTAGTGTACTTGTTACCCATTGCTGTGGTATAACATTTTGAAGTGGTACAGTATTGGTCTTTCTCCAATTTATGGGGCATATATGGACTAATGTACCATTTACCAAGGTGTATGTCTGGCCTTGGTTGATGATTCTATTTCCTTGTGCTTTTGGTGCAGGCAAGGTCCCATCCTCAAGATACTGTATGAGGGGCAATAGGTCCTTGTCTTTCCTTTGTTCCAAGCCAAGGTTTGTACCTGAGATGGATGTGTCGGGAATCTGATCCAGTAGTTGATTTATATCTAGCACATGTTGTTTTATTCTGTCTCTTTCTTTTTCTTTTTCATCGACTATTGGCCTATCTTGTGCCTTTTGTTGGGGTGTGTCACTCTTGTTTTGGTGTGTAGGCTCCTTTGGAGGGCCTATTCTCGCCTTGATGGGAGTGGCAACCTTTTTCTTTAAAGGCACAATTTGCTTTTTGTCATTCTTCTTTGTCTCAGAGTTCTTTGACTTAGTAGATGCAGTGTCTTTTGTGACATTGTTCCTGGCAGGTGGGGTTTTGGTAGGTTTGTTTCTTGTGACCTTTTTCTCATTTAGAATAGTTTGTGATTGTGTGGGGGGTTTTGGTGTGCCCTCCTGAATCATTTCTCTAGTCTTTGAGCGTGTGGTCATAGGACACAAATGGTCTGCTGTTTCCTCTCCCTGCATTGGTTCAAAGAATCTGACTGATTTAGAAGTTGCTTGAGTAATAGCATATATTGTGTCTTCTGGATCTTCATCATCTGAGTCAGGTGGGCTGAAGGGTGGCTCCTTAGGAGTTGCCTTCACTATCTGATTGAGTGATGAGAATTCAATAGGCTCGAAGTCATTATCTGGAAAGAGTTGTGAGTATTCTCTCTCACAGTGGCAAAACACATAGTGTGTAGATTGCTTCAAGATACCCCTAATGGGTGTCTCTGGCTTCTCAATGGTGTTGGGTGGATCATCCCTTTTGAATGGTACTTTCTTTGTTGCTTTTGCAAACTTGGTTCTACTGGCTGCTCTAACTCTCCTTGGTGGGGGTGGAGGGTTAGTCATGGGTCCAGAGTCTGGGTATTCTCTTCTAGACATAGCATCTGGTGGTGTGTTATCATCACCTTTCACGTGTTGGATGGTGAATGAAAATTGTTGTATGTCTAGAGCCCATCTGGCCCATCTATGTGTGAGTCCTGTATTGGTTAGCAGTGGGATTAGGGCTGCATGGTCTGTGTATAATTGGAAGTGTCTAGTCTCTAGATAGTGTCTGAAGTGTAATACTCCGTACACTACTCCCAGTAGTTCTCTCTCTGTGGTATTGTAATTTCTCTCATGTTTGGAGAGGGTTCTACCTGCAAAGGCTACTGGTCTGAGCACTCCTTCATTATCTCTCTGTGAGAGTACAGCTCCTAAACTCACATTGGAAGCATCAGTTGCCAAACTGAACTCTTTCTCATAGTTTGGATATCTGAGAAGAGCATTGGTACAGAGGGCATGCTTTAATGTTTTGAAAGCATTATCTGCCTCTTCTGTCCAGACAAATGCTTTGAGATGTGTCTGTAGATCATACAATGGTCTAGCAATTTGGGCATAACCTTTGATAAACTTCTTGAAGTATTGGCATAGGCCTGTGAAGGATCGGACATTTTTGACTGATTTTGGTGTTGGGAAGGTTTTGATTGATTCCACCTTTGTGGGCGATGGTTGCAGTCCCATGGGTGTCACTCTCATTCCCAAGAAGTCTATTCTGTCTATGAAGTATTCACATTTTGATTTCTTCAGTTTGAGTTTACCAACTCTTAGGCTGTTGAATACATCTTCTTAACGAAAATCTGTGACGAGCCGATGGCCTCCCGATGATTTTTGTACTAAAAAGGATCTGGAGGCCCAGGGGCCTTCAGCACATTCTCTCAGAATGCCCTGTTGTACTAGCCTTTCACACTCTTCCCCTATTGCGGCCTGTTTTTCTGGTGTTTGTCTATATGGTAGGAAATGACATGGTACTGCCTCAGGTTTAACATGTATTGAGTGTGTATACAGGTGTGTGGCACCAATGTCTCCATCTTTTCCTACAAATACATCATCATACTTGGTCAGCAGTGATCCTAATCTATCATGCTGATCTTTGGATGTGAGCACAGATTTTGGTGGAACATTCTCTTCCAATTCTGGCTCGAGGTCATGCGCCTCACTATGTATAGCAGCTATTTCAGAGAGTCTGATTGAGTTGGGTTCAGGGTCAGCATATGTGGACTCACAGTCTGAGTCTGTGTCACTGAATTGAGTTACATCCTCAGGCCGTATGGCTGAGATGGATTGATCAGTGTGTGGGGTTGTGTCTGACACCTGTTGAGGTTTTTCTAAATCAGATTCCTTGACTTCCTGAAATAGAGCTATGATGGCACCCTTTTTGATTTTATGTGGGCGCCTGCTGGTGTTGAGTAACACTAGGGGATGTTTGTTATTTTCCCTGGGGGTTACTGCTGCCCTTTGAACTAGATATGGGGCATTGTTATTTCTTTGGAGGTTATCTACTACTCCAGTTTTCCCTTGCAGTGATTGAGTAGATGTGACCTTACCCAATACTGCAAGTTCAGAGAATGGAGGGATGGTAAAATCCCTCACTGCCCTAATGGGTTTGAGAATTTGTTCAGGATCAACATTAAATTCAATTTGAGATTTTGTAGTGCTTAAGAAATCTGTGCCGAGAACAACGGGCTGTGTGAGGTTGGGAATTACAGCAAATTGGTATTGGAATCTGACACCTTGGATTCTAAAGTTCAGCATAGCTGAATGTCTAACATGACACACCGATCCATCTGCCAAGTGGATGTTGATTTTAGATTTCCTCAGTTGGATATGGAATCTCTTTTGGAGATCCATGAGGAATGATTGTCTGACACAGGTGATAGTAGCACCTGTATCAACCAAGCATTGTACATCTGAAACATCATATAGATTTGCATTGATACAGCCATTTTGAAGAAGTACAATAGAAAGCTTGGTACTCTCACCTGTATCCTTTGATGATGAATCTGGTGGGGTGATGTGTATCACTGATGGACGTCTCTGTCTGTTAGATGGTAGATTTGCACTAGCAATTGTCTCTGGTTGGATCTTTGTTAATCCTGATTGATTGTTTGTATTTGGGGTGTCACAGTGCACTGGCCCATCGGCACTGTGACATCCTAGTTTTCCTGGTTCTGTGGGGTGGTTGTGATGCTTGCCACCAGGAGCTTGGAGATTTGATCCATTACATGAGGTGGTATTTGGGGGTTACTGTGCTGGTTCCCCTGGTAACCTCTTGTGTCAGGTTTGTAATCCTCCCGGCGTGAGTTGGAACCCTGGTTATATTGACCAGAGTTGCTGTATTGACCGGAGTTATTGGATCTCTGGTTGTTGTAGGCGCCATTGTTGTTGTAGGATCCACTGTTGTAGTTCCTATGTGGACTCTGGCTCCTACTGTTGGATCCTTGATTATAGGATCCAGAGTTGTTTGAACCCTGGCTGTTGTTGTAGGATCCAGAGTTGTTGTAGGATCCAGAGTTGTAGTTCCTATGTGGACTCTGGCTCCTACTGTTGGATCCTTGATTATTATAGGATCTGCCATTACTTGGGGTTCTGTCTCTCCTATCACTGTATGAAGAGTTACCGTTGTTGGAGTTGGAAGAGCTGTTGTCTTTCCTACTGTTGTGACCCCCCCGGTTGTTGTTGTTGCCCCCTCTACCTCTACCTCTATTGGATTGGTAGTTGGGGTCATAGTTATTTCCTCTGTATCTACCGGTAGGGTCTCTTGATGCAACCTTAGCTTCCTGTTGCCTTACATGGGCACTAGACATTAGGTTAACATCTTCATCTGCACTAGTGCTGATTTCCTGGACCTTTTTCTTAGTAGGCTGTGGGTTGGATTCTGCATCCCTCACCTTCCTAGATCTCTCTTGGGTCTCAACCTCTAGGGCTAGGTCTAGGGCTTGGTCAAAAGAGTCTATTTTCTTGTTCTCAAGAGCCACAGAGATCCAGGGCCTCATACCTTGGGTGAATGCCTTGCTTAGGATTTCATCGCTTTGGCGTTGGGCATTACACACTTTCCTGAGATGGCATGCATAGTCTAGGACAGGTTCATCTATCTTTTGTGCACGGAGTGCAGTCCTTGAGATTATATTGTCTCGAGTAGCAAAATACTCTTTTAATTTATACACTACATTGGTCCATGTCAACATGTCAGGTGTGGCACTCTCCCTGAAGGATTCAAACCAAGCTAGTGCTTGTCCTTCGAGGTACTTGGGTAAATATGTTACCATGGTGTCACTGTCTGTCACTTTGTACTTATCCTTCAGATATTCTGGGAATTTGTGATCAATAAATAATGCTGTTGACATGAGTGGTGATGGGTGTGAAAAGGTTTTGGGTTTTGTTACCTCATGTATCCTGATCTTTCTGTCGTCCTGCTGTTTATTGTCTATGAGCTTGGTCATGTTGGACACCATGGAGATTATGATGTCATCTTTGGATCCAGAGGCAGATGGTGTGACAACAGGTGTGATGGCAGGTGTGGGAGGTTGTGGGGTCTGGGATGATACCATTTTCATGAGATCTGCTATCTGTTGTTGTTGTCTCTCTAGGGACTTCCGCTGATCTTCCATGGCCTTCTGTTGAGCATCTATTGCTGCATTCCTCTCTGCCAGTTGTTGGTTGAGGATCCTCTCCCTTTCCTCCTGCTGGGATTTGTTGGTCTCTAGGGCAGTAACTGCATCTTGGATGGCCTTCTCATAGGCCCTTATCTTCTCAGCTGTCTGATTAGGTTGGGGGCCTTCATCGGTGTCCATGATGGAGGGTGTGGGGGAGGTGTCTCTGGAGGAGTGGCTGTCAAAGGCTGGAGCTGGGGTGGAGGATCTAGATGAGGGTGTGGATCCACCCCCTGAGGCAGATCCTTCTTCCCCTGAGGTAGATAGCGTGAGTTGGGCGTCCTGTAGAGATCCCTGGGAAATGTTGGATCCCTGAGAACTGGTTGTTCCCTGAGTAGACAGGGTGGGTGGTGTGGGGTCTACTGAGTGTGGGTCTGTTGTATTGGAGGCTGGTTTGCCTCCTGTGGGCCTCCTAGATCTTGGTGGGAGGGAGACCTCTTCAACAGGCCCCTGACTACGTAAGGTCTTTGTGTGTTGTTCTGCCAGCTTGACTGATAAGGCCTTGATGTGTGTGGTGGACCTCACTGACGTGTGGGAGACCTCACTGACGTGTGGGAGACCTCACTGACGTGTGGGAGACCTCACTGACGTGTGGGAGACCTCTTCTGACGTGTGGGAGACCTCACTGACGTGTGGGAGACCTCACTGACGTTTGGGAGACCTCACTGACGTTTGGGAGACCTCACTGACGTTTGGGAGACCTCACTGACGTTTGGGAGACCTCACTGACGTTTGGGAGACCTCACTGACGTTTTGGGAGACCTCACTGACGTTTTGGGAGACCTCACTGATATATGAGGGATCTTACTGTTGTGTGAGAGATCTCATTGATGTGTGGGAGATCTCATTGATGTGTGTGTGGGATCTCACTGATGTGTGGGAGATCTCATTGATGTGTGTGGGATCTCACTGATGTGCGGGAGATCTCATTGATGTGTGGGAGATCTCACTGGTATGTGGGAGATCTCACTGGTGACCTTGGTGGGTATGGTGTCAAGGTCAAGGTCACTGGGTGGGTGGAGTGGGTCTTACTGTGTGTATGCGGTACCAGCTTTAATTTACTGTGTGCATGATTGTTCCCAGTTGCGGTACCAGCTTTAACTTACTGTGTGCATGATTGTTTTTAGTTGTGTTACCAGCTTTAAATTTTATGAGCCTGTGAGGGATGGGATCTTATTAGGATGTTCTCCACCACTTTGTCATACTAGTAATTGGCATGATCAAGTTGTCATATGAGAAATATCATAAGACTAGTGGTATATAGTGTAATTATCTCAAGGCTCTTATAAATAGTGTTATTTCCAGTTGTCACTGGTTTATTCAGCTTTAGGCAACATGTAAGAAATATCAATCATACAGTAGTTAGTATGTAGGTAATTTGCACATACAGTAAACATACAGTAATTTATAAAGTATAATGTTCAGTTCCACTCCACCTGTGAGGTATTAATAATACAGTGTCCAGCATAGTTCTAGGTGGGTTCCCACACCTAGCTCCTGACCTGCTGCTTAGAGGAATAATGTAATAATGGATAACTTTACCCTCTGGTGGAAGTCTTGAAGAAGATAGCCTCTGGCCACTAATGGTAGGAAACCAATGCCTGTCTAGCATAGTTTCACCATAGTGCAGTGGTATAGCAGGTAGCAGGAGATGACTGGAGATGTTACCTCTAGAGCGGTTCTTGGTGATGTGTCCTCCTGGAGGTGCAGACAGGCTATTTGTAGCAAATCTTGGAAAAGCACCTCCAGACTGACTGGAGCCAGCAGCATCTGCCTAACTCTACAATTGTTTGAGGGGACTCTTTCAAGTGTCACAGGGGGACAAAGGACCCCCATGGACGCCGCTATGCCCCCCATTGTCTTGGTCGGTTCTGCATCTTTAGACCCTCATATCTCGGCCGTTTATGCGTTTATAACCGCCTTTTTGGGCATGCGCGGAGTTGAATATGCCAAGTTTATAATGCCCGCTGGATAGGCACGTAATTCGCGCCGGTTTGTCTGTGGTGCACTCGGAGCTCCTTTCAGTCTCCATGGCATAACTTCCTTAATAATGGGAGTTCCGCCTTGATCTTGGGCTCATTTTGACCGTCTAATTATGGGCTTTCCATAAATGCTTTGATATTTGACCTAGCTTGCTCAGGAGCGACGCTAGAGCGACCGGAAGGTTATGGCGTCGTGCTTATGTAACCCATTGTTCAGTCCTTAGAGTGCTCAGACACTCATGACGGCGTCAGCGGTGCTCAGGCACCCGTGACGGCCGGTTGCATTCACTTACAAGTTATTAGTTTGTGCACTGAACCATGAGGTCGCACACTGAGACCCTTATTCTTATTATATTGTGCAGTGAACCATTAGGTCGGACCTTTTGATGTCATAAACTCAGTCTAACTGACTGTGGCTGGTGTGCAGTGGGGCATGAACGCTCTTATACAAAGTTTGAGCGCTCTTATAGCTCTTAGAACCAACCCATGTATTAATTTCATAGATATCCTTTGATTAATACAAAATATGTTACAATTTATGGAATAATAAAATGGTATATCATATAACCATAAGGGTTAGGGAGCGTTCAACAACTACGTCACTGCTTAGGGGGTGTGGGGTCTTTGGGTTCCTCTATATGTTCCATACAAAAAACAGTGACAAGGGGGTTGGGTGGGTCCTGAAAATGCCTAAATACCGGTGACGTAATTGTTGAACGTCCCCTTAGTTAAGACAGAAAGTCTCCTTTGAGCTGCTATTTGATATAATTCACTTCAATTGAAATATAAATTTCCTTCATTTTAATGTTTTTTGTTCTTATACTATAGGAGTCTAGCCCCATGCCCAGTGGGTCCACCATTTTGAATTCCACTGGTTCTGTCATATATAAAACTGTAACAGCACTAAAGATCCAGGTGCTTCTTGGAAAATGTTGATACTAGCCCCATAAGGGCTACAGATATAAGGATCAGAAGGGACCCAACTACTTCTAGAGCATTTTGTCTGCCTGAAATTTCACTGCTCAGTACAGAATATTGTGTGGCAAGACCACCTATGACGGCCAAGCTCTGTACCACCGTTGTCTCTGCAGGTCCTATATGTTGTACTGCATAATTGTAGGTCAGAAGGCCAATGTCAAGGGGAACACAATGGCCCAAGAGAAACAAGAGGTCCCTCCAGCTTACAATCATGGTTGGTTCTTCTATATAAAGTGCAAGCATTAAAGACATTGAAGCGTTAATAAGAGCAGCCAGTGCAACTTGAACTATTGGGCGCATGTGACGAAGATGTACCCCAATACTGATGGCATTCATAGCATTGAGAAATCCATCCAATGCAAGCAGACAGTAGCCAGTAAGCACAATGGCCCAGGTAGAGTTGTCGGACTTGATTTTCATGAATCTTGGGAGAAAGCCTTGTCCAAAGGACTGCCATGGCTGGCTCACCAGCAGTACCCCAAAACACGCAACAAACACAGGTATGGCCAGTCCACATCCGATGTCTTTCTTTAGCCAGAACCTTTTTAGAAATGTAATACTGAGAAGTCCGAAAACAGTTGACCCACCAATTGCATGAGCCACTGGTAAGATCCCAACAGCAGCAAAATAGAAGATGTTGGAGCCTAAAATAGTGGTAGTCATTAGCAGCACACTTGGCACCTCCATCAAAGTGACTTTAAGAGGGGTACCAGAGTACCATAGTATCGGTAGATACAGCACAATACTCACAGTATACCTATATAAAGACAGTTGGAAATCAGGTACAGCTCTTTCAAGGAATTGAACTGAAGTTGCTGACATGGTCACTCCAATGACAGTACAAATTGCTGCAATGTAACCAAGGATGTTGTCCCTTGAAGGCGATGGACAGGTCCATCTTCGTGACATCGATAGGGGGCATTTCTTCCACTGCTCCATGTCTATTGATAGTTTGACCCTCTCGGTTTTATGTCTTGTAAAATAGTATGTGAGGATACCCTAGGTAACAAGAACAGAAAGACAGAAGGGGTCAGTTAGGCATTCAGTCCCCACATGGCATAAAAATGTTTTTTTTTTAACATTAAAATAACGTTTTTATTTGGTTCCTAAGTTTGCCAAACATTTTTAAACATTAAAATAACGTCAAAAATTTACACAAATAGCGCTTTTTTAACGTTCTATAAAAACATTTATTCTTAATGTAAAAGAAACAAAATTTCAAATGTTTTCATTTGGTTGAAAATAGGTTAAAAACGTTTTTTTTTTTCAAGGTAATAACTTTTTTCAATGTAATGGTAATAACTTTTTTCAATGTAATAAAAATGTTTTTTTTTTAAACGTTTTTCACCCAAATCTTAAAAGAAAAAATGTTTGCAAATGTTTTTTGCCAAGTGGGTCCCAATACAGCCAGGCAACTAGATCCATCACGAGTTAAGTCAGTAGCAGACAGCAACCACAGGGTCATTTCTGTTGCCACTAACGGAATACAATGCTTTTAATTCAGCCTACTATAGCAGACATACCAGGTTTAAAGGGGTTTTATATGCTTTTAGGTCATATCATAAGTAGAACATGTGTATTGTGATTCAGCTTACCAGCTTTCAGGAGCTGCCTCTATTACCTTATTCATACTCACAGCCCAACTCAAAAGGACCCAATATTTTACAGGGCAATGCCAGGAGTGAATATATTGATATAGTATAGATATGTTGAATAGACCTGAAACTTGAAATATGGAAAAACAGTATTTATCCCACTTGATAAGTAAAATAACTTGATTATTAACCCAGATATGCCTATACCGTTTGTTTAAACAAGCACTTACCTCTACTGGTTCCCTGGTTTATGGCCCCTAAGACAAACAGCCCGCAGACATTTAGCCCCATGTCACATAGCCAAAAAAAAATAGCCGAAACGACGCTTGGCCGAAATGAGATATGGCCGAAATGACACATGGCCTAAAAGACACATGGCCGAAATAGTGTCCTACCCTCCATATGACTCCGTATGACACCATGCCACACAATACGACACCATACCACACCATACCACCCCATACCACACCATACAACATCATACAACATCATACCACACGATATATACCACACAATATGACACCATACCACACCATACCACACCATACCACACAATACGACACCATATCACACCATACCAGACAATATGACACCATACCACACAATACGACACCATACCATACCACATCATACCACACCACATAAGGCTATTTGTCTTATAGGCTATGTGCCTGGAAGTCCCCCCACCTCTACCACATTGGCCTTTACTAAGTCGCTAAAGCTCGTGATGTAAATAGATTGCAATCCGAGTTGAGCGCAATGGAGGAGAAGTTGAAAAGACTTCAACTCCGTAAAGCTGAGACGGAAGCCAAGTTGGTCTCAGAACAGGATGAAATCCGTAAGGAGACCACCGAGTACCAAAGGTCCCAGAAAGAAAAAGGAGAGAAGTATCGTTTGTTAAAAGATACTTTGAAGAAGGAGGCACAAGCTGCCCAGGCGGAATGGAACCAAGCTGTAGCAGACAATGAAAAGATCAGATCCGAGATCTTGTCAGAGAATGCTCAGTTAAGAGAAGAACAAAGGAACTTGACCACAGACATGGCAACCCTGACTCTAAATAAGTCCGCTATGGAAAGCTACTTGCTGGAAAAGGAGCTGGTTAGGAAGCAATCGAACCTTGAATGAGACCAAGGTGATTGAATGGAGCAAACAGCAATGCAGCTGATTGTTATATGCTCATAACTCAGCCCGATCGGTAGCCGTCATCCCTAAGGAATACAACGGTATTCGGCCATGGAAGGAATGGTTTGAAGACTTCATCGACGTGATGAATTGTAATGGATGGACCCCATACGAGGCCAAACCACATCTGGTTAGATGTTTAAAAGGTGGTCCGGGATGCATGGCCCTTGAGCAATGACGTACCTGGTATGGCCTCGCTGGGAGTTTTGAGCAGCTCGTTGAATCTGCTAGTGGACTGTTATGTAATATGGTCAAGGAGGATCCGATGGTACGTTTTAGAAACCTACAGAAGCCTTTTGGGCATATGGGATGGAAGTCCATGCCCTGTTTTGTAAGGCCAGACCCGGGACAGAAAACCAGGACTGGTATATGGACGACTTGATAACTCAATTCGTCAAGGGTCTAAGGGACTGAGATGAGCAGATTGCTGCAAGAGACGCCTGGAAAGAAGGGTCTACACTGCACGGCATATTCAATGGAATAGATATGGCCGTGAAGAAACGTACAATGCTAGCCGGAGACATCCCGAACATACCGGGGCCGACTCCAGTGGCATCTGCCATTCACCGTTCCGAGGCAGATAACACCTCGGATGATTTTGAGTTAATAGACATTGAACAAGAGGATGGTACCTTTTGCTCAATGCAACTAAGGAAAAACACTTCTGGCAGGAAATACATTCCGAGGAAGGTTTTCAACAAGCCAAAGGATGCTAAACCAGCATCCGAGGCCAGGGGTGAAGCTAAACCCAACGGCAAAGCTTATAAGCCCGCCGATAGCGCTAACAAAGCGAGTGGTCAGTCTCCGGAATGACTAAAATAATCGAAGAGATGTGCAAGAAAATAACTGATGCACTACAAGCCAGTCGGTCGAGACCCAGAGTGGATCGCCGAACCGTAAAGTGTTTTAGGTGCCAAAAGATGGGGCACTATTCCTCTGAATGTACTGCTGCAAAGCCAGTAATGGTGGCTTACTATGAAGCCGAAATGGAAGCTCCCGACGTAAGGGAAAATTAGAGGGCGTTGTATCCACGGCATTGGGTATAACCCCAAGGAGAAATGAATGCCAAAAGGCTACCAGGGGTGATCCGGTGGAAGATCTAGAATCAAATTTACCTGGAGGTTGGGTGACTGTGGGTGCGCACCCCAGCATTTCGACCGTGGCCAGGGCCCTAGTGTCAATTTGTGTGGTGGCGAAAATTATGAGGTGAGTGGCCGCACTGGGGGAGAGGAAGGATGGATCAAAGAGTTGATTCGAGTGTGTGGGACACGCCTTCCCCCAAGTCATCCGTGTCTAGAGTTTCTGAGAGGACTCTGATTGAATCTTGGTGATTCGGGAGACTTTCATCAGTTTACCAGTAACCCATCCCCGCTGGGAGGGAGACGGTGGTATGTACCCATATCTGTGGAAGGCCGGGTAGGAGAATTCTTAGTGGATACTGGAGCTAGCCATTCCTGTCTGTCCAAAAGATTCTTCAACTCGGTGGCCAGCAGTCATGAGAACCTCAAAACGGGGGTAAATGCTTGCCAGGCCGACGGAAGCAGTATGAAAACTTTTGGGAGGACGTTTATGCCTATTCGAATAGGAGGCAAAGAATTTGTTCTTTCACCGACTATCGCAGAGGTTAGCTATGATGGAATCCTCGGTTTGGACTTTGCAAGCCTATAAGGGGCTGTATTGGACCCACGGGATGGAATGTTGAGTATCCAGAACCCCTATGGCTTGCACATACAGTGTGTATTAAGACAGGTGTCTTCAGTAGCTTCGGTTATGCATATGGTGAAAATCCCTCCGGGTACCACTTGTGATGTCCTTTGTGGTGGATCAATGGCCCAGAAGGGTGAGACGGGAGTCTTTGAACCCGATACGGTATATTTATCGAGCATCGGGTTGGATTCAGTGGATACATCAGTGGCGAATGCAGCATGGTCTGTATTACCCATGACTAACCGAACCGGCTCAGTGATATATTTAAAAGGTGGCGACAGTGTTGGGGAGATGAGTTTGGTAGAACATGTCGCTGAGGCCAAGTTTAATAAACCATTGAACCCTGTTAGTAAGCATCCATTGGATGAAGAATTCCAGAAATTGATTGATAAATCAGATTTACAGAATACGGAGGACAAACGGCACCTAGGGGATCTCCTGTGAAGGTACGAGAGTGCTTTCGGTAGGGAAGGAGGACCTGTGGGGAAAACAGATAAGGTGTTGCACACCATTGATGTGGGCGACGAGAAACCTTTCAAGATACTGTATTGTAGACTTCCTCTTAAGAAGAAGTTAATATGCGAGCAGGAAATACAAAAGCAACTGGAACGGGGTAATCATGCCTAGCTCGAGCCCTTGGTCCAGTCCCGTTTGTATGACCACAAAGAAAGACAGTACAATCCGTTTCTGTGTCGATTACCAAAAATTAAACGGTATGACAAAGAAGAACTTGTATCCTCTACCAAGGATAGACGAGACATTAGATAGCTTGGGTGGGAACCAATGGTTCTGCACCCTGGATTTACAATCCGGGTATTGGCAAATACCGATGCATCCCGATGACATAGCGAAAACTGCTTTCCCAGCCATTTGGGACTATTCGAGTATAATGTCTTGCCCTTCGGATTGTGTAACACACCAGCTACGTTTGAGGCTATGATGGAATCTCTACTCAGTGACCTGCTGTGGAAGAAGTGTTTGGTTTACCTGGATGACGTTGTTGTCGTATTCGGCAAGTCATTTAAGGAATGCCACGCGAACCTGCAGCTGGTCCTGGATCGGATTCTAGCCAATGGCCTAAAACTCAAGTCTAAGAAATTTAACCTGTTCAAGAAAACAATTACATACTTAGGAAGGATCATAACTCCCAGTGGAGTGAGTGCAGATCCAGAAAAACTGGAGGCGGTGGAAAATTGGGAAAGGCCAACAAATGCTAAGGAGGTTAGATCATTTCTACGATTTTGTTCCTACTACCATGATTTTATACCGAATTACTGTCATGTAAGCTTCCCCATGCAATGCTTAGCTCACTGGACCCCGGTTAGGGCTCGGGAACCATTCCCATGGACCAGCGAGCAGGAAGAATCTTTTAACAAAATAAAGGATTTGTTTAGGAATACACCGGTACTGAAATATCCTACTCCCGAAGGGCATTTCATACTAGACACCAATGCGAGGAATGATGCTATAGGGGCGGCCCTCTCTCAGGTCCAGAATGGAGTCGAAGTCCCATTAGCATTTGCTAGCAACACGTTAAGCAAGACCCAGCGTAATTATTGTACCACTAAAGGAGAACTTCTCGCTGTAGTGGTGTATACAAAGAAGTTTAAGCATTTCCTGTGGGGAACTGACTTCACTTTACAAACTGACCATTCATCTGGTGAGGTGGCTTCTTAATTTTAAGGACGCCGAAGGGATGATTGGGAGATGGTTAGCTCATCTATCTGAATTCGGATTAGAGCACAAGCAGATTGAGCACCGTCCGGGTGTGAAGCATATCAATGCAGATGCCTTATCGAGACGACCGGTCCGAAAGTGCCAAAATGCCACTTGTGAAGACTGCGGGGCCCACAATGCTGTGGTCCTAGGGCTGGTATATACCACCCCCGTATCCCCTGGGAGGAGGCTGTATGCAGCTATCTCGATTGGTCCCTGGAGACCATCAAGAAGTTCCAACAGTCGGATCCCACCACTATGCACATAATGGAATACTTGCAGAAAGGTATTAAGCTGGTAAGGCCAATGTTATCTCTAGAAGACAGAGAGACGAGGCGATTGATAGCTCAATGGACCGAGCTGGAGATCCGAGATGGCATATTGTGTATAGTGATTATGCCCACCGACTTAGTATATGGAGTGGTTGGAATAGACCCAGAGGCGCCCTGCACTGTGTTGTTTGTGGAGTCGTTACGGGACAGATTGAAGCATGCATACAAGGCCGTTCATAAAGAACTGCTGAAAAGTGCTAAATGGCAGAAGGTGGGGTATGACACCAATGCAAGAAGAATATGTTTTAACGTAGGGGACAAGGTACTAAGGTATTACGAGCCACTCGAACGTTTGAAGCTCGTAACGCCTTAGGAGGGTCCATTTAAGGTTGTGCGCATCATCTCCGAATCAACGGTGATAGTGGAAGACTGCTACAATGGTAGAAGGTGGACAACCAATGTAGGAAAACTCCGGCCCTGGAAGGGACGTGAAGCGGCAGAGAGGGAGTTCGGATACCAACCCCCTAGGCCAACTATAAGTAAGCCTAGCATTGCGGTACCGGAGAAACGCCCTAGAGGTCGGCCTAGGAAACATTCGGAGGCAAAAGTAGCTTCTAAAAAGATGACCACGGTCCGGAAACGGCCTAATCGTAAGAAATGGAAATTTTTTTATTTTTTTTATTTATTGTTGTTACATCTGAGTATCTTGTACTATTTGCCTTGCATTGGTTGTAGTAGTGCTCTGATTGGTTAAAACAGAATACAGACAGCTTTTGTGATCACGGCTAATGACCCCATAGAGTTCTAAATTGCGTTCAATGACCTGAATGATCTTTATCTTGATCACTGGTATTATAACTGGTATTATTACTGGTATTATTACTATTATTATTATCAGAAATAACAGCCAATATCAGTATTAGTATAGTATTGTTACTATTAATATTATGCCTTGTGTAAGTGTGAATGGTAGTGCGTTGTTTTCTTTCTTACTTTATCCTTACATGATCCTACTAGTTTGAGCATAATATATTTGTGTCTAGAATTTTGTACAATGGTAACCCTCCTTTATAGAAGCTTATGTGCTTAGTGTATGTTGTGAGTCGCAATTTCAGCAATCCTACATTTCTGCCTTAGCCTGTGTTACTTTTGTTCTTGTTTGTCTGGGCCTGTTTTGTCTATCATTATTTATCATTATTACATAGATTTCTCAGGATTTATTGTTGTGTCTATAATTGTATGTATTTTTACAAGATTGATATGGTGTACAATTTGATATGGTATCTAATTTACCGTATGAATATGATTTGTAGCTTTTTTTCTTGATTGTATGATTGTGTTTGACTTACTGATAGATGTTTGACTATAATTCCAGTTGTGCTTCATTTACCACGATTCTGTAAATTGTGAGAGGCTCAATAAACTTTGATTTCAATTAAAAAAAAATTTAAGGTTGTTCGCATCATCTCCGAATCAATGGTGATGGTGGAAGACTGCTACAATGGTAGAAGGTGGACAACCAATGTAGGAAAGCTGTGGCCCTGGAAGGGACGCGAAGTGGCAGAGAGGGAGTTCGGATACCAACCCCCTAGGCCAACTATAAGTAAGCCTAGCATTGTGGTACCAGAGAAACGCCCTAGAGGTCGGCCTGGGAAACATCCGGAGGCAAAAGTAGCTTCTAAAAAGAAGACGACGGTCCGGAAACGGCCTAATCGTAAGAAATGGAAAAATGTCTCGCTGAGTGAAGGCATTACATATGGGAAGGGTCCCGCCGTGGCTACGCGGGGCCCGGAGAAGGTCGTATGTAAAGCCAGGAGAAATAAAATGCTAACCCAAGGCATTAGACGCAGTCCTCGGTTGAGGTCCGTCTTTACCTAACTCAGTACACAACGAGCTACTGTGTGTAATCCGCCATAGGCGAATAACATATGTATCGCGGCTGGGGCGTCAAATGCGTGTTCCCCGGGTAGCCATATCCTGTGAGTGGTGGGCGGATTAACCGGTATATTCGCTTTATAGCAATGTATATACCACCAAGCTCCAGATGATAGCACCCCAGTAGCAACATGCGTCTTGTATACCGAGCTGAACCTTAGTTCGATTCTAGTCCGCTAGGTGAAACCACAGGGGTGGCGGGAATGCGCGGAACTAGGTCACCGGATAGCCCGTAGTGGGATCTCGCGAGATGAGAGGTCGGACGCCATATTGGTTATAACTAGGGCGGAATCATGGCGGTAAGACGCCACTGGTTTTGCTCCAGTTACCCTACGCCCTCCGGCAGCTCATAGCTGTGTTTCTTTGTTTAATTTTGTTGGACCAATCCTTCAGGAGGAGTCCAACGCAACTACTGCCAATTTTATATTGGAAGATCGCCCGCTGTGATGGCACAGGGGACGATTGACACTGCGCGTCACACTGCCAATGTTGAGTTGGATGAAGGCGAGGACCCAACGGTCACGTCTCGGGTAGAGGAAACCATGGAATCCTCTAATGCTGGCCTCGTACGGGGGTCAGAAGTGGAAGAAGCCGCACAAAGTCTCGCTGCCATGTCGACTGAGATCACTGACAGAGAGCTGATGCCTCCTCCACCGAATCCGTGTCCAGTACCCTCAGCGTCGGGTTCATCGAACCCATCCTGCCTGCCGGGATCAGATGTCATGGACATACCGCTGTACCCTCCGGGATACAGGACTAGTACCGAACGCCTCGCCCACATGGATGAAGATGAAGGTTTAGTCTATACCAGCTGGGGGACGTACATTCCCATGGATCCTTCTATGTTTGGATGCGGCCCTTTAGCGGAAGTGCCCGGTCAACCCGAGTATATCCCAGATGACTTTAAGACACTGGTGATAGACTCGTGCACTGACGAGCTTGCAGAGAATATGCCGGTATCATGGCTCCGCAACTACAGACGGTTGGCGGAAGCCATGGCCCTGGACGAGACGGGCTTCCCTAGCCCACTTAAAAAGGTCTATTTCTCCTCTTTCCTATCCCCTCAGATGTGTGTGTTGCACATATGTGCGGGCACTGACACATTCCTCTGTGAAATTGTGTAATGTAGTTCTCGCCATGAATATGACCTTAGCTGTCGAAATGGCGTTAAACATCTATTACTCACTCACTCTCCCTGGACGAGAACTTGGCGCAAGCTGTCCTACTGTCCCAAGGGATTACCCGGAAGGCAAGTCAGCTTAGAGTGTCAGAGTCTGACATGGACACTGACTCCACCGTCACATAGTCGTCAGTGGAATCCGGACGGACCAAGAAATAGGTCCGTAAGTCTATACCGAAGGGGCCACTAACCGAGTCTGATCTTGAGGAAGAGGACCTTCGGATTGCCATCGAGAGATCAAAGTCCAAGAAGGAGTCAGGCGCCAGTATACCCGAGGTGGCTGGTGGCATCTCAGATGAGGATATTTCTCATCAGCAAGCTGCTGTGGAAGCCAAGCGCCGTGAGCTTGACGAACAGCAGAAGGAGCTAGCCGCTGCCCGCCGGGCCCACCGCAAGCAGCAGGCTCAGCTCCAGTCGAGTGCTGCCTCTGATACTGACACACCAGTCAGTAGTAGGAGGAGCACCCGGGGTAAGGACAAGGAATCCCGTAAAACGGATTCCAGCCCCGAGGCCCCGTCACAGCCCGCAAATGGGAAGAAGAAGAAGAAGAATGGAGCAAAAGCATCTCCGGTGGAACCCGAGCCCTCTACTACTAAGAAGGGGAGAAGGGTAAGCGAAGGCTGAGAATCAGAAGTGGATGTATAAGAATGCAGCCGAGGGATTTAAAGAACGCATCCCCCGCTGCCTACGACACAATCCATTACATGTGTCCTGGCACCGTCAACAAGGACAGTGATAGTGACGATGAGGAGTGGATGAAGTCCGGCCCTCAAGACATGCCAGTTGGGAAGTTTTACCTGATTTGGATTGATCAGCTTAAATCCAAATTGGGTACGATATACCACTATGAGTCCAGGACGAAGGTCCAATGGGCTATGACACAATGGGGACCAAGCGGCAGCTGCCGTAAGTGCCCATTCGAGTCGTGTCAGCTCTCACTCACCGGGGAGAAGATCTTCGATACGAAGCCTCAGTTCGCCAGGCACATTGCGGAGCACCATATGCACCATAAGCCCTTGATGAGGTGTGTCCCTGGAGACCACCCCAGCAAGCTGTGTGATGGCACCTTCGTGACCAACCGGTGCCAGGACCTGGCTCTGCATCTGCAGAAAGCCCACGGTACCGGCCTGGAAAAGACACAGAAGCTTGCAGTAAAGTGCTTCAATGATCTCCTGGCAAAGTGGGCTACGTTGACCGTCAATGATGTAAGAGAGCAGGCGTTTGAACCTGAGTTCTGCGCCTGGAGGAGTGGTAACATTACAACTTATTTCGCACTAAACCCCTCCAGTACGAAATTCGGAATGCCCACCGAGGTGCATCTGAAGGTCAAGAAGTGGCAGGGCGACAACAAACGAGAGAAGGGAAAGCAGGCTCGTTTGAAGGGAACCACTGGGGCTTCGGCTCCGGACACAACCACCTCCAAACGGACCCGCGCAGACCGATCCATAAGCCCGGCGGGCAATAGGGATCAGCCCAGACCAGCTAATCCAGCTGATCATCACCAGTCGGGACAACAAGTCTCGGCTTTGGATATGCCTGGCAACCAGACCCATCGGGTGGTCAGCCAGGAACCACCACCACAGCGCCCCCCGGGTGAAGCCACTGGACGTCAGGATGACTGGAGTACTTTCTTTGGTGCCCCATCCGGCCACAGTGCATGGTGGGCCGGAGAGGGTTCCTCCAGTAAACAGCGCCAGGCTTATGATGAGTACACGGCGAAGTTCCCTGCCATGGGACCCGCAGGATCTGAATCACAGGTCCTGACCTCCTCGGGCCGAGCTAAAGCTTGGGATAGAGGCCGTGGTGGAATTGAATCCACCCGAGCGGCCCCTGGCTACGGCCGAGGCCGGGGAGGTACAACGATCGAGGGTTCCGAGGTCCCTTCTGCAGGTGCTCCACCTGTTACTGTGCAACCTCCAGCACCAGCGACGGCTACCACCCCATCCGCGGGCCCTCGGGTCCCCGTCATGGGGTTGATAGCTCGCACCCTGTCGGGCCTTCAGGATCTGGATACGTTCGACGATCATAGAGACGTACGTACCTGCCAGATCCAGAACGACCAGATGGGCGAGTGGCAGTCCTTGCATCGCCAGAAGTCAATCGACTACTCGCGAATCATAACTGAAGCCACCTTCAAACTGGTCTATGAGATCAAGAAGAGGGAGGAAGACAAAATTAAGGAGCAGCAGATTAAGCGGGTCAAGGAGGCCTATAAATCCTGCAGGGAGAAACAGGGAAGCTGAGAAGCTTAAGGAGTTCCACGCTGCTGAGAACTTAAAGTACAGCAATAGGTACAAGGAGGCAGTTTTTCCTCTGCTTTGGCAAGCACCTGGATGACTGGGACGGCACCGCGTTGTCTCTAGTCATCCCTTTGGGTGCCGAAGCTGAGGCAGCAGGGGACAGCCCCTCTGAGGGCATGGGTGCTCTGAGTTTACTCAGTGACCTGTGCACCGAAGCCCTTAAGCTCCTTACTAAAGGCAGCAGCAGCTCGGCTCCCGTACCTAACCTGGAGCCAGCTGAGAAGATGGACACTGACGATGAGTATGAGGACTTGTAAGTGTCCATCTGCCAGCTTCCCCTCATTAGTACCTGAGGGTAAAGGCATATGATATGCCAGAGATTAATTTCTCGGGGACTACTCGGATCCGACAGACTGGAATGACGACCTGCAGCCAAGATGGACGCCACCCGAACCACTCATGGATTACCACACGAATAGGGGGCTCCATCTTCCCATCCTCACCAGGGCACTACATACAGCAACGTGGCTTGCCACCACTCGTTTGTCCCTGTATGGAGCTGCAGAAACCAGTCATTCCAGGTTCGCCGGAAGTTTAGTTTTATTGTAAGGGTGATCCTGCTACTCCGGTAGGACACCTCTTAAAGGCATATTTCTATGTATAGTATAACTATTTTTTTATATAAACTAAACATAAAAAAAATTTCTATTTTCGGGTTACCTCACCTCTTCGGGTCATTGATATTTCTTATTGTATATACTACTACAACATATAATCTCCTTAATATATATACATTTTAACACGTCATAACTATAATAACACTGTTACTCATATATTCCACCATAGGTTGATGGTGCATAAGGCACCACCTCCTATTTATGTTATTATTTAGTTACTTCGGATTATATGTGACGATGCCTATTATTATGTACATATTATTTATAATGCCCCTTAATGTCATATACTTTGTAAAACATTGTTATGATAGACTTACCTATGTATATACTGTTATATAACTTGAACAATAGGTATTTTTTAACACCTACCCTAGGTAAAGTCTAGGGGGGGTGGTGTAGGGGCTGGCATCGGTGTATATATATATTAGTGCGCTTCATCCGAGAGATGTGTTCGTGTGGTGCTCGTTCCTTCTATGCCAACCAGGCGTCGCTTTGCCGTACCCGTTTGGTATAAGAGGGGGCAGCACCACACCTTGTGTCCAGCTCCTACTAAGGAGCTGGATGAACCACAGAAGGGGACTGGACATAGTCCAGTCCAGACTTGTGTTTACTTAGCCATTAAAGGCCTACCCGAGCGGTAGGAAGACTGGGGCTTTGCCCAACCCGAACTCCTCGTGTTGTGTTGGTATCTCTAGTGTTAAGCGAGCCAAAGAGCCACCCAACATATAAGTCGAAACGAACTGTTACAAGTGTAACACTCCCTTAGTTTAAACCCAAGCCCAACTGCAGTACTGCAGTGTTGCCATCTCTAGGACTGGTATTGTATCAATTCTATTACTTTTGCCTATCTTCCGATTCACAAATTAGTTCAAATAAACCCATAAACCCTAATAATCCAGAATACTAATTATTGTGTATTATTATGACTCTTTAGATCTATATGTTGAACATGTTTAAAGGGCTTGTGGGTTAAAACTCACTTTCCAAAAACATAAACGACGGTTTATGACAATGCGAATAATGTGGGGTGATATTGTTACACTATATATAAAAATGGGTTACTATAGATCGCTGGTTATGAACGATCAATTTTTGACTGCTTTAGAGAATGGTACTCACGAGGTACCAGAAGAAGTATGTAAGACACCGAGGAGCAGCAGGTAATGAAGGTACAGTTTGCCCCCACTATCTAGTGGAAAAGCCACTAGTTTCATTCTCAATAATTATGGTTAATCTAGTGGTCCAGTTGACCACGCCCACCTCAAACAGGCTTTTTTGAGCTCTAGGGTGTGTGATGTCACATCACAGCCACCTCTCAATATGGGGAGGTCTACAGTATAAGGAAAGTGCCCACAATGGGCTAAGGTTACCTACAAAATGTTGTTATTGAATGAATGTGACATAACGATATTATCTTCATACACCAAACACCCTTTGTCGCATAGAAAGGTATATTTAAATAGAATTATATACGAAAATGTGTAGAACAGTGCTGTATATCCATCTTGAGTGGAAAAGGGGGTGATGAGACTGAGGTCTGACCCCCTGTAGTGGTGGTGTGGGGACTGAGGGGAGACAATAAACATCAGAGGAACCAACCCATGTCCAGCGACCATAGCTAGGACATGGCCTGGTAAAGGGGTGTGTGGTATCCATTAGCACCACAGCCCCATAGGGTTAAGGACCTCTTAGGATTTACACACTTGATGTTGAATATTTTTCATTTGTTACCTCACAGAACAAAAGATTGCAAAGTCTATGTATAGGGCAATATTTAGAAAGTATCTTCATAGCAAATAGGTGTACAATATTGTAGTATATAATATTGTTATATATTTATGAGATGCGAAACTATCTATACACTCTAGTTCACTCAACCACCACCAGGTGGGTACATAACTGGATTAGTGTCAGGTTATAGGCTGAAGCTAAGGACAAATGTGTATAAGGGTATTATTCTTATTACTATTGAGTCATGAGTCAAATATATAAGCTGTATGGTGGCAAATAGGTGGCTATATTATAGAGCCCATCTGGGGTTTCAGCCTGATGTGACCTTAGCACCACTAGCCTAGAAACTTGCCTGTTCTACAGCCAGAGCAAAAGTATGTGTATATTTGGTATGATTTCATGTATAATGGATATGAGTATGGACTAGAAAACAACTATTCAGTATGAAAATAACAATTCTGACATCATCTAATCAAAATTTTAACTTGCAAGATGCCCTTTAAAATGATTGTTATTTGTAAGGTAATGACAAAGCCTACAATATTTCCTTTTTTCTCGTTCCAATTTCCAGATCTCTCTTGCATTCATTTATATAATGGCTATTTTCTTCTACTACCCCTAAATGTTTCCCTTGATTTCTCAAGTTCTACCCATGCTAGAAGCATAATCAAAGGTGTTTCCGCGTCGGAAAACACACTATGTTTGTCTTTAGCTTTAAATGTCCTAGCCATTGATACATTCAGTGTCTCCCCATTTCCTCATCTTTTTCATTTCAACCATCCAAAACACTAGAAAAATGCCCGGACCATACATCAAAATTATATTTACTGCAAAGATCTAGAGATTTATGTGACAAATAATATAATCCTATATGAGGTTGAAAGCTCTGTATCTCAGAAATATACATGGGACCCCCACATTTTCTTTGCATAGATGGATGGTACATATCATTTTGAGACTCTGTTAAGAAATAGGATAAAAATCCCATTACTTTTAATCTATCCCCGCCAGCCATCCCAGCTAGGGCTACCAACCCATATGTAGGACACCAGATTGACCGATGAAGAAGGGGTCTATATCCAGAAGCAAAGTTGATAGATACTGTATAGAAGTAAATAGTTGTAGCTTATAGTTTTAGGGTCCTGGCTTCCAAATATTGTACTTAGAAGTTTTCTTAGCCACGTTTATAACATCACACACATGTTCCTACTACTTAGAAGATCACCAAATGTAGAGATTCTGACATTCACACAGGCCCTAAAATTTCTCGTACAGCATAAATTGTTATATATAAGCCTATTTGTAAGGTTTCAGCACTCTCCAACAGGAATTGTCATTTCCATATCACAGAACATCCCCAAATATAGTATATTCAAATTACATATTGGCCTACCTTTAAATACAGATGTGGTGTAGATATTTAAGGTTGCACATTATATAGATATGTTATACATGCATGGTTCTGTAAGTTTAGTGGTAACACTCTTTGGGGTTGTACATGTATGAATTGGTCACCCATTATGCACATACATTATAGGTTATAGGGTTAGTATTTAGGGACAAGTCATGCATGGCTAGAGGTAGACCTCAGCCTTTTCAGCCATGGGCCACCTGGGGCCCCAGCTTCAAAACGTTTGGGCCCGCACATAAAACTGGTCCCAGGAAAATTGTTTTGCTTGTCTTCAATGAACAATGATGGCTCTCCCTACACAATTTCATATGAAGACAAGACGAAAATCGGCATTTCCTGCTAATTTTCTCTTTCATATGTTATATAATATGGCCAAATTAGCATTGAAAAATTTCCTTAAGTTTTCTTCATCAACTTCTGTGTGCCACCCGGGTCCATAGGTAAATATCGTAATACACCACGTATAGGGCTGACAACTTTTAGTAGCCTAGTGCACCTTATAGTACTAGCAAACATTGTGGGTGCACTATTATATGTGTGGATCAATATTGTACCATCAGAACAGTACTAACTTATGGTAGTGGCCTGTTTTAATGCAGGTTCTCAAAGTAAATCCTCGTCTTATACACCCATTTAGACCCAGACGGATACAGGGACGTGGAGGGAGGGGGACACTCAAATCTTGGTAGGCAGTTTGATGCCAGTGACATCAAGGAGAAAAAAAGTTATGTCATTTTTTAAAGGTTGACAAACTCTGGGTGCGTCCTATACGCGAGGTGCATCCCACATGCAAGGTGCATCCCACATATGAGAAGGACTTTTAAAATCTGAAATTCAATTCACTTTTTATGCTTCATATAAACTCATAGGCCGAAATAATTGTACACAGAACAGTCGGGCTGGAATGGGCCACTATGGTACAATTAGAATTTAGCCTCCTGATGCGCCTGAATGGAGTGAATATTATTTATCAATGGGGAGGGTAAACATTTGTAGGGGCACGGTTTAGTAGTAGTGTTTATGGCTTACGGGTTGCCTAGGTTCCGAACGGAGCGACCTTCCGGGTTGAGAGCCTGGTACGCCTGGCGGGCGGTGGCGGCACCACCCTCCGGGCTGCGGGGGTTAAACACGAGAGGTCGCCACCCAACCCCTGTGGCTATATAATAGTCGGGTCGGAACCTAGGAAGGAGAGAATCCTACCGGATTCTCCAGGGATACCATCTGAACTTTACTGACTCCGAGACCTTACCTGGTAGTCGTAAATCCGAGCTTTCCGAACAGTCTATTTACCACACGGAATCTACTTAGCTCCCTGTAACTTAGGATACTGAATAAAAACTTGTTGCCTTTCGAAACCAAATTCCCTTGTATTCGTGATCCTTTCCGAACCACCAACGGTCATACATTACACTGGTGCCGTGACCAGGATTTGGTTCTCGGAAGTGCGCAGCCCTGTCTGAACAAGACGAGAATCAGTGTCCGGAAGGTGAGCTCCCGGGAAGCCATGGCGCCCCGGGCCTAACCTATCAGGAATATAGGGATCCATCCCGGAATGAGACCGAGGCATTGGATTCCGGAAGTGAGGTTTCTACGGTAGGGTTGGACACTACAACCGATGACCATCCGATCGCGCCGGCTAACCAAACCGCGCCTAATATAAGATCATCAGGTTTATTGAGAGATGGGGATTTCGGTAGTCCCATCATTTTGGCCCAAGTCCCTGGTACTGAGCCGCGAGGACGAGGGAGAGATCCGATTCACTTGGTGCCCTTGGCTGGCCAGGGAGTTTTTTTGAATCACTTAAACTCGGCATCACTTTCTGACTCCGTTTTCAATCCCAGTGGGTCTAGTCAGCCGGCTCCAGTGAGTGGGGCACCCGTGGATAGGTACCGGGATGAGAGGAATAGGTATGAATCAGAAAGGACAGCTCATGCGGAATGGAAGCGGATGAGCGATCAGGAAAATTCCAGGGGTGAAAAGCTGCTGGAATATCAGAAGAAAGAGACTGAGCGGAAACAGAATAAGGTGAAAGAATTAGAAAGGGAGATTGAAGACCTCTTAGAAGAAATTGGGGACTTACGCAAGAGTAAGGGACTGTTGGAACGAACCATGGAAACCTTGGAACGAGAGGTGGATGTCCACCGTACTCGACTCCGGGAGATCGAGGCTATGATTCAGGGTAAGAAAGCTGAATATGAAAGGTACGGGAAGAAAGTCGAAGAAGTCGAACTGCAACTGAGTCTGGCAACCTCCACCCTGGAAGCTAAGACTTCAGAGCAGGACGAGACTTTGGGACAATACCGAACGGGGCTGGATGTCGCTGGTAAGCGCCTTACCGATTTGAAAAACCAAATTGAGGCCCAACATGAGATTTATGAGAAGAATCAGAAAATCATAGAGAAACAGCAGAGGGAACATGTGGCCCTTCGGGAGAAACATATTCAGGAAAACGATCAGTTGATCACTGACATTCAGGATAACAATCGGGAACTGTATCAGGAGAGGGATGATCTCATATATGAAATAACTAAGCTGCGGATGATGCAGGAGGGATCCGAGGATTCCGAGGAGGAAGAACCGGATCTCGAGGAAGTAGACGAGAATAGGGGACCCTCGGAGGACCCTAACATCAGTTGCATCCCAAGGGATGACGGAAAGGAAGGCCCACCGATCACTTCTACCCCAAAACCCATTTTGAAGAAGGGGTATGACCCCTTTGTGAACGACCAGGCCGCTCGGAATGTCGTGGGGAACAGATATGTTCCCGGCCATTATAAGAATGTCCGGCTAAGCGTAGGTCAAAAAGATGCCACTTTCACCATCGATGGTGAGTATCAGTACATTGACACCAGGGAGCAAGCCCCGCCCCCGAGTCATTTCGACCACACCCCTCCAGAGGGCACTGGGGAACCAATCAATATACCTAGCCAACTACAGGGCAGCAGTCAGTCTATTCCCTGTGTGGTGGTAGGGCTTGCTACACCAGTGCCCAAGCTCCTGGGGACATAGGATCCCAACCCGTTATGAATACCGGATATGGGTTTACCTTCTGGAATAGTCCGAATAACAGCCATCCGGGATCCGGTGGTCCGGGACCCAATGGATCCGGTGGGGCTGGTAAGAAGACTAAGGATCAGAAAATGTTAGATTGGAGCCTGGAGCAATGGACTAGGTTAAAAAGTAGGGAGATCTCAGCTAAGAAGAATCAGATCGATACTAAGTCCTTCGATGGATCGGAACCATGGAGGGATTGGTTTTCGGACTTCACAGACGACCGTGAGGTAGATGGATACGATGAAGACGAGTCGTTACCCATACTGGTCAGATGCCTGAAAAAGGGACCGGGTAGGATTGCAGTCGATCATTGGAGAGAACAGTATAGGAATAAGGGAACGTACACTCAGTTAGTTGAGATTTGTAGTTCTTATCTAGGAAGTATAGTGTCGGAAGATCCGATGACTCAATATAGGAAGAGAATTCAGAAGCCGGGGGAGTCGGTTCAGGTCTATGGATTAGAACTTCAGATACTACTACGGAAGGCTAGACCTAACCTTATGATGGATGACGATTATGCAAGCGATGAGTTGATCTCACACTTCGTGCGAGGATTACGAGATAAAGATCACCAGGACTGTGCCTATCGAGCATGGGGCCCGGGTGCGACTATGAAAACGTTATGTGATGCCATAGCTAACTTGGATAAGAAGAAAACTTTTCTTTCCGGATTTGTCCCTCGGGAAACCGCCAGTGTGGTGACCCCTGATCTGAAACCAGTAATTCCTACTGCAGCAGCCGCTGTCTCGGAAGCTGAAACAGAATATGAAACAGTAGAGTATGAGGAAGAGGACGGAACAATCTCAGCATTGAGGTTCCCTAAGAATGCCAAGAAGTTCATTCCCAGAAGGACCTTGACTATGCAGCCAAGGCGGGGAGTTGCCGAAAGTCACAATAAGAGTGTTTCCGAACCCAAGGAAACTATAGTTAAGAAGGATGAGATTAAACCATCTGGAAACCTCGATATGAAAAGTATGATGGAGAGCATGCTGAAGTCTTTCTGGGAGGACCTTGAGAGGCACCGATATAGTAGGCCGAGGTATGATAAGTCCAGAATCAGATGTTATCGCTGTCAGAAAATGGGTCACGTAGCCTATGAGTGCCGGGCCGCTGAGCCGGTCCCTCGGAATATGTCGGCAGTTGAAGAGGTAGAACCTAATTCGGAAAATTAAGGAGGGTTGAGGATGTGGCAGATTGCTCAACCCGGAAACTTGTTGTATGCCAGAGTACTGTCCCCGATAAACCGTCTGATGAATCCGAAATGATTACGCCTGGGGAGGAGGGATCCGAGATTGATCACCTCGCCCCTCCTATGGCCGGGGACTCCAACATAAGCGAAGGTACCAAGTCAGTAGTAAGAGAAAGTACGCGCGTTGGAGAGGAGGAAGGGTGGATAGAGGCATTCACACGTGTATGTGCGGCACACCTTCCCCCGAACCATCCATGTCTGGAGCACCTGAAAGACCATGGATTGGATCTCGGCATTTCGGAAGATTTTGATAGGTTTACCGGAAACCCTTCCCCACTGGGAGGTAGGAGATGGTATGTGTCTGTTACGACCCAGGGTAGGACTGGGGAATTTTTGGTCGATACGGGGGCTAGCCACTCGATGATCTCCAATAAATTCTACAGCCTCTTGCCGGACAAGAGTGAGAACCTCATAAAGGGGGTAAACGCTTGTACGGCCGATGGGACCCGTATGCAGGTTCTTGGTAGAACATTTATGAAAGCCTCTATTGGCGGGAAGGAGTTCGTTCTCTCTCCCACTATAGCCAATATGCATGATGATGGGATACTTGGGCTGGACTTCGCGAGTCTATTCGAGGCGGAATTGAACCCGTGTACGGGAAAGTTGAGAATTCGGAAGCCATACGATATCCACGTGAAGTGTGTATTAAGACAGATAAGCGCGGTAGCTAGCGTGGTGAATACAGTAAAGATAGCCCTGGGTGTCTCCTGTGATGTCCTTTGTACTTCAGATAGAAAACTGAAAGATCAGGAAGGTGTATTTGAGCCAGATGTGGTTCAGTTAGCCAGCATTGGGTTGGAATCAGTAGATATGCTGGTAGGAAACCCGTTCTGGAGCGTACTACCAGTAATGAACCGAGGGGATAAAACCATTTATCTACAGAAGGGATCCAGGCTTGGGTCCATGACATTGGTAAATGGGATACGGAATGACATTCGGGAACCCGAATGTAAACTGGTAGGGAAAGAGAAGATGAACATGGAACTGGATAACCTAATAGAGGAATCCTCTCTGGAAGATAGCTATCAGAAGATGGAAGTCCGGAATCTAATGCGGAAATACGAGGATGCTTTTGGCTATACCGGTGGTCCCTTGGGCCGGAATGATAAGGTACTGCACCATATCAATACTGGAGAGGCGGAGCCCTTCAAGATTCCGTACCGCCGACTGCCGCTTAAGAAGAAAATCATTTGTGAGAAGGAAATTATAGATCAGTTGGAAAAGGGGGTGATTGTGCCTAGTAGCAGCCCCTGGTCTAGTCCAGTAGTCATGACTACTAAGAAAGATGGAAGCATTCGCTTTTGTGTGGATTATCGAAAACTAAATGGACTAACTAAGAAAAACTCGTATCCTTTACCCAGGGTTGACGAAACATTAGACGCCCTGGGAGGGAACAATTGGTTCTGCACCCTGGATCTCCAATCCGGGTATTGGCAGATCGGAATGGAACCCAAGGACATGGAGAAAACAGCATTTTCCAGTCACTTAGGCCTGTTTGAATCTACAGTTATGCCCTTCGGGTTATGTAATGCACCTGCTACCTTCGAAGCCATGATGGAGACTCTCCTGAGTGATCTGTTATGGAAGAAATGTCTAGTATACCTGGACGATGTAATTGTCTTCGGAAAGACATTCCGTGAATGCTTGAATAATCTAGAAGAAGTGATCAAGAGGATAGTATCCAATGGATTACGTCTGAAACCTAAGAAATGTAGATTATTTCAGAAATCAATCACTTACCTGGGTAGGATTATATCCACCGATGGGATTAAAGCTGATCCGGAAAAAATAGAGAGTGTTCGGGACTGGGAGAGACCAAGAACTGCTAAGCAGGTACGATCTTTCCTGGGGTTCTGTAGTTACTACAGAGACTTCATTCCGGGATACTCTCGAGTAAGTTTTCCTATGCAAAGCATCGCCCATTGGACACCTGGGAGAGCTAGGGAGCCATTCCCATGGGGGAATGAACAGGAGGAGTCTTTTAGGAAACTAAAAGCCCTATTTACGGATACACCAGTACTGAAATACCCAACCCCTTCAGGTCACTTCATATTGGATACGGATGCTAGTAATGATAGCATTGGGGCCGCACTGTCCCAGGTCCAGGACGGCGTGGAAGTCCCGATTGCATTTGCTAGCAACACTCTGAATAAAGCCCAACGGAATTATTGCACCACTAAGAGGGAACTTCTGGCTGTGGTGGTGTACACGAAGAAATTTAAACACTTTTTATGGGGATCCGATTTTACACTAAGAACCGACCATTCCTCTCTCCGATGGCTCCTTAACTTCAAGGACGCCGAGGGGATGATAGGCAGATGGTTGGCGCACCTTTCGGAATTCGGGTTGGAGCACAGCCAGATCCAACATAGGTCCGGGAAGAAGCATACCAATGCAGACGCCCTATCTAGGAAGCCAATCCGGAAGTGTGGTCAGGGGAGTTGTGGTGATTGCGGGCAGCATAACACAGTAATTGCTGCCGCGCATATGCCACTCAGGGACTATCCGGGAACTTTAATAGAATGGTCACCAGAGGCCATTCGCAAGTTCCAGGGTAAGGACCCCATTACCAAGAAACTCCTGGAAACAGTTCCGTTAGGGATCAAACCTGTCCGTCCTGCTATCAGCATGGAGAACAGGGAGATGAGAAGACTTCTAGCCCAATGGGCCGAGCTAGAGGTCAGAGATGGAATCTTATGTAGGTGGAAAATTAGTCCAACTAAAAAGATTCTTCAGATTGTTATTCCGAACGCTATGCGTCGGGATATTATGTATTACTGCCATGGCCACGTGACAAGTGGTCATTTCGGAAAGAGTAGATCTCTGGAAAGACTCACCCGGAGATACTACTGGCCGGGAATGAGTGGAGATTTGCTAAGGTGGATTGCCACTTGTCCCGAATGTTGTAAGAATAAGCCCGGAGAAGGATTAGGAAAGAACCCATTGGTTCAGGAATTGTTCGGAGTACGCTTCGCCAGAATTGCGATTGACATCATTAGTGAGTTTAACCCTTAGGTGCCCAAGCGCGCATTTAAGCGCGGTTTTGTGCTTAAATGCATGTATATTGAAAGAAATTTTCATCTAGACACTTCTACTGGTCCAATCTGCAAAGTCAGACCCTCTATGGAATGCATATGACCTCCTGATTATGATACAACTATTCATTTGGCTTTATATCAGGCACAGTGTGTCAAAACTTGAAAATGAGTTGTCATTTTATGTTATTCATTAACAGGAAACCCTCCAGCTAAAATCTGATATGGTAACAAAATAATGATGGATCATACACACATATAGTTCCAATATTCCAATTATATTTTACAGCAAGTGCTCATATCCTAAAGATAGGCAATGCATTGTTTCTAGTATAACATTTCATGTTTCATGTGTGACAGTACATGTAGATGCATGCAGGCAAATCAGCTTTGAAAGGTCTCAGGATTGGAGGGATTATGGATATATAGAGACCAAATATCTCTAAATGACAACAAATGGAATGTGTTGGTAACTATGGTTACTAGACCTGACCAGTAGTATCACATCCTTAACTGAAAGTCTTCACTGAGTTATGAGAATTAAGAAAATGTAATATGCCAAGCCCTTATCAAGGAAGATTGAAATTACACATAGTCTTATAAAACAAAAAATGAAATCGTGAAATAATGTAAAATAATGTAAAATCTTCAAATAATTCTGGGCACAAAAAGGTTAATACAACCCCTAGGGATAACACTTGCATGATGGTTGTTTGCGATTACTATACGAAATACACGAAAGTCTTCCCTCTGAAAGATCACAAAGCCATCACCTGTGCAGAAGCATTCGTGAGAGGTTGGGTGTTGCAATACGGGGTACCCCTGATGCTCCACAGTGACCAAGGAAGGGAGTTTGAATCAGAATTATTCCAGGAAATGTGCAAGTACTTAGCTATCTGCAAGACGCGCACTAATCCGTACCGGCCCCAATCGGACGGCTTAGTAGAACGGTTCAACAGAACCCTACTACAAGTTCTGAAACCGCTAGTGAATAAGCATCAGGACGATTGGGACATCCAATGCGATTTCGTGGTGCATGCATACAACAGCACAGTGCATGCCTCTACTAATTGTACTCCGAATATGTTGGTTTATGGTGAAGACATCATAATGCCAGTGGATTTAGTATTTGGGGTAATTGGAATAAGTCCTGAAACCCTGTGTTCGATTATGTTTGTGGAATCCTTACGGGATAACTTTAAGAAAGCCTATCAACTAGTTCGGAATCAGCTAGGGAAATCAGCGAAATGGCAGAAAGTGGGCTACGACACTGGACTGAAACCTAGATTTTTCAGGGTGGGAGATAGGGTCCTCAGATTCTATAAACCCCTTGATAAATTGAAAGTGGTGTCGAGCTGGGATGGCCCACACATCATAACTCAGATAATTTCGGAAACGACCTGCTTTATAAAAGATCTGTACGGGAACGTACGACGATGTCATGTCGAAGTACTAAGGCCATACCGAGGTAGGGAGTTAGCTGAAGAGATGTATGGGTTAGGTCCGAATGTTATGGAATTACCAGAAGTTGTCGACTTACCTGAACTAGGCAGAGGTCCTGGTACAGGGGATCGGGATGAAGATCCGGAAAAACCTGTAAATGAAGAAAAACGAATTAAGAAGAAACCTAAAAGGATGCCGATGCTCGGCACCCGAAAACGAAGAAGACGTAAGAAGAATCAAACCGAATCAAATGAGAGCGATGTTAAGGATAAAAAAGTCTCGGCAGAACCCAAAGGCTAGCTTGGATCTCGGGAATGGAGCGGAGTCCCCCAATGCTAAAAATAGAACTATTAAGGAGGGCGTTCGCCGTAGTGCTAGGATTGCTCAGAGAAGCGGTATTACCTAAATAAGCCCAACAGTAGATTCTAATAAGTATTGAATCCTGAAACACAACGATGTATTGTCCTGTTTTTGTGTGTGTCTTTGAATGTTTGTGTCGTTACTTGTTATGGCAGAGCGTGGTGTCAACCATGTTGACAGCACCTTCGGGATGCTCGTCAGTGTGTAATGAAACCGCTCTAACCTGCTCTGTTGTCGGCTCCTCGAGGTTCCAGTGGGTAATGGACGGATTGATCCGGCGTATCGGCATAATGCTATACGTATTCTCCATGGGTACTCCAGATGATATCGAGCCGGGAAGACAATACGAGCTCTGACAGACCGTTTTGTTTTCAGATGCGTGGAAAGCACGTGGTGCCGCGTGACCCAATTACTGGGAACGAGGGTTTGACCCTTGACCCCGGGTTCGGGGTTTCTCGCGCGAATTGACGCCATCTTGTTTAATCAAGCGACCACGCCGAGGAAACTCGACGTGCTTGATTTTGCTCGGTAGCTTTTTCCCTGCTGCAAGCGCTAAACTCTGATAAATACGAACACTAACTAAGATTATAAAGTCGAGGAGTACGTTGAAGTACTACTGGGCTAACTTGCTGCATCTGAACTCCGTCTAAATGGCGGAAAAGATGTTGTCCGAATCCAGTATGGAGGTAGATATGGAGGACCGTTCGGGAATGAGCCCCATTCATCCCGAAGAAGAGGCCGCTTTGGAAGATTTGGAAGCAGCAAACACGCTTGTACGTCTGGATCTGAACACTAGTGGAGTGGGAACTACGGAGATGCCTCCACCCCCCTCCCCAGCAAAATCCGCACATTCAGAATCAACCGAAGCCATGATGGACCCCCCGGAAAGTCATGGTAAGATTGACTATTTGTTGGGAAGCATCGTGTGGCCGAATGGCGATACGATCTTCCTCAAGAAAGACTATATCTGGAATCCGAAAACATCAAAACCGGAAAAGATTCCTGAGATGTGGAGGAACTTGATTAAGAAGGCGATCCCTGAAGATCTGTCTATTCCGGACATATGGTTACTTAACTATATTGACTTTGCCACCGGTATGAGTGTGAACCAAGAGTTCTACCGTACGGTGGCATACGTTAAGGACAAGTGGAGCCGGGAGCACCCGGAAGCCACCGTTGAGAAGCATGCATCCCTGTTCTGGTACGGGATGCAGCCATCATGGAACCCACCGAGCCCTGTTAAGATTGATTCAGGATCGGACCAAATGGACATCGATGACGGAGGTGAAGCTGTGGGAATGGCTGCTGCTAAGTCTACCCCCAGGAAACCCTCCGTCTCATCTGACACTGTTTCTGAATCCGAGCTGCGAGCTGAGGACAGCCGGATTGAGAAAGAAGCCGTAAGAATGCAGTAAGTACGAAGGGCACTGTTAAGGAAAAAGAAGGTTGGAAGCAGAGTCTAAGTAAGAAGGCGAAAGCCCTGATTAAGAAAAAGGAGAAAGAGGAGAGGGAGAAGCTTAAGAAGAAAGAGAAGATGGATAAGAAGGCGGAGGAGGAGGAAGCCGGAACCGAGACAACTCAGGTCCCGGCAGCCACAAGTCCGAAGCCAACTGGGGCCATTCCGAAGACCACTGCGGTCCCGAAACCTGTGGCTTCCGGCTCACAGGAGACCGCAGAGTCAGCGACTTGGGATTGGTCTACGGACATAGACCATCCCGAATTGTATGATGACGAGGAGGCTCCCTCTCTGGACGAAAAGAAAATCTGGAACAACGTCAGGAGTGGATTCATGCACATGATTCCCAAATGTCTGGAGGAGTGTAAGAGAAATACTCGGTACTACAGCTGCCCTCCGTTCATTAACATGGATGGGGAGCAGGATGATGAAGAGTGGATGAGGTACACTCGTCAGGACCGGAATCCGAACTACTTCTATGTGAATTGGGTCGAGCAGACTATCGACAACCGAAATAAGGAGTATTACGATTTCGATGCCTACTGTAAGATCAAGTGGGCTATGGATAGTTGGGATAAGGATAATAACACAACCTGTCCGTTTATTATCTGTGCTAAGGGTAGCGATGAACCCGAAAAGTTCAGCACCCATATGAGATTCATCCGTCACATTGTTGAGGAGCATATGCACCATCACCCGGTGTATATGTGTTATATGAACAAAGGAAGGAACAGCGCCATCTGTTCGGGACTGACCACATTCCGAAAGAGCGAGCTGGTCCGACATCTGAAGGATGAACACCAGGTCGGTGTGAAATCAGCTCTGAAAGCAGCCTTAGATCTGCACAAACTCCTGATTGATAAGTGGGACGCCTGGAAGAAAACCAACTTCCGGAGTCTGAATTCAAAAGTCAGTAAATTGTGCGAAGTTGAAACGCACGTCAATTCCAAACTGGAGGTGGCATTTCAACTGAACTACACTCCGGGAAGGTTAAGAATTACCAATGAACAGTTTGGAGAAATGAGGGAGTACCGGGGCGACAGCGCCTATCGGGACTCCAATAAGGCCACGTCCGCAAAGCGTATGAAGCCGCAGCCGGGTAAGATCTCATTCCGTGGGTTCCAACGCCCGGCACCTGATCGTAGGGATCGTAGTCTGGAAGCATCGTCTCCTCTGTCTTTATTGAGAGGCGCTGCCCCACCGGTGTTTGATATGAATAAGGACCGAGATAAGGACCTTCCGGAAATGGGACCAGCCGGACCTGAAAGCCAGACCCTTAACCAACAGGGTAGGGAACGGCCCACTGGTATCGGAAGGGGAACACCCAAGTCTGCATCATCCGGAAAACGTACAGTCGGAAATTGGGCCAACCCAGCCCCGCCACAAGTAGGAAATGGCAGGGGAGTCACAATCTCCACCCCCCAGGGAGATGTGACAACCTCTTCAATGCCATCCGGAAGCCTGTCTGAGAATCCCAGACGTCGGAAACACTCTGGATCCTCAGACTATTCCGAACGCGAACCACTACTCACGCGGAGTTCGTATATTCAGGACCCGATTAACTATGACATTGTGAATATCTCTCCGGAAAGCTTTCAGATTCAAAAGAGCTGTATGATTGACTGGCAGAAACGCCATAATGCCATGTCTGTAGAATACCTGCAAAATGTCGTAGGCTCGGTAATGCATCTGACTGAATCTGTCCAATCTCTGGAAATAAGTCGGATCGAATCAGAACGTGATTTGGAACATAGTGAGAAGATGAAAGTGTTGGAAGCCCAGGAGGCACGTCAGAAGAAAGCATCCGAGTTCTGGACCGTTGAGGTAGCTAAGGCCAGGAGTGAAGTGGACTTCCTGAATCAGAAATTCTTTGAAGCCTTCGGAAAGAGACTCTCAGATTGGGATGGCACTCGTCGTGAGGCCAAAGATATGATTGACGAACAGATTGCTCTGTATGGGTTAGAACCAGAAAAACCCAAAGATTCCGGAAGCCAATAAGTTTAATAAGTTTAAGATTAATCGGTAGAATTTTATTTGTAATATGTTTTAACATGAATCTGAATGGTATGATGAGTGCTGACACCCGGAATGGATACGAGGAGTGGCAGCAGACGATTACGATACGTGGACTCCATTATGAGACAGTTCAACACGACCGGAATGGACGTTCCAGAACCTAGGAGATGGACGATCCCGTACTCAGACCCTGAAAGGTCCCAAGAGGCCCTGGGCTAGTACCGTTATACAACTATATCGAGACAATGGGACGGCCATGCAGACGGAAAACTCCAAGGGTGATATGAACACTATGTTACTACTTAATTCTACGTATCTGTACAGTTTCCTACTACACTGGTAGGTTACTATTTAATTAAATTACATATATCTGGCAATTGTTAAGACCAGATCGTTATCACCACTACGTGTTCAAAGTTGTATATGTGTTTTCCGGTGCTGTAAATATATAAACTATTTAAAATGCTATTACTATTATTCACATACCATACTTACCAAGGTTTCCTAGGTTTTTCGTATAACACATGTATCCTATTTAGAATCTGTATTATAAATATCAGGTTCATAGCTAAAATTTCTTCCATTCCGGACCTAAGGGTTATATGTTATTTATACCATCCCGTAAAGTTTCAATACTAAAAACATGGTATCGACTCATTAATTTAGTTCGGATAGTCAAATAGACACTCCAGGTTAACATGGTATATACGGAAGCATCTGTATTAAGTCTTCCGTTTCTTACTGTATAAACTACAATGGGTAACACCTTAAACTCTATATGTACTGTGTAAATAATAACACTGAAGCAAAACATCTGATTAGATGTATTTATTACACTGATAACGTACATACTATGGTGTAAATGTGTTTATATAACCATATCAATACTCATCATATTTCCATGTTTATACTTTAATGTAGAGTCAGACAACCTGTAAGCCAGCCGTGCGCCCTTTATATTATATTTGTAAATACTATAACTTAGTTTCTACCCTTTGTGTATCACCTTGTTATAGTCTTGGTGGGGGTAGTGTAGGGGCACGGTTTAGTAGTAGTGTTTATGGCTTACGGGTTGCCTAGGTTCCGAACGGAGCGACCTTCCGGGTTGAGAGCCTGGTACGCCTGGCGGGCGGTGGCAGCACCACCCTCCAGGCTGCGGGGGTTAAACACGAGAGGTCGCCACCCAACCCCTGTGGCTATATAATAGTCGGGTCGGAACCTAGGAATGAGAGAATCCTACCGGATTCTCCAGGGATACCATCTGAACTTTACTGACTCCGAGACCTTACCTGGTAGTCGTAAATCCGAGCTTTCCGAACAGTCTATTTACCACACAGAATCTACTTAGCTCCCTGTAACTTAGGATACTGAATAAAAACTTGTTGCCTTTCGAAACCAAATTCCCTTGTATTCGTGATCCTTTCCGAACCACCAACGGTCATACATTACACATTTTTCATGCCCCCCCCGCCTCCTTAAGAGAATTTGCACCCCCTCTATGTCTATTGACTTTTTACGACCCTTCTGAAAGGGGATCCTTTTTTTAGCCCTCCCCCCTCTGTCGATATATAATGACCACTTGCTAATGGTCTGGACCTTGGTTAAGGTGACATGCACTGATAACCCATGATTGATAGTGGGTTCATCTCAGAGCATCGCCTATATATGGGTGGAGTGTAATAAGCCATCCCCTCCCCCTCTACTACCCACTTCCCATGAAAGTATAGGAGACCTTTTGTGTTAGATTTGAAGGAAAAGGGGTATGATTTTGGACCTTACTTGCACAACTTTAGCCTCCATCAAATTGTTTTTATCCAACCCCATAAACACATTGGACAAAGCCAAAAGAGAGGCCATACTGGGTTTTCTAGCACCCCTATTTTGCGGTGTACTAGGTCTAGCCACAGTAGAAGATGTAAACCAAGTTATGGGACAGCTTAAGAACATAGATGAAATTTTAAGGAAATTTGCTAAACAAGATCAAGAAGCAGCCAATCTCATTGAAAAGATCACAGACAGACAAGATAAGTTTGTTAAATCATATATCCAAGATAAGAAGGTACTGGACAGTGCCATCAACACCATAGGTGACACCGTCAACCTATGGGCCTCTAACATGTCCAGGTCTCTTGACTCATATTCAAGGCACGAGAAAACTCAAAGGGAGGAAATGCAAGTATTAAATGATGCATTAATCATCATAGCAGTAAGAATGAATACAGTACAATCACTGCAAAGAACCAATGCAGTCATCAGGAATCCTAACCCCTGATATAGTACCACCCTCAGACCTTGCTAGATACTTGATTGACATTAACAACAAACTTAGGATTGCACACCCTGGAGCACAAGTAGCAATTAATGAATTGGATTTTTATTATTCTCAGAAGTTGACCTCATACACCTACTCAGCTGACCATATATATATTCATTATAATTCAATCTACCATCTCTACCTTCAAGCTATACCAAATGATTTCATCACCCATGCCTATAGACACACAGGAGACCCCCACCAGAGGGGTCACCAGATGGCAAACCACAACTGAGTTCTTAGCAGTATCTTACGACGAATCATTATTCATCGAATTGGACTCAGCCGATATGCATCCATGTGAAGGTACTACAGTAAAAGTATGCAGAGATGTAAATGGTAGAATTCATAAGCACAGGCCTACATGCCCTGTAGCCATTTTTACTAACCAGGCTCAACAGATTAAGGAACATTGCAAGTTTACAGTTTCACCTCTGCAAGCACCTACCACCCATGCTATTTCCATTTCTGAAGATGAGTATCTGGTCACTACTAATGAATCCCATTACTTTATCAACTGCCATGGTAAAACGTCTGAAACTCGGAAAGCCCAGTCCTACTCAATCATAGGTGTACCCTGTGGGTGCACAATCAGTGTAGGAGAATTTTCTCTTCCAAACACAAGGTTGCCCTGTAACTCAACCTTATCATTTCATTACATTCTTAAGACAATTAATTTACCATTCATGGCAGCACTTAACCAAATTTCTGAAACCAAACCAGATGAAAGAGAGTATCTTCCAAATTTCCCAGTAGTAAACCTTTCTAGGACCCTAGACAAACTACAGGAAAATCCAATCATGGATGATATTACTCAACTAAATCTAGAGCCCTTTGCCAAAACACTATTAAATGATGCTTCCAACCTTGATCAGGCAATGGAAACAAGCTACGTAGAATCACACCTACATAGAGTTACAGAGCATCCAATTTGCCAAAGCTTAGGACTCATCTTAGGGATATCAGCTCACATTTTTATAGTATACATACTTCTCAAACTTTACAGACTAGGAGGGACTGTAGCCTACCTGCCTACAGCCAAAGCATTCAGACTCGTCACCGAGCTGCCCCTACACAAAATTGCTCCCAGATAAGAATCCTACCAAAATTACCCCTACAGAGGAAACCCACACCCCTTTCCTCACAATTCAGGAAACCCACAGCCTGATAATTGCTATATTATTCACCCTGACCATCTACTCAGCCTACAGAATAATGAAGTACCTTAAGAAATTTGCACAGACACACTGTGGTAAGAAAAACGTGGCCAAGGGCACAAATCCTACAATATATTTTAAAATATATTGTGGAGACTCAAACTTCGCGCTGCCCTTGAGGCCAATACCACATGAATTTGATGAGATTAAATCACAGCTGCCCCAACTTATAAGGATATAGTGGTTAAAACCTTCCCACTACCCAAGGCTATATTTACCTGGAATGGACCAGCAGTTATAACAACACAGAGAGGAGAATTTGCTTATCACCTCCCTCAGGTGATACACCTACCTTGGCGCACTAGGTTCAGCACCATACAAGCCCTTAAAAACAAAGGACTGTACTACTCCATGGTTCTCCAGAATGATTGTGGCACCAGCCCGGTGACCATGACAGTACTGGAAAATACAACAGATATAATTATTGATGAACACCAGGAGGAGACCACAAGATCAAACATGCAGACTATTGCTAATTTTCTAAACCACCAACCCTCCCCGGTGACTGTGGAAACAGCCTAGACTGCCCACAGCCCAGACTGCCCCCAGTCCACCTCCAGGAGATACTATGCCAGGAGACAGATTTCAGAACTTTTCGGACAATTGGCTGGCCCTGAAAAGGGCCTTTTTGGTATCGGGTTTTAACACCCAGGGTCAGGCAGCACGATTCACCAGAGAGCCTCCGGCTCCACGACAGCAGTAAGAGGGGGACTTGATCCAAAGAGATGGCCGTGATCTTTATCCCACTCGATCAAGCAGGCCTCAAGCGTTCCCAAGGCGTACTCCACCGCAGCAAGGGGGTCCCCGGAAAAGGTGAAACGGTGAAATCAAGTAGACAGAGGGACCGAGATTGAGATCCGTGGGCCAGGACCCTAAGTTTGAAAGGGACCTGGCCAAAAGGGCCAAAGTGGCCCCCCGGCGCAAAGTTGAGCCCAGAAAATACCGGCAATGGTACATGCCGACAATAACATCGCCATGGCTGCAGATCTCTCGGTAGTTCTTAATGAGGTAACCAAGATGTAGGACTTGGCTGGCCTCCACCCTGGACCTAGCCAAGCTACCCACAACCATCACCTCAGAGACAGGCAGGTCAAAAAGTGCTTGAGGATGAGCCATGGTGTACTAGGCAAGAACTACAGTGAAGTACTGATACCCCAAACCCAGCCACTCCCTCCTTTTATGGACCCAACCACCACCCTGAACTGTCCACTGACACCAGCCACATGTCAGAATCTGGCACCTAACACCTCAAAGTGCCACCACTGCATGAGCACATCAAGGCAAGATCAGACATCTCACACCTGACACACACACCTCCACTGTCAATGAAATTATCTAAGTATTGAAAATTGATTTAGAGAAAAAAAAACAACAACAAAAATACACAGCCACTTGTTGATGTATAATATGAAAATCTATGGTATTCTCACAAAATCTTGATGATTAATGCGTGCATACACACACAAATTGTACTAAGTGATTTAGAAATTGTACAAATCTAAAGTAATATACCTGAATGCAAGGTAGATAACTCAGACAGTTTTTGTACCACATTAGCACCTGTACACTATACCAAGGTTTACTTAAAGCAACACACTTTAGGTAACCAAGAAATTGTTGAAAATGAAATGTGTGAAATGTAGAAAATGTATAAGAAAATCTTATACACACACAAAAAAAAAGAATATATTCAAAATGACTCGGAAAAATGTTGAAATGTAAAGTAATTACTTAAGATACTCACCAAATAATCTTCTTCAGGGACATGTACTCAAGAAGCATACCGGCGGTAAGCTCCTTAAATGCTAGGGAAAAGTCAATTAAAGCAGTGGCCCACTAGATTGTACGTTTGTACCCAATTGCACGCTAAATTGTATGTTTGCACACTAGATTGTACGTTTGTACCCAATTGCACGCTCAATTGTATGTTTGCATACTAAATTGTATGTTTGTACCCAATTGCACGCTAGAATTGTATGTTTGCACACTAGATTGTACGTTTGTACCCAATTGCACACTAAATTGTATGATTGCATACTAAATTGTATGTTTGTACCCAATTGCACGCTAGAATTGTATGTTTGCACACTAGATTGTACGTTAGTACCAAATTGTACGCCAAATTTATATATTTTCACCAAAATTGTATGTTCCCAGTAAACACACTACGTGTTTTGACGTAGATTTCTGGTAGATCTAGGTTGGTTTTCTACTGAACCTCTATATGAGGTTGCAGCAATGTAGATATTGGTTGGTGGATATATCTTGATAAATAAGGTTTATGTTTCGCAATTTTTAGAGGTTTATCCACGTAAATCTTGATCCATATTTTTGATTGGCTTTGTTCATAGGTAGAACGATTGTAAGACGTAGATATTGGTTGGTTCATGTTTGTAGATTTTGGATAAAAACTTCTAATGATAAATAATATTGTTTCATTTATCTAACCAAACTTTCATTTCATTAACAACTGCCTTATAAAGAGCAGGGAAGAATAATGATGAAAATTAATCACTTGACATGAAAAAAGATAACTCAGCTGGGCCTAGGTCTACAAGAATCCTGTACATATCATGGTGTTTAGAGTCCAGTACAGATAGATAGGATAAATAACAGATTGACCCTGGAATAAACCATGTTTTCTATTATAATCAAATCTATTGGTGGACAGGCATCTGACCTACATGCAATAGTTGTAATTATGTGCATTTTTAGGTAATAATGGATAATAATTCCTATTTTCATATCCCTATGGGGATTAACACTGTATTGACATTACATCTTAAATATGCATTATTTAAGCAAGAGTATTTGTTGGTCATATAAAATATATGTACCATATGGGTTAGAGCATCATGTGGCAAAATCTCATTCAGTAATGAATTCTAGATTCCAAACAAACAGTGGAAATGTAGGTGTGCAGAGGGTGATAATAGGGAATATAGAAAGCACATGGTCATAGAGGTTGGAAATACGTTAGATTACGTCCCACATACGTTATTTTGTGCTTCACTCCTATCTCACTAGATGGCAGCATATCCAATACCAGTACAAATATGAAAGCTGTATGGTTACAGCTATCAAACATAGTCTGGGTCTATCTAAATGTAGAAAATAAAAATCACAAGGCAGATTCATTTCCATTTAGTGCTCACCTAATCTGTTCTAAATGTTTCTACACGAAAAGAGGTCTGCAATACGTAAAATTACGTTTATCTACGTATTTCTGTACTTTCAGTTTATCTCAACAGGTGTCACTATTGCTGAGCATTGTATTTAATTTAGACCTCCATGATGATTGTCATCTATATTAATCAACTATACTAATTAAAAACACATTATTGAGAACTCCTTGTATCAACCTTTCATTTGGGAATAGGTTTGTGCAAAATATTCAATGATTGATGATGCTACCATTTATATTCTGGGATCCAGGTATGGTAAACACCCATGCTGTAGCATTAAGAAATAGACTTATACACCTAGCATCACAGAACCTTCAACATACAATCAGGAGTTATACTTGACTCTTAATTCAAATGATGAAACTGATAGCTAAAGCATTGGTGTCTCTTGCTAAATACTGGCCCTGAATATACCAGTATTATAGAATGAGACAAGGAAATAACATTCTTAAATGAATAAAGTTAACTGAGGGTATAAGGGTAGGTATATGAACGTCTCTTTGAGGTAATTTTTACGTATATTGGAGCATAACCAGAACCTGCAAAACTACAAACATCGCAGTTATTAGTATAAAAGTATTGAAAATATACGTTGGATATCTAAATATATAGGAACATTTACGTTTAAAGAACATCATTTTTCTTCGTTAATTCGGGTAATAATGAGGTATATGTACGTAAATTCTACATCTACGTCAGAAATACGTACATCAGCATACACGTTTATACGTTATTCTACGTTGAGAAAATACGTAAATGTCCTGAAATTTCTATGTGCAATCTATGTATGTATAATGTGACTGTGTTTACTGGGTTGTACACAAATTTGTATTTTTGTACCCCAAAATTGAAAATGTATAGGCAGATACACCAATTTATAAAAGGAATAAGGCAACTTCAAAGCCATGTTGTAAGTCAAGCATACTTAGGTCTGTTTGGCATCCAAACCAGAAAGTTGCACAATTTATGGTCAAATAACTAGAATTAAGGAAATGTATTTTTACCCAAAGAAAAAAAAGAAAAAAAGAAAAGAAAAAAGGATGTTATACATACTGACAAGCTCTACCACAAAAATTGTATTTGAAGCACTCCCTATTACTTCAAATCCTCTTACATACGGTTTGTAATTACAAATAAGGTAAAAATATATTGTACATTCCCTCTGCGAAATGACGGAGCTTCGCCTCTCTTTGGGGGAGGGGGAGTATTCTATGACGTACCATTTTATTATTCCAATAATCTTAACATATGATTGTATTAATGCATGAAAATATGAGGCATTAATACACTGAATGTCCACATGAGCGTCCACAGTCCACTGAACACCAGCTATGTCAAAAACCTGTCTATTGTGTTAGTTATGCCTGTCTACTGGAGTAAGACGACGTTAGCCTAATCTGTCAAGTAGGTAATGTGATATTAATATACTTTGGGTGTGCTATCCGCCACCACATCAAACGTTGTGCGAATGAACGGACATCTGTCATCCCTACATAAGTGAAATGGTATCTTCAAAACGGTACTGACATTTGAAAATAACCTTGGGACGATTCTATTTTAAATGTACATGGGGTGGCCACTAGTGTCCAAAGGTAAGACGGTAGGGACTCTGGATAATTTACACAATAAATCAAAACCAGCCATTTTGGATTTAAGTCGAAATAGTTTTTCTAACTGTTCAAAAAGACGGTGTGACAATAGGAAGTGGTGACAGATTTCTAGCATAAACCATATATGTTAGCGTCCACCTAGGGCGAGTGAGTAATAAACAGTACTTAACTATAGTCCCGTTCTGATACATACTATACTACTGGCATTTACTGAAGGATCTCACTATGACTTGAAGGGGGTCTAGTCATACCATCTTCAGAAATGCCTTCCACCATATACTGCCTTACCATCAACACATATGTAGAGGCATTGTATTATAACCATAGTTATGGGTACCGTCTGGCATGGCGGGTGAGTCCAGTCGTTGGGTGTTCCTCAGGTTCCGGATAGGTGGCAGCACCGATCCGGGCCTGTGGGGACATCTGACGACGAACACCAAGGTCCGTATATAAAGACCGGGGCTCAGCCGCTACGTCAGAGGCCCTCCTGGCCTCTGACCATGTAAGATCTTTTATTAACATTAGCTGCCCCTTCATCATCTTCTGGGTAGCCGTTAAGTGTCTTAAGCAATAAAACTTCCGTTGGCATACACTTGAATTACCGCCTTACTCCTTCTTTCCTGATCCGTAAGGCCTGAACCACCAAAATAGTAATACGAACCATTACATTGGTGCCGTGACCAGTTAATTCTGGTGTATAGCCCAGACGTTATAACGTCCGAACGGCTAGTACATGGGTTAGTCAGCCTCGCAGAAGCTAACCCTGAAGGGCAACTTATTGCCCAGGAGAATGGCAATGGGTCATTAATGATCCATACCCATTCGAACTCACAGGATGTAGATACTGCATCCTGGAGGGATCCCGGACCTCACTACAAAATGGATAGTGAAGAAAATATACCGGACTCTGTACGGAGAGAACAATCCATACAGAGAAAGAGTACTTTGCTGGGTCAACAATCACTTGTTGACGAATTAAGTAATTCGATGTTCGAAGTTGGTGGTAGCACTAATCCAGAACATCCGGCACCTATGCCAAAAAGGGTTACGTTTGGAAAATTACCATACAGTATACCCAGACCCGGACTACCGATTCTAGACTACAGCGCCATAGACGGCGATGTAACATATGCGGTACCGGAAGGTGAGGAACTTAAACAACCGGATGTCCTGTTGTTAAACGAAACCTATGTAACTTTGAACGAGAATTTAAACACCTTGGTCAAAGCGAAAGATGAAGTAATCAATGAAAAACTGCATCTGGAAGAAGACTTAATTGGTATGCGAAGTGAATTCGAAACCAGAAAGAGGGAATACATGAAGGATTTAGAAACTGAAGAAATAAAACTTCAGCAGATGAGAAAGTCATTTAATACAGAATGTGACAATAGACACGCTCGTATCCAAACATACATAGATACGAATGATCAACTATCCCACTTGGCAAAAAACGTGTTTTTAACGTTTGCAAACATTTTTATTTGGTTTGGATAAAAAACGTTTTTAAAAAACGTTATTTTGCAATTTAGAACCAAATAAAAACGTTTGCTTTTTCAACCAATTTTCAACCAAATAAAAACGTTTTTTATTTACGTTGCTTTTTAACCCTTTGAGGGCAGAGCAAAAATCGTTGTCCTGACCATGGGGACGGCCCCTGAAAAAAGTATAGCTCCTAGAGGACGAGCTTATTTTCAATTCCTATACAAATCCTATATAATGGGTGTCGACTATAGTCGACGCTAGGCCCACCATGGTGTCGACTATAGTCGATGCTAGGCCTACCAAGGTGTCGACTATAGTTGATGCTAGCCCTCAATGGGTTAACCTGATATAAAAACGTTTTTATAAAAAACGTCAAAATAACGTTTTTTTGAGTACATGTAAAAACGTTATTTTGACATTGAAAAAAAAACCGTTTTGCAAACTTAGGAACCAAAATAAAACGTTTTTTTGACGTCAAAAAAACGTTTTTCTGCCAAGTGGGATGCCTTGATAAGGCCAATTATGAATCTGACATAAGCCTATATCAAAGTGAATTGGAGAAATTGAAACTTCAGTGTAATAAGCAAGCTGAAGACAATGAGACTATCCGGACGGGCATTATAGCTTATAATAAACAACTGGAGGAAGATAGACAGAAACTCACTAATGAGCTTCAGGATCTGCAAAATACTGCAATGACCCTAGATAAATACGTAGAAGCCGCACAACTGACTATAGGTAATATAGATCTGAATGTGGTATCTACAATGTTGGCAAACACAGCCCAAGATGTAACGCCCACCAGATACAACCCATTTGTAACTGATGGAGCAGACAAAAATGTAGATTCCGGTATTTATAAAAAAACGGATCATTCCGGATCCAGTGGAGTGGGTGTTCCGAACAGTACCTCAATACAGGTCGGAACAAATCAGGGACCCACAAGTAGTGCACCTACACCTCAAGTCCCTAAACTTGATACGGTTGTAGGTCCGGCACCACCGATACCAGATCTGAGTCATAAAATTAATCCAACTCAAATTAATATAGCAAGTGGAACAAACACTACTCCAGTGGCCCAACCACATGTACCGGGACCAATAAGAAATTTACTTACGCCCCCTTCGTATTTTTCTCAACCCGGACATAGCACTCCAGCAGGTGCAAGATTGCCTAACCCGAACTCAGGTCAAACCAATGTACCTAATAGTGATTTCCAATGCCAATCCCACCACAACCCAATGTGGTAGGGGGTACGTATTTACCTAGAACAACTCCCCGTGGATATGGTAATAACTATAATCCTGCAGGAGGAGGTAACTTCTATTCAGGAAGTACATACAACCAGGGAGGGAATCAGAATAATTCCTATCCCGGGTTTGCGCCTTCCGGAACAACTGGAAATACTAGCTATAGAGGGGGGTACCCTAACGGTCCTTCCGGGAATTATCCCAATAACGGATCCCCAGGAGGTAATCCCCCAGGCAGTTCCGGTGGATCTGGATCCGGAGGATCAGGATCGGGAGGAGATGGCAGGAAACCAAATAGGAGGACATCCATGCCAGCAGGGATGCAAAACATCTTTGATAGAAGCCAATGTATCCAAAATCTGGGCATTGACTGCTACCGGAAGGGAGCAGATGGCATGGAAGTTATGAACTGGAGCATGTGAGAAGCAGACAGACTACGAGGATGTAATAATCCGACTCGTAGACAGGCAAGGATACCCCCTCCCTATGATTCGAATGATCCATGGAAGGATAGGTATCAGGCTTTTGTCGATGAAGTCAACTGTAGTGGTTGAACAAAAGAAGAAGCCCTGCCTTGCCTAATCTGTTGGTTAAACAAGGGCGGAAAAGTAGCCCTCAACCAGTGGAGAGCAGCGTACGGATTATACGGCACCTACGATCAAATAGTCGAATGTGCCGCGTACCTCTTTGGGTCGATCGTAACAGAAGATCCATGGGTAAGCTTTAAGAAAAGGACCCAGAAACCCAAGGAATCTAATAAAGTCTTCGGGTTGGAGCTACAGGATCTGCTATCAAAGGCACGTCCGAATTGGGCTCATGATGATGATTGCTATCTGCAAGAATTATTTACACAATTCTACAGTGGATTGCGGGATCCGGATCACAAACAAGTAGTTTGGGATTCCTGGAAGGATGAAACATCTTTCAGTGACCTCTTCATATCCATCGATGGCTACGATATGAAGAAAAGGCTAGTGGGTCTAGGACCTAACCCGCTACGAGCTGCTCCATTACAATACGGAGCTGCACCCGCTCAAGTATTTGAGACCTCCCAATTGGCCGCCGTTGACTTACAGGAAGCTAATCAGGAAGACGAATATGTCTCCGATGAAAACGGAGAATATATTGGTTCAGTCCAGGTAGCTGGAAAGTACTACTGCCAGAAACGGTATCAAAAAGTATATCCGAAAGGAAAAGGAGGATCCGTTGCAAATAAAACAGCTCCCGGACCGATTCAAGCTAGTAACATGACAACTACAGTTGTTCCTACCGTAGCAGCAGCTGCTGCTCCTACAGATCTGGTAGAGACACTAGTAGCTCGATTGACAGATGCTCTGAGAAGACCCCGAGTGGATAAATCCCAGAGGAGATGCTTCAGGTGCCAAAAATTAGGGCACTATGCATCCAAATGGACAGCTGATAAGCCTGTCCCTCGTAGACAGGAAGGTATCTCTGGATTAACAACAGAGGAAAACTGAGAAGGGGTCCCCCTATGGGCAGAGAAGGGGATCCCGATGACAAATCTTTCCATGATCTCGCCATCCATGACGATAGTTCGCATGTAGTAGCAAATTCGCCTAGCACCAGAGTGGTTGTAGACACCCGGAAGGTTAGGGAGGCTGATATAACAGGTGCCCAGGGAGCACAGGGGAAACCCAATATCGGTAACGAGGTAGGCGGTTATTTTTTAGCCAGGGTTGGTAGTGCCCACCTACCCCCGGGTCATCCTTGTCTGGAATTCCTAAAAGGATGTGGATTGATTCCAGGTGTGAACAATGACGTCCCAATCGTCACGGACATGCCCTCTGTTCTGAACGGAAGACGGAGGTATGTTTGCCTCACTGTTAACGGAAGATCTGCCGAATCTCTTATGGATACGGGTGCTAGCCACTCCTGTATCTCCAAGAGGTTCTATGATCTTATACTGAATGAACACGATACTCTCATATCAGGAGGAAATGCTCAGACGGCCGATGGCAGTACCATGCAAACGTATTTTCGAGTCATACAGTGGTGGAGACACCGAGTGGTCCTGCCTCGCAAGGGGGACCTTTAGAGAGCTCGGTACCTGCGCCGGTATGGTATAGACAGGCGCTTCAACTTGTTAGTGCTGAGGGACTTGGAAACATATGGGCTGTGTGTGACTCAGTACTGGTACTGTTCAGACTGGACTGGAGGACCGGTTCTGGGGGGATACGGTTGAAGCTGGTTGGGAGGAGTGTAGGGGTTTGTTCCCCCGTCGGGTGCGCAGAGCCTTCAGAGGGACTGTTCACTTGGTTGTGTCACTCCCCCTATGTATACCATACCGATCCAGGGTAGTTGGAAGGTGGAAATGTCAGTGGGGCCGTGTTGGTGACAGGGTATGTCAGGCCAGGGGATGTAGCTCAGCGGTAGAGCACTCGACTTGCAAGCGAGAGACCCGGGTTCGAATCCCGGTGTCTCCAGAAGACGTTTTCACTGACCACTACACATATATGCCTTAAGACTCTGTAAAACATTTTGGAATAAATGCACCTTTACTGCTGACTGATATGAGGTATAAGTAGTATATAGGGGAAAACTCAGCACATAGGAACAGCTACATAATCACCTGACACCTAGTGGGTATCATTGGAACTGCTTATAGCTGGGTTTAGTGGAGCCTTCTTGTGGTTAAAAAAACTAGCGGCAGCCTCAAGCCTGACACCTAGTGGATATTATTGGAACTGCTTATAGCTGGGTTTAGTGGAGCCCCGTTGTAGTTAAAAAAATACTAGTGACACCTTTACACCTGACCCCTAGTGGATATTATTGGAACTACGTATAGCTGTGTTTAGTGGAGCCTCCTTGTCTCATTTTTTCTATATCTTACCCCTTTGTAAGATATGATTTGTGGTGCTAAAACAAATCTCGTGTACCCGTACTGTATTTTGTGATTATAAATTCAACTATTGGATTGTACACCATGTAACATGTTACTTTCCTTTGCCATCAAGTATTGAAATGTGTAGTAGTTTTTTTTTACTTGTATTTCATTATTTTTTTGTACATATGCGACAGAAAGAGGTGTTATCTCTTGTTGATCTATGGTGAATGAAAGCTCAAACCTCAACAGTGGTGTCTTTTAAGTTAGGTGAAACCTCCGTTAAACTTTCTATGTAAAGAGCTACGTCGTCATGACCCATGTTGTTTAACGCCACAATTAAACTGCTGCGATGAGATATCTTGTATTTCCACACCTTAAGAACTTCAAGGACAGGGTTTCGTACACTTCTGTCAGAGGGAACTGGTGTAGAGCAGAGGTTAAGCTCAGGAAAACTTAACTCCAATTCTATTCCCAATTCTTTCCATCTCGTGGCAACTTCTGTGCAAGGTCAACAAACAAAGCTTCTACTTTCCATTCCTCTGCAGATATTTCACTATGATCTGCAGTATTCCACCAAATCATTACGTCCTATCTCACTCAGTGCATGTCTTGATACCATCCACTTACAACACACATTTTTGCTGTACCAACAAGTTAGCATTTCTCTGGCTATTGAAGAAATGCTAGTCTCATTTTTCATGTACTCCATGAGACTCATTCTCACTCCTAAATAAACACCTAGCCAAGTGTATTCTGCCATGGGCAGTTTGTTGCTTACTTTCAATAACAAATTATCTGGAAGGTAATCCTCCATGATAGTTGGTAGGTAGGTGTGTTATGATAGGGCAGGAAACATACAAGTGGGTTATATAGGGTAGGTTTTGGTGGGTTAGACAGTGTAGTAACTTAGCGAGTGATGGTGGTGGTCAACCGCCTGTGTCTGAGGGTGTAAACAGTGTTATTGCATCTGCTTTTCACTAGGTGCCGCCACTTTGCGCTTATTTTAGAAACACCAACCGCCTAAACACATAGCATTATGTTTATGTGGGAAAAAAGCGGCTTATAGTCCCTATTTTATTTCAAAAACAAAAAATCACAGCTTGAAGCAATAGAATAAATATGACAAGATACAACAGATGGTTTAGATCGTTCGCTTTCTATTTTTCCACTTTAGCGCACACCTTATACGTGAGTTCTACATAGCCAATGGGTATATAAGTACGCTTCACCCTAATAGATATCGAGGAGGTCCGTACCCCATCTTTTACGGTCCGCATGCAGAATCATTGTCACATACAAGCATGACGTCACAGTTGATCCGGTCTTGGGATCAGCAAAAAGTGCCTCTCTTGAGTTCTCCTAAATCACACTAAAAGCACTACAAACTCCTAAATCAGACTAAAAGATCACTTCTCTCTCTCAGCGGTGGTGGCCAGCAGGAGCAGTGGCAGTAGCCGGTTTTAAAACTAATTGACTACAATATCCTCCCTTCTTTTTTCATACATGGTCTTTTCCACCGCTGTCAATGATTCCTCCGCTTAACAGCTTGCCTTTTTTAAGTCGAGTCCACATAGGACGTCCCCTAAAACTTTTTACTAAAAAAGGTTTATGAGCATCAGCTAGTTTTGAGAAGAGTGTGGACAAAGTGGCATGTTCCATGTCAGTCGAATGAAGCTGCATGAACCTTCCATAATGCTCAGCGGGATTGTCTTCATGTGTAAGATAGTGTAGGGTGTCCATTTGAATTCCTAAAGCGACTCCTATCATTTTCCCCTAATTTTTAAACAGTGTGAAATCTGTGGGATATTTTGCTTTTTATGATTGTTATGGTGGTAGGTAGGTAGGTAGGTAGGTAGAGTGAGTGGGTAGGTAAAGGTAGGTAGGGGTTATATAGGGTAAAGTAGGGTAGGGTAGGGTGTGTGCGTATGTTATACATGTGTGTGTGTGGTGCCCCCTTGCTCCCCTGTTACTTAAGAGGTGCCCCCCACCCCATACTTTACCCCTACCCTACCCTACCTCTTTTACACCTACCTACCCTACCTACTCTACCTAATTTTTTTCTCCGCCTCCTTTATTCTAGCTTAAACATCAAAAGAAAATTGTTTGTTATTCAACCATGAACCAGTGACCAGCAATGGGTGTGTATGGGGTTGCGGTAGTGGCTGTGGTGTCGGTGGTGGCGGTGGTGGTGGCAGCGGTGATGGTGAGGAAGATGTTATGATGAGGGTTATGCGTGCAATGGTAGGGTGCAGCATGTAAAAGATTAATTGGAACATGTTGATAGGGTCATTTATTTTTGTAACCATGCGGTGGGGAGAATGTCATGGTGTAGGGGAGGGGGTAAACTTTGTCGCCTTTTGTTCTTTTAATCCTTACACCTGAAAGCAAAATTTGTTTATTGTTATACAACCAAGGAGCAGTGTCCAGTGGTTGATGCTGGCGAGTTGTGGTGGGAGAATGTTATGATGAGTTGGACTGGAGGCTTTCCTTTGATCCTAAAACATATGGCATGTGTGCCATGGCAGAGTGTACCATGTAAAAGGCTAATTGGAACATGTTGATATGCTCATTCATGGAGAATGTTATGATAAACGAACGGGAGGTAAAATGCCACGCCCTTTTTTTTTTATCCTGAAGCATGTGGCGTAGGCATGGTTTGTCAGATTTTTTTTTTCAGTTTATATATGAAATCGTTCATTATGCAAACAGGGCGTAATCTATAAATTTGAACACGTTAATAATGCTAAATAAGCCGGGAGGAGGTAAAGTTAACCACCCTTCATGGTCTAATCTTACACCTGTGTTGTTTTTTTTCATCCTGGAGCGGCAGAGAATGTTAATGATGAGTAAAACTGGAGGTATAGGGGGAAAAGTAAAATGCAACGTTTGGCTTTGATCCTTAAGCACAAGTATTATTGGAATGCTGGTTTTGCTGCTTCTGCTGCATGCTCAATGGTGGTTGTGGTGGTGGTGGCGGTGGTGCTGCTGCCACTGCTGCTGCCACTGCTGCTGCTGCATGTCGCATGCTGCATGCTGGTGGTGCTAGTGGCACATGCTGCTGCTGCTGCTGCTGCTGCTGCCGCTTTTGATCCTGCAGCATGTAGCACAGGAGGTGGCGTGGACAGCGTGTAACATGTCAACAGGGTGTAAAACTGCTAATTTGTACATGATGATATGGGAGCTTAACGGTGTGATGGTGTAGTGGGCAAATGTTATGATGACGATGAGTGAGCCAGGAAGCAGGTGGTAAAAATCCATCACTTTTTTTATGCTTGTAGTTTGGTAAAAATAAAAAAAAATCCATCATCTGTCTTTTTTATTGTTCCTGGAGGAAAAGGTGTCAATGCTAGTGATGCAGCATGCATACAGGGTAAAAACTAACTACTAGTTTTCAACGATTTGTAACAACCTTACCATAACCATAATATCATATACCATTTTATTATTCCAATAATCTTAACATATGATGATATTAATGCATGAATATATGAGGCATTAATACACTAAATGTCCATATGAGCCTTCATGCTCCACTGAACACCAGCTATGTCAAGGATACATAGGTTACAACATCAAAGAGTCCGACCTCATGGTCCACTGCACAATATAATGCTTTTAAGAGTCTAAGAGACCGACCTCATGGTCCAGTGCACAATATAATAGCTTGTAAGTGAATGCAACCGGCCATCATGGGTGGCTGAGCACCGCTGACTGAACAATAGGTTACATAAGTAATGACGCCACACCCTTCTGGTCACTCTAGCGTCGCTCCTGAGCAACCCAGGTCAAATATGAAAGCAGTTATGTAATTGCCATAATTAGACGGTCAAAATGAGCCAAGATCAAGGCCGTACTCTCATTATTAAGTAAGTTATGCAAACGGGACAGTTTCAACCTCCGAATGCGCTACAGACAAACCAGCGCAAGTTACGCGCCTGGAAAGCTGGCAGTGGTAACTTGACATATTCAACTCTGTGCATGCGCAATATGAAGGCTGTAGATGCATAAACGATCGAGATATGAAGGTCCGAACATGCCAAACCGACCAAGACAATGGGGGACATGGCAGCGTCCATGGGGGTCCTTTGTGCGCCCAGTGACACATGAAAGACCCCCCCCCCCTCAAACAACCACAGACTAAGGCAGATGCCACTGGCTCCAGTCAGTCTGAGGGGCCAAGCCAGGAAGTGGTACTTATACCCCTGGCAACCCCCTCTAGAAATCAGAATCTCAAGAACCACCACTGAGGTAACATCTCCAGTTCAGCTCTCCTGCTACCTGCTATAGCTCTGCACTATGCTGGGTTAGACTATGTCATACAGGCATAGGACTACACCACTAGTGGCCAGAGGCTATCTCCTACCAGTCACCTACCAGAGGGTAAAGTTACACATTTATATATTATCCCTCTAAGCAGCAGGTCTGGAGCTAGGTGTGGGAACCCACCTAGGACCATACTGGACAGTGTATTATTATTATTATTATTATTATTATTATTATTATTATTATTATTATTATTATTATTATTATTATTATTATTATTATTATCTCACAGGTGGAGTGGAACAGAACTTTATACTTTATAACCAACTGTATAATTACTGTGTGTGGAAATTACCTGTATATTAACATGTGTGTGATTGATTTTCTTACATGTCTGCCTAAAGCTGAATAAACCAGTGATAACTGGAATAACACTAATAAGAGCTTGATATTCTTACTCTCTATATACCACTAGTCATGTGATATTTCTCATATGACAACTTGATCATGCACAAACACTAGTATGACAAAGTGGTGGAGAACATCCTACTAAGATCCCAAATTTCACAAGCTCTTATCAGTCAAGCTGGCAACATTACCAAGAATAATCACACACACAGAAAAACCCACTCCACCCACCCAGTGACCTTGCCACCATGTTCAAAAGGTCACCACTAAGATCTCCCACATGTCAGTGAGGTCTCCCACACGTCAGTGAGGTCTCCCACACGTCAGTGAGGTCTCCCACACGTCAAACCTAAAACTTTTTCTCACCCATCACCACTCATGTCAACAGCACTATTTATTGATCACAAATTCCCAGAGTATCTGAAGGACAAGTACAAAGTAACAGACAGTGACACCATGGTAACATATTTACCCAAGTACCTTTAAGGACAAGCATTGGCTTGGTTTGAAACCTTCAAGGAAAGTGCCACACCTGATAAGTTGACATGGTCCAATGTAGTACATGAACTAAAAGAGTATTTTGCAACTCAAGACAATATTATCTCCACGACTGCACTCCATGCACAAGAGATAGATGAACCTGTATCTGATTATGCAATGTATCTCAGAAAGGTGTGTAATGCTCAATGCCTAAAGGACGATACCTTATTTAGAACATTCACCCAAGGCATGAGGCCCTGGATCGCTATAGCCCTTCAGAGTAAGAAGTTAGACACTAGGCTAGGGATGAAGAGTCCAATCCAAAGTCTACAAAAAGAAAGGTCCAGGAAGTCACCACTAGTTCAGAGGAGGAAGATGTTAACCTAATGTCCAGTGCCCATGTAAGGCAACAGGAAGCTAAGGTTGTCTCCAAAGATCCCACCGGTAGATATAGAGGAAATAACTTTGACCCCAACTACCGCTCCAATAGAGATAGAGGTAGAGGGGGCAACTACAACAACAACCGGGGGGGACACAACAGTAGAAGGGACAACAACTCATCCAACTCCAACAATGGTAACTCTTCATAGAGTGATAGGAGAGATAGAACGCCAAGTAATGGCAGATCATATAACTGGGCTATGGCAGGCGGAGGGAAGATGGGAGGGTGGGGTCCTATTTTTGTTGTGGGGAGCCGCTTTGTTATAGTTCTAGGGAGGAGACTGGAGGTGAAGTGGTGTTTCAATAATTTAGAAGGGGTTAGTCCAGAAGTATAGTACACCCTTGAAATGGGGTGAACTTTTGTAATGGGTTTTAACTCGCGTTCCAAATACGGGGTAGCTTATAATACAATGATCGAACTCGGGATTTCCACCAATTATATTTTCACCTCACTCCAATATCTACCTGCAGCTTGAATTTCTCCACCAGTCCATCTCCACTCGCGATGTTGCCATATTCTTGGGGAATGATCTAGGGCTAGCGTCAAGGGTAGAGCTTTGTGTCTAAATTCCTATGCCCACATGGAGAGAAAACACAATTGGGTACTTCATCTCCAAGGGTTTTTATTGAATCGAAATATGTGTGCCAATTCAAAGTCCAATACAATTAAGAATCCAACGTCAATTTCACATTTCAATTTGGGAGTCCTAAACATACACCTTTTAAACAGGAAGGATTTCAATTAAATCAAATCAATGATCAATTCCAATTCCGCATTGTCCATATCTAAAATCATCAGGTAGTAATTGCACGCGGCACTCAATTACAAACCTGTACAAGTTTCAATCCTCATGACCAAATCCCAAGATAAGGTTGGTCTTCAATTACAAACTCAATAATAATTTGAAACGTCTAAACTTTCTTACAAATATTGGTCTCCACGTGTCATCATGAATAACATGAACTTTTTGATAAATATCGATCTCCTCAGGTCATCACAAAATAACATGAACTTTTGAAGTTCATCATGGCATAACTCCAGGTTGAATCAATAATCACTAATGAATATCACAATCACAAACTGTTGAAGCCTTAGCACTCCAGTATGGCCTAACCTCAACTCAAATCAATAACTCCATGGTGAGATGTTTCAAGTGAGCATTGCGAATTCAATAATGTGTAGTGAGAACCAATGAAAGCTAAACAAATCTAAGTCCTTCACATGTGTGTGTCTCCTCTATGTATGTTATAAGCAGATCTCTCAGTTGGTGTGTTTTTATATCTTCAACTGACTAAGTCCAAACCTCATTAAATGAAGTCAAGACTCAATAGAATGCAAACATAATCCTCAGTTGGATAAAGTTGTGGACCCAGAACATACTCCAAAACAGCGGCCAAGCTCCAGTAAATACTATTCAGAATTTCAATTGATTCCTACTTGTGAACTGCCAAATATAAATTTCTTCCCCTCTGATTCCAGGACAGACCGTGAATCCCTTCCTTTGGTACACAGTCTGCACCCCACCTCTGCAGTGCCAGCCTTTTATACTACCAGACCACCGGTGGTTTTGGCCTTTGGTCACTCGACACCCTGTGGCCATTGACTGCCATACCAGAGGACACACACACACATACCCACTTATAAGGGCTTCACCTCTACTGTGGCCACCGGGACCCCCAGGAACTACTTGGCTCCAGTCCAAAACAATGACTCAGCCCCCACAGCCACCTCCTGTATCCTATAGGGCTATAACACATCGCGCCCACTCTAGACTTTATGTGACTGAGGACTTATAGCAACATTACAGCATGTAACTGGGGATTTAAAGTAACATTATAGTAACATTCTTTGCTTGTTCCCAGTGACGTGTCGCATTCAAAAGTTTCCTGCCTTTAAATTAGGCTTTATACAATAACCATTATGCTTTATACAATAACCATTTCTGTATGCTACTGGGATATAGACAGTGTGAAGGAACCCCGCGTCTTTATATTATTTCCAAGATTACTATTGTAACTCCTCAAACAATAGCGATCGATTTGTCGCTCTCCTCGATTCCCTATAACTCATAACCAAGGATCCAACAGCAGGAGCCACAGTCCACATAGGAACTACAACAGTGGATCCTACAACAACAATGGTTCCTACAACAACCAGGGTTCCAACAACTCTGGTCGCTACGACAACAACAGTGGATCCTACTCCAACCAGGGATCCAGCAACTCTGGTTCCTACAACAACCAGGGATCCAACAACTCTGGATCCTACAATAACCAGGGTTCCAACAACTCTGGTCACTACAGTAACTCTGGTCAATATAACCAGGGTTCCAACTCACATCAGGAGGATTACAAACCCAACATGAGAGGTTACCAGGGGAACCAGCAGAGTAACCCCCACATACCACCTCACATGATGGATCAAATCTCCAAGCTTCTGGTGGCAAACATCACAGCCACCCCACAGAACCAGGAAAACTAGGATGTCACAGTGCCGATGGGCCAGTGCACTGTGACACCCCAAATACAAACAATCACTCAGGATTAACAAAAATTCAACCAGAGACAATTGCTAGTGCCAATCTACCATCTAACAGACAGAGACGTCCATCAGTGATACACATCACCCCACCAGATTCATCATCAAAAGATATAGGTGAGAGTACCAAGCTTTCTATTGTACTTCTTCAAAATGGCTGTATCAATGCAAATCTTTATGATGTTTCAGATGTACAATGTTTGGTTGATACAGGTGCTACTATCACCTGTGTCAGACAAGCATTCCTCATGGATCTCCAAAAGAGATTCCATATCCAACTAAGGAAGTCAAAAATCAACATCCATTTGGCAGATGGATCAGTATGTCATGTGAGACATTCAGCTATGCTGAATTTTAGAATCCAAGGTGTCAGATTCCAATACCAATGTAGAGGTACACTTTACTAAACCATAGGAGTTGGGTACCGTCTGACGTGGCGGGTGAGTCGAGTCGTCGGACGTTCCTCAGGTTCCGGATAGGTGGCAGCACCGATCCGGGTCTGTGGGGACATCTGACGACGAACACCTGGGTCCGTATATAAAGCCCAGGGCTCAGCCGCTACGTCAGAGGCCCTTCTGGCCTCCACACTATGTAAACCACTGTCTTTTAATATTAGCTGCCTCTTTGATATCATTCGGCAGCCGTGAGTGTGCATTAAGTAATAAACCTAACCGTTGGCATACACTTGGAATACTGTCTTACTCTTTCTTTCCGAATCGTAAGACCCGAACCCCCCAGGTCCGTAAGGCCACAAACCCTTACACTGGTGCCGTGACCAGTTAATTCTGGTGTATAGCCCGGACGTTATAACGTCCGAACGGCTAGTACATGGGTTAGACACCCTTAGGGAAGCTAACCCAGCAGGGCAATCACTTGCCCAAGAGAATGGAAATGGATCGCTAATGCTCCAAGCCCATTCGGACTCACAAGATGCAGAATCAGCATCCTGGAGAGATCCCGGACCCCACTATAATGATAGTGAAGAGAATCTGCCAGACTCTGTACGACGCGAACAGTCCATACAGAGACATATTAACTTAATAGGCCAGCATTCAATTGTTGACGAATTATGTGATTCGATGTTCGAAGTCGGTGGTAGTACTAACCCAGAACATCCGGCACCAATGCGAAAAAGGGTAACATTCGGAGAACTACCTTATAGGTTACCCAGGCCCGAATTACCAATATTAGATTATAGCGCTATAGATGGCGACTTAACCTATGCGGTACCGGAAGGTAAAGAATTAAAACGACCGGATGTCCTGTTGTTGAATGAAACTTATGTAACTTTGAACGAGAATTTAAATACCTTGGTCAAAGCTAAGGATGAAGTATTGCATGAAAAACTTCAAATGGAAGAGGACCTAACTGGCATGCGAAAGGAATTCGAAGCCAGAAGGAGCGAGTACATGAAAGAACTCGAGAGTGAAGAACTAAAACTTCAATCTATGAGAGATTCATTCAATAAAGAATATGATAATAGGCACATTCGTATCCAAACATACATAGATACGAACGACCAACTAAACCTTGATAAGACAAAATTCGAATCCGAAATTCGCCATTATCAGGAAGAGTTGGATAAATTGAAACTTCAGTGCAGTAAACAAGCTGAAGATAATGAAACCATCCGGGTAGGCATCATAGCTTACAACAAACAACTGGAGGAGGATAGACAGAAACTCACGAATGAGCTTCAGGAATTGCAGGCCACTGCAATAACTCTAGATAAATATGTAGAAGCAGCCCAGTTAACTATAGGTAATATAGACCCAGCTGTGGTATCTACAATGTTGGGAAAGACATCTAAAGATGCAACCCCAATTAGATACAGCCCATTCGTTGATGATGGGGCTGACAAGAATGTGGTATCCGGAATCTATAAGAAACCGGATAATGCTGCAGTAAATGGAACCGCATCTAAACCAGTAGTTCCAATGCTGGATACGATAGGACCAGCACCACCCATACCAGATTTGAGTCACAAAATCAAAGCGACTCACGATGGTGCTACAGGGAATAATAATAATTCACTCGTGGCACAACCAAGAGCACCCGGACCAATGAGACATATGTTGACACCACCTTCATATTTCCCCCAACCCGGCCACAGTACACCAGCAGTACCAAGATTACCGAATCCACCCCCAGGTTCTGGTAATGGTCCTACTGATGGACGTTTTCCGAGACCAAATCCGCCACAAAACAATATCAACGGCGGTACGTACCAACCGAGAACATCTTCCTATGGATATAGAACTAATTATAATCCATCGGGAAGTGGCAATTATCAGAATGGTAATAGCTATAACCAGGGATGGAATCAAAATGATTCTTACCCTAGATATGCTTCTTCTGGAAACACCGGTCACAACAGTGGATACCCTGGTGGTTCATCTGGAGGCTATAATAATAATGGTCCACCAGGAGGAAACCCTCCAGGCGGCCCAGGAGGATCCGGATTCGGAGGATCAGGATCAGGAGGAGATGGCAGGAAACCTAACAGGAGAACTTCTATGCCTGCAGGGATGCAAACCATCTTTGATAGAAGCCAATGTATACAAAACCTTGGCATTGACTGCTACCGAAAGGGAGCAGACAGCATGGAAGTCATGAACTGGAGCATGCGAGAAGCAGATAGACTACGCGGATGTAATAATCCGGCACGTAGGCAGGCACGGATACCCCCTCCATATGATTCTAATGATCCATGGAAGGACAGGTATCAAGCTTTTGTTGACGAAGTCAATTGTAGTGGCTGGACAAAAGAAGAAGCTCTGCCATATTTGATTTGTTGGTTAAATAAAGGCGGAAAAGTAGCTCTCAACCAATGGAGAGCAGCTTACGGAATATATGGTACCTATGATCAATTGGTTGAATGTGCCGCATACCTTTTCGGATCAATCGTTAGAGAAGATCCGTGGGTAAGCTTTAAGAAGAGGACACAAAAACCTAAAGAATCACACAAAGTCTTTGGTTTGGAGCTACAGGACTTGCTTTCGAAAGCACGTCCAAATTGGGCTCATGATGATGATTGTTATCTACAAGAATTGTTTATACAATTCTACAGTGGATTGCGTGATCCGGATCACAAGCAAGTGGTCTGGGACTCTTGGAAAGATGACACTTCCTTCAGTGATCTGTTCATAGCAATCGATGGACATGACATGAAGAAACGTCTGGTAGGTCTCGGACCTAATCCAATAAGAGCAGCTCCATTCCAATACGGAGGTACACCTGCTCCGGTATACGATACTTCCCAATTAGCTCCGGTTGAATCGAATGAAGTTGATGAGAATGATGAATATGTCTCCGATGAAAACGGAGATTATATTGGTTCAGTGCATGTAGCTGGAAAATATTACCGACAAAAGCGGTATAGGAAAGTACATTCGAGAGGGAGAGGAGGATCAGTTGCTGGTAAAACAGCTTCCGGATCAACTCAACCTGGCAGTGTAGCCTCTACGGCGAACCCAACTGCAGCAGCCACTGTTGCTCCGACTAACATGATGGAAACATTATAAGCCGGATTAACAGAAGCTCTAAAGAGACCGAGAGTTGACAAATCCCAGAGGAGATGTTTCAGATGCCAGAAACTGGGGCATTATGCTCCAGAATGTATGGCTGAAAAACCTGTCCCTCGTAGACAGGAGAGTGTCTCTGGAGTAAGTACAGAGGAAAACTAAGGAGGGGTCTCCCGAGGGGCAAAGAAGGGGATCCCAGTGACAAATCTTGCCATGATATCACCATCCGGGATGATAGTTCACATGAAGTAACAAGATCGCCTAACACCGAGGTGGTTGTAGACACCCGGAAGGTTAGGGAAGCTGATATAACAGGTGCTATGGGAGCACAGGGGAAACCCAATATCAGTAACGAGGCAGGCGGCTATTCGTTAGCCAAGGTCTGTGGTGCCCACCTGCCCCCGGGTCATCCTTGTCTGGAATTCCTAAAAGGATGTGGATTGACTCCTGGTGTGAAAAATGACGTTCCGATTGTCACGGACATGCCCTCTGTTCTGAACGGAAGGCGGTGGTATGTTTGCCTTACTGTTAACGGAAGGTCTGCTGAATTCCTTGTGGATACGGGAGCTAGCCACTCTTGTATCTCCAAGGGGTTCTACGACCTTATACCGGATGAACATGATACTCTCAAATCGGGAGGAAGTGCTCAGACGGCCGACGGCAGTACCTTGCAAACGTATGGTAGAACTTGTGTGAGACTACAGTTAGATGGTATACATGACTATGTCATGAGCGCCACCGTTGCGGATATAGCAGATGAGGGGATACTCGGGTTAGATTTCGCATCCCTGTATGGTGCTGTATTGGAACCCCAAACAGGAGTGTTGAGTGTGAGATACCCGTACCCCGTAAAGGTTAGATGTGCACTGAGACAAGTGAGCAGTATGGCTAGTGTGGCACACACTGTGCGAATCCCTCCGGGAGTAGCCTGTGATGTGCTTGTAAGAAGTGATCCTGCAATGCGTAACAAACCTGCAGTGATAGAACCGGATGTAGTTACTTTGTCAGGTATTGGATTAAATTCTGTAGACACGATAGTAGCGAATGCATCCTGGTCGGTAGTACCTGTCTCCAATACTGGAAACACTACTATCTACTTGAAAAAGGGACAAGTTTTTGGAAACGTGACCCTTTCGGAAACTGTAACGGATAGCAAGCTAAGCTTACAGAAGGTAACAGGAGATGATGAAATTTCGGAAGACTTACTTAAGTTGTATGAAGAAACTTCATTAGAAGATCCGGAACACCGGAAAGAGTTCTATGATATGCTCTGTCAGTATCATACTGCCTTTGCCAAACCTGGTGAAAAACTAGGTACGACAAATAAGGTATTACATAAAATAGATACTGGGGATGCCGAACCCTTTAAGATACCGTATAGACGGTTACCCTTAGCAAAAAAGAGAGTAGCTGAGGATGAAATAAATAAGATGTTGGAACAGGATGTAATAGTCCCTTCTAATAGTCCATGGAGTAGTCCTGTGTGTATGGTAACAAAAAAAGACGGTACTATCCGTTTCTGCATAGACTACAGGAAGTTGAATGGAATAACGAAAAAGAATTCGTATCCATTACCGAGAATAGATGAAACCATTGACTCCTTAGGAGGAAACAGTTGGTTTTGTACCCTAGACTTGCAATCAGGCTATTGGCAAGTGGGAATGAACCCTTCAGATATGGAGAAAACTGCATTTTCAAGTCATATCGGATTATTCCAATATAATGTAATGCCGTTTGGATTGTGCAATGCACCTGCAACATTTGAAGCAATGATGGAAACAATTCTAAGTGATTTATTGTGGAAAAGATGTCTTGTATATCTAGACGATGTCATTGTCTTCGGAAAAACATTCGAAGAATGTTCTAATAACCTAAAAATGGTACTAGAACGTATTATTTCAAATGGTCTCAAATTGAAACCTAAGAAATGCCACATGTTTAGAAAGTCCATAAATTATTTGGGCCGCATCATCAGTGATGAAGGAATAAAGGCTGATCCGGAAAAAATCGAATCAGTTACGAATTGGAATAGACCTAAAACACCCAAAGAAGTGAGGTCCTTTTTAGGATTCTGTTCCTATTACAGGGAATTTATTCCGAATTATTCTAGAGTCAGTTACCCATTACAAGCAATAGCTAACTGGACTCCAGGAAGTACCAAGGAAAAATTTCCTTGGACGCATGAACAGGAAACCGCTTTCCAAAAGCTAAAAGACCTGTTCACGAGTACTCCCGTATTGCAATATCCGAATGAGACGGATCATTTCATACTGGATACTGATGCTAGTAATGATAGCATTGGTGCAGCTCTCTCGCAAGTCCAAAATGGGAGAGAAGTGCCAATTGCCTTTGCCAGCAATACACTGAGCAAGACCCAGCGCAATTACTGCACAACCAAAAGAGAGTTGTTAGCAGTAGTCGTATATACCAAGAAGTTCAAACATTTTCTATGGGGAACGAACTTTACTTTGCGTACGGATCATTCCTCTTTAAGGTGGCTACTGAACTTCCGAGATGCTGAAGGCATGTTAGGCCGATGGCTAGCCCATTTATCCGAATATGGGCTTGAACATCAACAGATTCAGCATAGACCCGGAGTTAAGCATTTAAATGCTGATGCTTTGTCTCGAATACCAATCCGGAAATGTGATAATCCGGATTGTACTGATTGTGGAGCTCATAAGGCAGTGTTAGCAGGGATTCGAAGACCATTCGTACCCCTAGTTGCCAGTATACTGGATTGGTCTATGGATCACATACGACATTTCCAGGAAGCTGACTCGATAACTGCACAGCTACTGCAATTAGTACCAAAGGGTATACGTCCAGTTAGACCAGAGGTCTCTCTGGAAAATCGAGAAATGAGAAGGTTTCTTGCTCAATGGACCGAGCTTGAAGTCCGGAAAGGCGTGTTATACCGTTGGAAGCCATGTAATAATGGTGGTAGAATCATGCAAGTGGTGATACCACATGCCATGAGACATGACATTATGTACTTCTGTCATGGACATCGGAGCAGTGGTCATTTCGGAAGGAAACGCTCGCTAGCACGACTTTCCAAGAAATACTATTGGCCTGGCATGACACGGGACTTGCAAAGATGGGTAACCACCTGTCCGGATTGTTGTAAAAACAAACCCGGACCCGGGATGGGCAAACTTCCACTATCCCAAGAACTTTTCGGAGTTAGATTCGCAAGAATCGGGGTAGATATTATTAGTGGATTTAATACAACCGCTAATGGTAATACCTGTATGATGGTAGTGTGTGATTATTATACGAAATACACTAAAGTATTTCCACTACCGGACCACAAAGCAATTACTTGTGCCGAAGCTTTTGTAAAAGGTTGGGTACTAAGCTTCGGTGTACCATTAATGTTACACAGTGACCAAGGCAGAGAATTCGAATCAAATCTCTGGCAGGGTATGTGCGAGTACTTGGCTATTTGCAAGACTAGAACCAATCCGTATAGACCACAAAGCGACGGATTGGTGGAAAGGTTCAATAGAACCCTTATCCAAGTCCTAAAGTCACTCGTTAATGAACATATGGATGACTGGGATGAGCAATGTCATTTTGTGACACATGCTTATAATAGTACAGTACATTCAAGTACAAATTGTTCTCCGAACCTTTTAGTATTCGGAGAAGATTTGATAATGCCTGCTGACCTAGTTTTTGGAGTCGTAGGAATGGACCCTGAACTACCTTGCCATGTAGTTTTTGTGGAATGTTTAAGAGACAGATTTAGAAAAGCATATGAGTCTGTCCGAATTGATTTGGAGAAAAGTGCCAAATGGCAGAAAGTAGGATACGATACCGATCTAAAACATCGGAAATTCCAATCCGGAGACAGAGTCCTTAGATTACATGAACCACTTAGACACATAAAATTAGCGTCTAATTGGGACGGTCCCTTTACTATAACACAAATTATCAGTGATTGTACCGTAATTATTAAATCTGACCTTGGTCGACTCTATAAGTCAAATGTGGCTAGATTAAGGAGATGGTCTGGGAGGGAGACCTCCGCAGAAATGTATGGTGAAGGTTCCGAAAGGATCCTGAATCAGAATCGCATAATAGACCAGGTAAAGAACACTACAGTGAAGCGTGGTCAGGGTAGACCCAAAAAGTGTTCCGAATCAGTAACACCCACGCCAACACCGATTAAGCGTGGGGGAGTTAAAAAAGTCTCGGCAGGTGAAGACAAAAAGAGGAGGAAAGGTGTTTCTAAGGCTAAGAAGCACCTAGAGAAAGCTCTTCAGACTGTCAGGTCCGATAAAGAACTATCCGAGAAGGGGAGATACGTTCGCCGCAGCCCCCGAATTGCCCAGAGGACTGCAGTGACCTAACCTGTATACACAACGAGTGTAATGTTTACATTTAGAGGAACGGATGACAACTGACCCTAAAGGCTTATTTGTCGCCCCCGCATGATGTACCAATGGGTAGTGGACGGATAATCCGGTGGATTTGCTTAAGCTTTCCATAATCTCCACTTAAATCCCCAGTCGAGTCATCGGGGTGAGCGATAATTACCTAAAAACAATCAGTTTGTTGATGTACCGCCTGTAGCACGTGCGTTTCCGCATGACGTCACCGTGTCCAGTCTCGGCTGACCTCTCGTGACCTCGCGGACCGCGGGGAAATGACGTCACGAAAGCTGGCCTGTCGCCATATTTGTTTTCGGTAACGTCCAAGACGGTCGAGCTCGCTCCCTTCTTGGATTTTACCGGCTAAGCAAACCCCCCGCTGCTCCTCCAGAGTCTGTCTCCTGGTAGACAGACTCCGTTTGTGCCGGCCCCGGCGCCGTAAAAGCCGGAAAAAGGAGTAGTTTACTCCCGTGGTCGATTCCCCAGTCATGGCTGAGGAATCCGTAGCTGCAGCCAAGCTATCCGGTGACCCGGATAAGCTGACTCCGTCCGCAGAAGCTTTTCCGGAAGCTTTGTCGCCTGTTACACAGGAAGAGAGCGAGATGATGGACGTGGAGGAACCCACGGATCGCTCGTTCGAGGAGAAGCTGGCTTCATTCTCACTCAATGAGCCAGAGAAACTGCTATCTCCACTCCCAGCAGAGGGATCCGGAGCGACTGCGAGTGCTGAACCCGCAGCGACAGAGTCCGAAACTACCCAAGTTGACGGACAGAAGGATGAGTGGAAGCCAGCAGTGGCGGAGCCTTTTCCAGCTAGTTATGATGGTCGCTACCTGTATGTCCACCCGGAACTGCAGGCACAAGTGACCTACGCGGACGGGACACCAGTCAGGATGGACCCGAAAGTCAGGATAGCTATCGAGGGCGTCATGGCTCCCGAACAGCTGACCAGGATGCCTCCCGAGTGGCTTCGAGACTGGCCGTGGTTCCAACGGGGACTTATGGTGGACGCCGGTTTCCGTGAAACCGTGTACGCAGCTAACCGAGCCTTCGAGCTCGGAGCGTATCCGAAGCCTGACAAGTCCCTGTGGAACGTCAAGGCTACGAACATTAACTGGGTAGGCTGTGTCTGGGATACCGATGGCCAGACCTACCCACGCCCTAGTGCTATCCGGACGCCGTGCCGGACCACTAAGGAATTCCGGGAGGCCGCTGCTAACTTCGAGCAGTGGGACGACGGTTACTACATAACCGAACAGGAATTGGTGGATGTCCAGAACAATTCACTAATCGGATTGGACCGAGCTGCAGCCCTTCGGACGGTTATTGTCCGCCGCATGACTGCCGAACAGGAGGCACAGGAAGAGGCTAAGAGGGCCGCGGAAGCACCCGCACCTCCTATCCCCGACCTGAAGCTTGCCACCAGAAGCTCCGCCAGTGCTACATCAGCTACCGGCAGCACTACTACTCCAGTAGAAGCCACGACCTCCAGCACATCCGGAACCCAGGAACCGGAGGAAGACTGGAAGGTCAGTAAGAACCGACGATCCGCTGCTCGGAAGCTCAAGAATCTCCCGGATTCTGCGAGAGCCGAGCCGAAACCCAGCACCTCAACCACTGGTAGTACTGCCATGGAGGTTGAGTCGTCTGACGAGGAGTCGGTGCACGAATCCTCGGTTGAGTATGATGAGAAGGCCACTCCATCAACTCAAACCGAGGCCGAACGTTGGGCTAACGCCAAATCCGGATTCAAAACCCGGATCCCGACGTGTTTCTCCGACTGTGCGTACGGAGTTAAGAAGGACGGCTCTACCCTCTATGCCTGTCCAGACTCAATCAATAAGAACGATGAGTCGGATGATGAAGATTGGATGCGCCTTTCGGACGAGGACCCCAATCCGAGCAAAGCCTATCGAAAGATGTGGCTTATGCTAAACCACACCGAAGGGTATTACACTTATACCCAGAGGAGGAAGCTGCGTTGGGCTTTAGAGAAGTGGTACGGTGACGATCAAAAGTCCTGTCCCTTCTCTATCTGCCAGGATGCGAGTGATGTCTCGATCCGGACCTGGAGTACTCCAGCCCGGTTCCAAAGGCATCTGGTAGAGGCCCACTTCCACCATCACCCGGTTTACATTTGTGATCCGAGTTATGGTAAGAAGGGCAAGAAGTGTACTACGAAGGTGCAATACAACCGACGTAGTGATCTGGCTAGACACCAGAAGAAATGCCACGCAGAAGGTTTGGACGGGGCCCGGAAGCGCATCATGGAGCTTCATCAGGAACTCATGAAGGAGTTCGATAGCCTGAGCGAGGATGCTTGGTCTAAGATCCGACCAGGGGACCAAGTCCTCTGCGAAGTTCCGAAGACCAAGGATTCGAAACTCCGAGCAAAGATAGTCCTGACTCCTGGAAAGGGTAAATTGGACATGCACGAGTCTCTCTGGCAGAAATGCGAGGAATCCGGAAAGGATGCAAAGAGAGCTCGTGAGAGGAGCAGGAGAGACCAGAACCGTGGCGGCAACGGTAATGGTCAGAGCACGACAAAACCAAAGGTCAGAGCAGAGGACCGTTCCAGGTCCCCTCTGACAAGGCACCCCGCAGAACAGGCTCAGGGCACTCCGGTGTTCAAGAAGCCTGAACCTGCCGGATACGCTGGAGCCGTATCTAAACCTGGGAAAGTGAGTTCTCGAAACTTTCCGTCCTTAAACCAGGGACCTGGACCTGAGAGCCAGACCTTGGTGGTAGGAAAGGATGGTCGCCTTATGCCAAAGAAGACCACCACATCTGCTGCCGCCGGATCTGCATCCGCTCCAGCCGCCCCACCAGTTACCTTTACCCAGGAGCAGTTAAACATGTACCTGCAAATGGGACTGAAACAGAATGTACCACCTGCCTTCTGTGTACCAACGACAGGTGTGTCCGGGAGTCCTAAACCCGGAAGTGGTCCACAGGCCGCCTCGACTCCTCCCAAGGCTGTCGCGGCACCTGAGAAACCGAAGGACGCCATTACCATTAAAACTGGTAATGCGGAAGTTTGGTTTGAGAAGTCTCGCCAAGGGGAGGCAGATGTCCAGAAGGCCATCTACACCCATTGGGAGAAGACCGTTCGGGAGAAAGCGATCGAGTTTCATCAGGGTCTCCTAAACGAAACCCTGTTGTGTATGAAACAGGTGGGCGACGCTGAAAAGCAACGTCTCGAGACTCTCATCCGGGACGATGTAAAGGCCCAGGAGGAGGCTGCCTCAGCTGCTCAAGAAAAAGCAGCTATGGATGTACACGTGTTGGAAAAGCGTGTAAAGGAGGAGATCACTCGGAACACCAACCTGAACACTAAGTTCATGAGGGTGTTCGGAGTCGACTTGGACGAGTGGGACGGCACTCCCGAGTCGGCTTTAGCTCTTCTGAAGAAGAAGCATGCTAAGAAATCCGTTTAAAGCATGCTAGGGTTATTTCTTCCATAATTTTTTTCCAACACCAAATGACCAGATATAGTCTTTGCGGAACCCTAAAGGTCTGCGAATGCTTTTACTAGTGCATGAACACCTATGCTATGTGTTCCGGGTTCCTTTGACCAGTCTATTATTCAGGTTGTATAACACTTATTACACCCTGAATAGCCTATTCGGATTTATAATTTCATCCATGAACAATCCGATAGTAGACTTGCTGCTGTGAGACGTATCCGGATGCCAGTTCCAGACTCCTGCTGTTACCCGTGCTAACCAATTACTAGGATGGACTTTACGATTTACCTCTACAACTCATCTGTACTCCCGAATGGACTTATATCTCTACTACTATTACTTCCGGATCAACCTATATCGGACTATTATTTTACTTATGTCAACTAAAACTTAAAAAGGATTACGTTCTCTACACAGTTGACACATCCGGACGAATATTCTACAAATCTACACCATTCGGATATACTATAAACTTTAGCACTACTAGAGGATTGTGGGTAGCTGCCCCAAATCAACTACCGTGTTCACTCAATATAAGGAAACTATAAACTTTAGCACGTCCATCCCGTGGTTAGCTGACCACACCTACCTACTAGTACCCGGAGGATACAGCAGAAGACTCCAGCAGCATTTATAATTCCTGTATATTGTATATAATGTCATATTTCTATTTTTCTATAATATTATATGTATGTACATATCCACTAGATACATATTATAATACGGGTACATAGACATTTCCTGATACGGATCTCTAATCACTATTAGTATTTATATTATAAGATCCGTTAAACTCCACCAGATAACACATATTATTGTCCTGCGAGACAAAATATATAATAAGTATAATGATCTGGTGCTATAAAGGTTATTAGGTACACGGTGATAATATATTATTATATTCATTACCACACCGTGATGTTTTTTTTTTTCAAGTGTATGTTATAAATAATCATATTCGTACTACTCACGGAATCCTTAACGGATTCGTATAATATTAATATACGACATGTCATTAGATAGTGATGTTACTATAACAGTCTTCTTTAAGACTACATATTCAAATGTGTTGTCAATGACTACAAACACACATACGGATGTTATTTTGTGATATGTTTTATTATCGACAGTTCCGTTACATATAGCTGTCATCATCACATGTATACGATTCATATTACTTGTCTTATTAATTATACCTGAAATATAATACAATATTATGTGGTATAATAATTAAATAGACAGTTCCGTTTCACATAACTGTCTCTTCTTCAAGTAATTCGTATAATATTTCAACATCCTAATCGTTATATGTAACTAAAATTCACTATCGAATATATATATATGACATCTGGTTCACAATTTATTTAGTGCTAATGTTATACCTATGGTTGTACCTCTATTACTAAAGGTTTAGACATGTAGAAATGTTATCCTAGTAATATTATACGTATGACACCCTCCTAAATGTCTGGGGGAGTGGTGTAGAGGTACACTTTACTAAACCATAGGAGTTGGGTACCGTCTGACGTGGCGGGTGAGTCGAGTCGTCGGACGTTCCTCAGGTTCCGGATAGGTGGCAGCACCGATCCGGGTCTGTGGGGACATCTGACGACGAACACCTGGGTCCGTATATAAAGCCCAGGGCTCAGCCGCTACGTCAGAGGCCCTTCTGGCCTCCACACTATGTAAACCACTGTCTTTTAATATTAGCTGCCTCTTTGATATCATTCGGCAGCCGTGAGTGTGCATTAAGTAATAAACCTAACCGTTGGCATACACTTGGAATACTGTCTTACTCTTTCTTTCCGAATCGTAAGACCCGAACCCCCCAGGTCCGTAAGGCCACAAACCCTTACACCAATTTGCTGTAATTCCCAACCTCACACAGCCCATTGTTCTCGGCACAGATTTCTTAAGCACTACAAAATCTCAAATTGAATTTAATATTGATCCTGAACAAATTCTCAAACCCATTAGGGCAGTGAGGGATTTTACCATCCCTCCATTCTCTGAACTTGCAGTATTGGGTAAAGTCACATCTACTCAATCACTGCAAGGCAAAACTGGAGTAGTAGATAACCTACAGAGAAATAACAATGCCCCATATCTAGTTCAAAGGGCAGCAGTAACCCCCAGGGAAAATAACAAACACCCCCTAGTGTTACTCAACACCAGCAGGCGCCCACATAAAATCAAAAAGGGTGCCATCATAGCTCTATTTCAGGAAGTTAAAGAATCTGATTTAGAAAAGCCCCAACAGGTGTCAGACACTATCACACACACTGATCAATCCATCTCAGCCATACGGCCTGAGGATGAACCTCCATTCAGTGACACAGACTCAGACTGTGAGTCTACATATGCTGACCCTGAACCTAACTCAATCAGACTCTCTGAAATAGCAGCTATACATAGTGAGGCACATGACCTGGAGCCAGAATTTGAAGAGAATGTTCCACCAAAATCTGTGCTCACATCAAAAGATCAGCGTGATAAGTTAGAATCACTGCTGACCAAGTATGATGATATATTTGTAGGAAAAGATGGAGACATTGGTGCTACACACCTGTATACCCACTCTATACATGTAAAACCTGAAGCAGTACCATGTCATTTCCTACCGTATAGACAAACACCAGAAAAACAGGCCGCGATAGGGGAAGAATGTGAAAGGCTAGTACAGCAGGGCATTCTCAGAGAATCCGCTGAGGGCCCCTGGGCATCCAGATCCTTTTTAGTAACCTCACTGACATGTAGGAGACCTCACTGGTGACCTTTTGAACATGGTGGCAAGGTCGCTGGGTGGGTGGAGTGGGTTTTGCTGTATGTGTGGTTTTTCCTGGTAATGCTGCCAGCTTGACTGATAACAGCTTGTGTAATTTGGGATCTTAGTAGGATGTTCTCCACCACTTTGTCATACTAGAGATCGTGCATGATCAAGTTGTCATATTAGAATATCATATGACTAGTGGTTATAGTGAGTAAGAATATTAGTGTTATTCCAGTTATCACTGGTTTATTCAGCTTAGGCAGTAATTATGTATCAGTAATACACATGTTAATATACAGGTAGTTTCCACACACTGTAATATAAAGTTAGTTATAAAATAGTGTTCCACTCCACCTGTGTAATAATAAAAATCATAATACACTGTCCAATATAGTTCTAAGTGGGTTCCCACAACCTAGCTCCTGTCCTGCTGCTTAGAGGGATAACATAAATGTGTAACTTTACCCTCTGATGGATGGATGGTAGAAGATAGCCTCTGGCCACAATTGGGGTGTAGTCCTACACCTGTCTGGCATAGTCTAACCCAACAGAGTGCAGAGGCATAGCAGGCTTGCAGGAGAGCTGGCCCCTATAAGCCCAGCGGCGTCCCCCATTGTCCCGGTCACTTTGGCATGTTCAGACCTTTATAACTCAGTCGTTTATGCATCTAGCGCTTTCAAATTGCGCATGCGCGAAGGTAAATATGTCAGCTCTTCACGCCCTGCTGCCCGGGCGCAAAACTTGCGCCAGTTTGTCTGTGGCACACTCAAAGCTCAAAACAGTCTCGGTTGCATAACTTCCTTAATAATGAAAGTTAAGCACCCATCTTAGGCTCATTCTATTCGTCTTGTATTAGCAATTACATAACTGTTTTCTTATTTGAGCTGGGCGGCCGTGGGGCGGCTCTAGAGCCACTGGAAGTTTACAATGTTGTCACCTTTGTAACCTATTGTTCAGTCTATGGTGCTCAGACACCCGTGACGACGGTCTGCGGTGCTCAGCGGCCCGTGACGGTCGTTTGCAGTGACTCTAAACATTTATATACATCATTGTTCATGGTCAGTGGACCATGGGACCCTTTGCTTTGGACTTTCATCATTAAATATACTTTTGTTCAAGTTCAGTGGACCATGAGGTCGTTGGCTTTGGCCTTATAACTTATGTATATTCCCATAGCTGGTGTTCAGTGGAGCATGAATGCTCATATCGAGTTTTATGTATTAATGCCTCATATATTGATGCATTAATACAATCATATTTTACAATTTATGGCATAATAAAAGAGTATGTCATACTCTCTCATCTCCCCAGGCATCCGCCTGGGCCTGGAGGATGAGGAGGAGGTGATACGTGCCTCAAGGTTCCTGGAAAGTCTGGTCGGCCTGAGGAGCCCGGAACCGGCAGAGACCCTTGCCTATTTCAGAGTAGTGACCCGGAGCGCTGGAAAAGGGACTAAGAGGGGAATGGACTCAGAGGGGGAGCCCCGACAAGAAACCAAGGCGGTCACCCCACCAGGAGGCTACCACTGAAGCGAGGGAGGGGGAGGTTGGAGGAGGGGGCCCGAGGAAAGACCGGAGCCTCACAGAACTTAAGCCTGAGCCCCAGGATGAGCTGATAGAGATACCCGCCGTTGTCAGAGGATGTCCGGGGCTGGAGGAGAAATTCAAGGAAGTAGTGCAGGAGGGGCGGAGGAGGAAAGATGAGAGAGGCGTTTGAAAAGAAGAGGCAGGACGAGGAGAACGAGAAGGATCGTCTATTGAAACTAGAACAAGAAAGACAAGTGCAGGAGGAGCAGACTAAGAAAGTAGCTAAGACACCGAAGAAAGATAGAGGTGGGGGAAAAACGTCAGTGAAGAAAGTAACCATAGAAAGAAAAAGGGGGCTAGAGGAGCTAATGAGTAAGGTCACCATATCTCCGGAGGGGAAGGGCCAGCCGAGGAGGAGCACAGAGGAGCTGCTAAGGCAGACCCCACCCATAAGTCTGCACAGGTAAAACGGTCAACAGAGACAGATACAGCGGATACCCCTACCAAGACGGCGCTGGCTCGTGAGACATCCACAGACCATCACAGTGGGACTGGATGGTCTAGTGTTAAAGTCACCTAAGAGCGAGTTCTTGTTACAAGTGGAGGCGGTGGCGGAGGGAGATAGGGCCGACACCATGGTTTTTAATCCCTCTGGGAAAGGAGACTATAGTCGAGAGCATGTCTAGTGAACTCCACCTGCTGCCACCGATGAGAGATCGAGTTGTGGTGGTGACCGATGCCCGCGCTGAGAGCTTATAATGCTAGGAGGCTGAGACAACCAGTCTCCATGGGAATTAATCTGAAAGTGGTACCCAGAGGTATCATGTCGGCAGCAATACAGAGCATGCCAAATGGGGACTATGAGCTGGTTCAAGTCACCCGAACGCGGTATGGGGATGCTACGCCTACCGGAATGTGTGCGCGGTGTGGCCAAGCCTGGCACACGAGACTGGAGACAGCGGCGGAGGAGACGCCAGCTGCACTGGAGAGGGAATGGTCGGCAGATGAGACTGAAGACAGCCTACCGGGCACCAGCCAGTAGGGTAAGTTCCTTCCCAGATGTTCCTTAAAGTGCTAGTGGGACAACTCCCAGTATAGGGGGTGTGCGGAGATGCTGCCGGGTCGGTGATGTTGCTGTCAGGAAAAGAGGAGAAGAGGCCAGTATAGGCCGGGGTCGGAGGAGTCACCGGTGGGAAGGGAGGTGGCCAGTACAGGCTGATGGTGGCGAAGACTCTGGGGGAACTTATCCTATGCATAGAGGAGACGTAACTAGACGAAGCATGGAAGGAGGGTGACGATAGTAAAAGGGGCTACTCACCTTGTTTTGCAGTCAGAGGGAGTCCAGCCGAGGCGTAGGCTGCGGAACGGGCACCGACGGAGGAGTCACTGCCGGGGGGACAGAGCTCGGGAGCATCCATGGATGACGGAGGGGAGCTGAGGATCCGGAGGGGATACCAGACACCGATTGATTGTTGACGACATATGACTGTATAAGCCTACTATCATGTGTTATGTACTGCATAGGGGACGGCAGTTAAATGGTTAATAGTGTTTGCACCACTCAAAGGAGTGGAACAAGGTCTAGTTATTACTCTATTATCGTATACTGTGTCTTGTTCCTCACATATACATATTTAAACATAGAGACACCTAGGGGTCCGGTGGGATAGTTTTATTGAAAATTGGACACCCATGCGCAGGAGGGTAATATATAACATTTCTATCCCGTAAGTTGTTAATTAGTTGCGGAGAGTGTGGTGTAGACCGAGGGTGAGGCGGTGGAAGCGAAAGCATCCTGGCATGGGGGTGTGGAAGCTGACAATCCTGGAGTCACAGTGTTGATACTTAAGTTGACGGAGTCGTTGTAATGCTTTCTCCTGGTGGTAACATAGCATAATCGGAACACTACAATATATATTAGGAAACAATACAAAATATAATTAAAAATGCTGGTACAACATATATATATATATATATATATATATATATATATATATATATATATATATATATATATACACACACACATATATATGTGTGTGTGTGTGTGAGAGTGTGTGTGTAAGGTGTGAAAGCATTCTCTGAGGCCTCAGGATCTGCAAAGGTCGCTCCCCTGAGACCTGGGAAAGCCTCATACAGCCAATCAGCACCCATGTTACTTGATTATGTACTGATCACCTTGGAGACACCAACTTCCTGTGTTGCCCCAGGGTTAGTATAATATACCCTGGAGCAACCATAGGTAAGCACTCAGTTGTCAGAGCTCAGTACACTCAGTATCAGGCAATCCAAAGCTGAGACTGGTGCCAGGTGACCTCTCATGCATTTTTAATGTATAATAAATCACCATTAAGATTATTTGAGACTTACCTGTAAGTTGAGGTATAATCAGGATTATACCGAGGGAACCTGGCGGTTCAGGGAATACACGAGAGGAGGATCCGCGCATGCGCAGTCAGTCCTTAAGAGCCTGTGAAGGGGGGTCAACTAACTAATACCTAACCTTACTAGGGGTAAATTCCAAAAACACCCCCCTTATTAATTAATCTGAGACATCATGATTAACCGAGGGAGGGAGCGGTAGGGCGTGTATTCCCTGAACCGCCAGGTTCCCTCTGTATAATCCTAATTATACCTCAACTTACAGGTAAGTCTCAAATAATCTTAATATTATCCCTCGGGAACCTTCAGCTTTTCCGAGAATCCACGAGAGTTTCAGAGCAATTGACTACCCTGAACAGAAAACACAACAACGTATTTACATTCAACTTATATTGTCTGTGACAATATTAAAGTGGTAATGTGGAAGAAAATATATATCCACATATGATAACAACTTGTCTATAATAAGTCTAACTTGACTTATACACCCAATATGTCATCTTAAGATGCCAATAACCATAACAGTTCTAAACTTACAAAGTTCAAATACTCGCAAGAGTAACTTCCAAGCCTTACAAAAGGTAACTTCATTTTACGCCAGAATGGCGTTACCCTTGACAATGTCTTCTATTGGTTTGTGATAAAAACGTGCAAATGAAACTGACTGGCGCCACCCAGCCCGTTTCATTAGCAGGTTTAAGTTGCCCCCCACCCTGAGGAGCCCCGACGCTGAGGCTCCTCGGGTTGAGTGCAGCTTGTACTGTTGCATGTCTATGCCTGATAACGCAAGTACGCCTAACACCCATCTTGATAGAGTGTCCCGACTTATCGGTAGATGTGGTTTTATATAACTAATAAGCAACTGCGATTCTTCAGATCTAATTGTCCTTGTTCTTTCAAGGTACTGTTCCAGGCACCGTACCACACACACCCTAGGGTTTTCGTCAAATTTCCGAAGTACCAGTGTGTTCAGCGGATCACCTTGCCGGTTGCTCTTCAGTAGTTTCTTCATGCGGAACACTGCTTTGTCCTTAACAGACATGTTTTTGATTGACAGATTTACTATGGTCTGTCCCCTCTGGGATGTCACGAGAAGTAGTAATACGCTCAACTTCATTGAGAGTTTCTTAAGTGAGACTGTTTCATTGTCCCACTGCTGAATGACATCAAGTACCTTACGGACGTCCCAAAAGGTGTGGTAGCGGGGACCCGGCGGATTCATTTCATACGCTCCTTTGATCAACAGTTTGACTACCTGATGTTGTCCCACTGGTTTGCCATTGACATAATTGCAAACCGCAGAGAGAGCACATCTGGCTGCGTTCAGGGCCTGGTAACTTTTCCCCTCTCTTTGCAGTTTTGAAAGAAACTGACACACTTGCTGAGTAGTAGGCTGGAGCACTGGAATGCCCCTTTCCACACAGAAAACGCACCAGTCTTTAAGATAAGTCGTATATGACTTCCTAGTGGCAGGTCTCCTGGCATTAACTGCCAGCTGAATAGTATGACTGTCAAATCCCCTTTTCACCAATTTCTTCTTCAGAAGGAACGATAGACCACCAACGGGGTAGTTTGTAGCCTTAGCTTGTTCGCGGGCTCTCCTGGATGACACAAGTTTCCTCTGTCTCTCCTGAAGCGAAGTCTTCTCCAATTGGTACGTTGGAGCCCGCCGTACCACGGTTGACCCGGCCAATCGGGGGTGACCAGAATCGCTTGTACCCTCTCCAGCCTGATCCTTTGAATTACGGGTCCCAACAGACTGAAAGGAGGAAAAATATACATGTATTTTCCCTTCCATGAGATGGACAAGGCATCTTTGTCCCAGGCGCCAGGTTGTGGCCCCCAAGACACAAAACATGGCAATTTAGCGTTAGCACGAGAGGCAAACAAATCCACTTCTGGTGTGCCAAAAATTTTGCAAACCTTCTTGAAAATTTTTGGACTCAATTCCCATTCCAGATCTGGTGAAAAGTGTCTTGACAGGTAGTCTGCCAACACATTTTCCTTTCCTGGTATGTGGTTGATGGTCAACCACATATCCCTCTCGGCACACCAGTCCCAGATTTGCTTTGCCAACTCGTTGCATTCAACCGATTTGATTCCACCCATTTTTTCGGACATAAGCCAAAGCAGTAGTGTTATCAGTACGAATTTTGACATTGACCCCATGTTCTGGTACCAATGCTTGTAATCCTAATTGGATTGCCATCAACTCATGGATGTTACTATGAAGGTTCACTTCCTCCTCCTTCCAAATACCCTTGGTGGTTGTCTCACCCCTGTGAGCCCCCCACCCAGTGCCTGAAGTGTCAGTGATGATTTCAAAATCAGCACCCTCGTTTCTGATCTTTTTGGAAGCAGTCGGAAGGTTATCTAACCACCAGTTGATGTCATCCATACCATGTGAACCCACAATCATTTCTGCATCAAAATTCCCTTTATTTTGTTCCAGCGCTAGGTTCTTTTCTCTCTCAAGACCCTTGATATGTGCCGGCCCATACTGCACTCCTGCAGAATAGGCCGTCATCAGACCAACAATACCAGCAATATCCCTTATTGTGTAAGGCTTGGGACCATTAGCCAAGTTCCACACCGCCATGTTGAACTTGTCTATCTTGTCCTGTGTGGGTCTCACGGTCATAGTCTGTGAGCTCAACAGGAACCCCAAAAACACAATTTCTTGTGTAGGCGTAAATACTGATTTATCAGGATGCACCACAAACCCTAGAGAACCTAACTCTTGTCCAAGCCTGTTAGTAGTAACCCTACACTGTTCTGCTGTATCTCCCAAGATAAAGGAGTCATCAATGTATTGAAAACACTCATGACCTCCCTCTCTCAGGTTGGAGAAGACTGGATTTAGAATTTTTGTAAAAATTCTCGGGGCACAGGCCAAACCATTGGGCATGCCCTGGAACTCATACAAGATTCCTTTCCAGTAGAATCTCAGGAACTTCCTATCCTCTTTTGACACCAAAACAGAATAGTAAGCATCCTTGAGGTCAATGGATGCCATAAAGCATCCAGGCCTCATCATTTCAACAGCCGTGTTTAAACTTGTCATTTTAAAATGTGTGTACTCTACACTCTCATTCATTTTTGACAGATTCAAAATTAATCTGTACTCGCCATTGGGCTTGGGCCTTACAAACACATTAGAAATGAATTGACCTTGAGCTGGTTCCACAGGAACTATGACACCTTTTGTGAGCAACTTGCCAATCTCATTGTCAACATGCTCCTCTTTCTCTGATCCCAGATCAAAAGGGAAAGGCACCATTTGTTGAGTTGGTTCCAACTCCTCAAAAGGTATCTTCACCCCTTTAACCATGTCCAGGACCCACGGGTCACTAGTTATCATGGACCAGCGGTCTATATATCTAGCAATGCTACCAGCGACAAAATTCTGAGCAGAATGATTGAACTGTAGGGGACTTACCTGCCCTGCTAAGGACCCTACTTCTGAAAACCCGAGGTTTGCTTCGCCTTCGCTGCACTACCCGCTGCTGCTGGCGCTGGTGCCCTGGGCCTCGGTCCATTCATCCTTGGTGCCACATTGTGACCAAACTGGGGAATCACGAATGGGAACCTCATACCAGCTAACGGGTTGAACCCCCTGGGCTGATGCTGATGCCTCTGCTGGGGAAACCCCTGCCGGCGCTGCTGTTGCTGGCCTTGTTTGAAGCTACTCTTAGCTTTCCCTGGCGCTGCATGTTGCTGTGCTGGTTTCTCAAGTTTTTCGGCCATCTTGTGTGCTGAGTCCACAGTTTTGATTGCCTCCTCGAGATTACCTCCGAATAAGAACTTCGGATCATCTCCACCATCCTTGAGAAAATGCTCCCCATATTTAGCAACTACCATGGGCTTGAGCGCCTCCGTTCTACGAGCAGTGATGGCCTTGATTGTACTGACAATCAACTTCATACAGTCCCCAAAAGCCTCACTCAGTTCATCCAACTGACTGTCCTTATCACCTCGAGATATCCACAGGTCCATGATCGGCACAAATGCCAGCATGGCCTTTACCAGGTGCACTTGCAACTTCTTCAATGCTTCCTCACGTTTAAGAAACTAAGAGTTCTTGCTTTTATTAATTAGAACCTTAAGCACTGGTTCTAACTCCGGCACAACCAATTGGCCAGCCTTCTCCGGCTGTGGGTACTTGCTGTGCAACGTTTCCAGGTCAGACCTGGTCCTCTTTTCCTTGAACATTGAGTTCAGAAACTCTGCCACAAAGGGTCTGATATCCTTTCCTTTCTTCCCTTTCTCTTGTTCCTACTCCACACACTCTTTCATGAGGTTGTAAAGTTTACCGGAAGGTTTAGGCTCCTCCCTAACCTCCTCAACTTCCTCATCTTCTTCCTCTTCTGAGGGGTCAGTGGGTGTTTGCTTCACCGCTTGCATCAGTAGACTGCCCAAGAATTGGCCCATCATTGCCGATGTGTCCACATTCTGGAACAAGGATTGGAAATCAAATCCCTGAGTGCCAGAAATCCCTGCAGTAGATTGGGTCGAAGTACCTGAAGTACTCGCATTAGTAGACGTAGTCGCAGTACCTTCCATACCCGCATGACCAGCCCCTGATGTGCCAATGGTCTCATTGGAGTCATGCATCTGAATGTCAGATCCATCCTCACTTATAGTATGTTTCCTCCTAGTATTTGGACCTTTCTTGCCCTTGTTTTCCTTCTGATCACTCATGGTGAATCTGTAAGAAACAGGACCCAGAGTCACTAAAATTTAAACACTACCGTGTTAAAATAGGAAGAATCACAATTCAAGTTAATAGTTAGAAGAAACTAACCTCAACTGTAATCAACATCAAGTGAACAGGCCCAGTAATGCCGATCGCTAAACCAAAACTTCCGGTAATGCCGATCGCTAAACCAGCAAACAACTGCTTCAGTTTGTCAGTTTATGGTCAATCGGTCCCTGTACCGGGCGCGCACTCGTCTCCGTCTTAACAGAGAGACTCGCCGAAACCAGCGGCAAAGTTTTCCACCGCTCGGTCAACGTACCAGGCGCGCGCTCGTCTCCGTCTTAACCGAGAGACACGCCAAAACCAGCGGCAGAGTTTTCCGCCACTCGGTCAGCGTACCAGACGGGTGCTCGTCTCCGTCTAAACCGAGAGACTCGCCGAGACCAGCGGCAAAGTTTTCCGCCGCCCGGTCAGCGTACCGATCGGGAAAACTCACATTTAGTGGCGAAATAAACCAAAATAACTCGCCAACGGTTAGCAAAGACCACCGGGGGGGGGGTGGGAAAAGCTGTGATTTGCCCTTAAAACGGGCAAAATTCCACTCTTTTAACACCAGGGGGTGTAGATTGAATGAAATGTTGACGACCGTGAAAACCAAGATGGCCACCTCGGAGGAGGATCGGCCCGGTTGTTGAAAACTGCTCTAAACACAATTATACGAGCAGAAAGGGCAAACAAAGAATTGCCCAAACAATCTATACAGTAAAATTAGTCTGTGGGGCGAAAATCCGCCCCCAGAAACAACAAATTATATACTTACAGCTCGAAATGGCTAAGGGCTCTTGCAGACCAAAGAGACGCTGTCAACTCGGGAATCCAAACTGACTGCGCATGCGCCGATCCTCCTCTCGTGGATTCTCGGAAACGCTGAAGGTTCCCGAAGGATAATGTAACGTTCAACACATACTCCATCTCCGACTTCATTATTAGTAGTAGGTGGCACTTCCATGCCTACAACTTGTGTCACCTATAGCAAACACAGGAACCTCTTGTATTTTCTATTAGAGAGTGTTCATTTTTTAACAACAGGGGGGGGTTGGTGGGTTTTCGTTTTGACCCCTGAAAATATTTTCCGCCCCCCCCTTTGAGAGGTGCCAAAATATTTTTGGCCCCCCCCTCAGGAGGGGTCAAAATATTTTGTGCCCCCCCCAACATCGAGTTGTGTTGCACCACATTGTACAGCATCATGTCACACTCAATTGTATTGTTTCACTGAAGTATAAGGTAAAAGTATCACTTCCCAGAGTTATTATCATCAATTAATTATTTTTCTATTGGAATGCAAGAAATTGAAAAGGGGGTTCCACTTCCAAGACCAATTTCATCAGTAGCTGCAGTGCGAGTCACACACTACTTAGCCTTATGTCTTTTGTTTAAAAAGCAGCCAGGACAAGCTAAGTATAGGGTGGTCTGGAGGCACACTGCCCCAGTCAAACAGTTTTATAAATCTAGAGCCTAAATTTATGCATTCTGATGGTTTTTGAGGTCTCCCTATACCCTGTTTAAAATTCTACAAAATGTTAAAATGGGATCTCATTGCATGGATCTGGATGAATCACAAGATTGATTTCTGTGGTCTTAGGTTCAAGCAAGCAAGCAAACCATATTTGAGGGATCATTTAAGTCTGAATCAACTTGCTGCAGACACACATGGGCCTTTATGACTCTTAACTATAGGGAATGGGAGATGGGCTCTTTTAGCACACCCTTTGGAAATTTTGTTTGGGGGAGGGGGATAACCAAAACAATCCAAACAGGCAAATCAAAAACTTTACCATTTACATTGGTTGGGGGTTTGGGTTTCTGACCAAATGGCCAGGCCAACTCTAAGTATTCGTATACTGCTTTCCAAGAAAAATGTTTAAAACTCTTGGGCATGTTTTTTTATTGTTAGTGTGATTAATGTGTGATAGAGAGTAAGAATCAGAGGGGGGTCTGGGGCTATGTCCTTCAGGAAAATTTTGAATATTGAGAAGTCAAATGGTGCATTTTGGTGACGTATGACTAGATGGTGCAGGGGGGCACACATCCCACCTGACCCCAAGGTTTTACTACCCTGCATCATATACACTGCTTTTGGCTCAGGGAGCCTAGGGGTATATGGAGATGTCCCCCACAAAAAAAATTGAATATCGAGAAGTCAAATGGTGCAATTTGGTGATGTATGACTGAATGGTGCAGGGGGCACACATTCCACCTGACCCCAAGGTTTTACTACCCCTGGATCATCAATACACTGTTTTTGGCTCAGGGAACCTAAGGGTATATGGAGATGTCCCCCAGGAAAATTTTGAATACTGAGAAGTCAAATGGTGTATTTTGGTGATGTATGACTGGATGGTGCAGGGGGGCATACATCCCACCTGACCCCAAGGTTTTACTACCGCTGCATCATCAATACACTGTTTTTGGCTCAGGAAGCTTAAGGGTATATGGAGATGTCCCCCAGGAAAATTTTGAATATCGAGAAGTCAATTGGTGCAATTTGTTGAGGTATGACTGGATGACCCGACTAGATGGGTCGGGTTTATCCCGGTCGAGTCCATCTCATATGGGTCTGTATGGTGTGGTTCTGTTCAGTCTGGATCCATCTGATTCTGTCCGGTCTGGTCTGGGGCACATTGAAGTCTTGACTGGGTCTGTTGTGGTAGGTTCAGTCCAGATCCATTTGGTCCAAGTCCATTTGGTCCGGGTCTTTCCAGTCCAGGTCGGTTTAGTCTGGGTCTGTCAGGGTGGATCCATCCAGGGTGAGTCTGGGGGCAATCCATATAGATCTGGGTGAGTCTGGGGGCAGTCCAGGTAGATCTGTCTGGTCCGGGTCAGTCCGGTCTGGGTGAGTCTGTCCAGGTGGATCTGTCCAGGGGCAGTCTGGGTGGGTACAGGTCGGGCCATCCAGGTCAGGTCAAGTATGTCTTGCTAGGCCCACTCCAGATGAGGGGAGAGATTTGGGGAAAGGTTAGGGGAAGGGGAGATGGGAGGAAAGGCTAGGGAGAGAGTGAACACTGAGCACGTGATCTGACCATGACATATGCAAATTCCAAATGCGAAAAAAGATCAAGGCATTAAAAGTAAAGACTCTTCTTTGATTTGCCATTGATAGGTTAAAATGGGAGGGGGGTCTGGGGGTATCTCGCCCAGGAAAATTTTGAATATTGAGACGTCAATTTGTGCATTTTTGTGCTTTTTGAGGGTGGCTGATGCCCTTGTATCCAAAGACCCCACCATATATATAAAATGGTAAAATGATATCTCATGGGATCTGGACAAAGATTGACCCTGACAGATCTTAGAATAATGGAGAAAACTGAAAAAATAAGGAGTTTGCATGCATGTATGCACACGCCATCTGTGACAGGTGTCACACATACCACAGAGCTCTCATGTTCTAATGGAGCCAAAGAGTGAGACTTTTCCCTGAAGCTTGGAATTTTCTAGATTTCCGAGATGCATTGAAATAAATGCAGTTCCAGGGGGTTTTGGTATGCCCCCAAGAAAATTTGGAGAAATATGGAGGTTCATTTCTGATTTTTAGAGCATTTTGATACATCAACCAAGGATGGATGCTCAAGTTCACTATATAAGTTTATACTGAAATTACAAAGTCTAAAATGCGTGAGAAACAGTGAGAGAGTGAGACAACCCCCAAATGTGTGAGAATCACGCGAGATGTGTGAGATTCACGACAGATGCTTGAGTGTTGAGAGCTCTGCATACTCTTGTTGGAATTATGATTCCCCTGAAAATTTTGAAATTTTAGAAAGAAAATGATGTATTCTGATGCATTGTAAAATTATCAGTATAAACTTTCTCCTTCTGCAAGTAATATATTGAGAAATTGTCCCCACTACTTATCAATTTGGGTATTTACGGCAAGTAGCGTCAATTCGTGCCTCATCGAGAAGGGTCTAAAAATTTTACGCCCCCCCCCCTCAAGAGCAGTCAAAATATTTTTCGCCCCCCCCTCAGGAGGGGTCAAAAAATTTTACGCCCCCCCTCAAACTCACCAACCCCCCCCTGTTGTTAAAAAATGAACACTCCCTTATGTTCATGTAGTTTATTGAATACTGGTCACATTATTGTTATATTGATTGTCAAGCCCCCCCCCCCCCCCACCTCCTCCTGGTAAAAAAAAAAGTGGCCTCTATCTGAAAGATAACCTTCTATTGTAAGTTACTTGAAATCTCTTCTAATGAACTTGATAAAGGACACCCTCATTCGATAGGTTCAGCCATTATCAGTTTAAACAAAGGAATTGAACTAGATAAGAAATCAATAATTATGATATCACCCTTTTAACATATTCCTCACCTCTAGAGATAATGTGTCATCATTTCAATTGGGCTTCACTACACCATCTTAAAGGGAAACAGTACCTAATTTTTAGGATGGACTATTTTAATAGCCTTTACATCAAATAAAAAGATTCTGATAATAGTCCTTGAAGTGTCATTATAGAGGAGAGCAGCAGGTTTTAACATTGGATGTGTCCAGGGGGTTGCCTAAATCCGTCACAGGTGGCATTGTTTATACATAGGTTTTACAAAATATGGTTTTATCATAACACTGAAGTGTCCACCATCATGATATTGGAAAGTAAACTTCTTTAGGGTAATTTAGTGATGCTGCCAAAGGGATAGATAAATCCTGGCAGAAAAAAGCTATAAAGAGCATCTAAATGCATCTTATCAGTGTTGTGCAAGCACTACTGGGATGCATTTTGCCCAATGATGACATCACCAGATAAGCCTGCTTCTGTGCTTTACAATTATATCTATTTTACACACGATTTGTTTGATATAGGTAAATGCAATGAAAAACATTATCATGAAAATATGGTACTGTAATAATGAAATCCTAAATAAGAAAATCCTAAATAATATAACCAGGTTCCCACAAAATTTTCCTGGCGAAGTCATAGAATTTCTGGACATGATTGAGCAGGGCCAGTTGTGCAAATAGGATATTTGAATTGAGCATATTGACAAAAGAAGTCAAAATAAGTAAACTATTTTCTGCATTTTCTTTTATTATCTCTTTCCTCTCACCAATGCTAGCGTTGGACTACCACAGTATACACAATGACAAAAATAACTTACATTTAGCGATGGTAGCATGTTAAACAAAACGTAAATGCACATTTTTTTCTTACTCCGCTCGAATACCAAGTGTACTGGTATTTGACATTAGGCACAACAAAAAAACAGGGTAAAAATAACAGAAATATCCATTTATATTGAAGTTGAACAATATGCCAACTTAAATCCGGAAGAAAAAAACCTTTGGTCTGAGCTTGCTTCAATTGAAGCTATAACGTAGTAAAAATCTAGTCTTTTTTTTCGGGTAAATATGGATGAGGTTTTACGTAAGTAATTTATTTTAAAAGAAAACCTAGGGTGACAAGATATTTATTGCAAGATGATCTGGAGGGGTGGTTGAACTTACATCTAATATAAAATTTTGCTTTGTTCCCGACTTCCAAGTAATGGGCCTTTACATAACTGACGGAAACCCCTTGTATCAGAATATGTTTTATTGGCTGTATAAGATTGCAGTAGAGTAGAATTTGTGGATTCTACATGCAAGGACCACATTCGTGCATCATGTCAACAATATGGGTTTAATGCGCATCTGTGCCCATAAAGGGTCCATAAAGTATATGTTAAGTACCACCCCTCCTTATTTTCTGGCAATAGATGTCTTGTACACTAACCATTGTACTACTGTGGTAACTATTGTCACAAATGCAATAGTAACTTCACAGAGAACGAGTATCTCAAAAAGACAAATTAAGGTTCTGTCATATATATGGAGCTGGGACCATCCTGAAGAAAAACAAAACAGGAATAAAAAGACTGACTTCTTGACTAACGATACATCAATATGGACATGGTCTTCTGTTCACGTCCCAAGTAGATAGCACCGTAAAACTAATAAACGTCTACTACACGACTACTCTCTGGGGTACTAGTATTACCGTAATACCTCACATACTAGGCGCCACTTAGACCTTTCAGGGCCGTTGATGCATTAATGCATCATGCACATTGGTCGTCATGATACACCTGTAGGGGTCGGCGAAAACGTTTAGGGATACCGGGAGTTGAACCTGGGACCTCTCAGCCTTCAGACGATTGCTCTACCGCTGAGCTACTTCCCCTTACAACGTTCTCTACCTTCCACCCACATCTGGACTGGCATGATACCGATAGGGAACAAGTGATTGCCCAGAGACCTGCCCCTGCAGGTCAGCCAACTGGGCACGGGGAATCACGTTCCCCTACACACCAATGAAGTGCTGGTGAGACTGCTCGCCAGCACTTCATTGGAGCATCATGCCCACCCCCCGGGAGTTTGTGTATCAATCCCATAGGGTCGGCATGATGCATCAGCGGCCGTTAGAGAGTCAAACGTGACGACACACCCTAGCTGCACCCTGAAGTCAAGGTGCACTTTATACATGGGATTTCATAATATAGAAGAGTGCTTTAATATATTACCAAATCTGGCGCCAGATGCACCTGTTATGAGCTCAGGGTTCACCTTATATATGCAAGTTGCCCCTTATATGCAAGGTATCACGGTATGATAAAGGAAAGTCTGCTGGTGATAGCTCCAAATCTGTTTGACATCATTATTTGTCCAAGATGAGTCACTGAGACATTTTTTCAATATAATAACCACATCTGGTGTAAATTGAGGTGTAAATACATGCAATTGTACATATATTTGGCCTTTCTTTTTACAATGGCACAAAGGTAGCTGGTTTTACACGTTGAAAAACGGATTAAGTTTAGTGAGGTTCGATGTTGATCATTAAGTGTATCAAATATATCATGCATGAATAGAGAATCATTTGCCTGGCTAAATTTAAAATTGAGAATTTTTCATTTATTTTGTTGATTCTTTTGGGATTAAATTTTAAACAAAAATAAAGAAAGAGAAAGTGTCTAATGACTAAAAGATTTACAAGCCCTGGAATTTCTTCTTATCGTTCAAACTGTCTTCATTCTAATAACTGGTTTTCATTTTTTGGGCATAATCCAAAACTCTAGGTGCGTCTTTTACGTGCAGTGCGTCTTATACACAGAGATTACGGTAATTAGAGTAAATATGGGGTTTTATCCAGGCATTGGCTCCATTCCTGCACAACATATAGTTTGTGAAAGTAGTGATTTAACCATTTTACATTGTAACTGATTTCACATCATGGATGAAAAACTTGGCACATATCATTGACTATGATTTCATGTATAACCCAGGCTTATTCAGAGAGTAAAGGGGCCATTTGTGCTGCTATATTTTGGATTGGGCCTGACGTTAGCAGGACCAATATAAAGGAAGAAATGTTAGACTATGGAATTTGTTCACAAGGTATTCAGAAATAAAACGGTTTCCCTTTTTTTATAATCGACTTCCAAATCCGACTCTGTCAAATTACATACACACCAATCGCCTATAATTTAAAAGGAACAAAGATTTTTAGGGTTGCGAATGTTGGTTTATCAGAATTCGGTTTTGTTTAAGGTTCTTTACCAGCAAGTATTTTTTTCTCTGACTGTGTACTCTTTAGAAAGATTACGGTAATCATTTGGGTAACAAAATTGGTTAAGAACCAAAATACACAGCCAAATAATTTCATTAAATATCGCCTGACCTATGAATTTAAAAAGCAGTGCAAACAATCATCTGCAATATCCGAATCTCCACTGTGGGAAAACTGAGGCATTTACAAGTGTGACAGGTTTAAAACAAACAAAAAAATGTTGGTGATGTGAATGCTTCAGCGTCGTGTCAAGGTGTACAGTCACTAAAATTTACTTATGTGATACGAAACACTAGATGCAATGTTACAGGATTTTAACAAAATGTTTCCAATAGTTTATGGATAAGCACGGGGTTTACCTGGACCAGTCAAACTGCATCATTTTTTCCAGCTTTAACAATAGGGTTTTACACATAAAAGAGATCTGCTCTGCTAAAAAGTGATATTTTACAATATGGTGAAGGAAACTTTGTAGTACAATGTAATAGGTATCAGGTCGCATTGTTGTGGTCATTTTTATACATCGAGGAATATGAATAACATCTATGAATATGAAGAACATCAGACTTTTTTTTTTACCTTAAAAGACTCTGGTTTTGTAATTTGAAGTAGCTTTTTTGTAATTCGAATAATATTCATAGCAATATCTCACTTTTAAGCCAATAGAATTGATATTACTGACCCCTGACTTGTGTTGGCCTAACTAGACATTCACTATTCTCAGTAGCACTATGACTTTCTCTTTGTCCCTGCCCTCTTGTACCACCTGGAGATAGTGATGGGGCACGAGGGACTCAGATGAAGAGCAAAAGGTGTGCGTGCATGCGCGCCTACTGCGGCCGCCCCCCCACCCCCACACAGGGAGGGGAGGCTTATATACGAGGGAGGGCGGCCTCAGCAATTATACTGTTTACGCATGCGTATCAGTTTGGGGTTGATTCCCAGTTTGATGGAACGCATGGCCATGGCCCTATTAAAGTGGCGTTGTGTTTTCATAGTCTCCCCAAGCTCCTCCAAGCCGCCGTCTATGGAGGTGAGGATACCACACAGCACCCCTAAAACCAGAAAGAAGATTATGAAGAGTGTGTAGTACGTTACTGTGGCGTCCGGAGTAACCTCCATCTCCCTTAGGTGTGCCTGAGCCGGCTGGAAGCCCGGATTGAGATCGAGTGTATGGCGGAAGTGGAGTGTGGCCTCATGGTAGTGGCCGTATGCTTTGAGGATTTCGCCAAGTGTAAAATGCTGTAACCATGAATTCTGTTCTGGGCTCTGCAACTCTAGCGAACGCCGTGTGAGAAAAATGGCGTCGTCTAGGTATTGGAGGTTAAAGAGCACCCGTGCCAGATTCAGCAAGACGTCTGCGTTGTTGGGTGACAGTGAAAGCGCTTTTCGGAAACACTCTATTGACAGTTGTGTGTTGCCACGAATCCGCCAGAAGTTCCCGATCTGGTTATACACCTGTGCTGATTTAGGTTTCTGAAAAGCGAACAAAATGGATATTTTGAAGTATGCCCTGAGCCTGTTGAGAAAATAATTTTAGAAATAAAGGTGAGCAGGGATGTTCTTAGGCCATAATGCATGAATGCAGCACTGGTGAATAAGTGTTGCATCCATGCATCAGGATTGTCCTTTTGTATTAAAACAATACTGGTGGGCCCATGATGCACAAATGCAGTGCTGGCAAGTTACATAAACTGGAGGCACTATTTAGCTTTTAAATGGTTAGATTGATCTCAGACTTTTACAACTGTTTTAAAGACTAGTGGGCAATGTGCATTTGCACAAAAGGCTCAGGGTGGCCTTCGTGTGATTTTCCTCTTTAAACCGTATATGGACTGAACCGGAAGTTAAAAACGTCACACAATAAGACGCTTTCTGGTTGGATGAGTTACCGTAATCTCCCGCGTATAAGGCGCAGCCCGTGTATAAGGCGCACCTAGAGTTTTGGAAAATTCTCTAAAAAATGAAAAATTCATAACTTTTGTTCTACTGAATGAATTTTCAAAATTCAAAAACCTATGTGTAGCTTGGGCCACCCCAGACCTCCTGGGCCCCCTGATGTCCTTTTATGACCAAGGGGGCATGTAATATATCAAAAGAAAAGTCTTGGTGTCCCCCTTGTGGATCCAATGAGAACTAAAACCCCCGTATAAGACGCGCCTTATACGCGGGAGATTACGGTAGTCATCATATTGAACAAAGAAGGAAACCATGGATTTTCCTTCCACTTTCGTAGTAGGCTCTATGGGAAAATCTCCCACAGCAAATTGACATCTGAAACCATTCCTATTTTTCAAAAGCTATAATGATGGTGCTGCATTCTTTTTTTTCTTTCTTTTTGGTGTCAGGTGGATACAATATCATCTTCATCCATCTACTTGTGTTTCTTGGAACTTTATTTGGAAATTCTGGATGAAAATTGAGATTTGAAATTGTATGACTGTTTTTGGGGAAGTAAGTGCCACCGCCAACCTGGCGTTATAGACAATAAATCTATGAAAGCATCGAAATAAGAACTACACTTTCTGGGATAATAGATATTGAGGAATATGCTGATATTGACAAGCATCATCCTAAAAGATAATGGACATCACACTAAAAGAATATGAATTATTTGTTCCCTTACAGAAATACTTTTCTTTGATGGTAGGTCGTCGATACTTATTCCAAAACTGAATACTTTCTATTTTAAATATATCTGAGAACCAACCTCTTTTTTAGCTTTTCTAAGCCGCCGTTCAAGATCTGTCATATCAACTTCGGCGTTTCGGCTATTTTTTCTTTTGAATATCATGGCCACCTCTGGTTCTGGTATATGTGGATGGTCCCTGCGTCCCGCGATCCCCCGAAGGTGGTCAAACTGTGTAAAGTTCACTATACGGCCGCAGTCTAACGTAATTCTCTTCTTTTCTTTTTTCTGCGGACTAGATGACTTTTCACCGGTAACGGAAGAAGATGTCTTCCCTGAGGTATCTTTGTTTTTTTTCCTGCAATGAGAAAGATTTTTAACATTTATCAACAGAAAGATTTTTAACATTAATCAACAGAAAGATTTTTAACATTAATCAACAATGGAAGATTGAGTAGGTGAATACATAAAATATTACAGGATGACGCTAATCAAAAGTAACAATACTTTTCTAGGAAAACATATACCCCGACTAGGCCAACAGAAAAGATGCTTCATGAGGCCTTACACAGGAATCCCTTCGACATTTGCTCACATGACCCTTTTTTTCAACAGCTTTGTATCAGAGTGGACCGTAAATCCTCGCGTTTAGGACGCACCTCACATATAAAAAGCACCCCGAGTTGGTGGACTTGCAAGAAAGCTTTTTTTTAAATCACACAACCTTTTCCCTACTTAATGGATCTACAGAATTCATAAACATATGGGTAGCTAGGGGTACACCAAACACCTTTATTTGGGGATTTCGGGAGGTGCAAAGTTGAGAACTCTCTTCCCTCAGCCTCCAACTCACCCTCAATCCTCACATGTGAGCCACGTCTTATACTATTATACATGAGGATTTACGGTAGTAATAGTAGCCTTGAATGGTTAAGTTAATATAATAACTCCGAGGCTAATAGGAAGTGGAAAATACCACTGCTGTAAAAAAAAACAAAAAAAACAAAAAAACAACTGCGTACGAGACACAGCCTAATGGGCCATTTCATACCATAGGACTAGATGCGGATTTATAGGATTGGTCTAACCAGTAGGTGGCCTGGGCTATGGGCAGGGTTTTCACAATACAGACTACTAAAACAGACTGCAGCTTTCAGTTTCTTCCTGGATTCGAATTTGAAGGTACAGACTATATGCGGATACGGCTTAGACACGGGTTTATACAATGTTTGATCACTTCTATGAAGAAAACTAAAGCGAGCAACAAACATAGGAATTCCTGGAAATTTGATAAGAAAAAAAGAGGCATCTCTTGTTTCCTCTGATATCCCGCACTCAGGCTAAAAAATAAAGAAATCAACAAAAAACAAAAACAAATAAAACACAGGGAATTTGCGACTCTTGTCATCATTTGACAGGAAATCAACTCCAACCAAAGCAGATAAAGAAAAATGGCAACTCTGCACACTCATCCCTATTCAATTTCAATATAGAAAGTGGCCTTGGCACCATGACTGAGCCACTGACATTACTGCTTAGTCTTCTACATCTATACATCAACAAATAACAATAATATAGACATACATGTACAATATGTGTACAGGATATGCGGGCTGTATACTTCTAGGTTCTGAAAATAAAGTTCTGTGTTTCAGGTAACAACTACATGCTAAGGAGGGTTAAGATATGTGAAATTCTTTTTCTTCTTTAAATTTAATGCCACATGATTTGCGACTTGTGCACAACTAGGAAAATGACATGAAAATGTAAATCCCCCCCCCCAATTGTCTAGGGTCGACCCTGTTTTGCTTAGGTTTTTTTTTTTTTTTTTTTTTTTTTTAATTCTTGCATCAGCCTACATACTGTTATCTATCCTGTATTGTTGTATACCCAAAGAGACATGGAGACATCGTCTATACATAACACCACAGTGTGTACTTCCTAGTGAGGCTGTATCCTGTGTGATAAGTTCAACTAGTCCATATTGTACCCATCAGAGTCCCAACTGAAATGTCATTGCATGGTTTTACCGTAAATTCTCTCGTATAAGCCACAGCTTATATGAGAACCAAAGCCTACCGTAGGTGCAACTTATAGAATGTGCCCAAAGTCAGGGTGCGGCTCATAGGGGGCATTTATTCTTAATTGTAGAACAGTATAAAACCTTAATTTTTAAGCCTTGGATGTGCTTCTCCCAAAGTTTGGGGTGTCGCTTATACAAGGGTGCGGCTCATACGAGAGAATCTTGGGTTGAAGTTATTTAGGTGAACTGCATCCCGCCACTTTCTGGCAATAAAAAAATTTCAAATGATAAAACAGATGTAAGTCAGGCATGGGCAAAAATCAGGAAGCCATACATTTACTTGATGTAAAAGCCTTCTATTTTTCCAAACAACCCTCCTTGCCACCCGTAGAAGGAAAATAATTGTCATTTTCAGAAATCGGGAAATCCTGAAGACATTTGAAAAATATATGTTTATCATAGATAGCCAGCCCCATTCCTGGCACCAAAGACTTTGATACAATACCAAAATTGACTACTACCGGGGTACTTAATTTTAAAGTGAGTACAAAATTTCGAATGACGGGTTCTCTGAACAGGGCCGTGACACAAAAAAAAAACAAACAATTTTTCCCCTCTTTTTGAGTGGCCTTTTTTTCAGCATGATACCTTTTCTTAACGGCCAGGATTAAACTATTGAATGGACCGATAATAAAAGTCAATCAATGTAAGTGGCATCTCTTTGATCAAATGGGAGACTTAAGGGGCGAATAAACAGTGTCTTTGATGGCAATGGCATAGGTCTATGGTGAGTTTGGCAAGTGCGAGTTCTGCACCTTCACTTTACCCGTAGTGAAAGGAAAAAGAAAAAAATGACATGAAAAATGACATCCATTGCCTTGAGTACCGTAAATCCTCGCATATAGGACGCCCCTCGCATATAGGACGCACTCAGAGTTTAAGGAAATGCTCTGAGGCATATCTGGGGTTATTTTTTTGGTCATTTGAGTACTGATCCATAATAGAAAATCCTCGCATATAGGACGCACCCAAAACTTCTGACCATCCTATAGGACGCCCCTGTGGTAGTTTTAGTGTATAAGATGCGTCCTATACTCGAGGATTTACGGTAGTACTACGAATGTTGTCGCATGTGTACAAGTCTGAGAGCAGTCACCAGAATCAAAACATCTGTGAGTGCTGTCGCACATCGTTCAGACGTCGCATGAACGTAGTCACAGCAGCAGATCCACTGCTGGAATGTTTTCTGCAAGAACACACAGCGTGACACGCAAGAGATTCATAGCAGTGGATCCCCCACTTAACTGATAGATGGACCTCTGGGAGTAGGGGAGGGGCTATCCACTCAGAAGTCCCATGAAAGTTGTCGCAGCAGTAGATCCACTGCTGGAATGTTTTCTGTGAGATCAAGTGCACAAGTGCAAGTCGCAGTTAATTTGCGACAGTGGACCCCTTGCATTACTGATGCTGGAATGCTTTCTGCAACTAGAAACACGTGATGGGCTATTGTGACATTATTAAGCCTGGAATCCACTTCTCCAACAGAAGCTGCATTTTTTGTTGTACAAGCAAAAAACAAAACAAATAGTAACTCGCTGCAGCAGATCCACTGCTGCGACAAAGCACCAGCGATGTACGAGTGATGTGTGACAGGATTTGCAAATAAATTTCAACAAGTTTTGATATCTGCCACCTCTGTCGGGCGGTCAGTCTCACGTCAGCATTCGCATTGTTCGGAAATCTGAGAAGTGGATCACCTCTATTTGTGTGAAACTGAAAGGAATATTTGCTAAGCCTAAGGCAATGATTTGTTTCATTCACACTTGTAGCCAATATTTATAATATAATGAGTATTAGCGTAAACTCCCGCATATAAGACGCGTCCTCTACGCCAAACAAATCCCTACTGCGTCTTATAGGATTTCCTTAAGTTTGGGGTGCGTCTTATACGAGGGGTAATTTTATTATAGAAATGTACTAATCTTACAAATTTCAGCCTTAAAATGTGCGTCTTATACGCGAAAATGCATGTGCTGAGTTTGGGGTGCGTCTTATACGCGCAGCGCATCTTCTACGCGGGAGTTTACGGTAGTAGGCATGCCAAACACTCTGCCTGCTGAGGCTGCCATTTCTGCCCAACCTCCCTTATCTGGGTAAAGTCAACTTTGACCCCACCCTGGAGGAGAAGCTATAGAGATATTTGAATAATTTCAAATGCTATTATTGCCTACAACACCTCTGGTTTGAGTATGAGGCCATAATTTTAGTGAAAACGAATTATCAAGGATATATATCAAAGTTTAAAAGTTAGGCTATGCTGGAAAATTGACAAAATTAGTGATTCTCCCTAACCACTTTATAAAACATGGAAAGTTGTTATTTTTCTATGTAAATCAGTGTAAAGTTAATGGATTTGTGCATGGCAGTGATCATGGGAAAGTGGGCTTAAGCACAAGGTTGACCTAGAAATTATGGCTATGTCCACTTTCCAGGTCTTAAAAATTATGAAAACATTACAGCATCTCTAAAATGAAGCAATGATCAGATAATACAATCTTTTTCTCCAAGGAAAACCTAACAGCATCAAAATCCATTGAGAATTAAATGATTTAGACCATTTATATTGAAGATGTCAAGTGTGTGTTTTTGTCATTCTCTGTGGAAACACCCTCAGACACCAACTGATACATGAAGAGAAAATGTTAGGCTTACCTATGACTGGTAATAGATAGCTGTAAGATGGATTTTAATTTTCTTGGATTCTCACCAGCACCCCCTCTTTGGGCAGATTCAGGCCATTCTGAATGAAAAAACCTGTCTCTGACAACATAACAAGGTGATGGATTTGACTATCAAACCCTTATCAAATCCTGATAAAACCCCATTTCTCAGACTTCTAGCATCCTAAGGTATTGTTAAATTCTGCTTTTTGATTTTTTTGAAAAATATTCGCACTACTGCCTGTTTGCCCTAGACGATTCGTACTACTCCCTTTTGGACCATTCGCTCTACCCATGGACCATTCACACTACTCATACAAAAGAGGGGCAGTGGATGATTCGCACTAGTGACAACCCCTGGCCCCCAAAGATTTGGGTTTAATAGTGAACCAAATAATCATACTTCAAGCTCTAATAGAACTAGAAACAATAAAAGGTCTAAGGAATACTATCCCTACGCCGTCTGTCAGTGACTGACGTCAGTCTGCAGTAGAGCGAATGGTCCAAAAGTAGAGCGAATGGTCCAAAAGTAGAGCGAATGGTCCAAAAGTAGAGCGAATGGTCTAGGGCGAAAGTGTAAGTAGTGTGAATGCGTATGTAGTGCGAATGTGCATTAGAGCGAATCGACCATTCCCTGGCATGAGTACAGAGCTCTCTGAGTGGCAGACGGTGTGGAAACCCCCACATTAAGCCTAAGGGAGTGATAATATTTTAACAACAGGGGGGGGGGGCTGGCGGGTTTGAGGGGGGGGGTCAGAATTTTTTCAACCCCTTGACTGGGGAGGGCGTCAGAATTTCTTCAACACGTCTGATGGGGGGGGTCAAAATAATTTCACCTGTTTTCAGTGGAAAACCCTGCGCGTTACTATAGGCTAAAAGGGGACGTTCGCGTGCGATTTTTGTCCCTTATCATTTTTTCGACCCCCCCCCATAAGGCTTATGGGGGGGGGGGTCGAAAAAATGTTACCCCCTCGAGAGGGGGGTCAAATTTTTTTCGCGCGTCCGCGCGCAAACCCACTAACCCCCCCCCATGTTGTTAAAAAATGATCACTCCTAAGCCTAAGGCTAAGTGACTAAGTCTAAGTTAGTATTAGGGCTGACAGTCTGACCGTGACACTTCCAGGAAACTCACGGACACGGTAGTAAATTGCCCAGTAAACCTGCAGAAGGATTGTCAAATGTTTACTGACAAACTAGGTCGTTTGGTACCTTGTTGTAGGATTGATTCAATCAATGACTGTCACTTGCAAATGGAACCTGCAACAGTGCAACTGCAAGACAGCAACTTGCTGAGCAAGTTAGTAAACAAACCTAGGCTAAATCAATCATGATCGATTGGATGGTACTCACCCTGTGCTAGATTTCCGTTTATTACAATCGTCTTTACAAGTAGTCTCTCCTTCCAATTTCCACTCCCCATTACTGGTAACTTTATTTGTTAAAAGCGAAAGGAGAGGGTCTTCGGGGATATCAAAGATGCCAGCAGTCCCCACTCCCAGCCCGTCCCCATCGCCGCCCGCCACGGCCGCCTGGACCTTCCCTTCATCCGCGTTCAGTTTCCAGTGATGCGTCGATGTGCGTGAATTTGTGTGAATGATGTGCATCGAGATGATGTACAGAGCCATGTAGGACATACATGGCAGATCGCACGACATTTTGCCAGCCTAGATGTGACAAATCTAGCTCGGCAAACGTCTGGGTTTGTTTTGACAATCACTCTCTCTCCCTGTTCGTCAGTCTGTCTACGAGAAAATGGCGGCCACTACAACTGCGGACCTATCACAATAATCGGACTGCTGAAATATTGTCTACTTGAGATTTAATTGTGTGAAAAATAAGAGTAGTGTCTCTTTCAATAGTAGTTATATTTATATGAAATTGAGCTCATTTTAGTTTCACAACATTTTTCTGAGAATCCACCAATAAGACAGCAGGAAAGTCGAACAAGGGCAGTTTCACAAATGTGACACTAGATGTCAGCACATACAGCCAGAAACAACTTGTTACGTTAGCAAGGGGCCTTCGGGCATACACCGCGCCGCGCCTTTCAGAGGGATGATAACAATTTTGGCGCCGCCGGTTCGACCAAGAGTCTACCTCAGGTAGACTAGTCGTAATAACAAAGCACGAAGATGCGAGTTTGTACCCTGACCCGAGGCCCGAGGTCCGAGGGCTTTGCCTGATCGCCTTCGGCGACCCTTTTTTCTAAAAGTGTTTTTTACCATGAAGTTTCTGGTTGCGGCCTCTTTCCCTGGTAATCATTTTGAAGAGGAAGTCAAGGGCTTTTCAAAAATGCTAATATCATTTACCTATGATAATAGGAACCCTTGCAGGATTTTAGCTGAAGTTACCATGTCCAAATGGCAATCCAAGAAATTGCTATAAATTCTATAGTAAAACGAAATTCCCAGAAATTTCCTCGCTATGTATCAGAAAACCACTATTTTCTAACAGTCGTCTTCATTTTACATTAGTTTTAGCATAATTTATGTAAATTACAGATCCAAATATCCCAAAATGGCAATTTTGGTACATGTATGAACAAAATTTAACATTTTATGCATCATTTTGCATGAAAAATTGAATAAAATTACTAATCTAAGGGGTCTGCGACTCATACATGAATAGTATAGCAATTTTCTCCAATAAAAGGGCTTAAATTGCATAATATTTCCATCAATAAAAAAATTAACTAATGAAGCTAGAGCTAAGGTGAAAGTAGTTCTGAAATCGCCATGACTAGATGCAGCTAATTCAATAATAAAACATGCAGTTTATTAGATATGAAATTTCATTATGGTAATGCTAATCTGAGGGATTTGTTTATGTTCTGACACGAGAAAAAACTTTGATTTTCCTAAAAATAATTCACAAATAAGGTGTCACGGTACTAATAGTGCCAAGGACGTTCTGATTTCCCCCCCATCTTTCACCATAAAACTGGCGTCAATCGGGTTCTAATTTGATAGCGTTCATAAATAAAGGCTTACCGGTAAGGGAGTGGTCATTATTTATCAACAGGGGGGAGGGGTGGTGGGTTTGAGGGGGGCATAAAATTTTCAGACCCCTCCAGAGGGGTGAGCTAAAAAGATTTTGACCCTTCTTGAGGGGGGGGGGGCTAAAAACAGTCACCCTCATTTTAAGAAAAAAAGCCCGTGCACTACCATAGATCAAAGAGGGGCGCGAAAACTCTCCGCGCCTCCGGCACGGGGAGCGCAAAAAATTTTGACTGCCGTCGCGGGGGGGGGGGTGGGGTGGGAAAAAATTTCCGCACGTCTGCATGAATACCCACCACCCCCCTCTGTTGATAAATAATGACCACTCCCTAAATTAAAGCTGAAGTCATTCTTGATTTTTTTAGCATGGTCAACCATAACGGAGTCAGATCCGTTTTTGCACCAGTTGCCATGGAAACTACCATGTTGTATAAATTAAATGATACAGGCGCCCCTGACAAGTCACAGGTGTGACCTTGGACCCCTCTCTGACACAATAGGAGTAGTATATATATAGGTCTTCTTTGGATATTTCTAAAAAAATATCCAAAGAAGACCTATATTTTTTGAATATCCAGAAAATACCTATTATTTTGGATAATAGGATTATTTTGGAAATAGTAAAGGAGGATTGAAGGAGGAGGATTGAGAGATACATTCAATTTCAGATCAGCTCTCTAAGGAATGACGTTACTGAAACAGGAGGACTATTATGTATGGTGCTTCAACCAACTGATGGGAGCATACACGCATCAACCAACAATGGGAGCATCAGCCGTTCTAAGTTAACAAGCTCGCACGAATAGTCGTGATTTTGTTCACACTGAAGCTAGTACCTGGAGCTACAGGCGTGGAGGTTCGTGACATGAGGGCTAGACCTCTTCAATTAACCCCAGACATTGCGTTCCTTATATACTCCACCTCAGCAGTGAAATCATAAATGTGGTGTTACACCTTTAAGTCTATGAACAAATAGACATTCAGTTTAAGAGGATATAAATTTTTTTCAACAGTTTGAGTGATTTAGGGACAGAGTTTTTTCTCCTTTATTTTTTTGTTATGTTTCATTGATATCAGCAAAGAACATTTGCTGAGTTATTAGAGGAATTTACAGCGTTAGTTTACAATTGAAATGATAGATTTTCATTTTCATTGGATTTAAAGCAATTCTTGTATTACGATGATAAATAAAATATGTGATGTACAGATCATTTGACACTTTGATTGAAGTATTATGCTGTCTATAAGTGAAAATAAAAATGAAGTGAAACAAGTTGTTTGGATATACCGTAAATCCTCGCGTACAGGACGCCCCTCACGTATAGGACGCACCCAGAGTTAGGCTGAATCCTATTAGACGTCACTGGGGCCATATTTTGGTTATTTCAGTACTGTTCTATAGTGTAAAATCCTCGCATATAAGACGCACCCTGACTTGGGCTTAATCCTATAGGACGCATATGATGTAATTCTGGTGTATAGGCCGCGTCTTATACGCGAGGATTTACGGTAATACATTTTATTATAATAATGTAATAGAACAGAGTTAAGTATTATTATAAAATCATATCATTAGGACATATGTGTTTCTTTACGCCATTGTTCATATATTTTGCTGTGTCTTAATTGGAAACATATTTTCGAATAAGGAGTATTTTTGAGTTTGTTGTATCTTTTAATGTAATATTATATATTTTTTCCAACACAAGTTGTGCAATCGGATCTCCACAATTTATTTTATATTCTTTTTCACCAAAATTTAAAAAAAGGATATGAATTTGTCCTTTGTAATCATTGTCTATGATTCTTGCCTTAACATTTGTATACTTAAACCTATGCCCACTTAATGGTGCTATACGTGCATAATACCCAGTAGGGACAGCAACTTTGATGCCTGTTTCAATTAAACATTTTTCTTTGGCTGGAATTATATAACTGAAAGCACTATATAAATTAAATCCTACAGCGTTAGTTTTTTCTTTGCTTAGAGGAAATGTATTGGAATCATATCTAGTATATCCTAAAACAGGTTTGTTTCCCATTTTTTTTATTGACTGTACTTTAAGACTATTAAGAAGTGTGCATTCACAGAGACATTTATATCATTCAGAGACATTAAGAAGTGTGTTTTACCTTTAGGATTCTGTTTTTCTTATTCTTCTTCTAAAATGTACAGTATATCAAGATAGTCAAAAAGTTCTTTGTCTTGAATGTCTTCCATCGCAGTATTCAGTTTATCTAACTGATTTGGTTTTAACATGAAGTGGCTTTCAATGTTCTTTGATGCGAACAGTAACGTATCCCAGTTTAATTTGGTGACAGTGAAACCTTCTATTTCAATTTTAGAGTTCATGTTAACGTTCGAACTAAACAGATGTTTTATTTGATCCATTTTAGATGAGAGTTCTGTCCATTCTTCTTCGAAAATTTCGATCTTTTGTTCTTCTTTTACATCCAAGTATACGAGTGTGTTGTCTTCGTGCGGCACGTCATCGTACATAACAACTAAATCGAGATTGTAGGAAATGTTATAACATCCTCGCAAACACGTTTTCACTTCACCTTGATCCGTGTAACTATGTGCTCGCACTGCGAAATTGGTTTCATACCGATGATGACTTTCTTTTGAACTTGTTTCATCTTCTGAGGTTGATGATTCAATGTTATTCATTATAGTTTCGTTGTCAGCCATTTTTTTGACGCAATGAATTATGTTGCTACGTTATGTTGTCATAGCTACACTTAGTAACAAGTGTTTACTCGATTTGTAGCGCATACCTTAGCAACCGTGTTACACAGAGAGTGGATACCAAAGACGATCTAAATCATAAATTTCTGCTGGTATTGATTCATTTATATGTCTCCAGCCGGGAAAATAAAGAATTAAGTCATCATTTATGAACAGAGTGGCAGAGAATGAGTTACATATGTGTTCTAGTATACTTTGAAATTGACTTCTGAAAGTGATTGTTTGATCTAAAAATAGTATATTCGCAGATTTCAATGACTGGATAAAATTTTTATATTCTTTAGACTTAAGTACTGTAGTAGTTTCATTGATACGACTATTTCCATGGAATATTATTGAAATTTTGCTGTATCTTGAATTATCTCGGGTTTGCCATTTAACTCCAAAGTGATCTGTGTAATACATGACATTGATTAGTTTTTTTAACTTCTAATTTTTATTATCGTTTTTTCTATTTCTTTTTACATTTTCATGATTTTTCATTTCTTTTTCACATTTTCTCATGAAAGAATTTTACGTATCAGGTTATCTTTTTATCAACAGTTTCCGACCTCACAACTCTAATGTGTTTATGGTATTCCAACAACCCCCCAAGATCGTTATTATGCATGGATGTAGCTCCTGAGAACAAGGTTTACACTCATGCATCATGACAACTTTACATAATCTCTTTTGGTAAAGCAATGATCTCTAAGCTGTTACATAAACTCCAACTCTTAAACTTATAGCAGCGATTAACAGTAACTGCTGACACATGCAGACAATAACCTTACCCTAGCCCCTACACTTTTCTCAACAAAAGGGGTCTTCACCTGTGGTTCCTAGCTTAAAAAGTACATCATCTTTAAAAATTTCAGATTTAGTCATTTATTTTAAAAGTATCCAAATTAAAAAATCCCACATCTCCCAACCCTTATTTTAAGATTTTGAAAGCAGGTGATATTCTCTATAGCTGAAAAGTATAGGGTTTAAGGTATCACATAATTATATGAAAAATCTGTTACCCTTTAATTACCCCATATAGTTACTGGCTAGAGGGTTTTACATCTCTAAAAACTTTTCATGCCATAGACTTACTGGATCAGTTTCTGATTTTCAAATAACTGACCGTACATATATCAAAACCTTTCATTCAGCAATAAACAAGTAAGTCCTGACCAACAATTTGGTATAAATGCCAGAAATATCATTATCACTTGTTCTAAAATAGTAACACCACCACCCCAGAGTCAACTCCTCTATGTTCAGAAAAATATGAACAGGAACAAATAGGAGGGAACCACCCAAGTAAGCCACATCTTACACCAAGTATAATAATGCATTATGGCATTGCTTAGGTGAAAAAGGTACATATTTATTTACATAAAAAACTGGGTAGATAGCCAGTAGACTATAACCCCACTTTTATTATAAAGTATATTAATAAAATCAATATTCACCACTACACCAATGATATTATACTCATGACCGATGAAAATATATCATTGAATTATCGACTTACGATCTAGAACAGGCAGAGCCGACCGAGCCGGGGTACCATAGACGCGCCAGAGGTATAAACAACCCAAGTACAATGTCACCAGTCAAAAAGTATAAATGGAGCATAATATCATCGGTGGAGTGATGCATATTGATTTATTAATAGGTTAAACATTAAGAAAACTGGTAGGATTTACAACAGCAGCAGCAGCAGCAGGAACAGCATACAGCTATTTAAATCTACATTTCACATATTATGGTATACTTGCTACAGTCTCTAGATCTCAGATCTCGTCCTGAACGTCTAAGTTAACAGAGATGTAAAAACACACCAAGTCATACAAGTAAAAATACCGTGCGATCACAATTTACATTCTACTTTTGGTATCTTCCCCACCCCTCAGTCCCCTCTTACGAGTAAAGATACTGTGAACAGAGTTTATGTTCTACTTTTTACATATCATACATTCCCCTACCCTGCCCTCCCTCCCTTAATTTAGTAGAAATCCTCCATTAATTTCTTCCAGTATAATATCTGTACCTCTGCCTGAGAAAAGAACTTGCTCCGGGGCAATTGACATTTTTTACATATAATGAATCGTATGAGTATATATACTGTTAACACAGTTTATGTTCTACCTTTTTACCTTCCCTCTCTCATCCCTTAATTTAGTAACCCCTCACAGGCCAGACACTCCTCGTTTTTCCAACACAGATGACTGTCAAAGAATTCCTCCATTAATTTCTTCCAGTAGCATATCTGTTCCTCTGCAAGAGAAACCACTTCCTCCAGGCCTCGGATTTTCTGCTGAAGCTGTTCTGGGGTTGTGGTGCTACTCTGGGGGGTTGTGCTGTTCTCCGGGTTAGTACTGTTAGAGCTGGCGCCTGGTTCATTGGGGGTGGTGGTACTGCTGAAGTGGGTTTGGAGCTCCCTCTTTAACTTTTTTATGATTTTCTGAAAATAAAAGTCTAATCATTAGAAATCACCTTATAAATGCATGTAAAAATTTTAGACACACACACACACCCCCACAAATACTACGGTTTATACCTTATCTAACGGATAGATAGGTAGGGGTTTATATAAAAAAGATAAATCCATGTAAATTTTTAAAAAAACAGACATGTAAAGTGTCTACTAGAAGTAATATTCCTCTAACTGGTAGGACTTATCAGAGAAAACAAATGAGGTATGTGTTTTATATCAGAAACTCTGATTACTCACTTCAGCTTTCATTTTTCGCCAATAGCGGGTCTGGAGTGTCGCTCTTATTGATGCCAGGGCCTCAGGGCACCCGACATCCTTGTCCACCTTTTTAAAACAGGAAAAATAAATAAGAAACAAAGACGATACATTACTGAACACCCGACCCCATGGTCAGATAATCCACTAATTTACATTACCGTAATACCTCTTAGTATAAAGAGCCCTTATACTCTTGAAGTTTCGTTCCCCGGATTGACAAGGGCATACCAAGAGTTTTCATTTGATACCAATTTTTGCATAGTAATAAACTGTGAGGTTATGGTAAAGTTTACTTCATAATATAATACCGTTATACCTCATGTATAAGGTGCACCTTGCATATAAGGCTCACCTAGAGCTTTGGCTTGGTCTAAAAATTAAATATTTCATAGCTTCTCTTCTCTTTTTAAAAAAGCTATGGGTAGCTAGAGGCTTCCGATACCTCAGGATCCCCTATCCTTCTATATGAGAAAGCATTTACTGAAGACCTGTAGCATTTACTGAAGACCATATGGGTGTAAGATGCGGCAAGTGCACTGTTTAGATCATAATTTTAGACACAGCTATTCTGGGGCTATACCCTGTAGACACTCTTTCAAACTCATGACACAGACGATATTCATGACTCTTTCAAACTCATGACACATACGATATTCATGAGCTCCTCTCGTGTCGACGGTCCACCCGTAATTTAGACAACACCCGGGCACCAGTAGTAAGTCAGATAGAGAAGAATAACTACAACTACCGGTAGGCCTACATCTAGTTACATTTAGCTACATGTAGCTCTGTGTAACCGTAAAGAGTCACTTTGAGAAGAAAAGACTATCATCAAGGGAACAATAGGACAGATGATGAGGTATGAAGAACTAATTTGAAATGAAACTAAGGAAAAACAAATATGACATCAACTTCACTTTTGTTAGACTAATCCAGGGACTCTAGGTACATCTTGCATGAAACACTGCATAGAAGAAATCTCAATAGGTAACCTCTACATTTCATTGAATATGTGTGACCAGACAAGCAAAAACACCCCTCTGCAGGGAAATTCATCATCAAAGTTCATCTCAAGATCTTTAAAATGAGACATAATTAACTAAAATATTCCTAGTAGTTTTGTCAGAATCTCTCCATGAACATTGGTTGCTATTCATATCAGAAAATGACAGTTAAACTATAAAAATGCATTATTAACCATAATAATCACAAAAAATCAGACTTTTCATAAAAATACCTAAAAGGATAAGGTAAAGGTCGTATGCTTGTGGGGTCTTGGATTTGTTATACCTCGGATACAAAGCACACACACACACACACACACACACATTATCGTGCACAGGTGTGTGTGTGTTTGTGTGTTGTGTGTGTGTGTGTGTACTAGATACACATGGCCTCGTGGGTTGGTCAGGGACCAGCACTCCAACCCCATGTGTGTACAAACACATTATCTGAACATAACCAACCTATGGAAGGCCGGTACAACATGTCGCCACTTGCCAATTGCCATTTGATAGGTATATGTTAACATTTGCCAATTGTAGGTTTGCCAATATCCAAGTCCTAATTATGGTACCCCCCACCACAAACCACCGCTTGAGGCGCACTTTACAGTTCCAGGGAGGGTATGGAGTAGAGACACGCTGGAGGGGAATCAAACCAGTTAAGGTGAGCTATATGCCAGTCATGGTGAAAAAGTCTCATCCACAAAAACAAAGAACTTAACACTTTAAAAACTACTTTCTGTTCAGCCAGTGTTATAAGCATAGGCATCTTGAGAAGTATAGGTCTCAGTGAAGGAAATCCCGCAGAAAACCGGAAGTCATATACGATTGTGGTCAGAAGTGAATACTGCAGGCACACTGAATGGTCAATAACCATGTTGAAAATAATGCCAATAAATATAAAACCACTACACATGTTATTGAACATTTGCTGCTTTGAATAAAATACCAGGAGGGCATTTCTCAAAGTGCTTACCTATTTTTTCAAAGGTTAAATTGGAAAAAGTGAATCTACATTTTATTCAGTGCAGATTTAGGCAGAATCAGGGTGTTTTTACGCTATAGTCCAGTGCTCAAAATTTTCGTGGTCAATTCATATTTTAAGTCAGCCTATATTATGAAGGAAGGATGTATCTATTAATTCTGGGGTGATTTTTAGAAAATGAACATGTTCCAATGGGTGCTATCGCATTTCGCGCTACATTAAATTATAGTGCGGAACCAATTCCTTCTCTGACACCTAAAGCATATGGGGGATTAGCATGAAAAAGGAAAATACCCCTCAAATCAGTTTTTTTCTATATTAATTATTTAAAGAAGGATTGTTTTTGCCAAATTCTATGGAAAATGTGTTCATAGGTCTCTAAAATGTGTCCAAAATCAAGGAAAAATCATGTTTATATTGATGTCGGAGTGGTCCGCAGGCCGCGCTGCAGGTTCATTTCAGTCTAGGGCCACTGGCATAGTGCAGATTATTTTGATAGGCCCGATTTATTTTTACCTTATTCTTAACAGGGTAGGCATTTCATATCTGTGTAGTATTGGCCACTTGCAGCTAGTCTAGGTAGTACAGAGAGGGGTTATTTTTGCGCTTTGACATATCATCTGTATTAGTTAAGTTAGGCACTGACACCGCAAATGGTATATCTACCGCTTCAAGAAAACTATCCAGGGTATAATATTTTGGGACATTTCCTTGAAATCATCTAGAAATGTAGGATTGTATTACCCAGTATCCATGTTACATACTCTCATAAATCTTCCCAGGCATGGCATGTGAATATTGTGTACTTTTTGCAGTGATTTTTATGTATTTTTCTACAATTTTTCATAATTTGTCAATTATATCCACAGTAAACTGCAACAAGGACACTTACACAATATAGAGAAAAATCAAAAGAATATCCATGCCAAATTTGATAATCCTAGAGGCATGGCTTGTCATGAAAATGACTTAAAGATGAAGAGGGCGGTGTCCTCGGACAGAAACATAGAAATCAGGCTGATTTTGGGTATTACTTGGCCTGAAAGGCACCCTATATCATGAGATAGAGCGGTCCAAGGAGCATAAAACCTAGGGGCCTGTGTAAAAACATTTATTGGATTATAAAAATCTCAATTATAGACAAGACATGCACACAGCCCATTAATAGTAGGTCTCAGTGAAGGAAATCCCGCAGAAAACCGGAAGTCATATACGATTGTGGTCAGAAGTGAATACTGCAGGCACACTGAATGGTCAATAACCATAATGAAAATAATGCCAATAAATATAAAACCACTACACATGTTGTTGAACATTTGCTGCTTTGAATAAAATACCAGGAGGGCATTTCTCAAAGTGCTTACCTATTTTTTCAAAGGTTAAATTGGAAAAAGTGAATCTATATTTTATTCAGTGCAGATTTAGGCAGAATCAGGGTGTTTTTACGCTATAGTCCAGTGCTCAAAATTTTCGTGGTCAATTCATATTTTAAGTCAGCCTATATTATGAAGGAAGGATGTATCTATTAATTCTGGGGTGATTTTTAGAAAATGAACATGTTCCAATGGGTGCTATCGCATTTCGCGCTACATTAAATTATAGTGCGGAACCAATTCCTTCTCTGAGACCTATACCCTCCTTAGGGCCTCAGAGAGTGCCGCCTGGTGGTGACTGGTGGTGAAAACGGCCGTCACAACCCAACTCGGGACTTGGGTATTGACAGTCATGGGTTTATATGGGTTGTCAGTTGTGATTTCCTGATTCAAAGCTTTCAGCTATTACTTAAAGTCTAGGTCTATATAGGCTATATATATATATATATGTTACCGTATCATGTCAGTTAATTGGCAAATGGCAACTGGATTACCCTACAAGTCTATTATCTGTATGGCTGGCTAATTAGCAAGTGGCAATTGACATAACATTGTAAATAATTGGCAAATGACAATTGGCAAATGGCTACTAGGCATTTGGATCCTACAACTGACAAGTTTCAACCTGTAAGTGGCAATTGGCGAATGGCAGTTGGCAACTGACAACATGTCGCACCGACCTTCCATACCATCCTGAATTCCTCATCCAATGGAACCGGATATATCATGCAATCAAGTAAAGTATCTGCTGGGAGAGTGGTGGAATGACATCACCACAGTGCGTTGGTCCTCTGACCAACACCGTGAACATTGGTCCACTGTTTCTTATTGGGAACTGCACTAGCGACTATGGACCATTCATCACTTTATTAGATAATTCTGAGGGAGAGCTAGGCGATGAACAGTGAAGTTTAAAAGATAAATAGGGTAGAGTGCAGAATCGGGGTCCTTGCCTTTCTACGTCATAGGGTTAGGGTAAGCGGTAAGGGTAGGTAAAGGGTTCGCTATAGATCCCCAAATGGGAGGGACCCAGATCCTGCACTAGTCCTGATAAATAAAATAAATGAATTACCTCACCTGTGGAGCAGTTGGCGGTGAGTGCTGGTGTGATTGACCTGGTAGGTCAAGCGGCACATCGGGCTGGGGTGGTTGACTCGGGGCGTGGATCGCCTCGACCTGGGGTGCCTGCGGTGGTTGAAGTGGTTGACTCGGGGGGTGGATCGCCTCGGCCTGGGGTGGTTGGGGTGGGAACAGACTCGAGGGGTGATGTGACTGACTAGGTTGGGCCTCGGCCTCCTCCCCATGGCTGGACTCTTTATCCATATTTTACAGAGGTTAGAGATAGATTTCTGCTGCTGCTGCTGACCCTCCTGCTGCTGCTGCTTCTCTGACTCCACCAGTTCAAAGTGTCGGATAAGCACATGCGTCAAGTTTTTATGATAACTGACAGGTGCTGATTGGTCAATGACACCACAATTAACGAAGCCTGATTGGCTAAAGGTCACGCCTCTTCTTTTTGATTCCATATTTGGCAAAAACAATCTCGCATGCATCCGGTGACTCCTTTTAACAGGCTACCAAAGGTTTTATACCTAGTCAAACTAACGGTGGTCTGCTACAGTATAAAAAAGGTATTTGATGGGAATGGGGGAACTGCCGGGAACACTTGTTCTGGTACCTCTTTTTACACCCTTGGCATATAGTTACCAGCGAATATTCTATGTATCAGACAGTTGAAAAGAAAAACGTTTAGGGGTTCAAAATCAGCTATGTAGGGTGTGGGTGGCGTGACATCCTTAGGCATGGGGAGAGACGCAAAAGGGGGATTCACCTAAGACGAAATTGATGTCAGCAGGATGTTTTTCGATCCTTGATACCGTAAAACCTTCTTTATAATGGTTTGCCCATGCTTCTCTCTATCACGTCACTGTATAATTCTAGTGTATATCTACCATGCCTTATAAATTTTAAAACCTTTAGGATATAAACATAACAAGGTTGTCACTTTAGATAAAAATGAAGAGCCGATGCCTCTTAAAATATAAAAAAGATTTGCCATGCAAAGGAGGTGCAGATCCCCCTGCAGTACATCATGGCCATAGAGGCCATAATGCAACACAGGAAGCCAGTATTACAAGGGAAAATGTGCGCCAATCGGAGACTAAAATCTAGTAATTCTATACCTAACATGTTAGTAATGTTTTCACCAACCTTTTAAGGCAAGCTGGCGAGAAAAGCGGTCTTTTTGTCTAAGGGGGTTAGTAGTTTTATCTAAGGGTTAGTAGATTTCTTCACACCAGGTGACAGTGTGGTTTGCATGAGGATTTTTGTAGGAAGTGTCTATCATGGAAAGGCCTACAAATGTGAAATTAATGGCACTTCTAATGACTATTGACTTGATAAAGCCTACACCATTAAACCTGGCATAAGACTTAACAGAATACAACCTATAGGTTTATTATGTTATTTATTGAGCAAGGAAAAAGAATAGAAACACCTTTTCTCTGGATTTTCTCATATTTCTCCATCTACGGCCCCATGAGTCAAACCCAGAACAACTAAGTTCAGGGGTTGCAAATGAAAATGATATGAGGCATTAAACCTGCTTCTCAAATGGAGAGGCTATGTTATGGGTGTCTTAATCGATCTGGAGTTTACACCTATCATTTAAATCAAAATAAAAGAATGGGTATTAATGGTATTGAAATAGTCCATGTAGTTAGAAAAAAAATGTAAGGCAAGTTAGGAAGAATGTCCAACTTGCCTGATTTCTCCTAAGGGGTAGGCATAAACTCCCAAGAAAACTTCGGTGGTGTCTTAGAAATTCCAGCAAAATAGGACCTGTTAAAGGATAAATTCTGAACCTAGGAATTTTATCCCCGATTCATATAGGACTAGAGGGGTTTACGGTATAAAAAGGTTCGAAATATAACCTGTTGACCCCAATCTCGTCTGGGATAAATTCCCATGTTCTATCTTTCCCACGTCCCGGAGATGTGACGCCACCCAAACGCTACATAGTTTGCCCGACCCGAAAAACATTTTCTTTCAACTGTCTGTGATGTAAAACATTCGCTGGTTGCTATACGTCAAGGGTGTGACTAGAGGTACCAGCGGAAGTGTTCCCCAGGGATTCGCTCCGATTCCGTCAAATACCTCTTTAGGGGATAACAGACCACATCTAGTTTAACCAAGTTTTAACCCCTGGTGGTTTGTGAAGAAGGAGTAATCCCCGGGTCCATATACTCTACACCACCATAGCTAACCTTTTATCCAAAACAGGGTTTAACTCTTCCTTTACCAGAATATTTCAGATAAATCACACTCGATGGTTATGATTGATTTCTAACAAGAACATATCTGTTATTTCTAGTACAAAACACTGAAACAAAGTACAGAAATTTGTATTTCCAGTAAAACACAATTTTCATCTGTATTCATAAATAGTTACATAGTGGCATAGATACACAGTGGGTACACATTTACAACAGAAAAGTGGTAGTATACCCCACAGTCATAGGGTAAATACTTGAGTTATACCTCTCTACTTTGGGGTAAAACACCTTTCAGAATAGAGGTACTGTTCTATAATAGATGGGGTAAAATGCAATCATGGTGTATAGGGTGTCAGGATATAGTGGTATTTCTAAACACTTATCTAAATAAGTGTTTATAATTTAAACACTTATTTAAATGTTCTAAACACTTTTTGAAATGTGTTTAGAAAGGAAACACTTTTCTAAACACCTTTTGGGAAAGTGTTTTGTGTGTAAACACTTTTTGACTAAACACTTTTTGCTAAACACTTTTCAAAAAGTGTTTTGATTCTAAACACTTTTCAAAATAAGTGTTTACAATCTAAACACATTGTTAATGTGTGTTTAAAATCTAAACACATATGGATGTGTTTAGGTGAAATGTGTTTAGAATGTAAACACTTATGCAATGTGTTTAAAAAACTGGGACAAATAAGTGTTTACAATCTAAACACTATTTTTTACAGTGTATGCTCATCGGGCTGTGTAGTACTGACTGTAGATTCACCGCTCGTCACAGGGAGAATGGTGGGGGGTATGGTTGAAGATGTAAATATAGTCATGTCACAGCAATTCATAATCAAAGTAATATTAAGTTGAGTGCATTTACTTGAGAGTCGTGCCCTCTCCCGTGAGCACTGAATGTTCATATTACCTGAAATGTGTAATTCACTGAGAGCAGTCCATACATCGAGATCTAGAGTATTCAAAGACCTGATTGATGTATTCTGAATAATGAGTAGACGGGCAACACGGGCTTCTGTTTGGAACAGAGGAAAAAATTCAATGTTAGACCCATCACATAAGACTACCCTACCATTATCCGAGCATAGGCAGTTATCAGGGATTGAAACATCGCTTTACCCCATTCATGATAGGGTATACACCATATCCCCAAAGGATAACAGGGTGCTCATGCACGTCTACAGTCATGACCTGAGGGTCAAGAGTTGATTTTTTAAGAATGTGTGTAAAAAACAATGCAAAACTGGTATATTTAGTATATATTCAAGGACGTAGCTACGTTAGATACTATTTATTATATGAAAGCATGTTATAGGTAGTGCTTATATATTGTTTTCACTAGATGCCTATATCTAAGCAGATTTATACCAGTGCTACATCTAAGGATATTACTGTATACATACGTATCTACTGTATAACTACACACATATCATATCATATCATATGATGAAGGTTGTTCAGTTACATTCATAGATATACATTTTCCCAAAAATTTAGGGCCATGGCCTACACTACCAGTAACAAGCCTGTGCCGCCTGAGTAGCGTGGGGCGGGACTAGACTACTAAATGCCCTGAGTGCATGAGGTTGAGATCTGGCCGTCATGTTGATTTTTAAAAATGTGTGTAAAAAAAATCTTATAAACTATGGAAAACTGTGCTAGACACCTTAAAACCAGACTGTATCCGGTATATCAGGTGATATCCGATGAAACAATGCAAAACTGGTATATATAATATATGTTCAAGGACGTAGCTATGTTAGATACTATCTATTATATCAAAGCATGTTATAGGTAGTGCTTATATATTGTTTTCACTAGATGCCTATATCTAAGCAGATTTATACCAGTCCTACATCTAAGGATATTACTGTATACATACGTATCTACTGTATAACTACACACATATCATATCATATCATATGATAAAGGTTGTTCAGTTACATTCATAGATATACATTTTCCAAATAATCTAGGGCCATTGATTGATTGATTTGTGTTTTACAGCACTTTAGTGGCACTAAGTGGCTATCCAGTGCTTCACAAGTTGATAATCTAAGAGAGGAATGTGTCAGTGCCCGCGCATATGTGTACCACACACATCCTGTGGGGAGAGGAAAGAGGAAATATAGACCCTTTTAAGTGGGCTAGGGAAGCCCGAATTTAGGGCCATGGCATGTGGTACAATGTGATTAACTTTTGTACTATAGGCCTTAGAGTGCGGACATACCCAGATTTGGGGGGTGTTGCAGTAAATGATTTAAATAAATTCTTTAATTAAATAGAGTGCACCCCCCTCAACTTACCATAAATTATCAGCCTAAATAACACTCAAATCGATTAATATACACTCTAAGGATTCCTGACCAGTAGGTGTCCACACTCAACTCCTCTCACCCAGGTGTAGGGTCAAATGAGGACAATTTTCACGCTCTAAGTAGCGATTATCATTTTCCAACGTTAAAACCCCATAGGGCAGGCAGGGTCCGGGCAGGGTCAAATGAGGACAATTTTCACGCTCTAAGTAGCGATTATCGTTTTCCAGTGTTAAAACCCCATAGGGGCGCCAGAGACAAGTAACAAGAACTCTACTGAGGGACTTTATTTTCTTGTGGGAACTCCATCTGTTATGACCTTGTTTCCTTATTTGCATCGAATTAAAGTCATTTTTGGCCAGAAAATAATTCCTAAGACTAAACCCACTAAATACCTAACCTTCTGAAATCTTTTCTAAGTCCAACTCAGACAATTTCCAGCACCTAATAAGAAAATAATTTCTAAGACTAAACCCACTGAATACCTAGCCTGCTGACATCTTTTCAAAGTCCAACTTAAACAATTTCCAGCACCTTACCTGCAGAAATCTTTTCTAACTCAAACTGGCACAATATGTTAGCACCTGACCAGAAATTAATTTCTGAAACTAAAACCAGTAAGTACCTAGCCTGCAGAAATGCTTTCTAAGTCAAACTCAGGCAATAATTTCCAGCAACTAACCAGAAAATAATTCCTAAGACTGAACCCACTGAATACCTAGTCTGCTAAAATCTTTTCTAAGTCCAACTTAGACAATTTCCAGCACCTAACCAGAAAATAATTTCTAAAACTAAGACCACTAACTTTTCCAAGTCCGACTCAAAAATGGACTTAGAAAATGTCTCCTCCTAAGTCCACTGAAGCCTTAGCCTGAAGAAACTCACCTCTATATCTTCAATCCCATGTTGAGACCACAGCAGGATCCAAACTCCTTGCCTCAATGTAAGAACCAAAGCAGAGATTCAAAACTCTTTGTCATATATATGGAACCACAACCACTAGCCATGCCTCTATGCAAATCTCAGCCAATCACAACAAAGATTTCTTTGAGCAGTTTAGGGTCATCCAACTGAATACCTAGCCTGCTGAAATCTTTTCTAAGTCCAACTCAAACAATTTCCAGCACCTTACCAGAAAATAATTCCTGAGACTGAACCCACTAAATACCTAGCCTGAAGAAATTTTTTCAAAGTCCAACGGGCACAATATGTCAGCACCTGACCAGAAAATAATTTCTGAAACTAAAACTAGTAAGTACCTAACCTGCAGAAATCCTTTCTAAGTCCAACTCAGACAATAATTTCCAGCACCTAACCAGAAAATAATTCCTGCTTACAGTGTGAAATGTCTAGAATGTCAACATGATCATTAATCTTTGCTATTTACTCAAAGGGTGGAATGTCTAGAATGACTACCTAGTCATTAATCTTTGTTGTTTACTTGCAGTGTGGAATGTCTGGAATGTCTACACGATCATTAATCATTGCTATTTACTCACAGTGTGGAATGTTTACCTGATCATTAATCTTTGCTGTTTACTTACAATGTGGAATGCCTGGAATGTTTCCGCAGTAGAAACTAGTATTAAATGACTGAAAACTTTTCTAAGACCACTAGTTTGAGACGAACAGAGAATTTCTAAAAGTGAAATCACTTACAGTCAAGTCACAATAATCCAGTATCAATTCCTATGAGATCCTAATTTATAATACTGTATCTGTCCTTGATAATCCAGTCCAACTCAAACAATAATTTCCAGCACCTAATCAAAAAAAATGATTTTAAGACTGAATCCACTGAATACCTAATCTGCTGAAATCTTTTCTAAGTCCAACTCAGACAATTTCCAACACCTAACCAGAAAATAATTCCTAAGACTGAACCCACTGAATACCTAGCCTGCTGACATCTTTTCAAAGTCCAACTCAGACAATTTCCAGCACCTACCCAGGTGGCAAAGGTGGTGTGGCCCTACTGTGGCCCACACTTTATTTGGTGTGGCTTCCAATGTGGGCCACAATGGGCTAACCGATGGGCTGCTGCCAGTTTCTGTCCTCAGTGAGGTGTGTGGGACACACTGGGCTAACCAATATGGGCACAGATCAGTCTCAGAGTGGGTTTGGGTTCAACATGGGTTTTTGGTGTGGCTGAAAGTGGGCTGCCCACTTTGATCACATGGTGCCATCTGGTCAAAATTTATTATTTTAGGGTCAACATGGGTTTTTGGTGTGGCTGAAAGTGGGCTGGTCACTTTGATCAGGTGGTGCCATCTGGGATAGATATTATAGAAAATCTATTTTTTCCTCATTTTCCAAAGTTTTGAACCCTGAAAATGCTCTACTAGCCTCCAGGTGCTAGCCCCTCCCCTTGGCCTCCATAGTTGGAGGGAGACTAAACATACTGTATTACTCTCCCCCATCATCATAATACAGTAGAACCATCAATTCAAACTTAGTTGGCCAAGGCATGTCAACCAGACCTAGTCCAGTAACATTCTAGCCTTCAAGTTCTTAATGCCTCCCAATGGGTAGCATACTTCAATATAAAATGATTACCACATGAATGGTGTAGTCACATTACTAACTGCTGACATCACCTTACTTTGCACATTTTAAATGTATTTTGCCAGTAGATCCAAACTCTGAGAAAATTTGTGTACTGTTATGATTTATATGATTTCTGTTATATCATACTAAAGAAAATCAATACTGACATTGGGAGAAAGCTGTACATCAGACATAGTGGGGTCATCTAGTGTCAAAGTTCAGAACTCCCAGCTCAGTATGCCTTGTGCAAACCCATCCTCAGCCTTGTCTGGGGAATTATCTTTGGAACTGATCTATGCCTGATTCAGGGTGCCCACCTTGAAACCAATCTGTGCCCAAAGTGTTTGCCCGTTTTGAAGCTGCTCTGTGCCCAAATCAGTTAGCCTTATGTGGCCCACACAACTTGCTGAGGACAAAAACTGTCGGGAGACCAACAGTCTTAGTTCAGTTTGCCCTATTAGGGCAACCCAATGTGGCCCTGACTGGAAACCCGCCATTTGCCCAACCTAAAACCATGAATAGTATTCTGCCCACTTTGAACCAGCGTATCTGAGCTAAAACTGAATTGGCCCTACGCGGGCTTGCTACATGGGTAACCAGAAAATAATTTCTAAGACTGAACCCACTGAATACCTAATGTACTGAAATCTTTTCTAAGTTCAACTCAGACAATTTCCAGCACCTAACCAAAAAAAAAAATTCCTGCTTACAGTGTGGAATGTTTAGAATGTCAACATGATCATTAATCTTTGCTATTTACTCACAGGGTGGTATGTCTAGAATGTCTACCTAGTCATTAATCTTTGTTCTTTACTTGCAGTGTGGAATGTCTGGAATGTCTACACGATCATTAGTCATTGCTATTTATTCACAGTGTGGAATGCCTGGAATGTCTACCTGATCATTAATCTTTGCTGTTTACTTACAATGTGGAATGTTGGGAATGTTTACACAGTGGAAACTAGTTTTGAATAACTGAAAACTTTTCTAAGACCACAGGTTTGAGACAAAGAGAGAATTTCTAAAAGTGAAATTACTTACAGTCAAGTCACAATAATCCAGTATTAATTCCTATGAGATCAAATTTATAATACTGTATCTGTCCTTGATAATCCAGTTCAACTCAAACAATAATTTCCAGCACCTAACCAAAAAAATGATTTAAAGACTGAACCCACTGAATACCTAGTCTGCTGAAATCTTTTCTAAGTCTAACTTGCACAATTTCCAGCACCTAACCAGAAAAGGACTTAGGTAATTTTTAGGAATAAAACCACAGGTTTGGGGAGGTAGGAGAGAGGGATCAAACCTGAGTGACTTGAGAGGATGGTTAGGAGAGGTAAAGGCCGGTAGCAGACTGGTCAAGGGAGAATCGCTGGGAGAGGTAGGAGCTAGCATTAAGCAGCTGAACTGCTTTTCGAAGACCACTGGTTGAGACAAACAGGAAATCACTTACAGTCAAGTCACCATAATCCAGTGTGTAACATTCCAGTAATTCACCTTCCAGCATTAATTCCTATAGGATCAAATTCATAGTACTGTATCTGTCCTTGATAATCCAGTCCAACTCAAACAATTTCTAAGACTGGACTGAACCCATTAAATACCTAATCTGCTGAAATCTTTCCAACTCAGACAATTTCCAGCACCTAACCAGAAAATAATTTCTAAGACTGAACCCACTTGATACCTAGCCTGCTGAAAACTTTTCTATGTCCAACTCAAAAATGGACTTAGAAAATTTCTCCTAGTGCATTTAGGAGAAGTTTTTTAAGTCCAATCAAAAGATGGACTTGGAACATTTTAAAGACTAACCTTAAGGCACAGTCTCAGCAGTGCACCATGTCCCAATGTAAGATGGTCAGTGATGCTAGCTGTGACTACAGCAGGCCTGCAAACTCCTCGTCTTATATAGGAAGCCCAAAGCCATAAGCTCCGCCCCCTTGGGAATCTCAACCAATCAGCACTCAGATTACAAGGTGATGCTGTTCTGACGGAAAGTTCCAGAAAGTAAACAGTGAAGACTGAGAAAATAAAATCTATGGAATCTTCCTTCTGGAATTTTCCATTTAACCCCAGCCCTGTCTACTCTAAGTACCACCCCCCTGTTATAAGCAGCTGAAAACTTTTCTAAGACCACTGGTTGAGACAAACAGGAAATCACTTACAATCAAGTCACCATAATCCAGTGTGTAACAATCCAGTAAATCACCTTCCAGCATTAATTCCTATAGGATCAAATTCATAGTACTGTATCTGTCCTTGATAATCCAGTCCAACTCAAACAATTTCTAAGACTGGACTGAACCCATTAAATACCTAATCTGCTGAAATCTTTTCTAAGTCCAACTCAGACAATTTCCAGCACCTAACCAGAAAATAATTTCTAAGACTGAACCCACTTGATACCTAGCCTGCTGAAAACTTTTCTATGTCCAACTCAAAAATGGACTTAGAAAATTTCTCCTAGTGCATTTAGGAGAAGTTTTCTAAGTCCAATCAAAAGATGGACTTGGAACATTTTAAAGACTAACCTTAAGGCACAGTCTCAGCAGTGCACCATGTCCCAATGTAAGATGGTCAGTGATGCTAGCTGTGACTACAGCAGGCCTGCAAACTCCTCGTCTTATATAGGAAGCCCAAAGCCATAAGCTCCGCCCCCTTGGGAATCTCAACCAATCAGCACTAAGATTACAAGGTGATGCTGTTCTGACGGAAAGTTCCAGAAAGTAAACAGTGAAGACTGAGAAAATGAAATCTATGGAATCTTCCTTCTGGAATTTTCCATTTAACCCCAGCCCTGTCTACTCTAAGTACCACCCCCCTGTTATAAGCAGCTGAAAACTTTTCTAAGACCACTGGTTGAGACAAACAGGAAATCACTTACAATCAAGTCACCATAATCCAGTGTGTAACAATCCAGTAAATCACCTTCCAGCATTAATTCCTATAGGATCAAATTCATAGTACTGTATCTGTCCTTGATAATCCAGTCCAACTCAAACAATTTCTAAGACTGGACTGAACCCATTAAATACCTAATCTGCTGAAATCTTTTCTAAGTCCAACTCAGACAATTTCCAGCACCTAACCAGAAAATAATTTCTAAGACTGAACCCACTTGATACCTAGCCTGCTGAAAACTTTTCTATGTCCAACTCAAAAATGGACTTAGAAAATTTCTCCTAGTGCATTTAGGAGAAGTTTTTTAAGTCCAATCAAAAGATGGACTTGGAACATTTTAAAGACTAACCTTAAGGCACAGTCTCAGCAGTGCACCATGTCCCAATGTAAGATGGTCAGTGATGCTAGCTGTGACTACAGCAGGCCTGCAAACTCCTCGTCTTATATAGGAAGCCCAAAGCCATAAGCTCCGCCCCCTTGGGAATCTCAACCAATCAGCACTCAGATTACAAGGTGATGCTGTTCTGACGGAAAGTTCCAGAAAGTAAACAGTGAAGACTGAGAAAATGAAATCTATGGAATCTTCCTTCTGGAATTTTCCATTTAACCCCAGCCCTGTCTACTCTAAGTACCACCCCCCTGTTATAAGCAGCTGAAAACTTTTCTAAGACCACTGGTTGAGACAAACAGGAAATCACTTACAATCAAGTCACCATAATCCAGTGTGTAACAATCCAGTAAATCACCTTCCAGCATTAATTCCTATAGGATCAAATTCATAGTACTGTATCTGTCCTTGATAATCCAGTCCAACTCAAACAATTTCTAAGACTGGACTGAACCCATTAAATACCTAATCTGCTGAAATCTTTTCTAAGTCCAACTCAGACAATTTCCAGCACCTAACCAGAAAATAATTTCTAAGACTGAACCCACTTGATACCTAGCCTGCTGAAAACTTTTCTATGTCCAACTCAAAAATGGACTTAGAAAATTTCTCCTAGTGCATCTAGGAGAAGTTTTCTAAGTCCAATCAAAAGATGGACTTGGAACATTTTAAAGACTAACCTTAAGGCACAGTCTCAGCAGTGCACCATGTCCCAATGTAAGATGGTCAGTGATGCTAGCTGTGACTACAGCAGGCCTGCAAACTCCTCGTCTTATATAGGAAGCCCAAAGCCATAAGCTCCGCCCCCTTGGGAATCTCAACCAATCAGCACTCAGATTACAAGGTGATGCTGTTCTGACGGAAAGTTCCAGAAAGTAAACAGTGAAGACTGAGAAAATGAAATCTATGGAATCTTCCTTCTGGAATTTTCCATTTAAAGGGTGGCTAGCACGGATAAGACGTACCCGCGTTAGCAAGTCATGTGACCACCCCTCAACCAATCAGGTCGTCGCAAATTTTTCGCTGCGTCCCGCGGATTTGTGCACGTTCCTTTGGTAGGTACCCATGTTGAAAATCGCCGTGCTAGCCCCCCTTTAACCCCAGCCCTGTCTACTCTAAGTACCACCCCCCTGTTATAAGCAGCTGAAAACTTTTCTAAGACCACTGGTTGAAACAAACAGGAAATCACTTACAATCAAGTCACCATAATCCAGTGTGTAACAATCCAGTAATTCACCTTCCAGCATTAATTCCTATAGGATCAAATTCATAGTACTGTATCTGTCCTTGATAATCCAGTCCAACTCAAACAATTTCTAAGACTGGACTGAACCCATTAAATACCTAATCTGCTGAAATCTTTTCTAAGTCCAACTCAGACAATTTCCAGCACCTAACCAGAAAATAATTTCTAAGACTGAACCCACTTGATACCTAGCCTGCTGAAAACTTTTCTATGTCCAACTCAAAAATGGACTTAGAAAATTTCTCCTAAATGCACTAGGAGAAATTTTCTAAGTCCAATCAAAAGATGGACTTGGAACATTTTAAAGCCTAACCTTAAGGCACAGTCTCAGCAGTGCACCATGTCCCAATGTAAGATGGTCAGTGATGCTAGCTGTGACTACAGCAGGCCTGCAAACTCCTCGTCTTATATAGGAAGCCCAAAGCCATAAGCTCCGCCCCCTTGGGAATCTCAACCAATCAGCACTCAGATTACAAGGTGATGCTGTTCTGACGGAAAGTTCCAGAAAGTAAACAGTGAAGACTGAGAAAATGAGGCAGTTCACTGATTTTCTTGTGGGAACTCCATCTGTTATGGCCTTATTTGATTGTTTGCATCGAATTAAAGTCATATTTGACTCGACAGCGCCGGAATTTCCCCGAAATGATCGTTTCAGCCGTGCGTGCTTACCTGAAGCATACCACAGAAGGTGGTACTTAGAGTAGACAGGGCTGGGGTTAAAGGAAATGAACCATAGCTGGTAGCCGGCGACTGGAATGGAAGGTTCCAGAAAGTAAACATGCAGTGAAGACTGAGAAAATGAGCTATTTCACTGATTTTCTTGTGGGAACTCCATCTGTTATGGTCTTATTTGATTGTTTGCATCGAATTAAAGTCATATTTAACTCGACAGCGCCGGAATTTCCCCGAAATGATCGTTTCAGCCGTGTGTGCTTACCTGAAGCATACCACAGAAGGTGGTACTTAGAGTAGACAGGGCTGGGGTTAAAGGAAATGAACCATAGCTGGTAGCCGGCGACTGGAATGGAAGGTTCCAGAAAGTAAACATGCAGTGAAGACTGAGAAAATGAGCTATTTCACTGATTTTCTTGTGGGAACTCCATCTGTTATGGTCTTATTTGATTGTTTGCATCGAATTAAAGTCATATTTAACTCGACAGCGCCGGAATTTCCCCGAAATGATCGTTTCAGCCGTGCGTGCTTACCTAAAGCATACCACAGAAGGTGGTACTTAGAGTAGACAGGGCTGGGGTTAAAGGAAATGAACCATAGCTGGTAGCCGGCGACTGGAATGGAAGGTTCCAGAAAGTAAACATGCAGTGAAGACTGAGAAAATGAGCTATTTCACTGATTTTCTTATGGGAACTCCATCTGTTATGGTCTTATTTGATTGTTTGCATCGAATTAAAGTCATATTTAACTCGACAGCGCCGGAATTTCCCCGAAATGATCGTTTCAGCCGTGCGTGTTTACCTGAAGCATACCACAGAAGGTGGTACTTAGAGTAGACAGGGCTGGGGTTAAAGGAAATGAACCATAGCTGGTAGCCGGCGACTGGAATGGAAGGTTCCAGAAAGTAAACATGCAGTGAAGACTGAGAAAATGAGCTATTTCACTGATTTTCTTGTGGGAACTCCATCTGTTATGGTCTTATTTGATTGTTTGCATCGAATTAAAGTCATATTTAACTCGACAGCGCCGGAATTTCCCCGAAATGATCGTTTCAGCCGTGCGTGCTTACCTAAAGCATACCACAGAAGGTGGTACTTAGAGTAGACAGGGCTGGGGTTAAAGGAAATGAACCATAGCTGGTAGCCGGCGACTGGAATGGAAGGTTCCAGAAAGTAAACATGCAGTGAAGACTGAGAAAATGAGCTATTTCACTGATTTTCTTATGGGAACTCCATCTGTTATGGTCTTATTTGATTGTTTGCATCGAATTAAAGTCATATTTAACTCGACAGCGCCGGAATTTCCCCGAAATGATCGTTTCAGCCGTGCGTGCTTACCTGAAGCATACCACAGAAGGTGGTACTTAGAGTAGACAGGGCTGGGGTTAAAGGAAATGAACCATAGCTGGTAGCCGGCGACTGGAATGGAAGGTTCCAGAAAGTAAACATGCAGTGAAGACTGAGAAAATGAGCTATTTCACTGATTTTCTTGTGGGAACTCCATCTGTTATGGTCTTATTTGATTGTTTGCATCGAATTAAAGTCATATTTAACTCGACAGCGCCGGAATTTCCCCGAAATGATCGTTTCAGCCGTGCGTGCTTACCTAAAGCATACCACAGAAGGTGGTACTTAGAGTAGACAGGGCTGGGGTTAAAGGAAATGAACCATAGCTGGTAGCCGGCGACTGGAATGGAAGGTTCCAGAAAGTAAACATGCAGTGAAGACTGAGAAAATGAGCTATTTCACTGATTTTCTTATGGGAACTTCATCTCTTATGGCCTTATTTGCTTGTTTGCATCAAATTAAAGTCATTTTTGATTCAATAGTAGCGGAATTTCGCCGAAACGATCGTTTTCACCGTGCGCGCATACCTAGAGAAAATAACAGGGGGTGGTACTTAGAGTAAACAGGGCTGGGTTAAATGGAAAATTCCAGTAGGGGCATTTTCGCGTGCCCCGATCCGGTTAACCTGGTCGACCGGCTGTACCCATCGGGCATACACCACAGCTACACCCCGGATGTATCAGATCAAGTCACCCGGTCGACCGGGTTGGGTCGCGCGAAAGTGGCCAAAGGAAGATTCCATCAGATTCCATAGATTTCATTTTCTCGGTCTTCACTGTTTACTTTCTGGAACTTTCCGTCAGAACAGCATCACCTTGTAATCTGAGTGCTGATTGGTTGAGATTCCCAAGGGGGCGGAGCTTATGGCTTTGGGCTTCCTATATAAGACGAGGAGTTTGCAGGCCTGCTGTAGTCACAGCTAGCATCACTGACCATCTTACATTGGGACATGGTGCACTGCTGAGACTGTGCCTTAAGGTTAGGCTTTAAAATGTTCCAAGTCCATCTTTTGATTGGACTTAGAAAATTTCTCCTAGTGCATCTAGGAGAAATTTTCTAAGTCCATTTTTGAGTTGGACATAGAAAAGTTTTCAGCAGGCTAGGTATCAAGTGGGTTCAGTCTTAGAAATTATTTTCTGGTTAGGTGCTGGAAATTGTCTGAGTTGGACTTAGAAAAGATTTCAGCAGATTAGGTATTTAATGGGTTCAGTCCAGTCTTAGAAATTGTTTGAGTTGGACTGGATTATCAAGGACAGATACAGTACTATGAATTTGATCCTATAGGAATTAATGCTGGAAGGTGAATTACTGGATTGTTACACACTGGATTATGGTGACTTGATTGTAAGTGATTTCCTGTTTGTTTCAACCAGTGGTCTTAGAAAAGTTTTCAGCTGCTTATAACAGGGGGGTGGTACTTAGAGTAGACAGGGCTGGGGTTAAAGGGGGGCTAGCACGGCGATTTTCAACATGGGTACCTACCAAAGGAACGTGCACAAATCCGCGGGACGCAGCGAAAAATTTGCGACGACCTGATTGGTTGAGGGGTGGTCACATGACTTGCTAACGCGGGTACGTCTTATCCGTGCTAGCCACCCTTTAAATGGAAAATTCCAGAAGGAAGATTCCATAGATTTCATTTTCTCAGTCTTCACTGTTTACTTTCTGGAACTTTCCGTCAGAACAGCATCACCTTGTTATCTGAGTGCTGATTGGTTGAGATTCCCAAGGGGGCGGAGCTTATGGCTTTGGGCTTCCTATATAAGACGAGGAGTTTGCAGGCCTGCTGTAGTCACAGCTAGCATCACTGACCATCTTACATTGGGACATGGTGCACTGCTGAGACTGTGCCTTAAGGTTAGTCTTTAAAATGTTCCAAGTCCATCTTTTGATTGGACTTAGAAAACTTCTCCTAGTGCATCTAGGAGAAGTTTTCTAAGTCCATTTTTGAGTTGGACATAGAAAAGTTTTCAGCAGGCTAGGTATCAAGTGGGTTCAGTCTTAGAAATTATTTTCTGGTTAGGTGCTGGAAATTGTCTGAGTTGGACTTAGAAAAGATTTCAGCAGATTAGGTATTTAATGGGTTCAGTCCAGTCTTAGAAATTGTTTGAGTTGGACTGGATTATCAAGGACAGATACAGTACTATGAATTTGATCCTATAGGAATTAATGCTGGAAGGTGAATTACTGGATTGTTACACACTGGATTATGGTGACTTGATTGTAAGTGATTTCCTGTTTGTCTCAACCAGTGGTCTTAGAAAAGTTTTCAGCTGCTTATAACAGGAGGGTGGTACTTAGAGTAGACAGGGCTGGGGTTAAATGGAAAATTCCAGAAGGAAGATTCCATAGATTTCATTTTCTCAGTCTTCACTGTTTACTTTCTGGAACTTTCCGTCAGAACAGCATCACCTTGTAATCTGAGTGCTGATTGGTTGAGATTCCCAAGGGGGCGGAGCTTATGGCTTTGGGCTTCCTATATAAGACGAGGAGTTTGCAGGCCTGCTGTAGTCACAGCTAGCATCACTGACCATCTTACATTGGGACATGGTGCACTGCTGAGACTGTGCCTTAAGGTTAGTCTTTAAAATGTTCCAAGTCCATCTTTTGATTGGACTTAAAAAACTTCTCCTAAATGCACTAGGAGAAATTTTCTAAGTCCATTTTTGAGTTGGACATAGAAAAGTTTTCAGCAGGCTAGGTATCAAGTGGGTTCAGTCTTAGAAATTATTTTCTGGTTAGGTGCTGGAAATTGTCTGAGTTGGACTTAGAAAAGATTTCAGCAGATTAGGTATTTAATGGGTTCAGTCCAGTCTTAGAAATTGTTTGAGTTGGACTGGATTATCAAGGACAGATACAGTACTATGAATTTGATCCTATAGGAATTAATGCTGGAAGGTGATTTACTGGATTGTTACACACTGGATTATGGTGACTTGATTGTAAGTGATTTCCTGTTTGTCTCAACCAGTGGTCTTAGAAAAGTTTTCAGCTGCTTATAACAGGGGGGTGGTACTTAGAGTAGACAGGGCTGGGGTTAAATGGAAAATTCCAGAAGGAAGATTCCATAGATTTCATTTTCTCAGTCTTCACTGTTTACTTTCTGGAACTTTCCGTCAGAACAGCATCACCTTGTAATCTGAGTGCTGATTGGTTGAGATTCCCAAGGGGGCGGAGCTTATGGCTTTGGGCTTCCTATATAAGACGAGGAGTTTGCAGGCCTGCTGTAGTCACAGCTAGCATCACTGACCATCTTACATTGGGACATGGTGCACTGCTGAGACTGTGCCTTAAGGTTAGTCTTTAAAATGTTCCAAGTCCATCTTTTGATTGGACTTAAAAAACTTCTCCTAAATGCACTAGGAGAAATTTTCTAAGTCCATTTTTGAGTTGGACATAGAAAAGTTTTCAGCAGGCTAGGTATCAAGTGGGTTCAGTCTTAGAAATTATTTTCTGGTTAGGTGCTGGAAATTGTCTGAGTTGGAAAGATTTCAGCAGATTAGGTATTTAATGGGTTCAGTCCAGTCTTAGAAATTGTTTGAGTTGGACTGGATTATCAAGGACAGATACAGTACTATGAATTTGATCCTATAGGAATTAATGCTGGAAGGTGAATTACTGGAATGTTACACACTGGATTATGGTGACTTGACTGTAAGTGATTTCCTGTTTGTCTCAACCAGTGGTCTTCGAAAAGCAGTTCAGCTGCTTAATGCTAGCTCCTACCTCTCCCAGCGGTTCTCCCTTGACCAGTCTGCTACCGGCCTTTACCTCTCCTAACCATCCTCTCAAGTCACTCAGGTTTGATCCCTCTCTCCTACCTCCCCAAACCTGTGGTTTTATTCCTAAAAATTACCTAAGTCCTTTTCTGGTTAGGTGCTGGAAATTGTGCAAGTTAGACTTAGAAAAGATTTCAGCAGACTAGGTATTCAGTGGGTTCAGTCTTTAAATCATTTTTTGGTTAGGTGCTGGAAATTATTGTTTGAGTTGAACTGGATTATCAAGGACAGATACAGTATTATAAATTTGATCTCATAGGAATTAATACTGGATTATTGTGACTTGACTGTAAGTAATTTCACTTTTAGAAATTCTCTCTTTGTCTCAAACCTGTGGTCTTAGAAAAGTTTTCAGTTATTCAAAACTAGTTTCCACTGTGTAAACATTCCCAACATTCCACATTGTAAGTAAACAGCAAAGATTAATGATCAGGTAGACATTCCAGGCATTCCACACTGTGAATAAATAGCAATGACTAATGATCGTGTAGACATTCCAAACATTCCACACTGCAAGTAAAGAACAAAGATTAATGACTAGGTAGACATTCTAGACATACCACCCTGTGAGTAAATAGCAAAGATTAATGATCATGTTGACATTCTAAACATTCCACACTGTAAGCAGGAATTTTTTTTTTTGGTTAGGTGCTGGAAATTGTCTGAGTTGAACTTAGAAAAGATTTCAGTACATTAGGTATTCAGTGGGTTCAGTCTTAGAAATTATTTTCTGGTTACCCATGTAGCAAGCCCGCGTAGGGCCAATTCAGTTTTAGCTCAGATACGCTGGTTCAAAGTGGGCAGAATACTATTCATGGTTTTAGGTTGGGCAAATGGCGGGTTTCCAGTCAGGGCCACATTGGGTTGCCCTAATAGGGCAAACTGAACTAAGACTGTTGGTCTCCCGACAGTTTTTGTCCTCAGCAAGTTGTGTGGGCCACATAAGGCTAACTGATTTGGGCACAGAGCAGCTTCAAAACGGGCAAACACTTTGGGCACAGATTGGTTTCAAGGTGGGCACCCTGAATCAGGCATAGATCAGTTCCAAAGATAATTCCCCAGACAAGGCTGAGGATGGGTTTGCACAAGGCATACTGAGCTGGGAGTTCTGAACTTTGACACTAGATGACCCCACTATGTCTGATGTACAGCTTTCTCCAAATGTCAGTATTGATTTTCTTTAGTATGATATAACAGAAATCATATAAATCATAACAGTACACAAATTTTCTCAGAGTTTGGATCTACTGGCAAAATACATTTAAAATGTGCAAAGTAAGGTGATGTCAGCAGTTAGTAATGTGACTACACCATTCATGTGGTAATCATTTTATATTGAAGTATGCTACCCATTGGGAGGCATTAAGAACTTGAAGGCTAGAATGTTACTGGACTAGGTCTGGTTGACATGCCTTGGCCAACTAAGTTTGAATTGATGGTTCTACTGTATTATGATGATGGGGGAGAGTAATACAGTATGTTTAGTCTCCCTCCAACTATGGAGGCCAAGGGGAGGGGCTAGCACCTGGAGGCTAGTAGAGCATTTTCAGGGTTCAAAACTTTGGAAAATGAGGAAAAAATAGATTTTCTATAATATCTATCCCAGATGGCACCACCTGATCAAAGTGACCAGCCCACTTTCAGCCACACCAAAAACCCATGTTGACCCTAAAATAATAAATTTTGACCAGATGGCACCATGTGATCAAAGTGGGCAGCCCACTTTCAGCCACACCAAAAACCCATGTTGAACCCAAACCCACTCTGAGACTGATCTGTGCCCATATTGGTTAGCCCAGTGTGTCCCACACACCTCACTGAGGACAGAAACTGGCAGCAGCCCATCGGTTAGCCCATTGTGGCCCACATTGGAAGCCACACCAAATAAAGTGTGGGCCACAGTAGGGCCACACCACCTTTGCCACCTGGGTAGGTGCTGGAAATTGTCTGAGTTGGACTTTGAAAAGATGTCAGCAGGCTAGGTATTCAGTGGGTTCAGTCTTAGGAATTATTTTCTGGTTAGGTGTTGGAAATTGTCTGAGTTGGACTTAGAAAAGATTTCAGCAGATTAGGTATTCAGTGAATTCAGTCTTAAAATCATTTTTTTTGGTTAGGTGCTGGAAATTATTGTTTGAGTTGGACTGGATTATCAAGGACAGATACAGTATTATAAATTAGGATCTCTTAGGAATTGATACTGGATTATTATGACTTGACTGTAAGTGATTTCACTTTTAGAAATTCTCTGTTCGTCTCAAACTAGTGGTCTTAGAAAAGTTTTCAGTCATTTAATACTAGTTTCTACTGCCGAAACATTCCAGGCATTCCACATTGTAAGTAAACAGCAAAGATTAATGATCAGGTAAACATTCCACACTGTGAGTAAATAGCAATGATTAATGATCGTGTAGACATTCCAGACATTCCACACTGCAAGTAAACAACAAAGATTAATGACTAGGTAGTCATTCTAGACATTCCACCCTTTGAGTAAATAGCAAAGATTAATGATCATGTTGACATTCTAGACATTTCACACTGTAAGCAGGAATTATTTTCTGGTTAGGTGCTGGAAATTATTGTCTGAGTTGGACTTAGAAAGGATTTCTGCAGGTTAGGTACTTACTAGTTTTAGTTTCAGAAATTATTTTCTGGTCAGGTGCTGACATATTGTGCCCGTTGGACTTTGAAAAAATTTCTTCAGGCTAGGTATTTAGTGGGTTCAGTCTCAGGAATTATTTTCTGGTAAGGTGCTGGAAATTGTTTGAGTTGGACTTAGAAAAGATTTCAGCAGGCTAGGTATTCAGTTGGATGACCCTAAACTGCTCAAAGAAATCTTTGTTGTGATTGGCTGAGATTTGCATAGAGGCATGGCTAGTGGTTGTGGTTCCATATATATGACAATGAGTTTTGAATCTCTGCTTTGGTTCTTACATTGAGGCAAGGAGTTTGGATCCTGCTGTGGTCTCAACATGGGATTGAAGATATAGAGGTGAGTTTCTTCAGGCTAAGGCTTCAGTGGACTTAGGAGGAGACATTTTCTAAGTCCATTTTTGAGTCGGACTTGGAAAAGTTAGTGGTCTTAGTTTTAGAAATTATTTTCTGGTTAGGTGCTGGAAATTGTCTAAAATGACATGAGACATGATCATATCCTAAATTCGCCATGTGACACTCAGATCAGTGACAAAGACATGGGATAATAGTAATTTGACGTGTGACATGGAACCTAGTGACAAGGTCGTGGAGAAAAATGACATGAGACATGATCATATCCTAAATTCGCCATGTGACACTCAGATCAGTGACAAAGACATGGGATAATAGTAATTTGACGTGTGACATGGAACCTAGTGTCAAGGTCGTGGAGAAAAATGACATGAGACATGATCATATCCTAAATTCGCCATGTGACACTCAGATCAGTGACAAAGACATGGGATAATAGTAATTTGACGTGTGACATGGAACCTAGTGACAAGGACATGGAAAAAAATGACATGAGACATATCATATCAGTGACAAAGACATGGGATAATAGTAATTTGACATGTGACATGGAGAAAAATGACATGAGACATGATCATATCCTAAATTCGCCATGTGACACTCAGATCAGTGACAAAGACATGGGATAATAGTAATTTGACATGTGACATGGAACCTAGTGACAAGGACGTGGAGAAAAATGACATGAGACATGATCATATCCTAAATTCGCCATGTGACACTCAGATCAGTGACAAAGACATGGGATAATAGTAATTTGACGTGTGACATGGAACCTAGTGACAAGGTCGTGGAGAAAAATGACATGAGACATGATCGTATCCTAAATTCGCCATGTAACACTCAGATCAGTGACAAAGACATGGGATAATAGTAATTTGACGTGTGACATGGAACCTAGTGTCAAGGACGTGGAGAAAAATGGCATGAGACATGATCATATCCTAAATTCGCCATGTGACACTCAGATCAGTGACAAAGACATGGGATAATAGTAATTTGACGTGTGACATGGAACCTAGTGACAAGGACATGGAAAAAAATGACATGAGACATGATCATATCCTAAATTCGCCATGTGACACTCAGGTCAGTGACAAAGACATGGGATAATTGTAATTTGACATGTGACATGGAACCTAGTGACATGGACATGGAGAAAAATGACATGAGACATGATCATATCCTAAATTCGCCATGTGACACTCAGATCAGTGACAAAGACATGGGATAATAGTAATTTGACGTGTAACATGGAACCTAGTGACAAGGTCGTGGAGAAAAATAACATGAGACATGATCATATCCTAAATTCGCCATGTGACACTCAGATCAGTGACAAAGACATGGGATAATAGTAATTTGACGTGTGACATGGAACCTAGTGTCAAGGTCGTGGAGAAAAATGACATGAGACATGGTCATATCCTAAATTCGCCATGTGACACTCAGATCAGTGACAAAGACATGGGATAATAGTAATTTGACGTGTGACATGGAACCTAGTGACAAGGACATGGAAAAAAATGACATGAGACATGATCATATCCTAAATTCGCCATGTGACACTCAGGTCAGTGACAAAGACATGGGATAATAGTAATTTGACATGTGACATGGAACCTAGTGACAAGGACATGGAGAAAAATGACATGAGACATGATCATATCCTAAATTCGCCATGTGACACGCAGATCAGTGTCAAAAACATAGGATAATAGTAATTTGACAACATGTGACATGGAACCTAGTGTTAAGGACATGGAGAAAAATGACATGAGACATGATCTTATCCTAAATTCGTCATGTGACACGCAGATTAGTGTCAAAGAGATGGGAAAAGCTATGTACATAAATTATTTAGTTCCACATAACCTAGAACAGGACAAAGATAGTTCATATTATTCTCGGTAGAGGGAAACCCGAGAATGCGTTCTGCGTTCTAAATACGATGAAATCTAACGTCTCAATTGTAAACTATGAGCAAATATTCTTTATTGATATCAATGAAATATATCAAACAATGAAAAGAAAGAGCTCTATACGTAATTCATTCAAACTGATCAAGAAAATATAAAGAAAAGAGCATTATACATGTAATAATTTAGTTCCACATAACCTACATCATGCCAAAAATAGTTCATATTATTCTCGGTAGAGGGGGACAAAAAATCCGCGTTTTGAATATAAATCTATCGTTTCAATTTAAACTACCGCTGTAAATTCCTCTAATAACTCAGCAAATGTTCTTTGCTGATATCAATGAAACATATCAAAAAATAGAGGAGAAAAAACCCTGTCCCTAAATCACTCAAACTGATGAATAAAATCTATATCCTCTTAAACTGAATGTCTATTTGTTCATAGACTTAAAGGTGTAACACCACATTTATGATTTCACTGCTGAGGTGGAGTATATAAGGAACGCAATGTCTGGGGTTAATTGGAGAGGTCCGGCCCTCATGTCACGAACCTCCTTGTCTGTAGCTCCAGGTGCAGCTTCAGTGCGTAAAAGATCTCGACTATTCTTGCGACCTTGTCGACCTTAATGCTCCCATTGTTGGTTGAAGCATGAACGGGTGATGCTCCCATTGTTGGTTGAAGCATGAACGGGTGATGCTCCCATCAGTTGGTGGAAGCAACCATACATAATGGTCCTCCTGTTTCAGTAACGCTCACCGTTCCTTAGAGCACTGATCTGGAATTGAACGTGTTCCACAATCCTCCTTCAATCCTTCAATCCTCCTTCAATCCTTCAATCCTCCTTCAATCCTTCAATCCTCCTTCAATCCTTCAATCCTCCTTCAATCCTTCAATCCTCCTTCAATCCTTGGTGCACTTAGTTCATTCCTCTGTACCGAAAGCTCAGCTAAGAACCGTGTGACATGAGAACCACTTGACCTCTCTTTTGTATTTAAAATTTATGATATGATTACTATTTCCAAAAATAATCCTAATATCCAAAATAATAGGTATTTTCTGGATATTCAAAAAATATAGGTCTTCTTTGGATATTTTTTTTAGAAATATCCAAAGAAGACCTATATATATACTACTAATAGGTTTCCATGGTGACCAAAAACTTTTTGCAACTTCCCCCCCCCTAAATTGTTAACCTGCGATAAAAATAAGGTCCCCTGGCACTGATTATACCAAGCAAAACACTGTTTTTAGTTGAGACTATTCAGCTACTGTGACACCTAGTGTACCTCAGGTCCGGGCCTCAGGTACCCCCGACTGGGGTTAGCCTACTTGGGACAAAGTTTTTGGGATTTTCTTGAAAACCCTCGGAGGCAATCTTACAGGCGATGGAGCTGCCCTCCGAGTCATGATGAACAGGATAAAAAATACTGACTGCTGTTGAAGAGGGATGCAAAGGAAATATCATGATAGTAGTGTGTTTCGTCTATTTATTTATTCATTATACTTTCGAAAAGGCAGAAAACAAATATTTTCACGCAGAATGGCTAAGGGAGTGGTCATTATTTATCAACAGAGGGGGGGCGGATGGTGGGTTTTCGTGCAGACGTGTGAACATTTTTTTACGCCCTCCCACTCGACATCGGAGGCACGGAGAATTTTCGCGCCCCTCTTTGATGTATAGTAGCGCACAGGCTTTTCGGCTAAACAGAGGGTCAACATTTTTTTAGGCCCCCCCCGTTGATAAATAATAACCCCTCCCTAAGGTAGGCCTAGGAGGGGATCTTGGGTAGGCCCCTAGTACAAAACTAAAAAAAAAACGAACAACAAAAACAAAACAAAAAAAACATAATAGCTTTGGGGCTGTGTACAAATGACGTCATGCAGGAGGGGGGAGGGGGGTCCCACTTGCCATGACCAAGCATGACAAGGGGGGAGGGGGGGTCATGGGCTGCATGACATCATGGCATCAAGAAATCACAATATGCTTTGGTTATGGCAAGAACAAAAATTTTTGTAAAATGATTTGTAAAGGTAGAGAAGTTTAATGCATTCATCTGACATAAATTCATTACCTACAGGCCCTACATGCATGCATTCCTCAGACATCTCACTCAATGAGTGTCACTGCCATCAATATCAGTGTAAAATCAAGGTGATGTCCAGGCCACTATAAGGGGGCACTACTACTCTATCCTACCTATACCAATTTAACCCTTTTTGAAAAGGGCCACTGCTGGCTGCCCTCAAGATCTAAAATGATGCATCTAAAATACCCCTGAACTGCTGCTGTTGCCTCAGGGCAGCATCCATAGTAATCCACAGGCTTCTTTTTGAGAAGGTGTGATATTCCTCCCCCCCCCTCCTTGAGGTGTCGAAATTATTTTGCTTCTCCCCCAATCCACCCCCTCCCGGAATCCCACTGTTGATAAATAATGCTAAGGTGACTCGATTACTTTGTAAGATCATAAATTAGAACTAGTATAATTGCAATCAATGGTCTCCTGAGAATTTGTGATTTGTGAGATTTTTTTTCTATTAGGCCACTCACTAAATTCAGAGTGTTCTTCCTCAAACCTATATCTAGTAGGCCTACACTTGTATATGGTTCAAGTTACAGATTAAATCAATACATTCAACATATCAATACATTCAAGCTCTCAAACTATATGATCCTTAATAATAACTGTTCTCGATTTTCTCTTCGCTGATAAGTGTACAGCTTTTGCTGCAAAGAAGGGAGACTATTAACTGTATTGGACTATTGATCTAGACAGTTTTTAAGCCCCTTTGTGACAGGAAATACTTGTGTATGATCACTACCATAGTATTCCGTGTATAACTATAAGGCACGGAAATGTTACATCCTGCATATAGGGACCCATACATTATATAAGCTGACAGTGTTTGGCATGTTTCTCTGTTCATTTGTTAATCAGTGCTAGTTCTTTTTTCACTTTGCATGTATCTTATCCTTTATTGCCAATTCACACCCACTATATGTCCCTTTGAACCATTTTAATTTGTTTATAGCCTATAGGCCTTCACTATTCATGCACTTTGGTGGGGGGGGGTATCTCTCTGCATGACGTCATGATGAGGGGGGGTCAAGTGTTGTATAAGGAAACATGACAAGGGGGGGAGGGGGGGGTCAAAAATGGTCCAAAAATGCATGACGTCATTTGTACACAGCCCCTTTAGCATATAGGGGTTTGGGGAGGATGCCCTCATCCACAGAGAGTGGTCTAGGTGTCTGGCTAAGTTTCTGTGAACTTAGCCAGGGCCCCTACCTTGCCCAAGTAACATGCCCAACTGGGCCCCAATTGGGTTTACCCTGTGAAATGCTGGGCTGAACTGGGCTTAGTTTTGAGCTGGGCAAAGCTATGGGCTCCAGTGGGGCCCCAACTGGGCTGATTGTCAATTACAACACATCTTGGAAATATCCCTGATGGTGTGATTCAAACTCCCCTTTCAAAATAAATAGATTTCAAAAACTTTTGTTTGAGATATGTTGAAAAAACTCAACTGGGCTCTTCATGGGCTGAAATTTTTTTAGCAAAGTATTTAAAAAGTGTTTCTTAGATTCTAATTCATGCTCACAACAAATGTTAAGCACCAGTTTTGTTGTTTTCAGTGTTATTTCCTTGACTATGGGCTAGGGATGGGCTGGTCTACATTTAGTTGTAAGTTTTGACACCAGGTGTCCCCAGGATGCCATATGAAGAGTATTTCTCACAATGTGCGATGATATTTCATCTCTGTAATGCAGTCCAAATAACACACTTAGTTGACAAATGTGCACGGACAAACATAAGTAGTATAGTATGTATCGGAACGGGACTATAGTTAAGTACTGTTTATTACTCACTCGACCTGCAGCCAATCAGAGGCTTCCATTTGGTCACATGACCCGTTGACATGGCAACATGACCTACTTAGGGGGTCACATGACCACCTTTCGGCCAATCAGAGGCCAGCATTCTGGTAACCATGGTAATGTGACCTACTTAGGGGATTAGCAACCACCTCTCAGCCAATCAGAGACCAGCATTCTTGGTAACCTTGGTAACGTGACCTATTTAGGGGATAAGTGGGTGGTCACGTGGGCGGGGTTAATTATGCAAATAAGATATACCAAAAATCATCTTTTTTAATTTTTATATTTTTATTTGATAAGATATATTTACAAGTATATACATTGATTTTCAATCATAATTCAGACTGTACATAGTCTAATCTTTTTATACGGTTTTCATGTGAGGATTCTTTTGAAATGTAGGAATGGTGTAAGTCATTCTTCCTGCCCACAATTCATCTAAATTACAATAGAAATCTACTGAAGTATAATACCAAGTATTCCATTTACTTTGTGCGGACATGACACTTCTTAGCAGAGCGTTCTGTATATTTTCAAAATGAAACTTGCTACAGAGCACACGATCTAAACACTCTTGACAGAAAGTGTTGAATATTTTCTCAGAGTCATGACAACACAGGTGTCGTAAAAGGTCTGAGTTTTTCTCAATAAGAAATATGAAAGCATCGGTAGATTCTAATGTATAACGTCTTTTGATGAGAGGAGAGGTTTCCTGATTGTGAAATTGATATACTCCTATACATCTATCTGTGAAGACATTGGTACCTTTCCAGAAAACATCATTGAAACACTCTTTCAACGAATCGAATGACTGATTAGCAACGAGACCTTTATGTACATCTGTTGCATTGATTATTTCCCATGTGTAAAGCAGGTCGCAAGTACACATTTTTCCTCCTTAAACAATATACGAGTAGGTAAGGTAGTAGTACTACCTTGAACGTTAGAACAACATACGACGATCTTGTACAACCCTACAAGCAGTAGTGTCGACACAAGAAATTAATGAAACTGGCTTGTTAGTCGGTGAGTTTACCTATTTTAGTGGGTGGGATGTCTGTTCGTTCAGGTGTAACAAGGGGTGTGTATTCGTCAGCAGCAGCAGCAGTAGTAGTAGTAGTAGTAGTAGTAGTAGTAGTAGTAGTAGTAGCATCAGCACCATCAGCACCATCAGCACCAGCACCAGCACCAGCACCAGCACCAGCACCAGCACCAGCAGTAGTGGCAGCAGTAGCACCATCATTACCGTCATCACCAACAGCAGCAGCAGCAGCAGCTTCAGCAGCATCGATATAAAAGTCCTCGTTAGCGTGAGCAAGAATAGTATAGGTTCCCTAGGATATGTTACTCCATAGAGTCCTATAGTGCAAGCCACCCCCTCTACCCCCGCTTAAAAGTAGGCTACCTTTTGTGTTCAGTACTGAGTCCTATGTAAGATAAGGGGGTTTAAGGAGATGTCAGGAATCTTTATCAGAGTGATATCAAATGGAAACAAGGGGCCACCTACACCAAAAAATCCTGCTGAATCCAAAGTTTGTGGTATTGATTCTCAAAATTTGGCCAAAGGTACTTAAAAAGGAGGTTTGATGATGAGAATATTTTAAGAATGTAAAATAGTTATATTGAAAATGATTGGAACTTTTTATAGATGTAACATGCTAATCAAAGTCAGTACCTCAATCTACATATCCCAATGTTTGCCTATCCCAACCTGACAAGTACTCTGCCTGCGTATGGCTCTGCCTCTCCCACATACTGCCTATCCCTTAGTCTGCCTATCACTCATACTACCTATCCCCTGACACATCTATAGTTTAATTAGGTTTTCCCTCAAATGGCTTAAAGGATTAAAGTTTACCCCTCACCTTTGTACCTAATGTTCTCTGTACATTCTTACCATTAGTCTACCTATCCTCAATCTGCCTATCATTCACTTTACCTATCCCTCATGGTGACTATCCCCCAACTCTGCACATCCCTCATATTTGACTGGCATATCTGTGATATTACCTAGCACCAATGTATCTTTTGAATATGCTCACCTTACAAGGTACCCTCTGTGCCTATCTCTTAAACTGTTTATTACCTATCCTCCTTGCTACCCATCCTCTTCAATACCTATCCCTCAAGCTCACTTTATAGCTTTCCTACCTATCACAGCTTGATCAGCTGGGATAGCTCACATCCAACCTTTATTATGATCTCTTAGTCAACCTATCCCATAAGGAACAAATCCAACAGTCTACTTCAAGCATTCATCTACTGATCACCCATGCTAAATATCCTTGAGGTTACCTATCCTTCAGGCTGCCTATCCTTCATGGTATATAGCCCTCAGCCCACCTAACCAGCTATCTATGTATCTCTCACCTTGTATTCTATTCTTTCTACCTTTATAGTAGCTCTTATAGTCTATGCCTTGTGAAATATACCTATCGCTTATTGTACCTATCCTCAAGTCTGCATATCACTCATGTTTACCTTACATATCCCTCAGCCCATTGAATTATCATGCTTTTCTAAAATGCCTCACCATGGCTATCATTGGACTAGCTAACTTCCTATCCTACATGTATGTTGTTTATTCCCCTCTTCGTATCCTTCATGCTGCATATCATTCATGCTATCCCACTTGACAAGTTAAAAGAACTCAAGGATATATAGCATGAGTGATAGGTAGATGTATGCGTGAGGTAGACTGTTATATTTGTTCCTTAGGGGAAGGAGGCAGAGAAAGTGTGATGGGGACAAGCGGTCACTCGCCCTTATGTACCCTGTCCGAGATAAACCTCTTTACTGCAGGTTTCAATAGATCAAAGACTTAAAAGAGATTTAAGCCCATTTTCACAGAGACCTTCGCTCGGTAGGGTATTTCTCTTTTTTTTTTTTTTGATTTTTCACCTGCCGGTCGCTGTAAGCATGGATCCCTTAGATCATTAAGCGCAGTCGGTCCCAGAGGAAAAAAGATAAAAGACTTGAAGGATCTGATCGCATAGTCACAAAGGGTACCTGTTGTTTGTTTCCCCCACCTTTCACTGCAGGAGTCTTAGATCATCAAAGTGTTGTCACAGACATAGAGGCTCACCAACACTCCAGGTTGGCGACAAGAGGAGGTTTAAACTTTGTTGATTTCTTAGACTTAAGCCGCTTACCAGATGCGCACATTTTGTAGAGAGGCAGACGGACATGGCACCCTGGGGTATCCCTGTACTCTAATATACATTGAGATGAAGTTTGCGGCGCGCCCCACACCTTTTGGTAGTGAGTAATCCAATTAAATCACCCTACCTTTTGTTGACCACCCCCTGTAGTTTTTGTATGTAGACTTTGAACACCTTAAGCTCCTAACGAACCATAATCCTCTTAGACATGTAAGACACATTAAGGTAATTATCACAGTTGTTACACCCGTTATCCCACCTGACACGCTCATCCCCAAAAGGGTGGGAGGATCCAGGTGAAAACACGATTAGAGCGTTCTCTCCACTATATATAAGGACCCATCTTTTTTCTTGGAAGAGTACATTACATCCGCCGTCGCCTTTGACACAATGACCACCACCACTTCTACTACTACTACTGCTTGCTTGCTTGCTGCTGCTACCGCACACGACTGTCGTCACCCGCCGCCGCCTGCCCGCTGTCCCCCGTTCACCACTTACACCCACTTTTCCGTCCAGGAGGGGAAATTCGAGCTGAGTCCATTTTCTTTTTTGAGCTTTTTTTTATTTTATTTCACTCTATTCCACTCTAGATGGCTCGAGATTTTAAAAGAACAATCAGGGAAACCTCATCTATTTTTTTATCTGAACGTAGAGAGCAGCACATATTTCAGTCTCACGCCTCTTTAAGGCGATGAATAATCTCGTGAAAAGCAAAGGTGAGACCTTTTGTAGAAGCTTTAGCAGTAACACCACCAGCAGTGATAGAAAAAGCGAAAGCAGTAGTAGGAGCAGTCGAAGTAGTAGAAGGAGAACAAGTAGGAAGACCAGGGAAAGTAGTAGTAGTAGTAGCAGCCGTAGTAGTAGTAGTAGCAGCCGTAGTAGTAGTAGTAGTAGTAGTAGTAGTAGCAGCTGCAGCCGTAGTAGTAGTAGAAGTAGTAGATCTTCAGCAACAGTAGCAGCAGTAGAAGCTGCAGTAGAAGCAGCAGCCGCAGCAGCAAAAGCAGTAGAAGAAGTAGTAAAAAAGTAAAAGTAGGAATATGGCCAAAAGCTGTCTTTAAAGAAAAGAACTCGCTCCATTACTGTTTGATAACCACCCTCAGTGCACCCACTCGTTCGGTGTTTCATGAAAGTAAAAGGTCTTCAAATATGGTTAGAATAAGTGCTATGAAAAAATTTGACGAGGACATTGGATTTTTTGGGGGTAACCGCCGCTCCCACTCGGTGGGGGTGCGCGTGGTGGCTGACGTGAACACGATCTGGAATTGATTTGAAGTCGTCACCTGATATCTGGCGTATTACAACGCGGCCGAACTGAAAAAAAGGGAATGCACTACTTTCAAGATTACATTCCAATTTGTGTTTGTCACCACTGCGCTGTTACCCCTGATAGTTTTTTGAATACGGTTATGTTTAAGAGAATAAGTAGGCAAAGCGAAAAGCTTTGCCCAAATAGTTAAAAGAAGAGGCCCCTTTCCAATCACCAATCGTGTTCGTTCCGCTAGAGAAAAAGAAAAAGAGAAAGTAATGGTTACTCATCACCTCAAAAGACATTACGGCACCCTTAAACACTTGGCAAAGTGTTCGCCAGAGGATTGTGAGCATTTAATAGGCTCTGGAAGCGACGATTTGATCATGACGTTGAGCGAAATCTGTCAGAATTTACTGGAGGGAAACATTCCGCTCACCGAGGACCAACTAGAAAGTCTTCGAGAATCTGCTGACGTCTTGAGGACGGTGAGCAAAACAGCTACGTCCGTCAAAAGAAAGAGAAACGTCTTGGTTCAAAGGGGTGGTTTTCTAATTCCCGCTCTGATAGGCATGGCCTTACCCCTTATAAAAAGGATTCTCCGCATATAGAGCTCGTCATTCGACACCTCTCCACCACCGCCACCTACCTCGACAATGACGGACCCGGAGGAGCAACACTACAAGCGCTTGGCTCTCATCGATCCTAAGACCCTCTCGGAATTACGAGGAGTTTCTGATGTCGCCCCCACAGTTGCTGTTGCTGTTGCTGCTGCTGGTGATGGTGCTGCTGCTGGTGTTGCTGCTGGTGTTGGTGTACCTCCTGCTGTGCGTGAAAACAACAACCGTACCTCTGCTTCCGACACCGCCGCCACCGTATCCCCAACCCTCAATAACATGGCTTATTTCTACAGACAGGTGGAACAAGCACTACATCCTAATGCAGCATTACACCAGGTGCTACAGTTTGCCTAGTGTTGAATGACCCCACTTTGAAATCATGCGAAAAAATGCTGAAATACAAGAAACTTTTGAACAGGTTACAATTTTTCCTCGTCAATCCAAACAACCACACGATTCCCGCTTTTGCTCCTGTGAGACTGTTGCCCGAGAAACATCCGTCTCTCTTCGAGGGGTTGCTCGAACAAGTTCCAAAGAGGAAACGCAACACCACCACCAAACTCTTCAAGAAACTGCAGAAATCCGACTTGGTCAGGTGGAACGACGACGGCTTGGTGAGCAAAATAATGGGTGAGAAAACGAATCCCAACGACCGAAATAATGGGTGAGAAAACGAATCCCGACGACCGAATAAGCATAGTGGACTTACTGAACGACGCCGCCAGGATGAGGAAAACGGTGACGATGAGACCCGAGGGGTACACGGCATTCAAGCAAGTCCTGAGGGTGGAAGATCCCACTGGTTCCTTGATCGGAAACCAGCTCTAGAAAACAACCAGTGGTGCCAAAGCTTCGTACAGTACACCTCTCGGCAGAGGGAGGAAGCGACTGAGCACCAACGAGGAAGACACTGATGACGACTTCGACGAAAACTATTACGACGGGGACGACACTCTCCTCGTAGGTGCTTTCTCCTTTTCTCCCCGTTTTTCCCATTGTAAGGGGGGCGATGACAAGGACGAGGACGAAATTTACGGAACTCCGACTACCGGTAAAAAAACGCCTCGACCTGACTCCTTCAGGAAAAGCACCCAAGGAAAGAAAAGGAGATGCAATCGTGCCACCCCGCCATGGCTAGGTCTAAAAGACTGACCAAAAAGGAAAAAGAAGAGACTCGTGATGGCTAAATACACCGATGTGAAAGCACCCTCCAGTTTCACCAGCTTCACCAAACTCCAGAAACATCATTTCCGCCACCGAGATCCTGCCTTCGTCTGAGATGCCTTGGTGTCTCTGGACGCCTACACTAAACATAAACTCATTCGGAGAAAGTTCGCGAGGAACAGAACCATCACCGGGAAAATCGATCAACATTGGCAGTTAGATTTGATGGACATGCAAGCTTTGGCATCTCACTACGACGGGTTCCGCTACATGGTCACGGCCATTGACGTTTTCTCCCGGTACTCCCACCAAAACCAAAGGTGGCGCAGCTGTCACTGAGGCCTTCGAAAAGATGACCGCCGAGAGACACCCGCGCTCCGTTCAGACGGACAAGGGAAAAGAATTTCTCAACAAGATCACCTGAAGAGCAAAGACATAGAGATTTTCACTAGCGAAAACGACGACATCAAAGCTAATCTAGTGGAGCGTTTGAATCGAAGTCTGAAGAAGAAGCTGTGACGCTATTTCACACACAAGCATACATATCGCTACCTAGAAGTATTGGACCAGGTGGTGTCTTCTTACAATCGCACTCACCACAAAATGTTGAAAATGCCGCCTGCTGACGTCACCTCGGAAAACAGTGAAACTATTTTCTACAGACACGACCTCCCTACTAAGAAACAAATCAAGGCAATATGGAAAAAAGAAGAAACGGATGCCCACTGCTCCGACACCGACGTCATAGCTCCAGGCGATAGAGTGAGAATGTTGAGAGCTAAAGGTGCCTTCGACAAAGGGTACGAGGAAAATTGGAGGGAGGAAGTCGTCAACGTTTCTAAGACGTTGAGTAGTAGAGGGTTCAAGCCGGAAGAAGACACTGGGGAGGAGATAAAAGGAGTGTTCTATCTGGAGGAGGTTCAGAAGGTCTACAAGAGTCGTTACGGCAAGAGCAGGTACCTGATAGACGATGTGCAGCGTTACAAGACCGTCAAGGGTAAACGCTTAGCTTTCGTGCGTTGGAAGGGTTACGGCGACAAGTTCAACGAGTGGATTCCTGTCAAGCAAATTACGTAGGAGAAAAAAAAAATGATCATCACCCTACCTAGCAATGGACTATTACCCTGACAACACCTTGACCACTTTCCGAACGCGCTTCGACTCGCCGCTGCTTCTGTCAGAGGACTGGGCAAAGGTGAACAGGCTGATCAACCTGAAGAAAATCCTCGACAGCACTAATCCTCTGAATGTAACGGAAGAGAACTTTTCTGGCGAGAACCCAACGACGGAGCTCTTAGAAAAAGAGTTGGAGGACCAGATATTGAAACATGGGAAGAAGTCGAACCACGTCGCGTTGACACGGGAAAAATCGCAGTATAAAGACTTTCCAGAAAAGGCGGAGAATGAGGAGTCTGCTGGCGCGAAACTTGGTTCTGAAAATGGAGCGAACAACGAAGGTGCGAACATTCAACCCGAACATATTTCCCGTGCCACCTGTTTTCACGGCGACCAATGCTCAGTTCGTCTACTTCTTGAACAGTCTCACGAAAGACCCGCTTGGAGGTGAAAACTTCCTAGTGGGGGGTTCAAAGAAATCTTCTCTTACGACTCGCTGATGAGGCGCGTCACCATTAACGTGCCCCGATTCACGGTCGTGATCATCACTAAGCATGTGGCGCACATTCTAGGATTCGGGAAGAAGACTTATTTTGTGACGCCGACCACCGCCCTCTACATCATGGACCCCTTCAGAGACATGTACTCTGTGTACTTGTACACCGACGCCATTCAAGAGAGACCCGTGGGTTACATGCACGTGCCTCTGTTACGCTGCATCGCAGTCAACAGAAGCAGAAAGCGAAGAGGGGGAACACAAGCTGTCAGTTTTCCACATTTGGATTATTTTCTCTTGAAATCCAGAAGGTTGGATGAGATTGGGGTCTACTTAAGAGACAGAACCGGCTGACCCATACCATTCATGAGAGGCGAGGTGACGGTGACACTTCAATTGAGACCCGTTGAGCGTTAACTGAACAGGTGCAGACATGATACGCAAACGAGGGCCGTATTTTTCGTCGTCGAAGCATACCGCCGGAGGACAGGGGTACAGCGATTACTACCATGCTCAGTTCGGTGGCAGTATCGACGTATACAGCGGACGACCTTTCAAGAACGATCACGGTTTCGAAGGTCTCATGCGCCCGGCCACACCACTTTTGAAGACTGTGGGTAAAACACTCTTCCGCGCAGGCGTGGGTGTGCCCAAGGACATGATGGCAGGAGGGACTTTCAAGAAGAGCGTGAAAGAAAGAGGGGTAGGTGCTCTGAAGAGTCTGGCGGGTAAAGTGCTCTCTCCGGGAAAAAAAAAAAAGCGGTGACCAAACTTCCGAGGGGCTCTCCTGCTTCTCAGACGGGCGGAGGTTCCTGTAAAAGACGCCGGGGTGACATTTTCGATCGTTAGGCGATCGACCTATAAATAAAAAGGACTAGCGGTCACCGGTGTCAGTCTACAACTGACGTGAAGAGGGAGCGCAATGGCCTACGTACATGAGAACAGCAGAGAGTGTGCGCTCTCTGAGCTCAACCTGCACGCCGTAGCACCGACTCAGACCACTATCCTGAAGTTGACCTTCGTCGAGACGAAAAACTCTTTGGGAGAAGGAAGCAACATAAATTTCACTATCAGTAAGTCGTAAGAGTACACGGAGCTGAACGAAAACTACCTGCATCTAGAATGTGAGGTCCTGAAACCAAACGGCGAGGCTCTGGACGCCAACGACAAGGTGGCTCCGGTGAACAACTTGGCCCACTCGCTCTTCAAGGACGTCTAAGTCTCCATCGGAGGTTTCAAAGTGTCTGACAACACCGAAACCTACCCCTACAGAGCTTACCTGGAAGGTTTACTCAACTACGACAAAGGGGTGAAGGACAACATCATGAGCATCCAAGGCTGGCACCAAGACGTGGCTGGTAAATTCGACACCTTATCCGATGAGAACCCGGGGTTCAAGGCGCGCAAAGAACTCATCTCGAACGGGCGCTTTCCGCTGATGGCGAGACTCCACTTTGACCTCATCAACCAAAGTTCATAGCTGGCGAGACGGAAATCAATCTGACTCTGAAACAAGCTTCGCCTAGTTTCAATCTGATGAGCAACTGCGACACGGCATACAAACTCAAGATTCACAAAGCTAAGCTCTATGTGCGTCGCGCACTGGTAGCTGATGCTGTGGTGGAAACGCATGAAAAGGCTGTGATAGAACAAGGTCCCTTCGACTACCCAGTCAACAGAGTGGAGGTGACAAGCTATGCCATCCCTGCAGGTAACAGAGATCACACCTACATGCACTCCAACACAGGTCAACTGCCCAAGTCCATGATGATTTGTTTCCTGGACCACGACGCCTTCAATGGAAGTTGAAGAACCCGTTCGAACTGAAACATTGCAACGTCAACCCGCTTCAAGTGATAGTGAACGACCAGAAGGTGCCGAACGACGCCTACGTGCCCAACATTGCCAAAAAGGAAGCGGTGAGAAAGTACCTGGCACTACACACGGAAACGGGGATGTACGAGGGTTCGCGCTCCTGCGGCATTTCCTACAACGATTTCCTGAACGGGTACATGCTCTTCCCGCTGGATTTAACTCCGGACAGGCTGCACGACGGGTGTAGAGTGAACCTTATAAAAGCGGGTCAACTGAGGGTGGAGCTCAGTTTCGGCGCATCGCTGGCGGAGACGACAACGGTGCTCTTGTACTTGGTGTACGACAACGTCGTCGAGCTGACCAGAGATCGACATCCCATCACAGACTACCATATGAACTGAAGACGAGAGAGTAGTGCATGAATACAGTCGAAATAAACAGAGTGTTGAAGGAAAACGTTCACACAAAACATCATTTCCTAGGTGTTTTCTCTTGTGACACTATTCCCAAGCACCCTGTCAAGGACACTTGTTTTGTGAGTAACACGGATCCTCAACATTTACCAGGTCAACATTGGGTGATGTTTTACGTGTCGAGGACAGGAGACAGGTTTACCTCCGCTGAGCGCAGTGTTCTTATCTTTCCTGAGACGTTCTGCTCCGGTCAAGTGGCAAAGAAATCGTATTCATCTCCAAGACACTTCTGCTGACACCTGTGGACCTCATTGCGTGCATTTCCTGATCGAAGCATGTCGAACAAGACACCCCAAAAAGAGCGTCATGCAAATGAGCAGAAACCCCAAACTGAGCGACCGGTCGGTGAGTCAAAGGCTCGCCATGATGATGATGATGATGTGAAGACGGAAGAAGGGTGCTAGAAACGTGTGCAAGTCATGCAGACAAATATCCTATGTTTGGCCGAAATGGTGTTGGGTTTATCCAAACTAGTGTTGGAAAAGGTCAACTGTGGGTGCACTGACAAAGTGCGACTTTGCGGTTTGCTGAAAGGTCGAGCCAAAAAAGTAAAATGATTGATTGAAATGTTGTTTCATGAAAAATAAAAAAATAAATTAATTTATTTTGTTGTGTTTTTATTTCCTATATATGTTTTGACACATAAAACTATACAAAACCTTATTTGCATAATAAGCCCCAACCCTTAGGGTTCACGTGACTAATCCCCTAATTAGGCGGCTACTAGTCCCCAAAATGGGTCACGTTACCATGGTTACCAAACTGCTGGCCTCTAATTGGTTGAGAGGTTCCAGTTGACCCGCTAATCCCCTAATTAGGTCACATTACCATGGTTACCAGAATGCTGGCCTCTGATTGGCTGAGCAGTGGTTGCTAATCCCCTAAGTAGGTCATGTTACCATGGTTACCAGAATGCTCTCTGGGAAAGAGCTGTAATGAAGGAAGGCCTATAGGAGTCAATGGGAAAATTTATGACCTCATTTTCTGCCAAAATATCATTCATGTTCTGTTGCTATTTTCAAATACTTTTAGATTATGATTGTTGGATATGTATAGAAATGGAAAATGCAAAAAGATGCATATATGGCTGACCTCACTTTTGTGTATTGGACCATTTAAGTACAAGGGTTTGTGGCCTTACGGACCTGGGGGGTTCGGGTCTTACGATTCGGAAAGAAAGAGTAAGACAGTATTCCAAGTGTATGCCAACGGTTAGGTTTATTACTTAATGCACACTCACGGCTGCCGAATGATATCAAAGGGGCAGCTAATATTAAAAGACAGTGGTTTACATAGTGTGGAGGCCAGAAGGGCCTCTGACGTAGCGGCTGAGCCCTGGGCTTTATATACGGACCCAGGTGTTCGTCGTCAGATGTCCCCACAGACCCGGATCGGTGCTGCCACCTATCCGGAACCTGAGGAACGTCCGACGACTCGACTCACCCGCCACGTCAGACGGTACCCAACTCCTATGGTTTAGTAAAGTGTACCTCTACACCACTCCCCCAGACATTTAGGAGGGTGTTATACGTATAATATTACTAGGATAACATTTCTACATGTCTAAACCTTTAGTAATAGAGGTACAACCATAGGTATAACATTAGCACTAAATAAATTGTGAACCAGATGTCATATATATATATTCGATAGTGAATTTTGGTTACATATAACGATTAGGATGTTGAAATATTATACGAATTACTTGAAGAAGAGACAGTTATGTGAAACGGAACTGTCTATTTAATTATTATACCACATAATATTCTATTATATTTCAGGTATAATTAATAAGACAAGTAATATGAATCGTATACATGTGATGATGACAGCTATATGTAACGGAACTGTCGATAATAAAACATATCACAAAATAACATCCGTATGTGTGTTTGTAGTCATTGACAACACATTTGAATATGTAGTCTTAAAGAAGACTGTTATAGTAACATCACTATCTAATGACATGTCGTATATTAATATTATACGAATCCGTTAAGGATTCCGTGAGTAGTACGAATATGATTATTTATAACATACACTTGAAAAAAACATCACGGTGTGATAATGAATATAATAATATATTATCACCGTGTACCTAATAACCTTTATAGCACCAGATCATTATACTTATTATATATTTTGTCTCGCAGGACAGTAATATGTGTTATCTGGTGGAGTTTAACGGATCTTATAATATAAATACTAATAGTGATTAGAGATCCGTATCAGGAAATGTCTATGTACCCGTATTATAATATGTGTCTAGTGGATATGTACATACATATAATATTATAGAAAAATAGAAATATGACATTATATACAATATACAGGAATTATAAATGCTGCTGGAGTCTTCTGCTGTATCCTCCGGGTACTAGTAGGTAGGTGTGGTCAGCTAACCACGGGATGGACGTGCTAAAGTTTATAGTTTCCTTATATTGAGTGAACACGGTAGTTGATTTGGGGCAGCTACCCACAATCCTCTAGTAGTGCTAAAGTTTATAGTATATCCGAATGGTGTAGATTTGTAGAATATTAGTCCGGATGTGTCAACTGTGTAGGGAACGTAATCCTTTATAAGTTTTAGTTGACATAAGTAAAATAATAGTCCGATATAGGTTGATCCGGAAGTAATAGTAGTAGAGATATAAGTCCATTCGGGAGTACAGATGAGTTGTAGAGGTAAATCGTAAAGTCCATCCTAGTAATTGGTTAGCACGGGTAACAGCAGGAGTCTGGAACTGGCATCCGGATACGTCTCACAGCAGCAAGTCTACTATCGGATTGTTCATGGATGAAATTATAAATCCGAATAGACTATTCAGGGTGTAATAAATGTTATACAACCTGAATAATAGACTGGTCAAAGGAACCCGGAACACATAGCATAGGTGTTCATGCACTAGTAAAAGCATTCGCAGACCTTTAGGGTTCCGCAAAGACTATATCTGGTCATTTGGTGTTGGAAAAAAAAATTATGGAAGAAATAACCCTAGCATGCTTTAAACGGATTTCTTAGCATGCTTCTTCTTCAGAAGAGCTAAAGCCGACTCGGGAGTGCCGTCCCACTCGTCCAAGTCGACTCCGAACACCCTCATGAACTTGGTGTTCAGGTTGGTGTTCCGAGTGATCTCCTCCTTTACACGCTTTTCCAACACGTGTACATCCATAGCTGCTTTTTCTTGAGCAGCTGAGGCAGCCTCCTCCTGGGCCTTTACATCGTCCCGGATGAGAGTCTCGAGACGTTGCTTTTCAGCGTCGCCCACCTGTTTCATACACAACAGAGTTTCGTTTAGGAGACCCTGATGAAACTCGATCGCTTTCTCACGAACAGTCTTCTCCCAATGGGTGTAGATGGCCTTCTGGACATCTGCCTCCCCTTGGCGAGACTTCTCAAACCAAACTTCCGCATTACCAGTTTTAATGGTAATGGCGTCCTTTGGTTTCTCAGGTGCCGCGACAGCCTTGGGAGGAGTCGAGGCGGCCTGTGGACCACTTCCGGGTTTAGGACTCCCGGACACACCTGTCGTTGGTACACAGAAGGCAGGTGGTACATTCTGTTTCAGTCCCATTTGCAGGTACATGTTTAACTGCTCCTGGGTAAAGGTAACTGGTGGGGCGGCTGGAGCGGATGCAGATCCGGCGGCAGCAGATGCGGTGGTCTTCTTTGGCATAAGGCGACCATCCTTTCCTACCACCAAGGTCTGGCTCTCAGGTCCAGGTCCCTGGTTTAAGGACGGAAAGTTTCGAGAACTCACTTTCCCAGGTTTAGATACGGCTCCAGCGTATCCGGCAGGTTCAGGCTTCTTGAACACCGGAGTGCCCTGAGCCTGTTCTGCGGGGTGCCTTGTCAGAGGGGACCTGGAACGGTCCTCTGCTCTGACCTTCGGTTTTGTTGTGCTCTGACCATTACCATTGCCGCCACGGTTCTGGTCTCTCCTGCTCCTTTCACGAGCTCTCTTTGCATCCTTTCCGGATTCCTCGCATTTCTGCCAGAGAGACTCGTGCATGTCCAGTTTACCCTTTCCAGGAGTCAGGACTATCTTTGCTCGGAGTTTCGAATCCTTGGTCTTCGGAACTTCGCAGAGGACTTGGTCCCCTGGTCGGATCTTAGACCAAGCATCCTCGCTCAGGCTATCGAACTCCTTCATGAGTTCCTGATGAAGCTCCATGATGCGCTTCCGGGCCCCGTCCAAACCTTCTGCGTGGCATTTCTTCTGGTGTCTAGCCAGATCACTACGTCGGTTGTATTGCACCTTCGTAGTACACTTCTTGCCCTTCTTACCATAACTCGGATCACAAATGTAAACCGGGTGATGGTGGAAGTGGGCCTCTACCAGATGCCTTTGGAACCGGGCTGGAGTACTCCAGGTCCGGATCGAGACATCACTCGCATCCTGGCAGATAGAGAAGGGACAGGACTTTTGATCGTCACCGTACCACTTCTCTAAAGCCCAACGCAGCTTCCTCCTCTGGGTATAAGTGTAATACCCTTCGGTGTGGTTTAGCATAAGCCACATCTTTCGATAGGCTTTGCTCGGATTGGGGTCCTCGTCCGAAAGGCGCATCCAATCTTCATCATCCGACTCATCGTTCTTATTGATTGAGTCTGGACAGGCATAGAGGGTAGAGCCGTCCTTCTTAACTCCGTACGCACAGTCGGAGAAACACGTCGGGATCCGGGTTTTGAATCCGGATTTGGCGTTAGCCCAACGTTCGGCCTCGGTTTGAGTTGATGGAGTGGCCTTCTCATCATACTCAACCGAGGATTCGTGCACCGACTCCTCGTCAGACGACTCAACCTCCATGGCAGTACTACCAGTGGTTGAGGTGCTGGGTTTCGGCTCGGCTCTCGCAGAATCCGGGAGATTCTTGAGCTTCCGAGCAGCGGATCGTCGGTTCTTACTGACCTTCCAGTCTTCCTCCGGTTCCTGGGTTCCGGATGTGCTGGAGGTCGTGGCTTCTACTGGAGTAGTAGTGCTGCCGGTAGCTGATGTAGCACTGGCGGAGCTTCTGGTGGCAAGCTTCAGGTCGGGGATAGGAGGTGCGGGTGCTTCCGCGGCCCTCTTAGCCTCTTCCTGTGCCTCCTGTTCGGCAGTCATGCGGCGGACAATAACCGTCCGAAGGGCTGCAGCTCGGTCCAATCCGATTAGTGAATTGTTCTGGACATCCACCAATTCCTGTTCGGTTATGTAGTAACCGTCGTCCCACTGCTCGAAGTTAGCAGCGGCCTCCCGGAATTCCTTAGTGGTCCGGCACGGCGTCCGGATAGCACTAGGGCGTGGGTAGGTCTGGCCATCGGTATCCCAGACACAGCCTACCCAGTTAATGTTCGTAGCCTTGACGTTCCACAGGGACTTGTCAGGCTTCGGATACGCTCCGAGCTCGAAGGCTCGGTTAGCTGCGTACACGGTTTCACGGAAACCGGCGTCCACCATAAGTCCCCGTTGGAACCACGGCCAGTCTCGAAGCCACTCGGGAGGCATCCTGGTCAGCTGTTCGGGAGCCATGACGCCCTCGATAGCTATCCTGACTTTCGGGTCCATCCTGACTGGTGTCCCGTCCGCGTAGGTCACTTGTGCCTGCAGTTCCGGGTGGACATACAGGTAGCGACCATCATAACTAGCTGGAAAAGGCTCCGCCACTGCTGGCTTCCACTCATCCTTCTGTCCGTCAACTTGGGTAGTTTCGGACTCTGTCGCTGCGGGTTCAGCACTCGCAGTCGCTCCGGATCCCTCTGCTGGGAGTGGAGATAGCAGTTTCTCTGGCTCATTGAGTGAGAATGAAGCCAGCTTCTCCTCGAACGAGCGATCCGTGGGTTCCTCCACGTCCATCATCTCGCTCTCTTCCTGTGTAACAGGCGACAAAGCTTCCGGAAAAGCTTCTGCGGACGGAGTCAGCTTATCCGGGTCACCGGATAGCTTGGCTGCAGCTACGGATTCCTCAGCCATGACTGGGGAATCGACCACGGGAGTAAACTACTCCTTTTTCCGGCTTTTACGGCGCCGGGGCCGGCACAAACGGAGTCTGTCTACCAGGAGACAGACTCTGGAGGAGCAGCGGGGGGTTTGCTTAGCCGGTAAAATCCAAGAAGGGAGCGAGCTCGACCGTCTTGGACGTTACCGAAAACAAATATGGCGGCAGGCCAGCTTTCGTGACGTCATTTCCCCGCGATCCGCGAGGTCACGAGAGGTCAGCCGAGACTGGACACGGTGACGTCATGCGGAAACGCACGTGCTACGGGCGGTACATCAACAAACTGATTGTTTTTAGGTAATTATCGCTCACCCAGATGACTCGACTGGGGATTTAAGTGGAGATTATGGAAAGCTTAAGCAAATCCACCGGATTATCCGTCCACTACCCATTGGTACATCATGCGGGGGCGACAAATAAGCCTTTAGGGTCAGTTGTCATCCGTTCCTCTAAATGTAAACATTACACTCGTTGTGTATACAGGTTAGGTCACTGCAGTCCTCTGGGCAATTCGGGGGCTGCGGCGAACGTATCTCCCCTTCTCGGATAGTTCTTTATCGGACCTGACAGTCTGAAGAGCTTTCTCTAGGTGCTTCTTAGCCTTAGAAACACCTTTCCTCTTCTTTTTGTCTTCACCTGCCGAGACTTTTTTAACTCCCCCACGCTTAATCGGTGTTGGCGTGGGTGTCACTGATTCGGAACACTTTTTGGGTCTATCCTGACCACGCTTCACTGTAGTGTTCTTTACCTGGTCTATTATGCGATTCTGATTCAGGATCCTTTCGGAACCTTCACCATACATTTCTGTGGAGGTCTCCCTCCCAGACCATCTCCTTAATCTAGCCACATTTGACTTATAGAGTCGACCAAGGTCAGATTTAATAATTACGGTACAATCACTGATAATTTGTGTTATAGTAAAGGGACCGTCCCAATTAGACGCTAATTTTATGTGTCTAAGTGGTTCATGTAATCTAAGGACTCTGTCTCCGGATTGGAATTTCCGATGTTTTAGATCGGTATCGTATCCTACTTTCTGCCATTTGGCACTTTTCTCCAAATCAATTCGGACAGACTCATATGCTTTTCTAAATCTGTCTCTTAAACATTCCACAAAAACTACATGGCAAGGTAGTTCAGGGTCCATTCCTACGACTCCAAAAACTAGGTCAGCAGGCATTATCAAATCCTCTCCGAATACTAAAAGGTTCGGAGAACAATTTGTACTCGAATGTACTGTACTATTATAAGCATGTGTCACAAAATGACATTGCTCATCCCAGTCATCCATATGTTCATTAACGAGTGACTTTAGGACTTGGATGAGGGTTCTATTGAACCTTTCCACCAATCCGTCACTTTGTGGTCTATACGGATTGGTTCTAGTCTTGCAAATAGCCAAGTACTCGCACATACCCTGCCAGAGATTTGATTCGAATTCTCTGCCTTGGTCACTGTGTAACATTAATGGTACACCGAAGCTTAGTACCCAACCTTTTACAAAAGCTTCGGCACAAGTAATTGCTTTGTGGTCCGGTAGTGGAAATACTTTAGTGTATTTCGTATAATAATCACACACTACCATCATACAGGTATTATCATTAGCGGTTGTATTAAATCCACTAATAATATCTACCCCGATTCTTGCGAATCTAACTCCGAAAAGTTCTTGGGATAGGGGAAGTTTGCCCATCCCGGGTCCGGGTTTGTTTTTACAACAATCCGGACAGGTGGTTACCCATCTTTGCAAGTCCCGTGTCATGCCAGGCCAATAGTATTTCTTGGAAAGTCGTGCTAGCGAGCGTTTCCTTCCGAAATGACCACTGGTCCGATGTCCATGACAGAAGTACATAATGTCATGTCTCATGGCATGTGGTATCACCACTTGCATGATTCTATCACCATTATTACATGGCTTCCAACGGTATAACACGCCTTTCCGGACTTCAAGCTCGGTCCATTGAGCAAGAAACCTTCTCATTTCTCGATTTTCCAGAGAGACCTCTGGTCTAACTGGACGTATACCCTTTGGTACTAATTGCAGTAGCTGTGCAGTTATCGAGTCAGCTTCCTGGAAATGTCGTATGTGATCCATAGACCAATCCAGTATACTGGCAACTAGGGGTACGAATGGTCTTCGAATCCCTGCTAACACTGCCTTATGAGCTCCACAATCAGTACAATCCGGATTATCACATTTCCGGATTGGTATTCGAGACAAAGCATCAGCATTTAAATGCTTAACTCCGGGTCTATGCTGAATCTGTTGATGTTCAAGCCCATATTCGGATAAATGGGCTAGCCATCGGCCTAACATGCCTTCAGCATCTCGGAAGTTTAGTAGCCACCTTAAAGAGGAATGATCCGTACGCAAAGTAAAGTTCGTTCCCCATAGAAAATGTTTGAACTTCTTGGTATATACGACTACTGCTAACAACTCTCTTTTGGTTGTGCAGTAATTGCGCTGGGTCTTGCTCAGTGTATTGCTGGCAAAGGCAATTGGCACTTCTCTCCCATTTTGGACTTGCGAGAGAGCTGCACCAATGCTATCATTACTAGCATCAGTATCCAGTATGAAATGATCCGTCTCATTCGGATATTGCAATACGGGAGTACTCGTGAACAGGTCTTTTAGCTTTTGGAAAGCGGTTTCCTGTTCATGCGTCCAAGGAAATTTTTCCTTGGTACTTCCTGGAGTCCAGTTAGCTATTGCTTGTAATGGGTAACTGACTCTAGAATAATTCGGAATAAATTCCCTGTAATAGGAACAGAATCCTAAAAAGGACCTCACTTCTTTGGGTGTTTTAGGTCTATTCCAATTCGTAACTGATTCGATTTTTTCCGGATCAGCCTTTATTCCTTCATCACTGATGATGCGGCCCAAATAATTTATGGACTTTCTAAACATGTGGCATTTCTTAGGTTTCAATTTGAGACCATTTGAAATAATACGTTCTAGTACCATTTTTAGGTTATTAGAACATTCTTCGAATGTTTTTCCGAAGACAATGACATCGTCTAGATATACAAGACATCTTTTCCACAGTAAATCACTTAGAATTGTTTCCATCATTGCTTCAAATGTTGCAGGTGCATTGCACAATCCAAACGGCATTACATTATATTGGAATAATCCAATATGACTTGAAAATGCAGTTTTCTCCATATCTGAAGGGTTCATTCCCACTTGCCAATAGCCTGATTGCAAGTCTAGGGTACAAAACCAACTGTTTCCTCCTAAGGAGTCAATGGTTTCATCTATTCTCGGTAATGGATACGAATTCTTTTTCGTTATTCCATTCAACTTCCTGTAGTCTATGCAGAAACGGATAGTACCGTCTTTTTTTGTTACCATACACACAGGACTACTCCATGGACTATTAGAAGGGACTATTACATCCTGTTCCAACATCTTATTTATTTCATCCTCAGCTACTCTCTTTTTTGCTAAGGGTAACCGTCTATACGGTATCTTAAAGGGTTCGGCATCCCCAGTATCTATTTTATGTAATACCTTATTTGTCGTACCTAGTTTTTCACCAGGTTTGGCAAAGGCAGTATGATACTGACAGAGCATATCATAGAACTCTTTCCGGTGTTCCGGATCTTCTAATGAAGTTTCTTCATACAACTTAAGTAAGTCTTCCGAAATTTCATCATCTCCTGTTACCTTCTGTAAGCTTAGCTTACTATCCGTTACAGTTTCCGAAAGGGTCACGTTTCCAAAAACTTGTCCCTTTTTCAAGTAGATAGTAGTGTTTCCAGTATTGGAGACAGGTACTACCGACCAGGATGCATTCGCTACTATCGTGTCTACAGAATTTAATCCAATACCTGACAAAGTAACTACATCCGGTTCTATCACTGCAGGTTTGTTACGCATTGCAGGATCACTTCTTACAAGCACATCACAGGCTACTCCCGGAGGGATTCGCACAGTGTGCGCCACACTAGCCATACTGCTCACTTGTCTCAGTGCACATCTAACCTTCACGGGATACGGGTATCTCACACTCAACACTCCTGTTTGGGGTTCCAATACAGCGCCATACAGGGATGCGAAATCCAACCCGAGTATCCCCTCATCTGCTATATCCGCAACGGTGGCGCTCATGACATAGTCATGTATACCATCTAACTGTAGTCTTACACAAGTTCTACCATACGTTTGCAAGGTACTGCCGTCGGCCGTCTGAGCACTTCCTCCCGATTTGAGAGTATCATGTTCATCCGGTATAAGGTCGTAGAACCCCCTGGAGATACAAGAGTGGCTAGCTCCCGTATCCACAAGGAATTCGGCAGACCTTCCGTTAACAGTAAGGCAAACATACCACCGCCTTCCATTTAGAACAGAGGGCATGTCCGTGACAATCGGAACGTCATTTTTCACACCAGGAGTCAATCCACATCCTTTTAAGAATTCTAGACAAGGATGACCCGGGGGCAGGTGGGCACCACAGACCTTGGCTAACGAATAGCCGCCTGCCTCGTTACTGATATTGGGTTTCCCCTGTGCTCCCATAGCACCTGTTATATCAGCTTCCCTAACCTTCCGGGTGTCTACAACCACCTCGGTGTTAGGCGATCTTGTTACTTCATGTGAACTATCATCACGGATGGTGATATCATGGCAAGATTTGTCACTGGGATCCCCTTCTTTGCCCCTCGGGAGACCCCTCCTTAGTTTTCCTCTGTACTTACTCCAGAGACACTCTCCTGCCTACGAGGGACAGGTTTTTCAGCCATACATTCTGGAGCATAATGCCCCAGTTTCTGGCATCTGAAACATCTCCTCTGAGATTTGTCAACTCTCGGTCTCCTTAGAGCTTCTGTTAATCCGGCTAATAATGTTTCCATCATGTTAGTCGGAGCAACAGTGGCTGCTACAGTTGGGTTCGCCGTAGAGGCTACACTGCCAGGTTGAGTTGATCCGGAAGCTGTTTTACCAGCAACTGATCCTCCTCTCCCTCTCGAATGTACTTTCCTATACCGCTTTTGTCGGTAATACTTTCCAGCTACATGCACTGAACCAATATAATCTCCGTTTTCATCGGAGACATATTCATCTTGCTCATCAACTTCATTCGATTCAACCGGAGCTAATTGGGAAGTATCGTATACCGGAGCAGGTGTACCTCCGTATTGGAATGGAGCTGCTCTTATTGGATTAGGTCCGGGACCTACCAGACGTTTCTTCATGTCATGTCCATCGATTGCTATGAACAGATCACTGAAGGAAGTGTCATCTTTCCAAGAGTCCCAGACCACTTGCTTGTGATCTGGATCACGCAATCCACTGTAGAATTGTATAAACAATTCTTGTAGATAACAATCATCATCATGAGCCCAATTTGGACGTGCTTTCGAAAGCAAGTCCTGTAGCTCCAAACCAAAGACTTTGTGTGATTCTTTAGGTTTTTGTGTCCTCTTCTTAAAGCTTACCCACGGATCTTCTCTAACGATTGATCCGAAAAGGTATGCGGCACATTCGACCAATTGATCATAGGTACCATATATTCCGTAAGCTGCTCTCCATTGGTTGAGAGCTACTTTTCCGCCTTTATTTAACCAACAAATCAAATATGGCAGAGCTTCTTCTTTTGTCCAGCCACTACAATTGACTTCGTCAACAAAAGCTTGATACCTGTCCTTCCATGGATCATTAGAATCATATGGAGGGGGTATCCGTGCCTGCCTACGTGCCGGATTATTACATCCGCGTAGTCTATCTGCTTCTCGCATGCTCCAGTTCATGACTTCCATGCCGTCTGCTCCCTTTCGGTAGCAGTCAATGCCAAGGTTTTGTATACATTGGCTTCTATCAAAGATGGTTTGCATCCCTGCAGGCATAGAAGTTCTCCTGTTAGGTTTCCTGCCATCTCCTCCTGATCCTGATCCTCCGAATCCGGATCCTCCTGGGCCGCCTGGAGGGTTTCCTCCTGGTGGACCATTATTATTATAGCCTCCAGATGAACCACCAGGGTATCCACTATTGTGACCGGTGTTTCCAGAAGAAGCATATCTAGGGTAAGAATCATTTTGATTCCATCCCTGGTTATAGCTATTACCATTCTGATAATTGCCACTTCCCGATGGATTATAATTATTTCTATATCCATAGGAAGATGTTCTCGGTTGGTACGTACCGCCGTTGATATTGTTTTGTGGCGGATTTGGTCTCGGAAAACGTCCATCAGTAGGACCATTACCAGAACCTGGGGGTGGATTCGGTAATCTTGGTACTGCTGGTGTACTGTGGCCGGGTTGGGGGAAATATGAAGGTGGTGTCAACATATGTCTCATTGGTACGGGTGCTCTTGGTTGTGCCACGGGTGAATTATTATTATTCCCTGTAGCACCATCGTGAGTCGCTTTGATTTTGTGACTCAAATCTGGTATGGGTGGTGCTGGTCCTATCGTATCCAGCATTGGAACTACTGGTTTAGATGCGGTTCCATTTACTGCAGCATTATCCGGTTTCTTATAGATTCCGGATACCACATTCTTGTCAGCCCCATCATCAACGAATGGGCTGTATCTAATTGGGGTTGCATCTTTAGATGTCTTTCCCAACATTGTAGATACCACAGCTGGGTCTATATTACCTATAGTTAACTGGGCTGCTTCTACATATTTATCTAGAGTTATTGCAGTGGCCTGCAATTCCTGAAGCTCATTCGTGAGTTTCTGTCTATCCTCCTCCAGCTGTTTGTTGTAAGCTATGATGCCTACCCGGATGGTTTCATTATCTTCAGCTTGTTTACTGCACTGAAGTTTCAATTTATCCAACTCCTCCTGATAATGGCGAATCTCGGATTCGAATTTTGTCTTATCAAGGTTTAGTTGGTCATTCGTATCTATGTATGTTTGGATACGAATGTGCCTATTATCATATTCTTTATTGAATGAATCTCTCATAGATTGAAGTTTTAGTTCTTCACTCTCGAGTTCTTTCATGTACTCGCTCCTTCTGGCTTCGAATTCCTTTCGCATGCCAGTTAGGTCCTCTTCCATTTGAAGTTTTTCATGCAATACTTCATCCTTAGCTTTGACCAAGGTATTTAAATTCTCGTTCAAAGTTACATAAGTTTCATTCAACAACAGGACATCCGGTCGTTTTAATTCTTCACCTTCCGGTACCGCATAGGTTAAGTCGCCATCTATAGCGCTATAATCTAATATTGGTAATTCGGGCCTGGGTAACCTATAAGGTAGTTCTCCGAATGTTACCCTTTTTCGCATTGGTGCCGGATGTTCTGGGTTAGTACTACCACCCACTTCGAACATCGAATCACATAATTCGTCAACAATTGAATGCTGGCCTATTAAGTTACTATGTCTCTGTATGGACTGTTCGCGTCGTACAGAGTCTGGCAGATTCTCTTCACTATCATTATAGTGGGGTCCGGGATCTCTCCAGGATGCTGTTTCTGCATCTTGTGAGTCCGAATGGGCTTGGAGCATTAGCGATCCATTTCCATTCTCTTGGGCAAGTGATTGCCCTGCTGGGTTAGCCTCCCTAAGGGTGTCTAACCCATGTACTAGCCGTTCGGACGTTATAACGTCCGGGCTATACACCAGAATTAACTGGTCACGGCACCAGTGTAAGGGTTTGTGGCCTTACGGACCTGGGGGGTTCGGGTCTTACGATTCGGAAAGAAAGAGTAAGACAGTATTCCAAGTGTATGCCAACGGTTAGGTTTATTACTTAATGCACACTCACGGCTGCCGAATGATATCAAAGGGGCAGCTAATATTAAAAGACAGTGGTTTACATAGTGTGGAGGCCAGAAGGGCCTCTGACGTAGCGGCTGAGCCCTGGGCTTTATATACGGACCCAGGTGTTCGTCGTCAGATGTCCCCACAGACCCGGATCGGTGCTGCCACCTATCCGGAACCTGAGGAACGTCCGACGACTCGACTCACCCGCCACGTCAGACGGTACCCAACTCCTATGGTTTAGTAAAGTGTACCTCTACAATGCTTCCAAAATGATATTCACATTCAGGTTTAAAAATATTCACCTTTTCCTTATCACAACTGTGATATATGGAAAGTATGAATGTCCTGGATTTCAAAACTAGCTTTATATATTTTCTAAGTTGAGGCAAAGTCTATCAAAAGTATGATACAGAAAGTGTCAGGTGTAGCCCTCAGTGCAGTGCCCTTCAGTGTGGATACTATTAAGACCATGAGACCTGATGGTTGCAGAACACCAATTGACGGGAGGTGGCAGCAGGAGACACTTTGTAGCTCCGCACTGAAGGGTGTTGTACAATGATTATTGGTCTAAAATCTGACAGTGGGTAGGCAAACCAGGTATCAAATTAATCCTTAGGGTATATATTAATCGATTTGAGTGTTATTTAGGCTGATATTTGATGGTAAGTTGAGGGGGGTGCACTCTATTTAATTAGAAAATGTATTGAAATCATTCACTGCAAAACCCCCAAATCTGGGTATGTCCGCACTCTAAGGCCTATAGCAAAAAAGTTAATCACATTGTACCACATGCCATGGCCCTAAATTATTGGGAAAAATGTATATCTACAAGAAAATAATAGTGGCTAAGCCCAGATACTTGCACAAGTATTTTATTTTCGCCCAAAAGCTATATAGGCCAACAGTGGAAAAATAATTAGTGTTCTGCAGCCTCTACGGGCTATATAGGGCCTTCTACCAAGTTTGTCAAATCTCGCTAAAATGTGTTTATTTTGCTTAGGGTAAGTCAGTTTGACAATGTTATGGTGAGAAAGTGCAAGGGAATCAATAAAATTAGTGAGAAATCACTGAAAATCGCAGTAGCGGAGTTTCGGCCTTGGAGAGGTTTATGAGAAATATTCTGGTGTCAATCCGCAAGCCTGATACTTCTCTCTTGGGGGTGCCAGGTAACCAAAATTATGGTTTTCAGGGTCAGAATGACCTGAATTTTACATTCTCAGCTGTTTCCATCTATTTCTATCGTCCTCAGTGCTCTATGGGAGGCCTTTTCATGCATCGGGGGAAAACATCATTTTTCTCTCCCCGAGCTATGCAGCCAATGAATGTTTACTGACACTTAATAAAATGTCCTTGTATTCACCATATCTGGTAAATTTTATTGTCCTTATATGGGGGAGCTTGAATAATGTGTAAATGGGGCCATCTAAGCCATTACACATGGAGTTAAGATGCATTTTGTTGAATTTATTCCTTTATATCATTATATTTCCGAGGGTTTTTCATACATTTTAGCCAGATATTTCTGTGAATTATAGCACCTAGAGAGAGAATAACACTCAGCACCTCACGTGGTGCCCCTTGGCTATCAGCATGTCAAATTTCTTGGCCCTGTGACCATTTTCTCTATGTGAAAGCACCATACGTCCATGTCAATGCTAGAAATCGATAAAATCTACGGAGAGCGCACAGACTGATACCCCCTCTGGGAATTGATTCTCAGAGAGATTTGAGGGGCCTGAGGGGCATAAAAGTAAAAGATTCTGGATAAGACATTACTGGGCCAGTGAATAAAAGCTTTCCAAGCTATTTCATTGACCACCAAGATTCCAACCCAGGCCTTTAGGTTGCAGAACACCAATTGACGGGAGGTGGCAGCAGGAGACACTTTGTAGCTCCGCATTGAAGGGTGTTGTACAATGATTATTGGTCTAAAATCTGACAGTGGGTAGGCAAACCAGGTATCAAATTAATCCTTAGGGTGTATATTAATCGATTTGAGTGTTATTTAGGCTGATATTTGATGGTAAGTTGAGGGGGGTGCACTCTATTTAATTAGAGAATTAATTAGAGTATTGAAATCATTCACTGCAAAACCCCCAAATCTGGGTATGTCCGTACTCTAAGGCCTATAGCAAAAAAGTTAATCACATTGTACCACATGCCATGGCCCTAAATTATTGGGAAAAATGTATATCTACAAGAAAATAATAGTGGCTAAGCCCAGATACTTGCACAAGTATTTTATTTTCGCCCAAAAGCTATATAGGCCAACAGTGGAAAGATAATTAGTGTTCTGCAGCCTGATGAGTGAGTAGGGTGTAGACCTACCTATGTATATATCCCCAGGTGTCACCAGTAGGGTAGCCCTGTGGATTAGTTCTCCAACTTAACTCTTTATTGGGAGCGCCCAATAGGGGCCCAGTTGGGCATGTTACCTGGGTGCAGGACCTTTTGGGATACATTATTGAGCAATGACCATCACGCTGGCTGTTATCAGTCCTTATTTTGCAAGGTACCTGCTCAAGCAGGGGTCGGTCCTGCAGCCCAGTGAGCAGGGTCTGTATGCACTTTAGGACTATAAATCCACTTTCTTAACGGGATTAATTATGAGCCAATAAAATAATCCCAACTCTTCACTGCAGATTTATTTTTCTCGGGGGCAGATGGTACCCATATGATAACTGTTATCAGTGATAACCACTGGTAACCAACTTCGGTAATATATGAGAGTGGTTGGTACTGTGCCACATTACATTTATACAGTATCTTGCTGGCCACTCCATGCCAGCTTACACAGAAATGTATGGTGCTTCCCTGCAGTGCACCATAAAAAATGCTGTCAAAATAACGACGGATTCCTCGTCCCAAAGTTGCCAGAGATTCATTGTTATTTTCACGGATGTCATTATTTTCACAGAAATTCCTTGTACTACCATACTGCTCCCTGGGGCTTCTGGTAAAAACTACACTGGCTACCTGCTTAATAATTATGATTGTTCACTTGTCAGCTTTACAAGGATCCCTGGTTGATTCAACAGTTATTTTTTTACAGTGTGGGTGATAGTTTTGGGATTCCCCCGACCCCACCCCATCAACCTAACCCCCATTCATTTATTAGAGTAGGTCTTCTCATTGAAGATATGGGATTCATAGTTATATAAGTTGGAGAGGTTGATGCCTACCTTCATAATTCTTGATAGGACCATTGACAAAGAATAGGTGTTTATGCTCTGAATATGCCTACTTTACTTTCATTCTCATTTTACAACATGTCCCCTTTTCAACACAATTTTACATAACTTCCCCACTTTAAACATGCATGTTGATACATTTGTGGTGGTCCCGCGTCGTCTTCGAGGTACCTTCGTGGTCCTCGTGGGCGGCGTCGAGAGCACCTCTATTACCCGACGCCTGGGGGCGCTGGAGTCCAGCGCCACGTCACCACTTGGTCACGTGGCCCTCGACTCCGGTGTATATAAGGCCGTTGTACGGCCTTCCTCAGGGTCAGTCCAGCCCCGACTGACCATCGTGAGCGATGGTTGGCGGCTGCCCGGCTACCATATTCTAGTACTCCTCTGTGCTGCTGCACAGAGGAGGTGTATGTGGAATATCAACTGTAGACACTAGAAGGCCTAGTGTCGAACCTGTTATAGAGTTCAAACTCTGCCACCTGTAACTGTGATTGAGAACGGCTGATGCCTATGTGTTATTAGACAATAAAGTTTTAACTGGAACCTGAATAGTTGTTCTTCGTTGTTTATCGAAAGATTCGATTAGACATCGAGGGGTAGAACACTACACTGGTGCCGTGACCAGTTGTTAACTTTAGTCCGCATAGGTACTGCGAGCTTAAGTTCGACATGCAGGGTCACTTGGATGAAGGTGATGACCCCAATCACCAACATCAAGTGACTACAGGCCCGTTAGTGGATAGAAATGATCCACTAATCGGTGGTGGTTTGAACCACACCCTGATATTAGGTCCATCGTCTGACCCGTTGGGCCTGTATCAAAGGAGCCGACTACTCAATTGGCGAGTATCGACTCAACTCTCTCCGGCGGCTGAGAACTTCTTGAGGACACAGAGTTTGTCCTATGTAGAAAAATCAGCCTCGCCCGTGGGAACTCCAATGGGCCTTGGCAGTTGGTCCTTCGAGGGTCCCTCGCCCGTGTCGATACAAGGAAGTATTGACAGTGGCAGGGGACTCAATGAGGAGTTGCTACAAGAGCAGCAACGCCAACTGCGCCAGGGTCGCCAGCAGTTGGATGCTCTCGCGAGTAACACCACGAAAGCTCAGGAGAAGAGTACAGAAATAGAGCTGAAGTTGGAACAGCTTAGGCAGCAGGCGTTAGAGGCTTCGAACAAGACTCAGATCGCGAATAGAGAACTTACTGATCTTCAAGAGAAGGTCAAGCAGCTCTCTAGCGAAAAGGAGTCCTTGCTTGCAACGAAGTCAGAGATCGAGCGTAGTCGGTTGACAGCAATGGATTGTCAATCGCTAAAAGCATAGATCGATCGCCTTGCTACAAGCCGCCGAGAATGTGTCGAGAGAGCTCGAAACGATTTTCGGGATGCCCAGCACGAGCAGACGTCCCTTAAACATAAGTTGAAACTACAAGAAGTAGAAAAGACTATGTTGGAGGAACAACTGCAGGAGTTGCGGCATGAGTTGAACCAACAATCAGCCGAGCATACTGAAGAAGTAGCTGAGCACCTAACGGCTTATGAAAAGCAGGTGAAACAGCTACGTCAGGAACGGGAGTCGTTACTCTGTCAGATGCAAGCTGACGAGGATGCTCGAGCCAGGGACGAGGCAGAAATGCGTCGTCGCTGTGAGGAACGAATCGAACACGCAAACAAAATGGCGGAATATCAGGTCCTAATGGAACAAAAAGCGAGGCATGAGGCCGAGCTTAATTCCTTGAAGTCTGAATCCCTAGTAGCCCAGTCACTGAAAGATCAGAAGGATTCGGATACTTTGGGAGCCATGCGTGGTGAAATCGATGAGCTCCGACGAGAGATATTGTCTCGCAGAAAGGCTGATGAAGCCAGGGTGAATAAAGAAGTTCGTGATGAACTCGCACTCGAAGAACGTCTGAAGGAGCAGACGGAATCGAAATTGCGTACCGCTAGACTTCGAGATAAGCAACAAAGTAGTGAATGCAGCACTACTAGAGTTGCTACTCAAGGGGATCTAGTCGAAAACCCTGACTACAGAGAGTGGCTCGACCGTGCCATGAAGGAGGTCAAGCAACTCTTTGCCATCAGCGAGCAACGAGATCTCTCGAAGCCCGAACATTCCCGCCTGGAATTCCTAGTGTCGGAATTAAGGCAGGCGGAACGTTCAAAACAGCAGGCTGAGATAGATAGAATGGTGGGGGCAATCGACGACATCTCGAAAGTTGATTCGAGGTCACGTCGGACCCTACCTGTTCCTTCGATGCCACGCACCGATGGTCTAAGTGGAGTGATCGGACAGTTCTCGACCCCTACCACGACCCAACAACATGTTGATCCGCCCAAATATAGGGATATCAGATTCGAGGCTTCGCGCTTGAGTGATGCCGATTCTGGTAATCCCTGGGGGATGAATCACAGTCGTGCAGACACGACTATGAGAAACATGGGGATGGACCATCAAATACCTAGAAGAGGCACAACATTCGCCCTTGATCAGGTCAGGAGATCAAGCAGAATGTTTGAAAATACCTCTATCGGGCATGAACCAGCCCGAACTAGGTCAGTCGAGTGCCCTCCATTTACATGGAAGGACGATTGGCTCCGTTGGTACCACGGATTCAATCACGTCCGTCGAGTAAATGTATGGACCTCGAGTATGGCATTAGCTCAACTCCTCATGTTACTCCAGAATGGCCCTGCAGCTGATACTGTGTGGCTATGGGAGGAGCATGGAGATGGGACTTTGGAGGGACTGGTCGACATGGTGACGGAAGCCATGACTTCTAGCCTTCAAGACCCCATTGTTACAATGGAGAAGAGACGCCAAGGCAAGAACGAAAGCATTAGGGCCTATGGCTTTGCTTTGAGACGTCTTGCCGGCGATGCCTATCCAGGTGTGGCCTTCTCGGTTGAATGGCTCATAACCAAAGTCAACCAGTTGTTCATAGGAGGATTGTATGACGTTGATTTACAACAAGACGTTCTTCGGGAGTGGCGCAACTACATGTCCCTAAAGGATCTCATGGACTTGGCAGACGAGTTGTTGCGGAAACGACAACTCCTGCCGAAGTTGGTGAATCCTACCTCGACAAATGCATTGTCGGCGTTGGCCGACGCCGCTTTGGTCGAGGAGGGACAGGGCGAAGTCTCCTCATACTCGAAGCCCGGGGCGGGGAGTAAGACTAAGAAAGGTCAGAAATCCGCTGGTAAATCGAAAACACCAAACAAGGCCTCCAAACCCAAGGTACAGGAGCAGACCTTCTCGCTGAGTCAATTGAAGAATTTACTCAAGGTTATCGAGGGAGGGGATGTCCCTGGTACTAGCTCGGAGAAGCCGAGTACCCCTCCGTCCGACGCCAAGTGTTGGAACTGCAAGAAGCAGGGGCATTTCGCACGAACTTGCCCCGAGCCGATTAAAGGTCTACCACCTGACGCGACGGAAAACTGAGGCGGGCGGCTCGACGTGGCAATCGAGCTGCCCGACCATCGAAAAGCCAAGGTATCAGCACCTCTGGCACTCCTGATCAGACGACAGTAGATTCGAGGGAACTAGGTAAGGTCCCGGTAGGGCCGTCCCAGCCCTTTACCACAGCGGCACCGGTTGATCACCGGTCGGGTTCCGAAGATGTCGGTGTAGAAAAAGCCTCAATGGCCAAGGAACAGGGCGCTGGCAGCCCGAACTCCGAGGTCGAGGGTTCGACTGGATCGAAAGTGAAAGTCGACGCCGGGAGAGAAGCCCTGATGCGGCAGCTGGCCAGAGTCTGCGCAACAGAGCTTCCCTCAGATGATCCTGTCTCTCTTTTCTGAAGAAGAGAGGGATCGATCTGAGTACTGACGTAGGGTTGAGAATGCTAGCAGGAACCGCCCCCTTGTCGGGGAAACGATGGTACCTGTCTGCAGAGATTCGGGGGCGTTCTCTAGACTTCCTGATAGATACTGATGCCAGCCACACCATTGTCTCTCGGGAACTCGCGAAAACGTTAGTGGTGCTGTCAGATAATCTCTACGAGGGAATAACAGCGTGCACTGCGTCTGGAGCCGAAATGCGGACCTATGGTCGATTGGTTCTACCTCTTAAGGTCGCATCGACCCACTATGTGTTTAGCCCAATAGTGGCCGATGTGGCTGACGATGGCATTCTGGGGCTCGACTTCGCGGCATTATACGGTATGATCCTGAACCCAAGGACGGGGCAATTGGTCATGACCGAGCCGGTAGAAGAGCACCATCAGTGTAAACTGAAGAGAGTGTCATCGATAGCCTCAGTAGCACAGACCACTAGGATACCTGCCAGACATCGGTGCGATGTCTTGGTAAAATCCGACGGTCTGGAAAGAGACCGACAGGGCATAGTCGAACCCGACCTGAAAACTCTGAGAAGTTTTGGGTTGGTTGGTGAGGCTGCCCTTGTCAGCAATGTCCGTCGAACAGTGTTTCCCGTCTGTAATCCACTGAATCGAGACATTGTCCTGGAGAAAGGCCAGGTGGTCGGTACTGTACAGTACGCTGACAGAAACGGTGAACTCTCTTCACCGGAGGTAGGATCTGTGATCATGCGTCTCGAGCAAGAAGCTGCAGACATCGAGACGGCGGAAATCGCGAGCACCCGCACGGGGGAGCTCCCTACCTGGCTGTTAGACATGTATAGCGACACCCACCTGACCCAGCCAGGAGAAAGACTGAAACTGTCCGCCTTACTACGTAAGCATGTGGATGTCTTTAAATCCCCAGATGAACCTTTAGGGCGCACCTATCGATGTCTGCATAACATCGACACGGGTGACGCACAACCTATCCGAGTCCCTTATAGAAGGATTCCGCTCAGCAAGAAAGCTGCGGCGGATGAACAACTTAAGGAGATGTTGGATACGGGGGTGGTTAGGCCAAGTACTAGTCCCTGGTCCAGTCCCGTCCAGATGGTGACGAAGAAGGATGGGACCATGAGATTCTGCGTCGATTATCGATGTCTGAATGGAGTGACTAAGAAAAATGCTTACCCCCTCCCGCGCATCGACGAATCCTTGGATGCCCTAGGAGGAAACAAGTGGTTTAGTTGTCTCGATCTCCAATCTGGATATTGGCAGATCGGGATGAATCCCGACGACGTCGAGAAAACCGCTTTTTCCTACCAGAGGGGGCTCTACGAGTTCGATCGCATGGCGTTTGGTTTGTGTAACGCCCCCGCCACATTCGAGCGAATGATGGAGGAGATGTTGAGAGGTTTGCTAGGTAAAAGTTGCCTGGTTTACCTCGATGATATCATCGTCTTCGGCAAAACGACGGATGAAGCAATGGCGAATCTGGCAGAAGTCTTCAACAGGATTCGGGCATGGGGACTGAAGTTAAAACCTAAAAAGTGTCAACTTTTTAGGACTTCAGTCGAGTACCTGGGCCGAATCGTGTCTGAACAGGGTATAGAAGCCAACCCGGGGAAAATTAACGATGTAATGACTTGGGCTAGACCCACTACAGTGAAGGAAATTCGATCCTTCATTGGTTTTTGTTCCTACTACCGAGAGTTCATCCCGGGGTTCGCGGAACTCGTAAGCCCTTTACAGGACTTAGTGATCCAAAAACCTAAAGGTAGTAGAGGTCGTTACGAGGCATTCGCGTGGACGGAAAGAGCCGAACATGCCTTTGTCGAGTTAAAACGAAGTTTCAGGGAGACACCTGTGCTTCGATTCCCCACACCCGACGGTCGTTTTATCTTGGACACTGACGCCAGTAATACCGCGATCGGGGCTGTTCTATCCCAAGTGCAGGATGGAGTGGAGGTCCCGATCTCATTTGCTAGCAACACTCTAAGTAAAACACAACGAAACTACTGCACCACCAAAAGGGAACTGCTGGCGGTTGTCGTGTACACCAGGAAGATTAGGCACTACCTCTATGGTGGTAACTTCACTATCCGCACCGATCATTCGTCTTTGAAATGGCTCCTGAATTTCAAAGAGGCTGAAGGAATGATGGGTAGGTGGCTGGCCCACCTTTCGGAGTTCGGTCTCGAAAACTCTAAGATCGAACATCGAAGTGGGGCCAAGCATCTAAACGCCGATGGTCTTAGTCGTATCCCTGTGCGGCTATGCCAGAGGTCGGATTGCACAGACTGTGGCAGTCATAATGCTGTTTTGGTGGTAGGTGGTTTAGTAGACAGCCGGGTGGGTGTTGCATTTTGGTCTCTCGATGAACTCATTGATGCTCAGAAAGCAGACGCCGACATCAAACGAGTTGCTGAATGGCTAGTTAAGGGGGCTAAACCCACTAGACCTGATGTATCAATCGAGAGCGCCGAGGTACGGAAATTAGTAGGGCAATGGCCTCTATTAACCTTCCGTGAAGGCTTGTTGTGTCGCTGGAAAGTCGAGGCGGGTCGGGCTAGATGCACGATTCAAGTAGTTGTACCACACCAACTGAGGGGCGAGGTACTCTCCTTTTGCCACGGACACCGAACGGCGGCACATTTTGGTCGTAAACGAACGCTCGAAAAAGTGAAAAGGAGATATTACTGGCCCGGAATGGGAAAGGACATAGGTCGTTGGGTTCCGCACTGTCCTACCTGTTGCCTGGTAAAGCCCGGCGAGGGCATGGGTAAGTCTCCTCTGCACCAAGAGTTGTTCGGGGTGAGGTTCGGGAGGATAGCTATGGATATCATCTCGGGATTTGCACCCACGCCAAACAAGAATACTTGCATGTTAGTAATCCAGGATTACTTCACCAAGTATGTACGCGCTATTCCCCTACCAAATCACACGGCAGAGACCTGTGCAGAAGCCTTCGTGGACGAATGGGTTTTGACCTTTGGAGTCCCGTTGCTTCTGCATTCCGACCAAGGTCGAGAATTTGAGTCTCGACTCTTCTCTGAGATGTGTGAATATTTGACGATTGTAAAACAGAGAACCAATCCATACAGACCACAGAGCGATGGTCAGGTGGAGAGGTTCAATAGAACGTTGATTCAGAGCCTGACTATGTTGGTAGACAAACATATGGACGACTGGGATGAACAGGCTAAATATGTGGTGTCCGCATATAACAGCTCTGAGCACAGTTCTACTGGATGCAGTCCAAATATGATGGTATTCGGGGAAGAAATTCTCATGCCAGCGGATGTGATTTTCGGCTCAATCGAGAACCCACTCGAAGTCCCTTGTTCCGTCACTTTCGTGGTACAACTTCGGGACCGATTGAGAGAGAGTTACAGCATGGTAAGGGAAAACCTAGGTAAATCTGCGGAACGCCAGAAGGTCGGGTATGACTATGGGCTGAAGCAGAGAAGATACTCAGTTGGGGAACAGGTGGTGAGGTACCACACCCCCCAAGCAGCTATGAAGCTTGCCCCCAACTGGGATGGGCCGTTCGTAGTAGATTCTGTCCTCTCTGAGTCGACATTATTACTTCGATCATCCCGCGGACGGTTGCAAAAGAGCAATGTTGATAGAGTGCGCCGGTGGTTGGGCGTAGAGCTATCACAAACTGTCGAGTTGTTGCAACCACAACTTGATGATGATTCACCTTCTCGTAAGGCTACGAAAAGGGCTAAGTCTGTTTCTGGACAGGTCGAAATAGAGATCGAAAGGTCGCGGCCAGAAGTTCAGTCTCAAAAACAAACTACGCAGGGTCATCGAAAACGACAGCAAAAGGCTCGAAAACTGAGCGAGGTGGAGGTGTTGGATGCCAGTAAACCATCAAAGCGGCGCCGTGGTCGACCGGCCCGTCGAGATAAGTCGAAAGCATCTAAACAGCCTTTGAAGGGATGTCGGAAGCCCGACCCCCCCTCGAAAGCGCGAACGACTGAACAAACTTCACATCGAGACGTCTCGATTGAAGTCAAAGATCAGTCACTCCAGTCCGGACCTATGACTCGAGCGAGGCTTAAGCGCCAAGGCTCATCAAAGGAACGGTCAGCGAGTGTCGAGGATGAAAGGAAATCCAGAGCAAACACTCTGGCTCCTACATCCACACCGTCACAAGTGATGGGAGGCAGACGCCGACGGAAACGGGTTAATAGCCCGGTCGGCCCGGCCACATCAAAGGACGGCGGGCTAGGAGGGGGTGATAGTAACCCGCCCCGAGGCTCAACACTCGTTCCTATAGTAAAGGTTAAAATCAGGAAAAGTCCTAGATTAAACCCTACTCAGTAATCGATGTTTCGCACAATACTAAGCAGCAGCTTTACTAACCTGTGTTTTTAACGAGGCTTTAAAATAACGGGTGCCGTTCTTGAGTAAATCTGTCTGTGGACGTGAAGCCGACGGTGAATAAAAAATTACACAACGAGAAGTCATGCGATTGCCTCTTAGTTTGAGACAACCTGATGCTGGAAACATGGAAATGTGGGGCGTCCGACTTTTATTTTGGCTGTGTGGAGGGGTTCCCAGCATAGGCTGGTGGATTCTGCCCGATGGGTAGATCCATATTGGAACCATTTTTTTAAAAATCCCGGTAGTCTGATGAAGGGGGGGGTGCCCAAATTATCCATGTTAATAGCGTTGGAACCCATAGACCGCATAGGAAATAACGGCATATGCAAAAATTGCGACTGGAGAACCAGAGCGTGACGGTGAGGGGAGAGTGAGTCGTTCTATTTTTTGAGCATTACCTTATTTGGTCATGGCGTGATGCGCGGTGGACCAATGGGGCTCGCCCTCCTCGGTCACGTAGGCCCTTCCTCCAATCAGAGGCGTGCGCCACAGGGATAAAAGGCCGCGTCGCACACCCCGGAGGTCACATCTGCGCCCTTCTCGTGAGAGTCGGACGCAGATAAGCTGGACTAAGCCTAGCTTATTCCAGCTGGTACGCTCCGTCTGGGGACTTCCTACCTGAGTGTAGGAGGTCTCCCCTGCCTAGTGTCGAGGGACACGACCTGTGTGAGCGCAGGTTCGTGTTCTCTCGAGACTCCAGTCTTCGGTCCCTCGAGCCGCCTGAGTGCGGTTCGAGGTACATCGAAGGCACCTTTGAGGCTTCGACCCGCCAGAGTGCGGATCGAAAAACCTCGAAGATTCTCTTTGACGTCTCGTCCCGTCTGAGTACGGTTCGAGGCCCGGAGTCTTCTTTCTCCCTGGTGGAACCCGGCAGTTCAGGAAGAACCATGGGGTCCTCGTCCGACGAGCAGTCAGGGTACAGCTCTTCGGCGAGCCACAAGTCGCAGAAGAAGAAGAAGAAGAAGTCCAAGAGGACCAGACCCGAGCAAGAGCTCGAGTCTACCTCGGCTAAGAGTGCAGCCCTTCTGAAGCAGATCGAGGATGCACAGAAAGCCTTGGCTGAGTCCCAGGAGCGGGAGAAGGAGCTCCGCCGGAAGGCGAAGGAGGCAGCTAAGCAGCAGAAGCGCGACTTGAAGGTCGCAGCTGCTGCCGCCTCGAGAGACTCTTCTCCCGATGAGATGGAGGTCGACGAGCCGTCGACACCTGCTCCATCGAAAAGTGCTACCCCTTCAGGTTCTAAGGGCAAGAAGCCGACTGAATCGAAGGCATCCAAGGGCACCTTGAAGGATTTCAAGATCCCTAGGGTGCCCAAGAAGGAAAGTAGCAAAAAGGAGTCCGCAGCCAAGAAGGCTCCAGCCCGGGAGAGGAGTAGCGAGTCTACTGCTCCACCGGAACCTGGAACCGAGCCGTCGGAGGTCGATGCCGGTGCCGTGGAGAGCACCGTATCCTCACCCCCAGACACGGCCAGGGCTGTCGACGAGTGGAAGCGGCTGTCAGCGATGACTGCCAAACGACGTGCTGAGTACGTCGATGACAGGCCACTGACAAAGCTTCAGGACTACCGCAAGAATGGTCAAGTGGTACTCCCAAGTCTCGTCGGAAAGGATGGTAGTGACGACGAGGAATGGTATTCGGACGATAGTCATGCCATTGACTGGTATGTCTCGATGATCGAGAATATTACGAATGCCTCAGACTCGTCGGGGGTGTCGCTGCCCGAGCGACAGCGGATTGGGTTCGCATGGCGCATCTTCAATCCAGGGCAGCAGTGTGCTTTCGAGAACTGCACACGTAAGGGGTTCCCCCCTCGCGTATATGCGACGGATGGCAGGTATGCTCGACACTTGGTTGAAGAGCATCGAGCCATCCGTCCGCAGTTCGGTTGTGTTAAGGTGGAAAAGACCATTCCATGTTACCAGGACCCGGATGACCCGACCTCTCCTCCTTTCGTAACTTCACGAAGGGGCTTGATGGCGCGTCATCTCAAGTCGTACAAGCAGCCCCATAAGTACAACGCCGAGGGCGCTATCCAGCTAGTGGAGACACTGGTTGGAAAGTGCGAACGGAATGAGAAGACAGGCGCGCCGACTAGACACTGGATGCGGATGGCCCCCGCACCCCCGTCTACGAAGCGCCTGTATATCAGACCGGAGCTGATGCCCGCTTTCTACGGTGCCTACCCCGAGTTCAGGGTAGAGCAACGGAAGAAGCGGGAGGCCAGTCGTCCTCGGGACCCAGGACCTACAGCCTCTACGAGTGGGAACAAGAGGCCCCACTCTACAGAAGCTGGAAAGTCTGCCGGTTCGACTGAACCTAAGAAGCCTAAGCCGCAGGCTGCTCCCTCGAAGCCCGAAAAGGCATCGAAAGCCGCCCCGGCCCCGGCTCCTAAAAAGTCGAAGACTGCTTCGACCGGTTCAGCCAAACCAAGCACCAGTGCTGCTAAAACTGGAGGCAAGACGGTGGAAACCCGGAGTGGTCGTGATCGGCAACCCAAGGTGACCACCAACTCGTCTCCCCCTGTCAAACCCCCTGCGGCGGCGGAGGACAGCACCCCAGCTGCCACGCCGCGTGTTCACGTGGGAGGTGCGACACTGACCTCGGCAGCAGGAGCTAGCTTCTCCAACGTCGTGACAGGCGCCGACGCCCCAACAGCAACCTTGCGTTGGGAGTTGGCACAGCCTGCCTACGGCGATGGCATCGAACGTGGGGTCCCGAAGACGTTCGTGGAACGTTGTAAGGGACTTCTACAGATGACGGGCAGTCCTGCTATCGACAAGTTCGGTGAGGCATTTCGTGAGGAAGCGAGTGCCTACTTGTTCGGCCTGTTTGATAGAACAAACATGGCCATCCGTAACGAGCTCCTTCCGGCTCTTAGGAATGAGGCGCGCCAGACCGTTCAGATGGAGATGGACTCTCGTCTGACCGACGTCCGAACGCGTCTCAATAACTTTGAGGCACAGGCCCAATATGATATTACCAAGAGGGATAGTATCATAGAAGGCTGGGAGGAAATCGACCGCGAATTCTTTAGAGTCTTCGGGGTCCAACTCTCGGAATGGATGAGGGACAAGCACCATGGCGTCCGAACCCTGAAGCCAGTTCGAACTGAGCCCTCTCGCGAAGCGCAGAGGTACCTTGTCGAGGGTGGAGTGGTCCCTGACGTCAGGACGCTGGCGGCTCAGACGAATCCGTTGAGAGAATTGTCTCCAAAGATGGATAGTCTGAGCTCGGCTATGACAATGTTGGGCCGAGAGCAGGTGGTGCAGGACAAGCCTGACACCCCGGGTAGGTCTCTCGGTGCCTCCGTCTACCCGCCAGCAGCCCCGTCTTCCTCCTCGGTTCCCTTGATAACCCTCTCGGGAACCACCGAGCCTACACCGCCACCGGTCCAGAGAGTGGTGTCACCGAGGATCCATCCGGATCTTCAGGGCATCACTCCCCTGGCCCCGGCGAACGTAGCCGTCTGTCCGGACCCGTCGGCTTCCGCCCAAGCAGTAGAACCTGCCGAGGTGGAACAGTCGATGGATATAGACGGGGACGTCGATGTCGTCGATCATTCTCCAACGCCTCCCCCTGACCAGGGAGACAAGGACGACCGTGAAGGTCAGGAGAGTGACGACGACGACGGAAGCGACTCAGCAGACTCGGCCGTTCTCCACTCAGATGCTGAGGGGGACTCCCGGGATGCACCCGAGACCTCTAACGAGGCTTGGAGTACGACAATGGACCGTGAGGTCCCATTGCCGGAGTCGCCGACGTTTTCGGGCCAGCTAGCCGCCAGCGCTCCACATGGAGAGGAGCGCACTGACGGAGAGCAGGCCGAAATCGACGCCGCTACAGGGTCCATCTCGGAGGATCAGTAGTATGAAACTACTGCTCCTCCTCGTCAGCCTGGATCGCTGACATCGAACAGAGTCTCGATGTCAGCACGGAACCCCCGGGAACTCGTTCCCGGACGACGGTGTACTCTCGACGAGTGGGGGTACCTTTCCTGTCCCCGGACCTCCCTGCGAAGCTGTGTGGATCCGACGCCACCCTGGTCTTAGGACCCGGCGGTGCCACACATCCTCGGCCTCACGGTCGAAGGACCATCATAGTGTACTGTACACTATCGATGGGCTTCCTACGCTGGAAGGAGCTTCTCAACGAGACAGGGAGGAAACGACACGACCCCGGTTGCCATACCCGGTCGTGCCTCCCTCGGATCGACCAGGAGCAGGTCGTGAAGCAGTGTTTCGACACTGGTCTCCTACGTTGGATGGAGCAACGCCTTATAATTTAACTGTGATAATAATTTTTTTTCTACAGTACAGTAGAAACTATATTTCTATATATTCCTCTACTGTTTCTGTCGACTATGTCGACGGATCCAGTAGTTCATATTATTATCTAATTGTTTAGACTGATCCGGGGTCTCTGAGTTTTCAGAGACCTCGTTTCAGTCTAGTGGGGGGTGGTGTGGTGGTCCCGTGTCGTCTTCGAGGTACCTTCGTGGTCCTCGTGGGCGGCGTCGAGAGCACCTCTATTACCCGACGCCTGGGGGCGCTGGAGTCCAGCGCCACGTCACCACTTGGTCACGTGGCCCTCGACTCCGGTGTATATAAGGCCGTTGTACGGCCTTGCTCAGGGTCAGTCCAGCCCCGACTGACCATCGTGAGCGATGGTTGGCGGCTGCCCGGCTACCATATTCTAGTACTCCTCTGTGCTGCTGCACAGAGGAGGTGTATGTGGAATATCAACTGTAGACACTAGAAGACCTAGTGTCGAACCTGTTATAGAGTTCAAACTCTGCCACCTGTAACTGTGATTGAGAACGGCTGATGCCTATGTGTTATTAGACAATAAAGTTTTAACTGGAACCTGAATAGTTGTTCTTCGTTGTTTATCGAAAGATTCGATTAGACATCGAGAGGTAGAACACTACACATTTATGGCAATTATTTATATCAATTTTACCACAACAATGATCTGGATTGTATGAGACATGTGACATCATCATAAACTAGGGCCCCCTGGTGGGAGAAATGGTATGATCAAAATGATTACTTTCTTTCATCAATGAGGAATGATGACCTAACGTCATCTGCATTGATTACTTTTCAACAAGCCTAGGTTTTCTGTGCATGAATTAATCTATTTTCACGTTTTCAGAAAATCATCTTTTTTTATGAGACAAACGAAAGTCAGACCTGGACATTCTGATATCATTGCAATGTACATGTACTGTCTTAACACAATGGACTTGACTTGAAATATTCACAATGGATTAACCTTAAAATATACACTTGAGTCAAATATATGATTGAATGCAGATCACTTTATTGACATAAATAAAAGACAGAGAGAACTCAGACACAAAGAGTCCACTTGTTATAAATACAAGTATGTAACGTGAAGATATAATAGTTTTGAAATTCTAACGTACGTGCTGCATGAATACAAGGGTTCATCTGGATTGCATATTTCCTTTGGTGATTGTACACCTTGCTGAGGTCGTCCTTCTCCTGTATCAACCCTGAGGCTCGGAGGATGCGCTCGTTATCATTACACCAGTCTGAGAGTACTTCTGAGGTTCCCTCACAGGTCACATCCTGAACTTGCATTGTTGGTTTCTTCCACAAGTTCTTGCTCTCATCAGACAGAAGACAATAACCAAAGTTGGTGAAAACCGTTGCATCTGCAATGTTGCACACAACATCTCCAGGGAACCTGCATCCTGTTTTTGGAAAGAATGCACAGTCAATTATGTAAAATATTTGAAGATTCAGAATAGGAATAAAATGCTTAAAATGTGATTAGAGACGATTCTAGAGAGTAGAAATTGTGGTAACGGAGAAGGTTATGTGACCCCCGCATTAGAAGTTATATCACAAAACTATGCATAGAGAGTAACTGGACCTCCGACAATTTGTCTTGAAGCTACAAGTCGAAGAAGCCTACAAACACCACCTGTAAACACTGTGATGTAACTCAGGATGTACAACATGTATTATTATATTGTACCCTTCCAGAAATACAAGTTGCCCACGAAAAGTTTGTAAAGAAATATGTCAATTTTGTCTTGTAAGAAACACAGTGAGAATAGAAAACTAACCCAAATAGTAGCTGTAGCTCCTTATTGTAGGACATAAAGTAGGCATGGGGCTATAGGTTGTATTTTGTCTTATATCAAAACTTTAACAATGCCATCAATTGTTATTCTGGTGCTGACACAAGTGTATCTGTAGGTACATTAGTCAATAAAGCCATCTTGAATCTTGAATATAGTGATATGTTCATAGTGGTTGTTATCCATATCCATTGCCTACTGACTTTCCTTCCATGACAATCTCTGCCTTAGCTGCCTCAGCCTTTTCTTCAGTGGCCGTCACCACATAAAGGACTGCAATGTGAAGAAAATTATGTTTCTTTTTATTCATTTATTTTTTTCCACACAAAGAGTGATGATAGGATGTATATATGTTTTCTAAAGGTGAATGTTAAACCAGAACTACTTTGCTGCACATTTTTGAGTGAAAGCAATCGGCAGTAACCAGATAAGCCTTCCTGATGTCTTCTGATGACATCAAATCATTCAAATTCGTCCACTTTGTCTAGATAAATTAATGCATATCGCTACTATATATTTTTCTTCCAGTAACAATTTCGGAGGAACGTGTGTGTATTGGCTGAGATATGTCAATAAACTATCAAGAATCTACCAGAAGGCATCAGAAATAATCAGGAATATATCCCAAAAATCCAACAAGTTTTTCTAACATTTTCATTCCAGTCCAAATTGTTTTTTTCTTTCAAATAGCATTAGAGGAAAATGAAGTTGCTCAAAATAAATATTTAAGTTTATATATGAACTTAAAGATCAGTAAAATATTTCTATGCTGATGTATTGATACTATTTCTAGTATGACAAAAGTAAAGATTCGCTGGATAGAGCCTAGAAACTATGAAATTCAAGGAAGGAAATACTTTGTGAATTACTTTGAACCATCTCCAACTTTTGCAGTTTCAGCTAACTTTAGGTCCTCCAAATTATAGATCTATTTTCAAACTGTTGTTTGTGGCAATAAAATAAAATTCTTCAATTACAGCAAGGGACATGGGATTATCTTTCTCAGTCTAACCATTCACTAGGCCGGTAACACCTTTGTACACAACATAATATGAATTTACACAGGTGCATGTCTGCCCGATAACTCCTTACTGCGCAATCTTTAAGATCAGTGCTGGAATATTTACAATACAAAGGTCCAAAAGTTCCTTTTTTCTTTTGCAAACCCAATAATAAATGCATTTCAATTCATGCTATGAACCATCTAAAGCATGTATACATTGTGCTTATTCTTTCCTAAAATGCAACTTGGCGTTTTCACAATGTTACTTTCAGATAATTCCATACCTACTGTCTGATAAATCTAAGGGGATATTGTTGTAACTTTTACGGGAGTGTAGACATTTCCCCATTACAATAACCAGTGATAATCTGACGTATTTGTAAAATTCCCAATGCATTGATATATGAAACGAAAATCATGATTTCAAATAAAAAAAAAATAGAAGAAAAAAAATCATTTCTTCATGTTTGTATGAGAAATTAGGAACTTAATGTGTTGGAACACGGCTGGAAATGGATGTGCTCCAATTTGACTTACCCAGTATTGGGAGACACAGCTAGAACAGCATCCTGACTTTTTGGTAGCTCTGATACTTGTGGAAGTCCAAAGGTAATTGTGGCTGAACCTACAAACCCATCTACTATATATAGGAGACGCATGGACCCTAAATATGCAAAGCTTGTGCCGTGAGCACATCTTTACGTTGTACTGAATAATGATATCCTGAACTTTAAGCCTTTAAGGGTCGCTGATGCATTAATGCATCATGCCCATTGGTCGTCTTGTGCTGGCGAGCAGTCTCACCAGCACTTCATTGGAGCATTATGCCGACCCTCCGGGAATATATATGTACCCACCCTGTAGGGCTGGCGAGCAGTCTTGCCAGCACTTCATTGGTGCATCATGATGACCAATGGGCATGATGCACTTTAAAGGATTAATCAGCACCGGGCACTGAGGTGATGGCTAAGAACCTATATGTCCCTTAAGGGCTGTTTGGCGCCTTAATGCATGCAACATGCCCATTTGCCGTTATGGGGCCAGATGCACGAGGTGAGTTACTCGCCAGAGCTGCATTTCTGACTCAAGACTATTCCCACGGGAGTGTATCAACTCTGTAATGTGGGCATGATGCATGAATGCATCTGCACTCATGGCGAATCCACATGGATTCCACAGAAGTTGCATTAATGAACGAAGACAACCAAATACCATAAAACAGAATTCAGGCGGCCGTAAAAGGGTTAATGAAAGGCTCCATGAATATTTATAAACAATATTGACACTGCTCTCATGGGTTAACTCACCTGCTCCCAGGACACCTACTGCACACTCCCGTGTATAAGGCGCACCTCCAACTCAGGACCATCCTTTAAGACGCACCTGGGACCAATCTTTAGTTATTTCATTGCTGTTTAAAAATCCTTCCCCTACACCAAAGCGCACCCCCATCGTTTGCTGACCCTAAAAGGTACATGTAGTTTTAATCCTTGCGTATTTAATATAAGCTGGTACATGTTGTCTGTATAATTTGGGATTCATGTCACTTATGTACCGATACTTAAATAATGAGATGTGGATATGGCGGAGTGAGATAGATAAATGAATAGATAAACCTTACTGAGCAGAGGCGTAGGAAGCAAATCTTCATTGGGGGGGCCCGGCAGGGTCCCAATTTGAACACCTTGAATTATCGGCTCGAGCGTGATGATGCCTATACATATAGCCATAATAGAATTTAATAGAAAAGTATTTTTGGTGAATTTTAGATCTGATTTGAGGTTCAGGGCTCCATTTTCCCTATCCCTTTAACATATTAATCTAATTTGGGATGGAATGTTTTAGCTGCTTTTCCATTTCATTATGACTTCTTGGTAAATCTTTGGGGGGGCCCAGACATAATCAGGCCCCCCCTCCTTTATGATTGGGGGGGCCCAGGCCCCCCTGGCCCCCCCTTTTCCTACGCCCCTGCTGAGTGTAGCAAAGGCTTTGTCTATGAAACACATTTTTTCACCCTTCTCTTTCTATCTTCCCACCACCTTTGGACACACAACCCCATTGCCGTTTCTGACTGATATCAATGTGTGATAAACTAAGGGAGTGTTATTTTTTTTTCAACAATGGTGTGGGGGGTTTGCATGTGGATGCAAGAAAAAATGTTGAACTCCCTCCTCTCGAGGATCAAGTTCATGAACGCACCCGCGGTTTTCACTGTGATCAGGTAAAATTATTTTGACCCCAGCTCAGAGGGGTTGAACAAATTCTGGCCCCCTGGTCAAGGAGTCGAGAAAATTATGACCCCGCTCAAACCCACCAGCCCCCCTGTAAGTCTTGTAAGACTGTGATTTGGGCCTTATCAGTAAAAAAAATCTTTTTATGATCTCCCCTGGTTCTGAGATTGCCGGGTCTTCTGAGAACTTTCTTGGTCTTGGCCATAGCATAATAGAATCCCCTCCCTCCTAACTGTTTGTTTCGGGGTTTCACATAAACAATGAACATCATTCGTAGATTCATCCATTACACCAGAGTGGATGCAAACCTCAGAATTCTGTTTTGAGAGGCTTGTAGCTTTCTCCTTGTTTCTTGAGATGTTACATCCAGTAAATAGGAACAGTGATCTAAATGTGGCAAAATTGTTTGTTTAAAAATGGTTAATGCCACTTGAGCATTTATCACATAACGTATTCCAGAGATTTTATTTCCAGTTCTGTCAAGAAGCAAAATATTCAATTAAACCCAACTGATGAATAGAACCATGGACAGTGATGGTTACAATTGTCATTCAGCACAAAAAGAGATGAAGGTAATCAGTAGTAATGTCATTGGATGTACATTTTTTTTTATTAACATAGTGTTTCATAGTGTTTTTTTATTAACATAGTGTTTCAAAGATACTGAGAAAGATGTTTTTTTCCCCCACAGTTTCTTGCTTTCATCAGGCCATATTCATCTTGGGCACCAGATACAGCACATACTACATCCCCAGGGGGCGCTACATCCTGTTTACAGAAGATAGTGATAAACCTTTTAGTATTAACATCATGAATAAAATGTAAATGATTAATCCGATGAAGGATTGTTTTCAGGAAATATCTTTAGAGGCTTGGATGGTGACTGATTCTACCGGTTTCCAGTGGAGAATTGATTAACATGGCAATTTTGTACTATAATTCCCGTTTATAGCCAATTCTAAACTTATTGAGGCCAGAGAAAATAAGTTATTATTGAAGGACATTGGTCAGACAGTTGTTGGTCAGTGATGAAAGGCGAGATTTAGTTATTTACGCAGATGATAAATACTGCCATTTATAGTACATACGGTCAAATGCAGCGTAATGGGGTCAAACTTATAATTTTTACGGGAACGTGGTAAATGTGTATAAAAACTCATTATATCGAATCTCTCTCTCCTTTCTATTACATTATAAAGATCTGAGGCTTTCATATATACCCTACTTTTACCCATCTATAATGTATATTTAGGGCAGTAGACTGCACTTAATAGTATAATTTTGATACACTTTCGAGGCTTTTTCATTGTTTCCTTCAATGAATGACACATGGTAACAAGATATGCATATGATAGATGAGCTATTCATTAAGTTATCAATTGACTGTCATGTATGATATAACACAAACACCAAATAATAAATAACAGTATTGCCTTTTGAAGTTACAGCTAATGTCCATGTGGTGTATGGAACCGTGTAAGTTTACACTTGCCACATTTCTGTAACAATCTAGCAGACAGAACAAAATAATTTCAAATCGGATTCAAAAAGGTGTTTAGTATTCCCCCTTCTGTGCACATTAATGGAACAAATAGAAAAACCAACAAACTAATTAGCAACCCTTCTGTTCACATAGATGTAAAACAAAGTTGGTTTGCGGTAGTAAAAGAGGAACCATACGTGCCACATAATGCAAACCCACCTATATTCTATTCTAAAAGTTGGTGTAATACATTATTGCCAAAGGTCACTGCTTATGTAAGGACCTAAATATGAAAATTAGAAGAAGATTATACAAAGAAATACATCTCTATGACATCTTTTTAATGTACAAATATGCCCAGAACCGTACATGCCACACACAGTACTATCCCTCAAATTACAGAATCAATCCATCATAATCATAAGGGTAGAGAAAGGATATCTGAGAGTATGGAAACTGAGTTTAGGGTGAATAGAAGCTAATTTTATGTGGATAAAATGTATGACCAAAGTAAAGTCCCCATAATGGCCAAATTACCATAGAGTTTAGTGTTATATACTTGATTTAAGGCTAGAATAATAAAATATCAGTATTAGTGTTCACAACTTTTAGGTTTCATTCCTCAATATATCTATTTCATGGGTAAAAGATTCCAAGTTAATTGAAACACTAAAGTTTTTTTGTGATTTTGCTGCACCTGTGACCCCGGTTCAATGCAATTGATATAGGAAAATGCACATAAAAATTGGTCTGACGATCTATGCAGGGTTCATGCAGGCTTGATTGAGGTCTGTCTATCAAACTATTATATATGCAGGCAAACCAGTCCTAAAAGTATACAATGTATTGAAGACATAATATATGGCACTTTATGAATGACATTACAGTGCTGCATGTACTCACCATTCCTGGAGGGTGTTGCTCCTATTGTAAAAAGAGCTGGGAGTATGTGCCCTCTTCACCTAAGTACTTGCACTCACCACATTAGTCTGAAAAGTCACCTGCCTTGTTTTAAATAGAGAGAGCTGCACTACCAGGTACCTACTCATGTCACACGCTCTATAGTTTATTATACTGACTGACTTCTGCCAACTAGGTACCTACTCAAATCCCCCTTTTTTAGCACCATACTTGAATGACCACTTGTGTGCAACAAAAGGGACAAGTCATAGCTACATGGAAAGAAAGGACTGGAAAAGAGGGCATTTTTAGCCAGCTCTTCCTTTTACTATAGTAGCAACACCCTCCTGTCGATGAATGGGATCCTGACAGGCAGAACATTGTGATGTTCTCCATGTCCATGTCCATAGCCTCTATGTCTAGTATTGCCTTTGCATTTTTATGCCCAGAACCGTACATGCCACACACAGTACTATCCCTCAAATTACAGAATCAATCCATCATAATCATAAGGGTAGAGAAAGGATATCTGAGAGTATGGAAACTGAGTTTAGGGTGAATAGAAGCTAATTTTATGTGGATAAAATGTATGACCAAAGTAAAGTCCCCATAATGGCCAAATTACCATAGAGTTTAGTGTTATATACTTGATTTAAGGCTAGAATAATAAAATATCAGTATTAGTGTTCACAACTTTTAGGTTTCATTCCTCAATATATCTATTTCATGGGTAAAAGATTCCAAGTTAATTGAAACACTAAAGTTTTTTTGTGATTTTGCTGCACCTGTGACCCCGGTTCAATGCAATTGATATAGGAAAATGCACATAAAAATTGGTCTGACGATCTATGCAGGGTTCATGCAGGCTTGATTGAGGTCTGTCTATCAAACTATTATATATGCAGGCAAACCAGTCCTAAAAGTATACAATGTATTGAAGACATAATATATGGCACTTTATGAATGACATTACAGTGCTGCATGTACTCACCATTCCTGGAGGGTGTTGCTCCTATTGTAAAAAGAGCTGGGAGTATGTGCCCTCTTCACCTAAGTACTTGCACTCACCACATTAGTCTGAAAAGTCACCTGCCTTGTTTTAAATAGAGAGAGCTGCACTACCAGGTACCTACTCATGTCACACGCTCTATAGTTTATTATACTGACTGACTTCTGCCAACTAGGTACCTACTCAAATCCCCCTTTTTTAGCACCATACTTGAATGACCACTTGTGTGCAACAAAAGGGACAAGTCATAGCTACATGGAAAGAAAGGACTGGAAAAGAGGGCATTTTTAGCCAGCTCTTCCTTTTACTATAGTAGCAACACCCTCCTGTCGATGAATGGGATCCTGACAGGCAGAACATTGTGATGTTCTCCATGTCCATGTCCATAGCCTCTATGTCTAGTATTGCCTTTGCATTTTTATGCCCAGAACCGTACATGCCACACACAGTACTATCCCTCAAATTACAGAATCAATCCATCATAATCATAAGGGTAGAGAAAGGATATCTGAGAGTATGGAAACTGAGTTTAGGGTGAATAGAAGCTAATTTTATGTGGATAAAATGTATGACCAAAGTAAAGTCCCCATAATGGCCAAATTACCATAGAGTTTAGTGTTATATACTTGATTTAAGGCTAGAATAATAAAATATCAGTATTAGTGTTCACAACTTTTAGGTTTCATTCCTCAATATATCTATTTCATGGGTAAAAGATTCCAAGTTAATTGAAACACTAAAGTTTTTTTGTGATTTTGCTGCACCTGTGACCCCGGTTCAATGCAATTGATATAGGAAAATGCACATAAAAATTGGTCTGACGATCTATGCAGGGTTCATGCAGGCTTGATTGAGGTCTGTCTATCAAACTATTATATATGCAGGCAAACCAGTCCTAAAAGTATACAATGTATTGAAGACATAATATATGGCACTTTATGAATGACATTACAGTGCTGCATGTACTCACCATTCCTGGAGGGTGTTGCTCCTATTGTAAAAAGAGCTGGGAGTATGTGCCCTCTTCACCTAAGTACTTGCACTCACCACATTAGTCTGAAAAGTCACCTGCCTTGTTTTAAATAGAGAGAGCTGCACTACCAGGTACCTACTCATGTCACACGCTCTATAGTTTATTATACTGACTGACTTCTGCCAACTAGGTACCTACTCAAATCCCCCTTTTTTAGCACCATACTTGAATGACCACTTGTGTGCAACAAAAGGGACAAGTCATAGCTACATGGAAAGAAAGGACTGGAAAAGAGGGCATTTTTAGCCAGCTCTTCCTTTTACTATAGTAGCAACACCCTCCTGTCGATGAATGGGATCCTGACAGGCAGAACATTGTGATGTTCTCCATGTCCATGTCCATAGCCTCTATGTCTAGTATTGCCTTTGCATTTTTATGCCCAGAACCGTACATGCCACACACAGTACTATCCCTCAAATTACAGAATCAATCCATCATAATCATAAGGGTAGAGAAAGGATATCTGAGAGTATGGAAACTGAGTTTAGGGTGAATAGAAGCTAATTTTATGTGGATAAAATGTATGACCAAAGTAAAGTCCCCATAATGGCCAAATTACCATAGAGTTTAGTGTTATATACTTGATTTAAGGCTAGAATAATAAAATATCAGTATTAGTGTTCACAACTTTTAGGTTTCATTCCTCAATATATCTATTTCATGGGTAAAAGATTCCAAGTTAATTGAAACACTAAAGTTTTTTTGTGATTTTGCTGCACCTGTGACCCCGGTTCAATGCAATTGATATAGGAAAATGCACATAAAAATTGGTCTGACGATCTATGCAGGGTTCATGCAGGCTTGATTGAGGTCTGTCTATCAAACTATTATATATGCAGGCAAACCAGTCCTAAAAGTATACAATGTATTGAAGACATAATATATGGCACTTTATGAATGACATTACAGTGCTGCATGTACTCACCATTCCTGGAGGGTGTTGCTCCTATTGTAAAAAGAGCTGGGAGTATGTGCCCTCTTCACCTAAGTACTTGCACTCACCACATTAGTCTGAAAAGTCACCTGCCTTGTTTTAAATAGAGAGAGCTGCACTACCAGGTACCTACTCATGTCACACGCTCTATAGTTTATTATACTGACTGACTTCTGCCAACTAGGTACCTACTCAAATCCCCCTTTTTTAGCACCATACTTGAATGACCACTTGTGTGCAACAAAAGGGACAAGTCATAGCTACATGGAAAGAAAGGACTGGAAAAGAGGGCATTTTTAGCCAGCTCTTCCTTTTACTATAGTAGCAACACCCTTCTGTCGATGAATGGGATCCTGACAGGCAGAACATTGTGATGTTCTCCATGTCCATGTCCATAGCCTCTATGTCTAGTATTGCCTTTGCATTTTTATGCCCAGAACCGTACATGCCACACACAGTACTATCCCTCAAATTACAGAATCAATCCATCATAATCATAAGGGTAGAGAAAGGATATCTGAGAGTATGGAAACTGAGTTTAGGGTGAATAGAAGCTAATTTTATGTGGATAAAATGTATGACCAAAGTAAAGTCCCCATAATGGCCAAATTACCATAGAGTTTAGTGTTATATACTTGATTTAAGGCTAGAATAATAAAATATCAGTATTAGTGTTCACAACTTTTAGGTTTCATTCCTCAATATATCTATTTCATGGGTAAAAGATTCCAAGTTAATTGAAACACTAAAGTTTTTTTGTGATTTTGCTGCACCTGTGACCCCGGTTCAATGCAATTGATATAGGAAAATGCACATAAAAATTGGTCTGACGATCTATGCAGGGTTCATGCAGGCTTGATTGAGGTCTGTCTATCAAACTATTATATATGCAGGCAAACCAGTCCTAAAAGTATACAATGTATTGAAGACATAATATATGGCACTTTATGAATGACATTACAGTGCTGCATGTACTCACCATTCCTGGAGGGTGTTGCTCCTATTGTAAAAAGAGCTGGGAGTATGTGCCCTCTTCACCTAAGTACTTGCACTCACCACATTAGTCTGAAAAGTCACCTGCCTTGTTTTAAATAGAGAGAGCTGCACTACCAGGTACCTACTCATGTCACACGCTCTATAGTTTATTATACTGACTGACTTCTGCCAACTAGGTACCTACTCAAATCCCCCTTTTTTAGCACCATACTTGAATGACCACTTGTGTGCAACAAAAGGGACAAGTCATAGCTACATGGAAAGAAAGGACTGGAAAAGAGGGCATTTTTAGCCAGCTCTTCCTTTTACTATAGTAGCAACACCCTCCTGTCGATGAATGGGATCCTGACAGGCAGAACATTGTGATGTTCTCCATGTCCATGTCCATAGCCTCTATGTCTAGTATTGCCTTTGCATTTTTATGCCCAGAACCGTACATGCCACACACAGTACTATCCCTCAAATTACAGAATCAATCCATCATAATCATAAGGGTAGAGAAAGGATATCTGAGAGTATGGAAACTGAGTTTAGGGTGAATAGAAGCTAATTTTATGTGGATAAAATGTATGACCAAAGTAAAGTCCCCATAATGGCCAAATTACCATAGAGTTTAGTGTTATATACTTGATTTAAGGCTAGAATAATAAAATATCAGTATTAGTGTTCACAACTTTTAGGTTTCATTCCTCAATATATCTATTTCATGGGTAAAAGATTCCAAGTTAATTGAAACACTAAAGTTTTTTTGTGATTTTGCTGCACCTGTGACCCCGGTTCAATGCAATTGATATAGGAAAATGCACATAAAAATTGGTCTGACGATCTATGCAGGGTTCATGCAGGCTTGATTGAGGTCTGTCTATCAAACTATTATATATGCAGGCAAACCAGTCCTAAAAGTATACAATGTATTGAAGACATAATATATGGCACTTTATGAATGACATTACAGTGCTGCATGTACTCACCATTCCTGGAGGGTGTTGCTCCTATTGTAAAAAGAGCTGGGAGTATGTGCCCTCTTCACCTAAGTACTTGCACTCACCACATTAGTCTGAAAAGTCACCTGCCTTGTTTTAAATAGAGAGAGCTGCACTACCAGGTACCTACTCATGTCACACGCTCTATAGTTTATTATACTGACTGACTTCTGCCAACTAGGTACCTACTCAAATCCCCCTTTTTTAGCACCATACTTGAATGACCACTTGTGTGCAACAAAAGGGACAAGTCATAGCTACATGGAAAGAAAGGACTGGAAAAGAGGGCATTTTTAGCCAGCTCTTCCTTTTACTATAGTAGCAACACCCTCCTGTCGATGAATGGGATCCTGACAGGCAGAACATTGTGATGTTCTCCATGTCCATGTCCATAGCCTCTATGTCTAGTATTGCCTTTGCATTTTTATGCCCAGAACCGTACATGCCACACACAGTACTATCCCTCAAATTACAGAATCAATCCATCATAATCATAAGGGTAGAGAAAGGATATCTGAGAGTATGGAAACTGAGTTTAGGGTGAATAGAAGCTAATTTTATGTGGATAAAATGTATGACCAAAGTAAAGTCCCCATAATGGCCAAATTACCATAGAGTTTAGTGTTATATACTTGATTTAAGGCTAGAATAATAAAATATCAGTATTAGTGTTCACAACTTTTAGGTTTCATTCCTCAATATATCTATTTCATGGGTAAAAGATTCCAAGTTAATTGAAACACTAAAGTTTTTTTGTGATTTTGCTGCACCTGTGACCCCGGTTCAATGCAATTGATATAGGAAAATGCACATAAAAATTGGTCTGACGATCTATGCAGGGTTCATGCAGGCTTGATTGAGGTCTGTCTATCAAACTATTATATATGCAGGCAAACCAGTCCTAAAAGTATACAATGTATTGAAGACATAATATATGGCACTTTATGAATGACATTACAGTGCTGCATGTACTCACCATTCCTGGAGGGTGTTGCTCCTATTGTAAAAAGAGCTGGGAGTATGTGCCCTCTTCACCTAAGTACTTGCACTCACCACATTAGTCTGAAAAGTCACCTGCCTTGTTTTAAATAGAGAGAGCTGCACTACCAGGTACCTACTCATGTCACACGCTCTATAGTTTATTATACTGACTGACTTCTGCCAACTAGGTACCTACTCAAATCCCCCTTTTTTAGCACCATACTTGAATGACCACTTGTGTGCAACAAAAGGGACAAGTCATAGCTACATGGAAAGAAAGGACTGGAAAAGAGGGCATTTTTAGCCAGCTCTTCCTTTTACTATAGTAGCAACACCCTCCTGTCGATGAATGGGATCCTGACAGGCAGAACATTGTGATGTTCTCCATGTCCATGTCCATAGCCTCTATGTCTAGTATTGCCTTTGCATTTTTAAGGACATGTGTCCAAAAACGATTTGATAATACAGACAATCCTCCCATGTTTTTTTTCTATAACATAGGTTAATAACAGAAGTATATCATAATTTTTGATTGCACTATGAGAGCAATAGAATTTGTAGCAGCATAGACCTACAAACATCGCCTTTCTAGGGCTCATTTTCCACCACCCGATTTGGTCGCTCTAGTGCCCGATAGACCTGCAGACCAGTACTGATGGCCGTTGGGGCTGATGATCTTTGCCATAGCATTCGATGGCAGGGCATGGGTCTCTGTCGACCGACATGTCCTTTTGTTTTAGCAATAGTACTACTTTCAAGTAAATCAAAGTGTCATTAGGCACTAAACATTGCTCCAAAATTAGAAACTGAATAGGGACATAGAGTCACTTACCGAACATGGAGATACAGAGTAGATGCAGCATTTTGACTTTCCGTGCATTTTCACTTTCGTGCATGTATTATGTTGTTTTGGTATCACATAGTGCTCTTTATATAAGGGAGTAACAAACATTATTATGTAGTTATTCACTTTCTTTATGTTTCTTCTGGTATTGTAATAACCATGGTCAAAACAATAAACACAACAAGTATATACGGTATCCAGAAATGTGACAACTCTTTATTCATAGACCACAGCCCGGTTCACCATGTGGGTTTAGGTACGCTGCATTGATCATCTATTATTACTCTGCTCACTGCTCCCTGTCCCTGGTTCCGAGTCCCCAACTCCACTCGCACAGCACTCTCATCTACCCTTGGTCTAAGACGCAGGTCAAAGACGACTGACTCACTCATGCACCTGCTTATATAGTCCCTGCTGGCTGAGTGACGTCATGCCAACATCTCCCCATTGGTTCATGGCCTTAATATATATGACATCACGACCCACTGGTGCGCCCCCTTGTGGACTCCCTAGGAAGCTCCCGACCTTCTGCTTCCTACGAGCCACGCCCCCCTCCTCCTTTGCATAACCATTACAGTATGTAGGCTCACCTTTCTTTTTGCCCTTTTTCTGCTTACCTTTTTCTGGGCCATAATTAGTTATCCTGTTTCTTTAGTCCAGCATATACTCCTGTATATAATACATATAAAATGAATTGGTTAACAGTGCTATTGCTCTTGGACACATTGCAATCATATCTTTAAGTTTATTTGTCTGACATTCATCTAAATAGATTTACCCTTGAAATTATGATGTTCAGAGAGTTTCTTTGGGGTTTACCTAGGTGGTCTAATACAGCTTGAGTTTGAGTTTGAAAAGGGTTTTTATTGGGCATAAACATCATATTACAACAATAAGTTTTTCATGATGACCAATATCAAAGTGAAAAAACAAGAACAACAAATATAGTATTTTAGGAAGACAAGGCTTCTACATCCACTACCGATATACACAAACAAAGTTAAGTTGAATTTTTCAGCATTCCTTTCATACATACAGAGCTGTTCTTTCTATGTGAGGGCAATTATTATGTAATCACATATCAATATCATTCATCAAATTATCAAATTTCACACCCTGTGTAGGAAGTTTAGTCATGAATATATCCAAGTTCGCAGCATGTTGGCAACCAGCATCAAGTTGGCGCCATAGAGCCTCACCTCTATAGAGGGGGCTCTTTTCATACAGCATCCTTGATGCTGTTGCAACTTTCAATTTTACACTTGCATTTCCTCTCAGTACTCTCATTTGTACTACTACATTTGATTCATCTCTAGATAATTTGTACGTTTTCTTAAGAGACTTAATCCTCTCTGCTCACCAAGGAATTTACAGTAATCCGATGAAGCAGAACACGGGTAATATCTACTGGACGTCTAATACCCATACAACTGCGCAGACAATTATTTTGAATTGTTTGTAAATGTCTGCGTTGTCTCTTGGACATGCAGTCAATCACAACATCACCATAATCAAAGAAGGGTAGGACCATTTGTTTGTAAATAGTCAGCGCTAGTTTCCGATCTAGTGGTTTCCTTACAATCTTCAACTGATACAATTTACTAAGTAAAGACCCTCTCTTTGAATTAAAGAACGCATCAAACTTTAGTTGAGTATCCAGTTGAACCCCTAGATAAGAGAAAACATTTACTCTTTCAAGCACAGCATTATGTAAAATTAGATTACTATTCATTATGCCAACGGGTATAACCCGACCATGGCACCACAATATTTTTGTCTTTTCCACATCCACTGTCAATTTGTAGCGTGCACACCATGTAGACACTCTATCCAAGTCATCCTGTAGTCTGAGGCATAGAGCATCGGAATCACCTGTTCCACCTATGTATATAACTAAGTCATCTGCATAAAGCAGGTATTTACAATTTTTTATCTCCTCACTTACAGAATTTATATATATCAAAAATAACAAAGGTCCCAATACCGATCCTTGTGGGACTCCACATCGTATGGTTTTGGGGCCAGATAGGAGACCATTGGCTATACAATACTGGATCCTGTCAGTCAAATACGATCTAAACCAGCACAGACTTGCATTATTAACTCCAATTCTCTTAAGCTCCTCTAGTAACAATAAGTGATTTACAGTATCAAAGGCCTTCCTTAGATCAAGGAAGGCCATGACACAATAACCATCCCTGTTTCTATACTCAAAAAGGTCCTGGACCAATTGATAGATGGCATCATTAGTGCCTCTTCCAGGGAGGAAACCAAACTGATATTGAGTCAATATTTCATTGTCAATAAGAAATTTTATCATCTGAGAGTGGACAGCACGTTCCAGCAATTTCGAAATTACATTTAGTTGACTGACTGGGCGCCAATTTGAAACATTCTTTAAATTACCAGCTTTGGGCAGTGGAATTACAGTAGCCAATTTTAATTTTGTTGGTACTTCAGCATGATGGAAACTCGAATTCACCAACTTCATTACCAACTCAGGTTTAGCAAGAAGTACATCTTTAAAAACTATTGACCTAATTTCTGCCACATTGGAGGCTTTATTACATTTTATCTCCTTTATCAATTTCAATGACTCAGGTGGTCCAATTGGTGTAAGGTTGAATTCATTAACAATAGGTCCAGCCATGGGAGGCTGAATTGGGGGAACATGGGGAATCAAATCTGAAAGTTTAGGACCAATTTCAACATAAAAATTATTGAAATAGTTTGATACTTCAACTTCACTTATTTCCACATCATTATCTCCATCCCATAGTGTTATAATATTTTCCACTTCAGTACCCTTCCATATAGTATTAAGTTTCTTCCAGAACTGTTCGGGGTCATTTGATAGCCTTTCAAGGTTATTTACCACATCGGTACGAACGTTTAATAGCATTACAGTGGCTTTCTTCATAATAGTGATGTCAAAGGTCGGTCATATAGCATATATTAGGAATACTTTTTGTATACTCTTATGACCCTTTGATGGGGATGTCATATTCATAGTCTATACTGTTTGAAAATGATCTGCTCAAAGGAAAGTGACTCTTTTAAGTTGGAACACAGCATTTAGAGTGAATAGGAGACCAGGAAGGTGATTCATAAAAACTGACGACATTCTCATCTTGTTGAAATTAGAACATGGATTTTATTCATGGATTTTTTATTGACGACAAATCTGAGGCCACAAAAAGTTTTTATTTAATTACAATTCACAAGGAAAAAGACATAGATGACAGAGGAACCCAAATTGATCGTGATATGTGCATCTATTAATATATGAAATTGTTTAATATTGGTCGTTTTAAGATATGTATTCTATGAAAGAAATGCATGTTTTAAAAATGTAAATCAATGAGACTTACATCAACAGTCGAACACACCCTCTATGGCGCCATTAATTCTTAGGAAAACCCTATATTTACAATTTGTTTAGAGGAAATTCCCATGTGATGTCATTATTTCAAGGGGAATCCTTGGATAAGATGCACGTTCAAAAATGCTTGTTCAAAAATGCGCCATTTAAATGTTTTTATTACAGAGAGACTATTTTCTTTTCAATTTAAACGTGTGCGAGGTTGATAGACTAAAAGTGGTCAGATTTTTGTCATATTCTTATCAGACTCCCAAAATAATATGTACTTTCAATATAAAAAAATTAAATCAAGCATTTTTTTGAGATACAGAACTTTCAAATTTATATAGGATTACATAGCAATTTGTTATATAAATCCCCAAAACCATATCCAAAAGTGGTCAGTTTTTTTTTCTAACCTCCCCAATACCTAGATTATAAACATATCTTTGCAGCAAATGCAATACTGACATAGGGTCACAGGCATATTTTAAATGTTTAGGGGCATAAAAAAACAAAAGATCTTTGAAAAATCAGCTTACAGCACACAGTGAGGGAGCAGATAAGTGGAAACTTCATGAGGCTCCCATTACCGCAGTTGTGATGGAGTAGTGTTAACTTGTTTGCATACATATCATAAGATACTGGGTTCAATTCCTGTCGAGGGCAACCTTGGAAAACCTTTTATTGGCCTTCAGAAAAGTTTTTTTTCAATTTTCTTTTCCGTCATATGCAAGGAATGTTTCAGAAACGTTTTCATTACATTTTCTTCTAAAGTTTCATTGTCTTTTATCAATAACAAGGGGTACTATTTTTGATAAAAATTAGTACCCCTTGTACAAAGGCAGAGATTCAAACCCCAGATCATCTGATTAGAAGTCAAGTAGCTTACAGAGTAGCCACAGAATCTGCCTGTGTTTGGGAACCATATAACCCTCCTTTAGACATACATGTACCATATTTATGTACAACTGCTCCGAAACCTGTGCAGTAAACCAGTTTTAGAAGGCCGCCATCCATCTTAATGATTGCTGATGGCTGAATCATCACAGGGTTTAAAAGTGACCACTTTATTTATTAGATTACCTCCGATATTTTAGAACAAGATATAGGTTGCAGCTTATAAGGCAGCTTATATTCAGTTTTTTTTTATGGCAAAGGCCCCTTATTAAAAAATATCACTTACAATAATGGAAATTAATACACCAACCTAGAACAAATATAATTTGACGAAATCAAATAAAACATGAGTTTTTCACTTCTTTATATTTTTTCCCTATACTTTATTTACAGGCATAGTAATAACTACATTAAAAAGAAAAAAATAGGCCCCTTCTCATGCCTTTCAATAGTTGATATAATCAGAAATAAATATTTTGGAAAGTTACTGGGACCTAATTACCCCGGAATAAGTACCTTGCTGATTTTATTTTCATTTAAAACACATGTTTTAACAGACTTGTATGAGAAAACCTTGGCTGAAACAATAATTCCATCCATCTATTAAACATGTTCAAAACTTTTTGAATTGACCCTTTAGTCAAAGAACGATGCAATTTGATGACCACCTTTAAGAACACATGTTCTATCAATAAATACACTAAATCTTTTGATGAAATTCAAAAAGTCAAAATCGTTTCTTTTATAACATGTCGTCACGTTTTATGAATCAGCTTGCAGGAAAGTATTCAATATAAATGATCATTATTGTAGCTGATTCTTTTTGTAATAATTCTGATAATACTTTTAACCTTCTGCAATTTTCCTTTGGTACTGATTGACAACCCTTACAGCTTCGAATGCATTTCATGGACCAAGACATGTGAGCCAATTGATAATAATTCATTACCTATCTAAACAAGGGAATCTCAGATATGATTCTTACAAAAGTGAGCAAAATATGTGTCATAACCAATATAGTTTTCAGTATTGGACTCATGATCTTTGAACCCATTTCACATTTTGCCCAGGGCAATGCTCGACCTGGTGTATCTCCCCTCCTCTGTCTTCCTTCACCTCGGTTTCTTCGCCTCCCACAATCCTATAGCCCAGGGCTAATTGCAGTAAGCCTGGTCATTGTGTCTACACTGAGCACAATACTTTATTACCACAATCTTAAATGTAGTAATCATGGGTTTGGTCCATAAAACCTGTGCAGTGTCCGACCTAAAATAAACGAGATTGATATGTTCTTAAGTAGAAAACACTCGTATGTTGACATTAGCTGTCAATAGGTTTACCTATTACCTTCCTGTGATACCTGTGAACTCCATCACCTCTCTAAATATAGGGGCTCTGGAAGGCATTTCTCAATAGTGCCAATTAAAAATTTTGATAAAAGTCCTTGCTGCTTTAAGTCCTGCTCCAATATCTTTTTCGTTTCTTAACTAAAACATAATTCTCCATTAGGCCTACATACTTTTTGAGAAGATTTCCAGAACAACTGTAGTGCTTCAAATCTGTGGGATTTTGTAATCTATGGATTTAATGCTGGATTTCAATTATATATTTGACTTGTAAATAATTCTACTCATCGTAAACAACCCATTGTAGCAATTTCCCCAGGCATTTCTTGATCTGATGGGTTCCTTTTTTCTTTTTTGTTACTGAAGTGTTTATCAACCGCTCCACTATGCAAAGAGGTGATAATAATGCAGTTAACTGATTTGGGAAAAGGTTTCATTGGTGCATACTAGTTTGATATGGGTTATATAAGATGCGAACGAAGACACAAATAAACAAGAGAATCAAGTACAACATAAACATATACAAACAAATAAATAAAAATTATTACTAATCTTAAGATTTGTAATCTGGCTTGTTGTTCAATATAGGTGACAAATTGTCCCTATCAACTTGGCATCAAAAAAGTGATTTTGTTAATCTAGTGACAAATAATAGACATAACAAGAATAATTGACTACATTCAAGCTAAAAATGACATAAAGAAAATACAGTAAATAGGATGGACTAGCACTTACCCAAACGGTTCATTTGTATTTGGAAGAATTGCACATTAAGAAATTCAAAATACACATAACCTATGTCTAGAATGACAAGTTAAATTTACTAGGTTTTTAATTTCTTATTTTGCAATTAGATTTACTAGGTTTTTAATTCTATATGTTGTAGTGCTCACTCAGAAGGCCCTAGCAAGCCTGCACTTTTTTGTGTGTTCAGATGCAATGTTTGCTCTGTCTGAAAAAAAAAAATATAATTCTAGGGTCCTCCTAAAGTTCTATGGGTCTCTCAAAGGAGATTATTGGAATGACTGATCATTGGATTGACTGTACCTTGATTCGTTTTTTTACTGTGTATGTAAAGAGTGTGAATAGATTTGCAAATGTATTTAGGGGCACACATTCTATGCCTTAGTTGCATTACTATTCAATTCACTTGGCATATTCTTCGGGGTGAGTGCAATATAACATGACTGTGTCAAATGTTCCAAGACTTTGCTGTTTTACATAAATGGTGTGAAATGTACCTTCCCTCATGGTTTTCATTATTGTTGATTGGAGCCCTGCTTTGAAATAAGGATAGAAACCACTATTTCATATGTGTATTCATTTTGTTTTATTGTTACTATAAATAGACTTTGAAAATGGAAAATGAAACAATGTAATTATTAAGTATTCATACAGTCCATATAAGTGATGTCAATGCTGCAATTGCTTATAAAACATAAACAATAGGAAGAGAAATAGAAAAATAAAAGTTTTTTTCAGCCATTAGCCAATTCTTATGGTGGCAACACAAGAATACAAGGATTGAGTGAGACAGAGTACTTCTGCTGATGGTAGTATCTCTTATGTACATCCTTATCCTTGATTAGACCGGCAGCCTTGAGGAGACGTTCATTGTCGTTACAGAAATCAGTCAGGACCCGGGTCCTTGCAGGAACACAGTCTGCAGTAATTATCTCCATGGTTGGCTTCTTCCACAGGTTCTTGTTTTCATCAGACAGGATACAGTAACCATAGGTGATGGGAGGGTTCGCAGCATCAGGGTCACAGACCACATCACCGGGAAACCTGCAACCTAGAAGTAATCAAAGGCAATTATAGCTGAATATTGGACAAGAATGACAAATTAGAAATAAAAGCAATCATTTTTTTGTACAATGCCTTAAACTGATTGTTTTCTATTCACTGAGTAAAACTGTGTAGGCCTTTGGAAAAGACAACAAAAACGAAATTGGTCATAAAATCTCTCACCATTTCTGTCAATGTAGGGTATTTGGATAGGGGCATGCTTCTGTGCACGACCATGGTCATGCCCATAACTGCTGCTACCACTATAGCTTTGTCCATAATTAGAACTTGGACCATGTTCATAGCCTCCATGACCAGATATAGAACCATGTACATAGTCTCCATAGTTATCATCCCCATCTCCTCCATCATAGCCACTGTAGCCGGAGCCTCTACCATAAGACCCATGGCCATAGCCATATCCACTACCAATACTTTTGCCAGCTGGATTCTTCAGATCGCTGCTTGATTTCTCACTCGCAGCATCGTGGACAGCCACTGAAAGAACATTCATTTTCAAATAATAAAGGCTAGAGTCAGAGGTTAAAGCTAATATCAAGCAGAGTGAAACGATACCTACACCTATGCCGATAGGACTGAGTTGTGAATCCGGGACTTTGCCAAAGGAGGGCCACATCTATACTTCTCTTGATAAAATGAGCAGGCGCACCCCTCTCATTCTTATTTTTTTTGGGCCAAAAGAGACAGTTAACTCTATAACAGGCAGACGTGAGGGGCCCACCTATGCCTCATTATATATTAGAGAACGTCCTCTTACATCAATGCTACTTCAAAGCCCCTCTAAGCCTCTTTACCTCATTTTATGTTTTCCACACTCTTTTGCATTTGATATAACACAGTTAGTTATTATCATTCACCACTTTTCCAAAACTATCAATTACTAATCAAAATTTTGATGATAAATTTGTATACCATTGAAGGGTTGAAAGATAAGTTTGCTTATTTAGTGGGCTCATTTGACGCCATTGACCTCTGTTATAAAAGAAAAAGAAAGACGATCTAAGATTGTAAAAGAAAAACACCCATTGGCTCTTTCAGATTCATCTGACTCTCTTATGACAATCCAAAGCTAAGAGCTTTGGATATAACTGTAACTGGTAAAAATACAAGGTTTGCTTACCCAATGATAGCAGGATCAACATTAGCAGCATGACTCCCTCCTTAAATCCTTCACACAATGGTTATAAGATCCAGATACTATGTGGGAACCTCAGAGGGTGGGTTATGATTTCCAAGGCACTGTATCCCATTTATATATGGCACCAAACTCAATACTTAATGATGCAAAGAGTGTTCCATCTAAAACCAGTGCCAATGAGCTGACATAAACAGAAGACCATAAGTAGAGACCTTTGATTCAACAATTTCTCAACTTATTTTGGAGGGTATCCATTTGGCAATGGTGCCAGTGTGTATGCTGCCAGATGAACCCTGACACTGATAGGGCACTGTCACTCACTGTCAATGCAGAGGTATAGAGGAGTTTCAGCAGTGAGTCAGCCCAGTGTTGGCACAATAGAAAGGGGTCTGTCACAGCTAGCTTGAGGTACCCACTTGGCAAAAACTTATTTGCAATGATTTGGGATGTTTGGAAAATGTTTGGGCAAGAAAACATTTATAAAAGTCGTTTTCCGACATTTTCAAAAAAAAAATATCTTGAAATATTTGAACGGATGGAAATGCTTGAAAGGACGTTTGATATAGTTGCACTTTATAAAACGACAAAACAAGATCTTTTGAGTGTAAGCATAATTTTCTTATGTATAAAACAACGATTTTCAGAACTTTTAAATGCAAAAATAATGTTTCTTTTTACGCCAAATACTCTGTTAGAGGGCTGAGATGCCCCTCATAGGAATTCTGTAATCAGTGGCGGCTGAGCGTATAGAGAGGATACACCTTCAAGTTGTATGGATCATAACAGAATTAGCCTGAATTAGCGCAACTTACAGCCTCTCCCCCCACTTTGTTACATGCGAAATGAGATATTTCTCATCTGAGTATGTTCTATCGATCCATGTCCTACATAGCTCTTGGAGAGAAGAGGGGCACACTGAAAACATGGAAGATCCGAAACTAGTCAGCGGTGACCACTTTAGGTCCTCAAGTTGACGATACCTAAACTACAACTTTAGGTAGTCAAAATAACGACTTTAGGTCGTCATCCTGACGACCTGAATCGTCAATATGACGACTCTGTACTGTCAGTATTGTCATCCTGATGACTCAGGTCGTCAGGATGATGACCCTAAGTCATCATTTTGACTACCTAAAGTTGTAGTTTTAGGTATCGTCAACTTGAGGACCTAAAGTGGTCACCGCTGACTAGTTTCAGATCTTCCATGTTTTCAGTGCAGGAGGATACATTGAGGCTATAACTATATTATGGCAGTTAGATCCATTGGTATGTTTTCCCGTTACTAGAAACAGCAAAAGCCCTTCCCTAGCCCGGGTGTAAGAGGTCTTCATCTTTTCTCTCCCTCCTTTCCTTCATACTGTATCCTTCCTTCTCCTTATGAAGTTATGTCCCAACAGGCAAAAAGTGGAAATCAACATTGGCTACTTGATATGTGTTGACAGTGTTGATTAACCTGTTTTCAATACCCTTTTCAATGCTGTCATTTCAATATTGTTCAAACTTTCACCTATTTCAGCAAATGATCTGGCAAATATATCAATATTAAGGTATTGTTCCAAATTCATCATTGATTCAATAATTATTCGGTCAACACTAAATCAACATTCTCACTTTACTTTTAATCCAGTGTTGTTTCGGCAACATTGAATCAATCAACAACTATTGTCTATGATGAAACAAATGTCATATATCAACAATCAATCAAGATAAAGATATATGCTGAAACGGCACAGCCTGGTATATTATATTGAATATCAGATGATTTGATTATGTGGAGTCCACCTTCAAATTCAACCACATTTTAACCTTGTGCCAACTGCTGATCAGTGAAAACCCAATTTTATGTGTTCCTTAATTAACCAAAAATAAAATTAGGTTTGTTTGCTAGATGTATATTTCCATACATACAATTTTCGTCATCAGTCTACATTTCTGTAAGATACCTCCCTCCCATAAACCTCATTATTGTTTTGTCCCCCACACTCACTCAAAAAAGGAAAAGATATAATAATAATATTATACCGGTAGCTTAATTTTCTTATATGGGTAATAATTATTCATGCCATGGCTAATACCGACGACACTATAGATTTGTACTACTTAAGCCATATTCAATGGGGGGGATGGAATATGATCCTCACATATTCAATGCCGCCATTTTGAAATTTATACAGAGTTAGTTAGTTTCGTATTTAGGTATGGTTATTAGAAGTTTTACAGTAAAAGAATGATTGAAATAGTTAAATAATGTTATGAATTGTTGGTGTAAATAGAAGAGAAATGCCATGTTTGAAAAGGAAAAATTCCTGTGTGTAACACTTCATACGAAACTAAGGAGTTGAATTCTGCTGCTAGCTCCCAGCCAACCCAAGCATGCCAAGGTAGCAGATCAAAACAAACCTAGATAACTTGGCGTCTTCAAAATCAGTAAATATGGTTGTAATTCTTTAATTAAAAGCAAATTCATCCTCTAGGGCCATGGCATAAATGCAAATGACCACTCCCGTAAATAATTTTACAGCGTATTCTGCCCGCATTCAACTCGGCCTTATATTTGGCACTCATTAATTACTTCAGAGCATACATTTACATGACATGTGTTAGAAAATAACTTAATGAGTAATATATGTGATATTTTAGTTCTATTTGAAATGATAATCATGTAGTAGTCATTGCCAAGGACTTTTCCCATTGATTAATGGATATCTTGTCATGGCGGTCATAACACTTTATTTTATGTATCCGTGTGAGTAATTCAGAATACTGATATAGTGCATTGTTAGTCCTTTTGGGGTTGTTGATGCATTATTGCATCATGCACAGGGGGTTAGCATGATGCATAAATGAAGTGCTGGCGATTCTGATAACCAGCACTCCGTCGATGCACTGTGCTGACCCCCCTGGGAGTGTATCAACCACAAAGGTTTAGCATGATGCGTCAATGCAGTCCTAGTGATTTGCTGACCATAATGAATTAATGCATCATGCCATGATGCAATAATGCACAATGCCACCTTTAAAGGGTTGGACACTCCTTACTCTATCTAAGCAGCCCTGGAGGCAGAATAATGACCATAACATCACTCAGACCAAGCCTGTTACATTCAGTGAATACTTAATGAGTCAACTTTTATTGTATCTTAAGTTCACCCTTTAAGGGCCGCTGATACATTAATCATCCCTATAGGGTCGCCATGATGCCCCAATGAAGTGCCGGTGAGAAGTCTCACATAATGCAGCCCTGGTGAGTAACTTGCCAGGGCTGCATTCATGCATCATGCCGACCCTACAGTCCCCGAGGGTCGACATGATACTCCAATGAAGTGCTGGCATGCAGTCTAGTCAGCACTTCATTGGTGCATCATGACGACCAATGGGCATGATGCACTCCTGCATCAGCGGCCCTTAAAGAGTTAATGCAGTAATCTACAGGTATGTCCATTGTACGTTCTGACATCAGCGCCACATTACGTAGAACGCACTCCAGTAGAGGGTGGCGCTGTAAACAGTATGTCCATTGTATTGTGTCTCGTAACCTGACTCGGCCATGTATACATCACCACTTATGAGCCATCATCATTCTCCCCAGGCTGCCATACCAGAAGACCTTATTGTAGAGCAACAGTGGACTTAACCATTTAAAAACGAAAGTTAATTAAAGCATAATTCCCATGGGCGAATCATCATGACTGTCTATAGGAGTACATCAACCTTTTTGGTATATTAGAATATCGACTTTCAAAAGATAAGGACAATAGGTTCTGACAGTGTAGTGGTCCATAGTAGATTATCAGATATAATTAAGATAATTTCTTTGCTATTGCAGGCTTGAGGGTAAGGATGGCATGCATTGCAGTGTTCTAGGACGGGAGGGGGCTGGCCTCCCCCAACCCCCCCTCCAAACCGAGGATGATAACGCCTCTGCTTTGTGTATTTGGAATTACTCACTAACTCATAACTGACTCTTTCTGAGACGGGGCCAATCTCCGACGTGTAACATCGATTGAAATTTAGGAGTGTTGCCTGTTGCTTAACAAGATCACCACCATAGAGGCCTTTAGTCGGTAGTGACGACGTAGATGTAGGCAGATGTAGGCAGTTAAGAGATGGTGATCCCTGATTGGTCTATATTAGTGTGTGGAAATTATTGTCAGCTTTGCTATGAGGCATCTAATAAATCACTGAACTGTACTGATTCATAGAATGTAAATTGTGACACACTGGCCCTTTGGTTAGGCACTGTTGGGTGGCATTAAAAGATAATTGAGCCCTGTTGAATTATTAGGTGCAGAATAGGTCAAAATGTAGGTAGGTACGCATGCAGGCCAATAGAAAAAAAACTGGATTGGTCAAACCTATATTTTTTCATCTCAGATTAAGGATAAAAGGTGTATCTAAAGATTTGTGGTTGTTTTGGGTGATTTTAATCATTGTAGATGGGTTTTATCAGTGGTTGTGCTATAATAGATTACAGTGAGAAATGTTTTGGTGGTCCGAGACCACAAGAAGCAATAAGATTCGTTCATGAAATGTGCACTAGGGGGCGTCTCAGGCGTCGCCTGCCACATGGCCTGGCATGATGCAGTGGGGCCGTTGTTCAGCTTTCAGTGGATCCAGGATACACAAGGAATAGTGGTTCCAGGATTCACAATGGACTGACCAATCAGAAGCCAGCACCTGCTTAGCAGATGCATCTGCTGCTGTCCAAGATGGTGGATGTTTTTGTTAGCCAATTCTTGTCCATTCAATGCACAAGTCACTTGATTACTTATGCTCTATGGAAAATTAGAGGTTGTTATTTGAGAAAATGAATGGGATATGACCAAACTTAATAAAACATAAAGCTTTACCATTGGCATTGCATCTGGGCTTTGCCTCATACTATAGAGCCCCCCTGTATCTTCCTTGGAGTTGGAATTTTTTTCAGGCTGCCCCCTACATGAGTTGAAGATGGACGGGGGGGGGGTGATCATTTATTAACAATGACAAGGGGGGGGTGTTGAGGGGGTCGAAAAACTTTCAACCCCTTTGAGAAAATACAGGTGGGGTGGGGTCTTTCAGCCCTGCTATTAATTGGAGAGGGTGTGTGTCTGCTCTTGATTTTCAGCTTCTCCATGGCAGGGGAGGTGGGCAAAAAGTTTTTTTGTGGTTCTGATTTTTTTTTCTAATAAAAAAAAAATGAAATTTTTCTGCCCAAAAGGATCTTCGTCTGTATCGAGGATCCACAAGGGTCTGCTTCTGTATCCAGGATCCACAATAGACTGCTTCTGTATCCAGGATCCACAATAGACTGCTTCTGTATCCAGGATTCACAATAGACTCCTTCTGTATCCAGGATCCACAATAGACTGCTTCTGTATCCAGGATCCACAATAGACTCCTTCTGTATCCAGGATCCACAATAGACTGCTTCTGTATCCAGGATCCACAAGGAGTTCCTTCTGTATCCTGGATCCACACGGCACTCAGACCCAGGTCTTCGGGTGTGATGGGGGAGTCTGGATGGCAGGTGGCAGCACCTGCCTCCGGGTTCGTATCCGTTACACCAGGGGGCCTTCCACTCGTCCGTCACACGTTACGTGACGGGTCTGAGTTTCGCTGGCTTTTCCCTTATATAAGGGCAGTTCCTACAGAAGTTCTCCAGTAGTGGTCCTACCACTGCTCAGCACACTTCTACTGCTACCTACGGGTAACTGAATGCCATCCGGCATGTAGTCTCTATAGGCTGTGATCGTATGTAACTAAGATCAGAATAAACGTTCGGTTGCCTACCCGGAAACTTCTTCTATCTATTGTGGATCCTTGATACAGAAGGGAGATCCTTGTGGATCCTGGATACAGAAGGAGTCTATTGTGGATCTTGGATACAGAAGCAGTCTATTGTGGATCCTGGATACAGAAGGGAGATCCTTGTGGATCCTGGATACAGAAGGAGTCTATTGTGAATCCTGGATACAGAAGCAGTCTATTGTGGATCCTGGATACAGAAGCAGTCTATTGTGGATCCTGGATACAGAAGGGAGATCCTTGTGAATAAAAAAGTTTTCACACCGCTCTTAGGCGGGGATAAAAAAAATTCCCCCCCCTCTTAGGGGGGGGGGGAAATGTTGCCCCTTTTGAGCGAAAAAGCCTGCATGCCACTAAAGAATAAAAGGGGTAAGAAAAGATTTCAGAGCCCTCCAAGGGGGGGGGCAGAAAAATTTCAGACCCCTCCGAGGGGGGACGGAAAATTTTTCGCCAAGAGTCCTTGTGGATCCTGAGTAGGCCCAGGCCTGCAGGGGTCTAAGGGAGTGATCATGTTTTAACAACGGGGGGGGGGGCTGGTGGGTTTGAGGGGGGTCAGAATTTTTTCAACACCTCTGATGGAGGGGGGGTCAAAATAATTTCACCTGTTTTCAGTGGAAAACCCCCACGTAGTTACTATAGGCTAAAGGGGACGTTTGCGCGCGATTATCGTCCCTTATGCGGGGGGTCAAAAAGAATTTACCCCCTTGAGAGGGGGGCCGAATCCGCATAAGGGGGTAAAATATTTTCGACCCCCCCATAAGGGACAAAAGTCCCCTTTTAGCCTATAGTAATGCATGGGGTTTTCCGCTGAAAACAGGTGAAATTATTTTGACCCCCCATCAGAGGTGTTGAAAAAATTCTGACCCCCCGGTCAAGGGGTTGGAAAATTCTGACCCCCCCTCAAACCCACCACCCCCTGTTGTTAAAAAATGATCACTCCCTAATGTGGATCCTAGATAGGCCTACAGAAGCAGTGCTTGTGTATCCTGGATACAGAAGCAGTCCCTTTGTTGGTAAACAGCCCAGTGCCCAAAACAGCTAAGTCCAGTATGGACAGTGATGCTTAGAGAGTAAATCATAGTAAAATTTTTCTGACTTTCCAATGAAACTGCATTCTAGAATATATATAAGCTCAAAGATGATGTTGCTGCTTTTAATTGTACTTCATCTATCATAAACTAGCAGATATCTGTGATAAAATAAGCTGAACTGAGTGGCCAAGAAATCCACCATCTTGAAAGTAGCAGATGCATCTGCTGAGCAGGTGCTTGCTCCTGATTGGTCAATTCCTTGTGTATCCCGGGTACACTATTCCTTGTGGATCCTGGATGCACAGAAAGCTGAACAACGGCCCCACTGCTGCCAGCATCACCTCCCATGACCATGGACACCCCTCCCCCCAAATCTTATACACGCACGAGTGGGCCAATGTATCTTGCCCCCCCCCCAACCCAAAAAAGAGAGGTTTATAGAGAAAGGGATTGGGGCTAGGTTGCTCATTATTTTCAATACAATTATAGAAAATGATCTTTATATAATACATCACCTACATTCCTAACTCATGGTCGTGGGAAGCAGGAGGGAGTGGGGTGGAGCATGGTCCTCATTTTCAACCAACCCTAGCAATGGTGAGACAAAAGGTGAAGCCGATAGGGGTTAAAAATGACTGAAAACTCCCTTAGACCCCCCCCCCCCCCACACACACACACGCCCACACACTCTGAAACTGCTTCCCTCGCCCCTGATTATTTAGCTTCGCGAAATTCATGACATATTGGTATAAACGGTAAATCAAGCAAATCAAGCTGTTGTTCAGCTATAACAGATTTTTTATATCCAAATTGTGCAATATATGTACCACTGGCTGTTATTGAGTGGGCGGCTATAGTCTAAACGATGTACCAATATTTTCTCTCATTTGCATAATAAAAATATTTCCCTAATTGAAGCACTCAATTATGACGTCAGAATTTATACACATGTAAATGTTTAAGATGGACAAATAAAAATTTGAGCAAAGTGCAACCCATGACATTCAAAGGATATTCTAATCTCTTTAAGGGCCGCTGATGCAGGAGTGCATCATGCCTATTGGTTCTCATGAAGCACCAATGAAGTGCTGGTGAATCTGCGGCCCTTAACGAGTTAATAAAATGAATATAAGTGCATCACATACATCCTGACAGATTACTACTACTGTGGTTGGACTATATTTTACACTACGGATATTTTTCGCGGATTTTGAGGAAAATAAAAATCTGCAAAGTTATGTCCTCAGGTATATAAATTATGCTTTAACATTGATAACAAATAGCAAACATGTACTATCACCTACTGTATCGTTGTGAATAATCGCCCGGCGCTAATATGTATTGTTATTACACGATTTCTGGGATTCTGAGTGCCTTTCCTGGATTTTCCCATGGACATAATAAGCTAATAGATGATGGATATCGGGGCCCTAGGGCTGTACATTCTGTATATACCCGAGGCGCGATACATTTTGTAAAAGCAAGCGATACGGCCCGGGTCCACTCTGCGCGAAGCCATTGTTTTTGTTCCTTGCCGGGAGAGGTACCGCTGTGTTTACACACACTTTTCGTATGGAATCCAACCATGACAAGTCCAGATATTAAAACATACATATCCTTAGATAGTCTAGATGATCCCTCCATACGTATTATGTCCAATATATTCAAATAAAGACGAATCCATTGATTTTCCAAAACGGTCCGAAATTTTCGGCGTCTTCCTCGTACGACGAGCAGATGACCTATATCTACATCCGGGGAACTGACACACTTTCGTCGGACAAGGAGGCGGGTGGGAATGGCCGAACCGCGACTCGGGTACATTGGAAAAATCAATGGATTCTTATTTATATTGAAGAAAATGGAGAAAATTATCATGCACTCCTCGTCTATGGATCAAAAACTTCTTGGGATTTCGATATTATAACATGAAAAGGTTGGAATCAAGATGAAAACTGAGTGCAAACATAGGACTAGGACCTCAGGTTAGAACTTATTTATTTTTCCACTGGAGTTCATTACCGTTCAGTGTGGCGCTATGGCTAAGGCCTTTGCCTACCTCCACTGCGGCCGGGGTTCAATTCTCCTACGAGTTGGGACGATTTTTCACATTGAAACAATGGCTAGACTGACTTTGTATGTCTGCCAGCATTTCCCAAAATATTCTGAGTCCAACTTGACCCCGAAAAAGTATATACCAAAAATTTCAAAAATGCACATGGGTGGTATATGCAGAATAATGCACGGCTAAACTGCATATAAAACCACCGGAAGTGCCAGAATTGTGGTATAACTGTCGATATTGCATGGCATGATGCATGCATCATGACTTTTGTAAGGTGTGCGGTTATCCAAGGATAACAGGCACCCAGTGCGGCTATCCATGGATAACCTGCACACCATACATGTCCTTACATATCATATGTTACATGTTAAAACCTACGAAATTTTTCATTGACAGGGTAGGGGTCGAACCTGCAGTCTCATATCCCAAATCCAACTCCCTATGCATTGCGCCACAGGGACTGACGAGTAGTTGCCTGTTTAAAAGCCCTGCGTTGGTAGATGCATCCCTGGTGAAAAGCTCAGTTGGTGTGTTAATGCTTTAATACATGTACGACTATAAATAGCATTTTAATCCATCAATGCATTAGCGTCCCTAGGAGCCTCAAGAATCCACTTGGCAATAAAAACCCCAGTTTTTTTTTTAATATTTGCAAACGTTTAAGAAAGATTTGGGTACAAATGCGTTTGTAATAAAACGTATCTTTTCCATAAAAAAAAACATTTTGCTCATTAAAACCTTTTTGAACGTGATAAGAACGTATTTAATGTTTCATATTTCCAATGATTTTAGACACTTGTAAAAAACGTTTTTAAGTTCTTTTACCGCAGACATACTTCTTTTCACCTAAACCAAAAACGTTTTATAGAATGTTAAACACGTTTTTGAGTACATGTTTCAACGTTTTTGATGTTTAAAACAAACCTTTAACCTATGAACCCAATAAAAACATTTTTTTCAACGTTAACAAAAAAAGTTTTAGGCCAAGTGGGATCCATATACAGAGTAGCTGTGTTTATAGACGTGTATGCAGCCAAGCGTTACAAGCCAAAACTGAAATACCCGGTAGGCCACATTTACTAAGTGCAGGGTCAAATGGGGGTATACTGGTTCTCTGTGGTGACATCCTACAGAGAAGCAGAGGGTCACAGTGCAGTTCATACTATGGTGGAAAGGGGAGGCTTGGAGGCGATGCCAACACCTCAGACATACATGTGTACATCGTTTTACATGCTAAGACCTCAAAGTAGGCTCTCTGCATCATTGTGACGATTATACAAGTACCTGGTACAGGTAGGTCCTATAGATCCCTGTTATCTAAACTTCATCTAGGGAGAATACAGTAGTCAGAAACTGACATTAGTTTCTGACTACATTTTGTTATGCAGTCACGGTAAGTACATAAATATATGGTTCCAGTCGAAATACAAATATATATAGCTTGCCCTAAATACAGAGGTCTTAATAGGGGACATTTATTTCAACACACATTTGCTCTTAACCCTCAAAGAGAATAGCTGTTTTAAGGATAAATAATACCACATAGAAACCTGCTAGAGGTTAAGTTTGGTTAACTGGGGATCTCAATATGATGTGTGGAGGGGGGGGGGGGTTCAGTGGATGTTGGTATCACTCAGTAATACCGAAATGGCCAGTTTAGGGAGTGGTCATTTTTTATCAATGGGGGGGGGGGGGATGGTGGGTTTGAGGGTGGGGCGTAAAATTTTCAGACCCCTCCCGAGGGAGGGCTAAAAAAGAATTGACCCCTCTTGAGGCTAAAAAAAATTCACCCTCTTTTAGCAGAAAATCCCGCTCGCTACTATAGATCAAAGAGGGGCACGAAAACTCTCCGCGCCTCCAGCGCTGGGGGCGCAAAAAATTTTGACTGCCGTCGAGGGGGGGGCATAAAAAATTTCCCCGCATCCCCGTAAAAACCCACCAACCCCCCCCTGTTGATGAATAATGACCACTCCCTTAAGTGCCATGGTCTCAAATAAGCGCTGGTCCCGAATAAGCCCTGGGGGTATTGAAATTAATATGAAACACTAAAACAGTATTCAAATAAGCGCCTGCCTCGTATAAGCAACGGCAGTACAGTGGGATTTAGATGAATGAGCGCCCGGGGGCTTTCAATACAGACTACTACGGTATATATGCAGTAATGGACTGGATCTAGGCCTACTGGTGACCGCCGTTTTGGACAGGGTTCAAAGTTATCCAAATACTGGTTCAAGGGGAGGCCGATAAAAAAAAAAATATCATTGGTAAAAACGGAGGCTATACACCCAAAAGCCCTCTTGACCATTAGCCCCGGGGGGGGGGGGCACTCTCTATGTAAGGTATACACATATGTGCGGCTGGCAAGGGTACTTTTTCAAGGAAAAGTCCCTAGCAAGCCTCCTGTTTCAGCCACAAATGTCCCTAGCAAGGGTCTACTTTTCAGCAAAATGTCCCTAGCAAGGGTCAACTTTCAGCAAAATACCCTGATTTACGTGGGAAATTTCGAAATTTTCTTGGACATAAGCACAGTTTTCATGAAAATAACATGAACCAAATTCAATTTTCTCCCCAATCAGTGTAAATTTAAGACATTTTGAAACAAATCTAGGATTATTGAGTCAAAAGTGCCCTAGCAAGGGTAGGCTTTTGAAGAAAAACCCCGCGAATGAGTGCCCTAGCAAGGGTAAGGGTTGTCGTGGGTTCAGCCACACACCTGTATCAAAAAAAATTGAAGTGCACCCCCCGGGCCATTAGCCCTTGTGACTCCAGCTGTATTGCTTTATTGCACTCTATTTGTTATGTATATCGTCCATTGTCACCAGGGCATTAACCTGGAAACCTTGCTCGTCTCGCAGAACGTATACTCACCCAGGTATCAGCATATGCTGAAATGACCTTCACACCACGGTATCTCAATGTGTATTCAGACTAATTACTTAACTAATTTATTGACCCTTTGATATTGATAAGAATCTGATTGAAGTGAGATGTGTATTGACCCCCCTGTCAATCCCCTTCCCCTCCCCTTCAGCTTCTTAGTATAATACACTCCCACCTCCACTGACCAATCAGCATGAAGTCCGGTCATTCTACTAAGCCCCCGTTCATATATGGCCGACTGTGCAGAAGCTGATCTCTGCCTGTAGTTGCACTACTTATCCAAAACGGCTACCCCGGAAGTCATCGGCTTTGACCTTGGATGTTCCCGTAGTTGGCAACTCACACTCTATCTGTAGTGCAACCAGCGAAAGTGACCCAGTGAATTAGAAAAAAGTTGAAGTTGTGTGAAAGCACAGAGTTACAACAGTAGAAGTTGCAATGCTTTTGGCACGTGGTGGCGCCACTTCTTTTCGTGCGAGCAGCGCCGCAGGCGCTGGTGTAGGTACAAACACAGGCAGCCGGTCAGCCTAACCAGGGCATCACCTGACCACCACCTGACCAGACCCCTCCCGGGGGGGGGGCACTGGTGGCTGCAGGGTAAGTCACAACTACCGGATTACGGCCCACCTTCATGAAGGTTGTGAAAGTTGGCAGCCCCCTTTTCAATCATAATGGCACCAACAGCCTCCATTTTAAGCTATGATGGCACCTCACTTTTCAGGGTCCCATGGCAATCAACAGCCACAGTTCCTCAGACTCGTGATACCGCTGTTTAATATCTAAAACATGGTAGAGTAACCCCTCTCCCACCCTCCCCCACCTACACACCCCAAATAAGGCTCCCACTGCAGGAGCATTATATAAAATCGTATCAATGCAAGAACCGCTAGGACTTAAAGTTCAACTTAAATAAAGCTTATTTCTTGTGGTAGAAATATAATGCACAAAGCCCTTTATTTTCCCACAAGGAAGTGGTCATTATTTATCAGAGTGGGGTGGCGAGTTTCTACATGGCCGTGCAGAAATATCTCGCGCTCCCACCCACTGCAGCAAAGGTGCAGAAAATGTTCAGCTCCTCTTTGAAATATAAAAGCGTGCAGGCTTTTACGCTAAAAAAAGCCTCAGCACCCCCTCCTGTTAACAATTCAATTATGTCTTTGAGCTTCGTTGGAGCATTTAATATGCTATGGTTCTTCCGTTTTTTTCTTGTGACGACCTGATTTTAATGTGTGTTATGCCATGATTATGATCCCTTCTCTATATCCAGTTTGACTAGTATACTGTTAGTTATTTTTCCAAAGTAAAAATGTGAATAAAGTAAATGAATGCTAAGTATAAAGTTAGGTTCTTCCTCTCAGGACAGTTATAGTCATAGAAGGGAAAGACTTCGGCATACGACTGTGACAACGTACAAGTAGTAATACAAACCATTGATCAGTATATATGTACTTAAGAACATCACCAAATGGCTCAATTTGAAATAACAGAAACATATATGATTGCTCACTTTAATAGTGTTCCTAGATGTATATTGTTCAAAATATACATAATACTAAGGTAGGGATGATTTTTTGAAGGGCTGGAAAACTTTGCCCTCTCCTCATTTAAGGGATGGAAAAAAGCACCCCACGCTCAAACACACCACCCCCTGTTGTTAAAATAATGATCACTCCCTGTGGAGACAAATGGATTATCCGAGATAGTGGATGTTAGCTATTCAACCACACAGATGTGTAGGCCCTACATGAACATAATTTCATTTTCCTCTCATGTGGGTTAAACAACAGTAACAGTTATAACAATAACATTTACCAAGCAATCGCCTGCATTCCATTTCACAGGACCCCTAGCATTGGTCCTTAGTAGTATATATAGGTAAACTCAGCGCATAGCTACAGCTACTGAAATCCGTTTGACCTACTTATGAACCGGAAGTGACCTAGTTTGGAACCGGAAGTGACCATATATATGGGCATGTGACCTACTTTCTCAAGCTCTGATGGGCTGAGAGCTATGATCACATGAAATGAAAGTAAACAAAAACAAACTGACCACGTGATTTTAATACGTGGTCAGTGTGCAACACTAAGAACCCTCGTTTTTTTTATTTTATAGACAGCAAAAAAAAAAAAAGATAATCAAAGGGACCTGCTTGCACATACATTTGTACTACGTTGTCACAACGTTGGTTGTTACATATGTGAAAATCGACTCAAAGGCTTTTTTTTGTCATTTTTTTTCACTTTTTTATTATTCACTATGCAACACACACACACACACACACACACACACACACACACACACACACACACACACACACACAAACACACCTTTAACCTAGGTGTTCTTTTACACAAATGAAAGAAATTTACCTAAATTTCCACTTTTTACACACAAGATTTTCTTTCTTTCACCAGAAATGCTTCAAAAATTTTACACATTTACAAAACGAAAGAAATGCAACATTCTATGGAAAATGTTACAAATTTACCAAAAATGTTATGGAAAATGCTATTTTTACACATGAGATTTCACCGTGTGCAACAGAAAAGAGAGAGATTTTCAAATTTCCAAGGGCAAAGTGCTTACTCCATCATGACAGACGTGTCTTTTGATATACTGATAACTTAATCCCTGTTTCTTTTGTGAATAAGTACTGACTTGATGATTTACCACTCTGAAACCTTTGTTCGTCACCATAGCGCTTTTTTTGGTTTTCAACACCATTTTGTAGTCTTTAGCTGTTTATTTGTTTTGTTTTTGAATCACTCCTTTGCAGCTCATTTTCTTTTCGACCCCTTCTCCACTTTGCATGTAACATTTGGAGTTTAAGGCCGTCATCTCGTCTCCTTCCACTTAACTTTGAAAAGACCTGGAGTTTTCTTGTTGAACGCCAGACGTTGTTTACAAAACGGTGGAGTGAACCAAGTGTACCCCAGGGTTTTACATTCTACGTAGCTTTCCCGATGATAAGAGTTGTCACACGACTCTGAGGGCAACCATTTATGACGCTCGCTGAAGAAATCTCTTCATCCCTGGGGTTTGACAGCTTCCTCTAGACTTTTCACGCTCAACGCAAAGTAGAAACTGTCAGTGTCCATTTCACACATTTCAAAGTTTCTTTCGTCTATGAATTCCAGAAGGAAGTCGTAGTAGAAGGCCAGCATTTTCAATTTGGTGTACTGATACACCATGAACCCTATTTGCACAGGGAGGTCGTAAGTGATGGCGGTGGGCAGGCAAGAAAGTTCCACCGTGTTTGCACTGATGTCTTGCACCTCTTGAATGGACCATTGTAAAGCTAACCGCTTGGCTTTGGCGGGAGATGTGTACCGCGTTTGAAGAAAGTGTTGCTTGTTGTATATGGTTTTACCATAAGACCGGTTTCCGAGAAGTTTGTACAGGTCTGAAAGAATTTTACAGTCAACGTTGTTGTCGCCCTTTCTCCTAGCCACAAAGACGAGAAATGTTTTTTCCGACATGTATTCCACCACTTAGTACACCTTGGTCACCACTAACCCCTTTTCCATGTACCACTTTAAGAGAGGGGTGCCCAAGAGGATTTCCTAACTGTGATAACTTCCTATGAGCTGTCGTTGAGGTTGTTTCAACTTACCCGCAGCTTCTAAGAAGTGCCGCATGTATTCGCCAACCTCTTCCCTTTTTTTTACCAAACAGTTCTTGAGTCATTTCTGCAAACTTCTCTTTCAATGCCTCCGGTGTTTCTATGTCGACCTGAATCAGTCTGAAAAGGGAACCGACCGTCACACCTTTGAGAATCCCCACTTCGCTTTTTTACCCGAACAAGGGGGTCTTTTTACGACCCACTGCTCCTTTTTCACCATGCATTCTTCCCTCTCTTTTTCTTTCAGCCACTGACATTTGTACTTATCCAGCACTTTTTACCCTAACGACTTGAGGTAGATAGATACTTGAGCCATGTTCTTGGCCTTTTTCTCCATACACACTTGCCCGTCGGGAGATTTAAGAGTAGACTTGGTCAAACGGCACAAGTGACCGTGCCAATAACACCCATGGAATTGATAAACGGTCTTGTCTGTGGGTGCAAAGCCGTCTACGCTGACGAGTTTCCTCCTAATGTAATTGTATTGGTTCAGTATTTTCTTGTCTTCGATGAGGTATCGGTAACGCAACCATTCCGTGGCAGAAAAGCTGACCTGTTGGCTGCACACAGCTCGAAAGTCGTTCTCTCTGTGGCGTACCACATAGTAGCCTGAGCAGTGCCCTTCCCCCATACGCTTCAGGTAGAGGTTGTTGGCGTCCACGCCCAAGATGTGTCTGCACACCTTGTTTTCTGCCCCGTATCTTCTCCCCCTTATTCAAGTTTGCCCACTCTTGTGGTGTCTGTGGAAGATGACAGAAGGACCTCCGATGAGATTCTTTCTCAGCAAGTCGTGCACATCCTTTTCTTGCGTGCCCAAAAGAATGTATGGTGCGGCATTGGAGAAGTGTTTTCAAAGAGGAACTTCAAGGTGAGACTGGGCAAGGTCAAGCCGTCTTTGAACATGTGTGCATCTCGCTCTATGAAAAACTTACTGTGTTTGTTGACGGCTTCCACAAAGGGAGCCACGTCCAAGTTGTTGTAATACACCAAGTAGTCGCTCATGGACTGCATCTTGTGTTCAACCCACGTGTGGCAAGTTTCATACTCCTCGTGAGATATATATGCGCCCGTCAGAGAACTGTAGAAGCCCTTCTGGGTGGCAGTTGTTTGTTTTCCAATTTTAGCACGTTGCCCATCCACTCGTAGGGGAAATACCCCTTGGCCACTTTCCCTTTGAGGAAGGCTTTCAGGTAGTTGGTGTAAGAATAGCCTGGAGACAGGTAGTTGAAGAGATCTAGGAACAGCAGGTTTTCATCTTTTGATGGTTTTCATTTCCTGCTTGTCCCATTTCGCACAGCAGCAGCAGTTAGGTAGAGTGTGAAAGTGACATTCACTGAGAGCTGAGGGCACTCCTTATAAACCTTCCACCCCACCTAAATTATTTCTGCCTCACTTACACAACCCCCTCCCCTTCATTACATACACATACATTACCCTCTTTCACAGTTGGACGCCTGTGTTTGTCTATAATGTAGGAGTTTGTCTATGTTAGAGGTGGGTGGGTGGGTATGTAGGTAGGTAGGTGGGTAGGGTAAGGTAAAGGTAGGGTAAGGTAGGGTGGGGAAGGGTAGGGTAAAAAAAAAAAGGGGTGGGGGGCACCCATTTAGTATGAAAAGGGGGGGGGTATGCCACACACACACATATAACTTAACCTACCCTACCTTACTTTACTTTACCCTTACCCTAGCCTATCTTTCCTTACCTTACCTACCTACTTTGTTTTCCTTTCAACTATAAAGAAAGAAGAAAGTTTACACACAAAAAACACTTTCTTTTCAACCTACGGCGGAAATAGAGAATGCACAGAAAGCAGTGGAAACTGTCGATTTCCACCCTCAAATTGAAGGATCTTTCACCATGATTATAGCAGGTCCCACCTCCTGTGGAAAAAATCACTTACTTTTCAACCTCTTGAGGAATTTCAAACATTTATTGACTCCCGAAGTACACAACGTCCACTACTGTTACAATTAATGGCAACCTGGATTTGACGAGATGGAGAAGTTAGGCATCAATTTCAACAAGGGACTCCTGTCAGACGAATTCCTTTTTGAAGAAGCTCAAAACATTCGAAAACAAGGACGATTTGATGGATCTGGAATACGTTCCCACTGTGAGCATGATATTCATCACCCAAAACCTCTTCTTCAACATCCCGGCTTACAGGAACTTGAGCTTAAATGCTTACTATCTCACGGTTTTCACGAACCCTCGTGACATGAGTCAAATATCCTACATAGGCAAACAGGCCTTTCCCAACCAGAAATCTTTTCTCACTATAACGCTGAGACACAAGAAAAACATCCATACGTAATCCTGGACTTTAAGCAAGCTACACCTGACGCTCTCAGAGCATAACCACCCCTTGGAAAATCTTAGTTTTCATTCCCAAGAAGGACGTCAAGAACAAGCAAGAAGACCTGTCCTTTCCCTCGGGGAAAAAGATATATTACGAGGTGTTCCTTTGAGTTATCGTGCTACCGCTGAAACTGTACATGCGCGCGAGGAGACGCAAAGGTGCTCAACTGGGATCGAAACAGTGAAATACACGTAGGTGGGGCACCCGTCAACGGTAGCAGCATAACAAAACCTTTAACTGACGCTAGCCGAAAGAAATCTCTGGCTGACAGGAAACCCGTGGGATTGGATCTCTTTGTCAGAGCCGTGAAGCGGGTGAATCTGTCCTTGAAATACGTCAGAAACAAGAAACTTTTAGGAGAGGCTAGATCGAAAAGACTTAGACACCACTCGCAGTCGACTCTAGCTAGGTGTAAAGCTAGGGGGATAACAAAAATAGACGTAGATCAAGGAGGATCAGGGTGGAACAGAATAAAATGGCACACCAGGCTCTGAAAAAAAGTGCTCAAGTTGTACACCGATCCTAAAAAATCGGCAAGTTTCACGAGAGTGTCTAAACTACAACGACAACACCTCAAGAAAACCCAAAGGAAAAACATAGAACAAGTCTTACACCAGACACAAACCCCACAAGAGACGCTTTCCCAGACCCAAGACACAGACATGGGGAATAGATAAACAATGGCAACTGGACCTGATAGACATGCGAGAAAACACATGAGAGGGTTTTCAGAGATTTCGCTAGTCCAATCGTCGTCGCCCTTCGGAACTGTCTCAGGCAGGGGGTCGTTGTGACCAGATATCTAACCCCTACGTTACCTCCCGCTTGCCCAGTGGGAAAGGCTGTCTGATTCGTCCCATACAAATGCTCCCCTCACCGACCAAGATCGTTCAATGATTGAGTCGCACATCGATTTAAAGCAGCTCACACCGCTGGTGGACAGGATTTGGTCGGTCCTGAGTCGTCTTGGCCTTGAAGCCGGCTTTTGCGAAAAACAACCCTCACCTCGTGACATACCTGAACAAGTTCTTTGAGGATAAGTTTTCCAAAGTGGTGGAGGCTTTGAGAAAAGCACCACGTAAGAGTGGGGCCAACGTTTTCTCCTACGACAAATACACCATGAAATGCACCGTTTCCCTTCCACCTGGCACGGTGTTGAGAACTTGGGAACCCAACTTGGTTTAGAGGGTCGCGTCCTCTTGAGCGGAGAGACGCAGAGTCCCTAAGTGGTGGACTTTTTCTTCAAGTCGCGTCAAATCTACGTCTACTAGGACATAGTGAAACACAGGTAGGCAACAAGAAAGCACCTCTCACAAGTTGAGATGCAAGAACTTGAACTACGTCCCCATCGACAAGAGAACCTTCAGACAAATAAAAATCTACTTAAGAGACACCACGGGGCAAGCTGTCCCATTCGAATGCAGGCAGGAAGAAACACACAGTCATCATGCGCCCACACCTGGACCTCGTAAGACAGTGCAAGAAATTAGCGCCCCACCACGAAATGAAGTTCATCTTTGAGAAAAATGATGCAAGCGGCCGACCAAGAGTTTTGGATCAAGATGACTAAAGCAGAAATGAGCATCAAGCAGGTGAAAGTCAACGACTAGGTGGTCGAGACTCACAATAAATGCGTTGTCGATCTGGAGTTCGGACCATTCAACTACTACATATCGAGGTGTAAAGTGACCAAGCACATGCTGAATGGTGGTTCGCAAGACTACAGGTGGACTCAACCGGACACCAGTTAAATCCCCACCCGTGTGGTCTTGGCTATGGTCAAAGAGACGGCATCAGCAGGCAGCAAAACTGAGAACCCGTTCAACTATAGGCACTTCAACCTGAAGGAGATCGCTCTCAGATTCGAAGACCAAAAGTTTGAACTGAGAATGGCTTTCGACATTGACAACTGCATAAGAGCTTACCACCAAATGTACATAGACAGCAGACTCTTAGCACTCGGACAAAACTGTGACATCGCTCTTGAGGAGTTCATGGACAGGCACTCGTTCTTCATTTTTGACCTAACTCCAGACAGAACTCCAGAAGATTCTCACATCAACCTCAAGTTCGCTTCTCCCTCCAACCACGCCATTTCGGCCATCCTGTGTTCCTTCTACGACAACAACATCCAACTCACGGCTGACCGCTTCCCGGTGACCGACTATCACATGAACTAGGAATGAAAACTGGCAAGTTGAAAAACCACCTGCAGACACAAAGAAACCCTCCACATGCTTCGTAAGCAACACCGACCATAGTTCTGAACCGGGTCAACATTGGGTGGCTTTCTACGTGAAAGAAAACGGTCAAGTTTTCTTCTTTGACCCCTATGGCATACCACCTCTAACTATATACCATCGCGCGTTCTTGTCGAAATCGTCAGACGGACACGGACACTTCAACAGAAAGCAACTTCAGAACCTATATGCCAAAACCTGTGGGGCTCACTGCATCCACTTTCTCATGTCGAAACAAGGACCCCTTTCACACAGTGAAAACCTTCTCTCAACTAGTGAAGAATCTAATGGACAAAAAAGTCCAACCATGGATGAGGTAGTAGTTTGTATGGGACATCATGTATGTGTGGCCCAACGGGGAAGAACGTGCCTCCAGGGGGGATTTTTAGTACTGGTTTTGGCCACCAGGGGGCAGAATATGGGTAAAACACTGACAAATATGCTAAAAAAAGCTTTAGGCCAATTTTTCATAAGGAATCCAGTGGTATGCTTAAAATTGTTCGATCTCCATTGAAAATGTTCCATTTTTGGAATGTTGGTTGCCATGGAAACATAGAAAATTGGTAGATAAGGCAATTTCTGGTTGCCATGGAAACCACTCCCCTATTCCAATTGTGAATTTTTGCCACAAACTCATTTTGAAATTCCTTCACGAACCCAGAACTGAAAACAGAACTCAAAAATTCCCTCTAGAACCAATTTTATGACAAAAACATCACATTTCTTTGGTTATTTTTCCACAAAACTGTATTTCTTTGCATTTTTAGTGTTTATGAGAGCATATAATGCATTTAGAGCTTATTTCCTATTTTCATTTGTACACAAAAACCTATGTTTGACAAGCAATTACAGCAAAACTACCAGGGATATTTTAGCTCAAGATATCTCATTTTAAAGCCCATGACTTAAACCTTAAAAAGCCATTTCCCCCCAGGAGGCATGTTTTCCCTCACCTGGTCACATGTGTATGGATGAATTACACACACATGGTCGATGATGTGCAACAAATAAAAGTGGGAGAGGAACTAGTGCTGGAACTCGTAGACAAGTTGGTGAACAAAATGACCACGTTGGAGGAAAGAGTGTGTGTGTTGGAAAATGAAACACAGCCAGCAGCGAGAAAATCGGGGTGTTCTTGGAACTGTACTAAAAACTCTATTATCGTGTCGAATGTATGTGTGTAACCCCTTTTTGTAGTGAAAATAAAAAAGAGAAAAATTGAAAAAAAGCCTTCTAGTTATTTTTTCACATGTGTTAGCAGCATAGTAGAAATGTTGTAGGTGCAGAACATATGGTGCAACCACACCCCATGGGGGCTATAGAAATAAACAAGCTGCAGCCGGCTGCTACAACAGCTGGCTATGTGTGTGTACATTGGGTAAGACTCGGTTTGTTTTTGTTTAAGTTTTCTACTGCGGCGACCATGGCAACCACGTGGTCGGTTTGTTTTTGTTGACTTTTATTTGTTGTGATCAAGTGATCATCATGTGATGACGTCATAGTTCTCAGCCAATCAGAGCTCAAGAAAGTAGGTCACATGCCCATATATGGTCACTTCCGGTTTCAAAACTAAGTCTCTTCCGGTTCGTTAGTAGGTCAAATGGATTTCAGTAGCTGTAGCTATGCGCTGAGTTTACCCCTATATACTACTGTCCTTTAGAAAAAGAAGAACTGGCATGTTAAAACGGCTTTAAAAATCAAATGCACATCATGTGCAATTAATTGTATAATAAAACCATGATGCAAATATACCCTTATACATATGATTACATGTTTATCACAAAATTCGCTGGAGAAAATGTTTATGTAATTGTGGGCATGGATGCGCCACTTTAAATGATCAGAGTCCAACTACAGCGTAATCTTGAAGTGTAAGTGGTTTATTGATTCAGAGTATCAATATTGACCACCTGGAGGCAACTGATGATCTTGAAAGGCTACTCCAACCCTGAGGCAGCACAGGAAGTCAGTGTCTCCATGTTGACTGTTAGGTACATATAGTAAATATAGCATTTCATTGGTGGAGCTTATTACATAATAGGATGCTTGGATGTTGATTTGTCTAATGGGAGCTTTTTACAGGAGCACCGTGTAGCGGGCCTGAGGTGTGAAAGCGGTCGTGTAACCAGGTTTAATAATTGTAAATAAATATATATATATATATATATATATATATATATATATATATATATGTTAATCTGTGAATGCTGCCCCTGGAGGCAGTTTCTCCACATAGATACGGGGTCCATATGTCAAATACGGCCCCCATATGTCTAAAAATCGTTTTTGCTCAGATTTCCGCATCCTGCCTCAGTGGATGCGGCCTTCTGCATCCAGATGCAGACAAAAATGCATTTTTGCTCAAGATACGGAAAGTAAAAATCCCGTATAATGTCCGAATATGGGGCCCTGAATACCACCTGCTCTAGGGCATGAGGTATCCTACATATGGCCATCTTTCCTCCATATGTGCCATTTTATAGGTCCGTATGTGGTCTATAGGATAAGCTGAGATGAGTGTGCACCTTATATGCAAGTTAAATCAATAAATTAATTGCTAAATCATGCTTAGAAAAGCTCAATATTGGATCCATGCATAGAGAATTGCTGCCCTTGAGTGGTTAAAGCCCTTAGGGGGTTAGCGATAAGGCGCCTGGCTGGCAGCTACTTTCCCATGATCCATCCTAACCCCTTAAGGACTTTAATCACTCAAGGGCTTTAAACTTTTAAAGATTAAGTAAAAAAAACTGATGGTTCTGCATGTGTATAATATCTTCTCCCAGTCTACCTAGATTTTTTTCCGTATGCATGACGTCATTGCTGCATGTATGACGTCATTTAGGGAATTCCCTAGGGGGTTTCCTGGAATGTTAACTATTTTTATTATTAAGCCTTGAATCCACCAAAAGAAAATCCGTATTTATCAATAAATTTCCGCAGCTCTTATATACGGACACTACACGGAGGTCATTTAAAAACCATTTTACTGATATAAAAAAATAATCCCACATAGGTCCCGCATTTGACCCTCCACATGTGCTTATAATGTCTCTGTGGAAAAACAGCCTCCTGTCGGTGCCTTCTGACTTAAGTTTCACATTATTTTAATGAGATTTGTGCTAATTAAAAAGATTCTATCATACATAGTTAATGTAAGGGAGAGAAGAAGGATTCTTTGCTGCATTATATGACGTCACAATTGACGAAATGCAGCAGGTACTGCATTGATTAAGTATGGGCACTTCCGGAAAACATCTTATTACATAAAAAGGGTTCCCTCTCCCCATCATGATATTACTAAAGATCACTTTCTGGGCTTATATTGTATTGATTAACAGAAGAAATAAACAATCAGTTTAACACAAAATTTGATATTAGTGTAGGGGTATGGTATTTACACTTTTACGTTCATGTACCCGTGGGACTCAGACCTAGGTCTTCGGGTGTAGTGGGGGAATCCGGATGGCAGGTGGCAGCACCTGCCTCTGGGTTCGTACCTATTACACCAGGGGGCCTACCACTCGTCCTCCAAACGTCACGTGGCCGGTCTGAGTTTCGCGGGCTTTTCCCCTATATAACATAAGCTTTGAAATAAAAGCTCGGTTGCCTACCCGGAAATTTTTTCTCTCTTCGTTATGATTACTTAATCTAACTTAACGAGACGAACGACTACACTGGTGCCGTGACCAGTTGGTCTTCGGGTAAGCACAGTCAGAAATGACTGAGCTGAGCCCAGTTAGGGGAAATGGCCCAAATCATGAGCTAAATTCCCCGATGGAAGATGGTGAAATCAAGTCACCATCCCAAGGTACGGAGTGGAGAGATCCACAGGAACACTACCCTGATAGGTTAGCGGATGTAAGAAAGAACTTACACGATGAACTGGAAGAATTTGGAGATTCCTTATGCATGCCAGGAGGTACTTTGAAACCTGCACCTATGCACAAAAGTACCGCTCAATTTGGTCAACTACCATTTGAGGTACCGAAGCCTAGTGCAGGTATGTTTGAAACTCCATATAGTTCTCGAATTAAACACCAAAAATGTGGATTCGAAAAGAACAAAATGGACGAGCTTGAAGATATGAGAGCTGAATACGAGAAGATCCAAAAGAATCTCGTTACACTGACCGGAACTCGAGACAAAATTCTGACTGAAAACAAACAGTTGATATCAGAACGTCTTGATTACGATCAGAGTTGTAGACGCCAACAACAACTGTTATTGGATCAAATGGAGAAGAAAAAACAAGATTTCCAACTCCAGCATGAACAGTATCGTGATGCACTATACACGGCGGATCTGGAATACAGACCCTCATGTGATGAGTTGAATAAAACTAAACAAGAGTTAAATTCAACTCAATCGGCCTATGGCAAGTATCAAGAAGAGCTGAAGAAAATAGAATCAGCCTTCAAAGATGCACGAAGTACGTATCATTAACAAACCGAAGAGCATGAAAAACTCAGAGGTCAATGGATACGTGAATCCGCAGACTTGACTGCTAAGCAGACAAAAATGCTGGATGATTATTCCGAACTGGAAGCTAAAGCTATCCAGATGTCAAAGTATCTAGAGGATACTGGCTGTGCGGTAGGCACTCTTGAACCAGACTTCTCTGTTTCAGGAATTGCCCTAAACACGACGTGTAACCGGATGTACTCTTTGAGGGGCGAAGACGAGGCAACAGAGACAACTGTACCTCGTTGCGAAGAAGTAAAGAGTCATCAGGTTAGATTCACGGATAATACCTCAAAACCTCTTGGTTTAGGTACGGGAAATGCTGGGGGTGCTTCCACGAGTGGAGTTAAACAAAACCACTCAGTAAGAACCTCCACCTTTGACGGCGGATGGCCACAACAGTCACCTTTAGGGGGACCAAATGGCCCGTATGCCCAGTATGGATGGAATCAATCCCAATCAGGAGCGAATCCGTCTAATGGTAACGCCCGGAATACATCCGGAGGAACAACCGGACGAACATCCGGGAATTCCAGTACAGCTGGAGGGCAATCCGGATGCAATCAAGGATCCGGACCTTCAGGAGATAGTTCCAGAAGCAGACCCTCTGCCGGTAGAACTGGTTCCAATAATGGATATCAGTTGTATGGAACAGGAGGAAACACTAATAACAATAGTGGTTTCTTTAGTTTTGGTGGAAATGCACAACCCACCAATAATCCAGGGTCAACTCCTCAAGCACCTTCTCACAGGTGCCTCCATACGGAGCAGGAGGATCAGGGCGTGGAGGAGGACCACCACCCGGTGGCTTTGGAGGTACTTATGGTACGAATCCTCCAAGGAAAAAGAGACTCAGTCGCCGAGTATCTCTTTCTCCAGGGTTACAAGCACTGCATGATTCTAATGCAGCGATTGCTAACTTAGGTGTTGATTGTTACAAGCAAAGTCTGGACGATACGGAGATCATGGAATGGAGTAGGGGGTTAACCCTTACTGGATCCACAAATCCGGCTCGTAGAGTAGCTAAGATACCTACTCCCTTTAATGCCAAGAATCCTTGGAAGGATGAGTATCAAGGCTGCGCAGATGTCTTTAACTGCAATGGATGGGGCAAAGCGGAAGCTCTCCCTTATCTAGTATGCTGGTTAAAGGAAGGCGACGGTAAAGGAGCCGTGGAACAATGGAGAGATTCCCAAATTGTAGGACTCTCAGCCCATATGAAATATGATGAACTCATAGAGATTGCTTCATATTTATATGGAAATGTAGTTGGGGAAGATCCTTGGCTGACGTTCACTAAAAGAACGCAGAAACCTAAGGAATCTGCCAAAGTGTTGGCTTAGAATGTCAACGACTGTTGCATAAAGCCAGACCTCAATGGAGATTAGATGATGAATGCTTCCTAGATGAAATGTTTAAACAATTCATCAAAGGATTGCGGAATCAGGAACACATGACAGTGGCCTGTGAAGCTTGGAAGAATGATGCCTCTTTGACAGATTTGTTCCAGTCCTTAGATCATTATGATCGTAAGGCCTGGATCTTTGCCGGGAAGGTACCTCAACGGATGTCAGCAATGATAATCCCGGATGGGATACCCGAAACCGATTCATCCGAATCAGGGGAACCTGACGAAGATGAAAACGTTGGGGCCGTTGGCCAAGGGAACCCCCGGTACAACCGGAACTGGGGAAAGAAGCCGGGTTACCTCAAGGAGAAAGTGATTACCACCAAACCTCCTGTGACTCAACCAGATACCAAACCGAACACCGGTCCGTCTTTATCAGAGGACCTGGTTACCAATTTGGTAAAGAAGATCACTGAAAATCTTAGAAGGCCTAGGCTTGATAGGAGTGTAGTGACATGCTTTCGATGTCAGGAAACTGGACATTATGCTGCCGAGTGTGAGGCAGATAAGCCAGTTTTTAGAAACGCTCGTTACCGGAACAATCCGAGTAAGGAGGACTCAGTGAAGAAGGAAAACTGAGTGGGGGTGTCCATGAAGGCAACCGGATTACCCCCCGAATGAGTGATTGCCATGACTGCCAGCCTATTGCCGCTTGCAGTGCTGGTGAGAATCCTCTAGCGATTTCGCCCAGCAGTGAAGCAAAGGGACCTGATCAGTTCCTTACTCATGAGGCTGGGGAGACTGATAGTACACCAGGTGTCAAGAACCGGCAGAAGAACACAGAGGGGAAACCCGATATCACGCCAGAGGAAGTGGCCAATGAGTTGGCCAGGGTGGGGTGTGCCCAGCTTCCCCCGGGTCATCCTTGTCTCGAATTTTTGAAGGGATGTGGATTTGACCTTGGCGCTAAGACGGAACTTGCCAAGTATGCAAGTTGTCCTACCTACTTGAAAGGTAGGAGGTGGTATGCAGTTGTATCTGTGATTGGTAGATCTGCTGAGTTTCTTGTCGATAAGGGTGCTAGCCACTCCTGTATTGCTAAGAGATTCTACGATCTTTTGACTACGAATCATGAAACTTTCACAATGGAAGGAAATGCTCGTACGGCCGACGGTAGCATGATACAAACGTTCGGTAGAACATGTATGAGGTTCAGTCTACAGGAGGATAAGGACTTACTCCTACTGTGGCGAACATCGCGGATGATGGTATACTTGGTCTGGATTTTGCTGCATTATATGGAGCAAGGTTAGATTCCCAGAGGGGAATATTGGAAGTGAGAGACCCGTATCATCTCGAAGTACAATGCGTACTTAGACAAGTGAGCAGTGTAGCCAGTGTAGCCCAGACTGTTAAGATACCACCAGGCACAGCCTGTGATGTCTTATGTCGAGCGGACAGAAAGTTTTCAGGAAAAACTGGAGTTGTAGAGCCAGATATGGCAATGTTGTCAAGTATCGGATTGGAATCCACAGACGTTCTAGTAGCTAACGCTGCTTGGACAGTGGTTCCTATATCCAATACCGGTAATAAGACTGTCTACGTACAGAAGGATACGATCCTCGGGTCGGTTGTCCTCTCTGAACTGGTAGAAGGCTGTGAACATGTTTCGGCACCCAGAGTCCCTTCCTCATCCGAAAGGAATCCGGAGTTAGATACTCTATTAGCCGAAAGCCATGTCGAAAATGATGAACAACGTGAAGCTCTAACTGACTTGCTAGACAAGTACCGTAAAGCTTTTGCAGCACCGAGTGAACAATTGGGGCGTACCGATAAGGTACTGCATACGATTGACACTGGTGAGAATGAACCTTTTAAGATTCCTTATAGAAGAGTCCCACTAGCCAAAAAGAGGATAGCTGAGGAGGAGATAGCTAAAATGCTTGAACAGGATGTAATAATTCCATCAACCAGTCCTTGGTCTAGCCCTGTGTGCATGGTGACTAAGAAAGATGGTACCATCCGTTTTTGCATAGATTACCAGAAATTGAATGGTATGACCAAGAAGAATTCATATCCCTTACCACAGATTGATGAGACTATAGACTCCCTTGGAGGTTAGCAATGGTATTGCTCTCTAGACTTACAATCCGGGTACTGGCAAGTGGGTATGCATCCGAAAGACATGGAGAAGACGGCCTTTTCCAGTCATATTGGGTTATTCCAATATAATGTGATGCCGTTTGGATTGTGCAATGCACCGGCGACATTTGAAGCCATGATGGAAACTTTATTAAGTGACCTATTATGGAAGAAATGTCTCATCTATCTAGATGATGTGATAGTCTTTGGGAAGACATACAAGGAATGCTTGGAAAATTTAGGTATGGTTCTGGAAAGGATCATAGCTAATGGATTGAAGCTGAAGCCCAAGAAATGCGATCTTTTTAAAAGATCTATTAATTACTTGGGTTGAATAATCTCGAATGAAGGGATTAAAGCCGATCCGGAGAAACTGGATGCTGTGTCAAATTGGCAGGCACCCACGAATGCGAAAGAAGTTAGATCCTTTCTTGGAATCTGTTTCTACTACAGGGACTTTATCCCAGGATATTCGAGGGTCGCCTTTCCTATCCAGAGTTTGTCCCACTGGACACCTGGAGTGAGGAGGGAACGATTTCCTTGGGGATCTGAGCAAGATGAGGCCTTTATGAAAATAAAGGATTTGTTTGCAAGTACACCTGTGTTGAAGTACCCTACGGAGAATGATCATTTCATTCTAGATACTGATGCTAGTAACGAAAGCATAGGAGCTGCCCTTTCCCAGGTCCAGGATGGGGTTGAAGTTCCTATAGCCTTCGCTAGTAACACGTTGAGTAAATCTTTTTGTGGGGAAGTGATTTCACTCTACGGACTGATCACTCTTCTCTCAGATGGTTATTGAACTTCAACCTCAAGGATGAAGAGGGTATGATAGGTCGCTGGTTGGCGCACCTATCCGAATTTTGGTCTAAATCACAGCCAGATTGAACACCGAGCCGGGGCAAAACATTTGAATGCAGATGCTTTGTCTAGAATCCCGGTGAAGAAATGTGCAAACGCTGAGTGCACTGATTGTGGAGCACACAATGCTGTGTTGGCAGGGGTTCGAGTACCTTTCGAAACCCAAGCGGAACATGTTTTGAATTGGTCCTTGGAGACCATCCAACAGTTCCAGGAGTCTGATGCAGTCACATCACATTTGATTAAGTTTCTTAATCAGGGTATCTGTCCTCCAAGACCCGACGTGTCATTGGAGAACAGAGAGATGAGACGATTCCTAGCTCAATGGGCCGAGCTAGAAGTCCGGGATGGTATTCTATTTCGATGGAAGAACTATTCTAATAGGAAGAAAACCTTGCAAGTTGTCATACCTAGTGCTATGCGACGAGATATTATGTATTTCTGTCACGGGCATAGAACTAGTGGACACTTTGGAAAGAAACAGTCTCCAGACGATACTATTGGCCTGGCATGAGTACAGATCTCACCCGATGGGTAGAGACCTGTTCCGAATGCTGAAAGAACAAACCAGGACCCGGGTTAGGCAAACTGCCATTATCCCAGGAACTGTTTGGTGTAAGGTTTGCTAGAGTAGCTGTTGACATTATTAGTGGGATTCCTCCCACTCCTAGTGGCAACATGTGTATGATGGTCGTGTCAGATTATTATACCAAGTACACCCGAGTGTTTCCTTTACCGGATCATGAGGCTGTTACTTGTGCTATGGCCTTTGTAAAAGGGTGGGTGTTGCACCTAGGTGTCTTACTCATGTTACATAGTGACCAGGGCAGAGAATTTGAGTCTAGTCTGTGGCAAGAGACGTGTAATTGTCTGGCAATTTGCAAGACAAGAACTAATCCCTATAGACCACAGAGCGATGGACAAGTGGAGAGGTTCAATAGGACTGTCATCCAAGTATTGAAGTCTCTAGTAAATGAGCAAATGGACGATTGGGATGAACAGTGTGAATTCGTGGTACATGCTTATAATGGCACTGTACACTCGAGCACAAACTGTTCTCCTAATCTCCTCGTTTTTGGAGAGGATTTGATTATGCCAGCAGATTTGGTGTTTGGCGTAATAAGAATGAATCCGGAAGTCCCTTGCCAGGTGATGTTTGTAGAATCTCTACGAGATAATTTCAAACAAGCTTATGAGAGGGTTAGAGATGAGTTGCAGAAAACTGCACGTTGGCAGAAACTTGGCTATGACACAGGTCTAAAAGCTAGATTTTTTAATCTAGGGGATAGAGTTTTGCGTCTACACCAACCTCTGGCCAACCTGAAATTAGCCAGCAATTGGGATGGACCTTTCACTATAACTCAGGTTATTAGTGATTGCACAGTGATTATTAAATCACAGCTTGGTAAATGTTACAAGTCAAATGTAGCGAGACTACGCCCATGGAGGGGGAGGGATACCTCCACCGAAATGTACGGCGAAGGTCTATTGGAAGTAATGGAACAAAGTCGTGTTAAGCAACTCGAAGTGGTACCGACCCGAAAGCGAGGACCCTGGCGGCCACGGAAGGTTGCAGACCCAAAGAGGGTGGTGCCCCCTGTCGTAACATCCGGAAAACAGGGGAAGATACAAAAAGTCTCGGCACGTGCAGGTAAAAATAAGAGGAAAGGTCCTTCTAAGGCTAAGGAGACCTTGGAGAAGGCTCTTATGGATACCAGGTCAATAAAAGAGGCCTCAAAACCTCTTAGACACAGTCCAAGGTTGCTTAAGACTGCCGTAACCTAGCCTGTTAAACACAACGAGTGTGTTGTCCTGTACTGTGTACTGTTATATGTTGTAACCTTGTTCAATGTATATTTGAGCCGGTCATGAGTTTCTGGAAAAGGACCCATGACAATGTACCCATGGTTTTGGACGGATAATCCGGTGGATATGCCTATGCTATCCACAAACTCCATAATACCTAGCGAGTTGTCATGGTTGAGACCTGAGTACAGACAGACGACCGATCGGGTATTGTATTGTCTTTATGTAGGAGCGCGTGACCTAATTAAGGACACGCGGGAAAGTTGTTGACCCATTTTCGAATGGTCACGTGAGGCGCAAGGAAGAAGACGTGGCCGAGGGTGGTCTTATTCTTTTTGGAGTTTGATAGCCTGTGACAGCCGTGTTTTGAGGTGTGCCCTCGTTAAAAGGCACCCGCCTTTCATTGGGTAAGCAGTCCTAACTGCTTATCCGGTGGATTGGGATATTAAATCCCCGAATAGCCACTTATGCCTATGGCGGAAGAGGCCGTCCGCCTGGGCGGTGGTGCCGGTGCAAGCACCCCGCCGGAGTATCGAAGTGGTTCTCCCAAGAGTCCTACTTATACATACGATGATCAGCAATACGATGCTGATTGTGATCAATTGGATCAACAAATGAATGTTGATCAGTACTTTTCTGGAGTAGACGATAGCGACGTAGAATCGTTCTATGATGCATCCGATAACTCCAGACAAGTGAGTCCTGAACGCCAAGGTGTTCAACAAAGAATTGATGTAGGTGAGCCTTATGTAGCTCCTCCATCTGAAGGTTTGAGTGGAGAGCTGGCAGGAGTTCAGTCTCACGACAGGCCTCTAATGCCACCTTCCCCTCAATTGCCGCCTCGTCTGGGTGGGAGTACCTCATCTGGTGCTTTGGTTGACAGGCCAATGTACCTAGAGCTACCCCTACCAGACAGTCCCGAGTGGCATGATGTAGCCGGTCCCTATGACGGACGGATGTTAGCTATTTCTGAGGAAATGCTGATACCCACCTGTTATGGGATGCCCAGAGAGGTTGACGAGCGTGTTGTCAACGTGATCTGGGAATGTGCTCATCTGCAATGGGCTAATACCTTTCCGGAAGCCTGGCTGATGGATTACCATCAGATGGCCAAAGGACTGGTAGTCCATTTATGGTTTCGTAAAGCCGTCTGGGATGCAGAAATGGCTTTCCGAAGGAATACCTTCTTTAGGCCTTCCTATGTGTCTGACAAAACGGGTTACACCGGTGTCAAGGCAGATGAGGTCTCTAGGTACATAGATAGAGACCAGATCCTAATGTTAGGAACAGCGGAGGAGTATGAAGCAGCAGGTAACACTGTTGTGGATTACTGTCCAGGGGTCCCCATTACATCTCAAACCATTGAGAGGCCCGGATTGGTGTGTCTCCACTAGACAGACTCGGGGTAATACAAGACCTCGTAGTACATCTATTGGAGAGGCAGTATGCACTGGCGCACCCGGAGCTTGTCCCCGGTCCAGCACCCGTGCAGATAACGGTCAACATGGCTGATCGGATGGAGCGTCTCATGTCTCCTGCTGAAACTCCTACTTTGGGAGATACAGCGGAAGTACCTGAGGAGGCTCCACCTGGTGCAGATGGTTCCCCTAAAAATGCTCAGTCTACCCGTACGAAGACTGAACAGAAGATAGGGAAAACAGCTAGTGGAAAGGGTAAAGGAATCCCCACTAAGAATAAAGGTAAAGGGAAGCGGTCAGGAACCAAACCCTCTACCAGCACGAGTGTGGCCGACAGTTCCCGAACCCGTCGGGTGTCCCCACGCTCGGCCAATAAGAAGGGAGCTAAGGCTTCGGATGTCTCCGGCAACGAGACGGATGCATCCGAGCCTGGCACCTCTACTAACGGCAGATCCCGCAGACGGATAAGAAGAAGGTTAACCAACGTAAACCTGAACCTATCGAGGTAGACGTTCAAGCTGAAACTCCAGAAGTTGAACAGGCTGTCTCAACCGTAAAGGTTGAGCTCGGTGTGCCAATCGTCAAACTACACAACGTAATGGCCGATTTGAGTGGAGACGCTCAAGATGCCGCAGCCCAGGTTCTCGCAGGTCAACAACCTGTTGTGCAACCTGTGGATGTACCATCTGACCCGGAGGGAGTGGAGCCGGTTGACCCAGTTGTGGATTTCACTCCGACCGACGAGCAAGAGGCTGCTATCTGGGAAAATGCCAATAGCAACTTTGCCGACTTCAATTCCTCTACACAGGGGACACCTGAAGGGGAGCAAATCTGTATGGAAGCTACCCCCTCGGATCACCTGTGAGAAGCGTGAGGATATGAAGGAGTGGCTTCGCAAGAAGCTCTCTGACAGGAAACCAGCCAACATGTACTGGATTTATTGGGAATTCGTTAAGAATTTACCCAATGGCCTGTACAACTATGACCAGAAGGGTAAACTAAAGTTTGCTCTGGACGAGTACTACGGGGAGGATCGCAAGGATTGTCCCTTTCAACGTTGTACTCAGAGTGAAGGTGAGGTTCAATTCTTCATCGAGAAAGACGAGTTCCTTCGTCATCTTGTGGAGGTTCATATGCACCAGAGGCCGGAATATGTCTGCGAGAAGTTGGCAAGAAATGTGCTAAATGCACAGGATGTGTCACTTCCCGACGCGGAGACATGGTCCGGCACTATGTTACTTCGCATGGAGAGGGCCTGGAGGCAGCCATAGATAGAGTGATGAAAATTCACTCTGAACTCTATGGCAACCTTAGGGGCCTCAATGCCGAGAAACTTGCTTCTCTCACACCGAGTACGAAGCAGTTTTTCGCCAACGGTTCCTGGTACTAACCAGAAGCTGAAGGCTCGGTTTGCCCAGACTCCCGGGTCTGGCAAATTGGAGTACGCTCAGGAGGAGTACGATTTGTTGAATGAATGGAGGAGCAATAAGGCCCGCCGCCGGGGTGGGGCTTATGTAACTCCATCCGGAGAACAAGTCCAAAGCTGCAGGGACTACTGTCAGGGACCCTCTGTGGCAGATAGGAAGAGACAGGCGTCCAAATCTCCTAGCCGATCCATGTCACCACTGGAGGTGCTAGAGAAACAGACGAATGGGGGAAGCCACATCTTCCGTCTCCTACTGGAACTCCTTCCAACTATGGACGAGCACCAGCCCCACGAGGTGGTGCAAAGAACCCGACATTCTTTGATGTCAGTGGACCGGGTGGTCAATCCTCCCGAAAACATGCGCCTTTGAATGTCAGAGACCCGAAGCAGTACCCTGCTATGGGCCCACCCGGACCAGAGATGCAAATCTTTGATCAGTACGGGAGGGTCAAGCAGGAACTGCCGACAGGAGGAGGTCAAGCTCCACTACCTACAATGAGTGCTGTGGTGGGACAACGTCCACCCGCGCCATTGTTGACGGTTACAGACCTTAGAAGGGAATTGTCGCGGTTGCCCCTGGCCCAGGGACTACCAAACCAAGGCCCTCCTATGACCACCGCTAGTGTGGCTACTACTGCGATTGCTTCTTCGCATACGCAAGTAGCTGTCACTGCGCGTGGGTCTGGTTCGCAGCCGAAGCCTCAGGGTCAGGTACCCCCACCTGGTGCTGTGGTTCATCGGCCTAAGATGATCCAGAAGGTGGAGACCTTCTTCAAGAAGGAGAACAAATTGTCTTGTACCATTCAAACCAAGCAATTTGAGACATTACAGCACCACTTGGAAAACCTCCATTTGGACATGTACCGTCAGACTGTGTCGAGCACTCTCCAGTGCATAGATGCGATCCAGAAGTCAGAGATCAACCGAATCTCTACTCAGATAAAGGCTGATGTTGCCAAAGAGAAGCAGGAAGCTGCTAATCTGCGGCAAGAAGCCTTATCCGAGAAGGAAACAGCTTCTCAGAACTTTGAAGAACCAACAAAAGTTCTTCAAGGTTTTTGGAGTTATCATGGATAACTGGGACGGCACACCTGGACATGCTTTGAGCATTGTTTGAAGCACGCCAGAAGGTGAAATTGACACCAGCTGTCCCCGCATTGGCTGTACCTATGGATGGAGCTGGTGTAGACTCTCTTGTTCAGCCACAGGCTCAACAACTGGGTCCAAACCAGCCACCCGAGGAGAACATGGAACAGTGAAAACTGTTGCATGAAGGTCGGACATAATTGTGTGTCCTGAGGTGTTATTACCTAAGTATTGTTGGATGATAATTTATTTTTTTTATCCAACCCGCATTGATTCAGGTACAAAACTGTACCCTAATCCGGAAACTGAAAGCAGAAAAATAAACAAGTCACCTTGGAGAAGGAGTACGAATGCTGTCAATATTATAATTGTGCTGTGCTATGACATAATAACTGCCTATTTATTGAACTATGGACCTTTAATACCGGAATACGTTAATATGGACTCTAAACTACAACCGGATACACTACTACTACTACTTGTCAGCTAGCACTACAGGCATCCGGGTTTAGCTATGCCCATAAAGTCTATCAATAGTCTACAACTGGATCTACTACTACTTCCAGTTAGCTAGCACTACAGGCAACAGGGTTTAGCTACGCCCATCAACATATTCTTCTATAGCACTTCAGGCATCAGGGTTCAGCTTGCCCAAAATCTACAAATTCCTGGATTAAACATAGCACTTCAGGCATCAGGGTACAGCTCGCCCATACCAAGACATCAACAGCATCCAGCTACATTTATATTCTCCTACCAAGAAACACGTAACTTTGTTAATAAAATTGTATTGCATATAAAATTGTATTTATAACTCTAATATCTTTTATAAAGGTATATTATTATACAAAGGTACTTACCTATAAATATACTGGATCTGCGTATCCTAAAAGTTATTTAAGGTAGTACTAGACCTATAACTGTCTAGATAGGTCATTCCTGGTTTCAATATATTAAGAGACTATACTTCTTCTCTACTTTGTAAATATAAAACACTAAGGTATAAATTGAGCTACGTCTCAAATATATAATAATTTTTCTATAAAATAGAGAAGGTCCAATGGATTTCTCTAAACTTAGTATTATATTACTCAGGTTAATACCTTATTGTGTTCATATGGTATCAGAATGATTATTCATATCTGATCGTTATTGTTAAGTTCACTTTAAAAGTGGACAAAGTTGTTAATTTAAAAAGTCGAATTTTTTTTTCTGGGTTTAATAACTGTAATGCGATTAATAATTACAACCACCGGTACTTTTCAGGACCCTACTGTTGTCAAACGTTAATATAATCTGTGATATTTATATTTATCATATGTGGTTGTTATGGTTACTGGTGGAAATGAAATGAACGATACTCGATGCTATTATTGTATAATTTTTCAGAAATAGGATAGTCTCATACTATAGCCTATTTCACATCGAGCAAGTGTAATTAATACCCCTTTTTAGTATTGTAAACAATCACTTACTAGGTTATTAATACACTGCGGTTTAATTACCCCCAAGTTATTGTCTAAGGGGGGCAGTGTAGGGGTATGGTATTTACACTTTTACGTTCATGTACCCGTGGGACTCAGACCTAGGTCTTCGGGTGTAGTGGGGGAATCCGGATGGCAGGTGGCAGCACCTGCCTCTGGGTTCGTATCCATTACACCAGGGGGCCTACCACTCGTTCGCCACACGTCACGTGGCCGGTCTGAGTTTCGCGGGCTTTTCCCCTATATAAGGCTGGTTCTACTCCTATGTTCTCCAGTAGTGGTTTTACCCACTGCTCAACCAGGTCGTTACCCGAAAGGGTAACCGAATGCCCTAGTAGCATGTAGTCCTCTGAGGCCGTGATCGTATGTAACATAAGCTATGAAATAAAAGCTCGGTTGCCTACCCGGAAACTTTTTCTCTCTTCGTTATGATTACTTAATCTAACTTAACAGACGAACGACTACATTAGCATTTCTTTGCTAACTAACAGTGCTGTGCAGTCAATATTCTGCTGCATTTGGTCAAGTGTGACGTCATACAATGCATCAGGAGAAGGGAAGTGTATTCTTTGCTATATATGTCAAAATCTTTTTATTTAGCACAAAACCCATCGAAATGAAAAGAGGGTGGTCTTTTCTTAATAAAGTCCATATTCCATCGGTTACATATTTTACATAATAAATCATAGTATACACAAGTATATGTGTATGTGTCCTTATTCTGGACTAGTTACCATCTTTGTGGTTATAATGAATTCATAAACAATACAATATCAATCTTAATATTAATAATCATAATTGTTACGTAACAGTACCAATAACGGTCATAGATAGCTGGTAGTGATGGATAGTAGGGTGACATAATGCAGAGGGAGAGAGCTAGCTAGGGAGCGAATGAGAGAGGGGAGAGAGAGAGAGAGAGAGAGAGAGAGAGAGAGAGAAACAGAGTGAGAAGGAGGGAGCTAGAGACTGTGATAGGGCGTATAAAAGAGAGTAAGAAAGACTGGCACTGACAAAGAGAGTGAGAGAGAAAAGAGAGCAACAGAGCGAGAGGGAGGGAGGGAGAGAGAGAGGGTACTAGTTAGTGAGAAAGAGAGAGAGAGAGAGGCTCAATAATACCATATATACTAGTATTTGGCATTGTGTGCACATTAAACAGAGTGTCAAATCTAAAATCAATACCCTGTATTGAATATCACAGGAACTGCCATCCATATGTGTCCATTAGTATCCTACAATGTACTCCAGTACAATGATAAGTGCTGACTAGATTTCAGCCCTTCCACTATGTCAAATTGTAGCTAGCATGGGGGACATATGTGCGTAAAACACACAGTATAGTTACAGGGGATTAAAATTATCCCCTTTTGAGAGAAAGGGCCAGTGTGCTACTAAATAAAGAAAAAAAGGGGCGGGGCGGAATTTCACCAAACCCCTCGTTGTCAAATATATAATGACCCCTCTCTAAAACAAAAGTTCCCAGAAGGCAGAAGGATGGCAGCATATTTTGTCTACGTAATCATGATGATAACATCATCAGCTTGCGTAGTGAATTCATAATTATGTCATTGACAAACAGGCCACATAGCTTCCAGTTCAGTTCTTATGTCACTACTCATTAACGTTGGGGTATGGAAGGAAGGGGACATTGTCAACTATTGGTCGTGATATAAATGAGGAAATAGTAAGTATGCGATTAAGTCAGATAATATGATTGAACTAGTACATGGTATATTGTCATTTATAAAACTGCACAGTGGCGGATCCAGGATTTGAAAAAGGAGGGGGCGCGCCCCAAAAGGAGGGGGCGCACCCCCTGATTTTGAATAAATTCTGGGGTCAAAAATATACAATTAAACTCTTAAGTACTGGCAAAAAGGAGGGGGCGCCCCCTCTAAATGCGCCACTGCTGCAGGCAGTGCATTCGTGCATTATAGAACAACAGAGAGTCTCGATGTAAAGAAAATTGTTGTCTTTCCTGTAAGGTGAGGCTCCCCTACACAATTTTTGCAGAGAATCGCAGCAACTCTCAGAAAATGGGAGACAAACATGGATTAAAGAGTAGTATTTGTTACCATTACAAGGTAGAATGTGTATGTTGAGGAAGCTATTTGTTTATCTGGGGATGTGATTGTGTGTGATCTCAAGCATGCTTCTGTTGTCAAGGAGATGTTTTTGTTTACTAAATCAAGCTGATGTTATGTAAACATTGCAGACTTTCACATTGGGGAGTCTCTGCAACTCAATATCAGACAGGTTTGATTTTTACAGTATGAGACCCTGCGATCTGTGTGACTGCTGTGTTGTTATTTATATTTTGCTGTGTTGATGTTTATATATTGAACTCCCACCCAATCACAGAGTCTATGCAGGTGCAGGTTAGTTTGTAAATATGGCACACAAGGAGAGAGATCACCCATGAAATGACCCCTGAAATCTCATGTTTACATTTTTTAATCTTATTTTTACATCAACACCCTATAGCTTAGGCAATATGGGGATAACAGTTAGTGAGAATGTGCCAAAAAATCACGTAGTGGAGCCTCCACTGTAAGTATAGATGCAATGCATTGCATATTGTTATTTCATGCAGCTCACTTTGAGGACCCTATATCTCAGACATAATCTAGCACTGGATGTGTTTTACTTCTATACAATAGTCTGATAATAGCAGGCGGCTCTGTATTCAGTAGCCTGTAAGCAGTATGTCCAACACTGTAAAGAATAACTGTCGAATCTACCAGGGATACCTCTAAAACTGAACAATAGACCACTGTTATTGAGAAGCAATGGACTAGTGTATTTTTTTTACAGAGAAGCCCCCAGTGGCAGTATGGCGGTACGCAAAAACGTATGAGGAATCTCTGTGAAAATATATGATGGATCTCTGGCAACTTTGGGACAAGGAATGCGCTGTTATTTTGATGAAATTTTTTCAACAGTAAATAGTATCAATGCCAAGTGTGTATTTATCAGAATAATATGTTTTATTCCTAACCTCATCATATTATTGCGGCAATACTGCCACGTACATGTATTTGAGAAAACAGATATAGTGGATTTACCGCATCTGCAGGGCACTGTATGGTTTCAGGGAGTTGGATTAAACCCAACACAGATAATCTCTTGCTTAGGGTCACCCATTATACAAAGGGGTGTAGGTGGGACAGTTGGTAAGTTGGGTATAGCTTCTTTAGGTGTGGTTGCCATGGCAACTATTTTCATTTACAACACTAGAAATCTAGCAATTACAGAGCTCGTAAATTGGCTTGCTAATCTCTCAAATGATAAAACTAATTACCCCCAATTCTTTACTGATGCCATTCGCTGATAATTTAGATCTAAAATCACTTTCCTGCATGATTTTGTAGGAGCCAGTAGTCTGTTTATAAATAACACTATTGTATGTCATTTTTCTGGCGAACCCAGACTTTGTAGATGTACTTACAAAAAAGAATTACATAGATTGTGCTCTGATCAATGAATTTTCAAAATTCGAAACCTATAGATGCATACTTCTGGCCTCTCCCAAACCCCTGAAACTACTGCATGATCTAGGGGGAAGTAGTGGGAGATTTTAGCCTATAACTTTGACCGATCCTATCAGGCCATCGGGCATTGGCGTGGACTGGTTACCAGGCTTAATCTGTGAAGGTGTTATCCATATATTATAAGAAGGGTGAGACAGTATCCGACCTTTGCTGCCCTCTGTCAAACACCCTGTGAACTATTTCCTATACATAGACCTTGATTATAGGGGTGAAGGGGGACATTGGCAAAGTCCCCCTTCACCTCTGTAATCAAGGTCTATTCAAAGCAAATAGAACCAACAGAGGGCAGCACAAGTCCTTTACTGTTTCACCCTTATTATAACACCTACACAGACTCAACCTGGCAACCAGTCCACACTTGTGGCACCGGGGGTCCATCTTCATCATGTGCAAAATGTTGAGTTAGATCAACACTCAGGAAAAAGACCATCGAATATATATTATGTCTGAAATGATAATGATAAATGATAAACACATGATGGGGTTAAACAAACATTTCCACATTATGGCTTAGATAATTACCAATTCTCCTTACCACTTGAAACTACAATGTCTAAACGTTATGAACAGAGGCTCACGAGATTTGCTCCAAACTCAATGTTCTTCATGAGTTTGCCTAAAAGCAAGAATCCCCAAGGCAGAGTAAGGTTTTTAGAGAATAATACCTAAGAGACTGTTTATTTTGTATTCCCTACACAGAGAAAATAATGATACTCACACTGCCCCTGGGGTTAGGCTCAGGCAAATGTCGCCAAAATGAGTATGTTTTGATACTCATGGTGAGCCTGGGGTGGGGGCATACTCCAGCATAGCCTGGGTACATTCTCAAGAGGGTATATCTCTGAAAACTTTAACCCATTAAGGGTGAACTATGAAGGTATTTTAGCTGGCTAAGGGACTGGATTTTGTATAGGAATTTCACCAGAGGGTGAGACCTTGCAAATTATCACAAAGGGTCCATAGGTTGGATCTCATTTTCAATGTTTTCTTATGCCTGTATCATTCTAAACACACCAGATTCAAAAGTACCCATTTCAGTTCTAGCAGTTCACTTAATCAATCTCAAATTTCAAACATGGCCTGCATATCAATACACACATGTCAATTATACTCAACATCCACCCCTATATGGATGTTGAGTATTCTCAACATCAGCCCTCAATGGGTTAACCATTCCATATCAATTACATTGTTACTGCATGTCACTTCTTGTATAACGCTATAGTTCCATATAACCAACACTAGGGGATATGCCAGTCGCCCTCTGCATTATACTCAATCCATTTAAATGAAAAAAATAGAGAAACCGGCATACACCAGTACAATATGCTGGAATAAATACACCTACTTTGGCCCACAAGGGTTCAAATGAAGTTTGAACACAGAGTTCAAGACTCTCACACAAAAAGCATCCAAAACCAAAATGCAATGTTCAAAGTCAATTTCATTTTATATACTTATGCAAACCAACTTGTGACAGGTATATTTTAGCATTGCATCTTGCACTCTATGTCTTGCTATATGAATGTCTATATAGTTCGTATAGCTACTGGGTAGCTGCTGGTTCTGACACCAGACAGCTATCAGTTCTCACACAGAGTATCTGATGCACTGTAACTGATGGTTCCACACCAACTAGCTATCGGTACTGGATCCCATACCAAGTAGCTGCTGGTTCCCACACCCAGTGGTTGCTGGCTCCTACATCCATAAGCTGCTGGTTCCTAAACCTAGTACCTGCTGTTTCCCACATACAGTAGCTGCTGGTTCCTACATCAGATAGCTGCTAGTTCTTAAAACCAGTAGCTGTTGGTTCCCGCACAGAGTAGCTACTTGTAATCTGGATCAATTTCGGATAAAACTGTTGAGACGGAGAACAATTTGGTCAAATAGGGAATGTTGGGGGAAATGAGATCAAAAGGAGTCAAGATAGCTCAGATGAGCCAAAATAGGTCATATTGGGTAAAATTAGGTCAAACTGGTTTCAATTATGTTAGATTAGCCAGAAATGGGGAAAATACATAAACTGAGGCCAAATTATGTCAAAATGACCCAGAATAGGTCAAAATGGGTCATTTGGTAAAAAATAGGTCAAACTAGGTTACATTGGCCAAAATGAGTAAAAATATGTCATATTGATGAAACTGGATCAAATGTGGTCAGATTAGCCAAAAATAGGTCAACTGCATCAAATGAGGTCAAATAAGGTCAAAATATAAAGCAGTCCAATTCTATAGCAGTCCATGTTACTATATGTGTATATATCAGAACTGTGAGTTCATATGTCCATCATTATATAAGCTAATGTAACAATGACTTAATACCCACATGAATGTCCCTTTCTACCCACCTGCTCACACATATAGAACTATAGAACAATAGAACAATCAAACTACAAAACCATAGAACTACACTGAAAATTGGATTAAAAAAGTTAGATGCCAGAATGCAGCCCTGAAGGGACTAAAATGATGTTTTGAGGCAACTTCCTCAGTGAGGACGGTCTTGTTGGTACAGTATAGGTACCCCTGGCTTATATGCTAGACTGCATAAACTAAAAACGATGTTTTGAAGCTATCTCATCACCTTAGCAGTATCATAGGCTTATATAGTGATGTTCAGGAGTTCATAGTGTCATAGATCTAGACCTCTTTGTAGCAATCTTATAAGGACAAGCAAGTACAACTAGTTCCAGGCCAAATACCACACTTTACCTCTTAGGGGATTATGTAACTACTATGAGCTCGGAATAATGGCCTGGTTATTTCACATTTAGAGCCCCCCCAACCACATCACATAGGCCATATGTAAGAATGCCTGTACCTACCTGAGTGCTGTGACAAATGCACTGCACAACCCCACTTGTCCAATTAACCTGGGCAAATTACATGTACCTTATTGACCCTACTAGAACTACTTATGTCCAGACATTTGAATTTAGTGTGTTTACATCGAACGACCTGTTGAAGGGAAAAGATACCCTATTGCTAAAACCAAACCTGGAGGATATCAATTTTAACAGCCTTCAAAAGCACATTTCAATGGCATCACATATCAAGAAAAAAAAACTCTAAAAAAAAAGAATTCACAGCTCAAGAGCAGTCAGAAAAATCAGGTCAAATTAGACAAAAATCCGTCAGTTGCATCAAGTAAGGTCAAACTAGGTGAAAATGGACAAAATAGGTTGGTTAAAAATGGGTGAATTACATCAAATGAGGTAAAAATGGGTTAACTTGGGTCAAATAAAGTCAGATTGGCCGAAAAAATGGGCCATATACATAAAATAAGATCAAATCAGGTCACCAATGGTCAAAATAGACAAATTTAACCTATTATGGACTATTTTAACCTACCTAGTTGGCCCATTTTTGACAACTTTAACACAAGTGGTCTAATTTTGTTAATCCAATTGATCAAATTTACCTAATTTGACCCAATATGACCTATCATGACTCCTAATTTCACCCAACTTTCCTAAATTGACCCAAGTAGTATAGTATGTATCAAAACGGGACTATAGCTAACTACAATGGTAAAGGTGAACGATGAGCAGTTTGAGCTGACCATTTCTTCATGAGCGCTTCCTGCCCTATCGGCCTCGTGCGGAGCGGGCAGGAAGCTCGAGTGAAGAAACAGGAAGCTCAAACTGCTCAGAGTTCATCTTTACATTTATGTCAAGGTGTTTGGGTGTATATTTGATCTAATAAATGGACAAAAATGGACAAAAACTCACTTTTACCTATCAGCATCGCAAAATGCTGACCGCCGCCATTTTGAATGTTTACGTTTCAAAAAGGCTGCGCATGCGCGGTCGACCTATGACGTCATCGTGCGGATTTCCTGCGGGTTTTTTAACGCAGGGGTGCAATACGGGGGTTCAGTGCTTTGTCAATGGGGCATCAATTTTCACCTTGACATAAAGGATATTACTCACTGGGGATGCAGCCAATCAGAGGCCTCCATCTGGTCATGTGACCTGGACTCCCCATGGTGAGCACCTCATTTGCATAATAGGCCACGCCCCTTAGCCAATCAGAGCCCTCCATTTGGTCATGTGACCCCTCATTTACATAATAGGCCATGCCCCTTTATGCTAATGAGACCTCATTTGCATAATAGACCACATTCCCTTGACCATGTTCCAAATGGAGGTCTCTGATTGGCTAATCGTCTAGGTCACTTGACCCGAAAATGTAAATGGGGGTTTCCCAACCATGTGACCTCCCTTGTTTATAAACAACACATGATCTAGCCAAGTGACTTAACCACATGGTTTCTACAATAGGCCATACCCCCTTGATCATGTGATGTAGTCATGTGACCACTTGTTTGTAAACAAGGGGTTGGGTTAATTATGCATAAAAGGTCTGAGTTTTTCTCAAGAAGAAATATTTAAGTGTTGGTAAATTTTACTATTGTATACCTTTTTTTGATGAGAGGAAAAAATAAGAAAAGGCAAGCTAAAAGCTTGCAAAAAAAAATTTTGTGGCCTTTTGATTGTTTTTAAGGCAGGCTAGAAGCTTGCCAAAAAAATAAGTTACTCTTTACATAACATAGTCGAATATCGGAGAGGAACAAAACAGAACCCACACATTGAGGTGTAAACTTTTGTTTGTCATAATTCAGACTGTATATGTGACCCATCCTAACAATATGGTTCGGAAGTCGCACATACAAAATGTTTAGTTATTGGCATATTCATAAATTTACAGCTCATCAAGAGCTTTCATTTGGTATAAAACACTTGTATATTTGAACCAGGTGATCTTCTGCAGATCTACTGCCGGTAAATTCAGTCGGATCAATTAAAAATTGATTAAATTGAGATAATTGACATATTAAACATATAATGATTTATGAAGCTTATATAATCCCTATGTAATTCTCTATAACCATGACAACTATAGCCATGTCTTTTAGGCATTTGGAGCTTAAATTAAGTTAACTAAGCAAGGATTTTGAAAGATATATACTTATATGTTAGAAAAATGATAAAATATCAATTTTGAAAAATCTGATATTTTTGACACTATACCACTTGAAAAGGCCATAACTAGGCTTCTAAATGTGCGACTTCAGTACCACTTTGTTAGGATGGGTCACATATGGTGTAATCTTGGTGTACAACTTTTGAGCAAGTACCCTCTTGAAATGAAGGATAGGTGTATGCCATATTTCCCATCCACATCTCATCGATATTACAAGTGAAATACACTGAGGAACTATATCAAGTACTCCATTAAGTTTGTCTGGACATGATACTTCTCAGTTGAGCAGCTGGTACACCGGGGGAAGGAACTTTGCTACACAACATTCGATCGACACTACAACGTATTCTAGGATGTCTGTTTGCGAAGCTAAGACTTTTCCAATGAATCTAGGTTCTTTTCAGTAAGTATTTACCTTGTTTACCAGTATATCCATATTTTATAACCTTGAACCCATAGAGGAAACATGTGTGGTAAAGTATTCTATTAGTTAGAGTTATGAGTTATTATGTGGGTCCACTTAACAAAGGGATCCATTTTATTTTTTTATTTGATTTTAACATATACCACCTTTTGACGAGGTTTCCTACATGGAATTGATATATCACTATAGCTCTGTATGTGGTGGTACCATGTTTGAAACACACACTCAATGAATCAAATACAGCATTAGAAACGTACACTTTATGAACACCTTGGTTTAACAATGGTACCTTAAAGAACAGCACATCTGATATATCTATTAATTTCCATCAAAGGTTCGACCTCTAGGCTATTTCACAGTGTTGTATTTTTTCTTTGCTGCAAATTATTTTACGGTACGTGGTGTTTCCCATTAACTTGCAACAGTATGACAAGTAACTACTGCAATCATCAGTGTCTGCATTAGCTGTAGTTGCACTAGCACGATCTTCTCCAGCGTGAGGGTGATAATGATCATCATGAGCAGCAGCAGTATCAGCAGCAGCAGCATCACCAGCAGCAGCAGCAGCAGCAGCATCACACGCAGCAGTAGTAGCAGAACCATTGGACATCGGTAGGTAGTAAGGACATGTATAAGACCCACCGTCAACAGTAGCACCATCATCAACAGCAGTAGCAGCAGCAGCAGGCGTAGTAAACGCTACACCACGCGGGTCGTAAACAAAAGCATCTGCGGTAGCATCTTGAACAGTAGAAAAAGAAGCTGAAGTCTTGTTTCTTTCATCTCCCCCAAAAGCTGTAGTGTAGTCGGTATTTTTCTCATAGTGACAGTTAAAGAGCAAGTGTGAGTGAGCAGCACCAGCGGCAGTAGCAGCAGTAGCAGCAGCAGCAGCAGCAACAGCGGCAGGCGTAGTAAACGCTACACCACATGGGTCGTAAGCAAAAGCAGCTGCAGTAACATCTTGAACAGTAGAAAAAGGAGCTGAAGCATGGTTCTTTTTATCTCCCTCAAGAGCTGTAGTGTAGTCGGTCATTTACTCATGGTGAGGGTTAAAGAGAAAGTGTGAGTGAATGAAATTTTCTTTCTCCCTTACATACTGCTATGGAGATAAACCCTTTACTGTAGCTTGAATAGATGAAAGGTGGTTTTGACATTTAATCCCCTGCTAACAAGGAAGGGGTAAAAATTAAGGAATTTCATAATACCTTACACCTGTAAACCGTATTAAGATAATTATCACAGTTTTAACTCACTGTAATCCCACCAAATACAGTTATCACAATACCTTTCCACCTGTTTGATGTCGCTACACAGAATGGAAGCGATCACCTGTAATCCCACAACATACACTGGTCACAGTGTCTTTCCTCCATTGTTTTACTTTGATCCTCATAAGACTAATGAGTGACATTGTCTTACACCTGTAAGCCGCATTAAGATATTTATCACAGTTTCTAACACCTGTAATCTCACCAAGATTCCTATTTTCAGTTGGATACTCCCCATAGATAGATTCCTTAGAACATTAAGTGTGGTTGATAAAGTGTGGTTCCATAGGAGTAAATCGGTCGCATGAGCACTAATCCGACCGATTTTTTTCTATACTTTTGATATATTATAAATCGTCGGATTAGGACTATTCCGACCGATTTTATACCTGTGGAACCAGCGCTTAAAAGACTTAAAAAGATCTGATCCTCCTTTAGTAGGGTGTTTGTCCCCTGTTGTTAACTACTCCCTGTAATTTTGTATGCAGACTTTGAACGCTTTAATTACCTAATGGGTCCATAATTCCCTTAAGTACATGTAAGTCCTATTAAGGTAATTATCACAGTTGTTACACCTGTTATCCCACCTATACACTTATTGCAAAAATATTTTCCCCTTTTTTATGTTGATTAATCCGGGGTGAAAGGACCCAGGTGAAAACAGGATTAAATTTCCCTCTCAGTTATATAAACGGTAGTGAGTAAGCCAATCCAAACACTTTGACTTATATTTTCCCCTGTTGTTATCCCCCCCTGTAGATTTTGTATACAGACTTTGAACACCTTAATCTTCTAACGATTCATAATCCTCTTATCCATGTAAGACATATTAAGGTAATTATCACAGTTGTTACACCTGTTATCCCACTTATCTCAAAAAGCATTTGTGGGCAGATATGGGGAAATGGCCCTTCTGCGGGATTTTTAGTACTGGATTTGGTCACTAGGGGAGGTACAAAGGCTATAAATGTGAAAAATAGACCAAAAATAAGGTTTTATATACTTTTTCACCCAGAAAAAGGTGGTTTTCTCAAAAACGTTCTATTTCCTAAACCAGGCCTAAATAAGGGAGAAATGTATTGCCATGGCAACCAAAATCCTATTCCAAAAATAATGCCAACTGAGACTAGAAAGGCTATCTACAAGTGTTATACCTCATTTTAAAGCTGATGGCATCAATTTCAAATTTCATATTTAACCTTGCAGGACCCTTTCCCCTCATCTGTCCACATTTTTCCCTTTTTCATGTTAATTAATCCAGGGGTGAAAGGAGCCAGGTGAAAACGCGATTAGATCATTCTCTCAGCTATATAAAGAGCCTTGATTTTTCTTGGAAGGGTAGATCACATCCGCTGTCACCATCAGCGGTAGCAGGGGCAGCAAAAGCAGGAGCATGTGTAGCGGCAGGAGCAAGTGCAGCGGCAGCACAAGCAGGCATATGTATAGTAGGAGGATGTATAGCAGCAGCAACAGCAGCAGCAGCAACAGCAACAGCAGCAGCAGCAGCAACAGCAGTAGCAGCAGCAACAGCAGCAGCAGCAGCAACAGCAGTAGCAGCAGCAGCAGCAGTAAGTACAACAGCTGTGACAGTAGTAGCTAGTAGTAAGAGTAGCAGCAGTGAGAGCAGTAGTAGTAGCAGCAGTAACAATAACAGCAACAGAAGTAGCAGCACCAACAGCAGCAGTAGCAGCAACAGGTGTAGAAGTAACTGCAACACCAGTAGTAGAATATAGTAGGTGGAGGTACAACAGCGTAGTAGTTGTAGGAAGTAGCAGCAGCAGCAGCAGTAGTAGTAGTAGTAGTAGTAGTAGCGACAGGAATAGTAGTAGAAGTAGTAGTAACAACTGCACCAACAGCAGTAGTAGCAGTAGATGATAATCATAGTAGTAATAATAGCAGTAGTACTAGTAGGTGTAACAGAGAAAATATCAGTATTACCCCTGTAGGCTACTTGGAGAGTTACTAACACCCGGCGTCAGTACTGACTAAAAAAAACCCTTTTAACTTGTCTCTTGTGTTGCTTACAAGTGGTCATTGAAGTGCGGTGCTAAAAATTTGGAATTAAGTAGGTACCTAATTGGGAGAAGTCAGTCAGTGTATTATACTAAAGAGTGTGTAACATGAGTAGGTACCTGGTGTCTTATTAGGATACTAACCATATTCGGGTTAAAATTATTGTTACCACTTCATTCCACCAACATGCAAGCAGTAGTTGTTTTGGTAGCGCAAAATCTTTGGATTGACTTTTAAGTTATTTTCAATGCCTAAGTGGTGTGGAGTGTTAAACCTTATATAGAGCAAAAAAAGTGATTTTAAAATTTATCCTTATTCTTTTTGTGGGTGACTCCCCAATTATAACACACGGTTTGTCGTCCTAAATCAGGAAAGCAAATTGTATGTACTGTAATCTCCCGCGTAGAAGGCGCGTCTTCTACGCCAAACAAAATGCTGCTGGGTCTTATACGTGGGAGGGTAATTGCCTTGAGTTGGGGGTGCGCCTTATACGCGGGTTTTTCCAACATCTCAATGACAGCTTGAACTCACAGAACCAGCACAGCGGCAGACCCGGAGGTGTCGACGGGGATAAGGCCCACCATGCACCGATGACAGCTTGAACTCATAGCACCAGCAGCGCGACAGACCAGTACGTGTCAACGCGCTCGGCGGGTTCATGGAGACCGTGTGTTGATGACAGCATCAACTCATAGAGCCGGCAGCCCGGTCGGTGTACAGGCGCTCGGCGGGCATTACGCCGACCATGTGCCGAGGACAGCTTGAACTCATAGCGCCAGCACCGCGGCAGACCGGGAGGTGTTGACGCGCTTGGCGGGTTCAAGCCGACCATGTGCCGATGACAGCTTGAACTCATAGCGCCAGCACCGCGGCAGACCGGGAGGTGTCGACGCGCTTGGCGGGTTCAAGCCGACCGTGTGCGGATGACAGCTTGAACTCATAGAGCCAGCACCGCGGCAGACCGGGAGGTGTACAATAGTGAGGGTTGGGAGGGGGCGCCTTCTACGTGAAACAGCCCCCCTGTGAGTTGGGAGGGCCCCTTATATGTGGGTTTTTCCAGAAATCGATCCAGAAGAGGTACGTGCGCCTTCTATGTGAAAAGGCATTCTCTGAGTTGGGGGGGCGCCTTCTACGCGAGCTGCGCCTTCTACGCGGGAGATTACGGTAGCTGTCAGCTACTACAAGGGTACAAACATCTTCCACGTGTGCTGGTAAAAAGGACCCCAAAAGACTCCAACACAGGTCGGTGTGACACTTTCAACCAAGGGGGCTAAAAGAACTAGGTTAAAAAAAAAGAGATTATCCTTGAATTTCTTGATAGAATTTGTTTGAGATGTAGTTTTATATGTCGTGTATGAAGGTGTATATACTTTGTGTAGATATGTTCTGTATATAGGTGTACAGGTAGATAGATAGAAAGAAAGATAAATAGATAGATAGATAAATAGATAGATATCGAAAAAAAAAATCTCTTCACATATAAGTAACTCAGTGAAAATAGATCAACATATCTGGTTTTTCTTTTAAAACCAAAAAGTCAGGGCAATTCTACTCCTACTACCTATGATTGACACCTGTTTCCCATCCTTTGATTTATAAATGATATAAAATACAATGCTCTGTGATTACAGAGAGTACGACCTGAAGTTTTAGGGATTAAATAAAAAAGATAAGAATGGTATGTGGTTAGAAGTGAACTTTCTCCAATTGAGTGAAAATAAAGCTTGCCTTGTCTAGGCGACGCATGGAACACTTAATTTTGGTCATGGATATAATGGACCCGAAAATGATTAAATACCACCAAGTTTTTTTACTACAGGACTAGCGCCTCCATCTGGTGGCAAACAGTGGTACTACTACTCATAGAACTGTATGCATCACTGATGCATTGAGTCGATATCTTTAATTCTGTAGAAAACCTATATGACAGTGTACAGAAAAGCTAGCTGTAAGGGGTGACGCTCCGTTTGGTGGGAACATGCAGACTGAACTGAACCTTGGTGGCTAGATTCATAATGGGGAGGATTACATGTAACTCCTAAATCAGATTTGAAAAAGGGTGTAGTCTTTATAATGAGGCCAATGCGAAGATTATTTATGTATGATTGTGAATTTTGAATCACTGTAGTTCATATAACACTAATCTAGGTATTATTAAGCTGTGTTGTGTTAAATAAAATCAGAAGCTATGTACATCTATAATGCATTTGGTTGTGCGTATACTACATTAGGAAGTATGGAAGACTTATTATGCTGCCACCTGGTGGTGAATGATTTAATTAAACAATTGTCCTTAAGTAACTTAAGATGTGCCACTGAAACATATATTTCTTCGCAATAAATTCAACTTTGTGTGTAGACGTTTGATCATAGTTTAATAAAGAAGTATGTTGTCAGACATGTCTTAATGTCCAAAAAAAGTATGTGTTTATCATTAATAGTGTGGAATATACAGCTGTTTTGTTAACACTACCATTTTAATCGCACTATATTTATTACAAGTACCATGCATCCGTATGTCCAAATACACATCCCACCCCTCTCATTGCACCGAGAGAGAAGGTGGGGCATCTGTTTGGTGGGTACATGCAACCTTGACTGATTCATGGTTGAGACCCCCCCCCTTTATCAAGGGGGGGTGTAGTGACCCTCACTACTATCTCGACTAATTTAGTCGAGAAGTTGTAACCCCGCGATAGACAGCGTTGACCTCAGTATCATACCCACTGAGGTCCAATGCCCCAATTGAAACAAAGGTAATAATTAGTTTCTCAACTTCTCACTAGTTGGAGTTACTAGGGGTTAGGTTTGACTATTTGCTCACCATACACGCATTCATCGATGTAAACTGGACTGACATCTCTGGTGTGCTATATTAATTTAGTTTAGGTATTTTTTTTAAAAAATACAGACCTAACACCTGAAGTGGTTTCACTCGCCGAAAAAGCTTCAGGTAGGCTATAAACAAGGTTGACATTGGCCGACAGTAGTAAGTAGTGTGTTGTTTGAGCATTGATGGGTTCTTCATCATGTAAGGTACATTTCTGTGAGCCATTTTTGTATCTACCATGAAATACAGCTCGACAACAATATGTATTGACTGGAGAAGAAATCAGCTTGGCACACACTATACAGAAGGGAAATATATAACACAAAAATTGGACACTCCGGTGGTACACAATCTTTGATCAATCTGACAAGGAGATCCTGGTACAACCTTTAACATAGATAGCAAACCTTTTCCTTCTATGCCATCTGTTAAACTGGTTGACACTACCCCGAAGGTCTCCGCTGGGGGTAACAGGAGGGTTCCCATGGCGACGGCCACTAGCAGAGGGGTAAACATTACCCTCCTAGAGGAAGGAGAAGATCCAGATCCTGCCATTCTAATCCTTATATGTGCCATTGATAGTAGAGATAGCACTATCAGGAGAATCCTTGGGAGTGTGTGTACGTGGGTGTATTTCTGCGAGTTTTGGTCCAGCCGATCTCCTGATATGGAGATCCCTGTCTGAGTATTACTAGTAGGATCCTTGATAGAATGATGTAGACCAAATATGGCTATATCTTCTGGGATTCCTTTCTTTTTTCTTCCAGCTATGTGTAGAGCTGTGTCAGGGTATGATTCACCAATATCTCTGACAGTAAATTGATAAGTGCTATGGGCTGGCTGAGGTCCTATTTTTACCAATGATATTAAATGTGGTTTAGGTAAACCTTACTTTAAAACTGTGTTAATGAAATAGTGTTGTTGTGATCTAAACACCTGCTGGAGATATTTCAGATCCCCCTGTATCAACGCCGACCTCTCATGAAAATAGGATTCCTTTGGGTATCGAAGCCCTATACCAGAAAATGAGTTGGTGGATATCAATCAAGTAATGACCCTGAGTTAAGCAGACATGGTCAGTTTTTTTATTTCTGACAAAACTCTTTTTAAAAAAGAAGGGGTACAATGTATGCTGAGTCTAGAACACATGATTAGTTAAGAAAACATCAACTAAAGATAGAAGCAAATATCAATGCAAGTGTGATCCAGCTTTTGTGGCCTCTGACTATGGAATAAAATACACAAAATATGATCTAATATGAACAACATCTTTGCTTTCTCTGTTGCCTTTCACTTGACTCTCATCTCTCCTCATGAAAGCTAGAAGACCATCATGTTCCTGGGTAAGTGTGTACCAAGAAGTATTCTATGATGTATATCCTATCATCAGTATGAGCAGATAGAATTAAACACCCATTGAGATTTACACAATTGATTTAGTGATTACAAACTAAAATGTTCAATTTACATGTGGTTAGATGGAATTCTTCACACTCTTATTACTAACACATTCACAAGAAACAGACAAATAACGATGAGTTCTCTTGCACAATGTCAAAAAATTACCAACTGCCATAGTACTCTGTAAGGTGATCCTATATATATATATATATATATATATATATATATATATATACCACACGACTCATGTCGCTTAAGTTGTAACTGCGCTTGGGTCAGCAGGGTTACAGGTACATTAGTGAGCCCCCTCATGGAGGTACCTTTTACCCTATTGACCCAAATGCAGATCCAAACTAATTACATTAAGGAGACAATGTGTAAGCCATGTCTCTTCCGTGGGGATGGGGTTGTGTAAGTTAGAGTACATAATGGAGGTTAGAGAATCAAAATATTGACCATGATCGCCGTATGAGATTCTGAAAGACAGCAGAATCAAAATATTGTCCATGACCACCTTATTAGATTCTGAAAGACAGCAGGTAGAAATGTAGATGTATAACACTTAACTATACCCACTCACAATCACAGATTCATATACTGTGTGAGTTGATATCGCCATTCAGTCACATTTGCTTTACTGCCCAAATGTCCGCTTATGGTACAGAGAATAACAGGGCCCTTACCAGCCATACTTATATGTGACAGTTTGATCTTTATCATAAATCTTAAAGGTTTGACACACTAGGATACCTACTGTACAGTTAAAGGAAAAGACAGCCCCCTTTTCATAATGACTTATTTTGGTAGTTTTTACATTGAATAAAATTTTTGTGTCAAACTAATCTGCTATTACAAGGACAGGCAGCAGGCAGCCTGTGACATCACAGTAGACCAAATGCACCACAGTGGGGACTGTGTAGTACTCTATATAGATACTGTTGATAAGTGTCTTTGGATAGTGCTTGCATATTCCTTTATATTATTAGGACTAAATAACCTCAATGCGTTATCATGAATGATATAATCTTGATAGAGACTCTAATTATAAGATTACAAATATGTTTTGCAACAGACTCTTTCTTTAAACAATACATAGATAGAACTAAACGACTGTGGTGTACGAGGTGGCCGATCCACCACGAGGGAGTTGTCTCCCGAGGGGTGGATCGGCCACCGAGGACACCAGGGGAGTTTAGTTCTATATTTATTTTAAGTTTTTAGAGTCTTTAATTAACTGAAAATTAACAAAATCCGTTACCGTATTGCCCCATACGAGCGGCGGTCCGCCATTTTGAATGTTTACATGCACCCAGAACGAGGCTGCAGTGGTGGATCGGCCGCTGTGGTGGATCGGCACACGTTACGCCACTCGGGGTGTGCGGATCGGCCGCACAATGCTATCTCTACGGGAAGAAGTTATTCACATAAAATAAAGGACATGATGCATTTGGTCTCTTGTGAAGTCATGGACTGCATTAGATAATCCTGCTGCCTACCCTTATAATAGCAAAAGTACTGGTTAGTATGCCAGAAAATGTTTATTCAACATAAAGACTACTAAAATAAGTCATCATGAACAGAGGGTTGTCTTTCCTTTAATGTCAAATGGATAGACAATTTGGTTCGGGTCAGCCCCTCCTTGATAAGTGTTTGGGACTACTTGCAAAACAGGAATGCATCCTTCTTGCATTTCTTTGATAAGAGAGATTTGGAACAGTAATTTATGAACTATTGCATCACAGTAACATCCCAACCTATGGTCTAATGATGGATCTAAATAAAACCTGAAAAAAACCTATGAATACAACAGGTGACAACAGATTAGTATTATTAGCTTGCTGGAGACATCTGTAGTCACCAATCAGACTATGGTTGTCATTAAATAGGTGTCTGTGTAGAAGCCTGTTCGTCTGACATGGTCTCAGTTCTGTCAGCTTGGGATTGTGATCAACAATGAGTACTAGACTCTGGCAAATGAGCTGTGACTTATAAGCAAATCTGACAGGTCCTCTAGCAAATAGTACTAACCTGAACCTGCAGCCTATATGCAGGTGTTTTTCTTACTGCTGGATGAAGTGTATATACCCCTTGTTCAGTAATCCTCTGTGATTCAACAAGTATAACTTCCTTGGCAGGATATGTTCAGAGAAATAGTGTAAAGAACCAATTATGGCCTCAAGAATTGTGTGTGTTTGTGTAATTATGTGTGATTCTGGCTAGGATGGAAAGAGACTGTGGGGTATATCACTAGATAAAGGAAAGGTGATTGTTATACTTGAGGTGAATTTAACAGTATGGGTGCAATATGACAGAATTATAAAATAGTTAGACATGTGACATTTAGATCTTTAAGGTTACAGATCTATATTATGCCTGATAAAATCTTATGTATAAACATGTGTAAAACCACAGCCTCACCTCTGGATGGCTGAAGTTATCACTCTGGGCTTGAACATTACAGATTTAGAATTTTTTTTAAATGTTATGACATTGCCTATAAGCTGCACCTGGATTCGACTGGAGTAGGCCTCTAAAATACTCTTAGAGCTGCTATCTTGTAGCATAAGTGGGGTTTGGCACTAGCTTAAACATTGATGGTGTGTTCTTAACTGAAATGTCATGTTGGCCTTTGTGAATCCTGTGCGTACACCTTGTCACACACCAAGTAAAACGTACAGAACATTCTAGCATGATTGATCTCAACTGCTAATGGACAGTAAAACATTTCAAATCAACCTGGCAAACTATGTATTCAAGTCACCAAGGGTCAAGTTGAAATGTGAACCACTAAGTACAGAGATCACATGTAATTCAAGTATTGTGCAAAGTACTTAAAATATGCTCTTCACTTTGTGGGGTAATGTCAAACACCCTTGATGGTAAAGGATTGGAGTAATCTCTGTGATTACAATATTGATTAATATCACAGTGTCGCTCCTATTTATGAGGTCTCGTTTTTGGTTTGCCTTACAGGTATCTCACCAAGTCCTCTCCTGGAAAAATGTTGGTGTGTAGCTGCGCCCTCAGTCAAGGCGGGTCTCTTGGAGCAGACACTCTGGCCGGATGTAGGTAAATGACCTGGTAACCGTATTTCTTGTGCATGACGCAGTCCTTGTAACTCTCCTTCAACACTTCTCCCAAGCCTGTTTGTTTGGCCAAGATGGCGATCTGACCCACGTCACGGGGGTTACAGAGCACGAAAAAGAAATGCTGATATATTGGAATTAACTTGGAACACTTTCCCTGTGTGTAAAGGTTCTGAGTGACGAAAATAATTGATTAAATCTTTTTACGGGGAGAATGGATCGTGAACAGCTTCTGTATGTGAGGATCCTTTACCACGAGGTCCATCAGGTCTTCCAGAACCAATAAGGTGTGATCTGTCCTGTCTGTAAAGGCATTCAGGTCCTCCTCTGTAGGCACTCCCCGATGAAACATGATCCCTGGAACAGTTTCTCTCATTTTTTCATAGATTGGCTGATTCGCAGACATGCAGTACATGACTTTGTTTATGGGAATCTTATAAAGAGCGTTCCTGTGTACGAGTATGCGGTGCACTAACGTCGTTTTACCACTTCCACTCACCCCAGAGACACAGGAAGCAGAGGGAGTGTGTGTGCATGGGAACGTCGTTCACTCCATGTTTTCAATGTACTGTTCCATGGTTTGTTTTCGTTGTTTGACCCTGAGACAGTTCTTATAGTATGACGATGTTCTCCATCCAAGTGCTGGACTACTATTGAACCCATGTGTTCCAAGGCTACTGTTTTATACTTGCTACTCCACTTTAACGTGTAATCTAATGACTGTCATTGAATGCCTATATGCATGAATAAGAATGCTTGTACAAATTTAACAAAAAGCAAGTTCAGCACATCTAAGTTTTATTCACATTTTATCACATATCGCAAACAGTGCACACATTACATTATCAATGACATACTCAATACATCATATACAAAATGGATACACACAGACAAGTGATGAACCTACATTTCATTCATGAACTCCTGGTCCCTCAACTTCCTGGACCAGAATAAAGCCATCCAGTCATTTCCCAGATGGCACGGTGGGCACAGGTGAAATGACTGTTCCATGCATGCCCAGGCTGCACAATCATGTGATCTCCCACTTCTCTCAACTCCAACACCAATTCTGCCTTCATTTGATCAATTTTCAACTGTATGACCTCCTCCATCACCTCTTCCCTTCTGTCATACCAACATTCCTTGACTACTATCTCAGAAGCATACCGATAAATATAGTTGAATCTGTCGGGAAACTTGAGACCATACTGGAGCATCCAGCCACTGTTGTTGGCCACTGACATCTCGTAAAAGAACAGATGGGCACAGCTCTTGAAAACATAATCGTGTTTGACGAGATTACATGGATAGTCAAGGGACAACCTATGGACCTTCTGTCGGAGCACAAACGTGTTGTGATGCTCCCAAGTGTCCAACACGATCGGCAAAGGAACTGTGTCAATGTGGTTTTCCTGAACCACCCTTTTCACATAGAAATAGGAAAACCCTCTTTTTCTCTGTGAGTATGTCATGATGGTGTTGTTGCGAGCTCTCAACCTGATGTTGGCCACTCGACCGCTCAGCTTTCGGAACAGCGCATCTTCGTAGTACCGCCTAGGATTCACGATGGCCCTTTTCTGTACCGCCTTTGTTTTGACACCCTCTGTCCCGTCGCTTTTGACGAGATAGATGTTTTCAAAGCCAACCCTATGAACTCGGTACCACTGGCTTCCAATTTGAAGAGCCCTGGTTCCTTTTTTGTCGAACAAGCGATGCTCGTCACAACACTGACATGGAAGAAAATACTCCACCCCTGCGTTTGTAGCCTCGCATCGTGCGAGCTGGTGCTCGTATATCTGAGCGGCATCAGGTTTGATCACCTCAGACATCGATTCTCCGCTCATGGCGTAAAACAGACTGTCCATGTTGCAGAGAAGTAGTTCGAAATCCTCTCTCGCTACACAGACATCGAGAAAGTCGTAGTAGTATTGAAGGAGGCGAAGCTTGGCTGTTTGAAGCGTGATGAAAGCCAACTATATGGGCATGTCTAAGCTGATGGATCTCTTACTCATCTCCACTTCAAACATGCAGTTGGAAAGTTCGGTGAACTTATTAAACAGGGGGTCGTTAACTGCCAAGTGGGCTGCGTGCTCGCCCCATACGTATTTCACATTTCTGTGCTTTGTCTTATCGAGCAGCGTAGATCCATAGGCAGAGTTACCCCAGATCTTGGCTGTCTCTGCCAATATCCCCTTATCTGGGTATAGGTCACCCTCACGACGAGACTTGGTCACAAAGTCTACAAAGGGTTTGAAGCAGTGCTTGAACCTATATTCTACTACCTCGTATATCTTGGTCACTACCATCCCTTTTGGGAGGTACCACTGGAGCAAATTGGTGCCCAAGAACACCTTGGTCGCACAGGTCCCCCCAACTAATAGCTTTCTAGTCTTTTCGAACTTCCCGTCTGTGGTCTCCCGAATATAGTCCTGCATTGTCGGGCCCCAGTCGTCGTTATGTACCTCCGTGTTAACAAACAAGGACCTCAATGTCTACCTGTACCATCCTCCAGTCCTAATGCTTTTCATGATCAGGTCTTCGCTCACTGCATATGGATGCTCGCAAAAGAATTTAGGTATCAACTCGTTAATCCGGTCATACCCTTATTGGTTGGTCTGATTGTCATGTTTCCACTCGCATTCATAACTGACGGACAGCTCTATACCCATAGCTCTGATGTATGCCTCCCGTGCCTCTGTCCTTTGCTTTCTGGCCTCCAGCAGCCTCCTAGAGTTCTCTGGCCAAGGCCCGACCTCATGGTTCCCCCCTACGAACGGGAAACCAGACGGGCATTTTCTGATTCAGGGAATAAAGATAGAGGCTATTGGCATCGAATCCCTGAATGCCTCTGGCAATTTTCTGCTCGTTACCTCTAATGGGTGTCTCGCCTACCTTCATGTGCCGCTTGAAGATGATTGACGGGCCACCAAAGGCACATTTCTTAAGCTTCCAATACAGGTCAGAATCACAGGCCTCAAAACTAGAGAACTGTTTCTTGGTTTTTTGACACAGTCGAACAGCATCTTGCGGGTGACACCCACTGCAGAGACAGCAATTTTGAACAGGTCGATTTTGATGTTGACGCAATACCTTAGCATTTTCTGGACGGCTTCCACAAAAGGGGCCGTGTCCAGATTTGCATAGTGGGTTAGAAATTCCCTGAAGGTTTGCATGTTCCCCCGAATCCAAACATTTTCCAACTCCCTGTAGTTCTCTTCTCCATTCAAGGGTCTCGGTCCCTGTCTGCCACCCTTGACCCACTCTGTATGTTCGATTTCCAAAACGTTAGTGTTTTTCAATTCAGAGTAGAAGGCATCGTAGGGCGGGAGCTCGGGATGATTCAACTTTTCCGGAGAATCGAACCACTTGTAGGGAAAGTAGGATTTGCGAGATTCGGTTTCGTAGGCTTTGAGAAATTTAGTGTACGAGCATCCTGCTGCCTAAAAGTTTGAAACTTGAATTTGGACGTGCCGATAGCTGTATATTGATTACACTTTTTGATCATGTACTTCATATCTGTGGCCAAGGAAAAATGCTTGGGGAATTTGTCCTTGACCAAGTTCAAATTGTATCGCGACGAATTGAAACCTAGATCAGGGATCACAGAGAGGTAATGGTTAAACTTGTCGATCGTTTTCTGTATGCGTTCACCATGCTCGTTTCTCACATCGAGGTGATCCATCTCACCATGACCTGAGGTTCTGGTGCCCTAGGCAGTGGTGGAGACGGGGGGGCGAGCCGGTGTACCTTCGTCGGACACAGTCTCGTCCATAATGGAGTTGTCTTCTTCTTCTGACACAACCTCCTGACCATCGTTCCATTCCCTCACAACCTCATCGTCTAACCTAACTGGAAAACTGTTTTCGGCCGTTCCAATTGTTTCAATACATCGCTCCATCTATCTAGACGCAGAATCTTTGCTTTCTGCTGTATCTCCTCTAAATAGAGCGCCATTGCAGACAACAGCTCATCCATGTCGGCATTGATGATACTGTGAGGGTTTTCGTACCCTTCTACATTGGAGCAAATGCTCACACACACACAGGCACATGTCGCTGGTCCAATTTGTGTTTCTGCCCCCTCCCATATTGTCCTCGTTCCTTTCTTCCGAGTACTCCTCTGCTTCGGCCGTCTTCTCGAGGACCAATTCAAAGTCATACACTATGAAGAACCCGTAGTGTTGGAGGGACTCATCGACCTGAATACCCAAGGTACTCTCTAGCTCCTCAAAGATATTTAGATCCCCCCAGGATACTTGTATTTCACTCGTTTGGTACAGGTGGTATCATGACGCTTTAAAAGAGACAAACGATCGAAAGCCCTCCCACAATGAAAGCAAGCATACTTCTGTGCATACTGTGCAAAGTCTAAAATGAGACTGAAGTGATGGTCAAACAAGTTGAGATCCAGCTCTACAGCTGCCTGTTCTGTGTGGTTCATAACAGACCCATACATCCGGGTGCAAGAACTGTCAGTGTTCAGGCAATACACATTGGTACGGGCATTGAAACACCTTTCATAGTCAGGCAGATCAGCAAACTCGAGACCTCTAAATTTCTTACAGTCAGCAGGAAGGTCAAACACACCTTCCTTGTAGTCACGCCACTGTGCATATAACGTCCTAACATGAAACTCCAAATCATTCATTCCCCAAAGTTTAACTGCCAAGGCTCTGAAAGCACAAAGTTTATCTTTGTATGCTATCCCATTCCTTTTGGCCAGTCTGAGAATACACTGCTTGTTGTTGATGTAATCGGGTAATTGTACTGTTCAACCCCAATGAGATAACTACTTCTAAATACAAAATGTGTGACGTTTGTCGCATACACCAGTTCCATCTTTGTCAAACTACTTTCTCTCAACAGATGTTGAAACCAATTGACACCCTCCAACAACTCAATCACCTTGCTGATATCTTGACAACGACAGATTCTTGCTGGATAATCCCACACTAGAGCATTGAAAAATGGGTTCCAGTACCTATAGCGCCCTGTTTCCCTATCTCTGAGAATCAAGCCAAAAGATAAGTTGAGCCTGAAAGCATTCTGTTCAGTTTACACAATTACGCTAAGATGAGGAATGAGATCATTTACATCACCATCAAAATCTGCAAGAGGAAAATTATAAACACCATGTACATTTCCAGGATCATGACCAGCTACTATTGTGTCTCTATGACGTGTGTAAATGTTCATGAAATCAAGGTCCAGAATCTCATGTCCCTCATCATCTCGAGTCACCACTGGGGAACGACATCTGGATTGTTCTCCCAGGTGAGAACATTTTCATTCGTATCCCCAATATCATTGTTTGCACGATGTTTGATTCTGTGGTTGAAAAGACTCAATGTTGAATCACACACTTCCCCACAGTCACAACACTTGTATGTATGTTTTACTGCAGTATCCGTCCCAGGCAATGTATCGTGTGCTGATAAGCTATGTTCCATCAGGTCATCATATCCTGTAAATACCTGTTGGCACAATGAGCAGACATAACCATTTTTGTTTTTCCTTTGATAGTGCACATGATGATGTCTGTTGAGCGAGTCCAGCGAGGGGAATGTTTTGGAACACACCTCACACTCATTTCGCCTCGGTAAATCGGCAGAGGAAGGATGGGTGCCGTCACATTCGTCGCAGTGATCTGAGCCAGCTTCCCTTACCCCATCCATCTGACACTCTAACAGTCTCTTGTCTATAATGTCCTGCCATTATTTCTACTGCCCTTCTTCCCTTCTCTTTTTGCACCTAGGTATGTGGGAATTGAGGCGTTGCTTTGATGACAACACAGCATTACACATGTCACACTTCCATTCCTTTATCCTACCAGTACATGTGTTCTCATGTCGTCTTCTACCAATTGAGGTCGGAAACACCCGAGCACAGTAGCGATACAGCTGGCCCTAAAACAAACAGAAAACTACTTGATGATTTATGTCCTAATCGAATCTAAGAAAATATGCAATCCAAGCAGTAACAATACAAACATGACCTAAATATGTTTTCTCTTCATTCCAGACACGAGCCCAAGCGACATCATGTTTTTTCCAACCACTAATGTGTTCGTAGAGAAGACCATTTTTTATTTCATTGTTTTGGAAGATTAGTCATGTTAACATGCATAATAGTTTGTTCCTCTGTATGAAAAGAAGTATTACTACTCAACAGTATTATTTACTTTCCTATCTATGTAGAACAGATATAAGTCATTAGCCTAGAAGTTGCATGTTGCGAACTCATTGTTTGGGTAACATTAGAGATATGATTCATAAGTGTTCTTTGTCATGTCATTAACATAGAAGTTACATATTGTGTATTATGTATGTATTATAGATATGATTCATAAGTGTCCTATATCATACCATTAACCTAGAAGTTATATATTGTGTACTCATTGACTGGGTGACTTGCAGTATTATTCATATCACTACCAATGTATTAGAGATATGATTCATGAGTGCCTTCTATCATGAGTCTAGTAGATACATTTTAGCATTATGAACTAATTATCTGGTAACTTGTTCTACTGAATAAATATTTATTCTTACCATATATCCATTGTTCATCTGTCTATCATCAGGTGTCTCAGCCATAATCACAGAGATTTAGTATCACCTTCTGATGGCAAATGTCTGATTACTCCCAGTTGTTGCTACCTTATCCATTAACCAAAGCATTATGAGGACAGGGCAACCACCTACCTCCTTAAATATTCATTGCCTTCCACCCCTTTGTAGTAAGGACTGCTCCTACAACCTAACACCCCTATCACTTTAAATTCACCCACCTGCTTCATCTCAACCAATCAGCAAAGAGCATTCCATTTTGAACACTTGCACCTGCCATCCCCCTCCCACCACCACCGAATGCAGGTCAACTGTCATACCGGCATCCAGACAAAGGAGCCCCCACCTGCACCTGCCACCGACCACCTGTCACCTACCCCCCACCCTCTCACCTCTTCTCTTAACCTTGCTGACTACACCTATATAACACCAAAAGACATATACATCAACATATATTAGTTTTATTCCAACTTTTATTGCATATTCCTACTCAGACACATCTCCTCTACACATACATATAAATATCTTATTCATACTCAATACACTTACCCCAATATCTTCCCCTAACCATCTTATGCTCAAACAACACACTACTTACTACTGCCGACACCTTTTTGGTAAATGTCAAAAGTTTAACAAGTAGTATTGAGTGTGGATGATGTGAGCGTGGGCGCCGCTTAGGCTGCGGGTGCACCATCCATAGCGATAGGGTTACCATAAGCCAGACATTGTTTTCTACAGTGACGCTAGTACTTACTGCTGCTATAACAATCTGTTTTTACAGGTTATACTATTACGGCACACTGGTCCAACTGTCTCAGTAATGTAATACTGAGGGAAAGGCTGTCACTGGGAAAAACTCTGTCTGAGGTTCTATACAGAACCACCCCTTTTAACCAAAGTTAATCACCTACTGTATCATACTCTGCATGATACATCATTTAGCACATCATGCTGTTTGTGTTGCATTTATATCATACCGTAACAGTGCGTTTAAGTGGTGGGGTACAGTGGGATTGAATTCAATCAGCACCCAGGGACTTATACACACACACTATATCCGTGGTTTTTGTATTTTTCCACTAGTTGCCCCCGCCTATGTACTGTGGAGGAGATTTTGGTCAGCATTCATGTAAACCGAGATGTAATGATAGCTTATCTCGGTGTAAACAAGTGTGAATTTGGTTTAGTCATTGCTAAAAAATCCAGACTTTACATCTGTATTGGATTTAACCAATAAAAAAAAAGGTGTAAATGTAATATAAATACGGTCGGATTAACTTACACCATTTTGGTAGATATCGTAGTTTTATAAGTACTATTCAGTATGCAATCTGTAAACATGAGGGCTGTAATTACAGCTGGTGATCTGTTTGTTTTGGACAGGTCACCAGCTGTAATTACTATATAAAGAGAGTACCGTCCAGGTCATATAGCGCCACCCACTCATTACGTTACTCCATCATTTTACTCGTGTCACTACGAGTATTTGCCTTACACATCTTTTATAAAGCTTGTCCCTTGCATATCACTATATAAAGAGACTAGTATAAAAGTAGTAGTGGGGTGTTCGTGGTAGTAGTGCCTCCCTCCTGTTGTCAAATGATATGTCACAGTCTTCACAAAGATAAACTACTGACACATTCTCCTTCTTCATCCTCTTTCATGTGGCATCACCTCTATAATCATCCTTTTTTTTATAAAAAAATTGTATACCTTGTAAAAACCCACCCCACAGGGTGGGTTCACTAATTAAAATAAATCATTTTCTAAAAAAACTAAAAGGCCCCTAATTTTTTCTTTTCTTGGGCAAGCTTTTAGCTTGGTGTGGGAACCAGTTGCTACTGTTTGTGGGAACCAGCAGCTACTGGATGTGGAAACCAGCAGCTATAGGGTTTGGGAAACTGTGGCTACTTGGTATGGTATCCAGTATGGAAACCAGCAGCTACTGGATAGCTGCTGGTACAAACTATAGACTCTGTTCATATAGCATGACATAGAGTGCACCATGCAATACTAAAAGATACCTGTCAGAAGTTGATTTGAATGAGTTCAGAGCTTGACAGAAAATGATATTGACTTTGAACATTGCATTTTGGTTTTGGACTCTAAATCAATTTTGAGAATATTTCCTTCTACTTTACCAGGAGGCTGGCTACATGCAGGGATAAAAGACTTTGGAACAACTGGCAGCATTAAACTAAGATGTTTAAGGATAGGGCAAAGCCCTGTGTTGTTTTGGCTTCTATGCTCAAAGAACTATTTTCTTTTATATGAAATTGACATAAAAAAAACTTTGGAGTAACACCCAGATCATTACAGGGTAGTGTATATCTATATTTTTCTCCAGATTTTAACATGTTACATATCAATTGCTATAAGTGTATCATGCCAACCAAGGCATGATGCACCAATGAATCAATACCAATTTCTCATCATCGACATATTTCTACATGTAGTATAATCAATTTCAAGGTTTTCCACCATGCATATTCCATTTTTTTAAATGTTAAACTAATATTCTTCATGGTTGCTGAGATCATGCAACCTAAGGCATGATGCAATAAGGAATCAAATGCTATTTATCTCCATGTGTCAAGAGTTTATATTCATAAACATATGAAATCAATAAGGAAGAATTATAACATACCTATATACATTAGAAATTACAGAGACACTGCATAACTATGCTAATTATGCAGAAAATGTAGTTTGCAAAGATCACAACAGTGCATTGTGGGAGGTGGATCTGCAGTATTTTTTCCTTCTGGTCGACCTTACATTGTCAAAAATTCATTTAAGAAAAAAAAAGAGAAATAAAATTTTGGATGGTAGGGTATATTTTTTAAAAGGTGGCCGTCAATGCATTTGGCATTTAATATTAATGGCAAAATCCTAATCTAGACTTTGAAGTTGGGCAAGTTGACCATGAATGATGAAAGTTGGCCTAGTGAACTTTCCCAAATTAGGGCCTTAACTCTTTCCAGCCGGCTTTATTATTGTTAAAAGTCCCTAGAATACGGCAGATTGAGGTCCCAGGCCCAGTTTTAATGATACATGGGGTTAGAATGACCAAAGGGAAAGAATCAATGTTTGTGAAATGTGTAGGGGTTCGTTCCCCCTTCAGGTGCGCAGATGCCTTGCGGACTGAGGACTGTTTACTTGATGGTATCACTCCCCCTATGTATACCATACCGATCCAGGGGTAGCTAGAAGGTAGAGAATGTCAGGCCAGGGGAAGTAGCTCAGAGGTAGAGCAGCCACTTTGAAGTTGGAGGGTCCCGGGTTAGAGTCCCAGTTTCTCCATGACATTTTCCACTGACCACTTCAAATGTATTCTAAAATGACTGATTTCAAGTCTGTACATAGTTACCTTTCAGATGATACCATGATGCCCCATCTCATTCAATGAAAATGATCATTGATGGGACCCAGGATAATGCTATTATATACTATAAATTTCATCCTGAAGGTGCGCTAATGCAATAGCCATAATTATTGCACCTGGAAGTGCATTATAATTAGAGAATTCCTTGGCAGATCATCAAATTGGAAGTGATGCTATTGAAAAAAATAGGTAATTTTACACTGGTACATGGTGCAATGGTGTCATTTTTATAGTGTTTGATGTTATAGAAATGCAAAAGTGTCTCTGAATTGGTAAATGTCGATAATGCTACTACTTTTGCTACCTTAGCAGAACAGTAACGAAATGGAAAAAAGATATAACCCAATGCCTATACTTCACAGATATGCAAAACATTGAGCTAGAAAAAATTCTGAATCTTGTAAAACAGTTACTGAATCATGTCATCATTAAAATGGAATGTTCTTTTGTCAAAGAGTAGAATATTGTCTGTGATTGATTAGCCAACACTATATAGAGTGTTCTAAAAAGATGGTATAAAATGGCCTAGAAATGGCTCTTTGTAGAAGGGGATCCACTGAATCCAGTTGATGCACACTTTTCAATTGTGATTCTTCAAATTCTTAGATCTCTTCATTATGTTTCCTGATGGTATCTTGATAGTCTTTGAAGACATTCTGAAATTAAAATCAATCATTAGAATGTGAAAATTTTGTAAAATCCTGAATGTTGAATACTCCAGGTTATATGTGATGTTTGGAAAAAAACCCTTCTACTACTCCAATCCAAAATCATATCTCCTATGAACTGTATAAATTTAGTATTTCTGAAGCTTAGCTCTGGCTTCCATAAAATAATCAATTCATAGGCTCACACTAGAATTCTCTTAGAACTTAACTCTCTGGATTGATATTAGGCATTGAAACTATAGATATTATTTCAGAATATTGTGTATTTGATACTCACAGTGGGAACACCCTTTTGGTTCTAATGAGGCTTTAAACAACTTCTGTGTTAGGCCTTCAGAGCTAGCAATATCACTGTTGTGTTCATTCTGCTGAAATTTATTAATAAGGAAAGTGTTAAATATCAAGTGAACAAATTTTTGTCAACATACACCCAAGAAAATAAACAGTAGAATATTGTTATATGTATATGTGACCCATATTCTAATGTCTCAAAAACAAGTTTAAAGACTTTTTGGGCAATCTGAAACATTGCTGATGCTAAATATCACTTTAATATATATATATATATATATATATATATATATATATATATATATATATATATATATATATATATATATGCCTGTGATATTAAGAAGGTTGTAGGTGAAGATTTGATAAATTAAATTACAGAGAAAAACATTGTTAAAGCTTTTCATAAATTTTTCTTCCAAATTCATTTGGCTTATAGATGAGTTCGGCCTATAGCTGGGGTATTACAGATTTGGACTGACGCTTGATTGATTGGTTTAATGTCAAAGGGCCCCATTAGGCACTGCATTATTAGTTTGAAGACATCATTTTATTCTCAGTCTGGACAGTTATTAAAACAATGCCAAAACACCTAGACAGGTACCTATATTAGAAGACTAATCACTGACTAACACCATACATCAACTGATCCTCATACCTTGATCTTAAACTCTGCCTGATACCAGTACCCTGATACTAGGCACTAACCAACACATATACCCTAAATATATACCTTAACTGATACAAGCACCGTGTTACTAGGCACTGTCTGATACATACACTCTAAAAATATTCTCTAACTGATACCAGCACCCCAATACTAGGCACTGCCTGATACCTACACTCTAATAATACACCCTCATTGATACCAGCATCCTGATACTAGGCACTGTCTGATACCTACTCTAAAAATACTCCCTAACTGATACCAGCACCCTGATACTAGGCACTTTCTGATACCTACACTCTAATAATACACCTTCACTGATACCAGCATCCTGATACTAGGCACTGTCTGATACCTACACTCGAATAATACTCCCTAACTGATACCAGCACCCAGATACTAGGCACTGCCTGATACCTACACTCTAAAAATACTTCCTAACTGATACCAGCACCCTGATACTAGGCACTGCCTGATACCTACACTCTAATAATACACCCTTACTGATGCAAGCACCCTAATACAAGGCACTATTTGATACCCACACTCTAATAATACACCCTCACTGATACCAACACCTTGATACTAGGCACTGCCTGATACCTACCCTCTGATAATACACCCTCACTGATACCAGCACCCTGATACTAGGCACTGCATGATACTTACACTCTAATAAAACACCCTCACTGATACCAGCACCCTGATACTAGGCCCTGCCTGATACCTATACTCTAATGATACACCCTCACTGATACTACCGTAATTTCTCGTGTATGAGGGGCATCTTATATGCGGGGTTCTAGTTATTATTGGATCCACAAAGGGGACACCAAGAGCTTTCTTTTGATATATTACACTCCTCCTAAGTGATAATATGAGATTGAGAGCTCCAGAGGTGTACAGAAGGCCAGAGCTACACATAGCTTTTTTAATTTTCAAAATCCATTTAGAACAAAAAGCTATGAATTTTTATTTTTTTCTGACCATATTCTTGAACTCTAGGTGCGCCTTATACGTGGGATGATACTGGACACTGTCTGATACCTACAATGTGATAATACACCCTCACTGATACCAGAACCCTGATACTAGGCACTACCTGGAATCTATAACAAGATAATATAACCCAGATGACATATATTACATTTAAAATCTGATGCTACGCATTGACTGATATCAGCAAACTAAAGCTACACCGAGTTACTCCTAAAGTCAAGCAATAAAAAAACTAATCCATATTAACTTGATAGTTCGGTGCTCAACTGGAATCACAAATCAATGATAAATTGAGCTTGCTCTGTGTAAGCTAGCATTATATAATATATTTACACTTAAATACCCAAGTCCTGAGTCCCAAGTTCCAAGTCTCCTTAATTGATTGGGAAATAATTATGTATATTTATGTTGACACAATGACCCACACCCCCTGACACCTGGGGACCAGGCCCCTCCCTGTGGTCACCTACCAGGGAAGGTCATTCGAACTGGGCCCATTCTCCATGACATACCCACCCTGCAGCTATGTGGAGCGCCACAAACAGCTGTTTCAGATGGAGGCATGTTAAATTGGGACTTGGGTATTGACTAAGCAGTAGCTTCTCTCAGAGTAAATCATTATTGCTAAGTATTTCCCTGGTCCATACAAACCATACCCTTTGCTGTGGCTCTTTTAGGCAAGATATGCATTGGAGTCGTGGTAATCTGGCTACTGTTGTCGCAACTACCAGGTGGTAGCCTATCGGCCTCCAACTGAGAAAATGATTTAGTCACTCAGATCTATCTGCCTGAAATAAAGCAGCATAAGGAACAATGTAGATAAGGATGTTCAGGTAATAGGGACAGCGATGGAGATAGACAAGGAAGGGACATGGCAGGGATTAGGCAGGGGAAATGAAGGAGACAGACAGAATATGAAAGAACAGGCTTTTTGCGAATTTGCCTAATTTTTTAACACATATGGATGAATGAACTATAGAACACTTTAGGGGAAGGCTGTTTATCCATTCATGCCCAGGCCCCCATATCTCTGCCATACAGGTGGAGACCACTATAGAAATACTACACTTGACCCCCATACAATGCTCCCTCTGTGAAGGTGTTGCATAGAATTCTGGGTTACTATACTCAATTCAAGCACCAAAAGCCTAAACAGCAGAGTTATGAATTTGTGATCAAATATAGAACTATGATTTATGAATGATTATATATTTGATATGTTGATATGAGTATTATTCTCAGTTTCAAAAGATCTGACTAAATGTACTGACAAAGGATCTTAAGAGGGCTATCTGTTTTAAATATAGAAGTGTCCAATACCAAATGAAAGCTCTTGAATGTGCTCTACATGAAGATAGTAATATCTAGATATTTTCAGGTTGCAACTTGTGAACCATTTTGTAAGGATGGGTCACATAAATACTGATCTTTTTTGGGAGTTTCTACTCATGGCACACGTACCTTCAACATAAGCGGGCAATATTTGCCTGCAGCTAACCACCCTGTGATATAGCAGTGACCTACCTGTAACTTGCCCTATGCAGTACTGGGCCTGCCTGAGTACTGTGTATAGTGTTGTTGATTTCAGACAATTGTCATACATGAGTAGGTAGGCAGGGAGAGAGGCCTTTCACTATGGTGGTCATGGGCTACTACCTGTTGACAATTTGAAATCAGGACCTATGCTATTTTAGAGTTTAATAAATGCACCTTAGGCTTTGAGTAAAAGTCAGCTTTGACAATCGCCCTAGCCCCAAGGGTTGTACTGCAGCATTCAAATTCCTGCTAACACAACTGATCTTTTCTTTTTTTACATAAGAATGATGGAAAATACATATAAGCTGTACTTTAGTCAGTAAGGGCCAGTTCAAGACAAGGGTGAAAGAGGAAACAGGGATGAGTGGGAGAGGGGGCAGGGAGGTTGAGGGAAGAGACAGAGAGGGGACAGGGAGGGGTGAGAGAGAGAGGACAGGGAGGGGACAGGGAGGGGTAAGAGAGGGGATAGGGAGTGGTGAGAGAGGGGACAGGGAGGGATGAGAGAGGAGACAGGGAGGGATGAGAGAGGAGACAGGGAGAGGACAGAGAGGGGAGAGGGAGGGTGAGAGAGGAGACAGAGGGGACAGAAAGCAGTGAGAGAGGGGACAAGGAGGGTGTGAGAGAGGGCAGAGAGAGAGAGAGAGGGGGGACAGGGAAGGGTGAGAGAGCAGAAACAGAGGGGACAGGGATAGGTGAGAGAGGGGACAGGGAGGGATGAGAGAGGGGACCGGGAGGGGATAGGGAGAGGACAGAAAGCAGTGAGAGAGGGGACAGGGAGGGTAAGAGAGGAGACAGGGAGGGGACAGAGAGAGGACATGGAGCAGTGAGAGAGGGGAGAGGGAGGGGACAGAGAGAGGACAGGGAGGGTGAGAGACAGAAAGAGAGGGGCAGGGGTAGGGGAGAGAGCAGACAGAGAGGGGGCAGGAAGGGGTGAGAGAGAGGACAGAGAGGAGACAGGGAGGTGTGAGAGAGGAGACAGAGAGGGGACAGAAAGCGGTGAGAGAGGAGACAGGGAGTGGTGAGAGAGGGGACAGGGAGGGATGAGAGAGGGGACAGAGAGGGGATATGGAGAGGACAGAAAGCAGTGAGAGAGGGGACAGAGAGGGGACAGGGAGGGTGAGAGAGGAGACAGAGAGAGAGGACAGGGAAGGATGAGAGAGCACAAGGCGAGGAGACAGGGATAGGTGAGAGAGCAGACAGAGAGGGGGTAGGTAGGGTTGAGGCAGAGAACAGAAAGAAAACCTGTATTTAGCACTCAAGCACTGACTGATACAAGTACCAGTGACAGTGTAAAGTGTGGAGCACATGTAAACACCTGTTCAATAAGTAGGGCCCTGACCACACCAGTACACTCTCACAGAGACATTTCCATATCTGTTGTATATGTTGATATCAATCAGGGAATGTGGGTGACATATATAAACAGGTTATTACAGACATATATAAAATTTATTAAAATACTCCCCTAGATGGGTAAAAAACCTGTGGCTTGGGCTAGCTTTATGTTTCTGTGAGGAGTGGTGTGGTTCCAATGAGGTGACAAGTACAAAGGTGCCTCAGTGAGGTCTATAAATAGTGTGGCTCAATGTGTGGCTGACCTGTTCATTGGTGTGGGGTACAGTCACCTTCCTCTATTGTGACTGCTTTTGACTCTATATGGCTATTGGCTAAAGCTGTACATGCATATGCATGATATAAGCTCTCTAGGAGAATGCATTATATCATGAATGAAATGCAGCATACAACACCAGTAGCATGGTAAAAAAAACAAAAAAAACAATTGGTGCACTTTACCTCCACCATATATATATATTCAGTGGTCAGTTAGTTCGATATTTTGAACAAGGAATCAGGAGCAGAAGGGTAATCACATTAATGCAGGAGCTTCATGCTCTTGGCATACCTATGACCATGTATTTGGTTTCCATTTTATATTGGGAATAGTGGAACACAGATATAGCATAGGATTAACTTTAGTGCCATATCTCACACACCCCATGATATAACACTGCACAGCAGCTCAAGGGCATTAACAGCATGGCAAATGGTGTTAAAATGAATAGAATAAATAAAAAGATATTCCAACATGTATGACTAAGGTACCATGAAATAAAGAGAAAATTTGACAAGGATTCCTTCTGACTGAGGGTTATCTCACTGTGCTTCAACTCTCAGTCAATTATTGTTTAGTGTCATGGGATGTTCACAGTAGGAGGATGCACATTGGGAGTTGACGGTAGTGGGCATCAGGGTTGTAGGAGCATAAATGTGGCCCCAATAACAAGAAGGATAGGCTGTGTGTAAGGGAACTGGTGGTCATTATTTATCGATGGGGCGGGGGATGGTGGGTTTGAGGGGGGGGGGGTAAAAAAGTACAGACCCCTCCTATAAGGTGGTTAACCAGAGGCCTAGAGAAACAATAAAGAAGCCATGCCTTCCCCTATGGTTCCACAAGAAAATACAACCTGTAAACCTGTCCAACCTTCAAAAGGAGTTTTCCCAAGGGTATCATGGCCAAAGTAAACATGTTTAACACTTTAAGGGCCACTGAGGCATTAATGCATCATGCCCATTGGTCAGCATAATGTATGAGTGCAGCAGCCATGGCTAGTAACTCACCAGGGCTGCATTCATTCATCATGCCAGCCCTATGGGGTTGATGCACTCCCAGAGGGTCATCATGATGCTCAAGCAGTCTTACCAGCACTTCATTGGTGCATCATGACAACCAATCAGCATGTTGCACTCATGCATCAGAAGCCCTTAAATGGTTAGAAAATATAGATTGATGGCCTTGATGCATAAAGTGCATCCAGTCTTGCCATAACATTGTTTCCATTATGACAGAAGTTAAGATCAAAGAGGGGTCTCACTCAATCAAGCAAGCCAAGATCTCTTAAGTTGTAGATAGTCCTACAAACAAGCCCTAGATATGGAAAACGCCCTCATCTGGTAGTAAACACCAATACTACAAACAAGCCCCAAAGTCCACCTTAGCTTGAATCACCAGCTAGGATCAGACTGAGTATGGCACCATGCCTGAGCCTTGTTCCAAACTCAAGCTGATCCTATTTCCCAATGCATGGCATTGTGGCAGACTCAATGCGAGTATGGTCTGTTAGATAGGAGGCTCCAGGTGAGCCTATCATGATAATCAGGCAGCCCCAGAGCATGACTGATACTCCAGGCAATTCTCTTTATTTTTTCTGAATAGTTTACAAAGGTAGTGATCTAAACCTTAAAAATCAAATCAATCCACCGTTTCTTATCTCAAGTTCCATTTGAACCGATCAATCCCCCCCTCCATAACCAAGAACCAAGTATCTTGTAATGAAGTTTGGTGGTTTCTGCTGTATGATATTAGTTATAGTGCAATAGGTAGGACACATGATTAACAAAACTGAAAAAAGGTAATAATAAATATAATTCATACAATTTCAAATTAGACCACCTGTACTAAAAAATAGAGTGTGAGTTGTAGTAGTTATTTCAACTAAAAAGCATGTGGTTGAAAATCATAGAAGTGTGACAAATAAAATTTTGGGGCCATATTGGGGGTCGCCGAGTCCCTGAGCTGAGGATTTTGATTTTTTGCACTATTTCTTTTGCCCGTTTTATCAGGCTTGATGAGTTCTTGATGTCACATATGGGTTTCACTGGTCTATAGTCGATATTACTGGGCTCCAGAGGGTTAAAAGTGGCTAAAATTGACCCCTTTTGAACCTGGAAAACCCAAAACTCATAAAAGAATTTTTTTTTCATGGAATTAGGACTAGGTATGCTTCTGTCCACTTTTATTGTGTAAAATATAGTCTTGTGGTGAAATAGGGCCAAAAATTGTGTTCCTGGGAAGAATTTGTCTATTCTTATTAAGCATATTTTTGTAAAGTGGCCTGTCTGGGCAATAATTTGGCCATTTGGCCTCCCCCTATTAAATACTTAAAAGTGAAATGGGTCCAATTATGCCTTGAAAGCTTTGCTACAGGTGTGAGGTAAGGGAGTTATAATTATCTCGGTACTAGTTATTATAATGGTATATATATGTGTAGCGGTCCTGCTACTGTATACACTGTATACTGTAGCACACACATGTATATGTGTTTGCTACCCTGGAACTCACATAGGGGGCAGTCCTGTATAATCTCATCACCTGTCCCCCAGGTAGCCACCACACACACACAAGGAGGCCACCATATTGTTTTGTTGGTGCTAGATTTTTTTCTGGGGTTTCTCTGGGAATTTCCCTGGAAAATTGGCCACCAAAAGGCTCCCCCAGCAACTGTAGGACATGTGGGTACAAGCATGTGCCCCCACAGGCAAGAAGTGTAGCTTTATACCAGCTAACCTGTCAGTAGTATATACATGCAAACTGAGCGCAATGGATTAGCTACTAACTAGGTCATGACCTACTGGTAGACCGGAAGTGACCTAGTTTCAGCCAATCAGAGGGCTGGATTTGACAGGAAGTGACGTCATAAGGTCATGACCTAGTTTTTTCGACCAATCAGAGAGCTGGATTCCATTTGACCTAGTGACCTGACCTAGTTACATAAATTAAAAGAATTGCGCAATACCTAGAGCTGACCTACTTGCAAACCGGAAGTGACCTACTAACCTACTTGCAAAAACGTATGACCTACGTATGAGGGTGCATTGCGCAATGCTTGTAAGAATTTACACAATGTTCTGATGCAATACTTTTATGGATTTACGCAATACTTATGACTCATGCATTAAAATAAAACACAACTCATTTATTTCACATAACAGATTATATTTTTTTATTAGACACAATATTTACAGATGAAGACAGATTTTCCATTTCCGGGGCGTGCACATATACTACAAAAACATTTGTTGTGTGTGAATTTACTTGCTTGATACCAGCTTTGGCCAGTGAGACTTGTTTTCCATGTGTTGTGGAAACAATAACTGTTAAGTTTGGCTATGTTAGATATAGCATGCTCGAACAAAGCCTGGGCCAGGAAGTAAGTTTGACTGTTTTTGGGTCCAGGTAAAAGACCAGATAAAAAACCATCCTTAAAGTTTACCTCAAAGGAGAAATGATTTTTCACTCCAGGTATACTTAAGGCATGAAGTTCCAGAGAGACCTGCAGACATGTGAAACAAATAGTTTTAGCAATAGCAGATACTTCCAGTTTACAATTACACTGACAAAACACTCCTACTATGGGATTACATTCTAACTCTTGGAGAGTAAGAGCAAACTTTCTTACACTTCCTAAAGTGTACCTTGTGTAGTGTCTTGGGCAGCCAGGTTCAGTGTGCAATTGATATACTCCTATACACCAATCATGCATTATCAAGTTAACTTTTTTCACTCGACAATAGTACATGCAGTTTCTGTAGGCGTCCCAAAAAGCTGAAGAGAAATATTTGTACATTTTAACACTAGTTATACAGTGGTCAACAGTGTCTGGTTCAGCTCCTCTAAAATAACCAATGTTTTTTGCAGGTATTATTTCCCAAAAGAAATTCTCTGAACATCCACATGCTACAGAACTTATATCATTGTCAGGTGTTATAGAAGAAGCTTGATTATATGAAGCAACACTTTGTAAAACTGGACGCATGTAATAGTCATAAGGTGGAGTTTCTGTGGTTTGCTCCACAAGCATAGCTTCTAAACTTTCCATGTTAAAATGGTTGCTTAAATCTAACCAGATACTAATAGTCTGGTGAACGTGACGCTATGAGTTAAGAAATCTGGTACCACTTTTTTTCTGTTCCAACTTAATTTCTTCAGCGCCGGATTTTTTATTTTTTGTCGTGAACATGTACAGCGTTCACTTTTGTGAAAAGTTTTTTTTATTTTTTGGGTGATACAGTTCACTTTTCTTACTTTTTTATTAGTTTTTTTTCATGATACAGTACACATTTTTTTATTTGAAAAATGTTCATTTGAACAAAAAATATTTTCCAGTTTAACACTGTTTTCTATGGAAAAAAATGTTCATTTGAACAAATGTTCGTTTGAACAATTGTTCAAATGAACATTTTCCAGTTTAACACTGTTTTCTATGGGAAAAAATGTTCATTTGAACAAATGTTCGTTTGAACAATTGTTCAAATGAACATTTTCCATTTTAACACTGTTTTCTATGGGGAAAAATGTTCATTTGAACAAATGTTCGTTTGAACAATTGTTCAAATGAACATTTTCCATTTTAACACTGTTTTCTATGGGGAAAAATGTTCATTTGAACAAATGTTCGTTTGAACAATTGTTCAAATGAACATTTTCCATTTTAACACTGTTTTCTATGGGGAAAAATGTTCATTTGAACAAATGTTCGTTTGAACAATTTTTCAAATGAACATTTTCCATTTTAACACTGTTTTCTATGAAGGAAATTTGTTCATTTGAACAATTTGTTTAAAACTTTTTTTTTCTTTCAACGAAATGTACAACTGGAAGTGAAACTAGAAAAAGAAACCATTTTTTATATAGAAAGGGGTAGGGTGCTTACACCGTCTTCACATACTTGTCTCTTTATGTACTGATAGGTTAGACCTTGTTTCCTTTGAGAGTAAGTCGTAACGCTGTGGTTTACTACTTTAAATCCTTTGTTGACTACCGTGACAACATTTTCACTGTCCAGTACTTCTTTGTACTTGTCAGTGGTCAGGGGGTTTTGTTTTTGAATTACACCTTTGCAACTCATTTTAACGGGCACATTTACTCCTGTGCCTATGTAACATTTGGAGTTCAAGGCAGTCATTTCGTCACCTTCCCACTCCACTTTGAATAACCCGGGGGTTCTCTTGTCAAACGCCAGACGGCTCTTACAACATGGTTGAGGCAGCCACAGCTCACCCAATACTTTGGTCTGAACATAGGTCTCTCTGTGGTGACTGTTGTCACATGATTCAGAGGGCAACCATTTGTGACGTTCTCTGAAGAAAGCTTCACGTTTTTCAGGAATAATTACGTCTTCTATTTTCTCTGCACTTAAAGCAAAGTAAAAACTGTCAGTGTCCATTTCACACATTTCAAAATCTTTCTCGTCTATGTATTCAAGGAGAAAGTCGTAATAGAAAGCCAACATTTTAAGTTTGGCATATTGGTATACCATGAACCCTATTTGAACTGGGAGATCGTAGGTGATGGAGGTGGGCAAACAGGACAGTTCTACCGTGTTGTCACTTATGTCTTGCACATCTTGCACTGACCAGTGCATGGCCAAACGTCTTGCCTTAGAGGGGTGAAGATACTTTGTTTGAACAAAGTTTTGTTTGTTGCATATGGTTTTTCCGTACGAACCATTTCCCAAAAGTTTGTACAGATCTGACAAAATCTTACAGTCTATATTTTCGTCGCCCTTCCTCCTAGCTTTGGTTACTTCGTCCATGAAGGGTAAAAAAGTCTGTTCTGGAGTGTATTCTACGAGAAGGTGTACTGTCGTAACTACCAAACCTTTCTCCAGGTACCACTTCAAGAGAGGAGTTCCCAACAAAATTCCCTCTGCGTGGTAGCTGCCTATAAGTTGGCGTTGCGGTTGTTTTAGCTTACCTGCTGCTTCCAGGTAACGTTTCATATGTTCACCTACGTCTTTTTTTCCTACTAAACAGTTTTTGAAAATAGGTGTCATTTCACTGAATTTTTCTTTCAAGTGTTCAGGTGTTTCTATGTCTACCTGGATAAGTCCAAAAGTTGTTCCTTTAGAAACCCCTCTCAGTATTTCATCCTGACTTTTTCTGCCTTGGCACAACGGTCTTTTAATTTCCCATTCACTTTTTGTTTCTCTGCACAAGTTTTCAGTTTTTTCTTTCAACCACATACACTCATACTTTTCCTTTACTTGGTAACCTAACGATTGAAGATATAGGGTAGTCAAAATGGTATTTTGGTTTTTTTCTTCTAACCATGCCTTTCCATTGGGGTCTCTCAAAACTGATTTAGTGAGGTGACATATGTGACCATGCCAGTAGCACCCGTGAAACTGGTATACTTTTTTTGAAGCTGGATCGTATCCGTCCACTTTTATTTTCCTTGAACCCAATACTACTTCCCCGTAGTTGTATTGGTGTAATATCTTGACTTTGTCTGTCACAGTTTTGTATCGCAACCATTCTGTGGCTGAGTAGCTAATTTGTTGACTGCAAACAGCTTGAAAATCGTTTTCTTTCCTGTGCACCACATAATAACCTGTGCAGTGCTCTTCACCCATGCACTTGAGGTACAAGCTGTTAGCATCTACCCCTACTATGTGTCTGCATACTTTGCTTTGTGACCCGTATTTTTTTTGTCTTATTCTTGTTTCTCCACTTTTGTGATGTCTGTGAAAAATAATAGAGGGACCCCCTACTAAGTTGCGTCTGAGCAAGGAACGAACATCCTTTTCTTTCTCACCAAAAAGAATGTAAGGAGTGGCATTAGGTGCAGTGTTGTTGAAAAGAAACTTCAAGGTTAAACCTGGCAAAGTTAAACCGTCTTTGAACATGTCTACCCCACGATCTATAAAAAATTTTGTGTGCTCGTTTATGGCTAAAACAAAGGGTTTAACATCCAGGTTGTTGTAATATATCAAGTAGTCCTTCATAGTTTTCATTTTGTTTTCTTTCCAGACCTTTTTACATTCAAGATAATCTTCTTTGCTTATTCCACCACCCGACAAAGAACTGTAGAAGCAGTGGCGTGGAGGAAGAGCTTTGTTGTTCAGTTTTCTTATGTTGTCCATCCACTCGTAGGGAAAAAAACCTTTTTCAGCTTTCCCTTTTAGAAAGGCTTTCAGGTAGTTTGCGTAGGAATAACCTGGTGCCAAATAGTTAAACATGTCAAGGAAAAGAAGATGGTCTGTGTACACTGCTATGTACTTGTTGCATTTTTTTATGGTTTTCATTTCTGTTTTGTCTGTGTCTATAAAAAAAGAATGAAATTCCTTTTTTATCAAATTAATGTCATACTTTCCAGAGTTGAAACCTAGAACAGGGACTCTTTCTATGTAGGTAAGAAGTTTTTCCTTCACTTCAAGAACATGGGAGATTTTTTTTTGGGGATTTTTTTTGTTCTTTGCTGGAAAAACTTTGCTAGCTTTATGTTCTAGTTCCTTTTGTTTTTCTTCTAGAGAGTCTAGTTCGTCTAAAACATCTCTAAAATTCTCTTTCACCTGTTCTCCTATCAACTGCCCCAAGTTGTTTATGTGTTCCAACACATTTTTAACCAAAGGATCGTCGTCCCTGTTGGAATTTCTGACAAAACACACTGGTTCTGTATGCCCAGGAAAATCAGAAGCTACACTGGCAGAAAGGGGTATGTGAGTTTTTTCTATCACAGTGTTAGCATTTTCTGGGGATGAATTTTCAGGTTGGACGAAATAGCTTTCAAAGTCAAAAACAATTTTATAGGGGTATATTTTTTTCTCAGGTGAACAAACTATTCCCAGTTCCTCTAAAACTTGAAAAACTGTTTTGGATGGATTGTATGCTCCACCTTTGTACCTGAAGCTGACTTTGGTGCAATCTTTTTTCACCCCATTGTGTTGTTTCAAAAGGAAGCTACGAGTGAAAACTTTATGACACTTTTCACAGGGGTACATTTTACCATACAGTCCCATGTTAGTTATTAAACTTACATGGTTTCTGTGTAAGTTCAAGTTCATGATTTTTTTGGATGAACACATGTTTGACCTTATAATTTTAGGTCGGCCCTTTCTTTTACCAAAAGAGGGAAGGTAAAAGATTCTTATGTTAACTTCAAACATTTTTTCTAACCTGTCTAAATCTCTTATGTTAACGCCCTCAAAAGTCTCCTTGTTCACCCCTGGATAGGCTTCAAGGAAAAGCTCTTGAGTTTTTTCTAAAGATTCATACAGGAAGAAAGACAGACATCTAAAGAAACACAAGTTGTCCTTGTAAGCCCTTTTGGTTTTAGGGTCTCTGTGAAAGTGTTGCATTCCTCTTTGTCTTAAACCTGGTGGAACAGTTTTCATTTTACCTAAAAGATATTCTCCTCCCGTAGCCCTTATCAGTGTGATGTTGGCGTTCACGTTGCCTATTACACTCCATTTAGTAGAGGGTCTTTGAGTGTCTTCTTTAATGTTGTTTTCTATTAAATCTAAACACTCTGCAAAGTCTTTGTCATCCCTTATAAAAATGTAAGGGTCTCTATGACTTTCACTGTCATAGAACAAAGACGAGTTGTTGGCAGAAGCATGAAAGTACATGACTTTCTCTTCTTCTTCTTCCTCCTTAGAGGAAGACAACAACCTTCCAAAAGAGACAGCCACTTTGTAAGCCATAACTTGATTTCTATGAATAGAGGTAAGCGCCTCTATTACCTGTTTGGCTCCCAAGTCTTTGTTGAAACTTGTCATTCTGACGTTGAAAATGGACTGAAGCTTACCAAGCACAGCCAAACCTGAAGCTATGGACTTGAAGTTGTCACGGTAACTGCTTTTATGCAAAGAATTTTTTTCTATTTCTTTTGGAAGTTCTAAGCTGTCGGAAAAAGTTTCTCTTCTACAAGAATCTGAGTTACATAAAGTTTTTCCACTGTTTTCTACAGTAACCAAACGTGGAGGTCTAGGGGTGTTACACATTGGACAGTTGACGGTGTAAAGTTGTTTTACCTTTTTGGGCGGCATTTTTTTTTAAGGTTTTCTTTTTCTTGTTTCACTTTATGTTCTATATACAAACTTATAACTAAAACCTAACCTAAGTATACATGGAGTACATATGGAACTTAAACCTACGCTGGGCTATGTTGACTAAAAACGGAGTACGTCTAAATCTATCTACAAATTAGCTGATATACATGATAATGTAAAAGCACTGAACAAGGAGCTGTTGACCAGACACTATACAAAGTTGACCACTTACCCAGAGTAGAAATCGGTCGTTTCGTCTAGGAAGGGACCAACTCGTGATTTTATGTCCTCCAGAATGAAGGGGGACACAGTGTGTCCGCAGTGTGTGGCTGAGGGGGGCATTCTGAAGCTGGAAGACACGAGGCATTCATTTCCTCCACGTAGCTGGTTGTTCCTATGTGAACTTTAGGAGTTCCCTTGTACAAGTTTACCAGGACCATAGCCCGGCCTCCACTGGGGTCGGTGCAGTCTTGGTTCAAGGACAACAAAAGATTATCCACCTTCCTCTCTCCAAGGGCAGCTAGGTGGTGTAACTCCTTGTACTTTCCTAGGATGCACTCTATCTGGTCCACTAAGTTCCTGAATTCACGCGCCTCTAGGTTCAAGCACCGCTCGTAAGGTTTGTCCAGGTAGGTTCTCAAGCATACTCCCCTGATGCTAGGTTCCCTGTATATTTCTATGCAGGCGTTGTTATCCCCTTCCGGATAAAAAACTTGGTTGGGGGCAGGTGACTTTTCTTGGAAACCAAATCGAGCAGGCCACTTTTTTACCACCAAAGGCACTGACCTGAAGCCCACAAGCTTGCTGGAAGAACTGGGGGCAGTGCCCTCCCCAAACTTTTGCCTGTGTGACTTGTCTTTAGGAGAAGGAACACCTGGGACAGAACCAATTGGCTCGGCACCATAGGATGAAGTCGCTGAGGAATCTGAAGCAGGGGTAGAGACAGGGGTTTTCTTGTGGTAGGCGCGCTTCTGTCTTTTTTTCTTAGGCTCCCCTTCTTTCTCACTGGAACAGTTTCTTTTTTCCGGCGGGCTTTTAAGAAGCAGCTCCTCTACTGGAACCGGGAGAGAGTACAGAGGAGAAGGGCCGGTTAAATCTATAACCTCTACCTGCGAATACCCCCCGCGGTGAGCAGGTGAAGGTGTCCCTTGTGTTAAGTCCACCACTTCTATGGGTTTAACTGCCGGTGATGAGGTTGTAAGGTCTATAACCTTAATTGGACTGACCTGGGGAGAAGGTTCCTCCGGAGTCACGGGTGAGTAAGAGGCGGACGTAGGTGTTTCAGTGGGGGGTTGGTAGTTCAAAGGTGCCGGGGGATTGATGTATTCCCTGATGTCAAAATCGCCGTCGCCAGCTTCCTGAGGAGAGCGATCCCGGACGCGATCCAGGAAATCAGTGATTTCGCCATGAAGAGCTGCAAGAGCGGCTTCCTGTTCTCCTGCATCAGGCACTTCAGTTGGAAGCCGAGCAGGAGTTGCAGGTGGTTTATCAGGTGAGGCTGGAGAGGTAGGAGGAGGGGCGATGCCCGACGCCTTTTCCACTGTCTGTTTAGAAGAAGTAAAAGTTAGTGGAGCCAGTTTTTTAGCTCCTCCTCTCCTGACACTAAGTCCCGTCTTCATGCGACCAGGCATTGTTCTCCTTGAAGATGAAAGGGTGGCAGGGCTGGAAGGTGCAGGAGCAGGACGGCGAACAGCAGACAAACGTCAGAAAAGGTTTGATGAAAATCGAGCAGCTCAAGTCTACTTTATAGTAACTATCCTGATACGATGCTGGGACGTTCCCTTGTCGTTCAGATAACGTACAACCACGTCCATGAGTCGTAGATAACCGTGCTTTTCCATTCATAGTATGTTTTACACTTAGTCAGTGTTGTTTTGGAAAAAAGTAAAAAAGCTTAACTCAAATAAAAAACGTGATAACGTTCAGTCAACGTTCAGGGTGAGGCTTGTAAAACGAGTCTTGTTGTTACCATTCTGTAATTAACGCAGACCATTCGTCATTTATCAGAACTAGCTTCTCTCAAGCAGACATGGCTAACTTTTGTCCTTTGCCTTTGTCTTTGACCATAGGTCACAAAAGGCGTCAGGAGGTGTTTATTTCAGACATCAGGAGGGGCGTAGAAGAAGGTAAGGTGTGGGCTGTGTGGAAATTCTGTCCTGAAAATTTGAACAGGGATCTTTACATCCCTCCTAACTGTAACTTCAAACAATGCTTTTTGCACAACCAAACCACTGCATTGGTTCCTGGTGGACCCTCTGTGAAAAAACTTATCTCAGAAAATGGGGAAAGTTTTTTTCAGGTGTTCTTTTGGGACATGGTGCCATGGTACACTTGATGTCTAGACATTCCATTTCCTCTGGAAGTTCAAAGAAATTCATTTCAGACAGACAAAAACCCTTTTTTCTAAGGGATCAACCTTTGGGGGGAGGGCCTGGTAATTCAGTTTTCATCGATTCTACTATGGTGAAGGCTTTAATTAAAGCCACTTTACTTCACCCAGACAAAATTACACACTCTTTAGGTTCAAAAATTTTCTATGAAAGAGGATTCAGGACAGAGATTGGCCACAATTACCATGGATGCTGTCATGTTGTGAGAGTTATTACTGAAATAACTACCTCCCATGAAAAAGGTCAGCTGAAGGTGGTAACAGCCTACCCCGTATCTAATTTTTGGTCCTCCTAATAAAACTGAACAAAAATAAACGATGATCCTCCTCCTGGGCCAAACCCACCCTTCCACATGTTTTCCCCTCTTTTCAGAACGCTCAGGCACTGACGAAGTTTGTTTCGTCCTTGAGCAATAAATCATTTCAGGAAATTGCGATAAGGAAAGACTGACAGGTTTCCTATAAAGGTTAAACGGGGACTAAACCATCGTTATTTGACACAACAACCTTCGACCTACTATGTCGCGTTACTCCCTGCAGCGTGTATTAGAACAACGTCACCCCGACGACACTCAAGTTCTGACATATGTGAGGGAAAGAAATGAAATTATATGTTGCTCTTCAATTTGTTTCAGGTACGTGTGCAAATACTTGAAAGAATGTGTTCTTCACCGGAAAAAATTATACTTAGTTTTTTCTTCAGTGCAATCAAGTTTTACATCCAAAGACAGAAAAACCTTGAGGAAAATGGTTTTGAGTCATAACTTGTCGAAATTTTCAGCGGTGGAAACCTTGGGTTATGCCCTGAAGCATGGAAGAAAGGGAAAAGGCCCACTGAAAAACCCCTTCCATGTGGAAGCATTGAAAGTGGCAGAAGAGCATCACGCCAAAGAAAATCCCCGCCTACTTAACCAGCGTCTTCATTTCTTCATGTCTATTTTGGAACTTCTAGCTGAGTGCTTAGAAACCAAAACTTTGTTTTCCTCCTGCCCCATATTTCACATCCCATCATCGTCCCTGGATCGTTTCAGTGTAGAGGAGAAAGAAAAAGTTTGGTTTTATCTGGCTATGTGGTGCACCCAGCTTATCTCCCTTACTCACTGTTTTCACCACAATCAGCTCGCTTTACACTCAACGTCATAACAAATTTAAACGAACGAAGAACGATGTAACATGCTTACCTAAACAGGGGGAAGGGAACGGGAGAGATATATAGAATAGGATAGAATAGGGTAGGATAAAATAGGGTAGGGTAGGGTAGGGTAGGGTAGGGTAGGGTAGGAAAGGGTGGGGTTGGGTTTAAAAAACTATGGGGTGGGGGGGTGGGGGCACCCCTCAAGTATGGGGGGTTTGGGGCTTGTTGGCCCGGGCTGGCCGCCCAAAATAACCCACCTAACCCACCCACCCACCCACCCACCCACCTAAACCACCTACCCACCTACCCTACCCTACCCTACCCTACCCTACCCTACCCTACCCTACCCTATATAAGTCAACTGTATGCTTTCTAGCCTGTCATAACCTGCCTGCCTTCCTACCTGCCTGCCTTACTTGCTCAACACCTTTTATTTGGACGCTATGGAGTTTCACCTTTCGGACGAGTTGTTATTCAAGGTCAGTGAAAAAATATCTGAAAAAGACTACCCTCGATTAGGAGTTTACTTAGGACTTAGACTAAGTTTAATGGATTACATGGAAAAAATACCGTCTCTTCGTTCTATGGGGAGAGAAATGCTTATTTCATGGAGTAGAAAGAACGTGCGTTGCAAGTGGCTGGTATTGAGACATGCATTAAGTGACATAGGTCGTTACGATCTAACTGATTATTGTAGATGGTACATGGGATATTACAACGTAGTGGACCATTGTGAAATTCCTCCAGAACAGTGGAAAGTTGATACTTTGTTCGTCAACCTGGCAGACAAGTTCGAAATGCTTGACTGGAGGAAACTGGGAACTCAACTTGGAATGAGCGACCACGAGCTTAACCTGATATCCACCCCTGTTCCAGGGAAAAAAGGTGTCACAAATCCTGTATTCGAAGTTCTGATGGTTTGGAAATATAGAGAAATATCTCATCCAAGCTGCCTAATAGCCAGTCTATACAACATGGGACTTTCTGATGTAGCTCTTTACGTGGAAGGTTTGAACAAGGGTTCTACTGGTTTAAAAGAGGACGAGGTTGCTCCTTTGGTCACTTTGGTTTAAGATATCGTCCAACATGGATCACAAGGAAAAGGAGATCATTTTTGACCCACGTCTACAAAGCCCCTTCACAATGATCATAGCTGGACCTACTTCTTGTGGGAAAAGTCAACTTGTTTTCAAGTTGATTAAAGGTGTAGACGAGCTTGTTACTCCAAAAATACACGACATATACTACTGCTACAGTCAATGGCAAGATGGATTCGACGAAATGGTGAAGTTGGGGGTTAAGTTTAACAAAGGTCTTCTTTCAGAAGACTTTTTGTTCGAGGATGAAAGAGACGTGACTAAACATGGACTGGTCGTAATAGACGATCTGATGGATCCCGAGTACGTTCCCACCATAATGAAACTTTTCACTGTGGGCTCTCACCATCGCAGTTTAAGTGTAATTTTTGTTACTCAAAACTTGTTTTTCAACAATCCTGCCTTCAGAACCTTGAGCTTAAATGCACACTACCTAGTTGTTTTTAAAAACCCTAGAGACATGAGTCAGATAGGGCACATCAGCAAACAGGCCTTTCCAGGACAGAAATCCTTTTTGACGGAGGTATATAACTCAGAAACCAAAGAGAAGCATTCATACATCCTATTGGACTTTAAGCAGAGCACACCTAACGAGCTTAGGGTAAGAAACAGCATAACAACTCCTTGGAACACCTTGGTTTTCATTCCTCAAGCTTCAGCTTCGAAAAGAAAAAGATAGAATGGTGACCAAAAGATCTCCTTCTGGAGGAAAATTTAAAACAATTAGGAAACATTACCACTTGTTGAAACACATATCCAAGTGTTCCTCAGCAGAGTGTTCCCACATTATCAAAGGTCTCAGCGATGAGGTCATTAGGTTGATGAGTCAAATTTGCGTCAACGTAATGAACAAAAACCTGTTGCGTAACGAGTCCGACGCAGTCAAACGTTTATCACCCTACAAGAAAGAACTCAAGTCAGTCACAAGGCACAAGGCTACCGTTAAGCAGAAGAGGAAAACCTTTGAGCAAAAGGGTGGATTTTTGGGAACCATTTTGGGCCTCGCCTTACCCCTGATAACAGGTCTCATAGGAGCACGTCGATAAAAAAATCATGTCTTATTCAAGGATGGCCCTCGTAAGGGCGGATCTTGTTCCCCGAGAAAAAAAACCTTCTTTTGTTAGTCCTTCCTCTCCTCCCCAGCCTGGACCTAGTGTTCAAGACCAGTACTACAGCACTCAACTTTTAAGAGAAGGTTTAACTCCTGATTCCAGCCTGGTCCAGCCCAGTCCTGAACCACCTTCAAAGTAAAGCACATGAGGTGCTTAACTCTCCTAACCTCAAACTGAAGGAAAAGTTAAGGCAGTACAATCAACTTATGATAAAGTCGGGAATTTTAACTAAAAAAGCCAAGGCCTTAGGACAACGTAGGGAAGGTCCCTATCCTGGTCGAGCAGTAGGACAAGGCCCTGCAGGAGCAGCAGCAGCAGCAGCTGGGGGTGTAAACAATTCTTTAGAAGACACCGACGACGGCGACGACGATGCTGACCACACTTTCACAGAGACTAGAGACGATCCACCACTTCCTGATGATTCAGACGGAGACAGTGTAGACGAGTTCAAAGGGGAGGAAGGCTTTAAACCTTGTGCAAGAGACAACACAGAGGGTATGGACGCCGACATAAAAGAAAGAATACCTGCAAGTTACAGAACGACTGCTAAAAATCTATACAGAGAATTATCTCGTCACGGAAGTCAAATTTTGAATTGGAACAGAGACGGAGAAATATATGTTAACGGGGAACGTGTGCCTGGAACTGACATAACAGATTTGTTAGCTTTTGCTGCCCGACCAAAGTCTTTGAAAAAGGACCAACCTAAAGGAAGCCAGGTTTTCATGAGAGCAGTTAATAGGCTGAACCCCACCTTAAAATTTGTCAAAAACAAGTCGGCTTTTGCAGGGCACAGTCCTTCCTTTGCTGCCAGTCCCTTGAAAAGAGCTTCCCCTATAAAGAAGAGGAAAGTAAGTCAAAAAGGAACTGGACGTAAGTTTATATGGCGCACAAGGCTTTGAAAAAAGATGTCCTCAGGTTTTACACAGATCCTAAACAACCTGGAAGTTTCACCAGCGTTTCTAAACTTCAACGTCATCACTTCAAGAAAACAAAGAAAAAAAACATAGAACAAGCTTTGGAAGATGTAGACGCTTACACCAGACACAAACCTTACAAGAGAAGATTTCCAAGAAGAAAAACACAAACATGGGGGATAGACAAACAGTGGCAACTTGACCTCATAGACATGCGAGAATTTTCAAAGGAAAACAAAGGATACCAGTACATTCTAGCGGGAATAGATGTTTTTTCAAGGTATGGTTTTGGACAACCTGTGAAAAGTAAGAGAGCTGATGACGTGACAGAGGCTTTCAAAAAAATGAGCAAAGAAAGAAAACCTCAACAAATTCAAACTGACAAGGGCAAAGAGTTTGTCAACAAAATTTTCAAAAAACACTGTGAAGATCAAAAAATCAATTTTTTCACAGGAGAGAACGACGACGTGAAGTGTGCCTTAGCCGAAAGGTTCAACTCTACTTTACAAGGAAAAATGTGGAGATGTTTTTCTCATTTCAATAACTACAAATGGGTTGACTTGCTGCCGGACTTGGTTAAGTCCTACAATTTGACTTACCACAAAGCCTTAGGAGCTGCCCCTTCAGACATAAATAAAGACAACTCTGAAGTCTTGTTCTACAGGTTGTACGATCAACCTCAAAAGAAAAAAGTTCCTGTCCTTCAGTTGAAGAGAAAAAATCAAGTGCGAATGTTGAAAACAAAGAAAACATTTAACAGAGGGTACGAACCTAACTGGACTGAGGAAATATACACAGTCGACAACATTTCGCCCAAAGGGTACCACCTGAAAGATCTCCTTGGAGAAGAGATAAAAGGAAGCTTCTACGAACCTGAGGTCCAGAAGGTGCAAGTCCGTCACGGAAGACGCTACAACATAGAAAAAATAGTAAAATACAGAGGAAAAGGCAAGAAAAGAGAAGCCTTGATCAAGTGGAAGGGTTATGGAGACAAGTTTAACTCTTGGGAACCTGTCAAAAACATAAACAAATGGCGTTTACCTTAACTTTACCTAGTAACTCATCTATGAACGTTTTTCCTGACAACACTTTAACTAGTTACAATACAATTTTGGCAGAATACATTAACTCTCCTACTCAGTTAGAGTGTGCTCTTCAAGAAATAACCTGTCCTACCACGTGGTACAACGTCAAAGAAGAACCCATTCTCTTGGTACAGGGAGAAAACGACCTGACAAACAACCTCCGCTCTGTAGTAGCTTTATTGAACAAACGCAGAAGAGAATTTTTTCCTCTGGAAAAACCAGGAGCCCATAGTGTCTTCAGTAGAGCTTCAAGCTCTACATCAAATTTATCAGCCCAATCTGCTTTGAAGAGAGGAGTAAAAATAACAAAAAACCTACGTCATGTCAACCCTGTGGGATCGACTGAAACCATTCCTCCTGCTGGTCCTGCAAGTGAAAGTCCACCAACTCCTGCTGCTGCGACTGAGACGCCATCTGGAGGATTCACTTCTAACCAACCCACGCCAGAGAAGGAGGAAAAGGAAGAGGAGGAGGCTGAGGGGGAGCGTGACACGGCAGGCAGAGAGAAAAGGGAAATATCGTCGGCTGTGGCTGAAGTGATGTCTATGGATGTCAGGGAAAAAAGGTCTCTTTCTTTTTTTGAAGAAAAGGCCGTCTTCACAGACTCTGCTAATGTTTCTCCGCTCTCTCCCAGTCAGTTACAGGCTGTGAAAATATGTACACGCTTCAAGGAAATTAGCAGATACCTGTCTAAGTATTACTTCAAGGAAGGTAGTATCTACAATATGTTTGCCTTAGAAGGTGTGAACCTGGAAAGCAACTCAGAGTTGATAGGATACTTGAACAGGACCATAAATAAACTACAGAGCATGTTGGTGAGAAAACTAAGAAACTACAGGAAAAACAACAAAGCCACCGTGTTTCACTACAACAAATACACAATGAAAAGTGTAGTTTCCTTGCCTCCTGGTGTGGTCATGCAACTCCCAGAAAACTTAGGGAAACAATTAGGTTTTGACGGAAGTGTTTTCCTAAGTGGAAAGACACAAAGCCCCTACGTGGTAGACCTTCAGTTCAAAAGTCGATGTGCTTTCGTGTACTCTGACATAGTCAAGCACAGTCTTGTGGGTGATTCTAAAGCACCCCTTCTGAGGCAAATCAACATAAATCGCTACAACGGTGACATGCAGACCATAAGTTTCCAGAACTTGATATATCTGCCAGTCACTAAAACCACCTTCAGACAGATAGGGATATACTTAAGAGACAAGACTGGGGAACCTATACCATTTGAAAGCGGATCAGTGTCGGTGGTACTTGCCTTCAGACCTCTTCAAGGATAGGAGTATATTACCATGCTTCACTACTATGGAACACCTCCATACCTGGCCCCTAGGGGTCAGTACGCTGAATACTACAGAAAATCACAGTTTGGGAACGGTGCTTTACCAGCGTACGGTGGCAGGGGCAGACAAAGAGGGCACGGACTTGGTTCGTTAATAGGTGGTTTACTGAGAGGAGCTGTTCCCCTCTTAAGTAAAATAGGACGCTCGGCTGCCAAATCTGCAGGCAAAGCCTTGCTTACTACAGGAGCTGGAGTCTTGTCCGACGTGGTAACAGGAAAAGGCTTCAAGAAAAGTGTAGTTAGGAGAAGTAAAGCTACAGGGAAGAACTTACTCAAAAGGGCTGCTTCTTCTGCTCAAGGATACATAAAAGGTACATCTGAACCTCCTCCAGTCAAACGACGAGCAACCGGCAAGCGCGGAGGACGTAAGGGGCAACGCGGCAGAGGCAGAGGACAAGCTAGAGGAAGGACCTTGTTCTAGTCATGAGTCTCCTTCATCCCAAGGGTCAGGTATGTGCAGTAGGTGAACTAGACCTACACGCCTTGCCTGTCACTCAAAAGGACATATTAAAATGTCAAAAAATAACCAAAACTACCAACAATGCCCTGACTCCACACACTGAATCATTTGACTTCACCTTCGAACCAAGCAACCTGTACACAGACCTCTCAGAAACTGAGCTGTACATGGAACTGGAAGCCGTGGCGGCAGACGGAACAACTCACCTTGCCGTAGGCATAGAAGCTGCTCCAGTCAACAACTTGGCACACGCTCTCTTTGCTTCCTGCCAGTTGCTGATAAATGGGGAGAAAGTCACCGGCAACAATGAAGACTATGGTCTCAAGGCCTACATTTTGGACACAATTTGTTGCAACAAAGAAGACAAAGAGACTCGGTTGAAAGGGTGTCAAAAGTACATGAAAGACACCTGTGGTCACATGGAAGCCAGAGCGGGCGAAAATGCTGGATGGACGGCACGGAGAGCAGAGTTCAGTGCCCGCAACAAGCATGCCTTAGTAATGAAGCCGCACCTGGATTTAATTAAACAGTGCAAGGTGCTGCCTCCGAACTGTGAAATCAAGTTCATATTTGAAAAAAATCAGCCCAATTACTACATGATGCAAGCAGCCGATCAAAACTACTGGGTCAAAATCACCAAAGCTGAAATGACACTTCTCCAAAAATGTGTCGACGACGAGGTGGTGAAAACTCACGTCAGCAGTGTCAGGAATCCACATTGGGGCCCTTTCAACTATCACATAGCCAGGTGTAAAGTAACTAAACACACTTTGGACGGCGGCTCACAAGACTACAGTTGGACTCAACCTGACACTACTCAGATCCCCACCAGGATAGTCTTGTGTATGATAAAGGAAACAGCAGCTGCTGGGACTAAGACAGAAAATCCTTTCAACTGCAGGCATTTCAACGTGAAGGAAATATGCGTGAGATATGACGATCAAAAGTTTGAGTTGAAGACCGACTTCGAAACAGGCAACTGCATCAGAGCCTACAGTCAAATGTTCATAGACAGTGGGCTGTCGGCTTTGGGGCAAGACTGTGGCATAACTTTGGAAGATTTCAAAGACGGATATTCCTTCTTTGTTTTCGACCTCACCCCAGACAGAGCACCTGAAGACAGTCGTATAAATCTCATCAAGCAAGGAAAGCTGGGCATTTCCCTTAGGTTTGCCGCCCCGACTACTCACGCCATATCTGCCGTCTTGTGTTCCTTCTACGACAACAACATCCAACTAACGGCTGACTGTCTTCCTGTCACAGACTACCACATGAACTGAGAAAAAAAAATGAGAACTTCAGACATAACAGGTACACTGGGAAACCATCCACACACAAGGCGTTTCTACCTGGGAACTTTTGCCAGTAATCAATGTCCTAAAAAACCAATTCCCTCTACATGTTTCGTCAGTAACACAGATCCAAGCTCTAAACCTGGTCAGCACTGGGTGGCATTTTACGTTTCTCATAACGGGAATGTATTCTACTTTGATCCCTATGGCTTACCTCCGTTTACTATATATCACCAGAGGTTCATGCAAAAGTCGTCAGATGGTCACGGGTCGTTCAGCAGAAAACAAGTGCAAAACTTTTACGCTAAAACGTGTGGAGCCCACTGCATTAACTTCCTCATAGAAACATGTCGGACCAAGGATCCACACCACACTGTGAAAAGGTTTTCTCAGGTCCCCTTCAACTTAATGGACAAAATAGTCAGGCCCTTCCTGAGAAAAAGAGAGAAGAAGAGGCAATGAATTTCGAGATGAGTCCAGAAGAAGTAGCAGTCAAAGCAGACGTGAGCAATCTTTTGGTGAAAGGAAAAGTTAAACGTGAACTGGACGTGATAGACGGGCTTCAGAGCACGGCGGAAGTAATAGACAAGATTCTCATCATCATGGCCGAGTTAATGGACAAAGTGGTAGCCCTGGAGGAGAACGACATAGGAAGAAAGGCCTTGAAGGATTTAATGGAGAGAATGCGGGCCTTAGAGGACCGTAGTCAAAGTCCTACTCCAGCCAAGACCGGGTGCAGTTGGTACTGCAACAAGAATTCATTTTCCATATAATATCCATGTACTCTGCTTGCAAAGCATATCTGATTATAATGATTCATACCTAGCATGTACTCTGATAGGAAGAAAAAAATAAAAAGATTGAATTAAAAAAAAACCGAGTTGTGTCTTTGTTGCATTTAATCTCATATCAAAATAGTGAGTCATAAGTATTGCGTAAATTCATAGGAACATTGCATCAGAAAATGAGTCATGGTTATTGTGTAATTTCTTTCAAGGATTGCACAATACACCCTCATACGTAGGTCATACGTTTTTGCAAGTAGGTTAGTAGGTCACTTCCGGTTTGTAAGTAGGTCAGCTCTAGGTATTGCACAATTCTTTTAATTTATGCAACTAGGTCAGGTCACTAGGTCAAATGGAATCCAGCTCTCTGATTGGTCGAAAAAACTAGGTCATGACCTTATGACGTCACTTCCTGTCAAATCCAGCCCTCTGATTGGTTAAAACTAGGTCACTTCCGGTCTACCAGTAGGTCATGACCTAGTTAGTAGCTAATCCATTGCGCTCAGTTTGCATGTATATACTACTCCTGTCCATGAGCAAGCAGGCACTTCCACAGAAAGTCACCACCTCACCAGGTCAGGGTGACACTGACTCAGGTTCAGAGCAGGAGGAGGAATCTGACTTTCAGGCTCTCCAGGGCTGCCTGGAGTCCCAATAGCAATAGCTTATAGGCCTGGCCAGTGAGTTTTCATCCATCAAAGACACTGTAACTGGCCTGCAAGGAGGAGTCTCCAAGATACTGGACATAGTAAACACAGACCCCCCCCTACTACTAGTACACCTAGGTCTGGTGGTCTACCTGGAGGTAGACCTGTGCTACCACCTCTGTCCCTTCAGGGCCTCTCCCCTACTCTGATGATAAGGAGGAGGGTGAGGATAGCTCTGACAGCAAGGAGGATGCCAGGCGAAAGAAGAAGAAGAAGGAGAAGAAGACTCTGTAGACTTTATTCTATTCACCTGATGAACGACCCTTGGTCTCCCTATTGTGGCAACATAAAATTCCACATTCAGTTTTCGTGTGACAGGGAGGCCATAGGTCTGTACACATTAGATAAGCTGCTTTGTTATGATTATGGAGTCAGAGAGAGGGCCAACCACTACGACGCCCAGGCATTTGTGTAGGAGGATGAGGAGATGATTACACCTGGTATACAAGCCTACTACTATCTCCTCCTCCACCAAGGGAGGGGCCCAAGGTGGGGGTCCCAAATAGAAGAGGAATAAATTCAGATTTGAACCTGACTCCACCATGCCCTGTTGGGGGTACAATAACTTCAAATGCAAATCAGGGGATCACTGCCAGCAGAAACATGTCTGTTACCACTGCTGGGATGCCTCCCACAAGATGAGAGCCGGAATTATGGTGAGTGCCCCCGTAGGCGCCTCCCAGCTCATTTGCATATACTTGATGTGGCAGTCGAAAACCTAGATTTTGTACATGGTGTTACTACAAATAATGGTCGGATTCCTTCTTTAGGATGAAGTGGTTTTGAATCGTATAGTTCTGTTAATTCATCAGACTTTGATAAAAATGAATGCGTTCCCATCATGCCGCTGTTGTCTTGTTCAAATCCAAGATGGCAATGACCGGACGGAGAAACGCACAAAGATGCTAAGGTAAATTGGAATTTCCCTCAATTATGGGCAAATGTAGAGGAGTTAGGGTCTCTCGTTCACAGAATCGAACAAATCGGTCCTGATTTAGGGAGGGCGGGTGTTGCAGTCGTTCAAAACCGCCCAGAGACCTCAAAAACAGCTTCGGTTGATGTCAATTCTGATCATATTGCACTTATTAACCCTCCATTGACCCTCCATTACCCCACATATACCTATTTACCCAATGTTTGAGATAATGGATTACTGTTCATGCTTTGTAGTAGCTGGGTTGGGAAGTGATTTTTGTCCAGGCGAAACTGTGTTCGGGCGAGTGACCATTTGATGATATCCCATGTTTGGGGGTTAATTTTCAATAGAAATAATCATCATAAAATATTATCTTCACGAAAGTCTCTAGTCTAGACCATTTTGCCCTCTAGATTATGAAAATCAAGTTTTCATTTATGTCAGATGTGTCTTTGTGATCATAAAATGCATGTACTTTTAATAAATGATTATCACGATTCTGGTCACATTTCTTGTCTAGGAAAAAAATGAATACTCATTCTCTTCCTGTGTAGGATAAATATATCTAACTATCCTAACAATGTCAGTTATTTACCCCTCACATATACCTATGTACCCAATGTATTAGATAATGGATCACTGCCTATGCTTTGTAGTAGCAGGGTTGGGAAGTGACTTTTGTCTAGGCGAAATCATGTCCGGGCGAGTGACCTTTCAATAACATGCCATATTGAGGGCTCGATTTTCTCCAGAAATCCTCATTACATCTCCAAAAACATCTCCAATCTAGACCATTTTTACCTGTAGATTATGGATATCAAGTTTATACTAATGTCAGATGTGTTTTTGTTATCAGGAAATGCATGTACTTTTGATATACGTTTATCGCGATTCTGTTCAGATTTTTTGTCTGGACAAATAATTCATGATCCTGCCCCTCCTGGGTACAATTAGTTTATTTAACTATCCTAACTAGGTTAGTTATTTACCCCCTACATATACCTAAGTAGCCAATGTATAAGACAATGGATTACTGACCATCCTTTGTAGTAGCAGGGATGAGAGGAGATTTATGTCAAGGCAAAATCGTGTCCGAGCGACTGACCTCTGAGTTGGAAGGTGTTTTCAATGGAGGATCTCAGGTACAGACATAACCTCCCCAACTATACCTATATATCACCTAATGGTATGTGTTTTGGGCATTGTCTTGCATATAATCAATATTGTCTACCTTATTCTGTGTCCCTTTTATGTACAACAACAAGAAATGATATTTTAAAACATAGAATTTAAGTGAAAATCCACTCTAGGCCCTGGAGCAAGATGTTCCATGATTTAGGCAAAAGCCCAGAACAACTAGCTATACTTCTCCTAACTTAATTGTTAGACCAAGTTCCACAAGAAAAATAATATTGAAGTAGACAGAAAAGATATTCCTAGGCCTAGGGGGAGATATATACCCCTATGGTCACTCGCCCGGACACATTTCCAGGGTATCTATGTTGCATGCATTGCCATAGGTACAGTTTTCATATTCAATTCAAAATATCTTGTGGTCAGTTACCCCAATACGTATAGACTATGCACAAGAAATAACTTTGAGATGCTCCAAGGTTTTTTCTCAGACCCCCAAAATGGCCATAAAATTCTATTTGGCTCACTTCTATGATTTTCAACCATGTCATCAATACAGTAAAAATGGCATTGATATAAAAGTTGCCAGAGATCCGTTGTTATTTTACCAGAGATTGCTTGTACCGCTGCCTGCCACTGGGGCTTCTTGTAGAAACTACGCTGGTTCACTATAATATAATGATTATGGGGATTCACTGTTCACTTTTAAAAGGATGCATGGTTGATTCAACAGTTATATACCTTTACAGTAAAGCTAGTCAAACACATGACTTAAACTAAACCATCGCAATAGCAACTTTAATTTGATCGCAAAATAACAACATTTTTCTTGGTTTCAGGTACCTCAGTATTTGCTAACCAGTGGTGGACAACTACAAGACTATCGATAGCATGGGGTGCCAGGAATTTGGTGACGCCTTGACCAGGAGGAAGGACTTAAGTAGAGACCTGTTCATTACTCCCCTTGACAGATGCCTCACTACATTTGACCTTACCATCCTGGGGCTAGCCCAGATGGTAGGTGCTGGAATTTTTGTGCTCACTGGAACAGTTGCTAATGGCATTGCAGGCCCTGCTGTCATCCTCTCCTTCTTCATAGCTGGAATAGCAGCTGTACTCTCAGCCCTGTGCTATGCTGAGTTTGGCTCCCTGATACCAAGAACTGGCTCAGCCTATCTCTTCACATACACTGTTCTTGGAGAGGGTCTTGGATTTTTGGTAGGGTGGTGCATTCTTGCTGAACACATTATAGGAGCAGCAACTGTTTCTAGGTCCCTTAGTGGGACTATAGACAATCAATTTGGCTTTGCTATTCAGAATTGGACCCTAGCAGCTTTAGGACCAATCAATGTGCAGTTGTTGAGTCCCTATCCTGATTTTGTGGCTATCATTCCAATCATCATCTCTGCCTCTTTTGCCATATTAGGGGCAAAAATAACTGCCAGGATGAACAATGTGTTGACAATAATTCAAATAGCTGTCCTTTGCTTCATAATCATCCTTGGCTACATCTATGCAGATATTGATTATTGGGTCAATGAAGATGCTGGAGGATTTTTTCCTCACGGTGTCGGAGGAGCTTTGTCCGGAGCTGCGACATGTTTCTTTGCATTTGTAGGGTTTGACTCTATAGCGCTTGCTGGGGAGGAGGCTATAAATCCCAGGAGGTCTGTACCCCTGGCACTGTTCATATCCATGCCCATTGTGTGCTTACTTTATATACTGGCTGCAGGGGCACTTACACTACTACAACCTTTTTATGAAATCAGTATCCTTGCACCTTTCCCTGTTGCTTTCGACAACATTGGGCTTCCATGGGCAAAATATATCGTCAATGTAGGAGTCTTTGTAGCTTTATTCACAACTCTAATTTCAACACAATATACACTGCCTCGAATTGTCTATGCTATGGCTTCAGATGGTCTGTTGTTTCGCTGGATGGGTGATGTCAACTCGAAAACTAAAACACCAATATATGCCATTTTGTTCTTGGCCGTACCAATAATGCTTTTGGCATTATTTGTAGACATGGAGGTTCTTGTGGAGCTGTACTCAGTGGGAACCTTAATCAGTTTTTCCTTTGTCGCGATCTCCCTGATAAAACTTCACTATGAAGTGCCCGAGACAAATTCACTATTAAAGCGATATGCAAAGGAAAATGAGGACTCCAAGCTACTTATGGACACATCAAGGACCACTGACACTGCCAAACTGAGAAGCTTTGCACTGAATCTGCCCTTAGCAGCCAAACTTTCTTCATTATTATCAATAAATCAGATGATAATTGGTATGGTGACCTGCCAAACTTTGTTTGGAATAGTAGTGTCAGTGGGATACCATGGAGTAGGGTTTGAGGAGTGGGCTCTGTGGCTCTGTTGGATTATCCTTGGCCTCTTAGCCCTCTTCTTCTTTATTATGCTCAGTGTACACCAAACCAACTCCTACACTTCTGGCTTTAGGGTGAGTATTCTAGTGAAAATCGCCATAATTTAGGCTAATCACCTGTATGGTAGCTCATGTCAGGCCCTCTAGGGTAACTTGAGTTGAGTTATAACCATTTGTTTGTAACAGTATAATTAAGTCTAATTAAGCAAATCACCATATTCTTAAGGTTGTTTACCTTATTATATATTTAGAATTTGATGTATAAAAGAGATGCTCAGTTTTTGAGTATAGTTGATTAGTGGGGCTATCAATAGGCTTCTGTAGTTCCGCTATTTTGAATGAAAATTGTGTTTCCAAAGCAACACATGTAAACAAATACACTTATTTCTGCCCTGAAATGCCAAAAGACATTCATTTTTACATTCCAAATTTGGAATTTTGCATTAAAATGATACATGCCAACATGGTATGTGAAAAACAACTACTATCATTTCAGTTACCATTTTCCCCACTATTGGAGACAATGAGTATATCAATCAACCTTCTCCTGATGTTCCTACTCCAACCAGTGACCTGGGCCAGACTGGCAATATGGCTCCTACTGGGTAAGATCATATTGAACAGGGATTTCATTTGCTTTCACGTGTTTTTAAATTAATTGTTTTTTAGTACAATCACAAATATACATCTACAATTTAGTACGCAATTGGCAGAATGTCCAATGATGTAATCACATAAGTTTTCTTTCGCTCCCAGAATGCAATCCCACACACAAAAAAATGACCCATTGCATAACCCCTTTTGGGTTTTTTAAAAGGGTCGCTGATCCACGAGTGCCCATTGCTCATCATAATGCATTTCATTGCGAACATTTCATGCCGACCCTTCGGGACAGGATCAACCCCAGAGGATTAAGCATGAATGCAGCCCTGACCAGAACTCCCCAGGGCTGCGTCCATGCATCACGACGACACAATTAATGTGCATGATGTATTTATACATTAGCGGGCTTTAAATAATGCACTGGTCATATTTCACCCTAATTACATTTGAATCATGGGTGTATGTTTCTAGGTGCGGTGATGTACTTTGCATATGGAATGAGAAAAAGCTCTGAGAAGGTGAATTTCGTGAAACTCAGCAATGCCGAACCGCTGGAGACTACTGAAAGCACGACAGAGGTGCTGCATTCTGGTGAACAAGCTGCAAACTATGGCACCATCTAAACTTTACACCCAAACTCTAACTCTGATGGATCTGGAGCCCAGGGGCCACTCCCTATCCTTTCTATAGGTTCCATGAGCGAACAGGCCCTTGAATTTGTTACCCTATTCACGGGTAGAAATAGGGATACTTTTGGATCCATTTCAAAGGAGAATGCCAAATACCATACCCTAATAAAGATCGACACCCCAATTCCTTGCAATTCACATTCAGATAAAACAAAACACAACGAATCAGTTCTAGACATACCTATTTTGGAATATATGTGTTCAAGTTAGACTCTATCTCTGGTCCAAAGGGTATCCCCTTGTCCCTTAAAATAGCCTAAAATCCACCCCTAATCAAGGGCCCTCAAGGGCCCATGACTTCGGCCCCAAAACGACCCCTTTCAATTGAAATCGTGTTCACACATTGTATCCAAATGTTTGGGGAGTGGCCCACCGGGATCTGGAGCACTCAATACGACCTGGTGACATGGACATTTATTAAAAATCGACATGTAACATGGACCTTATTGACATGAGAAAATTTTACATTACATGGGGGGGGGGTCAACATTGACATGGGACATTGTAGGGTTTCAGAGGCGATATGGGACATGGCGATTTTATAATATGCTATTTGGACATTTATCAAAATAGACATATGACATGGGGCCCCCAAGCCCCCTTTCATAGTAATTACTTTTTAGTGTGTTGTTGTAAAAACATGTTTTTAGTCCAAAATATTTCTCCAAAGGTTACAATTAGAAACAACCCTTCCTCGGTGTTCAGTGCGTTCTGATTTAGACCCTAGAGCCACATCAAATAAAAACGAGTATTGTCTATTCTCTCTTTTTTTTCTGAATGGGTTTCACCCCGGATCAGTTATACTTTTGTCGCTGATGGAATTCATATTTCCATTGATCAGAAGTATATCATTGCTTATACTTGAAAGAAATGTACATTTCCTTTTCAGTTATTCATTTAATATCGAAGATTTATTTATAGTGTTTAAGTGTTTATATACCCCTTTAAAATCTATATGGTTATTGCATTTTGGTCAGTAGGTACTCTTCCATTTGTTGAATGCAATAATAATGAACTGTATTGTTGCCTTTATTATTGTAATTATTCTGTGCGTGTACCTCATATATTCTGAAAGGGTTAGTGGGAAGCTTTATGTTGAACATAGTTATCCTGGACCATTGATTTTAATATACAATATTGAATGTATAGTAACACTCAATGTATAGGTGCACAAATAGGGCACAGTATGGACGCCTAGTGGGTGGGCCATTGCTTGATCTGTCGCCTGACCAGATGAGTACTGATAGATAACCAGTATCATGGGTACAAGAAAATGCATTATTAACCAATCAGATAATTCCCTTTATTCACTGTATAACCTTTTGGGTACATTATGTAACACCTGGTACCCACAATGCTGGTTCTTATTAGTGCTTAACTCACCAGGTGCTAGATCAAGTGATGGTCGACCCACTCGGCCTCCATACTGAGCCCTATACTTTTCTAAGCTATCTGTACTGCAAAGTGTGTCTTATAGGCGACGATTTTATATCATAAAACAGTACTAAAGTGTCGAGAGATGGACCGTACCTGCACCTTCTACAATGTTGCTGAAAACCCATGGTGTGACTTACAGGAGAGGTGCGGCATATACGTGGGGTTTTACTGTGTATAATGACTGCGATCGTGATGTGATCTCCATCCTACCTCTCTCTATATCCTACATCCAATATGGGCCAGATTTCCTGGTGACATACAAATCTCCCTGAGAAGGCCCCAAATATGAAAGTCAGAAAAGGAATTAATCACTTTAATTACATTGAAAGAACAATGTCTTGGCTCCTTGGAACCACCAATTATACACAGTTATCCCTACCGGTTCCATTTTTATAGCTGTGTGATAACAATTTGTCACTTTTTGTGTCCATCCGACAGATTTAATCAGTGATATGATTTTGTTACCAATATATACACCACAGAAACTTCTAATTTTGTTTACCAGCTCTTACAGTATACAAGTTTAGTAAGCTCATGAATAAACATCACTGTTCAAAAAGATTTTGAGATATAGGCTGATGAAATTCAGCCATCTTGAGAAAAAGTGAAAATTCTTGCCAAAAATGCTATTTTCCCTCTAGTTCTCTAGAAAATGCTTAAATACTCATTAAAATCAATCTATACGAAGTTCAGCATGCCTACTCTAAGAAATAATGATCACTATAACCTAATGGACCACCAACTCAGCACAGCATTGGCTTAAAATGACCCTAAAATTCAGACTTTATCTGTCGGATGGACACTTTTTTCATATTACAGTGTATAAAACACACTTATGGGGAGACTTATGGTACAAATGTTATTTGATAGTGTTCAAGGGATGACTGTGCTTGATTTAAAACATAAAGGATGCATCCAAATGCATTACTTTGAGATTAAGAAATTTGTCCTTCCGACAGCAAAAGTGCAAAATGTCCATCCGACAGAAAAATGTGTATACGGATGCACTCATTGGTATAAGAGGAAGACTTCAGGCTACAGCAAAAAAAAAATCTTTGCAGCAGCTTAACCACCCTAGTGCCCCTCAATTCTGAGCAGAGTAAGGATAATGTATTAACTGTCTTAGTTTAGAATATGGGAGGGTTTTAGTTTTTCTGTCGGATGGACATTTCAGTGTCATTTTACACTGAATGTTACATGAACAAATACTTATGCTCTACAATACCCAAAAACCTTCTGAATTATTAACACAACAGATATATCAATGAGAAAAAGCTATATCTGAGGTTCTGGAACCCCTCTGGGATATATGCCAGGGTTGTAAAAAACCTGCTTTTTCGTCCAATTTGCCTTTTTTCACCATTTTTCAACTTTGGAAGCCAACTAATCCAAATATTATGGTTGGATATGCAAGAGAGTACATGCATTTAAAAGGTTATGGTGTTCCCTTCCAATTGGGACCAAAAAGCAGGATATTGGTTTATAATTTTTTATTCTGTAGGTGCATAAGCATACAAAAGTGTGAAAAATGCCAATTGTACGTGCCCAGAAAATTTAGCCCATATATGAAAGTAATTTGTACAATAGTGCACTGACTTACATAAGGGAGTGGTCATTTTTAACGACAGGGGAGGGGGTTGGGGGGTTGGGAGGTTAGAGCAATTCTACATTTCAATCCCCCTGGAGGGCTCTGAAGACTTTCCGTTCCCCCTTTTATTCTTTAGTAGCGTGAGTATATTTTCACTCAAAGGGGTTGATTTTTCAGCCCCCGTCCTAAGAGGAGTCTAATCCACCCCCCCCCCGTTGTTAAAATATCTGTTTATCGCACTAGGTAGTAATAGATGAATACCATTCAGTAGATATAATCCATCAGGCATCGGTAATGTTTTAACCAGCAATTTGAAATCAAACCCAGGTGATATATATATATATATATATATATATATATATATATATATGGAACTATATACACTCGTGTATATTTATATAATTATTCGCAACGGTTAGGGACTACTTGCAGCGCGCATTGGTATCTATGATGTCATAGTATGACGTCATGATCAACACCTCTCCAGTATATAAGAGGGGATTTTCAAGGTAACGGTCAATTGGCTCGTTTTCACCTGTACAGGTAACACCACGCTGGGTGTTTCCTTGATTTTTAACGGTTTTCCTTGGTTGACACTTGATTTTTGGATCAAGATGGGGAGGAAATCAACTAGAAATGCTACTACTTCTAGGAAATCGGCCAAATCGGCAAATAAAACGGTGGAATCGGCCAATTTAGGACTTTCGAGTGAGTTGGATTCGTCTTGTGTAGATCGGAGATCTACATCGCCCCAGCACGCTAAGGGGTTGGAAGAGAATCTATTCACTGACCAGACGGAGAGGCTGGAATCGTTAGAAGATGAACTATGTAATATCAAGGGTTTGCTGCAGGAGCTGGTGGCTGGAAAGGACAAGAAAGACGAGACGAAACCAACGGAGGGGGCGTAGCAGCATACACGTGCGAATGTTGGTAAACGACCTATGACGTCATCGCATCAAGTGCGCAGCCGCGTATCCAGGCAGCGGTCTCCTAGCGTCCTTAGTGACGGTTCGAAATAGGAGGAAGTCGGGCATCGTGGTCGTCGCCGGAGATCTAAATCATCTTTCTCTACTCGTCACAGACCCCGGTCGTCTTCAGGAGGGTCGTCAATAGATTCCTCTACGTCCAGGCTTCACGCCAATACCAAATATGGTGAGTTTGACCATGAAATGTATGTAAAAAAACGGGAAAAGATCGATACCGTTGAGAAGTTGATGTTGGTTAACTTGAATTTTGTCTTGGACTATTACAGGGAGGGCAGAGATGTAGAAGGCATGTTAAAACATCTCCAAGTTCTGGTTGAAAAGGCTGGTACTAGAATGTATACGGTAGCTGCTCTATTGGCATATGATAAATCAGTTAGGACCAGGGCAAATAATGATGGGATAGAAGCCTTTGGTGTTATAGACAATTCGGATATTCTGAGACACTTATCATATGATGGTACTGTGCAAGCACAGAAAGCATACATTACCAAGGCTAGGAATGGTATCAAACAAAAGGTCTCAAATAATTCTTGCTATGCCTTTAACAGGGCGGAAGGCTGTGTAAGGGATCCCTGCAAATATAGACATGTATGCAGCTCATGTAACAAATCAGGCCACAGTAGAGTGGACTGTCAAGTTAATAAGTCTGAATAGGATATTACAGGTGGCCAGGTTCCTATATGTGATAGTGTGTCGATGCCAAAATCGTGTATAGTAGGTTTGGTAGATCCTGGTCCGCCCCCACCCGTTGCTCCAGCTCAGGGTGTTGGTGGGTGTAATGCTGGAGTAGTAGAACCTGTCCCCGCTAGTGGTTGCAGGGTGGCAAGTTTACAAACTAAATTTGGAAATGATATTAATATTAAAGCCAACTCTGTTGGTTCGGATGTATCATATATTAGCCCAGTACAGGGCGGAGTTAAACCACTGTTTACGGTTGCTATTAATAATTTACCTAGCATCGAAGTGTATGATAGCTGTATAAATGGTGTGTGCAATTGTGTTCATTATATCAATGGAAAAAATTCCCAAATTTTACCTTGCAGAGTGGCCCCATTTTTAACCCAAAAAGGAGTTATTAATATAAATGATAAAGAGGCACTATTCTTATGGCAAGGTTTTGTTGAGGGGTTCAGGATAGTTGATCCTGACTGCAATACTTCTTACGATTGCAGAAATTATAAGTCAATCCTCGAAGGAAAATTCTATAATGAGTACTGTGGTATATTGTTAGATGAACTAGAAGCTGGTCTAGTCTCTAAAAGTGTAAATAAACCCCGGTGTATCCATGCCCTAGGTGGTGTAGAAAAATCAAATGGCAAGTTAAGACCCATAACTGACTGTAGCATGCCTGATAAGATATCCATTAACAATTTTATGGAGACTACTAGCTCGACGTTTTCTTATAATAGTATTAGCATGGTGACTGCTCAATTGAACAAGAACGATTTCATGAGTGTGGTGGATTTAAAGTCAGCTTACAGGTCTATAAATGTGTATGCACCTCACACTACCATGCAAGGTTTCAGGTGGGATTTTGGGCATGGAGAGGATTATTATGTAAGCAACAGGTTAACTTTTGGCCTGAAATGTGCCCCTTATATTTTTAATAAAATCTCTGATTTTATTGTGGAGGTAGCAAAATTCTACGGTGTAGAAAAAATTGTAAATTATCTGGACGACTTTATCTTAATTGCTGATACTTATGATGAGTGTCTTAGACAGAGGAATTTATTAATGGAGTGTATGACCTACATGGGTTTTGTAGTATCCAAAGAAAAGGTGACTTACCCGTCTCAGATTTGTAAATTTCTTGGTATTAATATAGACTCTGTTAATCTGGAGTTATCTTTACCAGAGGAAAAGGTGACTAAAATGAGAAGTATTTTAATGGAAAATGTTAACAAGAAATTTATTTCAAAGAAGAACTTGGAGAGGATTGGAGGTTACATGTCTTTTTGCTCGCAGGTGGTTAAGGGTGGTAGAACGTTCAGCAGGAGAGTCTTCGATTTGTGTGCTCGAGCTAAGCCTAGGGGCTATATAAGGGTTTCTGAATGTACCAAACGTGACCTTCAGTGGTGGTTGGATTTTTGTAGAGTTTTTAACTGTAAGAGGTTAATTCTAAATGATGATATTAATACACCTATGTACTCCGATTCATCTATGAAAGGTTTCGGTGCTTGGATGGGTAAGGATTATTTATATGGTGACTGGACTTCTTACGATAAATTCAACCTAGGTAGTGGTCATTTTACCCAACCACCAATACTGGACAATTTGAGAAACCACCATCGGAATATAAATGTATACGAGTTATATCCCCTTCTTATGGGACTTAGACGTTGGATATCTGGCTGTAAAAATAGAAGAATACATTGCGTCACTGATAATATGCAAGTGTTAGCTATGGTAAATACCGGTAGGTCAAAAAATAAGCTTTGTATGGAATGGCTTAGAGAAATTTTCTGGCTTTGCTTCATCAATAATGTGGAGGTGTATGCAACTTATATTAAGTCAGAGGACAATGTCCTGGCTGACCAACTTTCTAGACTTGCGTATAAGGGTATGCCTGGTAAATGTATAATTTCTCTCCATGAAAATGATATGTGTTGCTTTAATTCCAGAATGGAAAAGGTTACAAAAAAGAAAAGAGTGTCTTTTATCGAAGGGTGTGTCAGAGAGCACGAGGAGAGCAAGGAAACAACAACTTAACAGGTATAAAAAATTTTGTAATCAATTTAAATTAGCTAGTTTTCCTTGTTCTCCTTCACAGGCTGCTACATATGCAGTATATTTATCTGAATATATGAAACCCTCCTCTGTAAGGAATTATTTATCTTCTATTTGGTATTATCAAAAACTTAGAGGTGGTTTAGACCATAGCGGTAATTTCATGCTAAAAAAGGTGTTGGATGGTATTGATAGGAATTGTGCTGTTCCTTCTAGGGTTACTCACCCATTGAGTCCGAAGGAAATGTTATGTATTAGATCATATTTGGATCTCTCTAACAGGGCTGACTTGAAGTTCTGGTTAGCTATTCTCTTATGTTTTAGAGGTGTACTCAGGGTAGGACATGTTGTATCTTCTCCTCATACACTGAGGGTAGGTGATGTTAAGATTTTTAATAGTTATGCTAGCCTTCGCATTAGAACTTCAAAGACTGACCATCTTGGTAACCATTCTTTCAACATATACTTATGTAGGGACGATACCTCATTGTTATGTCCATGTAAATACTTAGGAAGATTGTGCGCAGGTAAGGGTGGAAGTGAGTTATTATTCAAAATTAATGGTGTTCCTCTACAGTACCAATATATTAATTCGAGGTTGAAATCTCTATCTATACGAGCTGGTATCAAAGGTTCAGTCTCCACTCATTCACTTAGGCATGGTGGTGCTACTATGTTAAAGGATGCAGGACTTAGTGTAGATTCTATTAAAAAGAAGGTAAATTGGAAATCTAATTCTGTTTTTACATATTTACATAATCATAAAAATGAACTTTTGGAATTAGATAAACTTTGCCAATCTCAATTGCATTGTTGATTGGTATGTGTTTTCACATGTGTTTGGCGTGTTTTTATGTGTTTTTGGCATGTATGGTGCTGATAGCCCCAAGGTCAGTAACCCACCAAACTCATGTGTCTGTGATTGATCATTTATTGTACTACTTATCATATATCATTATTACTGTATATATCAACATTATTATTATCGTTATTACCGGTTATATTATTCCCTGTCAGCGAAATAACTTATGGAACTATATACACTCGTGTATATTTATATAATTATTCACAACGGTTAGGGACTACTTGCAGCGCGCATTGGTATCTATGATGTCATAGTATGACGTCATGATCAACACCTCTCCAGTATATAAGAGGGGATTTTCAAGGTAACGGTCAATTGGCTCGTTTTCACCTGTACAGGTAACACCACGCTGGGTGTTTCCTTGATTTTTAAATTTTTACTACTGTTATTACTACTGTTGTTACTATTGTTATTACTATACTACTGTTATTTTATTATGCATTTTACTGACTATGCTTTGTCAACTAATTGTTATAGTTGTTTTAATAAAGGCATGTATGGTGCTGATAGCCCCAAGGTCAGTAACCCACCAAACTCATGTGTCTGTGATTGATCATTTATTGTACTACTTATCATATATCATTATTACTGTATATATCAACATTATTATTATCGTTATTACCGGTTATATTATTCCCTGTCAGCGAAATAACTTATATATATATATATATATATATATATATATATATATATATATATATATATATATATATATATGGTCGGGTAGAACAGACCGCCGGTTATAATAACCAGACAGACAAAATAAATTCATGGTAAGAAACAATGTGTTGTTTCGTGTATTGAGTTTCCTATTGGCATGCTACTGACACCTAGTGGTTGGTTGTTGCACAACCTCCTGGTATGTAAGGGCACATGTGCGCGGCCTGTTGGCATATTATTGACACACCTGTGCTCAGTTATGTGACTTTAAGTTTAGGAACGATCGGCAATGTGTTGCCAGCTTGTGGGGGGGGGGGGGGTGGACTTTTGCAGAACTGCAGATTTTTTTTTCTAACACCCCCCCCCCAATATGATCAAAGTCATCACGACACCACACTAAAAAAAAATGTGCGTCCCCACATGATGGCCCTAGACCCCTAAATTCGACATGGTGACATGGCCATTTCTTAAAATCGACATGGTGACATGGCCATTTCTTAAAATGCACCTAGGAAATGGCAATGCTAGTGACATGTGACAGGGCCATTTCTTAAATTCGACATGTGACATGGGGCTTAGTGACATGAAATAGGATCAAGAGAGGTCTCACCTATCCTCAGAAAGCTTCAAAATGCACTTATTGGTCTCGCAGTCTTCAAAACTTTCCTGGGGGTACCCCCAGACCCCCTACTTTTCTTGTTCCAATGACAACTTTTTTCAAGGTGTAACTTACTTTAGTGATCCTATAGCTCGATGCAGCAAGTTGGGAACCTGAGTGTTTTCCAGTTTTGGAGGCAGCTGTGCATGTAAAATGCCTTCATTCAAGGGACATTTTTGTATATGCTGCCGAAGACAAGTCATGTGTATGATTCTATCTCAAAAATCATAACAAAATATGAAAATAGAATCATTTGCTATGCAATATTCCCTCATAATACATGTCAGACTAGACAAAATGCCCTCTGTAGGTCCCATATGGGCTGGAAAAGCACCATGTTCATAAATGCCTTCATTATTTCCAAGATAAGAATATCTGAAGAACTGAACAATGTGAACAGGTCCATGGTGCAAAACCCTTTTGTTTCTATTAAATTCCATCATCAATTGTTGTTTTGACCTGATGACCCATTGACAACCATATTGAAATCCTATTAGAATCCCATATTAAACTGTGCACTATATTATTGTAATACCATATACCCTGGCCTGAAAGCAATGAGTTTCATCTTTCATTTGCTGCAAATATTATGTAAATCGGATAATTTTTGGCTAAACTACAGCATTTCTTAGCGATAATTCAGGAAAAACTAAGTTTTAGGTTCCCAACTTGCTGCATCGAGCTATAGTGACATGAGTTTTTGCTTAATGACATGGGACATGGACAAGTCCCATTCTAGTACCAGGTATACCGGTACTTTTTTTTAGATTTAAATTTCCACCTATTTTCATAAATCAAACAAGCACATGCAGGTACCATAAAATGTATAAATAGTGATCAATTTATAGGCTGGAATTTAGTGACGCAGGTGCCTTTATATAGGACTTTATGGTACAGGGGGACCAAGACACTATTTTGCCCTAGGTGACTACACAGAGTGGACTTTAGACCACCCCGTAATGCCCTAATGACCACTGCCACATGGCCAATGAAGCAGAACGGACACACCATCCCCCAAGCCCCTGTAGTGAACTTCCTCTGCTCCCAGGTGTAGTAAAGGACTGGTACCTAGCCAGACCTGGCTGGGGTGGAAGAGGGAGGAGGGAACCAGCTGAGGAAGGGTAGTTATCGTTCGAGGTCACCCCCACCAACAATGCACTGGATCTAGTCAGAAAACTGTGCCCCGAACGCCTCGACCAGATCCTCCAATGAGATCAGTAAACATTTCTCCCTGAATCCAACCAACCACAGCACAGGGCGGCAAAATTAAAACCAACCACAGCATACAGTGCACACCTGTGGACCTCCAGCCAGCTAGCCTGAAAGCTATATGTGTGGATATAACCTTAGGCATCTTCAATACGCAGAAGTGATGTGAGTACTGTAAGTGAAGATATGTGTATAACTTTTCGCAAATTAGCTGACAAAATACAATTTCGCGTGTAATTAAATTCGCAAATTTTCACTTTCCTTCATGGATCCCCCAACTTGTCTACCCCCCCCCCAACCCAACGACTCCCCACTGTGCCCGGTGCAGGGTCTCAGCACTGCATCTATATGTGATTGTATATGTGATGATTGAGACATTTCATCTTAGTCATCTGCCTATTCAATTTATTTAGAATTTTATTCTATTGTCTATCACGAAGGTTGTAGACAACAGGAGCTGTATAAAAAACAGCCGTAACGTTTACATGTACTCACATGTTTGCAGTACTCCGTAGTTTGCAGGTGAAAATAAATATCTAATTTCATGTTATGTTACTGGTACACGCCCAGGGGATAATCCACGTTGTATTGAAATTTCTTTTGTGGTTCAGACCCCCACTGTACAATGTCATGGACTGTGGTTAACGGAAACCCCTACACAATTTTCATGAAAACATATTTTGCTAGCCGTTATGAAATGAAAAACAAAAATCTGACACGAGTGACAGAATCCTATTACTACTGTGTAAGTACTACATCGTGCCGTCACAGTGTCATGATCTCCATCTCCATTAGACGGAACCATCGCTAAAGGAGCGATGGTAAGCGGTGGCACTGGTGTTGTGGTGGTGGAACTTTCAGAGTAGTTTCCCAAGCCCCCAATGAAAACTGGGTCCCTAGTCTTAACTGGGGTTGGTCTTTGATATCTCAACTCTAGGACCTACCAACTTGTTGTGTATTGTTTTGAAAATGTAAAATCATATGCCAAGCCTTTGCTTTTTGTAACGTGATATCTGGGGCCCAGGAAGACTAGGCTGAGCCCTCTGCAGACCCAGTGGACATCAATTGCTGGGCCTCTGAATGAACATATCAGGGCCCAGTTAGCTGGGTACATCTCCATCACCATCATCTCCCACTCCCCTAATGGGGAGGGGGGATGATGGTGAACAAATCTATGGGAAGACAGAAAGCCTACCCCTACACATTTACTGAGGCAATGGGTCTTTAACATCCCTCACTACATAGGACAAAAAAGATTTGTTTCCAGTAACATGACTTAAAAAAGGTAGGGTTGGTAGGTCGGATTTTTTTTTAACATTTAGATAGGAAATGTTTGGGCACATATCAATTAGGCCGAAATACCTGCCTGCTCACAGGCAGGATCCAAGATGTATACAAGTCTATAGTGGCACAAACACATGGCTAGTCTGAACTAAGTACTCACTTTCAGTTACTGGAAATTGTCCCTCCTATTCACAAACATGTAGTTTTCATGTACATCAGCTTATATTGACTGAAACATGAGATATATCCAATAAATCTGACATGTTTATCTTGAGCTTAGATATCACTACCTCAATGGCCTCCATTGTCAACATCTTGTGCTGCTACCTTGTGTTAGACTGCTCTTGAAACATAGGGCTAACCAACCAAGAATAGTGTAGTCTTTTTGGCACTAGGTGGCTACACCTGGCTTCAAGATGGCCGACAATGATTTGGAGTTGGGGAGGGAGATTTGAAAATCACCTGGATTATTAATTATTACAAGTATTTCAAGTGCTTTGTGTATTGTGAATCTTTGGATATACATTGAGGGAAGTGTTGGTGGAAGCATTGGACCTGACAGTAAGTACTTCTGTAAGAACTGGGCACTCAGCCAATCTGGCTGACCAAACAGACTACAACAGACACACTTGGTCTCTGAGGTTCCCTCAGAGCGTCTACGGAGTAATATCAATGGATGTATCAAATTCTTTGATTTCATTGTAAAAATAATGACGGAAAAATGACAACTGTGAGAGAGGGGAAGAATACAAAAAGGATACAGAAAATGGATGAAAAAATGTAAATATCCTCAAAAAGAAATGAAAAAAATTCCTGTTTTGCTAGGGACGGTCGAGTGTTTGGAAACAAAACTTTCTTTTAGGCCTAGGCATATTGACAGATGGACAGGCCTGTTTTAAGTCATTTGTCTACCATGACCTTTGTATAGCATTAAATAAGTTGTTCAATGGAGTCAGCCATTGCTTGATCAGATGCTTAAACCTTTTAGATCCAAATGCTAGTTACCAGTGCATTATCACTGTTGATAAGCTTTATACATCAATACCTGCGCAAGCCCTGTTTGCACTGAATAGATATCTTTCCATTTCTCCATTCTCTGGTGTTTGATTGAAAATGTTGATGTTTTAATTTGTGTTTTAATCTGTGTTTTTATGGTACATGTTTTGATTTTAGGGCTATAAAAGGTTAGTGTTAGTGCTATGGTATGATAGTAATTACTCACTATTTGTCAGCGGTTGATCAATATAATTTTTATGTTAGTAATTACTCACTATTTGTTAGCAATTAGTCGAAATGTGTCAGTATTTACTCACAATTTGTCAGCAATTAGTCAGTATACACCTAGTGACTAAGTATTGACATTAAAAAGATTAATGGCATTTTAATCATTTGTGCATCATGCCCAGATTGACATGATGCACTCACATTTTGTCAGTAATTAGTCAAAATATGTCAGAAATAATGCACGATTTGTCAGCAATTAGTCAATATATGTCAGTAATTACTCACTATTGGTCAGCAATTAGTCAATATATGTCAGTACTTAGTCATTGAATATCAGCAATTATCAATACATGTCATTATTTACTCACAATCTGTCAGCATTTTGGTCAATACATAACAGAGAAATAGCCATTGATTCAATTGTGCATCTTGCCTTGACTGGTATTTGTCAAAATTTGTCAGTATCTATGGACTATTTGTCAGCAATTAGTTAATATATGTCAGTATTTACTCACATTTTGTCACCAATAAGTCAATATATGTCAGTGTTTTGTCACTATTTGTCAGCAAATAGTTGATATATATCAGTACTTAGTCACTATATATATCAGCAATTAGTCAATATATGTCAGTATTTACTCACTATTTGTCAGCAATCAGCCAAATCAGTCAGTACTTGGTCATTATATAACAGCAATTAGTCCATATATGTCAGTACTTAGTCACTAGATATCAGAAATTAGTCAACACATGTCAGTATTTACATAAAACTTGTCAGCAATTAGTCAATATATGTCAGTATTTACTCACTTTTTGTCAGCAACCATTCAATGTATGCCAGTACTTAGTCATTATATAACAACAATTAGTCCATTTATGTCATCTATTACTCACTCACTCTCGATATGTCAGTAATTAGCACGGCGACTAGTGAGTACTACTCGTGAGATGAGTAGACTAGTGTATGGTTCACAGTCGCCACAGTGTAAGGGATAGGGAGGCCTTGCAATCTATTTTTGTTTGTGGCTCCTCTGCTATGGACTATTCCTGCTCACTATTCTAATGTAAAAACAACAGTGTGTGTACTTTACTTATCAGTGAAGGAATTTTCAGAATATATCTCAAACTTTTGATTTTATTCACAGATAAGACATTTCATCATTTGGAGCCCTATGGCAGATTAGCATTAGAGCATTTTAAGATTCAGAAATGCATCCCTGTAGCCTTTGTTTTGGAATTGTTCGTTTTGAAACTACTATATATATGTAGTACAGGTTTTATCTCAGTGGGTTATGGTACAATTGGATCATATTTTCTGTATTTGAACAAAGTATTCACTGTCAAAGATCTCTATGGAGAAATCAGTGCTAAAATGTGTGTTGCCATATGTGCATTTTTGTAAATCAGAGGAGGTTGAAGTGTAAGGCCACCTTGTGGAACTGCTACATTCTTTTCTGTGTAACATTTTTAGTTTACATTGAAATAATGCTATCTCAGAATATGTATCTACTATTGGTGATGACAGATTAATTTGATTACTCCTTTCATTATATAAACGATTTTGTGGAACACTGAAAACATGTATGTACACCGAGTTACTTACACTGTGCTGCCCCTCTATAGAGAGGTGGAGTGATCTGGCCGGTTTGCTGACCACTGGCCCGTGACGAGGTACAGACTATTACAAGTGATTGGCAGTTGGGTGTGTGTGTGTGTGTGGGGGGGGGGGTGGGCAGGCAGAGCAGGCTCCTGGCAATCTGAAACAGTGTACACTCATAATGACACCTGTTGACTATGGCATTGAACATTGAATAAGACAGGTCCCTGTGGCAGCTGAGTGAGGTGCATGCAGAATGGACAGTCTACAGACTATTAGTACTTAGCTGCAGTGGGTAGTTGGGGTTGAATTTGTGCTATATACTACCAAAAGCCCAGATGGTAGTATGCCCTATCTGTCTCCCCAACTGAAACTAGACACAAGATTACAAGTCGCCGCGCCATGTCTCACAGGACTATTCTCTACTATTTTATTAAAATCTACAACACTATGGTTTTATTGCTCATAATTTGTCAGAAATTAGTCAATATATGTCAGTATTTACTCATATTTTGTCAGCAATAAGTCAGTGAATGTCAGTACTTTGTCGGTATTTGTCAGCGAGGAGGAATTGGCAATTCCCAGTGCATCTACAATATCTGATGTATGATTTCTAAGTAGGAATTCCCAAATTAAACGAGACTTTATTGGCCCCGATAGGGATTCAAATGGCTGCCCACTGTATAATTTCCAATGATTTGTCAGGGACCAAGATTAACCACACCATCCCATATTTAGGACGGCATGATGGAGAGCCCCTAGAGGCGCAGATATGCGATGCCCGCATCCACAGGAAGTGGGCCAGTGCTGCAGCAAAATAATACATTTACCCATTTCCTGACTTCAAACACCCCTTGATTTGTCACAGACCAAGATTAACCATCCCATCCTGTATTTAGGATGGCAGTACAACCTCTTTCACCAATTAGGTGAGGTAAAGGCCTGAAACAAGTGGGCAAGTCCAATTTGGAACTTGTCCTAAACTGCCCGATCCTCGTGTAGAGGTCGGCAGAAAATGTCCTGGAGAAACCGGGAGTCGAACCCGGGACCCTCCAACCTGCAGGCGGAAGCTCTACCGCTGAGCTACTTCCCCGAACATGTAAATCAGACAAGAATTGAGTGAGATACAGGCAAAATTTGCGTCTATGCATCAATCCCATGTCTGTTGTCTGCTAGAATCTGCAGGTGATGGCTCCCCCTGGAGAGTGTAGCAAGAACTACTTGTAAGTGGTTCTCTGTGGTGGCTGAACTGCCATAGGCATTTAGATGATGCACAGGTGACCAGTGTTTTGTTGAAAGTTCTCCCCTAAAACTATTGGCTAAAAAGATAGGAAATATTTCTGGTGTATTGTGGGTGTTGAGGCCTTGCCAGGGCATGCAGAATCAAGTCAGCAACCAGTGTAATTTTTAACAGGGGTGTTTGAAGTCAGGAAATGGGTAAATGTATTATTTTGCTGCAGCACTGGCCTACTTCCTGTTGATGCGCGCATCGCGTATCGGCGCCTCTAGGGCCTCTCCTGGTGTGCTAAGGTGGATCTAAGGTTGAGAAATAAACTCCATGAGTCGCTCCCGTCACGTGAGCGCTTGTTGCAAGTCGATCGGAGCAGTAGAACCAGAGCTGCTCTTTGTTCCTATATCAAACTTTGAGGGGCGGGGGTTCACAAAAAAAAAAAATTCTGTCAACCCGTGCACAATTACTCACGGACCGGGGGACCTGTCGAGACTACCAGACCTAGGGCTGCCTCCAGGGTATCTCTCTGTATCTAAATTCCGGAATTTTAGGAATTTTTACACCAAACCCGGGATTCTGGTAGAGCTGCTCAATGCCTACAAAATGAGCCCTCGAACGTGATTTTTTGACCATTAGAACCATGGAAGGTGCACAAAAAAACGACTTTTACGGATCCCAGATAGGTCCTTTTTTTCACCTTTGTTGGGAATTTTTTCTATTAGCGTTTTCACACTTTCCAAGCCCCAACAATGAACAGTCGTCTTTGTTTGTGAAACCATCCCTCCCATACGGACCATGCTTGTGGGTCAGTTGATTGATGAAGACCGTTGATGGTTTAAACCTTTAGGCTGCTAATGCACCTTGCCCATCGGTCGTCGCGATGCACCACTGAAGTGCTGCTGGCACAACTGCTCACCAGCACTTCATTGGTGCATCATGCCAGGTAGGCCCTATATAGAATAGACTTGACCAACACCACACTTCTACAGGCATGATAATGACAGTGAAAGTGACAATGGTTTTATTCTCCAATACATATCTATATATATTGTAGCGTTTTCCGACTCTATGGTTAATAAAGAATTACACAACTCCGACAGCTTGACTTCAGTGTCTTTTATTTCCTGGCAGTCCTCCCCACACCATCTAAGTCTTATATCGTGTATATATTAATCCGGAGATAAGCCTTTTAGAGTTCTGCTCCTCTCTGTCTGCAACTCGGAACTAACTAATCGGAGTAACAACTCCCTTATTTATACATAGGCAGATACTCCGACCCCGGCCTGCTTTACGGCAGGCCAGCGTCGGAGGATCTCCTCCGCCGACTACTATTGCCGACGTAACCGCGTTACTTCAGGACCGCTGGCCTCGCCGCCCCCACACCAGGATGGTTTCGGCTCCGCCAACGGCCCCTCCGTCTCCGCCACACTCTCCCCAACTAATCTATAGCCTTACCGGGAGAAAGAGTGTGATATTACCCTCCTGCAGATGGGTTTCCAATTTTGAATAATCCTGCCACGCCATGGCCCCTGGGCGTTTAAGTAAATAGCTACACATAACACACACACAGTAAATCCTACTTAAACCTCCTCTGTAGGCGGCATTAACTACTAAGTAAACCGAATCCGCCGTCCCCTATGCGGAGTATAACCATAGCAACAACTTTTATACAATAATACGACGTCATTTCGTCTGGATCCGGCAGACATCCTCCGCCTGTTCGCCTCCCCCTTCTCCGCCGCCCTCCGGATTGCCTCAGGATGTCTTGTCGCCGCCCTCATTGGTTCCAGCCTTGGTCGTCCGCGCCGCCAACGTCTTCGGCCACCGCTGTCCGCAGCGGCTGCAGCATCCCTTCTGATCACGGCCATAACGGGTCCGGGTAACATGGACCAGTTCAATATCTCCATTGGGGAGAGTGTGAATGGAGGAAGATTGCAGTCCCCCGGGTATAACCCTCATCTCAGGTCCTAGGGTCCGAGGCTGCCCCAGTCGTCTAGAGTGTTCCTTGAGGGCCTCCGGCCCGGTAAAATCCGAATGCCATGGCATAGCCCCATCCTCCTCCGCCTCCTCGTCCCTATTGTCACCCGCTTTATCTCCTTGTTGATCTAGCGGCAGGCGGTGCACCTCCTCTACCCCCGCCAACCCCTCAGTGCTGGCGATTCCCCCTTCCCCCATATCTCCTATAGGTAATCCGGTTATTACAATCACTCGGTCTGTCTCAGTGTTGGGTAGGGGCTCCGGATCCCCAGGCCCTCCGACCACCGTCTCGACCCCCTCCGGCACCATCACCATGGTCTCCGCCCGTCCACTCTCCTCCCCCACTTCTACTTGCAGCAAGAATTCCCCCTTGGGCGAGCAAAGGACTAACCTGTCCAACCCCACAGTCACGGTTCGGGGGTACCTATCCAACTTGGGCAGAGCAAATAAGGTCCCCGGCTCTACGAGGGGGGTCTTCGGTACCTTCTTCTCCGCCTGTCCTTTCTCCTTCACCAGTGTCCCTACGGAACACGATTGAAATTTACTCATTAATTGGGCGGTACCCTCATCCATGGATCGGTTTTGTATGGCCTCTTCCTCCGCCTCTTTTAACACTCTCTCCAGGCTCAACTTCCTCGTAGACTTTCCCGCCCCTTTTCCTTTAGGGCTTTTACTTTTAGTTTCCATCTCTTTCCTCAGTCTTTCTTTCTCCGCCTCTTTGGCCTTCCTCTCCTCCTCCTCCTTTCTCCACTGTTCCTCCTCCGCCTTCCGGTGCTCCTCAGCCTCTCTGGCCTTCCTCTCCGCCTCCTCTCTCTCTTTCCATTTAATTTCTCTTTTCTTCTTTCGCTCCTCCTCCTTGGCATCGCTGAGTACGGCCAGGAACTGGGCTTTCAGTTTAGGGCAGGATTGTACGTATGCCGGGATGGCCACCTCCTCCGACTCCTCGCTGGTTTCATCCTCCCCTTCCACCTCCCCCGCCTCACCCTTCTCCGGCAACTCAGGCGTCACGATTGTAACTGTCTTCAGGATGGGTTTCGGTTTGCTAGGGGAAGGTTTACTCATATCCTCATAGGAGGGCAATGTCTCGGGACTGGCACCGGAGAGGGTGGGTTTGGGCTTGTTGACTAGTTTGTAAGGGGGCTGCTTCTCGGGGCTAGAGTCCAGCCCATTTCCCCCTAGTCCCAAGCTCTCTCCGTCCTCCCCACTCGTGGCGGAGATGTCCTCGTAGGCAGCCGACTTGATGGAGGTTCGGGAGGTCGGAGTGTCCTTCTTGGTTTCCTCGTACTCCGCCTCCAGGGCTCTCACATTGACTTCCCCTAGAGGCACCTCCTGTTGCATTCGTAACAGAGTCTTGGTGGGGGTCTCCCCCGCCTGTCCATATCTCTCTACCAGTAATCCTATGACGAACTTCAGTTTCCCCGCCATTTCCTTGTCTATTTCCACCTCCCCCCCGCTCAGTAGAGGTGTCAGGTCGGGTATCCCCGTGGCCAGTGGCGGGGTGGAGGGTCCCGCTTCCTCCTCCGCCTGCCGCTCCTTACCCCGTGGGGATTGTCTCTTCCTCTTTTCCGCCGATTCCTCCCCCCCCTCCGGCTCGAAGGCCCTCTTGACCCCCTTCCCTGACATACTCCGGGTGGACCTGACGGAGAGACAACTCTGGGGTGTGCTGGTCCCCTCCACGCGGAATCCCAGCAATTGCTCCAAGTATTTGGAGGCGACAGCAGCCTCCGTCTCCTCCTCCAACGTTATTCCCGGCGACGCCATGCCGCTGAATGTAGATTCACTGGGGCTGTCCCCCGCACCCCCTCCACCCGCCGAGGTGCCCTGCTGCGGCGGGGGGACCACGGGCTTGGAGGCGGCGTTTACCGGTTTCTTTTTCTTGGCCACCGCACTCCCCCTCTTCCTCTTTGTGGTGGTGAGCCTGACAGCTTCCTCCGGGCTAGCTGGGGCGGCCACGAGGCTACTGTCCGCCGAGGATCCTCCCGCCTCCGTTGCCCGGCCCACCGGTAGCATCCTGCACTCCTCCGGCGGCTGCCAGTCCTCCAGCTCGGGGTGGATACGCATGATGTGTCGCCGGAGATCATCCACCCAGATCTTGGCTACCATGTACTCACACTTAGGGCACTGGTAGCCCTCTTGCATCTCGTCATGAGTGCGGAGATGGCGGTTCATCCCATCGGATCTCATGAAGTACCACTGCTTGGAGTCCCCCCTTTCCCGGCAGATCTCGCACCGATACTTCGGCAGCTCCACCCCGTCCACCCACTCCGTGGGGACCGGCTTCTGGTCTCTGTTTTTGAAGACAGGCATTACTAGTTGTGGCGTTGTCCATAGGCTAACAGGAATTGAAGGGTGAGGCGGATAGCGCTCCCTTATATTCCCCCCGGTGGTCACGCCCCCTCCTCCTACTCCTCCAATCACCGTCCCCTGGGTCAGGCCACCCTCCGTCACCACGCCGTGGGAAACCCCCGATAGCATCATAGCCTTACTCCGCACACCGTTGTCGCCAGTGGCGCCTCCGCTCTCACGTGCCTGCTGTGAGCCGTGGGAACGTGATCCGCGGTCAGCTGAGGACCTCCGCCTACAATAGCTCCCACTCCGACTCCGGCTCTCCGAGTCCCTCCTCCCATGTCTGGCTGCCTCCGTCCGGGCAGACACTCCGTCCCTTCTGTGGCCACTACTGGAGCGGCTAGAGGAGGAGTGGCCGGAGGATCTTTCTCTCTCCCTCCTCCTCCGCCGACTCTCCCTGTGTCTTGAGCGTGTGGAGCCCTCCCGGGAGTGGCTGGACACTGTAGAAGACACTTTCTTTGACCCTCCACCAGCATTTTTACCCCGACTCGATTCACCCTCGGGCCCTGTCCCTCTTAGAACCACCAACCGCATGTCATCTCCGGCCTGCATTGTAGACTGACCGTTAACGGTCCTTCCCCCGCCTTTTATTGGGGAGAACTTGTTATGAGGGTTGCTTAGTGACTCCCGCCTCTCCGGCCCTACTCCGCTAGGCGGCGCTCCGGCCGCCGGCCGGCCGGCCTCACCGCCCGCCGTCGAGGAATTTGGAGCCTGGCCTCCCGACCTCCCCTTCGTCATGGCTGTTCTGCAGCGTCCAACCCTCCTGGCTTCCCTCTCTTCGTTTTCATGGTTGTTGTAGATGGCTTCCTCGATCATTTCGTAAATAAACCATCTTTCCCTATGCTTCTCCCTGATTCTCCTCCGGCCAGGATCCGCCGCCCTCCTTAATCTTTCTGCCCTGATTTCCTCGTTTTGGCCATGGTTCCGCCTTCTGCGGGCCAACTCACTCTCATCACTCACCCCCTCTTCATCCGACTCGCCCATCTCGGGGAGGGACCATTCCTCGTAGGGAGGGTCCTCCTCTGGTTCTACCCCCCTCCAATGTGACATTTCGGCTTCTTTCTTCAACCTTTTTTCATTTTCCAGCCATACATCGCACCAGTCGCGGCCTTCTTGACTCATCTTGCTTTTGCAGCTCCTCCACTCCGCCCCAAGGTAAGTATCCAGTTGAGGCGCCAGTCTGACGGCCTGGGCTACGCTGGTTCCGGCAGGCTTCGGTGCACTCCTCCGCAGACCTTCTTTCCGATTTCCTTTATCCGCTGCCCCTCCCTTACTGGTTTCAGTTATTTGATGTCTCTTTTTCTCTTTGCAGGTCAGCAGTTTCGCCTCCCGGTCAGCTCCAGTCCCCGGGGTCACCTGAACCAGCCGGATGGTGCCCCCTCCGGATCCTCCTTCCTCCTCGTCTGAATTGTCAGAAGATAGGGGCTCGGCCTCCCTTGTTTCATCCTCCATGGGAACATCCTCCGCCGTGGCCCGCGCCGGGGCCAGTTTTAGGGCGTCGTAATGGACTACCCTGGTAGTTTTACCCTTTTTAATTTTATACACCGCCTCCCCTAAGCGCCCCACTATCTCCCATGGGCCTGTCCAATAGCTCTGGAGTTTAGGTGTCAGTCCCCTCTTCCGGAGAGGGTGGTAGTAGAAGACCCTGCCCCCGACAGGGAATTCGCCTGCCGAGGCTCTTGCATCATAGTTCCTCTGTTGCCTGCAGAGGGACCTTCCGAGGGCCTCCCTAGCGACGGAGTATGCTTTTGCCATGGTGGTTTGTAATTCGGCCACATAACCGACTCCTCCCCCTACATTGGGCTCCAGCGGGTAAACCAAATCCAGGGGGATGACCGTTTCCCGCCCCAACATCAGAAGATTGGGGGACAATCCTGTGGAGGCGTGTGCGGAGGAGCGATACGCCGCCATTACAAATGGCAGCCGCCGGTCCCAGTCCCGTTGGTCCTCCGCCACCACAGTTGCCAGCAGCATTTCAATTGTTCTGTTGGCCCGCTCCACCATCCCATCGCTTTGGGGCCTAAAGGAACAGGTTCTGGTCTGCCTGACTTCCAGTAAGGCCACCATTTCCCTGAATAGTCCCGACTGGAAGTTCTTGTCCTGATCTGTGTGCACCTCCGCCGGAGCTCCAAATCTACAGATGAACTCCTCCACCACAGCCCTGGCCACCGTGGGTGCCTCCTGGTTGGGTAAAGCGTACGCTTCCTTCCATTTAGTGAAGTAGTCCGCCGCCACCAAAATATATTGGTTCCCGGCGGAGGACAAGGGCAATGGACCCATCACGTCTAGAGCTATCCTCTGTAGGGGTAGTCCAGCACCCACATGTCCCATTGGTGCCCGGTGCGGAGGTGGAGCCGCCTTCCTCCGGACACAGGGTTCACAGCTGGCGCACCACAGGGTCACCTCCCACCTGAAGTCAGGCCAGTAGTAACCTGTCTGGAGGCGCCGGATGGTTTTATTGCGGCCCAGATGCCCCGCCAAGGGTTCTCCGTGGACCTCCCTGAGCACATCATTCCTGCTCAGGGTGGGTACAGCAATTTGGAAGCATCGTTCCCCCGCCGCACCTTCCCACCACCGGCCCAGTATCCCTTTTTCTATACTCATGCGCCCCAATTGGGCATGCCAGGCTCTCAGCTCATAGCCCCAGGTCCTTTCCTCCTCTGTGGTGGTCGCCTCCCCGTTCACCCATGCTCTGACCCGAGTCAGCACAGCGTCCTCCGCTTGGAGTGTGCCCCACTCTCTCCCTGCCGGCGGAGTGGAGTCCCCCGCCGCCGGAGGCGCCCCCCGAACCATCTCCTGGCGTTGAGACCTTGTGAAAACCCGGCAATGCAGCAGCTCCTCCTCATCCTCTCGTCCACATTGCTTGCAGGGCTTCCTGGACAGCCCATCCGCATTCCCATGTAGTTTCCCCGGCCTATGCTGCACCACTATGTCGTAAGTACTTATAATCTGCAGCCATCGAGCCAGCTGGCCCTCCGGCTCCTTGAACTCCAACAGCCACCGCAGGGAGGCATGATCTGTTCGGACTACCACCCTCCTCCCTATTAGGTAATGCTTGAATTTCCTGAGGCCAAAGACTATAGCCAGCAGCTCCCTCCTTGTAACGCAATAGTTACGCTCCGGCCTGCTGAGAGTGCGGCTGCCATAGGCTAGGACCCTCTCTATCCCCGTCTGCTCCTGGGACAGTACCACTCCGAGGCCTGTGTCACTGGCGTCGGTGTCTAAGGTAAGCTGTCCCTCCGCCTGGGGGAAAGCTAGGATAGGGGCCTCGGTTAATCTCCTTTTTAGGTCTTGGAATGAGGCCTCGCATTCCTCCGACCACCAGAACGTCCTCCCTTTCTCGGCCAGCGCGCTCAGTGGTTTAGCCCTCGTAGAGAACTCAGGAACGAAGGTCCTGTAGTAGCCGGCTAGCCCCAGAAAACTCCGGACCTCCGTCACCGTGGTCGGAGTGGGCCACGACTGCACCGCCTCTATCTTTTCCGGATCTGTCTCTACTCCCGCCTCACTCACTTGGTGGCCCAGGAATAACACTCTGCGGCGAGCCAACTGGCATTTGGAGGGCTTGATTTTAAGCCCAGCATCCTCCAGCCTTTGAAGTACCTCCCCAAGCCCCTCAATATGTTCCTCGAAGGTGGCGGAGAATACGACTATGTCATCTAGATAGACCAAACAAGTTTTCCACTGTAGTCCCCTCATGGCCACTTCCATCACCCTCTCGAAGGTGCCTGGCGCATTGCACAAACTGAAGGGCATTCTCCGGAATTGGAACAGCCCCCGGTGTGTCGTGAATGCTGTCTTCTCTTTATCCCCCTCCTCTATATCCAACTGCCAGTAGCCGCTGGCCAGATCCACTGACGAAAACCAAGCGGCCCCCGCCATGGTATCGAGACAATCTTCCACTCTAGGCAGGGGATAAGCATCCTTCACGGTGGCGGCGTTGAGCCTCCGGTAGTCCACACAGAAGCGAGTGGTACCATCTTTTTTTCCTACTAGGACCACCGGAGAAGCCCACGGGCTAGTGGATGGCTCAATCACTCCGGCTTCCAACATTTTCTCCACCTCCTCTTCTACCACCTCTCGTCTATGGGGTGCCAATCGCCTCGGCGGTTGTTTGATAGGTAGATGTACCCCCGTATCAATCCTATGCTTGGCCAATTGAGTGTGCCCTTTGTCGCCCTTATGCCTCTGAAATGCCCCCAGGTGTTTCCTTATAAGCCGTGCAAGCTCCTTTCTACGGTGAGCCTCCGTCCCGCTCACTAGCCCGTCCACCAAACGCTTTAGTTCCTCCGGCTCACCTCTCTCCACCATCCGGCACCATCCCTCTCCGGCCACTGTCTCGCCTCCGCCTCTGCACTCCACTCGTTGAATGGCCCCTAGAGTCATGTCTCTATATATCACCACTGGCTCAGGACCGGGATTGAGCACCCTGACCAAAGTTGCCCTCCCCTCGGGGCATACCAGCCCCCGCCCCACCAGGAAGCTCGGTTCACCCTTGTGTCCGGCCATCCCTTCAATCATCCCGTCGTCCCCCTGTTGCCAGGGTCCGGCTAGAGTTCCCTCTAGCATGGCCTCCTGTCCGGATCCCAGCACCGCCGCTCGGGTGCTGACGATTCGGCACACAGAATCCTCCTCTGTCCACACTAGGCGCCCTTTTGCTACGTCGACCATTAGTTTGTTGGTGCGGAGGAACTCCGCCCCCAGGATTCCCTCCGTCCCGGTGTCGCTGACTACGAAACGCACATTGATAGTACGCCTCCCGATTTCCAACTCTGTGTACACTTCCCCTTTTATGTCCATAGGCCGCCCATCGACGGAGTAGATCTTCTCCGCCGTTTCTCCCAGGCGTTCCCGTCCGCCCCACCTGCTCCACCATCCTTCGGAGACCAGATTAAGCGACGCACCAGTGTCCACCAGCAATTGGATGGGGGCCCCTGCCAGCCGACCCTCTACTATCAATCCTCCTCCGCCCCTCTCTCGGCTGCCCTGTATCACATTGATAGGCCCACTTCCCTCGACCTGTACTTGGCCTTTAGTATAGGTCGATTCTAGTTTCCCGCCGCCGGAGTAGCCTGTTCGCTCACCGGCCTGGATGCGTCCTTGGCCTTGATATTTGGGCATTCTCGCTTGAAATGGCCTTCTTGTCCGCATCCGAAGCAAGCACCATTGCTTGGCTTTTTCTTCCTCCCCAACACCGCCGGATCATCCAGCCTTTGAACTAACCGCTCCATCAACTCCGCCATTTTGCTCATTTCCTCCTTGTTGGACTTGAGGTGTTCATTTACTGACGCATCCGCCGCCCGCACTTTGTGGATATTCTCCTGCTCCACTTGTAAGTACGCCTCCGCTCCCACCGCCGTCATTACTGCGGATTGTAAATCTTTCGGTGTTGACTGATACACCCACTGCCTGAGTGGATTGTCGAGGCACAATAGGAATCTATCGAGAGCTAAGGTGTCTGTCGTCCGGGCGTCTGCCTCCGGATATGCTAACTTAGTGTACTTTTTCAGTTCTTCCTGTAACTCTTGCAGTCCCTCTCCCTTTCGCCGGACCCTAGTGCGGAGGAACGCTTTGTAGATCTCTTCCTGATTAGTAGGCTCAAACCTTTCCACGAGTGCCCTTCTTAACTCCTCATACCCCTCCGGCGTGGCTGGTTTCCTTCCCGTCAACAATCTCCGGGCTGCCCCCGACAGACTCAGGCCTAGGAACATACCCGCCTCCTCCGGCTTCCATCCATTTACTTTGACGCACAGGTCGAAGTGGTTGAGGCAGTCAGATAGGTCTGTGGTGCCATCATATTTAGCGGGTTTCACCACTGGCTTACCCTTTGCCTCCTTCTCCCCATCGGCACCTTCTCTCCAGCCGTCCTCCGGACGACCCATAACTCCTCTACCCTGCCGGAGATCTCCACCTTCCCCTACTTCGTCCTTATCCGCCTCCTCCGCACATCTCCCGGTTTCGGGGCGAACCTCGGCCGGTGCCCGCTTGCTCCCCTTCCCTGGGTTATTCATCTCCGCCTGCTCCTCCGGCCACCAAAGCACCTTTCCGCCATCGTCCCTTCCCGGGTTGAACCCCAGCCAGGCATTTGCATCACCCATTCTTCCTTTAGGGTGCCTCAGCCTCCAGGCCGCAGGTTTCTCCTCCCTCTCCCATGGCCACAGGTAGGGCTCCCTTTCTTTAACGCGTGGTTCCTCATATCCCGTGTCCGGTACCTCCTCCCGGGATGCTCTATCGGCGGGTTCTGCTTGTCTCTCCGGATTCATCTCTTCCGGCCTCACCACCCCTCTCTGCCGTAGCGTCACTTCCTCGTCCACCACTTCCAGCAAAACCCCTTTTTCCTGCTTAATCTCCTCCGTATCCCTCTTCTCCACAGGTAAGTTTATCGTTTCTGAAGCCTCCGCCATCTTCTTTCTCTCGTGGGTCTTCAAACACCGCTGTCACCAATGTAGCGTTTTCCGACTCTATGGTTAATAAAGAATTACACAACTCCGACAGCTTGACTTCAGTGTCTTTTATTTCCTGGCAGTCCTCACCACACCATCTAAGTCTTATATCGTGTATATATTAATCCGGAGATAAGCCTTTTAGAGTTCTGCTCCTCTCTGTCTGCAACTCGGAACTAACTAATCGGAGTAACAACTCCCTTATTTATACATAGGCAGATACTCCGACCCCGGCCTGCTTTACGGCAGGCCAGCGTCGGAGGATCTCCTCCGCCGACTACTATTGCCGACGTAACCGCATTACTTCAGGACCGCTGGCCTCGCCGCCCCCACACCAGGATGGTTTCGGCACCGCCAATGGCCCCTCCGTCTCCGCCACAATATCATAAGTACAGATGATACCAATGCTTGACTGTTATACCAAAATGACCACTACAAGTGATGTACAGATTTAAATGCTAGTTTACAGTATTAAACTTGAGATTTTGATTTTAACAAACGATTTAAACCGTCTGGGTTGTAACATGTATAATTGTGTGAATAATGGTCTGGTTGGTTTTCAGTCCTGCACTCCTGATGCCGTGTTGTCCTAATGGCCTGGTGGTGGTGGTTCTCCTCTACTCCCTCGGGGATGGACTTGCGAGCTCTGTGGGCATCTGGCGTCACTCCGTAGGTTCCAGATTGATACCTAAGGTAAGGGAAATCAGACTGTTACAAGATCAGTTTTTTGTTGGAGCAGCACACACTATGGGCAAGAATTTATAAAATAAGGCTTTCCTCTATGTAGATATCAAACAATGGCTATCTACAATGCACCATTCATTCCGGATCGTTTATCCCTCTCTCTTCAGGAATTGCCAAACACAGTGAATTGAATGGGGGAATTCAGGCCTGTCCCTTTTACCGACATTCTGTTGGTTTAAGCAGGATTGTCCACCTTTCCAATTGGCGAGGTGCGCTAATCTTGGCTCCATCTGCGGTCTAGATAGCAGCAATCCTGTGATTCTAGCCAAGGATCAGAGAGATCTGGACGTGTTCCAAATTGGACCGGCTCACTACTTTCAGGCCCTTTACCTCACCAAGATGGTGAAAGAAGGTTCCATGCTGTTGTAAATACGCGGCAGTGTGGTCAATCTTGGTCACAAATTATTGGAATTTATACAGTGGGCAGTTCGTTTGAATCCCTCTCGGGACCAATAAAGTCTCGTTGGATTTGGGAATTGCTACTTGGATTTCATACATTGTAAATTGTAGACGTATTGTTTATCCCGCTCTCTTCAGGAATTGCCAAACACAGTGAATTGAATGGGGGAATTCAGGCTTGTCCCTTTTACCGACATTCTGTTGGTTTAAGCAGGATTGTCCACCTTTCCAATTGGCGAGGTGCGCTAATCTTGGCTCCATCTGCGGTCTAGATAGCAGCAATCCTGTGATTCTAGCCAAGGATCAGAGAGATCTGGACATGTTCCAAATTGGACCGGCTCACTACTTTCAGGCCCTTTACCTCACCAAGATGGTGAAAGAAGGTTCCATGCTGTTGTAAATACGCGGCAGTGTGGTCAATCTTGGTCACAAATTATTGGAAATTATACAGTGGGCAGTTCGTTTGAATCCCTCTCGGGACCAATAAAGTCTCGTTGGATTTGGGAATTGCTACTTGGATTTCATACATTGTAAATTGTAGACGTATTGTTTATCCCGCTCTCTTCAGGAATTGCCAAACACAGTGAATTGAATGGGGGAATTCAGGCCTGTCCCTTTTACCGACATTCTGTTGGTTTAAGCAGGATTGTCCACCTTTCCAATTGGCGAGGTGCGCTAATCTTGGCTCCATCTGCGGTCTAGATAGCAGCAATCCTGTGATTCTAGCCAAGGATCAGAGAGATCTGGACATGTTCCAAATTGGACCGGCTCACTACTTTCAGGCCCTTTACCTCACCAAGATGGTGAAAGAAGGTTCCATGCTGTTGTAGATACGCGGCAGTGTGGTCAATCTTGGTCACAAATTATTGGGAATTATACAGTGGGCAGTTCGTTTGAATCCCTCTTGGGACCAATAAAGTCTCGTTGGATTTGGGAATTGCTACTTGGATTTCATACATTGTAAATTGTAGACGTATTGTTTATCCCGCTCTCTTCAGGAATTGCCAAACACAGTGAATTGAATGGGGGAATTCAGGTCTGTCCCTTTTACCGACATTCTGTTGGTTTAAGCAGGATTGTCCACCTTTCCAATTGGCGAGGTGCGCTAATCTTGGCTCCATCTGCGGTCTAGATAGCAGCAATCCTGTGATTCTAGCCAATGATCAGAGAGATCTGGACATGTTCCAAATTGGACCGGCTCACTACTTTCAGGCCCTTTACCTCACCAAGATGGTGAAAGAAGGTTCCATGCTGTTGTAAATACGCGGCAGTGTGGTCAATCTTGGTCACAAATTATTGGAAATTATACAGTGGGCAGTTCGTTTGAATCCCTCTCGGGACCAATAAAGTCTCGTTGGATTTGGGAATTGCTACTTGGATTTCATACATTGGAAATCGTAGACCTCAGGGGCGGATCCAGAAGGGGGGTCTAAGGGGGGGGCACAGCGAAGAAAATTTGCTCATGGGGGGGGGGCACAAGCGGGTTTTCGGGCCACGTTTTCTATAGTTAGGAGTCATAGCCTGGTCCAATTTCAGGGGGTCTAGGGGGGGCATGTGCCCCCTAGGCCCCCCCCCTGGATCCGCCCCTGGACCTGTTGGGAATTGACAATTGTTAACCCTGCTTGTTTTTTTGTTTTTTCGAGTCCTGGGAATGCTTGATGGTAAAAGAGGTGAAGAGCGGCACCACCACCAAGACTGTTGGATTGGACTGGCAAGCTTTGTGAGCATTCATTGTCACCGCATTGCAGGAGGTACACAAGGTAAGGAATGACGCCTTAATATTGGACAATTGGCTTCAATTTGGCTCATATGACTAAGGCGCCAGATGATTTGTTGAGGAGCTATAGGCTAAGAGGTATCGAAAAAATGTGCGGCCGGAGTCATTTTTCAACTTTGCTACACTAAAACCCAGTCAGAGAGTGATCTGTCAGGTCTAAAAGTAGTCTCAGATGAAAGGCCGATCAATTCTGATCCAAATCCACCCCTACAACATGTAAATCAGACAAGAATTGAGTGAGATACAGGCAAAATTTGCGTCTATGCATCAATCCCATGTCTGTTGTCTGCTAGAATCTGCAGGTGATGGCTCCCCCTGGAGAGTGTAGCAAGAACTACTTGTAAGTGGTTCTCTGTGGTGGCTGAACTGCCATAGGCATTTAGATGATGCACAGGTGACCAGTGTTTTGTTGAAAGTTCTCCCCTAAAACTATTGGCTAAAAAGATAGGAAATATCTCTGGTGTATTGTGGGTGTTGAGGCCTTGCCAGGGCATGCAGAATCAATTCAGCAACCAGTGTAATTTTTAACAGGGGTGTTTGAAGTCAGGAAATGGGTAAATGTATTATTTTGCTACAGCACTGGCCTACTTCCTGTTGATGCGCGCATCACGTATCGGCGCCTCTAGGGCCTCTCCTGGTGTGCTGGGGTGGATCTAAGGTTGAGAAATAAACTCCATGAGTCGCTCCCGTCACGTGAGCGCTTGTTGCAAGTCGATCGGAGCAGTAGAACCAGAGCTGCTCTTTGTTCCTATATCGAACTTTGAGGGGCGGGGGTTCACAAAAAAAAAATTCTGTCAACCCATGCACAATTACTCACGGACCGGGGGACCTGTCGAGACTACCAGACCTAGGGCTGCCTCCAGGGTATCTCTCTGTATCTAAATTCCGGAATTTTAGGAATTTTTACACCAAACCCGGGATTCTGGTAGAGCTGCTCAATGCCTACAAAATGAGCCCTAGAACGTGATTTTTTGACCATTAGAACCATGGAAGGTGCACAAAAAAACGACTTTTACGGATCCCAGATAGGTCCTTTTTTTTCACCTTTGTCGGGAATTTTTTCTATTAGCGTTTTCACACTTTCCAAGCCCCAACAATGAACAGTCGTCTTTGTTTGTGAAACCGTCCCTCCCATACGGACCATGCTTGTGGGTCGGTTGATTGATGAAGACCGTTGATGGTTTAAACCTTTAGGCTGCTAATGCACCTTGCCCATCGGTCGTCGCGATGCACCAATGAAGTGCTGCTGGCACAACTGCTCACCAGCACTTCATTGGTGCATCATGCCAGTTAGGCCCTATATAGAATAGACTTGACCAACACCACACTTCTACAGGCATGATAATGACAGTGAAAGTGACAATGGTTTTATTCTCCAATACATATCTATATATATCATAAGTACAGATGATACCAATGCTTGACTGTTATACCAAAATGACCACTACAAGTGATGTACAGATTTAAATGCTAGTTTACAGTATTAAACTTGAGATTTTGATTTTAACAAACGATTTAAACCGTCTGGGTTGTAACATGTATAATTGTGTGAATAATGGTCTGGTTGGTTCTCAGTCCTGCACTCCTGATGCCGTGTTGTCCTAATGGCCTGGTGGTGGTGGTTCTCCTCTACTCCCTCGGGGATGGACTTGCGAGCTCTGTGGGCATCTGGCGTCACTCCGTAGGTTCCAGATTGATACCTAAGGTAAGGGAAATCAGACTGTTACAAGATCAGTTTTTTGTTGGAGCAGCACACGCTATGGGCCAGAATTTATAAAATAAGGCTTTCCTCTATGTAGATATCAAACAATGGCTATCTACAATGCACCATTCATTCCGGATCGTTTATCCCTCTCTCTTCAGGAATTGCCAAACACAGTGAATTGAATGGGGGAATTCAGGCCTGTCCCTTTTACCGACATTCTGTTGGTTTAAGCAGGATTGTCCACCTTTCCAATTGGCGAGGTGCGCTAATCTTGGCTCCATCTGCGGTCTAGATAGCAGCAATCCTGTGATTCTAGCCAAGGATCAGAGAGATCTGGACATGTTCCAAATTGGACCGGCTCACTACTTTCAGGCCCTTTACCTCACCAAGATGGTGAAAGAAGGTTCCATGCTGTTGTAAATACGCGGCAGTGTGGTCAATCTTGGTCACAAATTATTGGAAATTATACAGTGGGCAGTTCGTTTGAATCCCTCTCGGGACCAATAAAGTCTCGTTGGATTTGGGAATTGCTACTTGGATTTCATACATTGTAAATTGTAGACGTATTGTTTATCCCGCTCTCTTCAGGAATTGCCAAACACAGTGAATTGAATGGGGGAATTCAGGCCTGTCCCTTTTACCGACATTCTGTTGGTTTAAGCAGGATTGTCCACCTTTCCAATTGGCGAGGTGCGCTAATCTTGGCTCCATCTGCGGTCTAGATAGCAGCAATCCTGTGATTCTAGCCAAGGATCAGAGAGATCTGGACATGTTCCAAATTGGACCGGCTCACTACTTTCAGGCCCTTTACCTCACCAAGATGGTGAAAGAAGGTTCCATGCTGTTGTAAATACGCGGCAGTGTGGTCAATCTTGGTCACAAATTATTGGAAATTATACAGTGGGCAGTTCGTTTGAATCCCTCTCGGGACCAATAAAGTCTCTTTGGATTTGGGAATTGCTACTTGGATTTCATACATTGTAAATTGTAGACGTATTGTTTATCCCGCTCTCTTCAGGAATTGCCAAACACAGTGAATTGAATGGGGGAATTCAGGCCTGTCCCTTTTACCGACATTCTGTTGGTTTAAGCAGGATTGTCCACCTTTCCAATTGGCGAGGTGCGCTAATCTTGGCTCCATCTGCGGTCTAGATAGCAGCAATCCTGTGATTCTAGCCAAGGATCAGAGAGATCTGGACATGTTCCAAATTGGACCGGCTCACTACTTTCAGGCCCTTTACCTCACCAAGATGGTGAAAGAAGGTTCCATGCTGTTGTAAATACGCGGCAGTGTGGTCAATCTTGGTCACAAATTATTGGAAATTATACAGTGGGCAGTTCGTTTGAATCCCTCTCGGGACCAATAAAGTCTCGTTGGATTTGGGAATTGCTACTTGGATTTCATACATTGTAAATTGTAGACGTATTGTTTATCCCGCTCTCTTCAGGAATTGCCAAACACAGTGAATTGAATGGGGGAATTCAGGCCTGTCCCTTTTACCGACATTCTGTTGGTTTAAGCAGGATTGTCCACCTTTCCAATTGGCGAGGTGCGCTAATCTTGGCTCCATCTGCGGTCTAGATAGCAGCAATCCTGTGATTCTAGCCAAGGATCAGAGAGATCTGGACATGTTCCAAATTGGACCGGCTCACTACTTTCAGGCCCTTTACCTCACCAAGATGGTGAAAGAAGGTTCCATGCTGTTGTAAATACGCGGCAGTGTGGTCAATCTTGGTCACAAATTATTGGAAATTATACAGTGGGCAGTTCGTTTGAATCCCTCTCGGGACCAATAAAGTCTCGTTGGATTTGGGAATTGCTACTTGGATTTCATACATTGTAAATTGTAGACGTATTGTTTATCCCGCTCTCTTCAGGAATTGCCAAACACAGTGAATTGAATGGGGGAATTCAGGCCTGTCCCTTTTACCGACATTCTGTTGGTTTAAGCAGGATTGTCCACCTTTCCAATTGGCGAGGTGCGCTAATCTTGGCTCCATCTGCGGTCTAGATAGCAGCAATCCTGTGATTCTAGCCAAGGATCAGAGAGATCTGGACATGTTCCAAATTGGACCGGCTCACTAATTTCAGGCCCTTTACCTCACCAAGATGGTGAAAGAAGGTTCCATGCTGTTGTAAATATGCGGCAGTGTGGTCAATCTTGGTCACAAATTATTGGAAATTATACAGTGGGCAGTTCGTTTGAATCCCTCTCGGGACCAATAAAGTCTCGTTGGATTTGGGAATTGCTACTTGGATTTCATACATTGGAAATCGTAGACCTCAGGGGCGGATCCAGAAGGGGTGGTCTAGGGGGGGGCACAGCCAAGAAAATTTGCTCATGGGGGGGGCACAAGCGGGTTTTCGGGCCACGTTTTCTATAGTTAGGAGTCATAGCCTGGTCCAATTTCAGGGGGTCTAGGGGGGGCATGTGCCCCCTAGGCCCCCCCCTGGACCGCCCCTGGACCTGTTGGGAATTGACAATTGTTAATGCTGCTTGTTTTTTTGTTTTTTCGAGTCCTGGGAATGCTTGATGGTAAAAGAGGTGAAGAGCGGCACCACTACCAAGACCGTTGGTTTGGACTGGCAAGCTTTGTGAGCATTCATTGTCACCGCATTGCAGGAGGTACACAAGGTAAGGAATGACGCCTTAATATTGGACAATTGGCTTCAATTTGGCACATATGACTAAGGCGCCAGATGATTTGTTGAGGAGCTATAGGCTAAGAGGTATCGAAAAAATGTGCGGCCGGAGTCATTTTTCGACTTTGCTGCACTAAAACCCAGTCAGAGAGTGATCTGTCAGGTCTAAAAGTAGTCTCAGATGAAAGGCCGATCAATTCTGATCCAAATCCACCCCTAAAACATGTAAATCAGACAAGAATTGAGTGAGATACAGGCAAAATTTGCGTCTATGCATCAATCCCATGTCTGTTGTCTGCTAGAATCTGCAGGTGATGGCTCCCCCTGGAGAGTGTAGCAAGAACTACTTGTAAGTGGTTCTCTGTGGTGGCTGAACTGCCATAGGCATTTAGATGATGCACAGGTGACCAGTGTTTTGTTGAAAGTTCTCCCCTAAAACTATTGGCTAAAAAGATAGGAAATATTTCTGGTGTATTGTGGGTGTTGAGGCCTTGCCAGGGCATGCAGAATCAAGTCAGCAACCAGTGTAATTTTTAACAGGGGTGTTTGAAGTCAGGAAATGTGTAAATGTATTATTTTGCTGCAGCACTGGCCTACTTCCTGTTGATGCGCGCATCGCGTATCGGCGCCTCTAGGGCCTCTCCTGGTGTGCTGGGGTGGATCTAAGGTTGAGAAATAAACTCCATGAGTCACTCCCGTCACGTGAGCGTTTGTTGCAAGTCGATCGGAGCAGTAGAACCAGAGTAGCTCTTTGTTCCTATATCGAACTTTGAGGGGCGGGGGTTCACAAAAAAAAATTCTGTCAACCCATGCACAATTACTCACGGACCGGGGGACCTGTCGAGACTACCAGACCTAGGCCTGCCTCCAGGGTATCTCTCTGTATCTAAATTCCGGAATTTTAGGAATTTTTACACCAAACCCGGGATTCTGGTAGAGCTGCTCAATGCCTACAAAATGAGCCCTAGAACGTGATTTTTTGACCATTAGAACCATGGAAGGTGCACAAAAAAACGACTTTTACGGATCCCAGATAGGTCCTTTTTTTTCACCTTTGTCGGGAATTTTTTCTATTAGCGTTTTCACACTTTCCAAGCCCCAACAATGAACAGTCGTCTTTGTTTGTGAAACCGTCCCTCCCATACGGACCATGCTTGTGGGTCGGTTGATTGATGAAGACCGTTGATGGTTTAAACCTTTAGGCTGCTAATGCACCTTGCCCATCGGTCGTCGCGATGCACCAATGAAGTGCTGCTGGCACAACTGCTCACCAGCACTTCATTGGTGCATCATGCCAGTTAGGCCCTATATAGAATAGACTTGACCAACACCACACTTCTACAGGCATGATAATGACAGTGAAAGTGACAATGGTTTTATTCTCCAATACATATCTATATATATCATAAGTACAGATGATACCAATGCTTGACTGTTATACCAAAATGACCACTACAAGTGATGTACAGATTTAAATGCTAGTTTACAGTATTAAACTTGAGATTTTGATTTTAACAAACGATTTAAACCGTCTGGGTTGTAACATGTATAATTGTGTGAATAATGGTCTGGTTGGTTTTCAGTCCTGCACTCCTGATGCCGTGTTGTCCTAATGGCCTGGTGGTGGTGGTTCTCCTCTACTCCCATCGGGGATGGACTTGCGAGCTCTGTGGGCATCTGGCGTCACTCCGTAGGTTCCAGATTGATACCTAAGGTAAGGGAAATCAGACTGTTACAAGATCAGTTTTTTGTTGGAGCAGCACACGCTATGGGCCAGAATTTATAAAATAAGGCTTTCCTCTATGTAGATATCAAACAATGGCTATCTACAATGCACCATTCATTCCGGATCGTTTATCCCTCTCTCTTCAGGAATTGCCAAACACAGTGAATTGAATGGGGGAATTCAGGCCTGTCCCTTTTACCGACATTCTGTTGGTTTAAGCAGGATTGTCCACCTTTCCAATTGGCGAGGTGCGCTAATCTTGGCTCCATCTGCGGTCTAGATAGCAGCAATCCTGTGATTCTAGCCAAGGATCAGAGAGATCTGGACATGTTCCAAATTGGACCGGCTCACTACTTTCAGGCCCTTTACCTCACCAAGATGGTGAAAGAAGGTTCCATGCTGTTGTAAATACGCGGCAGTGTGGTCAATCTTGGTCACAAATTATTGGAAATTATACAGTGGGCAGTTCGTTTGAATCCCTCTCGGGACCAATAAAGTCTCGTTGGATTTGGGAATTGCTACTTGGATTTCATACATTGTAAATTGTAGACGTATTGTTTATCCCGCTCTCTTCAGGAATTGCCAAACACAGTGAATTGAATGGGGGAATTCAGGCCTGTCCCTTTTACCGACATTCTGTTGGTTTAAGCAGGATTGTCCACCTTTCCAATTGGCGAGGTGCGCTAATCTTGGCTCCATCTGCGGTCTAGATAGCAGCAATACTGTGATTCTAGCCAAGGATCAGAGAGATCTGGACATGTTCCAATTTGGACCGGCTCACTACTTTCAGGCCCTTTACCTCACCAAGATGGTGAAAGAAGGTTCCATGCTGTTGTAAATACGCGGCAGTGTGGTCAATCTTGGTCACAAATTATTGGAAATTATACAGTGGGCAGTTCGTTTGAATCCCTCTCGGGACCAATAAAGTCTCGTTGGATTTGGGAATTGCTACTTGGATTTCATACATTGTAAATTGTAGACGTATTGTTTATCCCGCTCTCTTCAGGAATTGCCAAACACAGTGAATTGAATGGGGGAATTCAGGCCTGTCCCTTTTACCGACATTCTGTTGGTTTAAGCAGGATTGTCCACCTTTCCAATTGGCGAGGTGCGCTAATCTTGGCTCCATCTGCGGTCTAGATAGCAGCAATCCTGTGATTCTAGCCAAGGATCAGAGAGATCTGGACATGTTCCAAATTGGACCGGCTCACTACTTTCAGGCCCTTTACCTCACCAAGATGGTGAAAGAAGGTTCCATGCTGTTGTAAATACGCGGCAGTGTGGTCAATCTTGGTCACAAATTATTGGAAATTATACAGTGGGCAGTTCGTTTGAATCCCTCTCGGGACCAATAAAGTCTCGTTGGATTTGGGAATTGCTACTTGGATTTCATACATTGTAAATTGTAGACGTATTGTTTATCCCGCTCTCTTCAGGAATTGCCAAACACAGTGAATTGAATGGGGGAATTCAGGCCTGTCCCTTTTACCGACATTCTGTTGGTTTAAGCAGGATTGTCCACCTTTCCAATTGGCGAGGTGCGCTAATCTTGGCTCCATCTGCGGTCTAGATAGCAGCAATCCTGTGATTCTAGCCAAGGATCAGAGAGATCTGGACATGTTCCAAATTGGACCGGCTCACTACTTTCAGGCCCTTTACCTCACCAAGATGGTGAAAGAAGGTTCCATGCTGTTGTAAATACGCGGCAGTGTGGTCAATCTTGGTCACAAATTATTGGAAATTATACAGTGGGCAGTTCGTTTGAATCCCTCTCGGGACCAATAAAGTCTCGTTGGATTTGGGAATTGCTACTTGGATTTCATACATTGTAAATTGTAGACGTATTGTTTATCCCGCTCTCTTCAGGAATTGCCAAACACAGTGAATTGAATGGGGGAATTCAGGCCTGTCCCTTTTACCGACATTCTGTTGGTTTAAGCAGGATTGTCCACCTTTCCAATTGGCGAGGTGCGCTAATCTTGGCTCCATCTGCGGTCTAGATAGCAGCAATCCTGTGATTCTAGCCAAGGATCAGAGAGATCTGGACATGTTCCAAATTGGACCGGCTCACTACTTTCAGGCCCTTTACCTCACCAAGATGGTGAAAGAAGGTTCCATGCTGTTGTAAATACGCGGCAGTGTGGTCAATCTTGGTCACAAATTATTGGAAATTATACAGTGGGCAGTTCGTTTGAATCCCTCTCGGGACCAATAAAGTCTCGTTGGATTTGGGAATTGCTACTTGGATTTCATACATTGTAAATTGTAGACGTATTGTTTATCCCGCTCTCTTCAGGAATTGCCAAACACAGTGAATTGAATGGGGGAATTCAGGCCTGTCCCTTTTACCGACATTCTGTTGGTTTAAGCAGGATTGTCCACCTTTCCAATTGGCGAGGTGCGCTAATCTTGGCTCCATCTGCGGTCTAGATAGCAGCAATCCTGTGATTCTAGCCAAGGATCAGAGAGATCTGGACATGTTCCAAATTGGACCGGCTCACTACTTTCAGGCCCTTTACCTCACCAAGATGGTGAAAGAAGGTTCCATGCTGTTGTAAATACGCGGCAGTGTGGTCAATCTTGGTCACAAATTATTGGAAATTATACAGTGGGCAGTTCGTTTGAATCCCTCTCGGGACCAATAAAGTCTCGTTGGATTTGGGAATTGCTACTTGGATTTCATACATTGGAAATCGTAGACCTCAGGGGCGGATCCAGAAGGGGTGGTCTAGGGGGGGGCACAGCCAAGAAAATTTGCTCATGGGGGGGGCACAAGCGGGTTTTCGGGCCACGTTTTCTATAGTTAGGAGTCATAGCCTGGTCCAATTTCAGGGGGTCTAGGGGGGGCATGTGCCCCCTAGGCCCCCCCTGGATCCGCCCCTGGACCTGTTGGGAATTGACAATTGTTAATGCTGCTTGTTTTTTTGTTTTTTCGAGTCCTGGGAATGCTTGATGGTAAAAGAGGTGAAGAGCGGCACCACTACCAAGACCGTTGGTTTGGACTGGCAAGCTTTGTGAGCATTCATTGTCACCGCATTGCAGGAGGTACACAAGGTAAGGAATGACGCCTTAATATTGGACAATTGGCTTCAATTTGGCACATATGACTAAGGCGCCAGATGATTTGTTGAGGAGCTATAGGCTAAGAGGTATCGAAAAAATGTGCGGCCGGAGTCATTTTTCGACTTTGCTGCACTAAAACCCAGTCAGAGAGTGATCTGTCAGGTCTAAAAGTAGTCTCAGATGAAAGGCCGATCAATTCTGATCCAAATCCACCCCTAAAACATGTAAATCAGACAAGAATTGAGTGAGATACAGGCAAAATTTGCGTCTATGCATCAATCCCATGTCTGTTGTCTGCTAGAATCTGCAGGTGATGGCTCCCCCTGGAGAGTGTAGCAAGAACTACTTGTAAGTGGTTCTCTGTGGTGGCTGAACTGCCATAGGCATTTAGATGATGCACAGGTGACCAGTGTTTTGTTGAAAGTTCTCCCCTAAAACTATTGGCTAAAAAGATAGGAAATATTTCTGGTGTATTGTGGGTGTTGAGGCCTTGCCAGGGCATGCAGAATCAAGTCAGCAACCAGTGTAATTTTTAACAGGGGTGTTTGAAGTCAGGAAATGTGTAAATGTATTATTTTGCTGCAGCACTGGCCTACTTCCTGTTGATGCGCGCATCGCGTATCGGCGCCTCTAGGGCCTCTCCTGGTGTGCTGGGGTGGATCTAAGGTTGAGAAATAAACTCCATGAGTCACTCCCGTCACGTGAGCGTTTGTTGCAAGTCGATCGGAGCAGTAGAACCAGAGTAGCTCTTTGTTCCTATATCGAACTTTGAGGGGCGGGGGTTCACAAAAAAAAAAATTCTGTCAACCCGTGCACAATTACTCATGGACTGGGGGACCTGTCGAGACTACCAGACCTAGGGCTGCCTCCAGGGTATCTCTCTGTATCTAAATTCCGGAATTTTAGGAATTTTTACACCAAACCCGGGATTCTGGTAGAGCTGCTCAATGCCTACAAAATGAGCCCTAGAACGTGATTTTTTGACCATTAGAACCATGGAAGGTGCACAAAAAAACGACTTTTACAGATCCCAGATAGGTCCTTTTTTTTCACCTTTGTCGGGAATTTTTTCTATTAGCGTTTTCACACTTTCCAAGCCCCAACAATGAACAGTCGTCTTTGTTTGTGAAACCGTCCCTCCCATACGGACCATGCTTGTGGGTCGGTTGATTGATGAAGACCGTTGATGGTTTAAACCTTTAGGCTGCTAATGCACCTTGCCCATCGGTCGTCGCGATGCACCAATGAAGTGCTGCTGGCACAACTGCTCACCAGCACTTCATTGGTGCATCATGCCAGGTAGGCCCTATATAGAATAGACTTGACCAACACCACACTTCTACAGGCATGATAATGACAGTGAAAGTGACAATGGTTTTATTCTCCAATACATATCTATATATATCATAAGTACAGATGATACCAATGCTTGACTGTTATACCAAAATGACCACTACAAGTGATGTACAGATTTAAATGCTAGTTTACAGTATTAAACTTGAGATTTTGATTTTAACAAACGATTTAAACCGTCTGGGTTGTAACATGTATAATTGTGTGAATAATGGTCTGGTTGGTTTTCAGTCCTGCACTCCTGATGCCGTGTTGTCCTAATGGCCTGGTGGTGGTGATTCTCCTCTACTCCCTCAGGGATGGACTTGCGAGCTCTGTGGGCATCTGGCGTCACTCCGTAGGTTCCAGATTGATACCTAAGGTAAGGGAAATCAGACTGTTACTAGATCAGTTTTTTGTTGGAGCAGCACACGCCATGGGCCAGAATTTATAAAATAAGGCTTTCCTCTATGTAGATATCAAACAATGGCTATCTACAATGCACCATTCATTCCGGATCGTTTATCCCTCTCTCTTCAGGAATTGCCAAACACAGTGAATTGAATGGGGGAATTCAGGCCTGTCCCTTTTACCGACATTCTGTTGGTTTAAGCAGGATTGTCCACCTTTCCAATTGGCGAGGTGCGCTAATCTTGGCTCCATCTGCGGTCTAGATAGCAGCAATCCTGTGATTCTAGCCAAGGATCAGAGAGATCTGGACATGTTCCAAATTGGACCGGCTCACTACTTTCAGGCCCTTTACCTCACCAAGATGGTGAAAGAAGGTTCCATGCTGTTGTAAATACGCGGCAGTGTGGTCAATCTTGGTCACAAATTATTGGAAATTATACAGTGGGCAGTTCGTTTGAATCCCTCTCGGGACCAATAAAGTCTCGTTGGATTTGGGAATTGCTACTTGGATTTCATACATTGTAAATTGTAGACGTATTGTTTATCCCGCTCTCTTCAGGAATTGCCAAACACAGTGAATTGAATGGGGGAATTCAGGCCTGTCCCTTTTACCGACATTCTGTTGGTTTAAGCAGGATTGTCCACCTTTCCAATTGGCGAGGTGCGCTAATCTTGGCTCCATCTGCGGTCTAGATAGCAGCAATCCTGTGATTCTAGCCAAGGATCAGAGAGATCTGGACATGTTCCAAATTGGACCGGCTCACTACTTTCAGGCCCTTTACCTCACCAAGATGGTGAAAGAAGGTTCCATGCTGTTGTAAATACGCGGCAGTGTGGTCAATCTTGGTCACAAATTATTGGAAATTATACAGTGGGCAGTTCGTTTGAATCCCTCTCGGGACCAATAAAGTCTCGTTGGATTTGGGAATTGCTACTTGGATTTCATACATTGTAAATTGTAGACGTATTGTTTATCCCGCTCTCTTCAGGAATTGCCAAACACAGTGAATTGAATGGGGGAATTCAGGCCTGTCCCTTTTACCGACATTCTGTTGGTTTAAGCAGGATTGTCCACCTTTCCAATTGGCGAGGTGCGCTAATCTTGGCTCCATCTGCGGTCTAGATAGCAGCAATCCTGTGATTCTAGCCAAGGATCCGAGAGATCTGGACATGTTCCAAATTGGACCGGCTCACTACTTTCAGGCCCTTTACCTCACCAAGATGGTGAAAGAAGGTTCCATGCTGTTGTAAATACGCGGCAGTGTGGTCAATCTTGGTCACAAATTATTGGAAATTATACAGTGGGCAGTTCGTTTGAATCCCTCTCGGGACCAATAAAGTCTCGTTGGATTTGGGAATTGCTACTTGGATTTCATACATTGGAAATCGTGGACCTCAGGGGCGGATCCAGAAGGGGTGGTCTAGGGGGGGGCACAGCCAAGAAAATTTGCTCATGGGGGGCACAAGCGGGTTTTCGGGCCACGTTTTCTATAGTTAGGAGTCATAGCCTGGTCCAATTTCAGGGGGTCTAGGGGGGGCATGTGCCCCCTAGGCCCCCCCTGGATCCACCCCTGGACCTGTTGGGAATTGACAATTGTTAACGCTGCTTGTTTTTTTGTTTTTTCGAGTCCTGGGAATGCTTGATGGTAAAAGAGGTGAAGAGCGGCACCAACACCAAGACCGTTGGTTTGGACTGGCAAGCTTTGTGAGCATTCATTGTCACCGCATTGCAGGAGGTACACAAGGTAAGGAATGACGCCTTAATATTGGACAATTGGCTTCAATTTGGCACATATGACTAAGGCGCCAGATGATTTGTTGAGGAGCTATAGGCTAAGAGGTATCGAAAAAATGTGCGGCCGGAGTCATTTTTCGACTTTGCTGCACTAAAACCCAGTCAGAGAGTGATCTGTCAGGTCTAAAAGTAGTCTCAGATGAAAGGCCGATCAATTCTGATCCAAATCCACCCCTAAAACATGTAAATCAGACAAGAATTGAGTGAGATACAGGCAAAATTTGCATCTATGCATCAATCCCATGTCTGTTGTCTGCTGGAATCTGCAGGTGATGGCTCCCCCTGGAGAGTGTAGCAAGAACTACTTGTAAGTGGTTCTCTGTGGTGGCTGAACTGCCATAGGCATTTAGATGATGCACAGGTGACCAGTGTTTTGTTGAAAGTTCTCCCCTAAAACTATTGGCTAAAAAGATAGGAAATATTTCTGGTGTATTGTGGGTGTTGAGGCCTTGCCAGGGCATGCAGAATCAAGTCAGCAACCAGTGTAATTTTTAACAGGGGTGTTTGAAGTCAGGAAATGGGTAAATGTATTATTTTGCTGCAGCACTGGCCTACTTCCTGTTGATGCGCGCATCGCGTATCGGCGCCTCTAGGGCCTCTCCTGGTGTGCTGGGGTGGATCTAAGGTTGAGAAATAAACTCCATGAGTTGCTCCCGTCACGTGAGCGTTTGTTGCAAGTCGATCAGAGCAGTAGAACCAGAGTAGCTCTTTGTTCCTATATCGAATTTTGAGGGGCGGGGGTTCACAAAAAAAAATTCTGTCAACCCGTGCACAATTACTCACGGACCGGGGGACCTGTCGAGACTACCAGACCTAGGGCTGCCTCCAGGGTATCTCTCTGTATCTAAATTCCGGAATTTTAGGAATTTTTACACCAATCCCGGGATTCTGGTAGAGCTGCTCAATGCCTACAAAATGAGCCCTAGAACGTGATTTTTTGACCATTAGAACCATGGAAGGTGCACAAAAAAACGACTTTTACAGATCCCAGATAGGTCCTTTTTTTTCACCTTTGTCGGGAATTTTTTCTATTAGCGTTTTCACACTTTCCAAGCCCCAACAATGAACAGTCGTCTTTGTTTGTGAAACCGTCCCTCCCATACGGACCATGCTTGTGGGTCGGTTGATTGATGAAGACCGTTGATGGTTTAAACCTTTAGGCTGCTAATGCACCTTGCCCATCGGTCGTCGCGATGCACCAATGAAGTGCTGCTGGCACAACTGCTCACCAGCACTTCATTGGTGCATCATGCCAGGTAGGCCCTATATAGAATAGACTTGACCAACACCACACTTCTACAGGCATGATAATGACAGTGAAAGTGACAATGGTTTTATTCTCCAATACATATCTATATATATCATAAGTACAGATGATACCAATGCTTGACTGTTATACCAAAATGACCACTACAAGTGATGTACAGATTTAAATGCTAGTTTACAGTATTAAACTTGAGATTTTGATTTTAACAAACGATTTAAACCGTCTGGGTTGTAACATGTATAATTGTGTGAATAATGGTCTGGTTGGTTTTCAGTCCTGCACTCCTGATGCCGTGTTGTCCTAATGGCCTGGTGGTGGTGGTTCTCCTCTACTCCCTCGGGGATGGACTTGTGAGCTCTGTGGGCATCTGGCGTCACTCCGTAGGTTCCAGATTGATACCTAAGGTAAGGGAAATCAGACTGTTACAAGATCAGTTTTTTGTTGGAGCAGCACACGCTATGGGCCAGAATTTATAAAATAAGGCTTTCCTCTATGTAGATATCAAACAATGGCTATCTACAATGCACCATTCATTCCGGATCGTTTATCCCTCTCTCTTCAGGAATTGCCAAACACAGTGAATTGAATGGGGGAATTCAGGCCTGTCCCTTTTACCGACATTCTGTTGGTTTAAGCAGGATTGTCCACCTTTCCAATTGGCGAGGTGCGCTAATCTTGGCTCCATCTGCGGTCTAGATAGCAGCAATCCTGTGATTCTAGCCAAGGATCAGAGAGATCTGGACATGTTCCAAATTGGACCGGCTCACTACTTTCAGGCCCTTTACCTCACCAAGATGGTGAAAGAAGGTTCCATGCTGTTGTAAATACGCGGCAGTGTGGTCAATCTTGGTCACAAATTATTGGAAATTATACAGTGGGCAGTTCGTTTGAATCCCTCTCGGGACCAATAAAGTCTCGTTGGATTTGGGAATTGCTACTTGGATTTCATACATTGTAAATTGTAGACGTATTGTTTATCCCGCTCTCTTCAGGAATTGCCAAACACAGTGAATTGAATGGGGGAATTCAGGCCTGTCCCTTTTACCGACATTCTGTTGGTTTAAGCAGGATTGTCCACCTTTCCAATTGGCGAGGTGCGCTAATCTTGGCTCCATCTGCGGTCTAGATAGCAGCAATACTGTGATTCTAGCCAAGGATCAGAGAGATCTGGACATGTTCCAAATTGGACCGGCTCACTACTTTCAGGCCCTTTACCTCACCAAGATGGTGAAAGAAGGTTCCATGCTGTTGTAAATATGCGGCAGTGTGGTCAATCTTGGTCACAAATTATTGGAAATTATACAGTGGGCAGTTCGTTTGAATCCCTCTCGGGACCAATAAAGTCTCGTTGGATTTGGGAATTGCTACTTGGATTTCATACATTGTAAATTGTAGACGTATTGTTTATCCCGCTCTCTTCAGGAATTGCCAAACACAGTGAATTGAATGGGGGAATTCAGGCCTGTCCCTTTTACCGACATTCTGTTGGTTTAGGCAGGATTGTCCACCTTTCCAATTGGCGAGGTGCGCTAATCTTGGCTCCATCTGCGGTCTAGATAGCAGCAATCCTGTGATTCTAGCCAAGGATCCGAGAGATCTGGACATGTTCCAAATTGGACCGGCTCACTACTTTCAGGCCCTTTACCTCACCAAGATGGTGAAAGAAGGTTCCATGTTGTTGTAAATACGCGGCAGTGTGGTCAATCTTGGTCACAAATTATTGGAAATTATACAGTGGGCAGTTCGTTTGAATCCCTCTCGGGACCAATAAAGTCTCGTTGGATTTGGGAATTGCTACTTGGATTTCATACATTGGAAATCGTGGACCTCAGGGGCGGATCCAGAAGGGGTGGTCTAGGGGGGGGCACAGCCAAGAAAATTTGCTCATGGGGGGGCACAAGCGGGTTTTCGGGCCACGTTTTCTATAGTTAGGAGTCATAGCCTGGTCCAATTTCAGGGGGTCTAGGGGGGGCATGTGCCCCCTAGGCCCCCCCCTGGATCCGCCCCTGGACCTGTTGGGAATTGACAAATGTTAACGCTGCTTGTTTTTTTGTTTTTTCGAGTCCTGGGAATGCTTGATGGTAAAAGAGGTGAAGAGCGGCACCACCACCAAGACCGTTGGTTTGGACTGGCAAGCTTTGTGAGCATTCATTGTCACCGCATTGCAGGAGGTACACAAGGTAAGGAATGACGCCTTAATATTGGACAATTGGCTTCAATTTGGCACATATGACTAAGGCGCCAGATGATTTGTTGAGGAGCTATAGGCTAAGAGGTATCGAAAAAATGTGCGGCCGGAGTCATTTTTCGAATTTGCTGCACTAAAACCCAGTCAGAGAGTGATCTGTCAGGTCTAAAAGTAGTCTCAGATGAAAGGCCGATCAATTCTGATCCAAATCCACCCCTAAAACATGTAAATCAGACAAGAATTGAGTGAGATACAGGCAAAATTTGCGTCTATGCATCAATCCCATGTCTGTTGTCTGCTGGAATCTGCAGGTGATGGCTCCCCCTGGAGAGTGTAGCAAGAACTACTTGTAAGTGGTTCTCTGTGGTGGCTGAACTGCCATAGGCATTTAGATGATGCACAGGTGACCAGTGTTTTGTTGAAAGTTCTCCCCTAAAACTATTGGCTAAAAAGATAGGAAATATTTCTGGGGTATTGTGGGTGTTGAGGCCTTGCCAGGGCATGCAGAATCAAGTCAGCAACCAGTGTAATTTTTAACAGGGGTGTTTGAAGTCAGGAAATGGGTAAATGTATTTTTTGCTGCAGCACTGGCCTACTTCCTGTTGATGCGCGCATCGCGTATCGGTGCCTCTAGGGCCTCTCCTGGTGTGCTGGGGTGGATCTAAGGTTGAGAAATAAACTCCATGAGTCGCTCCCGTCACGTGAGCGTTTGTTGCAAGTCGATCGGAGCAGTAGAACCATAGTAGCTCTTTGTTCCTATATCAAACTTTGAGGGGCGGGGGTTCACAAAAAAAAAATTCTGTCAACCCGTGCACAATTACTCACGGACCGGGGGACCTGTCGAGACTACCAGACCTAGGGCTGCCTCCAGGGTATCTCTCTGTATCTAAATTCCGGAATTTTAGGAATTTTTACACCAAACCCGGGATTCTGGTAGAGCTGCTCAATGCCTACAAAATGAGCCCTAGAACGTGATTTTTTGACCATTAGAACCATGGAAGGTGCACAAAAAAACGACTTTTACGGATCCCAGATAGGTCCTTTTTTTTCACCTTTGTCGGGAATTTTTTCTATTAGCGTTTTCACACTTTCCAAGCCCCAACAATGAACAGTCGTCTTTGTTTGTGAAACCGTCCCTCCCATACGGACCATGCTTGTGGGTCGGTTGATTGATGAAGACCGTTGATGGTTTAAACCTTTAGGCTGCTAATGCACCTTGCCCATCGGTCGTCGCGATGCACCAATGAAGTGCTGCTGGCACAACTGCTCACCAGCACTTCATTGGTGCATCATGCCAGGTAGGCCCTATATAGAATAGACTTGACCAACACCACACTTCTACAGGCATGATAATGACAGTGAAAGTGACAATGGTTTTATTCTCCAATACATATCTATATATATCATAAGTACAGATGATAATAATGCTTGACTGTTATACCAAAATGACCACTACAAGTGATGTACAGATTTAAATGCTAGTTTACAGTATTAAACTTGAGATTTTGATTTTAACAAACGATTTAAACCGTCTGGGTTGTAACATGTATAATTGTGTGAATAATGGTCTGGTTGGTTTTCAGTCCTGCACTCCTGATGCCGTGTTGTCCTAATGGCCTGGTGGTGGTGGTTCTCCTCTACTCCCTCGGGGATGGACTTGTGAGCTCTGTGGGCATCTGGCGTCACTCCGTAGGTTCCAGATTGATACCTAAGGTAAGGGAAATCAGACTGTTACAAGATCAGTTTTTTGTTGGAGCAGCACACGCTATGGGCCAGAATTTATAAAATAAGGCTTTCCTCTATGTAGATATCAAACAATGGCTATCTACAATGCACCATTCATTCCGGATCGTTTATCCCTCTCTCTTCAGGAATTGCCAAACACAGTGAATTGAATGGGGGAATTCAGGCCTGTCCCTTTTACCGACATTCTGTTGGTTTAAGCAGGATTGTCCACCTTTCCAATTGGCGAGGTGCGCTAATCTTGGCTCCATCTGCGGTCTAGATAGCAGCAATCCTGTGATTCTAGCCAAGGATCCGAGAGATCTGGACATGTTCCAAATTGGACCGGCTCACTACTTTCAGGCCCTTTACCTCACCAAGATGGTGAAAGAAGGTTCCATGCTGTTGTAAATACGCGGCAGTGTGGTCAATCTTGGTCACAAATTATGGGAAATTATACAGTGGGCAGTTCGTTTGAATCCCTCTCGGGACCAATAAAGTCTCGTTGGATTTGGGAATTGCTACTTGGATTTCATACATTGTAAATTGTAGACGTATTGTTTATCCCGCTCTCTTCAGGAATTGCCAAACACAGTGAATTGAATGGGGGAATTCAGGCCTGTCCCTTTTACCGACATTCTGTTGGTTTAAGCAGGATTGTCCACCTTTCCAATTGGCGAGGTGCGCTAATCTTGGCTCCATCTGCGGTCTAGATAGCAGCAATCCTGTGATTCTAGCCAAGGATCCGAGAGATCTGGACATGTTCCAAATTGGACCGGCTCACTACTTTCAGGCCCTTTACCTCACCAAGATGGTGAAAGAAGGTTCCATGCTGTTGTAAATACGCGGCAGTGTGGTCAATCTTGGTCACAAATTATTGGAAATTATACAGTGGGCAGTTCGTTTGAATCCCTCTCGGGACCAATAAAGTCTCGTTGGATTTGGGAATTGCTACTTGGATTTCATACATTGGAAATCGTAGACCTCAGGGGCGGATCCAAAAGGGGTGGTCTAGGGGGGGGCACAGCCAAGAAAATTTGCTCATGGGGGGGGCCACAAGCGGGTTTTCGGGCCACGTTTTCTATAGTTAGGAGTCATAGCCTGGTCCAATTTCAGGGGGTCTAGGGGGGGCATGTGCCCCCTAGGCCCCCCCCTGGATCCGCCCCTGGACCTGTTGGGAATTGACAATTGTTAACGCTGCTTGTTTTTTTGTTTTTTCGAGTCCTGGGAATGCTTGATGGTAAAAGAGGTGAAGAGCGGCACCACCACCAAGACCGTTGGTTTGGACTGGCAAGCTTTGTGAGCATTCATTGTCACCGCATTGCAGGAGGTACACAAGGTAAGGAATGACGCCTTAATATTGGACAATTGGCTTCAATTTGGCACATATGACTAAGGCGCCAGATGATTTGTTGAGGAGCTATAGGCTAAGAGGTATCGAAAAAATGTGCGGCCGGAGTCATTTTTCGACTTTGCTGCACTAAATCCCAGTCAGAGAGTGATCTGTCAGGTCTAAAAGTAGTCTCAGATGAAAGGCCGATCAATTCTGATCCAAATCCACCCCTAAAACATGTAAATCAGACAAGAATTGAGTGAGATACAGGCAAAATTTGCGTCTATGCATCAATCCCATGTCTGTTGTCTGCTAGAATCTGCAGGTGATGGCTCCCCCTGGAGAGTGTAGCAAGAACTACTTGTAAGTGGTTCTCTGTGGTGGCTGAACTGCCATAGGCATTTAGATGATGCACAGGTGACCAGTGTTTTGTTGAAAGTTCTCCCCTAAAACTATTGGCTAAAAAGATAGGAAATATTTCTGGTGTATTGTGGGTGTTGAGGCCTTGCCAGGGCATGCAGAATCAAGTCAGCAACCAGTGTAATTTTTAACAGGGGTGTTTGAAGTCAGGAAATGGGTAAATGTATTATTTTGCTGCAGCACTGGCCTACTTCCTGTTGATGCGCGCATCGCGTATCGGCGCCTCTAGGGCCTCTCCTGGTGTGCTGGGGTGGATCTAAGGTTGAGAAATAAACTCCATGAGTCGCTCCCGTCACGTGAGCGTTTGTTGCAAGTCGATCGGAGCAGTAGAACCAGAGTAGCTCTTTGTTCCTATATCGAACTTTGAGGGGCGGGGGTTCACAAAAAAAAAATTCTGTCAACCCGTGCACAATTACTCACGGACCGGGGGACCTGTCGAGACTACCAGACCTAGGGCTGCCTCCAGGGTATCTCTCTGTATCTAAATTCCGGAATTTTAGGAATTTTTACACCAAACCCGGGATTCTGGTAGAGCTGCTCAATGCCTACAAAATGAGCCCTAGAACGTGATTTTTTGACCATTAGAACCATGGAAGGTGCACAAAAAAACGACTTTTACGGATCCCAGATAGGTCCTTTTTTTTCACCTTTGTCGGGAATTTTTTCTATTAGCGTTTTCACACTTTCCAAGCCCCAACAATGAACAGTCGTCTTTGTTTGTGAAACCGTCCCTCCCATACGGACCATGCTTGTGGGTCGGTTGATTGATGAAGACCGTTGATGGTTTAAACCTTTAGGCTGCTAATGCACCTTGCCCATCGGTCGTTGCGATGCACCAATGAAGTGCTGCTGGCACAACTGCTCACCAGCACTTCATTGGTGCATCATGCCAGGTAGGCCCTATATAGAATAGACTTGACCAACACCACACTTCTACAGGCATGATAATGACAGTGAAAGTGACAATGGTTTTATTCTCCAATACATATCTATATATATCATAAGTACAGATGATACCAATGCTTGACTGTTATACCAAAATGACCACTACAGGTGATGTACAGATTTAAATGCTAGTTTACAGTATTAAACTTGAGATTTTGATTTTAACAAACGATTTAAACCGTCTGGGTTGTAACATGTATAATTGTGTGAATAATGGTCTGGTTGGTTTTCAGTCCTGCACTCCTGATGCCGTGTTGTCCTAATGGCCTGGTGGTGGTGGTTCTCCTCTACTCCCTCGGGGATGGACTTGTGAGCTCTGTGGGCATCTGGCGTCACTCCGTAGGTTCCAGATTGATACCTAAGGTAAGGGAAATCAGACTGTTACAAGATCAGTTTTTTGTTGGAGCAGCACACGCTATGGGCCAGAATTTATAAAATAAGGCTTTCCTCTATGTAGATATCAAAAAATGGCTATCTACAATGCACCATTCATTCCGGATCGTTTATCCCTCTCTCTTCAGGAATTGCCAAACACAGTGAATTGAATGGGGGAATTCAGGCCTGTCCCTTTTACCGACATTCTGTTGGTTTAAGCAGGATTGTCCACCTTTCCAATTGGCGAGGTGCGCTAATCTTGGCTCCATCTGCGGTCTAGATAGCAGCAATCCTGTGATTCTAGCCAAGGATCAGAGAGATCTGGACATGTTCCAAATTGGACCAGCTCACTACTTTCAGGCCCTTTACCTCACCAAGATGGTGAAAGAAGGTTCCATGCTGTTGTAAATACGCGGCAGTGTGGTCAATCTTGGTCACAAATTATTGGAAATTATACAGTGGGCAGTTCGTTTGAATCCCTCTCGGGACCAATAAAGTCTCGTTGGATTTGGGAATTGCTACTTGGATTTCATACATTGTAAATTGTAGACGTATTGTTTATCCCGCTCTCTTCAGGAATTGCCAAACACAGTGAATTGAATGGGGGAATTCAGGCCTGTCCCTTTTACCGACATTCTGTTGGTTTAAGCAGGATTGTCCACCTTTCCAATTGGCGAGGTGTGCTAATCTTGGCTCCATCTGCGGTCTAGATAGCAGCAATCCTGTGATTCTAGCCAAGGATCAGAGAGATCTGGACATGTTCCAAATTGGACCGGCTCACTACTTTCAGGCCCTTTACCTCACCAAGATGGTGAAAGAAGGTTCCATGCTGTTGTAAATACGCGGCAGTGTGGTCAATCTTGGTCACAAATTATTGGAAATTATACAGTGGGCAGTTCGTTTGAATCCCTCTCGGGACCAATAAAGTCTCGTTGGATTTGGGAATTGCTACTTGGATTTCATACATTGGAAATCGTAGACCTCAGGGGCGGATCCAGAAGGGGTGGTCTAGGGGGGGGGCACAGCCAAGAAAATTTGCTCATGGGGGGGGGCCACAAGCGGGTTTTCGGGCCACGTTTTCTATAGTTAGGAGTCATAGCCTGGTCCAATTTCAGGGGGTCTAGGGGGGGCATGTGCCCCCTAGGCCCCCCCCTGGATCCGTCCCTGGACCTGTTGGGAATTGACAATTGTTAACGCTGCTTGTTTTTTTGTTTTTTCGAGTCCTGGGAATGCTTGATGGTAAAAGAGGTGAAGAGCGGCACCACCACCAAGACCGTTGGTTTGGACTGGCAAGCTTTGTGAGCATTCATTGTCACCGCATTGCAGGAGGTACACAAGGTAAGGAATGACGCCTTAATATTGGACAATTGGCTTCAATTTGGCACATATGACTAAGGCGCCAAATGATTTGTTGAGGAGCTATAGGCTAAGAGGTATCGAAAAAATGTGCGGCCGGAGTCATTTTTCGACTTTGCTGCACTAAATCCCAGTCAGAGAGTGATCTGTCAGGTCTAAAAGTAGTCTCAGATGAAAGGCCGATCAATTCTGATCCAAATCCACCCCTAAAACATGTAAATCAGACAAGAATTGAGTGAGATACAGGCAAAATTTGCGTCTATGCATCAATCCCATGTCTGTTGTCTGCTAGAATCTGCAGGTGATGGCTCCCCCTGGAGAGTGTAGCAAGAACTACTTGTAAGTGGTTCTCTGTGGTGGCTGAACTGCCATAGGCATTTAGATGATGCACAGGTGACCAGTGTTTTGTTGAAAGTTCTCCCCTAAAACTATTGGCTAAAAAGATAGGAAATATTTCTGGTGTATTGTGGGTGTTGAGGCCTTGCCAGGGCATGCAGAATCAAGTCAGCAACCAGTGTAATTTTTAACAGGGGTGTTTGAAGTCAGGAAATGGGGAAATGTATTATTTTGCTGCAGCACTGGCCTACTTCCTGTTGATGCGCGCATCGCGTATCGGCGCCTCTAGGGCCTCTCCTGGTGTGCTGGGGTGGATCTAAGGTTGAGAAATAAACTCCATGAGTCGCTCCCGTCACGTGAGCGTTTGTTGCAAGTCGATCGGAGCAGTAGAACCAGAGTAGCTCTTTGTTCCTATATCGAACTTTGAGGGGCGGGGGTTCACAAAAAAAAAATTCTGTCAACCCGTGCACAATTACTCACGGACCGGGGGACCTGTCGAGACTACCAGACCTAGGGCTGCCTCCAGGGTATCTCTCTGTATCTAAATTCCGGAATTTTAGGAATTTTTACACCAAACCCGGGATTCTGGTAGAGCTGCTCAATGCCTACAAAATGAGCCCTAGAACGTGATTTTTTGACCATTAGAACCATGGAAGGTGCACAAAAAAACGACTTTTACGGATCCCAGATAGGTCCTTTTTTTTCACCTTTGTCGGGAATTTTTTCTATTAGCGTTTTCACACTTTCCAAGCCCCAACAATGAACAGTCGTCTTTGTTTGTGAAACCGTCCCTCCCATACGGACCATGCTTGTGGGTCGGTTGATTGATGAAGACCGTTGATGGTTTAAACCTTTAGGCTGCTAATGCACCTTGCCCATCGGTCGTTGCGATGCACCAATGAAGTGCTGCTGGCACAACTGCTCACCAGCACTTCATTGGTGCATCATGCCAGGTAGGCCCTATATAGAATAGACTTGACCAACACCACACTTCTACAGGCATGATAATGACAGTGAAAGTGACAATGGTTTTATTCTCCAATACATATCTATATATATCATAAGTACAGATGATACCAATGCTTGACTGTTATACCAAAATGACCACTACAGGTGATGTACAGATTTAAATGCTAGTTTACAGTATTAAACTTGAGATTTTGATTTTAACAAACGATTTAAACCGTCTGGGTTGTAACATGTATAATTGTGTGAATAATGGTCTGGTTGGTTTTCAGTCCTGCACTCCTGATGCCGTGTTGTCCTAATGGCCTGGTGGTGGTGGTTCTCCTCTACTCCCTCGGGGATGGACTTGTGAGCTCTGTGGGCATCTGGCGTCACTCCGTAGGTTCCAGATTGATACCTAAGGTAAGGGAAATCAGACTGTTACAAGATCAGTTTTTTGTTGGAGCAGCACACGCTATGGGCCAGAATTTATAAAATAAGGCTTTCCTCTATGTAGATATCAAAAAATGGCTATCTACAATGCACCATTCATTCCGGATCGTTTATCCCTCTCTCTTCAGGAATTGCCAAACACAGTGAATTGAATGGGGGAATTCAGGCCTGTCCCTTTTACCGACATTCTGTTGGTTTAAGCAGGATTGTCCACCTTTCCAATTGGCGAGGTGCGCTAATCTTGGCTCCATCTGCGGTCTAGATAGCAGCAATCCTGTGATTCTAGCCAAGGATCAGAGAGATCTGGACATGTTCCAAATTGGACCAGCTCACTACTTTCAGGCCCTTTACCTCACCAAGATGGTGAAAGAAGGTTCCATGCTGTTGTAAATACGCGGCAGTGTGGTCAATCTTGGTCACAAATTATTGGAAATTATACAGTGGGCAGTTCGTTTGAATCCCTCTCGGGACCAATAAAGTCTCGTTGGATTTGGGAATTGCTACTTGGATTTCATACATTGTAAATTGTAGACGTATTGTTTATCCCGCTCTCTTCAGGAATTGCCAAACACAGTGAATTGAATGGGGGAATTCAGGCCTGTCCCTTTTACCGACATTCTGTTGGTTTAAGCAGGATTGTCCACCTTTCCAATTGGCGAGGTGCGCTAATCTTGGCTCCATCTGCGGTCTAGATAGCAGCAATCCTGTGATTCTAGCCAAGGATCAGAGAGATCTGGACATGTTCCAAATTGGACCGGCTCACTACTTTCAGGCCCTTTACCTCACCAAGATGGTGAAAGAAGGTTCCATGCTTTTGTAAATACGCGGCAGTGTGGTCAATCTTGGTCACAAATTATTGGAAATTATACAGTGGGCAGTTCGTTTGAATCCCTCTCGGGACCAATAAAGTCTCGTTGGATTTGGGAATTGCTACTTGGATTTCATACATTGTAAATTGTAGACGTATTGTTTATCCCGCTCTCTTCAGGAATTGCCAAACACAGTGAATTGAATGGGGGAATTCAGGCCTGTCCCTTTTACCGACATTCTGTTGGTTTAAGCAGGATTGTCCACCTTTCCAATTGGCGAGGTGTGCTAATCTTGGCTCCATCTGCGGTCTAGATAGCAGCAATCCTGTGATTCTAGCCAAGGATCAGAGAGATCTGGACATGTTCCAAATTGGACCGGCTCACTACTTTCAGGCCCTTTACCTCACCAAGATGGTGAAAGAAGGTTCCATGCTGTTGTAAATACGCGGCAGTGTGGTCAATCTTGGTCACAAATTATTGGAAATTATACAGTGGGCAGTTCGTTTGAATCCCTCTCGGGACCAATAAAGTCTCGTTGGATTTGGGAATTGCTACTTGGATTTCATACATTGGAAATCGTAGACCTCAGGGGCGGATCCAGAAGGGGTGGTCTAGGGGGGGGGCACAGCCAAGAAAATTTGCTCATGGGGGGGGCCACAAGCGGGTTTTCGGGCCACGTTTTCTATAGTTAGGAGTCATAGCCTGGTCCAATTTCAGGGGGTCTAGGGGGGGCATGTGCCCCCTAGGCCCCCCCCTGGATCCGCCCCTGGACCTGTTGGGAATTGACAATTGTTAACGCTGCTTGTTTTTTTGTTTTTTCGAGTCCTGGGAATGCTTGATGGTAAAAGAGGTGAAGAGCGGCACCACCACCAAGACCGTTGGTTTGGACTGGCAAGCTTTGTGAGCATTCATTGTCACCGCATTGCAGGAGGTACACAAGGTAAGGAATGACGCCTTAATATTGGACAATTGGCTTCAATTTGGCACATATGACTAAGGCGCCAAATGATTTGTTGAGGAGCTATAGGCTAAGAGGTATCGAAAAAATGTGCGGCCGGAGTCATTTTTCCACTTTCCTGCACTAAATCCCAGTCAGAGAGTGATCTGTCAGGTCTAAAAGTAGTCTCAGATGAAAGGCCGATCAATTCTGATCCAAATCCACCCCTAAAACATGTAAATCAGACAAGAATTGAGTGAGATACAGGCAAAATTTGCGTCTATGCATCAATCCCATGTCTGTTGTCTGCTAGAATCTGCAGGTGATGGCTCCCCTGGAGAGTGTAGCAAGAACTACTTGTAAGTGGTTCTCTGTGGTGGCTGAACTGCCATAGGCATTTAGATGATGCACAGGTGACCAGTGTTTTGTTGAAAGTTCTCCCCTAAAACTATTGGCTAAAAAGATAGGAAATATTTCTGGTGTATTGTGGGTGTTGAGGCCTTGCCAGGGCATGCAGAATCAAGTCAGCAACCAGTGTAATTTTTAACAGGGGTGTTTGAAGTCAGGAAATGGGTAAATGTATTATTTTGCTGCGGCACTGGCCTACTTCCTGTTGATGCGCGCATCGCGTATCGGCGCCTCTAGGGCCTCTCCTGGTGTGCTGGGGTGGATCTAAGGTTGAGAAATAAACTCCATGAGTCGCTCCCGTCACGTGAGCGTTTGTTGCAAGTCGATCGGAGCAGTAGAACCAGAGTAGCTCTTTGTTCCTATATCGAACTTTGAGGGGCGGGGGTTCACAAAAAAAAAATTCTGTCAACCCGTGCACAATTACTCACGGACCGGGGGACCTGTCGAGACTACCAGACCTAGGGCTGCCTCCAGGGTATCTCTCTGTATCTAAATTCCGGAATTTTAGGAATTTTTACACCAAACCCGGGATTCTGGTAGAGCTGCTCAATGCCTACAAAATGAGCCCTAGAACGTGATTTTTTGACCATTAGAACCATGGAAGGTGCACAAAAAAACGACTTTTACGGATCCCAGATAGGTCCTTTTTTTTCACCTTTGTCGGGAATTTTTTCTATTAGCGTTTTCACACTTTCCAAGCCCCAACAATGAACAGTCGTCTTTGTTTGTGAAACCGTCCCTCCCATACGGACCATGCTTGTGGGTCGGTTGATTGATGAAGACCGTTGATGGTTTAAACCTTTAGGCTGCTAATGCACCTTGCCCATCGGTCGTCGCGATGCACCAATGAAGTGCTGCTGGCACAACTGCTCACCAGCACTTCATTGGTGCATCATGCCAGGTAGGCCCTATATAGAATAGACTTGACCAACACCACACTTCTACAGGCATGATAATGACAGTGAAAGTGACAATGGTTTTATTCTCCAATACATATCTATATATATCATAAGTACAGATGATACTGTAGCGGAATTCCCCGCAAAGGGTGGTGCGGGGTCTAGTACTTCTCGTTGTGTTCTTACTAAAGGGGAACTAGAAAGCTCCAAGTTCGGACCACTAGGATGGCGTTAACACCAGGTCAAGGACATAAGACAACCTGGGGATTACAGTTATACATTCTTTTATTCTAAAGTAAAATAGTCAACAAGGTGGTCTCTATCAGTTACACTATATTTCTATATCAAACGGGCCAGGACATTGCTAAGCCCACACGTAGGTGATAACTATGGATAGGGGCCAGGTCTCCGCTAAGCCCAACGTAAATAAAGTTAAAGTTGATGGGGCCAGGACATCGCTAAGCCCACACGTATGTGATAACTATGGATAGGGGCCAGGTCTCCGCTAAGCCCAACATAAATAAAGTTAAAGTTGATGGGGCCAGGACATCGCTAAGCCCACACATATGTGATAACTATGGATAGGGGCCAGGTCTCCGCTAAGCCCAACATAAATAAAGTTAAAGTTGATGGGGCCAGGACATCGCTAAGCCCACACGTATATGATAACTATGGATGGGGGCCAGGTCTCCGCTAAGCCCAACGTAAATAGAGTTAAAGTTGACGGGGCCAGGTCATCGCTAAGCCCACACGTATGTGATAACTATGGATAGGGGCCAGGTCTCCGCTAAGCGTTGGTGCTGGGTGGAGCGGGGATGACCTGCCCTGCATTAAAGGTGTTCGGTTGAGCGGTTCGGATTCATGTTAAAGTTGTTTGGTTCCGGTGGGGTGGACCGGCGAAGGTGCGACACGGCGTTCGGTTGAGTTATGCGGACTCATGTTAAAGTTGTTCGGTCCCAGTCGGATGGATCCGGAGGCGAGTTACGGAGGGAAGAAAGGTTCCATACCTTGGAGTTGACACCTGGTGGGGCGGGAGGTGCGAGTTGCTCCTGGCTGGCAACTTGTGGTGTGTTGGCAGCTGCTCCTAGTTAGCAGGGAGTGGTCAGCTGGTGGTGAGTTGCTCCTAGTTAGCAGTGTGTGTGGTGAGTTGCTCCTAGTTAGCAGTGTGTGTGGTGAGTTGGTGGTGAGTTGCTCCTAGTTGGCAGTGGGTGTGGTGAGTTGCTCCTAGTTGGCAGTGTGTGTGGTGAGAGCCAGTTTGGTTCTGCCTGACTGAGCAGGCTGGACTGCTTATATAGAGCTTGGCTGGGCCTGACCACCTGACCAGCCCCAGCCAATGGAGGAGGGCCTAACAGGACCCCATAGGACCCAACAGGGCCCTGACAAGGCTGCCCTGATTGGCTGGAATTTCAGTCTGAATTAATGGAATAATCAGACAATTTCTTAAAAATACAACAATGCCATAATGGTCTATGACCCCAAGTTAGTGGGAGTCACTACTTGAATTATGTAAATATGTCCAGAATTGGCCATACCGGGGGTGCCAAATTTGGGGACTGGCTTGGGGCCAAAATGGCTACTGCCTCTATTTTCCCAGTACAGATCAGGCTGTCAGTTGACTTAAAAATACAGTGGTTTGCACTAATATTTTGTCAATAAAACTAAAGAGGCTACTTTAATTAAAGTCATATCTAACCATAGTGCTACTTTAAATCGTGTGACTTTGTGCAGATAAGGCATATTTTACAAAGCTTGGGTAGAAACAGGGCCCCGCGTGCGGGACCGGTTACTTCAGTCCCTGTCCACAAGTGACAGGGTGAAGAAGGAAGCTGGAGTGCTGTCACTGTTTCATCAACATATACCCCTAAACTAAAGAATACAGACTAAACAAAGGTTGGTAGGTATGCCTAAACTTCCAGTCCACCTCCCTACTATAACCTGGGAGCTGACTTCATTTTAGATTTGGGAGATTGATGTGGGAAAGATAACCGGGCCACGGGCGAGATCGACAAGAACCACACGGGTGAGGGGGAGGGGGACCGGAGACAGCGTCGTCCCTCACGGGAGCGGTCGCCACTCAGGCGGGGAGCGATCGGCGCCAAGACCGTGGCCGCGACAATACCAATGCTTGACTGTTATACCAAAATGACCACTACAAGTGATGTACAGATTTAAATGCTAGTTTACAGTATTAAACTTGAGATTTTGATTTTAACAAACGATTTAAACCGTCTGGGTTGTAACATGTATAATTGTGTGAATAATGGTCTGGTTGGTTTTCAGTCCTGCACTCCTGATGCCGTGTTGTCCTAATGGCCTGGTGGTGGTGGTTCTCCTCTACTCCCTCGGGGATGGACTTGTGAGCTCTGTGGGCATCTGGCGTCACTCCGTAGGTTCCAGATTGATACCTAAGGTAAGGGAAATCAGACTGTTACAAGATCAGTTTTTTGTTGGAGCAGCACACGCTATGGGCCAGAATTTATAAAATAAGGCTTTCCTCTATGTAGATATCAAACAATGGCTATCTACAATGCACCATTCATTCCGGATCGTTTATCCCTCTCTCTTCAGGAATTGCCAAACACAGTGAATTGAATGGGGGAATTCAGGCCTGTCCCTTTTACCGACATTCTGTTGGTTTAAGCAGGATTGTCCACCTTTCCAATTGGCGAGGTGCGCTAATCTTGGCTCCATCTGCGGTCTAGATAGCAGCAATCCTGTGATTCTAGCCAAGGATAAGAGAGATCTGGACATGTTCCAAATTGGACCGGCTCACTACTTTCAGGCCCTTTACCTCACCAAGATGGTGAAAGAAGGTTCCATGCTGTTGTAAATACGCGGCAGTGTGGTCAATCTTGGTCACAAATTATTGGAAATTATACAGTGGGCAGTTCGTTTGAATCCCTCTCGGGACCAATAAAGTCTCGTTGGATTTGGGAATTGCTACTTGGATTTCATACATTGTAAATTGTAGACGCATTGTTTATCCCGCTCTCTTCAGGAATTGCCAAACACAGTGAATTGAATGGGGGAATTCAGGCCTGTCCCTTTTACCGACATTCTGTTGGTTTAAGCAGGATTGTCCACCTTTCCAATTGGCGAGGTGTGCTAATCTTGGCTCCATCTGCGGTCTAGATAGCAGCAATCCTGTGATTCTAGCCAAGGATCAGAGAGATCTGGACATGTTCCAAATTGGACCGGCTCACTACTTTCAGGCCCTTTACCTCACCAAGATGGTGAAAGAAGGTTCCATGCTGTTGTAAATACGCGGCAGTGTGGTCAATCTTGGTCACAAATTATTGGAAATTATACAGTGGGCAGTTCGTTTGAATCCCTCTCGGGACCAATAAAGTCTCGTTGGATTTGGGAATTGCTACTTGGATTTCATACATTGGAAATCGTAGACCTCAGGGGCGGATCCAGAAGGGGTGGTCTAGGGGGGGGCACAGCCAAGAAAATTTGCTCATGGGGGGGGGGCCACAAGCGGGTTTTCGGGCCACGTTTTCTATAGTTAGGAGTCATAGCCTGGTCCAATTTCAGGGGGTCTAGGGGGGGCATGTGCCCCCATTACCCCCCCCCCCCTGGATCCGCCCCTGGACCTGTTGGGAATTGACAATTGTTAACGCTGCTTGTTTTTTTGTTTTTTCGAGTCCTGGGAATGCTTGATGGTAAAAGAGGTGAAGAGCGGCACCACCACCAAGACCGTTGGTTTGGACTGGCAAGCTTTGTGAGCATTCATTGTCACCGCATTGCAGGAGGTACACAAGGTAAGGAATGACGCCTTAATATTGGACAATTGGCTTCAATTTGGCACATATGACTAAGGCGCCAAATGATTTGTTGAGGAGCTATAGGCTAAGAGGTATCGAAAAAATGTGCGGCCGGAGTCATTTTTCCACTTTCCTGCACTAAATCCCAGTCAGAGAGTGATCTGTCAGGTCTAAAAGTAGTCTCAGATGAAAGGCCGATCAATTCTGATCCAAATCCACCCCTAAAACATGTAAATCAGACAAGAATTGAGTGAGATACAGGCAAAATTTGCGTCTATGCATCAATCCCATGTCTGTTGTCTGCTAGAATCTGCAGGTGATGGCTCCCCCTGGAGAGTGTAGCAAGAACTACTTGTAAGTGGTTCTCTGTGGTGGCTGAACTGCCATAGGCATTTAGATGATGCACAGGTGACCAGTGTTTTGTTGAAAGTTCTCCCCTAAAACTATTGGCTAAAAAGATAGGAAATATTTCTGGTGTATTGTGGGTGTTGAGGCCTTGCCAGGGCATGCAGAATCAAGTCAGCAACCAGTGTAATTTTTAACAGGGGTGTTTGAAGTCAGGAAATGGGTAAATGTATTATTTTGCTGCGGCACTGGCCTACTTCCTGTTGATGCGCGCATCGCGTATCGGCGCCTCTAGGGCCTCTCCTGGTGTGCTGGGGTGGATCTAAGGTTGAGAAATAAACTCCATGAGTCGCTCCCGTCACGTGAGCGTTTGTTGCAAGTCGATCGGAGCAGTAGAACCAGAGTAGCTCTTTGTTCCTATATCGAACTTTGAGGGGCGGGGGTTCACAAAAAAAAAAATTCTGTCAACCCGTGCACAATTACTCACGGACCGGGGGACCTGTCGAGACTACCAGACCTAGGGCTGCCTCCAGGGTATCTCTCTGTATCTAAATTCCGGAATTTTAGGAATTTTTACACCAAACCCGGGATTCTGGTAGAGCTGCTCAATGCCTACAAAATGAGCCCTAGAACGTGATTTTTTGACCATTAGAACCATGGAAGGTGCACAAAAAAACGACTTTTACGGATCCCAGATAGGTCCTTTTTTTTCACCTTTGTCGGGAATTTTTTCTATTAGCGTTTTCACACTTTCCAAGCCCCAACAATGAACAGTCGTCTTTGTTTGTGAAACCGTCCCTCCCATACGGACCATGCTTGTGGGTCGGTTGATTGATGAAGACCGTTGATGGTTTAAACCTTTAGGCTGCTAATGCACCTTGCCCATCGGTCGTCGCGATGCACCAATGAAGTGCTGCTGGCACAACTGCTCACCAGCACTTCATTGGTGCATCATGCCAGGTAGGCCCTATATAGAATAGACTTGACCAACACCACACTTCTACAGGCATGATAATGACAGTGAAAGTGACAATGGTTTTATTCTCCAATACATATCTATATATATCATAAGTACAGATGATACCAATGCTTGACTGTTATACCAAAATGACCACTACAAGTGATGTACAGATTTAAATGCTAGTTTACAGTATTAAACTTGAGATTTTGATTTTAACAAACGATTTAAACCGTCTGGGTTGTAACATGTATAATTGTGTGAATAATGGTCTGGTTGGTTTTCAGTCCTGCACTCCTGATGCCGTGTTGTCCTAATGGCCTGGTGGTGGTGGTTCTCCTCTACTCCCTCGGGGATGGACTTGTGAGCTCTGTGGGCATCTGGCGTCACTCCGTAGGTTCCAGATTGATACCTAAGGTAAGGGAAATCAGACTGTTACAAGATCAGTTTTTTGTTGGAGCAGCACACGCTATGGGCCAGAATTTATAAAATAAGGCTTTCCTCTATGTAGATATCAAACAATGGCTATCTACAATGCACCATTCATTCCGGATCGTTTATCCCGCTCTCTTCAGGAATTGCCAAACACAGTGAATTGAATGGGGGAATTCAGGCCTGTCCCTTTTACCGACATTCTGTTGGTTTAAGCAGGATTGTCCACCTTTCCAATTGGCGAGGTGCGCTTATCTTGGCTCCATCTGCGGTCTAGATAGCAGCAATCCTGTGATTCTAGCCAAGGATCAGAGAGATCTGGACATGTTCCAAATTGGACCGGCTCACTACTTTCAGGCCCTTTACCTCACCAAGATGGTGAAAGAAGGTTCCATGCTGTTGTAAATACGCGGCAGTGTGGTCAATCTTGGTCACAAATTATTGGAAATTATACAGTGGGCAGTTCGTTTGAATCCCTCTCGGGACCAATAAAGTCTCGTTGGATTTGGGAATTGCTACTTGGATTTCATACATTGTAAATTGTAGACGTATTGTTTATCCCGCTCTCTTCAGGAATTGCCAAACACAGTGAATTGAATGGGGGAATTCAGGCCTGTCCCTTTTACCGACATTCTGTTGGTTTAAGCAAGATTGTCCACCTTTCCAATTGGCGAGGTGCGCTAATCTTGGCTCCATCTGCGGTCTAGATAGCAGTGTAGGGGCCGGCATCATTGTATATATATTAGTGCCGTTCATCCGAGAGACGTGTTCGTGTGGTGCTTGTTCCTTCTATGCTAGCTAGGTGTCGCTTTGCGATACCTCGTTGGTACAAGAGGGGGCAGCACCATGCCTCGCGTCCAGCTCCTACTAAGGAGCCGGACGAGCGGCAGAAGGGGACTGGACATGGTCCAGTCCAGACGCTAATACTTTGTCATCAGAGAGATTAAATAAAGTCCTACCCGAGAGGTAGGGGTTTCTGGGGCTTTGCCCAACCCGAACTACTCGTGTTGTGTTGGTACATCTAGTGGTAAGCGAGCCAAAGAGCCACCCAACATATAAGTCAATACGAACCATTACACTGGTGCCGTGACCAGTTGGTTCGGGGGTGGTGCGCGGCCACATTGGCCGAAAGCCTCGGGAAACCCGAAGCGGATCCCCCCAGCCCTGGGCTAGAGGGATTCGAAGAGGATGATTACACATCCCAGCATCTGTTGTTAGACTGGAAACCCGGTCAACAACAAATGTTTAATCAGGAGGGTGTACGAAATATTTTTTCTACACCCGACCTTAGGGACAATGCCACCAGAGATGGCATCGTAAAATTGTATCCGGCTACACCCCAGACAGGAGTACCGGATACCGGATTGTTTAGGGGTGTGTTAAGACCCCCAACTTTAGACTTGAGCGATTGGTCCCAAGTTATAACTAGCAGACGCCAGCTAGGTCCTATGGTACCAACAGGCTCGGCTAGCGGCTTGGGTACACCAATTGCACAAAGCCCTATGCAGCGTACTGCAACCCCCCAGGGTTCAGCACCAGGTGGTGGAACCGAAGTAGCCCCACTAATGACATCGTCGGATCATGACAGCGACGATGGTAAAACCAAAAGGGACGCAATAGTCCCAGACGCGAAATCAAAAGATAAGCCTAGTGGTACCGGACCGAAAAGCTCGGAAAGGCATCACCTAGGCCGATCTCTAGACGAAGGCTTGTCTGACTCCATGTTTTACCCTGGAGGCAGTCGCAAGTCTATCTACGGACGTCGGATGGGTCCCGGGTATAAAAATACTCAGGCCTATTTGAAAGCCAAGGAACAGGTAGAGTTACAGGCCAAGAGGCAACATGAACAATTCATGTTAGCCCAATCCAAAATAGAGGAGGAAGCTAAGTCTCGGATCGGAAAATTACGATCCGTTGAGCAGGAGGCGATTCTAAAAGAATCCGACCTCAAATATCGTCTATCCTCCGTATCCCATCGGTTGGAGCGGAAGGAAAGAGACGCACAGGAAAAAGAAAAGAGGCTGGCTGAGTTGGAATTCGAGGAAGCCAATAAACTTAGAGCAATCGACAAGGCTAGGGCCGAGGAGGTTGCTAAGGCTCGGGATGTAAATAAATTACAAACTGAGTTGCACGCAATGGAGGAGAAGCTTAAGAAACTTCAACTCCGGAAGGCTGAGACAGAAGCCAAGATGGTCTCGGAACAAGCCGAGATCAGGAAGGAGACCAGTGAATATAACAGGTCTCAGAAAGAGAAGGGTGAAAAGTACCGCCTACTTAAGGATACTTTTAAGCGAGAGGCAATTATCGCCCAAGAAGAAAGAAACCGAGCTGTGGCTGAAAATGAAAAGATTCGATCCGAAATCTTGGCAGAAAACGCACAGCTTAGGGAGGAACAGCGAAACCTGACTACAGACGTAGCTACCCTCACAATAAATAAGTCCGCTATGGAGAGTTATTTACAGGAGCAAGAGCAAACACATGCCCCTCCGGCGAGTAGGGATACAAACCCGAACTCGACGTTCGTGAAACAGGGCGACCCGGTCTCCTGTTCTACACCGAAGAATCCGCAGTATAATCCTTTTGTAAATGATAATGCTTCGCGGAACGTAGATCAAGGGGGCGTTTACATCAGAACCCAGGATAAGCATGGCCGAACTAGTAGAGTCCGGATAAGTGAGGTGCCCATAGTCCACAACCTGGACCCGGACTATACCCCTAGAGAGGCTTCCGATAGTAGTGCGGAGACCAGTGGGTTCCACATTCATGTGGATCCTAGTAACGACCCGGGGCTGGGTGCTGGTAATGACAACACCCAACCGAATCCATCAAACGATGGCGGCCAGTCAACGGGAAACCAGCCATCCGACGGCGGTTACCAAGGCGCGCAAGGGGGGGCAGTGCTTCGGGTGCCACAGGCTATAGCGGTACCTCGGGTACCGGCCCCAACCACGGTGGTGCGAGCTATACGAACCACAGTGGTACACAGTGGACGTATACACACCTCCACCACCGCCTCCACCGGGCAATTCGAGCTTCGGTGGTATAGGGGGCAATCGGACCTTGAATGAAACCAAGGCGATTGAATGGAGCAAACAGCAATGCACTAGATTGATGTATGCTCACAATTCTGCCCGAAGGGTAGCCGTTATTCCTAGAGAATATGACGGTACTCGACCATGGAAAGAGTGGTTTGAAGATTTCATCGATGTGATGAATTGTAATGGATGGACCCCATACGAGGCCAAGCCACATCTGGTGAGATGTCTGAAAGGCGGGCCGGGTCGCATGGCTGTAGAGCAATGGCGAACCTGGTACGGCCTCGTTGGGAGTTTTGAGCAGTTAGTAGAAACTGCTAGTGGACTGTTATGCAACATGGTCAAGGAAGACCCGATGGTCCGTTTTAAGAAACGCACACAGAAGCCGAATGAAGCTTTCAGAGCATACGGTATGGAACTCCATGCCCTGCTAAGTAAGGCCAGACCCGGTACTGAAAACCAGGACTGGTATATGGACGATTTGATCACACAATTCGTCAAGGGTCTAAGAGACCGAGATGAACAATTAGCAGCGAGGGATGCCTGGAAGGAGGGCATAACACTACACGGCATATTTAATGGTATAGATATGGCCGTGAAGAAGCGAGCTATGTTAGCTGGGGACATACCTAATGCCAGCGGCTTGGTACCGCTGGCATCGGTGACCCAGCAGTCGGAGGTCAATACTCCCTCAGACGACTTCGAATTGATTGATATCGAACAGGAAGACGGCACCTTCTGTTCGATGCAATTAAGGAAGAATACTTCAGGTAGGAAGTATATTCCCAGGAAATCTTTCAATAAACAAAGGGACTCTAGACCTTCATCCGAGGTCAAGAGTGACCCGAAGGCTGTCGAGAAGGCGGTCAAGTCCACTGTAAGCACTGACAAAGTGAAGACTCAGTCCCCGGACATGACCAAACTTCTGGAAGACATGTGTAAGAAAATTACAGATGCCATCCAAGCCAATCGGCAAAGACCCCGGGTGGATCGCCGAACGGTTAAGTGTTTCAGGTGCCAGCGCATGGGACACTACTCATCTGAATGTACCGCTACTAAGCCGGTAATGGCTGCCTTCTATGAAGCCGAAGACGACGGCGTAGAAAGGGAGAATGCTACGGATTCCACAGATGTGGAAAACTAGTGGGGGTTGTGTCAACGGCATCTGACATGGCCCCGAGTGGGAACGAATGCCAAAATGCTACCGGGGGTATCCCGGTGGAAGATTTCGAGTCAATTACACCTAGAGGCCGGGTGGCTGAGGGTGCGCACCCCTGCACCTCGGCCGGGGCCAGGGACCCTAGTGTTGATATGTGCAGGAGCGATCATATGGAGGCGAGTGGCCGCACTAGGGGAGAGGAAGGATGGATCAAAGAGTTGATTCGAGTGTGTGGGACACGCCTTCCCCCAAGTCATCCGTGTCTGGAATTCCTGAGAGGACTCGGATTGAATCTTGGTGATTCGGGAGACTTTCACCAGTTTACCAGTAACCCCTCGCCTTTAGGGGGGAGACGGTGGTATGTACCCATATCTGTGGAAGGCCGGGTGGGGGAATTCTTGGTGGATACTGGAGCTAGTCATTCATGTGTGTCCAAAAGATTCTTCGATTCGGTGGCCGGCAGCCATGAGAACCTCAAAACGGGGGTAAATGCTTGTACGGCCGACGGAAGCAGTATGCGTACATTTGGTAGGACGTTTATGCCTATCCATATAGGAGGCAAAGAGTTTGTTCTTTCGCCAACTATAGCAGAGGTTAGTGATGACGGAATCCTCGGATTGGATTTTGCAAGCTTATACGGGGCCGTCTTGGACCCGAGGGACGGTACGATGGGTATACGGAGCCCGTATGGCTTGCATGTCCAATGCGTATTGAGACAGGTGTCTTCGGTCGCAGCAGTGGTACATACGGTGAAGATCCCACCGGGTACCACTTGCGATGTCCTTTGTGGCGGATCCATGGCTCAGAGGAATGAAACTGGAGTCTACGAACCCGACACGGTGTATTTGTCAAGCATCGGGTTAGACTCAGTGGATACATTAGTGGCTAATGCAGCTTAGTCTGTATTACCCATAACTAACCGAAGTGGTTCGGTGGTTTATTTGAGGCGAGGCAACAGTGTTGGAAGGATGAGTTCGGTAGAACATGTCGCCGAGGCTAAATTTAACAAACCACTAAACCCAGTTAGTCAGCATCCTATGGATGAAGAATTCCAAAAGCTGATTGATCAGTCAGATTTAAAGAATACGGACGATAAGGATTGCCTAGCGAGACTTCTACAAAAGTACGAAGGTGCTTTTGGTAGGGAGGGAGGCCCGGTGGGTAGATCCGATAAGGTGTTGCACACCATAGATGTGGGCAGCGAGAAACCTTTTAAAATCCCGTATCGTAGACTTCCCCTTAAGAAGAAGTTAATCTGTGAAGAGCAAATACAAAAACAGTTGGACCTAGGGGTAATCGTGCCTAGCTCAAGTCCCTGGTCCAGCCCTGTTTGTATGACTACTAAGAAAGACGGTACAATCCGCTTTTGTGTCGACTACCGGAAATTGAACGGTATAACAAAGAAGAACTCGTATCCTTTACCAAGGATAGACGAGACTTTAGATAGCTTGGGCGGAAACCAATGGTTCTGTACCTTGGATTTACAGTCCGGATATTGGCAAATACCAATGCACCCCAAAGACAAGGAGAAGACAGCATTCTCCAGTCATATGGGGCTGTTTGAGTATAATGTCCTACCCTTCGGATTGTGTAACGCCCCCGCTACATTCGAGGCTATGATGGAATCCTTACTGAGTGACCTTTTGTGGAAGAAATGCCTGGTTTACTTGGATGATGTGGTCGTGTTCGGCAAGTCATTCAAGGAATGCCTGGCGAATCTGCAATTAGTCCTCGACCGGATACTATCAAACGGTCTTAAACTTAAACCCAAGAAATGTAATTTGTTTAAGAAAACCATTACATACTTGGGAAGGATCATTACTCCTAACGGGGTAAGTGCGGATCCGGAAAAATTAGAAGCTGTAGAAAATTGGGAAAGACCCACGAGTGCTAAGGAGGTGAGATCATTTTTAGGATTTTGTTCCTATTATCGTGATTTCATACCGAATTACTCTCGTGTCAGCTTCCCCATGCAGTGCTTAGCTCACTGGACCCCGGGTAGGGCACGGGACCCATTCCCATGGACCAGCGAGCAAGAAGAGTCTTTTAATAAAATAAAAGATTTATTTAGGAATACACCCGTGTTGAAATATCCCACTCCCGAGGGACATTTCATCTTAGACACCGATGCGAGCAATGATGCGATTGGGGCAGCTCTCTCTCAGGTCCAAGAGGGAGTCGAAGTGCCAATAGCATTTGCTAGCAACACGTTAAGCAAGACACAGCGAAATTATTGTACCACCAAGCGAGAACTCCTCGCTGTGGTGGTGTATACGAAGAAGTTTAAGCATTTCCTTTGGGGAAGTGACTTTACTTTAAGAACAGACCATTCGTCTCTTAGGTGGCTCCTTAACTTTAAGGACGCCGAGGGGATGATTGGCGTTGGTTAGCTCACCTATCCAAATTCGGATTAGAGCATAAACAAATAGAGCACCGACCCGGTGCTAAACACATCAATGCGGATGCCTTGTCAAGATGGCCTATCCGAAGGTGCCAAAATGCCACATGTGAAGACTGCGGGGCCCACAATGCTGTGGTAGCCGGGCTGGTATTTAATTATACCACCCCCCGTATCCCCTGGGAGGAGGCTGTATGCAGCTATCTCGATTGGTCCCCGGAGACCATCAAGAAGTTTCAACAGTCAGACCCCACCACTGCGCGCATAATGGAATACCTACGGTCAGGCATTAAACCGGCAAGGCCTCTAGTTTCCCTGGAGGATAGGGAAGCGAGGCGGTTGCTGGCTCAATGGGCCGAGCTAGAGATCCGAGACAGCATACTATGTAGGTGGAAGACAACTCCCACCAACGGTAGGCTGTTGCAAATAGTGATACCCGCCCCGATGAGGAGGGATATCATGTATTATTGCCATGGCCACCAAACGAGTGGCCATTTCGGTAAGAGAAGGTCGATAGAGCGTCTACAAAGGCGTTACTACTGGCCCGGTATGAGAGGCGACCTGCTCCGGTGGATCGCCACTTGCCCGGATTGTTGTAAAAACAAACCGGGACCCGGCCTGGGTAAGCAACCCTTATCACAGGAATTGTTTGGTGTCAGATTTGCTCGAGTAGCGATAGACATCATCAGTGGGATTAAGACGACGCCGCGAGACAATACTTGTATGATGGTCGTAACCGACTATTATACTAAGTACACTCGGGTGTTCCCCCTTCCCAACCACAAAGCCGCCACATGCGCGGAGGCATTTGTGAAAGGCTGGGTGCTGCATTTGGGTGTTCCCCTTATGATGCACAGTGACCAGGGAAGGGAGTTCGAGTCAGAACTTTGGCAGGAAATGTGCCATTACCTAGCCATTTGTAAGACCCGAACAAACCCGTACCGACCACAGTCGGATGGGCAGGTAGAGCGCTTCAATAGAACCCTCATACAAGTACTAAAGCCCCTGGTTAATACCCACCAGGATGACTGGGATGAACAGTGCGAGTTTGTAGTACATGCCTACAACAACACTGTCCATTCATCAACTAACTGCACCCCAAACATGCTAGTGTTCGGCGAGGACATCATAATGCCCGCCGACTTAGTGTATGGAGTGGTTGGAATAGACCCGGAGGCGCCCTGCACGGTGCTGTTTGTAGAGTCATTAAGGGACCGGTTCAAACAGGCATACGAGGCCGTTCGGAAAGAACTGCTGAAGAGTGCGAAGTGGCAGAAGGTGGGCTATGACACCAATGCTAAACGAATTCGTTTTAATGTTGGGGACAAAGTACTAAGGTACTACCAGCCGCTGGATAAGCTGAAGCTCGTAACGCCTTGGGAAGGTCCATTTAAAATTGTTCGTGTCATCTCCGAGTCCACGGTGATGATAGAGGACTGCCTGACGGGTAGGAAATGGAAGACAAATGTCGGAAAACTTCGGCCCTGGAAGGGGCGCGAAGAGGCGGAGAGGGAGTTCGGCTACAAACCACCTGTATCTGTCCCTAGCGGACCGAGCGTGGTAGTACCGAGGAAGCGCCCTAGAGGCCGGCCGAGAAAGACGCCGGGAGACGAGGTTATAGTAAAAAAGAAGACGAAGGCCAGGAAACGACCTAATCGTAAGAAATGGAAGAAAGTCTCGCTGAGTGAAGGCATTACGTATGGGAAGGGTCCCGCTCTGACTAAGCGAGATCCAGAAAAGGCCGTACGTAAAGCCGGGAAAAATAAAATGCTAACCGAAGGCGTTAGACGCAGCCCCCGGTTGAGGTCTGCTGTAACCTAACTCAGTACACAACGAGCTGCTGCGTGTTGTCCGCCATAGGCAGGCAACATACGTTCCACGGCCAGAGATGTCGAACGCGCCCTCCCCGGGTGGCTGTATCCCGTGAGTGGCGGTCGGATTAACCGGTACATTCGCTTTGAAGCGTTGTATACACCGCCAAGCTCCAGACGATAGCACTCGGGTAGTAGGCCGCGTCTCACATGTCGAGTCGAATGTTGGTTCGGATCTAGTTCCCTAGGTGGCGCTGCTGGTGTGGCGGGAAAGCGCGGAACTAGGTCACCGGATAGCCATGGCGGGATCTCGCGAGACGAGAGGTCTGACGTCATACTGGTCATAACTAGAGCGGACTCGTGGTGGTTAGACGCCACCCGTTTTTGCTCTAGTTATTTGTCGGCGGTTATACAGCCTGTAGCTGTCGTGTTAGCCTAGCTAACCCAAAAGCCTCTCTGTTGGACGAATCCTTCGGGAGGAGTCCAACAAAACTTGCCAATTAATTTTGGAAGTCGAACCCGGTGCCATGGCACAGGGAACGATTGACGCTGCGCGTCAAACAGCCAACATTCCGTTGGAACAAGACGAGGACCCGAAGGTCCCGTCTCGGGTCGAGGAATCTATGGATTCTTCGACAGAGGAGGCCGCCCGGACGCTCTCGGCTATGGCCGAGGCAACCGACCGGGAGAGGATGCCACCTCCACCCCCGCCACGCCCGGAGCGCCCGTCTACAACAGCCGCTTCGGGTAGCAAAGTGGATGTCCTGGACATTCCAATGTATCCTCCGGGATTAAGGACTCAGATCAGACGTCTAGCACACGTTGATCGCCAGGAAGGTATCGTGTATACCTCCTGGGGTACGTACATCCCTATGCACGCCTCCATGTTCGGATGCGGGCCCATGGCGGTGGAGCAGGGCGTGCCCGAGCCCATACCAGATGAACTTAAAACTATGGTAATGGACTCGTGTAGTGACGAGCTGGCTGACAACATGCCAGTTTCTTGGCTCCGCAACTACCTAAAGTTGGCGGAGAATATGGCGACTAACGAGAATTTAGCTCGAGCCGTCTTGATCTCTGCGGGCATCATCCAGAAGGCCACGGAGTTAAGGGAGTCCGAATCCGACATGGATACAGACTCCACAGTAACCTTGTCGTCGGTGGAAACCGACCGGGTCAAGCGATTGACCCGTAAACCTGCGCCCAAGGGTCCTCTCACTGAGAGCGATCTGGAGGCTGAGGATGTCCGCATCGCCGTCGAGAGGTCCACGACCGAGACCGACCCAGCTGCCGACATCCCGGAGGCACCTGGCGAGATCTCGGAAGAGGACATCTCGCGCCAGCAGGCTGCTGTAGAGGCAAAGCGAACCGAGCTTGCCAAGCAGCAGAAGGAGCTCACCGCAGCTCGCCGGGCCCATCGCAAGCAGCAGGCCCAACGAAAAGCTGAGATCTCTTCCGACTCTGACTCCCCGGTCAGCGGAAGGAGGAGCCCTCGGACAGGGGACAGGAGCCGACGCGAGTCGGATTCCAGTCCCGAAGTTCCGGCCCAACCGACTAAGGTTGTGCGCCGGAAGAAGAAGAATGGAGCGAAAGCGTCTCCGGCAGAGCCCACGCCCCCCACCAAGCCGAGGGGTAAGGGCAAACCGAAGACGCCCGCTCCCACCACTACAACCACCACGGTAGCCACCTCGGTTACTGCATCTTCTACAGCCAGCACGTCGGGTGCAAAGACGAAGTCCCCTACCAAGGCTCCGACTGGTACTACCACCTCCAGCCGAGCCAGCCGTAGGGGAGCTGACATATACACGGACAGCGAGGAAAGCGAAAGCGATCCAGAGCTGCCCGAGTCTGCCAAATCTGATTTGGAGTCCGTGACAACATGGGAAGAAATGACCACGGATGTTCCCAAGGACGACAATCAGAAGTGGATGTGGAAGAATGCAGCCGAGGGGTTCAAGGAACGGACTCCCCGCTGCTTCGCGGACTGTGCTTACGACACAGTCCACTATATGTGTCCGAGCGCCGTCAATAAGGACGGTGACAGCGACGACGAGGAGTGGATGAAGTCCGGCCCCTCGGATACGCCAGTAGGCAAGTTCTACCTGATTTGGATTGACCAGCTCAAGTCCAAATTAGGCTCGATCTACAGCTACGAGGCCCGGACGAAAGTCCAGTGGGCAATGACCCAATGGGGACCAACCGGCAACCGCCGAAGGTGCCCGTTTGAGTCTTGCCAGCTGGCTCTCATGGGTGAGAAGATGTTCGAGACGAAGCCCCGCTTCGCTCGACACATCGTCGAGTATCATATGCATCACAAGCCTGTGATGATGTGTGTGCTCGGGGACCGCCCGAGTAAACATTGTGATGGCTCGTTCAGCACTCACCGGCGCCGAGACATGGCTCTGCATTTGCAGAAGGCCCATGGCATCGGCCTGGAGAAGACCAGGAAACGAGCCATCAAGTGCTTCAGCGAGCTCCTTGCTAATTGGTCCGCGCTGAGCATCAAGGAAGTGAAAGAGCAGGCATTCGAGACCGGATTCTGCTCGTGGAAGAGCGGCAACTTGCTGACTTACTTCCAGACGAACTCCTCGTCCACAAAATTCGGGATGCCCAGCGAGGTGCACCTGAAGGTGAAAAAGTGGCGAGGAGACGACAAGCGAGAGAAGGCCAAAGCCCGCTCTAAAGGTCCAAACGGAGGCACAGTCACGACTACTGCTTCCAAGAGGACCCGAGCAGACCGGTCCGTGAGCCCTTCGGGTGGCAAGGACCAGCCAAGACCAGCCAACCCAGCTGATCGTCGCGAGTCGGGACAACAGGTCTCGGCTCTAGAGATGCCTGGCAACCAGGCCCGCAGGTCGGGTAGCCAGGCGACCGCACCGGCGACTCCAGCCACCTCCACACCTGCACCCGCGGAACAACGCCCGGGCGAAGCCTCTGGCGGCCTGGATGATGGGGGCGAACTGTTCGCTCCCCCATCCGGGTATTCTACTTGGTGGGCTGGAGAGGGATCCTCCGGCAAGCGCCCCACGTACAGTGAGTACGCGGCGAAGTTCCCTTCAATGGGACCGGCTGGACCCGAGTCGCAGGTCCTTACCTCCTTGGGCCGGGCCAAAGCTCGTGGTAGGGGCCGCGGTGGGCTGGAGTCCACCCGAGGCTCCCCGGGTGGTGGCCGAGGCCGAGGAGGCATCACGGTGGAGGGCCCGTCTGCTCCTCCAACAGGCACCCCGCCTGTCTCAGTGGAGGCCCCAGCGCCACCACCAGTGATAGTTCCACCGACGGGTCCTCGGGTACCCCTAATGGAACTAATCTCCGGTACCCTGTCAGGTCTTCAGGATCCGAATACGTTCGTCGACCACCGCGATGTCCGAACGGTTCAGATCCAGAATGACCTGATGGCAGAATGGCAGGCATTGCACCGCCAGAAGTCTGTTGACTACTGGCGTGTGATGACTGAAGCCACCGTCAATCTGGTCTACGAGATCCAGAGGCGGGAGGAAGAGAAAATCAGGGAGCTGGAAAGGAAGAAGGTCGAGGAAGCCCTCGAGTCCTGCCGGCGGAAACAGAAGGAAGCCGAAAAGCTTAAAGAGTTTCACGAAGCTGAAAACTCCAGATATATCCATCGATTTAAGGAGGCTGACCTCAAGTTTTTCCTGGCATTCGGGAAACATCTGGAGGAGTGGGACGGCTTACCGTCGTCTCTCATCTTCGTACCAGAGATACCCCCGGATGCCCCGCCAGCCCCGGCTACTCCACCGGTTCTGGCCACTCCACCGGTCCCGGCTGCTCCGCCGATTCCGGCAGCTCTCTTGCTCCCGCCCCCCACTTGGAACCGGGCTGTCCCAACTGCCACGGTTGCTGCACCAGCATCCGAGGCAATGGACAGTCCGTCCGCAGTGATGAGGGCCTTGAGCTTGGGGAGCGAGACTCCCAGCGAGGCTTCAGCGGCGCTCTCTACGAGCAGCTGTAGCAGCTCGGCTCCATCTGCCTCAGTGGAGCCGGCTGAGAAGATGGACACAGATCCTGAAGATCTTTGAGTGTCCATCTGTTGGTGTCTCCTTGTACCCGAGGGTAAATGCATTTAGTATGCCAGAGGCACTGTTCCTTACACTGGACTCCTGATACCTGGATCGTAACCTGCAGCGAGGATGGACGCTAACCCGAACACCCAAAGGACTACAACATCTAACCGGGTCTCCATCTTCCCATCTTCATCAGGGCACATCATAACAGCAACGTGGTTTGCCACCACACATATGTCGCCGGGTGGAGCTGCAGAAACCAGTCGTTCCAGGTTCGCCGGAAGTCCGGTATATTGTAAGGGTGATCCTGCTACCCTGGTAGGACACCTATATTTCATATTTTGTATAAATCTATTTTTATATCGTATATTATATTCTTGTAAGTAAAAGTCAAAATTTTTTCGGGTTATTTACCCCACCTCGGGTCGGTAAAAACATTGTAAAAATTTATCAATATCACCTTACTACACATCGAATATTCTTCGTCGCGTCTCATGTTTAATAATAACACACGTGTAACATTATCACCATAGGTCGATGGTCCATAAGGGGCCACTTCCTATTTTTGTTATTATTTATAAACACTTCGGGTTATATACGATGATGCCTTATTGTGTACATATAACTTATAATGCCCCTTAAATGTTCTATATTTAATACGAACTGTGTATATATAGACTTACCTATTTATTTATAACACCACTGTATAAAGTCAACAATAGTTACTTGTTAATTACACCCAACCCTAGGTAAAGTCTAGTGGGGGTGGTGTAGGGGCCGGCATCATTGTATATATATTAGTGCCGTTCATCCGAGAGACGTGTTCGTGTGGTGCTTGTTCCTTCTATGCTAGCTAGGTGTCGCTTTGCGATACCTCGTTGGTACAAGAGGGGGCAGCACCATGCCTCGCGTCCAGCTCCTACTAAGGAGCCGGACGAGCGGCAGAAGGGGACTGGACATGGTCCAGTCCAGACGCTAATACTTTGTCATCAGAGAGATTAAATAAAGTCCTACCCAAGAGGTAGGGGTTTCTGGGGCTTTGCCCAACCCGAACTACTCGTGTTGTGTTGGTACATCTAGTGGTAAGCGAGCCAAAGAGCCACCCAACATATAAGTCAATACGAACCATTACAGCAGCAATCCTGTGATTCTAGCCAAGGATCAGAGAGATCTGGACATGTTCCAAATTGGACCGGCTCACTACTTTCAGGCCCTTTACCTCACCAAGATGGTGAAAGAAGGTTCCATGCTGTTGTAAATACGCGGCAGTGTGGTCAATCTTGGTCACAAATTATTGGAAATTATACAGTGGGCAGTTCGTTTGAATCCCTCTCGGGACCAATAAAGTCTCGTTGGATTTGGGAATTGCTACTTGGATTTCATACATTGTAAATTGTAGACGTATTGTTTATCCCGCTCTCTTCAGGAATTGCCAAACACAGTGAATTGAATGGGGGAATTCAGGCCTGTCCCTTTTACCGACATTCTGTTGGTTTAAGCAGGATTGTCCACCTTTCCAATTGGCGAGGTGTGCTAATCTTGGCTCCATCTGCGGTCTAGATAGCAGCAATCCTGTGATTCTAGCCAAGGATCAGAGAGATCTGGACATGTTCCAAATTGGACCGGCTCACTACTTTCAGGCCCTTTACCTCACCAAGATGGTGAAAGAAGGTTCCATGCTGTTGTAAATACGTGGCAGTGTGGTCAATCTTGGTCACAAATTATTGGAAATTATACAGTGGGCAGTTCGTTTGAATCCCTCTCGGGACCAATAAAGTCTCGTTGGATTTGGGAATTGCTACTTGGATTTCATACATTGGAAATCGTAGACCTCAGGGGCGGATCCAGAAGGGGTGGTCTAGGGGGGGGCACAGCCAAGAAAATTTGCTCATGGGGGGGGCCACAAGCGGGTTTTCGGGCCACGTTTTCTATAGTTAGGAGTCATAGCCTGGTCCAATTTCAGGGGGTCTAGGGGGGGCATGTGCCCCCTAGGCCCCCCCCCTCGATCCGCCCCTGGACCTGTTGGGAATTGACAATTGTTAACGCTGCTTGTTTTTTTTGTTTTTTCGAGTCCTGGGAATGCTTGATGGTAAAAGAGGTGAAGAGCGGCACCACCACCAAGACCGTTGGTTTGGACTGGCAAGCTTTGTGAGCATTCATTGTCACCGCATTGCAGGAGGTACACAAGGTAAGGAATGACGCCTTAATATTGGACAATTGGCTTCAATTTGGCACATATGACTAAGGCGCCAGATGATTTGTTGAGGAGCTATAGGCTAAGAGGTATCGAAAAAATGTGCGGCCGGAGTCATTTTTCGACTTTGCTGCACTAAATCCCAGTCAGAGAGTGATCTGTCAGGTCTAAAAGTAGTCTCAGATGAAAGGCCGATCAATTCTGATCCAAATCCACCCCTAAAACATGTAAATCAGACAAGAATTGAGTGAGATACAGGCAAAATTTGCGTCTATGCATCAATCCCATGTCTGTTGTCTGCTAGAATCTGCAGGTGATGGCTCCCCCTGGAGAGTGTAGCAAGAACTACTTGTAAGTGGTTCTCTGTGGTGGCTGAACTGCCATAGGCATTTAGATGATGCACAGGTGACCAGTGTTTTGTTGAAAGTTCTCCCCTAAAACTATTGGCTAAAAAGATAGGAAATATTTCTGGTGTATTGTGAGTGTTGAGGCCTTGCCAGGGCATGCAGAATCAAGTCAGCAACCAGTGTAATTTTTAACAGGGGTGTTTGAAGTCAGGAAATGGGTAAATGTATTATTTTGCTGCAGCACTGGCCTACTTCCTGTTGATGCGCGCATCGCGTATCGGCGCCTCTAGGGCCTCTCCTGGTGTGCTGGGGTGGATCTAAGGTTGAGAAATAAACTCCATGAGTCGCTCCCGTCACGTGAGCGTTTGTTGCAAGTCGATCGGAGCAGTAGAACCAGAGTAGCTCTTTGTTCCTATATCGAACTTTGAGGGGCGGGGGTTCACAAAAAAAAAAATTCTGTCAACCCGTGCACAATTACTCACGGACCGGGGGACCTGTCGAGACTACCAGACCTAGGGCTGCCTCCAGGGTATCTCTCTGTATCTAAATTCCGGAATTTTAGGAATTTTTACACCAAACCCGGGATTCTGGTAGAGCTGCTCAATGCCTACAAAATGAGCCCTAGAACGTGATTTTTTGACCATTAGAACCATGGAAGGTGCACAAAAAAACGATTTTTACGGATCCCAGATAGGTCCTTTTTTTCACCTTTGTCGGGAATTTTTTCTATTAGCGTTTTCACACTTTCCAAGCCCCAACAATGAACAGTCGTCTTTGTTTGTGAAACCGTCCCTCCCATACGGACCATGCTTGTGGGTCAGTGATTGATGAAGACCGTTGATGGTTTAAACCTTTAGGCTGCTAATGCACCTTGCCCATCGGTCGTCGCGATGCACCAATGAAGTGCTGCTGGCACAACTGCTCACAAGCACTTCATTGGTGTATCATGCCAGGTAGGCCCTATATAGAATAGACTTGACCAACACCACACTTCTACAGGCATGATAATGACAGTGAAAATGACAATGGTTTTATTCTCCAATACATATCTATATATATCATAAGTACAGATGATACCAATGCTTGACTGTTATACCAAAATGACCACTACAAGTGATGTACAGATTTAAATGCTAGTTTACAGTATTAAACTTGAGATTTTGATTTTAACAAACGATTTAAACCGTCTGGGTTGTAACATGTATAATTGTGTGAATAATGGTCTGGTTGGTTTTCAGTCCTGCACTCCTGATGCCGTGTTGTCCTAATGGCCTGGTGGTGGTGGTTCTCCTCTACTCCCTCGGGGATGGACTTGTGAGCTCTGTGGGCATCTGGCGTCACTCCGTAGGTTCCAGATTGATACCTAAGGTAAGGGAAATCAGACTGTTACAAGATCAGTTTTTTGTTGGAGCAGCACACGCTATGGGCCAGAATTTATAAAATAAGGCTTTCCTCTATGTAGATATCAAACAATGGCTATCTACAATGCACCATTCATTCCGGATCGTTTATCCCTCTCTCTTCAGGAATTGCTAAACACAGTGAATTGAATGGGGGAATTCAGGCCTGTCCCTTTTACCGACATTCTGTTGGTTTAAGCAGGATTGTCCACCTTTCCAATTGGCGAGGTGCGCTAATCTTGGCTCCATCTGCGGTCTAGATAGCAGCAATCCTGTGATTCTAGCCAAGGATCAGAGAGATCTGGACATGTTCCAAATTGGACCGGCTCACTACTTTCAGGCCCTTTACCTCACCAAGATGGTGAAAGAAGGTTCCATGCTGTTGTAAATACGCGGCAGTGTGGTCAATCTTGGTCACAAATTATTGGAAATTATACAGTGGGCAGTTCGTTTGAATCCCTCTCGGGACCAATAAAGTCTCGTTGGATTTGGGAATTGCTACTTGGATTTCATACATTGTAAATTGTAGACGTATTGTTTATCCCGCTCTCTTCAGGAATTGCCAAACACAGTGAATTGAATGGGGGAATTCAGGCCTGTCCCTTTTACCGACATTCTGTTGGTTTAAGCAGGATTGTCCACCTTTCCAATTGGCGAGGTGTGCTAATCTTGGCTCCATCTGCGGTCTAGATAGCAGCAATCCTGTGATTCTAGCCAAGGATCAGAGAGATCTGGACATGTTCCAAATTGGACCGGCTCACTACTTTCAGGCCCTTTACCTCACCAAGATGGTGAAAGAAGGTTCCATGCTGTTGTAAATACGCGGCAGTGTGGTCAATCTTGGTCACAAATTATTGGAAATTATACAGTGGGCAGTTCGTTTGAATCCCTCTCGGGACCAATAAAGTCTCGTTGGATCTGGGAATTGCTACTTGGATCCAGGGGGGGCCTAGGGGGCACATGCCCCCCTAGACCCCCTGAAATTGGACCAGGCTATGACTCCTAACTATAGAAAACGTGGCCCGAAAACCCGCTTGTGGCCCCCCCCATGAGCAAATTTTCTTGGCTGTGCCCCCCCCTAGACCACCCCTTCTGGATCCGCCCCTGAGGTCTACGATTTTTACGGATCCCAGATAGGTCCTTTTTTTCACCTTTGTCGGGAATTTTTTCTATTAGCGTTTTCACACTTTCCAAGCCCCAACAATGAACAGTCGTCTTTGTTTGTGAAACCATCCCTCCCATACGGACCATGCTTGTGGGTCGGTGATTGATGAAGACCGTTGATGGTTTAAACCTTTAGGCTGCTAATGCACCTTGCCCATCGGTCGTCGCGATGCACCAATGAAGTGCTGCTGGCACAACTGCTCACCAGCACTTCATTGGTGTATCATGCCAGGTAGGCCCTATATAGAATAGACTTGACCAACACCACACTTCTACAGGCATGATAATGACAGTGAAAGTGACAATGGTTTTATTCTCCAATACATATCTATATATATCATAAGTACAGATGATACCAATGCTTGACTGTTATACCAAAATGACCACTACAAGTGATGTACAGATTTAAATGCTAGTTTACAGTATTAAACTTGAGATTTTGATTTTAACAAACGATTTAAACCGTCTGGGTTGTAACATGTATAATTGTGTGAATAATGGTCTGGTTGGTTTTCAGTCCTGCACTCCTGATGCCGTGTTGTCCTAATGGCCTGGTGGTGGTGGTTCTCCTCTACTCCCTCGGGGATGGACTTGTGAGCTCTGTGGGCATCTGGCGTCACTCCGTAGGTTCCAGATTGATACCTAAGGTAAGGGAAATCAGACTGTTACAAGATCAGTTTTTTGTTGGAGCAGCACACGCTATGGGCCAGAATTTATAAAATAAGGCTTTCCTCTATGTAGATATCAAACAATGGCTATCTACAATGCACCATTCATTCCGGATCGTTTATCCCTCTCTCTTCAGGAATTGCTAAACACAGTGAATTGAATGGGGGAATTCAGGCCTGTCCCTTTTACCGACATTCTGTTGGTTTAAGCAGGATTGTCCACCTTTCCAATTGGCGAGGTGCGCTAATCTTGGCTCCATCTGCGGTCTAGATAGCAGCAATCCTGTGATTCTAGCCAAGGATCAGAGAGATCTGGACATGTTCCAAATTGGACCGGCTCACTACTTTCAGGCCCTTTACCTCACCAAGATGGTGAAAGAAGGTTCCATGCTGTTGTAAATACGCGGCAGTGTGGTCAATCTTGGTCACAAATTATTGGAAATTATACAGTGGGCAGTTCGTTTGAATCCCTCTCGGGACCAATAAAGTCTCGTTGGATTTGGGAATTGCTACTTGGATTTCATACATTGTAAATTGTAGACGTATTGTTTATCCCGCTCTCTTCAGGAATTGCCAAACACAGTGAATTGAATGGGGGAATTCAGGCCTGTCCCTTTTACCGACATTCTGTTGGTTTAAGCAGGATTGTCCACCTTTCCAATTGGCGAGGTGTGCTAATCTTGGCTCCATCTGCGGTCTAGATAGCAGCAATCCTGTGATTCTAGCCAAGGATCAGAGAGATCTGGACATGTTCCAAATTGGACCGGCTCACTACTTTCAGGCCCTTTACCTCACCAAGATGGTGAAAGAAGGTTCCATGCTGTTGTAAATACGCGGCAGTGTGGTCAATCTTGGTCACAAATTATTGGAAATTATACAGTGGGCAGTTCGTTTGAATCCCTCTCGGGACCAATAAAGTCTCGTTGGATTTGGGAATTGCTACTTGGATCCAGGGGGGGCCTAGGGGGCACATGCCCCCCTAGACCCCCTGAAATTGGACCAGGCTATGACTCCTAACTATAGAAAACGTGGCCCGAAAACCCGCTTGTGGCCCCCCCCATGAGCAAATTTTCTTGGCTGTGCCCCCCCCTAGACCACCCCTTCTGGATCCGCCCCTGAGGTCTACGATTTTTACGGATCCCAGATAGGTCCTTTTTTTCACCTTTGTCGGGAATTTTTTCTATTAGCGTTTTCACACTTTCCAAGCCCCAACAATGAACAGTCGTCTTTGTTTGTGAAACCGTCCCTCCCATACGGACCATGCTTGTGGGTCGGTGATTGATGAAGACCGTTGATGGTTTAAACCTTTAGGCTGCTAATGCACCTTGCCCATCGGTCGTCGCGATGCACCAATGAAGTGCTGCTGGCACAACTGCTCACCAGCACTTCATTGGTGTATCATGCCAGGTAGGCCCTATATAGAATAGACTTGACCAACACCACACTTCTACAGGCATGATAATGACAGTGAAAGTGACAATGGTTTTATTCTCCAATACATATCTATATATATCATAAGTACAGATGATACCAATGCTTGACTGTTATACCAAAATGACCACTACAAGTGATGTACAGATTTAAATGCTAGTTTACAGTATTAAACTTGAGATTTTGATTTTAACAAACGATTTAAACCGTCTGGGTTGTAACATGTATAATTGTGTGAATAATGGTCTGGTTGGTTTTCAGTCCTGCACTCCTGATGCCGTGTTGTCCTAATGGCCTGGTGGTGGTGGTTCTCCTCTACTCCCTCGGGGATGGACTTGTGAGCTCTGTGGGCATCTGGCGTCACTCCGTAGGTTCCAGATTGATACCTAAGGTAAGGGAAATCAGACTGTTACAAGATCAGTTTTTTGTTGGAGCAGCACACGCTATGGGCCAGAATTTATAAAATAAGGCTTTCCTCTATGTAGATATCAAACAATGGCTATCTACAATGCACCATTCATTCCGGATCGTTTATCCCTCTCTCTTCAGGAATTGCCAAACACAGTGAATTGAATGGGGGAATTCAGGCCTGTCCCTTTTACCGACATTCTGTTGGTTCAAGCAGGATTGTCCACCTTTCCAATTGGCGAGGTGCGCTAATCTTGGCTCCATCTGCGGTCTAGATAGCAGCAATCCTGTGATTCTAGCCAAGGATCAGAGAGATCTGGACATGTTCCAAATTGGACCGGCTCACTACTTTTAGGGCCTTTACCTCACCAAGATGGTGAAAGAAGGTTCCATGCTGTTGTAAATACGCGGCAGTGTGGTCAATCTTGGTCACAAATTATTGGAAATTATACAGTGGGCAGTTCGTTTGAATCCCTCTCGGGACCAATAAAGTCTCGTTGGATTTGGGAATTGCTACTTGGATTTCATACATTGTAAATTGTAGACGTATTGTTTATCCCGCTCTCTTCAGGAATTGCCAAACACAGTGAATTGAATGGGGGAATTCAGGCCTGTCCCTTTTACCGACATTCTGTTGGTTTAAGCAGGATTGTCCACCTTTCCAATTGGCGAGGTGTGCTAATCTTGGCTCCATCTGCGGTCTAGATAGCAGCAATCCTGTGATTCTAGCCAAGGATCAGAGAGATCTGGACATGTTCCAAATTGGACCGGCTCACTACTTTCAGGCCCTTTACCTCACCAAGATGGTGAAAGAAGGTTCCATGCTGTTGTAAATACGCGGCAGTGTGGTCAATCTTGGTCACAAATTATTGGAAATTATACAGTGGGCAGTTCGTTTGAATCCCTCTCGGGACCAATAAAGTCTCGTTGGATTTGGGAATTGCTACTTGGATTTCATACATTGTAAATTGTAGACGTATTGTTTATCCCGCTCTCTTCAGGAATTGCCAAACACAGTGAATTGAATGGGGGAATTCAGGCCTGTCCCTTTTACCGACATTCTGTTGGTTTAAGCAAGATTGTCCACCTTTCCAATTGGCGAGGTGCGCTAATCTTGGCTCCATCTGCAGTCTAGATAGCAGCAATCCTGTGATTCTAGCCAAGGATCAGAGAGATCTGAACATGTTCCAAATTGGACCGGCTCACTACTTTCAGGCCCTTTACCTCACCAAGATGGTGAAAGAAGGTTCCATGCTGTTGTAAATACGCGGCAGTGTGGTCAATCTTGGTCACAAATTATTGGAAATTATACAGTGGGCAGTTCGTTTGAATCCCTCTCGGGACCAATAAAGTCTCGTTGGATTTGGGAATTGCTACTTGGATTTCATACATTGTAAATTGTAGACGTATTGTTTATCCCGCTCTCTTCAGGAATTGCCAAACACAGTGAATTGAATGGGGGAATTCAGGCCTGTCCCTTTTACCGACATTCTGTTGGTTTAAGCAGGATTGTCCACCTTTCCAATTGGCGAGGTGTGCTAATCTTGGCTCCATCTGCGGTCTAGATAGCAGCAATCCTGTGATTCTAGCCAAGGATCAGAGAGATCTGGACATGTTCCAAATTGGACCGGCTCACTACTTTCAGGCCCTTTACCTCACCAAGATGGTGAAAGAAGGTTCCATGCTGTTGTAAATACGCGGCAGTGTGGTCAATCTTGGTCACAAATTATTGGAAATTATACAGTGGGCAGTTCGTTTGAATCCCTCTCGGGACCAATAAAGTCTCGTTGGATCTGGGAATTGCTACTTGGATCCAGGGGGGGCCTAGGGGGCACATGCCCCCCTAGACCCCCTGAAATTGGACCAGGCTATGACTCCTAACTATAGAAAACGTGGCCCGAAAACCCGCTTGTGGCCCCCCCCATGAGCAAATTTTCTTGGCTGTGCCCCCCCCTAGACCACCCCTTCTGGATCCGCCCCTGAGGTCTACGATTTTTACGGATCCCAGATAGGTCCTTTTTTTCACCTTTGTCGGGAATTTTTTCTATTAGCGTTTTCACACTTTCCAAGCCCCAACAATGAACAGTCGTCTTTGTTTGTGAAACCATCCCTCCCATACGGACCATGCTTGTGGGTCGGTGATTGATGAAGACCGTTGATGGTTTAAACCTTTAGGCTGCTAATGCACCTTGCCCATCGGTCGTCGCGATGCACCAATGAAGTGCTGCTGGCACAACTGCTCACCAGCACTTCATTGGTGTATCATGCCAGGAAGGCCCTATATAGAATAGACTTGACCAACACCACACTTCTACAGGCATGATAATGACAGTGAAAGTGACAATGGTTTTATTCTCCAATACATATCTATATATATCATAAGTACAGATGATACCAATGCTTGACTGTTATACCAAAATGACCACTACAAGTGATGTACAGATTTAAATGCTAGTTTACAGTATTAAACTTGAGATTTTGATTTTAACAAACGATTTAAACCGTCTGGGTTGTAACATGTATAATTGTGTGAATAATGGTCTGGTTGGTTTTCAGTCCTGCACTCCTGATGCCGTGTTGTCCTAATGGCCTGGTGGTGGTGGTTCTCCTCTACTCCCTCGGGGATGGACTTGTGAGCTCTGTGGGCATCTGGCGTCACTCCGTAGGTTCCAGATTGATACCTAAGGTAAGGGAAATCAGACTGTTACAAGATCAGTTTTTTGTTGGAGCAGCACACGCTATGGGCCAGAATTTATAAAATAAGGCTTTCCTCTATGTAGATATCAAACAATGGCTATCTACAATGCACCATTCATTCCGGATCGTTTATCCCTCTCTCTTCAGGAATTGCTAAACACAGTGAATTGAATGGGGGAATTCAGGCCTGTCCCTTTTACCGACATTCTGTTGGTTTAAGCAGGATTGTCCACCTTTCCAATTGGCGAGGTGCGCTAATCTTGGCTCCATCTGCGGTCTAGATAGCAGCAATCCTGTGATTCTAGCCAAGGATCAGAGAGATCTGGACATGTTCCAAATTGGACCGGCTCACTACTTTCAGGCCCTTTACCTCACCAAGATGGTGAAAGAAGGTTCCATGCTGTTGTAAATACGCGGCAGTGTGGTCAATCTTGGTCACAAATTATTGGAAATTATACAGTGGGCAGTTCGTTTGAATCCCTCTCGGGACCAATAAAGTCTCGTTGGATTTGGGAATTGCTACTTGGATTTCATACATTGTAAATTGTAGACGTATTGTTTATCCCGCTCTCTTCAGGAATTGCCAAACACAGTGAATTGAATTGAGGAATTCAGGCCTGTCCCTTTTACCGACATTCTGTTGGTTTAAGCAGGATTGTCCACCTTTCCAATTGGCGAGGTGTGCTAATCTTGGCTCCATCTGCGGTCTAGATAGCAGCAATCCTGTGATTCTAGCCAAGGATCAGAGAGATCTCAACACCCACAATACACCAGAAATATTTCCTATCTTTTTAGCCAATAGTTTTAGGGGAGAACTTTCAACAAAACACTGGTCACCTGTGCATCATCTAAATGCCTATGGCAGTTCAGCCACCACAGAGAACCACTTACAAGTAGTTCTTGCTACACTCTCCAGGGGGAGCCATCACCTGCAGATTCTAGCAGACAACAGACATGGGATTGATGCATAGACGCAAATTTTGCCTGTATCTCACTCAATTCTTGTCTGATTTACATGTTTTAGGGGTGGATTTAGATCAGAATTGATCGGCCTTTCATTTGAGACTACTTTTAGACCTGACAGATCACTCTCTGACTGGGATTTAGTGCAGCAAAGTCGAAAAATGACTCCGGCCGCACATTTTTTCGATACCTCTTAGCCTATAGCTCCTCAACAAATCATCTGGCGCCTTAGTCATATGTGCCAAATTGAAGCCAATTGTCCAATATTAAGGCGTCATTCCTTACCTTGTGTACCTCCTGCAATGCGGTGACAATGAATGCTCACAAAGCTTGCCAGTCCAAACCAACGGTCTTGGTGGTGGTGCCGCTCTTCACCTCTTTTACCATCAAGCATTCCCAGGACTCGAAAAAACAAAAAAACAAGCAGCGTTAACAATTGTCAATTCCCAACAGGTCCAGGGGCGGATCCAGGGGGGGCCTAGGGGGCACATGCCCCCCTAGACCCCCTGAAATTGGACCAGGCTATGACTCCTAACTATAGAAAACGTGGCCCGAAAACCCGCTTGTGGCCCCCCCCATGAGCAAATTTTCTTGGCTGTGCCCCCCCCTAGACCACCCATTCTGGATCCGTCCCTGAGGTCTACGATTTTTACGGATCCCAGATAGGTCCTTTTTTTCACCTTTGTCGGGAATTTTTTCTATTAGCGTTTTCACACTTTCCAAGCCCCAACAATGAACAGTCGTCTTTGTTTGTGAAACCGTCCCTCCCATACGGACCATGCTTGTGGGTCGGTTGATTGATGAAGACCGTTGATGGTTTAAACCTTTAGGCTGCTAATGCACCTTGCCCATCGGTCGTCGCGATGCACCAATGAAGTGCTGCTGGCACAACTGCTCACCAGCACTTCATTGGTGTATCATGCCAGGTAGGCCCTATATAGAATAGACTTGACCAACACCACACTTCTACAGGCATGATAATGACAGTGAAAGTGACAATGGTTTTATTCTCCAATACATATCTATATATATCATAAGTACAGATGATACCAATGCTTGACTGTTATACCAAAATGACCACTACAAGTGATGTACAGATTTAAATGCTAGTTTACAGTATTAAACTTGAGATTTTGATTTTAACAAACGATTTCAACCGTCTGGGTTGTAACATGTATAATTGTGTGAATAATGGTCTGGTTGGTTTTCAGTCCTGCACTCCTGATGCCGTGTTGTCCTAATGGCCTGGTGGTGGTGGTTCTCCTCTACTCCCTCGGGGATGGACTTGTGAGCTCTGTGGGCATCTGGCGTCACTCCGTAGGTTCCAGATTGATACCTAAGGTAAGGGAAATCAGACTGTTACAAGATCAGTTTTTTGTTGGAGCAGCACACGCTATGGGCCAGAATTTATAAAATAAGGCTTTCCTCTATGTAGATATCAAACAATGGCTATCTACAATGCACCATTCATTCCGGATCGTTTATCCCTCTCTCTTCAGGAATTGCCAAACACAGTGAATTGAATGGGGGAATTCAGGCCTGTCCCTTTTACCGACATTCTGTTGGTTTAAGCAGGATTGTCCACCTTTCCAATTGGCGAGGTGCGCTAATCTTGGCTCCATCTGCGGTCTAGATAGCAGCAATCCTGTGATTCTAGCCAAGGATCAGAGAGATCTGGACATGTTCCAAATTGGACCGGCTCACTACTTTCAGGCCCTTTACCTCACCAAGATGGTGAAAGAAGGTTCCATGCTGTTGTAAATACGCGGCAGTGTGGTCAATCTTGGTCACAAATTATTGGAAATTATACAGTGGGCAGTTCGTTTGAATCCCTCTCGGGACCAATAAAGTCTCGTTGGATTTGGGAATTGCTACTTGGATTTCATACATTGTAAATTGTAGACGTATTGTTTATCCCGCTCTCTTCAGGAATTGCCAAACACAGTGAATTGAATGGGGGAATTCAGGCCTGTCCCTTTTACCGACATTCTGTTGGTTTAAGCAGGATTGTCCACCTTTCCAATTGGCGAGGTGCGCTAATCTTGGCTCCATCTGCGGTCTAGATAGCAGCAATCCTGTGATTCTAGCCAAGGATCAGAGAGATCTGGACATGTTCCAAATTGGACCGGCTCACTACTTTCAGGCCCTTTACCTCACCAAGATGGTGAAAGAAGGTTCCATGCTGTTGAAAATACGCGGCAGTGTGGTCAATCTTGGTCACAAATTATTGGAAATTATACAGTGGGCAGTTCGTTTGAATCCCTCTCGGGACCAATAAAGTCTCGTTGGATTTGGGAATTGCTACTTGGATTTCATACATTGTAAATTGTAGACGTATTGTTTATCCCGCTCTCTTCAGGAATTGCCAAACACAGTGAATTGAATGGGGGAATTCAGGCCTGTCCCTTTTACCGACATTCTGTTGGTTTAAGCAGGATTGTCCACCTTTCCAATTGGCGAGGTGCGCTAATCTTGGCTCCATCTGCGGTCTAGATAGCAGCAATCCTGTGATTCTAGCCAAGGATCAGAGAGATCTGGACATGTTCCAAATTGGACCGGCTCACTACTTTCAGGCCCTTTACCTCACCAAGATGGTGAAAGAAGGTTCCATGCTGTTGTAAATACGCGGCAGTGTGGTCAATCTTGGTCACAAATTATTGGAAATTATACAGTGGGCAGTTCGTTTGAATCCCTCTCGGGACCAATAAAGTCTCGTTGGATTTGGGAATTGCTACTTGGATTTCATACATTGTAAATTGTAGACGTATTGTTTATCCCGCTCTCTTCAGGAATTGCCAAACACAGTGAATTGAATGGGGGAATTCAGGCCTGTCCCTTTTACCGACATTCTGTTGGTTTAAGCAGGATTGTCCACCTTTCCAATTGGCGAGGTGCGCTAATCTTGGCTCCATCTGCGGTCTAGATAGCAGCAATCCTGTGATTCTAGCCAAGGATCAGAGAGATCTGGACATGTTCCAAATTGGACCGGCTCACTACTTTCAGGCCCTTTACCTCACCAAGATGGTGAAAGAAGGTTCCATGCTGTTGAAAATACGCGGCAGTGTGGTCAATCTTGGTCACAAATTATTGGAAATTATACAGTGGGCAGTTCGTTTGAATCCCTCTCGGGACCAATAAAGTCTCGTTGGATTTGGGAATTGCTACTTGGATTTCATACATTGTAAATTGTAGACGTATTGTTTATCCCGCTCTCTTCAGGAATTGCCAAACACAGTGAATTGAATGGGGGAATTCAGGCCTGTCCCTTTTACCGACATTCTGTTGGTTTAAGCAGGATTGTCCACCTTTCCAATTGGCGAGGTGCGCTAATCTTGGCTCCATCTGCGGTCTAGATAGCAGCAATCCTGTGATTCTAGCCAAGGATCAGAGAGATCTGGACATGTTCCAAATTGGACCGGCTCACTACTTTCAGGCCCTTTACCTCACCAAGATGGTGAAAGAAGGTTCCATGCTGTTGTAAATACGCGGCAGTGTGGTCAATCTTGGTCACAAATTATTGGAAATTATACAGTGGGCAGTTCGTTTGAATCCCTCTCGGGACCAATAAAGTCTCGTTGGATTTGGGAATTGCTACTTGGATTTCATACATTGTAAAGTGTAGACGTATTGTTTATCCCGCTCTCTTCAGGAATTGCCAAACACAGTGAATTGAATGGGGGAATTCAGGCCTGTCCCTTTTACCGACATTCTGTTGGTTTAAGCAGGATTGTCCACCTTTCCAATTGGCGAGGTGCGCTAATCTTGGCTCCATCTGCGGTCTAGATAGCAGCAATCCTGTGATTCTAGCCAAGGATCAGAGAGATCTGGACATGTTCCAAATTGGACCGGCTCACTACTTTCAGGCCCTTTACCTCACCAAGATGGTGAAAGAAGGTTCCATGCTGTTGTAAATAGGCGGCAGTGTGGTCAATCTTGGTCACAAATTATTGGAAATTATACAGTGGGCAGTTCGTTTGAATCCCTCTCGGGACCAATAAAGTCTCGTTGGATTTGGGAATTGCTACTTGGATTTCATACATTGTAAATTGTAGACGTATTGTTTATCCCGCTCTCTTCAGGAATTGCCAAACACAGTGAATTGAATGGGGGAATTCAGGCCTGTCCCTTTTACCGACATTCTGTTGGTTTAAGCAGGATTGTCCACCTTTCCAATTGGCGAGGTGCGCTAATCTTGGCTCCATCTGCGGTCTAGATAGCAGCAATCCTGTGATTCTAGCCAAGGATCAGAGAGATCTGGACATGTTCCAAATTGGACCGGCTCACTACTTTCAGGCCCTTTACCTCACCAAGATGGTGAAAGAAGGTTCCATGCTGTTGTAAATACGCAGCAGTGTGGTCAATCTTGGTCACAAATTATTGGAAATTATACAGTGGGCAGTTCGTTTGAATCCCTCTCGGGACCAATAAAGTCTCGTTGGATTTGGGAATTGCTACTTGGATTTCATACATTGTAAATTGTAGACGTATTGTTTATCCCGCTCTCTTCAGGAATTGCCAAACACAGTGAATTGAATTGAGGAATTCAGGCCTGTCCCTTTTACCGACATTCTGTTGGTTTAAGCAGGATTGTCCACCTTTCCAATTGGCGAGGTGTGCTAATCTTGGCTCCATCTGCGGTCTAGATAGCAGCAATCCTGTGATTCTAGCCAAGGATCAGAGAGATCTCAACACCCACAATACACCAGAAATATTTCCTATCTTTTTAGCCAATAGTTTTAGGGGAGAACTTTCAACAAAACACTGGTCACCTGTGCATCATCTAAATGCCTATGGCAGTTCAGCCACCACAGAGAACCACTTACAAGTAGTTCTTGCTACACTCTCCAGGGGGAGCCATCACCTGCAGACTCTAGCAGACAACAGACATGGGATTGATGCATAGACGCAAATTTTGCCTGTATCTCACTCAATTCTTGTCTGATTTACATGTTTTAGGGGTGGATTTAGATCAGAATTGATCGGCCTTTCATCTGAGACTACTTTTAGACCTGACAGATCACTCTCTGACTGGGATTTAGTGCAGCAAAGTCGAAAAATGACTCCGGCCGCACATTTTTTCGATACCTCTTAGCCTATAGCTCCTCAACAAATCATCTGGCGCCTTAGTCATATGTGCCAAATTGAAGCCAATTGTCCAATATTAAGGCGTCATTCCTTACCTTGTGTACCTCCTGCAATGCGGTGACAATGAATGCTCACAAAGCTTGCCAGTCCAAACCAACGGTCTTGGTGGTGGTGCCGCTCTTCACCTCTTTTACCATCAAGCATTCCCAGGACTCGAAAAAACAAAAAAACAAGCAGCGTTAACAATTGTCAATTCCCAACAGGTCCAGGGGCGGATCCAGGGGGGGCCTAGGGGGCACATGCCCCCCTAGACCCCCTGAAATTGGACCAGGCTATGACTCCTAACTATAGAAAACGTGGCCCGAAAACCCGCTTGTGGCCCCCCCCATGAGCAAATTTTCTTGGCTGTGCCCCCCCCTAGACCACCCCTTCTGGATCCGCCCCTGAGGTCTACGATTTTTACGGATCCCAGATAGGTCCTTTTTTTCACCTTTGTCAGGAATTTTTTCTATTAGCGTTTTCACACTTTCCAAGCCCCAACAATGAACAGTCGTCTTTGTTTGTGAAACCGTCCCTCCCATACGGACCATGCTTGTGGGTCGGTTGATTGATGAAGACCGTTGATGGTTTAAACCTTTAGGCTGCTAATGCACCTTGCCCATCGGTCGTCGCGATGCACCAATGAAGTGCTGCTGGCACAACTGCTCACCAGCACTTCATTGGTGTATCATGCCAGGTAGGCCCTATATAGAATAGACTTGACCAACACCACACTTCTACAGGCATGATAATGACAGTGAAAGTGACAATGGTTTTATTCTCCAATACATATCTATATATATCATAAGTACAGATGATACCAATGCTTGACTGTTATACCAAAATGACCACTACAAGTGATGTACAGATTTAAATGCTAGTTTACAGTATTAAACTTGAGATTTTGATTTTAACAAACGATTTAAACCGTCTGGGTTGTAACATGTATAATTGTGTGAATAATGGTCTGGTTGGTTTTCAGTCCTGCACTCCTGATGCCGTGTTGTCCTAATGGCCTGGTGGTGGTGGTTCTCCTCTACTCCCTCGGGGATGGACTTGTGAGCTCTGTGGGCATCTGGCGTCACTCCGTAGGTTCCAGATTGATACCTAAGGTAAGGGAAATCAGACTGTTACAAGATCAGTTTTTTGTTGGAGCAGCACACGCTATGGGCCAGAATTTATAAAATAAGGCTTTCCTCTATGTAGATATCAAACAATGGCTATCTACAATGCACCATTCATTCCGGATCGTTTATCCCTCTCTCTTCAGGAATTGCCAAACACAGTGAATTGAATGGGGGAATTCAGGCCTGTCCCTTTTACCGACATTCTGTTGGTTTAAGCAGGATTGTCCACCTTTCCAATTGGCGAGGTGCGCTAATCTTGGCTCCATCTGCGGTCTAGATAGCAGCAATCCTGTGATTCTAGCCAAGGATCAGAGAGATCTGGACATGTTCCAAATTGGACCGGCTCACTACTTTCAGGCCCTTTACCTCACCAAGATGGTGAAAGAAGGTTCCATGCTGTTGTAAATAGGCGGCAGTGTGGTCAATCTTGGTCACAAATTATTGGAAATTATACAGTGGGCAGTTCGTTTGAATCCCTCTCGGGACCAATAAAGTCTCGTTGGATTTGGGAATTGCTACTTGGATTTCATACATTGTAAATTGTAGACGTATTGTTTATCCCGCTCTCTTCAGGAATTGCCAAACACAGTGAATTGAATGGGGGAATTCAGGCCTGTCCCTTTTACCGACATTCTGTTGGTTTAAGCAGGATTGTCCACCTTTCCAATTGGCGAGGTGCGCTAATCTTGGCTCCATCTGCGGTCTAGATAGCAGCAATCCTGTGATTCTAGCCAAGGATCAGAGAGATCTGGACATGTTCCAAATTGGACCGGCTCACTACTTTCAGGCCCTTTACCTCACCAAGATGGTGAAAGAAGGTTCCATGCTGTTGAAAATACGCGGCAGTGTGGTCAATCTTGGTCACAAATTATTGGAAATTATACAGTGGGCAGTTCGTTTGAATCCCTCTCGGGACCAATAAAGTCTCGTTGGATTTGGGAATTGCTACTTGGATTTCATACATTGTAAATTGTAGACGTATTGTTTATCCCGCTCTCTTCAGGAATTGCCAAACACAGTGAATTGAATGGGGGAATTCAGGCCTGTCCCTTTTACCGACATTCTGTTGGTTTAAGCAGGATTGTCCACCTTTCCAATTGGCGAGGTGCGCTAATCTTGGCTCCATCTGCGGTCTAGATAGCAGCAATCCTGTGATTCTAGCCAAGGATCAGAGAGATCTGGACATGTTCCAAATTGGACCGGCTCACTACTTTCAGGCCCTTTACCTCACCAAGATGGTGAAAGAAGGTTCCATGCTGTTGTAAATACGCGACAGTGTGGTCAATCTTGGTCACAAATTATTGGAAATTATACAGTGGGCAGTTCGTTTGAATCCCTCTCGGGACCAATAAAGTCTCGTTGGATTTGGGAATTGCTACTTGGATTTCATACATTGGAAATCGTAGACCTCAGGGGCGGATCCAGAAGGGGTGGTCTAGGGGGGGGCACAGCCAAGAAAATTTGCTCATGGGGGGGGCCACAAGCGGGTTTTCGGGCCACGTTTTCTATAGTTAGGAGTCATAGCCTGGTCCAATTTCAGGGGGTCTAGGGGGGCATGTGCCCCCTAGGCCCCCCCTGGATCCGCCCCTGGACCTGTTGGGAATTGACAATTGTTAACGCTGCTTGTTTTTTTGTTTTTTCGAGTCCTGGGAATGCTTGATGGTAAAAGAGGTGAAGAGCGGCACCACCACCAAGACCGTTGGTTTGGACTGGCAAGCTTTGTGAGCATTCATTGTCACCGCATTGCAGGAGGTACACAAGGTAAGGAATGACGCCTTAATATTGGACAATTGGCTTCAATTTGGCACATATGACTAAGGCGCCAGATGATTTGTTGAGGAGCTATAGGCTAAGAGGTATCGAAAAAATGTGCGGCCGGAGTCATTTTTCGACTTTGCTGCACTAAATCCCAGTCAGAGAGTGATCTGTCAGGTCTAAAAGTAGTCTCAGATGAAAGGCCGATCAATTCTGATCCAAATCCACCCCTAAAACATGTAAATCAGACAAGAATTAAGTGAGATACAGGCAAAATTTGCGTCTATGCATCAATCCCATGTCTGTTGTCTGCTAGAATCTGCAGGTGATGGCTCCCCCTGGAGAGTGTAGCAAGAACTACTTGTAAGTGGTTCTCTGTGGTGGCTGAACTGCCATAGGCATTTAGATGATGCACAGGTGACCAGTGTTTTGTTGAAAGTTCTCCCCTAAAACTATTGGCTAAAAAGATAGGAAATATTTCTGGTGTATTGTGGGTGTTGAGGCCTTGCCAGGGCATGCAGAATCAAGTCAGCAACCAGTGTAATTTTTAACAGGGGTGTTTGAAGTCAGGAAATGGGTAAATGTATTATTTTGCTGCAGCACTGGCCTACTTCCTGTTGATGCGCGGATCGCGTATCGGCGCCTCTAGGGCCTCTCCTGGTGTGCTGGGGTGGATCTAAGGTTGAGAAATAAACTCCATGAGTCACTCCCATCACGTGAGCGTTTGTTGCAAGTCGATCGGAGCAGTAGAACCAGAGTAGCTCTTTGTTCCTATATCAAACTTTGAGGGGCGGGGGTTCACAAAAAAAAATATTCTGTCAACCCGTGCACAATTACTCACGGACCGGGGGACCTGTCGAGACTACCAGACCTAGGGCTGCCTCCAGGGTATCTCTCTGTATCTAAATTCCGGAATTTTAGGAATTTTTACACCAAACCCGGGATTCTGGTAGAGCTGCTCAATGCCTACAAAATGAGCCCTAGAACGTGATTTTTTGACCATTAGAACCATGGAAGGTGCACAAAAAAACGAATTTTACGGATCCCAGATAGGTCCTTTTTTTTCACCTTTGTCGGGAATTTTTTCTATTAGCGTTTTCACACTTTCTAAGCCCCAACAATGAACAGTCGTCTTTGTTTGTGAAACCGTCCCTCCCATACGGACCATGCTTGTGGGTCGGTTGATTGATGAAGACCGTTGATGGTTTAAACCTTTAGGCTGCTAATGCACCTTGCCCATCGGTCGTCGCGATGCACCAATGAAGTGCTGCTGGCACAACTGCTCACCAGCACTTCATTGGTGCATCATGCCAGGTAGGCCCTATATAGAATAGACTTGACCAACACCACACTTCTACAGGCATGATAATGACAGTGAAAGTGACAATGGTTTTATTCTCCAATACATATCTATATATATCATAAGTACAGATGATACCAATGCTTGACTGTTATACCAAAATGACCACTACAAGTGATGTACAGATTTAAATGCTAGTTTACAGTATTAAACTTGAGATTTTGATTTTAACAAACGATTTAAACCGTCTGGGTTGTAACATGTATAATTGTGTGAATAATGGTCTGGTTGGTTTTCAGTCCTGCACTCCTGATGCCGTGTTGTCCTAATGGCCTGGTAGTGGTGGTTCTCCTCTACTCCCTCGGGGATGGACTTGTGAGCTCTGTGGGCATCTGGCGTCACTCCGTAGGTTCCAGATTGATACCTAAGGTAAGGGAAATCAGACTGTTACAAGATCAGTTTTTTGTTGGAGCAGCACACGCTATGGGCCAGAATTTATAAAATAAGGCTTTCCTCTATGTAGATATCAAACAATGGCTATCTACAATGCACCATTCATTCCGGATCGTTTATCCCTCTCTCTTCAGGAATTGCCAAACACAGTGAATTGAATGGGGGAATTCAGGCCTGTCCCTTTTACCGACATTCTGTTGGTTTAAGCAGGATTGTCCACCTTTCCAATTGGCGAGGTGCGCTAATCTTGGCTCCATCTGCGGTCTAGATAGCAGCAATCCTGTGATTCTAGCCAAGGATCAGAGAGATCTGGACATGTTCCAAATTGGACCGGCTCACTACTTTCAGGCCCTTTACCTCACCAAGATGGTGAAAGAAGGTTCCATGCTGTTGTAAATACGCGGCAGTGTGGTCAATCTTGGTCACAAATTATTGGAAATTATACAGTGGGCAGTTCGTTTGAATCCCTCTCGGGACCAATAAAGTCTCGTTGGATTTGGGAATTGCTACTTGGATTTCATACATTGTAAATTGTAGACGTATTGTTTATCCCGCTCTCTTCAGGAATTGCCAAACACAGTGAATGGAATGGGGGAATTCAGGCCTGTCCCTTTTACCGACATTCTGTTGGTTTAAGCAGGATTGTCCACCTTTCCAATTGGCGAGGTGCGCTAATCTTGGCTCCATCTGCGGTCTAGATAGCAGCAATCCTGTGATTCTAGCCAAGGATCAGAGAGATCTGGACATGTTCCAAATTGGACCGGCTCACTACTTTCAGGCCCTTTACCTCACCAAGATGGTGAAAGAAGGTTCCATGCTGTTGTAAATACGCGGCAGTGTGGTCAATCTTGGTCACAAATTATTGGAAATTATACAGTGGGCAGTTCGTTTGAATCCCTCTCGGGACCAATAAAGTCTCGTTGGATTTGGGAATTGCTACTTGGATTTCATACATTGTAAATTGTAGACGTATTGTTTATCCCGCTCTCTTCAGGAATTGCCAAACTCAGTGAATTGAATGGGGGAATTCAGGCCTGTCCCTTTTACCGACATTCTGTTGGTTTAAGCAGGATTGTCCACCTTTCCAATTGGCGAGGTGCGCTAATCTTGGCTCCATCTGCGGTCTAGATAGCAGCAATCCTGTGTTTCTAGCCAAGGATCAGAGAGATCTGGACATGTTCCAAATTGGACCGGCTCACTACTTTCAGGCCCTTTACCTCACCAAGATGGTGAAAGAAGGTTCCATGCTGTTGTAAATACGCGGCAGTGTGGTCAATCTTGGTCACAAATTATTGGAAATTATACAGTGGGCAGTTCGTTTGAATCCCTCTCGGGACCAATAAAGTCTCATTGGATTTGGGAATTGCTACTTGGATTTCATACATTGTAAATTGTAGACGTATTGTTTATCCCGCTCTCTTCAGGAATTGCCAAACACAGTGAATTGAATGGGGGAATTCAGGCCTGTCCCTTTTACCGACATTCTGTTGGTTTAAGCAGGATTGTCCACCTTTCCAATTGGCGAGGTGTGCTAATCTTGGCTCCATCTGCGGTCTAGATAGCAGCAATCCTGTGATTCTAGCCAAGGATCAGAGAGATCTGGACATGTTCCAAATTGGACCGGCTCACTACTTTCAGGCCCTTTACCTCACCAAGATGGTGAAAGAAGGTTCCATGCTGTTGTAAATACGCGGCAGTGTGGTCAATCTTGGTCACAAATTATTGGAAATTATACAGTGGGCAGTTCGTTTGAATCCCTCTCGGGACCAATAAAGTCTCGTTGGATTTGGGAATTGCTACTTGGATTTCATACATTGTAAATTGTAGACGTATTGTTTATCCCGCTCTCTTCAGGAATTGCCAAACACAGTGAATTGAATGGGGGAATTCAGGCCTGTCCCTTTTACCGACATTCTGTTGGTGTAAGCAGGATTGTCCACCTTTCCAATTGGCGAGGTGCGCTAATCTTGGCTCCATCTGCGGTCTAGATAGCAGCAATCCTGTGATTCTAGCCAAGGATCAGAGAGATCTGGACATGTTCCAAATTGGACCGGCTCACTACTTTCAGGCCCTTTACCTCACCAAGATGGTGAAAGAAGGTTCCATGCTGTTGTAAATACGCGGCAGTGTGGTCAATCTTGGTCACAAATTATTGGAAATTATACAGTGGGCAGTTCGTTTGAATCCCTCTCGGGACCAATAAAGTCTCGTTGGATTTGGGAATTGCTACTTGGATTTCATACATTGTAAATTGTAGACGTATTGTTTATCCCGCTCTCTTCAGGAATTGCCAAACACAGTGAATTGAATGGGGGAATTCAGGCCTGTCCCTTTTACCGACATTCTGTTGGTTTAAGCAGGATTGTCCACCTTTCCAATTGGCGAGGTGCGCTAATCTTGGCTCCATCTGCGGTCTAGATAGCAGCAATCCTGTGATTCTAGCCAAGGATCAGAGAGATCTGGACATGTTCCAAATTGGACCGGCTCACTACTTTCAGGCCCTTTACCTCACCAAGATGGTGAAAGAAGGTTCCATGCTGTTGTAAATACGCGGCAGTGTGGTCAATCTTGGTCACAAATTATTGGAAATTATACAGTGGGCAGTTCGTTTGAATCCCTCTCGGGACCAATAAAGTCTCGTTGGATTTGGGAATTGCTACTTGGATTTCATACATTGTAAATTGTAGACGTATTGTTTATCCCGCTCTCTTCAGGAATTGCCAAACACAGTGAATTGAATGGGGGAATTCAGGCCTGTCCCTTTTACCGACATTCTGTTGGTTTAAGCAGGATTGTCCACCTTTCCAATTGGCGAGGTGCGCTAATCTTGGCTCCATCTGCGGTCTAGATAGCAGCAATCCTGTGATTCTAGCCAAGGATCAGAGAGATCTGGACATGTTCCAAATTGGACCGGCTCACTACTTTCAGGCCCTTTACCTCACCAAGATGGTGAAAGAAGGTTCCATGCTGTTGTAAATACGCGGCAGTGTGGTCAATCTTGGTCACAAATTATTGGAAATTATACAGTGGGCAGTTCGTTTGAATCCCTCTCGGGACCAATAAAGTCTCGTTGGATTTGGGAATTGCTACTTGGATTTCATACATTGTAAATTGTAGACGAATTGTTTATCCCGCTCTCTTCAGGAATTGCCAAACACAGTGAATTGAATGGGGGAATTCAGGCCTGTCCCTTTTACCGACATTCTGTTGGTTTAAGCAGGATTGTCCACCTTTCCAATTGGCGAGGTGTGCTAATCTTGGCTCCATCTGCGGTCTAGATAGCAGCAATCCTGTGATTCTAGCCAAGGATCAGAGAGATCTGGACATGTTCCAAATTGGACCGGCTCACTACTTTCAGGCCCTTTACCTCACCAAGATGGTGAAAGAAGGTTCCATGCTGTTGTAAATACGCGGCAGTGTGGTCAATCTTGTTCACAAATTATTGGAAATTATACAGTGGGCAGTTCGTTTGAATCCCTCTCGGGACCAATAAAGTCTCGTTGGATTTGGGAATTGCTACTTGGATTTCATACATTGGAAATCTTAGACCTCAGGGGCGGATCCAGAAGGGGTGGTCTAGGGGGGGCACAGCCAAGAAAATTTGCTCATGGGAGGGGGGCACAAGCGGGTTTTCGGGCCACGTTTTCTATAGTTAGGAGTCATAGCCTGGTCCAATTTCAGGGGGTCTAGGGGGGGCATGTGCCCCCTAGGCCACCCCCCCCTGGATCCGCCCCTGGACCTGTTGGGAATTGACAATTGTTAACGCTGCTTGTTTTTTTGTTTTTTCGAGTCCTGGGAATGCTTGATGGTAAAAGAGGTGAAGAGCGGCACCACCACCAAGACCGTTGGTTTGGACTGGCAAGCTTTGTGAGCATTCATTGTCACCGCATTGCAGGAGGTACACAAGGTAAGGAATGACGCCTTAATATTGGACAATTGGCTTCAATTTGGCACATATGACTAAGGCGCCAGATGATTTGTTGAGGAGCTATAGGCTAAGAGGTATCGAAAAAATGTGCGGCCGGAGTCATTTTTCGACTTTGCTGCACTAAATCCCAGTCAGAGAGTGATCTGTCAGGTCTAAAAGTAGTCTCAGATGAAAGGCCGATCAATTCTGATCCAAATCCACCCCTAAAACATGTAAATCAGACAAGAATTGAGTGAGATACAGGCAAAATTTGCGTCTATGCATCAATCCCATGTCTGTTGTCTGCTAGAATCTGCAGGTGATGGCTCCCCCTGGAGAGTGTAGCAAGAACTACTTGTAAGTGGTTCTCTGTGGTGGCTGAACTGCCATAGGCATTTAGATGATGCACAGGTGACCAGTGTTTTGTTGAAAGTTCTCCCCTAAAACTATTGGCTAAAAAGATAGGAAATATTTCTGGTGTATTGTGGGTGTTGAGGCCTTGCCAGGGCATGCAGAATCAAGTCAGCAACCAGTGTAATTTTTAACAGGGGTGTTTGAAGTCAGGAAATGGGTAAATGTATTATTTTGCTGCAGCACTGGCCTACTTCCTGTTGATGCGCGCATTGCGTATCGGCGCCTCTAGGGCCTCTCCTGGTGTGCTGGGGTGGATCTAAGGTTGAGAAATAAACTCCATGAGTCGCTCCCGTCACGTGAGCGTTTGTTGCAAGTCGATCGGAGCAGTAGAACCAGAGTAGCTCTTTGTTCCTATATCGAACTTTGAGGGGCGGGGGTTCACAAAAAAAAAAATTCTGTCAACCCGTGCACAATTACTCACGGACCGGGGGACCTGTCGAGACTACCAGACCTAGGGCTGCCTCCAGGGTATCTCTCTGTATCTAAATTCCGGAATTTTAGGAATTTTTACACCAGACCCGGGATTCTGGTAGAGCTGCTCAATGCCTACAAAATGAGCCCTAGAACGTGATTTTTTGACCATTAGAACCATGGAAGGTGCACAAAAAAACGACTTTTACGGATCCCAGATAGGTCCTTTTTTTTCACCTTTGTCGGGAATTTTTTCTATTAGCGTTTTCACACTTTCCAAGCCCCAACAATGAACAGTCGTCTTTGTTTGTGAAACCGTCCCTCCCATACGGACCATGCTTGTGGGTCGGTTGATTGATGAAGACCGTTGATGGTTTAAACCTTTAGGCTGCTAATGCACCTTGCCCATCGGTCGTCGCGATGCACCAATGAAGTGCTGCTGGCACAACTGCTCACCAGCACTTCATTGGTGCATCATGCCAGGTAGGCCCTATATAGAATAGACTTGACCAACACCACACTTCTACAGGCATGATAATGACAGTGAAAGTGACAATGGTTTTATTCTCCAATACATATCTATATATATCATAAGTACAGATGATACCAATGCTTGACTGTTATACCAAAATGACCACTACAAGTGATGTACAGATTTAAATGCTAGTTTACAGTATTAAACTTGAGATTTTGATTTTAACAAACGATTTAAACCGTCTGGGTTGTAACATGTATAATTGTGTGAATAATGGTCTGGTTGGTTTTCAGTCCTGCACTCCTGATGCCGTGTTGTCCTAATGGCCTGGTGGTGGTGGTTCTCCTTTACTCCCTCGGGGATGGACTTGTGAGCTCTGTGGGCATCTGGCGTCACTCCGTGGCTCCATCTGCGGTCTAGATAGCAGCAATCCTGTGATTCTAGCCAAGGATCAGAGAGATCTGGACATGTTCCAAATTGGACCGGCTCACTACTTTCAGGCCCTTTACCTCACCAAGATGGTGAAAGAAGGTTCCATGCTGTTGTAAATACGCGGCAGTGTGGTCAATCTTGGTCACAAATTATTGGAAATTATACAGTGGGCAGTTCGTTTGAATCCCTCTCGGGACCAATAAAGTCTCGTTGGATTTGGGAATTGCTACTTGGATTTCATACATTGTAAATTGTAGACGTATTGTTTATCCCGCTCTCTTCAGGAATTGCCAAACACAGTGAATTGAATGGGGGAATTCAGGCCTGTCCCTTTTACCGACATTCTGTTGGTTTAAGCAGGATTGTCCACCTTTCCAATTGGCGAGGTGCGCTAATCTTGGCTCCATCTGCGGTCTAGATAGCAGCAATCCTGTGATTCTAGCCAAGGATCAGAGAGATCTGGACATGTTCCAAATTGGACCGGCTCACTACTTTCAGGCCCTTTACCTCACCAAGATGGTGAAAGAAGGTTCCATGCTGTTGTAAATACGCGGCAGTGTGGTCAATCTTGGTCACAAATTATTGGAAATTATACAGTGGGCAGTTCGTTTGAATCCCTCTCGGGACCAATAAAGTCTCGTTGGATTTGGGAATTGCTACTTGGATTTCATACATTGGAAATCATAGACCTCAGGGGCGGATCCAGAAGGGGTGGTCTAGGGGGGGGCATAGCCAAGAAAATTTGCTCATGGGGGGGGCCACAAGCGGGTTTTCGGGCCACGTTTTCTATAGTTAGGAGTCATAGCCTGGTCCAATTTCAGGGGGTCTAGGGGGGGCATGTGCCCCCTAGGCCCCCCCCTGGATCCGCCCCTGGACCTGTTGGGAATTGACAATTGTTAACGCTGCTTGTTTTTTTGTTTTTTCGAGTCCTGGGAATGCTTGATGGTAAAAGAGGTGAAGAGCGGCACCACCACCAAGACCGTTGGTTTGGACTGGCAAGCTTTGTGAGCATTCATTGTCACCGCATTGCAGGAGGTACACAAGGTAAGGAATGACGCCTTAATATTGGACAATTGGCTTCAATTTGGCACATATGACTAAGGCGCCAGATGATTTGTTGATGAGCTATAGGCTAAGAGGTATCGAAAAAATGTGCGGCCGGAGTCATTTTTCGACTTTGCTGCACTAAAACCCAGTCAGAGAGTGATCTGTCAGGTCTAAAAGTAGTCTCAGATGAAAGGCCGATCAATTCTGATCCAAATCCACCCCTAAAACATTCAAATCAGACAAGAATTGAGTGAGATACAGGCAAAATTTGCGTCTATGCATCAATCCCATGTCTGTTGTCTGCTAGAATCTGCAGGTGATGGCTCCCCCTGGAGAGTGTAGCAAGAACTACTTGTAAGTGGTTCTCTGTGGTGGCTGAACTGCCATAGGCATTTAGATGATGCACAGGTGACCAGTGTTTTGTTGAAAGTTCTCCCCTAAAACTATTGGCTAAAAAGATAGGAAATATTTCTGGTGTATTCTGGGTGTTGAGGCCTTGCCAGGGCATGCAGAATCAAGTCAGCAACCAGTGTAATTTTTAACAGGGGTGTTTGAAGTCAGGAAATGGGTAAATGTATTATTTTGCTGCAGCACTGGCCTACTTCCTGTTGATGCGCGCATCGCGTATCGGCGCCTCTAGGGCCTCTCCTGGTGTGCTGGGGTGGATCTAAGGTTGAGAAATAAACTTCATGAGTCGCTCCCGTCACGTGAGCGTTTGTTGCAAGTCGATCGGAGCAGTAGAACCAGAGCTGCTCTTTGTTCCTATATCGAACTTTGAGGGGCGGGGTTCACAAAAAAAAAATTCTGTCAACCCGTGCACAATTACTCACGGACCGGGGGACCTGTAGAGACTACCAGACCTAGGGCTGCCTCCAGGGTATCTCTCTGTATCTAAATTCCGGAATTTTAGGAATTTTTACACCAAACCCGGGATTCTGGTAGAGCTGCTCAATGCCTACAAAATGAGCCCTAGAACGTGATTTTTTGACCATTAGAACCATGGAAGGTGCACAAAAAAACGACTTTTACGGATCCCAGATAGGTCCTTTTTTTTCACCTTTGTCGGGAATTTTTTCTATTAGCGTTTTCACACTTTCCAAGCCCCAACAATGAACAGTCGTCTTTGTTTGTGAAACCGTCCCTCCCATACGGACCATGCTTGTGGGTCGGTTGATTGATGAAGACCGTTGATGGTTTAAACCTTTAGGCTGCTAATGCACCTTGCCCATCGGTCGTCGCGATGCACCAATGAAGTGCTGCTGGCACAACTGCTCACCAGCACTTCATTGGTGCATCATGCCAGGTAGGCCCTATATAGAATAGACTTGACCAACACCACACTTCTACAGGCATGATAATGACAGTGAAAGTGACAATGGTTTTATTCTCCAATACATATCTATATATATCATAAGTACAGATGATACCAATGCTTGACTGTTATACCAAAATGACCACTACAAGTGATGTACAGATTTAAATGCTAGTTTACAGTATTAAACTTGAGATTTTGATTTTAACAAACGATTTAAACCGTCTGGGTTGTAACATGTATAATTGTGTGAATAATGGTCTGGTTGGTTTTCAGTCCTGCACTCCTGATGCCGTGTTGTCCTAATGGCCTGGTGGTGGTGGTTCTCCTCTACTCCCTCGGGGATGGACTTGTGAGCTCTGTGGGCATCTGGCGTCACTCCGTAGGTTCCAGATTGATACCTAAGGTAAGGGAAATCAGACTGTTACAAGATCAGTTTTTTGTTGGAGCAGCACACGCTATGGGCCAGAATTTATAAAATAAGGCTTTCCTCTATGTAGATATCAAACAATGGCTATCTACAATGCACCATTCATTCCGGATCGTTTATCCCTCTCTCTTCAGGAATTGCCAAACACAGTGAATTGAATGGGGGAATTCAGGCCTGTCCCTTTTACCGACATTCTGTTGGTTTAAGCAGGATTGTCCACCTTTCCAATTGGCGAGGTGCGCTAATCTTGGCTCCATATGCGGTCTAGATAGCAGCAATCCTGTGATTCTAGCCAAGGATCAGAGAGATCTGGACATGTTCCAAATTGGACCGGCTCACTACTTTCAGGCCCTTTACCTCACCAAGATGGTGAAAGAAGGTTCCATGCTGTTGTAAATACGCGGCAGTGTGGTCAATCTTGGTCACAAATTATTGGAAATTATACAGTGGGCAGTTCGTTTGAATCCCTCTCGGGACCAATAAAGTCTCGTTGGATTTGGGAATTGCTACTTGGATTTCATACATTGTAAATTGTAGACGTATTGTTTATCCCGCTCTCTTCAGGAATTGCCAAACACAGTGAATTGAATGGGGGAATTCAGGCCTGTCCCTTTTACCGACATTCTGTTGGTTTAAGCAGGATTGTCCACCTTTCCAATTGGCTAGGTGCGCTAATCTTGGCTCCATCTGCGGTCTAGATAGCAGCAATCCTGTGATTCTAGCCAAGGATCAGAGAGATCTGGACATGTTCCAAATTGGACCGGCTCACTACTTTCAGGCCCTTTACCTCACCAAGATGGTGAAAGAAGGTTCCATGCTGTTGTAAATACGCGGCAGTGTGGTCAATCTTGTTCACAAATTATTGGAAATTATACAGTGGGCAGTTCGTTTGAATCCCTCTCGGGACCAATAAAGTCTCGTTGGATTTGGGAATTGATACTTGGATATCATACATTGGAAATCGTAGACCTCAGGGGCGGATCCAGAAGGGGTGGTCTAGGGGGGGGGCACAGCCAAGAAAATTTGCTCATGGGGGGGCACGTTTTCTATAGTTAGGAGTCATAGCCTGGTCCAATTTCAGGGGGTCTAGGGGGGGCATGTGCCCCCTAGGCCCCCCCCCTGGATCCGCCCCTGGACCTGTTGGGAATTGACAATTGTTAACGCTGCTTGTTTTTTTTGTTTTTTCGAGTCCTGGGAATGCTTGATGGTAAAAGAGGTGAAGAGCGGCACCACCACCAAGACCGTTGGTTTGGACTGGCAAGCTTTGTGAGCATTCATTGTCACCGCATTGCAGGAGGTACACAAGGTAAGGAATGACGCCTTAATATTGGACAATTGGCTTCAATTTGGCACATATGACTAAGGCGCCAGATGATTTGTTGATGAGCTATAGGCTAAGAGGTATCGAAAAAATGTGCGGCCGGAGTCATTTTTCGACTTTGCTGCACTAAAACCCAGTCAGAGAGTGATCTGTCAGGTCTAAAAGTAGTCTCAGATGAAAGGCCGATCAATTCTGATCCAAATCCACCCCTAAAACATGTAAATCAGACAAGAATTGAGTGAGATACAGGCAAAATTTGCGTCTATGCATCAATCCCATGTCTGTTGTCTGCTAGAATCTGCAGGTGATGGCTCCCCCTGGAGAGTGTAGCAAGAACTACTTGTAAGTGGTTCTCTGTGGTGGCTGAACTGCCATAGGCATTTAGATGATGCACAGGTGACCAGTGTTTTGTTGAAAGTTCTCCCCTAAAACTATTGGCTAAAAAGATAGGAAATATTTCTGGTGTATTGTGGGTGTTGAGGCCTTGCCAGGGCATGCAGAATCAAGTCAGCAACCAGTGTAATTTTTAACAGGGGTGTTTGAAGTCAGGAAATGGGTAAATGTATTATTTTGCTGCAGCACTGGCCTACTTCCTGTTGATGCGCGCATCGCGTATCGGCGCCTCTAGGGCCTCTCCTGGTGTGCTGGGGTGGATCTAAGGTTGAGAAATAAACTCCATGAGTCGCTCCCGTCACGTGAGCGTTTGTTGCAAGTCGATCGGAGCAGTAGAACCAGAGCTGCTCTTTGTTCCTATATCGAACTTTGAGGGGCGGGGTTCACAAAAAAAAAAATTCTGTCAACCCGTGCACAATTACTCACGGACCGGGGGACCTGTTGAGACTACCAGACCTAGGGCTGCCTCCAGGGTATCTCTCTGTATCTAAATTCCGGAATTTTAGGAATTTTTACACCAAACCCGGGATTCTAGTAGAGCTGCTCAATGCCTACAAAATGAGCCCTAGAACGTGATTTTTTGACCATTAGAACCATGGAAGGTGCACAAAAAAACGACTTTTACGGATCCCAGATAGGTCCTTTGTCGGGAATTTTTTCTATAAGCGTTTTCACACTTTCCAAGCCCCAACAATGAACAGTCGTCTTTGTTTGTGAAACCGTCCCTCCCATACGGACCATGCTTGTGGGTCGGTTGATTGATGAAGACCGTTGATGGTTTAAACCTTTAGGCTGCTAATGCACCTTGCCCATCGGTCGTCGCGATGCACCAATGAAGTGCTGCTGGCACAACTGCTCACCAGCACTTCATTGGTGCATCATGCCAGGTAGGCCCTATATAGAATAGACTTGACCAACACCACACTTCTACAGGCATGATAATGACAGTGAAAGTGACAATGGTTTTATTCTCCAATACATATCTATATATATCATAAGTACAGATGATACCAATGCTTGACTGTTATACCAAAATGACCACTACAAGTGATGTACAGATTTAAATGCTAGTTTACAGTATTAAACTTGAGATGTTGATTTTAACAAACGATTTAAACCGTCTGGGTTGTAACATGTATAATTGTGTGAATAATGGTCTGGTTGGTTTTCAGTCCTGCACTCCTGATGCCGTGTTGTCCTAATGGCCTGGTGGTGGTGGTTCTCCTCTACTCCCTCGGGGATGGACTTGTGAGCTCTGTGGGCATCTGGCGTCACTCCGTAGGTTCCAGATTGATACCTAAGGTAAGGGAAATCAGACTGTTACAAGATCAGTTTTTTGTTGGAGCAGCACACGCTATGGGCCAGAATTTATAAAATAAGGCTTTCCTCTATGTAGATATCAAACAATGGCTATCTACAATGCACCATTCATTCCGGATCGTTTATCCCTCTCTCTTCAGGAATTGCCAAACACAGTGAATTGAATGGGGGAATTCAGGCCTGTCCCTTTTACCGACATTCTGTTGGTTTAAGCAGGATTGTCCACCTTTCCAATTGGCGAGGTGCGCTAATCTTGGCTCCATCTGCGGTCTAGATAGCAGCAATCCTGTGATTCTAGCCAAGGATCAGAGAGATCTGGACATGTTCCAAATTGGACCGGCTCACTACTTTCAGGCCCTTTACCTCACCAAGATGGTGAAAGAAGGTTCCATGCTGTTGTAAATATGCGGCAGTGTGGTCAATCTTGGTCACAAATTATTGGAAATTATACAGTGGGCAGTTCGTTTGAATCCCTCTCGGGACCAATAAAGTCTCGTTGGATTTGGGAATTGCTACTTGGATTTCATACATTGTAAATTGTATACGTATTGTTTATCCCGCTCTCTTTAGGAATTGCCAAACACAGTGAATTGAATGGGGGAATTCAGGCCTGTCCCTTTTACCGACATTCTGTTGGTTTAAGCAGGATTGTCCACCTTTCCAATTGGCGAGGTGCGCTAATCTTGGCTCCATCTGCGGTCTAGATAGCAGCAATCCTGTGATTCTAGCCAAGGATCAGAGAGATCTGGACATGTTCCAAATTGGACCGGCTCACTACTTTCAGGCCCTTTACCTCACCAAGATGGTGAAAGAAGGTTCCATGCTGTTGTAAATACGCGGCAGAATGGTCAATCTTGTTCACAAATTATTGGAAATTATACAGTGGGCAGTTCGTTTGAATCCCTCTCGGGACCAATAAAGTCTCGTTGGATATGGGAATTGCTACTTGGATTTCATACATTGGAAATCGTAGACCTCAGGGGCAGATCCAGAAGGGGTGGTCTAGGGGGGGCACAGCCAAGAAAATTTGCTCATGGGGGGGGCACAAGCGGGTTTTCGGGCCATGTTTTCTATAGTTAGGAGTCATAGCCTGGTCCAATTTCAGGGGGTCTAGGGGGGGCATGTGCCCCCTAGGCCCCCCCCTGGATCCGCCCCTGGACCTGTTGGGAATTGACAATTGTTAACGCTGCTTGTTTTTTTGTTTTTTCGAGTCCTGGGAATGCTTGATGGTAAAAGAGGTGAAGAGTGGCACCACCACCAAGACCATTGGTTTGGACTGGCAAGCTTTGTGAGCATTCATTGTCACCACATTGCAGGAGGTACACAAGGTAAGGAATGACGCCTTAATATTGGACAATTGGCTTCAATTTGGCACATATGACTAAGGCGCCAGATGATTTGTTGATGAGCTATAGGCTAAGAGGTATCAAAAAAATGTGCGGCCGGAGTCATTTTTCGACTTTGCTGCACTAAAACCCAGTCAGAGAGTGATCTGTCAGGTCTAAAAGTAGTCTCAGATGAAAGGCCGATCAATTCTGATCCAAATCCACCCCTAAAACATTCAAATCAGACAAGAATTGAGTGAGATACAGGCAAAATTTGCGTCTATGCATCAATCCCATGTCTGTTGTCTGCTAGAATCTGCAGGTGATGGCTCCCCCTGGAGAGTGTAGCAAGAACTACTTGTAAGTGGTTCTCTGTGGTGGCTGAACTACCATAGGCATTTAGATGATGCACAGGTGACCAGTGTTTTGTTGAAAGTTCTCCCCTAAAACTATTGGCTAAAAAGATAGGAAATATTTCTGGTGTATTGTGGGTGTTGAGGCCTTGCCAGGGCATGCAGAATCAAGTCAGCAACCAGTGTAATTTTTAACAGGGGTGTTTGAAGTCAGGAAATGGGTAAATGTATTATTTTGCTGCAGCACTGGCCTACTTCCTGTTGATGCGCGCATCGCGTATCGGCGCCTCTAGGGCCTCTCCTGGTGTGCTGGGGTGGATCTAAGGTTGAGAAATAAACTCCATGAGTCGCTCCCGTCACGTGAGCGTTTGTTGCAAGTCGATCGGAGCAGTAGAACCAGAGCTGCTCTTTGTTCCTATATCGAACTTTGAGGGGCGGGGTTCACAAAAAAAAATTCTGTCAACCCGTGCACAATTACTCACGGACCGGGGGACCTGTCGAGACTACCAGACCTAGGGCTGCCTCCAGGGTATCTCTCTGTATCTAAATTCCGGAATTTTAGGAATTTTTACACCAAACCCGGGATTCTGGTAGAGCTGCTCAATGCCTACAAAATGAGCCCTAGAACGTGATTTTTTGACCATTAGAACCATGGAAGGTGCACAAAAAAACGACTTTTACGGATCCCAGATAGGTCCTTTTTTTTCACCTTTGTCGGGAATTTTTTCTATTAGCGTTTTCACACTTTCCAAGCCCCAACAATGAACAGTTGTCTTTGTTTGTGAAACCGTCCCTCCCATACGGACCATGCTTGTGGGTCGGTTGATTGATGAAGACCGTTGATGGTTTAAACCTTTAGGCTGCTAATGCACCTTGCCCATCGGTCGTCGCGATGCACCAATGAAGTGCTGCTGGCACAACTGCTCACCAGCACTTCATTGGTGCATCATGCCAGGTAGGCCCTATATAGAATAGACTTGACCAACACCACACTTCTACAGGCATGATAATGACAGTGAAAGTGACAATGGTTTTATTCTCCAATACATATCTATATATATCATAAGTACAGATGATACCAATGCTTGACTGTTATACCAAAATGACCACTACAAGTGATGTACAGATTTAAATGCTAGTTTACAGTATTAAACTTGAGATTTTGATTTTAACAAACGATTTAAACCGTCTGGGTTGTAACATGTATAATTGTGTGAATAATGGTCTGGTTGGTTTTCAGTCCTGCACTCCTGATGCCGTGTTGTCCTAATGGCCTGGTGGTGGTGGTTCTCCTCTACTCCCTCGGGGATGGACTTGTGAGCTCTGTGGGCATCTGGCGTCACTCTGTAGGTTCCAGATTGATACCTAAGGTAAGGGAAATCAGACTGTTACAAGATCAGTTTTTTGTTGGAGCAGCACACGCTATGGGCCAGAATTTATAAAATAAGGCTTTCCTCTATGTAGATATCAAACAATGGCTATCTACAATGCACCATTCATTCCGGATCGTTTATCCCTCTCTCTTCAGGAATTGCCAAACACAGTGAATTGAATGGGGGAATTCAGGCCTGTCCCTTTTACCGACATTCTGTTGGTTTAAGCAGGATTGTCCACCTTTCCAATTGGCGAGGTGCGCTAATCTTGGCTCCATCTGCGGTCTAGATAGCAGCAATCCTGTGATTCTAGCCAAGGATCAGAGAGATCTGGACATGTTCCAAATTGGACCGGCTCACTACTTTCAGGCCCTTTACCTCACCAAGATGGTGAAAGAAGGTTCCATGCTGTTGTAAATATGCGGCAGTGTGGTCAATCTTGGTCACAAATTATTGGAAATTATACAGTGGGCAGTTCGTTTGAATCCCTCTCGGGACCAATAAAGTCTCGTTGGATTTGGGAATTGCTACTTGGATTTCATACATTGTAAATTGTATACGTATTGTTTATCCCGCTCTCTTCAGGAATTGCCAAACACAGTGAATTGAATGGGGGAATTCAGGCCTGTCCCTTTTACCGACATTCTGTTGGTTTAAGCAGGATTGTCCACCTTTCCAATTGGCGAGGTGCGCTAATCTTGGCTCCATCTGCGGTCTAGATAGCAGCAATCCTGTGATTCTAGCCAAGGATCAGAGAGATCTGGACATGTTCCAAATTGGACCGGCTCACTACTTTCAGGCCCTTTACCTCACCAAGATGGTGAAAGAAGGTTCCATGCTGTTGTAAATACGCGGCAGAATGGTCAATCTTGTTCACAAATTATTGGAAATTATACAGTGGGCAGTTCGTTTGAATCTCTCTCGGGACCAATAAAGTCTCGTTGGATATGGGAATTGCTACTTGGATTTCATACATTGGAAATCGTAGACCTCAGGGGCTGATCCAGAAGGGGTGGTCTAGGGGGGGCACAGCCAAGAAAATTTGCTCATGGGGGGGGCACAAGCGGGTTTTCGGGCCATGTTTTCTATAGTTAGGAGTCATAGCCTGGTCCAATTTCAGGGGGTCTAGGGGGGGCATGTGCCCCCTAGGCCCCCCCCTGGATCCGCCCCTGGACCTGTTGGGAATTGACAATTGTTAACGCTGCTTGTTTTTTTGTTTTTTCGAGTCCTGGGAATGCTTGATGGTAAAAGAGGTGAAGAGTGGCACCACCACCAAGACCATTGGTTTGGACTGGCAAGCTTTGTGAGCATTCATTGTCACCACATTGCAGGAGGTACACAAGGTAAGGAATGACGCCTTAATATTGGACAATTGGCTTCAATTTGGCACATATGACTAAGGCGCCAGATGATTTGTTGATGAGCTATAGGCTAAGAGGTATCAAAAAAATGTGCGGCCGGAGTCATTTTTCGACTTTGCTGCACTAAAACCCAGTCAGAGAGTGATCTGTCAGGTCTAAAAGTAGTCTCAGATGAAAGGCCGATCAATTCTGATCCAAATCCACCCCTAAAACATTCAAATCAGACAAGAATTGAGTGAGATACAGGCAAAATTTGCGTCTATGCATCAATCCCATGTCTGTTGTCTGCTAGAATCTGCAGGTGATGGCTCCCCCTGGAGAGTGTAGCAAGAACTACTTGTAAGTGGTTCTCTGTGGTGGCTGAACTGCCATAGGCATTTAGATGATGCACAGGTGACCAGTGTTTTGTTGAAAGTTCTCCCCTAAAACTATTGGCTAAAAAGATAGGAAATATTTCTGGTGTATTGTGGGTGTTGAGGCCTTGCCAGGGCATGCAGAATCAAGTCAGCAACCAGTGTAATTTTTAACAGGGGTGTTTGAAGTCAGGAAATGGGTAAATGTATTATTTTGCTGCAGCACTGGCCTACTTCCTGTTGATGCGCGCATCGCGTATCGGTGCCTCTAGGGCCTCTCCTGGTGTGCTGGGGTGGATCTAAGGTTGAGAAATAAACTCCATGAGTCGCTCCCGTCACGTGAGCGTTTGTTGCAAGTCGATCGGAGCAGTAGAACCAGAGCTGCTCTTTGTTCCTATATCGAACTTTGAGGGGCGGGGTTCACAAAAAAAAAATTCTGTCAACCCGTGCACAATTACTCACGGACCGGGGGACCTGTTGAGACTACCAGACCTAGGGCTGCCTCCAGGGTATCTCTCTGTATCTAAATTCCGGAATTTTAGGAATTTTTACACCAAACCCGGGATTCTAGTAGAGCTGCTCAATGCCTACAAAATGAGCCCTAGAACGTGATTTTTTGACCATTAGAACCATGGAAGGTGCACAAAAAAACGACTTTTACGGATCCCAGATAGGTCCTTTGTCGGGAATTTTTTCTATTAGCGTTTTCACACTTTCCAAGCCCCAACAATGAACAGTCGTCTTTGTTTGTGAAACCGTCCCTCCCATACGGACCATGCTTGTGGGTCGGTTGATTGATGAAGACCGTTGATGGTTTAAACCTTTAGGCTGCTAATGCACCTTGCCCATCGGTCGTCGCGATGCACCAATGAAGTGCTGCTGGCACAACTGCTCACCAGCACTTCATTGGTGCATCATGCCAGGTAGGCCCTATATAGAATAGACTTGACCAACACCACACTTCTACAGGCATGATAATGACAGTGAAAGTGACAATGGTTTTATTCTCCAATACATATCTATATATATCATAAGTACAGATGATACCAATGCTTGACTGTTATACCAAAATGACCACTACAAGTGATGTACAGATTTAAATGCTAGTTTACAGTATTAAACTTGAGATTTTGATTTTAACAAACGATTTAAACCGTCTGGGTTGTAACATGTATAATTGTGTGAATAATGGTCTGGTTGGTTTTCAGTCCTGCACTCCTGATGCCGTGTTGTCCTAATGGCCTGGTGGTGGTGGTTCTCCTCTACTCCCTCGGGGATGGACTTGTGAGCTCTGTGGGCATCTGGCGTCACTCCGTAGGTTCCAGATTGATACCTAAGGTAAGGGAAATCAGACTGTTACAAGATCAGTTTTTTGTTGGAGCAGCACACGCTATGGGCCAGAATTTATAAAATAAGGCTTTCCTCTATGTAGATATCAAACAATGGCTATCTACAATGCACCATTCATTCCGGATCGTTTATCCCTCTCTCTTCAGGAATTGCCAAACACAGTGAATTGAATGGGGGAATTCAGGCCTGTCCCTTTTACCGACATTCTGTTGGTTTAAGCAGGATTGTCCACCTTTCCAATTGGCGAGGTGCGCTAATCTTGGCTCCATCTGCGGTCTAGATAGCAGCAATCCTGTGATTCTAGCCAAGGATCAGAGAGATCTGGACATGTTCCAAATTGGACCGGCTCACTACTTTCAGGCCCTTTACCTCACCAAGATGGTGAAAGAAGGTTCCATGCTGTTGTAAATATGCGGCAGTGTGGTCAATCTTGGTCACAAATTATTGGAAATTATACAGTGGGCAGTTGGTTTGAAACACTCTCGGGACCAATAAAGTCTCGTTGGATTTGGGAATTGCTACTTGGATTTCATACATTGTAAATTGTATACGTATTGTTTATCCCGCTCTCTTTAGGAATTGCCAAACACAGTGAATTGAATGGGGGAATTCAGGCCTGTCCCTTTTACCGACATTCTGTTGGTTTAAGCAGGATTGTCCACCTTTCCAATTGGCGAGGTGCGCTAATCTTGGCTCCATCTGCGGTCTAGATAGCAGCAATCCTGTGATTCTAGCCAAGGATCAGAGAGATCTGGACATGTTCCAAATTGGACCGGCTCACTACTTTCAGGCCCTTTACCTCACCAAGATGGTGAAAGAAGGTTCCATGCTGTTGTAAATACGCGGCAGAATGGTCAATCTTGTTCACAAATTATTGGAAATTATACAGTGGGCAGTTCGTTTGAATCCCTCTCGGGACCAATAAAGTCTCGTTGGATATGGGAATTGCTACTTGGATTTCATACATTGGAAATCGTAGACCTCAGGGGCGGATCCAGAAGGGGTGGTCTAGGGGGGGCACAGCCAAGAAAATTTGCTCATGGGGGGGGCACAAGCGGGTTTTCGGGCCATGTTTTCTATAGTTAGGAGTCATAGCCTGGTCCAATTTCAGGGGGTCTAGGGGGGGCATGTGCCCCCTAGGCCCCCCCCTGGATCCGCCCCTGGACCTGTTGGGAATTGACAATTGTTAACGCTGCTTGTTTTTTTGTTTTTTCGAGTCCTGGGAATGCTTGATGGTAAAAGAGGTGAAGAGTGGCACCACCACCAAGACCATTGGTTTGGACTGGCAAGCTTTGTGAGCATTCATTGTCACCACATTGCAGGAGGTACACAAGGTAAGGAATGACGCCTTAATATTGGACAATTGGCTTCAATTTGGCACATATGACTAAGGCGCCAGATGATTTGTTGATGAGCTATAGGCTAAGAGGTATCAAAAAAATGTGCGGCCGGAGTCATTTTTCGACTTTGCTGCACTAAAACCCAGTCAGAGAGTGATCTGTCAGGTCTAAAAGTAGTCTCAGATGAAAGGCCGATCAATTCTGATCCAAATCCACCCCTAAAACATTCAAATCAGACAAGAATTGAGTGAGATACAGGCAAAATTTGCGTCTATGCATCAATCCCATGTCTGTTGTCTGCTAGAATCTGCAGGTGATGGCTCCCCCTGGAGAGTGTAGCAAGAACTACTTGTAAGTGGTTCTCTGTGGTGGCTGAACTGCCATAGGCATTTAGATGATGCACAGGTGACCAGTGTTTTGTTGAAAGTTCTCCCCTAAAACTATTGGCTAAAAAGATAGGAAATATTTCTGGTGTATTCTGGGTGTTGAGGCCTTGCCAGGGCATGCAGAATCAAGTCAGCAACCAGTGTAATTTTTAACAGGGGTGTTTGAAGTCAGGAAATGGGTAAATGTATTATTTTGCTGCAGCACTGGCCTACTTCCTGTTGATGCGCGCATCGCGTATCGGCGCCTCTAGGGCCTCTCCTGGTGTGCTGGGGTGGATCTAAGGTTGAGAAATAAACTCCATGAGTCGCTCCCGTCACGTGAGCGTTTGTTGCAAGTCGATCGGAGCAGTAGAACCAGAGCTGCTCTTTGTTCCTATATCGAACTTTGAGGGGCGGGGTTCACAAAAAAAAATTCTGTCAACCTGTGCACAATTACTCACGGACCGGGGGACCTGTCGAGACTACCAGACCTAGGGCTGCCTCCAGGGTATCTCTCTGTATCTAAATTCCGGAATTTTAGGAATTTTTACACCAAACCCGGGATTCTGGTAGAGCTGCTCAATGCCTACAAAATGAGCCCTAGAACGTGATTTTTTGACCATTAGAACCATGGAAGGTGCACAAAAAAACGACTTTACGGATCCCAGATAGGTCCTTTTTTTTCACCTTTGTCGGGAATTTTTTCTATTAGCGTTTTCACACTTTCCAAGCCCCAACAATGAACAGTTGTCTTTGTTTGTGAAACCGTCCCTCCCATACGGACCATGCTTGTGGGTCGGTTGATTGATGAAGACCGTTGATGGTTTAAACCTTTAGGCTGCTAATGCACCTTGCCCATCAGTCGTCGCGATGCACCAATGAAGTGCTGCTGGCACAACTGCTCACCAGCACTTCATTGGTGCATCATGCCAGGTAGGCCCTATATAGAATAGACTTGACCAACACCACACTTCTACAGGCATGATAATGACAGTGAAAGTGACAATGGTTTTATTCTCCAATACATATCTATATATATCATAAGTACAGATGATACCAATGCTTGACTGTTATACCAAAATGACCACTACAAGTGATGTACAGATTTAAATGCTAGTTTACAGTATTAAACTTGAGATTTTGATTTTAACAAACGATTTAAACCGTCTGGGTTGTAACATGTATAATTGTGTGAATAATGGTCTGGTTGGTTTTCAGTCCTGCACTCCTGATGCCGTGTTGTCCTAATGGCCTGGTGGTGGTGGTTCTCCTCTACTCCCTCGGGGATGGACTTGTGAGCTCTGTGGGCATCTGGCGTCACTCTGTAGGTTCCAGATTGATACCTAAGGTAAGGGAAATCAGACTGTTACAAGATCAGTTTTTTGTTGGAGCAGCACACGCTATGGGCCAGAATTTATAAAATAAGGCTTTCCTCTATGTAGATATCAAACAATGGCTATCTACAATGCACCATTCATTCCGGATCGTTTATCCCTCTCTCTTCAGGAATTGCCAAACACAGTGAATTGAATGGGGGAATTCAGGCCTGTCCCTTTTACCGACATTCTGTTGGTTTAAGCAGGATTGTCCACCTTTCCAATTGGCGAGGTGCGCTAATCTTGGCTCCATCTGCGGTCTAGATAGCAGCAATCCTGTGATTCTAGCCAAGGATCAGAGAGATCTGGACATGTTCCAAATTGGACCGGCTCACTACTTTCAGGCCCTTTACCTCACCAAGATGGTGAAAGAAGGTTCCATGCTGTTGTAAATATGCGGCAGTGTGGTCAATCTTGGTCACAAATTATTGGAAATTATACAGTGGGCAGTTCGTTTGAATCCCTCTCGGGACCAATAAAGTCTCGTTGGATTTGGGAATTGCTACTTGGATTTCATACATTGTAAATTGTATACGTATTGTTTATCCCGCTCTCTTCAGGAATTGCCAAACACAGTGAATTGAATGGGGGAATTCAGGCCTGTCCCTTTTACCGACATTCTGTTGGTTTAAGCAGGATTGTCCACCTTTCCAATTGGCGAGGTGCGCTAATCTTGGCTCCATCTGCGGTCTAGATAGCAGCAATCCTGTGATTCTAGCCAAGGATCAGAGAGATCTGGACATGTTCCAAATTGGACCGGCTCACTACTTTCAGGCCCTTTACCTCACCAAGATGGTGAAAGAAGGTTCCATGCTGTTGTAAATACGCGGCAGTGTGGTCAATCTTGTTCACAAATTATTGGAAATTATACAGTGGGCAGTTCGTTTGAATCCCTCTCGGGACCAATAAAGTCTCGTTGGATATGGGAATTGCTACTTGGATTTCATACATTGGAAATCGTAGACCTCAGGGGCGGATCCAAAAGGGGTGGTCTAGGGGGGGGCACAGCCAAGAAAATTTGCTCATGGGGGGGGCACAAGCGGGTTTTCGGGCCATGTTTTCTATAGTTAGGAGTCATAGCCTGGTCCAATTTCAGGGGGTCTAGGGGGGGCATGTGCCCCCTAGGCCCCCCCCTGGATCCGCCCCTGGACCTGTTGGGAATTGACAATTGTTAACGCTGCTTGTTTTTTTGTTTTTTCGAGTCCTGGGAATGCTTGATGGTAAAAGAGGTGAAGAGCGGCACCACCACCAAGACCATTGGTTTGGACTGGCAAGCTTTGTGAGCATTCATTGTCACCGCATTGCAGGAGGTACACAAGGTAAGGAATGACGCCTTAATATTGGACAATTGGCTTCAATTTGGCACATATGACTAAGGCGCCAGATGATTTGTTGATGAGCTATAGGCTAAGAGGTATCAAAAAAATGTGCGGCCGGAGTCATTTTTCGACTTTGCTGCACTAAAACCCAGTCAGAGAGTGATCTGTCAGGTCTAAAAGTAGTCTCAGATGAAAGGCCGATCAATTCTGATCCAAATCCACCCCTAAAACATTCAAATCAGACAAGAATTGAGTGAGATACAGGCAAAATTTGCGTCTATGCATCAATCCCATGTCTGTTGTCTGCTAGAATCTGCAGGTGATGGCTCCCCCTGGAGAGTGTAGCAAGAACTACTTGTAAGTGGTTCTCTGTGGTGGCTGAACTGCCATAGGCATTTAGATGATGCACAGGTGACCAGTGTTTTGTTGAAAGTTCTCCCCTAAAACTATTGGCTAAAAAGATAGGAAATATTTCTGGTGTATTGTGGGTGTTGAGGCCTTGCCAGGGCATGCAGAATCAAGTCAGCAACCAGTGTAATTTTTAACAGGGGTGTTTGAAGTCAGGAAATGGGTAAATGTATTATTTTGCTGCAGCACTGGCCTACTTCCTGTTGATGCGCGCATCGCGTATCGGCGCCTCTAGGGCCTCTCCTGGTGTGCTGGGGTGGATCTAAGGTTGAGAAATAAACTCCATGAGTCGCTCCCGTCACGTGAGTGTTTGTTGCAAGTCGATCGGAGCAGTAGAACCAGAGCTGCTCTTTGTTCCTATATCGAACTTTGAGGGGCGGGGTTCACAAAAAAAAAATTCTGTCAACCCGTGCACAATTACTCACGGACCGGGGGACCTGTCGAGACTACCAGACCTAGGGCTGCCTCCAGGGTATCTCTCTGTATCTAAATTCCGGAATTTTAGGAATTTTTACACCAAACCCGGGATTCTGGTAGAGCTGCTCAATGCCTACAAAATGAGCCCTAGAACGTGATTTTTTGACCATTAGAACCATGGAAGGTGCACGAAAAAACGACTTTTACGGATCCCAGATAGGTCCTTTTTTTTCACCTTTGTCGGGAATTTTTTCTATTAGCGTTTTCACACTTTCCAAGCCCCAACAATGAACAGTTGTCTTTGTTTGTGAAACCGTCCCTCCCATACGGACCATGCTTGTGGGTCGGTTGATTGATGAAGACCGTTGATGGTTTAAACCTTTAGGCTGCTAATGCATTTTGCCCATCGGTCGTCGCGATGCACCAATGAAGTGCTGCTGGCACAACTGCTCACCAGCACTTCATTGGTGCATCATGCCAGGTAGGCCCTATATAGAATAGACTTGACCAACACCACACTTCTACAGGCATGATAATGACAGTGAAAGTGACAATGGTTTTATTCTCCAATACATATCTATATATATCATAAGTACAGATGATACCAATGCTTGACTGTTATACCAAAATGACCACTACAAGTGATGTACAGATTTAAATGCTAGTTTACAGTATTAAACTTGAGATTTTGATTTTAACAAACGATTTAAACCGTCTGGGTTGTAACATGTATAATTGTGTGAATAATGGTCTGGTTGGTTTTCAGTCCTGCACTCCTGATGCCGTGTTGTCCTAATGGCCTGGTGGTGGTGGTTCTCCTCTACTCCCTCGGGGATGGACTTGTGAGCTCTGTGGGCATCTGGCGTCACTCTGTAGGTTCCAGATTGATACCTAAGGTAAGGGAAATCAGACTGTTACAAGATCAGTTTTTTGTTGGAGCAGCACACGCTATGGGCCAGAATTTATAAAATAAGGCTTTCCTCTATGTAGATATCAAACAATGGCTATCTACAATGCACCATTCATTCCGGATCGTTTATCCCTCTCTCTTCAGGAATTGCCAAACACAGTGAATTGAATGGGGGAATTCAGGCCTGTCCCTTTTACCGACATTCTGTTGGTTTAAGCAGGATTGTCCACCTTTCCAATTGGCGAGGTGCGCTAATCTTGGCTCCATCTGCAGTCTAGATAGCAGCAATCCTGTGATTCTAGCCAAGGATCAGAGAGATCTGGACATGTTCCAAATTGGACTGGCTCACTACTTTCAGGCCCTTTACCTCACCAAGATGGTGAAAGAAGGTTCCATGCTGTTGTAAATATGCGGCAGTGTGGTCAATCTTGGTCACAAATTATTGGAAATTATACAGTGGGCAGTTCGTTTGAATCCCTCTCGGGACCAATAAAGTCTCGTTGGATTTGGGAATTGCTACTTGGATTTCATACATTGTAAATTGTATACGTATTGTTTATCCCGCTCTCTTCAGGAATTGCCAAACACAGTGAATTGAATGGGGGAATTCAGGCCTGTCCCTTTTACCGACATTCTGTTGGTTTAAGCAGGATTGTCCACCTTTCCAATTGGCGAGGTGCGCTAATCTTGGCTCCATCTGCGGTCTAGATAGCAGCAATCCTGTGATTCTAGCCAAGGATCAGAGAGATCTGGACATGTTCCAAATTGGACCGGCTCACTACTTTCAGGCCCTTTACCTCACCAAGATGGTGAAAGAAGGTTCCATGCTGTTGTAAATACGCGGCAGTGTGGTCAATCTTGTTCACAAATTATTGGAAATTATACAGTGGGCAGTTCGTTTGAATCCCTCTCGGGACCAATAAAGTCTTGTTGGATATGGGAATTGCTACTTGGATTTCATACATTGGAAATCGTAGACCTCAGGGGCGGATCCAGAAGGGGTGGTCTAGGGGGGGGCACAGCCAAGAAAATTTGCTCATGGGGGGGGCACAAGCGGGTTTTCGGGCCATGTTTTCTATAGTTAGGAGTCATAGCCTGGTCCAATTTCAGGGGGTCTAGGGGGGGCATGTGCCCCCTAGGCCCCCCCCTGGATCCGCCCCTGGACCTGTTGGGAATTGACAATTGTTAACGCTGCTTGTTTTTTTGTTTTTTCGAGTCCTGGGAATGCTTGATGGTAAAAGAGGTGAAGAGCGGCACCACCACCAAGACCATTGGTTTGGACTGGCAAGCTTTGTGAGCATTCATTGTCACCGCATTGCAGGAGGTACACAAGGTAAGGAATGACGCCTTAATATTGGACAATTGGCTTCAATTTGGCACATATGACTAAGGCGCCAGATGATTTGTTGATGAGCTATAGGCTAAGAGGTATCAAAAAAATGTGCGGCCGGAGTCATTTTTCGACTTTGCTGCACTAAAACCCAGTCAGAGAGTGATCTGTCAGGTCTAAAAGTAGTCTCAGATGAAAGGCCGATCAATTCTGATCCAAATCCACCCCTAAAACATTCAAATCAGACAAGAATTGAGTGAGATACAGGCAAAATTTGCGTCTATGCATCAATCCCATGTCTGTTGTCTGCTAGAATCTGCAGGTGATGGCTCCCCCTGGAGAGTGTAGCAAGAACTACTTGTAAGTGGTTCTCTGTGGTGGCTGAACTGCCATAGGCATTTAGATGATGCACAGGTGACCAGTGTTTTGTTGAAAGTTCTCCCCTAAAACTATTGGCTAAAAAGATAGGAAATATTTCTGGTGTATTCTGGGTGTTGAGGCCTTGCCAGGGCATGCAGAATCAAGTCAGCAACCAGTGTAATTTTTAACAGGGGTGTTTGAAGTCAGGAAATGGGTAAATGTATTATTTTGCTGCAGCACTGGCCTACTTCCTGTTGATGCGCGCATCGCGTATCGGCGCCTCTAGGGCCTCTCCTGGTGTGCTGGGGTGGATCGAAGGTTGAGAAATAAACTCCATGAGTCGCTCCCGTCACGTGAGCGTTTGTTGCAAGTCGATCGGAGCAGTAGAACCAGAGCTGCTCTTTGTTCCTATATCAAACTTTGAGGGGCGGGGTTCACAAAAAAAAAATTCTGTCAACCCGTGCACAATTACTCACGGACCGGGGGACCTGTTGAGACTACCAGACCTAGGGCTGCCTCCAGGGTATCTCTCTGTATCTAAATTCCGGAATTTTAGGAATTTTTACACCAAACCCGGGATTCTGGTAGAGCTGCTCAATGCCTACAAAATGAGCCCTAGAACGTGATTTTTTGACCATTAGAACCATGGAAGGTGCACAAAAAAACGACTTTTACGGATCCCAGATAGGTCCTTTTTTTTCACCTTTGTCGGGAATTTTTTCTATTAGCGTTTTCACACTTTCCAAGCCCCAACAATGAACAGTCGTCTTTGTTTGTGAAACCGTCCCTCCCATACGGACCATGCTTGTGGGTCGGTTGATTGATGAAGACCGTTGATGGTTTAAACCTTTAGGCTGCTAATGCACCTTGCCCATCGGTCGTCGCGATGCACCAATGAAGTGCTGCTGGCACAACTGCTCACCAGCACTTCATTGGTGCATCATGCCAGGTAGGCCCTATATAGAATAGACTTGACCAACACCACACTTCTACAGGCATGATAATGACAGTGAAAGTGACAATGGTTTTATTCTCCAATACATATCTATATATATCATAAGTACAGATGATACCAATGCTTGACTGTTATACCAAAATGACCACTACAAGTGATGTACAGATTTAAATGCTAGTTTACAGTATTAAACTTGAGATTTTGATTTTAACAAACGATTTAAACCGTCTGGGTTGTAACATGTATAATTGTGTGAATAATGGTCTGGTTGGTTTTCAGTCCTGCACTCCTGATGCCGTGTTGTCCTAATGGCCTGGTGGTGGTGGTTCTCCTCTACTCCCTCGGGGATGGACTTGTGAGCTCTGTGGGCATCTGGCGTCACTCTGTAGGTTCCAGATTGATACCTAAGGTAAGGGAAATCAGACTGTTACAAGATCAGTTTTTTGTTGGAGCAGCACACGCTATGGGCCAGAATTTATAAAATAAGGCTTTCCTCTATGTAGATATCAAACAATGGCTATCTACAATGCACCATTCATTCCGGATCGTTTATCCCTCTCTCTTCAGGAATTGCCAAACACAGTGAATTGAATGGGGGAATTCAGGCCTGTCCCTTTTACCGACATTCTGTTGGTTTAAGCAGGATTGTCCACCTTTCCAATTGGCGAGGTGCGCTAATCTTGGCTCCATCTGCAGTCTAGATAGCAGCAATCCTGTGATTCTAGCCAAGGATCAGAGAGATCTGGACATGTTCCAAATTGGACCGGCTCACTACTTTCAGGCCCTTTACCTCACCAAGATGGTGAAAGAAGGTTCCATGCTGTTGTAAATATGCGGCAGTGTGGTCAATCTTGGTCACAAATTATTGGAAATTATACAGTGGGCAGTTCGTTTGAATCCCTCTCGGGACCAATAAAGTCTCGTTGGATTTGGGAATTGCTACTTGGATTTCATACATTGTAAATTGTATACGTATTGTTTATCCCGCTCTCTTCAGGAATTGCCAAACACAGTGAATTGAATGGGGGAATTCAGGCCTGTCCCTTTTACCGACATTCTGTTGGTTTAAGCAGGATTGTCCACCTTTCCAATTGGCGAGGTGCGCTAATCTTGGCTCCATCTGCGGTCTAGATAGCAGCAATCCTGTGATTCTAGCCAAGGATCAGAGAGATCTGGACATGTTCCAAATTGGACCGGCTCACTACTTTCAGGCCCTTTACCACACCAAGATGGTGAAAGAAGGTTCCATGCTGTTGTAAATACGCGGCAGTGTGGTCAATCTTGTTCACAAATTATTGGAAATTATACAGTGGGCAGTTCGTTTGAATCCCTCTCGGGACCAATAAAGTCTCGTTGGATATGGGAATTGCTACTTGGATTTCATACATTGGAAATCGTAGACCTCAGGGGCGGATCCAGAAGGGGTGGTCTAGGGGGGGGCACAGCCAAGAAAATTTGCTCATGGGGGGGGCACAAGCGGGTTTTCGGGCCATGTTTTCTATAGTTAGGAGTCATAGCCTGGTCCAATTTCAGGGGGTCTAGGGGGGGCATGTGCCCCCTAGGCCCCCCCCTGGATCCGCCCCTGGACCTGTTGGGAATTGACAATTGTTAACGCTGCTTGTTTTTTTGTTTTTTCGAGTCCTGGGAATGCTTGATGGTAAAAGAGGTGAAGAGCGGCACCACCACCAAGACCATTGGTTTGGACTGGCAAGCTTTGTGAGCATTCATTGTCACCGCATTGCAGGAGGTACACAAGGTAAGGAATGACGCCTTAATATTGGACAATTGGCTTCAATTTGGCACATATGACTAAGGCGCCAGATGATTTGTTGATGAGCTATAGGCTAAGAGGTATCAAAAAAATGTGCGGCCGGAGTCATTTTTCGACTTTGCTGCACTAAAACCCAGTCAGAGAGTGATCTGTCAGGTCTAAAAGTAGTCTCAGATGAAAGGCCGATCAATTCTGATCCAAATCCACCCCTAAAACATTCAAATCAGACAAGAATTGAGTGAGATACAGGCAAAATTTGCGTCTATGCATCAATCCCATGTCTGTTGTCTGCTAGAATCTGCAGGTGATGGCTCCCCCTGGAGAGTGTAGCAAGAACTACTTGTAAGTGGTTCTCTGTGGTGGCTGAACTGCCATAGGCATTTAGATGATGCACAGGTGACCAGTGTTTTGTTGAAAGTTCTCCCCTAAAACTATTGGCTAAAAAGATAGGAAATATTTCTGGTGTATTCTGGGTGTTGAGGCCTTGCCAGGGCATGCAGAATCAAGTCAGCAACCAGTGTAATTTTTAACAGGGGTGTTTGAAGTCAGGAAATGGGTAAATGTATTATTTTGCTGCAGCACTGGCCTACTTCCTGTTGATGCGCGCATCGCGTATCGGCGCCTCTAGGGCCTCTCCTGGTGTGCTGGGGTGGATCTAAGGTTGAGAAATAAACTCCATGAGTCGCTCCCGTCACGTGAGCGTTTGTTGCAAGTCGATCGGAGCAGTAGAACCAGAGCTGCTCTTTGTTCCTATATCAAACTTTGAGGGGCGAGGTTCACAAAAAAAAAATTCTGTCAACCCGTGCACAATTACTCACGGACCGGGGGACCTGTTGAGACTACCAGACCTAGGGCTGCCTCCAGGGTATCTCTCTGTATCTAAATTCCGGAATTTTAGGAATTTTTACACCAAACCCGGGATTCTGGTAGAGCTGCTCAATGCCTACAAAATGAGCCCTAGAACGTGATTTTTTGACCATTAGAACCATGGAAGGTGCACAAAAAAACGACTTTTACGGATCCCAGATAGGTCCTTTTTTTTCACCTTTGTCGGGAATTTTTTCTATTAGCGTTTTCACACTTTCCAAGCCCCAACAATGAACAGTCGTCTTTGTTTGTGAAACCGTCCCTCCCATACGGACCATGCTTGTGGGTCGGTTGATTGATGAAGACCGTTGATGGTTTAAACCTTTAGGCTGCTAATGCACCTTGCCCATCGGTCGTCGCGATGCACCAATGAAGTGCTGCTGGCACAACTGCTCACCAGCACTTCATTGGTGCATCATGCCAGGTAGGCCCTATATAGAATAGACTTGACCAACACCACACTTCTACAGGCATGATAATGACAGTGAAAGTGACAATGGTTTTATTCTCCAATACATATCTATATATATCATAAGTACAGATGATACCAATGCTTGACTGTTATACCAAAATGACCACTACAAGTGATGTACAGATTTAAATGCTAGTTTACAGTATTAAACTTGAGATTTTGATTTTAACAAACGATTTAAACCGTCTGGGTTGTAACATGTATAATTGTGTGAATAATGGTTAGGTTGGTTTTCAGTCCTGCACTCCTGATGCCGTGTTGTCCTAATGGCCTGGTGGTGGTGGTTCTCCTCTACTCCCTCGGGGATGGACTTGTGAGCTCTGTGGGCATCTGGCGTCACTCTGTAGGTTCCAGATTGATACCTAAGGTAAGGGAAATCAGACTGTTACAAGATCAGTTTTTTGTTGGAGCAGCACACGCTATGGGCCAGAATTTATAAAATAAGGCTTTCCTCTATGTAGATATCAAACAATGGCTATCTACAATGCACCATTCATTCCGGATCGTTTATCCCTCTCTCTTCAGGAATTGCCAAACACAGTGAATTGAATGGGGGAATTCAGGCCTGTCCCTTTTACCGACATTCTGTTGGTTTAAGCAGGATTGTCCACCTTTCCAATTGGCGAGGTGCGCTAATCTTGGCTCCATCTGCGGTCTAGATAGCAGCAATCCTGTGATTCTAGCCAAGGATCAGAGAGATCTGGACATGTTCCAAATTGGACCGGCTCACTACTTTCAGGCCCTTTACCTCACCAAGATGGTGAAAGAAGGTTCCATGCTGTTGTAAATATGCGGCAGTGTGGTCAATCTTGGTCACAAATTATTGGAAATTATACAGTGGGCAGTTCGTTTGAATCCCTCTCGGGACCAATAAAGTCTCGTTGGATTTGGGAATTGCTACTTGGATTTCATACATTGTAAATTGTATACGTATTGTTTATCCCGCTCTCTTCAGGAATTGCCAAACACAGTGAATTGAATGGGGGAATTCAGGCCTGTCCCTTTTACCGACATTCTGTTGGTTTAAGCAGGATTGTCCACCTTTCCAATTGGCGAGGTGCGCTAATCTTGGCTCCATCTGCGGTCTAGATAGCAGCAATCCTGTGATTCTAGCCAAGGATCAGAGAGATCTGGACATGTTCCAAATTGGACCGGCTCACTACTTTCAGGCCCTTTACCTCACCAAGATGGTGAAAGAAGGTTCCATGCTGTTGTAAATACGCGGCAGTGTGGTCAATCTTGTTCACAAATTATTGGAAATTATACAGTGGGCAGTTCGTTTGAATCCCTCTCGGGACCAATAAAGTCTCGTTGGATATGGGAATTGCTACTTGGATTTCATACATTGGAAATCGTAGACCTCAGGGGCGGATCCAGAAGGGGTGGTCTAGGGGGGGGCACAGCCAAGAAAATTTGCTCATGGGGGGGGCACAAGCGGGTTTTCGGGCCATGTTTTCTATAGTTAGGAGTCATAGCCTGGTCCAATTTCAGGGGGTCTAGGGGGGACATGTGCCCCCTAGGCCCCCCCCCCTGGATCCGCCCCTGGACCTGTTGGGAATTGACAATTGTTAACGCTGCTTGTTTTTTTGTTTTTTCGAGTCCTGGGAATGCTTGATGGTAAAAGAGGTGAAGAGCGGCACCACCACCAAGACCATTGGTTTGGACTGGCAAGCTTTGTGAGCATTCATTGTCACCGCATTGCAGGAGGTACACAAGGTAAGGAATGACGCCTTAATATTGGACAATTGGCTTCAATTTGGCACATATGACTAAGGCGCCAGATGATTTGTTGATGAGCTATAGGCTAAGAGGTATCAAAAAAATGTGCGGCCGGAGTCATTTTTCGACTTTGCTGCACTAAAACCCAGTCAGAGAGTGATCTGTCAGGTCTAAAAGTAGTCTCAGATGAAAGGCCGATCAATTCTGATCCAAATCCACCCCTAAAACATTCAAATCAGACAAGAATTGAGTGAGATACAGGCAAAATTTGCGTCTATGCATCAATCCCATGTCTGTTGTCTGCTAGAATCTGCAGGTGATGGCTCCCCCTGGAGAGTGTAGCAAGAACTACTTGTAAGTGGTTCTCTGTGGTGGCTGAACTGCCATAGGCATTTAGATGATGCACAGGTGACCAGTGTTTTGTTGAAAGTTCTCCCCTAAAACTATTGGCTAAAAAGATAGGAAATATTTCTGGTGTATTCTGGGTGTTGAGGCCTTGCCAGGGCATGCAGAATCAAGTCAGCAACCAGTGTAATTTTTAACAGGGGTGTTTGAAGTCAGGAAATGGGTAAATGTATTATTTTGCTGCAGCACTGGCCTACTTCCTGTTGATGCGCGCATCGCGTATCGGCGCCTCTAGGGCCTCTCCTGGTGTGCTGGGGTGGATCGAAGGTTGAGAAATAAACTCCATGAGTCGCTCCCGTCACCCGAGCGTTTGTTGCAAGTCGATCGGAGCAGTAGAACCAGAGCTGCTCTTTGTTCCTATATCAAACTTTGAGGGGCGGGGTTCACAAAAAAAAAATTCTGTCAACCCGTGCACAATTACTCACGGACCGGGGGACCTGTTGAGACTACCAGACCTAGGGCTGCCTCCAGGGTATCTCTCTGTATCTAAATTCCGGAATTTTAGGAATTTTTACACCAAACCCGGGATTCTGGTAGAGCTGCTCAATGCCTACAAAATGAGCCCTAGAACGTGATTTTTTGACCATTAGAACCATGGAAGGTGCACAAAAAAACGACTTTTACGGATCCCAGATAGGTCCTTTTTTTTCACCTTTGTCGGGAATTTTTTCTATTAGCGTTTTCACACTTTCCAAGCCCCAACAATGAACAGTCGTCTTTGTTTGTGAAACCGTCCCTCCCATACGGACCATGCTTGTGGGTCGGTTGATTGATGAAGACCGTTGATGGTTTAAACCTTTAGGCTGCTAATGCACCTTGCCCATCGGTCGTCGCGATGCACCAATGAAGTGCTGCTGGCACAACTGCTCACCAGCACTTCATTGGTGCATCATGCCAGGTAGGCCCTATATAGAATAGACTTGACCAACACCACACTTCTACAGGCATGATAATGACAGTGAAAGTGACAATGGTTTTATTCTCCAATACATATCTATATATATCATAAGTACAGATGATACCAATGCTTGACTGTTATACCAAAATGACCACTACAAGTGATGTACAGATTTAAATGCTAGTTTACAGTATTAAACTTGAGATTTTGATTTTAACAAACGATTTAAACCGTCTGGGTTGTAACATGTATAATTGTGTGAATAATGGTCTGGTTGGTTTTCAGTCCTGCACTCCTGATGCCGTGTTGTCCTAATGGCCTGGTGGTGGTGGTTCTCCTCTACTCCCTCGGGGATGGACTTGTGAGCTCTGTGGGCATCTGGCGTCACTCTGTAGGTTCCAGATTGATACCTAAGGTAAGGGAAATCAGACTGTTACAAGATCAGTTTTTTGTTGGAGCAGCACACGCTATGGGCCAGAATTTATAAAATAAGGCTTTCCTCTATGTAGATATCAAACAATGGCTATCTACAATGCACCATTCATTCCGGATCGTTTATCCCTCTCTCTTCAGGAATTGCCAAACACAGTGAATTGAATGGGGGAATTCAGGCCTGTCCCTTTTACCGACATTCTGTTGGTTTAAGCAGGATTGTCCACCTTTCCAATTGGCGAGGTGCGCTAATCTTGGCTCCATCTGCGGTCTAGATAGCAGCAATCCTGTGATTCTAGCCAAGGATCAGAGAGATCTGGACATGTTCCAAATTGGACCGGCTCACTACTTTCAGGCCCTTTACCTCACCAAGATGGTGAAAGAAGGTTCCATGCTGTTGTAAATATGCGGCAGTGTGGTCAATCTTGGTCACAAATTATTGGAAATTATACAGTGGGCAGTTCGTTTGAATCCCTCTCGGGACCAATAAAGTCTCGTTGGATTTGGGAATTGCTACTTGGATTTCATACATTGTAAATTGTATACGTATTGTTTATCCCGCTCTCTTCAGGAATTGCCAAACACAGTGAATTGAATGGGGGAATTCAGGCCTGTCCCTTTTACCGACATTCTGTTGGTTTAAGCAGGATTGTCCACCTTTCCAATTGGCGAGGTGCGCTAATCTTGGCTCCATCTGCGGTCTAGATAGCAGCAATCCTGTGATTCTAGCCAAGGATCAGAGAGATCTGGACATGTTCCAAATTGGACCGGCTCACTACTTTCAGGCCCTTTACCTCACCAAGATGGTGAAAGAAGGTTCCATGCTGTTGTAAATACGCGGCAGTGTGGTCAATCTTGGTCACAAATTATTGGAAATTATACAGTGGGCAGTTCGTTTGAATCCCTCTCGGGACCAATAAAGTCTCGTTGGATTTGGGAATTGCTACTTGGATTTCATACATTGGAAATCGTAGACCTCAGGGGCGGATCCAGAAGGGGTGGTCTAGGGGGGGGCACAGCCAAGAAAATTTGCTCATGGGGGGGGCCACAAGCGGGTTTTCGGGCCACGTTTTCTATAGTTAGGAGTCATAGCCTGGTCCAATTTCAGGGGGTCTAGGGGGGGCATGTGCCCCCTAGGCCCCCCCTGGATCCGCCCCTGGACCTGTTGGGAATTGACAATTGTTAACGCTGCTTGTTTTTTTGTTTTTTCGAGTCCTGGGAATGCTTGATGGTAAAATAGGTGAAGAGCGGCACCACCACCAAGACCGTTGGTTTGGACTGGCAAGCTTTGTGAGCATTCATTGTCACCGCATTGCAGGAGGTACACAAGGTAAGGAATGACGCCTTAATATTGGACAATTGGCTTCAATTTGGCACATATGACTAAGGCGCCAGATGATTTGTTGAGGAGCTATAGGCTAAGAAGTATCGAAAAAATGTGCGGCCGGAGTCATTTTTCGACTTTGCTGCACTAAAACCCAGTCAGAGAGTGATCTGTCAGGTCTAAAAGTAGTCTCAGATGAAAGGCCGATCAATTCTGATCCAAATCCACCCCTAAAACATGTAAATCAGACAAGAATTGAGTGAGATACAGGCAAAATTTGCGTCTATGCATCAATCCCATGTCTGTTGTCTGCTAGAATCTGCAGGTGATGGCTCCCCCTGGAGAGTGTAGCAAGAACTACTTGTAAGTGGTTCTCTGTGGTGGCTGAACTGCCATAGGCATTTAGATGATGCACAGGTGACCAGTGTTTTGTTGAAAGTTCTCCCCTAAAACTATTGGCTAAAAAGATAGGAAATATTTCTGGTGTATTGTGGGTGTTGAGGCCTTGCCAGGGCATGCAGAATCAAGTCAGCAACCAGTGTAATTTTTAACAGGGGTGTTTGAAGTCAGGAAATGGGTAAATGTATTATTTTGCTGCAGCACTGGCCTACTTCCTGTTGATGCGCGCATCGCGTATCGGCGCCTCTAGGGCCTCTCCTGGTGTGCTGGGGTGGATCTAAGGTTGAGAAATAAACTCCATGAGTCGCTCCCGTCACGTGAGCGTTTGTTGCAAGTCGATCGGAGCAGTAGAACCAGAGCTGCTCTTTGTTCCTATGTCGAAGAGGGGCGGGGGTTCACAAAAAAAAAAATTCTGTCAACCCGTGCACAATTACTCACGGACCGGGGGACCTGTCGAGACTACCAGACCTAGGGCTGCCTCCAGGGTATCTCTCTGTATCTAAATTCCGGAATGTTAGGAATTTTTACACCAAACCCGGGATTCTGGTAGAGCTGCTCAATGCCTACAAAATGAGCCCTAGAACGTGATTTTTTGACCATTAGAACCATGGAAGGTGCACAAAAAAACGACTTTTACGGATCCCAGATAGGTCCTTTTTTTTCACCTTTGTCGGGAATTTTTTCTATTAGCGTTTTCACACTTTCCAAGCCCCAACAATGAACAGTCGTCTTTGTTTGTGAAACCGTCCCTCCCATACAGACCATGCTTGTGGGTCGGTTGATTGATGAAGACCGTTGATGGTTTAAACCTTTAGGCTGCTAATGCACCTTGCCCATCGGTCGTCGCGATGCACCAATGAAGTGCTGCTGGCACAACTGCTCACCAGCACTTCATTGGTGCATCATGCCAGGTAGGCCCTATATAGAATAGACTTGACCAACACCACACTTCTACAGGCATGATAATGACAGTGAAAGTGACAATGGTTTTATTCTCCAATACATATCTATATATATCATAAGTACAGATGATACCAATGCTTGACTGTTATACCAAAATGACCACTACAAGTGATGTACAGATTTAAATGCTAGTTTACAGTATTAAACTTGAGATTTTGATTTTAACAAACGATTTAAACTGTCTGGGTTGTAACATGTATAATTGTGTGAATAATGGTCTGGTTGGTTTTCAGTCCTGCACTCCTGATGCCGTGTTGCCCTAATGGCCTGGTGGTGGTGGTTCTCCTCTACTCCCTCGGGGATGGACTTGTGAGCTCTGTGGGCATCTGGCGTCACTCCGTAGGTTCCAGATTGATACCTAAGGTAAGGGAAATCAGACTGTTACAAGATCAGTTTTTTGTTGGAGCAGCACACGCTATGGGCCAGAATTTATAAAATAAGGCTTTCCTCTATGTAGATATCAAACAATGGCTATCTACAATGCACCATTCATTCCGGATCGTTTATCCCTCTCTCTTCAGGAATTGCCAAACACAGTGAATTGAATGGGGGAATTCAGGCCTGTCCCTTTTACCGACATTCTGTTGGTTTAAGCAGGATTGTCCACCTTTCCAATTGGCGAGGTGCGCTAATCTCGGCTCCATCTGCGGTCTAGATAGCAGCAATCCTGTGATTCTAGCCAAGGATCAGAGAGATCTGGACATGTTCCAAATTGGACCGGCTCACTACTTTCAGGCCCTTTACCTCACCAAGATGGTGAAAGAAGGTTCCATGCTGTTGTAAATACGCGGCAGTGTGGTCAATCTTGGTCACAAATTATTGGAAATTATACAGTGGGCAGTTCGTTTGAATCCCTCTCGGGACCAATAAAGTCTCGTTTGATTTGGGAATTGCTACTTGGATTTCATACATTGTAAATTGTAGACGTATTGTTTATCCCGCTCTCTTCAGGAATTGCCAAACACAGTGAATTGAATGGGGGAATTCAGGCCTGTCCCTTTTACCGACATTCTGTTGGTTTAAGCAGGATTGTCCACCTTTCCAATTGGCGAGGTGCGCTAATCTTGGCTCCATCTGCGGTCTAGATAGCAGCAATCCTGTGATTCTAGCCAAGGATCAGAGAGATCTGGACATGTTCCAAATTGGACCGGCTCACTACTTTCAGGCCCTTTACCTCACCAAGATGGTGAAAGAAGGTTCCATGCTGTTGTAAATACGCGGCAGTGTGGTCAATCTTGGTCACAAATTATTGGAAATTATACAGTGGGCAGTTCGTTTGAATCCCTCTCGGGACCAATAAAGTCTCGTTGGATTTGGGAATTGCTACTAGGAATTCATACATTGGAAATCGTAGACCTCAGGGGCGGATCCAGAAGGGGTGGTCTAGGGGGGGGCACAGCCAAGAAAATTTGCTCATGGGGGGGGCACAAGCGGGTTTTCGGGCCACATTTTCTATAGTTAGGAGTCATAGCCTGGTCCAATTTCAGGGGGTCTAGGGGGGGCATGTGCCCCCTAGTCCCCCCCCTGGATCCGCCCCTGGACCTGTTGGGAATTGACAATTGTTAACGCTGCTTGTTTTTTTTGTTTTTTCGAGTCCTGGGAATGCTTGATGGTAAAAGAGGTGAAGAGCGGCACCACCACCAAGACCGTTGGTTTGGACTGGCAAGCTTTGTGAGCATTCATTGTCACCGCATTGCAGGAGGTACACAAGGTAAGGAATGACACGTTAATATTGGATAATTGGCTTCAATTTGACACATATGACTAAGGCGCCAGATGATTTGTTGAGGAGCTATAGGCTAAGAGGTATCGAAAAAATGTGCGGCCGGAGTCATTTTTCGACTTTGCTGCACTAAAACCCAGTCAGAGAGTGATCTGTCAGGTCTAAAAGTAGTCTCAGATGAAAGGCCGATCAATTCTGATCCAAATCCACCCCTAAAACATGTAAATCAGACAAGAATTGAGTGAGATACAGGCAAAATTTGCGTCTATGCATCAATCCCATGTCTGTTGTCTGCTAGAATCTGCAGGTGATGGCTCCCCCTGGAGAGTGTAGCAAGAACTACTTGTAAGTGGTTCTCTGTGGTGGCTGAACTGCCATAGGCATTTAGATGATGCACAGGTGACCAGTGTTTTGTTGAAAGTTCTCCCCTAAAACTATTGGCTAAAAAGATAGGAAATATTTCTGGTGTATTGTGGGTGTTGAGGCCTTGCCAGGGCATGCAGAATCAAGTCAGCAACCAGTGTAATTTTTAACAGGGGTGTTTGAAGTCAGGAAATGGGTAAATGTATTATTTTGCTGCAGCACTGGCCTACTTCCTGTTGATGCGCGCATCGCGTATCGGCGCCTCTAGGGCCTCTCCTGGTGTGCTGGGGTGGATCTAAGGTTGAGAAATAAACTCCATGAGTCGCTCCCGTCACGTGAGCGTTTGTTGCAAGTCGATCGGAGCAGTAGAACCAGAGCTGCTCTTTGTTCCTATATCGAACTTTGAGGGGCGGGGATTCACAAAAAAAAAAAATTCTGTCAACCCGTGCACAATTACTCACGGACCGGGGGACCTGTCGAGACTACCAGACCTAGGGCTGCCTCCAGGGTATCTCTCTGTATCTCAATTCCGGAATTTTAGGAATTTTTACACCAAACCCGGGATTCTGGTAGAGCTGCTCAATGCCTACAAAATGAGCCCTAGAACGTGATTTTTTGACCATTAGAACCATGGAAGGTGCACAAAAAAACGACTTTTATGGATCCCAGATAGGTCCTTTTTTTTCACCTTTGTCGGGAATTTTTTCTATTAGCGTTTTCACACTTTCCAAGCCCCAACAATGAACAGTCATCTTTGTTTGTGAAACCGTCCCTCCTATATGGACCATGCTTGTGGGTCGGTTGATTGATGAAGACCGTTGATGGTTTAAACCTTTAGGCTGCTAATGCACCTTGCCCATCGGTCGTCGCGATGCACCAATGAAGTGCTGCTGGCACAACTGCTCACCAGCACTTCATTGGTGCATCATGCCAGGTAGGCCCTATATAGAATAGACTTGACCAACACCACACTTCTACAGGCATGATAATGACAGTGAAAGTGACAATGGTTTTATTCTCCAATACATATCTATATATATCATAAGTACAGATGATACCAATGCTTGACTGTTATACCAAAATGACCACTACAAGTGATGTACAGATTTAAATGCTAGTTTACAGTATTAAACTTGAGATTTTGATTTTAACAAACGATTTAAACCATCTGGGTTGTAACATGTATAATTGTGTGAATAATGGTCTGGTTGGTTTTCAGTCCTGCACTTCTGATGCCGTGTTGTCCTAATGGCCTGGTGGTGGTGGTTCTCCTCTACTCCCTCGGGGATGGACTTGTGAGCTCTGTGGGCATCTGGCGTCACTCCGTAGGTTCCAGATTGATACCTAAGGTAAGGGAAATCAGACTGTTACAAGATCAGTTTTTTGTTGGAGCAGCACACGCTATGGGCCAGAATTTATAAAATAAGGCTTTCCTCTATGTAGATATCAAACAATGGCTATCTACAATGCACCATTCATTCCTGATCGTTTATCCCTCTCTCTTCAGGAATTGCCAAACACAGTGAATTGAATGGGGGAATTCAGGCCTGTCCCTTTTACTGACATTCTGTTGGTTTAAGCAGGATTGTCCACCTTTCCAATTGGCGAGGTGCGCTAATCTTGGCTCCATCTGCGGTCTAGATAGCAGCAATCCTGTGATTCTAGCCAAGGATCAGAGAGATCTGGACATGTTCCCAATTGGACCGGCTCACTACTTTCAGGCCCTTTACCTCAACAAGATGGTGAAAGAAGGTTCCATGCTGTTGTAAATACGCGGCAGTGAGGTCAATCTTGGTCACAAATTATTGGAAATTATACAGTGGGCAGTTCGTTTGAATCCCTCTCGGGACCAATAAAGTCTCGTTTGATTTGGGAATTGCTACTTGGATTTCATACATTGTAAATTGTAGACGTATTGTTTATCCCGCTCTCTTCAGGAATTTCCAAACACAGTGAATTGAATGGGGGAATTCAGGCCTGTCCCTTTTACCGACATTCTGTTGGTTTAAGCAGGATTGTCCACCTTTCCAATTGGCGAGGTGCGCTAATCTTGGCTCCATCTGCGGTCTAGATAGCAGCAATGCTGTGATTCTAGCCAAGGATCAGAGAGATCTGGACATGTTCCAAATTGGACCGGCTCACTACTTTCAGGCCCTTTACCTCACCAAGATGGTGAAAGAAGGTTCCATGCTGTTGTAAATATGCGGCAGTGTGGTCAATCTTGGTCACAAATTATTGGAAATTATACAGTGGGCAGTTCGTTTGAATCCCTCTCGGGACCAATAAAGTCTCGTTGGATTTGGGAATTGCTACTTGGATTTCATACATTGGAAATTGTAGACGTATTGTTTATCCCGCTCTCTTCAGGAATTGCCAAACACAGTGAATTGAATGGGGGAATTCAGGCCTGTCCCTTTTACCGACATTCTGTTGGTTTAAGCGGGATTGTCCACCTTTCCAATTGGCGAGGTGCGCTAATTTTGGCTCCATCTGCGGTCTAGATAGCAGCAATGCTGTGATTCTAGCCAAGGATCAGAGAGATCTGGACATGTTCCAAATTGGACCGGCTCACTACTTTCAGGCCCTTTACCTCACCAAGATGGTGAAAGAAGGTTCCATGCTGTTGTAAATACGCGGCAGTGTGGTCAATCTTGGTCACAAATTATTGGAAATTATACAGTGGGCAGTTCGTTTGAATCCCTCTCGGGACCAATAAAGTCTCGTTGGATTTGGGAATTGCTACTAGGATTTCATACATTGGAAATCGTAGACCTCAGGGGCGGATCCAGAAGGGGTGGTCTAGGGGGGGGCATAGCCAAGAAAATTTGCTCATGGGGGGGGCACAAGCGGGTTTTCGGGCCACGTTTTCTATAGTTAGGAGTCATAGCCTGGTCCAATTTCAGTGGGTCTAGGGGGGGCATGTGCCCCCTAGGCCCCCCCCCCCTGGATCCGCCCCTGGACCTGTTGGGAATTGACAATTGTTAACGCTGCTTGTTTTTTTTGTTTTTTTTCGAGTCCTGGGAATGCTTGATGGTAAAAGAGGTGAAGAGCGGCACCACCACCAAGACCGTTGGTTTGGACTGGCAAGCTTTGTGAGCATTCATTGTCACCGCATTGCAGGAGGTACACAAGGTAAGGAATGACACCTTAATATTGGACAATTGGCTTCAATTTGGCACATATGACTAAGGCGCCAGATGATTTGTTGAGGAGCTATAGGCTAAGAGGTATCGAAAAAATGTGCGGCCGGAGTCATTTTTCGAATTTGCTGCACTAAAACCCAGTCAGAGAGTGATCTGTCAGGTCTAAAAGTAGTCTCAGATGAAAGGCCGATCAATTCTGATCCAAATCCACCCCTAAAACATGTAAATCAGACAAGAATTGAGTGAGATACAGGCAAAATTTGCGTCTATGCATCAATCCCATGTCTGTTGTCTGCTAGAATCTGCAGGTGATGGCTCCCCCTGGAGAGTGTAGCAAGAACTACTTGTAAGTGGTTCTCTGTGGTGGCTGAACTGCCATAGGCATTTAGATGATGCACAGGTGACCAGTGTTTTGTTGAAAGTTCTCCCCTAAAACTATTGGCTAAAAAGATAGGAAATATTTCTGGTGTATTCTGGGTGTTGAGGCCTTGCCAGGGCATGCAGAATCAAGTCAGCAACCAGTGTAATTTTTAACAGGGGTGTTTGAAGTCAGGAAATGGGTAAATGTATTATTTTGCTGCAGCACTGGCCTACTTCCTGTTGATGCGCGCATCGCGTATCGGCGCCTCTAGGGCCTCTCCTGGTGTGCTGGGGTGGATCTAAGGTTGAGAAATAAACTACATGAGTCGCTCCCGTCACGTGAGCGTTTGTTGCAAGTCGATCGGAGCAGTAGAACCAGAGCTGCTCTTTGTTCCTATATCGAACTTTGAGGGGCGGGGGTTCACAAAAAAAAAAATTCTGTCAACCCGTGCACAATTACTCACGGACCGGGGGACCTGTCGAGACTACCAGACCTAGGGCTGCCTCCAGGGTATCTCTCTGTATCTCAATTCCGGAATTTTAGGAATTTTTACACCAAACCCGGGATTCTAGTAGAGCTGCTCAATGCCTACAAAATGAGCCCTAGAACGTGATTTTTTGACCATTAGAACCATGGAAGGTGCACAAAAAAACGACTTTTACGGATCCCAGATAGGTCCTTTTTTTCACCTTTGTCGGGAATTTTTTCTATTAGCGTTTTCACACTTTCCAAGCCCCAACAATGAACAGTCGTCTTTGTTTGTGAAACCGTCCCTCCTATATGGACCATGCTTGTGGGTCGGTTGATTGATGAAGACCGTTGATGGTTTAAACCTTTAGGCTGCTAATGCACCTTGCCCATCGGTCGTCGCGATGCACCAATGAAGTGCTGCTGGCACAACTGCTCACCAGCACTTCATTGGTGCATCATGCCAGGTAGGCCCTATATAGAATAGACTTGACCAACACCACACTTCTACAGGCATGATAATGACAGTGAAAGTGACAATGGTTTTATTCTCCAATACATATCTATATATATCATAAGTACAGATGATACCAATGCTTGACTGTTATACCAAAATGACCACTACAAGTGATGTACAGATTTAAATGCTAGTTTACAGTATTAAACTTGAGATTTTGATTTTAACAAACGATTTAAACCGTCTGGGTTGTAACATGTATAATTGTGTGAATAATGGTCTGGTTGGTTTTCAGTCCTGCACTCCTGATGCCGTGTTGTCCTAATGGCCTGGTGGTGGTGGTTCTCCTCTACTCCCTCGGGGATGGACTTGTGAGCTCTGTGGGCATCTGGCGTCACTCCGTAGGTTCCAGATTGATACCTAAGGTAAGGGAAATCAGACTGTTACAAGATCAGTTTTTTGTTGGAGCAGCACACGCTATGGGCCAGAATTTATAAAATAAGGCTTTCCTCTATGTAGATATCAAACAATGGCTATCTACAATGCACCATTCATTCCTGATCGTTTATCCCTCTCTCTTCAGGAATTGCCAAACACAGTGAATTGAATGGGGGAATTTAGGCCTGTCCCTTTTACTGACATTCTGTTGGTTTAAGCAGGATTGTCCACCTTTCCAATTGGCGAGGTGCGCTAATCTTGGCTCCATCTGCGGTCTAGATAGCAGCAATCCTGTGATTCTAGCCAAGGATCAGAGAGATCTGGACATGTTCCCAATTGGACCGGCTCACTACTTTCAGGCCCTTTACCTCAACAAGATGGTGAAAGAAGGTTTCATGCTGTTGTAAATACGCGGCAGTGAGGTCAATCTTGGTCACAAATTATTGGAAATTATACAGTGGGCAGTTCGTTTGAATCCCTCTCGGGACCAATAAAGTCTCGTTTGATTTGGGAATTGCTACTTGGATTTCATACATTGGAAATTGTAGACGTATTGTTTATCCCGCTCTCTTCAGGAATTGCCAAACACAGTGAATTGAATGGGGGAATTCAGGCCTGTCCCTTTTACCGACATTCTGTTGGTTTAAGCAGGATTGTCCACCTTTCCAATTGGCGAGGTGCGCTAATCTTGGCTCCATCTGCGGTCTAGATAGCAGCAATCCTGTGATTCTAGCCAAGGATCAGAGAGATCTGGACATGTTCCAAATTGGACCGGCTCACTACTTTCAGGCCCTTTACCTCACCAAGATGGTGAAAGAAGGTTCCATGCTGTTGTAAATACGCGGCAGTGTGGTCAATCTTGGTCACAAATTATTGGAAATTATACAGTGGGCAGTTCGTTTGAATCCATCTCGGGACCAATAAAGTCTCGTTGGATTTGGGAATTGCTACTAGGATTTCATACATTGGAAATCGTAGACCTCAGGGGCGGATCCAGAAGGGGTGGTCTAGGGGGGGGCACAGCCAAGAAAATTTGCTCATGGGGGGGGCACAAGCGGGTTTTCGGGCCACGTTTTCTATAGTTAGGAGTCATAGCCTGGTCCAATTTCAGGGGGTCTAGGGGGGCATGTGCCCCCTAGGCCCCCCCCCCTGGATCCGCCCCTGGACCTGTTGGGAATTGACAATTGTTAACGCTGCTTGTTTTTTTGTTTTTTCGAGTCCTGGGAATGCTTGATGGTAAAAGAGGTGAAGAGCGGCACCACCACCAAGACCGTTGGTTTGGACTGGCAAGCTTTGTGAGCATTCATTGTCACCGCATTGCAGGAGGTACACAAGGTAAGGAATGACACCTTAATATTGGACAATTGGCTTCAATTTGGCACATATGACTAAGGCGCCAGATGATTTGTTGAGGAGCTATAGGCTAAGAGGTATCGAAAAAATGTGCGGCCGGAGTCATTTTTCGACTTTGCTGCACTAAAACCCAGTCAGAGAGTGATCTGTCAGGTCTAAAAGTAGTCTCAGATGAAAGGCCGATCAATTCTGATCCAAATACACCCCTAAAACATGTAAATCAGACAAGAATTGAGTGAGATACAGGCAAAATTTGCGTCTATGCATCAATCCCATGTCTGTTGTCTGCTAGAATCTGCAGGTGATGGCTCCCCCTGGAGAGTGTAGCAAGAACTACTTGTAAGTGGTTCTCTGTGGTGGCTGAACTGCCATAGGCATTTAGATGATGCACAGGTGACCAGTGTTTTGTTGAAAGTTCTCCCCTAAAACTATTGGCTAAAAAGATAGGAAATATTTCTGGTGTATTCTGGGTGTTGAGGCCTTGCCAGGGCATGCAGAATCAAGTCAGCAACCAGTGTAATTTTTAACAGGGGTGTTTGAAGTCAGGAAATGGGTAAATGTATTATTTTGCTGCAGCACTGGCCTACTTCCTGTTGATGCGCGCATCGCGTATCGGCGCCTCTAGGGCCTCTCCTGGTGTGCTGGGTGGATCGAAGGTTGAGAAATAAACTCCATGAGTCGCTCCCGTCACGTGAGCGTTTGTTGCAAGTCGATCGGAGCAGTAGAACCAGAGCTGCTCTTTGTTCCTATATCGAACTTTGAGGGGCGGGGGTTTACAAAAAAAAAAATTCTGTCAACCCGTGCACAATTACTCACGGACCGGGGGACCTGTCGAGACTACCAGACCTAGGGCTGCCTCCAGGGTATCTCTCTGTATCTAAATTCCGGAATTTTAGGAATTTTTACACCAAACCCGGGATTCTGGTAGAGCTGCTCAATGCCTACAAAATGAGCCCTAGAACGTGATTTTTTGACCATTAGAACCATGGAAGGTGCACAAAAAAACGACTTTTACGGATCCCAGATAGGTCCTTTTTTTCACCTTTGTCGGGAATTTTTTCTATTAGCGTTTTCACACTTTCCAAGCCCCAACAATGAACAGTCGTCTTTGTTTGTGAAACCGTCCCTCCCATACGGACCATGCTTGTGGGTCGGTTGATTGATGAAGACCGTTGATGGTTTAAACCTTTAGGCTGCTAATACACCTTGCCCATCGGTCGTCGCGATGCACCAATGAAGTGCTGCTGGCACAACTGCTCACCAGCACTTCATTGGTGCATCATGCCAGGTAGGCCCTATATAGAATAGACTTGACCAACACCACACTTCTACAGGCATGATAATGACAGTGAAAGTGACAATGGTTTTATTCTCCAATACATATCTATATATATCATAAGTACAGATGATACCAATGCTTGACTGTTATACCAAAATGACCACTACAAGTGATGTACAGATTTAAATGCTAGTTTACAGTATTAAACTTGAGATTTTGATTTTAACAAACGATTTAAACCGTCTGGGTTGTAACATGTATAATTGTGTGAATAATGGTCTGGTTGGTTTTCAGTCCTGCACTCCTGATGCCGTGTTGTCCTAATGGCCTGGTGATGGTGGTTCTCCTCTACTCCCTCGGGGATGGACTTGTGAGCTCTGTGGGCATCTGGCGTCACTCCGTAGGTTCCAGATTGATACCTAAGGTAAGGGAAATCAGACTGTTACAAGATCAGTTTTTTGTTGGAGCAGCACACGCTATAGGCCAGAATTTATAAAATAAGGCTTTCCTCTATGTAGATATCAAACAATGGCTATCTACAATGAACCATTCATTCCGGATCGTTTATCCCTCTCTCTTCAGGAATTGCCAAACACAGTGAATTGAATGGGGGAATTCAGGCCTGTCCCTTTTACCGACATTCTGTTGGTTTAAGCAGGATTGTCCACCTTTCCAATTGGCGAGGTGCGCTAATCTTGGCTCCATCTGCGGTCTAGATAGCAGCAATCCTGTGATTCTAGCCAAGGATCAGAGAGATCTGGACATGTTCCCAATTGGACCGGCTCACTACTTTCAGGCCCTTTACCTCAACAAGATGGTGAAAGAAGGTTTCATGCTGTTGTAAATACGCGGCAGTGAGGTCAATCTTGGTCACAAATTATTGGAAATTATACAGTGGGCAGTTCGTTTGAATCCCTCTCGGGACCAATAAAGTCTCGTTTGATTTGGGAATTGCTACTTGGATTTCATACATTGTAAATTGTAGACGTATTGTTTATCCCGCTCTCTTCAGGAATTTCCAAACACAGTGAATTGAATGGGGGAATTCAGGCCTGTCCCTTTTACCGACATTCTGTTGGTTTAAGCAGGATTGTCCACCTTTCCAATTGGCGAGGTGCGCTAATCTTGGCTCCATCTGCGGTCTAGATAGCAGCAATGCTGTGATTCTAGCCAAGGATCAGAGAGATCTGGACATGTTCCAAATTGGACCGGCTCACTACTTTCAGGCCCTTTACCTCACCAAGATGGTGAAAGAAGGTTCCATGCTGTTGTAAATATGCGGCAGTGTGGTCAATCTTGGTCACAAATTATTGGAAATTATACAGTGGGCAGTTCGTTTGAATCCCTCTCGGGACCAATAAAGTCTCGTTTGATTTGGGAATTGCTACTTGGATTTCATACATTGGAAATTGTAGACGTATTGTTTATCCCGCTCTCTTCAGGAATTGCCAAACACAGTGAATTGAATGGGGGAATTCAGGCCTGTCCCTTTTACCGACATTCTGTTGGTTTAAGCAGGATTGTCCACCTTTCCAATTGGCGAGGTGCGCTAATCTTGGCTCCATCTGCGGTCTAGATAGCAGCAATCCTGTGATTCTAGCCAAGGATGAGAGAGATCTGGACATGTTCCAAATTGGACCGGCTCACTACTTTCAGGCCCTTTACCTCACCAAGATGGTGAAAGAAGGTTCCATGCTGTTGTAAATACACGGCAGTGTGGTCAATCTTGGTCACAAATTATTGGAAATTATACAGTGGGCAGTTCGTTTGAATCCCTCTCGGGACCAATAAGGTCTCGTTGGATTTGGGAATTGCTACTTGGATTTCATACATTGGAAATTGTAGACGTATTGTTTATCCCGCTCTCTTCAGGAATTGCCAAACACAGTGAATTGAATGGGGGAATTCAGGCCTGTCCCTTTTACCGACATTCTGTTGGTTTAAGCAGGATTGTCCACCTTTCCAATTGGCGAGGTGCGCTAATCTTGGCTCCATCTGCGGTCTAGATAGCAGCAATCCTGTGATTCTAGCCAAGGATCAGAGAGATCTGGACATGTTCCAAATTGGACCGGCTCACTACTTTCAGGCCCTTTACCTCACCAAGATGGTGAAAGAAGGTTCCATGCTGTTGTAAATACACGGCAGTGTGGTCAATCTTGGTCACAAATTATTGGAAATTATACAGTGGGCAGTTCGTTTGAATCCCTCTCGGGACCAATAAAGTCTCGTTGGATTTGGGAATTGCTACTAGGATTTCATACATTGGAAATCGTAGACCTCAGGGGCGGATCCAGAAGGGGTGGTCTAGGGGGGGGCACAGCCAAGAAAATTTGCTCATGGGGGGGGCACAAGCGGGTTTTCGGGCCACGTTTTCTATAGTTAGGAGTCATAGCCTGGTCCAATTTCAGGGGGTCTAGGGGGGGCATGTGCCCTTTAGGCCCCCCCCCCCTGGATCCGCCCCTGGACCTGTTGGGAATTGACAATTGTTAACGCTGCTTGTTTTTTTTGTTTTTTCGAGTCCTGGGAATGCTTGATGGTAAAAGAGGTGAAGAGCAGCACCACCACCAAGACCGTTGGTTTGGACTGGCAAGCTTTGTGAGCATTCATTGTCACCGCATTGCAGGAGGTACACAAGGTAAGGAATGACACCTTAATATTGGACAATTGGCTTCAATTTGGCACATATGACTAAGGCGCCAGATGATTTGTTGAGGAGCTATAGGCTAAGAGGTATCGAAAAAATGTGCGGCCGGAGTCATTTTTCGAATTTGCTGCACTAAAACCCAGTCAGAGAGTGATCTGTCAGGTCTAAAAGTAGTCTCAGATGAAAGGCCGATCAATTCTGATCCAAATCCACCCCTAAAACATGTAAATCAGACAAGAATTGAGTGAGATACAGGCAAAATTTGCGTCTATGCATCAATCCCATGTCTGTTGTCTGCTAGAATCTGCAGGTGATGGCTCCCCCTGGAGAGTGTAGCAAGAACTACTTGTAAGTGGTTCTCTGTGGTGGCTGAACTGCCATAGGCATTTAGATGATGTACAGGTGACCAGTGTTTTGTTGAAAGTTCTCCCCTAAAACTATTGGCTAAAAAGATAGGAAATATTTCTGGTGTATTGTGGGTGTTGAGGCCTTGCCAGGGCATGCAGAATCAAGTCAGCAACCAGTGTAATTTTTAACAGGGGTGTTTGAAGTCAGGAAATGGGTAAATGTATTATTTTGCTGCAGCACTGGCCTACTTCCTGTTGATGCGCGCATCGCGTATCGGCGCCTCTAGGGCCTCTCCTGGTGTGCTGGGGTGGATCTAAGGTTGAGAAATAAACTCCATGAGTCGCTCCCATCACGTGAGCGTTTGTTGCAAGTCGATCGGAGCAGTAGAACCAGAGCTGCTCTTTGTTCCTATATCGAACTTTGAGGGGCGGGGGTTTACAAAAAAAAAAATTCTGTCAACCCGTGCACAATTACTCACGGACCGGGGGACCTGTCGAGACTACCAGACCTAGGGCTGCCTCCAGGGTATCTCTCTGTATCTAAATTCCGGAATTTTAGGAATTTTTACACCAAACCCGGGATTCTGGTAGCTGCTCAATGCCTACAAAATGAGCCCTAGAACGTGATTTTTTGACCATTAGAACCATGGAAGGTGCACAAAAAAACGACTTTTACGGATCCCAGATAGGTCCTTTTTTTTCACCTTTGTCGGGAATTTTTTCTATTAGCGTTTTCACACTTTCCAAGCCCCAACAATGAACAGTCGTCTTTGTTAGTGAAACCGTCCCTCCCATACGGACCATGCTTGTGGGTCGGTTGATTGATGAAGACCGTTGATGGTTTAAACCTTTAGGCTGCTAATGCACCTTGCCCATCGGTCGTCGCGATGCACCAATGAAGTGCTGCTGGCACAACTGCTCACCAGCACTTCATTGGTGCATCATGCCAGGTAGGCCCTATATAGAATAGACTTGACCAACACCACACTTCTACAGGCATGATAATGACAGTGAAAGTGACAATGGTTTTATTCTCCAATACATATCTATATATATCATAAGTACAGATGATACCAATGCTTGACTGTTATACCAAAATGACCACTACAAGTGATGTACAGATTTAAATGCTAGTTTACAGTATTAAACTTGAGATTTTGATTTTAACAAACGATTTAAACCGTCTGGGTTGTAACATGTATAATTGTGTGAATAATGGTCTGGTTGGTTTTCAGTCCTGCACTCCTGATGCCGTGTTGTCCTAATGGCCTGGTGATGGTGGTTCTCCTCTACTCCCTCGGGGATGGACTTGTGAGCTCTGTGGGCATCTGGCGTCACTCCGTAGGTTCCAGATTGATACCTAAGGTAAGGGAAATCAGACTGTTACAAGATCAGTTTTTTGTTGGAGCAGCACACGCTATGGGCCAGAATTTATAAAATAAGGCTTTCCTCTATGTAGATATCAAACAATGGCTATCTACAATGCACCATTCATTCCCGATCGTTTATCCCTCTCTCTTCAGGAATTGCCAAACACAGTGAATTGAATGGGGGAATTCAGGCCTGTCCCTTTTACTGACATTCTGTTGGTTTAAGCAGGATTGTCCACCTTTCCAATTGGCGAGGTGCACTAATCTTGGCTCCATCTGCGGTCTAGATAGCAGCAATCCTGTGATTCTAGCCAAGGATCAGAGAGATCTGGACATGTTCCAAATTGGACCGGCTCACTACTTTCAGGCCCTTTACCTCACCAAGATGGTGAAAGAAGGTTCCATGCTGTTGTAAATATGCGGCAGTGTGGTCAATCTTGGTCACAAATTATTGGAAATTATACAGTGGGCAGTTCGTTTGAATCCCTCTCAGGACCGATAAAGTCTCGTTGGATTTGGGAATTGCTACTTGGATTTCATACATTGGAAATTGTAGACGTATTGTTTATCCCGCTCTCTTCAGGAATTGCCCAACACAGTGAATTGAATGGGGGAATTCAGGCCTGTCCCTTTTACCGACATTCTGTTGGTTTAAGCAGGATTGTCCACCTTTCCAATTGGCGAGGTGCGCTAATCTTGGCTCCATCTGCGGTCTAGATAGCAGCAATCCTGTGATTCTAGCCAAGGATCAGAGAGATCTGGACATGTTCCAAATTGGACCGGCTCACTACTTTCAGGCCCTTTACCTCACCAAGATGGTGAAAGAAGGTTCCATGCTGTTGTAAATACGCGGCAGTGTGGTCAATCTTGGTCACAAATTATTGGAAATTATACAGTGGGCAGTTCGTTTGAATCCCTCTCGGGACCAATAAAGTCTCGTTGGATTTGGGAATTGCTACTTGGATTTCATACATTGGAAATTGTAGACGTATTGTTTATTCCGCTCTCTTCAGGAATTGCCAAACACAGTGAATTGAATGGGGGAATTCAGGCCTGTCCCTTTTACCGACATTCTGTTGGTTTAAACAGGATTGTCCACCTTTCCAATTGGCGAGGTGCGCTAATCTTGGCTCCAACTGCGGTCTAGATAGCAGCAATCCTGTGATTCTAGCCAAGGATCAGAGAGATCTGGACATGTTCCAAATTGGACCGGCTCACTACTTTCAGGCCCTTTACCTCACCAAGATGGTGAAAGAAGGTTCCATGCTGTTGTAAATACGCGGCAGTGTGGTCAATCTTGGTCACAAATTATTGGAAATTATACAGTGGGCAGTTCGTTTGAATCCCTCTCGGGACCAATAAAGTCTCGTTGGATTTGGGAATTGCTACTTGGATTTCATACATTGGAAATTGTAGACGTATTGTTTATCCCGCTCTCTTCAGGAATTGCCAAACAGTGAATTGAATGGGGGAAGTCAGGCCTGTCCCTTTTACCGACATTCTGTTGGTTTAAGCAGGATTGTCCACCTTTCCAATTGGCGAGGTGCGCTAATCTTGGCTCCATCTGCGGTCTAGATAGCAGCAATCCTGTGATTGTAGCCAAGGATCAGAGATATCTGGACATGTTCCAAATTGGACCGGCTCACTACTTTCAGGCCCTTTACCTCACCAAGATGGTGAAAGAAGGTTCCATGCTGTTGTAAATATGCGGCAGTGTGGTCAATCTTGGTCACAAATTATTGGAAATTATACAGTGGGCAGTTCGTTTGAATCCCTCTCAGGACCAATAAAGTCTCGTTGGATTTGGGAATTGCTACTTGGATTTCATACATTGGAAATTGTAGACGTATTGTTTATCCCGCTCTCTTCAGGAATTGCCAAACACAGTGAATTGAATGGGGGAATTCAGGCCTGTCCCTTTTACTGACATTCTGTTGGTTTAAGCAGGATTGTCCACCTTTCCAATTGGCGAGGTGCGCTAATCTTGGCTCCATCTGCGGTCTAGATAGCAGCAATCCTGTGATTCTAGCCAAGGATCAGAGATATCTGGACATGTTCCAAATTGGACCGGCTCACTACTTTCAGGCGCTTTACCTCACCAAGATGGTGAAAGAAGGTTCCATGCTGTTGTAAATACGTGGCAGTGTGGTCAATCTTGGTCACAAATTATTGGAAATTATACAGTGGGCAGTTCGTTTGAATCCCTCTCGGGACCAATAAAGTCTCGTTGGATTTGGGAATTGCTACTTGGATTTCATACATTGGAAATTGTAGACGTATTGTTTATTCCGCTCTCTTCAGGAATTGCCAAACACAGTGAATTGAATGGGGGAATTCAGGCCTGTCCCTTTTACCGACATTCTGTTGGTTTAAACAGGATTGTCCACCTTTCCAATTGGCGAGGTGCGCTAATCTTGGCTCCATCTGCGGTCTAGATAGCAGCAATCCTGTGATTCTAGCCAAGGATCAGAGAGATCTGGACATGTTCCAAATTGGACCGGCTCACTACTTTCAGGCCCTTTACCTCACCAAGATGGTGAAAGAAGGTTTCATGCTGTTGTAAATACGCGGCAGTGTGGTCAATCTTGGTCACAAATTATTGGAAATTATACAGTGGGCAGTTCGTTTGAATCCCTCTCGGGACCAATAAAGTCTCGTTGGATTTGGGAATTGCTACTTGGATTTCATACATTGTAAATTGTAGACGTATTGTTTATCCCGCTCTCTTCAGGAATTGCCAAACACAGTGAATTGAATGGGGGAAGTCAGGCCTGTCCCTTTTACCGACATTCTGTTGGTTTAAGCAGGATTGTCCACCTTTCCAATTGGCGAGGTGCGCTAATCTTGGCTCCATCTGCGGTCTAGATAGCAGCAATCCTGTGATTCTAGCCAAGGATCAGAGAGATCTGGACATGTTCCAAATTGGACCGGCTCACTACTTTCAGGCCCTTTACCTCACCAAGATGGTGAAAGAAGGTTCCATGCTGTTGTAAATATGCGGCAGTGTGGTCAATCTTGGTCACAAATTATTGGAAATTATACAGTGGGCAGTTCGTTTGAATCCCTCTCAGGACCAATAAAGTCTCGTTGGATTTGGGAATTGCTACTTGGATTTCATACATTGGAAATCGTAGACCTCAGGGGCGGATCCAGAAGGGGTGGTCTAGGGGGGGGCACAGCCAAGAAAATTTGCTCATGGGGGGGGGCACAAGCGGGTTTTCGGGCCACGTTTTCTATAGTTAGGAGTCATAGCCTGGTCCAATTTCAGGGGGTCTAGGGGGGGCATGTGCCCTCTAGGCCCCCCCCTGGATCCGCCCCTGGACCTGTTGGGAATTGACAATTGTTAACACTGCTTGTTTTTTTGTTTTTTCGAGTCCTGGGAATGCTTGATGGTAAAAGAGGTGAAGAGCGGCACCACCACCAAGACCGTTGGTTTGGACTGGCAAGCTTTGTGAGCATTCATTGTCACCGCATTGCAGGAGGTACACAAGGTAAGGAATGACGCCTTAATATTGGACAATTGGCTTCAATTTGGCACATATGACTAAGGCGCCAGATGATTTGTTGAGGAGCTATAGGCTAAGAGGTATCGAAAAAATGTGCGGCCGGAGTCATTTTTCAACTTTGCTGCACTAAAACCCAGTCAGAGAGTGATCTGTCAGGTCTAAAAGTAGTCTCAGATGAAAGGCCGATCAATTCTGATCCAAATCCACCCCTAAAACATGTAAATCAGACAAGAATTGAGTGAGATACAGGCAAAATTTGCGTCTAGGCATCAATCCCATGTCTGTTGTCTGCTAGAATTTGCAGGTGATGGCTCCCCCTGGAGAGTGTAGCAAGAACTACTTGTAAGTGGTTCTCTGTGGTGGCTGAACTGCCATAGGCATTTAGATGATGCACAGGTGACCAGTGTTTTGTTGAAAGTTCTCCCCTAAAACTATTGGCTAAAAAGATGGGAAATATTTCTGGTGTATTGTGGGTGTTGAGGCCTTGCCAGGGCATGCAGAATCAAGTCAGCAACCAGTGTAATTTTTAACAGGGGTGTTTGAAGTCAGGAAATGGGTAAATGTATTATTTTGCTGCAGCACTGGCCTACTTCCTGTTGATGCGGGCATCGCGTATTTAGGGCCTCTCCTGGTGTGCTGGGGTGGATCTTAGGTTGAGAAATAAACTCCATGAGTCGCTCCCGTCATGTGAGCGTTTGTTGCAAGTCGATCGGAGCAGTAGAACCAGAGCTGCTCTTTGTTCCTATATCGAACTTTGAGGGGCGGGGGTTCACAAAAAAAAAAATTCTGTCAACCCGTGCACAATTACTCACGGACCGGGGGACCTGTCGAGACTACCAGACCTAGGGCTGCCTCCAGGGTATCTCTCTGTATCTAAATTCCGGAATTTTAGGAATTTTTACACCAAACCCGGGATTCTGGTAGAGCTGCTCAATGCCTACAAAATGAGCCCTAGAACGTGATTTTTTGACCATTAGAACCATGGAAGGTGCACAAAAAAACAACTTTTACGGATCCCAGATAGGTCCTTTTTTTTCACCTTTGTCGGGAATTTTTTCTATTAGCGTTTTCACACTTTCCAAGCCCCAACAATGAACAGTCGTCTTTGTTTGTGAAACCGTCCCTCCCATACGGACCATGCTTGTGGGTCGGTTGATTGATGAAGACCGTTGATGGTTTAAACCTTTAGGCTGCTAATGCACCTTGCCCATCGGTCGTCGCGATGCACCAATGAAGTGCTGCTGGCAAAACTGCTCACCAGCACTTCATTGGTGCATCATGCCAGGTAGGCCCTATATAGAATAGACTTGACCAACACCACACTTCTACAGGCATGATAATGACAGTGAAAGTGACAATGGTTTTATTCTCCAATACATATCTATATATATCATAAGTACAGATGATACCAATGCTTGACTGTTATACCAAAATGACCACTACAAGTGATGTACAGATTTAAATGCTAGTTTACAGTATTAAACTTGAGATTTTGATTTTAACAAACGATTTAAACCGTCTGGGTTGTAACATATATAATTGTGTGAATAATGGTCTGGTTGGTTTTCAGTCCTGCACTCCTGATGCCGTGTTGTCCTAATGGCCTGGTGGTGGTGGTTCTCCTCTACTCCCTCGGGGATGGACTTGTGAGCTCTGTGGGCATCTGGCGTCACTCCGTAGGTTCCAGATTGATACCTAAGGTAAGGGAAATCAGACTGTTACAAGATCAGTTTTTTGTTGGAGCAGCACACGCTATGGGCCAGAATTTATAAAATAAGGCTTTCCTCTATGTAGATATCAAACAATAGCCGTCTACAATGCACCATTCATTCCGGATCATTTATCCCGCTCTCTTCAGGAATTGCCAAACACAATGAATTGAATGGGGGAATTCAGGCCTGTCCCTTTTACCGACATTCTGTTGGTTTAAGCAGGATTGTCCACCTTTCCAATTGGCGAGGTGCGCTAATCTTGGCTCCATCTGCGGTCTAGATAGCAGCAATCCTGTGATTCTAGCCAAGGATCAGAGAGATCTGGACATGTTCCAAATTGGACCGGCTCACTACTTTCAGGCCCTTTACCTCACCAAGATGGTGAAAGAAGGTTCCATGCTGTTGTAAATACGCGGCAGTGTGGTCAATCTTGGTCACAAATTATTGGAAATTATACAGTGGGCAGTTCGTTTGAATCCCTCTCGGGACCAATAAAGTCTCATTGGATTTGGGAATTGCTACTTGGATTTCATACATTGGAAATTGTAGACGTATTGTTTATCCCACTCTCTTCAGGAATTGCCAAACACAGTGAATTGAATGGGGGAATTCAGGCCTGTCCCTTTTACCGACATTCTGTTGGTTTAAGCAGGATTGTCCACCTTTCCAATTGGCGAGGTGCGCTAATCTTGGCTCCATCTGCGGTCTAGATAGCAGCAATCCTGTGATTCTAGCCAAGGATCAGAGATATCTGGACATGTTCCAAATTGGACCAGCTCACTACTTTCAGGCCCTTTACCTCACCAAGATGGTGAAAGAAGGTTCCATGCTGTTGTAAATACGCGGCAGTGTGGTCAATCTTGGTCACAAATTATTGGAAATTATACAGTGGGCAGTTCGTTTGAATCCCTCTCGGGACCAATAAAGTCTCGTTGGATTTGGGAATTGCTACTTGGATTTCATACATTGGAAATTGTAGACGTATTGTTTATTCCGCTCTCTTCAGGAATTGCCAAACACAGTGAATTGAATGGGGGAATTCAGGCCTGTCCCTTTTACCGACATTCTGTTGGTTTAAGCAGGATTGTCCACCTTTCCAATTGGCGAGGTGCGCTAATCTTGGCTCCATCTGCGGTCTAGATAGCAGCAATCCTGTGATTCTAGCCAAGGATCAGAGAGATCTGGACATGTTCCAAATTGGACCGGCTCACTACTTTCAGGCCCTTTACCTCACCAAGATGGTGAAAGAAGGTTCCATGCTGTTGTAAATACGCGGCAGTGTGGTCAATCTTGGTCACAAATTATTGGAAATTATACAGTGGGCAGTTCGTTTGAATCCCTCTCGGGACCAATAAAGTCTCGTTGGATTTGGGAATTGCTACTTGGATTTCATACATTGGAAATTGTAGACGTATTGTTTATCCCGCTCTCTTCAGGAATTGCCAAACACAGTGAATTGAATGGGGGAATTCAGGCCTGTCCCTTTTACCGACATTCTGTTGGTTTAAGCAGGATTGTCCACCTTTCCAATTGGCGAGGTGCGCTAATCTTGGCTCCATCTGCGGTCTAGATAGCAGCAATCCTGTGATTCTAGCCAAGGATCAGAGATATCTGGACATGTTCCAAATTGGACCGGCTCACTACTTTCAGGCCCTTTACCTCACCAAGATGGTGAAAGAAGGTTCCATGCTGTTGTAAATACGCGGCAGTGTGGTCAATCTTGGTCACAAATTATTGGAAATTATACAGTGGGCAGTTCGTTTGAATCCCTCTCGGGAGCAATAAAGTCTCGTTGGATTTGGGAATTGCTACTTGGATTTCATACATTGGAAATTGGAGACGTATTGTTTATCCCTCTCTCTTCAGGAATTGCCAAACACAGTGAATTGAATGGGGGAATTCAGGCCTGTACCTTTTACCTACATTCTGTTGGTTTAAGCAGGATTGTCCACCTTTCCAATTGGCGAGGTGCGCTAATCTTGGCTCCATCTGCGGTCTAGATAGCAGCAATCCTGTGATTCTATCCAAGGATCAGAGAGATCTGGACATGTTCCAAATTGGACCGGCTCACTACTTTCAGGCCCTTTACCTCACCAAGATGGTGAAAGAAGGTTCCATGCTGTTGTAAATACGCGGCAGTGTGGTCAATCTTGGTCACAAATTATTGGAAACTATACAGTGGGCAGTTCGTTTGAATCCCTCTCGGGACCAATAAAGTCTCATTGGATTTGGGAATTGCTACTTGGATTTCATACATTGGAAATCGTAGACCTCAGGGGCGGATCCAGATGGGGTGGTCTAGGGGGGCACAGCCAAGAAAATTTGCTCATGGGGAGGGGGGCACAAGCGGCTTTTCGGGCCACGTTTTCTATAGTTAGGAGTCATAGCCTGGTCCAATTTCAGGGGGTCTAGGGGGGGCATGTGCCCTCTAGGCCCCCCCCTGGATCCGCCCGTGGACCTGTTGGGAATTGACAATTGTTAACGCTGCTTGTTTTTTTGTTTTTTCGAGCCCTGGGAATGCTTGATGGTAAAAGAGGTGAAGAGCGGCACCACCACCAAGACCGTTGGTTTGGACTGGCAAGCTTTGTGAGCATTCATTGTCACCGCATTGCAGGAGGTACACAAGGTAAGGAATGACGCCTTAATATTGGACAATTGGCTTCAATTTGGCACATATGACTAAGGCGCCAGATGATTTGTTGAGGAGCTATAGGCTAAGAGGTATCGAAAAAATGTGCGGCCGGAGTCATTTTTCGACTTTGCTGCACTAAAACCCAGTCAGAGAGTGATCTGTCAGGTCTAAAAGTAGTCTCAGATGAAAGGCCGATCAATTCTGATCCAAATCCACCCCTAAAACATGTAAATCAGACAAGAATTGAGTGAGATACAGGCAAAATTTGCGTCTAGGCATCAATCCCATGTCTGTTGTCTGCTAGAATCTGCAGGTGATGGCTCCCCCTGGAGAGTGTAGCAAGAACTACTTGTAAGTGGTTCTCTGTGGTGGCTGAACTGCCATAGGCATTTAGATGATGCACAGGTGACCAGTGTTTTGTTGAAAGTTCTCCCCTAAAACTATTGGCTAAAAAGATGGGAAATATTTCTGGTGTATTGTGGGTGTTGAGGCCTTGCCAAGGCATGCAGAATCGAGTCAGCAACCAGTGTAATTTTTAACAGGGGTGTTTGAAGTCAGGAAATGGGTAAATGTATTATTTTGCTGCAGCACTGGCCTACTTCCTTTTGATGCGCGCATCGCGTATCGGTGCCTCTAGGGCCTCTCCTGGTGTGCTGGGGTGGATCTAAGGTTGAGAAATAAACTCCATGAGTCGCTCCCGTCACGTGAGCGTTTATTGCAAGTCGATCGGAGCAGTAGAACCAGAGCTGCTCTTTGTTCCTATATCGAACTTTGAGGGGCGGGGGTTCACAAAAAAAAAATTCTGTCAACCCATGCACAATTACTCACGGACTGGGGGACCTGTCGAGACTACCAGACCTAGGGCTGCCTCCAGGGTATCTCTCTGTATCTAAATTCCGGAATTTTAGGAATTTTTACACCAAACCCGGGATTCTGGTAGAGCTGCTCAATGCCTACAAAATGAGCCCTAGAACGTGATTTTTTGACCATTAGAACCATGGAAGGGGCACAAAAAAACGACTTTTACGGATCCCAGATAGGTCCTTTTTTTCACCTTTGTCGGGAATTTTTTCTATTAGCGTTTTCACACTTTCCAAGCCCCAACAATGAACAGTCGTCTTTGTTTGTGAAACCGTCCCTCCTATATGGACCATGCTTGTGGGTCGGTTGATTGATGAAGACCGTTGATGGTTTAAACCTTTAGGCTGCTAATGCACCTTGCCCATCAGTCGTCGCGATGCACCAATGAAGTGCTGCTGGCACAACTGCTCACCAGCACTTCATTGGTGCATCATGCCAGGTAGGCCCTATATAGAATAGACTTGACCAACACCACACTTCTACAGGCATGATAATGACAGTGAAAGTGACAATGGTTTTATTCTCCAATACATATCTATATATATATATCATAAGTACAGATGATACCAATGCTTGACTGTTATACCAAAATGACCACTACAAGTGATGTACAGATTTAAATGCTAGTTTACAGTATTAAACTTGAGATTTTGATTTTAACAAACGATTTAAACCGTCTGGGTTGTAACATGTATAATTGTGTGAATAATGGTCTGGTTGGTTTTCAGTCCTGCACTTCTGATGCCGTGTTGTCCTAATGGCCTGGTGGTGGTGGTTCTCCTCTACTCCCTCGGGGATGGACTTGTGAGCTCTGTGGGCATCTGGCGTCACTCCGTAGGTTCCAGATTGATACCTAAGGTAAGGGAAATCAGACTGTTACAAGATCAGTTTTTTGTTGGAGCAGCACACGCTATGGGCCAGAATTTATAAAATAAGGCTTTCCTCTATGTAGATATCAAACAATGGCTATCTACAATGCACCATTCATTCCGGATCGTTTATCCCTCTCTTTTCAGGAATTGCCAAACACAGTGAATTGAATGGGGGAATTCAGGCCTGTCCCTTTTACCGACATTCTGTTGGTTTAAGCAGGATTGTCCACCTTTCCAATTGGCGAGGTACGCTAATCTTGGCTCCATCTGCGGTCTAGATAGCAGCAATCCTGTGATTCTAGCCAAGGATCAGAGAGATCTGGACATGTTCCAAATTGGACCGGCTCACTACTTTCAGGCCCTTTACCTCACCAAGATGGTGAAAGAAGGTTCCATGCTGTTGTAAATACGTGGCAGTGTGGTCAATCTTGGTCACAAATTATTGGAAATTATACAGTGGGCAGTTCGTCTGAATCCCTCTCGGGACCAATAAAGTCTCGTTTGATTTGGGAATTGCTACTTGGATTTCATACATTGTAAATTGCAGACGTATTGTTTATCCCGCTCTCTTCAGGAATTGCCAAACACAGTGAATTGAATGGGGGAATTCAGGCCTGTCCCTTTTACCGACATTCTGTTGGTTTAAGCAGGATTGTCCACCTTTCCAATTGGCGAGGTGCGCTAATCTTGGCTCCATCTGCGGTCTAGATAGCAGCAATCCTGTGATTCTAGCCAAGGATCAGAGAGATCTGGACATGTTCCAAATTGGACCGGCTCACTACTTTCAGGCCCTTTACCTCACCAAGATGGTGAAAGAAGGTTCCATGCTGTTGTAAATACGCGGCAGTGTGGTCAATCTTGGTCACAAATTATTGGAAATTATACAGTGGGCAGTTCGTTTGAATCCCTCTCGGGAGCAATAAAGTCTCGTTGGATTTGGGAATTGCTACTTGGATTTCATACATTGGAAATCGTAGACCTCAGGGGCGGATCCAGAAGGGGTGGTCTAGGGGGGGGCACAGCCAAGAAAATTTGCTCATGGAGGGGGGCACAAGCGGGTTTTCGGGCCACGTTTTCTATAGTTAGGAGTCATAGCCTGGTCCAATTTCAGGGGGTCTAGGGGGGGCATGTGCCCCCTAGGCCCCCCCCCCTGGATCCGCCCCTGGACCTGTTGGGAATTGACAATTGTTAATGCTGCTTGTTTTTTTGTTTTTTCGATTCCTGGGAATGCTTGATGGTAAAAGAGGTGAAGAGCGGCACCACCACCAAGACCGTTGGTTTGGACTGGCAAGCTTTGTGAGCATTCATTGTCACCGCATTGCAGGAGGTACACAAGGTAAGGAATGACACCTTAATATTGGACAATTGGCTTCAATTTGGCACATATGACTAAGGCGCCAGATGATTTGTTGAGGAGCTATAGGCTAAGAGGTATTGAAAAAATGTGCGGCCGGAGTCATTTTTCGACTTTGCTGCACTAAAACCCAGTCAGAGAGTGATCTGTCAGGTCTAAAAGTAGTCTCAGATGAAAGGCCGATCAATTCTGATCCAAATCCACCCCTAAAACATGTAAATCAGACAAGAATTGAGTGAGATACAGGCAAAATTTTGCACATTTCGTCTATCCATAAATTCAATGTAACACAGAGACCCCTGGTGTCCAAGTGATGAAATAACAATACCCGCCAGCCACCTTAAGTAGGCACTGACATACCTGCCGTGTGCGGGTCTGCCGTGCGCGGAGGCTAAAAGTGTGATTTAGCAAAAAATGGAGCAGCTGGAGTTGACATGTCTTTACTTGTTGATTCTGAAGCTGTTTACAGGTAGATTTGGACAATTAGGGTATCATTTTAACGGGCTTGATGAGGGCTTCAATATGCATGTATTTGTTTAATAAATTGAAGAGAAAAAAATCATGTTTTTCCCAGGTGAACTCACAACTTAAGTTCAGGAGCATTTTATAGTATGAACTATGCATCTCACATAGTTAAAAATGGCACTCACATATTCCCTGGTTAAATAAGGTCTAGAAAATGTCTAGTTTTCTTCTTTCTAATAGGCAGCAGTATGTTTTTTAAGCAACTACAAAATCATCACCTATTAACTCTGTGAGGGGGAGTGAGAGATTAGCTCTAACACCTCCCCCACTGCAGCCACCACTGGAGGGGCCACCTGGAGGTGGCCCCTATTGGAGGGCTGACTACCAGGACTTCTCTGACTGACTAGTAGGGCTATACTTTGAAGTATGAACATCAGTCAGAGGGTGGGGGAGGGGGAAGGCCCCAAGTACTGCTCCCTGAGGCTGGGTGAACTCCATTCTAGTCAGGTGAACATTCCCCTAGCCTGGGCCTAGGCCAGGAGATCTCTGACTAATAGGACATCAGTAGTCACCCTTAAATATGGATGGGAGGACAGGAATGCATCATTCACCAGCATCATGCCTAGAAGACAAGACCCCTTGAAGACTACAGTGAAGGATGGAGGACGTTTGCAGCCCACTGAGAAGCAGTCCCCAGTTGCAGTCCAGAGCCAGGTCTCCTTGCTGACCACAGTGAAGGAGAGAGGACCTTTGCAGGCCAGTGAGAAGCAGAAACCATTTGCAGTCCAGAGCAAGGTCTCTAGAGGTGCTCTGTCTTCATCCCTGCATAATGACACACTGTAAGTAGGCCTATGTCATGTGACTCAAGTATTGTTTTATGATTGAAACAAAAAAAAAATCATTTCTGTGGTTTGGCATAGACTTATATATCTCTTATACATTCTCCATGATTTAGACACAAAAGCCAATGGTAAAAATGATATCTAACATTTCTTAATGGTATGAACCAACCCACTTGGCAAATGTTTTTAATTTGTTTTTGGAAATAAAAACATTTTGAAAAACGTTTTTATTATGTTAAAAAACATTTTAATTATGTTAAAAGCATTACTATGTTAAACATGTTTTTAAACGTTTTTCCAACCAATTTTCAACCAAATAAAAACGTTTTTCAGTTATGTTTCTTTTTATGTTAAAGAACTTTTTTTAACCTGAAATAAAAATGTTTTATAAGAACGTCAAAAAAATGTTTTTTTGAGTACATAAGTACATAATTATGCAGCAAAGAGAATTACCATTATGGCCTAATCTGGATTTGCTATAAACATCTTGCACTTTCTCTATTGCATTATGGTTATCTTCATCTCAATGTTATTCTAACCCACCTTTAAGATGTACAACCCACTTGGCAACAATCCATTTTTAACATTTTTATAGAATGTATCAAAATATTCATTCATCTACATCACACCACTCTTTAATATTGCATTGCCCATATTCATCACTTTTGTATACTTCTGATTTCAGACCTGTGTTGGAGTCTGCAGCAGACCTTGACATCTATATAGCATCCCTCAAGCCAGACCCAGATGACATCTCGTCCATTCTAACCCTCACAACAGGAAATCTCATTGCCCTGTATAATGCTTGTGGCAAGGATGTCGTTCAACTTTATTGCCAACTCACAACTGTAGACCCAGATTTGGTCTTCAATAGCAACAGTCTGCTAACAGCTATCAAGAGACAGCTAGATGTTCTAAGGAAACACCGTTTATCTATCAAGCGTGACACCGTCAAAGTCAATGCAGTAAGTTTCCTAGCATCTCACTTTCCCTTTCCAGGTAAAGGAGTTAAAAGGAAGCTTGAGTACGATGATGGCATCAGCCCTGCTCCTAGACCAGTTAAAGTTCAGCGACAATGTCAGGTCTGTGAAGCACAGAAGCAGTGCCTGGCAGAGTTGGGACAAGAGAATGTAAGGCTGCAGCAGAATGTGACTGCCCTGGAAAAAAGATGTGCATCACTAGCCCAAATGAGTGAAGAATATGCTAAAAAGCTACAGACATACTGTCCAAGTAGAGTAAACCAGAGAGTCAGTAGACTGAAATCACAGATTCAGAGAGAGAAAGGGATGAAAAAGGCTGCTTTAAAGGAGGTGGTATCAGTGGAAAAGGAGAACAAACAGCCAATGCCTAACAATAGTGATACGAAGAAGGTGGAGAAGCAAAAGAGATCTATGCAGAAATACTACCAGGACAATCCAAAGTGTCGTGTCCAGTCACATACCACACTAGTAGATGAGATCAAAAGGCTTAAAGGAGAAGTAAGTGTTCTCCAGGCTGAAAATGATCGGCTTCAAGATGAGCTAAAGGAAGGTCGGGTAATTCAAACACGGATGGAATCTGATGGCAGGCCCTATACAGACGATATGCGACTTGCTGCTTGGTGCTGTGTGGAGCATCATGTCCCAGTTGATGAAGCTGGGATATTGATTGATAAGATAGTCTCAATCATGACCAAGTGCCAGCTATCAAGTTTCCCTGCTGGAAAGACCATTTCAAGGATGGTCAGACAAATGGGTGTTGTTAGCAGTATCCAGGCTGGTCAGGCACTTGTGGCTACGCCCAACACCACGGTCTCATGGGATGCAACAGGAATAAAAGGGGCCCACATCAATGAAGCTCACATTAATGTAGGAAAAGGTGAGAGCTTTGTTCTAAGTGTGGCAGAGTTACCTGGTGGTCGTGGTGAGGACTACACAGAACATGTTACCCAGGCTGTCCATGATGTCACCACTGCTTATGCCAGTTTCAGTGCCCTAGATCCTAACACCACTCACAAGAAGGCCTACAACAACATCAGCAATACTCTAACAGACAGGGTCGCAGCCAACCATGTCACTGTGCAACAACTCCAGGTCCGGTGGCAGCGGCCCCTGAATGAACTGAACTGCAATGTCCACCCGGTTGATGGCCTTGCACACAAGGCTAGAGCCGTTCTCAAGACTCGTGATACGGCATCATCCATTAAGAGCAATGTCTTTGGTGGCGGTCCTGCTGCTGTCAACACCATCAATGCCCTCAGCAAGCTCAAGTACAAAGACGGCACCGGGGATCCAGTCGGGTTCCGAAACTACATGGCCATGAAGGGTATCCCCGCTGGAAAGGTGAAGCGCTATGTGGGCAATCGGCTTCACATCCTCTTCTACCTTGCTGGCATCTCCATTGAATTGCGTGATGAACTGCTCGAGTACTTGCGGAAATTCTGTAACTGCAACCATGGCCTACGACCAGCACTGTTAGCAGTCCTTACTCATCCCCACATTGTCGCGCATCTCACGGCACTGGGTGTGTTGGGCAAGTTGCTCACTGGCCCCTGGATGGACATTGTGTATGGGAACAAAGATAACCTGTCCAACCTGCAGGTGATTCCAGACATCAAAGTAGCCATCCATCAGCTAGAGCAGTATACCAAGAACCCACTCTTAACTGTGTCATGCACCACTGATGCATTCAATCGCCAACTTCTAGAGGATGATGTCACTCTTCTTGCTCTGAGAAGAAACACCTCCCTACCAGAGTACAAGTCTGCCATGGAGGTATTATGCAAGGGGTTCGTAGATGTTTTGCAACGGCAAATGCAGAAGTACATCAGCGGACCCCTTGCTAACCCTTCATCTAAACTACAGGAGGAAACATCTACAGCTCCTCCACACAACATGAAGTCTGAGCGAGTTCTTGGTGCCTTTGATGCCCAGGCCCGCAGAGCCCCGAATGCCCGAATGGACTTCATTGACGCAAAAGTGAGGTACAAGCAAAACCACACTAGTCAGTGGCTACTTACACAGGACAAGAAGAAGGTCATGACGTTTGCCAGACAGTATGCAAAAGAGCAAACAGCAGTTTTGAAGCAGAGGAGCAAGGAGCTTGCAGACAAACATGGACAGAGACTAAAGGAGAAAGCCCAGAAAAGAGACAAATCCCACCGTGTGAAGGTTGAGAGAGCATTTGCTACTGCCCTCAAACAACCTCAGTGCGAAACCCTGCATCTTAACAGTGTGCTCCTAGGAGCAGATCAAGATCTGGCTTCTCTAATCCAGCAGGTGGTGAGAAAGCCAGAGAGTATGGTAAACTCCTGTCTATCACAGCTGTGGTATGATGAGGACACTGCACAGGATGTGCTCTACACTGGCTTGGTGACCAAGTACAAGAAAAAGTGTCAAATGTACGTAATTGAATACTGGAAACAGTCTGAATCAAGAGACTCATCAGAAGAGGAGGAGTTGTCACTCAAGGCATTCCTGACAGATATGTCACTGGGTGACCTTGTATGTGTGTCTAATGAGAGGTAATGACATTGACTGTGATTTCTATGGGTCACATAAACTTTGCTTACTCAAGGACATGTTATGTGACTTTATGTAGTTATTTATAAGGTTTTGATTGATGAGGTGATCATATATGTCTATACCACTTTATCATTTGTGATATTCATTCTGGTAATATCTATCATTACACCACATATCTAAGTTGATTTTCTCTGTTTGCTACAAAGTGATAAACCCACATTTGTACAGGATGGTTTGAAGGGTTTTCTCTAACTGTTGAATATGCATGATTGTATCCTATATTAGGATCAGGTGTGGATACTGCACCGTTCCTAAGTGGGAAGAGTTATCATGCTGATGTTAAGGTATATGAGTGTTGCTGTTCTCAACAAAAGGATTTTATTGTTAATTTTTACGATGGCTTTTAGCTTTCTATATGTTAACCCTATCTATTGATTTAGGACCAACTGATTGTATAATTTTTTATAATCATTAATCATTTTAAAAGCATGTACTGCAAAAAGGTTTACTTCGATTATAGACATTTTTAAGCTATTCTTTGTGTTATCATTTGGTTACACTTTTATCACAACTCAGGATAAATAAAGTTAAATAGGTTTATATCTAGTAACCTTGACTGTAAGACCTTTGTCATTTTTTCCCCTGAAATTTGACCTTGATCTCATTTCAAGGTTGATGTCAGAGCTTATAATGTTCTACTTGTGATATACATTTCACTTCTAATTTTGCTATTCCATTGATAGAAATCTACCTGATATTTCGTTGTCCTCAATATGACCTTGACCTTGGTCAGTGTCATTTTAAGGTGAAATGGCAACCCACACATTTTGACATGTCATGTGATATTTACTTTTAACTTTTGGGTTCACACTGACGTTACACCAAAAATTGAAAATTTTTGAGAACTTTGACCTCTCTCATTTATTATGACCTTGACCCTGGTTAAGGTCATATCAAGGTCAAATGCTAGACCACATATCAATTGATCTCTATTCTTACTTTGAGTTTCCTATCTCAATATTTTTGCAAAAAATTACAGTTGATTGTTATGGTTTTATGTGGACTGTCAAAATGTTGGTCATGTCATGTCCATTTGACCTTGACCTTATATAGGTCAAATTGACCTTCTTGATGAAATATTGGAACAATTCATTGATTCTGTCATTCATCTTGCTAAATCTCAACAAATGTTAACTCATTAAAAAAAGAAAAATCAATAAATTTGACCTTTGACCTTAAAATGACCTTGACCTAGATCAAGGTCAGGCCATAGGTCATTGGAATAACTCCTTCATAAACTTTCCTCTACTTTTTTATTTCAAGTTCCTAGTGTCAATATCTTTTGAGAAACAGCGATTGAAGTGTTCCAAGCATTTCTGACCACAACAAGCAGGATCACAAAATGTCCCTTTCACCTTGACCTTTAGGTCAACTTGACCTTCTTGGTCAAATATTGAACAAGAGTCAGCTGATCATTGATTCTATCATTCATCTAGCTAAATATTAACAAATGGTTACTCATTTACAAAAAAAAAATCAATAAATTTGACCTTTGACCTTAAAATGACCTTGACCTGACCTAGATCAAGGTCAGGCTATAGGTCATTGGAACCACCCCTTAATGACCTTTTCTCAAGTTTTTATTTCAAGTTCCTAGTGTTAATATCTTCTGAGAAACAGTGATTTAAGTGTTCCAGGCATTTCTGACCACAACTAGCATGATCACAAAATTTGAACCCTGATTAAACTCTTAAGTATGGGTTATTGTGGCAGAATATTGGGGTCATTTTGTGGTCTTTGGATGGTCATAACATCACTTTGAATTAAGATAGAGACTTCATTCAAAAAGCAAATCCACTTCTTTTCTTGAGATCTATCCAATAGTAGGCAGATAGAATAGATAATATAAAGTTTTGAAAAACTAGGTAAGTGCCTACCTTAAGCAAGATTGTCCGCCAACTGCGTGAGTATGGGTGTGATGATCTTGGGTTCATCTGCTGTCTAGAAGCTTTTAAAAGGTCACTCACCTGTGCATCTAGCCAAGGATGGGGCGGCTTAGGACTAATTCTGAAATTGGACCTGCTCGCTTGCTTTAGGACTTTACTTCATCGAATAGGTGGAAGAAGATATTTTTTTTTTTTGTAAATTGTGAATTATCCATGCTACTTGCCCTTTGTTCCTTCAAGTGTTGTCTATGCTTGATTGTGTGCAGAATGTGCTGTTGACGCCATGCAGTTGAGGAAGGGAGGAGAGAAGCACCACCATCCTGGACCACCATGCACCGCCAGGACCTTTAGATTGGACTTTGAAGCTTTGTGGGCATCGATTGTTTCTCCGTTCCAGGTGGGTATTTGAATTGGGAATTCCTATTATAGATTTCATACTTTCACATTTCATAGCTTGACATCCAAGTGTTAGGGCGATCATTTGGCATGAGGGTCCAACCTTCACTCTTTATTTCATCCTCCAGCCCCTTAGTGAAGTGCTATTGACTTTAGTTTTACAAGACAAACTTCTCAGTTCGGCTTAACTTAGCTTCCAGGGGGACCACCAGTGGCCAAATGGTGCCCTTGTTGGTTGATAACAACAGATGTCTGCTCCACCCTACGTATCTCCCACTAATTAGAAGTGGATTGATTTAAAGTGTTTCATTATCGCTCCCTCGGTGGCTGTAGGGGAGCACAGGGTGAGGGTCACGGCTACGATAAGGCCTCAGGCCATGTATCAGACCTTGCCTAAGATACGTGCACGGACTATGGGACTAAAATGTACTTCATTCACTCCTTTTTCTACCCAATTATAAAAGTCTGTTTTGATAGTGAAGGGAAGCAGAGAATTTCAGCTGAAATTGTCGTACTGATCGATGTTGGAACTGCATGATTTTCAGTTTGGTTAGAAAGGATCCGGAAATAATTCAATTTAAATCTAACACTCTTAAATCTGTCAAGAAAAATACGCAATGATAAACATATAAGATTCATATTTTGCTTGAAATGTCATTTGGTCCGAACATTCTTTGATTTTCTTTCTAATGAGCACAATATCGAAATACACAAAACATTGAAATAAATGTCAGGAGCCTTTATCTTTTAAACTAATCCATGTAAACAATTGTCGCTGAAGAACATAAAATGGTGAGGGGAATTTTTCAAAAGGGAGAATTGAAAATAATGCATTATTTTTCTCTATTGAATAAAAATTGCCAAGTCATCTGTTTTTTGTTTTTTTTTACTTGCCAAACAATATCTGGAGGGCTCTTTACCATTTGCAATGAATAGCCTATTAAAGTGCAACGAGGAGGGGAAATCCTGCTTCATTCAATATCAGATGCTTTATTTCGTATATGCCATTTGAGATGACACAACATATATGTTGTCTTTTCATCTACACTTGTAATGAAGAACGCCATATGGACATGATGCATTAAACCTTTGAGGGCCGCTGATGTATTAATGCATCATGCCCATTGGTCGTTATTTTGCACCAACGAAGTGCAGGTGAGACTGCTCTTCAACACCTCATTGGAGCATCATGCCGACCCTCCAGGACTATGTATTAACCACATAGGTTCGGCATGATGCTCCAATGAAGTGATGGTGAGCAGTCTCCCAAGCACTTCATTTGTGCATCAAGATGATCAATGGGCATGATGCACTGCAGTCTCCTGCACCAGCGGTTTTTAAAGGGTTAATGTTCTATTGGCGTATAGAGGGTCAGAGAAAGCCACCCCTATGGACCCCTACTTGAATGGACGAAGTGTCCAAGAACAGCACTAGTTAACACTACAGATTAAACTCACAGGGGCGTGAAGCACTGTACAACGTGTAAGGCACTGCCTCCACCCTGCCATGAACGCAGCAACTGACCTGCCCCCATTCACCGCCACTAGCCACGACAGGGGGCGTTGTTATCACTGTGGCACTTCCGGCGGAAGAAGCGACAACAGTGGGCTGTTTGCATACATCGGGGGTAGGATGCCAAATGTCAGATAGTGGATCGGGGGGGGGGTGTAGTGCTTGGTAAATACTAAAGTACGAGTTTCACTCAAGGCATTTTTACTGCATTTCACATGATCATTTTCAATAGATTGAGAAAAATAAACAAAGAAGTAAATCGTACCTATATTTGTAATACCTTGCGTATAAGGCACACCTCATGAATTTAGACCTAACGGGATAGATTATTGACCAATGAGATGAGATAATTCCTTGCATTCAGTTCAGACTGTTTATGGTGCATTACATAACAACTGGTACCCATCAGGCTGCCTGTTATCTCACAAGGTACCAGCTCAAGCAGGGGTCAGCCAACTAAGCATCCCGCTAACCGGGAATAAGGCGCCACTGAGTTCATCCCTTATTATTAACCGGGCACTCTGTGTCCCGCTTACATAATATTACACCCAAAGAGATCCTCGCTCAAAAAATCGACCATTTCCCTACTCTAAGTGCACCTCAATATATATTTTATATTGCAAAACCAGGTCAGACCAGTAGTATATACATGCAAACTGAGCGCAATGGATTAGCTACTAACTAGGTCATGACCTACTGGTAGACCGGAAGTGACCTAGTTTTAACCAATCAGAGGGCTGGATTTGACAGGAAGTGACGTCATAAGGTTATGACCTAGTTTTTTCGACCAATCAGAGAGCTGGATTCCATTTGACCTAGTGACCTGACCTAGTTACATAAATTAAAAGAATTGTGCAATACCTAGAGCTGACCTACTTACAAACCGGAAGTGACCTACTAACCTACTTGCAAAAATGTATGACCTACGTATAAGGGTGTATTGTGCAATCCTTGAAAGAAATTACACAATAACCATGACTCATTTTCTGATGCAATGTTCCTATGAATTTATGCAATACTTATGACTCACTATTTTGATATGAGATTAAATGCAACAAAGACACAACTCGGTTTTTTTAATTCAATCTTTTTATTTTTTCTTCCTATCAGAGTACATGCTAGGTATGAATCATTATAATCAGATATGCTTTGCAAACAGAGTACATGGATATTATATGGAAAATGAATTCTTGTTGCAGTACCAACTGCACCCGGTCTTGGCTGGAGTAGGACTTTGACTACGGTCCTCTAAGGCCCGCATTCTCTCCATTAAATCCTTCAAGGCCTTTCTTCCTATGTCGTTCTCCTCCAGGGCTACCACTTTGTCCATTAACTCGGCCATGATGATGAGAATCTTGTCTATTACTTCCGCCGTGCTCTGAAGCCCGTCTATCACGTCCAGTTCACGTTTAACTTTTCCTTTCACCAAAAGATTGCTCACGTCTGCTTTGACTGCTACTTCTTCTGGACTCATCTCGAAATTCATTGCCTCTTCTTCTCTCTTTTTCTCAGGAAGGGCCTGACTATTTTGTCCATTAAGTTGAAGGGGACCTGAGAAAACCTTTTCACAGTGTGGTGTGGATCCTTGGTCCGACATGTTTCTATGAGGAAGTTAATGCAGTGGGCTCCACACGTTTTAGCGTAAAAGTTTTGCACTTGTTTTCTGCTGAACGACCCGTGACCATCTGACGACTTTTGCATGAACCTTTGGTGATATATAGTAAACGGAGGTAAGCCATAGGGATCAAAGTAGAATACATTCCCGTTATGAGAAACGTAAAATGCCACCCAGTGCTGACCAGGTTTAGAGCTTGGATCTGTGTTACTGACGAAACATGTAGAGGGAATTGGTTTTTTAGGACATTGATTACTGGCAAAAGTTCCCAGGTAGAAACGCCTTGTGTGTGGATGGTTTCCCAGTGCACCTGTTATGTCTGAAGTTCTCATTTTTTTCTCAGTTCATGTGGTAGTCTGTGACAGGAAGACAGTCAGCCGTTAGTTGGATGTTGTTGTCGTAGAAGGAACACAAGACGGCAGATATGGCGTGAGTAGTCGGGGCGGCAAACCTAAGGGAAATGCCCAGCTTTCCTTGCTTGATGAGATTTATACGACTGTCTTCAGGTGCTCTGTCTGGGGTGAGGTCGAAAACAAAGAAGGAATATCCATCTTTGAAATCTTCCAAAGTTATGCCACAGTCTTGCCCCAAAGCCGACAGCCCACTGTCTATGAACATTTGACTGTAGGCTCTGATGCAGTTGCCTGTTTCGAAGTCGGTCTTCAACTCAAACTTTTGATCGTCATATCTCACGCATATTTCCTTCACGTTGAAATGCCTGCAGTTGAAAGGATTTTCTGTCTTAGTCCCAGCAGCTGCTGTTTCCTTTATCATACACAAGACTATCCTGGTGGGGATCTGAGTAGTGTCAGGTTGAGTCCAACTGTAGTCTTGTGAGCCGCCGTCCAAAGTGTGTTTAGTTACTTTACACCTGGCTATGTGATAGTTGAAAGGGCCCCAATGTGGATTCCTGACACTGCTGACGTGAGTTTTCACCACCTCGTCGTCGACACATTTTTGGAGAAGTGTCATTTCAGCTTTGGTGATTTTGACCCAGTAGTTTTGATCGGCTGCTTGCATCATGTAGTAATTGGGCTGATTTTTTTCAAATATGAACTTGATTTCACAGTTCGGAGGCAGCACCTTGCACTGTTTAATTAAATCCAGGTGCGGCTTCATTACTAAGGCATGCTTGTTGCGGGCACTGAACTCTGCTCTCCGTGCTGTCCATCCAGCATTTTCGCCCGCTCTGGCTTCCATGTGACCACAGGTGTCTTTCATGTACTTTTGACACCCTTTCAACCGAGTCTCTTTGTCTTCTTTGTTGCAACAAATTGTGTCCAAAATGTAGGCCTTGAGACCATAGTCTTCATTGTTGCCGGTGACTTTCTCCCCATTTATCAGCAACTGACAGGAAGCAAAGAGAGCGTGTGCCAAGTTGTTGACTGGAGCAGCTTCTATGCCTACGGCAAGGTGAGTTGTTCCGTCTGCCGCCACGGCTTCCAGTTCCATGTACAGCTCAGTTTCTGAGAGGTCTGTGTACAGGTTGCTTGGTTCGAAGGTGAAGTCAAATGATTCAGTGTGTGGAGTCAGGGCATTGTTGGTAGTTTTGGTTATTTTTTGACACTTTAATATGTCCTTTTGAGTGACAGGCAAGGCGTGTAGGTCTAGTTCACCTACTGCACATACCTGACCCTTGGGATGAAGGAGACTCATGACTAGAACAAGGTCCTTCCTCTAGCTTGTCCTCTACCTCTGCCGCGTTGCCCCTTACGTCCTCCGCGCTTGCCGGTTGCTCGTCGTTTGACTGGAGGAGGTTCAGATGTACCTTTTATGTATCCTTGAGCAGAAGAAGCAGCCCTTTTGAGTAAGTTCTTCCCTGTAGCTTTACTTCTCCTAACTACACTTTTCTTGAAGCCTTTTCCTGTTACCACGTCGGACAAGACTCCAGCTCCTGTAGTAAGCAAGGCTTTGCCTGCAGATTTGGCAGCTGAGCGTCCTATTTTACTTAAGAGGGGAACAGCTCCTCTCAGTAAACCACCTATTAACGAACCAAGTCCGTGCCCTCTTTGTCTGCCCCTGCCACCGTACGCTGGTAAAGCACCATTCCCAAACTGTGATTTTCTGTAGTATTCAGCGTACTGACCCCTAGGGGCCAGGTATGGAGGTGTTCCATAGTAGTGAAGCATGGTAATATACTCCTATCCTTGAAGAGGTCTGAAGGCAAGTACCACCGACACTGATCCGCTTTCAAATGGTATAGGTTCCCCAGTCTTGTCTCTTAAGTATATCCCTATCTGCCTGAAGGTGGTTTTAGTGACTGGCAGATATATCAAGTTCTGGAAACTTATGGTCTGCATGTCACCGTTGTAGCGATTTATGTTGATTTGCCTCAGAAGGGGTGCTTTAGAGTCACCCACAAGACTGTGCTTGACTATGTCAGAGTACACGAAAGCACATCGACTTTTGTACTGAAGGTCTACCACGTAGGGGCTTTGTGTTTTTCCACTTAGGAAAACACTTCCGTCAAAACCTAATTGTTTCCCTAAGTTTTCTGGGAGTTGCATGACCACACCAGGAGGCAAGGAAACTACACTTTTCATTGTGTATTTGTTGTAGTGAAACACGGTGGCTTTGTTGTTTTTCCTGTAGTTTCTTAGTTTACTCACCAACATGCTCTGTAGTTTATTTATGGTCCTGTTCAAGTATCCTATCAACTCTGAGTTGCTTTCCAGGTTCACACCTTCTAAGGCAAACATATTGTAGATACTACCTTCCTTGAAGTAATACTTAGACAGGTATCTGCTAATTTCCTTGAAGCGTGTACATATTTTCACAGCCTGTAACTGACTGGGAGAGAGAGGAGAAACATTAGCAGAGTCTGTGAAGACGGCCTTTTCTTCAAAAAAAGAAAGAGACCTTTTTTCCCTGTCATCCATAGACATCACTTCAGCCACAGCCGACGATATTTCCCTTTTCTCTCTGCCTGCCGTGTCACGCTCCCCCTCACCCTCCTCCTCTTCCTTTTCCTCCTTCTCTGGTGTGGGTTGGTTAGAAGTGAATCCTCCAGATGGCGTCTCAGTCGCAGCAGCAGGAGTTGGTGGACTTTCACTTGCAGGACCAGCAGGAGGAATGGTTTCAGTCGATCCCACAGGGTTGACATGACGTAGGTTTTTTGTTATTTTTACTCCTCTCTTCAAAGCAGATTGGGCTGATAAATTTGATGTAGAGCTTGAAGCTCTACTGAAGACACTATGGGCTCCTGGTTTTTCCAGAGGAAAAAATTCTCTTCTGCGTTTGTTCAATAAAGCTACTACAGAGCGGAGGTTGTTTGTCAGGTCGTTTTCTCCCTGTACCAAGAGAATGGGTTCTTCTTTGACGTTGTACCACGTGGTAGGACAGGTTATTTCTTGAAGAGCACACTCTAACTGAGTAGGAGAGTTAATGTATTCTGCCAAAATTGTATTGTAACTAGTTAAAGTGTTGTCAGGAAAAACGTTCATAGATGAGTTACTAGGTAAAGTTAAGGTAAACGCCATTTGTTTATGTTTTTGACAGGTTCCCAAGAGTTAAACTTGTCTCCATAACCCTTCCACTTGATCAAGGCTTCTCTTTTCTTGCCTTTTCCTCTGTATTTTACTATTTTTTCTATGTTGTAGCGTCTTCCGTGACGGACTTGCACCTTCTGAACTTCAGGTTCGTAGAAGCTTCCTTTTATCTCTTCTCCAAGGAGATCTTTCAGGTGGTACCCTTTGGGTGAAATGTTGTCGACTGTGTATATTTCCTCAGTCCAGTTAGGTTCGTACCCTCTGTTAAATGTTTTCTTTGTTTTCAACATTCGCACTTGATTTTTTCTCTTCAACTGAAGGACAGGAACTTTTTTCTTTTGAGGTTGATCGTACAACCTGTAGAACAAGACTTCAGAGTTGTCTTTATTTATGTCTGAAGGGGCAGCTCCTAAGGATTTGTGGTAAGTCAAATTGTAGGACTTAACCAAGTCGGGCAGCAAGTCAACCCATTTGTAGTTATTGAAATGAGAAAAACATCTCCACATTTTTCCTTGTAAAGTAGAGTTGAACCTTTCGGCTAAGGCACACTTCACGTCGTCGTTCTCTCCTGTGAAAAAATTGATTTTTTGATCTTCAGTGTTTTTTGAAAATTTTGTTGACAAACTCTTTGCCCTTGTCAGTTTGAATTTGTTGAGGTTTTCTTTCTTTGCTCATTTTTTTGAAAGCCTCTGTCACGTCATCAGCTCTCTTACTTTTCACAGGTTGTCCAAAACCATACCTTGAAAAAACATCTATTCCCGCTAGAATGTACTGGTATCCTTTGTTTTCCTTTGAAAATTCTCGCATGTCTATGAGGTCAAGTTGCCACTGTTTGTCTATCCCCCATGTTTGTGTTTTTCTTCTTGGAAATCTTCTCTTGTAAGGTTTGTGTCTGGTGTAAGCGTCTACATCTTCCAAAGCTTGTTCTATGTTTTTTTTCTTTGTTTTCTTGAAGTGATGACGTTGAAGTTTAGATACGCTGGTGAAACTTCCAGGTTGTTTAGGATCTGTGTAAAACCTGAGGACATCTTTTTTCAAAGCCTTGTGCGCCATATAAACTTACGTCCAGTTCCTTTTTGACTTACTTTCCTCTTCTTAATAGGGGAAGCTCTTTTCAAGGGACTGGCAGCAAAGGAAGGACTGTGCCCTGCAAAAGCCGACTTGTTTTTGACAAATTTTAAGGTGGGGTTCAGCCTTTTAACTGCTCTCATGAAAACCTGGCTTCCTTTAGGTTGGTCCTTTTTCAAAGACTTTGGTCGGGCAGCAAAAGCTAACAAATCTGTTATGTCAGTTCCAGGCACACGTTCCCCGTTAACATATATTTCTCCGTCTCTGTTCCAATTCAAAATTTCACTTCCGTGACGAGATAATTCTCTGTAGAGATTTTTAGCAGTCGTTCTGTAACTTGCAGGTATTCTTTCTTTTATGTCGGCGTCCATACCCTCTGTGTTGTCTCTTGCACGAGGTTTAAAGCCTTCCTCCCCTTTGAACTCGTCTACACTGTCTCCGTCTGAATCGTCAGGAAGTGGTGGATCGGCTCTAGTCTCTGTGAAAGTGTGGTCATCATCGTCGTCGCCGTCGTCGGTGTCTTCTAAAGAATTGTTTACACCCCAGCTACTGCTGCTGCTGCTCCTGCAGGGCCTTGTCCTACTGCTCGACCAGGATAGGGACCTTCCCTACGTTGTCCTAAGGCCTTGGCTTTTTTAGTTAAAATTCCCGACTTTATCATAAGTTGATTGTACTGCCTTAACTTTTCCTTCAGTTTGAGGTTAGGAGAGTTAAGCACCTCATGTGCTTTACTTTGAAGGTGGTTCAGGACTTGAACCAGGCTGGAATCAGGAGTTAAACCTTCTCTTAAAAGTTGAGTGCTGTAGTACTGGTCTTGAACACTAGGTCCAGGCTGGGGAGGAGAGGAAGGACTAACAAAAGAAGGTTTTTTTTCTCGGGGAACAAGATCCGCCCTTACGAGGGCCATCCTTGAATAAGACATGATTTTTTATCGACATGCTCCTATGAGACCTGTTATCAGGGGTAAGGCGAGGCCCAAAATGGTTCCCAAAAATCCACCCTTTTGCTCAAAGGTTTTCCTCTTCTGCTTAACGGTAGCCTTGTGCCTTGTGACTGACTTGAGTTCTTTCTTGTAGGGTGATAAACGTTTGACTGCGTCGGACTCGTTACGCAACAGGTTTTTGTTCATTACGTTGACGCAAATTTGACTCATCAACCTAATGACCTCATCGCTGAGACCTTTGATAATGTGGGAACACTCTGCCGAGGAACACTTGGATATGTGTTTCAACAAGTGGTAATGTTTCCTAATTGTTTTAAATTTTCCTCCAGAAGGAGATCTTTTGGTCACCATTCTATCTTTTTCTTTTCGAAGCTGAAGCTTGAGGAATGAAAACCAAGGTGTTCCAAGGAGTTGTTATGCTGTTTCTTACCCTAAGCTCGTTAGGTGTGCTCTGCTTAAAGTCCAATAGGATGTATGAATGTTTCTCTTTGGTTTCTGAGTTATATACCTCCGTCAAAAAGGATTTCTGTCCTGGAAAGGCCTGTTTGCTAATGTGCCCTATTTGACTCATGTCTCTAGGGTTTTTAAAAACAACTAGGTAGTGTGCATTTAAGCTCAAGGTTCTGAAGGCAGGATTGTTGAAAAACAAGTTTTGAGTAATAAAAATTACACTTAAACTGCGATGGTGAGAGCCCACAGTGAAAAGTTTCATTATGGTGGGAACGTACTCGGGATCCATGAGATCGTCTATTACGACCAGTCCATGTTTAGTCACGTCTCTTTCATCCTCGAACAAAAAGTCTTCTGAAAGAAGACCTTTGTTAAACTTAACCCCCAACTTCACCATTTCGTCGAATCCATCTTGCCATTGACTGTAGCAGTAGTATATGTCGTGTATTTTTGGAGTAAGAAGCTCGTCTACACCTTTAATCAACTTGAAAACAAGTTGACTTTTTCCACAAGAAGTAGGTCCAGCTATGATCATTGTGAAGGGGCTTTGTAGACGTGGGTCAAAAATGATCTCCTTTTCCTTGTGATCCATGTTGGACGATATCTTAAACCAAAGTGACCAAAGGAGCAATCTCGTCCTCTTTTAAACCAGTAGAACCCTTGTTCAAACCTTCCACGTAAAGAGCTACATCAGAAAGTCCCATGTTGTATAGACTGGCTATTAGGCAGCTTGGATGAGATATTTCTCTATATTTCCAAACCATCAGAACTTCGAAAACAGGATTTGTGACACCTTTTTTCCCTGGAACAGGGGTGGATATCAGGTTAAGCTCGTGGTCGCTCAGTCCAAGTTGAGTTCCCAGTTTCCTCCAGTCAAGCATTTCGAACTTGTCTGCCAGGTTGACGAACAAAGTATCAACTTTCCACTGTTCTGGAGGAATTTCACAATGGTCCACTACGTTGTAATATCCCATGTACCATCTACAATAATCAGTTAGATCGTAACGACCTATGTCACTTAATGCATGTCTCAATACCATCCACTTGCAACGCACGTTCTTTCTGCTCCATGAAATAAGCATTTCTCTCCCCATAGAACAAAGAGACGGTATTTTTTCCATGTAATCCATTAAACTTAGTCTAAGTCCTAAGTAAACCCCTAATCGAGGGTAGTCTTTTTCAGATATTTTTTCACTGACCTTGAATAACAACTCGTCCGAAAGGTGAAACTCCATAGCGTCCAAATAAAAGGTGTTGAGCAAGTAAGGCAGGCAGGTAGGAAGGCAGGCAGGTTATGACAGGCTAGAAAGCATACAGTTGACTTATATAGGGTAGGGTAGGGTAGGGTAGGGTAGGGTAGGGTAGGGTAGGTGGGTAGGTGGTTTAGGTGGGTAGGTGGGTGGGTGGGTTAGGTGGGTTATTTGGGCGGCCAGCCCGGGCCAACAAGCCCCAAACCCCCCATACTTGAGGGGTGCCCCCACCCCCCCACCCCATAGTTTTTTAAACCCAACCCCACCCTTTTTTACCCTACCCTACCCTACCCTATATTATCCTACCCTATTCTATCCTATTCTATATATCTCTCCCGTTCCCTTCCCCCTGTTTAGGTAAGCATGTTACATCGTTCTTCGTTCGTTTAAATTTGTTATGACGTTGAGTGTAAAGCGAGCTGATTGTGGTGAAAACAGTGAGTAAGGGAGATAAGCTGGGTGCACCACATAGCCAGATAAAACCAAACTTTTTCTTTCTCCTCTACACTGAAACGATCCAGGGACGATGATGGGATGTGAAATATGGGGCAGGAGGAAAACAAAGTTTTGGTTTCTAAGCACTCAGCTAGAAGTTCCAAAATAGACATGAAGAAATGAAGACGCTGGTTAAGTAGGCGGGGATTTTCTTTGGCGTGATGCTCTTCTGCCGCTTTCAATGCTTCCACATGGAAGGGGTTTTTCAGTGGGCCTTTTCCCTTTCTTCCATGCTTCAGGGCATAACCCAAGGTTTCCACCGCTGAAAATTTCGACAAGTTATGACTCAAAACCATTTTCCTCAAGGTTTTTCTGTCTTTGGATGTAAAACTTGATTGCACTGAAGAAAAAACTAAGTATAATTTTTTCCGGTGAAGAACACATTCTTTCAAGTATTTGCACACGTACCTGAAACAAATTGAAGAGCAACATATAATTTCATTTCTTTCCCTCACGTATGTCAGAACTTGAGTGTCGTCGGGGTGACGTTGTTCTAATACACGCTGCAGGGAGTAACGCGACATAGTAGGGCAAAAGTTGTTGTGTCAAATAACGATGGTTTAGTCCCCGTTTAACCTTTATAGGAAACCTGTCAGTCTTTCCTTATCGCACTTTCCTGAAATGATTTATTGCTCAAGGACGAAACAAACGTCAGGGTCAGTGCCTGAGCGTTTTGAAAAGAGGGGAAAACATGTGGAAGGGTGGGTTTGGCCCAGGGGCCTTACCCGGAGGATCATCGTTTATTTTTGTTCAGTTTTATTAGGAGGACCAAAAATTAGATACGGGGTAGGCTGTTACCACCTTCAGCTGACCTTTTTCATGGGAGGTAGTTATTTCAGTAATAACTCTCACAACATGACAGCATCCATGGTAATTGTGTCCAATCTCTGTCCTGAATCCTCTTTCATAGAAAATTTTTGAACCTAAAGAGTGTGTAATTTTGTCTGGGTGAAGTAAAGTGGCTTTAATTAAAGCCTTCACCATAGTAGAATCGATGAAAACTGAAATACCAGGCCCTCCCCCCAAAGGTTGATCCCTTAGAAAAAAGGGTTTTTGTCTGTCTGAAATGAATTTCTTTGAACTTCCAGAGGAAATGGAATGTCTAGACATCAAGTGTACCATGGCACCATGTCCCAAAAGAACACCTGAAAAAAAACTTTCCCCATTTTCTGAGATAAGTTTTTTCACAGAGGGTCCACCAGGAACCAATGCAGTGGTTTGGTTGTGCAAAAAGCATTGTTTGAAGTTACAGTTAGGAGGGATGTAAAGATCCCTGTTCAAATTTTCAGGACAGAATTTCCACACAGCCCACACCTTACCTTCTTCTACGCCCCTCCTGATGTCTGAAATAAACACCTCCTGACGCCTTTTGTGACCTACGGTCAAAGACAAAGGCAAAGGACAAAAGTTAGCCATGTCTGCTTGAGAGAAGCTAGTTCTGATAAATGACGAATGGTCTGCGTTAATTACAGAATGGTAACAACAAGATTCGTTTTACAAGCCTCACCCTGAACGTTGACTGAACGTTATCACGTTTTTTATTTGAGTTAAGCTTTTTTACTTTTTTCCAAAACAACACTGACTAAGTGTAAAACATACTATGAATGGAAAAGCACGGTTATCTACGACTCATGGACGTGGTTGTACGTTATCTGAACGACAAGGGAACGTCCCAGCATCGTATCAGGATAGTTACTATAAAGTAGACTTGAGCTGCTCGATCTTCATCAAACCTTTTCTGACGTTTGTCTGCTGTTCGCCGTCCTGCTCCTGCACCTTCCAGCCCTGCCACCCTTTCATCTTCAAGGAGAACAATGCCTGGTCGCATGAAGACGGGACTTAGTGTCAGGAGAGGAGGAGCTAAAAAACTGGCTCCACTAACTTTTACTACTTCTAAACAGACAGTGGAAAAGGCGTCGGGCATCGCCCCTCCTCCTACCTCTCCAGCCTCACCTGATAAACCACCTGCAACTCCTGCTCGGCTTCCAACTGAAGTGCCTGATGCAGGAGAACAGGAAGCCGCTCTTGCAGCTCTTCATGGCGAAATCACTGATTTCCTGGATCGCGTCCGGGATCGCTCTCCTCAGGAAGCTGGCGACGGCGATTTTGACATCAGGGAATACATCAATCCCCCGGCACCTTTGAACTACCAACCCCCCACTGAAGCACCTACGTCCGCCTCTTACTCACCCGTGACTCCGGAGGAACCTTCTCCCCAGGTTAGTCCAATTAAGGTTATAGACCTTACAACCTCATCACCGGCAGTTAAACCCATAGAAGTGGTGGACTTAACACAAGGGACACCTTCACCTGCTCACCGCGGGAGGTATTCGCAGGTAGAGGTTATAGATTTAAGCGGCCCTTCTCCTCTGTACTCTCTCCCGGTTCCGGTAGAGGAGCTGCTTCTTAAAAGCCCGCCGGAAAAAAGAAACTGTTCCAGTGAGAGAGAAGGGGAGCCTAAGAAAAAAAGACAGAAGCGCGCCTACCACAAGAAAACCCCTGTCTCTACCCCTGCTTCAGATTCCTCAGCGACTTCATCCTATGGTGCCGAGCCCATTGGTTCTGTCCCAGGTGTTCCGTCTCCTAAAGACAAGTCACACAGGCAAAAGTTTGGGGAGGGCACTGCCCCCAGTTCTTCCAGCAAGCTTGTGGGCTTTAGGTCAGTGCCTTTGGTGGTAAAAAAGTGGCCTGCTCGATTTGGTTTCCAAGAAAAGTCACCTGCCCCCAACCAAGTTTTTTATCCGGAAGGGGATAACAACGCCTGCATAGAAATATACAGGGAACCTAGCATCAGGGGAGTATGCTTGAGAACCTACCTGGACAAACCTTACGAGCGGTGCTTAAACCTAGAGGCGCGTGAATTCAGGAACTTAGTGGACCAGATAGAGTGCATCCTAGGAAAGTACAAGGAGTTACACCGCCTAGCTGCCCTTGGAGAGAGGAAGGTGGATAATCTTTTGTTGTCCTTGAACCAAGACTGCACCGACCCCAGTGGAGGCCGGCCTATGGTCCTGGTAAACTTGTACAAGGGAACTCCTAAAGTTCACATAGGAACAACCAGCTACGTGGAGGAAATGAACGCCTCGGTGTCTTCCAGCTTCAGAATGCCCCCCTCAGCCACACACTGCGGACACACTGTGTCCCCCTTCATTCTGGAGGACATAAAATCACGAGTTGGGCCCTTCCTAGACGAAACGACCGATTTCTACTCTGGGTAAGTGGTCAACTTTGTATAGTGTCTGGTCAACAGCTCCTTGTTCAGTGCTTTTACATTATCATGTATATCAGCTAATTTGTAGTTAGATTTAGATGTACTCCGTTTTTAGTCAACATAGCCCAGCGTAGGTTTAAGTTCCATATGTACTCCATGTATACTTAGGTTAGGTTTTAGTTATAAGTTTGTACATAGAACATAAAGTGAAACAAGAAAAAGAAACCTTAAGAAAAATGCCGCCCAAAAAGGTTAAACAACTTTACACCGTCAACTGTCCAATGTGTAACACCCCTAGACCTCCACGTTTGGTTACTGTAGAAAACAGTGGAAAAACTTTATGTAACTCAGATTCTTGTAGAAGAGAAACTTTTTCCGACAGCTTAGAACTTCCAAAAGAAATAGAAAAAAATTCTTTGCATAAAAGCAGTTACCGTGACAACTTCAAGTCCATAGCTTCAGGTTTGGCTGTGCTTGGTAAGCTTCAGTCCATTTTCAACGTCAGAATGACAAGTTTCAACAAAGACTTGGGAGCCAAACAGGTAACAGAGGCGCTTACCTCTATTCATAGAAATCAAGTTATGGCTTACAAAGTGGCTGTCTCTTTTGGAAGGTTGTTGTCTTCCTCTAAGGAGGAAGAAGAAGAGAAAGTCATGTACTTTCATGCTTCTGCCAACAACTCGTCTTTGTTCTATGACAGTGAAAGTCATAGAGACCCTTACATTTTTATAAGGGACGATAAAGACTTTGCAGAGTGTTTAGATTTAATAGAAAACAACATTAAAGAAGACACTCAAAGACCCTCTACTAAATGGAGTGTAATAGGCAACGTGAACGCCAACATCACACTCATAAGGGCTACGGGAGGAGAATATCTTTTAGGTAAAATGAAAACTGTTCCACCAGGTTTAAGACAAAGAGGAATGCAACACTTTCACAGAGACCCTAAAACCAAAAGGGCGTACAAGGACAACTTGTGTTTCTTTAGATGTCTGTCTTTCTTCCTGTATGAATCTTTAGAAAAAACTCAAGAGCTTTTCCTTGAAGCCTATCCAGGGGTGAACAAGGAGACTTTTGAGGGTGTTAACATAAGAGATTTAGACAGGTTAGAAAAAATGTTTGAAGTTAACATAAGAATTTTTTACCTTCCCTCTTTTGGTAAAAGAAAGGGGCGACCTAAAATTATAAGGTCAAACATGTGTTCATCCAAAAAAATCATCAACTTGAACTTACACAGAAACCATGTAAGTTTAATAACTAACATGGGACTGTATGGTAAAATGTACCCCTGTGAAAAGTGTCATAAAGTTTTCACTCGTAGCTTCCTTTTGAAACAACACAATGGGGTGAAAAAAGATTGCACCAAAGTCAGCTTCAGGTACAAAGGTGGAGCATACAATCCATCCAAAACAGTTTTTCAAGTTTTAGAGGAACTGGGAATAGTTTGTTCACCTGAGAAAAAAATATACCCCTATAAAATTGTTTTTGACTTTGAAAGCTATTTCGTCCAACCTGAAAATTCGTCCCCAGAAAATGCTAACACTGTGATAGAAAAAACTCACATACCCCTTTCTGCCAGTGTAGCTTCTGATTTTCCTGGTCATACAGAACCAGTGTGTTTTGTCAGAAATTCCAACAGGGACGACGATCCTTTGGTTAAAAATGTGTTGGAACACATAAACAACTTGGGGCAGTTGATAGGAGAACAGGTGAAAGAGAATTTTAGAGATGTTTTAGACGAACTAGACTCTCTAGAAGAAAAACAAAAGGAACTAGAACATAAAGCTAGCAAAGTTTTTCCAGCAAAGAACAAAAAAAATCCCCAAAAAAAAATCTCCCATGTTCTTGAAGTGAAGGAAAAACTTCTTACCTACATAGAAAGAGTCCCTGTTCTAGGTTTCAACTCTGGAAAGTATGACATTAATTTAATAAAAAAGGAATTTCATTCTTTTTTTATAGACACAGACAAAACAGAAATGAAAACCATAAAAAAATGCAACAAGTACATAGCAGTGTACACAGACCATCTTCTTTTCCTTGACATGTTTAACTATTTGGCACCAGGTTATTCCTACGCAAACTACCTGAAAGCCTTTCTAAAAGGGAAAGCTGAAAAAGGTTTTTTTCCCTACGAGTGGATGGACAACATAAGAAAACTGAACAACAAAGCTCTTCCTCCACGCCACTGCTTCTACAGTTCTTTGTCGGGTAGTGGAATAAGCAAAGAAGATTATCTTGAATGTAAAAAGGTCTGGACAGAAAACAAAATGAAAACTATGAAGGACTACTTGATATATTACAACAACCTGGATGTTAAACCCTTTGTTTTAGCCATAAACAAGCACACAAAATTTTTTATAGATCGTGGGGTAGACATGTTCAAAGACGGTTTAACTTTGCCAGGTTTAACCTTGAAGTTTCTTTTCAACAACACTGCACCTAATGCCACTCCTTACATTCTTTTTGGTGAGAAAGAAAAGGATGTTCACTCCTTGCTCAGACGCAACTTAGTAGGGGGTCCCTCTATTATTTTTCACAGACATCACAAAAGTGGAGAAACAAGAATAAGACAAAAAAAATACGGGTCACAAAGCAAAGTATGCAGACACATAGTAGGGGTAGATGCTAACAGCTTGTACCTCAAGTGCATGGGTGAAGAGCACTGCACAGGTTATTATGTGGTGCGCAGGAAAGAAAACAATTTTCAAGCTGTCTGCAGTCAACAAATTAGCTACTCAGCCACAGAATGGTTGCGATACAAAACTGTGACAGACAAAGTCAAGATATTACACCAATACAACTACGGGGAAGTAGTATTGGGTTCAAGGAAAATAAAAGTGGACGGATATAATCCAGCTTCAAAAAAAGTATACCAGTTTCACGGGTGCTACTGGCATGGTCACATATGTCACCTCACTAAATCAGTTTTGAGAGACCCCAATGGAAAGGCATGGTTAGAAGAAAGAAACCAAAATACCATTTTGACTACCCTATATCTTCAGTCGTTAGGTTACCAAGTAGAGGAAAAGTATGAGTGTATGTGGTTGAAAGAAAAAACTGAAAACTTGTGCAGAGAAACAAAAAGTGAATGGGAAATTAAAAGACCGTTGTGCCAAGGCAGAAAAAGTCAGGATGAAATACTGAGAGGGGTTTCTAAAGGAACAACTTTTGGACTTATTCAGGTAGACATAGAAACACCTGAATCCTTGAAAGAAAAATTCAGTGAAATGACACCTATTTTCAAAAACTGTTTAGTAGGAAAAAAAGACGTAGGTGAACATATGAAACGTTACCTGGAAGCAGCAGGTAAGCTAAAACAACCGCAACGCCAACTTATAGGCAGCTACCACGCAGAGGGAATTTTGTTGGGAACTCCTCTCTTGAAGTGGTACCTGGAGAAAGGTTTGGTAGTTACGACAGTACACCTTCTCGTAGAATACACACCAGAACAGACTTTTTTACCCTTCATGGACGAAGTAACCAAAGCTAGGAGGAAGGGAGACGAAAATATAGACTGTAAGATTTTGTCAGATCTGTACAAACTTTTGGGAAATGGTTCATACGGAAAAACCATATGCAACAAACAAAACTTTGTTCAAACAAAGTATTTTCACCCCTCTAAGGCAAGACGTTTTGCCATGCACTGGTCAGTGCAAGATGTGCAAGACATAAGTGACAACACGGTAGAACTGTCCTGTTTGCCCACCTCCATCACCTACGACCTCCCAGTTCAAATAGGGTTCATGGTATACCAATATGCCAAACTTAAAATGTTGGCTTTCTATTACGACTTTCTCCTTGAATACATAGACGAGAAAGATTTTGAAATGTGTGAAATGGACACTGACAGTTTTTACTTTGATTTAAGTGCAGAGAAAATAGAAGACGTAATTATTCCTGAAAAACGTGAAGCTTTCTTCAGAGAACGTCACAAATGGTTGCCCTCTGAATCATGTGACAACAGTCACCACAGAGAGACCTATGTTCAGACCAAAGTTTTGGGTGAGCTGTGGTTGCCTCAACCATGCTGTAAGAGCCGTCTGGCGTTTGACAAGAGAACCCCCGGGTTATTCAAAGTGGAGTGGGAAGGTGATGAAATGACTGCCTTGAACTCCAAATGTTACATAGGCACAGGAGTAAATGTGCCCGTTAAAATGAGTTGCAAAGGTGTAATTCAAAAACAAAACCCCCTGACCACTGACAAGTACAAAGAAGTACTGGACAGTGAAAATGTTGTCAAGGTAGTCAACAAAGGATTTAAAGTAGTTAACCACAGCGTTACGACTTACTCTCAAAGGAAACAAGGTCTAACCTATCAGTACATAAAGAGACAAGTATGTGAAGACAGTGTAAGCACCCTACCCCTTTCTATATAAAAAATGGTTTCTTTTTCTAGTTTCACTTCCAGTTGTACATTTCGTTGAAAGAAAAAATTTTTTAAACAAATTGTTCAAATGAACAAATTTCCTTCATAGAAAACAGTGTTAAAATGGAAAATGTTCATTTGAAAAATTGTTCAAATGAACATTTGTTCAAATGAACATTTTTCCCCATAGAAAACAGTGTTAAAATGGAAAATGTTCATTTGAACAATTGTTCAAACGAACATTTGTTCAAATGAACATTTTTCCCCATAGAAAACAGTGTTAAACTGGAAAATGTTCATTTGAACAATTGTTCAAACGAACATTTGATCAAATGAACATTTTTTCCCATAGAAAACAGTGTTAAAATGGAAAATGTTCATTTAAACAATTGTTCAAACGAACATTTGTTCAAATGAACATTTTTTTCCATAGAAAACAGTGTTAAACTGAAAAATGTTCATTTGAACAAATGTTCAAACGAACATTTGTTCAAATGAACATTTTTTTCCATAGAAAACAGTGTTAAACTGGAAAATATTTTTTGTTCAAATGAACATTTTTCAAATAAAAAACAAAGGTAAAAAAAATGTGTACTGTATCATGAAAAAAAACTAATAAAAAAGTAAGAAAAGTGAACTGTATCACCCAAAAAATAAAAAAAAACTTTTCACAAAAGTGAACGCTGTACATGTTCACGACAAAAAATAAAAAATCCGGCGCTGAAGAAATTAAGTTGGAACAGAAAAAAAAAGTGGTACCAGATTTCTTAACTCATAGCGTCACGTTCACCAGATTATTAGTATCTGGTTAGATTTAAGCAACCATTTTAACATGGAAAGTTTAGAAGCTATGCTTGTGGAGCAAACCACAGAAACTCCACCTTATGACTATTACATGCGTCCAGTTTTACAAAGTGTTGCTTCATATAATCAAGCTTCTTCTATAACACCTGACAATGATATAAGTTCTGTAGCATGTGGATGTTCAGAGAATTTCTTTTGGGAAATAATACCTGCAGAAAACATTGGTTATTTTAGAGGAGCTGAACCAGACACTGTTGACCACTGTATAACTAGTGTTAAAATGTACAAATATTTCTCTTCAGCTTTTTGGGACGCCTACAGAAACTGCATGTACTATTGTCGAGTGAAAAAAGTTAACTTGATAATGCATGATTGGTGTATAGGAGTATATCAATTGCACACTGAACCTGGCTGCCCAAGACACTACACAAGGTACACTTTAGGAAGTGTAAGAAAGTTTGCTCTTACTCTCCAAGAGTTAGAATGTAATCCCATAGTAGGAGTGTTTTGTCAGTGTAATTGTAAACTGGAAGTATCTGCTATTGCTAAAACTATTTGTTTCACATGTCTGCAGGTCTCACTGGAACTTCATGCCTTAAGTATACCTGGAGTGAAAAATCATTTCTCCTTTGAGGTAAACTTTAAGAATGGTTTTTTATCTGGTCTTTTACCTGGACCCAAAAACAGTCAAACATACTTCCTGGCCCAGGCTTTGTTCGAGCATGCTATATCTAACATAGCCAAACTTAACAGTTATTGTTTCCACAACACATGGAAAACTAGTCTCACTGGCCAAAGCTGGTATCAAGCAAGTAAATTCACACACAACAAATGTTTTTGTAGTATATGTGCACGCCCCGGAAATGGAAAATCTGTCTTCATCTGTAAATATTGTGTCTAATAAAAATATAATCTGTTATGTGAAATAAATGAGTTGTGTTTTATTTTAATGCATGAAATGAAGAGACATAACAAAATGAGTCATAAGTATTGCGTAAATCCATAAAAGTATTGCATCAGAACATTGTGTAAATTCTTACAAGCATTGCGCAATGCACCCTCATACGTAGGTCATACGTTTTTGCAAGTAGGTTAGTAGGTCACTTCCGGTTTGCAAGTAGGTCAGCTCTAGGTATTGCACAATTCTTTTAATTTATGTAACTAGGTCAGGTCACTAGGTCAAATGGAATCCAGCTCTCTGATTGGTCGAAAAAACTAGGTCATGACCTTATGACGTCACTTCCTGTCAAATCCAGCCCTCTGATTGGCTGAAACTAGGTCACTTCCGGTCTACCAGTAGGTCATGACCTAGTTAGTAGCTAATCCATTGCGCTCAGTTTGCATGTATATACTACTCAGACCCCTGCAGAATGTGTACCATAAAGTAAAGAAAATGCAGTGTTTCAGACCAAACCTAGATATGCTTACTCCTTTATCATTCCTTTTACTAACTGAGCAGTACTAGCAAAGATAATAAATAATATGTACCGGTAGTAACCTTAGGTATTGTACACATCTAGGGAGGTTAGTAGGAACAGACCGGGCCTAATCCCCAGAATACTATTGTATTTGTGCCGGCTCCTAATAACAAAGAATCATATACCTGGGTTTGGTAGCAGCCATGTGCTTCTGCTGGACGCAGTAGCACACAGAAAACATGTGGGTTGACGACTTTGATAAGAGACTACCAGTAAGGCTTAGCAGCAGGTGAGAACGCCGTGCGTCTGCTGTATGTCCTAGCACTGACACAGGTTGACAACTTTGATCTTTGCATATGCTGTACGCAGTAGCGCCAAGAAAATGCACAGGTTGACGATTTTAATAATTGAATACCAGGGTAGCTCACAACCAGAGCAGTCATGACGCTAAACCAACGTGATAATAGAAATACCAGTATCAGTAGGACTGGGCAGCAGGTGAGAACGCCCTGTGCGTCTGCTGGACTCAGTAGCACAGAGAGAACACACAGGTTGACGACTTTGATAATATGACTACTAGAAGGGCTTAGCAGCAGTTGATAATTGATCAATGCATGATGCAAGTATACTTGAGCCTCAGTCTACATGGTCAGTTAACCTTGTACATTGTAGACTAGTAACTGCAAAGTGTTTTAATGATGTCATGATGCATCAATGCAGTCCATGAAAATATCTCTTAAAATGACTTGCTATTCACCAGGGCTGCACTATTGCATCATTATGACCAACACGATGCATTAAATTTAATACAGTAACAACCCTTGATAAATCAGTAAGATGGTAAAGTAATCCAAAAATTACTGCGGGGTGTGTGGGTTCTTTATCCCACAAATTGTCTTTATCCCACAAATCAGTGCTGATTTTTGGGATAAAGACCCCCACGGGTCTTTATCCCACAAATACGGCATTAAAGCACAAAGGTCTTTATCCCACAAATGTCTTTATCCAACAAAGCCTATTTAATCACACATTGCACAGTCTTTATCTCACAAAGCCTATATAGTGTGTTTAGATGACATATGAGACCTGCACAAAGCCTATTATGAGTTAGAAGGTCACCCCATGGGCGCCGCCATTACTGGAGCTTGTGACTAGCAAGTTCTACTGATAAGACATATCAGATGGGTACCAGTCAGCCCCCGAGAGGACCGCAGTGAATCGTTGGGGTTATCTCATTGGCTAATAAATAATCCTGCTAAGTCCGTATATAGTGGGTTTAGATGGCATACACGACTTGCAGATTGCCCAGTCTTTATCTCACAAAGCCTATACATTGGGATAAGATGACATACTGCCCAGTCTTTATCATACTAAATATAGTCTGGTAAGGTCTGTAATGTAAAGCTAATAAAAAGGCTTTGGGAGATAAAGACTGGGCAATCTGCAGGTCTTGTATTTCATGTAAAGCCACTATATTGCTCAGTCTTTATCACCCAAAGCCTATATATAGGCTTTGGGTGATAAAGACTGAGCAATCTGCAGGTCTCGTATGTTATCTAAAGCCACCATATAGGCTTTGTGAGATAAAGACTGGGCAATCTCTAGGTCTGGTTTGTCAGCTAAACCATATATATGGGCCTTATGTATGTTTAAATGACTCTAGATAGGTAGTACAACCTCTCTTGTGATGGTGTATGTGATAACAATGGCATATGATGGTGTAGAGTTGAGCTGTGGCCATTCTTTGATAGGTTAACGACTGGGGTACGTTAATGATCGGTACGAGCAATTTTGACATTAACAAAGTTAAAATTCTATATTTTCAACCTATCACTTGGTCTGGTATTTCTAACATTTCTATTCAATAGTAGAGGTGTGTGGTTTGTCAAAAAATACTATTTGGTGTATATAAAGATACATTTTAGCACTCCATGACATGCAGATGTTGCGAGAAGTGTAGAAATTTTGTGATATTTAATTCTAAAAGTGATATTGGACACCCAAGATGGGCCTTATGCATGTTTAAATGACTCTAGATAGGTAGTACAATCTCTTTTGTCAATGTGTGTGCAATGCCAATGGTATATGATAGTGTATAGGTGAGCTGTGGCCATTCTTTGATAGGTTAGCAAATGGGGTACGTTAATGACCGGTAGGAGGATTTTGAGATGGTTAAAGTTCTATTGTTATAGTGCCAGCCTATCATCTTGTATGGTGTTTCTATTATTTGTATTCAATCATAGACATGTTTGGCTTATGAGGAAATACTATTTGGTGTATATAAAGATGCATTTTAGCACCCCATGGCATGCATGCTTTGCGAGAAGTGTAGAAATTTTGTGATTTTTAATTTTCAAAGTGATATTAAACACCCAAGATGGGCCTTATGCAGGGTTAAATGACTCTAGATAGGTAGTACAACCTCTCTTGTGATGGTGTATGTGATAAAAATGGCATATGATGATGTATAGATGAGCTGTGGCCATTCTGTGAGAGGTTAAAGACCGGGGTACGTTAATGACGGTACGAGGATTGAGAGATGAACAAAGTTAAAATTGGATATTGTCAACCTATGACATGGTATGGTGTTTCTAACATTTCTATTCAATAGTAGAGGTGTGTGACTTATCAAAAAATACTATTTGGTGTATATAAAGATACATATTAGCACTCCATGACATGCAGATGTTGCGAGAAGTGTAGAAATTTTGTGATTTTTAATTTCCAAAGTGATATTAAACACCCAAGATGGCCCTTATCAATGGTTAAATGACTGTATATATGTATTATGATCTCATTTACCCTCAGGAAAGAGTATTTAAGGTATATAAGTGTATATTTTTGTACTATGCTGCAAGCGAAGGCCGTGAGAAGTGTTGAAAAAGTTGTGATTTTAATTTTCAAAGTGATATTGAACACCCAAGATGGGCCTTATGTATGTTTAAATGACTCTAGATAGGTAGTACAACCTCTTTACTCATTATGTGTGTGATGCCAATGGTATATGATAGTGTATAGGTGAGCTGTGGCCATTCTTTGATAGGTTAGCAAATGGGGTACGTTAATGACCGGTAGGAGGATTTTGAGATGGTTAAAGTTCTATTGTTATAGTGCCAGCCTATCATCTTGTATGGTGTTTCTATTATTTGTATTCAATCATAGACATGTTTGGCTTATGGGAAAATACTATTTGGTGTATATAAAGATGCATTTTAGCACCCCATGGCATGCATGCTTTGCGAGAAGTGTAGAAATTTTGTGATTTTTAATTTTCAAAGTGATATTAAACACCCAAGATGGGCCTTATGCAGGGTTAAATGACTCTAGATAGGTAGTACAACCTCTCTTGTGATGGTGTATGTGATAAAAATGGCATATGATGATGTATAGATGAGCTGTGGCCATTCTGTGAGAGGTTAACAAATAGGGTACGTTAATGATAATATGTGTAATATAATGGCCTCTACGCAAGCACCAAGTATGAAGTATAGGTATGATATATCAGGCCAATTCTTATTATTATGTACAGTAGGTCTACTAGAGACAATGGACAGTTAATATAGTCATTGTATGAAGGATTTTGAATGAGCTAGGCTAAAGTTAAAAAATGGTAAAATAAATTCACAAATTTTCACATTTTCCAATTTATCCACCTATGCGTAACTTCAAGAGTTTTCGGGCCTCACTTTAGCTTTTTGGTATACATAAAGTCATGTATTGTACCAGTCTGGCCACAATATTTGGTGTTTCCAGGCCTCTTATTAGTGGTGTTATTCATGTTTGTTTGATTATGATCATTAACGTACCCCCTTTTTAGAAGGTTTTACGGCATCTGCGATAAAAACTGACCCCCTAGGAGTTGGATCCTTGAATGAAACTTTTTAATAAGCCAAGATATAGGGCTATCAATAAAATATAATGTTATTAAGAAATACTGAGTTTGTAGATTCTTGATCCAGGCCCCCCCTGACCAGTAAAACCTGGAATGACCCATATATATATATATATATATATATATATATATATATATATAGGTTTTGTAAGATAAAGACCGGACAGTCTGCAGGTCTCGTATGTCATGTAAAGCCAGTATATAGGCTTTGTGAGATAAAGACTTGGCAATCTGCAGGTGGTCTGGTATGTCATGTAAAGCCAATATGTAGGCTTTCTGAGATAAAGACTGGGCAATGTGCGGTTATATAGGCTTTGTGGGATAAAGACATTTGTGGGATAAAGACATTTGTGCTTTAATTACATTTTTGATGTATGCTTCTGTAACACTGCTTACTGCTTCCCCTAGTTGCAGACATATATGGCATGATATTTTAATTGTGCCCCAAAATACAAGTAAAGAAAAAGAAAACAGTTTACGTATACCTACCTACCTACCTACCTACCTACCTACCTACCTACCTACCTACCTACCTGCTGCGCTTTAGCATACATAGTCCAACGCCAAACCTGTCTTCAATGGAAGACTCCCATACTTTAGTTCTTAATGACAGCTACGTTGAAGAGACCAGGGGTGTGAGAGGAGGACATGTGTTCCTTTGGGCGAATGCTGACCAGTCCCCTGCATAAACTTGTAGCCCTTATCTAATGACATTTCCCTCTTAGCTGGCGACCTGTTGCAATTTCCATACTATATGTACGCAGTGACCAGAACTTGGCAGAATGATTTCTATGCTGGTGCTGGGGGAAGTTCAATTGATCTCTAATACATATGGGTTTACATCTCCAATCTCAGTTTGTATACCAAACATCTTCACCGAGGTAGCAAGTTGTCCCATGGGCACGGCCATTGCTGGAGCTTGTTACCGGCGAGTTCTTCTGATAAGACCTATCAGATGGGGGCCAACTGGAATAGTCGGGATTACCTCAATGGCTAATAATTAGTCCTGCTAAGTCTGTATAGTACAGGGAGACAGACCTTTGAGGTGATAGGATGCCCTCTAGTAAGTAACGGTGAAACAATGATACATTCATGTGTGCCTGCATAGCAGGGGGTCTAGAAGGGGGGTCCCCATGTCACATGTCTAATATAAAAAGATGCCACGTCACTATTTTTTATTTTTCCATGTCCTTGTCACTAGGCATCACTAGGCGTCACTAGGCTTCATGTCACATGTCGATTTTAAGAAATGTCCTTGTTGAATTTAGGGATCTAGACCCATATATCATATCCCCAGTCCCCAGCATACAGGCAGGTCACCAGCCAACCTTTAAGGGGAGGGGGGCACTTGAATTAGATCTCGATGTTTTCTCTACACTAAAAATCATTATCATGGCTTTGTAAATTCTAAATGCATAACTCATTTGGTAATGCGCTCCAACCATGGGACTCTGGGTGAATATGCCAAACCCAAGATGCAAATGAACTCAGGCACGAGTCTGCTGCTTGTGGGGACTCACCCTGAAGTTGACTCCTGTTTCTGCTCCTGGGGGGTGCTCCAGTCACTGGTATTTACTGTAATCCCCTGAAGTTGTATCTAGTATTCACTAATGACGAGTGCTTAAAATGACTACATTTCCCCTGTACTAAATGTATTCTCTATTCTCTATGTACCATGCAGTGTACTTACATACTATAATATCTAGGATACCACAGGGAGCTTCTTGCTAAAGTGGCATATCAATGTGTACTTGCACTTATAGATTTTAGTACCACTCTGGGGCCCTTGATGGGGGGGGCCCCCCAATGTCACATGTCGATTTTAATAATTGCCCATGTCCCGTGTCACTAAGTGAAAACCCATGTCACTAGTGTCACTAACATAGGTAGCCTACGGTAATTCCTTGTGTATAACACATGTCACTTAGGGCCTGATAATCTTTTAACAACAGGAGGGGCTGGTGGGTTTGCAAGCGGACACACAAAAAAAATATTGGCCCCCCCTCTTGATTGGTCAATTTTTTTTAACCCCCCTGTCAATGGACTATTCTATATATTATAATTATGAACGACATACTCAAACCAGACTGGCCAAGCTACCCCTAGTTCAAACCAAGGTTAACTATATTTAGCTTCACCTATCCAATAGGAGCAGCTCACCCTTCCTGCCACAGATTGGAACTGAACACGACCGGTTCCAACCTGAGCAGAACCACCGACTCAGCATATTTGAGTCGCTCCCTATACTAAAAATAGAAAGTACAGAAATAGACACGACCTGGGCTTGCTCCTGACTATATAACCTAGCCAGGATCAAGCCTCAGCAACTTATTCTTCTCCAAACCTAGACCCTACGACACTCAGGTGCCTTGGCTTAGGATATAGCTTGGTCAGACTGGCGAGTACTATATTGTACACTGTATCAGTTACTCATCATGCCAATCTTACAATAAAGCTGGATCATCAACTGAATTGTCTGGACTCCTGTTACCTCACTTCATGACATGTAACGAGACATTGACACCCACATCAGGGGCCGAAAATTGTGTGCGAACGCCCCCTTTTAACCTATATCCCCGGTCAAGGGGTTGAAAAAATTCAGACCCCCCCTGGTCAAGGGGTCGTAAAAATTCTGACCCCCTCAAACCCACCAGCCCCCCCCCCTGTTGTTAAAAAATGATCACTCCCTTAAATCCCCATGTCCCTGGAAACCTCTAAGCTAAGGACCTATCATGTGCCATGTCGAATTTAAGAAAGGGCCTATGTCATGTTACTAATTTTTCACCTCATGTCACTAAGGCCCATGTCACATGTCGGTTTTAAGAAATGGCCATGTCATCATGTCGAATTTAGTGGTCCATGCCGATAACAGTAGCTCCCATCACATCCATGTTAGTACATCATATCCAATCATGAAAGGACAGTACATTATTACTACCTCCTTCACTATTTTTCTTTGTGCACTCATTTAAAGCTGTCGTATAACTCTTGATTCAACAAGGCTCTTTTTGCATGCCTTTTCATACTACCTGAATATGCTTTCCTCTTTATCCAACCCATCATCTTTTTATCTCCAAGACTCAAAATTCATGCAAGAGCAACATGGTCACGCATTTCGAAAGGCATTTTTTGTTTGTATGATTCATTGATAAAATGATTTTAGTGACCCAGAACTCAAATTCCCCTTGTCCTATCATGTCCACATTCCCCCCTGTTTTCACATTTGTCCTTCCATTTCACACGACCTATATCATGGGTCTAGACCCCTAAATTCGACAGGGTGACATGGCCATTTCTTAAATTCGACATGTGACATGGAGCTTAGTGACAAGGACATGGAGGAGTAAAAAAATAGTGACATGAGACATGATCTTATCTTAAAATTAACATGTGACATGGAGCGTAGTGACAAAGGCATGGGAAAATAGAAATTTAATGACATGTGACATTGCCTTTTCTTGAAATCGACATGTGATATGGGGACCCCCCATCTAGACCCCCTATATCAGGGGTGTGGATGGGGGGTCCCCCATGTCACATGTCGATTTTAAAAAATGGCCTTGTCCCCATGTCAATTTTAAGAAATGGTCATGTCACCATGTCAATTTTAAGGAATTGTTCATGTCCCATGTCACTAAGCCTAAAAAGGCCCATGTCGCCATGTCGATTCTAGTTGTCCACACCATTTATATCATCCCACAAGTAGGCCTACGCTTCCATCATGTCTATTTATAAGCTTTATATGGTACAGACATAGACCTACTCACGCAGGTTTAATCCCATATAACCAACGCATAAATCACACTCTCTCTCTCTCTACCCAATTTTAGCCCCTACTCTCTCTCCATGCTCCAACAATATAGTAGCAGGTCTCTTGATGCGACAACCGTTGTTTCCGGTCGCCATTACACTCAGGGCTGCCATTTTGTTTTTTATGTGCACAGACCGCTGGTTCCGTTGTTATCACTAATGACAACAGGCATTCCGCTGCTCCATTAATCCTGTCTGCAGAGCCACCTATCGTGCACAGTCAGAACTATATGCTCACACTTGGACTATGTTATTTGCTACATTTGCTTCATTGCCTTTGTATGATTCATACACCTCCCGATACACCTGCCCTGTCACGAATGAATAAAGGGGACAAATTATCTTATAACAGTTGGAAACCCTAGTTTGGAATGTTAGAATATTATGGTCTTAAGGGTGAGAAGCACAGTCAAAACGAAAGAAAATGTGGGAACATGCAAAGTCACAGGATCATAAATTCATTTACCCAGTCAGTGTACATAGTTCATATTTCTTCTTCTTAATGTAAATGCAATAGAATTGATGATGATTGTGTATACGTTATTGGCTGAAAGCGGGATTCTGGTGACATGCCCTGACAAGCACTGATAAGATTCGACCAGTAATATCTCTGGAAGTGGGTGTTACCAAGAGACAAGGTACCCATCATGGTATGTCCTATCAGTGGGGTTTACCTCAACCAGCGAAATTCAAAATGGTTGACCCACAGCACATATATACTAAGCCCTATATATAGATCTAAGGGAGGCATGTTGTTGCGGACACAGAATTTTTAAAAAAAAAAGGAGCGGTGTCCCTCGCACAGTCACTATTTTGGCCAAATTTGAAGGCAAACAAACTCTTAAGTAGATAGAAAAAAGGCAATGGACACTGGTCTCTGCACTAGTCGCAGTGTGTAAGCCACTAATACAACATTGGTCTGTATAATAATACCTGTATAAGAGCCTGGGCACCATTAATTTCAATTAGCCTATACCTCGGCCCTTACTCAAGACCGGCGCTTATTCAAGACTAGGATTGGGATGGACCACTCGTGGTGCAGGTATTACTACAGGTGTAGCGCCCCCCTACCAGACAGGTGGACGGTGCACACCTGGGCCCTCATTGCCCATTCACCCACAGCTGGAGTAACATGTGTGTAGCCAGTCAGGCTTACTACTTCTTGTGGTGGATTATACTGTTGTTTATTTTAGAACCATGTTTCATACCTTTATCATACCCTGAACTGATTTACGGCATGACTTGTGTATTAGAGGCACTTTGTACAAAAAGCTACCCTAAAGCAGACCCAGCTGAGTACATCAAGCATTTAAAATTTGTGGCATGGCAGGGGATAGGTTCCACTTTCACTTCTGAAGCCTTAAGCAAATATGAAAGGGATGTCACAAACAAAGTGCTAGATGAACAGGAGACAGGCTATAGTGCAGCAGTACATGACCCGATGGCCAATAATCTAGGCATATCGGGTACATCTATATACAAAGAATTGCAGGCTACACTTTCCCAACTCAAGCATAAAGGAAAGGGCAAGAAATCATATAAAAACAATGTAGCAGATGATGTATGTGCCAATTGGAACTATGCTTGGTGTGGTTATGCTAAGTGTACCAAGAAACACGAGTGTGCCACGTGTGGGGGGGACCACAAGGCGAAGGGCGGGTGTAAGCAAGCGAAACAGCCCGTGAAACCTTCACAGTGACCGGATAATCACGACGCCTCTAGTCAAGCCGATGCAGTGTGCACTCCAAACAGTGCGCCACCTTGCAGCCCGCTAGTAGACGGCTGTGTCAGAGACGTCGGAGCACCAGTTACAGCCCAAGATGGCGGGGACCACCTTCCGGTTCTCCCCTCGGACAATGGTTTTTGCCAGGAATTGTTGGTTTTTGATGACATTTTTGAACTATTGAGTGCCTATGAGAACTACGCACCATTGTGGGATATTTCATACCCCCATGTACTCAACGGTGTGCGCTCACAGATGAATATTTCAGCCTGGATGTATATGCTATCGGGAGGTGAGGACTCTGTGTTTGGTAACAGGCAGTGGGACACTGACGCTCACTTTCTACTTGATAGCATGATACATGGATTCAAGATTGTGGACCCGTACGCCAATCTTGAAAGTTATTGCACTAGAAATTACAAATCTGCTTCTGTGAACGCACATGCTGAAATTGATAAGATTATTTTCACAGAAATTGCAGAAGGGAAATTGACAATAGTGCCAAATGCACCGTGGTGCATTCATGCAATTGGCGCTATACCTAAACATGATGGTGGAGTACGTCCAGTAGTGGATGCCAGCAGGCCGACTGGATACTCCATTAATTCTTTCATGTGTGAAACATTTCATCATTTCAAATATAAGGGTATTGATGATGTCACAAAAATCTTGAAAAAAGACAGCTATATGGCAGTCACTGATCTGTCATCTGCATACAGGTCAATATTGACAAGGCCATTTGATAGACAATTTCAAGGAATGCAATGGTGTGATGACAATGGCCCGTTCTTTTTACAAGACAATTGTTTATCTTTTGGGGCAAGATCATCACCATTCATCTTTTCTAGAATCTCTGATGCAATCACAAGATTTGTTCAAGCTTCAGGCCACAACTGCATTAGTTACTTAGACGATTTCATAATATTAGCAGACAGCTATGACAATTGTGTACAAGGCCAACTGTTCTTACATAAGGTGTTAAGGCAATTAGGATTCTATATAGCATACAAAAAAGTGCGTTCTCCAAGCAAAAAGCAAATTTACTTGGGTATTGAGATAGACTCTGCTAGCATGACGCTACTCCAGATGACAAGCTGCAAAGACTCCACGCTGAATTAGAATTTTTTCATGGTCGCCGCCAGGCGACACTACGGCAAATTCAGCGCCCCTGTGGGGTCTTAGCTCACTGCTCTACCATGGTAAGAGGTGGGAGAATTTTCTCCCATCGTATTATCGAGCTCCTATCAAAGTTCAATAGCATACGCCGCTATATCCGCCTTACAAAATCTTTTCAACTAGACATGGACTGGTGGATAAAATTCTCAAAGTGGTTCAATGGCAAAGCCAGAATAGTAGATGTCTCTTCATGGAAAACAGCTAAATTGGTCACAGATGCATCTGGGTCAGGATGGGGAGCTGTTCATGGAAGGGATTGGGTAGCCGGTACTTGGTCAACATTGGACAAACTATTATTACCGGTAAACCCTACACATAGCCACTTATCTGAAAAGGATCCACTTGTAAACATTCCTGATAACATTAACTTTAGAGAACTATACCCCATATGGGAAGCAATTACAAGATGGGGTAGTGAGTGGTCGGATGCAAGAGTAGAATGCTGGTCTGACAATACACAAGTTGTGTCGGCCCTGAACAAAGGGAAGAGTTCAAATCTAACGTCTATGAAAATACTGAGAGAAATATTCTGGGAAACAGTGCTTGTTAATTGCCACTTAGTTGGTGTGTATATTCCTGGAGATGTGAATTTAACAGCTGACTTCATTTCAAGACTTTGTGCAAAAGCTGACTCTAATCTCCCCTCACATTTGTGTTGCAGCACCACAGAAGTTCTGCAACGACCTAGATCGCCAAGCTGCAAGCTATAGGGCCAAGGCTTGGGCCCCAATGGAAGAAGTTCATAAAATTTTGTATGTTGGCGGGCATGTCTCCGATCCCCTCAACAGTCCTACTTATGTGTAGATATATTGTGTATTTAGCTTTGTCAATTACATATAGAAGTATTGATAATTATGTAAGCGCAGTTCTTATGTTAAATAAGTTCTCTGGTCACGATGTGGACTGCATTAGACAAAACTTCGAGTTTAAAGCCACTATGGCTGGAATACGCAGGGTGATAGGTGACCCAGAACCAGTAAGACCTACTTAGGATGTCAAAGACTTGTTACTTATGTCTCGCTATGTAAACCCATCTGACATTAATGAGAGAACTTGTTGGGCATGTATTGTGCTCTCCTTCAGAAGCCTATTAAGGAAAAGTAATTTGGTACCAGAGGCAGGACACTTAACAGGTCACTACTTAAGAAGAGGTGCTGTAGAATTCCACAACTGGGGTATGACTATATCTGTTACAAGTTACAAGACAATTCAGTATGATCAGAGGACACATAAGGTCCCAATAGTGGCGACACCTGGATCACCACTGTGTGCAGTATCATTTCTGAAAGAGCACTTTCAAACAGTCCCCAGTAGCAACCCATTGTGCCCAGCCTTTCTGTTGCATAAAGGTGAAACAGTCATTCCTCTCACCTATGGACACTTATTGAAATACTTCAAAGGACTACTCCGCCTGATAGGTAAAGATCAGCTTGGAGCCAGGATGCATAGTCTCAGGAGAGCTGGGGCGGCATTCATGTACACCATTGGCCTCAGTCTTGAAGACATCAGAGCCACTGGAGACTGGAAGAGCTTAGCGGCTCTTATCTACCTAGCAACCCCTTTTCAGCGCAGGATTCAGACTGACGCGGTGGTCTCTCAAGCAATTCTGAAATTGTGAACTATGTGACATTGATGGTATTTATGTTTATTCATTTGTTTTGACATGACTATGTGTGTTTCAATTATGTTTATATTATTAGGACATGTCCCATCTTTATTGGTGGTTTGGCGGTCTACTCTGACCCTGGCCCATGTCCAAACTGTACATGCCTGTGTCTACCCTTATTCTCATCACCCGGTAGTAATGGGATGGACCACTCGTGGTGCAGGTATTACTACAGGTGTAGCGCCCCCCTACCAGACAGGTGGACGGTGCACACCTGGGCCCTCATTGCCCATTCACTTACAGCTGGAGTAACATGTGTGTAGCCAGTCAGGCTTACTACTTCGTGTGGTGGATTATACTGTTGTTTATTTTTTTTATGTTATGTTTATTTGTTTTCTTAAAAAATTATTAATTAAATAAAGGGCGGTCTACTCTGACCCTGGCCCATGTCCAAACTGTACATGCCTGTGTCTACCCTTATTCTCATCACCCGGTAGTAATAATTATAGTGTATTTTGACATTTCAAAACCCCTGTACCCCTGGGGCTTATTCAAGACTGTCGCTTCTTAATTCTAAGACCTGACGCTTATACAGGCTAATACAGTATGCATAAAAACCTGAGTATTGAACAAGTAATCAATGGATAAGTCATGACGAGTGTGTGTTAGTGAAGGATAATGACACGAGGCCATAGGCCGAGTGTTATTAGCCTTCGCTAACACACACAAGTCATGACTTATCCATTGTCTACTTATTTTATACCACGAAACCAATAAATAATCAATAGAATACTAATAAATTCAATTTGAAAACAAAAATTATTCCCCCTCCCCGGGACTCGATGCCAGCCATTGTGTGTACAGGATCAGTACATACACCTCGTCGCCCAGCAGCGGACAGCGATAGCGGCCGTCTCGGCTCGGACAGGCAGCGGCACATGGCTAAAGATTTCAATGTGTCTCGCTGTTATGTTTGTGTAGAATACACCTCCTCGCCCGGCAGCGGACAGCGACAGCGCACACGGCGGAAAAAGATGCGTCTCGCTGTTATGTTTGTGTATAATACACCTCCTCTTCCGGCAGCGGACAGCGACAGCGCACACGGCGAAAAAAAGACGCGCCCGGACAGGGAATCGATCCGCAGACCTCTGACGGCTGAGCGCAAAGCGCTAACCGCTAGACCACGTCTCGGCTTGTCTATGTGTGAATGCATGCCGCGGTTATGGTAGCGGACAGCCCGCAGTCGACTCCTTCCCATATCATATCGAGACGTGGTTCGAACCAAGCATCTCTCGCCAGTCCCTGTGGTGCAGTGCATAGGGAGTTGGATTTGGGATGTGAGACTGTAGGTTTGAGCCCTGCCCTCGCCTTGAAAATTTCGTGGGTTTTAACATGTGACATATGACATGGAAGGACATGAGAGGCATGCAGGTTATCCATGGATAACTGCACTGAGTGTGGGTTATCCATGGATAACCGCATGCCTTACAAAATTGATGTTACAGCCTATAGGGTGTGCAATATCGACAGATATGTGGTTGGGAATATCCACCAAAAAGCACTGAGTAACCAAGAAATTGTTGTATAACATCGAATATAGATGTGGTCTATAGTTGCACGGTGAGATAAACAATGTCACAAAAAGCCTTATTTCACTCCCCAGACACTGTCAGATAGTTCTTCCTATATTGTTTCATTGTTAGCCTGTTACATCGAAAATTAACCAATACTCTCACATAATATCCATACAGTGGATCTGATAGAAAGGACATGTACTAATGCAATGTAAGAAACAGAATGATGATGTCTACAATAGGGAATGCTTGAGAGTTGTTTGAAGCTGAAAAAGTGACTGATATTTTGTCCCAACTGCTCTATATATAAACTGTGTGGTGAGTGACACCTGTCTGGGTGCAGAGTGGACCCAGTAGAGCATGCAGCACAGGGTGATCATACTACCTGTAGCCACAGGGCAAGTTGAAAGAAACTCCTTCATTTAGAGCTTGTAGGGAAAACAGTGGTCACAGACAGTTATGTAGCATATCAAGGAGAGCTAGCCCCACTGTCAAACTTCTATAAGAGCAAGATTGAAACAAATGGATTAACATTTCGCAGTGTAGAGCAGGGCTTTGCCTATGCTAAAGCTAAATTCGCAGGAAAACACATGAAAGTTCAAAAAATTATGGACTGTGAATCACCTCTAGATGCAAAGAAAATTGCAAAATTTGAATGCGATGGTTGGTGCAATATTGATGAAGATGAGCTCCAAGCCTTGAATATTCTAAAGTATGAACAGGACAAAAATCTTCTTAAAATATTGTTAGGTACAGGACATAGAAAACTACTAGAGTGTGTTGCATCCCCCCACTGGGGAACTGATACATCGATAAACTCAAAATTATTGAAAGATGGATCTTACTCTGGTAAGAACAGAGGAGGTGTAATCCTTATGGAGGTTAGGCGAATCCTACGTGAGAAATATCCAGTCCTAGCCAAAGAGGTAATGGATGAAACCGACCCCAATGCAGTCAATGTACAACAAGTTGCTACAGCACCAGTAAGCACAGCTCCTGCTATGCTAACTCCCACCTCAACTACTACAACCCCTCCAGTGCAAATAGCACAGGAGACAGCACATGCCATGACTGCTGCCCATACTACAGCTGCCCACACTACGGCTGCCCTGACTACTGCTGCAAAGATGACAAATGCCCATCTTCCTCCAGTACAGACAACAACCATGACCATTCCTCCACCAGCAGTCATCATGGCACCTACAGCGACCACAAGCGACAAATCCACTCCAACCACCACCAAACAAAACATAACCATGGATGAACTACAGGCTCTCCCCCTCCAAGAGCAATTACTACTACCACATACTCAGCCACTGTCCAGAATCCCATCATGTCAACCAATAGAAGGCCTAGCACCAGACAGCAAGACAAATTTAAGAGACATTCTGATAAAGAAAAAATAGAAAAGAGTCAGGGATCGAACAAGCTACAATGGATGCTCACTGCTTTTAGCCCTAATAAAAAATAATACAAACTTTTTTGATTAGACATGACATACCAGTTGTTCCCAAAAGCACTAAGCTGATACAGGACTAAGTGTATGTATCTCTGATCGATCATATGAACATTTCAAGTAGTATAGTAGAGGGGACTGTTTTTCTTTCACTACGAATAGATGTCTGATCTTGAGCTTTGTTAATACCCTGCTAATAATAATAACAATGCCTACATAGTCCACTACAAATATAATTGCTTTAAAACTGGGCCCAATTGAAATTGAGCTCTATACCTAATATATTGCGTCTCTAGGTCAATGGATGCGCTTGGTTTCCTTTAGAGTTATAATTCTTCCTGTGTAGCTGCGTCCAGAAATAACAGAACTCTATACATAGCCTACAGCGTCTCCGGGTCATCGGACGCGCTTGGTTTAGCATTGAAATGTACCAATGTAGATTTGACTCACTGATCTCCATCTGATTATTATCTTGTTATTATCTATTCTGTCTTTTACGTTCTCATAACCACTAAAGCAATGCACTTAATACTGTATATACTTTTTAAGACCTGTCCACGCTCCAGACCCCCTTCCAATGACAGTCAAACAGTCTGTATATGCCTCTACTGTGGTCACCTTTCATACTTATCATTCATATCACTCATATCGAAAATACAACATTGTAAGTCACTATCAAAATGGTAGTATTAGATAATATTAAATTACAAAAGGGTCTAAAGGTATTTTGCACAAATACTCGCTCTATATATGGTAAAAGAACAGACACTTTCAGGTTAATTTCATATTCAGACATCACTGGTATTGTAGAATCATGGTTAAAACCTACTGTACTGGATGCCGATCTACACATCCCTGGATATCAATAAATGTGAACAGGTGAGGGGAAAGGGTCCTCCGAGGTTAAAAATGAATTATAAAATTGATGTTATCAGCTTTAAAATGAGATACAACACTTGTAGATAGCCCGTCTAGCCGTGGAGATATTTCTTCACGAAAATGGAATGACATGACTGTATCAAAACAGCCAATAAGCTTTATCATTCATTGTTTTAATTAAATCAGACATCAAATTAGCATAATGATTTAAATAATCGATTGAAAAATAACCATCCCTTTCCATGAATTTTGCCATAACATTGGATCTAGAAATTGTATCTCTATGCTTTTTTCAACGTATGAATCTCCATAAATCATTCTACTAGTTGACATTATTGATTCTCTATTTGGAATATAATTTTGGTTGCCATGGCAACACATTTCTCTGAAAACCCTTATTTAGGCCTTGTTTTGTATTCAAAACATTCCATTTACATTCCAAATATACAGGAAGTGCCAGGAAATAGAACATTTTTGAGAAAACCACCTTTTTCTGTGTAAAAAAGTAGATAAAAGCTATTTTTGGTCTATTTTTCACAATTTTTGTCTTCATAGCTCCCCTAGTGGCCAAATCCAGTACTAAAAATCCCGCAGGGAGGGCCCTTTCTCCTCATCTGCCCACAAATAAGATTAGACAGGTACCCAAGCAGAGATAAAAACGCTGGGGGCCTTATGCTGTATTTAAAAGATCACTATATTGCTATCCCTGACCTTACTTGCTCCTTCATAGAAAATGATTTTGAAATACTATGCGTAGACGTTCAAATAAATGTGATAAGATATAAAATTTTTGTATGCTATCGACCACCTGATAGTAAAGACAAAAGCGCAATATGTAATAAATTATCCTCCCTCCTGAAAAGTGTAACCAAAAATAGAAAGCTTATATTAATGGGGGATTTCAATATTAATTTATTATGTAAAAAAGATGTTGAAGACGCTACGGTGAATGTATTCTGTACTGGTAATAAATTGTTTCAAATCATTAATGATATCACTAGGCCTGTATCAGGGACTATATTAGATCATATCTATACAAATGTTCATAATATAGCCTCTTCTGGCTTGGTAGACGTGCATATCTCAGATCATACCCCTATATGCATGACTTTAAAATGTGAAAAAGTCAAATTAAAGAAGAAAATTGTATATGCGCGGTCTTACAGACGGTATGATTTCCTAGTGTTTAAAAATATGCTTACACAACATGACTGGACTGATATTGTGATGTTAAATGATGTCAATGAAATGTGGGATAGGATTATAAAAGTTATCTTGGCCAAGCTAGATAGCATATGCCCTATTAAAAAGATGAATATACCTGATTACACACCGCCATGGCTAACACAACCGATATTGGAACTAATGAGATTACGAGACAAAATTTATAGAAAAGCCAGGTCTACAAAATCTGATGGTGACTGGGCTGCAGCCAAACATTATAAGCTTATTGTTAAACGTGAACTGTTTCTTAGCCAAAAACATGAAAGGTATTATTAAGGTTTAGGAAGACAGATCCAATCAAATTTCGGGATGCTATACATAAGCTCTTACCACATAAAACCAGTAGTACCCTTATTAAACTGAGGAATCGGACTACTAATCTGATTGTCCCTCCAGATGCATGTGCAGATTATATAAATAGCTTTTTTGTAAATATAGGCGAAGACCTAGCAAAGGCACTCCCACCTGGTGAGGGGGAACCAATGACCAATGTACCATATGGACAACTGATCTTGAACACTAACCTCATGTATGATATCTCCTACATTGACTTGATTAAGATGATAAGAGGGATTAATATCAAGAAACCATCTGCTATAAAGAATTGTAAATCATATATAATTAAAGACGCTTTTTTTGCCATTGCTGATGTAATACTAGTTCTATACAACCAATGCCTACGCACTTCAGTGTTTCCAACTGTATGGAAAGCTGGGACAGTGATCCCCCTACATAAAAAGGCAAACTCTCTCGATGTAAATGACCTTAGGCCTATAAGTTTACTACAAATACCAGGGAAAATTTTTAGAAAAAATTGTATGTAATAGACTCCAATCTTATATGAAAAACTGTAATTTATTATGCCCAACACAGCATGGATGCAGAGCTGGACACTCCACTCAGACTGCTATAACTGAACACCTATCCACAATAATTAATAACATTATATTAAACAAACCTTCATATTGTCTATATTTAGATTACAAAAAGGCTTTTGATACTGTCTCGCACTCCAAAATATTGGAAAAAATGTCAACTTTAGGTCTGGACTTTCGTACTTGTAAATTCTTTGAAAATTATCTTAGCAACAGAACACAAAATACCATAGCTAATGATGTACTGTCCACCTCTAAGTATTTGAAATATGGAGTCCCTCAGGGATCAGTTCTAGGTCCTGTACTTTTTTCTGTCTATATTAATTCCCTCCCCACTGTTGGACCTTTTGATACCACTTTATATGCCGATGATGCAGTTATAACCGTAAATTCTCCACAGGACATGGAAAAGGCCATAAAAGCTGTGTATAACTGGTGTCTACATAACTCACTTACTGTTAATGAAAAGAAAACTAAATGGATGTTATATAATGGTACCCAAAATGAAAATAGTGTATTTATGCTAAACAAGTCTGCACTAGAGAGAGTATATAATTTTACGTACCTGGGCATAGACCTAGACCCAGAACTTAAATTCATAAATCATAGAGCAAAATGCACACAGAACATAAGGCATAAAATCTTCCAACTTGCTAGAGTTAGAAAATTTGTTGATAATTCTACTGCTTTGGATATTTTCAAGTCGATGGTGCTACCAACTTTTGATTATTGTGATTTTGTGTGGGATAGGGATTATCGAGGAGAAACAAAAGAGTTACAATTATTACAAAACTGGGCATTAAGGGTAGTCTATAAAGTTAAATTAGAGGAAAATCCAACCATGACAACAGAACAAATTAAAAATGTAAGTAAATGCATGGAGCTTGCAGATAGAAGAGATCAACATCTTTTATTCTATGCCTTCTACCTATCAAAATGTGAAAACCTGGTCGACAATAGAAATATTCCCACCCGTTTCCATCAAGGAAAAAGATTATTGTTACCACATAGTCTCAGACCTATTGTAATACGAAGCGCTTTATATAGAGCCTGTGCCAGGTGGAATCAACTAAAAGCAAAATATACAATTATAGATACCCTATCTGAGTTTAAAAAGTCTATAAAGAAAGACTACCCAGACTGTTTCATGTGATAATTTGTGTGATTATTTAATCAGATTTCATCCTCATCTCATCTCATCATTAACTGATCGCTGATACATTTATTGAAATCTTTGATATGGTATCATTGATATACTGTTGATGTTAACTGCAAATACGAGGCCATTACAGTTTGATCGTATGCTTAGATTGGTATAATTAGAATTAAAATGTGTAGGGGGCTTGGTATAATTACCACAATGCGTGGGCACCAGGTTACAATTGCACTTACTCTGTAAATGTAATTATCCCAATAAACAACTTTAAAAAGGGATTATTGAATGCCAGAAAAGTGTTTGTGTAAAAACTATGATATATAGCACTTCTGTTAGTATCATTTGCCTTACTTTCCTGCTAATCTAAAATTGTTTATTAATGCTGGTTCGCCAAGGTATAGAGAAGAAATGCTATTAGAGGCCTATTTCTACCTCCTGTATGCAAGAGTGGTACAGACCTATATTGATGGATATAGGTGCATTCTTCTACTTATTATGTGTAGTTCAAGGAAACAAGTGAACACTTTCTGAATTATTATTTTTCATTGGTCTTTTTAATGATTTTTACCTAAAAATTAACACAGAATTGTGACTATTGGTCATAAAAAAGTTTTCAACTAACCAAGATGCACAAATTTGTGTAGAATAATCCTGCACCACTCATTTCACTTAGTTTCCAATACCTTCCCCCATACAAGGCATTATTTGAAGACATGTAATTTTCCCGTACTGCAAATATAGGTACCATATGCTAGCTACTCTCACTATACCAAAAGTGATAATTCCCTGTGCATTTCCACAGCCATAAGACCCAGAAAAATAATAATGAATGAAGGAATGAAAAGCCCATCACGTGTGGATGATCAATAGCTTCAAATCGCTACCTGAATCATTACTGGGGTATGTATAGTAATTATTTTGGAACCAGATAAGTGAGAGTATGTCTGAAATCATGCAGAATGGGCCTGCGGGACGCACTATAACTCGAGGATTGTAACACCCTATCATTGTCTCCGACCTTGGGTTCTCTCCTTATCACTTTCTACCCATATACATAAAACCTGTTAATGACCACTAATGGCCCTTGGTCTTCATGATGCATGGATAAAGCTCCCAGAGGGCACTCCCTATGTTTTATATAGTTTCTATGTGCGAATAAGCACCGGGTTTTTTACCCTATACTCAAAGGCACCAACACATCGAATTTTGAACCCTTTTCAAGGGTTCAAAAGTAAGGATCAAAAAAGTAAGGATCAAAAAGTGACAATCAGTGACATCAATAAAAAGCATCTACTGTAAACATATTAATTTCCACGCAGTACATATAATTGTCGCTAAATAAGATGTACGCGAAAATTTCAAACAAAAAGCTCACTGGGCCGCTCAGCCTCTGGGTGCGCGAAAATATGATTGCGCGAAAAGGTCTTTCTATGCCAGATGCGCGAAAATTTAACTACACAAAAATATCTACGTTTACAGTATGAGAAAGTACATGATGATACAACTAAAAAGCTCATTTTGAAGACCACGGCTTATACATTAAAAGCCTTTAAGGGCCCCTGATGCATTAATGCATCATGCCCATTGGTCGTTATGATGCATGAATGCAGTCTGGCGAGTAATTCGCCAGGGCTACATTCAAGCATCATGCCGATCCTACGGATACAGTCCTGGAGGGTCGACATGATGCTCCAATGAAATACTGGTGAGCAGAGTCGCAAGCACTTCATTGGTGCATCATGACGACCAATGGACATGGTGCACGCCAGCACCAGTGGCCCTTGGAGGGCATCATGCAGCCCTTAGAGAGTTATAACTGTGAGTGTACATATTCATACTACATCCAGTCTACATCCATCTCATACTTAGAGAGTTATAACTGTGAGTGTATCACATAATCATACTACATCTAGTCTACATCCATCTCATACTAACTCAGGCGGCAACCCACGTCTAGTCCCCCACCACGACTATCATCATAACACTCATTTCACCACCTCCCCTCCACCCGGCCCAGCCTGGATCCTGCTGATTTGTCTCTTCATACTTTGTGTATAAATACACAGCGTGAGTTCAGGGGAGTAGGTGCGAGGAGATGCGATGATGTGCTTTTCAACAGTTTGATACTATTCTATAGTTGAAAAAAAGAGAGAAAAGAATCCCCGGGAGAATCCCCAGCTATTTAATTTGCACACATATATCTCAGCTACTTTCTATAAGAGGTAGATGCATGGCAACCATGCTGACACATCATTGCTGCACCTTACACGCGAGGTAAATTTTGTCAAACTCAGGGACTTATTATGTAAGTGGACTTAGACAACCTGCTGTAGATAATAGCTGGAAAGAAGATAGGTTGCCACTTTTGAATTTCCACATAGTAGCCTCTTCGGAGATTGCCTTCCAACTACTGCAACCTCTCACTTCAAAATATTTAGGGAGTGGTTATTTTCAACCACCGGGGGAGAGGGTGGTGGGAGCAGTGCATAAAAAGTCTTCAAACTTTTTTTCTTCGGGGGTCGGCAGGACGCTCCAATGAAGTAGTTCCGCGTCTGTTGCTCTCTAGCACTGCATCATGACGGACAGTGGGCATGACGCACGTCTGCCTTGGCCGTTAAATAGGGTAAGGCGGAGGGGGGGGGGCGTCCATGTAAATTTCCACCACCTCCATGTTATTCAGAAATGATCGACCGCTCCTCAACTCCTCTACACCCCCATACAAGGCACTTCACACTTGTCACAGTCTCATTGCTGACATCCTCTCTCCACCCGGTCTCTCCGGCTCTCACAATCGCTCACAATCCCCGTCCTTAACCCTGCAAAGGTCAGTAGGTCATTAATGTAGATGCATTGGCCGCCATGATGCATGAAAGCAGCACTGAACAGAATTCATGCATCATCCTGATCCTACATAGTTGGTACACCAGGAAGGTTGTCATGAGGCACCAATGAAGTGCTGGTGAGCAGTAACGCCAGCACTTCAATGGTGCATCATGAAGACCTATGGTCATGATGCACTCCTGCATCAGCGGCCCTTGAAGGGTTAGTTCCATTACCATCTCCCACACCCCATTCTCCAACCTCCCACGGTTGGCTCCACCCATCCACATGTCACCCCAAATACGCATGCGCTCTCCAACCGGAAATGCCCCTCCCGCGTCGCCGACCCCCGCTCGAATGGCGGAGATTTCTCATCTACTTCCGGTTCATTTGCCAGCCCCTCCCCTCGCCGCCATCGGCCGTCGTCGGCGGCAGGAGGTACCGACGCGGACGTTATAGGGTGAGGGGTATGGTTGTGTGAATCAGGATTGGTTGGCGATGGATGTGAGGAGGGGTGGGCGGGGGTAAATATGAAAGCATGGCACTTGTAATCTAAAGGCAGTGTCTCACCATGTTGTCAGTGGTTACCGTGAATCCTCGCATATATGATGCACCTCGCGTATAAGGCCCACCCTAACTTGCTTAATATCCTAAAGATAACATCACCTTTGATTTTCAAAAATTAAAGATCAATTGTATCTAAGTTCCCACCAGACCCCTCTAACACCCTGTAGAATAATGGGTATTATATATTATGAGTTAGCAGGGGCATAGGAAGCACATTTTTATTTGGGGGGGGGGCAGGGGTCTCGGTTGGGGGGGACCTGCTATATTTTTATATAGGCTTATATAGGGAACCTCCTCATTATTGGGGGGGGGGCAGGCCCCCCTGGCCCCGCCTTTTCGTACGCCCCTGGTTAGTGAGGGCTTAGCTGGTGTTTTAGGTGACCCCCCTGCCAACACCTCCCTCCCCTTTATCTGTTTCCAAATTGGTCTATAAGCAGTGTCGTACACGTGGGGACTCACGGTGGAAATACATATATTATTTGGTAACATTTGGTTAAATAACATAATTCCTTTGATTTTCAATATTCATAGACCATCAGACATAAGTTCCCGCTATAGACACACCCCTGATAGTTATACGCCCTGTATAGGTGACCACTACCGACACCCCCTCATTCTATCTCTGTCCAAATTGGTCTACTAGCCACTGTCAGTACCAGTAGCACTGTAGGATAAGACCCTTAATCATTAAGACAGGGACAAGACTTGTATATTTTGTAAAATGTGGGATTCTTACAGAACTGATGAGAGATGCATGTAATATTTGCTCTTTTATGATGGCTATTTCTGTAAAACAGAAAAAGGCGGTACACATCCTTGATATTTCTCTCCCCTGCTCAGACTTAAATCAAATCTTCTCAGAGCGAGCATAAACTTAATCAATACATTACATCATGCGATTGAAGCAATAAATTCAAATTCATTTGGAATAATAACTTAAATGCATCTCTTTAAAATTCAGTGGAGACTGTAACAATTCCTTCCCTCTTGAAACTACATCATCTATAGGCCTCACAGGGCGAAGGAAAGTGTTCAATATTCATTAAAGAGTGTAGAAAAAGTGGCACCCATAAGCCGAGTAATGTATATTAATCTTGAAATTGGTTAAATTAAGACCCGCAGAGTCATTAATCTCCTAATCGTGATTCAAAGGGGAGAAATCGCTGAAGACATTTGGACATCAATTAAGTTAAATCTCTCAAAATCATTCAGTCCACAAAAACGGAATCCTCCAAAATAAATACCTCCTCAGGAATTCTCAAAATGGCGGCCAATCTTTGAGAGGTCTTTCCATGGAAACCCCAAATGGAAGACGTCATGTTTTCAGGATTTACCATTCCTAGACACCTGCCAGTATCTAGCCAACCCGACAAAGCTCAATTCCTTCTACAACATTGAAGCTTTAAGGGCCGCTAATGCATTAATGTATCATGCCCATTGGTCAGCATGATGCATTAAATGCAGCCCTTGAGAGTTACTCGCCAGGGCTGCTTAATGCATCATGCTGACCCCACGGGACTGATGCTACCCTGGAGGGTCACCATGATGCACCAATGAAGTGCTGGTGAGTCTGCCTGCAATGGTGCATCATGACCAATTGGCATGATGCACCATAAAACATAAACATCTTGCCTCCCATTTACTGGTCGGTTATAGATTTTTCACACGTTGTCGCTAATCACAGACAACATTATTCCACCGCACCTGAAAACATAACCCATTAATCCAAGCCCTTTTGCTAATTTAATTCCGCGGCCATTAAGAGGAGGGAGAAAACAAAATTGGAGACGCAAGGCTTTTCATCAAATCCGCCCACTTTCCTTTTCCCCATTGACTGTTCTTCTCCTGGATTGTAACGGTAAAACATTGAACCTCAACGTCGTTATGGCAACCCTGGTCAAGGTTCTTAATGGCATCCAGGGTCAAGGTCATTGCATGATAGAAGCATAATTGGGTGGCACTTCCGTCATAGAATTGCTCTTAAAATGTGTTTTTTTTTCTGCCTGGCATTGAAATGATTTTCCTCCGTATAATGGCATTGAATATTAGAGCGCTCGGTTATTGGATTCGAATGATCGTGCCTGTTATCCGCAGATCTGTTTTCACTGAAACTTATAAAGTAAACAGATAAACTTCACGCTGCTAATAATGTGTGTGATAGATAGGGCGAGACACTAGTAGATAGTGAAAGAGATAGATAGATTGATATAGATTGATAGATAGATAAATAGCGAGAGAGTGAGAGCGCAAGAGAGAAAGTGAGAAAGAGGGACAGAGACTTTGAGTGACAGAGATATAGATAGAGAGACAGAAAGAGAGAGAGAGAGAGAGAGAGAGAGAGAGAGAGAGAGACAGACAGAGACAGAGAGAGACAGAGACAGAGACAGAGAGACAGACAGATATACAGAGAGAGGCAGAGAGCAAGAGGGACAGAGAGAGAGAGGCAGACAGGCAGAGAGAGACAGACAGACAGACACAGAGCGACAGAAAGGGAGATATTGTTATCAATTTTGTCATGAATTCTCTATAATCCCCTCCATGATGGAGTGAGATTGAACTGATGAATACCATGTATTGACATGCATGTTTTTGTTCATTACGGCGTTGTTCCTCTTTAAGATCATGTATGTTTGTGCAACAACAGCAAATTTCTAAATTCCATTAAATTATCTCAAACGAGCGATGTACAAAATGTATAGTCTAAATTCAATTAAATCCCCTCAGCCAGGCGATGTTAAATATTGCACTCCCTTAATGTGTTTAATGTGTTTTTATTTCTTATGATTAAATGCAATACCCTTGATGAATCCCCTCCTGGTGGCCTCCGATTGCGTCCTCCAGCAATGTTTTATTTAAATTACTTTTCCCCAGATGGTAGGCGTAGATTAGGGATGTCCCGTCCAGGGCCCCCTACATCACTGCCGCCTGACGCCTACCCCACCCATCCACATACATGATGTGGGGCTCTTATCCTTCAAACAACACTTAACCCTCAAACAGGTTTCTTTTTTAGGGCTAAGAGCAGCCTTGATAATTATCTTATTCCACAAGGGGCTTCCCTTGTCCACTTAAAAAGGTCTATTTCTCCTCTCCAGAGGCGTAGGAAGCAAATCTTCATTGAGGGGGCCCGGCGAGGGCACCGTCGCGACCACCTTGAATTGTTGGCTGATGCGTGATAGCGTCTATATAATGCGTATATAGAATTCATATAGAAAAGTAACTTTTGGTAAATTTTAGATCTGACTTTAGGCTCAGACCCCCATTTTCCCTATGACATCACCATAATAATCTAATTTGAGATGTAAAGTTTTAGCTTCTTTTCCATTGTGTTTATGAGTTTTTGGAAAATATTGGGGGGGGGCAGACATACTCAGGCCCCACCTTCTTCATGATTGGGGGGGCAGGCCCCCCTGCCCCCCCCTTTCCTACGCCCCTGCTCTCTCCTATCCCCTCGGATGTGTGTGATACATATACTTATTTGCAGGCACTCACACATTCCCCTGTGAAAATGTGTAATGTAGTTTTCGCCATGAATATGACCTTAGCTGTCGAAATGGCGCTTAACATCTATTACTCACTCCCTCACTCTTATCCCTCAAAATATGGCTCTTATCTCTCAAACACTCTTACCCATCAAATGCTCTTACCCCCCCCCCCCTTCCCCACCAATCACACATAGCGGGTGTTCCACCAAAGTGGATGTATTCCCGATTTTAAATCAGGAGCTTCAATGGAACACCTGCTTCATTCCTCAAATTCTTTTGAGCTAAATTAGCAGGACGGTAATAGTACATTAGAATAGCGATAGGTATGAGAGGCCAAAATCACAATGGTTTTTAGTTACGGCCACACTGTTATTTTGTGGCAGTATGCCTATGGTATTCACAGAGTGTTTTGGGGGATAAGGGAACTAGTGCTCCAGTGCCATGGTTGAGGGTTAAGATACCATGGTTGTCTTTTATCTTCTAGACTAAAGTGGATATTCCACTGTCATCGGTCAGCAATTAACAAAATTTCGGCCTACCGACGGCTGTGGAATACTCTCTTATGGAAACCTGTTTGAGGGTTAAGAGCTATTTGATGGATAAGAGCCCCGCGCGCTTACTTCCCCTGCCTGGTTCTTTAATTATTTAGTAATGTGTTGTGTTGAAGTGACTCTTATCACTGCTCACATCTGTAAGTGTACACCCATGGACATCCCTGCTTAATGATATCAAGTAAATGACACATTCTGCAGAAACCGCTAAGACTTTACATCCTGAATAAACATTATATGTGACTTCAGTATTTTACAGAATTGCACGTTAAATAGTCTGGTGGATATAGAGTAAAAGTGAATCATCAGTATATTCACCAGAGCAACAATATATGATGGTCTTTAAAAAAATACCATAAGAACATGAGGCCCCTGAGCTCATTTTTGAGGTGCACAACTTCAATCTTATAATTATAGGATTTTATAACACTGCTGGGCGAAGTCAGAGTACATTATCCTGAATGCTGCATTCTGATTGGCTGATTGACCGTGCATTATCTAGATGGATAATGCACTCCTGGCAAAGGAGGTTAACTTCATCTCATCTTTAGACTTCACAATTGACATTCATGGGTTGTCATGTGGCTGATGGGTGATTTTTCTGTGTTATAACGGGAATAATGCACTTGGTCATGGCTGTGGTTGTGCTCTAGACTATAAGGCCGCGAGATGTCTCAACACAGTCTAGAGCACTCCCACAGCCATGCCCCATGCATTATTCCCTATTATACCACTATTCTGGCACTTCCGGTGGTTTTATATGCGATATATACGTGGTATATTCTGCATATACCACACTTGTGCGTTTTTAGAATTTTTGGTTTATCCTTTTTCGAGGTCAAGTTGGACTTAGAATATTTTTGGAGACGTTGGCGGACATAGAAATTTAGCCTCGCCATTGTTTCAAGGTGAAAAATCGTCCAAACTCGTATGAGGATTGAACCCCGGCCGCAGTGGTGGTAGGCGAAGGCCTTAGCCATTACGCTACACTGAACGGTGATGAAATCCAATGCGAACATAAATAAGGCCTTGACCGGAGAGATACGGAATGTTCACACTCACTTTTCGTATGGAATCCAACCATGACATGCTATAATATTAAAATCCCAAGAAGTATTCGATCCATAGACGAGGAATGCATGCTAATTGTCTCCATTTTCTTCAATATAAATAAGAATCCATTGATTTTCCCATGGTAAGCGAGTCGCGGTCCGGCCATTCCCACCCGCCTCCTTGTTCGGCGAAAGTGTGTCAGTGGCCCGGATGTAGATATAGGTCATCCGCTCGCCGTACGAGGAAGATGCCGAAAATTTCGGACCCGTTTGGAAAATCAATGGATTCTTATTTATATTGAAGAAAATGGAGGAAATTAGCACGCATTCCTTGTCTATGGATCGAATACTTCTTGGGACTTTGATATTATAACATGTCATGGTTGGATTCCATACAAAAAATGAGTGTAAACACGGCGGTACCTCTCCCGGCAAGGAACACAAACAATGGCTTCGCGCAGAGCGGACCCAGGCCGTGTCGCTTGCTTTTACAAAATGTATTCTCCTGGCTATAATCTTTGGATATCAGGTAAGAAATTAATACAAAATGGAGGAAATCGTGGTATAAACCTATTAGTTCATGGATGTTGGAGCCCACGGGGAGTCTATGCTGGATATACCCTCGCCGCTCCGCGGCTCGGGTATATCCAGCATAGACTCCCCTAGGGCTCCAACATCCATGATCTATTAGCTTAATAGGAGCACAAAGGAGTCACAAACAGGAGGTAACCGGTTCAAATCCCACCAAGGAGCAATAAGGAAACTGAAACCAGGATTACACAATCTATTTATGGATTACTTAGACTGCCATAAGAAGTGGAATATTCAACCATCTGAAATCCTTGTATGTATGAAACAATGGGCTTTTGTCATAGGGTGCCCTTAATTTCTATATTTCTTTAAAGTGTTAATCATACCACTCAGGTGTAGGGCTAAATAGACCCTACAGCTGAGTAGTTTAATAAGTGCTACAAATGCAGGGCTCGATAACCATTACAATTTAGACTGTTTGTAAGCCCTATGTGAGCCCTATGACGCAGTGCTGATTAATCACTCATTAAGTGGGGTTGTGCCCACTGGGTAGTGTTGTTGCTGGACTTACTCTGAAGGTAGAATCCAGCAAAGTGTGATCCTATGTATTGGGATACTCTGGCAGTGCATGACACCCTTGGTAAGAAAGACTCCTGCAATGTTGGAGCCTGTTCAGGTAGGGTCCAGTATTGCCTGACCCTCTTCATAGAGATACGGGCATCGCTAGCCCAATTAAAACGGTCTATTTCTCCTCTTTCCTATCCCCTCAGATGTGTGTGGTGCACATATGCGCGGGCACCAACACATTCCTCTGTGAACATGTGTAATGTCATTCTCGCCATGAAAAGGACCTTAGCTGTCGAAATGGCGTTAAACATCTATTACTCACTCACTCAATCATAGAGATAATCTGGCAATGTCCTATTCTCTTCTATTATGTTACTCAAGTTGACCCTGAGCCTGTCTCTAATGAGACTCCTGCACTGTGGAAGTATGGCAGTAGAGAGGGTACAGCTATGCCAAACACACTCTTGAGGAGAGAGCCAGGTAGTGCTGGAGTATTCTTCCACCCCAGTCTCAGCCTGAGTATCAAAATATACTCATTTTGGCGAAATTTGCCTGAGCCTAAAAGCAAGGTCACTGTGAGTATCTCGGGCCTCCCTAGCCCACTTAAAAGGGTCTATATCTCCTCTTTCCTATCCCCTCGGATGTATGTGGTGCACATATGCGCGGGCACCGATACATTCCTCTGTGAAATTGTGTAATGTAGTTCTCGCCATGAATATGACCTTAGCTGTCGAAATGGCGTTAAACATCTATTACTCACTCACTCACTGTGAGTATCAGAATTTTCTCTGGGTATGCACAATAACTATGAATACCAGTACACAAGAGATACAGTGGTCTATCCTATATTTTATAAAACAGCTGGCAGTGCTCTGCTGCACAATAGAAGTGACCTTGAGTGCACTCAGATGCATTCGTGCATTATAGGACACCAGACAGTCTCGATGTGAAGAAGATCGTTGTCTATACTCTAAATAGAACATCAGTAGATTTGAATTACAGTTGAAACAACTATCCCAGGAGCAGGTGTGAGTCATATCTATTAATATTATGAAAGAGCAATACAAGGAAAGTATATAGCTGCGTGTATGTGAGTGGCATAGGGAAAGTAGCTAGCTGTATACGTGAGTAGTATAGGGAAAGTAGCTGTCTGCGTGAGTAGTATAGGGAAAGTAGCTGTCTGCGTGAGTAGTATAGGGAAAGTAGCTGTCTGCGTGAGTAGTATAGGGAAAGTAGCTGTCTGCGTGAGTAGTATAGGGAAAGTAGCTGTCTGCGTGAGTAGTATACGGAAAGTAGTTGTCTGTGTGAGTAGTATAGGGAAAGTAGCTGTCTGTGTGAGTAGTATACAGAAAGTAGTTGTCTACGTGAGTAGTACAGAGAAAGTAGCTGTCTGTGTGAGTAGTATAGGGAAAGTAGCTGTCTGTGTGAGTAGTATAGGGAAAGTAGCTGTCTGCGTGAGTAGTATAGGGAAAGTAGCTGTCTGTGTGAGTAGTATAGGGAAAGTAGCTGTTTGTGTGAGTAGTATACGGAAAGTAGTTGTCTACGTGAGTAGTACAGGGAAAGTGTATAGCTGTCTACGTGAGTAGTATACACTGTAAAAAATAGTGTTTAGATTGTAAACACTTATTTGTCCCAGTTTTTTAAACACATTGCATAAGTGTTTACATTCTAAACACATTTCACCTAAACACATCTATATGTGTTTCGATTTTAAACACACATTAACAATGTGTTTAGATTGTAAACACTTATTTTGAAAAGTGTTTAGAATCAAAACACTTTTTGAAAAGTGTTTAGCAAAAAGTGTTTAGTCAAAAAGTGTTTACACACAAAACACTTTCCCAAAAAGTGTTTAGAAAAGTGTTTCCTTTCTAAACACATTTCAAAAAGTGTTTAGAACATTTAAATAAGTGTTTAGATTCTAAACACTTATTTAGATAAGAAATTAAACACTTATCTAAACACTTTTTGGCTGTCTAAACACTTGTCTAAACACTTTTTGCCTAAACACTTCCCTATGAACTTATATAATAAGTGTTTAGAAAGGTGGGACAGGAAAGTGCTTAGATAAGTGTTTAATATCTAAACACCTTTTTTACAGTGTAGGGAAAGTAGTTAGCTGTCTACGTGAGTAGTAGAGGGAAAGTGTATAGCGGTTTCTGTGTGTATCATAGGGACCTAGCGGGATACATTATTGACCAATGAGAAAATTCCCTTTGTTCAGTGCAGACTTTTTACCCTTGATGCTACCAGTGCTCACCTCTCCGGGTACCAGGTCAAGCAATGGTGCCCCTACTAAGGAACCTGCAACCTCGGTATAGGGAAGGTTGGCTAGCTTGATTGGTGATCGAGAGTAGTATAGTAAAACCAGATAGCATGAGTTGCGTAGACCTAAGTAGTAAGGGCGAAGCTAAAGTGGTAGCCTAATTGTAGTAGAAGATAAGTAGTTGACACAAGGCCTATATCGTGAATCAAGAGTAACTAAACACCAGCGAGAACTGGGAATAGGCTTACACTACAGGGCTAGTCAGGGAATAACTGTATTTTTGGGAAAATGTTCTTTTCACATTTTAACCATATCGTATCCAATCAAAGCCTGCGTGTATACGTAGACCTATATTTGCTGGATCACCTTGCACAAAAAAGGAGGACCCTTTTTCCTGTTACTCCCAACCTCTCCTACTAGATACTACTCCCAGCCTCCACTTACCCCCCCCCCCCATCCTGCTACACCACCCTCCCACCCTTCACCCCTAGCGAGCAGACTATAAATCAAATAGGACGCTGTTGTTTCCCATCGTCGATTAATCACCGCTAGATGTCGCGTCGATGATAAATGCGCGCCCCCTTTCGGGATGCAGCTTAATTAGAACAGTTCAATCAAGCGCCACCAGGTGTCGGCACGGGCGGAGTGGTGTCTAACTAGAATTGGCAACTATCTGTCCCTTCAGCCGGACATGACTGTGATTGTGTGTCCGCCTCATGAAGCACAGGGTGGCAATTGTTATTAGTCCTGAGATGAATCAGTCGGCCATGGTGAATCTTACCTAGGACGCGCTAGGATGTGGCTAGAGGGGTTGTGATTGGAGGAGCTTGTTATTATTTAATGGACCTGGTGATTTAAATTACAATAAAAAAAGGAAAAGAAAAAGGATGGGCCTAAACGAGGCTTGCATGTTGTATTCGAGGACATTTTACGGGCCATTAGTATGCCTGCCTGTTTTAAAGGGGGTCGTTAAATCTCAATGAATAAAGAAATGGACACCAAAGAAGAAGGATGGACTGTTGTATCGAACACTTAAGTGGTTATTGTTTAATACAGGACGGATTGAAATGCAGGCAAACTGAAATTTAATCAAGGTGTAAAGAAAATCATCGTCCAGGCCAACATGCGCAAACTTTATGCAGCAACAAAAATACCCGTCATATGCGAATGATATTCTTGGCTGTATCGATCTCGAGATAAATGAAATACATCATCCACTGGAATAGAACTCAGATACTGAATGCATAGAGTACCTTAAATTTCCAGCCCATATTTGGAGGCAAACAACCTCACATATAAGGTGCACCCCTCTTATAAGGTGTATCCTTGCTTAACACAAGCTAGACCTGTATAAGGCGCATCAATACTGTTCTATAACATTCAATCCTCTTGTATGAGATGTACTCCTAGCTATAAGGCGAACAAGGGGTGCATCCTTCCCTATAAGCAGCATCACATCTATGAGAACATTGCTGGCACATTCATGGAAGTCACCAAACTGCTGTCCTCGTTCTGCCTTGCCAGGTCTTATTTCCTGCTTTCACATTTTCTCTTTTATTTTCTTAGGTTTCCTATTTCGGATTCCAATGAAACCATTGCCAATCCAGGGCAACGTCGATAAATTTCTACCCGCTACTTTTTTTTTGTTTCAATTTCGCATAGTTATCTTACTTTCCCTGCTGCCTGATTTTATTTCTGGAGTTTTGAGGTTTTCTTTCTGCTTCCATTCTGACACTATGACTGTAACACGGTGGCTGGCGTCATTTGGGCAGTGTGTGTTGGGTGATTGCCCAGGCCTGACGAACGTTTCTTCCGTCCCATCAGGATGATAGATGTCCTATGGGTGCTACCACCCAATCGAGGCAAAAACTACACCACCTTCCCTTAAAAAGCAAACAAAATAAAAATCCCAAGCCCAAAATACTGAATGATTTCACATATTCATGTCTAAGGCTTTTTGCGTGTAATGCAATTTGCAGGTGCTTTTGAATTTTGGAAGCTTTATCTTTAGGGTTTCAGTGTTCATTTTGTTGTTCTTGTTCAAAGACATCGTCTCAGTACCTGCAAAGACTGTGGTATGGTAATCAGTGATCTAAATGAAAAATGCAAAGCGTTCATTTAGTCTGTTGTAACAGTGAAGAGAGCATCAAGGGAAAGGAAGATGGGCCCATTGTTTGGCTGCTGCCAAGTGACAAGGTTTGCTTAGGAAAAGGAAGGTGTCAACCCCCCTCCCCCACAGTACCCAGATTTGAGCATACAGCCTTTGTCTCATCAGTGCCCATTGATAAAGAAATCAGGCCAATTTGAGTAATCAGATCTGAGGGGTTCAAAAATAAAATACTTTTAGATTTTCTTTGAAGAATCTAAACACTGCCTCTGGCATAAATCCCCCTAGACACTTCTTCCACTGAATTATGCATATACTAGATATAGCGACCTAGCAGAATTAATTATTGGTCATTGAAAAACAATCCTACCGATTTACTATGGGCCTCTTGGGGGTCAACTGGGACCCATCTGATAGCTCTTATAAGTGATAACTCGCTGGTAACAAGCTCCAGTAATGGCTGTACCCATTTGACAATCTCCTACCTTGGTATATTTGAATAACGCAACTATTTTTCAGGGTACCCATATATATATCCCATAGCAGTGTGGAGCCAGGCAGGGTGATCACAGTCACATTTTAACCAGAACGAGGTCCAGGTGGATCACCTTTTCAGTGATAGAGGGCTTAAATCATATTGTATGAACAGTGTTTGATTTGATCATAATTGAGTAGGACATGGAAAACTATGATCACTGATTATTCTTCTGTCTGTATATTCTTTTAGCAGTAGATTTTGACAGTAATCTGCCATAATCTACAGATCTTACGTGGAGGATTGCTCACTTAAGCCAATTTATGCTTCTCCATAACCCACCTGGGAGTTATATGCATAGCCTCCACCTATATGAAAAACAACGCCTAACAGTGTGGAGTAGTGCATCTAGAGATGAGGAGCAGTCCTATACTGAGAGCTAGGTATAAAGCTAATATCAGATTTCTTAGGTTATTTCCTTACGGAGTACATTTGCCACCCTAAAGTGCTGATTCCATATAAGTAAGGCAAAAAATCTGGCCCAAATCTGTATACTTTTCCCTACTTACTTTTTTTTTGCTTCCACATAGTCAAAAAAGTATACTTTTCCAGTAAACTTGTACTTTTTGGGGAGAAATTTATACTTTTTTTTCAAGACCCTTACGTTTTCTTACCTCTTCACCCCTATCCTGCACCTGACCACACATGGGGTAGTGATTAGGGCACAGGACTCTCAGTGCATAGATGCAATGTATGAACCCCGGCTTTGCCAATGAATGTCTTGTAGGTTTTCACATGTGACAGAGATGATGAAAAGAACAGACTATTAAAGACCAAACCAACCCTTGTAGCCTGTAATTAACCAATTTCAAGTATATCCTTTGGTTTTGGCTCCTCGCCCCAGCCTGTCTTGTTTTCTTTTCACTATCGCTACAGTACAGCACCATAACTATGGGAGCGGGCTTCCCTAGCCCACTTAAAAGGGTCTATTTCTCCTCTTTCCTATCCCCTCAGGATGTGTGTGGTGCACATATGCGTGGACACTGACACATTCCTCTGTGAAATTGTGTAATGTAGTTCTCGCCATGAATATGACCTTAGCTGTCGAAATGGCGTTAAACATCTATTACTCACTCTCACTCACTAACTATGGGACATTGGGGCCAGCTTGGACTACCTTCTACACTAGCCTACCTGATGTTGTAATTGCTTATACTACTAACAATGGGAAAAGATGCGACTGCAGAACGTTCTCGTCTTGTATTGTCTGGGACTCACCAAAATGGTAATCGGTCGGCCAGGATTTGAGACTTAAATGGAGAATTACAGTTAGGCGTTAGGAACATCATTTCAATGTTAAAAAAAATCATTTTGTCACTTTAACTTTTTCGACATTAGAAATGTCATTCAATGTTAGAAATGTCATTTCAATGTTGAAATTGTTCTTCAGACATCAAAAATGTGTGACCAGGCAAGCAAAAACACCCCTCTGCAGGGAAATTCGTCATCAAAGTTCATCTCAAGATCTTGAAAATGAGACATCATTGGCTTGAACATTCCTAGTAGTTATGTCAGAACCCCTCCTTGAACACAGGGGCTTTATTCAGATCGGAAATCGATGATAAAGTTCTAAATACATTATGAACCATAATAATGTCTAAAAACAAAATAAATTAGCCTTTTCCATAAAAGAATACATAACAACGGGTGATTTTTATCATAGATTTTGATCGAGAAGGAATTTTCCATTTCTGTTTTCAGTTTTAGGTTTTTGGGGAGTATCCCCGAAAATTGGCATAAAAATCTGCAAATTTTGATCATTGGAATGGTTGCCATGGCAACCAGGAACAGGCATATAGGTTGATTTCTCATGAAAAATGTGCATTTTACCATCTGAATATGGGCCATTTGTAAAGAAAATGGTGTATTCCAAATGAGACCATTGAATTCTGCATCAAAAATGAGCTTAATGTATTTTTATAATGATTTTAGAGTAATTTTGCCCCTCCAATGCCCCCTGGTGGCCAAATGGGGAATTAAAAATCCCCCACAGAGGGGTGTTCTCCCTTGATGGGTCACATGTCATCAAAATGACATTTCCAATATCCGAATGATATTTTTCATTTTAACGTTTGAAATATCATTTCAACATTGAAAATGTTATTCTAATATTGAAAACATTATTCAAATGTTAAAAACATTATTCAAATGTTAAAAATGTTATTCAAACATTGGAAACGTTATTCAAACGTTAGAAAAATTGAAAATGTTATTCAAACGTTAAAAATGTTAAAGACGTTATTCAAACATTAGAAACATTATTCAAACGTTAGAAACATTGAAAATGTTATTCAAATGTTAAAAATGTTGAAAACGTTATTCAAATGTGAGAAACGCTATTCAAATGTTAAAAACATTGAAAATGTTTTTTTCAAACGTTAAAAACATTAAAACGTCAAAAAGACATTCTAACGTTCAAAAGATATTTTGAATTTGAACATTAAAAAAGTCATTTCGTTTTTAACAGTTGAATGATGTTTTTGACATTTTTAACGTTTGATAAACTGCTGCAAGGTTTTTAACGTTTGAATAACATTTTCAATGTTTTAAACATTTGAATAGCGTTTCTCACATTTGAATAGCATTTTCAACATTTTTAACGTTTGAATAACATTTTCAATGTTTCTAACATTTGAATTACGTTTATAATGTTTGAATAACGTTTTCAACATTTTTAATGTTTGAAAAACATTTTCAATGTTTCTTATGTTTGAAAAACGTTTTCAATATTTTTAACGTTTGAATAACATTTTCAATTTTTCTAACGTTTGAATAACGCTTCTAACGTTTGAATAACATTTTCAATGTTTCTAACGTTTGAATAACGTTATAATGTTTGAATAACGTTTTCAACATTTTTAACGTTTGAATATCATTTTCAATGTTTCTAATGTTTGAATAACATTTTCAACATTTTTAACGTTTGAATAACATTTTCAATTTTTCTAACGTTTGAATAACGTTTCTAACATTTGAATAACATTTTCAAAGTTTGAATAACGTTTTCAATGTTTGAATAACATTTTTAATGTTTGAATAATGTTTTTAACATTGAATAATGTTTTCAATATTAGAATAACATTTTCAACGTTGAAATGATATTTCCAACATTAAAATGAAAAATATCATTCGGATATTGGAAATGTCATTTTGATGACATTTTTAATGTCTGAAGAACACTTTCAACATTGAAATGACATTTCTAACATTGAATGACATTTCTAATGTCGAAAAAGTTAAAGTGACAAAATGATTTTTTTTAACATTGAAATGATGTTCCTAACGCCTAACTGTAATTCTCCATTAAAGTCTCAAATCCTGGCCAACCGATTACCATTTCGGTGAGTCCCAGACAATACAAGACGAGAACGTTCTGCAGTCGCATCTTTCCCCATAGTTAGTAGTATAAGCAATTACAACATCAGGTAGGCTAGTGTAGAAGGTAGTCCAAGCTGGCCCCAATGTCCCATAGTTATGGTGCTGTACTGTAGCAATAGTGAAAAGAAAACAAGACAGGCTGGGGCGAGGAGCCAAAACCAAAGGATATACTTGAAATTGGTTAATTACAGGCTACAAGGGTTGGTTTGGTCTTTAATAGTCTGTTATTTTCATCATGTCTGTCACATGTGAAAACCTACAAGATATTCATTGGCAAAGGCGGGGTTCATACATTGCATCTATGCACTGAGAGTCCTTTCCGAATCATTACCCCATGTGTGGTGAGGTGCAGGATAGGGGTGAAAAGGTAAAAAGGTTTTGTACCTACACCTACTACCATTGTATTCTATAAATAGAAGCACTCTACTGTAAAACAGGGTATTTCTACTGATACCTACGGATTTGACCTAAGAAAATATTTTTTTTTTTTTGATTTTGGGAAAAAGTACAGAAAAGTACAGAAAAGTAGGGAAAAGTAGAGGAATTTAGGCATTTTCACCTACGGATTAGACGAAAAACGTATACTTTTACTGTATGTGGAAGTGTAAAAACCAAAAAGTATGGGTCAGTATACGGTTTCCAGTGCTGGTTTGACTGAAAATTGGCTTCCACTACCCATTTTGTACCGAAAAAGTAGAGAAAAGTATACAGATTTGCCCTAAATTCTTACGGAAAGTACGATCCTACATATATGGAATGGACGCTTAACTCTTGCAGAAGTTGTAGTGCTACGTCTGCCCTATTAAACTATGGGATTACCGATCACATAGCTGTTGTAGGGAATAATCACGATCGTTCACTATGGTTTGCAGAGTTACAGATCATAGTAGCTTTGTGTGGTTATAGCAACCTAGGAAATGACCCCCGGCTTTCCCTAGCTTGTAGACCACTCAAAACGCACCAGGTGGAAATAACAGTACTATAATGCTGGAGTGGCGCCGAGGGCACAGTCGTTCTGAAGGGACTTCTTAGTCGGAATTCACATTGCTCTCATGAAATATTCAAGGGAATTTCTAAAGCCAGGTTTTAACTAATTTATTGTGCCCATGGGGTTCGATCTCTGAAAGGACGGTACTGCAGATTAGACTGCGGATTCAGCAGGGAGGAATTATCTTATTCTTATCTATTTAGACTCTGTGCAACAGTAGAACAGCCTAAAGTTGAATATAATCAACCGTAAACGACATCTTATCTAAAGATAGAATACTAATCTTTCCTGCTTAGTTCACTATGATGCCTTGTATTCTATATTCCATTGGTAGGCGTTTGTATTTCAATTATGGCAGCCTTGAACGTAGTATACTGTACATAGTATGGATGACATTTTACCAATTTACCTTACATTTTACTCATTGCAAGTTATCATACCAAGCTCTGCTTCCCTAGCCCACTTAAAATGGCCAAGCCCTCCTCGTTCCTATCCCCCTCGCAAGTGTAGGGTGCACATTATGTGCGGGCACTGACACATTCCTCTGTAAAATTGTGTAATATAGTTCTCGACATGGATATGACCTTAGCTGTTGAAATGTTGCTAGTCATCTATTACTCACTCACTCAATCACTATCATACCAAGCATGCTACCCTATATCTCCTTTTAATTTGGGTTTTCAACAATCTTTGCCCGCAATAAAGCAGGATTTATACGCAAACCTCATATATTACAGTTGCATTAATCAAGGGTTGAAATGGTATAGATCTTTACATATATTCTGGTACAGTCGATAACAGTGGCCCATTTTTTCATGGGGGTGAGTAAAGGAGAGTGGGTTAAAGTGCTGGTTCCACAGGCCTGAATCAGTCGGATTAGCCCTAATCCGAAGATTTATAATATATCAAAAGTATAGAAAAAATCGGTTGGACTAGTTCTAATCAGACCGATTTCCGTCTGTGGAACCAGGGCTTAAGTGGGTATTCCACTGCCGTCGGTCGGCCGAAATTTCGGCCAACCGACGGCAGTGGAATACCCACTTTAGAGGGGGTTCTATTTTGATATTGACATATGAAATATAGTCAAATGGAAGGCAATGTCCTATTTTCTCTGTCTTAAATTTCCATGAACTCGATTATATAAATATTGTGGCATCAGATGTCTCCCTATTGTTAGGTACTTGTATAAATGAGCGCTGCTCTCTCGTGTAGGTCCTGGTTTTGTTATGCACTCTCGGAGCCTCCAGGAATCCTTTCTCACTCTGAAGGTCCTCCTGTCCTTAATATTTGGAATAGAGGGTTGGTTGGGGTCTTGTTTTCACCACAAGAGAACAGTGGTCAATCTTAATATAGTTATACCTAAGTAGATATGTGAACTATCCACTTGTTGATGAAATAATGTGAGTTGGAGAAAGTTGGACACCTCTTGGTACTAGATATTAATTTCTTGATTAACCTTCTGAAGTGCTAAATTGTAGGTCAAGGAGGAACATTCCCCATGGAGACCTGAAATACTCATGCATTTTGCTGCTGAATGCACATGAGTGGGCCACTGGGAGGGAAAACATTGACTGCACTACCTGCCTGTGCAGTAGGCTGTGATCAGCTCAACTATGGATAGCTGTGGATTTATCTGGATCTTTATAAGATTGTAAGATGATTCAAACAGATATGAAAAGTTGTCAAATAAATATGTATGGCCACATTGATCCTACAGATTTTTAACAATTTTCAAAAATTTTATGCAAGTGCCTACTATTGTTGAAACATGTTACTCATGTTAGCCATCTTTGCTATATATTGTACTGTGGTGCACATTGGTTTGCATTTCTGAACACGTAGGGCAGATGGCAGCACCTCATTCAAACCAGTTCTGACCTCTACAGGTATGGAGTTTGGACTTGTATGCCCACAGCTAACCACCCTATCTCATGGCCCGTGACGTGGAGAGGGAGCACTACCTGCCTATGCAGGAGACGGGGTAAGGCTAGCTGGATCACAGCTGTGACACCACTACACAACATAGCAGAGCACACGTTATAGCAAGGGAGATTTTATAGTGCTTTAGGATTCAGGGTTACATTCAACAGTCAGTTAAGTATGTAAGTGAATTTACAAAGTAATAGTCTGTACTTGAATTTAGGACATTGCCTTACACTTTCAGGTAATCATACCGCCTGAAACAATGATTTGATTTTAAACCCCAATGTATAGACTGGTATCTGTTACCAGCCAATTGAGTCATACGCACTTGACCTAGCTGGCACTCTAGCTAATAATGTTGAGCACTGTGTATTTCAAGCAATAGACCAGTGACCAGTGGAGGGCGGTTTAATAGTAGTATATAGGGGTAAACTCAGCACATAGCTACAGCTACTGAAACCACTTTGACCTACTTACGAACCGGAAGTGACCTAGATTTGAGACCGGAAGTGACCATATATGGGCATGTGACCTACTTTCTCAAGTTCTGATTGGCTGAGAGCTATGATCACGTGATCACAACAAAATACATAAACAAAAACACACCGACCACATGATTTTACCATGTGGTCGGTGTGCAACACTAAGAACCCTTGTTTATTTTATTTTATACACAGCAAAAAAAATAGACAATCAAAGGGACCTGCTTGCACATACGTTTATACTACTTTGTCACAACGTTGGTTGCTACACATGTGGAAATCAACTCGAAGGATTTTTTGTGGGATTTTTTTTCACTTTTTATTTTCACTACGCACATACACAAAGAAATTCCACTTTTTGCACACAAGATTTGCCGAATTGTTATGGAAATTTGACAAAAATGCTACTTTTACACACAAGATTTCACCGTGTGCAACAGAAAAGAGAGAGAGATTTTCGAATTTCGAGGGACAAAGTGTTTACTCCATCTTGAGACATGCATCTTTTAATATACTGATTTATAACTTAATCCCTGTTTCTTTTTGCGAATAAGTACTGACTTGATGATTTACCACTCTGAAACCTTTGTTGGTCACCATAGCGCTTTTTTCGATTTTCAACACCTTTTAGTAGTCTTCAGCTGTTAATTCGTTTTGTTTTTGAATCACTCATTTGCAGCTCATTTTCTTTTCGACCCCTTCTCCACTCCTATGTAACATTTGGAGTTTAAGGCCGTCATCTCGTCTCCTTCCCACTCCACTTTGAAAAGACCTGGAGTTCTCTTGTCGAACGCCAGATGTTGTTTACAACACAGTGGAGGGAACCAAGTGTACCCTAGGGTTTTACATTCTATGTAGCTTTCCCGATGATAAGAGTTGTCACAAGACTCTGAGGGCAACCATTTATGATGCTCGCTGAAGAAGAAATCTCTTCGTCTCTCTGGTTTGACAGCTTCCTCTAGACTTTTCACGCTCAATGCAAAGTAGAAACTGTCAGTGTCCATTTCACACATTTCAAAGTTTCTTTCATCTATGAATTCCAGAAGGAAGTCATAGTAGGAGGCCAGCATTTTCAATTTGGCGTACTGATACACCATAAACCCTATTTGCACAGGGGGAGTCGTAGGTGATGGTGATGGGCAGGCAAGAAAGTTCCACCATGTTTGGACTGATGTCTTGCACCTCTTGAACAGACCAGTGTTAAGCTAACCACTTGGCTTTGGCGGGAGACGTGTACCGCGTTTGAAGAGAGTTTTGCTTGTTGCATATGGTTTTACCATAAGACTTGTTTCCGAGAAGATTATACAGGTCTGAAAGAATTTTACAGTCAACATTGTTGTCGCCCTTTCTCCTAGCCGCGGTTACTTCTTCCACGAAGGGGAGAAACGTTTTTTCCAACATGTATTCAACTACTAAGTACACCTTGGTCACCACTAATCCCTTTTTCATGTGCCACTATAAGAAAGGGGTGCCCAAGAGGATTTTCTGAGCGTGATACCTTCCTATGAGCTGTCGTTGAGGTTGTTTCAACTTACCCGCAGCTTCTAAGATGTGGCGCGTGTGTTTGTCCACGTCTTCCCTTTTCACCAAACAGTTCTTGAAAATTGGAGTCATTTCTGCAAACTTCTCCTTCAACGTCTCTGGTGTTTCTATGCCGACCTGAATCAGTCCGAAAAGGGAACCGTCCATCACACATTTTGAGAATCTCCGCTTCACTTTCTACCTGAACAAGGGGGTCTTTTAATGATCCACTGCTCCTTTTTCAACTTGCATTTTTTGCTCTCTTTTTCTTTCAGCCACTGACATATGTATTTTCCCCCCACTTTGTACCCTAATGTCTAATGGTAGGGGGTGACTTGAGCCGTGTTCTTGGCCTTTTTCTCCATCCACGCTTGCCCGTCGGGAGATTTAAGAGTAGACTTGGTCAAACCACACAAGTGACCGTGCCAATAACACCTGAGGTCTTGTCTGTGGGTGAGAAGCCGTCTACTCTGATGAGTTTCCTCCCGATGTTCACCTCGCCGTAATTGTATTGGGGCAGTATTATCTTGTCCTCGATGAGTGATCAGTAACGCAACCATTGTGTGGCGGAAAAGCTGAACTGTTGACTGCAGACAGCTTGAAAGTCGTTCTCTCTGCGGCGTACCACATAGTAGCCTGAGCAGGGTGCTTCCCCCATACACTTCAGGTAGAGGCTGTTGGCTTCCATGCCCAAGATGTGTCTGCACACCTTGCTTTCCGACCTGTATTTTCTCCCCCCTTATTCGAGTTTGTCCACTCTTGTGGTGTCTGTGGAAGATATTAGAAGGACCTCCAACGAGGTTCTTTCTCCGCAAGTCGTGCACATCCTTTTCTTGCGCGCCAAAAAGAACGTATGGTGCGGCATTAGGAGAAGTGTTTTCGAAGACGAACTTCAAGGTGAAACTGGGCAAGGTCAAGCTGTCTTTGAGCATGCTTACACCTCGCTCTATGAAAAACTTACTGTGTTCATTGATGGCTTCCATGAAGGGAGCCACATCCACGTTGTTGTTATTCACCAAGTAGTCCCTCATGGACTGCATCTTGTGTTCTGACCACACGCGTTGGCAAGTTTCATACTCCTTGCGCGATATACACATGCATGTCAGAGAACTGTAGAAAGCCGTTCTGGGTGGCCGTTCTGGGTGGCAGTTGTTTGTTTCTTTCGCACATCATTCATCCACTTGTAGGGAAAATAGCCCTTGGCCACTTTCCCTTTGAGGAAGGCTTTCAGGTAGTTGGCGTAAGAATAGCAGGTTTTCAGTGTACACCGCTATGCATCTTTTGATGGTTTTCACTTCCTGCTTGTCCCATTTCGAAAAGAAGGAGTGAAACTCTTTCTTTATCAAGTTCAGTTGAATCCAATAACTGGCACCTTTTCCATATAGGTGAGCAGTTTCTTTTTCACCCTTTCTTCGCATGTCATTCTTTTTCTCACCAAGTTGAAAACTTGACAAGCTTTCTCCTCCATGTTTTTCTCCCTCTCTATCACCTTGTCCAAGTCATCCAGTGTTTGTCTGAAAGCGTATTTTCACTGCAGCGTGTATCTTTCGACCTAAATTGTTTATGTGTGTAGGGGTATGGTATTTACACTTTTACGTTCATGTACCCGTGGGACTCAGACCTAGGTCTTCGGGTGTAGTGGGGGAATCTGGATGGCAGGTGGCAGCACCTGCCTCTGGGTTCGTATCCATTACACCAGGGGGCCTACCACTCGTCCGCCACACGTCACATGGCCGGTCTGAGTTTCGCGGGCTTTTCCCCTATATAAGGCTGGTTCTACTCCTATGTTCTCCAGTAGTGGTTTTACCCACTGCTCAACCAGGTCGTTACCCGAAAGGGTAACCGAATGCCCTAGCAGCATGTAGTCCTCTGAGGCCGTGATCGTATGTAACATAAGCTATGAAATAAAAGCTCGGTTGCCTACCAGGAAACTTTCTCTCTCTTTGTTATGATTACTTAATCTAACTTAACGAGACGAACCACTACACTGGTGCCGTGACCAGTTGGTCTTTGGGTAAGCGCAGTCAGAAATGACTGAGCTGAGCCCAGTTAGGGGAAATGGCCCAAATTATGAGCTAAATTCCCCGATGGAAGATGGTGAAATCAAGTCACCATCCCAAGGTACGGAATGGAGAGATCCACAGGAACACTACCCTGATGGATTAGCGGATGTAAGAAAAAACTTACACGATGAACTGGAAGAATTTGGAGATTCCTTATTCATGCCAGGAGGTACTTTGAAACCTTGGAAAATTTAGGTGTGGTTCTGGAAAGGTTCATAGCTAATGGATTGAAGCTGAAGCCCAAGAAATGCGATCTTTTTAAAAGATCTATTAATTACTTGGGATGAATAATCTCGAATGAAGGGATTAAAGCCGATCCGGAGAAACTGGATGCTGTGTCAAATTGGCAGGCACCCATGAATGCGAAAGAAGTTAGATCATTTCTTGGATTCTGTTCCTACTACAGGGACTTTATCCCAGGATATTCGAGGGTCGCCTTTCCTATCCAGAGTTTGTCCCACTGGACACCTGGAGTGGGGAGGGAACGATTTCCTTGGGGATCCGAGCAAGACGAGGCCTTTATGAAAATAAAAGGTTTGTTTGCAAGTACACCTGTGTTGAAGTACCCTACGGAGAAAGATCATTTCATTCTAGATACTGATGCTAGTAACGAAAGCATAGGAGCTGCCCTTTTCCAGGTCCAGGATGGGGTTGAAGTTCCTATAGCCTTTGCTAGTAACACGTTGAGTAAATCTCAAAGAAACTATTGTACCACTAAACGTGAGTTGCTGGCTGTGGTGGTCTATACGAAGAAGTTCAAGCACTTTTTGTGGGGAAGTGATTTCACTCTACGGACTGATCACTCTTCTCTCAGATGGTTATTGAACTTCAAGGATGCAGAGGGTATGATAGGTAGCTGGTTGGCGCACCTATCCGAATTCGGTCTAAATCACAGCCAGATTGAACATCGAGCCGGGGCAAAACATTTGAATGCAGATGCTTTGTCTAGAATCCCGGTGAAGAAATGTGCAAACGCTGAGTGCACTAATTGTGGAGCACACAATGCTGTATTGGCAGGGGTTCGAGTACCTTTCGAAACCCAACCGGAACATGTTTTGAATTGGTCCGTGGAGACCATCCAACAGTTCCAGGAGTCTGATGCAGTCACATCACATTTGATTAAGTTTCTTAATCAGGGTATCTGTTCTCCAAGACCCAACGTGTCATTGGAGAACAGAGAGATGAGATGATTCCTAGCTCAATGGGCTAAGCTAGAAGTCCGGGATGGTATTCTATTTCGATGGAAGAACTATTCTAATAGGAAGAAAACCTTGCAAGTTGTCATACCTAGTGCTATGCGACGAGATATTATGTATTTCTGTCACGGGCATAGAACTAGTGGACACTTTGGAAAGAAACGGTCTCTAGAACGTCTATCCAGACGATACTATTGGCCTGGCATGAGTGCAGATCTCACCCGATGGGTAGAGACCTGTCCTGAATGCTGTAAGAACAAACCAGGACCTGGGTTAGGCAAACTGCCATTATCCCAGGAACTGTTTGGTGTAAGGTTTGCTAGAGTAGCTGTTGACATTATTAGTGGGATTCCTCCCACTCCTAGTGGCAACACGTGTATGATGGTCGTGTCAGATTATTATACCAAGTACACCCGAGTGTTTCCTTTACCGGATCATAAGGCTGTTACTTGTGCTATGGCCTTTGTAAAAGGGTTGGTGTTGCACCTAGGTGTCCCACTCATGTTACATAGTGACCAGGGCAGAGAATTTGAGTCTAGTCTGTGGCAAGAGATGTGTAATTGTCTGGCAATTTGCAAGACAAGAACTAATCCCTATAGACCACAGAGTGATGGACAAGTGGAGAGATTCAATAGGACTCTGATCCAAGTATTGAAGTCTCTAGTAAATGAGCAAATGGACGATTGGGATGAACAGTGTGAATTCGTGGTACATGCTTATAATGGCACTGTACACTCGAGCACAAACTGTTCTCCTAATCACCTCGTTTTTGGAGAGGATTTGATTATGCCAGCAGATTTGGTGTTTGGCGTAATAAGAATGAATCCGGAAGCCCCTTGCCAGGTGATGTTTGTGGAATCTCTACGAGATAACTTCAAACAAGCCTATAAGAGGGTTAGAGATGAGTTGCAGAAAACTGCACGTTGGCAGAAAGTTGGCTATGACACAGGTCTAAAAGCTAGATTTTTTAATCTAGGGGATAGAGTTTTGCGTCTACACCAACCTCTTGCCAACCTGAAATTAGCCAGCAATTGGGATGGACCTTTCACTATAACTCAGGTTATTAGTGATTGCACAGTGATTATTAAATCACAGCTTGGTAAATGTTACAAGTCAAATGTAGCGAGACTATGCCCATGGAGGGGGAGGGATATCTCCACCGGAATGTACGGCGATGGTCTATTGGAAGTAATGGAACAAAGTCGTGTTAAGCAACTCGAAGTGGTACCGACCCGAAAGCGAGGACCCGGGCGGCCACAGAAGGTTGCAGACCCGAAGAGGGTGGTGCCTCCTGTCGTAACATCTGGAAAACAGGGGAAGATACACAAAGTCTTGGCAGGTGCAGGTAAAAATAAGAGGAAAGGTCCTTCTAAGGCTAAGGAGACCTTGGAAAAGGCTCTTATGGATACCAGGTCAATAAACGAGGCCTCAAAACCTCTTAGACGCAGTCCAAGGTTGCTCAAGACTGCCGTAACCTAGCCTGTTAACACAACGAGTGTGTTGTCCTGTACTGTGTACTGATATATGTTGTAACCTTGTTCAATGTATATTTGAGCCGGTCAGGAGTTTCTGGAAAAGGACCCATGACAATGTACCCATGGTTTTGGACGGATATTGCGGTGGATATGCCTATGCTATCCATAAACTCCATAATACCTAGCGAGTTGTCATGGTCGAGACCTGAGTACAGACAGATGACCGATCCGGTATTGTATTGTCTTTATGTAAGAACGTGTGACCTAATTAAGGGCACGCGGGAAAGTTGTTGACCCATTTTCGAATGGTCACGTGAGGCGCCGGTTTGATCATGCGCAGCGATTCAAGTTCGAGTATCCCGCCATATTGTCTTATTCCTGCGAAGGAAGAAGACGTGGCCGAGGGTGGTCTTACTCTTTTTGGAGTTTGATAGCCTGTGACAGCCGTGTTTCGAGGTGTGCCCTCGTTAAAAGGCACCCGCCTTTCACTGGGTAAGCAGTCCTAACTGCTTATCCGGTGGATTGGGATATTATATCCCTGAATAGCCACTTCTGCCGATGGCGGAAGAGGCCGTCCGCCTTGGCAGTCGTGCCGGTGCAAGCACCCCGCCGGAGTATGGAAGTGGTTCTACCAATAGTCCCACTTATACATACGACGATCAGCAATACGATGCTGATTGTGAGCAATTGGATCAACAAATGAATGTTGATCAGTACTTTTCTGGAGTAGACGATAGCGACGTAGAATCGTTCTATGACGCATCCGATAACTCCAGACAAGTGAGTCCTGAATGCCGAAGTGTTCAACAAGCAATTGATGTAGGTGAACTTTATGTAGCCCCTCCATCCGAAGGTTTGAGCGGAGAGCTGGCAGGAGTTCAGTCTCATGACAGGGCTCTAATGGCACCTCCCCCTCAACTACCGCCTCGTCTGGGTGGGAGTAACTCATCCGGCGCTTTGGGACCTGCTTCTCCGGTTGACAGGCCAATGTACCTAGAGCTACCCCTACCAGACAGTCCAGAGTGGCATGATGTAGCCGGTCCCTATGACGGACGGATGTTAGCTATTTCTGAGGAAATGCTGATACCCACCTGTTATGGGACGCCCAGAGAGGTTGATGAGCGTGTTGTCAACACAATCTGGGAATGTGCTCATCTGCAATGGGCTAATACCTTTCCGGAAGCCTGGCTGGTGGATTACCATCAGATGGCCAAAGGACTGGTAGTCCATTTATGGTTTCGTAAAGCCGTCTGGGACGCAGAAATGGCTTTCTGAAGGAATACCTTCTTTAGGCCTTCCTATGTGTCTGACAAAATGGGTTACACCGGTGTCAAGGCAGATGAGGTCTCTAGGTACATAGATAGAGACCAGATCCTAATGTTAGGAACAGCGGAGGAGTATGAAGCAGCAGGTAACACTGTTGTGGATTACTGTCCAGGGGTCCCCATTACGTCTCAAACCATTGAGGCAGAGGAGGCCCGGATTGGTGTGTCTCCACTAGACAGACTCAGGGTAATACAAGACCTCGTAGTACGTCTATTGGAGAGGCAGTATGCACTGGCGCACCCGGAGCTTGTCCCCGGGCCAGCACCCGTGCAGGTAACGGCCAAAATGGCTGATCGGATGGAGCGTCTCATGTCTCCTGCTGAAACTCCTACTTTGGGAGATACAGCAGAAGTACCTGAGGAGGCTCCACCTGGTGCAGATGGTTCCCCTAAAAATGCTCAGTCTACCCCTACGAAGACTGAACAGAAGTGGAAAGGGTAAAGGAACCCCCACTAAGAATAAGGGTAAAGGGAAGCGGTCAGGAACCGAACCCTCTACCAGCATGAGTGTGGCCGACAGTACCCGAACCTGTCGGGTGTCCCCACGCTCGGCCAATAAGAAAGGAGCTAAGGCTTTGGATGTCTCCGGCAATGAGACGGATGCATCCGAGCCTGGCACCTCTACTAACGGCAGATCCCGCAGACGGAATAAGAAGAAGGTTAACCAACGTAAACCTGAACCTATCTAGGTAGACGTTCAACCTGAAACTCCAGAAGTTGAACAGGCTGTCTCAACCGTAATGATTGAGCTCGGTGTGCCAATCGTCAAACTACACGACGTAATGGCCGATTTGAGTGGAGACGCTCAAGATACCGCAGCCCAGGTTCTCGCAGGTCAACAACCTGTTGTGCAACCTGTGGATGTACTATCCGACCCTGAGGGAGAGGAGCCGGTTGACCCAGTTGTGGATGTCACTCCGACCGACAAGCAAGAGGCTGCTATCTGGGAAAATGCCAATAGCAACTTTGCCGACTTCATTCCTCTACACAGGGGACACCTGAAGAGGAGCAAATCCGTATGGAGGCTACCCCCTCGGATCACCTGTGAGAGGCGTGAGGATATGGAGGAGTGGCTTCGCAAGAAGCTCTCTGACAGGAAACCGGCCAACATGTACTGGATCTATTGGGAATTTGTTAAGAATTCACCCAATGGCCTGTACAACTAAGACCAGAAGGGTAAACTAAAGTTTGCTCTGGACGAGTACTACGGGGAGGATCGTAAGGATTGTCTCTTTCAATGTTGTACTCAGAGTGAAGGTGAGGTTGAATTCTTCATCGAGAAAGACCAGTTCCTTCATCATCTCGTGGAGGTTCATATGCACCAGAGGCCGGAATATGTCTGCGATCGAGAAGTTGGCAAGAAATGTGCTAAATGCACAGGATGTGTCACTCCCCGACGCGGAGACATGGTCCGGCACTATGTTACTTCGCATGGAGAGGGTCTGGAGGCAGCCATAGATAGAGTTATGAAAATTCACTCTGAACTCTATGGCAACCTTAAGGGCCTCAATGCCGAGAAACTTGCTTCTCTCACACCGAGTACGAAGCAGTTTGCGCCAACGGTTCCTGGTACTAACCAGAAGCTGAAGGCTCGGTTTACCCAGACTCCCGGGTCTGGCAAATTGGAGTATGCTCAAGAGGAGTACGATTTGTTAAATGAATGGAGGAGCAATAAGGCCCGCCGCTGGGGTGGGGCTTATGTAACTCCATCCGGAGAACAAATCCGAAGCCGCAGGGACTACCGTCAGGGACCCTCTGTGGCAGATAGGAAGAGACAGGCGTCCGAATCTCCTAGCCGATCCAGGTCACCACTGGAGGCGCTAGAGAGACAGACGAATGGGGGACGGAAGAAGCCACATCTTCCTTCTCCTACTGGAACTCCTTCCAACTATGGACGAGCACCAGCCCCATGAGGTGGTGCAAAGAACCCGACATTGTTTGGTGTCAGTGGACCGGGTGGTCAATCCTCCCGGAAGCACGCACCTTTGAATGTCAGAGACCCGAAGCAGTACCCTGCTATGGGCCCACCCGGACCAGAGATGCAAATCTTTGATCAGTACAGGAGGGTCAAGCAGGAACTGCCGGCAGGAGGAGGTCAAGCTCCACGACCTACAATGAGTGCTGTGGTGAGACAACGTCCACCCGCGCCATTGTTAACGGTTACAGACCTGAGAAGGGAATTGTCGCAGTTGCCCCTGGCCCAGTGACTAAGAAAACCAAGGCCCTCCTACGACCACCGCTAGTGTGGCTACTACTGCGATTGCTTCTTCGCATACGCAAGTAGCTGTCACTGCGAGTGGGTCTGGTTCGCAGCCGAAGCCTCAGGGTCAGGTACCCCCACCTGGTGCTGTGGTTCATCGGCCTAAGATGATCCAGATGGTGGAGACCTTCTTCAAGAAGGAGAACAAATTGTCTTGTACCATTCAAACCAAGCAATTTGAGACATTGCAGCACCACTTGGAAAACCTCCATTTGGACATGTACCGTCGGACCGTGTCGAGCACTCTCCAGTGCATAGATGCGATCCAGAAGTCAGAGATCAACCGAATCTCTACTCAGATAAAGGCTGATGTTGCCAAAGAGAAGCAGGAAGCTGCTAATCTGCGGCAAGAAGCCTTATCCGAGAAGGAAACAGCTTCTCAGATGCTCGACCTAGAACGTGCAACGAACATGAAGAACCAACAAAAGTTCTTCAAGGTTTTTGGAGTTATCATGGATAACTGGGACGGCACTCCTGGACATGCTTTGAGCTTGTTTGAAGCACGCCAGAAGGTGAAATTGACACCAGCTGTGCCTGCATTGGCTGTACCTACGGATGGAGCTGGTGTAGACTCTCTTCTTCAGCCACAGGCTCAACAACCGGGTCCAAACCAGCCACCCAAGGAGAACATGGAACAGTGAAAACTGTTGCATAAAGGTCGGACATAATTGTGTGTCCTGAGGTGTTATTACCTATGTATTGTTGGATGAGAATTTATTTTTTTATCCAACCTGCATCGATTCGGGTACATAATTGTACCCTAATCCGGAAACTGAAAGCAGAAAAAAAGTAAACAAGTCACCTTGGAGAAGGAGTACGAATGCTGTCAATATTATAATTGTGCTGTGCTATGACATAATAACTGCCTATTATTGAACTATGGACCTTTAATACCGGAATACGTTAATATGGACTCTAAACTACAACCGGATACACTACTACTACTACTTGTCAGCTAGCACTACAGGCATCTGGGTTTAGCTATGCCCATAAAGTCCATCAATAGTCTACAACTGGATCTACTACTACTTCCAGTTAGCTAGCACTACAGGCAACAGGGTTTAGCTACGCCCATCAACATATTCTTCTATAGCACTTCAGGCATCAGGGTTCAGCTCGCCCAAAATCTACAAATTCCTGGATTAAAACATAGCACTTCAGGCATCAGGGTTCAGCTCGCCCATACCAAGACATCAGCAGCATCCGGCTCCATTATATTCTCCTACCAAGAAACACGTAACTTTATTAATAATATTGTATTGCATGTAAAACTGTATTTATAACTCTAATATCTTTTATAAAGGTATATTATTATATAAAGGTACTTACCTATAAATATACTGGATCTGCGTATCCTAAAAGTTATTTAAGGTAGTACTAGACCTATAACTGTCTAGATAGGTCTTTCCTGGTCTCAACACATTAAGAGACTATACTTCTCCTGTACTTTGTAAAAATCAAACACTAAAGGTATAAATTGAGCTGCATCTCAAATATATAAATAATTTTCTATAAAATAGAGAGATCCAACGGATTTCTCTAAACTTAGTATTATACTACTCAGGTTAACCTTATTGTGTTCATATGAAGTCAGAATGATTATTCATATCTGATCGTTATTGTTAAGTTCACTTTAAAAGTGGACAAAGTTGTTTAATTTAAAAAGTCGAAAATTTTTTTTTCCGGGTTTAATAACTGTAATACGATTAATAATTACAACCACCGGTCCTTTTCAGGACCCTACTGTTGTCAAATGTTAATATATTCTGTGATATTTATATTTATCATATGTGGTTGTTATGGTTACTGGTGGAAATGAAATGATCGATGCTATTATTGTATAATTTTTCAGAAATAGGATAGTCTCATACTATAGCCTATTTCACATCAAGCAAGTGTAATTAATACCCCTTTTTAGTATTGTAAACAATCACTTACTAGGTTATTAATACACTGCGGTTTAATTACCCCCAAGTTATTGTCTAAGGGGGGCAGTGTAGGGGTATGGTATTTACACTTTTACGTTCATTTACCCGTGGGACTCAGAACTAGGTCTTCGGGTGTAGTGGTGGAATCCGGATGGCAGGTGGCAGCACCTGCCTCTGGGTTCGTATCCATTACACCAGGGGGCCTACCACTCGTCCGCCACACGTCACGTGGCCGGTCTGAGTTTCGCGGGCTTTTCCCCTATATAAGGCTGGTTCTACTCCTATGTTCTCCAGTAGTGGTTTTACCCACTGCTCAACCAGGCCGTTACCCGAAAGGGTAACCGAATGCCCTAGCAGCATGTAGTCCTCTGAGGCCGTGATCGTATGTAACATAAGCTATGAAATAAAAGCACGGTTGCCTACCCGGAAACTTTCTCTCTCTTCGTTATGATTACTTAATCTAACTTAACAAGACAAACCACTACATGTGTTTCAGCACCGACTGCACCAGGGGATTGTTGTGTCTGGCAGAACGATGCACGAAACACACTGGCGTGGTATAACTGGGGAAATCCGAAGCGAAACTGGCCGAAAGGGGAATCTGGTCGTTGGTGGCTTCCTTTCCTTGAACGTGGTGCTTCATGAAGAAACTGTTTAAGTTAAGGGCCATTTTATATGGGTATATTTTCAACTCCGAGGGTTTTTTTATGCCCAACTCCTCCAAGAGTTGAAAAACGGATCTGGCGGGTTTATAGATGCCCCCTTTATACCTGAAAGATAGTCTGGTGCAATTTTTTCTCACTACCCCATGTTCGTGATGAGGCTAACGTGAGAATTGTAGACATTGAGGTTCATGATGTTTCTCTTGTAACACTTTTTACTTCTCACCACTCGGACAGTTCTCTTTTCTTTCTTTCCCGACCATTTCAGAGAAAACAATCTTAAGTCGACCTCGAAAAGATTCTCTAGTCTGTCCAACTCGTCAACGTTTACACCTTTGAAGGTTTTCACGTTCGCCTCTGGAGCGGTACTTGTGATAGGAGAGGCATCAAAAGAAACACAAATGATCGTCGTAAGGTCTTTCACTCTTTGGCTCTCTGTGAAAGTTTTCCGCTGTTTTGTACTGTCAAAAGTCGCGGTGGTCTTGGCAAGTTACACCTAGGACAGGTCACTGTGTAAGTTTTTTTTTTCTTTTTTCGGAGTCATTTTTTTTTCTTTTTTGCAAAAAAGAAAAAGAAAAAATACTTGACTAAGTCGACCACTGGAGCTTTTTTCACTTCCATGAGGCGTACAAGGTCGATTGTCAGGGAGAGTCTTCTTCGCATGATCGACTCATTGTTTTTCTTGTGGTCGTTGCCGTTGTTGTCATTGTCAGTACTGGTGTCCTTGGCGAATTTGAGTTGGTCCGATGTTTTCTTTTTTTCAGTTGTGACAGCACCACCAACAGTATCAGTAGGCACAGCAGCAGAAGCGCGAGCAGCAGCATCAGTGGCAATGGCATCAGTAGCATCAGTAGTAGTAGCAGCAGCAGCAGGAGCAGCCACAGCAGCAGCAGCAGTTAGGTAGAGTGTGATAGTGACGTTCACTGAGAGCTGAGAACACTCCTTATAAACCTTCCACCTTATCTAAATTATTCGTGCCTCACTTGCACAACCCCCTCCCCTTCCTTACATACGCATACACTACCCTCTTTCATGGGACACCTGTGTTTGTCTATACGGTAGGTTTACCCCTTGACTTTACTCACAGCAACACAGCTGCTCACTGCTCACCTGCTCGTTCTCCCCCTTTCCCTCCCCCTGTTTATTTTGTCTGCGCTCACCCCTGCCCACCCTGTCTGTAACACATGGCACACCAGGGATTACACCACTTCTTGTTGTCTATGTTAGAGGGTGGTTGGTTAGGTAGGTAGGTAGTTAAGTAGGTGCGTAGGGTAAGGTAAAGGTAGGGTAAGGTAGGGTGTGGTAGGGTAAAGAATTCAAATGGGGTGGGGGGCACGCCGCACACACGCACACACACATATATCTTAACCTACCCTAACTTACTTTACTTTACCCTTACCCTTACCCTTACCCTACCCTACCCTACCCTACCCTACCCTACCCTACCCTACCCTACCCTACCTTACCCTACCCTACCCTACCCTTCCTTACCTTACCTACCTACCTACTTCGTTTTTTGGCACCTTTTCCTTTTAACTATAAAGAAAGAAGAAAGTTTACATACATAGATACTTTGATTTCAACCTTCCATGGAAATGGAAAATGCACAGAAAGCAGTGGAAACGGTAGATTTCGACCCTTGACTTCAAGGACCTTTCACCATGATTATAGCAGGTCCCACCTCCTGTGGAAAAAGTCACTTAGTTTTCAACTTCTTGAGGAATTTCAAACATTTAGTGACTCCCGAAGTACACGACGTCCACTACTGTTACAATCAATGGCAACCTGGATTCGACGAGATGGAGAAGTTAGACATCAATTTCAACAAGGGACTCCTGTCAGACGAATTCTTTTTCGAAGAAGCTTGAAATGTTCGAAAAACAAGGACTGATCGACGATTTGATATATCTGGAATACATCACCACTGCGACGAAGCTCTTCACTGTAGGATCTCACCACAGAAACTTGAGTGATATTCATCACCCAAAATCTCTTCTTCAACAACCTGGCTTACAGGACCTTCAGCTTAAATGCTCATTATCTCGTGGTTTTCAAGAACCCTTGCGACATGAGTCAAATATCTAACAAAGGCAAACAGGCCTTTCCCGGGCAGAAATCTTTTCTCACTCAGGTATATAACGCTGAGACACAAGAAAAACATTCATACGTAGTCCTGGACTTTAAGCAAGCTACACCTGACGCTCTCAGAGTGGTAAGAAACAGCATAACCACCCTTTGGAAAACCTTAGTTTTCATTCCTAAGAAGGATGTCGAGAACAAGCGAAAATGAGCAGTGCTGACCGGTCCAAAAGAAGCGGTGTAGCAAAAAGCAACTCTTGAAAGAATGACTTCAACCAAAGGTGGGAGTTTTAAAGGTGTTGACGCACCTTCAGAGAAAGGTGCAAGAGGTTCTCCAAGACTCTAGCCTTAAAGCTAAAGAGAGACTTCGGAGATACAACCAACTCATGGTGAAGTCCTCGATACTCATGAGAAAAGCTAAGGTCACGGGTAGAAAATTTGCACCTTTCGCGACAGCTATAAGACCTATAAGAACAAAGACGAGAAGGAGCAGGACATCAGTGGTGACGACGATGACATTGATGATGCCACAAATCATCCAACCTTCTCGGGTGACTACGAATGGGACTGTCATCACGAGGAGGAGGAGAAGGGGGAGGAGGAGGAGGAAAGACCTGTCTTTTCCCTAGTGGAAAAAGATATATTACAAGGTGTTCCTTTGAGTCATCACGCTACCGCAGGGAAACTGTATACGCAACTCCACTCGCAAGGAGACGGAAAGGTGCTCACCTGGGATAGAAACGGTAAAATACACGTAGGTGGGGCACCCGTCAATGGCAGCAGTATAACACAACTTTTAACTGACACTAGCCGAAAGAAATCTCTGGCCGGCAGGAAACTCGTGGGACGCGATCTGTTTGTCAGAGCTGTGAAACGGGTGAATCCGTCCTTGAAATACGTCAGAAACAAGAAACTTTTCGGAGAGGCTAGGTCAAAAAGACACCACTCACAGTCGACCCTGTCTCAAAATAGGGGGATAACAAAAATAGACATAGATCAAGAAGGATCAGGGTGGAACAGAATAAAATGGCACACCAGGCTCTGAAGAAAGAGGTGCTCAAGTTGTACACTGATCCTAAAAAACTGGCAAGTTTCAGGAGCGTGTCTAAACTAAAATGGCAACACTTCAAGAAAACCCAAAGGAAAAACATAAAACAAGTCTTAGAGGGGGTGGAATCTTATACCAGACACAAACCCTACAAGAGATGCTTTCCCAGACACATACGTGGGGAATAGATAAACAATGGCAGCTGGACTCGATAGACATGCGAAAAAACGCCAAGGAGAACAAAGGTCATCAGTACATTTTAGTCGGATTAGACGCCTTTTCCAGATACAGATTTGCCGAACCCGTCAAGAGCAAAAGAGACGCCTTCAGGAAAATGACCCAAAAAAGACAACCTAAACAAATCCAGACTGACAAAGGAAAAGAGTTCGTGAACAAAAACTTCAAGAAACACTGCGAAGAGGAAGGCATCTCTTTTTTTCACAGGCGAAAACCATGACATGAAATGTGCTCTAGTGGAACGCTTCAACTCGACTCTCCAAGGTAAGATGTGGTGAGCTTTCACACATTACAACAACTACAAATGGTTAGACTTGTTGCCAGTCTTGGTGGAGTCTTACAACAAAACACAACACAGAACGTTGGGAGCCGCTCCAGCCAACATTAACCCCTCAAACGCCAAGGTGTTGTTCTACAGGTTGTACGAACAACACCTCGGAAGAAGTTCCAGCTCTGAAACTTCAAAAGAAAAGGACCTCCTAGGAGAAGAAATAAAAGGTCGCTTTTACCTACCTAAGTTCAGAAGGTGGTCGATCCTGGTGGTGGCAGAAGGTACGCCATCGAGAAGGTACTGAAATACAGGGGCAAAGGCAAGAAGAGAGAGGCGCTGATCAAGTGGAAGGGATACGGAGAAAAGTTCAACACGTGGGAGCTGACCAACTTGGTAGGATGGTGTTCACCTTGACCCTACCCAGCAACTCGTCTATGAGCGTGTTGCTGGCCGAATATGTCCAAACACCTTCACCCTTGGAGTGTGCCCTTCAAGAAGTATCCTGTCCCACCGTCTGGTACAACGCGACGGAAGAAACTTTGCTCCTCTTTGAAGGCAAGGACCCGAACGTTTACATCAAGTCGACCGTGCGAGTCTTGAACGAACGACTACCCTTCCTCTTTCTGGAAGGAGGGAAAACACATGAGAGGGTTTTCGATGAAGATTTCCCTAGTCCGAACGTCCTTGCCCTCTGGAACTGTCTCAGGCAGGGGGTCGTCGTTACCAGATATCTAACTCCTACGCTACCTCCCACTAGCCCTGAGAAAAAAGGCTGCCACCCCACCTAGTGAGAAGGAGGTGGCAAAGGAGCGTGCCACACACTTTACATACCTGTCTGATCCGTCTAAAACAAAAACTCCCCTCACCTACCAAGATCATTCGTCGATCGAGTCGCACATCGCTTACAAGGAGCTCAAACCGCTGGTGGACGCGGTTTGGTCGGTCCTGAGTCGTTATCACGTCTTGGCCTTGAAGCCGGCTTTTTTGAAAAACAACCATCACCTCGTGACCTACCTGAACAAGTTCTTCAAGGATAAGTTTTCCAAAGTGATGGAGGCTTTGAGGGAAGCTCCACGTAAGAGTGGGGGGCCAACGTTTTCTCCTACGACAAATACACCATGAAATGCACCGTTTCCCTTACACCTGGCACGGTGTTTCTTCTGCCTGAGAACTTGGGAACCCAACTGGGTTTAGAGGATCGCGTCTTCTTGAGCGGAGAAATGCAAAGTCCTTATGTGGTGGACGTTTCAAATCTACGTCTACGGTCTGGTACGCGACAGTAAAGCACCTCTCTTGCGCTCTTTCGCCATGCATTCCATGATGGGTGAGACGCTCACATTGAGCTTCCAGAACTTGAACTACGTCCCCGTCGACAAGAGAACCTTCAGACAAATAAAAATCTACTTAAGGGACAACACGGGGCAACTCGTTCTATTCAAAAGCGGGCAAGTCATGGTGGTACTTGCTTTCCGACCTTTGCAAGCTTAAAGACCATCATGCAGCACTACTATAGACCGCCGGCTTACAAAGCGCCTAGAGGGCAGTACGCTCAGTACTACACCAAGTCTCAGTTCGGATACGGTTTAGCGCCGGCCTATGGAGAAGTAGGCAGACAGAGAGGTCACGGTCTAGGCTCTCTCATATTGGGACTTTTTTGAAGTTCTGTTCCCCTGTTGCCATCTGTTGGTCTCTCAGCCACCAAGATGGCTGGAATAGCTCTTTTGACCACCAGAATGGAAGTACTGTTTGACGTCATAGCAGGAAAGAACTTCAAGCAAAGCGTCACAGACAGGGGCAAAGCGACAGGATGACAAGTTCTGCAGAGGGCCAACACAACAGGCAAGCGGTACATGAACATGCTTTCTCAGCCCACTCCGGCCAAAGGACGTGGGACTGTAGGTAAAGGATGTGCGCCAAAGAGGAGAAAGCAGCAGAAGGGACGCAGTACTCTGTTTTTTTAAAAAAAAGAGAAAAGTTAGGCTTTTAGGGTCTCCTACACCCTAAAAGACGGGCGAGTTGGACCTTCACGCTCTGCCTGTCACTCAGAAGGACATCACCAAAGCCCCGAACAATGCGCTCACTGCACACGTGGAAAGTTTCGACTTTATGGTTGAAGCCACCGCTCTGACCTGAGCGAAGCCGAACTGTACCTGGAATTGGAAGTGGTAGCCGCCGACAGAACTACTAACCTGATGGTGACCGATGAGTCGGCACCGGTCAACAACATTGCTCACGCTCTGTTTTCTTCGTGTCAACTACTCGTCAATCGTGAAATAGTGACGGGAAACAACAAGGAATACTCCTACAAGTCTCACCTCCTGGACACCTTGAGCAGCAACAGAGAAGCCAAAGAGTCCCACCTGCGAAGATGTCAGAAATACTACAAGGACACTGTGGGTCACATGGAGGCAAGAACAGCCGAGAACAAGGGGTGCAGGGTGAGGTGGGTCGAATTTGCCGCAAGGAAGAAACATGCCGTCATCATGTGCCCACACCTAGACCTCATCAGCAGTACAATAAATTAGCACCCCACTGCGAAATAAAGTTCATCTTTGAGAAGAACAATCCCAAATTTTACATCATGCAAGCTGCTGACCAAGAGTTTTGGATCCAGAAAACCAAAGCAGAAATGAGCATCAAGCAGATGACAGTTGATGACAAGGTGGTTGACACTCACAATAAATGTGTCCTTGATCTGGAGTTCAGACCAGTCAACTACTACATATCGAGGTGTAAAGTGACCAAGCACACGCTGGATGGTGGTTCACAAGATGACAGGTGGACTCAACCGGACACCAGTAAAATCCCCACCCGTGTGGTCTTGGCTATGATCAAAGAGACGGCATCGGCAGACAGCAAAACTGAGAACCCATTCAACCATAGGCACTTCAACCTGAAGGTCGCTCTCAGATTCGAAGACCAAAGTTTGAACTGAGAACGGCTTTTGAGATTGACAACTGCGTGAGAGCTTACCACCAAATGTACACCGACAGCGGACTCTTAGCACTCAGACAAAACTGCGACATCTCTCTGGAGAAGTTCATGGATGGTCACTTGTTCTTCATTTTTGACCTAACTCCGGACAGATCTCCAGAAGATTCTCGCATCAACCTCATCAAACAAGGAAAACTAAGAATAGCACTCAAGTTCGCTTCTCCCAACACCCACGCCATTTCGGCCATCCTGTGTTCCTTCTATGACAACAACATCTAACTCATGGCTGACCGCCTTCAAGTGACAGACTATCACATGAACTAGGAATGAAAACTGGCAACATCACCGCCAGGTTGAAAAACCACCCGCACACACGAAGACACTACCTGGGAACTTTTTCCAGCGACCAATGTCCTAAAACTCCGAAACCCTCCACACGCTTCATAAGCAACACCAACCCTAGTTCTGAACCGGGTCAACATTGGGTGGCTTTCTACATGAAAGAAAACAGTTAAGTTTTCTCCTTTGACCCCTATGGCATACCACCTAACTATATACAATCGGGGGGCTTCCCTAGCCCACTTAAAAGGGTCTATTTCTCCTCTTTCCTATCCCCTTGGGATGTGTGTGGTGCACATATGCGCGGGCACCGACACATTCCCCTCTGAAATAGTGTAATGTAGTTCTCGCCATGAATATGACCTTAGCTGTCGAAATGGCGTTAAACATCTATTACTCACTCATATACAATCGGGAGTTCTTGTCGAAATTGTCAGACGGACACGGACACTTCAACAGAACGCAACTTCAGAACCTGTGTGCCAAAACCTGTGGGGCTCACTGCATCCACTTTCTCATAGAGACATGTCGAAGCAAGGATCTCTTTCACACGGTGAAACCCTTCTCTCAACTACCGAAGAACCTAGTAGACAAAATAGTCCAACCATGGATGAGGATGTAGTTTGTATGGGACATCCCGCATGTGTAAGGATCAATTACATGCACATGGTCGATGACGTGCAACAAATAAAAGTGGGAGTTGAACTAGTCCTGGAACTTGTAGACAAGTTGGTGAACAAAATGACCATGTTGGAGGAAAGAGTGCGCGTGTTGGAAAATGAAATACCGCTAGCAGCGAGAAAATCGGGCTGTTCTTGGAACTGTACTAAAATCTCTATTAGCATGTAGAATACGTGTGTGTGTGTGTGTAGCCCCTTTCTGTAGTGAAAATAAAAGAGAGAAAAATTGAAAAAAGCCTTCCAGTTGTTTTTCACATGTGTTAGCATAGTAGAAATGTTGTAGGTGTAGAACATATGGTGCAACCACATCCCATGGGAACTATAGAAATAAACAAGCTGCAGCCGGCTGCTACAACAGCTGGCGTTGTGTGTACATTGGGTAAGACTCGGTTTGTTTTTGTTTACGTTTTCTACTGCAGCGACCATACCAACCATGTGGTTGGTTTGTTTTTGTTTACTTTTATTTGTTGTGATGACATGATCATCACATGAAGATGTCATAGCTCTCAGCCAATCAGAGCTCAAGAAAGTCACATGCCCATATATGGTCACTTCCAGTTTTAAAACTAGGTCTCTTCCGGTTCGTAAGTAGGTCAATCGGATTTCAGTAGTTGTAGCTATGCACTGAGTTTACCCCTATATACTACTTTTAATGCTTGGCATACTGAAGACGCGTATTATATCTCAAGGCTATATTAAAGAGGGAGTCCTAGCTATGCCCTCTATTCCTCTATTACTCTTCCCCCTCTTTCTCTTTAAGGGGGGGGGGGGGCGGGGGGCCTGATTCCAACCCCCTCGGATCCGCTATTGACAAGACAGCTGCGGACAGTAGGTCATACATTAGCCTCGATATTCCAGTTCCCAACTCCGTCAGAAGAGCTACAATTGGACGGGACCATTCCTTATCAAATCACTGTAACCACATAATAAAAAGCGTCCTGGATCCTGGATCATTTTTAAATGCAGTAGAGCACAGTGGCACAGTGTTAAGGGTTTCCAAGTGATTGTCATGCATGAGTATGGAGGCAGGTTGACATACCCTACACTAAGATGGACCAGGGTTGTTAACTGCGAACAACTTCAAGCAGAGGCATAATTATAGCGGAAGTTACAGTAACTACTTGTTACTATTTATGGGTCTCTGCGGGCTAACAAACCAATCAACTGAATTAACTTTTGATCTCTTTATCTTATCTTTCCCATCCCCTACTACCTGATACCATATACATTTAGATTTTGCGGAGGTGGAAACATGTCTTCATTTGCGAAAGTGATATAGTCTAGTTTTCTCACAATGAATAAGACTTAAGCTGTCGACACGGCTTTTAAAACACCATTAATCGCTCACTCCAATTTTCAGAATGGCAATGAAAACCATCACGTACGAGTGTCAGTGATTGTTTGTGGCTGCTCTTTGTGGATTTCATGAGTGTGGGCACTGACACATTCCTCTGTGAAATTGTGTAATGTATTTCTCGCCATGAATATGACCTTAGCTGTCGAAATGGCGTTAAACACCTATTACTCACTCACTCACTCACTTTGTGGATTTAATTCCTATAAATGTACAATCCAAATCTAATTCCAAGAACGCGAGGATTTGTCGAAATATTAGGTTTTATATGATAGTTGGAGTAACTTGATACCAATATTTTCTATTGCTAACCAGAGAAGGAATGCCCCACCTGTAGTAACTGATGGGAGATGATCGGGGGAGGGGATGGGGTGTTGGCAACATCCCAGGGCTCAATGCCAAACTCCACGCAGCAACAGGAGTCGATACCCGACTCACTCCTCTATGGTGTCACTACAGTTTCCTTTGTGAACAGCAAAATAGACGAGTTATAACCTGTCAAGAGTTTGTCTTATCATCCCTTGGAGAGTCTTCAGGTTCGCATTTCAGGACATGTTACCCAAGGGTTGTCAGTTAAAGTAGGAATCTAGAAACTAATTAAAAAAGAATTTGATGAATATTCATAACACGTTTTATGAAGTGAGTGAATTACCAGGCAAATTTCATGGGTGCAAAGATGTGGTGCAATTCTGACATAATATATAAACTTGTCAGTCTAGAATCCTGCCTTTTTTTCAAGGAAGATTTTGAAGTGATTCAACACGCATGTCTATGTCTATAGCCTTGAAGGGAGAGAAAATCTTAATTTTATGTTGGTCACTCACTAAGAACACCCTAACAATTCTACATCTTTCTTGTGTAGCTGTCAACCCCCAACTCCTACTCCACGTGGTCTTCCCACCCAGACTCCAATCAGGGCCTTTCTGGCCTGTATCCAAACTGCTCGTCCTAATCAAAGCCTGCTGTAGATGTCTGATTAGTGACAGTTAAAGGTAGACTGAGGAAGGCTATCATTAGTAAGCTTTAATGTGGTCTACTTAAAGGGACTTAACCAAGGTATTATAGTGTATTACTAGTGCTATTGTCTACCTGATACCACAACAAGAGGGTATGGGGACTGGTTTATGTTACCTGGTATGTAGTAACCCTTAAATGGCTCAACAGTAGATTTACATCATTATGAAGCCCTGGCGAGTAACTCCTATGGCTACACCCACACAACATGCAGACCCTACATAGACGAGGCACTCCCACAGAAACTGTGCTTACCAATGATGCACTAAATGCAGCATTGGTAAGCACAGTTTTGGTGCATTATGTGGTACAGAAGGGAACATATTGCTTGGCCCTCAAAGAGTCCCTATACCCTTTTTATTCTGGCACGGCTCACTTCATGCTTGTAAAACAATACGTCTCTATGCCAATTAAAGATCAACAGAAAAAGCTTTATGCTGATACTAATGTCTATATTGAAGTTGGATACGGTACTTGAATGTAACTAGAGCTATAGAATCGGCACACACACAAGTTGATCTCAGAAGGACATGCACAATAGATACCGTAAAAACCTGTATAAGCCGCACCTGTGTATAAACTACACCCTGACTTGAACAGAATGCTATAAGCTGCATCAGCTGAAATGGTTAAAGTTCCTTAGTTTAGTATTTACAAGTAAAACCCCTCACATAAGCCGCACCCTGAGTTCAAGAGCGTCCTTACTTTACTATAAGCTGCACTGAGGGTCTGAAATGGCCTATAACCTGATAACCCACGACTTATACATGGGGTTTACGTTAGCTGGTAATGAGCCTAGAATACAATGTTATGCCTTTCCCTCGAATCAGTCATATGATATTTGCAATAAAGGGATACATTGTTTGTTTTTTATCACCTCTTTAAACTGAGAATTGAACCTCCCTATACATGGAAACAAACTGAAATATTGCAATTCTTGTTACACGCAGACCCGCAGGGAATGCCAACGGAGGCATCTAAAATACTGTAGGAAAAAGAAAAGACGAGTGGGCGATTTTCCCCCCGAAAATACACTCCGAGAGAAATATTAATGTTGTCAGTTGATTCAGACTGTTAAAAAAGCAGGGGTAATCTGAGAAGATTTTAATGAAACTGGCTCGCCACGAAAGTCAGGCACGGTAAATAACAATCTGCAATAGTAATTATCAGGGCATGATTTAATTGTATTGTGGAGATAAAGGAAACCTCCTGCAGGGATTTCTGTGTTACAGCTCGCACCCCAAGTCTTCATTCAATATCTCATCCCTCTTCTATTGGCACCCCCCCCCCCCCCAAAAAGAAAATGTATTCTCCCCAGACAAACGACTCTCATCAGAAAGAAATACTCCTATTTGTACAAAAAGAAATACAAGAAATTGAATAAAACTCAAAACGACTCGTGTTCACAATGCTTTCCCAAATCTCCAACAAAGGGCGCTTAACTTGCAAAGGAAGGAGAAAAACGTATTCAGAATGTGCGGAAGGAGGAGCTGATGCATAAATACCCCATCACTGTTCCATCCTAAATAATATGGGAAATAAGTGGGTTTAGAACCCTCAGAAACGGGAAGGAAAGAGATGCATTTGTTCCTGTGATGGTAAACATAACAATACTGCCATGGAGCCCTGCCTTGGAGTGCTTTGGGAGAGACACAGAGAGTCTGCCTAATGGAATATCCAGAAAAAAGGTCTTAAATTCTTCAGGATGGGGTATGAAAGACTGCAAAGCACCGTATTGGACAATGAGTAAATGCAATGTCTGCGACACTGTGTGGGGAATGATTTAGTTGATCCCTAGAAAGCGCAGACAATATTTAACCGGCCGCTGAAGCAGGTGTGCACCATGCCCATTTCATTGCACAGCATAGCTGCATTATGCCGACCCTGCGGGAGTGTATCAAGACAAAAGGTTAGCATGTTGCATAATTGCAGATCTGTTAATTTCCAAGGCAACCAATGCAAGTGGGCATGATCCATTTAATGATGCATGTCCTTAGATAGTTACAAGCACACACGTCTATATATAGGATTGAGGACTGATGTGTGATCATGTTCGTCTGTTGTTATCAAGAGGGGTGATGTCAACCCTTTAAAAGCCGAATACCTCTCTGGTAAAGGTAGACGGTGTGACAAGCTTTGTCACTGCACATACATCCCCTTCATTGTCCCTACACTGGGCTATTTAATGCAGCTTTGTCACTGCACATACATCCCCTTCATTGTCCCTACACTGGGCTATTTAATGCAGCTTTGTCACTGCACATACATCCCCTTCATTGTCCCTACACTGGGCTATTTAATGCAGCTTTGTCACTGCACATACATCCCCTTCATTGTCCCTACACTGGGCTATTTAATGCAGCTTTGGCTAAAGGCTTACCGGTGCCGCATTCACATACCATGCATTGGCCCAATTTGGAGCAAAAACCGAAATTAATGCAGGTCTCTCATTTTCTTAGGGCAGGATAGAAGAGGGGTTTGAAATCTGAAAATGCACACATTTCTTGAAGTTGAAATAAGCACAGGTGCAACTCTAGCACAGAGTAAATCTTGCTGAAATATATTAGCACAGCTGCACCAATACAGGCACCTATGGCTTCTGACTGACCTCAAGGTCGACATCCACCTGCACATTGCCATCAGCCCTCTGTTGCTTCATCATAATGACAAATTAAGTTGAAGCCTTAAGGCTTCATGCCGTTCTTAAAGGGCCTTTGTCTGGAGGTAGCTATAGCTATGGAGTATGGGACGGGAACAACAACCTATGTAGGTTCCACTGTTTACATGTACTTGTTTAATCTACCGCCTGGATACTATACAGTTTGTTTTACTGTAGGTGATTCATAGTGAAATGACAAAGGCTTTTAAAATAAAAAGGTGGGGTTATCCAATAGGGTTGTCATGCAGTTCTACTGGTGAATCTATTTATAGACAAGGTGCCCTATAGCCCCTCACACACATACACTCATGGGGATCATGGAGGTTTAGACTCTACCTGAGTGACCCTATGAGTAAACAGTCTTGTAATTGGACACTTTCTGTTTTTTACTTAACCCATTAAACATTTTACCTCATTTAAGAAGTCAGTGCTATATCTCAAACTGGAATAGGTGGATGCTTGTATCAATTACACATAATATAGGCCATAATGAGGTATGTGCTCCATTACTAGTAGTGGGCACAAGAGAGTGCAGAAATGGATAGTTTATGAGTTTGGTCTTTTAACACCATACAACTGAGACTGCAGGCTCACTGCATGGTAGGGATCAAACAGCCACCTATATAGCATACCTATACAGATCTATACATGTAAGCATTCCAAAATGCCAGAAAAATGTTCTGCATGGAACACATGCAAGACTGATTTGAGATACTGGTCTAAAGAGCACATGATAGGTGTGGAGTTTTTTTTAGATTTCCCAAACCAAACTTGTCTTTTGACCCCATGCAATGTTTTGAATGGATCAAAGCCTGTAGTAAACCAGATGATAGACTGAATCTAAATCAGGCTGCAGAGGATTACTGAAAAAAAATAAGATATCTTCATATTTGCTCTAAGGTGAGTTGGATTGTGACTATGGCTAAGGTGTCTATACACTTTGTTCCTGGTAAGGTATATTCAGCATAAATCAAACACTTAACAAATCTTACTTTAGAGAGTGACAATTTCTTTATAACAAGGGGGAGGGGAACTGGTGGGTTTCAGAAGGTTGGGGTCAACATTTTTTCAGCCCCTCTGAAGGGGGGGGGGGGCATGATAATTTCACCTGTTTTCAGGAACTATAGTTCAAAAGGGCCAGTGCCCTCCAAAAAAATTGGCCCATGTGAGGAGGGACCAATTTTTTCCATCATTCCCTTTTGTGAAGAGGTATTTTGTGGATGATTTTTGTTGTCCAACTCATAGAACCTAATGTGACCTTGAGGGGACAAGCTTTTTTTATGGGGCATACTGTAGGTATATGATCCCCCCATATTTTGGCCATAAATTCAAACACAATAACATTTTTGGTTATTCTGACAGACATTTTTTAGGGTTCCTGACCTTTGAATGGAACTCCATGATGCTGGAGCAGTGTGAGGCCGGGAGGTCCACATGTTTGTACAAAGATAGACCTAAAGTATATGACCAATGCCCAGTGCAGACAGTGTTGCAGTTTACCTGAATCTACACTTCTACCTGCATGCACCACCCCAGACCAGCAGGGTTTGATCCCCAATCAGGTAGCCCCAAATAGAGCTCTGTAGGACCCTTATTACTTAGTCTAGCTTCACAGTATTGTGACAAACATATGCCGAGAGACACACATACAGTGTAATACAGACTGGCCGAATAGCAGAGACGTTAATGTGCATTGACCTTTATCCATATCAAGTTTCAGTATTTTGATATAACAATGTTGAAGGCAAAGGGAAACATGTGGAGGATGTCTGTATTTGAAGCTACATGTGTGTAATTGAAGGTCTTCAGTTTGGGAGGGGAGAAAGGCTGTCAGTGCGTGTAGGTCTTCAGCATTGATATAATAACTCGGTATGTTTGATCCCTGGCCAAACTGACGTGCGTTAGTTACTTGAGTAACCTGCCGGGTTATCGGATTGGCTACCAGTCTGTGACATCATTAATGGGTCAGGGCAGGTTGTTCTGTAAGAGACAGAGCCTCAGACCTCTGTTTGTATCCCACAGTGCATATTCCTATGCTACAAACAGATGTCACATGACTGAGTCTGGCCTTAATAAAGTAAAGCCAGTTGGTAATTGGAGTGGAACTCCATAAGTTACAAAGCCAGGGGTTGAACATACCGACTAGTACACACAGCTAGGCCATGCAACATTTAATGCATGAACATTATACTGAATATGATTCCAACACAGGTGGGATATGTAAACATCGGTGTTCTTCAGAGCCATTAAGATATTACCTAACGCAAATTTGGCCACATTTTTTTAACCCCACTCCCCAGAGGCGTAGGAAGCAAATCTTCATTTGGGGGGCCCGGCGAGGGTACCATCGCGACTACCTTAAAATTGTAGGCTGATGCGTGATGGCGTCTATATATGCGTATTTAGAATTCATATAGAAAAGTGATTTTTGGTAAATTTTGGATCTGACTTTAGGCTCAGACCCCCATTCTCCCTATGACATCACCATAATAATCTAATTTGAGATGTAAAGTTTTAGCTTCTTTTCCATTGTGTTTATGAGTTCTTGGAAAATATTGGGGGGGCCCAGACATACTCAGGCCCCACCTCCTCAATGATTGGGGGGCCCAGGCCCCCCTGGCCCCCCCTTTTCCTACACCCCTGCTCCCTCCCTCTAACACTTCGTATTAAAATACCCAACGCATCAATGAGGAAACAGATACTTTGCATTCTAAATGACAATAATTATGGAAGATTTTTCATCAATTTATTCATTTAACCCCCCCACCACCACCTCGACCTGACAGGAAACAAATGAAGATGCTTAAAATGATTGCACATCTTTCAGTTTTGTCATGTAATGTAGTAAGCTTTTTTTGGTTATGTAACACTTGTTAGACTCCACTCCCTTTTCCCCTTGTCACAAATCGTAACTACAACTTCATGACTCCGCTACGGTGAACGGTTAAGAATGACCCTGATATAAACGTCATCAGATTCATAGCATATTCAATTCTTATAGATGGACTCTCCTCATCAATGTTATAACCATGTACATTTTTAGATAATTTTACCATGCAGAGTGGTTTCTATAATCACAATATGTTCTTTTCATTATTTGTATATCATATCTTTCTATCACATGAGAGAAGATGTTTTACATTACACTGAGAGAAATTCCAGGATTTAACATTGAAGTCGTCTAGTCACCTACCCTTAATGGGAATTCACTGAAATTGGGACATGTGGTTCCATGCATTACACTCCAGACTAGGAATTCCCTCAAAGAAACGAGCCAAGATGTCAAATACTCGAAAATAGGAATTCAAGAATTTAGTCAAAGATGTTGTTTGGATCTGTTCATAAAGATAATGCCAAATCAAACACTGCGTCTCTAAAAAACAATAGTTGGGAGGCCTTTTCCTTGTTGGTGCAGGGGGTAGGTCCTCATCAGTCTAGAGCTCCTGACACCTCTCCAGTGAGGCTCATGGAGTAAGGTTATATACTTGTCAACCAGGGGTGATACATAACATAATTGTACTCGAAATGGCGTCCTTTATGTCCATTTCATGACCAGACTTGGACAAATTGATGAGATGATCACATACTAAGGGGCAAGACTGCTGCTAAATATCACAAAACCTCAAATATTATGGATTTACCACATCTGACATATCAGCAGGTCCACATAATTGATTATTTAGATTTTAAATCATGTACGCATGTATACTATAGACAGGCTAAACAAGGTCTTTTCAGAACAATGAACACGATTATGACACTGACGTTAACATTTATATAAGGTTTAAACCCATTTTCTCAAGAACCTAAAACCGTTTTAGTTATATTGCCTGTCTAATTTTATTCCTTGAAGTATTTTCTGATCGAATTTTGCTAAGGAAATGAGTATATACTTAAAAGATACTTGAGTCTAAGGGATTTGGCATGGCATACCGGTAAATGGGTCCTCCATTAAAACATCATGTTTTCTCTGCTAGGTTTGTATACAGTGGAAGCAGTGTTTTTAAATGCTGGTTCTCAAGGTGTAAATCTTTCAGATTAGATCTAATCTGACCAATTTTTTGTATACCTTTGATATCGTAATCTCCCGTGTATAAGGCACAGCCCGTGTATAAGGCGCACGTAGAGTTTTGGAAAATCATCAAAAAAATGAAAAATTCATAACTTTGATTCAACTGAATGAATTTTCGAAATTCAAAAACCTATGTGTAGCTTGGGCCACCCCGGACCCTCCTGGGCCCCCTTATGTCCTATTATGACCACGGGGACATGTAAGATATCAAAAGAAAAGTCTTGGTGTCCCCCTTGTGGATCCAATGAGAACTAACCCCCCCTGTATAAGACGCGCCTTATACGTGGGGAATTACAGTATATCATAAATCATCGGATTAGCGAAAATTGGTCCGAGCCACGGCAGTGGAAGCAGTGTTTTACTAAAGCTCATTATGCTACAGGTTGTGGGAGTCCATTCTCTGTTATTAAACCCTGCGGGGATAAAAAAAAGGAGGCATATTTGACCACCTTTGATAACAAAAAGGATCCAGTCCAAATGTTAACTCCAGAATCACGTTTCTGACAAACACAGTGTTCCATCAAAAACATACCAATGTCGTCATCTTTTGTAATGAAGTTCCTGGTTAAACCTTTAAGGGCCGTTGATGCAGGAGTGTATACATCATTGTCGTTATGATGCACCAATGGAGTGCTGTCCAGTCTGCTCGCCAGCACTTCATTGGAACATCATGCCGACCCTCCAGGGACATATCAGCCCACTAGTGTCAGCATGATGCATGAATGCAGCCCTGGCCAGTCACTGGCCAGCATTGCATTCATGCATCATGACGACCAATTGGTATAATGCATTAATACATCAACGGCCCTTAAAAGGTTAAACCTTCAAGAACCTCATTATGTTTTGATGCATGCTCCCAGATTAGCTTTTTCATCACGAATGCATCAATTCAGTCCTGGTGAGTCTACTTGCAAGGGCTCATGGGCTTCCCTAGCCCACTTTAAAGGGTCTACTTCTCGTCTTTCCTATCCCTTCGGATATGTGTGGTGCACAAATGCGCGGGCACCAACACATTCTTCTGTGAACATGGGTAATGTCTTTCTCGCCATGAATATAACCTTAGCTGTCGAAATTGCATTAAACATTATTACTCACTCCCTCACTACTTGCAAGGACTACATTCCTGCACTCCCCCCAGGGGACGGATCCAAACCCAAATCACCAGCAATTCATTGATGTATCACAATGCTCTAGCAGCATTGGACCTGAAAATAGTGGATCCAGGATTTTGAAGATTAGGAGGCAACCCCCCCTCCCTTTTTTCTTGTTTTTTTTTAGATAAAGAGAGGCAAATAAACCCTCAAATACTGGCAAAAGGGCCCACTTTACTGCTGAAGCATGCCTTAAAAGTGCAGAAAGGTATTGATTCAAAATACTCAAAAAAGTAGCATTATTTTAACTTGCTGATGCAGTGTCTTCATGAGCATTGCAAAGCTTTTACCTTATAGGACAGGGACTCTGTATAAATCTATTGTGCTGACAAGGCATATTAAGAGGGCTACCAGCAGATTATTTACACATGGGAATAGACCATTGATGTTGTCACACCTCCAGGTAATCCTTAACCCTTTAACAGGCCACCTACATATGTGACCCATCCTAACAAAGTGGTACTGAAGTCGCACAATTAGAAGCCTAGATATGGCCTTTTCAAGTGGTATAGTGTCAACAATATCAGATTTTTCAAAATTGATATTTTAGCATTTTTCTAACATATGGGTAGATATTATTCAGAATCCTTGCTTACTCAACTGAATTTTAGCCCCAAATACCTAAAGGACATGGCTAGAGTTTTCATGGTTACATAGAATTACATAGGAATTATATAGGATTCATAAATTAATATATCTTTAATATGTCAATTATCTCAGTTTAATCAAATTTTAATTGATCCGACTAAATTTACTGACAGAAGATCTGTAGAGGACCACCTGATTCAAATATGCAAGTGTTATATACCAAATGAAAGCTCTTGATGAGCTGTGAATGAATATGCCAATAACTAAACATTTTATATGTGCGACTTCCGAACCATTTTGTAAGGATGGGTCACATATATGTACAACCACACAAAGGCCTTATTACCCTAAGCCTAAGGTAGGTATGATGCACTAACACTCTGTGTCCCTTGAGGTACTCAACTAGTTCTGCTCTAGCCAATCTCAAAACACCACTACAAGAGTGTTGTTCAGTCCACACTGCCACTCTTAGCCCCCCCCCCCCCCAACCCTCCAAACTCCCACGCCTGGCCAGGCGCCTCTCTGAAGGGAACCTTTAAACCTTGCACATATGCATCACTGACTTTTAGCCCTTTAAGAACAGGATCACTTACACACTCTTATTATCTGATTGACTAGACAATAATGTCTAACATTGCAGCCCTGGTGAGTTATGGCGATAGTACATGATAGTCAATCATACTTGTGCCTGTGGCACAGCCTTAGACATTTTTTAAAGTAGCATTATTTCTGCAGGTATTACAATCATATATATACACACAGCGAGGTGATTCCCATGGAGGTAGTTAAAAGACAAATATGAGCACCTGCCAACAATAAAAACAACAGGTTAGGGAAACAAGTCAATGACACATCAGAACTGTGTAGTTATTTAGAGCTGGCGAATCCTTATAATAATGCTTTGATGAATGAGTAAACTTGTCAGGGCCGCATGTATGCATCATGATGGCTGATGACCTTGAATCATTGATGCAATAGCGTTCCTTAAATGGTAAACAATTATAGAAATAGTTTTCTTGTCCATATGGATTATACATTATAGTATCGCACCAGAAAGTAAGTTGTATAGGTAGGGTTCCAGGGTAATTCAGCTGAACACATTTTCAATGCAATAATTGTCACAGGCATGATGGAATTATATGTAACGTACACCAGTATGACCGTAGTTGATGTCTCATTCATATGAGTTCCATTTTATAAGGCGTTGCTAGGCATGGAATGAAAATTGAACAAAAACATTCTTTTGTAGCTTCGTTTTCTTAGAATGGCATTATGTGATGGAAATACAACCTAATTATCAGTTCTAATGATTGGAGAATTATCATCAAGTCATTTCCTCGAGACCTTTTTTTCTGTTTTGTCAATATTCCAATTATTGAGGTCAGGAGAGCTCTTCAAAATTGCTTAGTTACTAAAGAGGTGCGATTTTCACCCATTTTCCTTGTTCCATCATACCTTAGACAAATGATACACTAAAATGTATTAAACTGAATTACCCTGAAACCCTACCTTAACTCGAGATTAAAACATGCAAGCATCATGTTCACACAACAGTACATGGACCTTTTGCGCAGTGTTCAGCAACTTTGATATTGCTAGATCAGATCAGCTGGTACTTGTACAGCAAAGGTTTCTGTATTTTAGATTACAGCAACTTGTACTACGTTGCTGTAATCTACCTACTAAAAAAACTACATTACCTACTAAAAAAACTACATTAACTTTTTACAGTGCATGTTGCTATATCACACGCTATACCCTCTACCCCAGCCCTTATTTCAGACAGGCTATAATTTGAATACTGTTTTAGTCCTTATGAATAATTTCAATACCCTTGCACCCCTGGCGCTTATTTATAACAAGCACTTATTTAAGACCGTTGCTATTAAATGATGTGAATGTCAAAACCGTTTAGAAAAAAAAGAATAATGTCTCTAAATGATTGAAATAGCCCATCATGAATCTATCACCGTCTGTCTACATTCCCTTATTTTATCACCATAAGGACTACCATCTGAGAACCTGATAGCCATAAAAGCTTTCTCCGATAATAGACAGCCTAATATATTGACATGGACAGTCGGTTCCCGTTACCAATCACATTCATAAATGACATTGCGTTTCTCTATGATAAAATATTGATTGCCTTGCGGCCCTTCTGTTTCAATTACCTCCAGCCTCAAGTCTGCGTCTAGTTATCAGGAGAGCTGGGGGGTCTTGCACATAAGGGACTAGGTAGTTTCACCTAAGTACCTCTGTGGTGCACAGAAGTGCTCTAGTCAGTCAGGAAGCTACTCAAAACAAGAGCACTAGAGAGAGAGAGAGAGAGAGAGAGAGAGAGAGAGAGAGAGAGAGGGTCATACGGTAAGGTACCTGCTTGTGCAATACATACTGTTTTTAAATCTAATGTGACTTTTTAACATGATGGGGTACCTACTTAGTGCTCTCATTAGCTTACGTACAACAGCCTCCATGCCTATACTAATCTCGAGGGGGGATCGGGAACTTTTTTATACTATGCAAAACCAGTTAAATCAAAATCTGTATAGCCCCCTCCAACCCCTTATGATTGTTATCCATAGTGGGAGATACCAAGGCAGGAGAAAATTCTTCTTATAAGATTATACATAAAATGAATTATCCTTTGCCCTTCATGTCACCTCCAGACCAGCAAATTGTATAATTGATTTTGAAAATATACCCCTCATCCCCTGCGCCTATATGCAATAGCAGAATAGCCCCTAAGATGCTTGTCTAAGATGCTTTCTGCAGTAGCTGTTATAATACACTGTTTCTTAATTGACCTAGCAGCCTTTAGTTGGGTCACAATGGCATATTGCATAAAGACAATTTAATTGCATAAAAACAATTTAATTTGTCTTGATTTAGCAATGTGTCACAACATTCTTTTTATCTCTTGTAAACTATTGTGGTCTTTTAGCTGTGAAATATAGGGTACTTTTTTCACATAATATATGACCTTGACCTTTCTCAAGGTCATAAACTAAGTTGAAATGTTTAGCATTACATCATATTGACATCTGAACTCAAAAGCAATTGACAGCTTTAAGAATTCAAGATGCCAAAGCTCAGGGAAAAATCTAAAAAAGATTCCTCTGTTATATTAATTTCAGTTGAAGTTAGATGATCATGTAAATCCCATATCTAAGCCACCTTTAACCATTAGTTATTAATGTACAGTATGTAGACATTGATTTAGATTAGAAATCTTGTCTATTGTCACATATAGGTGTCTTAGCTACACAAACTGTAACTAAGCTTACAACACACTTTAGGCATTTTTCAAAATTTGACCTAGGGAGAATCACCTTTGTACCCAATCAAGGTCAACCAAATCAGCTAACCGGTGACCCATATATATGTAGCAAACCCTCTGTAATAGGAATGACCATCATGTTTGATATCTTTTTGTTTGTGTGAAGATATGTTTTTCCTTTTAAGTTTGATTCTGAAGCCCCAGTCCCTGTCCCTCCTTACACCTTGGCTCCCCTATCATAAACATGAGGAGCTATGGCATATCTGTACGATGAGATCTCCAGTTCTCCAATTAAAACTATAGAACACTTCATCAGCCTATTTAGTTGGGTTTCAGCAGGGTGTCCTAACACCCTGTCTATCTCATCTTATCTCAGTCAAACCATGCCTGCTACACCCCAGCAGCTTTTAACAATAATCTCACCGATCTATCAGCCATGCCCTTTTTATTCGCTTTTCATTTAGTTCTGGTCTGGGTGAAGTAGAGTGAAGGTAGTGGACCCTATAGGTTTAGGGAGTGCTCATCAATTAACAACAAGGGAGGGTGGTTGTTTTTCATGATTTCTTTTTTTCCTAGGGAGAAAAAAAGAAATCCCCCTTCCCGCTTGGAAAAGGTTGAATTGATTTTGTCCTACCTTTTTATAATTCACAAATAAATTTGTTGGATAAAGAATGATTTTTGATCTCATTTGACTTTTATTAACAAACATGCCTCATAGTTTTTACTGCAAAGTTTCATTATATTGTATATGAACACAACATAATGTACAAGTGCGTATTAAATAAAGCTTGGTTTGCATGATTAGATAAGAGTTCTGATCAGTTTGAGGAGGAATCAAATCAGATTTTTTTTCCTGATTTCTTTTTCTTTTGCACCCCACCACACACGCTGAGAGATCTTAAAAAAATCCTCCCCTCCCCCCGTTGTCATATAATGAGGGACTCGCTTATCTGCTGCGGTCCATACTCTAACCCATTGTCCTTGTCTAATTGTATTAATCTATGGCTGTACAAACCTATAGGTCTATAACGGGATGTCTACCCCCAGTGCAGGCACGACGACGGTTACACCCCACTGCACAGCTGGGTCAGTTCTGGGGAAGTTGAACTATTGGGCACTAGCTGGTCTGGAGCTGGTTCCAGCAAAAAACCCCGATAAGAACTGATAAGATGGGGCCAACATGTCCCTGGAAGTGGGTGTTAACCAGGGACAAGGTACTCATTATGGTATGTCTTATTAGTGGGCTTTTTCTAAACCAGCAAAATTCAAAATGGCGGCTTCACTAGGCCTCCATACTGAGTCCTATAGACCATCATCCAAGGGCACGAACTGTATCTAGATATCGGATGGGAGAATGGAGCTATAATATTATATAGTAATAGGGTCCACCAGTCTTAGAGCCACCATATTGGTACCCTTTCCTTCACTGTAGGCTCAAAGCAGGGGGTACGTACTTTACAGGCAGTACCGAACCCAGTAGGTTTAAAGCAGAGAGGCGACTACAGTGACACACGCTTTTCTACCATTCTCTCCACAAACTCTGTATGGCGACTGACTCAAGTTGGCGCACGTGAATATTCCTGATGACCTATCAAGGTCAGGCATGGCTTATAGCATTCTCCAAAAGTCAGGTAGCAAAGGGTTTTGTGGTAATATATCTTTTAGTAAATTACACTATTTAATAGGATTTAATTTATCGCCATATTTGCTTCAGTCAGGATATGGTTCCATTGATTCTTTTTAACAAGTTTAAACTTCTATTTGACTTAACAATTACATGAACACATAATCTTGAGATTAGGAAAACTCGAGCTGCTATGAACTTCTGTGAGTCTATACACACATTGGTCAATAATGTTAATGATAACACCTTTAGCAATCTGTTATAGTGGTGTTATCATGAAAGGTAATAATGCAGATATCAATATGTCATGTAATAACTGTTCATGATGGAAAATGATAAGGCAACCAAACATGTGTACAAATACCCGTTCTACTTATTTAAAAAGAAAATTGAAAATAATAGAAAAAAATAACTTGTTCAACCCTTTCGTTTGATAGCAATGATAGTGAGAGAACGAAGTACCCAGTATTGCCCGATCTTTCCTAAAGCTATAATAAAAGATCTCATTACCATCAATTATTGATTAAAGCTGCTACCAAAATACAATGCTCCACAAAACCCTGATAATGGCCACACTTAGATAAAACTGACTGACACACAGGTTGACAAACAGGCAAACCCCGCATATAAGCCGCAGCTTGTAGACTATTTCTGGTGTCTATACTGCGGCATACAGGGTTTCCAGGATTCAGGATGGGGCTTATATGCAGGGTTCTCAGTAAGGAATGGGAGCCATCTCAGACCCATAGTGCGGCTTGTTATTCTAAATTTGGGGTGTGGCTTATACACGGGTGAGGCTTATATATGCCTTCTATACTCTGTCCCTGTGTGTTTTGGTGGCTGGGGTTTCCCATATTCTATGTCGATGTGAGAAATGCCTGTCTTCCTATATATTGATATTAAAATAATGTCCATATACCCCCGTCCATTTTGGGCTTCCCTAGCCCACTCAAAAGGGTCTAGATCTCCTCTTTCCTATCCCCTCGGATGTGTGTGGTGCACATATGGGCGGGCACTGATACATTCTCCTGTGAAATTGTGTAATTTCGTTCTCGCCATGAATATGACCTTAGCTGTCGAAATGGGGTTAAACATTTATTACTCACTGCCTGTGCAAATGCCCATATCCTATGTCCGAACCAAAGTATAGCCTAATCATCCTATGGAATAGCTAGGCATTTATAGAGCCGAAATCATGACACATTATAAGTCTATTCCTACATGACTTGTTTGATGAGCGCTCAAAGGCTCTAGTTATGCCGCAATTTAGCTCTAAAGGGCCAATCACTACAGTGATAGCCCCAGGTGGCACTCCCAATATTTTCTATAGTTTCCATGTGCAAACAAAATCTTGCAATTTATACCCTTTCCACGAGGGCAAAACTTATAATGTGAGACCCTAATATAGGGTCGCTACTCGAAAATCAATCCCTATCCCAAGGAAAAGACACAGTGGAGACATTAAAGTAAAATATCTTCGAGAATATCATATATTTTGTGACTGAAAATGTCATCATTTGGCATGTTGAAATCCTGAATTTTGGAAGTCCCCCCCCTCCGGATCAGTGCGAATATTGCATGAACCACCCAAAAAGATTCCACTCTAACTGCAGCCGTCTGGCCGGGCCTATTTGCAGTGGGCGTGGCCCTGATGACGATGTAATGTTACTCCTGTCAATCATCCAAATCCAACATGGCATTCAAACAGCTTCAACATTTGACACCATCCGCAAATTCCCATTACACCTTGTCAATACCAAGTTAACTTCCCTCCCCCCCCAGCTAGTCCCTTCTTATCTGTAGTATTTTTTGGACTTTTTATTCTTTTCTTGCCCCCCCCCCTCCCTTGACGTCCCCACCCCCTTCTTAAATAAGGAGCACTCCCTTTTCACAGAGTACTTAATGGTAGCGCTGTCATACATATCTAAGAATGAGTGGAGCGGTGGGTGACTGTCCCCTTTGGGGCGCTACCACAAAGTGTCAGAATTTGACTTTGCATCACACTGATGCTCACCATGATAACTCAGGCTGCTGGCCAATAGGAGTGCAGCTTTCATATCTGTTTTGTCAATCATGCATTATTCTACATTGACAATCTCCAGGCAGATGTTTTAGGAATCTGTTGGAATTGTGTAGATTCCAAACAGAGTCTTTGGAGAATAAGGGTGTTGGGTTTGGTTGGGGCAGACAAGCAGAACCAATAAGGAATGGTTTTATTATGTGGTTTCAAACTGAATGTCTCATCAGGCGCGAATGTGAATAATTTGTGGCCATGATAGAATGGTTTCTAGATTATTCTAAAATTATTTTGGAAGACCCCAGATGAAAACTAAGAGTAATTTCATGAGCGGATTCAAGGGTTGTCTGCTCCAAGAATATAGGTCAGAATAATATCAAGGTGGTAGTCACTTATTATTAATTGGATTGGTGCTCAAAATTTAGTTTTTTATTACTGGCAAACTAAAAAAAAACATGTCTTCAGTTACTGGGGGATGAATGGTCCAACCTGGGTTATGTGGTGAAAAGGCCAGTGAGGGGGGTTGCTTTTCTAAAATCCCAGGGTGGGGCGATTTAAGTGAATTACCTTAAGTCGCCCTCTTCAAGTGTGACTAAAACAGGTGATTGAGAGGTGGTAGGACAATGTCCATATGGGTATAAGTGCCATGTAATTCCAGTGTGTAGGTGCGGACCTGGCAGTGTTTTGTTGTTTTTTTCAACAGAAAAAGGGGTGTGTGTCAGGCTGGCTCTACACTACATCAGTCTAGAAGGTTTAACCCTTTGGGCGTGATGCTACTTAGGCAGTGCGGGCTTCCCTAGCCCACTTAAAAGGGTCTATTTCTTCTTTCCCATCCCCTCAGGATGTGTGTGGGGCACATATATATGCGCAGGCACTGAGTGAGTGAGTAATAGGTGTTTAACGCCATTTCGACAGCTAAGGTCATATTCATGGCGAGGACGAGATATAGACCCTTTTAAGTGGGCTAGGGAAGCCTGCGCAGGCACTGACACATCCCATTGTGAAATGTGTAGTTTAGTAGTTCTCGCCATGAATATGACCTTAGCTGTCGAAATGGCGTTAAACATCTATTACTCACTCTCACTTAGGCAGTGCATCCACCTTCTTTCCTCCTGGTTCCTCTTAGCATTCCCTTCAGGGGTCTTTGGGGGATGCTTAATTAAACTGAGAACACTGATCGAGACTCCATTGTCCCAACAAAGTGGGTTGTCTGGGGGGCAGCTACTAAAGTGTCTTGCGACAGTAGTGTCTTCACTGTTGTCAATATCATTCATATCTTTCTATCAAATCCGTCCAGGAGTCTCTGTTCAGTCTGGCCCACATATTGCATACCATAATGTTTACATGCTATTGCATAGATAATGTTGGCACTCTGACAGTTTACATTGTAAAGTGTCCGGTATTTTCAGCCGGTGGTGGTTGAGGTAATATAACCTGTCTTATTAATTTTAGGGCAATACATGTATGTTTGTGATTGCAAGGGTATTTAAGTATGTGGGGCCTTTTCTTTTCAGCGTCAGTGCTGGTAGAGGCACGTACCAGTTCATCCTTGAGGGATTTATTTCTCCTCTTGCCAAAAATTAGTTTTCTATCATGATACACTCTAGTGACCTTAGATTTAAGCATAAGATCCCAGTTATTCCCCACAATGTCCTCTAAAGGAGCGTTTGAGGGATTGTGTGTCATGATGCAGTAAAATGCCTTTTCTTTGTTTTTAGGTTTCTCCTTTACTTTTAATAATGATGATCTGTCCTGTGTTTCTGCTTTAGCTTAGGCATTGAGAATTAGATTTTTAGTGTAGCCTCTAACAGAAAATGTGTGCATAACATTAGTGCATTGCGTATGAATTCAGCCACTGAACTGCAAATCCTTCTTATCCTGAGGAATTGTGAGTAAAAAAACATGTCTCAGAATAGTTTACAAACTATTCTGAGACATGTTTTTTTACTCACAATTCCTCAGGATAAGAAGGATTTTAAGGTGCCTAGAGCGGATATTGAAGTTTGAATAGTACGCACTAAATGAACCCATGTTGACACTTGGATCGAGACGACGTGACAGCAAATTGACATCAAAGAATTTAATTCAATATCAAAAAAACTATAGCAGTAGGAGCTTAATGAGTACACAGGATTAATCTAAACATTGAAATCTATCACCTACCTTTTCATTTTGAATGATTTGACGTCTATATTTCACAGTATTCATGATAGAAAAATCAAATCGATGGCCATTTTTGCCGTCATGTTGACTGCGTAGTGGACGGATTGTTAACCGCGGCGAGACACAAGTTGTCACGTTGGCATATGCTCTAAGGGTATTCTGGCCGTCGTGCGCACTCCTTACAAGTGGTGGCTCTATGAAAATGTAGGACATAAGCCGACTAAACACTTTGTATCCACTCAATCTTGTCGTCTAGCTGAGAAACCAAGATGGCGGAGGACGGATTAGGTCGAATCGCAACAAATAACATGGCTTTTTAAGGTGAATACATTTAATTTAATGGTGGAAACCATGGTATAAACACCATAAATAACAAGTAGAGGTGCACACGGTGATTCTATGGGCTAGATAAGAAGACACTCGGCATACGGCCTTGTGCTTCTTATCTGCCCCTAGAATCACCTAGTGCACCTCTATTTGTTATATATGCCCTTACTAAGACCCTCTGAAATCTACCTAAATGCATCATAGTGTCACTGCTACTGAACCATTTGATTATGACAAGACTTTATGGGCCAATGGGGCAAAACGTGCCTCCAGGGGGGGATTTTTAGTACTGGCTTTGGCTACCAGGGGGCAGTATATGGGCAAAACACTGAAAATATAGCAAAAAATGCTTTATATCAATTTTTGATAAGGAATCCAGTGGTAAGCTTAGCATTATTCCATCTCCACTGAAAACGTTCTATTTTTGGAATGTTCGTTGCCATGGCAACATAGAAAATTGACACATATGGCAATTTCTGGTTGCAATGGAAACCACATCATTATTCTAAATGGCATTTTTGACACAGAAGGTTTTTTAAAATTCCTTCAGGAACTCAGAACTGAAGAGAGAGGTAAAAAAAATCCCTCTACAACCAATTTTATGACAAAAACATTACATTTCTTTGGTCATTTCTCCACAAAATTGTATTTTTTGCATTACTGTATTATTTATGAAAGGATATAATGCATTTAGAGGTTATTCGCCATTTTCATTTGCACACTGCAACCTATGTTTGACAAGCAATTACAGCAAAACTACCAGAGATATTTTAGTTCAAGATATCTCATTTTTAAGCCTGTGACTTAAACCTTAAAAAGCAATTTCCCCCCTGGAGGCATGTTTTTCCTCCTCTGGCCATGAGTATTCAACTATCTGATAGTCATTCATTCATAGAGGAATCTGGGAATGCAATATATGATGATTATGCTTGCACTTGTGCCTTTTAGGTACTGATAAAGACATGAGGCAGAGCCGAGTGCCTCTATCAAGTACCTAAAAGGCATGTGTGAAAGCATCATCACACATTGTGTTCATACTATGGTCTGCACCTTTAAGATACATTAGAATGCATCAGAATCCATTCTGCATTCACTGACATACAAATATATGGTATATATAGGGTCCCAGACATATGACTCATCTAACCCAATACTGTTGTCCAGCCCCGTGGCCTAATGGATAGCAAGCAGAACTTTAGATCAGAAGGTCCTTGGATCAATCCCAGCCAATGCTGAGCTTTTTCGGTACGAACCACTGTTCATAGCAGCTGTCGCATATAAGAACAGTATAGAAAAAGAACACTGTCAATATTCAAGTGTCAACTCTCAGTGCCTCTATCCTGTGATAAAAGCACTCAGATTATCCAGTTTGGGCACCCAAAATCGTTCTGAAATGTGATAACCATGGTATACTAAAACAAGTAATTAATGGATAATCCATGACGTGTGTGTGTTAGCAAAGGATAATTACACAAGGGCTGCGCCCTTGTGTAATTATCCATTAACTATTTATTTTATTACACAATATCAATAGATAATCAATAGAATATCAATAAATTCAAGTTGTAAACAAAAATTGTTCCCCTTCCCCGGGACTCAACCACTAGACCATCGGTACACACACCTCGGCGCCTGGCAGCTGTTGGTTTGGTCTGAACACGAAAAAAAAAGTTCGCCCAGACCGGGACTCATCCCGCCTACCTCTAGAAGCTGAACGCAATGCGCTAACCACTAGACCAACGGGTTACACACACCTCGGCGCCCGGCTTGGCTTGGTTTGAACGCGTCCAGCAGTCCTCTTTAATTAGAATGCTATTCTAACCTTGCGCATGTGAAATGCGAAACTATGGCACCGGGCTAGAACACGTACGCTGGTAGGCTCCGGAAAAAAACCGCCGTACTATGAGTAATAGATATCGACAACCTATATTTCTTTAGGACACGGTATGTAAACACTACCTGGATCCACAGAGATACATAAATTTTACTCTTATACCTGAACTGCAAAGGATTTGATGAAAACTTCTCGACTTGACAGCGGCTTCGCAATAGAAATCCAAGATGGCGCCGCCCATGGTTTGTTGACATTTCGCTCTCGGACACCGTTAAATAGGAAAATTCCTACACTTAAACCTCCATCCAAGCCCTAGTCACTGTCCTTATGATAAGATCATCTTAACAGTTGAAAATTGGTATGTTAAAGACCAATTAGTAAAATTCGAACTGACTGAATGTCGAGACGTACAAGAAGTACGAAACTAAACCCACACTTGCAGCCCGAATCCAACATGGCGCAGGGCACTTCCGGCAAGGCGAAAAATACCAATTTGCAAGTGGAAAATGAAGAAAATCTCAAGGAGGAAGCTAAATTCCTACCCAGATTAGACTACAGAGCCTCTACAAAAACTTTGGTCAACAAAATAAATGAACTAGAGGACCGTATTACCTCTCAAGAAAGAATAAATAGAGGTACAGTTCGTATACTTCAGGGAATGGAGGCTAGACTATTTGGCCCAAACGGGTTCCCCGACAAACCAACAAAGACAATTCAAGAACTCGAAGAAAAATGCTCCTCAGTGTCAAACTCACTCTCTACATATAGTGATAAAATTGTTAAAGCTGAAGAAGAAATAATGAAAATTCAAGAAAGTTCCAACAAATTCGCTGAACAATTTGCAAAATTTGACAGTGACAAAAAAAAGAGAACACTATTGATTGATGGAGTGAGTGAAGACACTCCTGGTTTTCTAAGGGATACACTTGACAAACTAATCAATGATGTAGATCTTAGCTTCAATAGTTCAGTAGCAGATGCCATATATAGAAAAGGGAAAAAACAAGTACCAACAGCTCATCAGAGAAAAATCCCTAACTTCAGGCCGAGACCCAGGCCTATAGTCGTTATCTTCTCAGCATTGCACTACAAGACTCAAATCTTTGGGAATGTAAAAAACCTGAAGAACAATATGTCCTGGAAAGGTGTACATTTATCAGATGACATCTCACCTGAGGAGAAGAAAATACAAAGAAATCTATGCTCAATCCAAGCGCTAGCCAAGTCGAAAGGCATAGACTGCTACGTACGAGGATCTACCATTACAATAGCAGGTCAACTATACCAATACAAAGACATTGACAAATTACCTTTTGAACTTACCATGGCAAATGCTAAGACTGTCGAAACACCTGATGGCATAGCATTTCAAGGTGAATTTGCACCTTTCTCAAACCTCTACAAGTGTATGATTAAGTTTGAAGGCCATGAATATGACTCCATAGAAAGAGCCTATGCTGCTAAGATGTGTTTAATATCTAAGCAGATGAATGTCCTACGACGAGTACTTGCTGCACCAACCCCCATAGACGCTATGTATGCTGCCAAAGGATGTACAAAATCTAATGAATGGTATAATATGGACCAAGAGGTAATGGAGAAACTGATCTCAATTAAGTTTGAACATCCACATCTCAAGGATATCCTAACCAGCAGCCGTGGTAAATACTTGTATGAAGCCACTCCCCACAAAGTATATGGTACAGGCCTTCATCTAGGTCAAAAAGAAGAAATAACCATCGACAACATAGCCTCAAGTGGACACGGAAACAAGCTGGGTGAGTTGCTGATGAAATTTAGATACACTATCACAGGAGAAAAACCACTTCCAACTGCAGAAGAAATCAGACTACAAAAAGCAAGAGACAATAATAATTAAATACTATGACTTAACCTATACAAAATGTTACTTATAAGTAATTGTATCGATTAGAAAACTATAATACAAAATCATTATCACAAGGCTGGTTATGTACCCGTTAGTCTGCCATAATGCGTGTCTAACTTCAACTGAATGACCTATTCATCCATGTTATGGGCCGGCACAAAGGCCTATGCCCTTGGGATGAAATTTATGTATATTTATTGTCAAGGGTTCGGGAGAGGAATTCTAAGTAGAGGATTTGATATAAATTCTGCTATGGAATATGCACATGTAGATGTACTCTGCATGAGCATTAGGTATGCAATAAAACTCAGTTGATCAGCTATATGGCACCAGGGGCCTCAGACTAATACATCTCAATGCTAGAAGTATCAAGTATTCCTTTTCCGAAACTTGGTTTAAATGTGAAGACGATGAAAGCAGTTGCCAACTAGCAGGGTATGTTAGATATAGATTAGAAAGACAAGTATTAAATGAAAAAGGGGATATTAAGACTGGAGGGGGGGGGTCGCCTTATATATTAAAAACTCGTTGACACATGATTATCAACGGTATTCTCATCTAAATATATCTGACAAAAATATTGAAATACAAAATATTGTAATATCAAAACTGCACATGAAACAAATTGTATTACTTAATGTGTATAGACCACCGGATGGAAATCAAGCTGCCTTTATTGATTCTCTAACTGATGTAATCTCTCAAATTGAAAATAGGAACAATATTGAAATTATTTGTATGGGTGACATGAACTTCAATGTATGTGAGGATTCCGATATGGTAAATAATCTCTTAAACAAATTAAAAGGGTTTGGTCTAAAGCAAGAAATTAATAATCCCACAAGGAAAAATGCATCCTTGGATCTTATTTTTACAAATATACGACCAAATTTTATAATGACTGGAATTACAAATAATTTTATCTCAGACCATCTCCCTGTCTTTTTTATAAGGAAAAAATGGAAAACCAACGATGAACATACGTACATTGAAGGTAGATCCTATAAGAAACTACCTGATGAGTTATTATTAAGTGAATTTGATGCGTATGACTGGTCAACCTTTGATACAACTGATAATGTTAATACTGCTTGGAATGAAATGGAAAATGCAATAAGAAATATACTAGACAGATTTTGTCCCCTACACAAATTTCTCGTAAAAAAATATAGAGACCCTTGGATGAACCAGCACGTATATGAATCCATAAGAGATAAAAACAAATTACTCTGGTCTGCCAAGAAATCTTTAGACGAACACAAATGAATCCAAGCTTCAACATGTAGAAATAAAACAAACAAATTAATAAATAAAGCTAGAAAAAATTTCCTCAAGGAACAAATTGAAGAATACAAAAATGATCATAGAAAATTTTGGCGAACTGTTAATAACCTCATACCAGGACAACCTAAAACAAAACAAGAAATTAACCTGGTAGACCATGAAAATAATAATACCCCCATTCCTGCTGACCAAGTTCCAAATTTTATAAACAATTATTTTACACAGATTGGTCCTGTACTTGCAAAAGATCTCTATATACCATGGAAACCTTACGACAACATCTGTCTAAATGCAATTGAGCCTTTTACCACAAATTCACAAGAAGTATCTAAATTGGTTCATGATATAAATACCATAAAATCATCAGCAGTTGAAAATATATCTACTAAGGTTTTAAAAACTGTGTTCAAACATTCACCTGAAAGGCTTGTAAAAATATTCAACCTATCTTTTATGACAAACACTGTACCAGACTCATGGAAGTTATCCAGAGTAACCCCCATCCCTAAAACAGGTGATACCAAACTTGTAAATAATTATAGACCCATTTCCCTCCTACCGCTACCATGTAAACTATTAGAGAAAATTGTACATACTAGAGTATATGGATTTTTGGTTAAGGAAAATATCCTGACTCCAAAGCAGGGTGGTTTTCGAGCAGGCTTCAGTACAGTGGATACCCTATCTAAATTCACTGATGATATTAAAAGGGAATTAAATGTTGGAAATTCTACTATTTCTGCCTTCATTGATCTCAGAAAGGCTTTTGATACAGTAGACCATTCGGTTCTTTTAATTAAACTACATCACTATGGAATTCGCTCGGACAACTACCACTGGTAAAAACTATTTATTCAATAGAAAACAATTGGTTTTTGCAAATGGCTTGAGTTCTGATCTGGAAAATATAACATGTGGAGTACCCCAAGGTTCTATATTAGGCCCTCTGTTATTTTTAATTTACGTAAATGATGTAATTAAATGTATTAAGACATGTAATATTAGACTCTATGCAGATGATACCATGATCTATTCATCACATAACAGCTTTAACCAAGCTAAGAGTGAACTCCAACATGATTTAGAAAATTACTATACCTGGTGTATTCAAAACAAACTGTCTATTAATATTACAAAAACAAAAATCATGTTATTCACCTCAACAAATCAAAAACTGAAAACCTTGGAAGCAAACATATCCATGAACAACCAATTACTACAAATTGTCCCTAGCTATAAGTATCTTGGTGTGACCCTGGACCCTCTCCTCTCTTATAAATTTCATCTAAAAAACCAGATCAAAACTATCGCTTATAAAACATATAAACTGTGCTTATTAAGAAAATATCTAGATGTCAAATTAGCAGTAAAAATCTATAAAACCACGATACTTCCTTATATGGACTATGCAGATATTTGTTTCTCAACAACCTATGAAAAATATTTGGATCCGCTACAATATGCTCAAAATAGATGTCTGAAAATATGTCTGAAAGTACCTCATATTACAAACACAAATTTTATACACAATATTACTGGTTGTAATAAATTAATGGACAGAAGATTTGCACATACTGTAAACTACATGTACAGCCGATCGAGATCTATAGATTACAAAATTGTACAAAGGCTTCAAACAAGACAACATGATGCTCCCTTATGTAAAACAATTACACCAAACTGTCTCTCCTATATCAGAAGTGTGGAGTTTCATGGTGCCATAACTTGGAATGCTCTAACATGTGGTAGAAGGAATGCTGAAACTTTGGAAATATTTAAAAAAGGATACTAGAATATATCTTAAATCCCTCCTACCTTACACCTAATATATAACTGATTATTGTACAGCATACTTATCTACTTATTTTATATAGACTCTCTCCCTTACCCTTCAAATCTCTAAATTTTTCTTACTAAGTGTCTAGTTTCCTACTTTAGTAAAATCATTAATTAGCTAGGACCAGAAGGATCAACCCAAAACACTAAATTAGTGGGGATGAGGTCCATAGCTGTCTTTTTGCCACATGAAATTAACTGTTATAATAATTATCATGTCAATTTTCTTACTGTCTCCATTATATTTATCTTGATATGAACTTAAATAGAAGACTTGATGAAGCTTCTACCTACCTACTTATCATATCATTATGTTATCAGTGCAGATACACATATATATATTTCGATCTCTATCGCATATATCCTACTAGATAAGATTAATTAGAAATTATGACTCTGATATAAAGATGTAAGTGCCTTTTGTACCGGTAACATACCTTCTTGGCAATAAAGATGTTTAAAACAAAAAAAAAATGTGAGAGTTGTTGTGGGGGGTCACAACCATATCAATGACTTATAGAGACTTGGTTCTAACCAAGCATTTCTCGTCAGTCCCTGTGGCGCACTGCATAGGGAGTTGGATTTGGGATCAGGATACTGCAAGTTCGACCCCTACCCTGGCAATGACAATTTCATAGGTTTTAACATGTAACATATGACATGTAAGGAGGCATGTTATCCATGGATAACAGCACTGGGTGCCTGTTATCCTTGGATAACCACACACCTTACAAAAGTCATGATGCATGCATCATGCCATGCAATATCGACAGGTATGTGCATGGGAATATCCAGAAAAAGCACCTAAAATCACAGAAGTCGTGTAATAATGAATGATATGGAATGAAATTACCCCTGCTGTCCACATAGTGCCTGGGACCATGTGGTTATGGTCAACTGAGGGGAGAGGGTACCATAGAGTGTGCTGTTTGATCCCCATATAACCTGATGGTCTAGCCAGAAATAGTCAAACTGAGATGCAGGTCTATTACCTGTAGGAGTTCACATAGATGAGCAGCTCACTTTTATGACCCACGCCTCTCAGTGCATAAAGATCACAAATTCCCTGGCCTTTAATGTTTACCGGTAAAGAGTTTATAAAGGCCCTATGTATAGAAAATCAGATTAGAATACCCAAGAAGAAATGGAACCTTTGACACGAACTTATCAAGAGAGTGATCATGATTAATAACAGGGGATGGTGGTGAAATTCCGAGAAGACAATTTCTGTCCCTCCTTGAAGGGGTCTAAAATTTTTCCGTCCCCCTCCTCCCCTTCTATTTTTTAACAGTTTGTTTTTTTTTGCTCGAAAGGGGTGCCATCATTTTGCATCGATTGGGCATCGATTAGGGATCAAACAGTCCCAGTCTCGGACTGAATTTTTCTTGTCCAGCCCCCAGGCCCCCTTGTTGTAAAAATGACCACTCCATAAACACCTCGTAATTCGCAACATTTATAGGTACAAATGTAATGACCAAATATGATCACCTCTAGCTTGTCAAAGAGTGTCCAAGAGTGGTGCCTTTACCCTAGTGCTTTTATGGCACTAGGTATGAGCATAGTCAAGTATGCCATATAAATCTGACATATACTGAGGGTGCACCTTATATGTATGGTGTGCCTTATAGACATGGTCAGTGTTTAAAACTTTGGCCAGAGGCTGTTAATTATGTGCACGTTACTCAAGAATAATGTGTATCACTTCCATTTGTATATACAGCAAGATAGTCATCCTTTTAGTGTCTTGGTTTCTCCTTACACTTTCAGGGTTCATTTTACTGTCGTTGCACACACTTCATCTAAATCTGAATTTGAAACTTCACTGTTATACGATATTTTCTCCCCAAATATCGCCCTTCATTAAATCCTGATAAATATTCAAAAACTCACGTAAAAACTTAAAGGCAACCAAAGTCATCATACATCATTTATTGGACTTTGATATGAAAACATTTTTCAGTCTAATAACGATGTTTATCATCACATTAGTGACTGCATCTTTGAAAATGAAATCACAGAGTAGCCCATATTGAAAAGGTTAACTACCTGGTTCTATTGAGCCTACCCTCAGATCTTCTGCTAATTGATGCTAGGCTTCCTCCTATGTTGAACCCCTTAAACAAGATGACTACCATCTGAGACAACTAAAGGTGCATTAGCGTGTGGAATGACTAATGTATGGTATGGAAGATCTAGGGGCTTTGAGTTGCTGTGAAATGCTCTGATTTGCTGACAATGAGCAGAAGCAGCTGCTCAGACTTTGGCTTTGCCTTGAAGGTTTGCTGCTGTGTCACCTGAGTATAACATCCTAATTTCTGTTGATCTGCTAAGGGTCCAACGCACAGTGTATTCATGTATTTTGTACGTCCCCTGATGCCCTTGCTTCATACCTAACCCATAGGTTTGATACACTGGGGAAGGGTTGGTATGATGCCTCAATGCACACTGATGCAGTGCTGGTAAATAGAGAGGCCAGCAATTTATTGATGCACAATGCCAACCATTAAACCTAAACATAGAGACAGCAAGTAGTTTATAAAGGGTTAAGACTGGATCTATTTAGGGACAAGCCTAGTACTAGGAGGGCAGCACCAAGTCAGTCTGTTAATGCTTATGTTGTTAGCTTGTCCCTTCCACAATGGATACCTACAGTGTATGAACTGGAGCCAGCTTGGGTTAGAATAAACAGGAGATTCCAAGAACATCAAAATATCTTCCATACGCCCATGACAGCTGCAAATAAAGCTTAGTCCTGCACAACTTAGTTATTTGAGGAGAACTACCATAGAGACTAAGGAGTCAGCAGAATCTTACAGGAGTTTGAAGTCTGATACAACATGACTTGATCCAAGAAAATGGCAGATCCTATAGGCCAGATTTGAGACTGTGAATGCGACTTCTCCCAGAAAGAAAAACAGGAGGTGTGGGTGGTACACAGTCTGTTAGATTATCTGGGAGTGTAATGTGTAAGTGTGTAGGAGGAAACTATAGGGTCTGTGCTATCTCTAAATTAACTCCTATTGCAATTGTATTTCAAAATACTACCCCACATAAGAACAAGTAATGAGGAAATAAAGAGGATTTATAACTGATGCTAACATTGGATTAACCATTTAACAGTTAATGAGGAAATGAGAGGTATCATGATTGGAGCTAACCTACAATTAACCATTTTGTTTATACATTTATCTACGTATTTATTTTCAAACTTCAGTACAATTTCATATGAGCTTTTTGTTTTTTTTCGTCTCAAATTTGTCCTCTGACAGGAGATCCAGGTACCAGTGATTTAAAACATTATTTGTAAGCAGGAAACCATTTAAGGATTACAAGGGGCATTAAGTATTAACACTCAGTCACCAAGGCTATAAGCATTCATCATGTTAAGGCTGTTGGGTTGGTAGACTACTGATGGGTAAGCATGAGAATGCAGCACACACTGGTGATAAGAAGGCACCGCAGCATTCCGTTAGTGCATCACAACCAATGCAAAGTCTAGGCTATTTTGTGCCAAACTCTTGCCTGATATCAATGCACTAATGTTTGGTCAATGATAAAGGATCAGGTTTCCTTATTTGTACACTGAAAACATGGAAGATGGGAAACTAGTCAGCGGTGACCACTTTAGGTCCTCAAGTTGATGATACCTAAAACTACAGCTTTAGGTAGTCAAAATGATGACTTTAACCCTTTCATGCCCAGAATTATTTGAAGATTTTATGTTATTTCACAATTGTATCACTTTGTTGATAAGGTCATGTGTTATTTTGATATTCTCCTTTGATATGGGCTCTGTGTTACATTTTCTCAATACTCATAATGCAGGGAAGACTTTTAGTTAAGGTCATAATACTTCTGCTCAGGTGTGGTAACCATAGTTACCAATACATTCCATTTGTTGTCATTTTATAGTATTTTAGTCTCTCTTGTGCTATATAATTATATAGCCATAATCCCTTCAATACTGAGACCTTATAGAACTGTCAGAGCTGATCCTGCCCGCATGTGCACTGCAACTTGGGAAACAAAATGTGTTAGTAACAAATATGACTTCTCTTTATGGATATGAACTGTTGTTGTAAGATCTAATGGGAGTATGGGAAACTATGTGTGTATGATCCACCATCATTTTGGTACCATGTCAGCCTCTAGCTCCCTAGAGGGTTACCCTTTAATGAACCACATAAAATGACAGCTGACTTTCAGTTTTTGACTTCCCGTGCCTGATATAAAGGGGATAGAGCCAAATGGATGGTTGTATCTTAATTGTGAAGTCATGAGCTTTCTTAGGAGGGTCTAACTTTGCAGATTTGACCAGTAGAAGTACATGGATGGAAATTTCATTCAATATAGATGCATTTAAGACCAAAACCGCGCATTTAAGCGCGCTTGGGCACCTAAGGGTTAAGTCATCATCCTGGCGACCTAAGTCATCAGGATGACAATGCTGACAGTACAGAGTTGTCATATTGACGACTCAGGTCGTCAGGATTATGACCTAAAGTCGTCATTTTGACTACCTAAAGTTGTAGTTTTAGATATCGTCAACTTGAGGACCTAAAGTGGTCACCGCTGACTAGTTTCCCATCTTCCATGTTTCCAGTGTATTAATTACTTAGAAAACGTGTCTAATGATCCAAGGGTCAGGTCTTTTAATGTTTTTGATAAATTTGTAGATGAAAGAGTTGTACGAAGAACCAACTGTTTATCACATCAATGAAACTTAATACTTTGGCTGTTTCCCTACACTGGCTTAGCTGTAGTGGCAGTTCTCTTATATATCCAGCTTGGGTATTGGAAAAAGAATAATTTATAAGTCTGAGACGAAATCTCAAATAACTACTTCATGAATGTGAGACATTTTGCACAATGTGTTCAAATTGAAATTGCTGACAGGGCAATATTCAGCAAGAGATGTGTATATTCTGTGTGAGCGGCCTTTTAGAAATATTGTAAGGAAGATCTTCACTCCCATATTACAGAATATTCTTGATGTTTCAGAATGGCTAGCCCTTTATAAATAGAGCCGATCCCAGCATTTTCTTTTTAATTTTGAGAGGAGAAAGTTAATAATTTAGCTCAACTTGAATCAATTTAGTTATCTATCTGCCACTGTTATGAACTTAAAGTATTAGCAACAGTTTGTAAGAGTTGATTTCTGGATAGGTTTGAGGCCTCATTAATAAGAGAAATAAGAGTAACAAGGAAAAAAGACACCTGTCCTACCTTCCCACCTTGGATTTTCTACCATGCAATTTAAACCACAACATTCATGTTTGGCCTATTCATGTTACAATATGTGGGAGTCCACGTTGTTATTATTCAGCGTAATACCAGGTGCATATTTTAACCATTTTCACAAAAACGAAATTGCTGATGAAAATGGTAACTCCAGAATTATGTATTTGGCAAACACAATCCCAATATCAGCATGTTTTATAAGGAAACTCCCATCAGACTCTATAAGAGCCAAATAGTATGTTCCCTCCCTCTCCGGGCTTCCCTAGCCCACTTAAAAGGGTCTACTTCTCATCTTTCCTATCCCCTCAGGATGTGTGTGGTGCACATATGCGCGGGCACCGACACACTCCTCTGTGAAATTCACAATCACAATCATACAGCTAGGAAAGTCTCAGGTGGTTAAAAGTAGGGGAGTAATGAACACCTGCCAATAAGAAAGTCGTAGGGACTGTCACTGTCATGATAAAAGTGCAGTGATATGTGCAGCCAGTTAATTCTTATCATCATCCAACATTATAGATCCTCTTTACACCTTACACGGCTCGCATTAAATCCTAATCTTAAACAAATTTCAGTTGATTGTTCCCAAATCATGTGATACAAACCATTATTTGTGTCTCGCACATTTTGGAAAGCTGCCTTGGGAGCAAATAAGCATCAGAGCAGCACATCAGTCCTGATATCCAATCCTTTAACTGTATCTTTAGCAGAATTCCTATCACTTTTCACAGAAATGTTTATGATAAAATGACATGTCTACCCATGATTGTCGATAGGTTTTACATAGAGAGCTCGGGCTTCCCTAGCCCACTTAAAGGGGTCTATTTCTCCTTTTTCTATCCCCTCCGATGTGTGTGGTGCACATATGCGTGGGCACCAACACATTTCTCTGTGAAATAGTAATGTAGTTCTCGCCATGAATATGACCTTAGCTGTCGAAATGGCGTTAAACACCTATTACTCACTCACTCACATAGAGAGCACATAGCACATGTCATTGCGACATGTGCATATGTGTCACCATGACACATGTAGCACACATTAAACCTTATATGAATTGACATACCTTAAAATGGAATGTCATTTGTGAGTTAAATATGGTCACAGCCATGTCGGGAGCATGTTGACATGTAATAATAAGTCAGTTAGGACATACATGAATGTTCTAGGTTAACCACTAGATGGGACAAACCGCCATTTTGGTGTCAGGATTAATCCATACCAAGAGGTACTGCCAGCACCTGAGACACTTGCTGTAGCTGTGACATTTTGTTCTCAGGATAGATAGATCACTAAGGTTCATTGATGTTATCAATGAATGTATCATTTTTGTATCCTAGACCCTGAATACTTCAACAGGAGGCATAATACACCTTATATGTGGGCCAAGACAAAGACCAAATGGTTGTATGCTAATCCCTAATGTATAAAACATAGTCATAGTGTCTACAATATATGGAGACATATGCATTGCCATGTATCTCCATGCCCTTGTCTTATAGACTACATAGTTGTCCATAGACAAGAAGACATGTAGATAGGAACAAAGTGCCTTGTTGTTGCAGGCCTGTGGGACTATGATATCCCCTGCCTGCTACTATAATTTAATTGTAACACTTACACATAGCTATTGACTGCTCTTGACCCTTGCATAATTGTCACATCGTATTACCTGGCATTCTGGTGCATGTACCAGTGTATGTGGCATATTTTTGCTAGGCATGTCAAGTGGAATTGATGTATCAAATGTGAGAGACTAAACCTCACTTGACATGCCTTCATACATGTCATGTGGGAGACAAATCCTAATGGGGGGCTGTATGTGTCAAAGAGATCAGTGTTCTGGTTTGCCTAAGGGCTTTCTCTGGGATTTATTTTGCTGTATGAGGTGAATGCATTTATTCTTGAGTTGATATCCTCCACATAAATGTATACTTACTCTTTATGAAAGACATTTAATTAAATCACATCAATATTTAATTTGTTCAAGTGTAGAATCAAAGCCAACAGATGTCCTTATTGATAAATTATTGGATTTGAATAGGAAAGTGTTGTTTAGTCTAATTATTGCAATGATCATCACATTACCAGTTACATCTTTGGAACTGAAATCACTGGAGAGCATATATTGAGAAGGTTAATTACCAACCAGCTGTACTGAGCCTACCCACAGACTTTGGTCTAATTGATGCTAAGCTTCCTCTTATGTTACCTCTTAAATGGCTGAATTGCACCTTAATGCATTTTTTTAGCATAATTATAGGGCTAATAGGCTGTAGACTATATGGTTGCCGATCAAGGATTCAGAAAAGGAAAGGGCACGGCCCAAAAGGAGGGGAGTGCACCCCTTTATTTGAGCCGATTTTGGGGTCCAAAATATGCAAATAACAACACAAATACTGTCTAAACCAGGCACTGTACCAACCAGTACTGCGTCCATTGCATCACAGAGATAAATGAAGCCAGATACATCATGCAATGGTTAAATGGTTAAACCCCTTGAGGATGCGACCAGCATCTTACGGCTTTCAGCCATTGAAGATGCATTAACGTGCGGAATAACTAATGTTTGGTTTGGGGGATTAAGGCGCATTAAGGCTGCTCAGAAATGCCCTAAAAACTTGCGAGGGCAGCTGACTCTGCTTAAGCCTTATATGTTTGTATTAGGTCCTCAGTTCCTATAAACCTTCAAGCCTGCATAATGCATCATTGCATCATTTTCATTGGTAGTCATGATGCATGAATGCAGTGCTTGCAGGTAATTTATAAATGTTACATACAGATTTCATTGTAACCCTACATGTTTGATACACTCTCAAAGGGTAGACATGACACTCCATAGAAATACTAGAGACTGGACGTGCCATTGGCGCATTGCGACAATACAGGAACTTTGAAAAACCTGGAGGCATCATGCAGTGCATTTATAAAGGGTTGATGTTGACTATACAAATAGGTACATGTAGTAGTAATACCTCAAGGTGATGTCAAGGAGTCAGTTTCCATCCATCAAGGCCTATGTGATATCCTAACCACCTCCGCCACTGACACGACTTTAGGTCATCATGCTGACGACCTAAGTCGTCAGTATGACGACTCTGTTTTGTCAGTGTTGCGCAGGACTAAAGCCTTGCAAAGCTCCAATCTGCGCAAAGTGCAATTATCAGTGTATCTGCAGGCAGGTCTTGCGTGTATGACTTGTTTTATATATCTAAACTGTTAAAGATGTAAGTGCTCATACCATCGGTTTACACCAGTTATGCATTAAAGGAATCTTTTATAAACTTCATTACCGGATAACGCCTAACATGGGTTGTTTTATAAAGTTTACATAGTTTCTAATAGGGGCAACAGCAGATCCTGCATTCCAGTCTCATTATTAGTGTAAATAACTGAGGAAACATATGCGGTGATCTAAAGGACAGGTGTTGTCACATAATGACAGAGTAATTTCCATAGACCCAAACGCTCATCCCATAAATGAATCTTTACACTTAATGGGTACTAAAAAATACAGTCTATATAAATGCTAATCTTTGAGTAAGGGGATGAACTCTTACTATGCTTTATTTAATGTAGGGTCATTAAATGTTGAGGAAAGGATTTTAAACTATACATGAGGGAGATTCACCGGAAGTCGGCCGCTCCTGTGCACAGGTTTTATAAGTAATATTGTTTGTTCTATATCCCATAGGCTAATGATGCCATAGCTTCATTTTATGTCAGGATAGGTACATAACCTTTGAAGGGATACTGCTCATAGTATTTTGGGAATCAATGAGCCTTTTTATCATTGAAATGTAATGATATTTTTTTTTCAGTCAATCCATTTACACCTGAAGTCGGCCACATTGCACCTCAAGTCGGCCACAGACTTATTCTATACAGATTGTAGACATTTTAGAGTTTGAGTCAGTTCAGTGCTGCCATCTGCAGGTTGCTATAAGCATTATGATTATAATCTTTTAGCTCATATGACAAATGCAAAATGATGAAGTTACAAGTAGTACCATAGGGGGTAGGTCATGATGTTGAAACAGAAATAGAAACTATCAACTTGAATACTCTTTACTTGGAGAAAATTGTGTAATCATATCTAGCATAGTAGAAGAATAGCCAAATTTAAGCAGTGGGTGACTTGATGTGTAAGGTGGCCAACTTGGGGTGAAAATGTGGACGACTTGGGGTGGAATAGATAGGTACAGACAAATCGATCAGCATACCAGTACTGGTAATAATTACGATGTGTGTCCTTATTATTCATTAACCAGTCTTGTTAATCTATCCCTAGATACCTCACATACCATTTGAGGGTGAAATGAATCCCTATAATCTTCAAACTCAAACCATCATTTTATGAACAGATGGAACTATCTTTCCTCTGAAAACGTGTCAAACAGGGATACTTGTACATAATTTTACATGATGACATTAATGAATATTCTTCAAACATTTGATGAGATTAGACAAAGAAATGCCTCTAGTCCCATCCCTGCGTGATTTTCTTAAAACACTCAATGTATAAGAAATTTCATGCCAAAAGTGGCCGACTCCGGGCGTGTGCCCGACTTCAGGTGAATCTCCCCTAGCACTTACCTGACCAGAATTAAACTCCAGGTACAACTAATGAGATGGGCTAGCGTTGAGAGTGTACCTTATACGCTAGATGGGCCTTACACAAGGGGTACCACAGCACTTGGTTAGACACAATTTGTTTGCACAGGCGTAGGTGTAGCACCATGGGTCTGATAGACTCAATTCATTAGATTAATTGTTTTGATACGGTGAATGGGAAGGAGGAAAGCTGTAGTGAAATACTAAAAAAGGCAATTTATTTACATTGTAAAAGAATAACTGTTAAATCTACCAGGGATCCTCGTAAAACTGAACAGTGAACCAGCAAAATAATTATTGTATTGCAGTGTAGTTTTTAAAAGAAGCCCTAGGTGGCAGTAGAGTCGTACAAGGAATCTCTGTGAAAGTAATAACAGATCTCTGGCAACTGTGGGACAGGGAATTCGCCATTATTGCGACAACATCTAGTTGTTTTTTTTTCAGTCCACACAGAGAGAAGAATGCTGATTGCTTTGACGCATACTGCACAGGACCTGGTCACAATTTGTCTTCCACATGACATGTACGAAGGCATGTTGAATGAGGTTGAAGTTCTCATATTTGGTTTCGTCAACTCCACTTGACATGCATAATGAAGACACGTCACATATTTCTGATCCATTCACATGAGTGCTAGGTAATACTGTGAGACAATTATGTCAGGGTTAAGAGCAGTCAATAGCTATGTACCAATGGTTCAATCAAGACAGGCCTATAATAGAAGGCAGGGGATATCATAGTCCCACAGGCCTGCAACACTAAGGCCCTTTTTCCCATCTACAGAATTTCTACTTGACTGAGGACCTCTATGCAATCCATAAGACAAGCGCATGGAGGTGCATGGCAATGCCATCTGTCTGCATGTAATGAAGATACTGAGACTATAGACTGTGGGTTAGCATACAATCTGTTGGTATTTTAACTGACCCACACACAAGGTGTCTAACCTCTCCAGTTGAAGAATTCAGGATTGTGGGTGTCTACTTTGATATTCAATAACAAATGAAGAGTTTGGTTCCAAAACGCAATAAATCCATTTAAGATTTTCAGCATATACCCATTTTTGTAGTGCTCCCCTGAAGTTGATTTAAGTGTTATCAAGATAAAATCTTTATTAAACTAAATCTGTACAACCGAAAAATATATTTTTCAGAGAAAATAGTTTTTGTATTACATTCAAGTATCGCTAATCTGTAGACTTTTGAAATATTGACCTCTTTTTTCAAAATGGCATTTATTGCGTTTTGGAACCAAACTTTTCAAATGCAAATTTAACAATGAAATAGAATTCACTACCATTCATTGATAGTATTTACAAACCTTAGTGATCTATTCTTCATGAAAACAAAATGACACAGATACATCAAATGTCTTAGATGTTGGTAGTACTTCTTGGTAGTGATTAATCATGGTACCAAAATGCTTGTTTGCCCCATCTAGTGGTATATCCTAGAACAATTATGTATGTCAAACCATCACATGTCAAATGCCTTCGACATGGCCGCGACCTTAGTCAACTCACAGATGACATGGCATTTTAAAGCATGTCAAATCATATGAGGATTACTATGTACTACAGTTGTCATGGTGACATACGTCCACATGTCCAATGATGTGTGCTCTCTGTGTCAAATCAAGTTGACATGGGTATACATGTCACTTTGTCAGGTTCCGCCGCCCCTGTACATGTACAAGGAAATTGTTTGACCTCTATGCCTATACCTATTGGACTACCCTGTATTGAGTATTTTGTTGACTGAAACCCTTCATTGACTGGACCACTCTGAGTGTGCCCAGCCATGCATGACCCAGTCTCGTGCGGTCAGGATTCAGGGAACTCCCTCTCTCGTGTTTGGGGAATGTGGGTCCCCATATTCTGGGGAATAAAACTTTGCACTATACCTGCCTACATTTAACCACTACAGCAACCAGCGCCCAGAACTACTTTTACCCAGAAACGCTGGTTGCCAGAGACGACTCACGCTAGTGCTCAAGCTGGGGCCAGATTGTGCATGACCAGGTGCCACTGGCTAAACTAGAATGTACTGAGAAGTTTGGGGCAAAATAGTCACTGGATTTCAGTGTTTAAAGTGCTTTATCTACTCGCAGAGATAACATATCTTTATGTATATTGTTGCAATAGACTTCTCAGACTGTCCCCTTTGCACCTGACCAATTATATTTGGTCTTTTTCCATAAGTTAATTTTCTCCTAATATCCCTACTAATGTACCCTGGGGAGTGTTGTATACACCCACGCACCTACCTGTAGACAATAAATAACAAGTCAGCTGTCTGTGCACAGGGTACCATTGCCTACCATAGATTGGGATAAGTTACTTGGGGGTGATAGGTAGCAATTAATTGAAACCTAACTTTGAAAACAAGTTTGGAGTAATTTGAATATGTATTGTTTTGCAGTAAAATAAATATTATCTCTTTTTATTCTTAGCTGCTTGGATCTGGAATCTGTGAAGGAAGCCATTTCACTTTTTGTCACCAAGCACCAACGGTATGTTGTACTTTGCTCCTTAGTATTTAGTGTTCTTGCCATTTCATCTCACTGCTCAGAAATCCGTGTAATATTTCAAAGGTCTGACTATGATAATGACCAGTGGCCTTTTCCTGTGGTCATCGTGACATTCATATGGGTAATTTAAATCTTCTCAGGTGTCATCATCATTCTAAATAAGGTGTTCGAATTTCCTTTTGAATTGTTAAAAAAGATTTGTGGAATATTAAAATTTGAATTGATATGCGATTCGTTCAAAACAGGAAAATTCTAGGGTTTGCAATATTTCAAGTTGCCCTAACTAAACTAGCTAATCAATTGAGGTCATACCCCTGTACTGTTTCGTCATTTTCAGGGAATGTTTTAGGCAAATTTCAAGATGGTTAAATCAATAAGCTAAAGGGGAATAACGCACATCGCTATAGGCTTCCTAAAAAAAGCAGACATGACGAAGACATGTAAAGGGCTATAGAAATGTAATCAGGTTTCAAAACTGAATCTGATACGATGGATTCCCAGGGATGATGGCAGAAAAATGATAAAAGATAAGAAATACGCCAAGGATCATAAAATCCAAATCTTTTTGAGATAATCTTGATAAGGACCCTGGATTCAGGTATGCACGTTAGATGATGTATCTATGAGGTATTTAGAGCAGGTATAATGACAGGGACGGCGCCATGAGTCAGATGGATGAAGATGAATGTTTTGTAGGTGATGTAGACGCCAACGTAGACTCCCGCCACTCACTGCAGAGGGCGCTGCAATAGACCAGAGGAGCAAGTATCCTCAGCGTTATATCTAGGTTACCTTTTTGCCCTCAAAGAGGCGTTAATGCATGTATGCATCATGCCCACCTGTCACGATGCATGCACATAGTAGTAGAACGCAAATCGTGATTCTAAAGAAGTCCTCGTACTACAAGTCGTAGAGCAGACTCGCGAGCGTCACTGTCAGAGCAAATAGCCTCGATCTAATTTTTATAACCTGATAGTTTTGGCAAAAGTAGTTCTACGGCGTAGGGACAGTATCCTTAGCCCTTTAATTGTTTCTAGTTCTATTAGAGTTTAGAGTATGTAATCATGGTTTTTACGGCCTTACTTATCTGGATCGAGATTAATGCTAGATCACGTGACTAGATAAGCTCTACCACGTGACTACGTGGACCTCTTGATGTCGCACGCTAGCCGTAGTAGAAGGTCAGGGCTGCAGCAGTGCATCATATCGACCCGTTATGATATCATTGTATGCACACCTGATTAGTGCTCAGGCCTAAATAAAAAAAGGTTTGTTTCCAGTTACCCGACCAACCCTACCATACGAGGGCCAAAATGTTTTTTTTTCTTGTTTTTTTTTTTTGATAATTTCTAAGAATCTTTCATGAATTTCCATCTGTTTTTGATGATTTTCTTCCCATTTTCAAAATTTTCTATCTATTTTTCTATGGGTCTTGGCTTAACAGTTTTGTATGGCATGTCTTCTCCATCGTATTTCTACAGTAAAATAAAAGAACCTGGCATAACTGACCATACATTCGTATACAAACTCAAAAAAAATCCGACCTACTGAACCTAGCCCTTTGAGCCATGTAACTGGAAACACACCTTTTATTTTTTTTTTGGCCCCACCAGGAATGCATTCAGATGACCAGTTTATATGGTGCAATATCCAAAGCAGACTTGTTGACAGGTAATTATACAGAAACATTTGGTAAAATCCTACTGAAATTCTATCCACTCTTTGCTCCCAAAGGCTGGTGGGGGGCTGTTAGGGAGTGATATATTCTTTTTTTCAAAGTTCGACCCCTTGACCGGGGGGGGGGTAATCCTTTACAACCCCTCTGAACTGAAGGGGGAGGGGGCAAAACGATTTTACCTGTTTTCAGCAAAAAAGCCTTTATGTTGCTATAGGATAAAAGCTCCTTGAGAGGGGGAGGGGCAACATTTGTTTTTGCAGGTCTGCACGCGAACCCGGGACGCGAACCCACTGCCCACCTCCCCCAAAGGCTGGTGTGGTGCTTCTTTACACTGTTGTTAACATACAGACCAGCTTTCATCATGTTATCTACTCATATCACTCTCTAGACATAACCTTCCAGGGTAACAAGTGCCATGTATTTACAGAGTCATAGAGCCTATCGATAAGTATGCCTTGGTTCTATACTTTGCCTACTATCGGTATTTATCATTAATACAACATGTAACATGAATCCATCTTCATGTCTCTTATTATTAGATCGCTTCACATTAACTGCTGATAAAATGTTAATGGGGAGTGTGCTCTGATTTTCTTTCTGGCAATGTTTCATGTCATATCATATCATGCATAATGTTTTGTGTTTCATAATCTCTCATAACAATCAATGTTTACCAAAAGTGACTGCATTTTTCGGTCACAATCTGAGAAGAGGGATCAGGAAATCATGTAAAAGATGAAATAAAAACAGAATAAAAATGTTTTTTTGCACAAGGATGAGCCTCAGCTGCACCTTTTAGTATATGCCTGACCACCAGGGTGCGCCTTATAGGCGAGGATATGATGATATGGGATAAAGTGCTCAAAAATCAAGCCCTTGAGGCGCCTTATAGCATTCCCCTCAACTCAGGGCGCGTCTTATAGAGTGGATTGCGCCATATACAAGGGTTATTACAATAGGAATAATCGGGTCCTTTGTCAACCTTTCACAGATAACTAGGATGAAAGGGAGTAGTTTTATCCAGGTACAGGAAGCAATGGACTAAGGTTAATGTACTCTATGGTTTGTAAGCGAACCAGATCAAGGTGGGTGGAGGGAGGATTTGGGTAGGGGTTAGATCACACACATACCCAATATTGTCCCAACTGCTCCAGCATCATGGAGGGGGGGTAGCACCCCGTAGCCTTTTGAATTTTGAAGATCCTTTCATTAGGAGAAAAGGGGAGGTCGTTTTTGTTGTTACTTCTGACAAACCTAGGGTGCGGCTCATACATGGGTGTGGCTTATACACATGAATTCACGGTAACACCAAACGTCAATGCTCTAAGGTGTATTCAGTTCAAAGAACATCAGATATCATCCAATCAATTGTGTTCCCGTCATTTAGGTGATATTACAGCAATGTTAAGTCCCTATCTTTGGCTGGGTTATACATAGTCCTTTGTTTGATATGTCTTAGCAACATAAAAGTTACATTGCTGACCTCTTTATATTAAACAAAGCTTTGCAATTTCCACAACTACGTGAAAGCTGGTATGGAAATTTTCAAGAACATGGTACGCAAGATGAAGATTGTCGCAAAATTGGAACCATGCTTGATAATAGAAGGAAATGACTGTGAAAACTGCAATATAAAATCGTAGCATTGGCAACATAAAACAACCTATTGCATCAAGCAAGAATGGAGTTCACAATGCCATGTCTAGGATTGCATTTCCGACCCATCCTAACCAAATGCCAAGGAAGTTGCAAATAGAAATAGATATTGCCATATTCAATATGTCGACAGCTCATCAAGAGCTCTCATTTGGTATATAAAACTGGCATATTTGAACCAGGTTGCTCTCTGTGGATCTTCTAGCAGTGAATGTAGTCGGATTAATTAATAAGGGATTAAACTAATTCACATATTAAACACATAAAAATTCATAAATCCTATACAATTCCTATGTAATTCTATATACCCTCAAAAACTAAAGCTGTGTTAGACATTTTGAGGCTTAAATTCAGTTTAGGAAGCAAGGATTCTAAAATACATCTACCTATATGTGAGAAAATGCTAAAATATCAATTTTTGATGAGTTTGATATTTTTGACACTATGCAACTTAAGAAGGCCATATCTAGGCTTGTACATGTGCGACTTCAGTACCAACTTTAAGGATGGGTCACAGATTATTTTTCGAGGAGTACCATGCTGTAAGTAAGCTATATAATTCTTGCAGCCTGATAGGCTACTGTAGTATAAACAGAACTATTAACAGAGTAATGAATGGGCTAACGGGCACCTCATTCACACCTCAGCGCCCGGCAGCTGTTGGTTTGGTTTGGACGTGAAAAAAAAAGATTCGCCCAGACCGGGACTCATCTCACCTACTTCTAGCAGCTGAGCGCAATGTGCTACCCACTAGACCACCGGGTCTGACAACTCGGCGCCCGGCAGCCGTTGGTTTGGTACTGTGCTGGACACGTTCACACAAGACTACAGCTGGGTGGCTTTATATCATAGAGACCTGGTTCTAGCCAACCACTTCTCGTCAGTCCCTGTGGCGCAATGCATAGGGAGTTGGATTTGGGATCAGGAGACTGCAGGTTCGACCCCTACCCTGGCAATGAAAATTTCATGGGTTTTAACATGTGACATGGGACATGTAAGGAGTGCTGATATCCTGGATATCGGCACTCCTAGGAATGCCGATATTCAGGATATCAGCACTCCTAAGACCTGCAATATCGACAGGTATCAGAATGGGAATATCCAGAAAAAAGCACCCGAAATCACAGAGGTTGTGTAATAATGAAAAATACCATGTAGCCACTCTGACAAGCAAGTACGGTATTAGATATATACTGCAAGCTATTGTTGAGAGGTTGCTGTAAGATTAGATATTGATACAAAGAGCAACTTTATGATCCTAGATATATCTAACACCTGCCAACCTTTTCTCGGTAGTGGCTGCTGATCTTTCCTACACCCCCCCCCACTATATACCTATTAGATTGATTCTGCCTAGTCAGCACTTTTCATAAGATGACAGGTAGGTGTCTGAAGGCTGTTGCACAAAACCTAAAGGGAGTCCTAAGGAGGTAACCACTCACATTAAAAGGTCATGCTCTTCTTCACCATTCACCGTGTACTCACCACTTTAGACTGAATAGTGTGTATTGCCAAAGCAGGTACCTTACTCTGAGACTTTTTTAAAGTGCTCTTGTTTTAAGTAGCTATCACCTTCATTGAAAGGTACTTGGCCTGGCTGGGCTTCCCTAGCCCACTTAAAAGGGTCTACTTCTAATCTTTCCTATCCCCTCAGGATGTGTGTGGTGCACATATGCGCGGGCACTGACACATTCCTCTGTGAAATTGTGTAATGTCGTTCTCGCCATGAATATGACCTTAGCTGTCGAAATGGCGTTAAACATCTATTACTCACTCACTCACTTGGCCTGGCTGACATGCGCACTTCTGTCCAACGTAAAAAAAAGTCAAGACTGAAAAGAAAGTCACTGCTGCAGGTGAGGCACTTCTTAGGTAAATGTACCTTATCCTCTATGTGCAACACCCTACTGAGCTGTGTGCAGTTCTAACGTTATAAAGGTGGCTGATACTGACAGTAATGCCTTCGGCTTAAAGGGAAACTATCCAAGTCTGGCAATAGCTGATAAAAGCCACTGGCCACCTTTGTAGGCAAGGGGAATGCATGGTTGTGTAAATAACCATTTGGGATACTGATGTGATGCTGTAGAATATTACAAAGATCCATATGTAATAGGATTATCTTGACCCTGAAGGTAGTATTTAGAGTCAGAGGATGTCCAGAAAAAATGAATTGGGGGAGCATGCCTCCTTTCACTTGATTCAATTTTCGATAGTCTGGTGCGACGGCGGTTATTGGCTGCAGAACATTAATTATTTTTCCACTGTTGGCCTATATAGCTTTTGGGTGAAAATAAAATACTTGTGCAAGTATCTGGGCTTAGCCACTATTATTTTCTTGTAGATATTCATTTTTTTCCAAATATTTAGGGCCATGGCATGTGGTACAATGTGATTTACTTTTGTGCTATAGGCCTTAGAGTGCGGACATACCCAGATTTGGGGGTTTTGCAGTGAATGATTTCAATAAATTATCTAATTAAATAGAGTGTACCCCCTCAACTTACCATAAAATATCAGCCTAAATAACACTCAAATCGATTAATATACACCCTAAGGTTTAATTTGATTCCTGGTTTGCCTACCCACTGTCAGATTTTAGACCAATAATCATTGTACAACACCCTTCAGTGCAGAGTTACAAAGTGTCTCCTGCTGCCACCTCCCGTCAAGTGGTGTCCTGCAACCTAAAGGCCTAGGATGGAACCTTGGTGGTCAATCAAATAGTTTGGTGAGCATTTATTCAAGGCCCCAGTATTGTCTCATCCAGATTCCCTTACTTTCATGCCCTTCCAGACCCTCAAAGTACACTGAGAATCGATTCCCAGAGCGGGTATCAGTCTGGGCGCTCTCCTCAAATTTTACTGATTTCTGATATTCACATGCAGTTATGGTCTTTTCCCATAGAGAAAATAGACACAGGGCTAAGACATTTGATATGTTGATTGCTAAGGGACACCACATGAGGCACTGAGTGTCATTTCCTCACTAGGTGCTATAAAACATAGAAAATTACGGGTAAAATGTACGAAAAACCCTCAGAAATATAATGTTATAAAGGAAAAAAATTGACAAAATACATCTTTACTCCATGTGCAATGGCTTGAACAGCCCCATTTGCATATTATTCAAGTCACCCCATGTAAGGGCGAAAAAATAAATCAGATATGGTGAATACAAGGACATTTTATTAAGTGTCAGTAGACATTCATTGGCTGCATAGCTGGGGGAGAGAAAAATGATGTTTTTCTTCGATGCATGTAAAGGCCTCCCATAGAGTGCTAAGGTCAATGGAAATAGATGGAAACAGCTTAAAATGTAAAATTCAGGTCATTTTGACCCTGAAAACTATGATTTTGGTTACCTGGTACCCCATAGAGAGCAGTATCAGGCTTGCGGATTGACGGCAGAATATTTCTCAGAAATCTCTCCCTGGCTGAAACTCTGCTACTATGATTTTCAGTGATTTCACACTAATTACACTGATTCCCTTGCCCTTTCTCACCATAACATTGTCAAACAGACTTACCCTAAGCGAAATAAACACATTTTAGCAAGATTTGACAAACTTGGTAGAAGGCCCTATATAGCCCCTAGAGGCTGCGAAAATAAAATACTTGTGCAAGTATCTGGGCTTAGCCACTACTATTTTCTTGTAGATATACATTTTTCCCAATAATTTAGGGCCATGTCATGTGGTACAATGTGATTAACTTTTGTGCTATAGGCCTTAGAGTGCGGACATACCCAGATTTGGGGGTTTTGCAGTGAATGATTTCAATAGATTATCTAATTAAATAGAGTGCACCCCCTCAACTTACCATAAAATATCAGCCTAAATAACACTCAAATTGATTAATGTACACCCTAAGGATTAATTTGATTCCTGGTTTGCCTACCCACTGTCAGGTTTTAGACCAATAATCATTGTACAACACCCTTCAGTGCAGAGTTACAAAGTGTCTCCTGCTGCCACCTCCCGTCAAGTGGTGTCCTGTAACCTATTTAGCATTTGAACCCCCCCCCCCATATGCATGTCCGCCATTGAGACAATATAGGCCTGGGGGCCACTTCCTATGCTTTCTATAGTACATGTATCAATGTGCGAACATGCCATGCAGTTTGGCATCCCAATCAAGGATGCAAATGCATCGATCATTTTACCCTTTTCGAGGGGAAATGTCCACACAAAGCCAAGAAGGGACAAAAAATGAGACATTCAGAAAGAGTAGTTAAGAGAAAAATACAAATAATGCACCTGGAAATGCTCATTTTAATCTAAAAAATTACCCCTTTTCCTTCAAAATTGACTTAAACTCCCATCTGATCAAAGGTCATCGAGGGCTTGTTCCTAAGGGCCAAAAGGTGTAGCATGAACAATGGCCTATGTTTCGGCCGTGAGAGGGCGGAGGTGGCGGTCTCACAAAGGCCAGACCTTTACCCCAAAGCAACACCCATTTCAGATTGGAATTTTTCATATTTTGGACCAATATTTATGAAGACATTTCAGAAATAAGATATGAGATGAGGCTTCTGATGGCATTTTGAAAAGAAATTCTGAATAAAGAAGTTGGTTCTGTAAAGAAAGAGCTGTCAGTGAGAATTCGAAAGCACTTGGCCACTCAGCACTGGCTGCCCAATAGTCAATTTTCCATCCCCCATTTTCAAAGCCCCCACTTGTGTCATATTGATGCCATTTTGAATATTGCTTATTCAAGGCACAATGAACAGCTGTAAATGAACCATTCATGTAGGGATGCGGCTTATACTGAATGCGGCTTGGATGCAACGTGTAGAAGGGCAGGTGTCAGGAGGGGGTGTGCATGCCTGGAGGTAGTTTCCTCTAGTTTCCTCATGTTTGATATACCGTAGTGACTCGTATATAAGTACCGGGCGCTCATAAATGTCATTCCCACTGTACCCCTGGGGCTTATACTCATGAGACAGACGCTTATTTGAATACTGTTTTAATGCTTAAGGCTTATTTCAATACCCTCCAACCCCGGCGCTTATTCGTGACCAGTGTTTATTTGAGACCCCAGTGCTTAAACGGGCCATTATGGTACTAGGACAGCCAGTTCTGAGGAAGTGAGTCTCCTGTTGGAAACTGTACTCTACTGGCCAGTAACATAAGCTGATGGCAACATTCAGGAGGCTGAACTCTATAGCATCTCCCTGTAGGAGAATAAGGATTTCAGCCATTTGAGTAGGCTCTTTTAGTGCTTATAGTATGGTTATGTGTCATGCCTTTTGGTCGTCATGATGCATAAATGCAGCACTCGCTAGGGCTTTGACATGGGTTTTCCAGTTGGCAGCAAAGAATCTGGGCAGAGGCATCCAGTATGAGTGAGAGAGAGAGAGAGAGAGAGAGAGAGAGAGAGAGAGAGAGAGAGAGAGCGATGACAACTTTTGGATCAGCAATATTTGATTCAAATGAAATTTGTTAATTTTCATTGTTGAAATGGCATATGACCCATATACCCATCTTACAAGCCCTCATTCGCAGTGGGCACAGAATGTTGCTTCAACGTTGACAGCTGGTTGATATTGTGTTGATGGTGTGATCAACCCATCTTCAACACTTTTTCAATGATTCTATTTCAATATTGTCAACCATCACTATTTCAATATCCAATCAACAGTTGACATATCAACGTTGAAATATTGTTCTCAATTCAACGTTGAATCAATATAGATTTGCCAACATTGAACCAATGATATTGATTTAAATGTTGATTCAACATTTACATGTCAACAAAGAATCCCCCAACAACTATCAATGTTGTTTCAACATTGACAACATAGAAATACATAGAAATACAAACATTGAATCAACACTGATGGTTAGATGTTGAATCACAGTTGATTTTGATTTTGTTGCATCATCATTCAAATTCAACTTTTTTCAACCCTGAATCAACTGTTGATATGCAAACATGCAAATACTGTTTTAACGCTGAATCAACGCTGAATTAGAGGGTAATGGTTTATATGAATATTGGTAAGTTTCAGTTGTAGTCTATACCACATGTAGCCTACTTTATACTAATGTAGACATAGCCCCTTTCTATGAAGTCGTTATTTCGTCGTTTACTTTATATTTACTTACCTGCACCAGGAGGAGAGGCCGCAAATCAAGAAACATATAGAGAGAGCATAAGGTGGGCACGGATTGAGATAGTAAATAATCCAACTTAATTCTACCTGAGCCGCTAAGCTTCCTTCAGAAAAGGAAACCTTGCGCACTTAAGATATCCAATGGAAATGCTGAATCGCTCGTCGCACATACATTTCACAGAGATAAGCTGTCTTGTTTCCCCTTTATCCTCCAGCCCGGATTAGTACAGTACACAAATTACTTAAAAGATGAGAGGGGAGGGGGTATCCAACATATTTGAAAGCTTTACCAAGGATGTCAACCACTTCAATGGCGGATCCAGGATTTCTAAAAGGAGGGGGCGCGGCCCAAAAGGAGGGGGCGCAGCCCCCATCTTTGGGCAAATCTTTGGGTCCAAAATATGTAGTTAAACTCTTAAGTACTGGGTAAAAGAGGGGGGCGCCCCCGCGCCCCCCTCTAAATCCGCCACTGTACTTTGTCCCCTTTCATCCACAATTAAGCCAGGAATTATGTATACATGCTAGAAGGGGTGAATTATCTAGTAAATTTCATTTGGTGACTTATCTATAAACCATCTAGATAACAGTAAATGTAATAATCAATATTGGTTATAGAATTAAAATGCAAATTCTCCGTCATAAAGGTTGCAATCTGAATAATGTGAGTTGGAATACAATGTATATATGGAAGTAAAGCAGAAATGTCAGGGTTGTAGAAAATCAGAATGCCTGAAGGACACTTGCTAGATGTGGGGAATGACAGACAGCATTGTACATTGGGTACCGTAAACCTTGATGTATAAGCCGCATTCTAAGTTACTGGGTTTGCTATTCACCACAATTCAGGCCTGGAAATTTGACCATTCCTCAGTATCGTATCGTCGTGAGAAACTCCCTGGCGCTTATAAATTTGGAGGGGTAATTGCCCCGGCCCTTACACAAGACAGGTGCTTATTTGAGGTCTATTTTTATGCACAGAGTTATTTCAATACCCCCTTGCTTCTGGCGGTTATCGGAGACCGGCAGTTTAACGCGACGATATGGTATGTCGTAAAACCCAACATATCAGCCAGACTCCCGGCACAAGAGTTCTGAAGTGGTCTATATTAGCCAGGGCTTATATGCACGGTTTTACGGTATATTGTCATACATGAGAAGTGGCATTTTCCTGAGGTGACCTACAAATCCTAACATTAATGTGCGGCCTTTATAATTCCATAGAGCAACTCAGCGCCCCCGCATTGCCATAATCCCATCGGGGCACTCAGAATGTTTTTGAAGTATAAAACCTGATGAATCGACTTTCCTTAGAACTGTGTTAACTGAAAATTTACGTTAATCTTTTCAAGGCGCATTTTCGTGAAAAGTCCTATAATTATACCAAATACAGATGTAGCTCTCGGGAGAAACTCACAAAGCTACACTCATTCACCATGGAAAAGAATTAGACGAAAATCAACCACAAGACAACAACAACAATAGAAAGCCCACGTAAGTCTGAATAAAGCACTTTGCAGTGATCAAAGAACCAAACACAAACACAGAAAGACAATTGAACCAGGTGATCACACTTTCATGATCACATTGATGATTAATTGAACAAGTTATTCACAGCCAATTTGACAATGAAGCTTTTGTTGGGTCTGCTGTGCCTTTCACCAATATACACTGTACCCATCTGTATTAGTTGGCATTTTAGCTGACTGTCTGCTCATGTTACAATGTACATCTCTAGTTACCATACAATTAACGATGCACAGCATGGGTCCTCCAGCAGCCTAGGTAGCCTTAGGACTCTAGGCCTTTGAGGGTAGCATAGGGTTTTGGAGTAGGATGCGTTCACATATGCGTTAAAGATCTAGTATTCACTTACTTACTGGAGCTCGATGCTCATTACCCATAATGGATGAAAATGTCAGGGCTACATAACTTATATCCATGCATCATGCCGGCCTGTTGGGCTGATCATACACTCCTATGATGAACCAACCAATGCAGTATTGAAGAGTCACCAGCACTGCATTACTGCATCATGAAGGTAAAATAATATGAACCTGCAGGCACTTTTGTATGAAATCATTATGCCCTTTGCTCAGCATGATGCATACATGAATGGAGCCCCGGCGAGTGTATCAGTGTATTGCAAGGAACCCTACAGGGGTGATATATCCCTGAAGGGAGGGCTTCCCTAGCCCACTTAAAATGGTCTGTATCTCCTCTTTCCTACCCTCATGGATGTGTGTGGTGCACATATGCGCAGGCACTGACACATTCCTCTGTGAAATTGTGTAATGTCGTTCTCGCCATGAATATGACCTTAGCTGTCGAAATGGCGTTAATGATCTATTACTCACTCACTCACATCCCCGAAGGGTCAGCATGATGCATCAATGACATGCTGGTGTGGCTGCTTGCCAGCACCTCATCGGTGCATCATGACCACAATACACTACACCGCATCACCCCTGCATCAGTTTGTGCATCAGGACGACAGAGTAACATGAACCCGGAAGCACCATGCTGCCCTTAAAGGATGGACAGGTTTAGTGGCAGTCCAGGGCCTCCATTGCAGCCGCACCTGTGTGGCTTCAATACAGGATGCCTCTGCTCAGCAAAACACGACCATAAAGCTGAAGTAGATAGGTCCCTTATGGGTTATAGCTGCACTTATTGTAGATAGGTTTATCATTCCTAGGACTTCCCTCACCCATCTGAAAAGGGTATTTGTCTCATCTTTCCTATCCCCTCCGTGTGTCTGGTGAATACATATATGTGAGGTCTGGATACAGTACATTCACCTGATAAGGTGATGGGGGCCACAAATGATGTCATGCTGGAGGGGGGGGGGGGGTCAGGTCCAGCATGATGGAATTAATTTTCCATATACTTTTAGCATTGCAAAATTGGCAAAAACATGACAAGGGTGGGAGGGGGGGGGGGTTCAGAAATAGTCAAATTTGGCATGATGTCATTTATGGATGGCCCCCCTCTAATGTAGTTTTCCCACCAGGAATATGACCTTATAACCGTTGAGTAGCGTCATATAAACATTACTTCAGTCAATTAAAGAAAAAAAACGTGCCACACACTTGCAATAACCAGAAAAATGGCTGCAGGGCCGACACAAATTGTCAGACTGCTGGTCGAAATGTCTGGTTGTTATCTCAAGACCTTGGGCTAAGAGTCAGTTTTTACAGCTTGAATTGCAAATCAAACCATTAGTAACAGTTTTACAGTGTAATACAAAAAAAGTATTCCTTCTGGAAAGGCTTCCTCAGAATTTCATATTCTAAATGAGTTAAATGATAAAGATAATAAGCTCACTTTTGTTATTTATAAGGAAGTGTTTTTTCCCTACCAAAAACCGTCATAAATGTATTTGGTTCTGCAACAACCAACCCGGGTCCTACTCAAGCGATTTCTCGTAGCAAGGGGATGACGTGAAACAACATGTTATAAATATCATTAAAACTTTGTTTTTCGACAGAATAATTGATACCGTAGTAGAGGCTAATAGAGTTATCTGGTAGGAATGGGGTTAACTGAGTTACAAAGATTAGAGCCGGTGGTTGGGAAGAAAGTGGCAACAACTCATTGGGGCATAACAAGATAGGATTGTAGAAGTTGATGATCTGAGAGAACCATGCCTCATCCCTTAAACCTTAGACTGTTCATTCCTTAACACTGTAATCATTTAGGGACCGCTGATGCGTTAATGCACCGTGCCAGTTGGTCGTCATGATGCATGAATTCAGCTCTGTCGAGTAACTCACCACACATCATGCCGACCCTAGGGGCTGATAATATCCCGGAGGGTGGGCATCACCATGGAGTAGACGCGTCATCCCTTTATCGGTGAATCGTGATGTACAATGGTCATGATGCACTCCTGAATTAGCGTGTCCATTAATTGATAATGAATTGGCTGGACCTTATAGAGTTGGTCTAAATTGGGGGAGAAAGCAAAATTGACACGTCTTCTGCTTCCCATGCCCACGGACTCTTTGTTGTTGCATTATGTTGTCCCAAAGAGTTTCACGAGTCAATACAAACCCAAAATAGCCTTAGTCACTTTTTACTTCGCCTTTGTGAAGAAAATACAGATTTAAATCTTCACTCGTTACAGTGTGATGCTATTATAATTCCTCATTAGGCCATTCTAAACTACCTATAGCTCTTATTGCCACATCTTTTAACATTGCGATGTGACTCAGAAAATCCTCAATTGTCATATTTCATGATATCGTCACCAAAATGCTCATGTTTACTCAACATTGCGATGTCCTATTTCTTTCTCTGACTCAAATAACCTGAATATCCTCTCAATATAAGATAAGGCGATAATTTTAGGGTTTCAGTTGTAAAATGGTGCCTATGTTTATTCTCTGCTGGTCAGCGGCCGTTAAAAGAAGCTTTCTGGTTGCCTGAGCAGCACTTCCCGCGACCGGAAGTGCCTTGTGACTGTTGATTGAGTTGGTGGTGAGCTGCTCGGAAGCTGTACATTTGGTGTTTACAGTGTTAGGAGATGGATAGTAACGTCAGAGGCCGTCCTGGGGAGCCACTCCCTGCCTCAGAATGTCACGTTCATGAGCAGCTCACATGTTCTGCTGTAACAGGGCATACTAGCTCTAACCTTACAGTCTCCTACAAGGATATCCCCCTGATATCAATGTGGCAATCTCTACATTTGACACTATCTGGAAGTGAGTGTGGGCCAGCTTGTGAAGGAAATTCGTACTTCTCAAGATGGCGCTTGCTACACCTTAACATACTGGAACTATAAAGTATAATATTCTAGGCTATAAACTGCTCATTAGCTCTTCTGCCGCGCCCACCCTTGTATGTTAGGACAGAGTCCCGACGATGTCTGGATGTACACATATAGAGCAAAGTTATTAGAGGTATGGTCCATGAAGCATTCACAAACTCTGGGTGCGTCCTATATGCAAGGTGCGTCCTCTACGTGAGGATTTGTAAACGGTTGTTTAATGTACGAAATCCTCGCCTACAAGACGCGCCTCTAACTTTGGTAGATTCTATGAGGAGCCCTAGAAGAACTCTTTCTTCCTATTAAGCTGTGCCTTCCGTGAGGTATAGGACTATTGCGTTAATTCATTTTTCCCACTAACTTTTCCACCAACTTTCCTTACCCATAATTTAAGTGCAACATCGACTGCCCACGTGCACGGGTTGGTCATCCGTGGGCTCCATCCTTTTTATTTGCCATTTATTTCTATTTCTATGGGGGAAACGGCTGGTCCATCAGTGGACAGTGGATGCGGCATTTCAGACTACTAAGTATCAGGTGTTTCAAATTGAAAACCCTTATTCTACGTAATTAGCACAAGGTGCACTTGTAAAATATAAAGTGTATGTTTAGTAGTGAGAAGTTTAATTGGGTTAAAATGGAAACTTCATGATATTTTTTAGTCTAAGGTATAAGCAAAAACAGGGTGTGGGGTTGTCAGGGTATAAGTGTGTTTATTACGGTTAATTACGGTTAATCATATATTGTAAAATATAAAGTGTATGTTTAGTAGTGAGAAGTTTAATTGGGTTAAAATGGAAACTTCATGATATTTTTTAGTCTAAGGTATAAGCAAAAACAGGGTGTGGGGTTGTCAGGGTATAAGTGTGTTTATTACGGTTAATTACGGTTAATCAATTCTAGAACGGCAAAATCTTGAAATAAATCGAATCCCCGGATGAATTTCCATCAACATAAAGTAAAGTTTTTCTATGCCCCTACCCTGAATCTGTAAATGATTTCACGATATCATGAAGAGCAAAACGCAGTTCTTGTGTTGTTTCAACTTTAACATTCACAGTGATATGGCGACGCTAGCCACCATGCACTACACAACCAAGCTGACCTTTGGTGAGAATGACATTTTCGACTCCCCTCATGAAGCATTCACACCTCAAGCATCGTCTGTGTGAGTAATCCCCACTTTCGATTTTGGAAATATCATCATTAAGCGATGACGTCACATCAATGGAGGGGCCGACAAACATCACGAACAGACATGCCTTCACATAACCTTGTTTTATCAAAAATATATTTAGCCCAGAGGGGCGTGGTCTCTCCTGCTTTAGTGGTTAAATTGAGGTGTTGTTTTGTTTTGCGACGTCTGATTTAAGAAATGAATGGAACGCTTATTACGGGAAGAAGATTGCAGTTTTGAAAAGTGTATTTTTGTGGATGATGACTGGGTCGCACGTCTATACCCTGAGTTATAGAAGTAATTAAGCATTCCCAAAGCTTGCTTATGAGGACGAAAATCATAGAAGGTTTGCATATGACTAATTTGGAGGTATTGCAGCCCCTACTCTTCAAATTTTAGTATCCCCTTCTATTTTCTTGGCTCAAAGTGTCAGGCTGGATGAGATCCTCATGTTACATATGGGACCATATGCATATTTTGGGCTCCAGGGGGGTAAAATGTGGCCAAAATGACCAAAATTGCCTGGGCGAAGTTGTGTCTGGGAGAATGACATTTGAGTTACAAGCCATGTTGAGGGCTTATTTTCCTACAGAAACAATCTTCATACCTCCATGAAAATCTCAGGTCCAGACTATTTTGACCTGTAGATTAAGGCAATCACATTAATATCATTTATGTCAGATGTGTCCTTGCTATTGTAAAAGAAGCATAGTTATAAGAATTCTTTTTCTGGGCACATATCTGGGCGTATGACATGAAAGGCCCCATATAATATGCATATTATGCACACTTTCTATGATTTGTGACCATGAATGTCTAGACGTATAAACGATTGCAAGTTCCCACTTATAAGGCACTCCTTGTGCCCTGCTATACTTTGTATGATTGACTAAAGCTTGGGATGTGCCTTATAGGCAAAGCTAAAACATTATAGAACTGTACTGAAGTGCCAAAAATCAAGCCCCAGGTGTGCCCTATAGCTTGCCCTTGAACTCGGGGTGCGCCTTATACACGGCATGCGCCTTTACCCTTTATTTATCAAACGCCGCTGATGCAGGAGTGCATCATGCCCATTGGACGTCATGATACACCAAGTGGAGCATTGGTACATCATGACGACCATTGTGTAAACACTCCTGAATCAGCGGCCCGTAAAGGGTTAAACACGATGTATAACGGTATTTTATGGCAATAAAGGCAACACCCGCAAACGGTTCTGGAAATCAGATTATGACTAACTACGCATCCTCTTCCGTAGAACCATGGAGCTAGAGGAGTTTTGTTCTAATTTGAAAAAAAAGACAAAAAATTCACAAAAAAAACACACAACACGCATACCCTGTATAAGATACAGCTACGGGCCCTCCCCAGGTAGAATCCCTACCTTATACGTGAGGCACATGTGTTATTAGTATACATCATGAGTACCATAATACCTCACGTATAAGGTGCACCTTATATGCGAGGTTGGAGCCCTAGCACTCCTTATAGAAGCAGATTTAGGAAAAGTTTTTTCTCTATAATTTCCCCAAAGTTACCTTGACCCTGTATAGTGGTCTACAATGGCCATAGGTCTTTGAATTTTGAAAATCCGTTGATTAGAACAAAAGTTTTGACGTTTTATTTTTAAATTTTTACTCTCACATCTACAAAGTCTGGGTGAGCCTTATATGTGGGATGCGCCTTATACTGGGGTATTACGGTAGTATTTAGAGATGGTATATAGGGGTAAGAGGGCCCTGCTATAGCTCGATGCAGCAAGTTGGGAACCTGAGTGTTTTCCAGTTTTGGAGGCAGCTGTGCATATAAAATGCCTTCATTCAAGGGACATATTTGCATATGCTACAGAAGACAGGTCTTGTGTATGATTCAATCTCAAAAATCATAACAAAATATGAAAATAGAATAATTTGCTATGCATTATTCCCTCATAACACATGTCAGACTAGACAAAATACCCTCTGTAGGTCCCGTATGGGCTGGGAAAGCACCATGCTCGTAAATGTCTTCATCATTTTCAAGATAAGAATATCTGAAGACCTGAACAATGTGAACAGGTCCATGGTGAAAACCCCTTTTGTTTCTATTAAATTCCATCATCAATTGTTGTTTTGACCTGATGATTCATTGAAAACCATATTGAAATGCTATTAGAACCCCATATTAGGCATGTGAGGCCTATTATGATGCACTATTGAGCTATTTAGCTGTAAATAGCAACAAAGGCGTTGTCGGGACCAAAGACTAGAATCATAAGATGTGTCTAATTCTTCTCACAATTATTGTATCACTTAAATATTTCACATGCCTTTGAAGATGATCAAGTAGAACATAAAAATATTCTAATAATAATTCTGGTATCAGTGGGTGATCACGCATCTATATATGGTGATCTATGTGGTCCCACATCAAAAACCAAGCAGAAATTTGGCTGAAAATCACAGTTTTTGCAAAGTAACAAAATCACATGTCTCCCATAGTGTAATGAGCCACCATAGAGGTAGGGAAAAAAGCATACTCATTTATAAACTTGATTGGTCAGTATTATGCACTATCTATGAAAAACTGATGATTGGAATATTTTTTCACAAAATGTATAGGGCCAAACCTTGAAAAACAGCAATTTTTTTAAACTAATGATTTTTAAATTATAATTTGTACTTCAGTGCTAAACTGTGCACTATATTAATGTACCGTAGTGGCCCGTTTTAGTGCAGGTTCTCAAATTAGCGCAGGTCTCGTTTTAGCGCAGGGTAAAGGGAGGTTTTAAAATTTGATTTTCCATACATTTTTATATTTCAAATAACCGCAGGTCTCATATAAACGCAGGCCAAGTCATAGACTGAAATATATTACCGCAGGTGCGCTAAAACGGGCCACTACGGTAATACCCTCTACCCTGGCCTGAAAGCAATGAATTTTTGGCTAAATTACAGCATTTCTTAGTGAAAATTCAGGAAAAACTAAGCCTAAGGTTCCCAACTTGCTGCATCAAGCTTTTCCTTCCTTTTACACTAATGCCATCGAACATATCTAACTCAAATTATAAAAACGGTTAACAGATGTGTATTGGCTAATAGAATGAACTACGAGAAACATTCAATTTTATATATTCATAACTCGGCTTCCTCAGGTTGTAGTAACAATGATGGGACTTCTAAGAATGCATCTTTTACATTGTAGATTATATACAGTTTCCTGAAAGGATACCTTGTGTACAAGGTTTGCTCTTCCAGTGATTTGTATTACATTCAAATTAAGGCATTAGCTAGTGCCATAGGTGAGGAAGAGAGCTACCACAGTAATGGGTATACTGATAGGATTGTTGGGTCTTTGTAGATGTATTTAGACCTTGGCTTTCAGCTTTGATGTAAAGGCGGCTCCTACCCACGCACTACGTATATCAAAGGACCACGTGTTGGACGGGGACGTTGTCTACGGGAGGGTGTTTCAGAACATATGAGAGCATGAAATAGCAGTAATACTAATGAATCCCGCACAACCCTACATTTTAGCGAGCCACATCGGGAGGGGGGTGTCGGGTTATGCTGTGTTTTGGCCACACAGCAAAAGGTGTCCACGTAACTGACTTCTGTATAATAAAAAGAACCCTCTCACAAAATGACTGCAGAAGATGTTTTAAAATGTCCACAAAACACACTTTGACCACAGACCCCCCCCATATTGTTAACATGGGCACTTTGTGCCCCGTTGTGGCGAAGACATAGCGTTAAGGGTGTTGGGGTGGGGGTGGGGCGAAATAGCCAGATTATTTTCAACGTGTACCTGATTTATAAAAGATATTCCTGGGCAAGACAAATGACGGAAAAGTTACATCTGTCATAATTGTATTGACTATTTCTTTACCCTAGTTATGTCACCCATTCGTCATCAAGAGACTCCACGTTTTGCCATTGAAGTTTGCTCACTAATTAGTTTTGTGACGTGGATCGAAATGTAATGCAAGGTAAGCATACAGGTGGAATTTTTACAGGTGGAAGAGAAAGTTAGCAATTATTGAATCCGTAGAGGTTTTTTTTCTAATTTTTTTCTCTAATTCTTAAACCCTCTGACGTACCCTTTTACCTCTAGCTTAGAAAAGTAATTTGGATCAACATAATTTGGATGTTAGCGTTTTTCTAACCCACGCATTGTTGGCCATACCTTAGTCACGATTACTAAGATCAATTAGGCATTTTGCCTGTGCTCCCTAAGCTAATAAGCTGGACGGACTAACTTAGTTATTTTCTTTATCTTAGTGGGACCTGCCCTTATAAATTTACTAGTTAGGGTGAAGTCCCCCTGAGACAAACTCATTCTATATAAACACATACTGCCTTACCTTCTGTCTACACCTGAGGCTCCACACCTTCATATCACAGAAACAGTGGCGACACTATCACCGTAATTCGAATTACGGTGTTTCAAGATGGCTGCAGAGCATTTTGTAAACAATATGAAAGGGTGTGATTTAGTACATTAAGAGGTACTTCAGTAAGTTCATGTTGCTCAAACAAGCAGTTCAGAAACAGGTTAGCTGCCATGTACTATGGTTTTAGGGTGGGAAGCTTCGGTATTTTTCACTGGTATCATTGTAATTCAGTTTGTAATCAAAACATGGTATCACTGTAATTCATAGAATTGAATTACGGTGATACCAGCACATTTTAAAAGCCAATTCCTGCATAAACTTGTATGCATTGATTAGATCCAGGTGTTCAGAGTTCAGCATTACTGTCAATTAGTCAATCTGCCCAAAGGAGATGCTTCAAGTAGCCATACCCAGGTAGCACCAAAAAATTTGCCAAAGTTGGCCCGACACATCGGGCCAACGTTGGGCCAACATTGGCTGCCCATCGGGCCTACGTAGGCCCGACCAGTGGCATTTGCCAACCAAATGCCAACATTGGCCCAATGTTGGCAGGACATCGGCAAATGGTCGGCCCCTGGCCGACCATTTGCCGATGCTTATGTTTGCCGACCAAAAGCCAACGTTGGGCCTACATTGGCATTTGGTTGGCACCGTCGGGCCTACGTAGGCAGGATGGGCAGCCTATGTAAAGCCGATGGTTGGGCCAACGTTGGCCCAACGTTATGCCAATGTCTCTGTGCTACCTGGGATATATATCTTACAATTCAATAGAGAAAAAAATGAAATGGACTGAGTTGCCATCATATTGAAAGACCGTAATTCGAGTTACGGTGATAGTGTATAAGACCATTCGTTGTGTACATCACTCCCCTTGGTTTTAAGCAAAGAGTTTCATCACTTAAAAGTCTGAAATTGGTTTCCTACAATTAAAAAACAACACCAATCTACATATCCTGGTGTTGAATCAGATGTTCCCGTTAACCGCTTTTAATCCTCTCCATAAAGCTGAGTGCATCAGGTGCTAAACGTTGCCTTGGCAACATTTGTAGTAAATCCTTTCAGTAATGGAAAGGGATTTGCTCTTCCTCTAGAGCCAACTAGATAGGCCACTCAATTAGGAATCACTGCACGAGACAACGATTCGCTTCCTGGCATTTCCTCGTTAATGAAATTAACTGCCTATAATGGGGGCCACAGTACCTTTAGCATTATCACAGGTATAAGGTAGCAGCATCAGCTTGTCTACCATTGCCAAGTTGTTGTCAGACCCATACCATGAAAACCACTGTCTTATGATCCCAATGCCAATGGCTGCAGGTAAGCTGAAAAGGAATAACCAACTCCCAGCTTCTCTGCCTGTGCGTGTGATCTACTGATGTGACTGCCATTGCCAAAATGAAACCCTACCCAGCGAAAACATCTCTCTGTCATAACATACCTGCTATCCCACCATTGGCACTTCCGTCATGAAACATCCATGCACAGTTACCTTCCGGTGGTACTTCCGGTGGCGGTGACGGCACCTGCAGGTGTTCGTGACAAGGCGTCATGAGAAGGGAGGAGAGGGAGGGAGTGTGAGGAGACGCCGGGAGGAAGATGTTAGCTCAGTCTCTAGGTGCTTTGTTAAGGAGTATCCAGGGTGTCCTGACGCAATGCCATCCCTAAAAAAAGCACTGCTTACGTACGGGCCAACGTCGTTGGAGGCCAAGAGGGGGGCTCTTCTGACTACAGCCTATCCTCATTATCTAAAGTGTGTTCCACAAAAGTTGGTTAATTTTCTGATAACAAACCTAATGGTCTGCCTACAGCTAAGTGAAAACATTCACTTGGAACCTGTGCCAGACTTTTGATCTCTCCCTTGGACACAATTGAACTTTGAAGTATCGTTAAATACTTTTAGATAATTGGCGTCAGTTCTCATTAGTTAGAGCCCAGTGAGGATCTTGGTTGAGAGGAGTAAGTCTGTGTGAATGAACTGTACAATACTCTGAGGGATGTGATGTCCAGTATCCTCAGGCTTCCCTAGCCCACTTAAAAGCATATATATTTCCTCTTTCCTATCCACGTGGATGTGTGTAGTGCACATATACGCGGGCACTGACACATTCCTCTGTGAAATTTTGTAATTAAGTATTCTCACCCTGAATATGACCTTAGCTGTTCAAACAGCAGTAAACATCTATTACTCACTTACTCTAGTATCCTTCCCCGTCATCTCTTTAGATGGTTATGCCAGTGTTTTGATACACTATAAGCAGAGGGCCTTGATGTTTTTCTTAAATCTAATGTGATTTAAGAATATGACACATATATATTTTGCTTTGAAAGTTTTGTTACTTAAGTATCTTAAATGATCCACTCATGAATCATTGCAGCATACAGATCGGGACCAACTTTCTGGAATTCTAGCAATTGAAGGCCTCATTGAACAAGTAATCAATGCCTAACATGTTACGGGTCACATGTTAGACATAAGCTACTTATTTTATTACATGATTAATCAATAGATAATCAATAGAATATCAATAAATACAAGTTAAGAAAATCTTCTATAGAGGCAAAAAGGTAGACCAGGCCGGGAAGTGAATGCCTGTACCAGGGGTTTGGAGCCAGACACACAATCCACTATACCATTGTCACAGGCGTCTGGACGTTGTTGCGGTCTCCTACTGGTGTGATTGCCTCTATAATTACAATGCCATTCTCACCTTGCACATGCGAAATGCTGGGGTCGCTCCTAACCAAGCCCAACCTATGACATTGTTTATATACTGGCAAACACACACTCTTTCTCACCAGTCCCTAGGGAGTTGGATTTGGATCAGTAGAGGTTCGACCCCTACCTCTGGTAATGAAATTCTTGTAGGTTTTAACATATGACATGTAAGGTGTGCCTGTTATCCATGGATAACAGCGTTATCCATGGATAACAGCACACCTTACAAAGGTCATGATGCATGCATCATGGCATGCACTATCGACAGGTATCAGAATGGGAATATCCAGAAAAAGCACCCAAAATCACAGAAATCATGGGATAAACACATCTATCCGTTATGTAGACATAGATTTTTTTAGCCTATATTGCACGACTGAATTTCCTTAACACATCTATCTGTTGCAGGAAAATGACATGGAGTATTTTCATGGCTTTGTGAAGCACAACTTCAGCCAGATTCCTTAAGTACACTGTGAAAAAATGACTTTGAAATAATGGCAAAATCCTTGTCCCAAAGTTGCCAGAGATCCATTATTATTTCAAGATATTCCTTGTACCAACGTTCTGCTACCTGGAGATTCTTGCAAAAACTGCACTGGTTCGCAATTATGGTGATTCACTGTTCAGTTCTACGAGGATCCCTGGTAGATTCAATAATAATTTATTTTACAGTATAGACAAGCCAATCCATGATGACACTATCCTGGTGACATTTCAACATCTAGATTACTCTTCTTCCTCTTAATCCCGTCATCTGCATTGCCTCTCCCCTCACTCCTAAGTGTATCAAAATGTACATCATGAATCTCTCCGGGGTCCATATGTGATGGCACAAACACACATTCATCTCTTTATTTTTAACGTTTCCGTCCTCTTCTAAATGTGTCTGATATCCACAATGCACACGGATGTAATGCCTAATTCAGCTTTCTAACCATGGTCTTAGCTGTCGAATTGTTTAACGACCATTCTCTCACTAAATAATTAATATGGCTGCAAATCAAAAATTGCAGCATTGGACCTGTTGCAGAAGCCTTCACAGTTGCATCTATGAGTCCATGAGATAATCTTTCCATGTAGATTGATGTAGCAAACAGTGATGGCCACACAGAAAACATGCCGCCGCCTAAAACTCGTCAATACAGACGAGTTTAGGGTAGTCAATGTCAAATGACCACCTAAACTCGTCATACTGACAATAAAAAGTCGTCATACTGATGACTTAAATATGGTCAGGATGACGACCTAAAGTTGCCAATTTGATGACCTGAGGACTTAAAGTCGTCTGCACCCACTAGTTTCGTGCCTCTCAGTTTTTTCAGTGCAGTTGTGTTAAGTTCTTGGTACAAACTCCTGTCTATCTGCTGCCTCTAAGAAGTACTAGATCCCAGTACCTCTGCCACTAGTCTCTGGCTCCAAATGCCAATCCCTGGTCAGCCAAAAATTATGGCGTAAACAACTAGTAGTTGCGCTTAGGCAGCGATGCAGTGCATAATGAGAGTGCGGCAGCCAAAATGAAAAGCGCTACAAATATGACATACATGTCTCCACAGCTAGCCCAGCTGCCCTACACCCGTCGTGACGCTGTAACTGCTTACTTCCGGTGGCACTTCCGGTGGCTGTGACAGTCTGACAGTGCCCATCACAGGGTGTAACGATGGGTGTACCAGGACGGTGGGGGACTATGAGGAGGCGGTTAGGGGAAGAGGCTGGGTCCGCCTCTAGATGCTCGAACAGGAGGCTCCAGGGTCCTCTGATGCAATGGCATCCCTAAAAAAGAGGTGCTTACGTGGGGAAGACGTCGGTAAAGGTGAAGAGGGTGGGTGTATTTTGTCATGAGATGACTCCTCTACTGAATAGACAGCAGTGCTCTTTTTATAAACTTCCAGTTTGTAGTTGTTTGTTTTCACATCACAATCCAGTAAGTAATGAATCGGTAATCAGTATTATAAAATTATTCTATATATTTGGTTCTTCATCTGTCTCATCATTAGCATTAGCAAAATAAATGAAATAATCACAGTCTTCATTTTTCAGAAATTACTTTTTGCATCGCAATACAATGGCACCTTCCCTACCAGAATATGGCCATAGCTGTTGAAATGGCATTAGACAACCATTACTCACCCATTAACTCACTCAATCATTCATTCAGTTACTCACTCATTTCAATTCGAAAATGAAAAAAAAAAAGATTCTTTGATACATTATATCAAGCTTGTGTGTCAATTGCATATTAGTAGATTTGTCTGTTGTTTTGCAACAAGGGACAACTGGTGGGATGAATGGCGTCGTCAGTGGATGACAAATCTCTCAACAAATATGACACAACTTCTTTCGATTGTACATAAAACATAGCAGATAATGTTTAACATTTGACACCCTGTGAATATTTATTTGTTTTTAAACAATTTTATTTGTTTGTCTCGCATAGACTGACGATGCACTCCATTCTGTTTTTTCTTAACTATGATACATAGTCAACATTTACGTCTTCATAACTCATGTTATTGGTTGTTGTCCTGACTGAGCTCGGGAAGTGTCAGTTCTCCAGGATAAAAATATCGTTCGGAAAACCATATTCCATTCAGGTGACCTAACACCAAAGGGGTGTCCATGCACTCACTCATGTGAATTGAAATTAGATATCATAACAGACATGGTTAAACTACCTTTGTTCCGAATATCTAAAGTAAGTGTCCTAGCATTAATAACTAAATTGCCACTGTAAGCATTCTGCTTGCATTATAAGAATTGCAGTTATTGAGGACCCGTTTTTATCATGTTTGCGGGCCTCCCTAGCCCACTTAAAAGGTCTATTTCTCCTCTTTCCTTTCCCCTCAGGATGTGTGTGGTGCACATATGCGTGGGCACTGATGCATTCCTCTGTGAAATTGTGTAATGTAGTTCTCACCATGAATATGACCTTAGCTGTCGAAATGGCGTTAAACATCTATTACTCACTCACTCTCTTCTCATGTTTGCCAGTAGTATGATACTTTTGACACTGTACAGTAATTTCCCTTTTTTTGTTTAAAATAATAAATCTTGAACAGACTCTGAGATAACCAGCGGATGATATGTCATTTTCCTCAGATTATATTGAACACCACGTTAAAACTTTTAAAAGTGTCAGGGTGTGTCCTCAGCTTTAGAGAGCTTATTTTCCTCTTGGCTGATACAGTCCCTTCTCAGATGAAGATATCTATTGTGCTGAGAACTGACACTTCCCTCATGGCAATGACTTTTAAAGATCTATAACTCCACCCTCATTTCTCTGATAATAAACCCTTTTTGTATTATATAGTATCTTGCCTTAGTTCATGAACTGAGAAGCTGGGATTAGATAGGTCTATATCTACAAAGCTCCTTGCTGTGAAAAAGAGGATCTAGGTTTTATAGAATACAAATATTTTAATCTGAAAGCTATATCTGAGACACCTTATCATTCACGATGCCTACTCTATATATATAGTCAAATCTTTGATGTTTGGAATTGCCATAGAAGCATAAGATACATATTCAACTCCTGTAACTGCCAATAATTGTACACCTAGAACCGTTACAACCAGCCCTCAGTCACTAAAGCTGTCCCTCAGGAAATCAGGTCATGACAGCCAAAATGAAACCAGACCTGATAAAATACCTCCACGTCATGAAACTTGTCCTCGTTACACCTTCTGTACCATCCATCATGAAGCTACAACTGGTACTTCCGGTGGCGGAGACGGCACCTGCAGGTGTTTGTGACAGGGTGTCATGATAGTGGGGGAGGGGGAGGGAGTGTGAGGGACGCCGGGAGGAAGAGGGTGGCCCCGCCTCTGGGTCCTGTGTTAGCAACCTCCAGGTTCTCCTGACGTAGAGCCATCCCTAAAAAACTGCTTACGTACTGGACGACATCAGTCATCAAGAGGCAGCTGACGACGGTTATCACAGGTTGGCCAATAAATGTCATCTAAATGCGGATTCCACTAGTGAAAGGTTGTTTACAAGAATTTCAAATGACACTCTTAGCAGGACCTGCTGCTATCCTGTTATCCTCCTATCCTCCCACCTCCATCTTTTTTCCAAACTCCTCCACTCCCACATCATCTAATTGTCTCAACTCCTCATCACACCCCCTCCCCCTTCCTCAGTCCTCACACCTAACCCACAATCAGAAAGCAGTAACCAGTCCAACAATGTCACTCAACTCATCCCCTTTTCAGCAGCTTTTAGACAGTATTTTTAGTCTCTTTTATGTCATTTTGTGGCAGGACAGGTTCTGTCACAAACTGCATGGCAATCCCTTTTTTAAAGGTTTTGCTACTGTCTCAAATATTTTCTTCTGCCTTGTTGGTATTGTTTTCCATTGTCTGCAAAATCTGTGACAATCCTGGCTGCACCTGCCTGGCTACTGTAGTGTATTTATGTGTGTGAATGTGTGTGAGAGGCTTGGGGTATGGGGAAGAAGAGTTTCCCCTGGAGGAGGCCTTGGAGGAGGCCTGGTGTTGTAAATAACCATGTCAGTCAGCAGGTGGTGTATGTAGGATACGTGTAAAAAGCCTTCTACAACATATGTGTACATGGCAGACCTTTAAACCCTGGAGGAAGGAGGGGTACACTGAAAACTGTAGGGTTGTTAGTGGCTGGTGTAACAGGTGTATTCTACTATGTTGGTCATGTACAGCTTGCTGACTTAAATGCTTATCGCATCAAACATTGTTGGACCAGTCTTGGTCGGTTGGTGTGTATTCCAAAACCTCAGTTGTGTGTTGTACGACTGACCGACGTTATACTTTTACTGTATTGAAAATTATCTAATCAACATCGATCATCTGCTTAAAGCGGGTATTCTAATGGCCTGAAAGGCCATGGCCTATGGAATGTCCCCTTAAGTAACAAACATGAAATGACTAAGTAAATACCTAATTAAAAGCGTCACTCAAAATACAACTTGAATACACCTGGTATAGGATCTTAATCTTGATTAATCTAGGGGTTGTCACTTTAAGCTTGTCAGCAGATCATTGAATATGGGCCATCTAAGGTTGTCAATATTATTAAGGCCCTTTTCCAGGGCTAAGAAATTAAACAATTTTGCCTTATTTTACTATAACTTTTCACTAAGAAGACCCTTGTGACAATGCATTTTCTGAGTGTAAGGGGAGCAGATAGGAGAGGGACTGGGCAGGTGGATAGGGTACGTGTGTGAGGGGGTCACCTGTGTCTTCACATGGGTTTAACTTTGTGAGCTTTTGTGACATAGATAGAGGAGCTAGGATCCATGACTTATGAATTTGGGTTCTCCTAGACTAATTGAATTATTGAATCAATGGCTGGGAAAGCTGTTAAAATACTACCCAATTATCATTATCCATTATCCTTTGTGTTTGTTTTTAAAGCAGCGATCTTAGTCATAATAATGAGTGTCACGATGTGTTAAGAACTAAGAATGTGTATGGAGGGTGCAACTTTGGCTGCCTTTTCAGTACACTCATAGCTAGGGCCATATTGTCAATCATGGCACTGATAAGCACTAGCGTGATCATGCACCTGTCACTCTGCAAGCATGTATCTGCCTACAGAAATAGAAATCTGCTTTAAGACTGAAGCAGATTTCCCTTACCTGCTGACTGTAAGAGCGCATATAGAGGTAATCAAACTCCCACTATGGATCTGGATTTAACCAGCTTGCACTGGGTTTCCTGTACGGTAGTACCCTGAGGGTTTATACCACAGGGCACCAGAGTACCTGTTCAAGTACTGTCAGGTACTGCCTATAGGCTTCTATAGGGAATATCAAAGAGAAAGAAGTATTGTGTATGAATTCATTTCATCATGTCGTTTGGCTGACATCATGCACGGATTCATGTAACTCTGGTGGGTCTGCCTTCCAGTATTGAAGCATCAGCATTGTGCACCTAATACCATACAGCCTCTCTGTCAGTATCTGCAGGCCTTAGTAAAGACGCCCAGTGATAAGCTTCATTGATAAGACATGGCATGATTGGTACTGTTAACTACTTCAAGGGACAAGATAGTCCCCATCCTCTCAGCTACACTGTATTGTCAGAACCAGGCTCAGTCACGCTTGAAGTCTATCCTTTTTAAGAAGGGTAGGCATGATGCATTAACAAACTTACACCCCTTAAAGGGTTAAAGCACCCGCTTCCTCTACAGGCAATGTGTTAAAACATCATCTCATTGTGCCAGGGCTGTGCCATCACGCCAGGGCACATTTTCAGCTTCCACACGATGTAAAACTATCACATTGGCCCTATTGTTGTGAACAAATGGTGAAAAGATTAATAGATAGGATCAGGTGTGTACCCCTCCATGGCCGACCGTCCCTGCTTGCCTAGGCAGAAAAATGAATTAGGTTAGCTGATACCTGAGTGTCTGTGTCACACAATGCTTAGTAGGAAATGCCAGCTATTTTTAACGTTAGATATGTGTAACCGATTTTTGTATGCACTAGTGGCTTCGCCACCAGATTGTGAAGCGCTGCAGCCCCCTGGCGATTTATATTAGAACTGCAACACATAACCTAGCAACAGCGCGTAACCTAGTAAAGTCAAATAATTTAGCAGCTCCTAGCAGGTTCTGTGAATTTTCAGTAAATCTCTGGAACTACTAGTCCGATTTTAATGTATGACCTATCAAAATAAAGGTCTAAGCATAAGCAGTCCAGATCTACACCATATCGGCAGTTTCCTCTATCATCTACACGAGGGCAGATGCCGATATCTTTGAATCGGCATCCAAGATGGCGGACATTGTATGAAAAAATAGCCATGACGATTTTGAGGCAAGAGCATGTTGTGTTATACGATATTTTCTATTGAATCTTATGAATAAGTTGATATAGAGAAGTTTTATTGTGTAGAGGTATCTCAAAATAGTCTTCCAATCTGGGAGTAAAATCGAGTTAATTTTCAAAAAAAGTACATACTTCTAGATAGCCTCTCCTGGTACCCGGCAAGCACTCCACTGTTTTCCAATTGGAGAGGTCAGGAAAAGGTACCAGCAATGAAAGAATCCCGATTTTAATATGGGGTAATAAATAGTACACCAAATGGATCTGCTGTGCACCTTACTGTGAATCTCAAGTATTATAAGGTGCATCTGGTGTATTTATATCTAAATAATTGGTGAACCTCCCACTGAACATGAAGCTATATGGAGCAGCTATAGAACCAATGGTCAAATATGAGTCAAATTGTGTAACTTTCTAGTAATATCAATTTTAGTGAAAACGCCCTCCATAAACGTCCCTCTTTTTCTTAGTCAAATATGACTAACCATTAGACAAAGTGGCTAACTTGCCTTGGCTTGCCTGATTTTGACTATGATTCCTTGGATGTTATGACGAAGTACACTACCTAATATCTTTAGTTCAATATAAATGGTGATTGTGTTAAGTTCTATGTAGGATTCACACTCCACAGATCAGAGTCTCCTCATTTAGGAATCATTTGAAGTGCCTCACATCATATTCATTTAGAACCCCTGGGTATGCCACAAAATAGAATTCAAATTTGGATATTATATTTATCTAGATTACCACAGAATAGGTGTTTCCATCTGACTACCTTTTTCATTCGACAAGGCATCAACTTATTCGCTACATTTTGTGAAGTGTAATGTTCGATTGAATTTTGAAAGCCTCAAATAAATGTCCTTCCTGAATATCAACACCAAAAAACGAAAGGCAATACCATGTGTCTATCCCTTAGTCAAATCAACGAATGGATTGTGGTCAAAGTGACTAAGATCTCTTAGTCTAAGTGACTAAGATAAGTTAGCTTGCCTGAAACTCTCCACAGATACCCTGTTCAAAATTGTGCTTGGAGAATAATACTGATTTGGGTAGTTAATGTGACTAAGAAAACTTAGACCTCCTTGGTCATTTTTTAGTCATATGTACTAACTAAAAATAATAAGTCACTTTGACTAAGTTACGTTTTTTTTGTGTGGATGAAAAATCTATTGTTCATTATGATACCAATGTTGTTTTATAAGCACAGCGTCTATCAAAAGAACCCATTTCTACATGTGTTCAACACAGACCTATGGGTTCTTTCTTTCATCATGATAACATTGAATTAAGCTGTAGTTTTCCTGCTAATAAAGTATTTTGGGGCAATACCTTCATCTAACACTCTTTTATCATTACTCCTACCCTGTCATGTGTGGTATCTACACTGTTAGAAAATTCCCTAAATTTAGCATGGACACTCTGTAAAATATTACAATGATTCACCATAATATAGAAGAATGGTGCTTTCCCCTATGACTGTGTTTCACCCTCCTAAGTATGGGGATTCTCCACAGTTTTCAACAGGAATTCACTGTGTTTTTATGGTGATTCACTGGCAATGCGAGTGCCAATGAATCACTGCTTTCTGGGCAAACCTTTGTTAGCGCGGCGACTAGTGAGTACTACTCGTGAGATGAGTAGACTAGTGTATGGTTCACAGTCGCCACGGTGTAAGGGATAGGGAGGCCTTGCAATCTATTTTTGTTTGTGGCTCCTCTGCTATGGACTATTCCTGCTCACTATTCTAATGTAATAACAACAGTGTGTGTACTTTACTTATCAATGAAGGAATTTTCAGAATATATCTCATACTTTTGATTTTATTCGCAGATAAGACATTTCATCATTTGGAGCCCTATGGCAGATTAGCATTAGAGTATTTTAAGATTCAGAAATGCATCCCTGTAGCCTTTGTTTTAGAATTGTTCATTTTGAAACTACTATATATATGTAGTACAGGTTTTATCTCAGTGGGTTATGGTACAATTGGATCATATTTTCTGTATTTGAACAAAGTATTCACTGTCAAAGATCTCTATGGAGAAATCAGTGCTAAAGTGTGTGTTGCCATATGTGCATTTTTGTAAATCGGAGGAGGTTAAAGTGTAAGGCCACCTTGTGGAACTGCTACATTCTTTTCTGTGTAAAATTTTTAGTTTATATTGAAATAATGCTATCTCAGAATATGTATCTACTATTGGTGATGAAAGATTAATTTGATTACTCCTTTCATTGTATAAACGATTTTGTGGAACACTGAAAACATGTATGTACACTGGGGTACTTACACTGTGCTCCCCCTCTACAGAGAGGTGGAGTGATCTGGCTGGTTTGCTGACCACTGGCCCATGACGAGGTACAGACTATTACAAGTGATTGGCAGTTGGGTGTGTGTGTGTGGGGGGGGGGCGGGGGGTGCAGAGCAGGCTCCTGGCAATCTAAGATAGTGTACACTCATAATGACACACCTGTTGACTATGGCATTGAACATTGAATAAGACAGGTCCCAGTGGCAGCTGAGTGAGGGGACAGTCTACAGACTATTAGTACTTAGCTGCAGTGGGTAGTTCATGTTGAATGTGTGCTATATACTACCAAAAGCCCAGATGATAGTATGCCCTATCTGTCTCACCAACTGAAACTAGACACAAGATTACAAGTTGCCGCGCCATGTCTCACAGGACTATTCTCTACTATTGTATTAAAATCTACAACACTATGGTTTTATTTTACTGTGTAGTCAGCAGATCTCTATTGAGTACCTGTTCCCAGGGGTGGTAGTCCTTTGAAGTATGTTTGATTTGAGTCTTCTTCAAGGGAATCCATTATGAGCCCTTTGAGTGGATCTAAGGTTTCTTACCTGTGTTTTCGACATACTCAACCTACCGTAATCTCCCACGTATAAGGCGCAGCCCGCGTATAAGGCCACCCCTACTCAGGGAGGCCTGTCCCACATATAAGGAGTACCCCTAAGGGCAGATTTTTGTTAATTTAGTACTGTTCTCTAGTAAAAATACCCCCCCTATAAGGCGCACCCCAAACTTAAGGCAATGTCCCTCCCACGTATAAGACTCGGCAGCATTTTGTTTGGCGTATAAGATGCGCCTTATACGCGGGAGATTACGGTACTTCCAGCAACATTTAAACTGAATAGTAAGGTGCCATACAAAACAAAAAAATGCCTATCTATAGTACTTTAATCAGAGGCTTAAAGGGAAACAGCACCCTACTTTCATGATATATTGTATTTTGATAGTCTTTACATCAAATAAAAAGATAATGGCATAGTCAATAATGTACTTATTTTCATTAAGGGGAACGGTGACGATGAGGTCACAATTGGGAAAATGCATCTGATTTGTACTTACTCAGCACTGTTAGCCTATAATCATGTACAATTTGTAATGTTTTACTGGCACAATTTGTCAAATTCCTTTGAGTTACATCATAAGATAGCCCTATGGCTGCTTCTGGTATAGGATCATGATGGTATATGATTCACTGTTCTAATGTTTTGCCACACCCTCCCGATATAACCATATTGGTTTCACCAATACTATAATGCGAGTGCCTGGAGTCTTGAACTTTTCTGATTTTTTTCTGATTTATCACATGTGAATACGATTGTTAGAACTGAAGCTATTTTCTCTGCTTTATGGTCCACTGAAGATAATATTATTACTCGCTGCCATACCAATTGCCAACAATGGAGGCTGAAATGTGGGCCCAGATGGCAGAACGGCCAGACCGAATTCTGGTATTTAACTTTAGACCCAATAAAACCTTTAAAAAAAAAACAATGCAGCACTGGTGCATTTTGCCCACTTGTGACGTCATCAGATGCATCAGATAAGCCTGCTGTTCACCTCTATGATGATACATATTTCAAAAACTATGCCATAATCTTTTTATTTGATGTAAAGGCTATCAAAATATGATATCATGAAAGTAGGGTGCTGTTTCCCTTTAACACTGTCGTATCAAAAAGAAACACCAAGGACGACAGGGACCCAGATATGACACAAAGGCCAGGAACAGGATGACTCCACCCACGCCTTAATTACGGATATGTGTGGCTTCTTTACAGGAAAAAATCTAAATGTGAACATTGAAGCATTCACGTGGCACTATGATGCGCTATAATGCCCATCCCTATATATATATATATATATATATATATATATATATATATATATATATATATATATATGCATAATGTAGGCTTTCCTTTGAACGGTCTTGTATGACCGACAGAACCTGGTATGGGATATGAATAGTGTACTTTGCTTTGACATCTATATCACCAGATTAATGGGCCCTTACATGCCTATGGGATGTTCAGGACATTTGCTGTACTTTAGCGAGTGGTCATTACCTATCAGCAGGGGGGTAGGTGGGTGGGGACATGGAAAACTTTGACGCCTCCATTTTTAGAAAAAAAAATGCTTCTATTGTTCAAAGATGAGCATGGGCATTTTGAGGCCTCCCGCACTGAAGGGCTACAAAAAATGTTAACAACTCTCGAGGGGGGCATAACATTTATTATTTAATAATGACCACTCCCTTTCTTGTTATGATTGTATAAATTTTGCCTGCTATATCCTTCTATTTGAATCTAACCTGATTTATCATACTATCTTTAAGGTGATACTGAGCTTTATTATATGGCTAATATCGATGACACTATAGATTAGTACTACTTACTCCGTATTCAATGGTGGGGGGTGGAATATGATCCTTGCATATTCGGCAGCGCCATTTTGAAATTTATACAGAGCTTACTAGTTTCATATTTAGGTATGGTTATTAGAAGTTTTACGGTAAAACAATGATTGAACTAGTTAAATAATATGTTATGAATTGTTTAAGGTATATCTATGTATTAGCGCCATGTTAAAAAAGAAGATATTGTCCTGCGCAAGGAACATTTATATCGAAACTAAAAGCAGCGGCTAGCTCCGTATCACGTGACCTACTTCGTCGAGCAAGGTGTCATGGCGGATCAAAACAAACCGGGACGAGTCTATGCCTTCAAAACCAGTAAATATTGTTGAAATCCTTTATTTAAACGCAATTTAAACCCGTGGGCCATATAATAAATACAAATGTCCACTCCCGTGAATAATTTCGCATCATATTCACCTTGGTGAGGCTGTCCGCATTCAACTCAGCCGTATAACGGCTTCGTTGAATACGGACAGCCTCACCTCTGTGAATACGATGCAAAATTTTGCTTATATATTCGATCAAAGCATACTCCCTCCAATCATTGCCCATAGAACTCCACGGTTTCCCTCTCTGCATCTTATTCTCAAATCCAGGAAACCATAGGAACCAGCAAAGAGCCCCAGTATACTTGGTCTTGACGGCTAAATGGTGCACTATGGGTGGCTCTGTTACTTTTAATAAGAACCTTTACCCAACAGACACTGACCTTAGTGTAAATTATTCAGAAGCCTGTGGCATCTTTCCATCCAACCAACTAACAAAAGGTGTGAACAGAGCACTTATGCATGGTGGCAGGAAAGATCAAGTGTGGGAGGCGTGTCGTTTTCTCCATACAAGTGTTGAGGAGCTAGAGGGGGAGGTGGTGCATAATGTAATACAGTAGTGCTCTACTATGGGAGTTTAAGACCACTGGTTAAGGTAAGGAATAAGGACTCTCAAAGGAGATGGTATGTTAGCAGTCCTACATTTTAGATATAACCTTACCCAGATGGTATACCCTGTAAGAAATAACTGTTGAGTCTACCAGGTATCCTCGTAAAACTGACATTTATAGCCATTTATAATGTTATGTGATATCATATTAACACTTCCAAGGTGCAAGTAGATAATACCCAACGTCCATCCCAGTTGAATTCACCCTATCTATTGTTTTCACCATAAGGAAGGAAGATTCTTTAGTGCCACTATGAACAGACATCACATATACCATACCATGTGCTTACCCATATGTTAAGTTGTTATGGAGCTATAACTAAGCCCATGAATCGCCCAGTGTTTTAGACGGTAGGGTACACTAAGACACTCCACACACCTGGTACCAGCGAACATCCTATGCAACCATGCATGCACTTCATATTCTTCATGCAATTCTCCCTTATAGCCGAACCATTGGTTGGTGATTGTATACCCTATCCAGCCATCCAATTATAAACCAAAATAGTAAATAGACAGAGGTTCACTAGTTTTACTCCAAGCTTAGTGTTTCTTCATGAGATAGCCTCAAAGCAGTATTCCAAGAGGTGGAGCTGAGTGGAATACTGCTTTGAGGCTATCGAGTTTGGAGTAAATCGAGTGGATCTCTGTATTTATTTCATGTTGCCTTGGTGTGAAATGTCATCAAAAAATACTTTTTGACATAGGGTTTGAGGCTATTTTGACCCATCACAGTGGAAAATTGAGCCATGGAGAATGAGATTCAGTTTCTTCACGTCCCTGTAAGGAATGGGTGTTTCCATACAAATCTATAGTAAGGCTCGTTCCCAACATGAAATAACGTCCCAAGCTTCACCCATCCCCTTTTACTTACCCCTGTCATATAAGACGCACCCTGAGTTGAGCTGAATCCTATAGGACACATAATATTATTCTGGTACTAGCGAGCTTCAAATCCATCCTCTGTTTACGTTTATCATAAATATATTCAATGATTATTCTCACTTTGCTCTGAAGTAGGACCTTGGCAGTACAAATAAAATCACAGTATTAGGTAACTTTTCCGCAACTAATCCATCCTCTTTGACTATTTTACATAACCACTGACCAACCAAAGTGTCATCAAATCCTACTCTTGAGGTTTTAGTGAAGTCACACTTATTTAAAGTTATTGCTTGAAAGGGTCTGATATATATGCAATTTATTTGTGATCAGTATCAACCCGAGGTATGGAGAAAAGAATTTTGTCAGAAAGATACACTGTACCGTAAATCCTTACATATGATATACCCGTGGAGTATAAGACGCACCGTAAGTTGAGCTGGATCCTATTGGCAACTAGCTGGTTTGGAGCTGGTTCTGGTAACACCCACTGATAAGATGGGACCAGCATGTCCCTGGAAGTGGGTGTTAACCAGGGACAAGGTACCCATCATGGTATGTCTTATCAGTAGGTTTTACCTGAACCAGCGAAATCAAAAATGGCAGCTCCACTAGGCCTCCATACTGAGTCCTATAGGATGCAACCAGGGTTCAGGTTTGGTGATTTTAGCACAGTTCTATAGTACTTGTAAATCCTTGTAAATATAAGACATACCCTGAGTTCAGCCAAATACTATAGGACGCAGGTGATATAATTATCAGATAGAAATCTCGTCCTATACATAAGGATTTATGGAGTTATGGTGTAATATGTACCCAGCTATTTATGTTGTCATTTTTCTTTCCTGCGATTAATAATTGCTGTATGCCACCTGAGCCACTGATATAAATAATGTACTTACCTTTTCCTGCCAACTACATTTAGAGGGTGTTTCCCAATATGGTACGACTGGATGCATCCATTACAATTTGGAACCCTCAAAATTAGAGTGGATGATCGTAGGTAAAGCGCTGGGACTGCGTTGTATGATCGGCCCTTATTGAAGTAATTTCATAGGTTTTGGTTGGGCAGTCGTACTAGTGTAATCATAGGTGATCACTAGATGCATGGCTGTAATGGCATTATAGTGTGGGCTCCCACTGTGATTTGAAGGGGTCTAGTCTAATCGTTTCCTGCTATAGCATTGGTAGCATACCAAAGGGTGCAGACACACCAGTCTCTCCCTGTAGCCTTCCTGCTATAATGAACTCATTTGGGCAGCTGGGAAAACGACGAAGTAATATTCTGGAGCAAAATGCTTGCAAACATGCTTTACTTTCATTGGTCCAAATAAGACCTCACACAAATAAGCCCTCTCTATAAACCTTCCAGGAGTACATCCTGGGTAATCATACCTGTCAAAACCCACCAAAGGCAGTTTCTGAGGACTCCTTGTGTTTAAATCACCGTGTCTGTTAGAAAGCTCAAAGCTCTTAAACATCAGTGAACCTCAAGGTATACAAGTTAAGAAGCAAGAAATCTTTGCCTCTTCACTTTCAGAGTAGGAAAAACATATTTTATATTACTGGTAGGTAAATATTGATGGAAGTGCTTTGGCATTTTACTATCGGTATGGCGTACAAGATATCTATGAGTATTGGTATTTCAAATTCAAAGCTCTTAGTGTACAAAGTATGTCCTAATAAATAAGTTAGTCCACCCCACTGATAGTCATCTCAATGTTACACTTACTAAGAAGAATGTCAGTTGTTCACCAACATGCCTATTCTTGGGGAGTATGACTGATAGTCACAAATCATCGTCAAATGGATTGTCTTTGCCTCTCACTCAATAAATTGTTCAAAATAAGAGATCTAGTTGTGTAATTTAGGCATTCTGGTTCTTAACGCTCAGAGCTTCAAGGGGAACCAGGTTTTGCCTAGTTTGTATGCATAATTAGTGAGCTACAGGGGTGCAAAGGGCCAAAAAGGGTAATTATTTTGGTAAAAACGAGGCACTAATTTTCCCCCTTGCTACCAAAGAAAAAATAAGGGGCCAAAATCTTATTTATTTCATCTGGGATATCCCCCCTGGGGTAGAGAATATTTTTTGTAACAGTTGGGGGTCCATGCATTATCTTTTGTGATCACTGGGTGCATAAATCCTTTGGTGTTTTGCATCATGAAAGACACTATTGATGGACTAATAAAATTTACCAGGTAGAGACCTTACATGTACCTATGAAGCCCTTAAAATAATTGAACCTGCCTGTTAAACTGTATGTCCCAGAGGCTATTATATTATCCTTATTATGCGGGCCTTATACCTTCATATGACAGCAAAAGGCCCTGTAAGTTTGGTTAATAGATTCCAGATAGAACCAGAGATATCATAAGAAAAATATTGACAAGGACACATCTACGACTGAGGACACATCTACGACCATGGACATGTCTACAGTTATATTGCAAGATGCTTGATACTTGACTGTCCTTGTTATGTGTGAATTATACCTTGATATGAAAGGAACATTGAATGTTAATGAGATTATTCTGTCTTAATGCAACTCTGAGCTATGACACTGAATACAAATGCAAGACATGTCTACGACCATACATGAAGTCATACATCAAGCTGCTTTGTATTTTAGTAAAACCAATATATGTGACCCATCCTAACAAAGTGGTACTGAAGTCGCACAAGTAGAAGCCTAGATATAGGCTTCTCAAGTGGTATAGTGTAAAAAATATCAGACTTTTAAAAATTGATATTCTATCATTTTTCTAACATATGGGTAGATATCTTTCAAAATCCTTGCCTACTAAACTGAATTTAAGCCTCCAATGCCGAAAAAACATAGCTGTAGCTTTCTTGGTTATATAGAATTACATAGGAATTATAAAGGATTCATAAATTATTATATGTTTGACATATCACTTATCTCAGTTTAATCAATTTTTAATTGATACGACTGAAATTACCAACAGAAGATCCACAGAGGTATACCTAGTTCAAATATGCAAGTGTTATACACCAAATGAAAGCTCTTGATGAGCTGTAGATGAATATACCAATAACTAAACATTTTCCATGTGCAATTTCCGTACCATTTTGTAAGGATGGGTCACATATGTTTGTTGTTCCTTGATATGAAAGGAACATTGCATGTTAGTGAGGATATTCTGCCTGACTGCAACTCTGAGCTATGGCATTGAATATATAGTGCATGGACACTTCTACAACCATGTAATAAGGCATTGTAATGTGGGCATCATATGAAATATATTTAACCTTCCCTTATATATGGGCATTGTAGCCCAACATATGTAGATTATATACACAAAAGGATTTTACCATACTGCAAATTTTCTTTTTGGGCCCCTCTGACCAGCCGTTTGACGATGATCCATGACTATTGCTCGTATACAGTATTCTGCCTTTATAATGTATTTTCAACAGATTATATTTGCCAGAATGGCTCTTGTATAGAATTAATCTAGTAAGTTGAGCCCTTTGGGTGTGAGGTAGCTTAGGCGGTGCAGCTGCTATGGCCATCCCGGCTGCAGTGACGCCACAGCCTGCAGGCTGCTACCTTCGCATGTGAGAAATCCTATCCTTTACCACTCAGCTACCAAGTTCCTGTTCTGTCACTGAGAAGGTAGCAAATATCCTCACCTCTATATCACATCAGCTGTTATCCATCAAGGGTAGGCCTACTCATACCCACGACTTCATTTTCCATGGCCCTACACATATTAAAACAGGCTTAAATATCCTAGACCCTTTAGAATATTTGTTTGGCCTGTCACGGCTTATGAAAGATCGCCGAACCCTGCCCAAAGATAAGCCCCATATCGCTGAGCATATAATGGACATAATAACAGCGGGCAAAGATTATCAGTGGGAGCAGATACGTGATTGGTCAGAAGAAGTCCTGTCTTCCATTGCTGATGAACTATTTACTTGGCAGGACAGTGCATCTATCAGTTCATTGAGATATCTGCCTTTATTGGTCATAAAATATAATAGTTACAATAAGTTCTTTAGTAGAACAAAAATGGGAGATGAGTGCAGAAAAAAAAAAGATTTGTAAAAAAGACTTCTTCCCCTCTGGGCTTAAAAGAATGATCGCTCCCTCATTATTCCCTTGCCGATTGAGAGGGTCAATTGACCTGATTGAACTATTCTATTTATAAACCAAATGTACCCAATCTGCACTCAGTCCAAAAATCAAAATCAGAGAGACACTCTATATGGTGGGACTAAAGGTGGCACCAGGTGGTACCTTGTCCTAATATAGAACAGTTCATTCAGGGTAGATACCTGGATGACATTAAGATGAGACCAGGTGGTAACCTACTTCTACACCTCTATGTACAATGGTACCACTAAGGTGTTAGCATTTCCGGGTTGGCACAATCTCCAGTCGCAATCTCCACTCTGGAATCTCACTTTGTGTCTGCCACAACCATCATCTGCACAGATGAAGGGACAAGACTCAGGCCTTTACTCACTTTGAAAGAAACATATTAATTATGATTCATTTAGCCTCATAATATGTCAATAAATATTTAATAATAAATACTGCAAGTTTTAGACCTGACTGTTTTTTATAGGGAAATATATGTATATATATATATATATATATATATATATATATATATATATTGTAGCGTTTTCCGACTCTATGGTTAATAAAGAATTACACAACTCCGACAGCTTGACTTCAGTGTCTTTTATTTCCTGGCAGTCCTCGCCACACCATCTAAGTCTTATATCGTATATATTAATCCGGAGATAAGCCTTTTAGAGTTCTGCTCCTCTCTGTCTGCAACTCGGAACTAACTAATCGGAGTAACAACTCCCTTATTTATACATAGGCAGATACTCCGACCCCGGCCCGCTTTACGGCAGGCCAGCGTCGGAGGATCTCCTCCGTCGACTACTATTGCCGACGTAACCGCGTTACTTCAGGACCACTGGCCTCGCCGCCCCCACACCAGGATGGTTTCGGCTCCGCCAACGGCCCCTCCGTCTCCGCCACACTCTCCCCAACTAATCTATAGCCTTACCGGGAGAAAGAGTGTGATATTACCCTCCTGCAGATGGGTTTCCAATTTTGAATAATCCTGCCACGCCATGGCCCCTGGGCGTTTAAGTAAATAGCTACACATAACACACACACAGTAAATCCTACTTAAACCTCCTCTGTAGGCGGCATTAACTACTAAGTAAACCGAATCCGCCGTCCCCTATGCGGAGTATAACCATAACAACAACTTTTATACAATAATACGACGTCATTTCGTCTGGATCTGGCAGACATTCTCCGCCCGTTCGCCTCAGGATATCTTATCGCCGCCCTCATTGGTTCCAGCCTTGGTCGTCCGCGCCGCCAACGTCTTTGGCCACCGCTGTCCGCAGCGGCTGCAGCATCCCTTCTGATCACGGCCATAACGGGTCCGGGTAACATGGACCAGTTCAATATCTCCATTGGGGAGAGTGTGAATGGAGGAAGATTGCAGTCCCCCGGGTATAACCCTCATCTCAGGTCCTAGGGTCCGAGGCTGCCCCAGTCGTCTAGAGTGTTCCTTGAGGGCCTCCGGCCCGGTAAAATCCGAATGCCATGGCATAGCCCCATCCTCCTCCGCCTCCTCGTCCCTATTGTCACCCGCTTTATCTCCTTGTTGATCTAGCGGCAGGCGGTGCACCTCCTCTACCCCCGCCAACCCCTCAGTGCTGGCGATTCCCCCTTCCCCCATATCTCCTATAGGTAATCCGGTTATTACAATCACTCGGTCTGTCTCAGTCTTGGGTAGGGGCTCCGGATCCCCAGGCCCTCCGACCACCGTCTCGACCCCCTCCGGCACCATCACCATGGTCTCCGCCCGTCCACTCTCCTTCCCCACTTCTACTTGCAGCAAGAATTCCCCCTTGGGCGAGCAAAGGACTAACCCGTCCAACCCCACAGTCACGGTTCGGGGGTACCTATCCAACTTGGGTAGAGCAAATAAGGTCCCCGGCTCTACGAGGGGGGTCTTCGGTACCTTCTTCTCCGCCTGTCCTTTCTCCTTCACCGGTGTCCCTACGGAACACGATTGAAATTTACTCATTAATTGGGCGGTACCCTCATCCATGGATCGGTTCTGTATGGCCTCCTCCTCCGCCTCTTTTAACACTCCCTCCAGCCTCAACTTCCTCGTAGACTTTCCCGCCCCTTTTCCTTTAGGGCTTTTACTTTTAGTTTCCATCTCTTTCCTCAGTCTTTCTTTCTCCACCTCTTTGGCCTTCCTCTCCTCCTCCTCCTTTCTCCGCTGTTCCTCCTCCGCCTTCCGGCGCTCCTCAGCCTCTCTGGCCTTCCTCTCCGCCTCCTCTCTCTCTTTCCGTTTAATTTCTCTTTTCTTCTTTCGCTCCTCCTCCTTGGCATCGCTGAGTACGGCCAGGAACTGGGCTTTCAGTTTAGGGCAGGATTGGACGTATGCTGGGATGGCCACCTCCTCCGACTCCTCGCTGGTTTCATCCTCCCCTTCCACCTCCCCCGCCTCACCCTTCTCCGGCAGCTCAGGTGTCACGATTGTAACTGTCTTCAGGATGGGTTTCGGTTTGCTAGGGGAAGGTTTACTCATATCCTCATAGGAGGGCAATGTCTCGGGACTGGCACCGGAGAGGGTGGGTTTGGGCTTGTTGACTAGTTCGTAAGGGGGCTGCTTCTTGGGGCTAGAGTCCAGCCCATTTCCCCCTAGTCCCAAGCTCTCTCCGTCCTCCCCACTCGTGGCGGAGATGTCCTCGTAGGCAGCCGACTTGATGGAGGTTCGGGAGGTCGGAGTGTCCTTCTTGGTTTCCTCGTACTCCGCCTCCAGGGCTCTCACATTGACTTCCCCTAGAGGCACCTCCTGTTGCATTCGTAACAGAGTCTTGGTGGGGGTCTCCCCCGCCTGTCCATATCTCTCTACCAGTAATCCTATGACGAACTTCAGTTTCCCCGCCATTTCCTCGTCTATTTCCACCTCCCCCCCGCTCAGTAGAGGTGTCAGGTCGGGTATCCCCGTGGCCAATGGCGGGGTGGAGGGTCCCGCTTCCTCCTCCGCCTGCCGCTCCTTACCCCGTGGGGATTGTCTCTTCCTCTTTTCCGCCGATTCCTCCCCCCCCCTCCGGCTCGAAGGCCCTCTTGACCCCCTTCCCTGACATACTCCGGGTGGACCTGACGGAGAGACAACTCTGGGGTGTGCTGGTCCCCTCCACGCGGAATCCCAGGGTTTGGGCTTGTTGACTAGTTCATAAGGGGGCTGCTTCTTGGGGCTAGAGTCCAGCCCATTTCCCCCTAGTCCCAAGCTCTCTCCGTCCTCCCCACTCGTGGCGGAGATGTCCTCGTAGGCAGCCGACTTGATGGAGGTTCGGGAGGTCGGAGTGTCCTTCTTGGTTTCCTCGTACTCTGCCTCCAGGGCTCTCACATTGACTTCCCCTAGAGGCACCTCCTGTTGCATTCGTAACAGAGTCTTGGTGGGGGTCTCCCCCGCCTGTCCATATCTCTCTACCAGTAATCCTATGACGAACTTCAGTTTCCCCGCCATTTCCTCGTCTATTTCCACCTCCCCCCGCTCAGTAGAGGTGTCAGGTCGGGTATCCCCGTGGCCAATGGCGGGGTGGAGGGTCCCGCTTCCTCCTCCGCCTGCCGCTCCTTACCCCGTGGGGATTGTCTCTTCCTCTTTTCCGCCGATTCCTCCCCCCCCTCCGGCTCGAAGGCCCTCTTGACCCCCTTCCCTGACATACTCTGGGTGGACCTGACAGAGAGACAACTCTGGGGTGTGCTGGTCCCCTCCACGCGGAATCCCAGCAATTGCTCCAAGTATTTGGAGGCGACAGCAGCCTCCGTCTCCTCCTCCAACGTTATTCCCGGCGACGCCATGCCGCTGAATGTAGATCCACTGGGGCTGTCCCCCGCACCCCCTCCACCCGCCGAGGTGCCCTGCTGCGGCGGGGGGACCACGGGCTTGGAGGCGGCGTTTACCGGTTTCTTTTTCTTGGCCACCGCACTCCCCCTCTTCCTCTTTGTGGTGGTGAGCCTGACAGCTTCCTCCGGGCTAGCTGGGGCGGCCACGAGGCTACTGTCCGCCGAGGATCCTCCCGCCTCCGTTGCCCGGCCCACCGGTAGCATCCTGCACTCCTCCGGCGGCTGCCAGTCCTCCAGCTCGGGGTGGATACGCGTGATGTGTCACCGGAGATCATCCACCCGGATCTTGGCTACCATGTACTCACACTTAGGGCACTGGTAGCCCTCTTGCATCTCGTCGTGAGTGCGGAGATGGCGGTTCATCCCATCGGATCTCATGAAGTACCACTGCTTGGAGTCCCCCCTTTTCCGGCAGATCTCGCACCGATACTTCAGCAGCTCCACCCCGTCCACCCACTCCGTGGGGACCGGCTTCTGGTCTCTGTTTTTGAAGACAGGCATTACTAGTTGTGGCGTTGTCCATAGGCTAACAGGAATTGAAGGGTGAGGCAGATAGCGCTCCCTTATATTCCCCCCGGTGGTCACGCCCCCTCCTCCTACTCCTCCAATCACCGTCCCCTGGGTCAGGCCACCCTCCGTCACCACGCCGTGGGAAACCCCCGATTGCATCATAGCCTTACTCCGCACACCGTTGTCGCCAGTGGCGCCTCCGCTCTCACGTGCCTGCTGTGAGCCGTGGGAACGTGATCCGCGGTCAGCCGAGGACCTCTGCCTACGATAGCTCCCACTCCGACTCCGGCTCTCCGAGTCCCTCCTCCCATGTCTGGCTGCCTCCGTCCGGGCAGACACTCCGTCCCTTCTGTGGCCACTAGTGGAGCGGCTAGAGGAGGAGTGGCCGGAGGATCTTTCTCTCTCCCTCCTCCTCCGCCGACTCTCCCTGTGTCTTGAGCGTGTGGAGCCCTCCCGGGAGTGGCTGGACACTGTGGAAGACACTTTCTTTGACCCTCCACCAGCATTTCTACCCCGACTCGATTCACCCTCGGGCCTTGTCCCTCTTAGAACCACCAACCGCGTGTCATCTCCGGCCTGCATTGTAGACTGACCGTTAACGGTCCTTCCCCCGCCTTTTATTGGGGAGAACTTGTTATGAGGGTTGCTTAGTGACTCCCGCCTCTCCGGCCCTGCTCCGCTAGGCGGCGCTCCGGCCGCCGGCCGGCCGGCCTCACCGCCCGCCGTCGAGGAATTTGGAGCCTGGCCTCCCGACCTCCCCTTCGTCATGGCTGTTCTGCAGCGTCCAACCCTCCTGGCTTCCCTCTCTTCGTTTTCATGGTTGTTGTAGATGGCTTCCTCGATCATTTCGTAAATAAACCATCTTTCCCTATGCTTCTCCCTGATTCTCCTCCGGCCAGGATCCGCCGCCCTCCTTAATCTTTCTGCCCTGATTTCCTCATTTTGGCCATGGTTCCGCCTTCTGCGGGCCAACTCACTCTCATCACTCACCCCCTCTTCATCCGACTCGCCCATCTCGGGGAGGGACCATTCCTCGTAGGGAGGGTCCTCCTCTGGTTCTACCCCCCTCCAATGTGACATTTCGGCTTCTTTCTTCAACCTTTTTTCATTTTCCAGCCATACATCCCACCAGTCGTGGCCTTCTTGACTCATCTTGCTTTTGCAGCTCCTCCACTCCGCCCCAAGGTAAGTATCCAGTTGAGGCGCCAGTCTGACGGCCCGGGCTGCGCTGGTTCCGGCAGGCTTCGGTGCACTCCTCCGCAGACCTTCTTTCCGATTTCCTTTATCCGCTGCCCCTCCCTTACAGGTTTCAGTTATTTGATGTCTCTTTTTCTCTTTGCAGGTCAGCAGTTTCACCTCCCGGTCAGCTCCAGTCCCCGGGGTCACCTGAACCAGCCGGATGGTGCCCCCTCCGGATCCTCCTTCCTCCTCGTCTGAATTGTCCGAAGATAGGGGCTCGGCCTCCCTTGTTTCATCCTCCATGGGAACATCCTCCGCCGTGGCCCGCGCCGGGGCCAGTTTTAGGGCGTCGTAATGGACTACCCTGGTAGTTTTACCCTTTTTAATTTTATACACCGCCTCCCCTAAGCGCCCCACTATCTCCCATGGGCCTGTCCAATAGCTCTGGAGTTTAGGTGTCAGTCCCCTCTTCCGGAGAGGGTGGTAGTAGAAGACCCTGCCCCCGACAGGGAATTCGCCTGCCGAGGCTCTTGCATCATAGTTCCTCTGTTGCCTGCAGAGGGACCTTCCAAGGGCCTCCCTAGCGACAGAGTATGCTTTTGCCATGGTGGTTTGTAATTCGGCCACATAACCGACTCCTCCCCCTACATTGGGCTCCAGCGGGTAAACCAAATCCAGGGGGATGACCGTTTCCCGCCCCAACATCAGAAGATTGGGGGACAATCCCGTGGAGGCGTGTGCGGAGGAGCGATACGCCGCCATTACAAATGGCAGCCGCCGGTCCCAGTCCCGTTGGTCCTCCGCCACCACAGTCGCCAGCAGCATTTCAATTGTTCGGTTGGCCCGCTCCACCATCCCATCGCTTTGGGGCCTAAAGGAACAGGTTCTGGTCTGCCTGACTTCCAGTAAGGCCACCATTTCCCTGAATAGTCCCGACTGGAAGTTCTTGCCCTGATCTGTGTGCACCTCCGCCGGGGCTCCAAATCTACAGATGAACTCCTCCACCACAGCCCTGGCCACCGTGGGTGCCTCCTGGTTGGGTAAAGCGTACGCTTCCGTCCATTTAGTGAAGTAGTCCGCCGCCACCAAAATATATTGGTTCCCGGCGGAGGACAAGGGCAATGGACCCATCACATCTAGAGCTATCCTCTGTAGGGGTAGTCCGGCACCCACATGTCCCATTGGTGCCCGGTGCGGAGGTGGAGCCGCCTTCCTCCGGACACAGGGTTCACAGCTGGCGCACCACAGGGTCACCTCCCTCCTGAAGTCAGGCCAGTAGTAACCTGTCTGGAGGCGCCGGATGGTTTTATTGCGGCCCAGATGCCCCGCCAAGGGTTCTCCGTGGACCTCCCTGAGCACATCATTCCTGCTCAGGGTGGGTACAGCAATTTGGAAGCATCGTTCCCCCGCCGCACCTTCCCACCACCCGCCCAGTATCCCTTTTTCTATACTCATGCGCCCCAATTGGGCATGCCAGGCTCTCAGCTCATAGCCCCAGGTCCTTCTTTCCTCCTCTGTGGTGGTCGCCTCCCCGTTCACCCATGCTCTGACCCGAGTCAGCACAGCGTCCTCCGCTTGGAGTGTGCCCCACTCTCTCCCTGCCGGCGGAGTGGAGTCCCCCGCCGCCGGAGGCGCCCCCCGAACCATCTCCTGGCGTTGAGACCTTGTGAAAACCCGGCAATGCAGTAGCTCCTCCTCATCCTCTCGTCCACATTGCTTGCAGGGCTTCCTGGACAGCCCATCCGCATTCCCATGTAGTTTCCCCGGCCTATGCTGCACCACTATGTCATAAGTACTTACAATCTGCAGCCATCGAGCCAGCTGGCCCTCCGGCTCCTTGAACTCCAACAGCCACCGCAGGGAGGCATGATCTGTTCGGACTACCACCCTCCTCCCTATTAGGTAATGCTTGAATTTCCTGAGGCCAAAGACTATAGCCAGCAGCTCCCTCCTTGTAACGCAATAGTTACTCTCCGGCCTGCTGAGAGTGCGGCTGCCATAGGCTAGGACCCTCTCTACCCCCGTCTGCTCCTGGGACAGTACCACTCCGAGGCCTGTGTCACTGGCGTCGGTGTCTAAGGTAAGCTGTCCCTCCGCCAGGGGGAAAGCCAGGATAGGGGCCTCGGTTAGTCTCCTTTTTAGGTCTTGGAATGAGGCCTCGCATTCCTCCGACCACCGGAACGTCCTCCCTTTCTCGGCCAGCGCGCTCAGTGGCTTAGCCCTCGTAGAGAACTCAGGAACGAAGGTCCTGTAGTAGCCGGCTAGCCCCAGAAAACTCCGGACCTCCGTCACCGTGGTCGGAGTGGGCCACGACTGCACCGCCTCTATCTTTTCCGGATCTGACTCTACCCCCGCCTCACTCACTTGGTGGCCCAGGAATAACACTCTGCGGCGAGCCAACTGGCATTTGGAGGGCTTGATTTTAAGCCCAGCATCCTCCAGCCTTTGAAGTACCTCCCCAAGCCGGCCAACATGTTCCTCGAAGGTGGCGGAGAATACGACTATGTCGTCTAGATAGACCAAACAAGTTTTCCACTGTAGTCCCCTCATGGCCACTTCCATCACCCTCTCGAAGGTGCCTGGCGCATTGCACAAACCGAAGGGCATTCTCCGGAATTGGAACAGCCCCCGGTGTGTCGTGAATGCTGTTTTCTCTTTATCCCCCTCCTCTATATCCAACTGCCAGTAGCCGCTGGCCAGATCCACTGACAAAAACCACGCGGCCCCCGCCATGGTATCGAGACAATCTTCCACTCTAGGCAGGGGATAAGCATCCTTCACGGTGGCGGCGTTGAGCCTCCGGTAGTCCACGCAGAAGCGAGTGGTACCATCTTTTTTTCTTACTAGGACCACCGGAGAAGCCCACGGGCTAGTGGATGGCTCAATCACTCCGGCTTCCAACATCTTCTCCACCTCCTCTTCTATCGCCTCTCGTCTATGGGGTGCCAATCGCCTCGGCGGTTGTTTGATAGGTGGATGTACCCCCGTATCAATCCTATGCTTGGCCAATTGAGTGTGCCCTTTGTCGCCCTTATGCCTCTGAAATGCCCCCAGGTGTTTCCTTATAAGCCGTGCAAGCTCCTTTCTACGGTGAGCCTCCGTCCCGCTCACTAACCCGTCCACCAAACGCTTTAGTTCCTCCGGCTCACCTCTCTCCACCATCCGGCACCATCCCTCTCCGGCTACTGTCTCGCCTCCGCCTCTGCACTCCACTCGTTGAATGGCCCCTAGAGTCATGTCTCTATATATCACCACTGGCTCAGGACCGGGATTGAGCACCCTGACCCAAGTTGCCCTCCCCTCGGGGCATACCAGCCCCCGCCCCACCAGGAAGCTCGGTTCACCCTTGTGTCCGGCCATCCCTTCAATCACCCCGTCGTCCCCCTGTTGCCAGGGTCCGGCTAGAGTTCCCTCTAGCATGGCCTCCTGTCCGGATCCCAGCACCGCCGCTCGGGTGCTGACGATTCGGCACACAGAATCCTCCTCTGTCAACACTAGGCGCCCTTTTGCTACGTCGACCATTAGTTTGTTGGTGCGGAGGAACTCCGCCCCCAGGATTCCCTCCGTCCTGGTGTCGCTGACTATGAAACGCACATTGATAGTGCGCCTCCCGATTTCCAGCTCTGTGTACACTTCCCCTTTTATGTCCATAGGCCGCCCATCGACGGAGTAGATCTTCTCCGCCGTTTCCCCCAGGCGTTCCCGTCTGCCCCACCTGCTCCACCATCCTTCGGAGACCAGATTAAGCGATGCACCAGTGTCCACCAGCAATTGGATGGGGGCCCCTGCCAGCCGACCCTCTACTATCAATCCTCCTCCGCCCCTCTCTCGGCGGCCCTGTATCACATTGATAGGCCCACTTCCCTCGACCTGTACTTGGCCTTTAGTATAGGTCGATTCTAGTTTCCCGCCACCGGAGTAGCCTGTTCGCTCACCGGCCTGGATGCCTCCTTGGCCTTGATATTTGGGCATTCTCGCTTGAAATGGCCTTCCTGTCCGCATCCGAAGCAAGCACCATTGCTTGGCTTTTTCTTCCTCCCCAACACCGCCGGATCATCCAGCCTTTGAACTAACCGCTCCATCAACTCCGCCATTTTGCTCATTTCCTCCTTGTTGGACTTGAGGTGTTCATTTACTGACGCATCCGCCGCCCGCACTTTGTGGATATTCTCCTGCTCCACTTGTAAGTACGCCTCCGCTCCCACCACCATCATTACTGCGGATTGTAAATCTTTCGTTGTTGACTGATACACCCACTGCCTGAGCGGATTGTCGAGGCACAATAGGAATCTATCGAGAGCTAAGGTGTCTGTCGTCCGGGCGTCTGCCTCCGGATATGCTAACTTAGTGTACTTTTTCAGTTCTTCCTGTAACTCTTGCAGTCCCTCCCCCTTTCGCCGGACCCTAGTGCGGAGGAACGCTTTGTAGATCTCTTCCTGATTAGTAGGCTCAAACCTTTCCACGAGTGCCCTTCTTAACTCCTCATACCCCTCCGGCGTGGCTAGTTTCCTTCCCGTCAACAATCTCCGGGCTGCCCCCGACAGACTCAGGCCTAGGAACATACCCGCCTCCTCCGGCTTCCATCCGTTTACTTTGACGCACAGGTCGAAGTGGTTGAGGTAGTCAGATAGGTCTGCGGTGCCATCATATTTAGCGGGTTTCACCACTGGCTTACCCTTTGCCTCCTTCTCCCCATCGGCACCTCCTCTCCAGCCGTCCTCCGGACGACCCATAACTCCTCTACCCCGCCGGAGATCTCCACGTTCCCCTACTTCGTCCTTATCCGCCTCCTCCGCACATCTCCCGGTTTCGGGGCGAACCTCGGCCGGTGCCCGCTTGCTCTCCTTCCTTGGGTTATTCATCTCCGCCTGCTCCTCCGGCCACCAAAGCACCTTTCCGCCATCGTCCCTTCCCGGGTTGAACCCCAGCCAGGCATTTGCATCACCCAGTTTTCCTTTAGGGTGCCTCAACCTCCAGGCCGCCGGTTTCTCCTCCCTCTCCCATGGCCACAGGTAGGGCTCCTTTTCTTTAACGCGTGGTTCCTCATATCCCGTGTCCGGTACCTCCTCCTGGGATGCTCTATCAGCGGGTTCTGCTTGTCTCTCCGGATTCATCTCTTCCGGCCTCACCGCCCCTCTCTGCCGTAGCGTCACTTCCTCGTCCACCACTTCCAGCAAAACCCCTTTTTCCCGCTTAATCTCCTCCGTATCCCTCTTCTCCACAGGTAAGTTTATCGTTTCTGAAGCCTCCGCCATCTTCTTTCTCTCGTGGGTCTTCAAACACCGCTGTCACCAATGTAGCGTTTTCCGACTCTATGGTTAATAAAGAATTACACAACTCCGACAGCTTGACTTCAGTGTCTTTTATTTCCTGGCAGTCCTCGCCACACCATCTAAGTCTTATATCGTATATATTAATCCGGAGATAAGCCTTTTAGAGTTCTGCTCCTCTCTGTCTGCAACTCGGAACTAACTAATCGGAGTAACAACTCCCTTATTTATACATAGGCAGATACTCCGACCCCGGCCCGCTTTACGGCAGGCCAGCGTCGGAGGATCTCCTCCGCCGACTACTATTGCCGACGTAACCGCGTTACTTCAGGACCGCTGGCCTCGCCGCCCCCACACCAGGATGGTTTCGGCTCCGCCAACGGCCCCTCCGTCTCCGCCACAATATATATATATATATATATATATATATATATATATATATATATATATATAGTCCCACAAACTACATGCAGTGGTTGATGTAGAGAGGAGAGCAGGAAAGTATTATATTGTAGCTCCTTCTTCCGCAAAAGATCTTAAGGTTTATACAGAGATGAACCTTTCACACTGTAATGGCCGATCCATGAAATATAACACCAAGAAGGAAGATGAGTATATTGTATACTCAATTGAAATTTCTAATAACAGTTACAGGAAGCACTATACTCAACAAAACTAGCTATAAAATAAATAGTCACAAATGTTGAGTTGAATGATGCTCGATGGTATAAAATATCAGCTTTAAATATGCCCTAGCTTAGGTGTTGTTTTTTTCAGCATTGTTGATATAAGATCATACTTTTATTCATGATAAAGCTTCTTATCAAGTGATCGCTTAGTGTGGTTTCCTTCTCTACATTTATATATGTCACCACTTCCTCTATGTTATCTTTTTTTTTACGAATACCGAACAGCGGTATGATAATACCATAAAGCATGATAATACCATAAAATGACAGAAACTTGTTATATACAAGTAGATAATAGAACACTGTCACCAATTATCCCATACAGTTAGAGTATGGTTTCTCTTTTCTACTCTATACAAATTCACTTATCCGCCAATAGAGGAAGCCATATAAACAAACTAATTGCCTCAGTATATAGCATGCTGTAGTTGGTATAGCTTCCTTTCAGGGTTAGCCCCCAAATGTAAAGTGTGTACCATTGAAAGTTATTCAGTCTTAGCACAAGAAATCAAACAAGGCACAAGACAAAATAAAGTATAACTGGAATAATAAGCATTACCCTGACATCCTTTATTTAGTTACAAAATTACATATCTCATGCCAATTCTGTGTCATTTCTGAGTTGATGCAGTTTCACATTGGTCACCCTCAGTGGTTTAAGTACTTTAGTACTGAAAACACACACACTTTTTTATTGATGTTAAAGCATCTGAGAGAAACAAATTGATGAAGATTTGAATAATGCTTGCCATATAAAGAGGCTCAGACAATTTGTTTTCCAAGCTCTCAATATGTAATATTCAGTCTGTACTGTAAACTCTCCCTATGGTGGTGCATGTTTGAGAGTTATTTTCTTCCTTTAAGTACTTTTACCCAATGGACACTTGCTCTGCTGTAAATAATTCAGTAGCTTGGAGCATCTTTTCATCCTTCCCACTCACAATGGGTGTGAACAGGAGGCTTTATGACCAGGGTCAGGGGAGATCCAGTATGGGACATGCATCTTTTCTGCTTAAATGTGCTGGAGATGTTTAGAGAGGTGGGTGCATAATGTAATACAATTAGATCTACCTCAGCTATGTTACATTCTCAGTAATAATAAATTATTAATCTTATATTAGTTGGATATATCACTGTAACTCATGTTGTGGTTACATGAATCAGAGGCATCCTGTGGGATGTAGAATATTCCCAGAGCCTGATTGTGGCTTATAGTTATACTTGGGTATTTCATCATTCTAACTCCAATTTTTCAAGCTCCAGATTTTCTTTTTGTGAGGTCAGCTCATATGGAGGGGTTTATGATAGTAGCTCTATAATTTGTACAGTAATAGTAACCATACATAAAACTGGCCTCCCTAGCCCACCTAAAAGGGCCTATATCTCTTCTTTTCTATCCCCTCAGGATATGTGTGGTGCACATATGTGCAGGCACCAACACATTCCTCTGTGAAATTGTGTAATGTCGTTCTTGCCATGAATATGACCTTAGTTGTCGAAATGGCGTTAAACATCTATTACTCACTGACTCCATACATGAATCCCTTGCACAAAGAAGGCACAATAAACATCTATTACTCACTGACTCCATACATGAATCCCTAGCACAAAGAAGGCACAATAGAGACACAGTGCAGGGTCACTCGGGGAGCACCGTGAGCTGTTTGGTGTCAGTGCGAATGGGCCAGGAGATGCAGAGTGTATACACACCCATATGTTACATTTTGTAGGTCATAAAGGAGCCATAACTGAGCCCATGTATCACCCAGCGTGTGAGACGATAGGGTATAGTAAGACGCTCCACACACCTGGTACCAGCAAACATCCTAGGCAGTAACTTCATACTCACCAGCGGGGTCTATATCTCCTCTTTCCTAGCCCCTCGGATGTGTGTGGTGCACATATGCGTGGGCACCGACACATTCCTTTGTCAAATTGTGTAATGGCGTTCTCGCCATGAATATGACCTTAGCTGTCGAAATGGCGTTAAACATCTATTACTCTCACTCATACTCACCAGAACCTTCACACAAAATTTCTTTCACTTAAAGAAGAAAAAAGATAATACACCCAAACTGGATGAGTCATATGATAGCATTTAAATGTACATGTATTAATGTAATAATCTGATAATTTACTTTCTTTATGTTATCTGTCTGTCATATTGTTCTTTGGTGTCAATGAAAGGTGTGTGATACATGTAGGGTAGCTTAACCTAACGACATCCACATACCTTGAGTCATCCACCTGTCACCTTGTTTGTCTTACATTTGTAATTTATGACCGTCGATGGTTCGGAAAGGATCACAAATACAAAGATATCCGGTTCCAAAAGGCAACAAGTCTTTATTCAGTATCCTAAGTTACAGGGAGCTAAATAGATTCCGTATGGTTAAGAGGCTGTTCGGAAAGCTCGGATTTACGACTACCAGGTAAGACTTCGGAGTCAGTAAAGTTCAGATGGTATTCCTAGGGAATCAGGTAGGATTCTCTTCTCCCAAGGTTCCGACCCGACTATTATATAGCCACAGGGGTTGGGTGGCAACCTCTCGTGTTTAACCCACGCAGCCCGGAGGGTGGTGCTGCCACCGCCCGCCAGGCGTACCAGGCTCTCAACCCGAAAGGCCGCTCTGCTCGGAACCTAGGCAACCCATAAGCCATAAACACTACTACTAAACCGTGCCCCTACACATTTATATGTATTCCCTGGGGTTGGGACCATAATATTGTTGAACTATAGGTGTTATAGTACCCAAAGGGATGATCTCCTGGGATATATCAAATAATTGTCATTGTATAATGAAGCACTAAAGCATCACTGTTTTACATACATTTTAATCTTTACTGGAATCCTATTATCACTAGTATGTAGAGCATGATTACATAACCAAGAGCTGGGTTATTATGGTGCGTATTTAAAAGTTATGAAAGCACAGTCAAAACAAAGCCTCTTTAATCTGTGGCGGATCCAGGAGTGTCTAGAAGGAAGGTCCAAGACTTGGTTAGAGCTGATGTGGACCTGAGCACCACAAGTCCCCTGTTTGGGGCCCCCTCTACACTTTTCGTTTCCCTCTTTTTCCCCCTCTTTCTCCTTTTTCCCTCTCTTTTTTTTCTTTTCTTTTTGTGTTGGGGGGGCAGGCCCCCTGGGCCACCCCCCCCTGGATCCGCCACTGAAATTTAATGCAGGGTTACCATAACCACCTCTGTTTTTATGAGATTTACAATATCCATGGGCATGCCATTGTTCCAATTTTCATTTTAGCCACTCATACATTTTCCTTATGGTGCAGTAGATCTAAAAATGCTATTTTATTGCGTATATAGTTAAGGCACTTGTTCATTTTTCATGTGATAATTCAATCAACAGGGCTTTATCAAAAGGATGGGAAATTGGACTAACTGGAATGGCCTTGGAAATAGTGAAAAACTGGAAATAAAATGTACCCATGGATTTAAGAAATGTAACAGGAATAAATGTCCTAACAATCATCTTGAATTGGGTACCTTGGGGGAGACTGAGGAACTAGTAGTCTCAGAGATATTAAAACCTGTTTAGGAATGGACGTCTTTAGGTTAAGCCATATTGATTGATTCCAATAGAATATCTCAAACTTCAAAGTTGTTTCAAAACAGCATGGTATTATTATGATAGCCTTTTCATTCTTTCCATTTTAAGTTGTTTGATTGCATTTGCAAATGTAATCCTTTCTATTTAACTCAGAGATTGGCGATTCTTCATTCTTTTGTAATAGAAATATACCAGATTTATTGGTACTAGCCTAGACAATATTAGTCTGACCTCTGTAGAGAGACAATCCTACCCTTTTAAATCTTTAAAGGTCAATGGAGAACATTGATAGATTTTGCTCATTTGGTTGTTATGATAGATGAATACAGTCCTGACCAGATCTACACTCATGCATCATTTTTAACATACAGATTTGATACACTTGGGCAAGGTTCAGCATGGTGCACCAATGAACATTATGTGATTCTACATTGGCGGTCATTAAAAGGTTAAATGTTTCTTGCACCTTGAAATCAGACAGGAGAGGGTTAATAGCCTTGGGTCCTCCATCAACAACCTTATCACAGCCTCTCCAGCACAGACATTTCACTCAGACATGAACCAAGTGCAGCCTTTAAGCACTTATCATGCTTAAATTACCTGTCTGTTACAAACCTCACAACCTTTCAACATCACAGAGTGGATGGAAAATGACAAATAATGCATACTGGTAGGCGCTTTACCACCTCACAACTGTCACCCAGGGGTTTTATTGAGCTTTCAGGGCATCAGGATTATGAAAGTTTCAATGTAAATGTGACACTTCAGTGTAAATATAGGGCACACAGATGTCAAATATTGATGGCCATGCTTTGATATAGCCCTTATGATGTTGGATGCCATGATACATTCCAATCTCTGTATAACAGTGGAATGGAAATGTAGAGAGAATTCAAGGTTTATATGTCAAGAACATTTCTAATCTCTGAACAGTGTTTGTGTACTTTGCATGTCAGAACTAGGTCAGAATTTTGTTAAACATATTTTGCGGGTTTTGAGGAGATTAATGTAACTCACATAAAAGATTGACATCACCTGGCCCTACTCAGTCATACACTCTCTAGCAGCACCTGAGCTACCTATTAACATGCCTCTACTTGGGGAGTGGGATTAACCGGCCTCATCAGATGCAATAATGACGAGCATAAAATTAACACCAAGGTCAATTAATACTCTGACCCTATTTAGTCTGTGAGCGCCTCATGGAGCATATCTTGGTTTAGGAGGGGAGAGCTACCTGAGTGGGGAGAGGGGGATGTCACTGACCCTTTTATGTTAGATACCAACTCTGAAACTACAGTCCCCTCCTTCCATTTCACAGCCATGCATAAGGCCACAATTTTACACCCCCTATGCCTTTTTTGAGTTCTGTAAATTAGCCTAAGTCTTTTGCTTGATATAATTTAAGATTTCCACAGTTCTGGAATGAATTATATGATATGGATATGTTATAAATAAAAATTCTGTTCCCCTGCATTTGGTGCAGTGTTAAAAGTGGATGATATCAATGAAAGTAGACTGTTTGATAGGTTCTACAATGAAGCCCATGGCTTTAAACTTTTCATCAACAATTCCCCTGGTTTTTTTCCCTTACCAATTCAGCAATAGCTTCTTATTTCTGGTACCTGAGTTTGTGTCCAGACTTAGGTTGAGTACCCCCGCCTGGGACTAGCTCTTGTGAGTAGCCAATGGGAAAGCAGTGTACCATAGCCAAGGTAGCAAGTTGGCTGAGCAGCTTAGGCCAAAGTTAACTTGTCAAAGGTAACATCTTCAAAAATTCTCAAGTAGACAGCTAGTCATACAGTCTATTGTCACTATCATTTCATTATTCTAATTTGATTGTCATGAAATCAACAAAGAGATATACAGTTGATGCAATAATTATATTAACCTTCTGAATTTCACAGTCACTGTCAAATCTTATTGGGAGATTGGCATGAAGATTGGAAAATGGAGGAGGTAGTTGGATGGAAAATGGGTCAGGTCATGATGGTATGGAGGACAAGGGTCAAAGGGTGAGTGTGATCAGGATTAATCAAGGTATGGAGAGGGAAGCACATAGTTTATGAACAAGACAAAGTAAACAAATATAAAGTTAGTGTGGTAATTACTGTAATATTCTGAATTTTTTAATTGGACAGAGCATTGACACAACCCGGGTGTGTAGAAACTACCAACCTTTTGCACAAACTACATTGAGTTTGTACAACTTTTATTGACAAAAATGACACAATCCTTTTCATAAAATACCAATTACATCTAAATACAAGTAGTTAAAGAGTCATGCAGATTTTTTGGACCAGTTCATTTTTTGCAGAATCAAAGAAAGTGGACTATTTGAATCATTTCAATCATTAAGATACATTATGGCTTTTTGTTTTGAATTAAAATCCCCTTAATAATGATCTAATTTCAAAGCCATGAGAAGTGATATGTAGGCAAAGGCCTTGGACATCACAGCTAGCTATTTGGTCTGGCAGTGTGGGAATTCCTGCCAGCCCTGCAGGCTTTAGGTCAACAATAGCCGGTGTCTGACACATTTAAATGCAAAGACTGTAATATATCTAGGACATTTAGGATCCATGCTCTGCAATGATTTCCTCTGAAAAGTTGATATAAGCGTCATGGTTTTCTGTCTTTATTAGGGGGCATTTTCTGCAAGAAAGGCTCATTCAATATAGTATTACCAGCTGCCAGAAAACCTGACGTCCCCAATCACCTCAGCCTCAAATTAACTCCTCAAAGGCAAACAAAGTATATTTACAAAGTAAGCTCAATTTCCATGTATCAAACCCAGTCTCTTGTATACTGCAAATTTCGACTCAGCCTGCACTTTATTAGTCTCATTATCGGATTTATCAGCAGTAGCTAGGACTACATTTCATAATAATCATGATAATTGTCTGGTTAGTAGAACTGCAATGATAAAGCTAGAACCAGCTATGCCATTATGGCTGACATTACATTAATGCAGCCTAGGGGAAGCCTCATAATATTCCATGAGCCCTTAGTTACCCTCCCTGGCTTATAAAGATGTAAAAAGGGATGTGGACTCTGGACCAGGGATTTCAGGATAAACAGGGATATAGCAGGGGAAGCCCTTGAATATGCTTATCTTCCTGCAGGTCATTTCATACTACACAGCTGCTCTCCTTCAAATTGTAGTGAGAAGCTTAAGAATGTATACTGCCAATACAGATTTTTACCCTAGTGCCTACCAAATCCTGTCACAGTGTGACTACCAATCATTATGTAATTACTGCCCAGGTGCTAATTGTACAGAGCAGTCATACAGTAGTACCTACAACCACCTGTCTTATTCTTGCAATTGAGAGTTTCAAATCGTTGTGGCTATGTGTAGTCGTAGTGCCTTAAGAAATAACCTGAATAAAGGTAGGGTGGTTATGGGAAAGACATGTATACTTCTAAGGCAGTGTCGGGGGTCTAAAATATGGAAAATAACCGCAAACCTCAGTCTACAGTACTACCCACCCCCCATTCCTTTACAAATGTTCATTTTAACCATGTAAATGATAGGTCAGGCAAATGGCAACTGGGATGTTAGTCACCTGACCATCTTTGTTCCATACTCTGGTTCAAGTGCCTGTGGCTTGTACTCTCCTATCCCCTCCTTATTTGGCTATATGGTAAGCATCCAGTTTTTTTTTTGTATTTTGCAGTTGGTGCCCTTTGTAAGCTGGTCATTACATGACACCCCCTGCCCTCATTCACCATTGTCTGGGGCCTGTCGGGTCTTTGTCAGCATACATCATAGATGTCTACAGCTACTTTTAAACCTCACCTATAAGGGGCAACTCGTGTATATGGTGCACCCTCAGTTCAAAGAGATTCTATCAGTGCTTCATTCTATAAGGTGCTGACCCTTAAGAGTCCATCCTCCTCTAAGCTGTGCAAGATATCATGGCAGGTATCATCCCTCTAGGGGAGGGGAAGGACCTAGGCTTGGGTATCAGCTGCAGTTGGTGCTCAATCAATGTGTAGAGAGAGAATAAACTTAGAACTTTATTGGTCGTAAACATATGAGTTAACAAGCAAATGACAGAGTGTACATAGTAATTTTGTAGAAATATGGACCAATAAGTTCATGGGTCGAGGCGTATCAAAAGATTATTATGCCTCTTCCCATGGTATATATCAAGACATGTACTGATTCCAGAGAATAGTTTGACATTGAGATATGGTACATGGCGGTAAAATTGATTGTATTTAAATAGTAGCGAGTGTATTTTTAAAAAAAGAATTGTTATTAATGATCATAATGTTGCATAGAGGTATAGTTGATAACCATTCATATATAGGATTTCATGCATTTCTTTTTATGGGATAGTATCCATTAAATCAATTTTCATCAGGTCTTTGAAAGTACCTATTTCTTTTATGTTTCTAGTGTTTGTAGGCTGTACAATTAATATTACTATAAGAGAGTACTGGGGCATCGTGTAGGGGAGTTTGCCTGTTAGCTATTCTAACATTCAGGCCATGTCTAACCATTTTGTGTGCAAAAACCTTACAGTGGTACTGTCTTCTGTGTATAAGTTTGGGGAGATTATCTATATGATGAACTCTATCTGTTGATGTTAATATGTTCAAACCTAGACAAGTTTTAATACATTTATTTTGTAGTTCTTGGAGTTCATCTAATAGAGTTCCCTTAGCAGTACCATAAAAAATATCAGCATAGTCAATTATTGGTAGTACATAGGTTTTGTATACACGCAGGAGTACTTTATATGATAGCATACGTCGTATTTTATACAATAGAAATGATTTGTAGCGAACATTTTTCATTAAGGCTTTCACATGTAAGTTAAAAGTCATTTCCTGGGGTTTACTGTGACCTGGAAGTTAAGAAACAGGGGTTGTAAAAATCAGTTAAGACAAAAGAAACCCAAAAATGCCATACTATGATCCTGGGATTTTGTCAATTTCTTACACGTTATCACATAATTTCCTTCATTTAACCTGCAGGAGGGCCCCAAACTGGGGCTGGGGCTGTTAGCTGACCTTTTGAAAAACATTGCCTGTAAACACGGGTGTACCACTTTTTTCCAGATCTTGTCAGAAATAGACCTATCTATAACCTTCTCATTTTGATTTCCAACTTGCTTTCTCATATCACTGACACTGATTGGAAATGGAACTCTTCTCCTTTGCTTTAAATAAGAATGGAACACGTTTCCCTCCCAAATCTTTGAAATATATTGTTTTTCAATTTGCACAGCCCCTAAGACTTTTAATAATCCCATATTTTTGTCAGATTGGATAGTGTGTATTGAATTAGATTTTCAGATCTCCTATTACTGTACTATTGCAGAGCAATATTTTCCCTCAATCATGTGACTGAAACTAGATTTACCAGGGTTTACAAGTGCACTGAGTGTGTTTATGCTTTCAAGTTCTATTTGATACGTCAATGAGAATAATAAAAGTCTGGTAATGCTTGCAGTACCAAAGAGCAATATTCTTTGTTTTTTCACATTCATGAACAAATGCATAAAATAGTTATTGTTACATTACACTGCCCCCCCCCAGCCCACCCACCCAAGGGTCAGGAAAATGCCGTATTATATCATTTTTTTGCCTACACCCCACCACTCCTGCCAAGGGGCAACATGTTTACCCCTCCTCCCTGAATCAGACCCCACCTTTCAATTGGTAAAAAGTGACCACTCCCTTAATGTATATCATCACTTGCCAGAGGGAGTAGCAATGTCATAAGATTTGCTCCTAATCTTTGTCCTTTCTTGTGTGGCTGTCAGAAGCAATTCGATAAGGATGAACAAGCATATCAATTAGTCCTCTCCTGAGCCCCTAGAGATGGACTGAGGATAGGCTGGAGGAAATCATGCAGGATTTATTAGTCTATATAAACTGGGTGCAATGGGCAATAGGAGAGGGGGGAGGAATATCTGAGACCATGGCTATTTCAGTCATCTGATGTATGCTGTTTTAAATTGAGAGAAATGGAAAAGGATAAGCTTTTTGAGCATTTTGGGTTTTCATTAGTTTGGTAGGGGTTTCGTTGAATAGCTATTATTCAGCATTGTGCGGTCTCACATGGGTCACCCTCAGCAATTTCAGGAATTGAGTACCAAAGAACACACCCTTTTTGTTGTTGTTAAGGACTTTGACAGAAACAAATTGATAAAAAGATCTAAATACTGCTGTCCACTCAGACTCTGTAATTTTCATGCTCTCCATAAGGGTGAAAATCTGAGATGTCCACCAATTGCAAAATAATTGAATTAATGCTATTTATCACTTACCAATTGAACCACACTAAGTTGAATATAGGGAAACCTAAAACAGTTATTCCAGACATCAATACCTAAACATGGATATACATTTAGTCATGCCTATTGATATTTAAGGAATTGGTGAATAATAGAATGTAAAAAGTAAGCCAATTGATGATGTCTTTTCATAAAAAATAAAAGTAAATATTCAGTGAAGATAAAGTATACATTCAACCAATGGTAATCTGTATTCTTCTAAGACATTAGGTTACATACTCTTACTAGAGCAAGTTAACAAGAATCCAATGAAGATTATCTGATAGGAAAAAAAGTGGAAATTTCATATGTATTTCAAGATACGTCACATACCATGAATGTAGTGCTTTGGTTGGAGGGTACAATTATATCTAAATACTAAAATAGTTGTACCAGAGCGAAGCTGTATCATTTCTCTGTTCAACCTGTATATATTGTTCTGTTATCTTTACTAGCTTTTATGCAATATCTACCTAACCAAGGTCCCTCAGGAATGTTCAAAATCATGGTAACGGACGTAATTCCCTCCTATCTCTCAGCATAGGAGTTAATTTTTATCCTTTTGTCACTCCTAGCATAATAATTGGAATACTGTCCCCTTTTGGAATAGTGTAGTTCATCATAAAGATAAATGCATCCTATAGTTAAAAGTATATATTTTTGACTTTTTTTTCAAACACCCTTTTTGTTGAATAGGTGCACATCTGGGATTTTCATGCTCTCCATATGTCTTATTCAGTCTGTTCTCCCTGTATGGCAATGCATTTTGAGTGTGTAGGGGAACTCGATTTCCCTTGCCATATTGGCAGACCTGCAGGGACTGGTCACCTGGGAATCACAGGTCCACCTGTTGGTATCATACTGTTCCACATGTAGGTCGAAGGTACAAAATGTCGTCTTGAGTAAAGATGTTTTCCCTGACCCTTACAAGTGTTATTTTCTTTCTTTAGATACCTTTACCCAATGGACACTTGCCCCCCGGTAAATTATTCAGTAGCTTGGAGCATCTTTTCACCCTTCCCATTCACAATGGGTGTGAACAGGACACTTTATGACCAGAGTCAGGGGAGATCAAGTGTGAGACATGCATCTTTCTCTGCTTAGATGAGCTGAAGATGTGTCTAGAGGTGGTTGCATAATGCAATAGAGTATGGTCTACCCCGTGTATGATACCTTCTCAGTAAGAATAAATTATTTGTCGAATATTATGTGAATATATCAGCATAAACTCAGAGGCATCATTTAGCTTACAGGATATTCCCAAGGCCAGGCTTTGGGTTATATATGGGTATAGTTACCATTCAGATAGCAACTCAAAATGTTTAAGCTCAGGGTGTGTGTGTGTTTTTGTGATGTCAGCTTAATATTTAACTCAGCTTATATATAGGAATTAATGGTATTAGCTCTATAATTTGTACTGTAATGGTAGGCATAGAAAAAAAACCTTAGCACAAGGAATGCACAATGATATCTGAAATGCTATAACACAACCAATACGAGTGGAAAGTTTGGCAGGAAGCTTACTTTTTCCATCATTAAATTCATGTACTCTAGGTATGTCTTCAACATTAAGAAAATGTGGTATGTAGTCCCAATGAGCCTATTTATTAGCGCAGCGACTAGTGAGTACTACTCGTGAGATGAGTAGACTAGTGTATGGTTCACAGTCGCCATGGTGTAAGGGATAGGGAGGCCTTGCAATCTATTTTTGTTTGTGGCTCCTCTGCTATGGACTATTCCTGCTAGAATATATCTCATACTTTTGGTTTTATTTGCAGATAAGACATTTCATCATTTGGAGCCCACTGGCAGATTAGCATTAGAGCATTTTAAGATTCAGAAATGCATCCCTGTAGCCTTTGTTTTAGAATTGTTCGTTTTGAAACTACTATATATATGTAGTACAGGTTTCATCTCAGTGGGTTATGGTACAATTGGATCATATTTCCTCTATTTGAACAAAGTATTCACTGTCAAAGATCTCTATGGAGAAATCAGTGCTAAAGTGTGTGTTGCCATATGTGCATTTTTGTAAATCAGAGGAGGTTGAAGTGAAAGGACACCTTATGGAACTGCTACTTTCTTTTCTGTGTAAACTTTTTTTTTTAGTTTACATTTAAAATAATGCTTTCTCAGAATATGTACCTACTATTGGTGATGAAACATTATATAATTACTCCTTTCATTGTATAAACAATTTTGTGGAACACTGAAAACATCCCAGTGGGCACACAATGTTGCATCAACATTGACAACCAGTTGATGTTATGTTGATGGTGTTGATCAACCTGTTTTCAACACTTTGTTGTCAACCATCACCATTTCAACATCCAGTCAACAGTTGACATATCAATGTTGAAATATTGTTGTCAACTCAACGTTGATTCAACATTGATTTGTCAATGTTGAATCAACAACATTGATTTCAATGTTGATACAATGTTGATTCAACATTGATATGTCAACAAAACAACTGTCAACGTTGTTTCAACATTGTTGAAACAATGTTGAGTCAACATAGAAACACAAACATTGAATCAGCGCTGATGGTTAGATGTTGAATCACAGTTGATTTTGAGTATGTTGTTTCAACTTTCAATTTCAACTCTATTTCAACCCTAAATCAATGTTGATATGCAAATATTGCAAATGTTGTTTCAACGCTGAATCAACATTGATGTGCCCAGTGGGATGTATGTACACAGAGGTACTTACACTGTGCTCCCCCTCTACAGAGAGGTGGAGTGATCTGGCCGGTTTGCTGACCACTGGCCGTGACAAGATACAGACTATTACAAGGTTATTGGCAGTTGGGTGTGTGTGTAATTACAAAGTACTTAGTACTAGTACTTAGCTGCAGTAGGTAGTTCTGGTTGAATTTGTGCTATATACCATAAATCCTCGCATATAGGACGCCCCTTGCGTATAGCACGCACCCTGAGTTGAAGGGAATGATATAGGGTGCAGATTGGACTTAATTTTGGGAAGTTTAGTACTGTCTTATAGTGGAAAAAACCTCGCCTATAGGACACACCAAGAGTTTAGGCAATATCTAAAGGACGCACCTGAGGCCATTCTTATGTACAAGCCGCGTCCTATACGCGAGGGTTTACGGTACTACCAAAAGCCCAGATGAAACTAGACACAAGATTACAAGTCGCCACGCCATGTCTCACAGGACTATTCTCTACTATTGTATTAAACTCTACAACACTATGGTTTTATTGCCTATAAAATAACGCTTTTTAATTTTATATAATTCAAGTTTTATCTCAATGTATCTGCATCTATGTAATACTACTGAATTATATAGAGGACAAAGAACATTTTTTTTCGTATTTAAGGGTCATACATTATTGTTATGATGATTATCTAGCAAGTCAATGCAAGAGAAACCCATAAGGAAAATATTCAGCATATATGATGAAGTGTGTGATGTTCTTATCAAACAGCTCTTCGATATTATAGAATCTAAAGTTGAAAATCGTTATTTTATAGGAAACGAATGGGTTCATACTAAATATATACCACATTTTCTTAATGTTGAAGACATGTATTGTCCAGAATACATTAATTTAACAATGGAACTCCCTGCCAAATCTTTCACTCGAATCGGTGGTGTTATCATATTTTATGCATTTTTAATGTCAAATAGCTCAGAAATGAGAAGAAATCCAGCAATACCATTATGATTTCTGAATTCAGCACCCTTGAATTGACCAAGATCAGTTGGTTTTATCCCAGTTGCTCTTTGGCCGTTCCTCAGTGTAATTTGAAGGACTGTTCAGGTCCTTTTGTATATGAAAGTACAATACTCTCTTCACTTCCTGAAAATAATTTCAAAATAGCATATATCAATGAAAATGGCCTAGATAGTATTAGTATGGCCTCTGAGAGGCCCGTTTAATTTTTTAAAGGCCAATCAAGCATTCATATATTATGCCCATTGGTCGTCATGTTGCGTAAACATCCTGACGAGATCTACATTCATGCACACCTTGCAGGGCTGATACACTCCTGGAGGGTCTGCGTGATTCACCAATTAGCATGATGTGTCCCTGCATTTGTGTCCCTTCAAGGGCTAAATGTCTCTGGCACCTTGAAATCAGACAGGAGAGGGCCAATAGCCTTGGTTCCTCCATCGACAACCTTATCACAGCCTCTCCAGCACAGACACATCACTCAGACATGAACCAAGTGCAGCATTTAAGCACTTATCATGCTTAAATTACCTGTCTGTTACAAACCTCACAACCTTTCAACATCACAGAGAGTGGAGGGGAAATGATGCTCTCTGCTAGGTGCCCCACCAACACATGACTGTTATCCCAGGGTTTAATTCACCTGTCCAGAATTCAGAATTGGGAAGATTTGACACTTCAGTGTAAATATAGGGCACACAGATTTCTTTGTGGACAGTGAAGTATTGATGGTCATGCTTATATATGGCCCTTTAGATGTGGGATGTAATGTTACATGCAAATCTTTGGATCATGATAGAATGACAACATAGAGATATATTTAAGATCTACATGTCAAGAACCAATCAACTCTCTAAACAGTGTTAGAATACTTTGCTTGTCTGAAATAATTCAGAATCATGTTAAACATTTTGCCTGCCAGTAGATTAATGAAACTGGCATAAAAGTTTGACATCATCAGACCCTACTCAGTCATACACTCTCCTTTCAGAACCTGAGCTACTTATTAATAAGCCTCTGCTTAGGGAGTGGAGATTAACTGGCCTCATCAGATACAATAATGACCAGCATCAAATTGACACCAAGGTCAATTAATTCTCTAACCCTACTTAGTCTGTGAGCGCCTGGCGAGCAGATCATGGTCTAGGAGGGAGTGAGTTACCTGGGGGGCTGCTAATCTCTTATTTATGACAGATACCGATTCTGAAACTGCATTACCCTACTACCATTTCACAGCCACACATATAACAATCCAATTTTTACAACCCCCTATTTTCAGTGAGCCTAGGAGAAGTATTTTGCTTAGGCCAAATGTAATTTGTTAAAGGTAACATCTTCAGAAATCCTCAAGTACATAGGTAGTAATTGAGGTGCACAGACTATTGTCAATATTATTTCTTATTCCAATTTGATTATTATTAAATCAATGAATACATATTTAAAGTTTGTGTCATAATTACTGTAACATTTTGAATTTCAGAGTCACTTTCTTAGATAGCTGAAAGAAATCTTATGGGGGGATTACCAAGAAGATTGGAAAATGGAGCAGGTAGTAAGGGAGCAGGTAGTCAGGCAGAAAATGGGTCAGGTCATGATGGGATGGAGGACGAGGGTCAAAGGCAGAGTCTGACCAGGATTAATCCAGGTATTGGTAGGGAAACAATTAGTGTATGAAACAGACAAAGTTGAATACTGGCATGTATGCTCGTGTCCAAATTTAGATTTAAGAGTTAAGAGAATAAGGCTAAAGTCCTGGATATAGATTGAGTAGTGCCCCCTCCCCTATTTTTGGGGGGGCATTTTATGTGACAAATGGCTCACCAGCTGGAAACCGTAAAAGCCAAAATCCCCTCAGGCTAAGTAAAGTTGAATGCTGGCATGTTATCTTGGGTCCAAATTCAGAATTAAAAGTAAAGAGAATAAGGCTGCAACCCTGGATTTAGGGGAGTGTGGGGGTAGTGGCTCCTCCCCTAGTTTTTTGGGGGAAATTTCCTGTAACAAAAGGCCCACACAAATTGATATAACCTCCTGGAAAGCCTAACAGCCCAAATCCTCTCAGGCTCTTAATGAACTCCTTGAAGGTAAACAAAGTATAAAACATCTATTATGGTACTCTTTGATATACTGTAAATTTTGACTTAGTCTTTACTTTATTAGTCTCACTCCCAGACTTGTTAGCAGTGGCTAGGGATATATTCCATAATAGTCATGATACTACTTATTGCCTTCCAAGTTGAATTGCAATTATATTGCTGAGGGTAGCTATGGCATTATAGCTGACATTGCATTAATGCAGCATAATGCAAGCCTTATAATGTTTCAATTACCTTGCCATGAGCCCACAGTTATCCTCCCTGGCTCATAAAGATGTAAAAAGGCATATGGACTCTGGATCAGCGATTTCAGGATCAACAGGGATATAGCAGGGGAAGCCCTTGAATATGCTTAACTTGTAGGAGGTCATGTCATAACACTCATAGGACAATAAGACATGTTATTGTCCTATGAGTGTTATGACATGACCTCCTACAAGTTAAGCATATTCAAGGGCTTCCCCTGCTATATCCCTGTTGATCCTGAAATCGCTGATCCAGAGTCCATATCCCTTTTTACATCTTTATGAGCCAGGGAGGATAACTGTGGGCTCATGGCAAGGTAATTGAAACATTATAAGGCTTGCATTATGCTGCATTAACCCTTAGGTGCCCAAGCACGCTTAAATGCGCGGTTTTGGGCTTAAATGCATGTACATTGAAGGAAATTATCATCCAGACACCTTCATCCAGGTAAACAGGATCTGCAGGTTATTTCTTAAGTCACTACTACTACACACTTCCACACTAATCTGAAACTCCCAAATGCAAGAATAAGACATGTTATTGTCCTATGAGTGTTATGACATGACCTCCTACATGTCATAACACTCATAGGACAATAACATGTCTTATTCTTGCATTTGGGAGTTTCAGATTATTATGGAAGTGTGTAGTAGTAGTGACTTAAGAAATAACCTGCAGATCCTGTTTACCTGGATGAAGGCAGGATGGATGTGGGTAAGACATGTATACTTCTAGGGAAGTGTCAGGGGTGTGAAATACAGAAAATAACCCTCTTTAAATTGCATGACAAATTGAAGTCTATATATTTTACAACAAAATATATTGGGTTATGGGCCAATGAATTGTTCGATGTACAACTCATGATTTCAAATTAAATGTTGTTTTGACATTTACCTTAGATATCCCCTTACCTTTGGCTGCACATTATAGTTATAAGATACACCTTTACAATAAGGTCATTGAACTGTCATCATGTGTTCCTTGTTTATCCCTCCCTTTCCAATTTGATTAAATCTGCCTACAATGTCTGGATCCAACTTATTTTTTTCCTTTCTTATTTACACTGCAGGACAGCTTATGAGATATATGGAAAATTAATATGCAATTGAATTGACTAAACAATCATAAAGACCCCTTTTTTGTGAATTCTCAACTGAATATTGAATAATTCATCCTACTAATACTAGATCCTATTTCCATACAAAAGGTATGTAGAATAGAAACAGAACATGAGGAGCCACTGAATCTCCATAGGCCATAAGAAAAAATAGTAAGAACATATAGTTGTACCACCTCTCATTCTTTGTTTCCTTTTTTCGAACTAACAGTCATCTTTTTCAATTTATGGCAGAGGCTTCCCAAACAAACAAGCTTGCCATACTTGGTCGGCATGATGGACCAATAAAGTGCTGGTGAGCCCCCTTGCTAGCTCTTCATTGAAGCATCATGCTGACCCTCCCAGACTGTATCAACCCCAGAGGGTATAAATGCAGCCCTGGTGGATTCATGGGTCATAATGACCAACGGGCAGGATGCGTCAATGCATCAGAACTATACTACGGCCCTTAAATGGTTAAAGAGAAGAGACAGATGCAGGAAAACGCAATTTGTCTCCTGTTCAGTCTGCATAAACACGTGCCCATATTGACAAAACTATTGCCTCCTGAGGGCAGTGTACAGTAATACCTTGTAGTCTGTGCAGTTATCAGCACGACATACAAACTCTAAGAAATGATTATTGAATCTACAAGGCATCCTCATAAAACTGAACCACTGTATTTGTATTTTAGTAAAGCAGAGTAGTTTCTACATTGTACAATGAAGGCCCGATGGCAGTACAGTGGCACAAGGAATTTCTGTGAGAATAATGGCAAATCTCTGGCACTTATGGGACAAGGAGGTCGCTATTATTTTGACTTTTCTTTTACAGTGTTTACTGTAAGCTTTACTTAGCTCATGTGCTTTGTAAGCACACTGGAAAAAATGATGAGTTCCGCTTAAGATTCCCTATCAATTCCAGTGTGAATGAGACTCAAAATGGATAATTTATTGTAAAATTGTCTCAATTTATTTGGCATTTGAGAAATCAGAATGCATGGTAACAACAGAAAAATAATAGTGCTTATTAGTGCAAAAGGCCACAAGTTACATTCAGGTAGGCTTTAGGTCTCTGTACAATGAAGTGTATGCCACTTGAGAAAGTAACGTAGCATATTCATACTAGCTTAGCTGCTAGGTCAAAATGAGTTAAAAGGTCACTGAGATCTATTGCACTTGAAAAAGGAAAATCATCTCTCAAAAACCGTTTGGCAAACCTCAGTCTACAGTACTGCCCACCCCTATTCCTTTACAAATGTTATAATAACCATGTAAATGTTAGGTCAGGCAAAAAGCAACTTGGATGTTAGTCGCCTTACCATCTTTGTTCCATATTCTGGCTCAAGTGCCTGTGGCTTGTACTCCCCCACCCCCTCCTTATTTGGCTATACGATAAGCATCCTGTTTTTTTTTTGTATTTTGCAGTTGGTGCCCTTTGTAAGCTGGTCATTACATGCCACCCCCTGCCCTCATTCACCATGGTCTGGGGCCTGTCAGGACTTTGTCAGCATACATCATAGATGTTTCAGCTACTGTAAAACCTCACCTATAAGGGGCAACTCGTGTATATGGTGCACCCTCAGTTCAAAGAAATTCTATCAGTGCTTCATTCTATTAGGTGCAGACCTGTAGGCAAGCACCCTCTTCTAAGCTGTGCAAGATATCATGGTAGGTATCATCCTTCAAGGGGGAGGGGAAGGACCTAGGTTTGGGTACCAACTGCAGCACCAACCCAAGAGGGTTGCTGCTCAGTGTGTAGAGAGAGAATAAATTGGGGTTGACAGTGACCTGAAAGTTAAGAAATAGGATCTGTAAAAATCAAGTTAGGAGATAACAATCCTGAAAATATCATACAATCATCCCAGGATTTTGTCAACTTCTTGCATGTTATCACAGAAGTTCTCTCATTTTAACCTGCAGAAGGGCCCCAAACAGGGGGTTGGGCTGTTAGCTGACCTTTTGAAAAATATTGGCTGTAAACACGAGTGTACCACTTTTTCCCAGATCTTGTCAGAAATAGATTGAGATCAATAACCTTCTTGTTTCGATTTCCAACTTGCTTTCTCATATCACTGACACTGATGGGAATGGATCCTCCTTTTCTTAAAATAAGAATGGAACATGGTTGCCTCCAAAATCTTTGAAATATATCACTTTTCAATTTGCACAGCCCCTATGACTTCTAATAATCCCATATCTTTTTCAGATTGGATAGTGTGCATTTGATTAGATTTTCAGATATCCTATTACTGTACTATTGCAGAGTCATTTTTTCCTCAATCATGTGACTAAAACAAGATTCACCAGGGTTTACAAGTGCACTGAGTGTGTTTATGCTTTCAAGTTCTATTTGATATTTCAATGAGAATAATACAAGTCTGGTAATGCTTGCAGTTCCAAAGAGCAATATTCTTTGTTTTCTCACATTCCCGAACAAATGCATACAATAGTCCCAACAGTATTGAAAGGGAAAAGTCATAGTTAGCAATAAGGGAGTGGGTGGAGTCTTGGACAACCAAGGACCTTTTTTGCCCCCCCCCCCTGCCCAACCACCTCAGTGGGCTGTTTCACTAGGTCTACATACAATCACTCTTGAGATGGTGAGCATGTTGCTCTCAAGAGCATCCCAAGACCGATCGTTGGATATATTGCTCTCAGAGACAAATCACTCTTACAGACCCAAGATTAAGAGTGTTTCAAAAGGAAGTCAAGAGTGATACTGAAGAGTAAAGGTCTAACATAAGAGTGACATATGGGCAATGATAAAGTGTTTACAAACCTGAATTTATGTGGAACTGATATGGTACACGGAAATCAGTAAATATACTGAAAAAATATTATATCCTCTTTTTTTTCATGTAGTTCTTTCAAATGACATAAATCCAAAATACTGTTTAATCTCGGCTTTAAATCACGATTTTATTCTTACTAAGTTGTTAAAATATTTTGGCTCATAGTTTCCACTATGATGAACGATCAATCCTGGGAAACACATAGGGTTACTCTTTATTTGAGTTTGTCTATGAGCAACAGTGTTTCTAAATCACGGCTCATTGCTCTTGATATAAGAGTAAGATAGGCAGGATTCCATGAGTGATCCTTCTGAAACACTTTATGATTTTACTCAAAGATCAATCATATGTGATCACTCTTTAAATCCAGCGATTGATGGTTATTTCTGATCCCTTGATCCCAACACTCCTGCCAGGGGGCAACACTTTTGCCCCTCCCTCCTGGAGCCAGACCCCACCCTAAATTGCTAAAAAAAATGACCACTCCCTAAATGTATATCATCACTTGCCAGAGGGAGTAACAATGTAATAAGATTTGCTTCTCATCTTTGTGCTTTCTTGTGTGGCTGTCAGAAACAATTCTATACGGATGAACAAATGTATCAATTATTTCCTCTCCTGAGCCCCTAGAGATGGACTGAGGACATGCTGGAGGAAATCATGCAGGATTTATTAGTCTATATAAACCAAGCGCAATGGGCGATAGGAGGGGGGGAAGTGAGGAATCCCTCAGATCATGGGTGTTATAGTCAGCAGATGTATGCTGTTTTAGATTGAGAGAAATGGAAAAGGGTGAGCTGTTGGAGCTTTTTGGTTTTCATTAGTTTGGTAGGGGTTTTGGTAAATAGCTTTCATTAAGCATTGTTTCTGAGTCAATGCAGTCTTACATGGGTGACCCTTAGCAATTTCAGGAATTGAGTACCAAAGAACACACCCCTTTTGTTGCTGTAAATGCCTCTGACAGAAACAAATTGATAAAAAAATTTGAATACTGCTGTCCACTCAGACTCTGTGATTTTCATGCTCTCCATATGTCTTATTCAGTCTGTACTATAGACTCCCTGAATGGCAGTGCATTTTGCAGTGTGTAGTGGAATGTGATTTCCCTTGCCCCATTGGCAGACCCACAGGGGCGGATTACCGGGTAATCACAGGTCCACCTGTCGGTATCATACTGATCCAGGTGTAGGTAGAAGGTAGGAAATATCGTCTTGGGTAAAGATGTTTTCCCTGACCCCTACAAGTGTTATTTTCTTCCTTTAGATACCTTTACCCAATGGACACTTGTCCCCTGGTAAATTATTCAGTAGCTTGGAGCATCTTTTCATCCTTCCCATTCGCAATGGGTCTGAACGGGACGCTTCATGTCCAGAGTCAGGGGAGATCAAGTGTGAGACATTCTCAGTAAGAATAAATCATTTGTCTTATATTATGTGGATATATCAGCATAAACTCATGCTTAGGCCTATACATGAATCATTGGCATCATTTAGCTTATATGATATTCCCAAGGCCAGGCTTTGGCTTATACATGAGTATAGTCACAATTGAGATAGTAACTCCAAATGTTTAAGCTGCGGGTGTGTGTGTGTTTTTGTGATGTCAGCTTAATAACTCAGTTTATAATATAGGAATTTATGGTATTAGCTCTATAATTTGTACTGTAAAGGTAGCCATAGAAAAAACAACCTTAGCACAAAGTAAGCACAATGATATACACAGTGCAGGGTCATTGAGAGAGCACCTTTAGCTGTATGGTTCCAGCATGAATGGGCCAGGAGGTACAGAGAGTATACACACCCATATATTACATTTTGTAGGTCATAAACGACCCATAACTGAGTCCATGTATCTTCCGGTGTGTGAGATGGTAGGGTACAGTAAGATACTCCACACACCTGGTACCAGCAAACATCCTACACAGTCAGGCATCTCATACTCTTCATTCAATTCACCCCTTATCCCTGAACCATTGGTTGGTGATTATAGGCCCTATACAGCCATCAGATGACACACCTATTAAAGCCTGGACCATCATCTACCCCTGTCACTCACTCAACTATAAACACAATACACTCAAATTTAACCTTAGCTTAGGATGAGTCAAATAATTTGAATGACTGTTCAGGTCTTTTTGAATATGAAAGTATCATACTCTCTTTACTTTATGAAAATAATTTCAAAATAGCATGATATTACTGTGATAGCCTTTTCATTCTTTAAGTTCAAGTTGTAACCCTTCTTCAATAACATCTGATCACATGTGATCCTTTCTATACGACTAATAGATTAGCAATCCTTCATCCTTTTTAATAGAAATATACCAGATATTAATGGTACTGGCCCAGACAGTATTAGTATGGCCTCTGTAGAGACCTGTTTAATTCTTTAAAGACCAATCTAGCATTCATACATTATACCAATTGATCATCATGTTGCATGAACATTCTGATAAGATCTACATTCATGCATCATGCAGACGCTACAGGGCTGATACACTCCCAGAGGGTCTGCATGATTCACCAATTAGCATAATGTGTCCCTGCATTTGTGTCCCTTGAAGGGCTAAATGTCTCTGGCACCTTGAAATCAGACAGGAGAGGGTCAATAGCCTTGGTCCCTCCATTGACAACCTTATCACAACCTCTCCAGCACAGACATTTCACTCAAACATGAATGAAGTGCAGCCTTTGAACACTTATCAAGCTTAAATTATCTGTCTGTTACAAAGCTCACAACCTTTCAACATCACAGAGAGTGGAGGGGAAATGACAAATAATGCACCCTTCTAGGTGCTTCACCACCACACAACTGTCACCCAGGGTTCAATTCAGCTGTCCAGGATTCAGAATTGAGAAGATTTGACACTTCAGTGTAAATATAGGACACACAGATTTCTTTCTGGTCATTGAGGTACTGATGGCCATGCTTTGATATAGCCCTTTTGATGTGGGATATAATGTTACATGCAAATCTTTGTACCATGATAGAATGACAATATAGAGAGCTATTCAAGGTCTACATGTCAAGAGCCATTCAAATCTCTGAACAGTGTTAGAGCACTTTGCTTGTTGGAAATAGGTCAGGAGCATTTTCCTGCGAGTAGATTAATGAAACTGGCATAAAAGGTTGACATCATCAGACCCTACTCAGTCATACACTCCCCTTGCATAACCTGAGCTACTCATTGATAAACCTCTGCTTAGGGAGTGGAGATTAACCGGCCTCATCAGATACAATAATGACCAGCATCAAATTAACACCAAGGTCAATTAATACTCTGACCCTATTTGGTCTGTGCCTGCCTGTCAAGCAGATCATGGTCTAGGAGGAGGAGAGTTACCTGGGGGCACTGACCCTTTTTATGTCAGATATCAACTCTGAAACTGCATTATCCTCCTACCATTTCATGGCCACACATCCAATTTTTACACCCCCTGTTTTCCTAGGAGAAGTCTTTTGCTGATGATATATTCAAGGATTCCACAGTACTGGAATGAACATATGAAAGGGGTACAGAAGTTATATCAAATCTTCAAAGCCCTGGTCCCACTGCATTTGCTGCAGTGTAAATAGTTGATGATATCCCCCCCCTCGGATTATTTCCCCCTTTAGTGATTCAGCCATGGCTTCTCATTTCAGTTTGTAAATTGTATCCAAAATTAGGTAGAGTGCCCCCACCCCCTCATTGGTGAAGCTCTTGTAAGCCGCCCATTGGGGAAGAGTTGTGTACCATAGCCAAGGTTTTAAGTTGGCTGAGCAGCTTAGGCCAAAGTTAATGTTAAAGGTAGCATCTGCAGCAATTCTCAAGTAGATAGGTAGGAATTGAGGTGCGCAGACTATTGTCAATATTATTTCTTATTCCAATTTGATTATTATTAAATCAATGAATACATGTATAAAGTCTGTGCAATAATTACTGTAACATTTTGAATTTCAGAGTCACTTTCTTAGATAGCTGAAACAAATCTTATTGGGGGACTACCAAGAAGATTGGAAAATGGTGCAGGTAGTTAGATGGAAATTGGGTCAGGTCATGATGGGATGGAGGATGAGGGTCAAAAAGTGAGTGTGACCAGGATTAATCCAGGTATTGGGAGGGAAACTATTAGTGCACGAACCAGACAAAGTTGAATACTGGCATGTATGCATGTGTCCAAATTTAGATTTAAGAGTTAAGAGAATAAGGCTAAAGTCCTGGATATAGATTGAGTAGTGCCCCCTCCCCTATTTTTTTGGGGGGCATTTCATGTGACAAAGGGCTCACACAATATGATATAACCAGCTGGGAAGCATAACAGCCTAAATCCCCTCAGGCTCTTAATGAATTCCTCAAAGATAAACAAAGTATATTTACAAAGTAAGCTTAATTTCAATATATTAAACCCTGTCTATTATGGTACTTTTTGATATATTGTAAATTTTGACTTAGTCTGAACTTTATTAGCTTCATTCCCAGATTTGTTAGCAGTGGCTAGGGCTATATTCCATTATAATCATGATACTACCAATTGCCTTGTAAGTTGAACTGCAAAGATACGGCTGAAACTAGCTGTGACATCATGGCTGACGTTGCATTAATGCAGCATAGGGGAAGCCTCATAATATCCAAATACCTCGCCATGAGCCCACAGTTATCCTACCTGGCTTATAAAGATGTAAAAAGGGATGTGGACTCTGGACCCGAGATTTAAGGATTAACGGGGATATAACAGGGGAAGCCCTTGGTTATGCTTACCTCCCAGGAGGTCGTTTCTTAACACACTGTGACTGCTCTCCTTAAATTGTAGATTGAGGCTTAGGAATATTGCCAATATAGTATTATACACCAGTGTGTACTAATGCCTGCCCAAATATGACTGCTCTAGCAAAGCTGCTTATCATACAGGGTAGTCTTACATCAGTACATGTGTAATCACTTGCCTTATTCTTGCAATAGGGAGTTTCAAATTGCTATGGCTTCGTTTTGTTGTAGTGCCTTAAGAAATAGCCTCCAGAGGCTGTTTACCTGAATGAAGGCAGAGTGGCTCTGGGAAAGACAGGGGTCTGAAATGAGGAAAAAAACTTCTTTGTATTGCAATATTTAGCTCCATGTCAATATATATTTCACAACAAAACATATTTGGTTATGATGTAATGAAATTGTTCAATGTACAATTCATAATTTCAAATTCAATGTTGTTTTGACACTCACCTTAGATATCCCCTTACCTTTGGCTGCACATTAAATTGGATGTATTAGTTTTGTCCTCACAATAAGGTCATTGTACAGTCATCAGGTGTTCTATGTTTATCCCTCCCTTTCCAATTTGATTAAAGCGGCCTCCATTAACTGGGTCCAATATTTTATATAAGCAACTAAACCAAAGATAGCTAAGGACTTATTTTATTCCTTACTCTTTCACACTGCGAGACAGCTTATGAGATATACTGTTGCTTTGAATTGATTTGACAGTCATAAAAGACCCCTTTGTGAGAATTCAACTGAATATTGAATAATTCTTCCTACTGGCAGTAGATCCTATTTCCATACAAAAGGTACATAGAAAATAAACAGAGAAAATGAGGGGCAACAGCATCTATGTAGACCATCAGAAAGATAGTTTGTACCACCTCTCATTCTTCGTTTCCTATTTTCAACTAACTGTCATCTTTTTTCAATTTATGGCAGAGGCTAGCCAAACAAACAAGCTTGCCATACATCATTACCTGTGGAAGTAGTCAACCCTTAAAGGGCTGTTTATACAGTAGCGCATCATGTCTATTGGAGCATCAAGCTTACTCTCCAGAGTGTATTGACCCTGTAGGCTCAGCATGATGCATTATGATGCCCTGGTGAGTTACTCTCCTTGCTAGGGCTGCATCCATGCATCATGATGACTAATGGGCATCTATCCTATCTTGCGATGGTTAAAGAGAAAAGAGAACACACCCATATTGACAAAACTATTGCCTCCTTAAGGCAGTGTACAGCAAATTCTTTGTACTCTGTATAGATCTCAGCACCATAAGCACCATAAGTAATATATATATATATATATATATATATATATATATATATATATATATACGGTATATATATATATATATATATATATACACATATATATATATACGGTATATATATATATATATATATATATATATATATATATGGGCGAATCCTGTGAGTTCGCCCACCTATCAGGGTCAGGGGCCCAACATGACAAACTCAGGATTACATTTCAAGACTTTATTTTATTGATAGCCCTATATCTTGGGTGTATGAAAAGTTCCATTCAAGTCATTAACTCCCAGGATGTCAGTTTTTATCACAGTCGCAGTAAATAGGTATAAATCGTGTAACGCGCTTGATCGATATTAATTCTCATGCATAGAACTTCTTCAATAATGTATCTGTGATAACCATATTCAGTGTCCAAACAACTATAATAGTTATGAATAAGTGTACCAAAAATTAGGACTGAGGCTTGAAAACTTTTGAAGTTATGTGACATAACGTTTTAAGAAGATTGAGATTTTTCATAAATTTCTAACACCAAACCTTAACTTTACCCTCACAGGCTTAATATCCATTGTATATGCATGTAATTCAAGTTATTATGTCTTCATTGTCTATATTTTCTTAAACAATCATCATTCTTCCATTCCTACAGTGTTTTCTTTATGTGAGCAGCTGTCTAAAATTACTCGTAATTGGCCAAATAGCGATCAAGCGCGTTACATACAGTCACTCATAGATAGAGGCTCCATAGAGGTACTTAGACCTTTCATATCATAATGCTACTTCATACACAACTACTTAAGCAATGGGACTACTGTTTAAAACCAAGAAATGTACAATTAATACCTATTTGGGGTCTCCCGTATGCCTCGGAAAATAAAATTGCACTTTTTTGCGACTAATTTTCTTACATCAATCAAGCCAGAAGGTCCAAAAATTAACTAGGAGTATCCAAACAGGCCTAAAATACCAGCCACACATGTCTAGTAACATATTAAATAGCAGTAGTACAGCTCAGATAACTCTCAGGTTGCCCACAGCCAATGAAGCAATACCATGTCAAATGCCCTCCGCGCAGGCGGATACCGATCAAGCGCGTTACATACAGTCACTCATAGATAGAGGCTCCATAGAGGTACTTAGACCTTTCATATCATAATGCTACTTCATACACAACTACTTAAGCAATGGGACTACTGTTTAAAACCAAGAAATGTACAATTAATACCTATTTGGGGTCTCCCGTATGCCTCGGAAAATAAAATTGCACTTTTTTGCGACTAATTTTCTTACATCAATCAAGCCAGAAGGTCCAAAAATTAACTTGGAGTATCCAAACAGGCCTAAAATACCAGCCACACATGTCTAGTAACATATTAAATAGCAGTTGTACAGCTCAGATAACTCTCAGGTTGCCCACAGCCAATGAAGGAATACCATGTCAAATGCCCTCCGCGCAGGCGGATACCGATCAAGCGCGTTACATACAGTCACTCATAGATAGAGGCTCCATAGAGGTACTTAGACCTTTCATATCATAATGCTACTTCATACACAACTACTTAAGCAATGGGAATACTGTTTAAAACCAAGAAATGTACAATTAATACCTATTCGGGGTCTCCCGTATGCCTCGGAAAATAAAATTGCACTTTTTTGCGACTAATTTTTTTACATCAATCAAGCCAGAAGGTCCAAAAATTAACTAGGAGTATCCAAACAGGCCTAAAATACCAGCCACACATGTCTAGTAACATATTAAATAGCAGTAGTACAGCTCAGATAACTCTCAGGTTGCCCACAGCCAATGAAGCAGTACCATTACAGATATCGGTCAAGCGCGTTACACGCAATGTCATGCAGTTAAACAATTCCTAGATGGTCTGAAACCTTTCATATCATAATGCTGCTTCATACACAACTACTTAAGCAATGGGACTACTGTTTAAAACCAAGAAATGTACAATTAATACCTATTCGGGGTCTCCCGTATGCCTCGGAAAATAAAATTGCACTTTTTTGCGACTAATTTTTTTACATCAATCAAGCCAGAAGGTCCAAAAATTAACTAGGAGTATCCAAACAGGCCTAAAATACCAGCCACACATGTCTAGTAACATATTAAATAGCAGTAGTACAGCTCAGATAACTCTCAGGTTGCCCACAGCCAATGAAGCAGTACCATTACAGATATCGGTCAAGCGCGTTACACGCAATGTCATGCAGTTAAACAATTCCTAGATGGTCTGAAACCTTTCATATCATAATGCTGCTTCATACACAACTACTTAAGCAATGGGACTACTGTTTAAAACCAAGAAATGTACAATTAATACCTATTCGGGGTCTCCCGTATGCCTCGGAAAATAAAATTGCACTTTTTTGCGACTAATTTTTTTACATCAATCAAGCCAGAAGGTCCAAAAATTAACTAGGAGTATCCAAACAGGCCTAAAATACCAGCCACACATGTCTAGTAACATATTAAATAGCAGTAGTACAGCTCAGATAACTCTCAGGTTGCCCACAGCCAATGAAGCAGTACCATTACAGATATCGATCAAGCGCGTTACACGCAATGTCATGCAGTTAAACATAGGTACAATACAGTTTGGGTCTTAGTTATAGTGGCCAAAGTAAAACAGGTGATAACCGGGATCAATGACATCTAACCAGTGCACTCGCTGCGGTACTTGAGAAGCTTCCGATCAGCCAGTTGGATGGTGAGGGGATCAAGTTTGTAGACAGCGTTCTCAGTGTTGCCATAACGACTTGGCTTGGGCAGAGTGACTCTGCCAAGAACGTTGAGGGGGTGGACCCTAGCTGGGATGATCTCCTTCCCCCACTTGAAGCTTCTCTTGTCCGACGCCATGTAGCGCAGCATGTAGTGCACTTGGTAGAAGTCATTGTCCTTGGCTATCACCTTACCCATAAACCACTTGTCCTTTGAGCTGGTACTGGCCAGGCTGGCAGTGATAAGAATGTCACCTACATGGTACTCATCCTGCACCAGTACCAACTTCCCTACACTGTCCGTTGGTTGTACATCCTCCTGAGGGAGGGTCGAGGTCGGTGGATCCTGTCGTGCTCGCTTGGTTGTAGGGACGGCGACGGCACGCTCCGCGGCACGCTTTCGTGCGGCACACGGGGCAATGTTCTCCTTGTCAGCCGTGGCAGGAGTTGGCACCCGGTCACTTCGAGTGTGCTTACGTGCCACGACTGGTGAGCCGTCCCTGGTGCGCTTGCAGACAGTGGTGCGCACAACAGGATCAAAATCAGGGTCGCTGGTGCGGGCATCCGCGTCGTCCACCTCTGCAGGGACACTGGCAGGCCGCGTTTTCTTCTGCCGTGTTTGCTTTGGTGGGGGAGGCTTCTTGTTCTTGTTGAAAACCAGCTCATGCTCAATCCATCCGGAGCAGCCAGTAACGGACCTAAGGTCGACCCAGCAGCAGGGGTCAAAACAGGATTTGTCACGGACAGCGAGTGACCTTCCTTCCTGTTTGACCATGGCAGCATGGACACTCATGGTGCCCTCTACTGACTTGTCTGCTACCACTGAGCCGAGAGTGAGGCGGGCGGAGGTGACATCCTGCAGAGGGACATGGATGTAGTGAACGCGGCCTTCAAGTTTGTTACCTTCGGCCGCGAACTCCTCTGCATTGTTGATGACGGGATGTCCTTCCTTGTTGCGCTTGACGATGTTGTCAGCGTTGCGCTTTGCAGCAGCGCCGACGCCATCGCAGGGGCCCTTTCCATGACCCGCCTCGAAGTAGGTCCATGTTGCCCGTAGTCCGTCAAGTAGTTCGGTGTGGCGTACGAGTATCGAGAACACCGAGATGTTTCGATACTGGCTGGAGGGTGAGTCAGAAGCATAATGGACCACCTTGACGTGTGGCAGGTTCTCCCTGATGAATGCTGCCAGGCAGCGGAGAAACGCCAAGATGGCGCCAGTGTCGTGCTTCCGGTCGTCAGTGCACAGAGCGACAGAGTGGTGGTTTGTGGTGCCAGTGTCCTCATCACGGTAGTGGATGACTGCAGGGTGCAGGGTCACTGGCTCCTTCGCGTAATATGTACTCTGTGGAGCATCGGGGTATGATACCATCCAGTTTTCCGCAAAGTCCATCTGGATGGTAACTTCCATCGACGACATACTCGCTCGTAGCTCACGTACGATGCGGTGTTGGTTGTGAGCACGGTCGACATGGGCAGCCATGGTGATGAACTCCAGTCTGGTTTTCTTGATGAAGTCCGCCTTGGATGCAATCTCTGTACAAGGGCGGAGCTTCTTGATGGTAGTCTTCTTCTGAGTTCCATCCTTGCCTGTCGACACATACTCATAGTCCACATTCTTCCACACTTCATACTTGACATTCTCGGGGGCTTTGTCCTGGAGAGTCTGTTCGAACTCTGCCCAGGATGTCATGAACATCTCATCTTTGAAAGGGATACTGACAGCAGCAAGCCGGAGTGCAAAGTTCTGGTGCTTCTGGCAAAGGCACAGATCAGTGCTTTGGAGATCCACGGGGATGAACCAGGGAAGGTGTTCTTTCCTGATGCTGTAGAAGAGTGACCGTGAGACCTGCAAGTGAGGAGGTTGTGTCGCCTCGTACCTCTTGTGGAGCACATGGATAAACTCCCTGAGGTACATTTGCTGGTGCTTCACCTTCTTCAAGGTCTTAGTGTCTTTCTTACCAGGTCTCATTTCGGAGTTCTCTGGGTCAGACAAGAACTCCTTGACACTCTCTATCTTGGCCTCCTGATTCACCACACGTGGAGATGGCTGGTCTGAAGGGGTTTTGAGTAGTGACCGCCTATCCATGCCAAGGGTCTTTGCCAAGCTCACCGCGATCCGCTGTTCTTTGATCACGACGGGCGAAAGCACCTTGTTCATGATGGCGGTTTTGTCCTTGCGAGGAAGGTTGGCCAGCCCTTCAAGCACAGCCTTCACACTCCTGTCATGCGCCGTCAGCTGTTCCTGTGCAGCTGCTGCAACGCGCTCCTCCACGTGCGCTACAGCAGGTTCCCCATCCGGTGCAGCTGCTGCAACGCGCTCCTCCACGTGCGCTACAGCAGGTTCCCCATCCGGTGCAGCTGCTGCAACGCGCTCCTCCACGTGCGCTACAGCAGGTTCCCCATCCGGTGCAGCTGCTGCAACGCGCTCCTCCACGTGCGCTACAGCAGGTTCCCCATCCGGTGCAGCTGCTGCAACGCGCTCCTCCACGTGCGCTACAGCAGGTTCAGCGACAGTTTGATGGTTCGACTGGGCATGGGCAAGCTGAGCCTGCAACTCCTTGATCTGTAGATGTGCCTCAGTCAGGTCTCTGTTCAGTAGCCCTTGTTTGTAGTAGTAGCGGTTGGTTCTGGGAGAGTTGGTCTTCCGTTGCTGTTTCTTCAGGTTTTTAGGAGTGGTCAGTGTCGGTTTGGTGGTCGGTCCTGGTGTCGTCATCTTGTGGTCGGGCTGTGCACGCGGGCTGCAAACAAATGAACAATCATTAATTTTCAGTTTCATCATGCCCCATTTATTTATAAGATACATGTAAGGCTACTACACCCCTGGGGTCCCCATGATATCATTTTGATCAAGCGCGTTACACATTGAAATGGCCTTATTCTATGATATTATACACAGTTATTCATCATTTTTGCCCTAGTAAGGCTACTACACCCCAGGATATATCATTTTGACCAAGCGCGTTACACATTCAAATGGCAGTACATGTACAATAATCTTAATTCTAAAAATTCAACAAGCAAGGAAACATTCAACATGGAACAAACTATTCTTATCTCAGATTTATTATGATAATTACATTCACTGAGGAACACTGTCTTTACGGACGGTGGCACTGTAAATTGATAACAATTAGTCAAATGTTATCATTTAACAAGTTAAGTTAAATAGAAGTGTGGAATAAATCATACTAAGTAGCACTTTACTGATCAAGAATTTTAGGGCCAATTTTAGTTTTAGAATTATTATTTATAAATTTATGATTCTTCACAGTTAAGAACACAAAAGAAGGGACTATGATTCAAATACTTACGCGATGTCCTCGAGCAGTCCCACATTGAACCCCGGTGGGGAGGCCTCCTGGACCCGGCCACTTCGGCGCCTCTCTGGGGAGACGCGCCGAGCAGCCTGGCGAACGGGCCGGGCCTCCGCAACCGGGGCCCCCTCCTGTGTTGGGGCCTCCGTAGGCGGCTGTGGTGGTGCGGGCACTACGGGGGCCTCCTCCTCCTCGGACAGCAGGAGGGGGTGCTCAGGGACATCGCCTGCCAGCGTCCGTCCCTCCTCCTCCTCGCTGGAGATTACCTCCGGGTCTTCCGGCGTCTCCTGATGTATAGAACAAGGAAAATATTCATGAATAACATTTACACGATGCACCAATGCAGTGCGGATGAGTTACTCTTTAAGTACATAATTCTACTTTGATAACCAATTACCAAAATAACAGTGCTGATGAGTTACTCTTTAAGTACATGTATAATTCTACTTTGATAACCAATTACCAAATGACACTTTTAACTCATACTTACTCCATACTCCTCGTAGGCCACCGACCCAAAGGAAGTGGTAGGGGAGCGGGAAGAGAACAGCGCGACCGGCAGGCCGCGCCCACGTCCACGCGCTGGGCGACCTGCCGGTGTCTGCTTCTTGGAGCTCTTCCCGCGCCCCTTACCCTTGCCCTGGGCCGGTGGCTTTGGAGTGGCAGCAGTCGGGGTGGCGGTCTTGGCGGCAGTCTTGGCGGCGGTCTTGGGGGCGGTCTTGGCGGCCTTCGCCGGGGGACCAGCAGCAGGAGGTGCAGGGGCGGCAGGAGGTGCTGGGGCGGCCTCCCCGGAACACCCTTCCCCGGCTGCCTCCCTCTCCGCCGCGGCCTCCGCCTCCTCGCGGGCCATCTCCGCATCTACCCACTGAATAAGAAAAGGGTCACAACTTGCATTTGTCAGCAATACAATACAGGCATGTTTATGCTATACTAGAATTAAGAATTAAGAATTCATAGTTACTTTACATACATACATGTACATTACATTTATAATTTACATTGGTTGAATGTCTGCTATGATTTGCATTATACATGTACAAGTTTAATTTCATCATTTCATACCTCAGCCGCATTGGCATCTGTCCATGCCGGCGGTGCGACGCCCCGGCGCCGGGCATCATCCAGGGCCCTCTTCTTGGCGGCCCGGAAGGCCCCCATCCTCCGCTTGCGGTCCTTGGCCCTGTCAGAACGCAGGGCGTCGCACCGCTTGGCGCTCTCCCTCTTCCTCTCGTTCTCGGCCTTCCTCACCACCTCCTCTCCCTCCTCCTCTGCCCTCCTCGCCATGTAGGCCTTCTGTGAGTCGGTGTGCCTCACCGCCTCACCCTCAGGCAACTTCTTGCGACCCATTCTGAAAAGGAGATAAAAAGCACTGAGAAAAGAGCAAATATCAACACTGTAACATGTACAACAAATAGATGGAAATATGTCTATATTCTAAAGAATGGATGTATTGACCATGCCAGGATACTGTGCAAGATTACTGACACATTGGGAGACCTCTGGGAAGCGACATGTGTATTGCAACTGAGAATTTATCAAAAATTGTCCTACCCCAGATACATGTTGAATTTTTTTTTTTCAGAAATGAAAGGATGACCATTCCACATGATAGAGGTACCATAGGCGCACATTGTGTTAATTTTTGGGGGGGCTGACTACAGGATAGGTGCCTTTTTTATGCATAATAGTGGTTATGTAACGCGCTTGATGAAAATAAATTCTTCCATAAATCATAGTAATTAAAGTCTAACACACATCATATTAGGTCTGGACATTACATAGTAGTCCCAAATAATATATGAACACCAAAAATACACGAGTTTGCTATTACAGTGTACAAAGGAGGGATTTTTGACTCGCCGGTAACGCGCTTGATGAAAATAACATCTAACGTCTTCTGGTGGTGACTGTGCCAATATAATCAAACCCAGCAGCGATGTAACACATTTAGACAATAAAATACACATAGAGGAGGTATCATAACCACAGGAATGTGTGTAAATAGTGGGAATATGGAGAAAATTGATCGAAATGGTACCTAAAACAGTGCCAGCAGGGAAGAGAAAATGATTTGGCATGGGTGGGGGGGTCCAAAATGGCGGAGAAGGTACCAAACCTGCACTAAAACAAAGCCAGGGCCTTATTCTATCGTTTTAACCATAGTTATTCATCTATTTGCCCATATATGTGCCACTACAGGCCATAATATCATTTTCATCAAGCGCGTTACCGTCGAGTTGAATTTTGGTCAAGCGCGTTACATGCCAATTGTAAGCCTACAGAAGGTACCGAGACAGTGGCAGCGCTTGTATTATCGCCCACGTCGATCGTCTAACATGTTTTCTACACGATTTACACACTTTCGGTACAAAAAAACCACATCAAATACATCAATCGACATTCAACATCAATATTTCATCAAGTTTCCATCAATATCACTCACCTCTTTGACAATATTGTCGAAACTTTCGGCGTTAAACACCTGAGACTTGCCGTCCAAACAAGTTGAGACAAGCAATAACAACTTCCGGGAAGTTCCCGGATGGAGGCGACTTCCGCCCGGGTAACAGGAGCTGTTTTTCTTCTCCCGCCATAATTTTGCCGAATACCGATCAAGCGCGTTACATATGATAAACGACCATGGTTTGGGGCAACCGAAGCATGTAGAGACCCGATTTTTTTTTTAAACCGACACCTCAACAATAGATACACACTATATAATAGGTGAGATTACCCCTAGATGATTTATATAGGCTGCACAGAGGAAAGTGTTGCTTCAGGGGGAGTGGGGATGACTGACTTGAAAATTACTTGAATGTGTATTGCGCGCACAGGCCGGGAGATACAAAAAAAATTTTTTTCCTCAAAAATACCCCATATGCTCCCCCTCTATGCTGATAGATGAGAAACCATATGCAACAGTTATAGTATCTATTATATTGATTTTCAATTTTGATCAAGCGCGTTACACGTACTATTTCAACTTAGAAGACCTGATGTTAAAAAATAATTACTGGACATGTCACCTCCAATACACATGGAATTGTTAGATAGGACCCCCAGCTATGAAATAAATAATAATATGGTGGACTACTACTGCTTTCCTTGATGATATTTGGTCTGGAATAAGGTGGAAATTGAAAAAAAAAACAATTTTTGGCAATTTTCCAACTTTGGGCCACCATAGCTCAAAAAATATTGGTCCGACATACGCAAATTTGCCCTCGTTTTGAAGCTTAACATGTTTTCTTTCAAATGAGACCATAAATAAGAAGATTGGTTGAACAGTTTTTATTCTGGAGCCACATGTATCCAAAAAGACCCCAAAAACCCAAAGGTGGGGCAGTTCACAGGAATCACCCATATATATATTATGCATAAAGAGGTCTTATCACTCTTTTTTTTTAATCAATCCCAGTATCAATGAGGCAGAAAATGTATAATTGCTGGTGATTTTGTCTCAACTAATGAGGCAGTTAGGTAATCAGGATAAGAAGCCTGTTGTTTGGTTCTTGTATTTTCCAGTTGGTGCCCTTTGTCAGGTCATTACCTGATCCCCCCCCCCCGGCCCTCAGTCACCATAGTCTATGGTCTGGGACCTGTCAGGGCTTTGTCAGCAAACATCATAAATCCCCACCTATAACTTATAAGGGACAGCTCCGGTATAAGGCCCAGATCAAGGAGATAATCTACGAGTTGCATCTCAGGTCTAATTTTTTTAGGAGGTGCCTGGCGCGGAGTGCCACAGTGATGTTGCGTAGTTTTGACGGGTTCTTTAGTTTAGCTCCACTCTTACAAACCCAGACTAATGGAGGAGGTCTCGGCCTCTTTCAGGAAGAATTATCGCTGTGCTTTAGGCCCTAACTAGGCCTAATCTAGATCTACTTCCATGGGAACCCTGCAGATCGGCGTGTGTGTGTGTGTGTGTGTGTGTGTGTGTGTGAGTGAGGGGGGGGGGCGTTCAGCAGGGAGCGTGTCCAGGCAGAATGCAGTGACTGAGGGTCCCTTTTCTAGTGTAACTCGTTTTTCATGAATGTGTGTGGGGGAGGGGTGCTAATACTTTGCCCTTATACCAGTTCCCTCACTTATTCTTCTAAGGGAGTGATCATTTTTTAACAACAGGGGGGGCTGGTGGGTTTGAGGGGGGTAAGAATTTTTTCAACCCCTTGACCAGGGGGGTCAGAATTTTTTCAATACCTCTGATGGGGGGGTCAAAATAATTTCACCTGTTTTCAGTGGAAAACCCTGTGTGTTACTATAGGCTAAAAAAGGGACGTTCGCGCGTGATTTTTGTCCCTTATGGGGGGTCGAACAAATTTTACCCCCTCGAGAGGGGGGGTCTAAATTTTTTCGCGCATCTGCGCGCAAAGCCACCAGCCCCCCCCCCTGTTGTTAAAAAATGATCACTCCCTACTGACTTCACTTCTAAGTGGTTGTCAATGTGGTTGTTACCCTCCCGTAGCTATGGTGATATTACCAAGCACGGCGTCACATGAGATGCACAGGCAGACGCTGGTTTGTTTCCCGCGTCTTTTGAAGACTTGGGCGGTGTGTATGGATGTGTGTTTGGCGGCTGTGGTGGGGGGGGGGGGCTTGTGAGAACATTGTGATTGCTACTGCTTCACACCTAGGCCTACTAGAATAAAATAAATTGTAATTTGTATGGGAGTAGCCTAGATAGAGCTACGAAAGTGGTAAGGTGCAAGTTGGAGTAGTTATGGGTTAGGAGCTACCTTGGGGGTCTAGATGGGGGGGGGGTCCCCATGTCACATGTCGATTTTAAGAAAAGGCCATGTCACTAAATTTCTATTTCCCCATGTCCCTGTCACTAAGCTCCATGTCACATGTCGATTTTAAGGAAAGGTCATGTCTCATGTCACTAACTTTTTCATTCTCCATGTCCTTGTCACTAAGCTCCATGTCACATGTCGATTTTAAGAAATGGCCATGTCACCCTGTCGAATTTAGGGGTCTAGACCCATTACCTTGGGTCGATTTAGCTCCTCACTTCAAGATCTTCAAAAAGAGAGCACAAGAAACATGTGGCTTGGTCCACGAATAGGAGTGGTCCTTGCCGCATTTTTCTTGTTGACAACTAAGTCGGTCTTAGTAAGATATCCCGACCTATAGGCCGCAACCTCATTTCAGCTTCAATCTACAGATAAGGTCAGACCCTGTTGGATCCATCCTAACACACCTAAGATGCGCCATATACACAAGGTATCATGGTAGTGTCCCCCGGGGAGGGGTAAGTTGTAGTCTAGGTTTGTGCACCCCTGAGCGCTGTAGCACTCAATGTGTATAAGAAAGCAAATCAATGGGGGTTGACTATGACCTCAAAATTAACAGGGGCCGTAATAAGTATTACTTTTAAGGGGAAAAAACCCAAATGTGCCTTACATTGATCCCATAATTTTATCAATTTCTTCCCTCATTATGGGGGGGGGGGCATGCCTTGCTGTCTGGTTATACAGAACGACCCCTCCCCCCATTCTTTGCATTGGGGTTTGGGCCCAAAAATTAAGAAAGATTTGGTGCTCAATAGCGGAGATCTATGAAGGTAAATACAGGAAATCAGAGAATAGTGCATGTGAGAACGCTAAACATTTTTGGGACCTACCATTTCCAGGAATTGTCTAAATTTAGTGGCTCTGGTTTAAATTTATGGGTGCTTTTAGATATCAAAGAAGTACAGGAATCTATTGCATGACTTTTTGTTATTTCCTTATAATGTTTTTATCCATCATAGATAATGTGACTGCCATGCTGATGTTGCTACTTATATGTTTATGAAAATTGTCAAGGGGGCCTAGCGGTAGCACTGCAATGTGGAGAAGCTAGTATAATACACTTACTTTTGTATTTGTATTTAGCACCCAATGAACAACAAAAAATTGATGTAGAGGTGATAAGTATATGAGTAGAAACAAGTGAGATATTGTTGTTAAAAGTAGACATGAGCTGAAGAATGGCTAGTTGGGTTGGCCTTGAAGACCAGGGAAAGCTATGACTGATGTTTGAGTTGTTTAGACACAGCTATAATTACCTTCTTATTACCGGCCTCCCTAGCCCACTTAAAAGGGTCTATATTTCCTCTTTCCTATCCTGTCGGATGTGTGTGGTGCACATATGTGCGGGCACTGACATATATTCCTCTGTGAAATTGTGTAATGTATTTCTCGCCATGGATATGACCTTAGCTGTCGAAATGGTGTTAAACATCTATTACTCACTCACCTTCTTATTACAACACACAAATTAAGGAAGTTGGGTGTGAAGGCAGGGGGAGGGTGTGTAGGTGGTGACACCACCAGACAATCACCAGTGGGTGTGGGAGGCATAGGGGATGCTAGGTAGGCACACCACTTGGTGTGCTATGCCTGAACAGGCCTTGTTGGATGGGAGCCTACTCGGTCATGCCTAAATAATCCTGGGTGGGTGGGGGTAGGGTCAGTTCCTTGGTAGATGCCCACAGAGGCTGTCAGAGATGTGCTAGTATGAGGGGGGGGGGCCAATGAAGCAGGTACATGTGTCCTTACTGACATGGGTAGGGGGAAGGGGAGGGTGTAGATGTCGCAGAAAGGGATCATTATAGGGTCTTATACCACGATTTCGGAACTTCCGGTGGGTTTATATGCAGTTTAGCCGTGCATTATTCTGCATATACCACACTTGTGCATTTTTGAAATTTTTGGTATATACTTTTTCGAGGTCAAGTTGGACTTAGAATATTTTTGGAGACGCTGGCGGACATAGAAATTTGGTCTCGCCATTGTTTCAATGTGAAAAATCGTCCCAACTCGTATGAGGATTGAACCCCGGCCGCAGTGGTGGTAGGCGAAGGCCTTAGCCATAGCGCCACACTGAACGGTAATGAAATCAAATGCGAATATAAATAAGACCTTGACCGGAGAGGTACCGAATGTTCACACTCACTTTTCGTATGGAATCCAACCATGACATGTTATAATATTAAAATCCCAAGAAGTATTCGATCCATAGACGAGGAATGCGTGCTAATTGTCTCCATTTTCTTCAATATAAATAAGAATCCATTGATTTTCCAACACGGTCCGAAGTTTTCGGCGTCTTCCTTGCACGACGAGCGGATGACCTATATCCACATCCGGGCCACTGACACACTTTCGCCGAACAAGGAGGCGGGTGGGAATGGCAGACCGCGACTCGCTTACGATGGGAAAATCAATGGATTCTCCTTTATTTTGAATATATTGGACATAATACGCATGGAGGGATCATCTAGACTATCTAAGGATGTATATGTTTTAATTTGAAAACTTGTCATGGTTGGATTCCATACGAAAAGTGACTGTAAACACGGCGGTACCTGTCCCGGCAAGGAACAAAAATAATGGCTTCGCCCAGAGCGGACACGGGCCGTGTCGCTTGCACTTACAAAATGCCTTCTCGTGGCTATATTCTGTGGATATCAGGTAAGAAATTAATACAAAATGGAGGAAATGGTGGTATAAACCTATTAGTTCATGGATGTTGGAGCCCACGGGGAGTCTATGCTGGATATACCCTCGCCGCTCCGCGGCTCGGGTATATCCAGCATAGACTCCCCTAGGGCTCCAACATCCATGATCTATTAGCTTAATACTACTTTCACTGGAAATTGCTGTCTAGTTTTAACCTGCAGGAGGGCCCCAAGCAGGGGGCGGGGCTGTTCGCTGACCTTTAAAAAAATATTGGCTCTAAAGATGGTGTAACTCTTTTTCACAGATCTTGTCAGAAATAGATTTAGATCAATAATCTTCTTGTTTCAATTTCCATCTTGTCTTCTCGAATCACTGGTGCTGATTGGAAATGGAACTAATCTTGTTTTTCTCAAAATAAGCATGGGCCACCTTTCCCTCCCATATATATATATATATATATATATATATATATATATATATATATATATATATATATACATATATACATATATATATATATATATATAATATATATATATATATATATATATATATATAATTTTTCAATTTACACAGTCCCTATGCCTTCTAATAACCTCATATCTTTGTCAGATTGGATAGTACTGAATTAGATTTTCACCTCTCTTATTACTATTACAAATCCATATTTATCCTCAATCATGCTACTGAAACTAGATCTATGGGAAACAAAGCTTTCAAGTTTTATTTGATATTTCAATGGGAATATATAAGTCAGTCATTCCTTGCAATTTCAAAAAGTAATTTCTTTGTTTTCTCAAATTCCCAAACATATGCATACAATAGTCATTGTTACATTACACCATCCATACAAACAGATAAAGCAAGGCTCTTGTGTACCCATGCCCACAGTATTGTAAGGGAAAGTTCATTATTAAGAATAAGTGTGTGGGTGGTATCTTGGACAAGGAAGGAGCTTTTTGCCTGCTCACTGCCCACCCACCTCAGGGGTCAGGAAAATGCTGTATTGCATATTTTCTTGGCTTCTACCCCACCACTCCTGCCAAGGGGCAACAAATTTGCCCCTCCCTCCCTCCCTCCCTCCCTCCCTCCCTCCCTCCCTCCCTCCCTCCCACTCTGTGGGGATTGGGGGAGGATGGGTCCTTATGCCACCTTGCCCCTCACACATTGTCTTATGATATTTTTTGATGATATGATTAACCTGGAAGGTGGGGTTGCCCCCTCCGACCATTTTCCCATGATATGGGAGCATCATTCCAGTTATAACTATACATAAGTAAGGGGTGAAAGGTGAAAATGGGTCCTAATGCTGCCTACCTCCAAAATGGGAACTTCGCCTCCCTTTTAAGTGCTTTTCTCAGGTATACCAAAGGCAAATACGATTAACATTTATACCCCTTTGATTTCCTGCTGCTAACAGGAAATATTTTTTGATGTGTTTCGTCCCCCAAAATTTGAGTAAAAATGCTAACACAATGCCCTGACATTTCGACCCAACTGAAACAGGAGCATGCAATTTTTGTTCACCTACTTCTAATCATAGTTTTCTTTCCAAAACTTCAGGATAGTTACTATGGGAACATCCCAATATATCTTATTGAACTTTAAGCAAAACAACATTTCTAAGTGCCAATTTTAGGCGTTTTCCAGTGCCTCGGGTCATTTTGCTGCCAGAAAATACAATATCTCATTACATTCAACAATCTCTTCCCTTGTCTCGTCAGATGAAATGAAAATGAAAGTAAAAAGCCTCGAATCATCTTTTCTTCTCATCTTCATGTCTAAATTTGTTATACTTAGTCACCTATGTGCAAATTTATGTGGGTCCCTTTGTTGATCCTCAGTCCCTATGTTGCATCTTTTTTTCTAGTATGCTACATACACATGGCAGCCCCACAATACCCCTGGGAGATGCTCTGGGTCGTGAAGGTCCATTAGATGAAGTAAAGAGGTTGTGAACAAGTTGCTAGGGTTGTGAACAGGTAGCTAGGGTCGTGAATAAGTAGCTAGGGTCATGAACAGGTAGCTAGGGTCATAAACAAGTAGATAGGGTCGTGAACAAGTAGCTGGGGCCACGGACAAGTAGCTGTGGTTGTGAACAAGTGACTGGGGTGGTGAACAAGTAGCTAGTGTCATGAACAAATAGCTGGAGTCATGAACAAGTACCTGAGGTCGTGAACAAGCCGGGCTTCCCTAGCCCACTTAAAAGGGTCTATGTCTCCTCTTTTCTATCCCCTCGGATCTGTGTGGTGCACATATGCGCGGGCACCAACACATTTCTCTGTGAAATAGTAATGCAGTTCTCGCCATGAATATGACCTTAGCTGTCGAAATGGCGTTAAACACCTATTACTCACTCACTCACTTGTGAACAAGTAGCTGGGGTCGTGAACAAGTAGCTGTAGTGGTGAACAAGTAGCCACATAAGGACCCATATATGGGAGGGAGGATCTCCATAAGGACCCATATATGGGAGGGAGGATCCACATAAGGACCCATATATATGGGAAGGGGAGGATCCACATAAGGACCAATGGGTTTCTCATAAGGAGCCATATGGATGTACCCCCTCTAGGCGCCCTTACTTAGTCACTTATGTGCAAATTTATGTGGGTCCCTATGCTGATCGTCACTCCCTATGTTGCATCTTTTTTTTCTAGTATGCTACATAAGCCAGAATCTCTTAATGGCAGCCCCCACAATGCCCCTGGGAGAGGCTCTGGGTCGTGAAGGTCCATTAGATGAAGTATGGAGGTCATGAACAAGTAGCTGGGGTTGTGAACAAGTAGCTAGGGTCGTGAACAGGTAGCTAGGGTCTTGAACAAGTAGCTGTAGTCGTGACCAAATAGCTAGGGTCGTGAACAAGTAACTGGTGTCTTAAACAAGTAGCTGTAGTCGGGAAAAAGTAACTGGGGTCGTGAACCAAGTAGCTTGGGTCGTGAACAACTATCTGAGGTCATGAACAAGTAGCTAGGGTCGTGAACAAGTATATGAGGTCATGAACAAGTAGCTGGAAATGTAAACAAGTAACTGGGGTCGTGGATAAGTAGTTGTAGTCGTGAACAAGTAACTGGGGTCGTGAACAAGTAGCTGGGGTCATGATCCACATAAGGACCCATACATTGGAGGGAGAATCCACATAAGGACCCATGCATAGAGGGAGTTCCACATAAGGACCCATATAGGAAAGGAGGATCCCCATAAGGACCCATGCATTGAGGGAGATCGACATAAAGACCCATATATGGGAAGGGGAGGATCCACATTATAAGGACCAATGTATTCGTCATGAGGAGCCATATGCCTGTACCCCCTCTAGGCACCCTGTCATTGGGCCCCCTGATTTAAGAGACCCAATGGCATGACAAAAGGCTCTCCTTGTCTACCTTCCTATACACGGCCATACCTTCATATATGCCCCCCCCCCAACTTCCTATACCCACTGCTACCTTCCTATACATGCCCCTACCTTCCTACAACCACCCCTACCTTCTTACCCCCCACCTTCCTAAACCCGCCCCTACCTTCCTGTACATGGCCTAATCTTCCTTTACATGCCAATATCTTCCTATACACACCCCTATTCTCCTATATATGCCCCTCCCTTCATATTACCACCCCTACCTTCCTATACACGACCCTATCTTCCCATACATGTCTCTATCTTCCTATACATGCCCCTACCTCCCTATACATACCCCTACCTTCCTACAACTGCCTCTACATTCCTACGCCCCCTCCCTACCTTCCTATACCCTTACTCTCCTATACAGGGCCCTACCTTCCTATACCCGCCCATACATTCCTATATACAGTCAACCCATGGATATTGGCAGGGAGTATCCAAATAAGGACCCATATATAAGGAGGGAGGATCCACATAAAGACCAATGGATTGAGGGAAATTCACATGGGTCCTTATGTTGTCAGCATAGGGACCCACTCCGTCAACATAAGGTTGAGCTTTTTGAGGTTTCACTATTTGTGTTGGGGTTATAGTACAAGCGCCAAGCAGTAACCAGTATTCATAACACAGGCAGCCATATTGGCTAAGCACATTTTCTGTCTGCTTTGTCTGAGTATCGTAAACATTTTATGGCACTAGTTTTATGCATTATTTAGATAGTCTCTGGATAGAAATATTATTTGAAATTGATGAAACGGAAGAAAGGGGGCATTTTCATATCTTGGGGCATTCCTTGCATCATAAATTACATATTTTGTGCAAGCATGGATTAAAGCTGTGCTCTTAATGAATTGAAACAGATGTAGGTCGATTTATTCTTTGTAGGCGTATGCTTGCCTCAGAATGTCCCAAAAATACTGTTGTTTTTTTCTAGTGCCTCTTAAGCCACTGCAACACTATATTATCCGGCGGATTTATCTATAATAAAATGTGCTACTGATGCATTTACTCGAACAAAACCCGTTCGTTACAGGGAGGTCATGGAAACTAAACAGACAACGTCAGCACTTCAATTCATTTTACTGTAGAGTGTCACAGTCAAACTCCCTTTTGGGTGAAAATTGACGGAAGCATAACCAGTGGCAACAGAATCTGAAAAATAAATAAATGGTGGAAGCCATTAGTGTACATCCACCCCACATCCCCATTCCTATTGTCTTCTGTGAGTGTTCCTACGACATCATCATCATCATTTAACAGGACCAGATGAATGCCCTCAAGGCTTTCTGATGGCACACGGCTTTCTGAAAGGAGAACAAAGGTAGATTTTATACAAAATTAATCATCAAAAGGCAATTAATGTACAGTGCTAATTAACGTCCAACAGCTAAGAACATGTGGAGGCGGCTGCTTCAAATTAAAAATCCCCAAAGGGACAGCTTCCACTAATTAAAAGAGATATACCCGAAATAATTGCAGTGTAATATAAGTTACTCTTTTGGGTTTGCCTGCAAGAAAAATCATTCTCCTGTTTATTTCACAATTCCTCCCCCCCCCCATTTTTCTTTTCTTCATTTCCTGTTCTCTAATTCATTTTTTCTTGACAATTACAGCCAAATTTGCCTTTTATCTTCATGTTTTTCTTGGTTATTTCTACCATAATGTCATTGGTCATTTCCATTAGTTTTAAGCATGACGATAAGGCGGATGGTGTTAAGATAAACGAAAGAAATATTCCTCTTCTCACCAGGAGCGGGCCGTCAGTTATTGCAAGTTGTCAGTCAAAATTGTCCGATGGAACTTAGCCCTTAGCCATAGCAATCTAATAAAACACAAGCATTGTCATTATAGTCTTAGTAAAGTGTTCTAATCTATGTCACAAGTTTCTTTGTCCACCTATGTTTTACTATTCATCAACTATGAAAACTATGAACACTTGCTTCAAGTAACCCTAATACATAGGCCCATATAAACACACTGTGGCATTCAATAATCAGCGGCCTATTTTGTTTGAATAAATAATCGGTACTACTTAGATATATTCTGATTCTTTTTTTCTATTTTACCTCCTTTTTATATATTTGCCAGACTTCCGAGAATCTACCTGAAGGTGTTGTGTGTTATTGTAGAATGTCAGCAATATTAGCATTTAAGAGTTGATGGCTAACACGAGAGAGGAGGGAGAAAAGGATGGAAGACTGCCACATTCGCCCAAGCTTAAAAATTATGATCATTTACCAACAGTAAGATTATTACCAGGTATAAATTAGAAGTGGATTTAGCATTGAGGATAAGTGTCGGCATCATTGCTTCACAGGTGATTACTCAGCATAATGGCGTGACATAATTATTGGGAAAACTACATGAACCTAATTCACAAGAGGCATGAAATAAAATGTCAAAGGCATAATGTATACTTTGATAACACCTATATATATATATATATATATATATATATATATATATATATATATATATATATTCTTGTCAGTACTAAGGGGTCAGTCATTGAGCTTATAATGTGTGCTTGTGATCTGCACTGCATAATTTGCTCAAAAATAGGGGGTCCCCCCCTCCTTTTGGGACGCACCCCATCCTTTTCCCAATCCTGGATCGGCCGCTTCCGTCTTCCTTTGCCAGTCTCTGTCTCTCTTTCTCATTCATTTTGTCATATATATATCTTGAAAAGGCAGAGTGAATCTACTCCGAATATCGATAAACCTAAATACATATAAAATAATTCATCTGATGCAACTACTATAAAAGTCGATATTATTCTACACTTAAATAGATTTTTAACTCTATTTGACCGCATCTGGTTTTGATTGTATAAAATCTTCTAAGATATTTCTTTTTCTGTCCCATTTTCTTTGATTCCCCACAGTTCCCCGTGTTCCCCTCACATCCCACATCCTGGCCTCGTTTATCCACCACCAACACGGCGACAAATCGATCCCAACCTTGCCGAGACAGCGCGATGACCCGACCCGGAAGTGATTCAAACAAGTGTCGGTGTCACTACGCATGGGCGCAGTGGAGACGCAGAGGGAGGTGGGATCTGGGGTAGAGAGAGGGAGGGAGGGGTCACAGGGGCTTCGGCCTGAGATGCTGGACAGGTCAATTTTGTGTAAGTGACGATTCGTGGAGCCGACACAGTTGGGGTAGTAGTACATGGGGTTGGGGGTTTGAGTCAGGCGGTAAGATGTGAGGGGCGGTGGGGAGGGAGGCGGGCCGGGGGTGGACGGCCTTTAGGAATGTAGGATGGGAGGGGAATTGAGGGGTGATTGTGAGGGACGGTGGTGGAGTCACATTAAAAAAGACATAAACTGATGCAAGGGTCCTGGTTAGTCCATGGAATTCTCAAATAGATATTACAACAGCCCATTTCTCTAATGTACACGTATATCAGCATGATAATTGTAGAGTAGCATATAGCTAGTGCCTCTTTTTATAAATTATGAAAGCCACTGAGTCATAGGATGGTGCGGAAATGGCGCCAGTGCACTCTAGCACGTAGAGAACAGCAGCTATATAACCCAATATGTGAATAACCAGTTCTACATAGTGGGAGTTACAGTCTGGTTGTGGCGGCACTGGGGGTAGTAGTAGGAGTAGTATTACTGGTGGCTACCGGAAGGGGTCGGGGGCGGCGTCCCACTAGGGGGCAGCAACACGTCAATATGTGCCCACAATGGCCGTGTCCAGCGGCCCCTGTGGCCGTCGCCAACACTCAGTTCTACTCTAAATACTGTTATTATCTGCCTTATAACACGGTAGTTCCCATGTATCACCACTGACCACCCCAACCCCTGGCGGCACCGTGCAGCAACTGCTATGGGGATGTTACGTTGTATCAAACAGGCCTTCTCAATGGTACCCAGTCTTGCTAACATCAGCTAGAACCTAATGATAGTTAAATACATGTCTTATATTCAGGGATTACACTGGTGCACTGTGCGGTACATTGGGGATTCGACCATGCCCATATAGAGAAATGACAATGGGGAAGGATTAAGTCCCTTTTAGGTTATATAACAGAGTAGTTTGTGTCTTACCCAGTATGATATAACCCTATAGATAGATACATTACTCCATATTCAGCACTGCTCAATATGGCACCCCTTGATAACTGTGGTGTTAATTTGAAACTATTCATGGAATGGCTGTTATTTAATAGAGTAGGATCTGTGCCTAATCTGTCCTTATTCATATTTTGTCGCAGTCCACTAATTTCAGCCAGCTGTCTGGGGGCACTGTTTGCACCAGAGCTTTGCCTGACCTCATTGCCTACTAATCAATAACACGATCTCGTGTTTTGGATGGCATTTGACACCGCGTTGTCGACTGCAGATGTTTTGGTTTGCCAGGATTTCTCTGCAGCCACAAAAAGTGAGAACACAGTCGGCTTATTTACATGGTTTCTTCTAGCAGCGCGACAATGGCTTTGAAAGCACGGTAAACAAAGCGATTTCAAAACTGTGGGAGGGAGGGAGTAAGCGAGAAAAACATACAGTCAGACAGGCTGATATAAAGAGAGAGGAAGGATTATGAGAGGGTGTGTAGAGAAGCAGCATCAGAAAATAAGAGAATATGGGCGAGAGAGAGAGAAAGAGAGAGAGAGAGAGAGAGAGAGAGAGAGAGAGAGAGAGAGAGAGACAGACAGACAGACAGACAGACAGACAGACAGACAGACAGACAGACAGACGGACAGGGAGAGAGACAGAGACAGAGACAGACAGACATAGACCAAAAGACAGATAGAGACAGGCAAAGAGACAGGAACAGAAACAAAACAAAAAGACATACAGGAAATTACAACTCTATATAGTTACAGTTCTGTAGCTATAGTTTTGCAGTTATAAGCTCTCGGAATGGTTTTAAACAGCCACTCACCCTACCCAGACCACACTCCTTCCACAGGAGGCCATTTCTTAACACACTACGACTGCTTACTTTCAAGTCGTAGTGGGGTCCCTTAATTTAGTGACATTACAGCCCAACAGTATTGGTCATGCAACACCTGCAGCACTACGACTGCCCTACCAAAGGCTATGTAATATCTACATAACTGCTGATCATACAGATCAGTCGTAGGGCACTACCTACGATTGCTGACACTAAGTATTGGGGTTTCAAATCGTAGTGACTGTGTGCAGTCGTAGTGCCTTAAGAAATGGCCTCCAGATACCACACAACGACCTAAGTAGTCTACAACAAGGCCAATGCAGCACATTACAATAACGGCAATGACTGCCACACGATCAGCACAAGATGCTCAAGCAATTGCAACTGGGCGGGGGGGGGGGGTGGCAAACAAAAACATGACGGGGGCCATCCGACCGACACCCACACTAGACACCATCAGCACCTCAAATCAAATATTTAAGCGGACTTACCTAGCCCACTTAAAAGGTTCTATATCTCCTCTTTCCTATCCCCTTAGTGTGTCTGGTGCATACATATGCAGGCACCATCACATGCATCTGTTAAATAATGTTTCGATGTTTTCTCGCCATGACCATGACCTAAGCTGTCAAAATGGCATCTTTTACTCAGCCTCATCGTTAGAGAGCCAACATCAAGCAACTTGACTTAAAGATGTGTGATATTGTTATCAAAGCACGGCGATATGTTTGCTTGTTTTATGAAAATGGTTGGCATTTGGTTTATTGGCACAGAAATCTCGATACAAACATCTCCAAGAGAGGATATTTCAAGCCGGGCGGTCTGGCAGGGAGAATTCTCCCCGGGGGGAGGGTCCAGGGGGGTAATTGCGGTTTACCTATTTTGAACACCCTCCCCTCATAGTTACACTTTCATTATAGAAATGTATAGGAGCCCCCCCCCCCCTCAATGCAGTGTGACATACTTTATGGATCGGCCCTTGCCAGGTATCATAAGCACAGGGTGGACTGGTATTGGAATCTCGCCCTTGGTCTGTGCAGACAAAGTATGGGCAAGAACAGGTACAAATGACTCTAAATCTAGCTGGTATGTCTTAGCTGGTGGCTGCAGTGGCAGATCTCAACCACTGTTTACTCATTAACCCTTTAGGGGCCGCTGATGCATCAATGGCTCATGGCCATTGGTCGTCATGATGCACAAATGAAGTGCTGGTGAGTCTGCTCACCAGCACTTCATTGGAGCATCATGCCAACCCTCCGAGAATTTGTGTAGGGTCGGCATGATGCATGAATGTAGCCCTCGAGAGTTACTCGCCAGGGCTGAATTCATGATGACCAATGGGCATGATGCATTAATGCATCAGCAGCCCTCATAGGTTTACCATAAAGCTGACGGAGAATGAATGGATGGAGTTTTTATGGTTAGAGTGGTTTTTGTGACTGTGTGGAGGTATTAAGGTATGTGCTCAAGGGGACTCACCCTGGAGGACTGTAGCAGTGAGTCTGTAATAGGTCAGCTTACCTGTCTCCTTCACTGACCTCCTCCTGGGGCTGATATTCGCCGTGTTTTCACTGCAGTGACTTAGGCCAAAGAGTAAACATAAATTACGTGTTTTAGGTAACATGGTCAGTATCTAGAATCTAGAATACGAAGGTTGGATTTCTTTTTCCTGTTTACTTTCTTTTCTCTTTTTTTTCCAAATTTTCATTTACCGTAGTGGCCGATACATTCGCCCGGTGCTTATAAATTTTGATTGCACTGTTCCCCCGGTGCATATACGAGACAGGTGCTTATTTGAATGTTTTTAGTGCATAGTATTAATTCCAGTAATCCTAGCGCTTATTCGGGACCGGTGCTTATTTGCGACCAGGTGCTTAAACAGGCCATTACAGTATTCTATTTATTTTTGCTCGAGTCTGCAATATACTCATAATGTACTCCTGAGCATCACTGACCTATAACCACTCACAGATTGACAAAACAATACTGCAGAAATGAATTGCAATATGTAATTCTTGGAAATTAATTTTAATCATAAAAGGGTAGGGTAACCTGAAATTCTTGTTCATATTTTCGGGCTCATATTGCATCTTGTTAGGTTTGTGGCTTATGGGCCTTGTGAGTCTGTTTTTCTTTCACTCCTTTGGTTTATACTGTGTGTTGTGGCCGTCTAATAGCTTGTATGGCTTGATTTGAATGTTGGTAGACCTTTAGAATCCAAACTAACCACCATACCACCAAGTGCGCTCTCCTTTCACTAGAAGGAATTTGAGGTCATTCCTTTCCTTCAGAATTCACCGCTGTTGGAATGAAAAATAAATAAACAGACACACACACCAAAAAGAAAGAAAAAAAGAGAGGCCAAGGCACCTCAGCAAGAAGAATCCGAGGTAATTCCTTGCCTGCCACGGTGAACCGTCACTATTTGAAGATACCGCTGGTGGTAATAAGATTAAAGACAGAGAGCCACTTCCTCATACTTGTAGGTTCATCAGACCACACACTCAGACTACCTAACATGTTAAAGTCCACTGAATGCGGAGTCGCCAAAAGAAATGAAATACCTAGAAGGTGGCACATCTATTCAGTCGTCATTATGCATGAATGCAGCCCTGACGAGTAACCGATCGGGCCTCTCTTCATGCATCAGAACAACCAATGAGGAGACTGCTCACCTGTACTTCATTGATACATCAACCAATGGGCATGTATTGTGGTCCCTAAATGGGTATGTATAAGCTGAAAATGGGGCTTTATAAGCCCTATTATTTTGTTTCTTGTTGAAAGGATCAATAGTTTTCACCTGGAGAAGCTGGACCCTAGAGGCCGGTACTCAAAACACCACCTGTGTTCTCCCCCCGCACCCCCCCCGCATCCACAAACACACTCACCTGCTGCTGCAGGCCACCTTCACCCAGACATTCTCTATAGTACCCACGTAACAGGCTGACAGGGCCGGATCTAGGAGTTTGAAAAGGAGGGAAGGGGTCTAAAAAAGAGAAAGGTAACTTTGGGCTTTTGGGATTTTCCAAAGCAAATAAACTGAAAGGTAATACAAAACGGGGGGGGGGGGGTGGGCGCACATCCCTCTACCGCTGTGCTACTACCGGTATCTCCTAAATGCCTCTTGTGAGGTTATTACAAAACAAAGGCATTTTGACTATGCCGATCATCAATCTCAAGTTACAATCTCTGCCCACGAAGGCTAGGCCAGCTTGAGTTGTCGATTTTCTGTTCATCACTCAGGATAGATCCATGCGCCCAACATGTCCATAATAGGCAGTGAGTGCTGCTCACTGGGGTCTGTTATTGTACGACTAGTAACTCCTTCTGTGCTGGAGGCTTCTTAGCTCCTTAAAGATCCCATAAAATGATACCTCCATGAAATCAAAATCACCACCATCAACAGTTACACTGTTAAAACCCAGCTAACAGCCGCAGGTTTTCTCAAAGACTAATTCATGGCCTCCTTTTTCAACACATGTTCCTCATAAAAAGTACCACATCGCCCTGCATTAAGACTAGTAGTACTCAGCAACCTTGTCTTCAACTTATTTCTATTTTATCACCTTTTTCACCTTTTCATCGGTTTCCATGGGTATTAACAGGATTGTTATTTTGGTCAATTCCCAACAAGATACCGTAATTTGCGGTTTCTTTTTTTCTTATGATATTCACCCAAGGATAATGTTGTTTATCTGAGACACTGTTTTTCCCTAGCAAAGATACACATACTTTGATGACATTTATTTCTTTTGATGTTATGTTCATTTATTAATGTCATTTTTTCAAAGATAGCTGGCATTTCCTAAGATGACGCCCAATATTGAATATCGGGTGAAGGGGCAGAGTACAATGAAGAGTACATGTGTAATTAATGTCACAATACTAGGGAGATGAATATGTACTTATACAATCTCATTTCGATATAAGAAAAGATATAAACCCCTTTAGATAGGTAGGCCAGGTGAGCCCCTCATATTAAATCATCCCCTATTGAGGTAGAGGTAGGGAATAAACACCCTGCCTTTGAATAGCTTTGGACATAACAGAGAGTAGAGGGAGGAGAGAGATGGATGGATACATACACAGGAGGGGAAGTAACTCAGGAAGGCAGGCTAGGATTACTCCTGTGTCTCCAGTTGCAGCAGGAAATGAAAGTGTTATGTATCTCTCCATTAGCGCCCAGGTTGTATGACTCACCTATTATCGCCCAGATATATAGATCAAGCATGCCGTATATATCACATGTATAACAGAGTAGCGAATAGTGTTGGAGCGAAGATGGCCAGCCATAAGTTATAGTTAGGAGTGAACATATCATTTTTAGGATTCATGTAAACGAAAAAAAGACACTTTGTCACTGTCTTATCAGAACATGAGTATCTTGTCCCTCTGTTAGCCATTAATGTTATCGAATGAATCAAATGAAGCCTTATCTTGGACAATCCCCTGAACTTACATGTATGGCTTCTACTAGTATTGCCTCACTGGGTTCTCTCACTAGAAAATGGCTGATGGGATTATTTCAAGAAATAATTCTGCTAATTTGCTATGATTCAGCTTCGGCTGGTGGCAGATGTTCTCTCTACAGATTTGACTATTGGGATTGAAGCCCTACATTTGGACCCAAATCCCCCGTCCCTGAATCATTTACAGAAATCTATAGACCCATCAATCAAGAAAAGGGACAAACTGAGCATAAAGGACAAAACTCAACATTTCTGTTGGTTGTAGTAAAATATTCACCAACTATTGTCTTCAGTGTCTACATGGGCCCTTTACATTATATGTCTATGTCTGAACGTCTATATACAGGTACTGGATGAGCAGCATAGGAACAAAAACCAAAAAGGGAGTGGGAATGTGTAAATCCTATGAATCTTACTAAATATTATGTATACCGTAATGGCCTGCTTAAGCGCCCTGGCGCTGATAGATTTTAACACCCCTCTATCCTCAGCACTTATACGAGACCAGTGCTTATTCAAGACATGATTTATAGTGTATTTCTCATTTTTGCTGGGGAAATCATCCACCATATCCTACAAGGATCCTTGTAGGTCAAACTCTAGCAAAATCATCATCAGTGACTACGTCGAGAAATCCCCCCTTTCTTGCTGAATCCATCTATAGGCTAGAATACATGAGTTGAGCAGTTCGTGCGTAGGTGCATAACTAACGAGCAGCTCTCTTACTTTAAGGGCATGTCCTTACTTCTGCCATTAACACTATAAGCTGGGCCGCCACTCGCTGCAACCCATGTGAATTAACACCATCGATCATGTACTGCAGAGCCTCCCTTTATTTGAGTTATCTTCATATTCCCCTTTGTCTTAAAATCACCGCCACATTCATCTGAAATGCCTCTCAAATATCAGGCATCCATGAGATTTCGCAGAATTCAATCAGGGAGCAATATTGTTTTCAAAGGCAGTGATTGTAAAATGCTAAATCAATATAGACCGTCATAACGCTTGAACCTAACCCCCTCCCATCACCTGTCATTAACCGCTGACCACATATTCCGTGAGAAATCCAGACATGCTCGTCGTGACGAGAATTCTTGGTTCCGCCTTAGGTATGTCCACCCAGACCGTCACAAGAGGAAATTACCTTTTGTGACATTCTAAAAGTGTCGGTGGTCGGCGTCGTGACAGGATGTAACCACCAAAATGGCCGCCCAAAACAATAAGTGGCAGTGGCCGGTTTCCGTTAGCACGTGATAAAAAAACACCGACCACCGCCCGTCATGATGGCTGCATGACGTAGGTTGACGGCTGCCAGCTGAACAAAACAAGCTAATCAGGACGCTGATTACGCCGACCGCCGTCTAAATGAGCAGCTCGCCTCTGCAGACTCGACAATTCTCAGTGCAGAGAGCAGGTCGGAACTGACTGCTTCTGTTTCAGTTCTAAGGCAAAAAAATGTCACCTTGCCCTGTGACAGTAGCGGTGACATTTGTACCGCCGTGCAGTCTACAGACGCCGCGCGTGCTGTAATGCTGGGAACGCTATGTGAACGCTAACCGCCGACGTCATCGTGCACCTCTATGCCACCAGGAGGTGCTGGTAGTGCTTGGACCGGGAGTGTTTATAAGGGAGAGGAGGATAAGGGACGATCACAGTGTGACTGAGAACCGAGTGGAGACTGACAGAGACGCCGCTACTACCGCTGTGCTGCTGCCCCAACGTGTTGAGCAACTCAGCCCAATAGCAAGCCACCTCTGGAGCTACTCCCTAAAACTACACGTGTATAGGACTATTACCTGCACCTACCGGACTACCTACCCATACCTACAGCCACTACTACGGATTAAATAGCCCTGCAGTGTTATACTACTACAGCGTATAATAGGATTGATATTACAGTGCTATAACAGCCAATAATTAGTGTTTGCCACTGACACAGTGTTATCCCAGAATAAAAAGTGTGATTCTTGGAGTAAAAATTGTAAGCTCACCAAAAGACAACTAAGCCAAGCAGGTAAGCATACAGTACTTTCCCATTATAGACAACTCATTAATCATAAGATTAATTCATAAAGATAAGATAACAGCAAGATAATATTCTACAGTGTGTGTATCAATACTGGTTAGATAGTATTGAGAATGGAGAGGGAATCTTTAAGAACTGCACTAGATAGTGTGTGTGTGTCAGGGTATGGGATGTTTGCCAAGTGTAATTCACTGTGTAGTCTATAGACTGCCTTCAGATTGCTTGACACTTCCACCAGATGGGACAGGGAGTAAAAGGGAGGGTACAGGAGGAGGTGGTGGTGTCTCCCTTAGAGCGGCAGAAGAGGGGCTGGAGTGTAGGTAGCCCATAATGCATGGATGCGACCCTGGTGAGTCTACTTTTTAGGGCTGCATTCAAGCATCATGCCAGCCATATAGGGTCAATGTATGTACTCCCAAGGGGTCGGTCGGCATGATGCTTGAATGCAGCGATGGTGAGCTGATTAACCAGGGCTGCATGATACCTTTAATGCCATAGCGGTGCTGACAGTGGTATGTAGTGTATCAGAGGCAGTAGTATATGGAGATGTCGGCCTTAGTAGCAGCATTAGGTGGAAATGGGAGTTTGCCTCAGGCTTTCTGCACGCGGGGCAGCGGGAAATGACAAAATGGACGAGTAATGCCACTTGATGCTTTGAGCAAATAAGTTACATCGGACACGCCCCTCATACCCCCAGCCCAGCCTAACATTAACCTCCCAAGACAACAATCACATCACCTGGAGCAGTACATTACACATAGGGTGGGTGGGTTCATTGGGTGAAGGGAAGCCTGCTAATAGAACAATGTGGGTGCTTGCATGTCTACAAGCCTGTATCAGCAGTGAAAGGAACCTTACTGATTCAGTCAGTTTAACTACTAATGCAGCAGGTGAACCCGGGGGCTCTGACATGCAATGCTACCATAGCAAGGCCAGGGAGGGGACCCAGGAGATAGAACACCTGTGTCACTTAATTCATCGATTCAGGTGAAGGAAGCATTAAGAGTTCATGTTTGTGAGCGATTCAAGGCGTCAGTGGGAGTGGGGGGGGGCGTAGGCAGGGGCACGTAGCCGGTAAATTGACATAGGGTTAGAGAAGGTTTAGAAAGAGAAGGTTAACCTTGAGAGAGATAGCGTGTAAGATCTATGCCCTGCTGAAATAGAAGCCCATAAAATATGTACGTGTGTGGAGAGGGGAGCCCTTATATATACTGAACCTTTAAGGGCTGCTGTCCATTGGTCGGCATGATGCACACATGAAGTGGTGGCGAGTCTGCTCGCCAGCACTTCATTGGAGCATCATGCCGACCCTCCAGGACTGTATCAATGCACTGTATGATGCATGAATGCAGCCATGGCAAGTTACTCGCCAGGCTGCATCCATGCATCATGCCGACCAATGGGTGTGATACGTTAAAGGTTTAAGGCTGCGGGTAATGTGAGGGGAGTGGTAGTTTATATAGAGGAAGGAGCTGACTCCTCCAGGGTCCTATACCTCCATGGTGATGTATGATCCCACCTTCACCCCTCACTACCCTGACATGATTCACATTGATCCCTTCTTTCTTAACCTGCAGGGCGGAGGTCTGAGCCCCTACTCCAGGGTCAGCCAACAGGGGATGGGTAGAGGGTATAAGGGGCTTCTCCAGTCGGTGTAAGAGTGGGGGCTGCTGCCGCTTGGCAATGGTCACTGGAGGCCTCTGTATAAAGAGGCGTTACACACTCCTATGCAGAGATCCCTCCTCCATCCAGCCTCTAACCACAGTAGCCTTCAACAACACCCCTCCTCCAGTAGCCCCACCTTCTCCATGGTGTAAACATTTTTGACGTCCTTTAGGGCGGCAGCCCCTGATTCCTCCAGTGTCTTATTTCAGGGATACACAGGAGGAGTGGCTTCGTTAAGGCTAGGGTTACAAGCACCTTAGCTGTCCCCATCCTCCAAGCCACCCCTGTCTCACCCCCTTTAATAGCAGCTTCCCTGCAGCCATGTCACCACATCTCCTATACACCTCCATCATGTGGGTGGGGCGTTGTCCAACAAGCCGGTCCACAACTACTCAATGTCCTCCTTCTATAGGTCCCTACACCTCTCTTATAAGGAATAGGAGGATAGGAGGAGGCACACACCCAGAGCAATATAATCCCTTAGGGGCTTCCTCTGAAGACTTCAGGGGAAAGGCAGCAGGTCTGACCGGCTAATGCAGGTGTCCAGAGCCTGATAGTAGCCCTGATGGACCGGTATGGGGAGTAGGGGAGTGCATGGTTGTACCCACAGTCACTACACCCAGTCTGTGTTCAGCTTAAGCTTTAAGTGGGGGGATAGTGAAAGTGTTGATGTTATGGTGGAGGGTTGATGTTGCTGGAGCCCACATCTCTCACCCCATTCATGTGGTAGTATGGAGGAAATAGACCAGTAGGGGTAAGGCTATAATGGACCAAGCTGGTAGGCTGAGTTCAGTGGTGGTGAGTGAGAGGGAGGTGGGATTTAAGGACGTAGTATATGGGCCGGGTGTGAGACTCTAGGTACAGGAGGTGGGAGGAGTTTTTACAGGGGGTATTTTTAGAAAGGGCCAGACTTGAGAGCCTATAGGGCGGCGCCGCTAAGACAATGATCAATGTAGAGAGTCGTGTTCAGCTCCCTCCATGTCCTATTCCTCCTGTGTTTTACCCCCCCCCCCCACACACACACACATGCACACACTAACCTATACAGCCCTGACAGATGAGAGGGGCAGTGTGGCAAGCTCAAGGCTAACACCACTTTTCGTATTTTTCACACAGAATTGTCAGCTGTTGGATCCGAGGTTTTGTCCTGACCACACTCATCACAACCGGAAGTACCATATATATCTACCCAGAATAACAAGAAGATAAGATGGCTGCCTCTGGAGTCTTCAAAACCATCATGGCTGCCACTATGGTGCTTATGTACCTAAGCGTGGTGGAGTCGCGAATCATCCCTGAAAGACGTAAAGGTGAGTGACATTTAGATAACGAAATGATTGATAAAATCACAGATGTATCAAATGTACAGGTATAAAGATATTCCAACACAATGGCACTGGGTCCGCTTTACCGGCAAAAAATCAAAGGACAAAATATATCAGTTGTATAAGATCAATTACCTTGGCAATTTCAATCTCTTTAGGTTAAATTATTCTAAGTGGCAAAGCACTCAAGACCTGATTTCCCTTAAGCTAAACATGAAATATCAATATCTAGACATTATCTGCACTACAAAGGTTTCCATTATGGTATACATATTCTTTTTTGTGGTATGTCATGGGGAGAGGATAGGTTTCTTTAAGTGTCTATTGCAGGATATCAATATTCAGCTGTCGTTTATAGAAGAAAGGGTATTGAATATATACAGGAGGTAGATGTGGTATTTCTTTTAACTGATAACATTAAGATTTAAAAATAGGGCTATAGACTAGTATAGGGTTTGCCATACTTCACACAGCAACCTTCCCAGGTCTGAAACAGACTGCACACTCTGCCTTCCCTCTTCTCCACCAATTGACTTGTGCCAGGCCGATAGCTGCAGAAAACTGCCTTGTTTGTGTAACATGGCCGCCGGGAAATGGTTGATCCCTGTGACCCCGGTCAGGAGGTCAAGAGGGCTTTTAGACAAGCTCTGAGTCTGTGTTTATAACTGGGGAATGGTGAAGGAGATGGCAAACGGTTGGGGCTGGAGGAACGAGTGGTAGTTGGGAACGGGAGGAAAGACGAGATGGGGGACGTAAATGGCGACGTAACGTCAGGTGATTATGGGCATGAGTGGTTGTCCTCTGACATTGCAAGGGGAGCCTGGAACCCAACTCCAGCTCTCCCAGGACAACAGTGGTGCTGTCATGCAGGGGACGCCAGGGGGAGCCACTCCTGAGGCAGACAACATTTAGTATGGCAGCAGAAAGCGCGGGAAAGCTGAGCCGGGCTTGCCCGGCGCCCGGCAGCATTACCCATGCATAACATGGATTGGTGAGGGCGCGCCATGCCAGGCCGTGTATCCATCATATGCCATCTGCATTGGGGGGAGGGGGAGGGGAAATTGCATTTGTATCACATGACAGGATTATGTGCGATTTGTTGCGGCAGCCATGCATGGAGTTGGCCGGCTGGACGGGCTTGGGAGAACGCGTGCCTGTTGTCCCTCTACTTTTAGATGTCTGCGCCGATCAGCTTTATTTATTGGCAATAGCAGCGTGAATAATAGCCCTGAGAGTGGGGCTTTGTGTGTGAGTGAGTGGGTGAGTGAGTGAGTGTGAGTGAGTGGGTGGTACATGGGCTGTGTGTGCATTGTTCTTCAACAGCACGATTTTCCATCATATATGAAACATTAAAAGTGATTTCAAAAACTCACACGCAACATAATTCCACATTCAATGACAAATCATGCCATCTTTAAGTAGTGTTGATTAAAGGGAGAGATTGAACTAATATTCACAAAGGATATCATCATGATACCTATAAAGCTGGCACCATTCCAAGGCCAGTGAGAAAAAAAGTACTGAGAGAAAGTGAAACGGGCAGAACCACCTTGGAGTAGTCATTGTTTCGCTGGTTTTCGGCTCCGACATTACATCAGGCATTGTTGTATGTACAAGCCGGGGAACAGCACAGCTCTTTTGTTATAAAATGTCTTCTGTCATATCTCAGCCGAGCGATAATACCAGTAACAAGTGGGGGCAGGCATCGAATAAGGGAGGAGATAGTGAGGCGAGGAGAGAGGGGTAGGAGAGGGGTATGACGAGACTGGAGAGAGGGAGCAGAGGGCAGGATCATCAGTCCGTCAGGACTGTTGTGTCAGACACCTCATCCACTTTTCCCGCCATTTTTTTCTGCCAAAAGCAAAAGACAAAAGTCGTCTGCTGCCTCATTCTGGCAGTAACCTAGGTGACAGATAGGCAACGTCTGCTACTATCTCTACTATCCTGGGTCCCCAACACCAACAGTACACACTACATAAGCCAGTGAAATCTACAGCTTTAATATGTCATTCTAATCCACTGGGATTACCAATCTGAAATATCACCAGTCCCACATGCAACCTACTACTTTTGCTTGTGGTAAAATCCTCTCTGTGTGCCTCATTTGCATAATCGGCCTGTCGGTAATTCACATATAGTTTACTTCAATGTACCCACTAGAGAACGACATACTGCTGCCTCTGGCATTCTGTTACCAAGGCAGAATTAGAAAAACGGTAATATGTGATTCTACAACAACAGGTTTAATTACAACCACACCATTTGTCCCAGATTAAACACTCAGCGAAATGGCAACTGTTAGCGAACAACAATGTCTCCTGATTGCAGCCAATAGCTGGGGTTGCAATGAAAGATTTAGTTTTTTTTTCTTTACCACTGCCTTCAACACATACTTAGGCTTATACTGAGTGTGTTTAAGTATGACTGTGTATGTATAGCTCTGTATAATCTCCTCTCTGCTTCCTCTATACGTAGAAGGTATTAGAAGACAATGGCCGCTTCCTTCATCCATCACAGCTGCCAAACAGTGGCTTTGGCCGCGGCCAAGACGATGTGTGCGCCACCTAGTGAGGCCCGGTCTCATTAGTTTATTGATATGATCTGTGGAATGACTTTGCAGTGATCTATTTAGTTTCTACTTCCTCCGCTAGGGGACAAAATACAGGAAGACATTGTTAGTCACTGTACAAATCAGCCGTGTAACAACAATGTACCGGCTTCAGTTTTGGTGACTAGGCATACATAATTAATTTACTGAGGTTGTATGGCAACTTACATCCCCTGAGATTAAATAAAACCTGATTCACTGTGCTATCAATCTTACCCTATCATACTTATTCATATTTCTCCCTATGTTGGAATGATATGTGAAAAGAATTGGTCCCTAGTAGCAGCCCCTGCTTCCTAACTATGTTCTTTATCACAGAAGCCTCATTATGGATGGTCCTGAGGAGCATGGAACCCATTCCTAACAAGTTGTGTGATCTGGTCTGTAGTAAATGTAGGTAGGTAGGTACTTATGGCCTATGTTTTGTGAATACCAATGTGGACGTATTTATAGTGTTTTGGCACATCTCAGATTGATCGTATTTCCAGTGGTGTTATATCCTGGTGTAGAGGGGGTATTACTGATACACGATTGGCATAGCCTCCCCTACATTACCTCTCTCATCCTGCAATGACCCCATGTAACTCCCACTTCTGGGGTTTGGAGGAGGGGGTAAGGCCGACAGAGGGCCTGCCCAACTCATCCATATATAGAGGTACACCACAATCTCAATGCTGCTGGACGGAATAAATTGCCTCCGCAACAGTTCCTAGTCTGAATATCAGTGTATGTGAGCTGGAGAGCAGGGGGGGGGATGATGCTGGAATTAATGCAGATTGGCATTGGTTGCAGTAGAAATGTTTACACACATATAATATTGGCAGTCGATGGGAATAGTTTGCTGACGTGATGGCTATCGCCTTTCCTGACTGTCCGTCAGACAAACAGTCAGAGATACAGCCATGGAAAGGCATGCCATGATACAGACATCACACAGCCCCCTAGTGGCCATCAGTCATATTTTCCGCCAAAATTTTTGAAGACTTGCAAATGTCGTCTGTTGGGACATGGCAGTGGCGGCTCGCAGATAACATCAGCTCAGGCCGACGTGTCTGATTTTCATTTTCATGAAGTCGGATCTGGGACTGCCAGTAGCAATGACTTTGCATAAATACATGAGGAATCAAACGACAGGGAGCTAGGATGGCAGACGACAGGGGGGCTAGGATGTCAGATGACATTGAGAAGCAAGGCGCCAAGCGGGTATCTGTCGCATGAAGATTTAAGACCTTCCTTTATCACAGAACTACCCAATAAAGCATCTCCCCCCTGTATCAGCTGCTGCAGGTATCTTCTAGCATTCGGCCACCGTGTGGCCTTTGGCAGTGCCCTAATGGCAGCCAAAATGAACTAACAAGAAGCTCTGCAGCTGAAAGAACTCAAGAAATGTGCTCCTCATCAGCGATTCTCTTTGAAGAATCACTTCCCACTTCCGCCCATGCTGTGTGCAGGTGGGTGCTGGCCGGGAGGTTCGTGGGCAAAGATGGCAGTGGGTTAAAACATGGCTTTTTACTCTAAATGGTCAAAGCAGGGATTATCTCTTCTCAATGAATTTGGTAGCGTAGTCCCTAGAGGGCTTTACCTACCCACGCCCATCTACCCGCCCCCGTCCTGCATCCCTTAGCTCCCTGACAAATGATGACGACATGGAGAAAACAGGAGACAGTAAGCCCTCTCTATAGATGAGGTAATCCACCTCCAGACTTGCATGATTGAAGATTAATACACCAAGGTTCACTCTCTGTTTGTGTCCCATCCAAGCAACTAGCACAAGACGCAGCCATATTTGGAAGGCATTCAGGTCTCGCAACGCTTAATGTGGAAAGGCCCTTCAAAAGTGTTCACCAATGAGCAAAGGTGCTTGCCTTATTTGTAAACGGCGTTGACTGGCACTTTAGCGTGGGGATGGTAAAGTGGGGACTAAAGGGCTAATTGACTAAAAGGCAACACTGCTTGCAAGGCAGTCAAAGCGGAAATATGTGAGCCCAAAGAGACATTTTCCGCCTTACTGGAGGGGAGAGAGGTTGGGTATTGTGTGCTGTCCTGCCCTGCACCCTCAGTTACCATTTACTAACTTCACCTATTATCACTCACGCCTAGACCATGCCCAGAATGTGTGACGTCTAACTGATACTTCCGGCAGGAGGCGCTATCCAGAGGTTAGTCGTCCTATGTACAGCTCATCCCTCTGTCCTAATGATGGAAACAGACACAGCTTCAGAGGCTCACCTGCTGGTAAAGGAATTCACAGAGAGTGAAACAGAAAGCTGTTTTAGGCAGAAGCAGCATTCTTGATTAAAGCCGGATAAAACTACAAGATGGGGAGAGAGGGCTGTCTTATCCCCTGCTGTTTGTGCTAATGGGAAGGGACCTAGCAACCAATGAAAACAGCCTATTAAAGGTGCATTGAAATGTTAGAAACCATGATAAAGCACAGCTGGTACATCTCCCATAGAAAAATTAAAGAGATTGGACTATATTGGCATTTGTACTCCTAACAGGTGGTATTTTCTCCCCTTCTTCCTGAACCAGTTTGTGTGCAGCTTCACATGTGACGTCATCAGTTTCTGTGCCCATGGAAGGACGTTGCATGTCTCTAGTGTATATAGAGTTCTTCGGCTGCCCTACCAATAACAGCACAGAGACATGAAGGTCAGACACAAATTGTTGCCATATTTCTTAATGCAAGGAAGCAAAGGGTCACGGCACCAGGTCATAGGCTGTCTCTAAATGTGGTGGTTCAGGACGTAGGTTGGTGGGCTGAAGGTCTCAGGCACGATGACTGGTTGTATATCTGTGTTGTACAGCAGGCTACAATAGGGATAGATTTGTGTGTTGGATAGCTGTAGACTGGGACATTTCCTTTTTATAGGTTCACCACATCCACCTCCATCTTAGGGGGTGTCCCTTCGACTCTAGTGCATGTTAGTACCTCTAACTGTCATCTCAGATACATTAAGGTAAATGTGGGAGTCCCCCACCCTTCCCGCACCACTTCCTTTAACCCGCTGCTGCATGGTTATCCCACCAGATGGACACCAACCGCGCATGTGTCACTTTGTCTCTGACGCGCCCTTCACCAGAGGTCAGGACGCATCAGCGGCAAATCAAAATTGACTGCAGGGGGCGCCCTGGCTGATCATTTCCGGTGGTGCGTGTGCTGAGTCTCGTTATCCACTGTCAATTTAGATATTTTTAACTCTTCATCTGCTGTCAACGTCAATGGTCACCAACCAGGGATGGGCAATGGAGAAAGAGGAAGGCTTGGGCATTGAGCTTTGTAAGAAGGAGGAGAATGTGGGACGTTGGATGGAGAAGAGAGAAAAGATTTTGTAGTTAATCTACTTGATGTCTTTTCTCCTTCCTGGACCAACTTGATATATAATCTATGTGATGGCAGATTATAAGTAAGACTGACATCCCGAGTCAGTGCCTTCCTCCTTCTTTTTCATGCTCCAACTTCATAGCGCCCACCCTGCGGAAATTGCAGTGAGGATGGATTGAGTTATTAACTAGCACAGCCTCAGTGACATCCCATATCTTTACTACTTTTCCCACTGGAAAAAGTTCTCACTCTTTGTGGAGTTAGACTATCTTACTCCTGTAATGCTCAGCATAATGCCATCCGTATTATGACATAATGCCGTGGGATAGAGTTAAGATGGGGGGATAATAACCTTGAAGTATACTTGTTAATACTTAAGATGCCCGAGCGGAACTGAACATGGGCCATGGAAGGGGATATATGGTTCTTTGTGCTCTGAGCCAGCCCAATTAAGCCTCTCCTTTTTTATTAAGGGTAGTCACAGTTATCCTCCAAGGCAGCCCCCACACTCAAAGTATCTAGGGTGATATGGACGTCGAAGACTGATAAAGACGCCGGGTATTTTTAGCTGTTGACTGCCTACATTCACATTTATAATGATTCTGTCATTCCCAAGTCTAGCTTCCATTCATAATGAGCTTTAAATAAAACACAGAAGCCAAGTATATGACAAGAACTCCCTGCTTCCATTCATCCCTCAAAATAAGCTCATTTTGAGGTATTTGGTGGGAAGTAGTGCCTTGTAATGTTCTTAGAGGTTGTTGACAAGGAGGGCGTGATAGCGTGAGAGAGTCTAGCTAGCCTTGTGTAGTCTGCCCACCTGATCCCCCTGTCATGCCCTGCCAGTCTGCTGCCTACAGATAGTAACATTGTCCACAAGGGGCAGAAAAGAGACTGGGGTGTTAGCTGTAGAGGGTCTGGCAGTGAAAAGACACATGCCTGACGTCTGTATCAGTGCTTTTGCTTTAGAAGCACCCAGACTTCCCCTTGGAGTTGGATAGGGGAATGCCACTGCCTTGGCTTTGGCACCTGAGCACCCCCTTAGTGGCAGAAAGGCGAACTTCCATCTGACACCTGAGCGACAACCCCCCGCTCCTTTCACTCCGAACTCTTCTAGCACGCCACCCCAAGCTTCCACCTCTTTACGTCAATACTAAAAGGTGACCCTGAGGGGCAGAGACAGGAACAGTCCCTAACACACTCACATGTGCTCTCGCTGCCTCCATTCAACACAAGCTGCTCACTTGTTCAGCGAGCAGATTCATTGCCCAGTCGTCACGTGAGTCAAAAGACAATATTTGCCATGGCGGGTACCTCACCAGTCCATTGCAGACTGTCGTCTAATGGATGCTGGCCACACTAGCTACGTTTACTCTGTCATTAGTCTCGCTAGATTAGTGTGGCGGAAGTGGTGGCCAACGGCGTTGGCGGTGTCCACTGACCACCAATCACCCACCTACTTAGAGCTACAGGTTGACCACCAGCCTGTCCATAAATAAAGCCCCAGTATTTACTGCTGCCTCCACATCTAAGTCTCTGCGTGCCGGGGTGTGACACGGCCGTCATCATCTCGATATTGACATCAACCCCTTTTCTCTCCCTGCACCCTTAAGCAATGCCTCCCCACCTCATGCTGAGTACTAACAAAAGCTGCAGCACCTCCAGGCATACATTAAGACGCGGCATTGGATTTCTGGCCAACAGGACGACGACCCTAAGGGTCAGAAGGGTAAGAGTGACGTTGGGAGTCCACTGATGGCACAGCCTGTTGGAGAGAGAAGGATGTGAAGGACGGCTAGGGGTAATGGTGGGAGGGGAGGAGGTCAGGGAGAGGGTGGCCGTCAGTGACGTTAGGTTATCAGGGATGTCAGTCCATCCCCATCACCTCCCGCCCGCCCCTTTAAACCCTTTGGGGTCCCACGCCTGACAGTAATCAGATGTTGGTTGCCACATACACTGTCCAGGGGCATGATATATCTGGACCGCCATCAGCCCAAGGCCACCACCAGGGGGAGCCTGATGGAGCCTTGCACATGCGCAGATAGGCGCTACGCCAGTAGTTAATCTGCAGGGGCAAGCATCTCTTTTTAGTGCCAGAATGACCAGTGGGGGCTGTCCAACCAACCTCAGCCTCTCTCCTGCCCCCTAGTAGCACTGACCGGAATTAGAGCAGGTCTGCAGACCAGAACGAGGCAGTATGCAAATTTCCCTACCCCAGAAAGACTCGATCATGTGCACGCACTGCCTTCGCAATATGGCAGCTTTGCGGAAGCAGTGTTTAGTTTACATTCATGGAGGTGGGCACCTGTCTTCCACCACCTGTTGTGCACTGTTAGGCTGGTGAGCAGCTCGACAGGGACCTGCTCACACCAAACCAACTAACCAGAAATAGACTGGGGAGCAACTCAGACCTCAGCACTGTGAGGACAAATGTGATTCAGTAGACCTCTAAGAATCCCATTGTGGTAGTGGGAAAACCCTTGGCACAGAGAAGAGTCATTTAATCTATTTATAGCGGGTATGAAGTCGCAGGCAGTATTGTGTTTCCCTGGCAATACACATCAAACTTTCACCTCATGGCATGGGAGGTGGGGTTCCGGGAGACGGGAGAAAGTCTTAACGACTTCTTTACTGCACATGTGACTTCCAGGGATCTAATTTCCTGAGATATATCCCTTTACGGCTCAGATATATCCGCTGAATCCTATGAAGTCGCCACCAATACCACAAAGGGGAGGGCACCCTTAAAGCTTTGCAGGATCTTCAATAATGCCATGGCCGGAACTCCCCCCCCTCCCTCACCTTCACCTCCCACCTCACCTCCTCCCAACCTCCACCATCCACCAGAGCCACCCCAACACCAATAAGCACCACCCTGTCCCTCCCACCGCCACCGCTTCCAGCCCGTTGGTGAGAAAATATGACGGCCCGGCGTCAGTGGCCGTTTGTGAATGGCAAGGCAAACAGGGCCCCTTTACTGATATCGACAAGTCTCGTCTCTGCCTTCCTGTCCCGGCTCTGGTCCTCCTCGTCCTCCCCATCCTGGCCTCCCTGCCCCAGCCACTCCCCCTGCTGGGCCCTTAGCTCCCATTATAGCCACCCCCAGTCCGGCCAAGCACTGCAGCTGTCATGGTGACCAAATATTTTTCGGATGTTAAACGGCGGAGTAGGTGCTTCCCTCTCTTTATTGACACCCAACAGTCCTACAAAAACGCTTCATTGGCCCGGAGAATTGTTGTTTTATGGGTTTTTATCTCCATTTTCCCTGGTTTATTTGAAGTAGTAGGTGCTGTGTGGTAGCCTGGTGGTGGGTTTTAACAAAAATTGTATTTGGATGTGTTTGTTGTGTACTATTTGACCTGCCTGGCCATACGATCCCCACACTTAGTGAGTGGGGCAGGCGCTACGGCCATTGTTCGCCTGTTGGTGCTATTGGCTGTGGAGCAGCTCAAAGATCGATAGAGCAGCTCTTTATGTGTGTTTGTTAGGCGGAGAGGGACTAACATTACAAACACGGTGGGCCGGCAGACAATCTGTCTGCTCACTAATACCCCAATAGAGTCGCCATGTCAAGTCACACACTCCTCCCACAATCACACGCCAGTCACTCACTCTCCTAACACAGGCATGTTAATGTAGTAGGGTTAGCTCTAAGGTCGGGAGGAGCCCATTTCAATGTGCCCTAGAACATGAGATATGAAAGAGGTGGAGTTTTAGACCCTGGTTGTAGCCTCCCCATCCTCCTTAGACCCTCCAACCAGGTCCACTCACAACCCCTTATAAGGACAATGGGAGTTGACTTGGAGGTGCTAGCTCTTTGATGGCGCGAGCAGCTTGTGATTGCTTTGAGCTGGTCGAGCACCGGCTCAGCGGGTACCAATGTGGGAGTGACTGGGGCTTTCTGTCCAATATCCCGCACGATTCTACTACAAGCCCTTCGCTGCCAAGCCCAAGGAATGGGCCATGAAAGAGGTTGAGGGGGCTTCAAAGGCAACTCACTCTTCAAGGCAGTTAAAATTGGAGGGGTGGGGGAAGGAGCCGTTGATAGCGCTTTACCACCAGCACCCCCCTGCAGCCCTGGTGAGCAGCTCATAATGTAATCAACGCCCGAGTTGCTCGTCTAGAATAGGCACAGCTTGCACTAATTGCTTCAGTCGTGCAGTGCTTAATAGTTCTAATGGGAGGTGTCAGAGTGAGGATTTGATCTCATACTCACGACTTAACACACTGGCCGAGAGGCTAATGGGCAGTGGCAGGCATCTCAGGGTGAGGACAACAACAGGGGAGGGAGCTACTCCGAGCTGAACAGCCAACTGCTCAGCACACCCAACTTCCCATACATAAATCTACATATTCCCATTGCTTCTAGGAAAACAGCAAAGGAGCAAAAGAACTGTAGGTGTCTGCGGCAGTAGTGACAGGAGAGAGGGTGGACTATTTTGGCTGTCTGTTAATGGAGGGTGTAGGAGGTGCACGTAGAACACCATTATTACCGCCTGCTGCTACAAAGTGCCTTTTCCTAAGTAGTAGTGGTATGAGTCAGTAGTAGCATGGAGAGTTGCCCGAGTTGACCCCCTTTTCCCTGTACTACTTCCTAGTATTCCCAATGTGGGTCCTCCAGCTGCTGTGTACGTGTGCCCTATGATGTATACCATGCCTGGAGGAGCTGATAACACCACCAGCAGACAATACCACAGCTCGATAACGCCTAATCCTATCAGCCCTCCCGCCAACCCACTTTGGATCAATTTGTTTTATGGGTGTCGGCCACCAACAACGTTTACAACCCACACTCCCAATCATGTTCCACCCACTAGCAACTACATTAAACTTGGCTTATCAAGATTTTACTCTCTGATCTTACTCTGAGGCTGGGTGGGAGGAGGAGGAGGCTTGGGATGGGGGAGGGTATCCAGGCACAACCAGGGAGGTGAGCTACTCACTGGTCGCTAATGAGCTCTAGGGTCAGTAGTACTGAGCGGCTCACTGTGCTCATTGGTTGGCTCCTGATTAAAGTCTCTTCCCCAGTCAACTCCCTACCTCCGGAAAAAAGGGTTAAAAATTTCCACCGACATGATTTCCCAAGTGTGCCCTCCAGTGCCATACCGTTCTTTTGGACTGTGCCCTGCCCACCCCGGCCAGCCATCTTTATGAAAAAAGACCCCATATCCCCTAACAACATTATTGCATAAGGGGTGGGTGGGGAGGGTGGTGCTGGAGTTAGCTGGAGAAGCTGAGCACCCTCATGGGTGTTTTCCTCCAAACCATTTGCTCCATGGTCTGAGAAAATGGTGGCTAATACGGCAGTCAATTAAGCAGCCGGAGGGGTGTGAGTGTGCTATTAGCTGAAGATGATTAGTGGTCAATAATGGCGGCTACAGGAGGGAGGGAGGAGGTTTGGGGGGAGGTAGTAGTGATCACTGCTACATTGCCTCCAGCCTTTGTTTCACAATCGACACATGTTCTATTTGACATCTGCCGTGCATAAGCATAAGCTCATAGCGCCACATAGGAGCTAGAAATGAGCAACTTTCCAATTGAGCCAGAGCAGCTTATGAAACAACCAACCAGAAATACAGGTGCGCATAGAAGTTTTATGTGAGCTTTATACCGAGGAGTTGCTCCGCTTCATGCGGAAATGTGTTAAGAGTGCTAACTAGAGAATACTAAGGCCCCATTGGGTGAAGGACTAATGTCAGCAGAGCCACACACAATCATCAGGCGTTAATGTATGGGAAGGGCGGATGAGCAGTTCATACAATAAGAAACCCTGAGCAGCTCATAATGCACGGAGGTGGGGCGGACACAGGATAGGATCAGTTGAGTGGCAGTACAGAACAAAACCAACCTCCTCTAAGCCTGAGACTAAAAGATGAGGTACTCAATAGTGATGAAGGCCAGTGGTCGAAGGGAGGGAGGGAGAGAGGGGAGACAGGACATCATCATTTCCACCTTTGTTTGGGTGAATAGCTCCTGCTGTAGCTGGTGTCGAGAGAATAAAGGTCCTTTGGGGACAAAGGGGGCTAACCAGTAAATGTGCGAGTAAATGTGTGAGTGGGATGAAGTGACAGGTGTGGCGGCCAGAGGTAAAGCTAGGGGGAATGTCTGCTGTGGGAGCAGGCACACAGGAAGGATATCCCATGTGTAACCTCATGGGCAATCCTTGTAGGTTGTCTGGGGAGTGGGGGCCTCCTGTGGACGGCACCAACTCACCTGGGTAGTGTATGTGTTTGTGTCTGACATTTCCTCGAGTGCATAATGTAGGAGGAAGGAGGGGATGGATGGAGGAGGGAGGCAGGTAGCGGCTGCCATAGAGGTGCTGGGGGTGCTGGGGCATAATACATGTGGACAGAGATGGAAACTACAGGCATGCTACAAATGACCACAGCACTATACTACCAACACCCAACCACACACCCAGCTACCCATCACAAGCCGCCAAGCTGTCTGGGGTTTGGCCTCATGGGGGCAGCCTCCACCCCCATACTCGTCCATCCCCCTTGGCGTTATCGCCGACAGCAATTACAGGTCACATCTGTCCTGATTGCAGTGTCGGACAGCGCCATTGTGTACCGGTTATCTGCTCCCATCCAGCACCACCCATGTCCGGTCTCCTGTCCGGTGGACACCTGGGAGGCAATGTCCAATCCTCCCAACACTCAATAACCCCCCCAGACTCCCCCCCCCCCTCCCACACACGCCAGGCCTAGGGGTACCGCCGAGTGCCTGGATTAAACTAGCCTAAGTACCTGGCATCAGGGGGTAAAGGTGGGGGTATGGCAGGGGGCAAAAAAAGGCCTAACAATGGCGGCGTATAGCCACAAGGGGTAATGAGTATTTCATAAATGAAGGTAATATCAAAGGCAAGGAAGGATGGATGATGGCGCTGTTGGACTTGAATGAGGGAAGCTGGAGGAAAAACACGCCAGCTTTTGTGTGTGCTACTGCCTAGAGGGGGGTAAGTAGAGGGCTGGGAATGGAAGAAAAAGTGTTTAGATGAAAGGTGAGGGGAGTGAGGGCATCAAAGGGGAGGTAGTTTGAGATGTTCTCTGTGTATATATATATACAGTGGATGGTAAGTACCATACCAGCTTCAGCTGCTTCTCTCACCCTGAGCTGCTGCTCTATACTCCCACACAGCGAGCAGGTCGTGAGGTGAGGGTTGCTCACGGTAAGGTAGGTAGGTAGGTGGTTGGTATATATGGGTGTTTTAGAGGTGATGCTGGTGCTGGCTCAGTGGTGCTTTGTGAGCTGGACGTGAGTTACTGGCCCTGTCTGTGAGTAGCTCACGCTTCTTCACGGCCGCTAGGGGTCCTGCCCATTCCCCTCCGCGAGCTGCTCGTGTTCATCCATTATCGCCCGCCCAGGGGTCCCGCTGGGAGCTGGCATGTAAGCTGACGTACGGGCCCGATTAGGGCTGGTTGCCGGCCTGACTTACACCAGCGGAGGTCTCACTCCGCCAACACTCCCGACAGGAAGCATCCAAAGCCACCCCTTAAAAAACAAGTCTTTAAAAAATAACCCTTACCTCCCACTGTCATTTATATCCATACAACCACTGAATCCTGTAATTTTCCCCCTTTTTCTCCCTCCCTATCTTTCATGTGTTGGAAGAGTTCCAGATCTCAGTGCAGCTGTGATCAAATGGGCATCTTTCAAACACATCCTGCTACTGAGAAATTAGAGGAAGAGGCAATGAAGGCGGCTGTGTTTCGAGGTCAAACGCCAAGTACTCAGTGGGAAGGGAGAGGGCTGCAATCTTTATTTACAGCCAAAGGAAACCCTCATAAAATAGAAAGCATACGCCTTTCAACACAAACCCCACCCTCCCAAACACACTCACACACAGAGTCCACCCTGGAGAGTTGTAGTTCCGTTCAAGGCAAGCCAACCCCATCTTTTACCATCCCCCTTTTTCAGTCGGTTTACTCTGAAACCACTCAATTCAACCAAGTCCTTACTGAAGTGCATTTTATTTGACTTGAGCCTTTTATTATGAAAACATGTGTCATGAAGTGTAAACAGAGATTGAGATAGTCACTAATAACATAACAAATTATGTTAACCATTGTAATTGGCCGGCCTGTTAGGGGGATAATGATAGTAATGTGTTCTTATGGTTTCATTTTTTCATATCAGAAAGGCCCCACTGGCACTTCCCTGTTAAGATAATTACAGAGTTTCCTCTTACACTTAGCTCCTCTAATGTATCATGTATATTGATTGTGACAAGGCACAACACTGCTTTTAATTACTTTGCAACGCGGGCCGCGACATAATCAGGCTTGCAGAAAATTCTATTTCCATTTACTTTGTCTGTAGCCTCAGGCTCAGCCCACAATTGCATTAGTACATGTAATATTTCGGCCAGAATCAGACCAACTGTCTCCTTTTCTCCTCTCAGAGATTGACAAATGGAAATGTCCACTAATGTGCTGAATGCTGGGCAGTGTGGCGGGGGTGGTGGGTGGCTGGGTATTTAAAGAGCAGGGAATGCGGAATAATGCATACATTTCACGCCAGAATATGTGCATTTTAATGACATTGCCACCCGCATGGCTATCCCTTCTGACAGGCAGTGGTCGCCATGGTAGATATGGCAGGAGAAGTCATAATTTCCTACTGGTGTTGGGATTTCTAATATTCCCTGCCAAACCTGAAGTCCCATGTTCATTATAACTAGACCTATCCCACCAACAGAATAGAATATAGTTCTTCAGCATCTCACCAGGTGGTGGGTATTAATAGCAGAAAAAATTAAAGAGTGCTAATATGATAAAATAATGTCACACATCTTAAAGTGCGATCACAATATGTGCAGGAGTAGTGCAGCAGGTTTTTTTCCCATCCTTGCCTCTTACAGTTCCTCTTATCTCCCGGCCTCTTAAGTCCTTATCAAAGGACGTTAATGGCGCCTGTTGTAACTATTCAGGATAGATTATTTTCTTAAAACAGGAGGCCCACTTATTGCCACAGCGTGGCTAAATAAGAATTAAAAAAAATCTCAGTGTTGTCATTTAATCCTCCCTCCTTCTTCCCACATCTCTCTAAGAAGACGCCAGGGTGATTTTCCTTCCCTTCATTGTTTTTCCCTCCATAGTTTCTCTCTAGGATCTCACCTTTCGCACTTTCCTTTGAGTCTCGTGTTAAATACTGCCCGTCCTATTGCTTGTGCAGAAGGAGGTGCTTGGGATGGGGTTGAAGCAAAGTGAAGGTGGCAGCGCTTTTGAAGTCATCATATCGCCGATTCTCGCGATAATTGCTGGCATCACTCGGTTGTAACTGGTTGGACTGCAGACAGTTCCGGTAATCAGCGGAAGTACATTAGCCACACAGGATCCATGTGATGGCAGAATGTAATAATGGCCACCCTAATGGCATGTTTTGTAATTGTCTCTCGATGGGGGAAAATCTTAAAGAAATGCTTATCTCAAGGGACAGGTAGAGGAGCGAAAGGAAGGAGTGTCTGCACCCCAACTCAAAGACATTTTTATAATCAAAGCACCAAGATTTTAAACATCAGGCAGGCTGCCATTCCTGCAGGGAAATATTACGCGCAGATATTACAGGTTTCAAGCAGCTACATATTCTTCCTCCAGAGCTGTACCCTTGATTGGAGAGTATTGCAGAGCAGTCCACTCCTTTCTTGGACACAGCAATAAGGAACTTTTGGCACACAGTACTTTTTGGCGCCAACCTGTCTGAGAATGGGCGAAATCTCGTCTGCTCCGTGGCTCTGCAATGAAAACAATAAGCTTCTGCAATCGACCACCAGGGGGCAGTTCGGGGCAACAAAAACAGCCCTCAAGGGACTGCAGCGTCTGCCGAGAGCGCCACCTAGAGTTCCACTTCCTGTCGCCTCTGGCACCATTGCCAGCGGGGATGGGAGACCCACGCTGGTTGTGGAGGGCAGGGTAGAGATTGGCTATGTGTGCTCGGTGTAGTTGTAGGGGGTATGGGTAAGGGGCACAGGAGGGGAGGGGGTAGCAATGCTTCTGTGCGTTGACACAGCTTGGGGCAGTTCTTTTGCCTAGATAAACATCAGAAGACTCCCGTCTTAGTGTGTGTATCGATCACATCTCTCCGCCCCAGCAACAACCACTGCTTGTGACACATAAAAAAAGAGAAGAAAGAACTACTTAGGGAGTGTCAGAGAGACTCCCACCAAAAATATTACCTCTACAGACAAATGCTTAGACATGCTTCTCAACACATCCATCAAACTATGACAGAACAAGAATTATGAATATTCCAAATACAAAAGAGGTTTTGATGAGGAAAGTGTTGTGTGATTTATTCATGAGATCAGTTCTAATGATGTTTACATTGGAGTCAGGTTTTCTCTGGTTGGGTACGAAGTGGCCACTGCCAATGTTAATAGAGGTCACAGCTCAGTACAACTCTGCATCTCTCAGACCCCACCCTAGCACTATTATTCCATAATTGCTATCTGATATTGCTGCCGATAAGAGTAGCTCGGAGTTCTGATCTCCAACATTTCTTGAGCTGCTCGCCAACTAAAGGCTTTATGTATCCAATCAGTGCATGCCTAGGGAGATGGGACACTTTAATATCTGCAATGTTAGTGTAGTGTATCGTAATGCTGACTCTGCACAAGCCTATATAGCGAGGCACAGGAAAGTGAGTGAGCAATAGTGGCAGTTATGTGAGCAGCTCAAAAGAATTCACTTCTACCTAGTACAGTCACAAGTATTCCCACTTAAAGAAATCTGAAATTTCTCAGACGCTGCTTTAATCATATATATAAGCGAGGAGCGGGCTGTTTTGTGGCCAGCTGATCCGTCACTCATGCCGAGCCCACTGTCAGCTTATGGGATGTCCTCCATTCAACCCCCAGAGGCTAAAGACATCAGCCAGCCAGACTCTGAAGGAATAAATCAGCATTATGTTAAGGCTAATACAAGGACCTTACTCAGGGGGGAGGGTGAGTAGCTCTCGCTGATCTCCTTTGGGCAAATGGAGGGATGGGCTTGCTTGTGCATACCAGCGTTTAACCTTGCTGGTCCACTCCACTCCTAAGCCGTGGAGGAGTGAAGCAGGGGCTCTTGCTATGGTCCAGGGTCCTCAGTGGGTCTGCTGCTAGGGCTGATAGCAGAGTAGACAGATAGAAGCATCTTTTGGAGCAGATCGGAGTTGCTCCTGTCAGTCTGTCAATGGGTAGCGCCTCTAGTGGGCACCACTAGTGGGCGCTAGAGTCACTCGGCCCGCCGTGTCAACTGTCATGACATCACGTCTTCGCTGACGTTTCAGAGCAACAGAAAACGACGCAGCAAGCTATCAGGGACTATCAGAGACAGCTGTCTGATTGCAGATAGCGGGGGCAGAGTCGATAAGAGAGAAAAGGAGATGAGGTGGGTGCAAGTAGGGGGATGAGGGAGGAGAGGTGTGGGGGTTTCTTATGCAGCGATTTAGCCAGGATAGTGGCATACACTCCATGTTCTGTCCATGTGAATGGATGGATAATAACTGTGAAATATCAAAGAGATGGGTGCAAGGGGAATTAAAGAAGAGGTCAGCCTGTCCTCGCTATACACCTGAGATATCAATAGTGAAGCAGCTTACACACTGTGCTGTGAGAAAAAAGTAAATAGGTGTGTATAGGAAGCGGATGGTGAAAATGGCAGGAGTCCTGTGTGGGGGTACCCACGCAAAGTGGTAGCACAGCGAGTAAATTGAATTTCCCCAAGCGCTCCCTGTGACTCGTTCAATCCACCGAGCATTTCATTTTGCTCCAAACAGACCCCCTCCCTCTCCCATTCCTAGTCTTGAAACCACCTGGCAAAATTCACACGTCTCTACTATCAGATTTAGGTTATTTAAAAAGGAAGGTGCACTCTGTTGCCTCACCAGCCATTGTTTTCCTAACAATGGTGACAGCCGTTACAACCAGAACTGAAGGTCCACAGCGGTCAGCAGCCTGCATATGGCGCCAGGTGTGCTACATTGATCCAAGAATCCAAAGTTTCCAGCAGAACTTCCTGCAGCTTTAAGCCTTTGTAGTGCTGATATGGCATTACAAAGTCTGGTGGGAAAAAATGTAAAAGTTACAAGTGAGAGGAGGAGGTACTGGTCACCCTGAGGGAACTTGTGAGAAACTTTCCCTTCAGTGAGTAGAGGATGACGAGGTGTAAAAACTGGCTCCTTTTTGTACCCTGAGGGTGCAGTCAGCGTTACAACCTGTGTTGGAGAAAGCGCAGACTCTGACCTCTACCAGCTTTTGTTCTCCAACAGGAGCCACCCTTTGAGCGTTCTTACCTGTGATTGCAAGGACCCCCTGCTCTCTCCCTCTCCTTGTGTTGCCCCTAACTATTTAGTAAGGGATCCGGTTTCAAAGGCTGGTCTAATGTGTGACCGCAGGAGGTCGTAGTCATTGAAGGTGATTATAATGGTAAAAAATAATACAGGGGGAAATTCATAAAGGGAGTTGAAAGAAAAACACACAAGCTTTACTAGGCAGGCATCTGAAAGGGGGGCCTCCATGGACACAAAGTCAGTTGTAAGAACGCTTAATGAAACCCATTGTTGGCTTCTGGCGAGTTGGAGTGGGTTTGGGGAGGAGGGGTGGTGCGGAGAGGTTGCCTTGGGGCTTGGGACCCAGGCGGCTAGACACGACATGCCACAGCATGGCATGCTGAACAACTCTGAATGAAATTGATTAAAGCAGCTTTTGTGGCATTGGCCGCTTTTTTCATAGAGGACACACACACACCGAGGGTGGCAAGATGAGAGATGACAGGTCCATTTTTGTGTCAGCCAAGGTGCGCCGATGTGTTGCGACGAGTGAATTCCTAGATGATTATAACTAACCCACCCATTCCCCTACTCTCAGCACATCCCATCTCATTGCTGCACTTTTCTTCTGTGACTGTAAACCTGATTATACACCCTCACCCCTCTCTACCCCTCACAGGAGGCCTCAGCTCCTCCAGGGTGTCCCAAGCAGTGTCTACTGTGGCAATCATGTCTGCTCTGCCCCCCTTGTCACATCTCCCTCTCCACAGCGCCACCTTGCCTAGGCCATACCCCACATACCAAAGCCTGGCGGTGGCAATAAACACCAACCCGCGGCGCCTGTCGGGACAAATGTCGATGCGTCTCCATGATTACCCATAACCATGAGCTAGTACCCCCCTTCCCTTATCTGTTCATTTTCCCCAGCCGGAGTTACCAGCATCATTTATCCCCCATACAGGTAGCACTACAATGAGCAGTTCCCCCTATAGCTCAGACAGCTGTCAACTCTTCTGTCAACTCCACTGTCAACCACTGACAGCATGTACAAATCATAGCCTGGCAGTTTAGGTTTTCCGCATTGTTGTTGAGCGGAGCTTGCTGAGCAGGTGGGGTGGTGTATGTATCGCACGTCTAGTTTCTGACGGGTATCATTACTGAGCAGCTCACCTTCTCCTCATTAACTCAGCTCAGCAGCAACACTATACACAACATCTCCTTATTTCAGCCCCTCTACACCCATGCCTCATCCGCCATTGTTCCTCTCTTTTTGTCTCCACATTTTTACTTCAATTAAATCCTAGTCTACCGGACGGATACCATAGAAAAACCTTTACCAGCCATGCAGCATAGCTCAGAAGCAAAGTTCAGGGCTTGAGCAGTACGTGAGCAGAATCGCTGGCCAGGAGCCGGACGATGGATGAAAATAAAGACGATAGAGAAAACCAGTTGTAAAGACACGTACATCCGATGGAAAACTTTATAACGAGCAGGGTGATGAAGCTTAGGTTGGGAAGGGGAGGCTGGATAATGAGCCATTAGGAGATGCCTCTCCTTTTATGTCCAAGAGTCCGTAGCAAGCAGTCCATACATGAACAGCTTTGAGCTGCTCCTCTTTTTAAACTGCTCACACCAGCTGGACAGAGGTGCTCCTTAGCATAGTACCAGGTACCTCTGTTAATCTCAGCAGTCCCAGGAGGTGGGCGGGGGGAGGAGGAGGGGCAGGGCATGTCAGTCATGGGGGAGGGGTAGTTGGGGGTGTTGCTGTCCCTTGGGACCTCTGGGGGTTCGGCCTGAGTAGATGAGGACATATGAGCTAGTTGTCTGGCTGCCCGCCACCGGCGCTTGTCATTGTGAGAAGATCAATACAAACCTGATGATCGAGCCTCTGCATCTTCTGCCCCCATACCTTGCCAACCTCCCACCCACCCAGTACAATCCTACTGACCACCTACCAACACACCAATCTTTAACCCTACTACTTGTATACTACTGCTCCTCCTGGACACTACCACCTTAACCTATTCCTTCCCTGCATGTTATACTGCAGTTCAACCATGCACTGAAAACAATATGTTAACCTTCCCTTCGTCTCCAACCCAAATCAACACACAATCCCCTGCCACACCACCTTGGGACTGACACAGATAACCCCCACCTGAAATAAATAAACTGTCGAAATAAGTAATAAAGGCGGGGAGAGAGTGCAGAGAGCATGGTTGGCGATGGAAGCTGGGAGTTGGGGAGCCGTGTCGTGGTGTGATAGGTAATTAGTGAGCTGGGAGGAGGTTGCAGAGCCGGGGTCCCCCAGTGTTACAAGAATCAATTAGCATGGGTACAATCAGTCGCCCTGTGCAATTTTCCTCTGTCAGCAGAGCCGGAGAGACGATAGTCTCTGATGACGGGGTCTTTTAGAATGGTTCCGGGGGAGGAGAAGGGGGGGAAGGGAGGGGATTTTCTTTCTAAAAGAAGACTCTGTTGACGTCACCAACGGCCTTGATACCCATGAAGATTATATACATATCATATTTGATATACATTATTGTGGGTAATATATGTCTATATCAAACTGAACATCCACCTTTTCCATGCTATAAGGTATAACAGAAATCATCCCCTGATTGGTCTAAAAGGAGAGGGGTGGGATGGTTATGTGCCGAGGGTAAGGATTGTGTATTGTCTTTGGGGACGTCATGAGATGCCATCAGGAGGCTGTGACGTTATCTGCTGTGTCTGAGACCATGTGGGAGTTACAATAGACGTGATAGCTGTCCCGTCAATGTTGCTGTGATGGTATCCAGAACGCGCTGAGCAGCTCATATGGCTGTAACGTCCCCTAAGAGGTACTGCTTGCAACAAGAAGAAATCCGTACGAGCCACTCCCCTGCCTCAAGCACCAACCCCTCCAACAGCACATAATAGAATACAAGTCAAATACCTTCTATGGAGATCCTTCTTTAGAAGTGGAACTGGATGTAAAGGGAAGGGGAGGGGGAGTGGTAGTAGAAGAGAAAAATCATAAGGTTCTAACCGTTTATAGCATTGTCATGTCTTTTTTAATGTCCGATAATGTAGGCTTTATATGATGACATAGCCGACGGAAATTACATTCTCGCACAACAGAAGCCGGGTAGATTGTAGATCTTCAAATGGCTACTTGCTCGGAAAGGCACACACTCCACCGATAGCAAATTAAGTTGCTGAACAATGGGCCTGCCATTGGAAGTGAGCACTGAAGGCCTGGCTGTGCTTTCAACATGATGAATAATTCTAGTGAATTTTTGTGTGTGGGTGCGTAGTAGTAGCTGGCTGGAGGCTGGGGGATTCCTTATTGGGGAGTATGGGGGGAGGGTATCCCTCAGAGGACAAAAGCTCAGGTGGCTGGTACTATGGCGGAATTAGTACTTACTTATGAACTGCTCTCCTCCCCCCTCCCACTTGTACAAACTCACATTGGGCGAGCTGCTCACTCACCACAACAGTATGCCAGGATTAATTAGTAAAAGCGGAATATTCATACACAGCTCCATGTATCTACCTCCACATGCAAACCTCCCATGGTCTACTGCCATTCTAAATACCCAACCCTCTTCTCCCTTCTTCCCCCAGAGAGGACTTGGAGAAAATGGTAACCATACCAGATGCCTAGACATCTACAGAGAAAGAAAAAGAACAGCAGCTCATAACCAATGCAGTGTATTGAGTCTGGGCCACCTGTTTTGTTTTGTTATCAAACACACACCATTCCCATGTTGCTACTCCACCACAGAGAATATTTTTTAAGTATATAGACTTTCATAGTCCATATCAATGAATTGAATACCAGGGACCCATTAGTTAGTCTCTTAATTCCCGCCCTTCCTTTTATAATTATCAATAATCCGTACATTCTGCCACATGTGGATAGTAGGTGCCACCTGTTAAGAATGTAAGAGATCCTCTTGTTCTTACTGTCAGAAGACAATGGTGTTCATGTTTTGTTCAACAGGTATGGGCACCAGCCACAGCTACGGGGATTAACATAGATCGATTCACTCCGTATCTAATACTGGAAACAACAGGCCGAATTAACGCAAGCCATCTCCGGCACTGCCACAATGCATTTCTTCTTATTCTCTCTATTAAATGCAAGGCAGTTTTGAATAATTAACTACCAAGAGCAGGACTTCTGTGGTGATAGTGAGAGGGGGAGGGGGTGAAAATGCCAGAGGACTGGAGTTCCTTAAGCCTCAAATGCAGTTCTTCTAATGTTATCGTCCATTCCTCTAGAGGCTTATGCCCTCTGGAGGAATGGTCCTTGTGAAGGATGGATGGATCGGTGGATCACAATTTCCCTCACCCATAAAAGAATATTCCTTAAAAAAACACAAGCGGATTCAACTAATACAAATGTAGCCATTTCTTCCGCTCGAATTATTACCACCGATTGCACTTCACCCCTCATCCCTTCTCACCTCCAGCAGGGTGTTTTTAACCACCAGATTCTCAAATTAATTTTATTTATCTATTTAATGGCCATGCCGAGAAGCAGCAGTAGTGGCAGATTCATAATAATCACCATGATCCCCTCCCTCTTTCCCCCCATCCCCACTATCCCCATGGGCCGCTGAGGTTGAGCATTTGTGCGTCCATTGGAGCGGACGATAGAGCCGCGCAATGTGGCTGTGTTTAATGACACAGACTCTCCACCCGAGCTAATCATTGTTCTGATTGCCAGTAGCGAGCTACTCAACACATTGCCAATGAAGCCTTGTGCTTCTCCTTTTTTACCCCTCACCAGTTTTTATTGCCCCCCTTTTTGAGTGTGTCTTGACACTTTTGCCTCGTCATTGTTGTTTGGGGAGGCTTCGTTCGATGGCTTGTCCTCAATGAAGGGAGCGGCCCTAGTGGGTGAATACATCCAAAAAGAGGTTGATGTTCACGCTCTGACACCCCTCAATGCAGGGCTTCTACTGCACATACGCCAGTTGCAGTGCCACCCAGTGGCGGACACCAGAGTTATTAAACCAGAATGAGTTGCTCAGTGGCTGATCTGCTACTCATATCTGCTCACCCTGCCTCTTCAACCCCACCCCAGTCTGTCTCTGCAACAAAGACGGCAAGTGTCTTACAGGCCAGGCATGCAGGAAGGGGGTGAAGGTGTTTGAGCAGCATGAGAGGCACAGAAAGAACCCATGGAGAGCACAGGGAGAGTGGGCTAGGGGTTGGAGAGGAGGAGGATGAGGTAAAAACTCTTGGTGTGAAGAATGGTTTATTGTGGCTGCCTCTATCGCTGAGCTGACTGATAAGAGTTGAATAATGAGTCCACACTGATAACCCCCTCCACAGCCGATAGCACCAGCCGAGTGGGCGTGTGTAGGTGGGTGGGGGGAGATAGATTGATCCTCAAGCCGGGAAATTGGCAGTGGGGCAGACAACGGTGTCCTCCGGACCGTATCACACCCAGTCTACATGCATAGTGGGGGGGGGGGGAAGGGGGTAGTAAGGGTAGTCGTAGACTGGTTCAGGGAGGAAGGGGAGGTGGGTTGGAGGGTTGGATGACGATCAATGGCTACATCTAATGAGAAAGCCTCTTGGCATTTTTCGCATTTAATTAGTTCTCCCGAGTAAAACAGGGGCTGATTGCCATCGCTTGGCCGGCTGTAGGGGCCGTGGGCGGCCGGCGGCGACAAGCGGGTATTGGGAGGAGACTGGCATGGGATAGGGGGAGGTGGGAGTTGTTGAAGAATAGGGGGTGGTAATGGTAAGAAGGGTCATAGTCACCCTGCAAGACCCAGGAGCCTCCCACTCACTTGCTTTTTGCCGCCAGGGGTAAACATAAAAACCGGCTGGAATGTGAGAATGGGGATCCGGATGGTCAGGGCTGCCAGTGCCTCTGACCCGGAACATGGATCCTACATTTAAACACTGCAGCAGTGGATCTAGGCCACCAGGATCCCTTACCTTTCCTGTCCCTCCCCTCCCCCCGTCTTGACACCTCCCCACCTTACCCTCCAGTACACCCACCATCCACAGCCCTCACCGGACACCCCTTTATACACAACAATCCACCATAGTGAAGAAAATGAGGCAAGAGTAAAAAAGGGAAAATTGGAAGAAAGCGTTAACAGCTGCTCTGGCAAACAGATTTGTTAATTAAGCCCCTCTTTGTTTATACCTGATTACCTAAATGAGTTGGCAATTAGGCAACTACCTGTGACTCCATGCCGGCTTAAAATGCCACTTGAAATTTGTCGCCTCAATTCACCATTATTTTGTTCCTTATTTTGAATCAATTTCACTCTTTTTGAAGATACAATTAGACTTTTCCTTCCCAACCTGAGCACTCTCAGTGACTGGGTAGTGCCTTGAAAATTGGGGCTCATTTTCAGAAGCATCATTCTCCGACACTGTGCTCTTGTTACCCGAAAGGATTTTTCCATTAGGATCTCATTATTGAAGGAGAAATTCTTACAGCAGTGAGGTGACTGAGTAGGCCATTGCTACAGTAGCCCTAATCTGAAAGTGGGTGTATAACGTAGGATATGGCGCTTTAAATTACTGTGAGACATGAGTGAGTTCCCTGGGACCTTGGTGTGCACCTCCATTGACCAAAGTAAAATGCTATAGAAAGAGGAACCAGACTAGAACTAGACAGCCTAACCCTGAGTTGCTCATGCACATGGAAATGAGCAGCTTCCAATGCAGTATGAGTAACTCAGAGCGGAACTGTCATACAACAGCGTGTCGAGTAACACAGCAATGGCCACCATTTTTCTGCTTACTAATTAAGGGGTAATTAGCGAGCACGCTGGGTGGGCAAAAAGAAAAGGACTCCGCAGGCGAGACTAATGAAAGTTCTTCTAATCAACAGACTACAATATACAACCAGGCTATGTGGCAGATGAGGGGGGTAGTAAAAATACTGCAGTCTTTATGACATGTCCTTGTGAATAGTAGGAGCTGGTGGGTGCTACTAAATACACTGGTAGGATGAGGCATGGGGAGAGGGTGGTGGGAGAGGGGATGATGGAAATACTGATTAAAGGGTTGATATATGGCTAGTTGACATTTCTCATCCACTCCTCCAAGCCAGCATTAAATCTATAGTACCCTGAGGCACACTAAGCTCAGGTGGCACAGTCAAAACAACCCCCCGCCCCTTCCCCCCCTTCTCACCCTACCCCCCTTTGCTGAATAGCTTTGTTCCTTGTGCTGCACCCTAGTGGCAAGCAGGGTCTCATTATGGGCCACCTTTGGCACAGGTATACCCCACCTGCACACTCATTGCCTCTCCAGTAATCCCTTGTTATACCTTTCCCAGTCCCCAATCGCAGCCTTTTGCACTATGAATAACCTCCAGCAGAGTCTGATGGGAGATCAAGGCATATCTATATCCCATGGCATACTCCGTCCAGACTAGCCTCTGTGGCTATATTGCCTGGTATTTGCACCGTAGCCAGTCCTTATGATCAGTAGCAGTATTGGCTTTTATTACTAGCTCAGAACTTTGAAGTGATATCCAAACCAGCGACAATGTCACATACTTGAGCGATCCAATGCTCACAAAGGGGTGATGTAACCAATATAGAGTGCATACCAGCTTAATGTACATACCTGCCCCACTGTGCTTACAGACGACACATTTCCGCAGGCAATTAGTGGTCGCACTTATTGCAGTAACAGGTGAGCAACTCGATATGTTTATACCTGTACAAACAGGCCGGTGGGTGGCTCACCCCCACCGGTGAGTGCTTGTAAGCAAGTCGCAATATAGGCAAACCGAGCAATGTGGATTAGAGCTCATGACCTTTGGTGCTACTCTCCATCCAAAGTCACAGTGAGAAATCAGTACCTAATGGAAGGATCAACAAGGGTTTAGGGTTGATTAATTACTATTGGACACACAGTCGATGACTACAGCCTACATGTCTGCAACACTTACATATTAAATGGGAATACGGAAGGGGATATTACACAAAAAATCAAAGATGTAGTGATTACTGCTGATGGGGCATTAACCTCAGGCAGCATCAGGGCCTGATCTGGTGCGATCAGTCGTTACAGCGAGTTTAGTTTGAAGATCAAAAGGGTGGAGGATGTTAGTAGGGGAGGGAGTGGTTTGTGGGGAGATGGTCCATGTGGACATTGATTCCTAAGTCAACCCACCGCGTACTTGGTACTTACAATTTACACAGTGCGTCAATACCTTTCTCCTCCATCGCCTCGGCCATACCCTACAATATACCTCCCAAGTCACCACAGCCAGCTGCTTATATCTCAGCTTCTACTAGGTGTGAGTATAGTATGGGTGATGCAGTTTGTGTGCTTGGGTGGGACTGATAATTGCAAGTTTGATATTTGGGTGTGTGAACTTTGTATTGGCAGTGCTTTGTCTAATAGCTCCTCCCCCCTACTGCCCCAGTGTCCAAATACTATCTGTGCCTTAGGCATAGACGTTCGGGGTGTTTGGAAGGAGGGGGGACTACCATAGTTAGGATCAACTTATTGATGGCGGGTACCTCTCGTAGGCTCTATTTACGTCGTACCCAATAAGAAGACGGGGGCCTGGCGCTGGGCACTGCTCCGTGTAATAACGTTACGCCCAGACTCTTATGAAGACAATTACTGTTGTGTCCGGGGTAATTGCATCATACCCATCCCCTTTAGTGTCTTATCGCAAGAATCCTCATTGGAACTAACGGGAGCAGACGACATTAAACGCCATTTAGCTTGAGCCAGTACCAGAAGCCTGCCAAAAGTGGAGCTAGGTCGTCTGCAGGTCCCCCATGTTTAAGGCAAGGTGGGGAGCCTCGCCTTCATTACCATGACAATAATGCTTCAAAGCTTTGTGACTTCCGCTACTGGAATTTCTTGGGGAAGCTGGCGGAAAATGACGGATCCCCTCCCGCCATTTCACATGTCAGCGAGGGGTCAACCTGTGAGAGAAGAGAGTTTCTTGATCATGAGCGGGAGCAATCTAGGTTCAGTGGCAGGGTTATTTGTGCAGTGCGCCATCACAGAAGCAGTGCACGTTTCTATGGCAACTCATGGGGTGGGCAACTTTGGAGCATTAAAGAGAAAAGTGAGGCAGAAAAAGTAAACGAGGTCGTCTGCTCTCACTCATTTGGGTCTCTCAGTCTTTGGGATGTCCCCTCTGAGATGACCTTGACCCCTACCAAAGCAGTAGGGAACTAATCATAACACTGGAAAAAGTGTACACGAATAAGCTTGGTGACATTTGCCACATTCTGAAATGCAGATGTTTATTCATAAACGAGTATGGTTGTAGTATTAATTGAAGCTGAACATAACATAGCGTGTATTTTGGAGATTCTTCCCATATAAGGTCACCAAATGTAATTCCCCTACAGTAGAAAGCAAACAGTCACGTGATCAGCTTCACCTTTGCTATGTGACCTTCACTCAACCTGTAGGTCAACGTGGCGGCTGCCATTGTGGGACTGAGGGCAATGTGCAGGCCAACAGCCAGATTACCATTGTCATTATTGCAGTCGGTGTCCAGTGACAGATGGAAATGGGTATTCAGTATTCCCCAGCATGTGTCAGCCGAAAGATCAACATAACAAGTCATCAATGAAAAATACTGTCCATCTTCTTCACTAACCAATCCTCCCTCCCCGACCAGCGTACAATGTACTGAATATTTAGCACTGAAATAAGACAGGGAGGAAACTGAAACCCTGCAGGGATAGTCTGTTCCTTTTTGTGTTTCCTAAGCATAAAATGTGCAGAGGTAGTGTTTCATTTTTTGCCTCCCTCCTCTGCCATCCCACCAGTAATGTTATACATTCCTGGGGTGGAGGTTCAGCCAGCATATGGTGTAGGGATGGGGGGATGGGGCTTTGTAGGCGGGCCGATCGTTAGGCCCTCATCAGTATGCAAATTGCTGCAGGGACGAATATCGTCTGCTTCGACTGGAAAGCCCATGTCCGTTTCTGCTGCCCACCCGAACCCGTGTCACGTGACCTGCTTCCCACTAAAATGACAGAAATGTCGTCTTGCAACATTAGAGTGACGTCACACTACGTCCCGGATGTAGCCACGTGACCAGGACTTTGCTACAGAACGGGAGCGGGCCGAGTTGTGCCCTGGCTCCCCCTCAACCCTTCACCTCCCTTCCCTCCTCCTCTTCCCTCTAACTAAGCACAGCCTTTAGATCGATGGAGCGGTAATTATTCTGGGCTTGGGGATGAGTCAGCCTTGTAAGGCACAGGGCATGTCAACTGCATGTTAATCCCCACAGTCCGACAGGCGGCCTGGGCGGCCATGCCTTACTTTGAAAGTGGATCTGAGGGAGCTGGGATATCAGACAGGCTTTCTGAAATCCACAAGAGAGCCAACACAGAAAATGAAAACATGTGGTGGCAGCCAAGATGCCATATAAAGAAGAGGGCTTCTTTTACCTTCACATGCATACACTAAACTTCCAATTCCCATGGCCGCTTTGAATGATCACCCTAGCACCAACTTCATGTGACCTGGATTTCCCCTTACCACTTTCCCAGAAAGAGATAAAACCATGTAAATAATATCTTTTAAATATCTAATGCTGTTATATATGTAAAAAATATATATATCAGCTGTTTATCAAAATAATCAATTTCCAAAATCTTTATATCTTTCAGATACCAAAGAGTATTGCTCGACAGATGCCTTCCATGTGGCATGCGGAGAGAGTGAGGTGATCCTGATGACAAGTGCCTTGTATGGCAGGATGCAGCCCGGGCGCTGTATCAGTGGTGACTACCACCACACCGTAGGCTGCTTCACTGATGTCCTCGCCTACATGGACTCAAAGTGAGCATTCGATTTGAGATTATCATGCACCATTTTACTGAAAATACCATTTATTTTCTCCCAAGAGAATCTAAATAAAAACGCTGAATTTAAAATTAATAGTTATTGAACATTAACATCATACAGCGTTTTACAGACATTAATTCTGCTATTTTGTGTGTCCTAGATTAACTGAAAGTTACCGGTAACTAACTTTTCATTTGTCTTCTTTCCCCAGGTGCTCTGGCCGTCAGGAGTGTATGGTGATCGTAGGCTCTCTGGAGCTGGTTGCCCAGCCCTGCCAGAAGGACTTCAAAGCCTACCTGGAGGCCAGCTACAAATGTGTGCCAGGTGAGTGTAACATACGATACACCTCCTGCTGACCAATACAGCTTACATCACCTTGACACTATTTTCCCATTTTAAATCAACTCAAAAAGATTGTAATTATTCAAATACTTAATTTCTTTTATCATTTCCACAGTGCTGAAAGCCGAGCCTGAGCTCTGCCAGTCAGTCCAGTCAATCCCAGTTCCCCCAACTGATGTCGTCTTCGGCCGCTCCACTGTGGAGACAGCAGGAACGGATGGCACCCACTGTTCTTGGGATATTGAGGTTAACGCTGGACAACAGGTGGCCATAGTCCTTGCTGCCTTCCCCAAACCCATCAACCTTCGCCACCCTTCATCCTCAGTCTCTGAGAATGCTGCCCAGCTGGCTTCTCCAGTCCATGAGGATGCCTGTCCCTGGGAGGCTGTGGTTCAGGAGGGGGATAAGGCCACCAATGTGCCTCTCTGTTCCGGGGATGATCGGGAGAGAACCGTGTACACATCATCAAGCAATACTGTCGCCATCTCCTTCCACGGAAATGGAATCATTGAGGATGTCCCTTATTTCCTGCTGAGTCACAAAGGTGCGTTTTCTATCTGTGTTTTTCATCGTATATAAAATCTGCTCCACTGAATGAGTGTTTCATTATAGCTAAATAATCTGCTGCCTCATTAGTTAATGTATGTGGCGCCAGGCCCGTGTAACAGCGATCAACCATCCATCATTAAACCAAAGGTCGGGGTGCTATAACGACGTAACCCCCACCCACTATATAAAGTGCACCTACGTCATGTTGACATGCGACGTAACGAGATCCATCATGGCTGCCCTGACGCTTTCCATAGCAGTATCCATGGCAACCCCATCCCAATTACCTCGTCGCTTTATACCGGACGTGACATCATGCAAAAGCAGACGACTTTTCTATCATATTTGGGGTGGGTGATAATAGGGGGAGTTTCCCATACTTTTACCCTGTAGCAGACGACATTTGCTGAGCATTATATTAACCTCTGACACCTGTCTGATAAGTTGTCTCTTATCTGTTGTTGATACAGCTGTGGGATGCCCCGACATCGAGGCCCCCAAGAGAGCGTGGGTTCGCCGTGAGAAGGATAATCTCGTCATGAAGTGTAACGAGACCGGTGAGACCTGGTACCTGACGTGTCGTCATGGAGAGTGGATCGGTGACGTCGGCAACTGCACCTCAGGTAAGGATCAGCTTGCAATCTGATTGGTGGATAATGAACACCCGACGCTGATTCCCTCCCCCATCCTAGAGATTTAATATGTAGCGACTCATCATAAAAACAACACCCATTGGACATTATAAATAATATCATTACAGCCCACGGTGCATTCCCAGTTGGATGTGTAATTGGTAGCTATCAATGAAAGCCCCCTTTTTAAGCTCATTATCTTTTAAAAGCCTTTACCTGGTACATTGAAAACATAGAGAACCAACCATTAAATACTATTTTCTGTGTTTTTCTACAGGTTCAGGTGTATTCCCTGCCAGCCGTGTTTTCACTGAATCCAGCATCTTCCAAGAAGGTAAGCTTTCGCTGACATGAGGTATATATCACTGCCCCTATTTGGTATGCACAGCCTTCCCGGCAGCATAAACCAAATAGGGACTAAAACAGAAAGACAACCTGTAAGCTTCAAACCCCTAAAGATAGAACTTCAAGATTGATCCCATGCTATCTCCTCCATCAGGTGGGTGGGGACTTAGCGGACTTAATATGGATCTATCTTACTGGAGAATGTAAAGGGAAGAGCCCCTCAGCCAATTCCACTCACCCACATACACCACCCACTGTGAATACTTAGTGACTGTCTGGTAGCTATGGTAATACGGGGGACCCTGGAGTTATAAACTGTACCAGATTAACCCCTGGAGAAGGATTCATAAACAGCTTTAATCAAGGTCAGGATTGTTACCGACTGATAGCTGCATTGACACTGACTAATAGACCCTTTCCCCTTTTATTGTCACAGGTGTGATCTTCGCTGTTATTGTCGGCATCGTCCTTGGCCTTCTTATTGGTACCAGCATGCTCGGCGTTGTCTTCTTCTGCCGCAAAAGGTGAGCATCTCTCCCGGCCTTTGAATTCAGCCTTTTAAAAAACACATTAGAACGCAGTGAAAGACTTGACTGAGTCTGAAAACAAGATCACTAAGTCTAATAGAAGTTTAAGTATAACAGTGAGTAGTTTGATATAGACAGTACAGTCTTTTGTATGGGTGTATTTTTAGATGCCCCTCCCTTCTGACCTTTCCACTACTTTTCTTCCGATGTTCCCCTCTTGAATAATCACAAAGCTGGCGTCGAGACACACTAACACACAAAAAACCCTTCTCCATCTATCTCTCAGAAGTACATATACATACATATGTAGCCATCCAGTCACTCAGAAGAATGAAAGGAATTATGTTCTCGGTTAGAATATTACATCAGAGATATTGACCTTTGCATTATGCACTAATACAAAGTGGGATATATAACATGTAGATCGATTGGTATTTATAAATGTAGCCAGAGGTGCTGTGGTGCATTGTGTCAGACAGATTGAGGTCGATCGTAAATCATGCCATCTTGGGTTGGTGCCTTGTCAATATGTATGGGTTCAATCGTGCCTAGCTATTTAAGGGCCGCCGTAGGGTCGTCATGATGCTCCAATGAAGTGCTGAAGTCTCACCGGCACTCATTTGGAGCATCATGACGACCAATGGACATGATGCACTCCAGCATCAGTGTATAGGTTAAGGGGTAAAACATCATTAATGCACAACCAGACTAAATGTGACCCTCTATAGATAAGTACAGATTAAGGTAGCCCTCTAGACGGAGGGGAAAAAGATACAAGATATAGTTGTATAATTCCTCTAAGTGGTCTTCTCTATATGGAGAGGTTGTAGAACGTGGGTCAGTTGGTCTTATCTTAAGAAGTATCGATCACCCAGGGTCCTTAATGAGCTCTTGGGGTGATGAACTGGCAGGTCTATGGTAGATCAATCAAGTAAAAACCTTTAGTATATGGGTATAGCATTAGAACAGATACATAAAAACCTCTACGTACACCGTGCAGGTGATGTGCCTTTATTTCTATATTGAAAAGTGTGACCATATTTCATATAGACCCACACAACTTTACACACATTGCCCAGACCCTTCAAAAGGAACAGATCGAAATCCCCTATTAAACATCATACTGCTATATTATACACAGCTTTTTAACCATACCACTGTCCTTTATTTTTACCCCTCTCTCGTTTTGCTGTTGTCTATAGCTCTCCCGCCCCCTCCCATCTGTTATATTTTTCCCACTTCAAATATCGCTCATTTCACACCGGGGCAGTTATTAAGTAATACAAGCCACCATTATGGACACCGATTGCACTCAGATGAGAAACCCAAAACACAGCACTAAATTTTTCCCCTCCCATTTTCTCTCCCCTCCAGGTGGCAATTGAACGGCAACCAGGTGCCAGTACAGGAGATTGTCGACCCACGCGATCAGCGCCTGTCCACGGTGAAATCAGCCTACCCAGCTCTCCTGAGGCAGGAAAAACCCATTGGCGGCAACGTGTGTGAATACACCCATGTCTGGGAGGTGCGCCCCACCAACATGTCATCCTTCAAGAAGGACCCAGAGGCTCAGAAGTTGGAGGACATCTACATCAGCGCAGTCAGCAATGAGAATAGCGGCCAACAAGGCAGCATCTGCACCCAAAGTATGATGGGAAGTCATGGTATTTATGAGGCCACCACCCAGAGGCCCTGCGAGAAGCACCAGCTATGTCTAGCTCATGACCCCCTCTACTTTGAACTGGACGCCGATGGCAAGCGCACCTGCGCCGTTTAAGAACTTTATTTTAAAAATAAAAGAGACTCTTTGGTGATATATTATCAAATAACACATGTTATCATAATTACGTCTGTTGTGGAAATAGTAACAGGACACTACAACATTGTGATATTAGTGGACTTTGTTCATGCAGGACATGCCAAAAACAAGAGACTTAGATAGAACTAAGTGACTACAATACAGAAGGACCCGTGCTTTGTGTTGTCAAGTGTGGTATGAGATATGAGAGATATGAACGATACTGTACAGCCCCATGGCCGAGTTAGCGACAGGAAATGACGACTGCGCCTGCGCAATCCCACCACCGGATATGACATATTCAGGGGCTGGCTGTATGTGGAGAGGGTGAGGTGAATGATGAAAGATGATGTTATGAAGATAATAAGGTCTGGCAAAGCGATAGAACTTACTCAGCGGTGCCTTTTAGTCAATGATACCTAATTGAGAGACAGATTATAGAAAAAGAAAGAATTGTGAAAATAGAAAGAGCTAATGTTCTGCTTGTCTGTGAAGATGACTAAATACACGGAAAACTTATATGAAAAATAATGTATCAATAATTGATAGTTTAGTAATTTTCCCATCAGTTTGGATGACATTTGGATACTTATGTATGAGTATTATTTATAACTAAGAGTTTGGTTGGAGAGTCATCAGTTTAGGTCATGATTACCATAAATGCTGTAGACCTACATGATGAATGGAGAGTGTAAGGCTTAAAGGTGTAAATGTTCAAAGTATGTCTTAAACCTCATGGGTGCTACTATCATACACACAACATAAAACTGAGAATTGAAATCCTTGATATTCACCTTAACCTCAGTTGTGCTGATTTTAAGAGAATTGACAGGTGATCAAAGATTGCTGTATTGTATATCAATATATATTAAGAAATCATATTTTTTACTTCAGTGTAAAAAAAGAAAAACACAAAAGATTATATATAATCCTGTAGTGTATTATATATATATATATATATATATATATATATATATATATATATATATATATATATATATATATATATATATATATATATATGTGTGTGTGTGTGTGTGTGTGTATATAAATGTATATAACTTATACATAAATGTATAAAATCGCCTTACTGTGTACATTGTGGTTGTTACAGAGGATATCCTTGTACATATATGAATATGTGTCACTTGCTGTATAACCTTAAATATAAGGGCCATGTTGCCCATTATATGCCATTATCCATCAGACAAAGCATCACTCATGCATCTCATTTCTTCATCTACATCTGTATATATGATTTCACCCATGGACATGAGCCCTTATATTTTCAGTATATACATGATCATCATCAATGCTGTCAATAATCACGAGAATAAAACAGAAAATGAAATATACTTATGCCTTTTGTCTTCTCTCATAGTTAATCCATACCTTTCTTTTTTATTAAGATAATAACATGAATAATCTGCCTTGGTAGACAAAATAGACTAATTTTATCAATATCATTTGATAAGATGAAACCGATTTTACTCCAAAGAAGAACTTGATCAATAGCTTTAGATAAATTATCATAAAATGACATCAATTGATACCATAGATATGGTTGCCAATCCTGTAAAGCCTGTGAGGGCCTCCAATACAGGAGTGGATCATACACATCGTCATGATGCATCAATCGATTGCTGACTAGTCTGCTTGCTAGCTCTCCATTGGAGTGTCGTGCCAACCCTCCGGGACTGTATCAACCATGTAGGATCAGTATGATGCATGAAAGTAGTCCTGGCAACGTACTCACCATGGCTGCATTCATGCATCATGACCCAATGGGCATGATGCACAAATACATTCATACACATCATTGGACTCTAGCATAGTATTGGTGAATCATAATGACCAGGGACCACAAACCTAGAGTGTAGCCCCTGAACACCGAAGGAAGAAAATCAGTTTCTACATGCTGCATTAGATTAAAGCGACTTAGACCATGGTTATCATGTTCTTGCATGATTTTACGATGCCTGGAGTGGATAATGAAGTTTGAATAGTACACGCTAAATGAACGCATGTTGACACTTGGATTGAGACGACATGACAGCAAGTTGACATCAAAGATTTTAATTCAATATTAAAAAAACTATAGCAATAAGACCTTAATGTGTATAGAGGATGAAAGTAGACATTATATTCTAGCACCTATCTTTAATTTACCATGATTTGAACTGTATATGTAACAGGATTGAAGATAGAAAAATCAAATTGAGCGAAATTTTCGCCGTCATGTTGACTGCGTAGTGGATGGATTGTTCACAGCGGCGAGACAAGTTGTCATGTTAGCATATGCTCTAAGGGTATTCTGGCCGTTGCGCGCACTGCTTACCAGCAGTTTTACTATGAAAATGCCCCTCGGACACACATTGACGTAATATTTTGTGTCCAGGCACTGTTGTCTTCTCCCTGAGAAACCAATATGGCGGAGGACGGATTAGGTCGACTCGCAACAAATAACATTGATTTTCATGGCTTTATAAGGTAAAATAATTATTTTAATGGTTGAAACCATGGTATAAACGCCATAAATAACAAATAGAGGTGCACACGGTGATTCTATGGGCTAGATAATAATGCACTCGGCCTACAGCCTTGTGCTTCTTATATGCCCATAGAATCACCTAGTGCACCTCTATTTTTTATATATGCCCTTACTATATGACAAGGTGCATCAAACAGTGAATGAGGAATTGTTCTTTAATGGCATATTAAAAACTGAGCTCATATTCAAGGCGAAAAATCTACATCAGGCATTAGTTTAGCCATAGACTTAGAGACAATAATCTTTAGGTCTGTGAATTAAACAGGTGAACGTGGGTATCTGTGGCTGCACATATATGTAGCAGACACACAGAGGGGACAGAAAAGAGGAGATAAAGTCCATTAAAAAAATGGCTAATTGAGGTCCATCTGTATCCATGTGAGCAAATAGGGGCAAATATTCAGGATACAGAGCCGAAGATAGTTGAAATTGTAGTCAACATGAACTAGTTAAGGGATATATGACGAGTAAAAAGAGGAAAGATGATGTAGAGATCTGAAATTGAGAAGTGACTAAGAATGATGAGGACTCTAAGAAATGGGATAAAGATGATGACATGTATTTATGTAGCAGTATGATTTAAATGACTCTTCAATCACTAGTGCCTCCATAACTCCTAGTGTCATCAATTACCACACAAGCTACAGCTTTAACCTTCAAGACCTTTAGCCACTTCATTGGTGCCGGCATGTTGCACCAATGAAGTGCTGGTGATACTGCTCGCCAGCACGTCATTTGGGTATCATGCTGACCCATCCGTGGGTGTTTCAATCCTGTAGGGTCGGCTTGATGCATGGATGCAACCATGGTGAGTTACTTACCAGGCTGCATTCATGCATCATGAAGACTAATGGGCATGATGCATTAATGTATCAGCGGCCCATAAAGGGTTTAGGGCAACTGATCAATTGAATGCATCACAGGGTTACCTATGGTGACCTGGTAGTCTCAACCTGATGCTTGAATTTAGCGAGAAACGAGTAAAATTATCGGGTTGCATTTGAGCATTATGAAGACCAATGGGCATGATACATCAGCAAATTAGCACTACATAGACGGTTAAAGAGCAGGCACCAATTATCCCCTACACTTGTCCTATGAAGTCATTCCCCACCTCACACCGTGTACCCAGCACCATCAGACTGTCTGACAGCCAGTACTTGGAGCTGCTCACAAGCAAGCCAAAAGTGCTGCCCACACCATGAGCTGATCCTGCCTTCACGGAGTCCCCCTGTATAATAAATGCTTCCTTCCACTGTGCCATGAAGCCGCCCCAGTCTCCACATATGATTCCCCTGTTCTCCTTAACCAATATGCTTTGTCTCAGTACTAAACACCTGTTTGATATCTTTAGTTTTAGATAGAATGAATGACAAATGGCTAGATCCGGGATTTTGAAAAGCAGGGGCGCGTCCCCTTGTTTTGCTCATATTTTTGCCTACAGTTTAGGTAAAAATGAGGCAAATACACCATTATCTACAGGGGAGAAAAGGGGGAGACGTGCACCCCTGCGCTCCCATCGAAATCCAAAATTCAAACAAAGATTTGACATATCTTCATCACCATTGTTACGGCTACAACAAGATTCAAGATTCGTAATATCCAACCTGTTTTTCTAATTGACAGCAGTTTAAGTAACTATTAATTTGGATTTTTTTCTGAAAACATAATAGGACACCTTACCTAAAAATACTATTTATAGCGATTACCACATTTCCTGCCATAAAAAAGAAATTTCCTATGTGTGGCAACACTCAACATAATCTAATTCTCCTGACGGAGAGCATGGCATTCTACACACGTGCAATTTCAGCTAAAGCGACAAAATAAATTAAAGTTAACTTAGGACTGAGCTCACTGTGCAGAATAAAGCAGTGAGCCAGCTGTGATAGCCCCTCAGCTGCAATATGTCCAGTATATAGTACGGCTGACTACATTGGCATGAAATATTGTTGGAATAAGATCTTATTTGCACGACAATCCAGTGTATAGCATGGTGTTCAATCCACGTGAGACTTCACTGCAGTGCATATAGATATCCCTCATACTACACCATTAGCACTGGCAATCCTGTCATCTGTAGGGGACTAGCATAGGCCTTAGTAGTGATGCCCAGTGTGTCCGCCATTTTGATTTTCGCTGGGTCTGCAAAACTGGCAAAACACAATACACTGATAAAGCATCTTATGATGGGTACCTTCAATTGACAAGATTGTACCAATACTGTTATCACTACATGTCGCCAGAGCCAGCTCCAATCCTACTTTCGAGTCTATACCCGAGGTCGGCGTGCAAATATTGCCACCGTCATAGAAGTGAAGAGGGTGATTATTACCTGAGTAGCTCAGACCCAGAGTGTTTAGACTCTTGGGCATCTCCATAGCTGCTCAACTATCCCAGACTGGTCTATTATATTATCGACTACGTCAGTCACCTCTGGGGCCTAGGGTATTTAGTGTTGCTTAGGCTGAGACAGGACCTGGTCATGAGAGAGAGTTCTGCTGAACTCACACCATTTCTACCCATTCTAAACTGACACCGGGTGTGTCTTCTTCCTTAGACCTTCTCATTTTCCTGAATGCAAGTTTTTTTTTTCATTCTTCGAAAAGGGATAGAGTCAGAGAGAGTCGTGGAATTATTATGAAAAAAAGCATACCACAGATAAATGTTTGTGGTGAAGGGAGGCTTGCTATCTAGTAGACATGGTATAGACATCATGACTTATGGAAAAAGGCTTTGTCGAATTCAGATCATTACTTCCCTATGTTTAATCGATCCAAGTAATAACTACCACTGACCCTCATCCTAAGTAATGTGAGAAGGGGCAAGACAGGATTATTTAGAGACATAGGCTTAATGCATTAAAACCCTAGTAGTGTGAAGCTGGGTATAGCTTTACACCACTCTCTATAGTTGCATACAGCTTTGATATGGATGCAATCCATTAAATGCCTTAGTAGTGTGGCCTTATGGGTAGAGATGGATAAGGTAAGTCTAATATGATGTCCTCTGGTATGAAGTATGGGGCAGATCTCTGCAGTACATATTTCACCCAACTATGGGACAGCAAGTGTCTAAAACATTTAATTATGGGGGGTTTGATTCATTGATTCTTGGGCAAGAGAATACCTTTAAACGCTTATGGCCTAGCTTCTTATCTTTCTGGTCGAGTAATCCCTATTTGGATATTTCACAGGATGACAGTTATAAAAATGATCAAGGTGTAGACAACGTGTAATATCTGTGCTGTCAGAGATGTCTGTGATACAACATTACACATATTATATAAACTGTATGAGCAAAGTATGAACAAGAGAGAACTTTATGTACTATATGGTGGCATTTGAGTGCCGGATTTTGAATAAGTGCCAGCCTTATAGCCTATATAAGGGCCGGGTGTGCAGATACGTCATTGTGATAGGCAATGATACATTAAAATAAAAGTATTGAAAACGGGCTGATCTTCACTGTCAGCAAACATGGATCAATTGTCAACATTGATTCAACATTCTGTGCCCACTGTAGATTACACATAAAAGTTGATACTAAATTCTTATTTTTTCCCCAATTGATTTGAAAGAAAGTAAATATTTCCATTATTCAAAGTATCACTGAACACAGAAGGTGGAGTAATGTATGTTCAGTGCACGTCCCTGTTGGGATGTAGATTCTTGTCCATACAGAAGTCATCTTCTGCGATCTCAGGCTCCTTATTTATGAATAGAAAAAAAAGAGAACCATCCCTTATCAGGGGCGTAGGAAGCAAATTTTTATTGGGGGGGGGGCAGGGGTCTCGGTTGGGGGGGCTGCTATATTTTTATATAGGCTTATATAGGGAACCTCCTTATTATTTAGGGCCCCATCAGGCCCCCCTGGCCCCCCTTTTCCTATGCCCCTGCTTAAGACAAACTAATTTGGCAAAATCTGATCCTTTTGAACAATCAAATGCTATCATGACGCTGAAGGCATTGGCCGCTACTACAATTTCCTTCAGTCACTGATCAAGATACTCAATGATTAGCCACTAGTGTGCTATCAGTTTTAATTTGTATTAACCCTTCCTTATCTTCTTTTAACACTAAAATCCTTCAAGTGTTATGGCTATCAGAGAACACTTATCAAGAGAGAGAGAGAGAAAGCGAGAGACAGACAGATGCGGGGGGGGGGGCACTCACTATATGTCGGAGACACGGGTGTGTGGCCGGCAAGGCCACTTTTTTGCTGAAATCCCTCTCATCAAAGGGTCTGATTTTTTGCAAATATCCCTCTCACTTAGGGTCACTTATTGCCAAAATCCCTTGCAGCAAGGATCACTTTTCTGAAATTTAGGTGTGCCGCGGCATAAATTGGTGTCGATTTTTGAGATTTTCATCCAAGAAAACCAGATTAATGGTCACTTTTGATGAAAAGCCCTACCACAGGGGGTCACTTTTGGTGAAAAATCCCTCTCACCAAGGGTTACTTTTGGTGAAACTCCCTCTGACCAAGGGTAAGGGTTGTCACGGGTCCAGCCGCACACCCGTGTCAGTAGAAAATCAAGTGCCCCCCTGGGCAGACAGACAGACAGCGAACGAGGAAATTACTAGTAACAGAGAAAAATCAAACTATACCACCCCGCTAACAGTTTGAACCCCAAAGGTAAGCTTCTTAATGACCAGACGCTGAGGGCTCCTCATGTTGCCGCTCCGCTAGATGGCGTTAGGTGACGTGCTAATGTGTGTTCGTTTACTGCCTCAGTGGTTACTGTGCATACCCAGCCCAACTTCTACTACCCCGGTACCCCTACTACCTCCTCCTGCTGCCCTGCTGCTGCTGGCTCTGTGCTGGAACTGTTATCATCATCATCATCATCATCTCAATTATTCTCTTCATCATCTTGTGGGACAAGTCGTTTAGGTATATATGTTAGACCAATAGTCCACAGGGACTATTTGGCCAACCTTTGTGAAGGAAATGTATCCATGGTCAAAGTCGGCCAAAGGTGCCCCTTCGACGCTGGTCAGAAATCAAAACAAAACAGTCCTTAGGAGCTGGTTCCACTCTGTTGACCAGGCCCAATTTTTCCGATTAGCAGAAAATAGACCGCTCTTTAGATGGAAGGGGTATGACTGGGAGCACATGGCGCCTCTCCTATGTGGACAGATTATTCCTTCAAACTGCCAGTGTACTACTACCCACACAGTGACATGAGTAGTATATGGCCAATGGGCACCACTTTTCGTGATTTGGCTTTTTTGACAAAATGGAACATATATATGTATTAGCAACATTTATTCCGATAGTACTGGTTTAGAGCTACGTTGGGAATCCTGGTTTTACATATATCTGAGGTATATTTTGGGAGTGAGGGCCTTGAACCACCCCAAAATACTCGTTTTTCTCTCAATGAAATGTAAAATGCACATAAGGAGAGTAATAAAAAATAAATGAAAGGTAGGAGGGCAGATATACATTCCTAGGTATGTTGAGAATTATTTGAGGAATTTCTTAAGAACACTGGGACATGTATCGACTCATTTATTGAATTATTTTCATTTGAAAATAATTCATTTACATCTAACAGTCCACGCTAGAATTTTGTCCAAATCGTACTCAGTGACCTCACAGCCTCCATGCACCTGAGACTACAAGTATAGCATATTGGAAGTGCTCAGCTGTGACCAGGCAGTACACATGGCCTCCACACACCTGAGACATACTACAAGCATATATTTCAACTTGATAGCATATTGGAAGTGCTCAGCCGTGACCAGACAGTACACACGGCCTCCACACACCTGAGACACAGACTTATACATAGTTCTTTGGTACCTACATTCCTTAACCATAAGAAAATAATTCATCACAGCTATGCTGTGAACATTTTCCTTAAAAAAGGTCCTAAATTCCTCGAATTTACGCCTCCTTGTTATTATGCTGTAAGCAAAAATGTATTTGGTTAATTTTCTAGGAGATTCTTCTCATGCCCTAAGATGGGTCTCTATCTATGATATAAATATGCTATATGGACTAATGAAATAGAGTATGTTCATCCTTAACTTCTACCTATATATACATAAAAAGATTAGAAGCCTGAGCCATACACAGACCAGTACAGATCGGGTAGGTTTAGGGGGAGATTCGTCTCACGCCCTACCTGTACATATATCCACATATAGCTGCTAGATTTTTATATTTAACTATCCTTCTTATAATCCATAAGTACCTATATATGTAAGGAATAAAACTTGTGAAAGGCGTTTTTTCACTATCACCCTGGCCACAGATATACCTACTATTATGGTTGGAAGAATCGTCTAACGCCCGGGAGATTCGTCTCACTCCCCCTTTTGCAAGGCTTATAACTACTAGACCTCTCATATCTAACTATCCTTGTTCTGGTCCCTAGATAGCTATATAAAGGAATACGAGATATCAATGGCTTTTTCCTACTACCACGTGGGCCAGAGATATACTTATTATAATTGGAGGGAGATTCGTCTCACGCCCGGGAGATTTGTCTCACGCCCTACCAATACTGGACAAAATCATACCATTTTCTCTCAGTCTAGAAAACGAAGAAAATGAGGGCCAATGTGGGTGTTCTATGGTTCTTACCTTAGGCTAAGGTGTCTATTGTAATTAGCATTTATAAAATTGAAGGTAAATATTATTTTGCATGATGTAAATAGGGATGCCATTGTGCACAGCTAGGGTGTGGGATGAATCTCCCTTCCTTATTTTACAGTCTATTTTTGCCCCTGAGCTGTACCTACAGTTTTCATAGCTAACCTACCCCCATATATGAATGTTGTCGCCCAATCACTGTAGTATACACTTACACATTGTTTTTATTTCTTTTTTAGGGCTTCTCCTCTTTCCTATCCTCTCAGGATGTGTGTGCAGCACATATGCGCGGGCACCGACACATTCCTCTGTGAACTTGTGTAATGTTGTTCTCGCCATGAATATGACCTTAGCTGTCGAAATGGTGTTAAACCTCTATTACTCACTCACACATTTTTTTTACATATGCTATAATAAGTATCTATTTTTGGGTCCAATCCAGCCCAAATCACGACAAGTGGTGCCTATTGACCATATAACAGTGAACACTGGGTCAGACACAGTTCTACCATGACGGGAGCAAACTGGTTCTGTAAGCTCTCTGTTACTATATATGGCTTTATTCCTACACTAAGCGGGTCAACCATTTTGAATTTTACTCGTAAAACCCACTGATAAGACATAACAGCATGGAAGTTTTGTCCTTGGATAACATGCACTTCCAATGACAAGCTGGTAGCAGTATCGCTTGCATATTCTATGCGAGGGAATCTGGTCTCCAAAGCAGATCGTCATTATGCTAAATACTCTGTCTCTTACCTTTACTACACAGTTTATTGAATTGTGATATAACATACATGCAGTAACAGTCATTTGCTTTCTCTTTTTTGGGGTTGGGGGTTGGGAGCGTCTTTTTTTTCAGGGGTTGTTTGTAAGGTCAATATTAGGCGTGGAATAGTAGACTTTGGCCTTTAGCCAGATATGACAGACCTCATTGTCATGTTGGTAGCCCACAACCCCTGATAGTGATAGTGGCCTTACATGTCACAGGGGGAGGTTGGCAAGGTACCATAGTGCACCTGAGGGTCACCCTATAATGATACCCCAGCCTATCCCCCCACTCAGTATATCAATACTTAGATGTCATTGAATAATGGCATCCTTCATCACTTTAAAGGCCACTAATATAGCGGTGCATTATTTCCATTGGTCCGCATGATGTATCAATGAAGTTAACTTTATTGGCGCATCAGCCTGCACCTCTGGGTGTATCAACCCCTTAGTATCAGCCTGAAGCTTAAAAATTAGTTAGCCCTGTCAAGCAAGAGAACGATGCACGAATGTTGATCAGGGGCCCTAAAGTGTTATATACTCATAAAATATGAGAGGCTTTGTTACATCTGGTACCCTGGTTACAATGCCGAGGACGAATAAAAGGCCTAATATATCTGTATTGTTTTTTTGTCATCGACAGACTTTTGTATGTTGGGTATAGACCAATGCAACAAGAAAAGGTGTCTTGCATGACAGAGTTTGTGTCAATTAAAGTGGCTGGTGGGGATAGACTAAAAGTAATTAGATTTTCACCATATTCACACCAGACTCCCACAATGATTTGTACTTTTTATATGTGCAAAAATAGTAGGGTGGGGGGTCCCCATGCATATTCTTGGGATACAGAAAATTCAATGCTATATGAATAATATCATACAGTGATTTGTCACATAAATCTATCCAAAAGTACCTAGGTTTTTTTTATACTTCTTCAGCATGCACTTACATTTTCAGCATATCTTTGCAGTAGATACAATATTGACATATGATTCCTTGCATATTTCTAACGTTTTGGATGATTGAAATACCGTTTACAAGAATATGGCTAGTGATATGTAGATTATCTAGCCTCTTCTAGGTGGTCACATACAGCAGCCCCCATAGCTCATGTGTAAGGCCTCCACCTTGCTCTCAAAGGACCCAGGGTTCAAATCCATGCCAAGCCTGGCTGTATTTTGCAAGTTTCGTTTATCCATAATGTCAATGTAACACAGAGACCCCTACTGTCCAAACAATTAACCTTTTCATGCCCAGAACTATTTGGTGATGTTTTGGTTATTTCATGTGATTATGGCTTAATTGAGTAAGACCAAGTCTTAGTTTGATATCCTCTTTCGGCTTCACATTATAATGTGGAGGCAAGTTAAAAGGACCGTCCAGGGTGGATTGGTACCAATTCTGGCCACCAGGGGGACACCACTATGGCATAAAAAGGGGAAAATATACCAAAAATAGTTATATACTACTTTTTTATGTAGATTACAATAGTCCTAAATGGAAATTCCCATTTTTGAGGAAAACCTTTCAAATTTGGAATGTAAATAGAACGTTTTTGGGCATTTGGGGGCAGAAAACAGCGCTTTTGTGGATATTGATTGCCATAGAAACATTGGGGACCTAGGGGTTAACTAACAATCCCCGCCAACCACCTTAACGTTAGTTTTATCAGAATGCATGCAATGTTTTTTCTTCCATTTTTTTTTCAGAAGATTTGTAACATTTTGACCATATCCAAATATCTTATTACCAAGAAAGTCACAAGACAATTCTCTTTTACAGTTGTGTACTACATTACATAATTCTTTCATCATGTTTGTCTTCATGTTGTTAGAATAGTGTACATTCAAACTTCATCAAAGAGCTTTTTGGACATTCACCCTTCTCCAATGCGCGGATCTATAAAACTAGTTTCATAACCTAAAAGAAAGTTTGGGCCCACACACTGAGGAGATGATCTTTGCTTATTTTGATATCTTATACAGGCCTCAGTGACAGGGACATGCAGAAAAGGGTATGTGTAGAGTAAAGGCTGTCAAGGGCCTTGTTAAAAAGATGACATGATACAGGCTACAGGGTTCTGCAATTTATAGACGCATGCCGTGTGCCGCCTGACGTGTGACATGACAAGGTCTCTAAATATAACCCTAGTGCTCGAACTAGAAGTACGTAAACTTCCTTTTACAGGCATTGCAGGGGCGTATTTTCTAGCAAATTTCTACCGCTATACTTTTATATAGGCTTATAAATATGGAGGTCCTACCCAGTATTGGGGTCTGCCCCCACCCTTTTTCCTGAGCCCCTGCAGTAAATTGGCACTAAACAAAAAAAAAATCAGGCCTCTCTATTGGTTCATGAATTAAAAAGGTCTATGTCTCATTGCCTGTCCTCTATTTGTGCCCTAAGAATTGGCAGTATTCGGAGGAAACTATTTTATTAGTCTTCATCTAATCTACACAATCTAACTCTTAAATGAAACTATTAAGACATGCGGGGTGACACTTTAAACTTCTTTTGGTGAAAAGGTTATGTCTATTATACCGAGGATTGTCCTAGAAAACTTGAATTAAAACCCTTTCATCATAAAACAAGAAAAATGTTGTTATGACCAAGGGTATAGGGTTTGTATTTCCTTCCTATGCCTGGATCGCCTTCAGTGAGCCAGGCCAGCTCCCATCGATGAGCAGCGATGTCGCGGTCCACGCGTCCATCCTACTCACGGTGGATAAGAGCGGAGAGGACCGGAGAGGTATCGGGTGGGGGGTCAGAGACTGCCCGCTCACAGGCCCGCATGTCAGCTGAGTGACGTCACAAGTGACATCACTAGATTGCTGCAATGTCACATCTGATGTCACAAGGCAATGGTGGTGCCCATCAACAAAACCGAAACCATCAGTAGGTTTGCAACAGTAACTACACATGTATACTCCTGGCTGCTAAAGTGACTCGCAAACCTTAAGAAAACTAAATAATAAAATTAAAGATGCAGATGAGTATTTTTCTGCAGACTATTGTCTTCATTATGGAGCTAAATCTCCATTACCATTCAACAATCTCTCAGGCAATTTATTGAAGTGAGTATAAAAAACGAGAGATTAAAAGATGAAAGCAAACAGAGGGATATGAAATGCTGGCCATCTAAGGCAGCCTTTCGACACAAAGTAAAGCTATATATGGAATTTAGGCATCGCTGAGCATGCTTGTTTATAACACTGCACTTAAGGATTCCAACAAAAATCGCTAATCCAAAAAGAGCTCCATGATAGGTAGTTAGTCCTAATGCTGACTCAAGATATCACCATCAGTGGCTGCTGTTTTCCATTGATCGGCTTAGTACGATTTAAGCCTCAGAGCTCTGGCAATTTCCTGCATCCCACAAACTGATAAACCATTTAAAGATGACTAATGAATTGATGCACCTCCTCGTTCTGATACACTCATGCTGCCCTGGTGAGTAACTCACCAGGACTGCATCCATGCATCATGTCGAGCCTAGTTGGTTGATACAGGTGTTCCTTAACGCCCGGCATGATGCGTGCGGTGCATCAGGATGACCACTAGGCTTGGTGCATGTATACACTCTGCAGCCTGTATAGGTCTAGGCCTGCTCCTCAAGGGGCAAAACCTAACTCACTCTCCTAGTTAGAACTATAAAAAAAGTCCTTCCTAGACTCCCTCAACAACCAGGTAAGGGCAGTGCCTCAGCATCACCTATATCTCACTGAAAGCCTACATGCAATCGAAATAATATACACTAATATCAGCTTTTTCGCAGGAAATTCGTGAGAGAATATGGCAGTGCTTTTCGCTTGTCCACATCAGTGGCCCAGCTTGGATTACATGAGGCTAACTCACCCAAGACTTATATATTAACACATTTCTATTGTTAAAGCCATGGACGTTTGCTAAATGACTCTGTTTTTGGATTGAATACAACAAGGCCCTGTAAGGTCAAACACATGTGGTAAGAAGTGGACTAGCTGCTTGCCTTATCTGTGTTCTTACCAACTTCCGCCGGTGATGGTCTGAAAGTCACACATCGCTGTGTGCTGCAAGCTAAATGGTGAGTCAAATAGGTGGCTAGTCGTCAATTTTAGCATATGGACCTTGGCGGATGGTGAATGAACAGGATATGTTTTGGATTTAGGAAAGTAACAATTAGAGTACAGCTTGTTTGGATTTCTCTGAAAAAAATAACCTCTATTTTGTATTTAGTGGCTTGGCAATAAGCCGCAGCTGAATAGTCATCTTACTAGGCCATTGGTAAAGATTGCAGGTTGTAGTGGAACAGGAAGCGACACACTGTGAAAGATTAAAGTGAGCCGGAGGCAGCTGAACGACTCAAATATTAGATTAGCGAATTCCTGTGCCTCATAATTATAGTAGTTGTTTAGGCATAGAAATTATATATTTTCATATTTTTCAATCCATTTTTTAATGAATATAAACTTTGGGTCTACAGTCAATAGCTTGCTTATGCAGACCTTTTTCACATTTTTCATAATACAATGCTTTATCATATTCTTACTGTAAAGTCAATGAATCAGATAGATCTGCCCATATATACACGGCCTCACATACAATGCGGAATGAAAGTTTAAGAAAAATAGAACATTCAGCAACTCTTTGTACTGCTTTGAGTAATGAGCTCAGGAGAGAGATAAATAAAAACTGACAATACTTCAGAACCGAGCATAGCATAGCAGGAATGTTGAGATGCCATTTTGATCCTGACAAAAATTATCAATCTGTGTCGTTTCCTTTATCAATCGCCCTAAGGGTGATCTAATATAACCAATGCACACATAGTATAATTGCAATTTTATTTCACATTACCTCGAAGTGAAAATGATTATAGGTTACCCTAATTAGTTCACCAACAAACTAAATATATCCACACGAAAGGCAAAATAACTATGTGAAAGTATGACTTGGATCCGAAACCATTCAAGAGGACAACTATTTTGAAAGATAAATATGATATAAGCAAAACTCAGGTGGATTCTAATCTGAAGTTCATTATTACTACAAAAATAACTAATGATTCATAACTGAAACTCTCTGTAAACATTTCATAATTATAGTTATCAGACTTTCACCTGTCTGGAGGGTTTGTTGGCTGAGACTAATTAAGTGATTGCTGCTTATCTTTTTGTTCGTAACCTGATACCCCGAGAATCTACACTAAACTATTTTAGGGCTGGATAATGTTTCCAAATTGATGTTCCTTTGTCACATGATGGACCAATGCCGAGTCGTGAGTCTACTTTATGCCAACAAAAGTCTTATCGTCCTTGAAAATTCATGTTAAAGAAACTCTAAATTAGCGACGTCACTGCAGTGCAAAGTCAGCAGAGTTTGCTCCTCGATTCAGAGCGCCTTTAACCAAAGGATGACTGGAGCCTTCCTATAGCGTTGATTCCACCAAAACCGATTTTTTTGTTGGGCCAACAGAGGCCTGATTGGTTAAAAATGTCTCGTTGGGCTGTTGTTGGTCCAACAAAACTGTCAGGCCGATCACTGGCCGACAGCCGACAATACCACTATCGGTTTACACAAACCTGGTCGTTTTCAGCTCTTCCACCCAGCTCTCAGACTGTCGGATACTGTGTCAGACAGACATCTGACAGTCGTCCCTGATCTCTGTGAGCAGTTCCACCAGTCACGTGATCGGCGATGACCTAGTTTCTTCAAAATTGATGCTGAGGAGGTCGTTCTGCTCGTGCAGGCGCCAGTGGGTATTTTGGCTCTAGAACAGGAGGAAATTGAGATACTTGAGGGCACAAGAAAGAAGCACAGGTATCATGCTGCGCCATACCTTAAAGCTAAGACGCAGAGAAACACTTTCACCAAGCTGCACCTGCTGGGTACCTGCTGACGTTCATGTAAGGCAGCTAGCCATGTAGCTCATGTATTTTGTCTGATTTCCCTCCCCCCACCTATGTACATGGCTAAGTTCACCAAAATCGTTCTTTGCTTCAGATGGGAGAAGATGCTGAGTTCAAACACATGCTGAAAATGGGGCCCGACTTATACCATGAACTGTTGGAAAAAGTGGCCCCCCTTATATATCGTTGAGACACCAACTTTTGCCCGTCTATAAAACCCTACGTAACCTTGCTTTAGGTAATTTTTATCCTATCTTAGATATCATTACTGCAAGACGCTCCAAGTTAACAATGAAATTTCCCCCAGCGTTCTTCTTTAAAAAGAAATTAAAGTTTTATTTTTTAGTCTATTGAAATTTATATTTTTTTTTTCACAGGGGACAGCAGCCAGACTCTCCACCATGGTCATTTAGTTGGGTCTTCCACGATTTTTCCAATCATCCGAGACACGTGTGTAGCACTGACCGCCGTCTTGAGAGACGATTATTTGAAGGTGAAATTGTTTTTTATTTATTTAAGAATCTTTTATATATATATATATATATATATGTATATATATATATATATATGAGCCATGATTTTCTTTGTAAGGCCGATTTCTAAAAAAAAATATCTGACAGAGCTCTATTCATATTTTCTTAATACATGTAGCATTAACTATAAAATTCTCTCTATTTTTTCATACATGTTCATCCCCAATGACTTGTAGTTGTGACTTTTTTTATTATATCTTGTTCTGCAGTTACCTCGCACCACTGAGGAGTGGTTGACCACTGCTGAGCAGTACGCAAACAAATGGCAGCTTCCACACTGCATCGGAGCAGTGGATGGCAAACACATCAAGATCAGGAGGCCAAAGAAAAGTGGAGCCACTTTCTTTAATTACAAGAAATTCTACAGTGTTGTTCTCATGGCAGTGGTAGGTCTGCCCAATACCGATTTCTCTAGTTAGACGTAGGATCGGAGGGAAAGGCAGGGGACTCCCGTATATGGAAAGAAGGACCTATGTACAGGGACATGGCAGATCCTGACAACCCACTGCAGATTCCTCCTGCTTCAGCTATCAAAGGTATGAGAGATCTTCTGCCCTACTACATTGTCGGAGACGATACCTTTGGCCTGGCCTCAAATCTCATGAAGCCCTTTGCAGTCAAGGATCAGGGAAGGAAGTGGCCTACAATTACCAGATGTCTAGGGGGAGGAGGTGTGTGGAGAACTCTTTTGGGATCTGGGTTACCCGATTTAGGCTATTCCTCCGCCAGCAGGACATGGAGCCCAAGCGGGTGAAGAAAATAGTCATGGCCTCCTTAGCTCTGCACAATTTTCTCAGGACAAGGTCACCATCAGACTACATTCCCCATGGGGCTTTTGACTACGAAGACAAGGACCATGAGGTTCACCCTGGAGAGTGGAGGGAGGACGGGCAGCTCGAAGGCCTGGACAGAGCTGTAGTTCCCAGGAACATGCCACAGGATGCCAAGAGCATGAGGCAGAATCTCTGCCAGTGGTTTTCCTCATGACACGGTCGGGTCCCCTGGCAGGACGGATACCTCTGAAGCTGTAGTTATGGGTACCTCATCGACCGTGAGGCAGCAGGTCTTCCAGCCCAAGATATTATCCCCGAGGAAGACAGTGAGTGAGGTACCCGACTTCTTGGACGACAGGTGGACATCTGTCTAGCTTAATAACATGTTTTCCATGTCTTGGATTGCTGGTCTGTATATACTCCTCAGAATGTACCAAAAAACTATATTTTTATTTAAAAACCAGAGAGGTCAGTTCAAATATATTGTTTTTATTCAAAACTTCAAAGAACAAGAACATAATTTTCTTGGCATGTATATATGTTTATCATGTGTCAGATAACTGAGAAGTATCATGTAACAGATAGTATCTGATAAGGCAAGACTTTACCATTTACCTGAGATGTATCATGCATGAAAAAATAATATCTGATGAGGCAAGTTTTATACCATTAGTAACATACCTGAAAAGCGTCTTTATATGAAAGTAACTATAACTGAGAACACCTGAGATGTGTCATGTCGGCATGTAAATATATCCCGGAGTACATGAAAGTCTTCAGATCTTCACTAGTCAATCTTCATATATAAAATCATGTAAACGACAATTGTCTCACCTGCCATGGGAACCCGACAGATGCACGATGTCTAGTAAATAAAGTATCTTAAGTTTCTTATATAATGTTGAAAAAAATGACTTGTTTTATCCAAGATGACAGTTTTTCTTTTTCTTTCACCTGGCTTAATAATCATTAAGACAGACTAGAATAACACAAAGTACCTACAAGTCAGTAGGAAAATAAATAATGAACGGCCTGCGTCGGCGACAGTTTTTGGAATGAGTAAACTTAAAACAAACATGTAAAAATCTCTCTAGCAGTATACAGGTAACCTTAACGTTCCATCCCATTCCCCGTTTACAGCCTGCACGGCTGTCAGATACACAGGGACTTTAAATTTATCCTTCACCTTTTGAGTCATGCGTGCCATCTCCACCTCTAACAGTTGCACCACTGTGTGTCAGGAGATACCTCCTTGTCAGGGGGTGGAGGTAGAGCCTGAGCCTGGGTTCTCTGGCCTACTAAGGTGACAAGATCGTTCAAAGAATCCCCATATGACTCATAGAATTTTTCTCTTGACTGGAGTATCTCTGGGACTGTCTTCTGTTTCTCTTCTCCAGCTTTAAGGTGTTTCTCTTCTCCAAGTACTCTGCCTTGGCAGCATCACTAGTTGCAGTTTTCTTGGGAATATTGTAGTTAACGATTTTCACCACTGGTAAAAGGAACAGCACCTTTCTTGTCAGAAGTTTTACCTGACCCCTTGCTCTTATGAGCAGGAGTAGGACGAGCTCCGTTGGATCTTGCAGACCCACCTGCAGAAGTTTTCTTCCCGTGGGGAGAAAATCAGGTCCTAGTGGCGATGGAATCGTCTAGAGTCTCATCACCAGACTCTCTGTCCGGATTGTAGTCCACGTCCTTAGTATCGTCTTCCTCGTCGTCCTGGACCTCGATGACGATGTCATCGGCCTCCTGGCATGGTTCCTCATGGGGTTTGGGACGTACAACCTCCTGCAACGTAAAAAATGGTTGTCTTTTTTTATTACAGAAAAAAAAATTTCAGCCAGGTGTCCTATTAATTTTTATGTAAAATTGGCTGCAGAATCGGTGGAATTTTAGGGTTTTCAAAGTAAAATTGTACAGACATATGTACCATATTATACAAATCGGGTGGGAATCAATGCGAATAAAACATTTATCATGTGGGTCATTAACATTATGTTTTTAAGATGAGATATAGAACTATTTCCTGATTACCTTTTTCTTTGGATAATTGGTGTCACTCTCCAATTTCTTACACCATGGATCTAAGAACCCACACAACCATTTTATCAGTGCTTTCATGTAGGGGAGCTTCCCTTCTTCAGCAGATGACCCCGATTTCACTTTTCCAGACATATGGCTTCACAACCCAACAATGTCATTAGAAAATGCTCGGATATAGGCCTGTCTGTTTCAATTCATGTATCATACAGAGGGAATCTAATGGATTCATGAGACCTATGCATGTACTCTATAGTGTGCACTAGGTGGCAGCACTCTTGTAGAATTGACTTATTGTGTATCCCATCTGCCATTCTTGGGTTTTAAAATGTTATAGTTTTCATTTAATTCACAATTTACATAACAAGACACACACATAATACCAACAATAAAGAACTAAGCAGGTAAACCATGTGGTATTACTACTTATGCACAATAATGAAGCAACTGGTGCTCTGACACCCTTTTGGTGACTTTCAAGAATTAATAAGGCATAATTATCTGCTAACTTGCCGGGAGGCATGGCGCAGTCGGTAGCGCATCCGCTCACAGGCCGTAAGGTCGTGGGTTCGGTTCCCGGCCCGGCCGGGGCACAGTGGTGGTTCCAAACGTCGCCGTAAGGTGTCGGTTGAGTTCCTCCCTGCTCTGGCTAGGCTGTGCTGGAAAGTCTCTCGGCGGTCATGGCAGACAAATGACTTAAAACAGGCCTGTCCATCTCTCACTATGCCTATGTAGTGACAGATGTTAAAGAACCATTGCCTCGGTAAAAGTGTAGGGGCGTGCTTTCTATCTTCCCATAGATGCTGTCACCATCATCCCCCCTCCCCATTAGACTAGGGTCCGGGCAAGCAATGCCACAAGGGTAATCTCACTTCGGTGTGGATACAACCCGCCGGACCTCTCACCCTTGAGTGTCAGCCGCAAGGAAGGCACGAGGTGAGATAAAATTCAAGCCAGTCACAACAGAGCCGGGAGGCGTGGCACAGTCCGTAGCGCGTCCGCTCACGGGCCGTAAGGTTGTGGGTTCGGTTCCCGGCCCGGCCGGAGCACAGTGGTGGTTCCAAATGTCGCCGTAAGGTGTCGTTTGAGTTCCTCCCTGCTCTGGATAGGCTGTGCTGGAAAGTCTCTCGGCGGTCATGGCAGACAAATAATTTAAAACAGGCCTGTCCATCTCTCACTATGCCTATGTAGTGACGGATGTTAAAGAACCATTGCCTCGGTAAATGTGTAGGGGCATGCTTTCTATCTTCCCATAGATTCGGTCGCCATCATCCCCCCTCCCATTTGACTAGGGTCCGGGCAACAGCGCCACAAGGGTAATCTCACTTCGGTGTGGATACAACCCGCGGGACCTCTCGCCCTTGAGTGTCGGCTGTAAGGAAGGCACGAGATGAGATAAAAATTCAATCAATCACAACAGGAAAATAATTACCACTTTCAGTAATGAGAGTGGTAGGAGTCTTAAATTGCCGGCCCAATAGTTAGGCCTCAGCCGATTTTTTTCTGCCAGAACAGAAAAAATCGGATGACGGAAAAAGTCATCGGGGACCATCGGCGACGGTTCCCGATGCGTTTCCGATGGTAACCGATTGTTTTCTTGAGCTCTTCCACTGAACCCGATTCCTAGCCGATTCCTGGCCGATGATCCCCGATCTTGGCCCGATGGTCAAAAACTGTCGCCGATGCATCGGAAATGCATCGGCGATGCACTATCAGCCAAGAATCGGTTTCGGTGGAATACGGCCATGAGTTTATATCAGGTGATACATTAAGGGGCACCACATAATTTCTGTATGGAGGGTAAGACACGTGGGTGCTGCGTGGGGGAGGGCAACCGAATTTCTTTTGAAGTACCCTTCTTATGATTTCTCTCCCTCTTTCCTTTGCTAATGGTTCATTGCTATAGCACCACCCATATATGTAAATATCAAAACAAATTAAAAAAAATGAATGTCTACAGGGTGAATAAATTGTTCAGAGCAGATCTGTAATGTAGTGCCTCACCAGTTAAAACGACAACACCCAAAGAAGAAAAAGAAAAAGAAAACATAAAACCAGTTTTTGAACAAAAGAAATAAATCTCATATCTAGCAACTGTCAGCAACTGTGCAGTGAATGTTTATTTCCTCGATCACTGATTCTGTTAATCTTGGTATCATTGTTAAGGATGCAGAGGTTCTTTCCTCTGTGCATAAAGCAGGAGAAACTGTTCCCTTTTCATATGGAAATCACTGTCCTCCACTGTGTATGAGGGAACGGCAGAAGGCGTTAACATATAGTGGGCGGCTGAATAGCTTTAGTGTTTCCATTATTCTAGACCTGCGGCCAAGCTGGCCATGTACTAAATAATTCTGTGTTTACCACTGCCAAGGATAATCAGAGCTGACAGTACTTCTCACGCAGACCCAAATCTCCCTGTTTGTATACTACAGATATATCCAAATATAAGGATGTTATTTCTTTATGGTAGATTCTGGGAAACCCAATGTATAGGGGAACACGTCAGATACATAGGAAAGATAAGCTTCATTCTTTGTACATATCATAAACCATCCTAGTAAATAGGAAAAAATGCAATCCTATATCCCCATTTACATAGTTTCATTTTGTGTCTTCATAAACTATATCATTAAAAAGATTCATATTCAGATTATAGATTTTATAATGCTTTTATATTCAGAAAATTGTGTACTCAACCAGCCGTCAGCAACACAGGCATATTCCTCTGATAGAAACCAAATACAGACCTTTTCCGATGTGAGCAGTGTGAATAACATGCTGCCTTAGGTAAAATGATATCTAATTCAATAATGTCAAATCTTGTCAGTTCTCCTAAATAGACTGTTACATCATTGGAGACACAAGAAGCCACGAAAGAAGTGATAATGAAAGATTATGGCTAGCATGTTATTTCATTCACCACCCAGAAATCGCCCCACGTCTCATTAGGTTTCGGTGCCACAAGAAACCGACATCAACTCAATTGAATTAGCTTGATTGAAATATTTGCTGGGCCCGTTGTGGTCTGCCTAGCTATGTGGATGAATCTAATAGCTGCCAATCAGGTTTCCTCACACTGGAATATTACAGGGCCGAGGACTTATGTGCAGGGAGGTTGGCTTACCACCAGAAAGTGGAGTTAGACAAACTAATAATGAGCCAAGCTAGCCAGTGAACAGTGCTAACTAGTGTCGCCAGTACTGGAAATCCCTACGTAGGAGCCGCACCTGTTTCCTCTGAGTTGATAACTTTTCTGTCAGCCACACTCTGGGGCTGAAAATGTTGTCATTTCTTATTTCAGTGTAAGTATGTAAAAGGCACACCCTCTCTTCGGGAAGACTCGGCAAGAGCTGCAGTAGACCTCTAAACTGGGCTAAATATGCCACAGCTTATATCAAGCTCATGCAGCTTTGTGGTAGTGCTATTTTGAGAGAGATACCTAAACATCATTGTGAGGTAAGCGAAGCCTCCCAGTGTTGTATTTTGGGGGTTATACTGTGTTAGGCCCAAGATGGTTCATCTGACAATATTTAAGTTAGAGGGTATTTTTAGAGTACTAATGTTGAAGTATGAGTGTATTTATATTATACTGGCATACTTTCAGCTTAACTAATTAATTCTAGAACTGTATACATGTATACAGAACATTGACTTATAAAGCAGTAGTACTAGCCGATTAGCCATAAGTCCAAACCCATCGTTGTTTTTTCACTCTTGGACAAGTACATGTAAACCCAAACCGCACAAAAGTCTATATCCTGGTCAAAAAGAAATAGAATCTATTGGTGATGTTATTTCTTCGTTTCTCTTTACAACAGATGAGTTCCTTGTCAACAGGCATTCAGAGGTAGTGTTTGGGTTGGAGCAGAAGTGCAATTTTCTGTTTCTGCCTTTATTGTCCTCATTTCTCTCTTAGTGGCTGCTTTACAGAAACCTCATAGTAAATGGTGCAAAGAACTAAACTTGACCAAATAGCCTTTTCTTAGAATTGAAGCATATGAGGCATACCGACCCCTTCCCCTGCCCACTTTGTTTAATGCCCCACTATATGCAATTGGAACCAGCCAAAGCAGTAACGCTCTAGACCATGTTTTGCAGGTTTTTTTTGTGATTTCTCCCCCATTTTTGCCATGGGGGAGAGTTGTATATAGAGTGTAACGAGGGTCAGGCACCAGTTGGACAGCAGATCATTAGTGAAGATCGAGGGGTGGAGGACAAGTCTGGCCATCTGCTCGTCAAGCTATGTTGTTTAGCACGACACTCCCTAAAGACCAGACGTCGCCAATTCACTCCCTTATCTGCCACCCCATAATAACTCACCTGACGTAGATGGAGCGTTCCCAATTAGCCAACAGCCAATCAGAGTACAAGTCTGTGTCACGTGACGACAGATGTAAAACGTCACCTGTAAACCTCCATACTAGTCAGCAGGATTCCCCTTCTACTTGGGATTCTTCTTTTTCCAAGCCGGAAGTCCTCAGGCCAATGAGTGGACCCAGCGGAGGCTTCCCCTGAATGAGATAAGCATGGGGCCAGTTGTGTCTACCTAAATAAGATATTGTTTAACATAGGAAGTTGTAGAACAATATTCTGGTACCTCACCTCAGTAGAGTACCTAAATAGGACTTTGTCCAATACTGTAAGGTCTCATTGTTGCTATCTAGGCACCAAGAGTTAGCACTTAGCGACCCGAACTTGTTTTAGCCAACTGCTAACAGGCAGGCTCATTACGGCATGAACCTGCTCTCGCGGCACTAACAAATTAGCTCAATCAGATATGACAACTGCCACACAGTGTCACAATTTACGACATCGGTTTGCGTCACTGGACTGCTCACTCTTTCTCAATGGACAACAACACTGACTGGATTTCGGAAGGCCATGATACTGGTGATGTTACTTGTAGAAGGTCAGTGCCTTTGAAGTGAGGGCCTTGAAGGCGGGTGTTACGGCAAACATCCGCTGACGGTGGGTGTGATGATGATGGATTGATTGGTGCTGACTGTGGGTCACTTCCGATCGACCGTTTGTAACATAGGCTTAGGAAGTCTGCCTCTCTTACTCCCCCATGTACCTTATTACTTGGCAGCTCCACACCTGGTAGTTTGGTTATCTGCTTTGGATATTGGGGAATCTGGCTTCTTTGGGGTTATCAGAGCATGCTACTTAATTTCAGTAGAAAGTATTGCTTGTTCTCCTAGAACTAGACTTAAGAAGAGATACATGTGTCAATCAACAGGTAACTGTATCCAAACGCACTGATAATTTCTAAGGCCAAAAGATTAGTCATATGTGACTAACCTACTTAATCGTAATGATGACTATGTATATGTCTAATTTATTCAATTTTGTTAGTCATCTCTGACAATACCTGGCTAACCCAAGTTAGTCATTTCATTTCTAGGAACGTGAATATGAATGGGTTTGATTTCCAAAGTGATATGAAGAGCAGGGTTTTGATATGTTAAACAATCATATATATTTGTCTATGTCAAGCCTTCACAGCTCTGAAGAAGCACATTATATGCCTCACATCAATTATATTTATAACTCATAACCTACATAAATATAGTCATTTAATAATTGTTTATGCCCCTTTACCTCACCTCCCAAGAAGATTTGCAATTTATTATACTCTTTTTTGGTAAACATTATGCCAGTTTAAATTGTCCTTTCCCCTTATATATACACAGTAAGATGAAATTACCTTTATTTAACCAAATAAAGACAGCTTTAAAAGTGTACACTCAATGGAAAATACTTATTCGACATTGTGCTGCCCCCTGGTGCGTTAAATTGGTATATTTTCCTAGATATATATGACTAGTCGTTTTTGAATATTGGTTAGTCACTTTGATCATTAAGTTAGTCAAATTAACTATTACTAAAATGACTAACCTGGGTTAGCTACTACTGACTAACTTTTTCAACTAAAGACTATTAGTGCATAAGCCCAAACAGAATATTATTCAAACATCTACCTGGATAGCCTTTGCCAGATGTTCCTTCGATGTTGCAAGGACTACGAGGCTGCAGTGCAGTTTCTGAGTTGTTAAATCTGTTAGATATATGCATTATAAACGTTGAGTGTGTAGAAAGGCTGGATTTCTCATCATTTGGGCCTTATATTCACAAATGCCGAACTCATCTAAAATTTGGCTAAAGCTTATACGTCGGTTAACCCTAAACACTTAAGCATGTTGACGTCTCATTGGTCTAAGCATTTAATGATTGCATAAATGCACAAATGAATGAGATCTTCCCAATGTTCACCCCTTCCTATAGGATAGATCCCTCTCTGATTCGGGCTTCCTAACAATCTTAATCTAATTTAGCTTCTCTTTTCTATCCTCTGTGCACATATATAAATGCATATATGTACTGAGGTAATGGGTGTACACTGACATAGGTTCACTGGTGCAATTGTCTGATGTAGTTTTCTCTCTATAGATATGATATTAGCTGTTGATATGGCGCTAAACCATTATTCACTCACTCCCTTTCTGATAGCAGCCTTAAGCAGGATCCCCCTTAAAGGTGTAGCTACTGCCTGTTTAGGGAATGGATGGTGGGGCAGTGGGGATAGGATTGGAGAGGGGGAGCTGCCCATCACCCTTGAAACCTGATGGGCATTGACTTGGCTCATTCAGTGCTAAGCCTAACCTTTAAGGGGTGCTGATGTATTAAAGTACCATTTCCATTGGTCATCATGATATATGAATGCAGCCCTTGTGAGTAACTCGCCAGGGCTGCATTCACATATCATGCCTATCATACAGGGTTGATACAGTCCTGGAGGGTTGGCATGATGCCCGACGATGTGTGATGACCACCAATGTGTGTGATGTGCTCCTACACTAGCAGCCCTTAAAGGATTAGGACATTGTTGACATGGAGTGGTGGATGGGTGGGGATGGATGGTGACAGGCCAGCGGAAGGCTCGTCAGAACTGCTCAGCCATGAAGTCGAACAAATAGAAACAGTCCCACCCATCACTGTGCTGGTTCACACCCCAAATCATGTTCAAATCCTTCAGGCATCACACGTAGACAAAGACCTGAATCAATTGACTTTCCAGCTTGAAAATGTGCAGCTTATTACAAAACCAGCCTCAGATAAAAAGGGAGGGGGAAGGGAGGGGGAGGGAGGAAGGGAGGGAGGGAAAAGGAGGGAGGGAGGGAAAATAAGGTTCTAAAAGGGAGGAGGGGAAAGGGAGGAGTGGGGAGGGGGGAGAATTAAAGGGGGGTGCAGGGAGGGAGGAGTGGGATGAAGGGAGCAGCAAGGGCCTGGAGCAAGGAAGCAAGGGAGCAAAGGGAAAATTGAAAATAAAATGAGAAAAAAAAAAGATATCTCTGAGTCATTCAGTTGATGTAATTATTCTTCTGATTCTTATTTGCTCATTTTGTAAAAAGTGAAAGAACTCATTCCCAAGAGTTTTAATGCTACCAGTGCCATTAATAACGATGATTACCCCTGGCCTGCAAACTACTGGTTAACTGATGTTAACCATACTCTCATTGGTATCGATATTAAAATTTATGGGAGGTCATACTATGCTGTAAAATGGCATGAAAAACACCTGTTGGATTTGGGAGATTATTGGCTAAGCCAGTTGTACTCTTATATAGCCTGACATGCAGGAATGTATCTGGCAGATGAATTACCATAAAACCCAATGTGCATGTAGCAAATTCAGTTCTATTCTGCCATATAGAAAGAAAGCCTGTAAGCCACAACCCTAGTTTGATAATATGGGCACCATACAAACTGCAGGACAAGACTCTGAAATGTCCATACTTTTTTTTTTACAATTATCACAATGTATGTATATTCATTTTCGAAACTCAGTTGACTCAAACAATATCAGATTGTTCAAAACAAGATATGAAACATGCATCCCCTCATATTCAACGACATGCAATATCTCCCCTATATTTCTGTACATGTGAAAGGACACCTTCAGGAAATTGCATTAGTGCCTTTACCTGATTCTGTGGCTTACCACCATGTTGTGCATAGGCTGGCATGGTCTAGGCCCACTCCCCACTTGTTTGTCAAACCCACCCATAGGTCAAACACTAATCAAGTCTAATTGGCATAATTGGGTGGAGCTCTTAGAATATAAAACATGGCATAGGAAGATACAGCTGAGGCTAGAAATAGGCTCATACAAGAGGCCACCTAAAGGTTGATGTCATTCATTAGGCATCACATAGGCTCAATATAGGTGCATTGATGATGGAAGCAGCTGTGTTGGAAACCTGAGAACTAATTTGAATACTAAAAATATAAAAAGACTTTTATCATCTGCCACTGCAGTGCTTCTTCCAGCACTTATTTCATAGATAGATATAAAATAAGATAAATTAAATCTCGTTGTTACATTATATCTGAATCATTCATAAATCTAGGATTTACATTACATGGAAGGCATTGGTCTATGTGGTGCTAGTAAAGGCATAGTCCATCATGATCAGCTATTTCTGTACATTGTATGAAGTTACATAATTGTTGCAGTATTTATAGTAATATTCTATAAGGACATCTAATTTGGCACTCGTTGTATACATGTGTATACTCCATTAGTATGATGACAATGGAATGCTGTCATCATAAGGCTAGCAATTCACATCAACATGGGTCAGTTATGAGAGTAGTGGTCATGCTTACCTACATGTCCCAAAATGTCCAGAATGGTTTAAAAGGTGCCTTACTTTGAAGCTTATGTTTACAATTACGCATTCATGCAAAAGCTATGAGCTTTTCAAATGAGAAACGTCCCTTCTAAAAACTGAATGGCTTTGGGAGGGATAGGGTGGGGCAGGGGTGCATTGGCAATATTACTCGTTCTGAGCATTGTCAGTTCATTAAGCATTTAGAATTTCGTTTAAGGGTATGGTTTTATCCTAACTGTCATTGCCTTTGCCATTTCAAAGTACAAAACACGATGATTAGGCTGAAGAAGAGAACACCACGCCAACCAAAGTATTCCAAAGATTACCTGAAAGTGAAATTCCGTTCTAATTCACCAAACAATACTTTAGACCTCAGCTATGATATGTTGATGTCAAACCTCTGGTGAATTTTCTGACTCATCTTTTTGGAATTGGCTCTGAAATCCCTTAAACCGTTCAGAATACCTAAGGATTCTCAAAAATGGCTTAACTGTGTAAAGTCAGCATCAGGGGCATTGTTTGCCCTTCTTTCCAGCCGCCTCTGTGATATATAACAGTCACTAGAATACGGCAGATTGACGTCCCAGATCCATAAATATTGATACATGGGGTTAAAGTGACCATGGGGGAAGAATCAGTGTTTGTGAAATGTATTCAAAAATGACTGATTTGAAATTATTATGTAATTTCCTTTCATGTAATTCCATAATACCTAGTATTATTTATTGAAAATAGTTATTGATGGGGCCCAGGATAATGCTATTAGATCTATACTATAAAATCCCCTCCTCATAGTGCATTAATGCACTAACCGTATTTTACCTGGTAGTGCATTAATGCACTAGCCGACTGGAAAGAGTTAGAGCGTGGGTGGGGTAAAGCTGTGGAAGCATAACTTTTTGTTATATTTTGCCATGCAGAATGTACCGCAATAATACAGGTAAAATGCCAATTCTGCACAAACATAATACCTTACACTGTACTCTTTTATCTATAGCTGATGTTCCCTTTGCCGCCCAGACAATGTGAAAAGGGCCCTTTTAAAAGAAGCATTCTTCTCTGTGGCCCTTAAGGCTCACCATTAAGTGCTGATATGTCTGTGTATGCCCTTAGCTGGCAGCGGACTGCTGAGAATAGCAATAAACCTGACGCAATGCTCTCTATCTGTCCCTAACTATGTTACTTTCCATGGACTCTGTGGCTAGCATCTTCTGTTAGAGGCCCTATGGGAAGAGTTATGAAGTAGATGCTATGCATATTGATGAGACAGATACAGATGGGCTTAGGTGCAAGGGAATTACCATTTACATTCCCAGCAAATTGTAGTTATCTGTCGCCATGATTGGTCATCAATGGTGACTCCTTTCTGAGTGATAACTCACTGCGTCATCTTTCGCCACTGTGTGTCAGTCTCACATGGCATGGCAATTTATCACAACAGTCACCAACATGATCTCACTCACTGCGTGAGTATGTGCCACCCCTTGTCATCCCTCACAAAGCATGGTGACTTATCACCACCATCGCCAACATGGATCTAACTCACTGCGTGAGTATGTGCCACTGCCTGTCAACTCTCACTCAGGATGGCGGCTTATCACAAGCATCGCCAACATGGATCTGACTCACTGTGTGATTATGTACCACTCCCGTGCCACTGGCATCAACTCTCACACAAAATGGCGACTTATCACTACCATTGCCAACATTGGTCTCACTCAATGCGTGAACTTGTGTCACTCCATGTCAATGCTCTCTATTAAAGGATTGCATCATCTGTCACTCACTCTCACTCACAGTGGCAACTTATCACCACCATTGCCAAAGTTGTTGAGACAGCACCACTGTTCAACATGTAGCCTATCTAGGAAGTGTGGGCATGAAGTATAAGTCCCATACGTATCAAATGTGCTTTGTTTCACACTGATTTCCATGTAATACTTCAGAGTTGAATCAAACAAGATTATATAGAGAGAATATCAATTGAATTTAGATAGAGGTATCTCTAAAATGAAAGCAACTATCCATAAACACCTTTTCTCTGGTTACAGGAAAAATACATAGGGAAATATCAATATGAACACCTTGTCTGTGGTTAGAGGGAAGATACATATGGCAATACCTTCTCTGTCAAAACATACTTTGATCTGGCAGATGTGAGGCTGCATGATTACCAATGTCGATGATCATGAGCTTTTCATCTAACAAGGTGAGTGATCAACCACCTTGCCATCCCTGGTGAGTGGTTCACTGGTGGTGAACATGCGCTATGGCATGGTGTGCGTTTCATCTAGCGAGGTGAGTGATCACTCGTGTCGCCATCCCTGGTGAGTGTGGGTGATCAAGATCCTCACCATCTGTGGTGAACCTGTGCTATCATGAGGTACACGTTTTATCTAGCGAGGTGACTGATCACAATCCTTGCCATTCGTGGTGAATGTGCATTATGATGTGGTGTGCGTCTCATCTAGCGAAGTGAGTGATCACTCATGTCGCCATCCCTGGTGAGGATGAGTGATCACTCATGTCGCCATCCCTGGTGAGGATGAGTGATCACGATCCTCGCCATCCCTGGTGAACATGTGCTATAACGAGGTGCGTGTTTCATCTAGCGAGGTGAGTGATCACCCGCGTCGCCATCCCTGGTGAGTCTGAGTGATCACCATCCTCGCCATCTGAGGTGAGGCCATGTGATCACCACCATTGCTATTCCTGGTGATCTTGTGCTATAGCGACGTCGTGTTCCATCTAGCGACATGTGTGAGCCACTTCACATAGGTTGACGAGGAGTCACGACAATTTGCTGGGTTTGTTCTGTTGCATGTATCCAGTACATGTGTCAATCTTTATATGAGACGAGAAATATGCATTTAGGATCAAACAAGCTGGTTGCTAGGTAACCAGCCACCCTAGGACCAATAACAGCATCACCAAAATCCCCACTATGGGGGAGGGGTAGGTAATGTTTGATTTCATTTATCTTGATGCAAAATACCTTTTTGGTTAAAATGTGGTTGTTAGCCAACATGCCTATTAGGCAAAGTTTACCAGTGAGGATGGCTAAGGACTTTTAGTATATCATAATATTCTAGGGACCTTAACGAAATGCATTTTGAAGAGAAACCTTTGGTTGAAGTTAGTCTATTTTGCATTGACTAACCATTTTTCAGACTTTATCAACCACTTTCACTCAATGAACCAGATGTATCCCTAAATGATTGGGACTTCTTAATCCATCTTAAAAGCTTCATTTTTCTATGCTCTATCTACTGTGGTGATAGTTTATTTCATGCTGTACATATCTTGCGCATTTCACAGAAATTAAAAGTCCGCGAATTCATGTCCTCCGTGAAAATTTATCCAGGTACCAATGTTGTAATCTAGTGCGGACATAACAAGATGAAGAGAGAGAGCACAGTCATGTACCTCAAAATATTTAGCACTAATAGTGGCCTGAACTCATGCGTCCCCTCTTGCTACCTCCATGCAGTATCTTCATACTTAGATGTGAAAACACTGGCAGCATAATATATATGATAGCTATCGCAACAAGCTTTAATTGGAGCTTCTTTTGTAAAGCCTTTCTCTAAGAAATGCTGTCAGAGTGACGTATTGCACTGAATTCAATTTAAAAAGGCAGCATATTTTATTCCCCCTCCTTTCAGAATGCATGTAGGGTAAAAGATCTGTGAATTTAAGTACACATTGTCCTTTTTGCTGATTCCGCGATTATTTACACACATGAATATATCTACGATGACAGTATGTCTAGTGCACGTATATTTGCATGGGTATGTACTGACATAGGTTCACCTGGGAAATTGTCCAATGCAGTTTTCTCACTATGGATAAGACATTAGCTTTTGATGATAGCATTAAACAACCAGCAATCACTCCCTCCTTCTCTGATTCCTGCCTCAAGCAGGGACACCCTTAACAGTGTGCTGCCTGTTCATTGAATGCAGGGTTGGGCAGTGTGGACAGAATTGGGGAGGGGATAGCTGCCCATCTCCCTTGAAACCTGATGGGCATTGACTTGGCTCATTCAGTGCTTAGCCTAACCTTTAAGGTGGGTCGCTACCATTGAATCAAAGTTCCTCCATTTTTTGGTCAAATGTACTTTATATCAGTTAGAATAAGAATTTGCAAAGTAAAGTTGGGGGTCCCGAACTGCTTTTTTTTTTTAATATTGAATTTTGAAAAATAAAAGTAAATTCATTTTTTACCTGAAAATAAGAAAAATTATTGACTCAACTTTCAATTCTTTTTCTATCATAACCAACAAACACAGAAATATGAAACCTTACTTAACGAAAGTTCTAATATCCTCATTTATCAAGAGTTTTTGTTTTAGCCTCAATTACAAGGCATTCTGGGTAAACTTGTCCTATATCAACCAAAAGAACGATAGATTTCTATTATTTCTAAACAAAAATGATTAGATTAGCTTTATCTAACCACTAGATTCTTACTATACTTTTTTAGAACGTAGTTCAGATAGTTTGCTTTTAAATAAAAAAAGATTTTTATATAGGGTTCGTGCATAATTTTGAAATCTTGGTCTTTCGAAATAAAAAAAGTATTGGAAAAAATGGCTAAAATCCATATTCAATGCACTGCATGATGGGCAAAATATGTAAATCCTTGGCATCCCATTATTCTATTATGTGCCCTCAATCATTGTCAACAGCATATCACATTTAAAGCTTTGTTTATGCAGTATGAGGGATATAATTATAAGGTCCAAAAGTATGGCCGAGAATGAAGAAAATAATTTAGATGTAATTTATATGCCAAAATTTAAAATCGTCATGAAATGATCAATTCTGGTTAGAAACCCCCGAATTCTTTAGACATTTAGGGTGTATACAGGTTTGTGCATACCAAAAATTATTTCATTCTGATGAAAATAACCTATATGCGCAGAAAGCTGTGCAGTGGGCTCAATTACTATGGTAGCGACCCACCTTAAGGGGGTGTTGGTGTATAAATGCAGCCCTGGCGAGTAACTCACCAGGGCTACATTCATATATCCTACTGGGTTGATGCAGTCCTGGAGGGTCGGCATGATGCTTGACGATGCATGATGACAACCAATGTGTGTGATGTGCTCCTACACTAGCAGCCCTTAAAGGTTTAGGACATTGTTGACTTGGGGTGCTGGACAGTAGGGGATGGATGGTGACAGGCCAGTGGAAGGCTCGGCAGAACTGCTCAGCCATGAAGTTGAACAAATAGAAACAGGCCCACCCACCACTGAGCTGATTCACACCTCAAATCATGTCCAAATCCTTAACGCATCACACATAGACAAAGACCTGAATCAATACACTGTCCCGCTTTGAAAATGTGCATCTCATTACAAAACCAGAGCCTCAGATAAAAAGGAAGGGAGGGAGGGGGAGGGAAGGAGAGGGAGGGAAAAGGAGGAAAAAAGGGAGGGAGGGAAAAAGAGGGGTGAATGGAGGAAGAAAAAATGAGGGAGGGAGAGAAAGGGAGGGAGGGAAGGAAAATGAAAAAGAAAGGGAGGGAGGGAAAAAGAGTGTGGAAGGGAGGAAGAAAAAATGAGGGAGGGAGGGAAAGGGAGGGAAAGGGAGGGAGGGAGCCAGCGAGGGATGGAAAATGAGGGAAAGAGCAGCCAGGAAGCAAGGGGGTGAAAGAAAAATTGCAAAAGAATAAATAGATTGAGAAGAAAAGAGATCTCTTAGTCATTCAGTTAATGTAATTATTCTTCTGATTCTCAGTTGCTTTGCAATACCTGTTCTTTCTGCTGTAATTTTTCTTTCTGTTTTTGATTCACCTTTTTAAAGAGACTGCTTGTTTCATCGATTAACTAGCCTGATTATAGTTCTAATTTGGTTAAAATCACAGGCCAATTTCTGGTTATTACCCATGTTGTAAAATCTGTAAGAACTCATTCCCAAGAGTTTAAGGCTACCATTAATAATAATGATTGCCCTGGGCCTGAAAACCACTGGTTAACCTATGTTAACCATAGTCTCATTGGTATCGATATTAAAATTTGTAAGAGGTCATACTATGCTGCAAAATGGTACTAAAAACACCTGTTGGATTTGGGAGATTATTGCCTAAGCCAGTGGTACTCTTATGTAGCCTGGCATACAGGAATGCATATGGCAGATGAATTACCATAAAACCCAATATCCACGAAACATAAATATATGTGTATGAGCCACAATCTGCTTTGGGAGAAGTCTAAAACCAACAGCTGAGGTTTGGAAAACTGCTGTTGGAGTTCTCTTCTGACATATAGAAAGACAGAATATAAGCTGCAAACCTAGTTTGAAAATATGGGCACTATACAAACCGCAATGCGCATATATTTGGTTTTACAATTATCACATATTCATTTCAGAACTCAGTTGACTCCAACAATATAATTATAGACGGGTTCATATCGCAATATGCAGGATGCATCCCTTCATATCCAATGACATGAAATATCTCCCTCATCTTTCTATACATATGATTAGACACCTTCAGGAAATTGACTTATAGTGCCTTTACCTGATTATGTGGCTTACCACTTCATGGTGTAGATGCAGCCATGGTCTAGGCCCACTCCCTGCTTGTTTGTCAAAGCCACCCATAGGTCAAACACTAATCACATCTAATTGGCATAATTGGGTGGAGCTCTTAGAATATAAAACATGGCATAGGAAGATACAGCTGAGGCTAGAAATAGGCTCATACAAGAGGCCACCTAAAGGTCGATATCATTCTTTAGGCATCATGTAGGCTCAATATAGGTGCATTGATGATTGAGAACTAATTTGAATACTAAAAATATGATACACTTTTAATATCTGCCACTGGAGTGCTTCTTCCTGCAATTATTTTATTATTTTTAGGATAGAGAGAAAATAAGATAAGATAAATCCCTTTGTCACATAATATCTGATATACATAGGATTATTAATACATGGAAGGCATTGATCTTTGCCCAGACATTGTAAAAAGTGTCCTTTTAACAGGAGCATTCTTCTCTGTGGCCCTTAAGGCACCATTAAGTGCTGATATGTCTGTGTATGCCCCTCTAGCTGGCAGCACACTGCTAAAATAGCAACAAACCTGGCACAAGGCTCTCTGTCTATCTCTAACTAAGTTACTTTCCATGGACTCTGTATCCAGCATAATCTTCTAACAGCCCTATGGGGAGAGTTATGAATATTAAGTAGATGCTATGCATATTGATGAGACAGATAGAGATGGTTCCATGTGCAGGGGAATTGCCACCTATGTTTGCTCTGTTGTGTGAATCCAGTACATATGGCCATCTTTATATAAGATGAGAAATATGCATTTGGGATCAAATAAGCTGGTTGCTAGGTAACCTTAGCCACCAAGTAATAACACCACCCAAATCCTGACTATAAAGGGGTAGGAAATGTTTGATTTCATTTATCTTGAAGAAAAATACCTGTTTCTAAGCATTCTAGGGATCTCAAAGAAATACATTATGAAAATAAACCTTTTGTTGAAGTTGAAGTCTTTTTTGCTGGACTAACTATAATCTAACACTTTAGCAACCATCGTTTTCATAAAAGCACTGGGGTAGTGCCTGGTTGAAATTTAGAATACCCAAATGCTTATAATAAAGACGGGCTATCACGGTATGAGAGTCTGGTGATGGCCGGTATAATCACTGGGCCTTTAAATGAGCGCTGGTCTCGAATAAGGACCAGGGATAGAGTGGTATTGAAATCTAAAAGCACAGGGTTTCTTAAACAGTCCACTGCAGTTTACCGTATAGAGAACTTAACATTTTATGGGGAGGGGGGTGCCTCCAGTGTAGAGAGGAAAACACTGATCCAAGTGTCCGCAGGCCGCCCAGCATCTCACAGGAGATCAGCAGCGGCACCTCACGGCAGAAACTGAAACCACCACTAGAGCCCATGAGGGGGACTGTCTATGTGTGTGGGATGCATGGGTCTGTCCTTGCATACCTTGAATGAGTGCCGGTCTTGAATAAGCGCCGGGGGTACAGGAACATTAAAATTTAATTATACACTATATAAACTAAGCCTTGAATAAGCTCCGGTCTTGAATGAGGGCCCGGGTACAGCTAGGTTGGAATCTATAAGCGCCGGGGTGCTTACACAGGACATTACGGTACTTTTAGTAACTGATGGGTGGGTGGATGAGATGGCAGGCTTAGTTGGCTGGGTGGGTTTGCGAGTGGTAAAATGATTTTGTACTCAATTAGTCTGCCGCTCACAATAATATGCGGGAGTAGAATGGGGGGGGGGGGTCCAGACTTACTCTTGAATAAATTCCTATAATAGCATGAAGGAGGGTGGGTCAATGTGTTCAAAAAGACATGATATCATTTCTTGGATGGCCCATTCGTCCTTTTACCTTTCAAGCATAAAATAAAATAAACGATGAAGATGATATCTGAATCAGTTATATTGGTTTTAACTGATTGATACTTCAGACAAGAATATTATTTTATTTTCTCAAATAACCTTTCAACACCGAATGTCAATTAGTATGCACACCGATAGGACGTGGACATGTGCATGCAGGTTGGTATCCCGGGGTTGGTATCTCATAACGATATGGGAGAGCTCTGTGATTTACAAGGCTCACTTGTACCTGTCCCGGTATTGTAAATATGATACTAACGCACTATTTTCATTACCACTGCAACACATGCACACGATACAGGTTGAAGCTTAAGGTGTGCTATATGGAGGTAGGAGGATGCATTATCGATTGATGGGAAAAGTCCCTATATTTTAGACATTTTAGGGGCGTTACAAAGCAACCGGTCCCCAGCATACTAGCTGTTATTAATGCTCCCATGCTAGCAGAAGCAGCAATGGAAAACCTGGAACATCGGTATAGATATGGACAAGACGCTTCTCACCTGGAGGTCATTTCAGAACGGACTAGTGCGGCAACCCTGTATGTCATGGATTTGGCAAATCAATAACTCTTTTGGTTATAGATGTTAAGTACATGTTTATCTGTGTTAGTAAATGGCGTCTACCAGCAAACTTTTGGTGAAAACTGTTATTATTTGATTACTCTACACGGACATAAAGTGTATTGTTTTCATTGTCATTTTATTGTTACTCCTAGGAAAACATCCCTTGATCGTTTCGAAATTAATATATAGGGTAAATCGCATACACAATTTGAGTTCCATTCCATGATGCTCTTCAGAAGAGAAGAAGCATAAAACTCATTTCATAATCGCGATTAGAAACTCGTCGAAAACTGAATCTAGTCTTAGAATACACGAAACTCTCCCCAAGGATGTCACGACCACCCAGATTAGCTCGTTCTAAATGGTAACCGGTTGTCACGACCGCCAATCTTAGCCAACATGGCCCCAGTCAAAACACGCCCATGTGGCAAGGTATCCCTTTTCCTTTATAGACATTTATCAATCTTTTTTTTTGTACACAGAAAGCAGATCTGTGCTGCCTACAGCAAACCCAATGGGCACTGCATTCAAAGGACAGACTATGAACTCTAGCATACAGAAATGTCTTTAATAAGTGGAGGATCACACTTAACCTCTGCCCAGAGTTGCCTGGAGCAGTACTATTAGGATATGACATTTCCTTTGATATCGCCCACCGGATGTGAACTTTATGAAATCCTGTAACCTTCAGGGCGTGTTTACCTGTTAACATGTAAGCGGCGCCCCTTGTCGCATGGTGCACGCCCACAAATTGCTACACTTTTTATTTATTTGCCATTCACCAAGCCAAAATGTTCTAATTTTTCTGTAATCGTCATTCCCAAGATCACAAATTTCATTGTTCAGAACCTTTTCTATTCCCATTGTGGAGACTAGTTAAAATGACAAATTTATGCGACACTGAATGGAATCCGCTTTGTACTATCTGCAGAGGTAGCAAGGGAGGGGGTTGGAGAGGAGTGGCATGGGCTGCGAGACTGGCACGCATAACTTGATTTTCACTCCTAAATAAATCCATCTGCAAAAATCACATACATGATTAATGCAAAGCTGGAGCTAAACTAAAACCACGGCCATGGGAAAACCGCTGGAACCCCCGCATTAAGTCTTTAAATGTCGCATGATGCTTCCAGCATGATGCTCCTTGGAGGTCATGATGCGCCAATGCAGTGGTGGTGACTCACTAATGCTGCATTTGTTTATCATGCCCCTCAGGAGTACATCAAGCGCTGAGGGACTTCATGGTGGCTAAATGCATCACTGGTGAATTACCCACCAGTGCTCAATGGGTGCATTCATGCATCATGCCGTCCAATGGATACATGCATCATGCGGCCTTTAGGTTATCAATCCTGGTCCTCTTTTTAAGGTGTGGAAACTCCGGTTACATGTCTGTTGGCCGAACATCTCTTGCAAAGTCAGCGATTTAAGTCATGCCTACCACCGCCTCCCCAGCTTGCAGGTTCAAATAAATGAGCTCAATGAAAATCATTCCATTGATTGACCAACGTTTTAGTAAAGGACACTTGTGTTAAAAAGTGGGCCTAAATTATTCCGCTTGCATTGTGTCATGTTTCGCCCGAGTCTATTAAGATCGTTATAACGTAGAAATCAGTAGTCAGTGTGACTGTGTTGTTGATTACTCAATTGATATTCACGATAGAGTGGCTTCTTTGAGACGGTTATCATTCTTTGATGCCCTCGTCTCCTCCGTCATCAACCTTTGGAAACAGGTTAACGGGCGGCATCTATAGAGATAAGTACCTGGATCCAAATAACTGTAACATCCCATTACATTTGAATCAACGTTAACCAAGGCCAATGTTATTAAATTTCAACGTTGATTCAACGTTCTGTGCTCACTGGGATGTACCCCGATTGTACCGTAGTATTCAATTTAAGTGCTTTGGCATCACATCAGCACTGATCAGTTTCATTTTACACAGTGTAAGGTTCACCATGGTTGATCAACGTTATTTCAACGTTGATTCAACGTTATGTGCAGCCTGTTTTAGCGCACATCATCACATTAGCGCTGGTGACACCAGGTAGAAAGAGTTTTGAAATTTAAAAGTCCACACGCTCCTATACTTTAAAATAAGAGAAAGTTCCATGTCAAATTAGGGTATAAATCTGAGGTGAATATATATATATATATGATTAATATATATGTAAGCGAAGGTGCGCTAAAACAGGCCAATTCCATAAGCCCTTATTCTAACCCAATTTAGAACATTGATCATGGTTGATTGTTTACACATATCGATAAGTGCTCCCCCTTGGCAAAATACATTAATCTATCAGTGGCTCTTGAAGGGTTAACACTTGAATGGGTTAGGTATGATTTATTAGATGGCCATGAAGCTATTTGGGACAGGACGGCAGGATGTGAGCTGTAATTAGTTATCTGCGGAATATCCGTCAGAGGTAATTAAAGGCAGTCTGCAGTACCCTGGGCCTAATACCTTATAGGGCCACATGATGCCTCCAGATCATGTGATTTGGTCATCGTGATGCACCAATGCAGTGCTGGTGCACTGCAGCACTGCACTGATGCATCATGCTGACCCTTCATGAAGGTATCATCTTGATAGGCTTGCATCGTGCATGCAGCCCTGATGAATGACTTGTTACTAATGAAAGGGCTGAATTCATGCATCTTTACAACGACTGGCCTCTATGCATTGATGTGGCCTTTAAAGGGTTAATTTCAGACTCATTCATCCACTAGGTGTTTGTGCATGCTATCTGACACAGGGATACTTGCCTGGGAAACTTGTCCCTAAACTTTTCACATAAATAAGTGAACTGATTTTGACAGATTGCAGTAAAATTAAAGTACTGTGGAGTATTTCTAAACATAGCTTTCATAAAGAAAGTAGGGGAGATTCCCATCGCATTATGACCATTTTCATTTTCTTAAGTATACGTTACTAATACCGGTACACGTTACACAATCCTTCTAGGCTAATCAGCACCGAGACAAAAGTCCTAGAAACTGGAACTATGATTACAAGGGCTAGGTATGCAGCCTTATACTTGTCACTGTAATATCAGCAAAGTTGGGGAAGTGCCCCTTTATTAAAAGTCATCATACACAGAGATGCTTTCTGTTCACCGACATGATACATAATCTCTTACAGTAGGATACATGGTGGGACACAATCAATAGAGAATCAATGAATGGTAAATGGTATTCTGCATACTTATTAATTTGCTGTCGTTCTTTTGTCTCGTGTTTACATATTCATAGTCAGACGGAAAGGAAGATATACATTGTACCCAACCCCAAAGGGGACTAACCTCTATCAATTTACCTTTGTATTGGCGTAAAACCCTGAATATAAGCCATGCCTTATAAACCATTTCAGGCCCCTGGTACAGCTTGTAGCAGCTCCAGAAAGTCAGAGTGCGGCATAAATATGGGAGTTTACTTACATAGACTTCAGGAAGGAAGGGGAACCTTTTCAGAAGCTTGATGTTGTTTATAACCGAGTCCTCCTGAACTAGGGGTGCGGCTTATGTATCCGCAGGATTTATGGTACTCGTTTCTTATACATGTAGTGGGGGGTATATAGATAACAAAAGGAATCCAGGTTCGTTTCCTTTGGTTAGGACAGGTGTTTTATACCTGTCCTAACCAAAACAAATGCATTACCTGTGCAAGGAGGAATGACCTTTGTCACGTCCGCAATATGGAAATGATAGAGGTAGAATGTACCAAGATACCTCAGACCTCGCATATAAGAAAAAGTTACATATAAGGTGCATCCTGAGTCGATGGTAATGTCATTTATGGGGTGCAGCTGGGACTTGATTTTGGGCATGAGTATTCTCCTCTCTCAAATATACCCACATAGCAGGTATATCCTTAGTCCAGGATCATTCCATAAATAGTGTGTATTTGGGAGCAGACCTGCTTTCTGTTTACTCCCATCATTCTATAAATTTTCATATGATGGGGGTAGGCCTACTGCACTACTTTGAAACCTTTAGCAGCAAAAACTGGTTAATAATACATTTGAGAGAGCAAAGCATAATATGAAAGCAACGAGGATGGATTTCCATATATGAGGAAATAAAGAGGAAATCTTCAAGGCCTTTACTTTGCCAGTCCCCCTCTCTCTTATCTTAAGGCCAATCACAATGGGAGATCTCTTGACGTGTTAAAGGGCCAACATTAGATTTATTTAAAAATAACCTTAAATGATGGGCGGATGGAAAAATTCAGAAGAAGAAGCATACATTGATACATTCTCTGTCTTTCATTTAAGCATTCATACTGGCCAATTGCAATAACATTTAGTTGTAGCTCTCATTAAGTTAGATATTTCCAGGCTATAAACTGTTGTGTTCATCAGATAAGGCTGACATTTTGGTTTTTACAATGTGGATATCTGTAGTATCCTTGTATTCTATCAAAAGGTTAATGAGGTACCTTTTTCCCCTGTGTGCACCTGGTGTCTCAGCAGCAGTAGTAATGAGACAATACGTCCATTTGTACCTGTCGTTTAAAACTTACAATTTTAATGGCTTTGCACGACTATATATGGAGTCTATAATGGACATGTTGCAAGGACTTCAACGGAAGTGCAGATGCTATAAGATTGATTTATTTATTGCTTATTAGCGGCCCCCGGGGGGGACTCTCAAATTTATGGAAACCATGTGCGTACATCACCTTGGAGGTGGTACCCCTTTTAGGCGGGGGGCACATTTTTAGAAAAACACCCCACTTTGGACGGGTTTCCACCAAAAGTTGCAAAAAAATCATACCCCCTTTTGGCGGGACCCCCTTGATTCATAAACACTCTACCCCTTCTGGTGTATTACAACTTAAAGAAATGGAAAAAAAGACCAAAATATGCCTCTTTTTCACTGAAAGAATAGGTTCGCTTTTAAGACCTAAAAACCTACCCCTTTTAGCCAAATATGGTTAAAAATGTACCCCTTTGAACGGATCCAGTCATACCCGCCCCCAAGCCCCAAAAGGTACCCCTTTCCCTCTAGGTTTTGTACGCACATGGTTATTATAGAACACATAGTGAGTGCCCCCCCCCGGGATAATATTCCAATGCCAGATGAATGTTTAATCACGCTGCCTGTTCTAGGGAACAGAACCCTGCTTGCTTAGGGCATGACAAAGGATAATATCACATAGGCAACATACTAGAAAGAAATACATTATTGCTGATTTCATCTCTAATACAAAGATCAGAAAATAATGTTACAAATAAGTTTTGAATAAATTTCAGATTTTGAAATGCTTTTTGCAGTGGGGGGGGGGGGGTAGATATTCTTTCCGAAAAGGGTTTTAACACCTGTTACTAGTGCATTTCGTATTCAATTAAACCTTTCATGATGATTCTTATTAGCAGGGAGATAAGGCTGATAAGGGCCGCTAAATGTGTCTGCAGGCACTCCACTCCCTCAGCCATCATGACCTGCTACTGCCATATATGGCACACCTTGAACTTAGGAATACCCTTCAAGGCACACCTTGATTTATCCTAATATATAAGCCGCCCCATAATAGACGCATGTTACTAGTTTACAAGCTCGCAGGCAAGCTCTTTACAGGATTTATGCCATGTCAATCAAGAGTCATAGTTTAGATACTTGGGCCATTTTTCTTTAAAATAAAAAGGATCTGTGCAACGTCAATCAAAGTCCTAGTCTAGATAAATGTACCGGGCAGTATAAAGCCAATTTGCAAAGTGTAAGTCATCCAACCAATTGACATCATAAGATGAAAAATGGCAACTAGTGAATCTTTGATCTAAGAGACTAGGATCCTTTGCTAGAAGATGTTGAGAGTCTTTGAAGGATTCCTGAGTCTTTGATCACTGCTGTATGTCACTATTAAGTCTGGACTGAAAGGTTGAGGGTCAGGTGTGTCTTACAGTGTCAGCCCACTAGATGTTGCTGAGAGCAGTCGGATTAGAACCAGGAATAGAATATGCCATAGTATACTTATACTCTAGACTCATGTCAGACTGGGATTGAGGGGGATTTATCTTTATAAGCGATGAAATATTGAACTGTTGTTGGCCATTTCACTAAGTTCTACTACAGCAAAGTATAACGTATTTTAAGTTGCCACAGGTCATTATAGACTATTTCAGAGGTTTACTGCAGTTTCCAGGGTCTTCAGACACTACGTGTGAAGGTTATATGGGTTTTAGTTAGACAAGCCATAGTGAGGAAGGTCAACAATATAACAGACATGGAGTTTTAATAATACATTATGAAATATTCCTTGGTAAGCACTGGAGGATGAAAGGAAGAGGTGGAGAACTCGGAAATGTAGCCATAAGATATTATCAACCTGGACACTGCACGCTGTCCCTTATCTTAATCCCGCCCCCCCCCCCAAGTACCTGTAGACGGTCTCTGTTTTCCTGAGTAAATGACTTCCCAATGACAAATCATCATGACGTATTTCCGTTCTACAGATAGCTAAAGGCATTGCTATTACACCTTAATAAAGGGAGTTGTGCAAGCTGTGCTTACACCTTAAGGCCTGCTAGTGCATCAATGCATCATCCCCACTGGTCTCCATGATGCATGAATGCAGCTCCTGATAAGTCTCCTGGTCAGGACTGCATTCCTGCATCATGACGACTTGACCCGATGAAACATGGAGGTATATATGATATCTTTTTTTTATCTAGATATGGTTGAAATACGGACTCTTGAAGAGTTGGCATGATGCAATCTAAATGTAACAATGACCCATAAAGAGCTAAACATTCCATTACTTCCTATGACTTTTCCACTTCCATGTTGGCACAGCGCCTATGGGCATATCATTCCTTATGTATCATTCTCTTATAATCTATAACAGTAATAGCCTGGTCTTAAGCTCTAGGGCACATAGCAATAGTGCTTTCCTCCATTAGATCTAGAACCAGCGCTCCCAGTGCAAGCAAGACACTTTAAAGTGAAAAGGCCAGACTACTATCATGTAGAGTTGACATGTATGCATACCGTGTACAATATAAATGTCATATATATATATATATATATATATATATATATATATATATATATATATATATATATATAAGTTAACTCGCTACCAGGGAATAATAAATACCGGTAATAACGAATAATGTTGATATATACAGTAATAGTAATATATGGTTAAGTAGTGTAATAAATGATCATATCACAGAACACATGAGTTTGGTGGGTTACTGACCTTGGGGCTATCAGCACTATACATGCCTTTATTAGCACAACTATAATAATTAGTTGACAATAAGCATAGTCAGTAAAATGTAATATAATAACAATAGTATAATAACAATAGTACAGAAACAAAATTAACAACAATAGTACTAACAATAGTAAGATTTAAAATTCCAGGGAACACCCAGCGTGGTGTTACCTGTACAGGTGAATACGAGCCAATTGACGGTTAGCTTGAACCCACCCCCTTTTATACCAGTGGGGTTGTTGACCATGACGTCACACTATGACATCATTGGTATCCATACGAGCTGAAAGTAGTCCCTAACCGTCCGCGGTTAATTATATAAATATACATGAGTGTATATAGTTCCATATATATATATATATAAATATATATATATATATATATATATATATATATATATATGTATGTATGTATGTATGTATGTATATATATATGTATATATATATATATATATATATATATATATATATATATAGGCGATTCTCACTTCATGTTTACATGCATCTTGTCTGACAGTTGTTCGCTCGATTCATACCTGTATATCAGCTTTCTACTTGCGTGGGGTGCGAGGGTCGCAATAGCCAGTGGGCACTGCACTTTTATACATAAACTTATAAATGGGAGTAGTATAGTATGTATCGGAACGGGACTATAGCTAATCTAAGGATATTACTCACTGGGGAGGCAGCCAATCAGAGGCCTCCATTTGATCACATGACCTGTGATGTCACTGGACCCCCCGTAGTGCATGCCAATATATGGTCATGTGACCTTGACTTGACTTCATTTGCATAATAGGCCACGCCTCCATTTGGTCACGTGACCTGCGACGTCACTGGACCCCCGTGGTGCATACCCATATTATGGTCAGGTGACCTCGACCATGACCTAATTAGGGGTGGGCATACCCATATATGGTCATGTGACCTTGAGCTCGACCTAATTAGGGGATTACCCCGGTCACGTCACCCCTCATTTTGCATAATAGACCACGCCCGCTTGACCTATTTAGGGGAACAGTACTATAGCTAACTACAGGATGCAGCCAATCAGAGGCCTCCATTTGGTCACGTGACCTGTGGGTGCATGCCCATATATGGTCATGTGACCTTGATCTCAACCTAATTAGTGGTGTGCATACCCATATATGGTCATGTGCTCCATTTGGTCACGTGACCTGCTGGTGAGTTCCTTATTTGGAAAATAGGCCATTTCCCCTTTGGTCACCTGACCTACACCCCGCGCGTGGTGAGCTCCTTATTTGGAAAAAAAGTCCACACCCCCTTAGCCAATTAGAGGCCTTCATTGATGATCCGATTATGTAAATTGGAGTTGGTTAACCACATAACCTTTTTTGTATGTAAACAATATGTGATTTAACTAAGTCGTTTTTTTTTTGGGGTAAAAAAAAAAAAAAAAATGAGGGAAAAACCCTTGGATGGGAGGGGGCCCTTGGGGTGGGGGGCCCCTTAGGGTAGGGTGGGGAGGGGGGCCTTGGGGTGGGGAGGGGCCCCTTTGAAATAGGGTGAAAAAAAAATTAGCTTAATTTTTTAAGGCAAGCTGAAAGCTTGCCAAATATTTTTTAAAAAAAGTATGTAAACCCGCCCCTCAAAAAAGGGGCGGGTTCACTGATATTAAAAATTTTTTTGGGAGGGTTTTAATTTGTGGTAAAAATGTTAAGTATAAAGGGTATATATGACTGATACTTTTTTTGTAATACCTAATTAGGGGATTACCCCGGTTATGTAACCCCTTATTTGTATTAGAAACCACGTTCCCTTGACCTAATCAGGGGATTGTTGACCCTACCTTAAGGCCAGAGGTGGGTTTACTAATATTAAAAAAGGATGAGTGTGGTGATGATGTTGGATGAAAGAGGGTGAAGCAAGCAAGTGGTTAAAGTATATGAGAATTTTTTCCCCAGTATTTGCTCCACCACTGCACATGCCAGATTGAAGGATATGGGGATGATTTAATATTAGTTTTGAGAAAAAAAAAGGGTGAGGCAGGTGTCGTGCTTGCATCTCAGCTCACGGACATGTAGAGGTAAAGTCGCCTGGGAGCCGACTACCATTAGCATACCAACTGCCGTAACAGTCGGTCGCCAGCCGATTTTGTTCAGCAGGGTACTCACTGTTGCTGATTTATGCTGTGGCCTGCCTCCGTTTTTAACATTACCTGACTTGATCTCATATACTCACCCTCATCCACTAATCTACAGAAAAAGGTGTTTAAATCATACATGTATGTTTAATGTGCGTTGTTGTTGCAACGCCACCTAGCACCCTGTGGCTGAATAATGGGGAAAAAAATTATATTATTTCAACGAGAGAAAATCTCAGCTCACGGACATGTAGGGGTAAAGTCGCCTGGGGGCCGACTACCCTTAGCATACCAGCTGCCATAACAGTCGTTGCCAGCCGACTTTGTTTGGTGTAGCTCAAAGGTGTTGCTGATTTATGCTATGGCCTACCTCCATTTATAACATTACCCGGCGTGATCTAATATACTCACCCTCATCCACTAATCTACAGAAAAAGGTGTTTAAATCATACTTGTACTTCAAATGAGCGTTGTCGTTGCAAGGGCACCTAGCACCCTGTGGCGGAATTGCATCTTATGAACCAAAAATTATTACCCGTATTTTAAAGATGTAGTTATTTTAAAAGGAGGTTGCAGGATTAATCCATGATAAAACCTCAATACTGACTAAGGCAAGCTAAAAGCTTGCCCCAAAAAAGATACTAACCGTCTTTTGATGAGAGGTCAGGTTTTCTGATTGTGAAATTGATATACTCCTATCAATCTGTCTGCAAAGCATCTGGGTCTCTTCTTGGGATTTTAACCTTCCCGGGAGTAGAATGACGTCACACTGGAGACAAACATTCACGCCGCCTCAGTTCCTCAGGGACGTGGTGGGACCATGCTGTCACACACTTCTGACTGTTTTCAGATGAGATCTCATCTGAATAATAATCTTCCATTTAAGTTTCCATAAGTTTCAGATAAATGTAATTCTGGCATATATTCTTGATCTGCCCCCGGGAACTGCGGCGCCATCAACATGCCTCTCCATGTAAGGCCAGGTTAATTGTGCAAGAAGTGATCCTTTTGTGTCTGTGAAGACATTGGTTTCTCTCCAGAAAACATAGTCTGTAGAGTGCTCGGTTTATCCATGATGAAGGTGGCAAAGGAAGTTTGAGGATACAAAATTTTACTCTTCCTTATGTACCCGTCCGAGATAAACCTCTTAACTATGGTTTTTGATTTTCACCTGCCGTTTGATGTAGGCATGAATTCCTTAGTACATTAAGTGTGGTTGGTCCCAGAGGGAAAAGATAAAAGAATTAAAGGATTTGATAACATAGTCACCCACCGTGCACTGCATGAGGATTTAAAAGAAAAGATCTGAGTTTACTTTTTCCCAATCACAACAGACATAGAAGGTAACCCACACCCCAGGTTGGCGACAAGAGTAGAAAGAGGGATTAACTTATTAACTGACTTGTTAGACTTAATCTGCTTACCACACGTGTACATTTGTAGTTACAAAGGCAGACATGTACAAAGGCAGGCACGTACAAAGGAAGACATACACCCTGAGGTATTTTTTCCTGGAAGTGAAAACTATAATTATTTTCAACTTTATACCATTTTCCTCAAATTGGGTGTACCTTATACGCAAGGTACTATGGTAGGTAGGCGGGGAGGTGGGTATGTGTGGACCATTTCTGCTGTGTACCCCACACCTTTGGTAGTGAGTAATCCAATTAAAGCACTTTGACTTTTCTCTTACAAGATTATATTTTTCCTTTGTTGTTAAGCACCCCCTGTAGTTTTTTTATACAGTCTTAATCTCCTGATGTTCCATCTGCTTTGATACACTTATTCCAAAAAGCATTTTTTCCTTTTTTATGTTGATTAATCCAGGGGTGAAAAGATCCAGGTGAAAACGGTATTGCAGCTTTCTCTCAACTATATAAAGAGCACTGATTTTTCTTGGAAGGGTAGATTACGTCTGCTGTCTCTTTTGACAGCAGAAGCAGCAGCAGTGGCAGCAGAAGCAGTATGTGCAGTGGTAGGGGCAAGTGCAGCGGCAGCACCAGCATGTGCATGTACAGCAGGAGCATGTGCATGTGCAGCAGCAGCAGCAGTAGGTACAACACCAGTGACAGTAGTATCTAGTAGTAAGAGCAGCAGCAGCAGCAGTGACAGCAGCAGCTTTAGCAGCAGCACCAGTAACAATAACAGTAGTAAAAGTAGCATAGCAGCAGCAGTAACAGCAACAGGTGTAATAGCAACTGCAACACCAGTAGTAGAATAGTAGTTGCAGGTACAACATCGAAGTAGGTGTAGGAAGTAGCAGTAGTAGTAGCAGCAGCAGCAGCAGCAGCAGTAGTAGTAGTAGTAGTAGTAGTAGTAGTAGTAGTAGTAGTAGTAGTAGTAGTAATAGTAGTAGTAGTAGTAGTAGTAGTAGTATTACTAGTAGGCGTAACAGAGAAAATATCAGTACAGTAGTGCCCCCTGTAGGGTACTTGGAGAACTTCTAGCACCCTGGTGACACAGGTTTGGCAATCACTGAGTAGGAGTCTGAGGAACGTGAGTTGTGCACTCTTTTGTATGTCACAGTAGGAACTCCAGCAGGTAGGTAGCAAGTTGCAGTCACTTACCTTCCTGTCATACATATGTGTGATGGACAATGTCTATCACAATAAGCCCTTCATTTCCAAAGGTAAATGTGTTCCTGCTTCCATTCATTTATATGTAGCAAAAACTGCAAATTATGCTTGGAAAAAATAGGGGTTGAGAAAGTAGTTCATGATTGCCCAAAATTAGAGGTATGTCAGCTACACTTTTTGTCGTTAACAAAATAGTTTTACCATCAATAGATATTGATGTCTTGGTTACTGGATTACAGCTTCCAATGTGCTGATAGACACAGTTCCATTTGTGCATCATTTTATTAGCAACGAGAATGGAAAATTCTATTATGATATTTCATTGGAATATGGCGACCCATTAAAAAGAGCTAGACATAGAAAATATGCTATTTTTTTTGAATTTCTCAAAAGTGAGTAGGATGTCTATGGAGCTATAACATAGGGAACTGACTAGCAGATGGCCTATGAAAATATACCTTTCTAGGAGTGGGGTCCTCCAGGGTTGAAAAAAAAACTACAGCATGGTGTCTTTTTTTTTTACAGTTTCAGTCAAACTCCTTTGCCAAAGCCCTTCCTATTCAATTCTACTTTAGATTTACTGACTTTTCACTTTCACCCATATTGAGACCTAGTTGTTTACTACTCAATACACACTTCTCAGATACCACCTCGAGTTTTCACCATGGTTACACTTGTCATCAATCATAGGCATCCTTTGCTGTGTGCTCATGTGTCGTGTGCGTGTACATGCATCATGTGACCATACATCTGACATAGCTCATCACTCTTCACAGTACACCGATCGTGGTAGAACCACAGCTTTTTTTTGACTAAGCTGAAGGAGATGATTAAGAATGTCAACCATGATTGGTTATCGACCAAACCTTTCGTCCGCCATTTTGACCCTCAATAATGGAGAAAATGATCCCAAGGAAACGGGTCTTTCTTCTCAAACCACCAAAGGATAAATCCCTCCTGTTTGATCCTGCACTGGCTGAGAGGGGCACTGACACATTTGATGGTGAGTTTTCCTTCTTTTTTTTGACATAAAAGTCGAGATCTAATTAGTTTAGATTCATGTGATGATCGTCCTTGGCCCTGCGTCGGACACAGCACCGGATAGGTCAGTGATGACGCTGATGAGGGGATTTCCCTTTTCCCATCCCACAACACCATCCCCCTACAGAACCTCTCGCCCCCCTCCTTGGGCCCCCCCCCACTTACACCCCAAGTCTAAATAACATATCAGTTCACCCCGTGACCACTTATCCACCCACAACAACATCAAGTGACAACAGTAGATAAGTTGAGCTAACACATTATACACTGTAACTGTTAATGGACCATTCTGGGTATTATTCATTATTTTACACTTTTATTTAATTCTTCGCCACACACGCTCAGGCCCTGCTCACAAGCTTACAGCTCACCCCCCCCCCCCAGTGTGTACAGAAAGCTACTCTTACATCACTCATACCAGGATGTTATGAGAGCCGGACCCATTCCATTTCTGGGCACTGACTCACTGGGAGTATCACAACGTACCGACATACCTGTGGATGCGTTTCTAGGATGCAGGGAAATTCCACAATCTCCCTTCACCCTGAATGGTCCACATATAAATAGAATCATTACCGGGTATGAGGGTGTATCAAATCTGACCAGATCCAACCAGACCTGACCAGATCTGACCTGCTCCTACCGGTACATTTCATCACCCTGTGTGCTGCTCACCTAGGTATATAAGACCCGGTGAGCAGCTCCCAGTTATCTATTCTAAGCTATCTCTTTAGATCTCTTATTCCACATACAACCTCCCTTATATCTAGAACCTACGACAGGTTGAGCTACAAGCTTAGGGGCAGAGCCTGCACGCTGGCGAGTGTATCATTGTTACCACCTATATGTACACTCTGTCATCACGCAATAAACAAGGATCAAAGAACTTCTCTGGATTCAGTGTTCATTACAACATCAACTTGTAACGGTTCGTTGACATTACTTATCCAAAGAATGCCAGCCACAGCGCCTGGTTGGACTTTTCCTGCCAGTCGCGTCAGTCCGGCGCCATCTTGAATATGTATCGATGTATCGAAACTGACGTCCGTCACGGCCGTCACCATGGTAACCAGCCATTTGGTGATGCCCTAAACTGTTACACACGTCATAACAACAACATTGGCACGTGTTAACACAAATTTTTACTCAGTAAACTTTTACCTACCTTAGAACCAATTTTGTTGTCCGGGGTAAACTACACTGAAGTGGATTTGCGTAATGCTGGAAATAAAACTAATCTTTCTCTTTAGAACGGCAAACCAAACACAAAATTTATTAAAAATTCCGAATTTGAGACGTGATATTGATAAATTACCCACCTTTCGTCCGTCATGGTGATGGTGAAGTGAACTACCAGCCCGTTGGGGAAAACAAGCTCTATCTCGAAAACTTCGCGCTCCAAACTTTCGGCACATCTTTCGACCTTTTTGAAAAATTCAATTTTTTCGACCCCTGGTTTCAAACAACAATAACCATTCATTACCCAAAAATCCAGTTATGCACCAATATACTCCCAAACAAAGGTGGGAGCAATTCTGAGCAATTACTTGAGCTTATAAAGCGTAAATTGATACACGATCTCGCCATGACGGCACAGCAACAGAGCAGTGGCGCCACCTGGTGTGCTACCCATGAACTAACCAAAGCGTCCCTGGTAACCAAACCCGCGCCTTGTCTAGGTCTATAGAGCTCTTTGCATTGTGTTTGTCTAGTTAATCAGATACAAATTTAACCTTGCTGTCTTTTCTGTATTGACTGAGACCAAACTTGTGAACCATATCAGCTGTTCTACGTTAACAAAGGGACTCTATTCTGTTTCTTTTATCAAAGGTCTACTTTAGACGAGACACCACTTGCTCGCTTCACCCTCTTTTATTTAACACCATCACCACTCTCATCCTTTGATTTTTTTATTTAAAAAAGAAATAAGGGCAAAATAAAATAAGATTTTTTATCTATGAAATTCTCATTTACATAATAAACCACCCCTAGGCGGTCATGCACCCCTTGATATCTTTATCCAAGTCTCTTTTTTCAACACATTTATTCAAGTGTCATTTCATAGAAAGACAAATAGTTCAATATACACTACTCCCTCATCAGCTACCTAGTGATTTTCTTAGGATAAATGTTATTATGAGTACAAATAACAAATTTCAACATTTTTTTACTTTGTTCACCGTTATATTATAGAATTTCTACTGGAAAGGTCTTGCTTTTGTCAGCCAATACACATCTATAATCCATATTGAAAAGATATGTTATCAGTTCTTTCACATTCAGGGTATTGACAACATCAAATATGGCACACACCCTTGTAAATTCATTCCAAATATCACTGACAATCATCCTGGAAAATACCCACTTTCCATACATAGAAATAAGTTTTTCCTTGTCGGAGTAGCATCCATGATATTTAACCTCCTACTTATGTTTTTTACATCCATAACATTCATCTTTTACTGTCCTTTTAAACTCCCTGTGTAGTAAATAATGACAAGTGTCGGTCATTAATAACCTGGCTGTTGGTAGTTCCACAATTGTAGTAACCAATGACGCTTTAGCTCTCTCCCTCTTGGCTATCATTACGACCTCCAAACAGTTTGACATCTTGAGAAAGTATTGAGGTGTTATGTAGTTGTTAATGCATACTCTATACAGATGCATTGTGTCCGCCTTTTTGGATATATTTGTACCCCTCGACCTTTATAAATGAAAAAATGAAAATGTGAATATTTGAAAAAAATATGTAATGATACAAATTTTTTTTTGTCATTATTAAACATACATAATATCTCATAAATCTAACTAATACAAAATTACCTTACCACACATGTGACCTTTCCTCTACGGGTTCAAGGTTATAAAATATGGTTATACTGGTACACAAGGTAAAAACTTACTGAAAAGAACCTAAATCCGTTGGAAAAGGTTTAACCTCACGAACAGGCATCCTAGAATACATTGTTGATGATGAAGTGTACAAGACGCAAAAAAAAAGAAGTTGTGTCCTTTAGACTATAGCGACAGACATTTAAATACCCTTCATACTTTGCATTCTCACTGTACACTCAGAGTTTGACACATTTTTCACAGTTAACACTTGAAAGAAAAGTAGCATTTATTTTATCTCCCCTTAGCATGTTGCACACACAATGTGTGAATGCTTGCTGTGAACACAATATATGGATGAATAAGTACAAATAAAAAGTAAAAGAAAAAAATGACAGGTGGCGCCACCCACTCATTACATTACTTTGACTTTTTACTTGCGTCAAGTAAAAACCCACCCCTACCTCAAAAGGGTAGGGTGGGTTTACTCACTTCCCCCCCTATTTTAAAGGGCCCCCACCACAAGGGCCCCCCACCCCAAGGGCCCCCCTCCCACCCAAGGGCTTTTCCCTCGTTTTATTCTATTTTTTTTTACCCCCCCAAAAAAAAACCACTTAGTTAAATCACGTATTGTTTACATACAAAAAAGGTTACGTGGGTAACCAACCCCCATTTACATAATCGGGTCACAAATGAAAGCCTCAATTGGCTAAGAGGGTGTGGACTATTTTCCAAATAAGGAGCTCACCACACACGGGTTGTAGGTCACATGACCAAAGGGGACGTGGCCTTTTTTCCAAATAAGAAACTCACCACCAGGTCACATGACCTAATGGAGCTCATGACCATATATGGGCATGCACACCACTAATTAGGTCGAACCCAAGGTCACATGACCATATATGGGCATGCACCCACAGGTCAAGTGACCAAATGGAGGCCTCTGATTGGCTGCATCCTGTAGTTAGCTATAGTCCTGTTCCCCTAAATAGGGGGCGTGGTCTATTATGCAAAATGAGGGGTCACGTGACCGGGGTAATCCCCTAATTAGTTTGAGCTCAAGGTCACATGACCATATGTGGGAATGATAACCCCTAATTATGTCAAGGTCGAGGTCACATGACCATATACAGGTAAGCACCACGGGGGTCCAGTGACGTCACAGGTCACATGACCAAATGGAGGCGTGGCCTATTATGCAAATGAGGTCAAGTCAAGGTCACATGACCATATATGGGCATGCACCACGGGGGGTCCAGTGACGTTACAGGTCACATGAACAAATGGAGGCCTCTGATTGGCTGCATCCCCAGTGAGTAATATCCTTAGATTAGCTATAGTCCCTTTCCGATACATACTATACTACTAATGGGAGCTTCCTTCTATAGGAGTTGAGACCCCCTGCATCCTTTTTATTTCTTTGTGATTTTATTGTCTATCTATTCTATTCAATCTCTTTTCATTATATCAAAATTAATTGTTAGTCCATCTGTATCTGTCACTCCTTTTTATAGCAAAGTGGTACGTTAAGTATGTATTAATGGACTGTCGCTCTGGTGAACATGATATATTGATCGATGCAGCTCACCTTATCCTTGGTGATGCATTGTAATATAGTCAAATCACCATCTGTAATGCCAGCTGGTGAGAGAATAGGGCAAAGGTCAATGCCTTGCCTTCAGGAGGCAGGCACTTTACCTCCACAGCAGTCCTACATAATCTTGGCCTATAAAAGGATAGAAAGGAAAAGTAAGGCTATCATTTCAGGTCCTACATTCATATGAAATATACAGAATAAAGAATTGAAAAAACACCAATCTGTTTGAGGTTTAGGGTGGTTTCGACCTACTCTTGGCTCCAAATAATATGACAGTAACGAACGCAGAGGGACCAGTATAATTCTACTTGTAACATAGTGTTCATTATCATGCGATATTCAAACTGGGTTATTTTTTTGTAGAATCCTTGTTGTTGCCACCCTTTTGTTTCAAATTAATAAATCTATGCCTATTTCTGCCCTGCATTTGATAAATGTACAGCAAAATTTCAAAAAAAAATTTTGTACCTGTAACAGATCACCACACCAGATTGCATTTCTTCAATGGTGCTTGTTGAATAAATGTGCCAGTTGAGACTGTAATTGAAACATAACTGCAATTAAATATAACATCAGTATTGGCCAAGTCTGGTTAACGAGGCCCAATGCCAAAATCACATCCAAGACGAATGATATTACTTAAGTCACTCATCTTTGCTTCTTTCCTTTTTATCCCATTTAGCTTGGACCCAAATGAATAAATCTCAATGGCAATTTCCTTTAAATTCTTGAGTCTCAGCTCCCCTACTTTTCTTCTTAGCAGATCAGACAAATCATCCTTTCCTGTCCCAAATGGTTTCTTCTTAGTTTTAATGTATCTGAATATGTGAAGAGAGCATGGTTATAGTCCTCTTAGGAATGACAAGTGATAAATCATGTTAATCAAACAACGCTCCACTGTAACTTCTGAAACCCTATCTCCACCATTGTTTTCCTCCTCTGAGCCCTCCAACCAAATGTCTGCTTTTTTGGAGACAAGCTTTAAAAGGAATTCAATGTAGGTCTGAGAAAAACTTTCACACTCAGGAACGAACAATTGATCCTGTCCTAATTCTAAAAGTAATCAATTAAATCCGGTCTCTCACAGTCACCAGCAATTAGTTGCCAGCTACTCAAGGTACCTGTGCCAAAATAGCTCTATCTTTGCAAATTCCCACCATTCTTTCCTTCAAATCTCACACATTAAACTAAAAAATGGGCATAATCATTCATTTAGCCTGTACCCTCATGAGTTGTAAAATCCTGAATGAAATCCTCTTTTTTCCTCCATCACATTAAACCGTTCTAGCATCAAAATGACAGTTCTCTTGTGAAACTAATGAAACCGAAAGCCTATTGTTAGTGTGAGCTCCCTTTCTTTTAGAATTAGCAAATATTTCCGAAACAAACATTTTAAATGAGCAAACCGTGATTCAAGGATTCTATCAAGTATCATTTTGTTTTGTAGAAGCTGTGGCGTTGAGTTGCCTTCAAGAGCTGCTTAGGTTTGCTCTTCATGTAACGCGCTCAAAATTAAAGTGATCTATCCATCATGAAACATCTTCTGTCCTGCATGAACCTAAGCTGGTAAGTATATATAATTTGAGATTATTATTTCATTATAGTCAAATTCAAAATTCTCTCTCTGCTCTCTGTCTCTGTCTCTCTGCCTGTGTCTCTGTCTGTCTGTCTATATCTCTCTGTCTGTCTGTCTGTCTCTCTCTCTCTCCGTCTGTCTGGACTTGTTAGAGCTATGTAGTGGGGTCATCTACAAGTAGAATCCTACATTGTGAGCTTTTTTGTTGTTGTGGGGTTGACCCCACAATGAATGTCACTCAAATTGGTGTAAACTGGTATTCCGGGGTCATTGGGATGGAAATCTCTTACAACCCCACACTGTATTGTGTCTGTGAGAACGACACGATTTGTCTGTGCATATTTCAGACAGTACCAGCACCTACTGCCCCCTAGTGAGCAGTAAACATTGCACCCCACATATTCAGACACAATAACCCCATAATGAGAGACATTGCTTCCCACATATAGCAGTAACCCCATGATTACAGACATTCGACACAACATAAAAAGATACAGTTGATCCCAATTTAATCCGAACTTTAAATTCATGTGCGTGTGTTTGCCTGTGTGTGACGAAGAGAGCATAGGTTGACATGCTTCATTTCTACTCCTCAGCCTTAACACATTTGGCTGATAGCCGTTGCAATAAGCTTCGAATTGCACCTGGTCCCGTGTCTCTTAGTGCAATGGTTCACGGGCTAGAGCAAAAACAATTCTTTTACCGACCTCATCACGCAGCGGAGGCACTTTTTCCCAAATAGTCCTATGGTGAGCAGATGATCGGCTTGATCTTAGGTGCCTTTCGTAGGGCATGGAAGCCGCTTTCCTGGTAGTCTGAAGCCAAATGTACAAAAGAGGCTTAATAAAGGGGTGCTGGGCATTTTTTAAAAAGTTGTTTATAGGGTTGAATTAGGACAATTTGAGTCTAAAACCAATTTTAACAAAAAAAATCCCGTCACATATCCTGAAAACGGACCCTGACTAGTGGATTTCCTGCTTTTGCTAGAACTGGGGACTTGGAAGGTCATCCATCAACTGAGGACCTAAAAATTAACTGGGGACTTGACCAAGTGGGGAGAAGAGGGGATGGTCAGTGTGAACACGTATCTGTCTCTGTGGTTGTTGGTGTATTATGTAATAAAATATATTCATGAATGAATAACAACATGACCCCACTATATTCAGACATTTTAACCCCAGAATGTACATATGTACATGTATGAAATGTGCTCCCCATGATGAGAGATTGTACTTTTTCACAACCCCACAGTGCACAGTCAAAATTTCCCCCACAATGTAGCTTTAGTAGGTATGGATATCTGTCTGTCTCTGTCCGTCTGCCTGGCTGTCTGGCTGTCTGGCTGTCTGTCTGTCTCTGTCTGTCTGTCTGACCCGCCAAGTACACCCTCTGCTCCATAGCCTGAACACCTCACCATACCTGGCCCGGCCTTAGGGAAAGCCTTGACAAGCTTAAGCCCCCAACCCTCTTTGTGTTACCATTGCATGGCCCCAAGGCAGGGAAATGTAAGTCTAATTACATTGTTCATGCATTTGTGGGGTGCAATATTTTAAGGAGTGGGATAGTTTAACGGTATGATCAAATTGAGCTATCCTGTTGATAGCCTGCATACAATTTAAAGAAGCGCTATAGTGATGATTGCCCCGGCCATTTAGTATGGCAGATATTTTATATAATATTATAAAAGATCTTTTGCAAATGCAAAGGGATTATAACATGGTGTATTCTTTTACCTTAGTGTGTCTTCAGTTGTCAAACTTGCATTAAACATCTATTACTCACTCACTCTACTGCTCCTGAGGGAGGGTAGCTGTTTCAAAGCTATATAGCTATTTAGGGATTATTTAACTGAAAACTGACCCTCAAGTTATTTAGTTTCAGGTTCATCATCTGTGTGGGTGCATAAAACATAAATAATCTAACGAGCCCCAGGCAGTGTCTTTGTCCTTAACATCACAATGGATTGTATAGATCCTCAGTTACAAATCAGCCCATAGATTGCACTAAATGGCCTCTATATTCCTGTCTCTACCTATACAAAAGTGCAAACAGGCAAAGGAGGTGATATTTGATGGTTGTGACTTGATAATAAGGATACAGAGAGTGTTATTGGGGGCCCTGGGGTGGAGTGTATAGTGACATGCTGAGACAGCACAAGAGATCAGATTTACCCCCCCCCCCACCATTGCCAAGGCCTACCACCCCCACCCCCAGGATAGAGAGGCACTCAGTTAGTATCTGGATCCTCAGTACCAGCAGGTATCTTGTCCTCCATATTGTGATAGTTATGGAGGTACCATACTCCCACACACCAGGGACAAGGGAACTGTCAAAACGCCAAAGAAGAGGAGTGTAGTTTGTGCACTCATTGCCTACCATAAAAAGCAGTGGATTTGTAGGGAGTCAGTGCCTCTGCCCTCCTATTGTGCAAGGGAGTATAAGAGAAGATTAGTTAGAAATGTTTGTTCTAAATAACGAGTGTCAAATGTAATAATGTACATAAATGTAAACTGCAATCCATGAAGGGTTAACATGGTCCATATAGGGTTAACATAGAGGTGGAAGATGACTGGGGAGAACCACACCTGCAAGATAAAAAGAGATGGGTAAAGGTTAGAAGAATCATGCAAACAGGATATACCATACACCCTCCCACCTACACCGACCAACCAGGGAGCTTGTCCAAAAGATAGTACAGCCAGAAAATAAGAAGGCCCCGTACAATTAACATAATAATCTACATGAAAATACCAGCATAAGCGGCCCAAGGTAGTAAACTGGGCCAAAGTATGATTATAAGCTATCAGGGGCATAAGGGGTCCCTACCTGGAGAATAGTGAGCTAGTAAAGGGACAGAGGGATATACATAAAGGACGATAAAGAAGGAGATATTATTATTATTGGAGTAAGATAACACACGAAGCTAAAGGGTCGGCAACTGGGCGATATACTCGCGGAGTTAATCCAATAGGAGAGTGCACCAGCTGTATCATCGGTAGCACTATGTAGGATTACGAGTGTTAGATAAAGCTGTAACTTAAGTCTTATAAGCGCACTATCCCTCACATCAGCTCCTACTGTATCCACCCACAATGGACTGTCAAAACGCTCAAGATGAGGGCGTAGTTTGCAGTGGGTAGCTACCATCAGTGAGTCAGTACCCCCCATTTCTGCCACACAGGCACAAGCTTCTACTCCATCCACACTCGAGGGGCTGTCAAAAGGCCAAAGGCTTAAGCAGGGGGAGGGCTGTAGTCCCACAGTTTGTGCCTACCAACAAGGATCAGTGCCTCCTTCAGGTCCCATTCCTGTACCCCCTCCCTTACCTGAACGTGTACCTTTACATGTGTGCACCTGCCTTACCTGGAACATGACTGTGGGCAGATGAGGGGAAAGGGGATTTTTTAGTACTGGATTTGGCCACTAGGGGAGCTAGAAAGACAAAAACATAAGTGAAAAATAGACGAAAAAAAGCTTTTATGTACTTTTTTTACACAGAAAAAGGTGGTTTACTCAAAAAAGTTCTATTTCCTGGCACTTCCTGTATATTTTGAATGTAAATTTTGAATACAAAACAAGGCCTAAATAAGGGGTTTTCAGAGGAATGTGTTGCCATGGCAACCAAAATTATATTCAAAATAGAAGAAAATTAATGTCAACTTGTAGAATGATTTATGGATAATCATACATTGACAAAAGCATAAAGATACAATTTGTAGATCCAAAGCTATGGCCAAATTTATGGAAAGGGATGGTTATTTTTAAATTGATTATTTAAATCATTATGCTAATTAGATGCCTGATTTAATTTAAACAATGAATGATAGAGCTTATTGGCTGTATTGATACAGTCATGTCATTCAATTTTTGTGAAACAATACCTCCACAACTAGACGGGCTATCTACAAGAGTTGTATCTAATTTTAAAGCTGATAACATCAATTTTATATTTCATATTCCGTAAAACGGGGCTATTTTGGCCTGTAGGGGCTATTTTGGCCACCCTCCAAAAAGTGTTCATATTTCACTTAAAGATAAAAAGTAGATGAGAGATGAAAATAATTAGATGAAAATAACTAGATGAAAATAACTAGATATCTAGTTTTGATATTATATATTCATGCATCTAAGATTGCATTTTGATGTTTTTGAGAAAAATCATCTTTTGGGTGCATATCTGAGCATGCGGCCATTTTGAGGTCACATGACCTCAATATTTATGAAAAATTTCATCATACCTCAAACTTTATCACAGATAGTCATGAAATAATGTGTAGAAATGACTTAAATAAGTATTAGTTCCATATAAAGTCATATTCTAAGATATAACAATGAAAAAACATAAAGTATTTGAATTTTGCTAAAAATATTAGGCATTTACTGAAAAAATTGCTCAATTTTAGGTATTGCAGGGCTATTTTGGCCAGTAGCCCCTTACAAATATTGGTCACATCATTTCCTTTATAAGTAGAGGTAAAAATTCATTTTACCTTGGAATACCTACCTTAATCAATTTCTACAGTTAATTTCACATAAGAAATGAGATGTTTGGTGAAGATTTGTGAAAGAAAAAATGAAATAAGAGGTGACCAATCGCAATAGCACAATTCGAATGATTTTAAATACAATTTCATTCATAGTGCAAGTGTTTAGTTAGTTCTTATGAGGAAATTGCAGTATATTGCAAACAGTGATAAGTTGGAGCAAATATTCAAAGAAAGCCACAAAAACTGGCCAAAATAGCCCCGTTTTACGGGTTTAACCTCGGAGGACCCTTTCCCCTCACCTGTTCATAGTCCGCACACTACACATGCAACACTATCACACGTTTTGCACTTTTTCCTTGAGGAGTTAATTCGTTACATTTTTTCCCTAAAGGTTGCCATATCAAATTTCTAAATGAATTATCACTGGTAACTTCGAGTGGGCAGAGCTTTAAAGTTGATCCATATTCATGGTTTCAGGTCTTTTATCTGATGGTTTTGATCTTCAGATGAGGTTTTCTCGTACCATGCAGTTTTCAAGATGTCCTTTAACTTTGTTAAAGGGGATTTATGATGAATGCAAACTTATATGAACTTATTAATAATACACATAGTCTATAAATTCATAGTAGTATATACATGCAAACTGAGCGCAATGGATTAGCTACTAACTAGGTCATGACCTACTGGTAGACCGGAAGTGACCTAGTTTCAGCCAATCAGAGGGCTGGATTTGACAGGAAGTGACGTCATAAGGTCATGACCTAGTTTTTTCGACCAATCAGAGAGCTGGATTCCATTTGACCTAGTGACCTGACCTAGTTACATAAATTAAAAGAATTGTGCAATACCTAGAGCTGACCTACTTGCAAACCGGAAGTGACCTACTAACCTACTTGCAAAAACGTATGACCTACGTATGAGGGTGCATTGCGCAATGCTTGTAAGAATTTACACAATGTTCTGATGCAATACTTTTATGGATTTACGCAATACTTATGACTCATTTTGTTATGTCTCTTCATTTCATGCATTAAAATAAAACACAACTCATTTATTTCACATAACAGATTATATTTTTATTAGACACAATATTTACAGATGAAGCCAGATTTTCCATTTCCGGGGCGTGCACATATACTACAAAAACATTTGTTGTGTGTGAATTTACTTGCTTGATACCAGCTTTGACCAGTGAGACTAGTTTTCCATGTGTTGTGGAAACAATAACTGTTAAGTTTGGCTATATTAGATATAGCATGCTCGAACAAAGCCTGGGCCAGGAAGTAAGTTTGACTGTTTTTGGGTCCAGGTAAAAGACCAGATAAAAAACCATCCTTAAAGTTTACCTCAAAGGAGAAATGATTTTTCACTCCAGGTATACTTAAGGCATGAAGTTCCAGTGAGACCTGCAGACATGTGAAACAAATAGTTTTAGCAATAGCAGATACTTCCAGTTTACAATTACACTGACAAAACACTCCTACTATGGGATTACATTCTAACTCTTGGAGAGTAAGAGCAAACTTTCTTACACTTCCTAAAGTGTACCTTGTGTAGTGTCTTGGGCAGCCAGGTTCAGTGTGCAATTGATATACTCCTATACACCAATCATGCATTATCAAGTTAACTTTTTTCACTCGACAATAGTACATGCAGTTTCTGTAGGCGTCCCAAAAAGCTGAAGAGAAATATTTGTACATTTTAACACTAGTTATACAGTGGTCAACAGTGTCTGGTTCAGCTCCTCTAAAATAACCAATGTTTTCTCCAGGTATTATTTCCCAAAAGAAATTCTCTGAACATCCACATGCTACAGAACTTATATCATTGTCAGGTGTTATAGAAGAAGCTTGATTATATGAAGCAACACTTTGTAAAACTGGACGCATGTAATAGTCATAAGGTGGAGTTTCTGTGGTTTGCTCCACAAGCATAGCTTCTAAACTTTCCATGTTAAAATGGTTGCTTAAATCTAACCAGATACTAATAATCTGGTGAACGTGACGCTATGAGTTAAGAAATCTGGTACCACTTTTTTTTCTGTTCCAACTTAATTTCTTCAGCGCCGGATTTTTTATTTTTGTCGTGAACATGTACAGCGTTCACTTTTGTGAAAAGTTTTTTTTTATTTTTTGGGTGATACAGTTCACTTTTCTTACTTTTTTATTAGTTTTTTTTCATGATACAGTACACATTTTTTTACCTTTGTTTTTTATTTGAAAAATGTTCATTTGAACAAAAAATATTTTCCAGTTTAACACTGTTTTCTATGGAAAAAAATGTTCATTTGAACAAATGTTCGTTTGAACAATTGTTCAAATGAACATTTTCCATTTTAACACTGTTTTCTATGGAAAAAAATGTTCATTTGAACAAATGTTCGTTTGAACAATTGTTTAAATGAACATTTTCCATTTTAACACTGTTTTCTATGGGAAAAAATGTTCATTTGAACAAATGTTCGTTTGAACAATTGTTCAAATGAACATTTTCCATTTTAACACTGTTTTCTATGGGGAAAAATGTTCATTTGAACAAATGTTCGTTTGAACAATTGTTCAAATGAACATTTTCCATTTTAACACTGTTTTCTATGGGAAAAAATGTTCATTTGAACAAATGTTCGTTTGAACAATTGTTCAAATGAACATTTTCCATTTTAACACTGTTTTCTATGAAGGAAATTTGTTCATTTGAACAATTTGTTTAAAATTTTTTCTTTCAACGAAATGTACAACTGGAAGTGAAACTAGAAAAAGAAACCATTTTTTTATATAGAAAGGGGTAGGGTGCTTACACCGTCTTCACATACTTGTCTCTTTATGTACTGATAGGTTAGACCTTGTTTCCTTTGAAAGTAAGTCGTAACGCTGTGGTTAACTACTTTAAATCCTTTGTTGACTACCGTGACAACATTTTCACTGTCCAGTACTTCTTTGTACTTGTCAGTGGTCAGGGGGTTTTGTTTTTGAATTACACCTTTGCAACTCATTTTAACGGGCACATTTACTCCTGTGCCTATGTAACATTTGGAGTTCAAGGCAGTCATTTCATCACCTTCCCACTCCACTTTGAATAACCCGGGGGTTCTCTTGTCAAACGCCAGACGGCTCTTACAGCATGGTTGAGGCAGCCACAGCTCACCCAAAACTTTGGTCTGAACATAGGTCTCTCTGTGGTGACTGTTGTCACATGATTCAGAGGGCAACCATTTGTGACGTTCTCTGAAGAAAGCTTCACGTTTTTCAGGAATAATTACGTCTTCTATTTTCTCTGCACTTAAAGAAAAGTAAAAACTGTCAGTGTCCATTTCACACATTTCAAAATCTTTCTCGTCTATGTATTCAAGGAGAAAGTCGTAATAGAAAGCCAACATTTTAAGTTTGGCATATTGGTATACCATGAACCCTATTTGAACTGGGAGGTCGTAGGTGATGGAGGTGGGCAAACAGGACAGTTCTACCGTGTTGTCACTTATGTCTTGCACATCTTGCACTGACCAGTGCATGGCCAAACGTCTTGCCTTAGAGGGGTGAAGATACTTTGTTTGAACAAAGTTTTGTTTGTTGCATATGGTTTTTCCGTATGAACCATTTCCCAAAAGTTTGTACAGATCTGACAGAATCTTACAGTCTATGTTTTCGTCTCCCTTCCTCCTAGCTTTGGTCACTTCGTCCATGAAGGGTAAAAAAGTCTGTTCTGGTGTGTATTCTACGAGAAGGTGTACTGTCGTAACTACCAAACCTTTCTCCAGGTACCACTTCAAGAGAGGAGTTCCCAACAAAATTCCCTCTGCGTGGTAGCTGCCTATAAGTTGGCGTTGCGGTTGTTTCAGCTTACCTGCTGCTTCCAGGTAACGTTTCATATGTTCACCTACGTCTTTTTTTCCTACTAAACAGTTTTTGAAAATAGGTGTCATTTCACTGAATTTTTCTTTCAAGGATTCAGGTGTTTCTATGTCTACCTGGATAAGTCCAAAAGTTGTTCCTTTAGAAACCCCTCTCAGTATTTCATCCTGACTTTTTCTGCCTTGGCACAACGGTCTTTTAATTTCCCATTCACTTTTTGTTTCTCTGCACAAGTTTTCAGTTTTTTCTTTCAGCCACATACACTCATACTTTTCCTCTACTTGGTAACCTAACGACTGAAGATATAGGGTAGTCAAAATGGTATTTTGGTTTTTTTCTTCTAACCATGCCTTTCCATTGGGGTCTCTCAAAACTGATTTAGTGAGGTGACATATGTGACCATGCCAGTAGCACCCGTGAAACTGGTATACTTTTTTTGAAGCTGGATCATAGCCGTCCACTTTTATTTTCCTTGAACCCAATACTACTTCCCCGTAGTTGTATTGGTGTAATATCTTCACTTTGTCTGTCACAGTTTTGTATCGCAACCATTCTGTGGCTGAGTAGCTAATTTGTTGACTGCAGACAGCTTGAAAATCGTTTTCTTTCCTGCGCACCACATAATAACCTGTGCAGTGCTCTTCACCCATGCACTTGAGGTACAAGCTGTTAGCATCTACCCCTACTATGTGTCTGCATACTTTGCTTTGTGACCCGTATTTTTTTTGTCTTATTCTTGTTTCTCCACTTTTGTGATGTCTGTGAAAAATAATAAAGGGACCCCCTACTAAGTTGCGTCTGAGCAAGAAGTGAACATCCTTTTCTTTCTCACCAAAAAGAATGTAAGGAGTGGTATTAGGTGCAGTGTTGTTGAAAAGAAACTTCAAGGTTAAACCTGGCAAAGTTAAACCGTCTTTGAACATGTCTACCCCACGATCTATAAAAAATTTTGTGTGCTCGTTTATGGCTAAAACAAAGGGTTTAACGTCCAGGTTGTTGTAATATATCAAGTAGTCCTTCATAGTTTTCATTTTGTTTTCTGTCCAGACCTTTTTACATTCAAGATAATCTTCTTTGCTTATTCCACCACCCGACAAAGAACTGTAGAAGCAGTGGCGTGGAGGAAGAGCTTTGTTGTTCAGTTTTCTTATGTTGTCCATCCACTCGTAGGGAAAAAACCTTTTTCAGCTTTCCCTTTTAGAAAGGCTTTCAGGTAGTTTGCGTAGGAATAACCTGGTGCCAAATAGTTAAACATGTCAAGGAAAAGAAGATGGTCTGTGTACACTGCTATGTACTTGTTGCATTTTTTTATGGTTTTCATTTCTGTCTTGTCTGTGTCTATAAAAAAAGAATGAAATTCCTTTTTTATCAAATTAATGTCATACTTTCCAGAGTTGAAACCTAGAACAGGGACTCTTTCTATGTAGGTAAGAAGTTTTTCCTTCACTTCAAGAACATGGGAGATTTTTTTTTTTGGATTTTTTTTTGTTCTTTGCTGGAAAAACTTTGCTAGCTTTATGTTCTAGTTCCTTTTGTTTTTCTTCTAGAGAGTCTAGTTCGTCTAAAACATCTCTAAAATTCTCTTTCACCTGTTCTCCTATCAACTGCCCCAAGTTGTTTATGTGTTCCAACACATTTTTAACCAAAGGATCGTCGTCCCTGTTCGAATTTCTGACAAAACACACTGGTTCTGTATGCCCAGGAAAATCAGAAGCTACACTGGCAGAAAGGGGTATGTGAGTTTTTTCTATCACAGTGTTAGCATTTTCTGGGGACGAATTTTCAGGTTGGACGAAATAGCTTTCAAAGTCAAAAACAATTTTATAGGGGTATATTTTTTTCTCAGGTGAACAAACTATTCCCAGTTCCTCTAAAACTTGAAAAACTGTTTTGGATGGATTGTATGCTCCACCTTTGTACCTGAAGCTGACTTTGGTGCAATCTTTTTTCACCCCATTGTGTTGTTTCAAAAGGAAGCTACGAGTGAAAACTTTATGACACTTTTCACAGGGGTACATTTTACCATACAGTCCCATGTTAGTTATTAAACTTACATGGTTTCTGTGTAAGTTCAAGTTCATGATTTTTTTGGATGAACACATGTTTGACCTTATAATTTTAGGTCGCCCCTTTCTTTTACCAAAAGAGGGAAGGTAAAAAATTCTTATGTTAACTTCAAACATTTTTTCTAACCTGTCTAAATCTCTTATGTTAACACCCTCAAAAGTCTCCTTGTTCACCCCTGGATAGGCTTCAAGGAAAAGCTCTTGAGTTTTTTCTAAAGATTCATACAGGAAGAAAGACAGACATCTAAAGAAACACAAGTTGTCCTTGTACGCCCTTTTGGTTTTAGGGTCTCTGTGAAAGTGTTGCATTCCTCTTTGTCTTAAACCTGGTGGAACAGTTTTCATTTTACCTAAAAGATATTCTCCTCCCGTAGCCCTTATGAGTGTGATGTTGGCGTTCACGTTGCCTATTACACTCCATTTAGTAGAGGGTCTTTCAGTGTCTTCTTTAATGTTGTTTTCTATTAAATCTAAACACTCTGCAAAGTCTTTGTCGTCCCTTATAAAAATGTAAGGGTCTCTATGACTTTCACTGTCATAGAACAAAGACGAGTTGTTGGCAGAAGCATGAAAGTACATGACTTTCTCTTCTTCTTCCTCCTTAGAGGAAGACAACAACCTTCCAAAAGAGACAGCCACTTTGTAAGCCATAACTTGATTTCTATGAATAGAGGTAAGCGCCTCTATTACCTGTTTGGCTCCCAAGTCTTTGTTGAAACTTGTCATTCTGACGTTGAAAATGGACTGAAGCTTACCAAGCACAGCCAAACCTGAAGCTATGGACTTGAAGTTGTCACGGTAACTGCTTTTATGCAAAGAATTTTTTTCTATTTCTTTTGGAAGTTCTAAGCTGTCGGAAAAAGTTTCTCTTCTAAAGAATCTGAGTTACATAAAGTTTTTCCACTGTTTTCTACAGTGACCAAACGTGGAGGTCTAGGGGTGTTACACATTGGACAGTTGACGGTGTAAAGTTGTTTTACCTTTTTGGGCGGCATTTTTTTAAGGTTTCTTTTTCTTGTTTCACTTTATGTTCAATATACAAACTTATAACTAAAACCTAACCTAAGTATACATGGAGTACATATAGAACTTAAACCTACGCTGGGCTATGTTGACTAAAGACGGAGTACATCTAAATCTAACTACAAATTAGCTGATATACATGATAATGTAAAAGCACTGAACAAGGAGCTGTTGACCAGACACTATACAAAGTTGACCACTTACCCAGAGTAGAAATCGGTCGTTTCGTCTAGGAAGGGACCAACTCGTGATTTTATGTCCTCCAGAATGAAGGGGGACACAGTGTGTCTGCAGTGTGTGGCTGAGGGGGGCATCCTGAAGCTGGAAGACACCGAGGCGTTCATTTCCTCCACGTAGCTGGTTGTTCCTATGTGAACTTTAGGAGTTCCCTTGTACAAGTTTACCAGGATCATAGCCCGGCCTCCACTGGGGTCGGTGCAGTCTTGGTTCAAGGACAACAAAAGATTATCCACCTTCCTCTCTCCAAGGGCAGCTAGGCGGTGTAACTCCTTGTACTTTCCTAGGATGCACTCTATCTGGTCCACTAAGTTCCTGAATTCACGCGCCTCTAGGTTTAAGCACCGCTCGTAAGGTTTGTCCAGGTAGGTCCTCAAGCATACTCCCCTGATGCTAGGTTCCCTGTATATTTCTATGCAGGCGTTGTTATCCCCTTCCGGATAAAAAACTTGGTCGGGGGCAGGTGACTTTTCTTGGAAACCAAATCGAGCAGGCCACTTTTTTGCCACCAAAGGCACTGACCTAAAGCCCACAAGCTTGCTGGAAGAACTGGGGGCAGTGCCCTCCCCAAACTTTTGCCTGTGTGACTTGTCTTTAGAAGAAGGAACACCTGGGACAGAACCAATTGGCTCGGCACCATAGGATGAAGTCGCTGAGGAAACTGAAGCAGGGGTAGAGACAGGGGTTTTCTTGTGGTAGGCGCGCTTCTGTCTTTTTTTCTTAGGCTCCCCTTCTCTCTCACTGGAACAGTTTCTTTTTTCCGGCGGGCTTTTAAGAAGCAGCTCCTCTACCGGAACCGGGAGAGAGTACAGAGGAGAAGGGCCGGTCAAATCTATAACCTCTACCTGTGAATACCCCCCGCGGTGAGCAGGTGAAGGTGTCCCTTGTGTTAAGTCCACCACTTCTATGGGGTTGACTGCCGGTGATGAGGTTGTAAGGTCTATAACCTTTATTGGACTGACCTGGGGAGAAGGTTCCTCTGGAGTCACGGGCGAGTAAGAGGCGGACGTAGGTGCTTCAGTGGGGGGTTGGTAGTTCAAAGGTGCCGGGGGATTGATGTATTCCCTGATGTCAAAATCGCCGTCGCCAGCTTCCTGAGGAGAGCGATCCCGGACGCGATCCAGGAAATCAGTGATTTCGCCATGAAGAGCTGCAAGAGCGGCTTCCTGTTCTCCTGCATCAGGCACTTCAGTTGGAAGCCGAGCAGGAGTTGCAGGTGGTTTATCAGGTGAGGCTGGAGAGGTAGGAGGAGGGGCGATGCCCGACGCCTTTTCCACTGTCTGTTTAGAAGTAGTAAAAGTCAGTGGAGCCAGTTTTTTAGCTCCTCCTCTCCTGACACTAAGTCCCGTCTTCATGCGACCAGGTATTGTTCTCCTTGAAGATGAAAGGGTGGCAGGGCTGGAAGGTGCAGGAGCAGGACGGCGAACAGCAGACAAATGTCAGAAAAGGTTTGATGAAGATCGAGCAGCTCAAGCCTACTTTATAGTAACTATCCTGATACGATGCTGGGACGTTCCCTTGTCGTTCAGATAACGTACAACCACGTCCATGAGTCGTAGATAACCGTGCTTTTCCATTCATAGTATGTTTTACACTTAGTCAGTGTTGTTTTGGAAAAAAGTAAAAAGCTTAACTCAAATAAAAAAAAGTGATAACGCTCAGTCAACGTTCAGGGTGAGGCTTGTAAAACGAATCTTGTTGTTACCATTCTGTGATGAACGCAGACCATTCGTCATTTATCAGAACTAGCTTCTCTCAAGCAGACATGGCTAACTTTTGTCCTTTGCCTTTGTCTTTGACCGTAGGTCACAAAAGGCGTCAGGAGGTGTTTATTTCAGACATCAGGAGGGGCGTAGAAGAAGGTAAGGTGTGGGCTGTGTGGAAATTCTGTCCTGAAAATTTGAACAGGGATCTTTACATCCTTCCTAACTGTAACTTCAAACAATGCTTCTTGCACAACCAAACCTCTGCATTGGTTCCTAGTGGACCCTCTGTGAAAAAACTTATCTCAGAAAATGGGGAAAGTTTTTTTTCAGGTGTTCTTTTGGGACATGGTGCCATGGTACACTTGATGTCTAGACATTCCATTTCCTCTGGAAGTTCAAAGAAATTCATTTCAGACAGACAAAAACCCTTTTTTCTAAGGGATCAACCTTTGGGGGGAGGGCCTGGTAATTCAGTTTTCATCGATTCTACTATGGTGAAGGCTTTAATTAAAGCCACTTTACTTCACCCAGACAAAATTACACACTCTTTAGGTTCAAAAATTTTCTATGAAAGAGGATTCAGGACAGAGATTGGACACAATTACCATGGATGCTGTCATGTTGTGAGAGTTATAACTGAAATAACTACCTCCCATGAAAAAGGTCAGCTGAAGGTGGTAACAGCCTACCCCGTATCTAATTTTTGGTCCTCCTAATAAAACTGAACAAAAACAAACGATGATCCTCCGGGTAAGGTCCCTGGGCCAAACCCACCCTTCCACATGTTTTCCCCTCTTTTCAAAACGCTCAGGCACTGACCCTGACGTTTGTTTCGTCCTTGAGCAATAAATCATTTCAGGAAAGTGCGATAAGGAAAGACTGACAGGTTTCCTATAAAGGTTAAACGGGGACTAAACCATCGTTATTTGACACAACAACCTTCGCCCTACTATGTCGCGTTACTCCCTGCAGCGTGTATTAGAACAACGTCACCCCGACGACACTCAAGTTCTGACATACGTGAGGGAAAGAAATGAAATTATATGTTGCTCTTCAATTTGTTTCAGGTACGTGTGCAAATACTTGAAAGAATGTGTTCTTCACCGGAAAAAATTATACTTAGTTTTTTCTTCAGTGCAATCAAGTTTTACATCCAAAGACAGAAAAACCTTGAGGAAAATGGTTTTGAGTCATAACTTGTCGAAATTTTCAGCGGTGGAAACCTTGGGTTATGCCCTGAAGCATGGAAGAAAGGGAAAGGGCCCACTGAAAAACCCCTTCCATTTGGAAGCATTGAAAGCGGCAGAAGAGCATCACGCCAAAGAAAATCCCCGCCTACTTAACCAGCGTCTTCATTTCTTCATGTCTATTTTGGAACTTCTAGCTGAGTGCTTAGAAACCAAAACTTTGTTTTCCTCCTGCCCCATATTTCACATCCCATCATCGTCCCTGGATCGTTTCAGTGTAGAGGAGAAAGAAAAAGTTTGGTTTTATCTGGCTATGTGGTGCACCCAGCTTATCTCCCTTACTCACTGTTTTCACCACAATCAGCTCGCTTTACACTCAACATCATAACAAATTTAAACGAACGAAGAACGATGTAACAGGCTTACCTAAACAGGGGGAAGGGAATGGAAGAGATATATAGAATAGGGTAGAATAGGGTAGGATAATATAGGGTAGGGTAGGGTAGGGTAGGGTAGGAATGGGTGGGGGTGGGTTTAAAAAACTATGGGGTGGGGGGGTGGGGGCACCCCTCAAGTATGGGGGGTTTGGGGCTTGTTGGCCCGGGCTGGCCGCCCAAATAACCCACCTAACCCACCCACCCACCCACCTAAACCACCTACCCACCTACCCTACCCTACCCTACCCTACCCTACCCTACCCTACCCTATATAAGTTAACTGTATGCTTTCTAGCCTGTCATAACCTACCTGCCTTCCTACCTGCCTACCTTACTTGCTGAACACCTTTTTTTTGGTTGCTATGGAGTTTCACCTTTCGGACGAGTTGTTATTCAAGATCAGTGAAAAAATATCGGAAAAAGACTACCCTTGATTAGGGGTTTACTTAGGACTTAGACTAAGTTTAATGGATTACATGGAAAAAATACCGTCTCTTCGTTCTATGGGGAGAGAAATGCTTATTTCATGGAGCAGAAAGAACGTGCGTTGCAAGTGGATGGTATTGAGACATGCATTAAGTGACATAGGTCGTTACGATCTAACTGATTATTGTAGATGGTACATGGGATATTACAACGTAGTGGACCATTGTGAAATTCCTCCAGAACAGTGGAAAGTTGATACTTTGTTCGTCAACCTGGCAGACAAGTTAAAAATGCTTGACTGGAGGAAACTGGGAACTCAGCTTGGATTGAGCGACCACGAACTTGACCTCATAACCACCCCTGTTCCAGGGAAAAAAGGTGTCACAAATCCTGTTTTCGAAGTTCTAATGGTTTGGAAATATAGAGAAATATCTCATCCAAGCTGCCTTATAGCCAGTCTATACAACATGGGACTTTCTGATGTAGCTCTTTACGTGGAAGGTTTGAACAAGGGTTCAACTGGTTTAAAAGAGGACGAGGTTGCTCCTTTGGTCACTTTGGTTTAAGATATCGTCCAACATGGATCACAAGGAAAAGGAGATTATTTTTGACCCACGTCTACAAAGCCCCTTCACAATGATCATAGCTGGACCTACTTCTTGTGGAAAAAGTCAACTTGTTTTCAAGTTGATTAAAGGTGTAGACGAGCTTGTTACTCCAAAAATACACGACATATACTACTGCTACAGTCAATGGCAAGATGGATTCGACGAAATGGTGAAGTTGGGGGTTAAGTTCAACAAAGGTCTTCTTTCAGAAGACTTTTTGTTCGAGGATGAAAGAGACGTGACTAAACATGGACTGGTCGTTATAGACGATCTCATGGATCCCGAGTACGTTCCCACCATAATGAAACTTTTCACTGTGGGCTCTCACCATCGCAGTTTAAGTGTAATTTTTATTACTCAAAACTTGTTTTTCAACAATCCTGCCTTCAGAACCTTGAGCTTAAATGCACACTACCTAGTTGTTTTTAAAAACCCTAGAGACATGAGTCAGATAGGGCACATCAGCAAACAGGCCTTTCCAGGACAGAAATCCTTTTTGACGGAGGTATATAACTCAGAAACCAAAGAGAAACATTCATACATCCTATTGGACTTTAAGCAGAGCACACCTAACGAGCTTAGGGTAAGGAACAACATAACAACTCCTTGGAACACCTTGGTTTTCATTCCTCAAGCTTCAGCTTCGAAAAGAAAAAGATAGAATGGTGACCAAAAGATCTGCTTCTGGAGGAAAATTTAAAACAATAAGGAAACATTACCACTTGTTGAAACACATATCCAAGTGTTCCTTGGCAGAGTGTTCCCACATAATCAAAGGTCTCAGCGATGAGGTCATTAGGTTGATGAGTCAAATTTGCGTCAACGTAATGAACAAAAACCTGTTGCGTAACGAGTCCGACGCAGTCAAACGTTTATCACCCTACAAGAAAGAACTCAAGTCAGTCACAAGGCACAAGGCTACCGTTAAGCAGAAGAGGAAAACCTTTGAGCAAAAGGGTGGATTTTTGGGAACCATTTTGGGTCTGGCCTTACCCCTGATAACAGGTCTCATAGGAGCACGTCGATAAAAATCATGTCTTATTCAAGGATGGCCCTCGTAAGGGCGGATCTTGTTCCCCGAGAAAAAAGCCCTTCTTTTGTTAGTCCTTCCTCTCCTCCCCAGCCTGGACCTAGTGTTCAAGACCAGTACTACAGCACTCAACTTTTAAGAGAAGGTTTAACTCCTGATTCCAGCCTGGTTCAAGTCCTGAACCACCTTCAAAGTAAAGCACATGAGGTGCTTAACTCTCCTAACCTCAAACTGAAGGAAAAGTTAAGACAGTACAATCAACTTATGATAAAGTCGGGAATTTTAACTAAAAAAGCCAAGGCCTTAGGACAACGTAGGGAAGGTCCCTATCCTGGTCGAGCAGTAGGACAAGGCCCTGCAGGAGCAGCAGCAGCAGCTAGGGGTGTGAACAATTCTTTAGAAGACACCGACGACGGCGACGACGATGACGACACTTTCACAGAGACTAGAGACGATCCACCACTTCCTGACGATTCAGACGGAGAGAGTGTAGACGAATTCAAAGGGGAGAAAGGATTTAAACCTCGTGCAAGAGACAACACAGAGGGTATGGACGCCGACATAAAAGAAAGAATACCCGCAACTTACAGAACGACTGCTAAAAATCTCTACAGAGAATTATCCCGTCACGGAAGTCAAATTTTGAATTGGAACAGAGACGGAGAAATATATGTTAACGGGGAACGTGTGCCTGGAACTGACATAACAGATTTGTTAGCTTTTGCTGCCCGACCAAAGTCTTTGAAAAAGGACCAACCTAAAGGAAGCCAGGTTTTCATGAGAGCAGTTAAAAGACTGAACCCCACCTTAAAATTTGTCAAAAACAAGTCGGCTTTTGCAGGGCACAGTCCTTCCTTTGCTGCCAGTCCCTTGAAAAGAGCTTCCCCTATAAAGAAGAGGAAAGTAAGTCAAAAAGGAACTGGACGTAAGTTTATATGGCGCACAAGGCTTTGAAAAAAGATGTCCTCAGGTTTTACACAGATCCTGAACAACCTGGAAGTTTCACCAGTGTATCTAAACTTCAACGTCATCACTTCAAGAAAACAAAGAAAAAAAACATAGAACAAGCTTTGGAAGATGTAGACGCTTACACCAGACACAAACCTTACAAGAGAAGATTTCCAAGAAGAAAAACACAAACATGGGGGATAGACAAACAGTGGCAACTTGACCTCATAGACATGCGAGAATTTTCAAAGGAAAACAAAGGATACCAGTACATTCTAGCGGGAATAGATGTTTTTTCAAGGTATGGTTTTGGACAACCTGTGAAAAGTAAGAGAGCTGATGACGTGACAGAGGCTTTCAAAAAAATGAGCAAAGAAAGAAAACCTCAACAAATTCAAACTGACAAGGGCAAAGAGTTTGTCAACAAAATTTTCAAAAAACACTGTGAAGATCAAAAAATCAATTTTTTCACAGGAGAGAACGACGACTTGAAGTGTGCCTTAGCCGAAAGGTTCAACTCTACTTTACAAGGAAAAATGTGGAGATGTTTCTCTCATTTCAATAACTACAAATGGGTTGACTTGCTGCCTGACTTGGTTAAGTCCTACAATTTGACTTACCACAAATCCTTAGGAGCTGCCCCTTCAGACATAAATAAAGACAACTCTGAAGTCTTGTTCTACAGGTTGTACGATCAACCTCAAAAGAAAAAGGTTCCTGTCCTTCAGTTGAAGAGAAAAAATCAAGTGCGAATGTTGAAAACAAAGAAAACATTTAACAGAGGGTACGAACCTAACTGGACTGAGGAAATATACACAGTCGACAACATTTCGCCCAAAGGGTACAACCTGAAAGATCTCCTTGGAGAAGAGATAAAAGGAAGCTTCTACGAACCTGAAGTTCAGAAGGTGCAAGTCCGTCACGGAAGACGCTACAACATAGAAAAAATAGTAAAATACAGAGGAAAAGGCAAGAAAAGAGAAGCCTTGATCAAGTGGAAGGGTTATGGAGACAAGTTTAACTCTTGGGAACCTGTCAAGAACATAAACAAATGGCGTTTACCTTAACTTTACCTAGTAACTCATCTATGAACGTTTTTCCTGACAACACTTTAACTAGTTACAATACAATTTTGGCAGAATACATTAACTCTCCTACTCAGTTAGAGTGTGCTCTTCAAGAAATAACCTGTCCTACCACGTGGTACAACGTCAAAGAAGAACCCATTCTCTTGGTACAGGGAGAAAACGACCTGACAAACAACCTCCGCTCTGTAGTAGCTTTATTGAACAAACGCAGAAGAGAATTTTTTCCTCTGGAAAAACCAGGAGCCCATAGTGTCTTCAGTAGAGCTTCAAGCTCTACATCAAATTTATCAGCCCAATCTGCTTTGAAGAGAGGAGTAAAAATAACAAAAAACCTACGTCATGTCAACCCTGTGGGATCGACTGAAACCATTCCTCCTGCTGGTCCTGAAAGTGAAAGTCCAGCAACTCCTGCTGCTGCGACTGAGACGCCATCTGGAGGATTCACTTCTAACCAACCCACGCCAGAGAAGGAGGAAAAGGAAGAGGAGGAGGATGAGGGGGAGCGTGACACGGCAGGCAGAGAGAAAAGGGAAATATCGTCGGCTGTGGCTGAAGTGATGTCTATGGATGACAGGGAAAAAAGGTCTCTTTCTTTTTTTGAAGAAAAGGCCGTCTTCACAGACTCTGCTAATGTTTCTCCTCTCTCTCCCAGTCAGTTACAGGCTGTGAAAATATGTACACGCTTCAAGGAAATTAGCAGATACCTGTCTAAGTATTACTTCAAGGAAGGTAGTATCTACAATATGTTTGCCTTAGAAGGTGTGAACCTGGAAAGCAACTCAGAGTTGATAGGATACTTGAACAGGACCATAAATAAACTACAGAGCATGTTGGTGAGAAAACTAAGAAACTACAGGAAAAACAACAAAGCCACCGTGTTTCACTACAACAAATACACAATGAAAAGTGTAGTTTCCTTGCCTCCTGGTGTGGTCATGCAACTCCCAGAAAACTTAGGGAAACAATTAGGTTTCGACGGAAGTGTTTTCCTAAGTGGAAAAACACAAAGCCCCTACGTGGTAGACCTTCAGTACAAAAGTCGATGTGCTTTCGTGTACTCTGACATAGTCAAGCACAGTCTTGTGGGTGACTCTAAAGCACCCCTTCTGAGGCAAATCAACATAAATCGCTACAACGGTGACATGCAGACCATAAGTTTCCAGAACTTGATATATCTGCCAGTCACTAAAACCACCTTCAGACAGATAGGGATATACTTAAGAGACAAGACTGGGGAACCGATACCATTTGAAAGCGGATCAGTGTCGGTGGTACTTGCCTTCAGACCTCTTCAAGGATAGGAGTATATTACCATGCTTCACTACTATGGAACACCTCCATACCTGGCCCCTAGGGGTCAGTACGCTGAATACTACAGAAAATCACAGTTTGGGAACGGTGCTTTACCAGCGTACGGTGGCAGGGGCAGACAAAGAGGGCACGGACTTGGTTCGTTAATAGGTGGTTTACTGAGAGGAGCTGTTCCCCTCTTAAGTAAAATAGGACGCTCAGCTGCCAAATCTGCAGGCAAAGCCTTGCTTACTACAGGAGCTGGAGTCTTGTCCGACGTGGTATCAGGAAAAGGCTTCAAGAAAAGTGTAGTTAGGAGAAGTAAAGCAACAGGGAAGAACTTACTCAAAAGGGCTGCTTCTTCTGCTCAAGGATACATAAAAGGTACATCTGAACCTCCTCCAGTCAAACGACGAGCAACCGGCAAGCGCGGAGGACGTAAGGGGCAACGCGGCAGAGGTAGAGGACAAGCTAGAGGAAGGACCTTGTTCTAGTCATGAGTCTCCTTCATCCCAAGGGTCAGGTATGTGCAGTAGGTGAACTAGACCTACACGCCTTGCCTGTCACTCAAAAGGACATATTAAAGTGTCAAAAAATAACCAAAACTACCAACAATGCCCTGACTCCACACACTGAATCATTTGACTTCACCTTCGAACCAAGCAACCTGTACACAGACCTCTCAGAAACTGAGCTGTACATGGAACTGGAAGCCGTGGCGGCAGACGGAACAACTCACCTTGCCGTAGGCATAGAAGCTGCTCCAGTCAACAACTTGGCACACGCTCTCTTTGCTTCCTGTCAGTTGCTGATAAATGGGGAGAAAGTCACCGGCAACAATGAAGACTATGGTCTCAAGGCCTACATTTTGGACACAATTTGTTGCAACAAAGAAGACAAAGAGACTCGGTTGAAAGGGTGTCAAAAGTACATGAAAGACACCTGTGGTCACATGGAAGCCAGAGCGGGCGAAAATGCTGGATGGACGGCACGGAGAGCAGAGTTCAGTGCCCGCAACAAACATGCCTTAGTAATGAAGCCGCACCTGGATTTAATTAAACAGTGCAAGGTGCTGCCTCCGAACTGTGAAATCAAGTTCATATTCGAAAAAAATCAGCCCAATTACTACATGATGCAAGCAGCCGATCAAAACTACTGGGTCAAAATCACCAAAGCTGAAATGACACTTCTCCAAAAATGTGTCGACGACGAGGTGGTGAAAACTCATGTCAGCAGTGTCAGGAATCCACATTGGGGCCCTTTCAACTATCACATAGCCAGGTGTAAAGTAACTAAACACACTTTGGACGGCGGCTCACAAGACTACAGTTGGACTCAACCTGACACTACTCAGATCCCCACCAGGATAGTCTTGTGTATGATAAAGGAAACACCAGCTGCTGGGACTAAGACAGAAAATCCTTTCAACTGCAGGCATTTCAACGTGAAGGAAATATGCGTGAGATATGACGATCAAAAGTTTGAGTTGAAGACTGACTTCGAAACAGGCAACTGCATCAGAGCCTACAGTCAAATGTTCATAGACAGTGGGCTGTCGGCTTTGGGGCAAGACTGTGGCATAACTTTGGAAGATTTCAAAGATGGGTATTCCTTCTTTGTTTTCGACCTCACCCCAGACAGAGCACCTGAAGACAGTCGTTTAAATCTCATCAAGCAGGGAAAGCTGGGCATTTCCCTTAGGTTTGCCGCCCCGACTACTCATGCCATATCTGCCGTCTTGTGTTCCTTCTACGACAACAACATCCAACTAACGGCTGACTGTCTTCCTGTCACAGACTACCACATGAACTGAGAAAAAAATGAGAACTTCAGACATAACAGGTGCACTGGGAAACCATCCACACACAAGGCGTTTCTACCTGGGAACTTTTGCCAGTAATCAATGTCCTAAAAAACCAATCCCCTCTACATGTTTCGTCAGTAACACAGATCCAAGCTCTAAACCTGGTCAGCACTGGGTGGCATTTTACGTTTCTCATAACGGGAATGTATTCTACTTTGATCCCTATGGCTTACCTCCATTTACTATATATCACCAGAGGTTCATGCAAAAGTCGTCAGATGGTCACGGGTCGTTCAGCAGAAAACAAGTGCAAAACTTTTACGCTAAAACGTGTGGAGCCCACTGCATTAACTTCCTCATAGAAACATGTCGGACCAAGGATCCACACCACACTGTGAAAAGGTTTTCTCAGGTCCCCTTCAACTTAATGGACAAAATAGTCAGGCCCTTCCTGAGAAAAAGAGAGAAGAAGAGGCAATGAATTTCGAGATGAGTCCAGAAGAAGTAGCAGTCAAAGCAGACGTGAGCAATCTTTTGGTGAAAGGAAAAGTTAAACGTGAACTGGACGTGATAGACGGGCTTCAGAGCACGGCGGAAGTAATAGACAAGATTCTCATGATCATGGCCGAGTTAATGGAAAAAGTGGTAGCCCTGGAGGAGAACGACATAGGAAGAAAGGCCTTGAAGGATTTAATGGAGAGAATGCGGGCCTTAGAGGACCGTAGTCAAAGTCCTACTCCAGCCAAGACCGGGTGCAGTTGGTACTGCAACAAGAATTCATTTTCCATATAATATCCATGTACTCTGCTTGCAAGCATATCTGATTATAATGATTCATACCTAGCATGTACTCTGATAGGAAGAAAAAATAAAAAGATTGAATTAAAAAACCGAGTTGTGTCTTTGTTGCATTTAATCTCATATCAAAATAATGAGTCATAAGTATTGCGTAAAATCATAGGAACATTGCATCAGAAAATGAGTCATGGTTATTGTGTAATTTCTTTCAAGGATTGCACAATACACCCTCATACGTAGGTCATACGTTTTTGCAAGTAGGTTAGTAGGTCACTTCCGGTTTGCAAGTAGGTCAGCTCTAGGTATTGCACAATTCTTTTAATTTATGCATCTAGGTCAGGTCACTAGGTCAAATGAAATCCAGCTCTCTGATTGGTCGAAAAAACTAGGTCATGACCTTATGACCTCACTTCCTGTCAAATCCAGCCCTCTGATTGGTTAAAACTAGGTCACTTCCGGTCTACCAGTAGGTCATGACCTAGTTAGTAGCTAATCCATTGCGCTCAGTTTGCATGTATATACTACTATTCATATACAACCCAACGGGGTAATCCTGCAAGCCATACACTGTTAAAAAAACTTCCTAAATTTAGCATGGAGACTCCATAAAATCTTATGGTGATTTACTGTTATTTAATAGAACAGTGATTTCCCCTATAATAATAGTGTTTCATCCTCCTTATGTTCACTGTGCGGGGACTCTCTGTAGTATTCAATAGGAATTCATCATATTTTACAGTGATTCACTGGCAAGGCGGGTGCCAGTGAATCAATGTTTTTTTTTAGTGAAATTTATTTGTACCTTGTACCTGTCAGTAGTATCTGGACCTGGATATTTCCCCCTTACAGTAGAAACTATTATTCCTTATATCATGTTCCCCTTACAAATAACTTCTATATTCTTCCACCATCTAAGTAAGACTATTACAGAAACACTATAAGAGGTACTACTGCCATGATACCTCAGGCCACGGGAGCAAATAACCACCATAATGAGCAGGATAATGGGAGGCAGTGTACATACAGTCTGCATGGGCCAATTTCCGCTCCTGTCCACCAGGGACACATTGGCCACACCGAAAATTAATACAAACACGGAACAGACTTTCTATACTTGAGGTTTGAGACATACCTTCTGGAATACCATACTGCTAGAACTTAAACTGTAAAAAAATGTCGTCAAAATAATTGCACATTCCACGTTCCAAAGTTGCCAGAGATCTTTCGTTATTTGACAGAGATTCCTTGTCCATTTGTGTGCCACTGTATTGGCACCTGGGGACTCTTGTAAAAACTACACTGGTGCAATGCTTTTCAATTATAGTGTCAGTTTTATGACGATCCCTGGTAGATTCAGAACTTATGTTTTACAGTGTATGCTTGATTGAATCAATATGCATCTTCAACTCCTTGCATGTAATATCTACTTTTAATATCTATTTTTGTGGGTGTTTTTCTTTTTGGCTGTTCCAACTACCACTTTCTTTACATTAAATGTCATATATTACACAGCCTAAATTCGCCTGACTCGCAGTAGTGGATCTGTCCCTTAAGACTTATCGGATCAGCGTCAACTAAAATAAGCCCAATGGGACACCCATTTAAGCTGGCGTTTCCTTTCATTTTCTCAACCTAGAGGGTGAAAATTCATAATAGTGGGCGATATAATCAAGATGAAGTAACTGATTTGAGGTCCCATTTACATTCTCTATAGTGAGGCCTCTCATTAAAGCCCGGATTACAGCTCCATTTTCTCTGAATGGTGCTGGCATGTTAGGGGAGTCCACTGTGGGTGGCACTTCTATCTAATCCATCAGGAGCTATTGTTAATGTGCAGCCTGCTATGGCGAGAAACTCAAACCGGGGAGGAGGGGCAACTAGATTGCAACTCCTTCATGGTAGCTACCAACTGGTCATTTCACAGCTGCTATAGAGGGCAGCTGAATTTTAACAGCTGCCTATTTTCAAGTAGTCAGATAATTTCCCTTCCTTGTTTTGGACCCCTCCGCCATCTAAAATGAGTATTTTTATGGATAATATAATATCTAGGAATTTCACAACCCTAGATCGAATATGTAAAATGTGTTGGTTGCTTAATCACCATCTACGTAAGCTAGAATAGGTATTTATTGTAAACAGATAAACATTTTACACTCTATTCGACCTGATAAGGCCATAATATGCTCTGGTTTATATACTAGAAAGTGTCAAAATATCAATTATATTCTTCATAACTAGACATGGTTGAGAATTTCTTTTCGCCACATATATGTATGTATCAGGTCGAAATTGATATATGTCAGTCTTTGACAGGCTATATTTAGGTGAAATCCTATGTGACGTCTGGACACAAAATATTGGATGGATTCTTTGTATATAGGCTAGAACCTGCAGAGGCATCATGGCGTGGATTAATCAGTTACGGAGGTAGAGTACTGCTTTCTTAGATACGCTGACTCAGCAGTACTAAGGACAAATGAAGTTCAGGTTTCAACATAGATAGGTCGAATCCCACCTGGCGATATAGGGCCTTCCTCCTAAAACACAAGGATTGTTCAACTCATCCTGAATCCAATACACTGATCCTTGGAATCTAGATACTCAGGAAGGCCCCTAGATTGCAAAGGACAAAATCACAGAGATATTGGAGCCCTAAATCGGCAGGTGGGATTCGACATAATGTAAAAATAGTTCTTTTATCACTCTTTCCTACTCAGGGTCAACATTTTCCGAAATACTGTCTTCCAAAATACTTTGATGAAATGCGAATCACGATAATGACTCACAGATAACTAGAACTTGAAATCTCCAAAAATAACCTAAAATCATTAAAGGTTCCTTTTCAAAATGAACTTCAGAAGAAATAAATGCTAGGGCCGGCCCACTCTGGTGCCCTGAGGTTTAACCCCACAGGGTACCACCGTACAGGAAGCGGAAAAGCAGAGTGGTAATTTACTCAATTTAGCTCCCACTATGCCCCTGTTCAAGCATACATTGCATTTTTCTAGTCTAAAACATAATGCTTTAAGAGGGTCCAGTTCAGGGCAACTTTAGTGGTTACTACTTCCATCATGGCGCTGGGTGCAAGTGTAGGGCCGGCCCTGTGTATAGCTTGGCATCACTGGGTTACTGAAACATCGGTTTATATGGCCTAAGCCAGAACACTACAGTAGGTGCCTCTAGAACTTGGGGGCTTAGTGGGGATTAGGCGATTACGAAAATGGCGGTGTACAGACTTTTATAGGAGATACATAAAATAAGGGAGTGGTAATTTTTCTATAAATTGGGATTGGGAGATGGTACTCTTCTTCTTGATAGACAGAAAAAAACACCCCTTTTAAGTAAAACGACCTGTGCATTACTTTAGAACAACTGGGGGTGTCAGACCCCTCCGAGGGGGATTTTTCTGCATGCGTGCAAAAATCCCAAAACACGTTCTTTGGTTGTTAACAATGACTACTCACTAAAGATATGGGGTTTCCTGCAAACAGCATTCTACATTTTCCCAAATTGCATATGGAATAAAGGAACCTATAGATGTTGGTAAAAATAGACAAAAGGATAAAGGATGATAAATAATGCTTTGGGGAATCTAATGCAGATGCAACACTATGCAAAGTAACAATAATGTTCCCTGCTCAAGGCAGTGCAAGAACAGTTTCTCTAAGTGTCAATGTAGTAATATTCAATAAACAAACCTAAAGCCCCCCTGAATAAGATGATAGACGAGAAATCAACCCCCCCCCCCATTCCTATATATATAAATATATATATATATATATATATATATATATATATATATATATATATATATATATATATATATACTCACAGACTGTGATATCAGTAGTCATAGTGAGGTGTGTGAATGTTTAATCAGTGATCACTATCCTGTCATGGCCTGTAGGAAGAAACCTGAAGAGGTACATGATAACACTACTTACTCTGGTTGCTCATATCGACATTATGATGTTGATGATTTAAAAGAGTACCTACTTGACATTGATTGGGAAAATTTGTATACCAAACCTGATCCTGAGGTTCAATGGAAATTTGTATATGACATATTACTTGAATACCTTGATGTCTGCTGTCTATCCGCACCTTCACACTGAAGAAGGCCGCTGACCCATGGACTGCTCGTCAGACCATTGAGTTAACGAATGACAGACAGTCACTCATACGTGAAAATAAGAGAAATAAGGATAGGCAGTTTGCTATTGAAATGGGTAGGATGAGGAATCGTATCCAGAGACAGCAAAATGGTGAAAAAAGAGAATGGGTCATGAGAGACTTAAACGAAACCAAGCATGACCCCAGTGTATTTTGGCATGAAATAAACAAGCTAATAAACTCCAAAGATAAGAATAGTATTATACAGAATAGCGGATGGCAGAAAGGTAGCTTTTGAAGATGTAGCAAGTTACAGTAATAGATATTTTTCTGGTATTGGTGACGATCTGCTAGAAATACATCCTCTGTGGATGACTGGCGTATTGCAAATTTTTACAAACACAGAGTCTCAAATCTAATTTTTACAAACCAAAAAAATCAGAAATAGGAGATTTATTAGTTTTTAGAAAAGATGACCTGCAAAGTTTTCGAGTGCCTTAAAATATTATTCCCTACTAAGACTGGTTCATTGCCTATTTAGTTAAGAAATAATGCGACAAACTTAATCATTCTGCCAGATATGTGTTCAGAATATATCAATAGTTATTTTGTTAATATTGGTGAAAAACTTGGTAATGTGCTGCCCTCTGGTGACATACATATGAATCATAGTGCTGTATACGGTATGCCTCAGCCAAACACTGACTTACTATATGATATCTCATACATAAACTTTATTAAATTGGTTAAGGCTATATATATCAAGAAACCCTCAGCTATAGAACAATGTAAGTCATATGTGTTAAAGGATGCAATGCTATCCATTCGTGATGTATTCTTATTTTCGATACCAAAAAAAAACCCAATTCATTGGAAGTTAGTGATCTAAGGCCAATAAGTCTGTTGCCAATTACAGGTAAGATTTTAGAGAAAATTGTCTGCAAAAGGCTACAGGCTTATATGGAAACTAATAATTTGTTGTGTCCCCAACAACATGGGTATAGAAAAGAGCACTCGTTCCAAACTGCTATTACTGTGTCTGTAGGAATATCTACTCGGAGAAGGAATTCCCCGGCAGGCAAAACTAGCCCTTTTTTCCCAGTACTACTGACTGGGCTGCTACCTCCTCCCTTGGTTTAAGTACCTTCACTGGCGAGGCCTGCGCCTTTTTCTGCTCTAACTCAAGCTCTTGTAGCTCCTGCTCTCTCTTCGGTTTCTCCTCTGCCTCCCTTCTATCTTTCTCTCTCTGTTCTCTTTCTTCCTTCACTTTTTTCTCATCCTCCTCTCTCCTTTCCTTCTCCTCCTTAGCCTTTCTCTCCTCCTCCTTGAGCTCTCTCAACCCTTCTGACCTTTCCTCGATCGCCTTTCTCAAGGCCTTCACTTCCCACTCATGGCTGGCCACCAACCCTAATCCAGTGGGTGGTTTGGGTATCACTAGGGCCCCTCCCCCCTCCATCAGGGCATGCACATTTACTAACGCAGTCACTATCTCTGGCCCCTGTTTCCGGCTAACCTCCTCCTTCCCCCCCCCCCCGAGTTGATTCCCCTACAGTCTCTATAGTGCCACCTTCCCCCAATCCTTGCCCCTCCCCACAAGCTTTCTAACATCCTCCACTGATACGCTCTTGCCAGACAAGTTCATTGATTCCACACTTTTGGATAGGCTCACTTGTGCTGACCCCCCACTAGTGTCCAACCCGTAGAGCGTCAGGACCTACACCTCTTCACATCCTCCTCTCAATTTTCATTTACTAGGTTGAAGTCAATCTGGAACTGGGGATACTTTCGCTGTAGCCTCAGCATCATGTGGTTAGGCTCCTCCCCGGGGAATCTGTATAACCGGCACAACACCGCCACATGTCTTTGCATCTCCATTATTTTCCTCAGTACTTTTCTGGTTCTCAGGGTAGTTTGGGCCTTGGCAGCGGTTCCTGTTCCTGTAAACGTCTCTCCTCTATTGCTAGTTCCGGCCTCTGGTTCCTCCCGGTCCCCTCCAGAAGCCTTCCGTGCCAGTGCCACCTTCTCTGTTTCTTTAAAGGTCATCCCTTTTGCCTTTTTTGATGCTTTCTCCCCCTCCCCCTTCAAACTGCTGCGCTTCCCTGGTCTTTTTGTGGAGGGTAAGGGCGTCATAGCCTCCTTCTCTTGTTGAAGCAGTAACTCCAGGTTCTGTGCACTCAGTGTTATTTCCTTATTCCTCTCCAGACTCAGCCTTATCCCCGGTGACTCCAACCACTCAGAGCCTGGCATGCGAGGGGTTTTGTCATCTAGCCACTGTGGTGGCTAGCATCATCTCTATTGTTCTGTTGGCCCTCTCCACCATCCCGTCACTCTGGGGTCTGAAGGCACAGGTCCATTGCTGCCTTACCTCCAGTAGCTTTAATACCTTCTTGAACATGTGGCTCTGGAAATTCCTCCCCTGGGACATATCCTGCAGAACCGTGGGGCCACCGTCTCTGATCCTATTGATGCTTGATGCGGTGGTCTCGCCAACTTCCTCCTGATGCATGGCTCGCACCTCACATACCATGCGGCGGCATCCCTCGGGAATCTGGCCAGTAGTATAACTCCTGTATTTATCTGATCATCCTCTTGGCACCCTGATGCCCGCCACTGCCACCTGGAACCTATCTTGACCACCTAGGTTTGTCCACCACCGATCCATCACCCCCGATCAGAATGTAACCCTCCCCAGTTGTGCTACCCAAGGGGGGTCCTCTCCCTCTACCCAGTGCCAGATTTCCCAGAGAACTGTGTCTTCCTTCTGAGACTGCTGTCAATTCACCAGTCCCCCTCCTCCTTCTTCTCCCTTTTCTCTTACTGCAGGGGGGGGGGCTGCCCTCCAGAATGCGTCACTGCTCTGCACACTCCTATTTCCCTTGCCTCCCGGCCGCACTGTCGACAGAGCCTTCTTGAGAGTCCATCAGCATTTCAATGCAGCTTCCCTGGCTGGTGTTCTATCTGGATATCATACAAATCTATGATCTGCAACCACCGAGCCACCTGTCCCTCCAGCTCCTTGAACTCCACCAACCATTGCAGGGCCGCATGATCTAAACACAATTGCCAACAGCTCCTTCTGGTAACACCCTAGTACCCTCTCTTGCCCCCTTTGCTCCTGTGACAACACCACCCCCAGGCCACAATCATTGCATCTGTATCCAACACCAGCGCTCCCTCCAGTGTAGGGAACGACAGGATGAGTGCCGACATCAGATTCCATTTTCCCCCCTCTCTTCCATTCACCACATCATCTGGCCCTCTTGACTCGACCTCCGGTGGGCCTCCCACAGGGGCCGAGTTTATTTCCTGCTGGGGCTTTAGCATTCGCAGGAGTGGAACTGGCCCCCTCCTTTTCCCCAGGAGGTATTGTCTTCTGGGGTAATTGCAGGCATTCCCTCTTGAAGTGTCCCTCCTGTCCGCACAGGTAGCACCCTGTCTTCTTCTTAGCCCCATCCGGCTGCGCCTTCGGTGGAACCTCTATTTTTGAGGTTAATCCTTTTATCAGGGCTGTCATTTCATCCATCCTTTCCCCGTAAGCCTTCATCTGCTCCTTGACTGTGGCATCCGCCCCCCTTATGCGCTGCCGCCTCTCTCCCTCCTCCTTTTCAGCTGTTCTCAAGTAGTTCAAAGTGTACTCCTAGGGCCTCCTGCAGTTGCTGGTACCCATCCCTCTTCGCTGGCCTGATACCCATCAACAACCTCCTCGCCGGCCCCGTCAGGCTCAGCCCCAGGAACATTCTGACCTCCAGAGGGCTCCACCCATTTACCTTTACACATAGACCCGAATCGGACCCTCCTTTTCTTGTTCCGTTCCCTGCAAACCGTGGCCCGTCCCTCTACTTCTTAGATATCGCCCTTCTGCCATCTCTCTTCCTTTCTCGCTGGCATAGATTCCCGTTACTACACTTGCTAATGCTTAACCCACTGCTGTCACCACCATAGCGCTAAGCTCGGGAGGAAGAAGACGTAACAGTACAAATAAAGTGAAGTTTTATTGCCTAGCCACCATCTAAGTCCTTATGTCAATGCCTGGTTACTCTGATATTATTCTTTCGCTAGCTGCTAAGCCGGGGTGGTGCTGCCGCTCAGAGCCTTTTGACCAGACTGACTCTCAGAGGCAACACTCCGTCATATATAGAATCCCCATGTAATGTCAGCATCCTCCAAAGGCGCCTGCTAGCTTTCTTTGAACTAATACTACCCGAGTCCGTACTGACGCAGAGCTTGTGCCGCTGGTCTAAGATCTCCGAGGCCTTGACCGCTACAATATATATACATATATATATATATATATATATATATATATATATATATATATATATATAGGGGCGGAGGGAAAGACGCGGCGGTGGCCTCATAGTGGAAGACAAAATATGGGGTATAACCATTCAGATGCAGGTCGACACAGGGCATCCCTAAATCTTGGTGGATGTAGCTAAAGGCAGGCTGGTGTGGACCAACCCTGAGGCGATATGCAGGATCGTGAGTGTGCAGTTGGCGGTGGTGGGCTTGGGGGAGGAAACATTCCTGGAGGAAACCATCACAGGGCCTTGGCAGAAATTGGGAAAATGGCAGGATCGAAGGTTTGGTCGGGCACAGGAGAGCCTAGCAAATGCAGAATCGAGAAACCTGGGTGAGAGTGTTAAACCCAGGACAGAAAACGGTGATAGTTTACCGCTGGGGGCCATACAGAAAGTGGACGTCTCCATCGTATGTGGGCGTTCGGAGGGAAAGCAATGGTGCAGACAGGTGGAGGTGCTGCGGGAGAAGGAAAGGAGGGCATTAGTCAATGAGTTTGTAGCAGGTGCCAGCCGAGGGAGCTGGCCCAACTACTAGAGGGGCATGTACAGGCCTTTCAGTGGCATAAGGGTGACAAGGGTCATACCACCCTAGCCGAACACAGGATTGACATGGGGAACCACCCCCCTATAAAACAACCACCCAGACGACTAGCCCCGCACCGCAGGGCATAGGTGGAGGAAGAGGTGGATAAGTTGCTGGAGGCTGGAACAATTGAGCCCTCCATGAGTCCATGGGCCTCACCAGTTGTATTGGTAAAGAAAAAAAGATGGCACGACTAGGTCTTGTGTGGACTACTGCCTGTTGAACAAGGCCACAGTTAAAGATGCATACTCCCTCCCCCAAGTGGAAGATTGTCTAGACACCAGGGGGCAACATGGTTCTCGTCAATGGACTTGGCCAGTTGGTACTGGCAGATGGACCTGTCGGCGGAGGATAAGGAAAAGACAGACTTCACAACCCAGCGGGGGCTGTATCAATTCATCAGAATGTCTTTTGGATTGTGTAACGCCCCTGGAACATTTGAGAGGGTAATGGAGGTGGTGATGTGGACGCTCCAATGGCGCACCTGATTAGTATACCTGGACGACATTGTAGTGTTTGGGAGACATTCAAGCAACACTTAGCAAGGTTGGGAGAGGTATTACAACGATTGACAGAAGAGGGATTGAAGATAAAACTTTCTAAGTGTCATCTGGCCAGACATAAGATTCTCTTCTTGGGGCATCAGGTCAGTGAGGCGGGGGAAGAAACAGATCAGAGCAAGGTAGTAGCTATCCAGGGGTGGTCCCCGCCCGAGAGTGTGACTGAGGTTTGGAGTTTCTTGGGGCTGACAGGTTACTATCGGACCTTTGTACCTGACTTCTCCATGGTAGCCAAACCCCTAAGTTCCTTGGTGGAGAAAGGGCAAGCTTTTCGGTGGACAGCTCAGTGTGGTGAAGCCTTCGAGAAGCTGAAACAGATACTTATAGGAGCACCCATTATCGGGTTTCCTCAGACGGAGGGACAACTTATAATGGACACTGATGCTAGTGATACAGGGCTAGGTACTGTACAGGCCCAGGAGCAAGATGGGGTGGAGAGGGTAGTAGCCTACGGCAGTAGGACCCTTAGTAAACCTGAATGAAATTATTGTGTCACCCGCCGAGAGTTACTAGCCATCGTCTTTGGCCTGTGGAAATTTAAGCACTACCTGGTTGGCAGACCCGTTGTGGTCACATTGATCACGCCTCTCTTCCACATGGAAACGCCGATTGGCTGTCAAGGATACCCTGCTGACAGTGCAGATGAGAACCTGAGGAGGAGGGTAAACAGTGGTGCCGGGTTTTCACAAGAGCTCAGACCAAGGCGCTGGAGGGGAAGAACCAGCCCTGGGCGGAGGGTCCAGATCCGCCACTGGGGAGGGCACGGGAAACCCCTCAGAAGGAAGACCCCTATTCCTGCAAGTTCGCGGGTGGTTTGAGGACATGGAGATACCCCCTGAAGTGGACAGGCGAGACTGGGGATATGAGCAGAACGCATGGCATGCCCAGTGGGGGAGGCCTCAGGTCTAAATGTAGGGCCAGGGCCATTTCCAGCCCTGCACACAGCATGATTATGGGGCTAATGATGATTTTAGAGTGATATGATGGGAGTATCTTTACACCATTTTCCATTATTTCTATGATTTTGATGATAGATATACATAAAAATGGAACATTTATATACCCAGGAACAGACTTAACAGTAAATGAGTGAAGTAAATCATGGATTTTGTGGGGTGTGAAGTTGTGTATATTGGAGGTTAATTGAGGGTGAATGGGGAGGGAAAAGGGGGGGGGGGCTTTTGTATCGTGAAATACAGGGTTGTGCATTGCATTTAGGAATGAAAGTTTCTATTTGTTCTTGGAGGGATTTTTCTTTGCCTTTTTAATTGGAGATGGGGCAAAGGTTATTATTCCCTTTTTGCTGTTCACCCTCTTTTGGAAACTGGGGACTTTAGATCTCAAGTGAGGGTGGTGTCTAGGTCTGGGTCATAGAGTGAGCTTACACTTGAAGAGCTCTATATAAGTGATTATCTATGTCAACTGATACTGCACCTTATTCAAATCTGTATTAACACAAATGGCCTTACCTAGCTGCCCATATTGATCAGACTTGATCTATAGCTTCAGGATTGACGTCCTCAGGCTGTGGTCCTCATACTCAGCTTCATCATCAGTGGAGGAGTCCTGGTTCTCAGTGTAGTCCATATATTGGGAGTAGTGGATTTTGGAGTTGTGAGAATGAAACCGAATTTACTTCTGCCTCAGCTTTGTTAATTTTTGGTTGAGAAGTAGTGGGGGACGTTCCATTGGTGGGATCCGTTTTGGTGGAGGCAGGGTCAGCAGGTGCTGGCGGGCCGTCCCCTGAATCCTACTGCTTTTAGCAGTGTTTTAGGTGACTTGGCAGGGACAACATTTTTCAGTTCCGGTCTGAGGCCATTAATCAGGTAGCCATTCATGAAACCTCATCCAGGTTGCTGTTTGATGGTAGCAGGGTCATATCGGGTCTTCTGTTGATTCATTGGGCTGCTGGTTTCTGCTCCTGTAGCCCTTAAGAAGGGTAGTTGGGTCTGGGGTGCCAAATCCTGTTAGGAAGATAGCTTCCTTGTCTTGCATAATGGGTTTATCCATTATATTGGCGAAGAACCATTGTGCTGCTCTCCATTTAAGGAAGGTATACATGTAAGGAGCATGTAGGTTAAGTCTCTTGGGGTGGAAGTTCCTGATTAAAAATTTGAATTCAGTCAGGAATTTTCCTGTAAGGTTAATTTTTTTAAAAGGTTCTGGCTTGTTAAAAGAACCCAATTGAGCAGATGACAGTTTTTCATTGTCTGCCACACCTAGGGATCTAGTCTTTTGGCCGAGGACAGATTGTCCTAGGTTGGGTATCACTGGTGTGGAGTGTACTAATTGAGGGTATGCTGGGGGGTATGGCAACTGTACTTGGATGGGCTGATTAGGTATAGGTATGTACCCTGTTGATTACCCGGCCTGTGGCGCCCTGGCTTGGGTTCAGCACTGAAGTGGTTGCTGCTGCTGCCATATGGTGTGAATTTCCTGCACTAACACTGTTTGTTTGATATAGCGCCGCTTGTTGGGTGGGTGTGGCAGTTGTTGCACTATGGTTGGCGCTGTCTTTGAAGGCGCTTGGTGGGCCAAGCCTGATTCCAGTCCCTGTAGTGGCTTGGGGTTGGCTATAGATCATGCAGGAGGGTAAGGGGGGTTCTGATGGAGTGGAGTCGGGTGAGACTGGGTGCTGGAGGAGGTTTGGTGCACTGTGGAATTGATAGTGTAGACTGACTGGCTATGTATGGCTCTAAAGAAGTTGGTCTTCATGGAGTCCATATTTCTGCTGAGCTGCTCAGTCATTTGGTTTGTGAAATCCTCAGACCTCCTGAGAGCCTCCATGTTGCCCTCTGCTGCCCTTCTTTGATTGTGGGCAGTCTCACTCTCCATGTGTTATCTCCAACAGTCCATGTCATCTAGTCTCTGGTTCACTCTGGCCAGTTGGTTGGTATGCTCCTGTCCACGTCTTTTAACCCCTAGGTGCCCAAGTGCTCTAAAGCACGGTTTTGGGCTTAAATACATGTATATGGAAGGAAACTATCATCCTGATACTTCTACTGGACCAATCTGCAAAGTTATACCCTCTATAGAGCGGCCATGACCTCTCAATCAGAATACAGCCATCCATTCTGCTCTATCTCCATTATAACAAACACAGGGAGTCAAAACTTAAAAATGAGTTCTCATATTATGTGATTCATTACAGGGCCACCCTCCAGGGGGCTAAGACCAGACATGACACCAACATTATGCTAGTTCATATACATCCAATGTCCCATACTCCCATTATATTCTAAAAGAAATGTTCATATCCATAGAGATAATCCATGCATTGCTACTAACACATTATGATTCCTGAGTGGTAGTACACATACAAATAATAATAATTATGCAGAATCAGCTTTGAATGAGGCCTCAGAATTGCAGCAATTATGGATGGGGCAACACAAGAGAGACCAAATACTACCAAATGACAACAAATGGAATGTTTTGGTAACTATTGTTACCAAACCTGACCAATAAATTCCATGTCCTTAACTGAATGTCTTTACTGAGTTATGAGTATTCAGGAAATGTAATACAGGGCCAATATCAAAAGAGAAAATCAAAATAAGACATGGCCTTATCAACTAAGTGATAAGAAGTTGTTGACAGCCTGAGTGCACTCTCTGACCAAATTTCTAGACATTATGATGTCGGCTCTACAAGTCTTCAGAAGAGCTAATGACCTAAGGTGAGTTGTAAGGTGCTCTGCTTTCTCTATTGAAAAATGGGGTGGTTGCCACTAGGTGGGACCTGCGTGTGGCACAGTCTACACTTCTCAAAAGTGTATAACGAGTGGGTGTCCTCCTTCTGAGAGGTGAACTAGATTGAGTTCTCCTCCTGTGTCTGGGCTGGGGTCTGTTTGGAGAGTCTGCAGATCTGGTTCTGCACTGAGTTGTGGGTACATACACAGGTGGGGGGAAGTATATATCCTCCTCAGATGTAGGTGGGTGGTGGTAGGTTCTGAGGTGGTCAGTACTAGGGTTAGGCCACTCATGCTCTAATAGTCTATTGATGTGGGCTAAGAAACTATAATTGTTTCCTTCCCCCTGATTTTCAGAATAGGTGCTAGAAGGGACTTGGTATACTCTTCCCACACCATTTTCATATGCTGATCTCCACCTAGATATAGCTGATCCAATCCAGTCTATCCAATAATCATTGTCTAGGGAGGTGTCAGAGTCTGAATCCACAACCACAGGGCTTTCCCAAGCCAAAGGTGGTGGATCTGGGTGTGTGACTCTTGTACCGGTAGACACTGTATCAGTACTGGTATGTGCAGAGTTATTATCCTGGAGGGTTGTCTGTAGATCATGTGGTCTGTCCTCTAGGTGTGGGTCTAGGTACAGGTGTTCTGGTGTACCTGTCATAGGTATATCAGATTAGGGGCTTGTGATACCAGACAGCCTTAGTGGTGGGGTTCCAGTTTGTGAGTAGCCAGGTAAGGTTAGATTCAGTCCTGGTGCAGATAGGGATACTGGTGTACTGGTGTTTGCTCCAGTGTTGTTATCTACAATTGTGGAAGAAATCTGTTCTGTAGCGGTACTCACAGATTGTTGCACGCTCGCTTGAACGGCAATGGGTATAACTGGGTCCAGTGTAAATGCATCTGGTGAGGAGTGTTCTCTCTGATAGTGATGTGCTGCAGCTGCAGGTGGGTTGGGCACGTCTAGCCCAGGTGATGTAAAGGCATGTTCAGAAGTTGGCTCCTTGGGTGTCGTCTCACTATTACTCATGGCTATGAGAGGTAATTATAGTGGGATATTCTGAAGGGTTCTCCACCATCATGTCAACAAACTGTTACAAGTGGGTGAAGTGATAAACACTGAATTAAGAGAAGTTCATTTGCACTCTTTATTGCACAGCTAACATGAGTGTTCATACAGGTGGTAACAATTATGGTTTATTATATGCCCAGTGAGCAGCTCACAACATGATGGAATCTGCTCACCGCCTGTCACAATACAGATGTTGCAATCTGCATTGTGCAAGGTTGTGAGGAGGTCACTGGTTGCAAGTGAGGTGATCTGGTATGATCCAGTTGTATCTGGTTGGATCCAACTGGATCTGGTATGATCTGGTATGTTGCTATATCTCCAGTGGGATGGTGTTTAGGAACAATGTTATTTGTATATTCCAGTGTGGTCGTGTTGGGTAATCCATGGGTCCCACTGGGAAAGACAGGTTTGTTATTGTTCACTAATGAGCAGTCTCTGCTTATAATTGAGTAAAGGCAGGGGGTGAGTTGTAGGCTTGTGGGCAGAGCTCAGGCCTGTGTGGTGAAGAAATTAGTAAAGGTGTAAAATAATGATAATACCCAGAATAGTCCATTGACAACCTCCTGACTTGATACTCAACACATTGCATCATAACCTTCAAATGGTATTAATAGTTAACTAATAAAATGATAAACCATTGACAAGAAAAAAAAAAACACATAACCATTACCATCCTACTCTATCAAAATGGAGATATTTATGTGCAATTTCATCTGGTACAGAAACATGAGTCTTTCTTTGATAATATGGATATATAAAAGTATAGTTTCCTTCTTAGTGTTTTGAACAATACAGAATGGTAATTTTCAAAGGCTACATCAGTAAGGGGTTACTTCCGGCTTGGGTGCTTTGTGGTTATGTTAAGATATTGACTTTTGTTCAAGGAGAATAATACAACAAAGAGAAAAAGTAGAGTGAAGGTGAAATATCATGCCAGTAACATTTGGTGCATAAAGTCTTATTAATTTGAGTATTGATCACTTGGAATCTGTACCAAATTCACATAGAAAGACCAATAAAATACAATGAGGGGCTGGCATTGGGTGAAGGAATCATAACAGCCAGCATGATGGGTAGCATTTGTTACATGATGCACCCTAAAAGGTCTGAGCTGAATGAAGGGAATTATATGATTATATAATGAGTTACTTGCCAGGGCTGCATTCATGCATCATGATGACCAATGAGCATGATGCATTAATGCATTAGTAGCCCTTAAACTACTATGCTTAAACATGGATTGACCTGGCTTTGGTAATGAACCAATTATGGTAGTAACATTTGCCCTCTTCTGCAAGGTCGATAAATTGATTCAAAGCCTAGTGGACTTCGATTTATCTATATAAAGGGTATATTATATCATGGCCTTTCACTAATAGATATGAATGTAATATATATGATGATTATGCTTGCACTCGTGCCTCTATCAAGTACCTAAAAGGCACGGGTGCAAGCATAATCATCACACATTGCGTTTATACCACCGTCTGCCCCTTTAGAATGCATTAAAAAGCATTAGAATGCATTCTGCATTCACTGACATACTAACATATATGGTATCCATAGGGTCCCACCTTTGTCCAGCCCCGTGGCCTTATGGATAGCATGAAGCACTCTGGATCAGAAGATCCCTGATTCTAGTCCAACCCATGCTGAGCTATTCCTGTATGAACCACTGTCAAAGCTAAACCTGAGCTGCTGTTATAGAAAAGGAACCCTGTCAAAATTCAGGTATCTCTAAGTGCCTCTATCCTGTGATAAAAGCACTCAGATTATCCAGTTGGGGCACCCAAAATCCTTCTGAAATGTGATAATAGCTATGTGTACAGGCATCAGAAAGGGAATCAATCATGCCCTTATTCTATACATTTCTCTTTCATCATCATAACAATGGCATCGAATGTTTCTCTCATGCTTTAACTTGTTCCTTTATGAATGGTTGTGTGTCAATGTCTTTTGTCCCCTACAACAACCACCTATTGGTCGTATGATGATAAGTATTATAGTGCCTTATACCATGGTTATGGCTGATTTGCATATTTTTGCGTTCAAGTTTAATGATAAAAGAAGTTCATGTATCCGCAACTATAAAAGACGATGTTGACACTGGACCATGACATACATTGACAGCGAGTTAACTTGTATTGTTTACCATAGTGGACAGCAGGCTGTGCATCTATGCTGTAGTGTCAACCTCTCGTGTCGCTCTGCAGTACTGCCGCCTGGTGTATAGACAAAGTACTACCCTTCTTCTCGGACATCTAACACGGAACAATCGTATTATGACCATTTTGAGGGAATATAGCCTATAAATCATCTATTGAAACCTGGGAGGAGTAAAAAAGAAGGTCTATTCTTGGTTCTGTGAACATGTGGAGGACTCAAATGCTCTATTAATGGTGGAAATTGAATATTATTGTCGGCACTCCGGACGACTTGTTGACAAACACAAATCCAATATAGCGGAAGCTCTCCCTGCTCGTCCGCTTTGACTCGCATCAGAATTCATTGATTTTAAAGGTAAATACTTAATATATAGGTCTATGGAGTGAACCATGGTATAAAGACAATATGTAACATTTATTTATGCACTTGTTGATATTAGCCACTGGATAAATAAATGTTATAATATCCTCTAAATAATGACACCAAACTCTGATTAAGCCATGATACGAAAGAACCAACGGAACAGAATACAGCTCTCAAGTTCAATTTCATCCTCTTTCATATTTTATGTACGAATGGTACATTCAATATTGGGTAGTTTCAAAATACTATTTTGTGAATAGCGATTTGCATAAAACAGTTCAATATAGGGGAAAAAGACATTTTTCACCTCATATATTGTATGTATGATCAAAGCTGTGACTAACACAGAGTCTTCCTATTTTGCACATTGCACATAGTCTTACAGTATTTATGTACATGCACACACATTGTCGGTATGTGTTTGTTTCATTGAAATGGGATTTAATCTCCAAGAGAAGTATCCCGTTTCTGCAATACTTATACAGACACTGAGTTCAGGTTAAGGATTATTTCAGTGCTTTCAACAGAATCCCCCTTGATGATTAAGCGTAAAGAGCTGTTATTTGCCAAGAACTTCAACCTACCACGTCCACCATAGACTGTTCAACCTCAGCTTACACAGAAGATGCCTCCCTTTCACTTCCAAGTATGGAATGATTACAGACCTAAAGTTTGTACGTGGAGAATAGGGCTCATTTGCACCTTTCAACAAGGTTGCAAAGTATCTAATCTCATACAAAATTACTGATCAAAGGCACAAAGAAACTGAAGTGTCCCCATTAATAAATTAATGTTGACTTGAGCAGAGCAGTTCCTTTAACCCTTTAAGGGCCCCTGATGCATTAATGTATCATGTCCACTAGTCGTCATGATGCACCAATGAAGTGCTGGTGAGACTGCTCGCCAGAACTTCATTAGAGCATCATGACGACCATACGGGACTGTATGTATAGACCCCGGAGGGTCGGCATGATCGTGCATCATGACGACCAATGGTTATGAAACACTCCTGCATCAGCGGCCCTTAATGGGTTAATGTCATTTAAAGACAGCGATGAAATGCACAATTGTACTTAGGAGACTAGACTCAAAATCCTTCTTCAATAAATAGCATTTACTGGATATTCATTAAAAAGGCATTGCTCATATTGACCTACAAAATAAATTAATGAATAGCGTCATAGCAGCAATAGGAAGATATATGGGAGAGAATAAAAAGGCTTTTAACCATCTACGGAGTATTTACAGTATTACAGTGCTGGTCAGTAGACTTGCTAGTGCTAAAACTGCATCGATGCACGATGAGAACCAAGGAACATGAAACTGCAGTCATTCTGTGGCTATCAAAAGGGTTAGCTAAATGAAATCTTCAGAGGGACATAGTACACCTGTCCATATAGTGTTACTGCAAAACAACATGGTGCAGGGGAGGGAATGGGGCTGGGGGGGGGGGGACTTAACATGATTTATATGGCTTAATTCAGTGTGGTCAATGATAATGCTTTTTCTTCCAAAATTTACAATGAGCACAAAAGGCATTGTCGAGGGGTTTCCATCAAATATTCAATGTACCTAATTAGAACTTCAAGCTTAGCTAGAGTGACGCACTTGCTCTATATAAAAGGAAACCTCCCACATCCCAATGAAAATTTCTTATACTCCAGAGATCTATGCTATTTCAGACAAATTACCCTATATATATATATATATATATATATATATATATATATTTATATATATATATATATATATATATATATATATATATATAGCTTAAACCTGACATCTGGATATGGAGTCGGAATAGATTTGACTGTTAAATAATCACTTTATACTCAAATTGGTATGGCTAATATTGCAAGGGACAATTTCCACTCTCTCCAAAGTATCATACATCTCATCTACCCACCACCCTTCCATATAAGAAGGCAACTTAGATTTTCCTCTTTTACTAGGGTTGCTTTTCTTTGCAAAGGACATGACTAACTGACATCCAAGGATGAACTTCGTCACCTTAGTAGAGGAAGGTCGTAATTGGAAAATACATGTTTTGAGATAAAAGCAAAAAAAAAAAAGTTTGTGTTTGAATGCTATCATTTTACTTCTTTCTCTCAAGACAGATGTTATATCATTTCATACTGGGTGATTTATCTTTACCGACATGGCTAACATCCTTTGTTTTGTGAAAAACTGTGTTTTCCCATCCAAATTCACTAGAATAGTGGACATAACATGGTAAAATCAAGGTCAATTTAGACCTATATATAATGGTCAGATTTGAAAAATTTCAAAACTAGCATATTGTTGGTTAAAATAATGAAAAAGAAAAGAATCCTAGAATAAAAAAAGAAACACACAATTATTTATTTCACTTACGACCTTCTTCTAAGATGACGACTTAATTCCTCTATAGCTTTATAATAGACTACGGGACTATAGTTTGTTTATGGATTATGGAACTATGCAAGATGAATCTACCTTCTCTTTACTCATGCAGTGTTTTCTTTCTAGCTTAGACAAAAAATACTTGTGAGAGGTGGAAAAGGGAACTAGGGACCCCTTTAGCATCGATAAGAAACAAAACTTTATGTTTTGCCTTTATGAGTTTTACCTTGATGTGCATCATAGTCAATGTAGTCAGTGTTCTTCAGTAAGGAAGTACCCAGTAGTGCTACTGTCACTTGTATTTAAATGCCCATGTGGTAAAAGCTTTATTATATATGTCCTAAAAAGCAACATGAAGAAACTTTGCCACAATCACATGATGGCAACCTATAAAAAGTACTATAACACTTAGGTATGAGATAATGGCAAAATGATAAGCATCAGATTACATTAATCTTGTACATATGTAATGACTTAAAGAGACTTTTGGTCACCATTTGTGTCATTGGTAGAATAGGTCCTAGATCTACATTTTTACAATATGTCAGAAGAAAAGAAATATAGAGTTGTATGTGGACAGACACTCAATTAATTGGACACACAGATAAAGACTTTGTATGGTTATCCCCTATCAGAGTACAGCTCATGTACATAATGAATGAGAAATCTGTATAGAGCTATGACAGATACACTAGGTACACTGAAATACTGAGAGGCATTAAACTAGTCAGTGCAGACGAATTTAAGTCCTCAGGTTGACAATACCTAAAACTACACCTTAAGGTCATCAACGTTTTGCATTCTGACCACCTAAGTCGTCAGTATGACAACTTTCTATTGTCAGTATGACGAGTTTGGGTGGTCATTTTACCTTGACTACCCTAAACTCATCTGTATTGACGAGTTTAAGGCGGCGGCATGTTTCTGTGTATAATGCATATGCACGTATATATTTGTGTCATTTTTGTATAAACAAAAGTTGGGTTTTAGGATTTTGTATATAGTCCACTCCTGAGAATGTCCAACAGATGTATCACATTTCTGCAATATTAATTGATACAGACATGGAGTTTAGGTTAAGGGTTATTTCTATACTTTCAGAAATATCCTTCCTGATGACAGTGTAAAGATCAGTTATGTGCCATTAACTTTAACCTACCACAAACACATTCTGCAGTCCCATCTCTGTTTGTATAAAGGATGTCTCCTTACACTTCCAAATATAGTATGATTACAGGCTTTAGATTTATGAATATAGAATTGGGCCCTTTGTCACATTTCAGCAAGGTTGCAAAATATCCTATCATATCTCACGATTCTGGCCTCTACAGTGCTTTTTTGGTCATAACCCCGTTCCGTTATCGGGGTATAACCGCATTCTCAGAGTCCATTTTTTTTTCTAAGACCATCTTAGTTAGAACCTGAGCAGGTTAATAAATTGGAGAAGGATATGAAGCCACCCTCGCCATAGTTTTCTAGTTAAAACCGTTAAGGTTCAACGGGGAATCGTTCCCCGGCCGCTGGGGCAGGAGGCGAGCTCGCTGTCCACTATACCAAGCCGACCGGTGGTAGAACCAAATACACATGGAAGATATGAAAAATTTGTCCGACATACCAGATGTTTGCAGACCTCGTTAGCATAGAATCCAATGGTGCCGGGTGGAGTTATTACCAGGAAAACATCCTTAGATATCCTAGATGAACATGCCATGCCTAATTTCTCCATTTTGTTCGAAATAAATATGAATCCATTGATTTTCCACATCGCTACGAGTCGGGACCCGCCCCGTCCGGCCATTCCTTGCTCGACGCGTGGCTGACCTAGTTTTTACATCCGGGCACCTATCCGCTTCGTCAACAAGACGAAATGGCCGTGTACCGGGCCGTGTGCGTTGGATCGTTATGGAAAATCAATGGATTCTTATTTATTTCAAAGAAAATGGAGACAAAATATATGCGAACACCAACTAGAGATCGTATATTTGGCGGTGCTAGAAGTACAGTACTTGACATGCTTGGATTATACCTGAAAAATGTGTGTAAAGGTGGAGGTATGTCGGGCAGAGTGACAACATGGCCACGACGGCTTGGCAAAGCGCGCGGATCGCATGCACTTACAAAATGTCTTCTCATGGATTAATTCTTGGGTTATAAGGTAAGAAATTAATACATAATGGATGAATAAGTGCGATAAACGCATCAATGCATTGATATTCAAGGACTCGGTGAGGTTAGCTGGAAATAATCGCCCTCCCGCTGCGTGGTCGGGCGATTATTTCCAGCAAACCTCACCTTGTCCTTGAATATCAATACATTAATAGCTTAATATAGAATTACTCATCAAAGGCACAAAGAGACAAGTGTCCCCATTAACAAAATTTAATTGATGTCAAACTTTAGGGAAGCAGACCCTTTAATATAAAGTGCAAAGATTATAATGAATCACACATTAAGTGTTTAAACAAAAAAAAACACCACTTCAATTAAAATGCATTTGATTTTATTGGATTCTACAGATTGGTCTGCTGGCTATTCTACTCATTTATTGATGCACCATACCAGCTGTAGTTTATCAAGTCTAAAGACTAAGCATGTTGCAGTTCTGATGGGTAGACTCACCAGGGCTGCAATCATACCTTGTGACAACCAATAGACATGGTGCATTATAGGCCATAAGTGGCTATTAAAAGGTAAGAATTAAATACACCATATATTTACAACCTATGTCTATTTCTGGAAATCTCAATTGTAACCTTTCCATCAGACCTTCAACTCTAACATGCTTGTTTTGTCTAAACTCTGTCAATCTCTTTGAAGGTGTATCGTTTCTTCTTTGAGTATGCAGTGAGTACAACAGGTTGGCCCTTTAAAGCCCCCATAGTGCTTTAAAGAGCCAACATTTTGCTCAATAGTCAGCCTAATGCCTGATTGTATTCTGGTGATTAACAGGGCCACCTTCTTGCATAAAGCTGAAATTGCAGAGGTGCACAAGTCCATAACTAGCCTCCCTTCAAAAGTGGACGGGGGAAGGGCTGGGTTATGAGGGGATGTTATATATATATATAGGGTTTGTAGTGTACAGTCTCGACCTTGGTAATAATGCTTCGGTTAGAGCCATTTAATCTAGCTTCCAAAATGAGCATATAAACATTGTCAAAGTGTCTGCATCAACTATTCAAGGCACTAAGAGGTTTACGCTTATCTAAAATGACGCACTTGTTCTCTGTAAAAGGAAACCTCCCAAATCCAAATGAAAGGTCTTTTACAATTAATAGACTGTTGAGAGAGCTATGCTCTTTTAAATGCATTACCCTACATAACCTAAATCTGATATCTGAATGCATCCCATGGACATAGGAAGGTGAACAAATTTGTAAAGCCATTTTGAAATTGAGTGCTACATATTGCCTGTAATACTGGTAATAAAGTACGTATTGTTAGGTAATGTACATGTAACGAGTGTTTGGTTAAATTTTGCATTGGAAACTTCTCAGTCCCCTCTTCCATCTAGCAACTCCTTCCTTCCATAACTGAGATGATAAAAGGTTCTCACTGAGAAGATTCTCTGCACTCCCCTTAAGCCTCTATCTATATGTCAAAATACCGGACCCTCTTATTTACCCCCACCACACAACTGGATAATATGAGATTGGATAATGCTATTTTCTATTTGTCGGGTATATCGTTTTGACCTTGATGTACATTAATGTTAATGAGTCATCATCGACATTAGGTAGGTACAGATCCTGCCTCTATGATGCATATATATTGAGACATGCAATATACAAAGCCCAGGACAGACTCGTTATAGATACATGTAAATAGTTCATGTTCTACCTTTGATGGATAAAACGTTTTTAGGCCAGTGTAGCTCTTACATGTCCATGGACCCAATATGGTGCAGCACTATTTAAAAAAAACGAATAAATCAAAGCAATCGACAAAAAAGTAGGTTATGAAAATGTATGTAAAGATCAACATCAGACTATGCTTAATTAGTGCCTAGTACTACTTTTGTTGTTGTGATGATACTTAGTGGGAAAATCAGCCAAAGGTCATTTATGCTAAAATGTGATCCTGTACTTATAAACAAAGTTCAATCAATCAACTATGAATTTGGTAGGGGAGTTATAATTATCTCGGTACTAGTTATTATAATGGTATATATGTGTAGCGGTTCTACTACTGTATATATGTGTGTGCTACCCTGGGACTCACATAGGGGGCAGGCCTGCATAGTCTCATCTAGGTCACCTGTCCCCCCAGGTAGCCACCACACACATGCTTGTAAGGAGACCACCATATTGTTTGGTTGGTCCCCAATCCTTTTCTTTTGTGTGTTTTCTTAATAAATTAAGGGCGTTTAGAGCATCAGTTGTCACAAACTATTTCATTGTTTGGTCTCTATTCCTTAGTTAGGTATAGCGATCATATATATATATATATATATATATATATATATATATATATATATATATATATATATATCTTTTTGGAATTGGACAATCTATTCTACAAGCAGTTTTTTTTCTGAAACAAGAGGCCTTTACTGACAGTGTGTGATAGCAGCATGAAAGTAGCAAGACTTTGGCAATATCAAATATCTCTCTCACAAGCCACCTCCCCACCATCTCTCAATCTCTGAGGGCTGATAAAACTATTTGTATGTTCTTTTCATGCTGATAAATCATATTCAGACATGATTTGTCTCTAACTATGGGCAATTGATGACTTGGAATTTAAAAAGTGTATTCACAGTCCACATACTACATGATCAATGAGATCTGCATTTCACAGTATATTGTAAGTGTACAAGTTACTAGTCTACATCTATATACATACTGTATTGGCCAGTTTCAGGGCCCAGGAACTTATTGATTTAAATACCTTCGTACACCAGGGCCTTATTCGAGATAGGCTCTTACATTTGAATACTGCTTTTAGTGCAAAGGATTGTTTTCAATAACCCTTACCCCTGGCACCTATTCGAGTCCAGCACTCATATGATACCCTGGTGCTTAAAATGGTCATTATGGTACACCTCATTCATTATGTACATAAGCTTTACTCTGACAGGTGCTAACATAAAAGGTGTGTATGTTTTGTCAATGCACTGTCTGTCCACATATCACTCTGCAGTAATTTGTGGACATCTATAATAGAGATGCACATTATGGCAATGACACAAATGTGTGGCACAAGGTCTCTTTTGTCATTACAGCTGTACAAATGCTGTCTGATGGTTTTCGATTAGCCTTAACTGCTATCTCAGACCTAAATGCTGTAATGCTTTTTTTTTATGCAGGGTCATTATGTAATTGTTAAAGTAATGGATCCAAAATTTGGAAAAGCTGAAGCACAGCCCACAAAAAGGGGACCAAGCCTCTTATTTTTCCGGGCATTCTATTAGTATCCTAAATGAGCAAATAAAGTTAAATTAAAGATGGTGCACACTCCCATGTCTTGGTACAATGTCCACTGGTTGCAGTAAAGCTTTCCTCTTGTTGATTTTATTTATTCAGTGATCTTGGTTGGAATTTTGACACTCAGGTTATTTTTTGGTGCTATTCATATATTGCTGATTAATTGTCTCCTTTAGCCATACATCCAGGTATACATCATATGGATATGTGGATCAACACAGTAAAAGATACGCTCACGAGGGGGTGTGTGGGCTTACCTTTTACCATGTTGATCCACATAATTATATAGATTGACATCAGCCACACCTCTGCCAATATAGTCAGTGGTGATGAAGGTTGTGGGGTCAATCAGTTGATGAATGAAGACTTTTCTTTATGGGAAATATTGGGTATAAAGGCAGTAGATGGCAATAATGTCTTCCCCTCCCTCCACTCTAATTGACAGTTGCAGGCACATGTATCAATGGGTGGTTTCTTGAAACTGAACTCTAAATTTATGGCACACCTAATACTCTATTACATAAATCTCTAATGTAGGCAAAAACATACCTATTGCCTCAGGTACATTAGTGGTACTGGCAATCAGAAAGAATAGACCATGGGCCCTTTCAGGGCCTACCCTTTTTGATTGCCTGCTCACAATTATGATCAGGGTCAAGCAGACTAAAAGCAAGTGGATCTCCTAATTCCATCTCCCACCTGTTAAACATTGTAATAAATAATGCATATGACTTTCATAAGTGGATTGCCTCTATTAACGTATTGTATCCTTGGAATTATTAGAGTGGGAATGAGAGTAGATTGATAAAACTTCATTATTTTGGATTTCAGGAGAAAACCAGAGACTTCCTCACACCGACTGCTTTTTCTACTGTATTTTAGATTATCTAATTAGGCCAGATATGTTTTAAAATACACAAATGCTCATCACCTTCACAGCACAGGCTGGCATTTTGGATTTTTACACACTGAAGCCATGTGAAAAGGTAAGAATCCAGTCATCCTGGTTCGGAAGTACCGTTTAGTTCACCTGTTAGCACTAATCAATATTGAACTCCATGTAAAAGGTTAATGAGATGCTTTCTTGTCTTCATTACACCTGTTGTGACTTGTACTGGGAATAGGGACATTATTCACCCTGAAATAAGGTCCCCCTCTCAAGATTGCATCACAATTACTATAGAAACCTATGGGACTTGAGTTTGCTATATAAATGGCATTTCAACCTGCCTTTAGATGGACCTGAAAAGTGATCTACTGAACTTTTCTTTCTATATTTCATCTTCTTCTCACTCCCTCCCTCCCCCCTCTCTCTCTCTCTCTCTCTCTCTCTCTCTCTCTCTCTCTCTCTCTCTCTCCTCCACGTCATCCCTTCTGACCTTTTTATGACAGCTGTGAGATAGTGTTGATAGATGCATAGTGTAGCCAGTGAACAGGGTAGTAGGGCTCAGCAAATGGGTGGTAATATACTGCAATACAACAGAATAAGCCATTCTAATGCCACCTGTTGAGATACTAGTGCAAGGGTCAATGCCATGCCTTCTGGAGGCACTCACACCTCTGCTACTAAGTTTGCATAATCCCAGCCAATCATGTGAAACATGAAAAGGGCAAGATATGAAGTGAATAAAAGGTCTGGCATGATTATTATTAACACTGGCAAAGATGGTGCACATCAATTCAGGGCTCTGAAAAGCTCACAGAACATGGCTTCTTATTCAGGTGATCAACTGGCAGTCTGAGTAAAAAATTATTTTTACTATCATTGTAATTAACCCCACTTGACATCAAATAATGATACCTCGGTTGATCTCATATTTTACCCATACACTTGTATTATATTTGCCTGAAATTAGGGTGAGCCTTGCAGATTACCTATTTCTGTCATAAAATAGTACTAAAACTTTAAGGTTTTGGTCTCAGGTGTGCACAGGTTGTAGATTTGGTGTTAACTTAGCTGGTTTCATTTGCTCTGATTGTATCAAAATGTATGGAGAGGGCATCAGGGCAGCCCACCCTCCACTATTGTTTTCCATCTTTGAGCCCTGCAACAAAGTAATTGCTTTTCTAAGACAAGGTTTAAAAGGAGTTTCATGTAGGCTTGAGAGCAGAAAAAAATGTAGCACTCAGCAATGATTGATCAACCCTGTCCTAATTCTAAAAGTAGTCAATTAAATCCATCTCTATCATGATCTCACACAATTCCCCTTCACATTGTGTGGAATCCTGGACCAAACCCTTTGACTTCCCTATTTCATAAGGACATCAGATCCATGCTACTTAAACGTGCAAAATGCAATGTTTTTGGAAAATAGCAAACCACATGTCTCTAAAACCCATCTTGCTAACCTTTTCAGGACAATCCAAATTTTTCCAGAACAAACATCATAAAAGGGCTCTCCCACAGTGCTTAAACATAAAGGCTTATTTGAAGAAACTGAGATTTTCCTCTCTAGTTGTGCATAGAAGCTGGGTCCCATACATTGCTTGCTTCACACATAAATGAATCCTTTAAGTCAATCACCCTCATGTTAACCTTTTCACAAAGGTAAGTTCAGACCTTTTAGATCTAAACAATGGGTGTGCCTTGCTTAATCTAGTGTTTCTGTAACTTTGATATTAAATACATTTGATCCTCCATGCTCATCTCTTCAAGGCAGGTTAGGAGACTGTTGTGGAATGTGTGAGGATAGATACCAAGCATTCACAAACAGAGAATATGGTAGGAAGGATGAGTCTATTCAAGTCAACTCATATATATGGATCCTAGAATCATTGATCTAATCAATGATTCTAAGAGAGAGGAAGAGAGAGGGGGGAGGGGGAGACAGAGAGCAGGAGAGAGGGAGAGAGACAGACAGAGACAGACTGACAAACAGACAGATAAAGAATCAGACACGCAGAGACAGATAGAGAGACAGAGGGAAATGATAAACAGGAAAAGGACCTTCTTTGAATATTGTTATTGCTTTGGGAATTATGGCATACACTTTTCTATACCTATCTTTCAAAGATGGTTCAATAAGTATTTGTTTGTTTTAGTACATAGCCAAGTACAGCATTCCATGGTCTTCAAATTGAGTTGCCTTAACAAAATAAATGAGTTTTAGTTGCCTGTCCCTAAACTAAGAAAACATGGACAACTCTAGGAAGTATTTTTCCTTTCCAATGTTGAAACTTTGATTTATTTTGTTAGTGTAAGTCATACAATTATAACATTACAGTTGACCTTATCATTCAGGAGTCCCTTCTATCATAATTCTACCCAATGAAAAGGAAGACAAAATTAATAGTAAGGCAGATGAAGGGAAAGAAGACCTCGGTTGTAGATTAAAATGAAGAAAAAACCTAGAAAAGATTGTTAGACCATGATACCTAAAATATTGTTCCTTTTCTATTTTTCTTTGTTTGCAGGGGGGGAGTAGCCTCAAAAACCTGGACCAGCAGTTAAAGGACCTCCTCCACCAGGACTTATGGGCAAAAGTCTGAAAAAATGAACTTTTGGGCACAAGTCAGACTTATTCTCATATGTCAGACACATGGCCCTCAGCCATGCGACGGTCCAAAGTGACCTTAAAGTTCACTTTCTGACACCTGAGGAGCTCTTCCACCAGATTTATTTTTAACTTTTGCCCATAAGACAGTCAACTGACTTACTGGATGAAGGCAAAAGCGCTTCCACCACGTAACCTGACAGGTCATGTGACTTTGTTTTGGTCGTACAAATGAATGGCGTGATATTGAACATATTTCATCTTGCTGGGAGTCAAACATCCTAGGATACACTGGTGCTGGATGCACCCCTACTTGAAGGAACGCATGAACGAAAGACAGAGGAATACACTAGCCAAACTGGAGGCTGACTTCTTAAGAGTAAGTACTTGCTAACAACCTTTTGAAATACAGATGTGAGAGTAAGGTGCTGTCAGCAAGAAATAAAAAAATAGTTGACTGTTATTTTATGACACCTAAAAATGAACCAGATTTAATGGAGGTAATTTTCCTCTTTTTATTTTAGTTGGGCTGCATAGATGAATACACTAAAACTGCCAAGATGCCTCCTGAAATGTACAAGAATTTATTAGAGAAGGTGCACCCTTTCATAACTTATAAGGACACCATATACCGTGAGGCTTTCACAGCTGTAGAACACCTAAGCATCACCATCTGGTACCTGACGAGAGGTGAGTTTCACTCTCATTTTATATAAGGAAAAGAAAATTTTAAAACATTTATTTTTGCCTCCTGTTTGCCTCCTGTATATCATAAAGCACACAACAACCTAAATAAAAAGTACATGAAATAATATATGGACTTTTATCATCTGTTTCAAATCCAGTTATTTTCACATTATGACATATATGAATGTACATGATGAAATGAGGTCAAACAGGTAAAGAAAATATGTATTATGTACATAAAAAAAATACAAGACTACCATAGGACTTAATGGTCACACAACAGTGACACAGCGGATAACAGGGTTTAAGTGGGCTCAAACACATGCTTCATTACGTATTTCATTTAGTATAGAGTACGAGAGTAAGACAATGCAAGATTTTAAGTATGTAGTTATTAAGTGACTCCGGCAAATAAGCAGTAAAGATTGTCAATGGGTGTAGTCGTTAAAACAGCTCCCACAAACAATGACATTGCAGCACACGATAACCATACGACAACCATTACTAGATTACCAAGATTAGGCAACATACTCAGTGTCCAGTAAGAGTAGTCATTACAACAGCTCCTACTTTACACGAGGGGGTAGTCATTAAAACAGCTCCCTCAGTAAAACACATCAATCATCCATGTTAACAGGATTCTTACTGACTTTAGTCAGGTCAGTTATGCCAGATAATCTCTTCTTGAATATAATCATATCTTTACTGTGCTGATACCAGCTCCTTAAATTATTCCATAAGGTTATACCACGATGCATAGGTGATTTATTATAACCATGATTTTGAGCAGTGTATTCTTTAAACTTTACATTGTTATCCAATCTTAAACCAGGCTGCCTTGGTTCATTGTCTAGATATTCAGGATTCTTTGCAAGTTTAAACATGTAACACAGTAGCATTACCTCCCTTCTCCTCTTTTAAGTTGGTATATCGGCCAATTTATACATCTCAGCCTCAGACAAGTTCCTACCCCTAAAAACAATCTTCAGACCTCTCAGCTGAAGCCAATCCAATTTTTTAAGACAGTCCTCATTTGCACCATCAAATACAAAACTAGCATAATCAAATAATGACATAATAGTAGTTTTATAGACAGTAAGAGCCACATTTTCAGTCAAATTGTGCCTCAGTTTACTAAATCTGAACAGTCTATGGCTTACTTTAGAATTAAGATCCTTTAATGCACTATTAAAGCTCAAGTTCTTATCTATTTTTAGGCCTAGGTAACAATAGTTCTCAATCACCTCTAATTCAGTAGTACCAATTTTAAGTGAAGGTACTTTCATCCTCTTTAACTTATGGCTACTACCATACCAGACCACTTTGGACTTATCAATATTTATCGTCAATCTTTTTGATATAAACCAGGACAGTATACTATCTAAAGCAGTCTGCATTTTTCATTGGGCCCTATCAGCACTGCAACCAGAAGTTAGTAAAACTAGATCAACAGCATACATATAAAAATCACAATTTTGTAGCACAGTACCAATATCATTTACAAAAAGAATAAATAACAGAGGTCCTAACACGAACCCTTGTGGGACTCCAAAACGAACTGGCATTACTTGCGATGTATAATTTCCCATTTTTGTAAATTGACTTCTTCCCGTCAAATAGCTCATTAACCAATTGAGGTTACAATCATCCAGTCTCAATTCCCCCAGAGTTTCAATAAGATATAAATGATGCACAAAGTCAAATGCCTTTCTAAGGTCAATATAACTGGCACAAGATAAGTGTCCTCTATCTCTATTTTCATATAATTTGTTTAAAAAGGCAAATATTATAGCGTCTCCTGTTCCTAAACCTTGTCTGTAACCATATTGACGCACTGACATTGTACCAGCTCTATTAGTAACATCTGTTATATGACCATGCATAATATTTTCAGCAATCTTTCCTGGCACTGGGAGAAGAGAGATAGGCCTCCAGTTTTTGATTAGTTTGTTGTTTCCATCCTTTGCAATAGGACTTACCCTAGCAATTTTCCAGATATCAGGAAAGATCCCTGAATCGAAGCTTAACTGATACAGCCAAGTCATTGGTGTTAAAAGTAATTTTAAAGCCGCCTTTAAAATATCACATCTGATGCCCATAATACCGGATGTTTTATGAACATTAATCTCGTCAATGTAGATTGAAACAAGCTCCTTTTCAACTCTAAGCTTAGGTACAACTGCATCCTCTGGTTCCTTGAAAACAACGCGTTCAGGATAACCTTTTACAGTCATATCATTAGATAGCTGCTTACCAATACTGGAAAAATATGTATTCATGTAATCCACAGACTCTTGCTGTGATATGATAATATCGTTATCATCAATCAATTCAGGTGGTTCAACATCAACTTCAGGTTTCAATATACCATTCACAATTCTCCAAAATTTCTTTGGATTATTTTTACAATCCTCCAAGGCTAGCTTGGACTTACCTCCTTTGAGTACTTTATAGCCCTATTGATTCTACACCGTAGAGACCTAGCTACAATTAGGTAGTGTTCATCTCTAGTCTTTAGAAACAAACTAACATTATTTTCTCTTTCATGAATAAGGCTCATTATTTCAGGGGTCATCCACTTATGCCACCTGTCTACATATTCTACTCTCACCCATGGACAGTAGGTATCTAGGAAGTCTTCAATATGTGCTTGAATCATCCTCCAGCCTTCTTCAGGATCAGAGCAGGAATAAAACGAGTCCCAATCGAGTTCACATAACCAATCTTTCAAAAGATTCTCATTGAAATCCTTGTACCTACGTATATACATTATTTTCTTTGTATATGTAACTTTCATTTTACATTTGACACTAAATATAGGCAGATGATCACTAACCATAAAATTTAGAACCCCTGAGGTAACATCATCATTATAGTTTGTCAGAATATTGTCTAAACATGATATAGTTTTCTTATAGGGTCTCGTACATTGATGTATCAATTTATGATAATCCTCAAAGCGACACAAATCCAACAGCCTAACAGCACTTGGCAACTTATCTCTCAAAGTATTGATGTTTATATCTCCCATAAGCCATTGTTCTTTTTTGTTGTTCTCAGCATGCTTCATTAATTTTAATATGTGTACAAAAAACGGGTCCATTTTACCAGATGGTGGGAGATATACAATAATCACTTGAAGCTTATTTCCATCTCTAAAATCCAGGTCCAAAACAAGGCATTCAATGTCTTTGTTTGAGCAACTCAGGCTCCTATCTATCATTACATCTACAATAATATCATCTCTAACATAGGCAGCAATACCACCCCCTTTTTTGCGTCTGCGGTCTAATCTATAAAGTTGCATACCCTCCCAATGTATCATATCATCATTATAGTCATCATGCAGCCATGTTTCGCTCATTGTAACAATGTCAGTGCCATTCAATTGATCAAAAATTTCAGATCTCTTATTATACATACTTCTCGTGATTAAATGCACCATCTTCAAACCCTTCATCTCCAAAAAATCATTCACTCTAGTGGTAGTCGACATACAAAAATATACAATGAAAAAGATAATAAGAAATATATACAAATAAATCCAAGAGTTACCAAACTGGGATCCCAGAATACCCCCACACGGACTACCCAAATAAATGTGCCGTGTGGGATATTGAATGAAGAGAGAGAGCAAATTCAGCGGCAAGAAAAAGCAAGCAAACATTTCCGGTCCATCTTCAGAAAAAAATAGTCATTGTAATTACATTCAAGAAAAATTATTTTTAGAAATATCCAAGTATATTTATCCGAAGGATAACTACCTATATTATAGGGGCAAAGAACAATTAATTTAGTCCATATCATTTAACTTACCCACAATTAAAAAGAATGAAACAGAAAACATAAACCAACAAAAACAACATAAAATAAGTAAAACTTTAATTAGTGCAAAATCAACAAGACATGTTATTTAACAACAAATTAATGATTAATAATACTGTTCTTACTCACCTCTAAGTGAAGGTCACCAAATTGGCACATATTAACCAAATGACTGTTTGTACAACGGTGCCTTTAAGTTCACCTCTATTGATTATCTTCCAAAGCACCCAAGAAAATCACCAACACCCAAGTCACAATCTTACCTGTTTACAAAAGAAGGTTATATTTGATCCGTTTATCAACTTAAGATTTATTAATACACACAACACTTTCATTAGTCAAATTCTTATTAAACCTGTGGTATGACTTTTATAAGTCAAATGAAAGTATAAGTAAATAGGCATTCTAAACATACAATTATTTTATACATTCCATATTATTTCTCAAATAATACTTACATCTACATACATCCTTACTTAATTATACTGATATAATATTATAATAATATGTTAATCAACTATCATTTCAGAGAATCTACTTATGAGTTTTAGATACAACATCAAAAATGTTCATAAGGGTCCTGAAGGTCTTGAAGGTTCAGTCAACAACAAACTGATCCCTCAGACTCAGTAACCCAGTGACCAGTCAGGGTCTATTGTCACTAACCATATCATCCCAAACAAATTTTCATGATTTGGTTTGTTACCTCATCCCAGAGAATGTCGTCTTCATCATTCTCATCATCATTCTCACCTTCTTGTGGGACAAGATTCTCCGGGTGGAAACCAGGTGGAGGTAACACCTTCTTAATTGTCATAGCAATTCTCAATGCAATTTGTTTGTTGGTTACTTCATTTGCATGTAGGCCATCTCTCATTTTCCCATACTGACAGGACATTTTGGAACCTTTACCCACTTTACGTCCCTTTTTGCCCCTGCTCCAACGATTTTTATGGAACAGGGTATGTACCTTGCATGTGGGTACATCGTTCAACTGGTTTATATACTGTACATCCCCTTTTAACATTTTTATACTCCTGTTCAGAGCATCCTGCATTGGGTCAGGTGTTGTCTTTTTATTAAACAACTGGAGGCTCATACCAAAGAGAGTACACAGTATGTATTTAGTACCTGGGAATCTCAGTTTCAACTTGTGTATCATAGTGCTCAGCCTTACCGCAACAGTGGCACGGCATGTTGGTAAATCAGAGTAAGGAAAGAACACATCCCTTCTACCATCTATATGTCTTAGTGATGTAACATCACATGCCCCAGCTAGGAAGATAACAAGGTCAAAATGACCAGTGTGCAACTTCTCCAATACCTTCTGATGTATTGCTGATATATTTCTACTTGCCCGGGCACATTCAGTCAGCCTATAGTTTACCACATCATTCAGAGCATCCTGAACTAACTTAGCCATTCCATGGGCTCGGGAATCACCTGCTACCATTACTGAGAGGACTGCCATCGTCAATATCAGAAAAAAGATTTTTCAGATATACTAGTGTCAGTATCACAGGCACTATAATGTCGTAAGTTCACTTTCCAAAGTACCTTAATTTATCTTCATTTTTTACCAGCAGCAGCATAATAGTCCCTGACTTTCATCAGCAATCGCCCATGCAGGTTTCCGCCTGGGTACTGACGTCCAGCCTTGTATTGATCACCATCTTTCTTTGGGTCCCAAGGCCACCCTGAGGCCCACTTCCGTGACCCAGTAGCCTCAATCAAGGTTTTGGGAGCTGAATTTAACAATAAGTCACGCTCATAATTATTCTGACCAAATTTGGCCTTCAACAGATTTTCATCGAATTGGATGAAGGGATGTCCTTCCGGAATTTTATGCACATCACCATCAATTTTAATTTGTTTTGGGTCATGTTTCAAGAGTATAGTTTGAGCCTTATTCACCAGGTCTAGCTCTAGTAGTCTTATATGAAAGTACCCTTGCTCAACACTACTGTACCCATACTTCTTGTCTTTATAAACAAATTCGATTTTGCATTTGTACCAATTAGACATGAAACAATTGGTTCCCTGATAGATTATGCCAAGCTCTGTCTCCTGCATTCGAATGTCATCATTTTTCACATAGTTTTGAGGTCGTTTTGACTGAGGTCCGTATGATAGAGCGGATCTCAGTTCATCAGGTACTTGTAATGATAAGTTAAGTGTAATGATACCGCGTTCCCTGCACTACAATCCCATCGTTTTTTATTTTGGCTCCTAGGCCCTTCTTTTTCGCAGCAAATACAATTGCCCTACTCAACTGTTTTGAATCTCTGATTTCTTTACTTTTGTCCTTGGCAAAACCCAGTTTGGTGTTTATTTCATCGGCTATAGGTTTCAGTTTCCACCTTCTTGGTAGGATTGTGGCCCTGATTGATGCATTGCTACAACACACCAATAGTGGTGCCTTTTCAAGAGGAGGCCTATCACCTTCCTTTACAGGAGTTTCTTTCCTCATTCTAACAACTTCAATGAAGTCACCCTCACTACATCTTATTTCAAGTTTTTTTAAGAGATTCATGACTACAGGGAGAAGATTCTGCCCATGGTAAGTTTCCATACCATATACGACAACATTACGGTCAGGGGTACTTGTACAATGCTTGACAGTTCTCATTGACAATACTACATGGGCATATTCAGCCCTTTCATGTTTGCTAGATTATAACCCATTCTCACCCACCTGGCTAGTCAATGTTTTCAAGTCATTTTCATTTTTCACAATGGTACCAGTGAGTGTTGTATTTACTTCCTTTATAGCACCATCCAAGGTTTGGAATTCCTTGTTTATTCTGTTATGCATAGTACTTGTAGCAGTCTGAATACTTGTAGTCAGTCTGGAAGCTTCAATATTAAATTTAGAATCAAGACTTTCTACAGTGTTTTCAATTGATACAATCAAGCCTCGCAAAGAACTCTCAAGTTTGTTAAGTTCCTTACAGGAAGCTTTCTCATCAATTTCATTCTCTAACCTACTTGTCTCTTTCTTCCTTTCTGCTTTCTCATTCTCAATGAAACCCAGCTGTACACTCAGTTTGCCTTCAACAACTGCCTGAGCATCTTCTACATTCTCCAATCTCCCATTAAAATCTTCCTTCTGTTTATCCAACAATTTTGCAAATTCTTGTACAATTGCCTTTTTAAATGTCTCCATTTGTGCTGAATTTGTGTGTGCTATGTCATTCTTTAAACATGCAATTTGTTCCTGGCAAATTGTAAAACTAGACCAGATGTGTTCTTTAGTACCGGATTTTCAGCACCCTATCAAGCCTCAAGCCCTCCTGTACAGAGGAGAAATCTCCGTCTTCTCCCAATGACGTCATCCGGTCGATCTGCAGTAGTGGATTCCCAACAGTACGGGGAAGCCCTTCTTCAATTAAAGTTAAAGTATTATCTCCAATTTCGACTATGCTAGTTTCCAAGTCTAAGACTTGTTTTTTTATTCTCAGGGGAGCTAGTTTGGGAACTAGGGGATGTTGATTCCTGACTATCACTACAACTTCTTTTTAAACCTGGCGTAGTTATCCTCGAGTTTTCCGATTCAGACATAGCAACAAGGCCTCTGCAAATTTGTCAAGTTTACAAAAGCTAATTACAATCCTTCCCTGCTCTAGATACAATACATACTCCTCTTTATACGCCTATATCCTTTTAGGTAGCTCAGTACTATTATAAAAACGATATCTTGGTCTGAGACTAAACAGTCTCAGGTTGAACAATTAGATACAATACAGGCCCCTCTATATGCATCCGAAACCTCTTAGTTAGCTCAGTACTACCATAATAGCGATGTCTTTGTCTGAGACTGAACAGGCTCAGGTTGAACAATTAGTGGGTTCTGATCGTTTTGGTATGTCGTAAAAGTGCCGTGAACCGTTATTATACATATGTACACGTCGTAAAATTTGAAATGTTTTTATTTCTTCGCCAAATTTGCAAAATAGACTAAATCAATTACGTAGAAAACAATTATTACTATTATAAATTCGCCAAAAGCATAGAAAATGTGTTATGAAGACTCAACAGGTCGTGCATCGACGAGCGAGTGAGCGATAATGGAGGAAGTTACCGCATTCGCGGTAATTGAATTTGAAATTAACCTGGCAAATCTAGCAAAATAATAGCTATATTCAAAGAAAAATATACACACAAGGATTCAAGACATCCTTAGGGTTGTACTCCTATAAAAAGGTAGCCAAAGTTATATCATAACTCTTCCGATTTGTCAACTTACCTGGAGCCTATTCTCACGCAACTCTTCACTCGGCCATAGCACTCTTCCTATGAATATCGCCAATATTTTTTCATCTTTTTTTCTCTTGAATGTAATGTATTTTATATGTCCATCATTGCCCAATAAAACTTTCAGAAATAAATGTCAACTTAGTACTTAATTTACGTCATAGGATCGTTGGATGGTTAACATATTCGTATTAAAAAAAACATACAAGTCAGGTACCACCTTCTACAACTACAAAAACTTTTATTCCGTTATTTTATTTGCAATCGTCGACGCTGACTACAAGTTCAGATATGTTCGTGCATCTGACTCCAGGATTGTCTTCCCGCTCCTTCTCACAGGAGCGGGAAGACAATCCCCTAGACCTACCAAAGCCATCACCCTTCCCAGCATATGAGGGTGATGACTTACCCTACCACTTTGTCGCAGACGATGCATACGAACTAAGCGAGAGAATAATGAAGCCGTTCCCCAGCACAAAGCTCACAAAGGAGCAGCACATCTTCAATTACCGGCTTTCCAGATGTTGGCCCTGTGTGGAAAATGCCTTTGGTATTCTGGCAACAAGGTTTCTATTTTCCGCATAGAGATTGAGATGAGCCCTAAAAACGTGTATAGATCTGCATAATTACTTATGTACAGAAGCAACAAACAACTACCTTGGCAAGAAGGCAACTGACTGGGAAGGCAAGGACTATAGCCAATACCGTGGGCAGTGGAGGGCAGAGGCTGGACTTTCAGCCGGACAGCCGACCCCAGTCCGGAACCGCTCGCAGAGGGTCAAGGACATGTGGAAGTTCCTTGCTAAGTGGTGTCTTTCAAATATGTCAGTTGTGAACATATTATAGCATATAGAGTACTGTAGTGATGTCCTGTGTGTTTTATCTTTTAGATCTCCATGGTTACCTCGTATGACATAAAACTTTTTTTTTAGAGACAAAAAAAAAGTGTCTCTTTTTTTCATAACAATGACTTAGTCTAAGTATGAAACTCTCATGTAAAGAGACAGGAATAATCCGGTCTCATATGGAGCACTTTCAGCGTTATGTAAATTTCAACATCCTATGGCTGATGCATCAGATGACTGAATTAAAAGAAAAAGGTAAAAACATATGAACACTAAAATAAATAACATCCACTAAAATAAATTATTCTGTAAGCACCCATACACTGTTCTTTGTGTTTAAGTCTCTTTGATTGTTTTCCTGGATATATATGAACTCTGAACAAAAAGTCCCATGCACATGTGTGCTTCTGCACCTTAAAGTCAAATGAAACACAAACCCTGCATAAAAATAGAATCACCTCTTAATCTCAAAAGGAGATTTGTAGATAGTGTATCTTGTGAGATCTGTCCATCATGGACTATAATAAGCCTCTACTTCAAAAGGTCAGACAGTCCACGGTTTCTTTTGGCACTGAGGGCTAGCGCAAGAGTAAGAACATAGAACTTCACTTTTAAGTCCTCAGGCATTTCCCTCATGTGCGGGATGAGTGAATCAGCGAACAACTGATCAGAATCACTTGCACTGGACACAGTAGGCGGAGGAGGCTGCCTGGAACTCATGCTTTCTGTGAACCTCTCCATGTTCTCTACCTTTCCATGTTCTCTGCCCATTATTTTAAGGATGGGATCATTCTTTTCTTTTTCTGCACATTTCTCTGCTATCTGTTTGTCTTTTAGGTTGCGGTACTCCGATCCTTGTTGTCGGTACCACTCTGTGTTGATTTTGACCCCATATATCCTGGCATATTCTTCCATGTTCCATGGAAGCTGTCTTCTGGGTCTGCAGTGGAAGAAGACGCCACAGCAAAAGAGGGAGCAGGCTTCTTTTTCCTCCTTGGTCAGAGATGCTACCTCATCTTTCTTAATAAGGCGGTGGTAGTGATCCAGGGCACTCTCTTTCTTCTGACTCTTCTTTACACCAGCAGGGGAGCTAGCAGGTTTTGACTTACTTTGGGAATTGCCGAGGTTGTCTTCCTCATCATCAGGCAGTAGAGAGTCGCCCACCTGTTCATCAGCACTGTTATCTTTATCTTTAATAGGGGACAGTCTCAGGCTCCGTTGGGTAGCCTCCTTTGTTCCGAGATGCTGATTCCTCATATAATGTTTACTCTTGTTAGGGAGAATTTTATCTGGGATATAGTCACCCTCTTCTTCAGACACATCTTCTGTCTTTATATGCTCAGGTTTGATTCGGACAGGAGAAATCTTGTTGTTTTCCAAATCATCTACGTTCTGGAAAAGAAAAGAAATTTTCTACTATATCACAATAACATGAGAGGGACTGTGCAAACCAATTTTTCCCAATACCATCAAAGAGAAAGTTTTCACTTAACCATAACCATTAGTAGCCTCGAGTATTCTATGCATGTAGATTGAAATAAAATTGGTAATTTAAAAAAAAGTGTGATACCATTTGACAATGAATTTACATTTATTGACCTTTATTTCTGTACAATTTGTTTGGTACTCACCAACACATATCCATGATTTTTTCCCTTACTGCGTTAAACAAATTTAATCTGCCATGCCAAATTCATGTAAATTACTGGTTGGATCTGACATGGGGGGTCATTGTGTGAAAAACCAATAAACTTGTACAAGAATTGTCATCTCGAAAACCCTGGTGGATCCCAGTTTGGTAGACTATTGGATGGCTGATTAAAGAGATCGCACAATAATGGGTAACACATTAAATTAAAATAAAAAAAAAAATTAAACTATTATTACCTGAGTCAGAGGGTTTGACACATGGGTACCCTTATCTGGAAACTTCCCCTTTGGAGTCGACCTGAGGTCATGAAGCTGCTTCTTCTTCAAAGATTTAGCTGGGGACTTACCCTTGTAATTGGTAGTAGTTTCATTGGCACTGACGGACGGGAACAGGAAGTAGCAGAGTCTGCATATTTCTTTTTGGCCCTTGGTCTTACCCACAGCAGGTTTCTGGATCTTCTGGTAGGTATTACGTAGGCTCTTCATGCGAATGTCTATGACCTCAGCTGTGAAATAACTAGTAAAGAATATATGAAGATGAACCCAAAAAAGATTTGTATGTATTTGATTTTTGACCAGGTGTAAACTTTGAAAAATATTTCCTTTCTAGTCAAATTTGACATGCACCTTCTTGTTAAGCTTTGACAGCTATCTATCTGGCAGTAGAGACTTAAAAGAATATTTAATTTTTTATGAATTCATTACAATTATTCATTCATTAAAGATTTTTTGTCAAATAGCATTGATTACATTGTAACACTTACTGGGAACATAGAGAACCAGGGAGAACTTGCGGAGGAGTACTTCTCTGACATTTTCACTCGGTAATCGTCATATTCCATGTTATAAAGGGCTGGGTCAGCTGACCATAACTAGCACAGGGTTGGCTCCCTTGTGAGGTCCTCTGACCACCACTCTGCAAGATCCTTGTCTGGATCATCATAGTCTACAGCGTCAGGGGTTATCTTCAGCAGGCTTTTATTTAGAGCTGCCAAAGCAGCTTCTTCAGGATGAATGACATCAATGTCTTCTTCTTCCTTCTGGGCCTTCGTGGAGTTAAGGACAGGGTGTTTACAGTCATTAAAGTTACCTTGTAGAGATTTTTTAGAAGTGTCAAAAAGCTTCTGTTGGTCTCGAGTAGAAAGATTGTCGTCAATATCCACACTCAGGACATCTTCCTCAGCTGTCTTGTCAACTGAAGAAGAGATCTTGCATTGTTTGGCAGGAGAACCCAGTACCATAGAGACTGTGACCCCTTGGTTAATGATGCTCTTAATAGCGATCTTCTTAGAGTTTGTCAAAAATAATTCACCTGCACCGGTGTCACTAGATGTAGCTTTGCGCGGGCGACCATGGTGCCTAGGGGCCAGCTTCGTCTCATCAGCATCTTTCCTCAGCTTGACTGACCTTGCTGCGGTTTTATTGGACAGCCTAGGGGAGGGAGAAGCGGTTGCTGGGCTACATTTTCAGGTTCTGCTTCTTCGTTTCTAGCAGATTTACTCGTGTTTTATGACATAGCCAGCGTCCTCTTTGTACCACACAACACCATCTTGCTTCAGAGGTTTGTACGACTAAAACATGGTCACATGATCACTTTACGCCTTTTCGCCACCTCTTGGGGAAAAAGTGAACTGAACCCTTGCCGTTGCACACTAGACGGCACTGCAGTCACTGACGCCTGAAAATATCAAACATGGTTTGATATTTGAAAAGGCAGCCATAAGTTGGAAAAAGGAAACAAAGTCAACTATCGTGGAAGACTAAACCACTTCCACCAGCCTCATTTTCAAGCGAAAGCCAACTGACGCACGGACATAGGGTCGGTGGAAGTGCTCTTTTTGTCATAAGATGCCTTGGAAACTGACAAGTGAACTGATGAAAAGCACTTCCACTGCCTACTTCTGGTCAGAAGTTGGTTAAAAAGTTGGCCAAAAGTTAACTTTTGCACGGCCTCGCAGACTCATAAGTCTTGGTGGATTTGCTTCTTAAGTCCCAAATGACCTTATGGAGGGCCGCCAGTTGAAGGGGTTAATAGCCTATTTGTCTGCACCTCACTGTATCTACAAACATCTTTTAAATTGTACAGTCAGGTCTATTCTCTGTAAGTCTGTAAGTTACAAAAAAATGGTCCTTCAGGGAATTCACATAAAGATCCTCTCCAGTTTTTGTTTTCTTGACACAAAGCCACATAACTCAACCTGTTTCTGTGTCGTTTGCTTTACTTGTTTTGTGTATCCATAGTGTTAAGAATAACCTTAACCCTTTCGTGCCCAGAATTATTTGAATGTTTTACATTTTTTCACAATTGTATCACTTTGTTGATAAGACCATGTTTTATTTTGATCTTCTCCTTATATATGGGCGCTGCATTTCATTTTCTCAATACTCATAACTCCGATAAGACTTTCAGTTGAGGGCATGGTATTCCTGGTCAGGTCTGGTAACCATAGTTACCAAAATATTCCGTTTGCTGTCATTTTGTAGTATTTGGTCTCTAATGTGCTATATGATTATAAAAGCCATAATCCCTGCAATCCTGATACATTACAGAACTTTCAAAGCTGATTCTGCCTGCATGTGTAGTGCAACTTAGGAAACATGATGTGTCATTACCAATGTGTGGCATATCTTTATAGATATGAACAGTTGTTGTAAAATCTAATGAGAGTATGGGAAACTGTGCATGTAGGATCCATCATTATTTTGGTACCTTGTCAGACTTTAGCTCAATGGAGGGTTCCCCTCTAGTGCACCACATAAAATGACAGCTTATTTTCAAGTTTTGACTACCTGTGTCTGGTATATTGGAGGTAGAGCCAAAGGAATGGTTGTATCGTAATTGGGAAGTCATGAGCATTCCAAAGAGGGTTTAACTTTGCAGATTGGACTAGTAGAAATACCTGGATGAAAATGTCATTCAATATACATGCATTTAAGCCCAAAACCGCACATTTAAGCGTGCTTGGGCACCTAAGGGTTAAATCAGTAAAGAGCATTTTCAGTCCATTATTTGGTACACAATGTCATATTTAAACCTGATGAGATTGTAAATGGAGCAAAGAATTGTTTTCAGTTTCTATTCCATTGGATGCTGTCAGATGGGATTTATATTGGATTTACTTCCCTTTCTTGATTATTGGAAAGTACAATATTTAAGATCCTCTTGTTACCACGGTAACAAGAGGATCTGTCAAACATGCAAGCATCCAAATTTGATATGGGACCTGAAGAAAGTGTGACCTAAGCAGGAGGCTCTCCCAGCCAACACCAGATGCAATCCACGGGAAGGCCAGCACAGCAGGTGAGACTCATGATGAGTGTTTGGAGTGCTTACAGGCAGAAATAGAGAATGAGGGGGCAAGAGAGAAAGACATTAAACAAATGTCAAAGCGTAAGGAGCTAGAATTGGAGCTCGCTGTAATAAGTACCCAGAATAAGCATTCACTACAGGACATAGACGATGGCAAAAAAGTCTGACTCCAATGATCCCAGTCAAGAATGACATGACTTTTCGCTGCTTCCTGGTGACCATGTAAGTAAATCTGGTACCAGCAGTATGCAGTATATGACTGAGGATCATAAGACGGATCCAAATGGTTCTCGCTCATCACTATGAAAGCAGGCCAACATGCTCCACAGGCGAGCTCAGGAGCTCACAACAGGTAATATGGACACTTTCAATTCGTTTGCCAAAGATCTGAAGATTATTTTTCCACCTTGGGGCTGCACAGTACCCAGGGGTGGTAAGAGTGTATCTGGTAATACCCAGTCAGCGCCCACGATCCCCGTGGGTGCAGGTGGTTGACTCATAGCACCAACCGGACAACTCTAAATCCCCTTAAAAAGGGCATTTAAAGTGGCGGGAGTCAATTTCCGCTTCACAGTTGAAGTGAACCTATAATCATAGGATGCATTACATGTATTTTGTTATCATTTTACCACCAGCCAATCACAGATTAAGACAGTTATGATTCAGGGCCTCTAGAACTATGTATTTTGCACGACTGTTTATGCGACATCATGGAGACTATTGGAGAATTCACAGGGATTAAATAATCCTATTTCACATCTGCCAAATTGATGTAAAAATGGCTTCATATTAGACATTGTGATCTGACTGGAATCATTGCTGATTTAGCACATTTCACGTCCATAATAATGCTTAATGCCCAAGACAATTGCAAAACACCTTCCCAGAAATTCTGTAGTAATCCTTTAGGGATTTAAATGCTATGATAAGGCAGTTACATTTTCCATCACAATAAAAAAGAGTACCATGTGGGAAGTCCATTTGAAATGCATGCAAAGACCTGTAGGTTTTTACAAAGTATGTTTTCACTTTACTTCAAGCTAGGAAACTGCTTAGACAAACAATTGGGGGTACATGCTGTAAAAGTCTAGGTTATGAAAATGGATGTTGGAAACTACCACAATGGCTCATGATGGTAACTGGCAGATATCAAATCAAATAATCCCCCAAAATTACTCTTTTCTTCAAAAGTGACAAAAATTCCAAGGTTTTGTTCTTAACATTATACTTTTTAGCCTTGAGGTAGAGTTGACTGTTTGATTTTAAAAGGTTTAATAAGTTAACCCTCTCTGGTGCCTAAGCTAAGAAATAGTGGGAATGTTTTGAATTATATACAGTAGTTCCTATTCTGTAAATTAAAATTGTCTCAGCTTCATTCTCAACGGGTGAGTAAGTATCAACGCTTCCTATTGCAATCCCTTGTTGTGATCACACTTTAACTTCTTGACATAAGAAGTAAAAAGAAATCCCATTTTCTTTTCTTTGTAAAGGAGCCAGACCTTCTTTTCATTTTTTTGATGTATACAAAAGCTTATCATTAGTTCCAGGGATGTGAAGGACTGTGGTAATGGAAAAGCTACTTTGACCTTTACCTACAGACTAACATTTGGCCCTGGCATTTGAACTTGTAAAATACCATAGTATAATTTAAGGTTATACATGTAAAATCTATTTGCGTGGGTCAGGTGAGATGTCACTTTAAGAAATTCTACTATATCTGCTTCTACCTAATGCATGACTCACATTTCCAATACTACTAAGCTAGCCAAAGACATGTAAGAGAAACTTATTCTTGGGATAACTCCATTATCTTTGAATAAACAAATGCAAATGGGCTTCTTTGAGCATTGCTTTAGCTTTAAAAAAGGATCACCATAGATGCAGCTTTACCTTGCCTAACCTAACTTCGGTGCATTAATCACTCAGTGATTAAGGACTGATCCTAGAATCCCTTTGGCCAATTTCGGAACTTGCTCTCTATAAAAGGTACCCTCCCACATCGCAACGAACATATCTTATTGTATAGCAGAGATATATGCTATTTAAAACCAATTACCTTACATAACCTAAACCTGATATCTGGATATGAAGTCCTAATAGAACTAACTGCTACATGATACCTTCATACTAATTGGTATGCCAAATATTGCAAATACAATTTCCACTCTCTCCATCGTACCATACATCTCATCTACCCCAATGCCCTGCCATATAAGTAGCCAACTTAAATCTTTCTCTTTTGCTATACTTGTTTTTCTTGACTATAGAAATTACTTCCTCACATCTTATGGTGAACTTAATAACTCTTTTGATTAATTATTAATTATGGAACTATGCTATTGGGACAATCCAAGTTCTCTTTTCTCATGCAGTGTTTTCTTTGCAAGCTTAGACAAAAACAGATTGTGGCTGTTGCAAAAAAAGAGCCAGGGCTTCCATAAGCTCCGATAAGAAACAAACCACAAATTGCCCTTCTGAGTCTCACCTTGATGGGTATCATAGTAAATATAGTCAGTGTTCCTTTTTGAGCTCTGAATCAGAGGCAGATGGAATATAGGTCTATTCCGTTTCATATAGTAAAAGTCAGGCTGTTGAAAAACACATTATTAACATTTTCTATTCTACATTTGTGACACGATCTGCTGAAAGGGGTCTTAGTGCAGGGGGCAATAAGATCCCCTTTCCCAGTACATGTCACATTTGGTGATTTTAGGGATGATAAAACAGCATTAGGGCAATGTCAAGGATATCATCCTCTCTTGAAATACAGGTCTAACCTCTTTGTGGACCATATAACAGATGCATTATGTCAAAGCACTCCACACGCATGTCATGTGAAGGGTGTGTATTCATTCTTACCCAGCTGCATCTCAGTAAGGAAGTATCCACTAGTGCTACAGCCAATTGTGTAGAAATGTTCATATAGTAACAGCTTTAATATCATATGCCCCATAAAGCAACCTTAAGAACCTTTGCCACAATCACACGATGGCAATCAATGAAAAGTACTGTAACACTAAGGTCTGATATAATAGGGAGGTTTAGCCACCACTACACGGTCAATATAATGCAGATGTGCAGCATACTTAAGCGGAAAACAAACATAGCATGTCGTGTCGATGCGGAGGGACGTTACCATGCCAACGTATGTGGAAGGGCGTCAGAAATGCCCTACTGCGGGTTATCTCACCCGTTGACGCACGCGTGAACGTGTCGGGAAACGCGCTTTGTTTGTTTTCCGCTTTACAGAATTGGTATGTCTGCATTAGACCAATGGGCAGGGTGCATTAAGGCCCTATGTGGCTATTAAAAGGTTAGGGAACAAGTAATTAATGGATATGCCATGATGCATGACTGATATCCAACAATAACATGCAATGAGGGGGGCGAAACCCCCAAGTTGCATGTTATTGAACAAGTAACCAATGGATAATTCATGACAAGTGTGTGTTAGTGAAGGATAATGACACAAGGCCGTAGGCCGAGTGTTATTAGCCTATGCTAACACACACGAGTTATGATTTATCCATTGACTACTTATTTTATACCACGAAACCAATAATTATTCCCCCTCCCTGGGACTCGATGCCAGCCATTGTGTGTACATGATCGGTACATACACTTCCTCGCCCGGCAGCGGACAGCGACAGCGGCCGTCTCGGCTCAGACAGGCAGCGGCACACGGCTAAAGATTTCAATGTGTCTCGCTGTTATGTTTGTGTATAATACACCTCCTCGCCCGGCAGCGGACAGCGACAGCGCACACGGCGAAAAAAGATGCTTCTCGCGGTTATGTTTGTGTAAAATACTCCTCGTCGCCCGGCAGTGGATTGCTAAAGCTTTGAATGCGTCTCGCGGTTATGTTTGTGTAGAATACACCTCCTTGCCCGGCAGCGGACAGTGACAGCGCACACGGCGAAAAAAGATGCGCCGGACCGTGTTACTAACTGTTAGAGTAGATATACACCTCCTCGCACGGGGTGCGGGTTATCCATGGATAACCACACGCCTTACCAAATCGATGTTACAGCCTATAGGGTGTGCATTATCCACAGATGTGTGTATGGGAATAGCCACGAAAAAGCACTGAGTAACCCAGAAATCGTGGTATAATGTTGGATATCAGTCACAACCCTGCTAGCACTACTCATCCAAATGATGTCTTTTTTACGTAAATCACAAGAGTTTTCACGTAAGAATGATGTAAATTGCACAGGTTGTGCTAGCTGGGAAGTTATGACATATCCATTAACTACTTATTTTATAACACGATTAATCAATAGATATTAAATAGCTAATCAATAAATACAGTTGAAAACAAAAATCGTTTTCCCTTCCCGGGGACTCGAAGCCTGCCATAGTGTGTGTACACACAGCAAAAAACAGCGTTCTCCCTGACCAGGAATCATCACGCCTACCTCTAGAAGCTGAGCGCAATGCGCTGATCACTAGACCATCGGTACACACACCTCGGCACCCAGCAGTCGTTGGTTTCTTTTGAATGTGTCCAGCAGTCCTCTCTAATTATAATGCTATTCTAACCTTTGCTGGGGTCACTACTATCCAGCTAGGGGCTATGGCATCATACATACACAGGCAAACACCCACACTTTCTCATCAGTCCCTGTGGCGCAATGCATAGGGAGTTGGATTTGGTATCTGGAGACTGCAGGTTCGACCCCTACGCTGGCAATGAAAATTTCTTAGGGTTTAACATGTAACATATGACATGTAAGGTGTGCATGTTATCCATGGATAACCGCACACCTTACAAACGTCATGATGCATGCATCATGCCATGCAATATCGACAGGTATGTGCATGGGAATATCCAGGAAAACCGCTCAGAATCACAGGAATCATGTAATAAAACTAATTATGCCATCTATTTACAGCCTATATCTATTTCTAGAAATCTTAATTGGAAATCTAGAATTTAACCTTTCCATCAGACCTTGTTCAACTTTAATAGGCTTTGCAGGTGTATGGTTTCTTCTTTCAGTATGCAACTGGAGTAGAACAGGTTGGCCCTTTAATGGCCACATTATGCTTTATTAAATTATGTTCTGTGGTCGCCTAAATGTCTGATTGTAACCCAGCAAGGTGCACCAGTCCATATAGCGTTCTGCAGAACAAGATGGGGAGGGTATGAGATTGGAGGGGATATTATATATAGAGGGTTGGATATTGTGCAGTTTCTACTGTCCAACCATGTAAGCTAACTTTAATATGAGCATAAAGGACATTGTCAAGTGGTCTGCATCAATTCCTTAATGCACAAACAGCTTTAAGCCTATCTAAAATGACGCACTTGTTTTCTATAAAAGGAAACCTCCCACATCCAAATGAAAAGCCTTCTATTGTGATTAATGGACTTTAGGAAGCTTTGCTATTCAAACTAATTACCCCACATAAACTAAACCTAATGTCTGGATGTGTACTATGGGCTTAGGAAGGAGAGAAAGTTGGTAAAGCCATATCCGAAGTGACTGCTACATATTGCCCTTATACTGGTAATGAAGTGGGTATTGTTTAGTAATACATGCATATACAGGATGATATGATCATGATATTTCCATTTTGTCTGGTATATCATTTTGACCTTGATGTACATTTAAGGCAATAATACATCACATTATGCTCAGGTAGTGCCTGGTACTACTTTCGTTTTTGTTTATAAGTGACATCTGATACTAAGTAGAGAAAAGTTCATGCACTCAAACATGACCAATCAATGAACTATCTATTTGGTGAATCTCATTTATACATATGAATGAAATTCAGAAGTGATTTGCCAAATGATATTAGATTTGCCACATGATATGAGATCAATGAGACCCATGTTCTACAGTGTATGTTGTATGTATACTAGTGATAAGACAAAACCTCTATACAGATAACTCATCAATTATGTACATGAGCTTTACTCTGACAGGTGCTAAAATGGAAGGTGTGTATGTTTTGTCAATGCACTGTCTGTCCACATATTACTCTTCAGTAATTTGTGGACATCTAAAATGGAGGTGGACATTGTAGCAATCACACAAATGTGTAGCACAAGGTATCTTTTGTTATTTCAGTTCTACAAATGCTGTCTGATGGCTTTTGATTAGCATTTACTGCTATCTCAGACCTAAATGCTATAATGCTTTTTTATGGAGGGCAATTATGGAATTGTTAAAGTGATGTATCCATAAATCAGAAAAGCTAAGGCACAGTCAACTTAGAGGGGATCCAGCCTCTTATTCTTTGTGTCATTTTATTAGTTTCCTAAATGAGCAAATAAAGTCTTGAACATAAGGTTGATGTACACTCCAATGTCTTGGTATAATTCATAGAGATAGAGAAGATGTCCACTAGTTGTATTACAGCTTTTCTTTTGATGATTTATTTTTAATTTACTGATATTGGTTGACATTTTGACGCTGATATTGTTCTTTAAAGCATATTGCTGATTATTTTGTCTGCTTAAACCATACATCCAGATATACAGCATGGATTTATAGATTGACAGTAGCCACATCCCTGTCAATATAGTCAGTGGTGATTAAGGTTGTGGGTTCAATCAGATGATGAATGGGTGGTTTTCCTCAAAGGAAGTATTGGGTATAAAGGCAGTTGATGGCAATTGATGTTTTCTGCTTCCTCCATGCACTATAATATTCACTTGCAGGCATATGTATCAATGGGGTAGTTTCTTGAAAACTGAGCTATAAATCAATAGCACACCTTATACCACGATTTCTGGTTTACTCAGTGCTTTTTGCTGGATATTCCCATGCACATACCTGTTGATATTGCACACCCTGTAGGCTGTAACATCAATTTTGTAAGGCGTGCGGTTATCCATGGATAACCCGCACCCAGTGCAGTTATCCATGGATAACCCGCACGCCTCTCATGTCCTTACATGTCATATGTTACATCTTAAAACCCATGAATGTCTTGACCAGGGAAGGGCTCGAACCTGCAGTCTAAGATTCCTAGTCCAACTCCCTATGCATTGCGCCACAGGGACTGATGGGTAGTAGCTGGCTAGAACCAGGTCTGGATATGATACAAAGCCCGAGGAGGTCACTCACATATAACTTCTATACGTTCAAAGTGTGAAAATCCCCAGCATTCTGGGTTGTGACCCCCCTAGCAAGCCTAGCCGGGCACCAAGGTGTGTGTACCGATCGTGTATACATAACCGTGGGACGCATTCAAACAAAGCCAAGCCCAGACGGGCGCTGAAGATGAAGACACAGTGGTCTAGCGGTTAGCGCATTGCGCTCTGCCGCCTGAGGTACACGGATTGAGCCCCGGTCCGGGTGCATCTTTTTTTCGCCGTGTGTGCTGTCGCTGTCCGCTACTGGGCGACGAGGTGTATTATACACAAACATAACCGCGAGACGCATTCAAAGCTTTAGCTGTCCGCTGTCGGGCGACGAGGTGTATGTACCGATCGTGTACAAACACTGTTTTTTTTTATCAATTTTTGTATGAGCTATTCTCCATAATTCCATTAGGTAGTCCTTTGAATCAGGGCCAGTGTCATGGTCATCAATCATTTATTTAGGCAATAAAACACCTATTGCCTCAGGTACATTGGGATCATTGTCAATCAGAAGGAAAAGCCTATGGGGCCTCTCAGGGTCTACCCTGTCTGCCTGCTACAGTTATGGTTACACTGCAAAAATGGTGTTTAGATCCTAAACACAATTCTAAACATATTCTTGCAACGTTTTTGTAATCACATTGATTTCCTAAACATGTTTAGCCAAACAATAAGCTTAGCTCAAGTGTTTAGAAATCTAGGTGTTTAGGTTCAAAATTTGTATTTAGATATCGATGAAACTTTGTGTTTAGATGTTTATAAATTTTTGTGTTTAGATGTCTAAGTGATTTGATGGGAAGTAAGGGTTTGCAGACATGTATCCATTAAAAAAATAAAGGAATATCTTTTGTTTGTTTTCTCATTTACTGGAGGACATCAGCAGGTATTTATACTGTGAAGTCTCCAAAGATGTCAGCCACAGCTATATACACATATATGTACACACTGCATTAGAATAGGAGACTTGAGAAAGTACAACAGGTTGGCTTGCTTGCTTTGAATTTAAACCTCACCTATGTGCCTCAAGGACACGTCGAGGGTGAGAGGTCCCGTGGCGTGAAACCCGGACCCGTACACTAGAGGGAGCTAAGGTAGAAATCACGCCCCTACACATTTACCGAGGCAATGGTTCTTTAACATCCGTCACTACATAGGCATAGTGAGAGATGGACAGGCCTGTTTCAAGTCATTTGTCTGCCATGACCGCCGAGAGACTTTCCAGCACAGCCTAGCCGGAGCAGGGAGGAACTCAAACGACACCTTACGGCGACGTTTGGAACCACCACTATGCCCCGGCCGGGCCGGGAACCGAACCCACGACCTTACGGCCTGTGAGCGGACGCGCTACCGACTGCGCCACGCCTCCCGACTTAGAAGACATTGCTTTATACTTTACAAAATAGCATGACATAGGTGTAAGTCATAGAGCTCACTGATTATTTTATGGTAATGATGGTGGTGTAAGTTGAATTTATTTAATTTCCTATTGTTGTGTCTATTTTCATAACATTTAATAAAATGGCATTATGATATACAAGGAGTTTTGGGATATTTGTCACAACAACTGATTATAACTGTATGCAGATAGTCCATTCAGAGATAGTGCTGCTACCTGGTGTGGATTTGACATCCAAGTATCTAAATATATTGATGTTTAAATCTAAACACCTACTATTCAACTGTTTAAACTCTAAACGTCTGAACATGTTTAGCAAAAGTGTTTATGTATTTAGAATAAAAGTGTTATTTTCCTAAATGTGTAGTCGATGATACACCTAACTGACATATATATGTTTAGGTTTTAAACATGTTTAGACCTAAACATGTTTAAAATCTAAACACCATTTTTGCAGTGTAGAGATAAGCAAACTAAAAACAAGTCGATATCCCGAATCGATCCCCACATGTTAAACATTGTAATAGAGAAATAAATAAATAGCACCCCTAATTCATCCAAAACGATACCTTTGGTTGAATTTTTTATGAGCGGATTCCCTCTATTGATCAGTGTTTTCTATCCCAGGAATCATTAGAATGGGTATGATAATAAATTGCTAAGGCTTCATTACTTAGAATCTCAGGTGGAATCTCTTCTATCATATTTCAAATAAAGTTATTTTACTCTTTCACCTGAAGCCTGGGTATTTTATGTCCAGGCTTTCATATTATGGTGGCATTTATGCGTCTAGATACTAATGAAACTTGATATGAACAGGAAATTTGTGGGAAGTCAGATCAGATATTGCCAGTGTTATCTGAGAGGTAGAGACACAGGTGGAATTACTCAGATGACAACAATGATAACGTGCCCACATCAGTAGAGGTAACAGTTAATGGGTATGGATTGCAATTTATTTCAAGTTGTTATTAAAAGCTGCATACAATAAAACAAGTAACTGAATTTAAGTAGACTGTAAGAACCCGAGTAAATATCAATTCGGTAGATTCAACATTTATTTCTTAGAGCCTTCTAAGATACTTTTCTTTTAGGATACGTTCAGTTATTACCAACTATAAAAGGAAATTCACGCATAGAGCACCTCTACATCACAGTTCCCAGAAATATCTACATGTATCTATTATGAAACATGAGCTTATATTAATCTTTGTGGCACTATCTGAGGTTCAGTTGTAACTGTATGAGCAATGCCTTGTGACGTCACTCGTTAGGCCAGATATGTTTTAAGATACACATAGGCTCAGCACCTTTACAGCACAGGCTGACATTTTGAGTTTTTACACATTTAAGAAAAGGCAAGAAGAAAGGATAATCCAGTCATCCCAGCTTGGATGTACCTTTTAGGTCACCTGTTATCACTTTTTTTAACTCTATGTCAAAGGTTAATGAGACGCTTTCTTGTCTTCATTGCACCGGGTATCTTCAACATAGTAATAAGACAGCAATTACTGTGATAACAGAGATAGTCTTTCGGGAGTCAATAGTGCAAAAATTGATAAAAGTTAGAGGGTCGGCATAATCAGTGGACTTAAAAGGTACTATAATAATAGATACCAAGAGGACTTGATATTGCTATATAAAGGGAATTTCAACCTTCCCTTAGATGGCCCTGAAAAGTGATCTACTGAAATGAGTGTGCCAACAACTGCTAGGGTTCCAATATTATACATAATTTAGATCCAATCAATGGCTTTAATTGGTAATGCATTCATGTGAATTTAGCTTTCTCTCTCTTTTTTTTCCTTTTCTCTATCTGTCTCTTTTTCCTTCTATTTTTCTATCTGTCTTTCTTTCTATCATCCATCTTCCACACTCTCTCTCTCTCTCTCTCTCTCTCTCTCTCTCTCTCTCTCTCTGCTCTTGCACTTCATCCCTTCTGGCCACATAAAGAGAGCAGTGAGCAGGGCAGTAGGGCTCAGCTATAGTGCCACCTGGTGAGGGTATATGGCAAGGGTCAAACCATACCTTCAGGGGGCACTCTCACCTCTGCTACTAAATTTGCATAATCCCAGCTAATCATACAAAACATGAAATGGGGAAAGGGGGTAAAAATGAAGTAAGTGAAGATTTTGACATGATTATCACTTTTGGCAAAGAGGGTGTGTATTCTATCCAGGGTTCTGAAACATTTTCTCTGTTGTTTTAAGCTCAAATAACATGACTTCTCATTGAGGTTGTCAATATGTAGTCTGAGAAGGAAACCAGTATTTATTATGGTCTCTAACAAGTTTCAATGTGATCGATGGTGAGCATTTAGCTGATATAGTGATGACATAGTAGAGTACTAAAACTTCAAGTTTTCAGTCTGAGGTGCAACTTGTAGATTTTGCACGAACTCAGGTTGTATCTTGTATGCGAGGTGCGTCTAATATTCATCAATCCGAACTTTCCTATGTCTGAGACAAATCCTACTCCATAGAAACTTTGCATCCTGAGTTCTTTCTTGACGTCTGATTCTTATCAAAATGTGTTTGTATGTAAAACAGTCCAATTGTTTTGGAATTCCATATTGGTCTAGCCTGATTAAAGCATCTCAACTCATCAGAAACAAATCAATGAGCTTAAGATATTACTTCATAAGGGGTGTTTTTTTATGCATCAGTCAACTTAATAAATCTCGCTCAGGTCCTTTCATCTTATATCACCTCCATTTCTCTGCCTTTTAGATCTAAAAATCATCCTTCCCCTTTCTCAGTTGATTTCAATGCTCTGCATGTATCACAATGTATGAGAAGGGCATAAGGGCATACTGTCCAAGGAATGATGAGTGATGAATCATGTTAATCGAACAGCACTTCCCTAACTCATCAAAACAGCACCTCCACTATTGTTTTCCATCTTTGAGCCCTACAATAAAATAATTACGTTTTTCTGAGGCAGGGTTTAAAAGGAATTTAATGTGGGCTTGAGAACAGAAAAATGAAGCACTTGGGAATGAACGATCGACCCTGTCCTAATTCTAAAAGTAATCAACTAAATCCATATCGGTCTGTCTACTCATCCCTCACAGTTGACAACAAATATTTGCCACCTACTCAAAGTACTTGTTCCATAATAATAGTACCATTTCGTAAATGTTCCCACTTTTGTTTCTTTAAATCTCACACATTAGACCACAAATGAGCAAGGTTTGTGATCTCGCTTCTACAAAGTGTGAAATCCTGGACCAAACCCTTTGATTCTCTGATTTCCTAAGAACATCATATCAATACTACATTTTTAAAACCTTGCAAACTGTAATGTCCTTGGTAAATAGCAAACCTGATGTCTCTTAAACTCATTCTGTTAACATCTTTTGGGTTAATTACAAATGTTTCCAGAACAAACATCATAAAAGGACCCTCCCATAGCACTGAAAACTTGAAGGCCTATTAAATTTTGATGAAACTGAGAGTTTGCTCTTTAGTTTTGAGCGAGGACTTATTCCATACATCACTTGCTCCATATATAAATGAGTCCTTTCAGTCAATCACCCTCCTGTTAACCGTTCACAAAGGTAGGTTCTGACCTGTTAGATCTATACAAAGTGGGAAAATATTACAAATCCTAAAGTCAGCGTTGCTTCCTCTACATTTTTTGTTACTTTAATATTTCAAATTCAGTTGATCTCACGCTCCACTTACCTCTTCAGAGAAGGTTAGGCGATGGCTATAGCATATGTGAGGATAGATACTTAGCATTCACAAATGGAAAAAAGACTTGGTAGAAAAGATTGATAAGTCTATTCAGGTCTTTTCATGCAGGAAGAGAACAACTGATCAAATCAAAGAGATGAAAACAAATTCATCAGCACCCTGAATGGAATCTGTTTCATTAGGTTTCACTTAAAAGAGAAACATCTAAAATGTCCTTAACATGTATAATAATATGTCCTTAACATGTATAATGTATCACATGTATCAATATTTACAGTGTTTGTTATCTTATTACATAGCAATATATGTATAGGGGAATATTGCATGCCGAAACATTCACCCTGTGGTTGGTGACTTAGTCTCTCATAGATCCAGGCCAGTATTAATACTTAAAAAAGGAAATAAAGAATAAATGAACCTGGGTCCTTGTGTGAATTTGAGCCCATATCGAACCACTCTAAAACATAATTATGTGAAATGTAAAACACAGTCGACTGACCTCCTGAGTATATATATAGGAAGTACTGGCATAACTTTCTTTCTGATGCAAAGGCACAAATCTTCTTATTGGTCTGTATTTTTTTTCTCATGAGTAGCTGGGGTAATGACGCTAAGAAAGTCTGTGGTAATAGAAAATCTGCTTTGACCTTCTGCTGCAGACACAACTGATTTACACTTAACCTGGGAAATCTGAACTTGTCTTTATGTGTGTGATGGCAGAGCGTGTTGTAGGTAGGGAATGATGAGTGTTGGGTTGTGTGTGGTGGGGGGGGGCAGGGTGGAGGAAGGAGGTGGGGGCAAATAACTTAATTGAGTTAGTTATGTTTCATAAATATGTTTGAAATAACATTTGCAGTAGACCACAGGAAGGGCAGTTATGATTAGTTGACCCAAACTGAGTGAGCCCTTTCTGCTTTTGTTGTAATGTGTAAATATATAAGTAGTGGCTCATATCAATGAGGAAATTGATATTTTACAGCAATACAAAGAATTGCACCAAAAAAGCATCAATTTCAGAGAACCTGTCAATGACTTTAATATAACCTTATTTGTGTAAGAAAGTGTTACTTGAATATGATAATTTGGGACTGTTTTATAACAAACCTAAATTTTTGTATATATCTATGGTACTAGCTGGCTTGAAACAGACCAGTTTGTAATCACTGTTTGCATGCCTCTATTTTTATGGTGAGTGGTGGCTGCAAGACGATAGTTTGCTAATATTATTAGGAGGTTAATTCAAAAAAGCCTAACATCATCCCTCTCCCCAGGAAATGGTAGTGTTGGTCAATCTTCATGAGGATTTTATAAGAACTGTCATAGTTCAAAATCCATTAAGCTTGTGGTAGCTCACTCAGAAATCGCAATTGCTATTGAATTTCCACCATTCATTTCTGCCGTCACCACTGGAGGCAGTGGTGGTGAAAAACCTCGGTCCTAACACTGTGCATTAATGGTGTTGATTGTGCTAGTATGTGCTCTCCTACAAATACCACTGGGTAAATGATAAGTGCAGGCTTTTTCAATACCTGCAAGTCACAGACTACCATCACAAGAAGTGATAGGCATGCATATTGATACTATTTCAAGGGTAATAGTGGTAGGCTGTTTTGAATTAACCTCCTGTCAAACGTTTCTTCAAATTATGACCAGACAAGCCATTTTCTTTTTGCTTGTTTGTGATGGGCAAATGAATACAGAATTCCATGCCACCTATTTCTTATCTAATTTCTACCCCTCTTTATTTCTACATTGTCTGCCATAATAGCCTAAGCATAACTCTCCATGAGGGACCCACTTGAAGAAAAAAAAAGTTTTTATCCACTTCCTCCCATTTTCTAACTGCATGGGGCATTTTCTCAAGATTTATAAATAATTTCAAAAAGAATCAATGTTCTCCAATTGTAAAATACTCTCTCACTCTCTTTTCAGCAAACTGGAGACTTCTCTGAGGTAATAACTGGACCACCTGACACTGCCTAACACCTTTGCTTCTTTATCTGCTGTTGATGTCAGACAGTTCAAGGTAGGGTTTTCATCTTGTTTTCAATTTCCTATACATTCAGGGCCAAATCATGACACTAGCTCAAAGCCAATGGCCTGGAATTCTACTCATGAGCCACAATCTTCCCAAAATTGCCTCATTATTGGCTGGCCTACAGTGTTTGACAATATTAAAAACTACAAATTAAAAATTCAGTGTTCGAGTATACCATAATGGTTCTACCCATGTAAGGTTTGTGTACAAAGTTTGACATTTTGTAGAGTAACAAAGAGCCTACGAAATACCATTAGATAAACCATACCCAGTCTAAATAATTAGAAAGGGCCTAGAAAATCTTTGATTTCAATCTCATATATACATCTCCATAATAAGTCCTACATGGCAGGAATGATGCCATACCCAAATAGACCATTTCCTTATACTAATCACACAGCAGGAATGATAGCCTACCCCCGAGATCATTTCCATATACTACTCACACAACAGGAATGAAACCATACCCAATAGAGCATTTCTATACCCAGGTAGCAAAGGTGGTGTGGCCCTACTGTGGCCCACACTTTATTTGGTGTGGCTTCAGATGTGGGCCACAATGGGCTAACTGATGGGCTGCTGACAGTTTCTGTCCTCAGTGAGGTGCGTGGGCCACACTGGGCTAACCAATATGGGCACAAATCAGTCTCAGTGTGAGTTTGGGTTCAACACGGTTTTTGGTGTGGCTGAAAGTGGGCTGGCCACTTTGATCACATGGCGCCATCTGGTCAAAATTTATCATTTTTGGGTCAACATTGGTTTTAAGGGTGGCTGAAAGTGGGCTGACCCTTTGATCAGGTGGCGCCATCTGGGATAGATATTATAGAAAATCTATTTTTTCCTCATTTTCTAAAATTTTGAACCCTAGAAATGCTCTGCTAGCCTCCAGGTGCTAGCCCCTCCCTTGGCCTCCATAGTTGGAGGGAGACTAAAGATACTGTATTACTCTCCCGATCATCATAATACAGTAGAACCATCAATTCAAACTCAGTTGGCCAAGGCATGTCAACCAGACCTAGTCCAGTAACATGCTAGCCTTCAAGTTCATAGTGCCTCCCAATGGGTAGCATACTTCAATATAACATGATTACAACAGGAATGGTGTAGTCACATTTAAAACTGCTGACATTACCTAACTCTGCACATTTCTAATGTATTTTGCCAGTAGATCCAAACTCTGAGAAAATCTGTGTACTGTTATGATTTATATGATTCATTAGCCTATTTCTGTTATATCATACTAATGAAAAATCAATACTGACATGGGGGGAAAGTTGTACATCAGACATAGTGGGGTCATCTGATGGCAGAGTTCAGAACTCCCAGCTCAGTATGCCTTGTGCAAACCCATCCTCAACCCTGTCTGGCGAATTATCTTTGGAATTAATCTATGCCTGATTCGGGGTGCCCACCTTGAAACCAATCTGTGCACAAAGTGTTTGCCCATTTTGAAGCAGCTCTGTGGCCAAATCAGTTAGCCTTATGTGGCCCACACAACTTGCTGAGGACAACACCTGTCGGGAGCCCAACAGTCTTAGTTCAGTTTGTCCTATTAGGGCGACTCAATGTGGCCCTGACTGGAAACCCACCATTTGCCCAACCTAAAACCATGAATAGTATTCTGCCCGCTTTGAACCAGCTTATATGAGGTAAAACTGAATTGGCCCTAAGCGGGCTTGCTACATGGGTATGCTACTCACAGAGCAGGAATGATGCCATACCCAATAGACCATTTCCATATGCTACTCACAGAGTAGGAATGATACCATACCCAATAAACCATTTCCACATACTACTCACACAGCAAGAATGATACCATACCCAATAGACCATTTCCATATATACTACTCACAGAGCAGGAATGACACCATACCCAATAGACCATTTCCTTATACTACTCACACAGCAGGAATGATACCATTCCCAATAGACCCTTTCCATATACTACTCACACAGCAAGAATGATACCATACCCAATAGACCATTTCAATATACTACTCACACAGCAAGAATGATACCATACCCAATAGACCATTTCCACATAAACTACTCACAGAGCAGGAATGATACCATACCCAATAGACCATTTCCTTATACTACTCACACAGCAGGAATGATGCCATACCCAATACACCATTTCAATAAACTACTCACACAGCAGGAATGATACCATACCCAATAAAGCATTTCCATATACTAATTACAGAGCAGGATTGATACCATACCCAATAGACCCTTTCCATATACTACTCACACAGCAGGAATGATACCATACCCAATAGAGCATTTCCTTATACTACTCACAGAGCAGGAATGATACCATACCCAATAGAGCATTTCCATATACTACTCACACAGCAGAAATGATACCATACCCAATAGACCATTTCCATATATTACTCACATGGCAGGAATGGTTTGATGCCGGCCCAGTACAATCTTCCATTCCCTGTTTCTACTGCGCCTTATGGAACTCTCCATAAGAGGGAGTCCACCTCCATAAGGGTGATTCATAAACACTGATGACCATTATACCTAGTATGGTTGTCAGTTTTTTTTATGAATTTCCCTCCTGAGGGTGCGTCTTCTATGCTGGGTCACCTTATACACAGGGTACTAAAGTAGTTATAGATTCAGTACACTTACAGTACTGCCCAGTTGACACCCTACCCAATAGCTTCCCTAGCCCAGTTCCTCCTCTTTTCTATCCCCTCAGTGTGTCTGTGTCATGGGCATCATTAAACTCATCTGTGAAACTGCAATATAGTTTCTAGCCATGATTATAACTTTAGCTTCACTCACTCCAGACCAAATTATTTACCATTTCTATATTCTACTGTTAATAAAATAAACTTACAGTGCGACTAGACACTATATTTAAACAGATGAGACAGTCTGTAGGGTGTTGGGGCATATCTGGTGACAGTTGTGTAGATGACTGATTAACACTTGTCACATTCTATTACGAAACCTGGCTACGTAGTGCTAGGAAAGAACTAATGTGAGGTGGATATATTATGTAGTGCTGTACTTGTCTCCTTATTAATTACCATATCTTTCTTAAATCAATGATAACCTAGAAGTCTAAAATGTATTAGATATTATGTAGACTGGGCTGGAATAGATGATACTGAAGAAAGGGAAACAGCATGCTCTATCATAACACATCTTTAATTCCTCCTTTAACAGCCCACTGGGCACATCAATGTTGATTCAGCGTTGAAACAACGTTTGCAATGTTTGCATATCAACATTGATTTAGGGTTGAAATAGAGTTGAAATTGAAAGTTGAAACAACATACTCAAAATCAACTGTGATTCAACATCTAACCATCAGCGCTGATTCAATGTTTGCGTTTCTATGTTGACTCAACATTGTTTCAACAATGTTGAAACAACGTTGACAGTTGTTTTGTTGACATATCAACATTGAATCAACATTGTATCAACATTGAAATCAATATTGTTGATTCAATATTGACAAATCAATGTTGAGTCAACATTGAGTTGACAACAATATTTCAACATTGATATGTCAACTGTTGACTGGATGTTGAAATGGTGATGGTTGACAACGTTGAAATACAAATATTGAAAAAGTGTTGAAAACAAGTTGATCAACACCATCAACATAACATCAACTGGTTGTCAATGTTGATGCAACATTGTGTGCCCACTGGGAGCTTATAAAAACTAGGCAATTGGACTGGGAATGGTAATTCTTCTTCAAGTACTTCTTCTTATTGAACAAAAGGTGTCACTGAATTTGGCTATCATCGACCTCCTGACTTGATACTCAACATATTGTATCATGACGTACAAATGATACTGAAAATTAGAAAGTGAAACTGTGAACCATTGAAAGGGAAAAAATGAAACAAAATCACATAGAAATACCAATAAGAAACCATGAGGCGATGGTGTTGCTGAAGGGAGGATAACAACCAGCTTCATGTGGACCAGTTTTTATGTAATGTACCCTAAAACGTCTGAAGTGAATGAAGGGAATTTGTCTAATTGTCCAATAATGTACCCCCTCTAGGTCTGTATAGCAACCCCATAGGACTGATATAATGTATAAATGTAGCCCTAGTGAGCTTATTGCCAGGACTGTATTCCTACATCCTACATGATTTTGTGACCAATGAGCATGATGCATTAATTAATGCACTAGTAGCCCTTAAACCACTATGATTAAACATGGGTTGGTGATGGTTTTGGTACTCAGGGTAAAATTTGACTGCTTCTGCAAAGTGCAATCAATTGATTCAAAACTCGATTTAACTCAGATATCCAGGAGGGTATGTGAACCTATCCATGTAACACCTGTAACCTAATGGACTTCAATCTATCTACATATAGGGGATATCAAACTAAGACCTTATCACTAATAGACATCAATAGATACATGTGCAGGCATCAAAAAAGGAATCAATCACGCCTTTATTCTTTATATTTCTATTCCATCACCATAACAATGGCATCAAGTGTTTCTGTCATACTTCAACCTGTTCCTTAATGTAGGGCTGTGTCAGTGTCCTTTGTCCCCTTCAACAACCAGCCATTGCTGATAAGATGGTATGTATTATAATGCCATAACGACCAATACAAAAGGAACATGATACATCTCACAAGTTCGATACCATCCTCTTTCATCTCTTAAAAATGTGTATATGCACCCACTATATGTGAGAAAAAAAGCTCTTACACTAACACAAAGTCACAAAACCTCCCATTTTGCACATGTCAAATAGGTCTACATTGAAAAGGGATTTATATATATGCATATCTATCTCTACCTGCCTTTTGTATGATTGGAATCGTCCGTCATCTCTGAGAGAGGTATCAGATTTCTGCAATATTTTTACAGACATAGGTTAAGTGTTATTTCAGTGTTTTCAGAGGAATCCCTCTTGATGACTCATCATAATAAAGAGCTGTTATTTGCAATGAACTTCAACCTACCACGTCCACCATCTACTCTTCAACCTCATCTTATGCAGAAGATGTCTCCCTTTCACTTCCAAATATAGAATGATTACAGGACTGAAGCTTGTACATGTTGAATACGCCTCATTTTCACCTTTTAGCAAGATTGAAAAATATCTCACACAAAATTACTGATCAAAGGCACAAAGAAACTGAAGTGTCCCCACTAACACATTAATGTTGAAATTTAGCAGAGCAGTTCCTTTGATGTTATTTGTAAAGACAGCAATGAAAGTTGTACCTACGAGACTAGACTGAAATAGATAGTGTTTCTTTTTTTTTTGGATATTCATTCAAAGGGCATTACTTACATTGACCTAAAAAAAGTGAATAACTGAGTAGTGTCATAGTAGAAATATGAAGATCTATGGAAGAATGAGAGAAGGGTTTTAACCATCTAAGGAACATGTATACATTGATGCAGCATATCCATTGGTCAGAAAAATATACCTGTGCGGTCTGCATCATGCTGACCCAATTGTAGTGGTTTAACTTCATAGGATCGGCATGATGCAGACCCTAACTAGGGGGTTTGTAATTTTGTGCGAACCACCCAACTTATATAATTGGGGAATGTATAGATATCAAAGTTAGCTTTTGAATTTCTAGAATTTTTGAATGATATCTCACTTAGTTCCACAATTCTAATGATCAAGTTCTACCTGATGCTGAAATCAAACAGCCCACAACAAGTGCTAGTTACAGGCCTTAATGCCACCCTGGTGAGTAGACTCATCAGCTCTGCATTCATGCATCTTGAGAACCAATGGACATGGTTGATTAATGCCATAGTGGGTCTCAAAAGGGTAGAAATTAAATAAAACTTGTATTTACTGCCATGTGTATTTCTGAAAAGCAAAGGTTTAACCTTTCAATTAGAGCTTGTTAACTTTTTGATTGACTTCAGCAGGCTTAAGTTTTCTCAATCTGCATAAACCTCTTTGTAGATGTATGACCTCCTCTTTGATCGAGTGTGCAAGGAGCGCCCTTTAAAGGCCGAATAGTGCAAAAATACATTTTTTCTAGCCTAGTGAGTAACTTGTCTACAATCTTGCATCAACTTAACCTTGCACAGTTGAAGGGCTGACATGAAGATTTATTGCAGTGCTGGTCAGTATACTCGCTAGAGCTAGCACTGGATTGTTGCACTGTGAGAAACTAGGAACATGAAACTGCAGACATCCTGTGGCCATCAAAGGGTTAACTAAATGAAATCTTTAAAGGGACATAGTACACCAGTTCATATAGTGTTACTACAAAATAACATGGTGCAGGGGAAGGGATGGAGTTGGAGGGGACCTAGTTACCTGTATGTATACATACAATATGTTCCACATAAAACAAGGGTGTCAGGAGGGTATCTCAAAAAGATTTGGAATTGATCCTGTCGGAGGTGATAATTCCAAAATTGAACTCACTGACCTTCTGGAGTGGATTCCCTCTTGTATTGTAAAGAGGGAGTCAGTTATAGGAGTGGTATAGGAGGGGTCCAGTCTCTTATTTTGCAACTCGACCTATTTCCGTGCAGTTCACTTGTAGCAGAAGTCAAGCAGGGAAGTCTGTTCTTAGGGTGAGAAATGTAGGAGAACTGCAGGATCAATTAGTTACGGTGAGAACTGGTTTCCCAATCTTTTTGAGATACCCTCCAGGGATGTGGAACTTAATTGTGCAGCACTACCGAATTCAGCCTAATCAGCACACAGTGTGCTTAAAGGATATCAGAAGTACCTGTCTAGTGGTTAAAGAGTTTAATTTAGGTTCAAATTTGGAACAATGTGAGTGATTCCTAGATTAAAGCATGAACAAAAAGACGGTGTGCATGCTTATATGTGTTTGTGTGCTAATCAGTTTCGAATATATTCCCCTTCCTGGAGTGCAATGAAGCATGAATGCCGCCTAGAGAGGTGGCATTTATGTATCAATATCAGAAAGGAGAAGAATGAGTATCAAATTTGGTCAACATATACAAGATACATAGCCATTCTATGTCTATGTTATGTGAAATATTGGATTTAACAGCTCTGAGAGGTTCAAGACACCTCCTGCACTGTATGTGTCAACAAAGCTGTCATACAGAAGGCCCTGACCTATCTTGACTAGTTGCAATCTATTAGCAAAGGTTCACGAGTGGTAGTCTGAGTATTGGTTATTGCACATGTATGCCGTTCTATGCTGTATCACACGAAACCCAAAGGGCTTTGTGTGATGCTGCGAGGCTGATATTCCAAAGCCGTCATTTAGCGCTATTATTTTGAATGAAATTCTCGCATCTCCTCTGATTAAATACCTAAGTTGGAAATGGCGATCTGCTTTAAACTCCATAAATCAGGTTTAAATGCACAAGGTAATTCTAATTAGGGTTGATTTTTGTTGTAATCTGAGTTTATACGTCAGAATGAATGGTTAAAAATTCTATATCTTTCAAAATGACACAAGTGCTTAGTTCAAATTTAACTGGTTAAGTACTCATACAAAAATCCTTGGGACTTTTCAAGTGTGCCCCGGGAACATAACTCTTTTTCCCAATTTTTACCTTGATTTCCAGAGATTGGACTGTGTGATGAAGCGGGAGCATCATCAACAATATCCTTAATGGCCATGGTCATCACCTCATGGCCCTCATCCTCGGGAAGTTCCTCAAGAGAGCCAGATAAATCAAAAACTCCCAAAACTACTTCTTCATCTGAACCCTTGGGACTATACTGGACTTGAGCCATGGTAGAATTATCATTTCCAGCTCCTACTTGAGATATCTTCATAATATTATTTCTACACCAGGCCAACAGGTAAGTCGAATCTGCTGTCTCTCCATCTGGAACGCCTGCAATAAAGTAGTTCCTGATGTCATGTGAACCTCAAGTGTGAGACGTCATACGTCGTGTAATATTCCCTCTACGTATTACACAACAGTTGTGTTATACATCGTGCTAACGTTAAGGCTATGGGCTCTCTGTATTTCAGTGTTATAACCACGAAATAAAAGAAAGGGTGCCTCCAGGATTTGGGAAAATCAGTGAATGGAGAGGGCATTCCAGTATTGTAAAATTTCCTATTTTTGCATATGACACTGTATAGGTATAATGCGTAGGCATGTACATTTGTATCCATCCATATTTGTGGATCAACACGATAAAAGGTACCCCATGCACCCCCTTGCAGGCGTACCTTTTACCGTGTTGATCCACATTTTTATAAATGAAAGTGAGTTTTAGGAACTAGTATATAGGTCATTCCTGAGCATTTCCAATAGAAGTATCACATTTCTGCAGTTATTTGCCGTGAACTTCAACCTACCATGTCCATGTTCCACAGTCCCATCTCAGTTTGCACCACGGATGTCTCCCTTACACTTCCAAATATGGAATGATTACAGGTTTCAGATTTGTAAAAAGAGAATATGGCATATTTTTACCTTACAACAGGGTTGCAAGATATCTTATCATACAAAATTTCTCATCAAAGGCACAAAGAGACTGAAGTGTCCCCAATAACAAGTTATTGTCAAACTTTAGGGAAAGGAACCCTTTGATGTCAAGCACAAAGATTGTAATAAAGCTCCCAAATTGGCAAAAAAAAAGTCCTACTGTAATGAATGTTATAAAAAATGTATTTGATTCTACTGGATATTCATTTCGGGAACTAGTCAAATTCAATTCAATTCAAATTCAAAATTGTTTATTTATACTGCAATAGGGGGACGCGTACTGGTCCGAGTTGTCCTGTTACAGTGTGATATGTACATTAATACAATATGAACAATGCTATAATAAACTATGTTAACAGTGAATAGATTTATTCACTGCTTTTGTTAATAATACGTTTTATAAGCAGGTATACTAATATCTACATGGATTATCATGGTTAATAATAAGTTAAGTTATGCCAGGGAAGATCCACAGAGGGAGGAACTAGGGGAGAGATATGTGGGGAGGAGGGAAGGAACCAAACAAAGAAAACTGAGCATTACACAATTATAAATAGTCACGTAATCGTTTTTTAAACACCAATAGGGAACCAGCAGATCGTAGCAGTATAGGGAAGTCATTCCATAGATGGGTTATTTTATGGGTGTAACTTTGTTTGGCCTTAGTTAGCTTAGGCCAGTATACCTTAACTAATTTAGCATCGTGTCGTCGAGTATGGATTTCCCACGTATCTAGGTGTGTAGCATCTTGTGCATACTTATAGGCATCGCAGCATGCAACAATATGACGCCTTTTTGCTAGGGTTTGTATGCCACTAAATTCTCTAATAAATTCTACATTTCTGTATCTAAATTGGGGGTAGCATATCTTTAACAATCTTATTAATGTATTTTCAATCTTATCAAGTCCTGTCTTATTTGTACAGCCATAGATTTGTTTGGCATATTCAAGGGCGGGCAGGACCATGCTTAATATAATGTGTTTCATAGAGTCGCATGTGAGATTTTTTCTAATTTTTGTCAGCAGATAAGTTCTATAGGACATATTATTTTACAAAATATTACAGTGGTTCTTAAAATCTAAATTGACATCTAATTCCACGCCAAGGTATCTGTAGCATTGTGTTTGCAATATTTTTTGTGTACCAATATTCAGAGATATAGGTCGATGTCTTTTAATTTTCTGCTTAGTACCATAGACTGTATACTTAGTCTTGCCTATATTTAGAGACAGCTTGTTCTTTTTACACCAGTTTGCAACATTGTCAAGATCTTGGTTAATGTGTGTAACAATTTCCATGGTGGGTTCACTGTAGGTGCAAAATAGAGCTGTATCATCAGCATATAACTGACAATCCATGTATTTAAGTGAATGTTGGAGGTCATTTATACAAATCAAAAATAGTAACGGACCTAATATTGAACCTTGTGGAACCCCACATTTAATAATGAGCTCATTAAAGGTATACCCATTTACCCTAGTTGTTTGGTATCTATCAGTCAAATATGACTCAAACCACAGAACAGAGGCTTCATCAAGTCCTATCTTCTGCAATTTTTTACACAGAATATTATGGTTTATTGTATTGAAAGCTTTGGCGAAATCCAAGTAGGTTATGAGAGTAGTAGACCTATTTTCTAGACCATGATATATGTGGTCCGTTAGGTATTGTAGACCTGTTAAAGTAGAGTGATTTGGTCTAAAACCATGTTGCTTGCTGTTCAAAATATTTTCACTGGATAAATATTCCATTAATTGAGTGTGAATGATTTTTTCACAGAGTTTCGATATAAGGGGTAGTATGGAGATGGGTCTATAGTTATTTACTAATGAAAGGTCACCACTTTTAGGGATAGGAGTAACAATGGATTTTTTCCAATTTTTGGGAAACGTGGCAGTGCAGATAGATAAATTAATCACGTATTGGAGGTGACCTGGTAGGGCTTCAAGTGCATCCTTAAGGACATATGTCGCAATATCTTTTGTACTTGCAGATTTGGAAATCTTGATGCCTTTAATAACCTTCTTAATTTCATCTAATGTCGCTGGACGTAGTGAGAAGCTATTGTAAGCAGTATAACCTTTATAGTCCCACATATTATTTTTCAATTCCTGAGCTAGTTTAGGTCCTATGTCTCTAAAGTAGGAATTTATGAGATTAGCTGTTTGGGAGGGAGCAATAGGAGTTTTGTTTTCAGGATTAATCAGGTTAACAGTCAAATCTTTATTTTTAGGCTTAACAATAGCAGAGATCTCCCTCCAGTATGTTTTGGGATTGTTTTTGTGTTCGTTCAATTTCCCCTGATGATATTCAGTTTTAGCTTCCTTTGTAATGTATTTAAATCTATTACTTAGGAAGTTTTCAATATTAAAGTCGTCAGCATTTTTAGTATGTTAAGCCTTCTTCAGTGCAAGGTTTTTTTCTTATCTTAGCTCCAGTTTTTCATTTGTTACCCAAGGTTTTTTCTTTCTGCTGAAACTAAATGATTTTATTTGGCATGTGTATGACAAAACTTTATCTATTTGGTTAATAAAGACCTCCCATGCTTCACCCGGTAGGTCACAGTCCCAAAATTCATCCCAGTTAGAGTTACCTAAAAAGCTAATTGGTTGTTTATCATTTAATCTTGCAGCTCGGACCAAATATATGCATAGATGATCAGCAATGTGTACATCGAGTGTACCACTGGCAATTATCGTATCAGAAGTAGAACAAGCCAGGTCCAATAAAGATGTTTTTCCAGAGGGTTCAAAGTGGGTGAATTCATTTATGTACTGTTTACAGCCTAGCTGTAATAAAGAATTTCGTATGAGACGTACAAATTAAGTACACTGAACTGAAGATCTATGAATGAGGCTTTTTTACTATTTAAGGGTAACTTATACATTGATGCACCATACCAATTGGTCAGAATAAAGTGCTGGCTATTCTACACATTTTTTATGCATCATGCCAACTATCTGTAGTGTATAAACTCTATAGAATATAAATGTTGCCGTTCTGATGAGTAGACTTAGGGCTTAGGAAGGAGAGAAAGTTGGTAAAGCCATATTGGAAGTGACTGCTACATATTGCCCTTATTCTGGTAATGAAGTGGCTTTTGTTTAGTAATACATGCATATACAGGATGTTTGGTTTACATTTTGCAATGGACAATTCTCAGTCCCTTCTCCCATCTAGCAACCCCTTCCTCACATATCTGTGATGATAAAAGGCTTACCTAGAAGATTCTTTGCACTATATCCATGTCAAAATAGCGGACCCTCCTATTTAGCCCTGTCACATGACTGCATGATATGAGATTGGATCATGATATATTTTTATTTTGTCTGGAATATCGTATCGACCTTGAAGTACATTTAAGGTAATGATACATCTATCATGGGACATCATCCATATTATGTTGGTATAGATCTGCCTCTATGATGCATCTGTACTGAGACATGCAATATTCAAGCTCGAGGGCAGACTCTCTCTTTATACACACATATAACCACTTCATATCCATAGGGCATCCAAAATATTTAGAAAATTTTGCCCCATCTCTCAGCACTGTGACCTACGTTTGAGTGGCCGCCATCTTTGAATCCACGGTACTTGCTTCAGTCCCCTATTGTTGGTGGATAAAAGATTTTTAGTCAGGTGCACCTCTTACATGTCCAGGGACCCAATACCGTGTGGCGCTATGTAAAAAAAAAACATTAAACAAAAGCAAATGAAAGAGAATAGATAATAAAAATGTATGTTATCATTTACATCACACTATGCTTAGTTAGTGCCTGGTACAGCTGGTACTACTTTTGTTTTTGTTTAAAAGTGATGATACTTAGTAGAGAAATTAGCCAAAGGTCTTCGATTATAAAAGGTAATCATGCACTTGTATATGACCAATCAATCAACTATTAAATTGGTGAATATCTTTGTATACTGATAATTCAGAAGTGATTTGCCTTATAAACCACATGTTTTGAGATCAATGAGACCCATGTTCTACAGTGTATGTTGTATGCGTACTAGTCACAAGACAAAAACTCTATACAGATAACTCATCAATTATGTAGTATGAGCTTTACTCTGACAGGTGCTAACATAAAAGCTGTGCATGTTTTGTCAATCCACTGTCTGTCCACATATCACTTTGCAGTTACTTAAGTTGTGGACATCTATAGGCCTAATGGAGATGCACATTGTAGCAATGAAACAAATGTGTGGCTTAAGGTCTCTTTTGTCATTTCAGTTGTACAAATGCTGTCTGATGGTTTTTGATTAGCATTTACTGCTATTTCAGACCTAAATGCAATAGTGCTTTTCTGTGGAGGGCCATTATGTAATTGTTACAGTGGTGGATCCAAACTTTGGAAAAGCTGAGTCACAGCCCACAAACAGGGGACCCAGCCTCCTTTTTTGGGGCATTTTATTAATGTCCTTAATGAACAAATAAAGCATTGGACATTAAAGATGGTGCACATAGGTTCCCATGTCTTGGTATAATTTATAGAGATAGAGGTCATACCTAAATGTCCACTGGTTGTAATTAAAGCTTTCCTGTGTGTTGTTCTTTGTTGAGATTTTGACACTTAGGTTCCCTTTTTAACCAATAATTATTTGTCTGCTTTAGCCATACACCAGGTATACATCATATGGATTTATAGATCGACATCAGCCACACCCCTGCCAACAGAGTTAGTGGTGATTGAGGTTTTGGGTTCAATTAGTTGATGAATAGATGGTTTCTTTAAGGGAAGTGTTTGGTATAAAGGTAGTTGATGGAAATTAATGTCATCCCCTCCCTCCACTGTAATTAACACTAACAGGCTTTTGTATCAATTGGGTGGTTGGAATTTAGATTAATAATAGATCCAATACTCTGTTAGATAAATCTCTATCATTGTAAATCAATCTTGACTACAAAAGGTTTTTTCTCACTTTTTGTTTGAGCTATTCTCATTTGTATAGGGGTCAGTGACATACTAATGGTGGTCATCATGCATTTATGTAGGCAATAACATACCTATATTGCCTCTGGTACATTAGGAGCATTGGTCATTAGAAAGAATTGCCAATGGGCTCTCTCAGGGCCTACCTTTTTTGAATGCCTGCTCAAAATTATCATCAGAGTCAAGCAGACTGAAAGCAAGTGGATCTCCTGATTCTGCCTTCCACCTGTTAAACATTGTAATACATAATACATATGAATATATATATATATATATATATATATATATATATATATATATATATATATATATATATATATATATAGCACCACTAATTCATCCAAAAAGGTACCTTTGGTTGAACTGTTATAAGCAGATTGCCTCTATCGACATGTGTTGTACGGCAAAAATCTGAGATCTGCACCAATTGGGTAGGGAAAGAGCTAGAAAATAAAATTTGGATATGTATAATTTTTACTCTGGAACACTTTTGTATATGTGATAGACTACACTATTCCAAAAGGGGACAGTTGTAAGATTATTATTTGTGAAATGGCAGAAGGATAAAAAAATTATCCCTATGCTGAGAGATAGGAGGGAAATACGTCCGTTTCCACGATTTCGGAGGGGAATTGTATGTATTGTTTTGAGAGGTAATTGTATGAAACATATTAGAGACAAAGAAAAGATTAATTAAAAGGTTAAACAAATGTTGTTGAAATAGCAGGATATTCCCAGTAACACAGTATGTACTATATTGTTTCACTGCAATCCAACTATGGCAGTCCAATGTTCATTTTTGCAAGAATCCCTGGTAGATTTAACAGTTATTTCTTAGATTGTGTCTAACTGAGATACATGTTTTCTTTCGATATGTTCAGTCATTACTGGCTATCAAAGGAAAGCCATGCACCCACATCACGGTTCCCAAAAGAATCAAGATGGATCAAGATATCAAACATGAGTTTATATTGATTCATGTGGCAACATCTAAGTTTCATGTATTTGTACGAGCGATGCCTTTTCATGTCCCTCATTAGTTCGGATATGTTTTAAGATACACATAGGCTAGGCACTTTTACAGAACATACTGACTTGGCTTGGCTTTACCTTGAACTCCATGTAAAATGTTAATGCTTTCTTGCCTTTATTGCAACTGGTGTCTTCAATATAGTAAGGAGGCAAACTCTTATTGTGCCACCAGCCTTTTAATGGCCGATAGTGCATAAATGGATTGAAATTTTATAGGGTCGACACAATAATTAGTGGCCTTAAAAGGGGTATTATCAAAGAAACTAATGGGCCTTGACCTGCCTATAGGCCTATATATTTCAATCTGCCCTCGGATGCCCCTGCAAAGTAAACTTAGTGTGTCAGTAACTGCTAGCATACCAGTATCCTGCATAAAAATTTAGATTTCAATTGGTTATACATGTACAATCATATATTGGTTATATATGTACATTCATATATACATATATATCTTTCTATATTTCAACCCCTTCTCTGTGTGTCTCCCTGTGTCTCTGTCTGTCTGTTAGTCTCTCTCTCTCTCTCTCTCTCTCTCTCTCTCTCTCTCTCTCTCTCTCTCTCTACCTTTCACATCATCCCTTCCGACCTCATTAGGTGAGCAGTGATATTAAGGTAGAGTTGATAGATGTATGGTATAGCCGGTGTACCGGCAGTAGGGCTCAGTAAATGGGTGCTGGTATACAGCAATACAGCAGAATCAGCCACTCTAATGACACCTGGTGAGAAACTGGGGCAAGGGTCAATGCCATGCCTTCAGGGGGCACTCTCACCTCTGCTACTAAATTTGCATACTACTGGCAAATCACGCAAAACATGAAAATGGATAAATATGGAGTAAATGGAGGATTCTGACGTGATTTTCACTTTTGGCAAAGAGGGTGTGTATCCATTCAGGGTTCTGAAATATTTTCTGTTGTCTTAAGCTTAAATAATATTACTTCTCATTCAGGTTGTCAACAGGTGGTCTGAGTAGAAATTCGGTACTTATGATGGTCTATAACAAGTTTCAATGTGATCAAACCCAGATTTCTGTCACTGGTAATAAATCTTCTCATATTTTATCCATGCACTTGGAAACTGTTTGGCTGATTTTAGGGTGAGCCTCTTAGCTGACTTATTACTGACGTAGAATAGTACTAAAACCAAATTTTTGTTCTCAGGTGCAGCTTGTAGATTTGGCAACAGCGCATGCTGTGTCTTGCATCAATCCTAGCTTCCATACACTGTAAAAAAGAAATATTTGTAATGATGGCGAAATAGTTGTCCCAAATGTGCCAGAAATCCATAGTTATTTTCACAGAGTTCCTTGCACCACCTTACTGTCACATGGGGCTTCTTGTTAGCTGGGAGGTCTATACCTCCCAGCTATAGTACATCATCCTCGGTCAGGGAGAAACCGTCGTCCATTTGTCGACCAAAAACGGATACAATAGCTCAGCTACTGAAATCATCGATCATGACCTAGACCGCTTAGGCCTTGCTAAGGTCCTTTCAATTTTTTTTCTGTCCCTGCATAGGTATAGTATTTTAGACATCACCTCAGACTAAAAAGCCAATAAGAAAACGGATTTATATAAGACCTATGCAAGTCTATGTTTGTCGTTCTGGGCCACCTGGTCATCTTGGGGCTGCCTGATAGCTTTTCTTGTTGATTTCATGAAGCCGAGAAAGCTACCCACTCAGATCTCGCCTACAGTTCCCACTGGTCCATTCAGGTATACCAATAGGTACCCCCCCACTCACATACCTCTCCATATAGATGAACTTATTAGCAGTTCAAACTGACGTTCCATTGCATTTATTTGTCCTTAAAAGATCGCTAAGTTGGTGTAGTAGACTAAAAGTATTGATAACTTTGTTCCCATTGTGCAGATATGAAAATAAAGACCGCCATGACGTTCGCCAGCTCAAGCTACCCTTTATCTATAGGTCACACTAAGGAAAACACCTATTTTTAAGGGACATAATATTTATTTTGTAAAACTGCAAGTTCTTGGACCTCTCTGCCAGTGCCTGGACTGGCGTCTGCCCCCATGTCCCAAAAAAGCCTATTTTTCGATCCATTCATTCCTCAAACCTGCCCTTTTTCGCCGTGACACTTAAAACAGATAGGTTTTGGCTGGAGGTAGGGCGCAGGTGGACCAGCTCAGGCCGAAAAGGCCGCTACTTCAAAAATTTATTTCGCTTATTCTTTTCTGAAACAAATTTTTTAAGGGAGCATTTTCTTTAGGGGAAAGAAACACCCCAGATTGATACCAAACATTCCATATCCATGCATATTATTCGCATAATTAGCATAATTATCCAGTATCTTCATACTTTTCCATATATATAGATGTGTGTCATTGCTCCTGTAATGGTTCGTCTCGTTAAGTTAGATTAAATCATAACGAAGAAAGAGAAAAGTTTCCGGGTAGGCAACCGAGCTTTTATTCCTTAGCTTGCGTTACATACGATCACAGCCTCAGAGGACTACATGCTACTAGGTTATTCGGTTACCCTTTCGGGTAACAACCTGGTTGAGCAGTGGGTAAACCACTACTGAGGAACCTGGGTTAGGACCAGCCTTATATAGGGGAAAAGCCCGCGAAACTCAGACCGGCCACGTGACGTGTGGCGGACGAGTGGTAGGCCCCCTGGTGTAGTGGATACGAACCCAGAGGCAGGTGCTGCCACCTGCCATCCGGATTCCCCCACCACACCCGAAGGACCTAGGTCTGAGTCTCACGGGTACATGAACGTTAAAGTGTAAAATACCATACCCCTACACTGCCCCCCTTAGACAATAACTTGGGGGTAATTAAACTGCAGTGTATTAATAACCTAGTAAGTGATTGTTTACAATACTAAAAAGGGGTATTAATTACACTTGCTCGTTGTGAAATAGGCTATAGTATAAGACTATCCTATTTCCGAAAAATTATACAATAATAGCATCGAGTGTCGTTCATGTCATTTCCATCAGTAGCTTATAACAACCATAAATGATAAATATACAATTATCACAGATTTATAGTAACGTTTTGACAACAGTAGGGTCCTGAAAAGGACCGGTGGTTGTAAATAATGATCGTATTACAGTTATTGAACCCGGAAAAAAATTTGATTTTTTTTTTTTTTAAATTAACAACTCTGTCCACTTTACAGAGTGAATTAAATATTAATGATCAGATATGAACAATTAATCTGATACTATATGAACACAATTAGGTATTAACCTGAGTAATACAATACTAAGTTTAGAGAAATCCGTTGGACCTTCTCTTATTTTATGGAAAAATATTTATACTTTTGAGACGCAGCTCAGTTTATACCTTAGTGTTTTATATTTACAAGTTACAGAAGAAATATAGTCTCTTAATATATTGAGACCAAGAATGACCTATCTAGACAGTTATAGGTCTAGGATTACCTTAAACAACTTTTAGGATTCGCAGATCCAGTATATTTATAGGTACCCTTATATAATAATATATCTTTATAAAAGATATTATATAGTTATAAATACAATTTTACACACAATATAATATTATCAACAAAGTTACTTGTTTTCATGATTGGAGGATGTAACAGGAGTCGGATGCTGCTGATGTCTTGGTATGGGCGAGCTGAACCCTGATGCCTGAAGTGCTATAGTAAAACTTGTTGGTGGGTGTAGCTAAACCCTGATGCCTGTAGTGCTAGCTAACAGGAGGTAATAGTAGATCCAGTTGTAGACTGTTGATGGACTTTATGGGCGTAGCTAAACCCTGATGCCTGTAGTGCTAGCTAACTGGAGGTAATAGTAGATCCAGTTGTAGACTGTTGATGGACTTTATGGGCGTAGCTAAACCCTGATGCCTGTAGTGCTAGCTAACAGATAGTAGTGGTGTAGTAGTAAATCCGGTTTGTAGTTCAAAGGTCCATTTTAGTGTAAATTGTCCATGATTTTATAATAGGCACAGTCATTATATTATGGTGTTTACAGCATTCATACTCCTCCTCCAGAGTGACTTGTTTGTTTTTCCTTCTGTTTTCAGTTTCCGGATTAGGGTAAGTTTGGTACCCGAATCAATACGGGTTGGATAAAGAAAATGGTTTCCTATCCAACAATACATAGGTAATAGCACCCCGGGACACACAATTATGCCCAATCTCCATGCAACAGTTTTCACTGTTCCATGTTCTCCTCGGGTGGCTGGTTTGGACCTGGTTGTTGAGCCTGAGGCTGAACGGGGGGGGTCCACACCGGTTCCATCCGTAGGAGCCAATGCGGGGACAGCAGGTGTTAGTTTCACCTTTTGGCGTGCCTCGAACAGGTTCAAAGCATGCTCAGGTGTGCCGTCCCAGTTATCCATGATAACTCCAAAAACCTTGAAGAACTTTTGCTGGTTCTTCATGTTCGTTGCTCGTTCTAGGTCGAGCATCTGAGAAGCTGTTTCCTTCTCGGATAGGGCCTCCTGCTGCAGATTAGCAGCTTCCTGCTTATCTTTGGCAACATCCGCCTTTATCTGAGTCAAGATCCGGTTGATCTCTGACTTCTGGATCGCGTCAATGCACTGGAGAGTGCTCGACACGGTCCGACGATACATATCCAGGTGGAGGTTTTCCAGATGGTGCTGTAACGTCTCAAATTGCTTGCTCTGAATATTGCAAGACAACTTGTCCTCCTTCTTGAAGAAGGTCTCGACTGTCTGGATCAGCTTAGGCCGATGAACCACAGCACCAGGTGGGGGTACCTGACCCTGAGGCTTCGGCTGTGCTCCAGACCCACTCGCAGTGACAGCTACCCGCGTGTGCGAAGAAGCAACCGCAGTAGTAGCTGCACTAGCAGTGGTCGAAGAAGGGCCTTGGTTTGGTAATCCCTGAGCTAGGGGCAACCGCGACAATTCCCTTCTAAGGTCTTTGGCTGTCAACAATGGTGCGGGTGGACGTTGTCTCACCACAGCACTCATTGTAGGTCGGGGAGCTTGACCTCCTACTGTCGGCAGTTCCTGCTTGACCCTCCCGTACTGATCAAAGATTTGCATCTCTGGTCCGGGTGGGCCCATAGCAGGGTACTGCTTCGGGTCTTTGACATTCAAAGGCGCGTGTTTCCGGGCGGACTGGCCACCCGGTCCACTGACACCAAAGAATGTCGGGTTCTGTGCACCTAGTGGAGTTGGTGCTCGTCCATAATGGGAAGGAGTTCCAGTAGGGGATGGAAGATGTGGCTTCTTCCTTCCCCCATTCGTCTGTCTCTCCAATGCCTCCAGTGGTGACCTGGCTCGGCTTGGAGATTCAGACGCCTGTCTCTTCCTATCTGCCGCGGAGGGTCCCTGGCGGTAATCCCTGCGGCTTCGGATCTGTTCTCCGGATGGAGTTACATAAGCCCCACCACGACGGCGGGCCTTGTTGCTCCTCCATTCGCTCAACAGATCGTACTCCTCCTGAGCGTACTCTAGTTTGCCGGACCCGGGAGTCTGGGCAAACCGAGCCTTTAGTTTCTGGTTAGTACCAGGAACCGTAGGCGCAAACTGCTTCGTACTCGGTGTGAGGGAAGCCAACTTCTCTGCATTGAGGCCCTTAAGGTTACCATAGAGTTCCGAGTGAATTTTCATCACCCGATCTATGGCTGCCTCCAGGCCCTCTCCATGCGAAGTCACGTAGTGCCGGACCATGTCTCCGCGTCGGGGGGTGACACATCCTGTGCATTTAGCACATTTCTTGCCAACCTCCCGGTCGCAGACATATTCCGGCCTCTGGTGCATATGAACCTCCACGAGATGACGAAGGAACTCGTCTTTCTCGATGAAGAATTCAACCTCACCCTCACTTTGAGTACAACGTTGAAAGGGACAATCCTTACGATCCTTCCCGTAGTACTCATCTAGAGCAAACTTGAGCTTGCCCTTCTGGTCGTAATTGTACAGACCATTGGGCGAATTCTTAACGAATTCCCAATAGATCCAGTACATATTGGCCGGTTTTCTATCGGAGAGCTTCTTGCGAAGCCATTCCTCCATATCTTCACGCTTCTCACAGGTGATCCGAGGGGGCAGTCTCCATACGGATTTACTCCCCTTCAGGTGTCCCCTGTGTAGAGGAATGAAGTCGGCAAAGTTGCTATTGGCGTTAGCCCAGATAGCAGCCTCTTGCTCGTCAGTCGGAGTGGCATCCACAACTGGGTCAACCGGCTCCTCTCACTCCGGGTCGGATGGTACATCCACAGGTTGCACAACGGGTTGTTGACCCGCGAGAACCTGGGCTGCGGCATCTTGAGCGTCTCCACTCAAATCGGCCATTACGTCGTGTAGCTTGACGATTGGCACACTGAGCTCAACTTTTACGGTTGGGACAGCCGGTTCAGCTTCTGTATTATCAGCTTGAACGTCTACCTCGATAGGTTCAGGTTTGCGTTGGTCAACCCTCTTCTTATTCCGCCTGCGGGATCTGCCGTTAGTAGAAGTGCCAGGCTCGGATGCGTCCGTCTCATTGCCGGAGACATCCGAAGCCTTAGTGCCCTTCTTATTGGCCGAGCGTGGAGACACCCGACGGGTTCGGGTACTGTCGGCCACACTCGTGCTGGTAGAGGGTTCGGTTCCTGACCGCTTCCCTTTACCCTTACCTTTGGTGGGGTTGCTTTACCCTTTCCACCAGCTGCTTTCTCCTTTACTTGCTCAGTCTTCGTAGGGGTAGACTGAGCAGTTTTAAGGGAAACATCTGCATCAGGTAGGACCTTCTCAGGTACTACTGCTGCGCCTCCCAAGGTAGGAGCTTCAGCAGGAGACATGAGACGGTCCATCCGATCGGCCATCTTGGCTGTTACTTGCACGGGTGCGGGTCCGGGTACTAACTCCGGATGCGCCAGTGCATACTGCCTCTCCAATAGACGTACAACGAGGTCCTGTATTACCCCGAGTCTGTCTAGTGGAGACACACCAATACGGGCCTCTTCTGCCTCAATGGTTTGAGACGTAATGGGGACCCCTGGACAGTAATCCACAACAGCGTTACCTGCTGCTTCATACTCATCCGCTGTGCCTAACAGTAGGATCTGGTCTCTATCTATGTATCTAGAGACCTCATCTGCCTTGACACCGGTATAACCCGTTTTGTCAGACACGTAGGAAGGCCTATAAGAGGGATTCCTTCGGAAAGCCATTTCTGCGTCCCAGACGGCTTTACGAAACCATAAGTGGACTACCAATCCTTCGGCCATCTGATGGTAATCCATCAACCAGGACTCCGGAAAGGTATTAGCCCATTGCGGATGAGCACATTCCCAGATTGCGTTGACAACACGTTCATCAACTTCTCTGGACGTCCCATAACAGGTGGGTATCAGCATTTCCTCAGAAATTGCTAACATCCGTCCGTCATAGGGACCGGCTACATCGTGCCATTCTGGACTGTCTGGAAGGGGCAGCTCTAGGTACATTGGCCTGTCAACCGGAGAAGCAGGTCCCAAAGCACCGAATGAGGTACTCCCACCAAGACGGGGCGGCAGTTGAGGGGGAGGTGGCATCAGAGCCCTGTCATGAGACTGGGCTCCTGCCGGTTCTCCACTCAAACCTTCGGATGGAGGGGCTACGTAAGGCTCACCTACATCAGTTTGTTGTTTAACGCCTCGGCGTTCAGGACTAACTTGTCTGGAGTTGTCGGATGCGTCGTAGAATGATTCTACGTCGCTATCGTCTACTCCAGAGAAGTACTGATCAACATTCATTTGTTGATCCATCTGATCACAATCAGCATCGTATTGCTGATCGTCGTATGTATAAGTGGGACTCTGGGGAGAACCACTTCCATACTCTGGCGGGGTGCTGGCCAAGGCGGACGGCCTCTTCTGCCATCGACAGAAGTGGCTGTTCGGGGATAAAATATCCCAATCCACCGGATAAGCAGTAAGTACTGCTTACCCAGTGAAAGGCGGGTGCCTTTTAACGAGGGCACACCTCGGAAAATGGCTGTCACGGGCTATCAGACTCCAACAAGAGTAAGACCACCCTCGGCCACGTCTTCTTCCTTCGCAGGAATAAGACAATATGGCGGGATACTCGAACTTGAATCGCTGCGCATGATCAAACCGGCGCCTCACGTGACCATTCGAAAATGGGTCAACAACTTTCCCGCGTGCCCTTAATTAGGTCACGCGCCCTTACATAAAAACAATACAATACCCGATCGGTCGTCCGTTCGTACTCGGGGTTCAACTATGACAACTCGCTAGGTATTATGGAGTTTATGGATAGCATAAGCATATCCACCGGATTATCCGTCCAAAACCATGGGTACATTGTCATAGGGCCTTTTCCAGAAACTCATGACCGGCTCAAATATACATTGAACTAGGTTACAACATATAACAGTACACAGTACAGGACAACACACTCGTTGTGTTAACAGGCTAGGTTACGGCAGTCTTTAGCAACCTTGGACTGCGTCTAAGAGGTTTTGAGGCCTCTTTTATTGACCTGGTATCCATAAGAGCCTTTTCCAAGGTCTTCTTAGCCTTAGAAGGACCATTCCTCTTATTTTTACCTGCACCTGCCGAGACTTTTTGTATCTTCCCCTGTTTTCCGGATGTTACAACAGGGGGCACCACCCTCTTCGGGTCTGCAACCTTCCGTGGCCGCCCGGGTCCTCGCTTTCGGGTCGGTACCACTTCGAGTTGCTTAACATGACTCTGTTCCATTACTTTCAATAGACCATCACCATACATTTCAGTGGAGGTGTCCCTCCCTCTCCATGGGCGTAGTCTCGCTACATTTGACTTGTAACATTTACCAAGCTGTGATTTAATAATCACTGTGCAATCACTAATAACCTGAGTTATAGTGAAAGGTCCATCCCAATTGCTGGCTAATTTCAGGTTGGCTAGAGGTTGGTGTAGACGCAGTACTCTATCCCCTAGATTAAAAAATCTAGCTTTTAGACCTGTGTCATAGCCAACTTTCTGCCAACGAGCAGTTTTCTGCAACTCGTCTCTAACCCTCTCATAGGCTTGTTTGAAATTATCCCGTAGGGATTCTACAAACATCACCTGGCAAGGGGTTTCCGGATTCATTCTTATTACGCCAAACACCAAATCGGCTGGCATAATCAAATCCTCTCCAAAAACGAGGAGATTAGGAGAACAGTTTGTGCTCGAATGTACAGTGCCATTATAGGCATGTACCACGAATTCACATTGTTCATCCCAATCATCCATCTGCTCATTTACCAGAGACTTCAATACTTGGATCAAAGTCCTATTGAATCTCTCTACCTGTCCATCGCTCTGTGGTCTATAGGGATTAGTTCTTGTCTTGCAGATCGCCAGACAATTACACATCTCTTGCCACAGACTAGACTCAAATTCTCTGCCTTGGTCACTATGTAACATGAGTGGGACACCTAAGTGCAGCACCCACCCTTTTACAAAGGCCATAGCACAAGTAACAGCCTTATGATCCGGTAGAGGAAACACTCGGGTGTACTTGGTATAATAATCAGACACGACCATCATACACGTGTTGCCACTAGGAGTGGGGGGAATCCCACTAATAATGTCAACAGCTATTCTAGCAAACCTTACACCAAACAGTTCCTGGGATAATGGCAGTTTGCCTAACCCGGGTCCTGGTTTGTTCTTACAGCACTCGGGACAGGTCTCCACCCATCGGGTGAGATCTGTACCCAAGCCGGGCCAATAGTATCGTCTGGTTAGACGTTCTAGAGACCGTTTCTTTCCAAAGTGTCCACTAGTTCTATGTCCATGACAGAAATACATAATATCTTGTCGCATAGCACTAGGTATGACAACTTGCAAGGTTTTCTTCCTATTAGAATGGTTCTTCCATCGAAACAGAATACCATCCCGGACTTCTAGCTCGGCCCATTGAGCTAAGAATCGTCTCATCTCTCTGTTTTCCAATGACACTTCGGGTCTTGGAGGACAGATACCCTGATTAAGGAACTTAATCAAACGTGATGTGACTGCATCAGACTCCTGGAACTGCTGGATGGTCTCCAAGGACCAATTCAAGACATGTTCCGGATGGGTTTCGAATGGAACTCGAAACCCTGCCAACACAGCATTGTGTGCTTCACAATCAGTGCACTCAGCATTTGCACATTTCCTCACTGGGATTCTAGACAAAGCATCTGCATTCAAATGCTTTGCCCCGGCTCGGTGTTCAATCTGGCTTTGATTTAGACCGAATTCGGATAGGTGCGCTAACCAGCGACCTATCATCCCCTCTGCATCTTTGAAGTTCAATAACCATCTGAGGGAAGAGTGGTCAGTCCGTAGAGTGAAATCACTCCCCCACAAAAAGTGCTTGAACTTCTTCGTATAGACCACCACAGCCAACAACTCACGTTTAGTGGTACAATAATTTCTTTGAGTTTTACTCAACGTGTTACTAGCGAAGGCTATAGGAATTTCAACCCCATCCTGGACCTGAGAAAGGGCAGCTCCTATGCTTTCATTACTAGCATCAGTATCTAGAATGAAATGATCATTCTCCGTAGGGTACTTCAACACAGGTGTACTTGCAAACAAATCCTTTATTTTCATAAAGGCCTCGTCTTGCTCGGATCCCCAAGGGAATTGTTCCTTTCTTATCCCGGGTGTCCAGTGGGACAAACTCTGGATAGGAAAGGCAACCCTTGAATATCCTGGGATAAAGTCCCGGTAGTAGGAACAGAATCCGAGGAAGGATCTGACTTCTTTCGCATTCGTGGGTGCCTGCCAATTTGACACGGCATCCAGTTTCTCCGGATCGGCTTTAATCCCTTCATTCGAGATTATTCGCCCCAAGTAATTAATAGATCTTTTGAAAAGATCGCATTTCTTGGGCTTCAGCTTCAAACCATTAGTTATGATCCTTTCCAGGACCATACCTAAATTTTCCAAGCATTCTTCGTATGTCTTCCCAAAGACAATCACATCATCTAGATAGACGAGACATTTCTTCCATAAGAGGTCACTTAATAAAGTTGCCATCATGGCTTCAAATGTCGCCGGTGCATTGCACAATCCAAACGGCATCACATTATATTGGAATAATCCAATATGACTGGAAAAGGCCGTCTTCTCCATATCTTTCGGATGCATACCCACTTGCCAGTACCCGGATTGTAAGTCTAGAGAGCAATACCATTGCTTACCTCCAAGGGAGTCTATAGTCTCATCAATCCGTGGTAAGGGATATGAATTCTTCTTGGTCATACCATTCAATTTCCGGTAATCTATGCAGAAACGGATGGTACCATCTTTCTTAGTCACCATGCACACAGGGCTAGACCAAGGACTGGTTGATGGAATTATTACATCCTGTTCAAGCATTTTAGCTATCTCCTCCTCAGCTACCTTTTTTTTGGCTAGTGGGAGTCTTCTATAAGGAATCTTAAAAGGTTCATTCTCACCAGTGTCAATCGTATGCAGTACCTTATCGGTACGCCCCAATTTTTCACTTGGTGCTGCAAAAGCTTTACGGTACTTGTATAACAAGTCAGTTAGAGCTTCACGTTGTTCATCACTTTCTACATGGCTTTCGGCTACTAGAATGTCTAGTTCCGGGCTCCTTTCGGGTGAGGAAGGGGCTCCGGGTGCCAAAACATGTTTACAGCCTTCTACCAATTCAGACAGGACAACCGACCCGAGGATCGTATCCTTCTGTACGTAGACAGTCTTATTACCGGTATTGGATATAGGAACCACCGTCCAAGCAGCGTTAGCTACTAGAACGTCGGCGGATTCCAATCCGATACTTGACAACATGGCCATGTCTGGCTCTACAACTCCAGTTTTTCCTGAAAACTGTCTGTCCGCTCGACATAAGACATCACAGGCTGTGCCCGGGGGTATCTTAACAGTCTGGGCTACACTGGCTACACTGCTTTCTTGCCTAAGCACACATTGTACTTCGAGATGATACGGGTCTCTCACTTCCAATATTCCCCTCTGGGAATCTAACCTTGCTCCATATAATGCAGCAAAATCCAGACCAAGTATACCATCATCCGCGATGTTCGCTACAGTAGGAGTAAGGATGAAGTCCTTATCTTCCTGTAGACTGAACCTCATACATGTTCTACCGAACGTTTGTATCATGCTACCGTCGGCCGTACGAGCATTTCCTTCCGTTGTGAAAGTTTCATGATTCGTAGGCAAAAGATCGTAGAATCTCTTAGCAATGCAGGAGTGGCTAGCACCCGTATCGACAAGAAACTCAGCGGATCTACCACTCACAGATACAACTGCGTACCACCTCCTACCTTTCAAGTAGGTAGGACTACTTGCGTACTTAGCAAGTTCCGTCTTAGCGCCGAGATCAAATCCACATCCCTCCAAAAACTTGAGACAAGGATGACCCGGGGGGAGCTGGGCACACCCCGCCCTGGCCAACTCGTTGGCCGCTCCCTCTGGACTGATATCGGGTTTCCCCTCTGTGTTCTTCTGCCGGTTCTTGACACCTGGTGTACTATCAGTCTCCCCAGCCTCATGAGTAAGGAACTGATCAGGCTCCTTAACTTCACTGCTGGGCGAAATCGCTAGAGGATTCTCACCAGTACCGCAAGCGGCGATAGGCTGGCAGTCATGGCAATCACTCATTCGGGGGGTAATCCGGTTGCCTTCATGGACACCCCCTCTCAGTTTTCCTTCTTCACTGAGTTCTCCTTACCCGGATTGTTCCGGTAACGAGTGTTTCTATAAACTGGCTTATCTGCCTCACACTCGAAAGCATGTCACTACGCTCCTATCAGGCTTAGGCTTCCTAAGATTTTCAGTAATCTTCTTTACCAAATTGTTAACCAGGTCCTCTGATAAAGACGGACCCGTAGTAAGTTTGGTATCGGGTTGAGTCACAGGAGGTTTAGAAGTAATCACTTTCTCCTTGACGTAACCCGGTTTCTTTCCCCAGTTGCGGTTATACCGGGGGTTCCCTTGGCCAATGGCCCCAACGTTTTCATCTTCGTCAGGTTCCCCTGATTCGGATGAATCGGTTTCGGGTATTCGCTCCGGGATTATCATTGCTGACATCCGTTGGGGTACCTTCCCGGCAAAGATACGGGCCTTTCGATCATAATGATCTAGGGACTGGAACAAATCTGTCAGAGAGGCATCATTCTTCCAAGCTTCACAGGCTACTGTCCTGTGTTCCTGATTCCGCAATCCTTCGATGAATTGTTTAAACATTTCATCTAGGAAGCATTCATCATCTAGTCTCCATTGAGGTCTGGCTTTATGCAACAGTCGTTGACATTCCAAGCCGAACACTTTGGCAGATTCCTTAGGCTTCTGCGTTCTTTTAGTGAACGTCAGCCAAGGATCTTCTCCAACTATATTCCCATATAGATATGAAGCAATCTCTATAAGTTCATCATATTTCATATGGGCTGAGAGTCCTACTATTTGAGAATCTCTCCATTGTTCCACGGCTCCTTTTCCGTCGCCTTCCTTTAACCAGCATACTAAATAAGGGAGAGCTTCCGCTTTACCCCATCCATTGCAGTTAAAGACATCCGCGCAGCCTTGATACTCCTCCTTCCAAGGGTTCTTGGCATTAAAGGGGGTAGGTATCTTAGCTACTCTACGAGCCGGATTCGTGGATCCAGTAAGGGATAAACCCTTACTCCATTCCATGATCTCCGTATCATCCAGACCTTGATTGTAGCAATCAACACCTAAGTTAGCAATCGCTGCATTAGAGTCATGTAGCGCTTGTAACCCTGGAGAAAGAGATACTCGGCGACTGAGTCTCTTTTTCCTTGGAGGATTCGTACCATAAGTACTTCCAGGACCTCCAGGCGGTGGTCCTCCTCCGCCCCCTGATCCTCCTGTTCCGTATGGAGGCACCTGTGAGAAGGTGTATCCGCTGGTTTGAGGAGTTGGCCCAGGATTATTGGTGGGTTGTGTATTTCCACCAAAGCTAAAGAAACCACTATTGGGATTAGTGTTTCCTCCTGTTCCATTTGACTGATTTCCATTATTGGAACCAGTCCCACCAGCAGAGGATCTGCTTCTGGAACGATCTCCTGAAGGTCCGGATCCTTGGTCACATCCGGATTGCCCTCCAGCTGGACTGGAATTCCCGGATGATTGTCCGGTTGTTCCTCATGACATGTTCCGGGTGTTACCTTTGGACGGATTCGCTCCTGTTTGGGATTGACTCCATCCATACTGGGCATACGGGCCATTTGGTCCCCCTAAAGGTGACTGTTGTGGCCATCCGCCGTCAAAGGTGGAGGTGTTTGCCGAGTGGCTTTGTTTAGTTCCACTGGCAGAGTCAACCCCACCATTTCCCGTACCTAAACCAAGAGGTTTGAAGGTATTATCCGTAAATCTAACCTGATGACTCTTTATTCCTTCATAACGAGGTACAGTTGTCTCTGTTACCCCGTCATCGCCCCTTAAAGAGTTCATCCGGTTACTCGTCGTGTTTAGGGCAACTCCTGAAACGGTGAAGTCTGATTCAAGAGTGCCTACTGCACGACCAGTATCTTCTAGATACTTTGACATCTGGATAGCTTTAGCTTCCAGTTCGGAATAATCATCCATCATCTTTGTCTGTTTGGCAGCCAAATCTGTGGATTCACGTATCCATTGACCTTTGAGTTTTTCATGTTCATCGGTTTGTTTTTGATACGTTTTCCGAGCATCCTTGAAGGCTGATTCAATTTTCATCAGCTCTTCTTGGTACTTACCATAGGCCGTTTGAGTTGAATTTAACTCTTGTTTAGTTCTATTCAACTCATCACACGAGGCTCTGTATTCCAGGTCCGCCGTGTATAGTGCATCACGATACTGTTCGTGCTGGAGTTGAAAATCTTGTTTTTCTTTCTCCATCTGATCCAATAACAATTGTTGTTGGCGGCTACAACTTTGATCGTAATCAAGACGTTCTGATATTAACTGTTTGTTTTCAGTCAGAATCTTGTCTCGGGTCCGGTCAGTGTAATGAGATCCTTCTGGATCTTCTCGTATTCAGCTTTCATATCTTCAAGCTCGTCCATTTTGTTCCTTTCGAATCCACATTTCTGGTGTTTAATTCGAGAACTATATGGAGTTTCAAACATACCTGCACTAGGCTTTGGTACCTCAAATGGTAGTTTACCAAATTGAGCAGTACTTTTAGGCATTGGTGCAGGTTTCGAAGTAACTCCTGGCATGAATAAGGAGTCTCCAAATTCATCCAGTTCATCATGTAAGTTTTTTCTTACATCCTCTAACCCATCAGGGTAGTGTTCTAGTGGATTTCTCCACTCTGTACCTTGGGGTGGTGATTTGATTTCACCATCCTCCATCGGGGAGTTTAGCTCATAATTTGGGCCATTTCCCCTGACTGGGCTCAGCTCAGTCATTTCTGACTGCGCTTACCCGAAGACCAACTGGTCACGGCACCAGTGTAATGGTTCGTCTCGTTAAGTTAGATTAAATCATAACAAAGAGAGAGAAAAGTTTCCGGGTAGGCAACCGAGCTTTTATTCCTTAGCTTGCGTTACATACGATCACAGCCTCAGAGGACTACATGCTACTAGGGCATTCGGTTACCCTTTCGGGTAACAACCTGGTTGAGCAGTGGGTAAACCACTACTTAGGACCAGCCTTATATAGGGGAAAAGCCCGCGAAACTCAGACCGGCCACGTGACGTGTGGCGGACGAGTGGTAGGCCCCCTGGTGTAGTGGATACGAACCCAGAGGCAGGTGCTGCCACCTGCCATCCGGATTCCCCAACCACACCCGAAGGACCTAGGTCTGAGTCTCACGGGTACATGAACGTTAAAGTGTAAAATACCATACCCCTACACTCCTTTATAGAATTCATATGCTTGCAAGTATAAATTACTGACACCTAGTTGGGGTTTTGACAAAACACACATAGAACAGCCGCTCCTCAGTCTCGGTAGTATAGTGTGTATCGGCAAAGCAATACTGTAGTAATGATTTTTTTACTCATGCGAGTAGTATAGTATGTATCGGCAAAGTTCTAATAGCCTCAAAACATCATAATGTCAACTAAATTGGTGTAATTGGTCAAATTGGTGCATCATGCCCAGACCATGACGATTTTCCAGAGGAGTCCATAGCTGTTTGAATTTTTTTCCTACGACAATTTTTGTGATGTCCTAGCTTTAAAACATTGATAACTTTGATCCAATTGTGCAGATTTGAAAATAAAGACCACCATGACGTTTGCCAGCTCGAGCTGCCCTTTATCTATAGTTCACTCTATGGTAAACTCCTATTATTAAGGGAGATACGATTTATTTTGTAAAACTGCAAGTTCTTGGACCTCTCTGCCAGTGCCTGGGCTGGCGTCTGTCCCCAGGTCCCAAAAAAACCCTATATTTTGATCCATTCCTTCCTCAAACCTGCCCTTTTTTGCCGGTGACACTTAAAACAGATAGGTTTGGGCTGGAGGTAGGGCGCAGGTGGACCGACTCAGGCCGAAAAGGCTGCTAGTTAAAAAAATTATTTCGCTTATTCTTTTCCAAAACAAATTTTTTAGTGGGGCATGTTTTTAGGGGGACGAAACACCCCAGATTGATACCAAACATTCCATATCCGTGCATATTATTTGCATAATTAGCATAATTATGCAGTATCTTGATACTTTTCCATATATACAGATGTGTGGCATTGCTCCCTTATAGAATTCCTATGCTTGCAAGTATAACTACTGACACCTATTTTGGGTTTTGACAAAAATTTGTCCCAGTCCAAAATTTTATTTCGCTTAATTTCATAACAACAGTTAGTCTACATATGTCAGTAACAACTCACAATTTGTCAGATATTAGTCAATATATGTCAGTAATTACTCACCATTTATCAGCAATTAGTCAATATATATTAGTAATTACTCACTATTTGTCAGTGATTAATCAATATATGTCAGTACTTAGTCACTATATATATATCAGCAATTATCAATACATGTCACTATTTACTCATAATCTGTCAGCAATTAGTCAATATATAACAGAGAAATAGCCATTGATTCAATTGTGCATCCTGTCTTGACTAATATTTGTCAAAATATGTCAGTATCTATGGACTATTTGTCAGCAATTAGTTAATATATGTTAGTAATTGCTCACTATTTGTCAGCAATCATTCAATATATATTAACAATTACTCACAATTTGTCACCAATTAGTCAATATATATCAGTATTTACTCACACTTTGTCAGCAATTAGTCAATATATGTCAGTACTAACATATATATATATATATATATATATATATATATATATATATATATATATATATATATATATATATATTATATGACTAATTGCTGACAAAAAGTACATAAATCTAAATGATACAAACCGAGCAGCTATTACAGCAATGCTGTATTTCTATATCGAAATATAATATCCGATCATAAGTACATAAATCTAGATGATATGACTGAGCAGCTATTACAGCAATGCTGTATTTCTATATCGATATATATATATATATATATTAAATGATCATAAATACATAAATCTAGATTAAAGAGTCATGATAATGATCCTTGAGTCATGATAATGAGTATAGAGTCATGGGCATCCTCATATAACCTACACTGGTTCACTGCAATACAATTATGATGGTTCACGCTTTAGTTTTACAAGGATCCCTAGTAGACTCAACAGTTATTTTAAATAGTGTATGTCTAAAACAGATACTGCTGCATAGAAATTTTGCATCCTCAGTTCTTTCCTGACTCTTACATGTAAAACAGTCCAATTATCTCAGAATTTGAAATTTGTATGAGTAATGGCCTAGTCTGATTAAGGAGTCTCAACCTCACATCAGTGATGAATAAGCCTATGATATCACTGATGTCATAAGGGGGTGATTTTATTTATGCCAAATGATGAATAAATCTCCTTCAAATTCTTGATCTTCTTTCATCTCCCTTCCTCTATCTCATGGATCAATCAAAATGTCCTCCCTCTTCTCAGCTTGTTTCATTTGCTCGGAATGTATCATAATGTATGAGGGGGGCATGAGGGCAGACCACCCTAGGAATGAAGAGTAACAAATCATGTTAATCACACAGCACTTCCCTAGCTCCTCAAAACAGCACCTCCACTACTGTTTTCCATCTTTGAGTTCTGCAACAACAAAAAACTGCTTTTTTTGAGACAAGGTTTAAAAGGAATTCAATGTAGGCTTGAGAACAGAAAAATGTAGTACTCTGCAATAAATGATCGACCCTGTCCTAATTCTAAAAGTAATCAATTAACCCCATCTCTGTCTACTCATCCCTCAGAGTTGCCACCTACTCAAAGTACCTGTTCCATAGTGGTACCATTTTTCCCTTTTGTTCCCACTTGTTCCAGAACAAACATCATGAAAAGGACCCTATCACCGCACTTAAAACATATTTAATCAAACCAAGAGTTTCCTCTCTACTTGTGAATGGAAGCTAGGACTTACTCCATACATCACTTGCTCCATACATAAATGAGTACTTCAAGTCATTCACCCCCCTTTTAACCTTTCAAAAAGGTAGGTTCTGACCTCTTAGATCTAAACAATGTGGGGAGATATTATATTTCTTGATGTCTGTTACTTTGATATCAAATTCATTTGATCCACCCCCAATACCTCTCCAGAGCAGGTTAGGCGAAGGCAATGGCATATGTGAGGCTAGATAATAAGCATTTACAAATGGAGAAAAGACATGGTTGGAGAGATAGATAAGTCTATCCATGTCTATTCATATAGGAACAGAAAATCTGACCAAATCAATGATTCTAAATAGGAGAGAAAGAGAGAGAGACATACAGAGACAGACAGAGACAGAGGTAGGTGGCCAGACAGACAAGGACAAAGAGATGGAGACACACAGACAGATTGGCAAGCAGAGACAGTGAGATAAAAGGAAATTCATCAGCACTCTGAAGGGAATTTGCTTCATCAGGCTTCGATTAAAAAAGAAACATCTCAAATGTTCTTAACATGTATAATATAAATAGAAACTATATACTACCAGGTATATATATATATATATATATATATATATATATATATATATATATATATATATATATATATATATAATTAATGTGTGATGCTAAGGTACTACTTTTCACCAGGGAGCATGGAATATCTATGACGTCATCATAACATCGCCTCCAGTATACAAGCCCCAACAGTTGAACTAACAGTCAATTGGCTGCATATCCTCGAGTGGCACACACAATGCTTGGTGGTGCTGGAAAATTTAAAACTTTTTTGGTTCAGTTGAGTTAATACAACACACATACCTACAATTTGAGTAGGAAAGGTACATCTGGTTGTGGATCTAAGTCCAAGACCAAAAAATCTCCTAAAAAAGGAAAAAAACAAAGTCAATTCTAGGATTTCGAGAGGTATGAACGGTACTATGGTTGGACTGGAGCCACCTACCTTGAAAGCTACTGAGGAATTGCTAGATTCACCCATTGACCAGAGCATATTGGACCTTGAAGATCATACTACCTGTATAGAGCAGCAGTTGGCTGATATCAAAGGTCTATTGGAGAAGCAGGTTCTTAACCAAGGGGCTATGACATTGGCAAGCAGCAAGTCGAAGAGGGACCATGCATCTCATCAATGTTTATCAACAGTCTTCTATTGACGCAGTATCCAAGCGAAGGGGGCGTGGCTGACAGAGGTCACCTGACTACCACGGGCTCCATAGCAACCAGAGGATGCGATGCCATGTTGGACCGAGCCAGGCAAGTCATTCCAAGTCCACGTCTTACCGTAGTGTTTCATCAAACTCCTCGTCTTCTATGGATTTAACCACCTCGAGGGCAAGTCATCGACATAGCCATAAGGATAGAGGTATGTTTGATCAGAAGAACTTTCTAAAGAAGGGTGAAAAACTTGACAGTATTGAAAAGTTGTTACTCGTAAATGTGAGAATGATGAAACAGCTTATTGAGGAGGAAGAAGATGTGTTCGCCGTGGTAAAACATATAGAGGTACTGGTGGAGAAAAAGATGTTAGTAGCATATGATTCTTCTGTGAAAACTAGAGCAAACTCTGATGGGGTAGAAGCCTTCAGTGATGTTAGGAGTGAGGATATATTAAGGCATTTGTCTTATGATGGGACAGTACAGGCCCAAATATCTAGTTCAACCAAGACTAAAAATTTCAAGTCGAAGCAGTCGACTCATACTTGCTATGCGTTCAATAGGGTTGAAGGTTGCAGGGAGGATCGGTGTAGATATCGTTACATTTGTGATGTATGTGGTATGTCAAACCATGGTAAAGACAAGTGTCAGAAGAATTAGAGAGATAAGGATTTTGTACTTAGGCAGGTTCTTATGTTAGAGTCTGAAAATTTGATGCCTGATTTTAATGTAGTATGTGTAGTAGATCCTCCTGAGCCCCCCGTTTTATTCATCTCGGTCGAGAATAATAGTAATGATAGCTCTGAGTCTTTTAAAAATAACAAGAATCTTTTATAACCCATAGTGGCCCAGTTCAGGGCGAGGTTGAACCACTGTTTACAGTGGAGTGTGTGGGTAGACCCAGCATCAGGGTCTATGACAGTTGTGTAAATGGTGCATGTAAGTGTGAGCATTTTATTTATGGTCGAAAAGCTCACATTGTATCTTGCAGAGTTGCAAGATTTCTTAGGCAGTAAGACCTTATTAATATACACAAGATATAATTGGATTTTCTATGGTGTGGATTTACTGAGGGATTTAAAATAGTTGATCCAGCATGTGATACAAGCTATGATTGTAAAAATTACAAGTCAATTGTAGAAGGTAGATTCTATAATGAAATGTGTGATATTATTCTGGACGAGTTGTCCCAGGGTTTGATAACTGAAACTGCCTATAAACCTAAGTTTACTTACTCCTTAGGTGGTGTAGAAGTCTAACTGTAAATCAAGACCTATCACTGATTGTAGTATGCCAGCAGATATTTCCCTTAATAATTACATGGATACAACTTTTAAAAGTTTCTCATATAATTCTATAAATACGATGACATGTCAGTTAGACAGGTATGATTACGGGTCAATCCACTGAAAGTGGGCACTTGTCCATGGTAGAGGGTCATTTTTGAAAACTCAGAATTAGAAAATGTTAGATAGGACCCCCCACTAAGGAAGAGATAAAATTTTATCAGTCTGTTGCTGCTTGGCTCGATGGTATAGAGCCTAGAGTGGGGTGGAAATTAAAAAAAAGGCAAAGCGTCTATCTATTTGACCAGGGTGCAAGCAGCCAAAAGGGGATATGTGAACTCAAAACAAGGATACAGTGAGTGTCTATAAAAGGCCCTAGGTCGGACACATTATAGATGACATCAAAACACGTTTCTGTAACCAGGCCTACCCTCAAGCTTTAAATCCATACACCTTTCATTACCTGCATGCACATTATTAGTATAGTATGTATCGGAACGGGACCAAGAATAGTATAGGTTCCCTAGGATATGTTACTCCATAGAGTCCTATAGTGCAAGCCACCCCCCTCTACCCCACTTAAAAGTAGGCTACCTTTTGTGTTCAGTACTGAGTCCTATGTAAGATAAGGGGGTTTATGGAGATGTCAGGAGTCTTTATCAGAGTGATATCAAATGGAAACAAGGGGCCACCTATATCAAAAAATCCTGCTGATTCCAAAATTTGTCGTCGTGATTCTCAAAATTTGGCCAAAGGTACCTAAAAATGAGGTTTGATGATGAGAATATTTTAAAAATGTAAAAAAGGTTATATTGAAAATGATTGGACTTTTTTATAGATGCAACATGCTAATTAAAGTCAGTACCTCAATCTACATATCCCAATGTCTGCCTATCTCAACCTGACAAGTACACTACCTGTGTATGGCTCTGCCTCTCCCACATACTGCCTATCCCTTAGTCTACCTATGACTCATACTACCTATCCCTTGAAACATCTGGAGTTTAATTAGGTTACCTATCCCTCATGGTGACTATCCCCCGACTCTTCACATCCCTCATGTTTGACTGGCACATCTGTGATATTACCTAGCACCAATGTATCTTTTGAATATATGTATATATATATATATATATATATATATATATATATATATATATATATATATATATATATGCTCACTTCACAAGGTACACTCTATGCCTATCTCTTAAACTGTTTATTACACATGCTACCTATCCTCCTTGCTACCCATCCTCTTCAATACCTATCCCTCATGCTCACTTTATAGCTTTCCTACCTATCACACCTTGTTCAGCTGGGATAGCTCACAACCAACCTTCATTATGATCTCTTAGTCAACCTATCCCCTAAAGAACAAATGCAACAGTCTACCCCAAGCATACATCTACTGATCACTCATGCTATATATCCTTGAGGGTACCTATCCTTCAGGCTGCCTATCCTTCATGGTATATCCTCCAAGGTACTTTTGGTCAAATTTTGAGATTCAATATCACAAATTTTGGATTCAGCAGGATTTTTTGGTATAGATGGCCTCTTGTTTTCATTTGATATCACTCTGATAAAGCCCTCCATTTTGTCACGTGACCCCTCATTTACATAAAAGGCCACGCCTCTTTATGCTAATGAGACCTCATTTGCATTTGAATTTTGAATTTTGACTGTAATTTTGTTTGGGATATTGATCTAATCGTGTATTGTTTCATATTTGACTCATTCTCACCAAAGTGATGCAATTACGTTCGGGGAGGTTTCTGACCGTGTCTGACCAAGGTTTCTGACTGGCAGTTACAGAGTTAATTTAGCCTCCAGTTTGAAAGTGGTCACAGAAAGGTACTGTTTTTTCACTTCCCCCATGTTCCTTATGGTCCAGGGCACCCTTCCCTGTGCGTTTTGTTCCTTTCCAGACTTAGGACAAACCAAGAAGGAAGATTTTCTTGACTTCCTCCTCTGCCAAAGAGATTTCTGACCGGGGAGGTTTCTGACCAGCAGTTATAAAAACATCTATTGACCTGTAGTTTGAATTCCATCACAGAAAGGCATTGTTTTTTCAGTCAATATAGGATTGATCCTATACTGGCTCTATTTTAGACTGACAAATTTTTTGCCACCCCTTATATTTATGGCACAATTGGCCATCGCTTCTCATTATGTGAAGCTTTCTGACCGGGGAGGTTTCTGACCGATTTCTTGATGAAGAATACAGTGCTACCGTAAATCCTCGCATATAAGACGTGGCTTATAGACCAGAAATACATCATCTGCGTCCTCTAGAACCTAGCCCAAGTCTGGTAGCGTCTTATAGGCTAGGATTTTACACTATTGAACACTACTAAAATGACCAAAATTTGACTCCATGAGGGTCCCATATGATCTAGCATAATTTAGGGTGCGTCCTATATGCGAGGGGCGTCCTATACACAAGGATTTACGGTAGTATGCAACTTATCTTGATCTCCAGCCTTCCCTTCCTTTTCCTTAGATAGACATCTTTCTATCCCTACTGTTTTTTCTTACTATTTGCCCTCTCTTCTTTGTTTTAAGGGGAAGCTACTTCTTCTAGAAGTTCTCTGACCTGATGGAGGTTTCTGACTGGGGAGGTTTCTGACCGGCAGTTATAAAAACATGATTTGACCTGTAGTTTGAATTCCATCACAGAAAGGTATAGTTTTTTCAGTCAATATAGGATTGATCCTATCCTGACTTTATTTTAGATTCATAAATTTCTTGCCACCCATATATCTGTGACACAATTGGCCATATCTTTTTCCCGGTCAGAAACCTCTGTCAGAAACCTTGGTCAGAAACCTCCCTGGTCAGAAACCTCCCTGGTCAGAAGCCTTGGTCAGAAACCTCCCCAAACGTAGTTGTATCAAACTGGTGAGACAGAGCCATTTCAAAATCGTTGGCACCGTGAGTGCCTGATGGAATTTAAGGTAGGTGTAATTTTTGATAAATTCATCATGCTAACACCTGTCATTGTTGTTGTTGTGATGCTCACACCACGTGCATGCGTCACATGACTGATGGTTGGCATGGTGACGGTCGTGACAGTCATTAATTTCTGTCTTTTAATACAAATCCAAGATGGCGTCAGGCTGAAGCATTTGGCGCAAAAATGTTGGTCAGACTTAGCAGGCTGCAATTGCGTTGATAAGTATCAGTGTAAACCTGTCTATTGTGTTAGTTATGGCTGTCTTCTGGTGTAACATGATGTTAGCCTAATTGGCGCAGTCTATACATATACATACGGTCATACATATTTGATTATGATTCCAATGAGGTCTCTAGCCTATGTACATACTGTAATACATTATTGATTACCCATTTATAGGATAATTTTCGTAATAATAACATGACCAAACAGTTAATGACCAGATCGTCATTTGAAGAATGTTGTTATGATCAAGTAGCTAATGTGATATTGATATACTTTGGGCATGCTATCCCGCACCATATCAAACGTTGTGTGTATGGATGGGTCATCTGTCATCCCCTACATAAGTGAAATGGTATCTTCCAAACAGTACTGACATTTAAAAATAACCTTGGGACGGCTCTATTTTGGATGTACATTGGGTGTCCGCTAGTGGTCGAAGGTAAGAGGGTAGGGACCCTGGATAATTTACACAATATATCGGAACCACCCATTTTGGATTTACAAGTCGAAAAATTTACCTACCATCAACGGTATCAGTGGCCCCCTCAGCCAGTGTTGGGTCAATCATATACAAATCGTTAGGAGACTGGACACTTTGGGGTTCAGCACAGCTAATTCCCTGGTTCATCTTTACTTGTGGACAGCTGGCTTCACGTTCCCTTTTCTGGTAAGTTTTTCTAACTGTTCAAAGATGGTGTGATAATGGGTACTGGTCACAGATTTCTACCATAATCCATATACATTAGTATCCACCTAGTCTGTCAGTGTGGTGGATGATGTCCACTCTTTGTTTTGTCCAAAATACAACGTCTGCAATGTTGGGGGTGCTATAAACACTGATGAGCTAAGACAGGTGTGATACTTGCATAGGTATACGATACATGAGGACGTAGCAGAGCAGGGCTATGATTGGTAACAACAGGTGTAACCATGGTGAATACTCTAATCGATATCCAAGATGTGTTATTATGTTTCCAGTCAGTATTGAGGTTTTATCATGGATTGATCCTGCAACCTCCTTTAAAATAACTACATCTTTAACTAGGGTAATAACTTTTGGTTGTGAAGCGTCTTTAGGTACTAAAATGTTTTTAAAAAAAATAAGATGTAATTCCGCCACAGGGTACTAGTTGGCGTCGCAACAACAACACACATTTAACATACATGTATGATTTAAACACCTTTTTCTGTAGATTAGTGGATGAGGGTGAGTATATAAGATCACGCCGGGAAATGTTATAAATGGAGGCAGGCCACAGCATAAATCAGCAACACTTAGAGCCACTTCAAACAAAGTCGGCTGGCAACCGACTGTTACGGCAGCTGGTATGCTAAGGGTAGTCGGCCCTCAGGCAACTTTTCCCCTACATGTTCGTGAGCTGAGATACAAGCACGACACCTGCCTCACCCTTTTCTCCCAAAACTAATATTAAACCATCCCCCTATCCTTCAATCTGACATGTGTAATGGTGGTACTGAGCAAATACTGGGGGAAAAAATTCTCATCTACTTTAACCACTTGCTTGCTTCACCCTCTTTCATCCAACATCATCACCACACTCATCCTTTTTTAATATTAGTAAACCCACCTCTGGCCTTAAGGTAGGGTCAACAATCCCCTAATTAGGTCAAGGAAACATGGTCTCTTATACAAATAAGGGGTTACATAACTGGGGTAATCCCCTAATTAGGTATTACAAAAAAAAGTATCACAGTCATATATACCCTTTATACTTTACATTTTCACCACAAATTAATCATTACGTCACTCTAACGTTTTACTAGAAATAGGAAGTATTTTTAACTTCTACTTGACCTGAGTTAGAGCGTTGTAAAATTGATGGTGATTTATTGGTGATCAACATATATGAACTATGGATATATCAGATTTATAATATTAAAAACTTGGGCTAGACGGCGCCACCCACCCTTACTTTGCACTGTCGTTTTACTTGCGTCACTCTTACACACCTTTTATGTGTCTTCTCCCTCACACATCACTATATAAAGAGACTACAATCTAGGTCGTATGGTGCCACCTGCTCATTATGTTACTCCATCGTTTTACTTGCATCACTCCATGTTTTTGCCTTACACACCTTTTATGTCGCTTCTCCCTTGCATATCACTATATAAAGAGACTAGCATAAAGGTAGTAGTGGGGTGTTTGTGGTAGTAATGCCTACCTCCTGTTATCAAATGATATGTCACAGTCTTCTCAAAGGTAAACTACTGACACCTTCTCCTCCTTCATCCTCTTTCATGCGGCATTACCTCCATAATCATCCTCTAAATTTCTTTTTTTATTAAAAATTTTTTATACCCATTAAAAACACCCCTATCCCAAAGGGACAGGATGGGTTCACTATTTAAAATAAATAATTTTTTTAAAAAAACTAAAAGCCTCCTAAATTTATTTTATTTTGGGGCAAGTTTTTAGCTTGCCTTAAAACAAACTAAAGGGCGTGAAAGGTCACAAAATATTTTTTGTTGGCAAGCTTTTAGCTTGCAAGCCTTTTTTATTTTGTCCTCTCATCAAAAAAGGTATACAAGTATACAATAGGAGAATTTACCAACGCTTAAATATTTTTTCTCAAGAAAAACTCAATCCTTTTATACATAATTAACTCAACCCCTTGTTTACACACAAGAGGTCACGTGACTACACCACATGATCAAGGGGGTATGGCCTATTATAGAAACCATGTGGTTAAGTCACTTGGCTAGATCATGTGTTGTTTACAAACAAGGGAGGTCACGTGGTTGGGCAACCCCCATTTACATAATCGGGTCAGGTGACCTAGACCATTAGCCAATCAGAGACCTCAATTTGGAAATTACTCCATAGTTAGAGCATCAAACACTAGGTCAAAACTCACAGTTTGATACGGGCTACCCAGCGCAACCGTTGATTGGCTGAGCGGACTGCGACAAACAGAATCCTTCTACTGGGTGGTCTAAAAATAGTACAGGGAGCCTCGGCAGATGCGGGCCATTGTTGTTGTTCTAATAGATATATTTAGAGACAAATAAGCATTAAACCAGTATGTGGAACTGGTTCAGATAACCTTAAATAACAAAATCCCTATAGTTTGGTAATGAATCTATGTAAGGTTTCTTGCGAAATTAACCTGAAAGTAAGGCTAATTTATGCAAATGATCGCTGCCATTTTGAAAGTCTGCTGCTTGTTTTGATTTTGAGGTTGTAGTAGGTGAGTTTTTTCTCTTCATTTTTCCTGTCTCCTTATGACCCTACATTCAACAAACGTTATGATTGAGTTTTATCATCTAATGTATTGCACGACGATGAATCCAAAATACCATGACAGCTCCTCCTCCTCTTCTTTTCATATTTTGACAGGTCCACATGTTCGTGTTTGTGTTCATGAGAAATCACGTGACTCTCCTTATATGGAGCTAGAAAAATACTGGGAAACTCCAGTATTTAAAAATGGCGATGGTAGGCCGGAACACACAGTAGTCAGGACCCCTCCTCTAGCATGTTTTCTACACGCTAATCACGCCACAGGGGGTCTAAGTCACGTGATCAAGGGAACATGGTCTATTATGCAAATGAGCTCTCATAAGTATAAAGGGGCAGGGCCTATCATAAAATGAGGGGTCACGTGACCAAATGGAGGGCTCTAATTGGCTAAGGGGCATGGCCTGTTATGCAAATGAAGTGCACCATGGAGGGTCCAGGTCACATGACCAAATGGAGGCCTCTGATTGGCTGCATCCCCAGTGAGTAATGTCCTTTAGGCCATGACTAATACCGATAACACTATAGATTAGTACTAGAACCACCGTATTCAATTGGGGGGATTGAATACAATGTGTGCGTATTCAACGGCTGACGACCACGTGACTTATGTTATGACGTCATAGAAAGTAGTCCCGGCTATAGCAGCATTCGTCAATTGTCAACATGGACGATCACAGTTATTTCTATGGTGTAAATTTGTCAGAGTTTGATACGGACATTTGCGAGCAAAGTATAAATGAGTTTAAAAGAAGGTTTGAAGAGGTGGTAGAGATCGATTATGGCCAGTTTCAGCTTGATTTAAAGGAAGAAGACATTGAAACAATTGACGACCCCATTCCTGACGATATAGCCAGGTTAGTGAAACAAGTTGAGAGGCAACCACCCGCTGTTCCCGACCCGGTTATTGATGACCAGGAGAGCAGTTGTGATGTTTTAGAGGCTCAAAAATGTACAGAGCATGTAATTGACGAGAGTTTAGTTCCTAACAGATTTTGTCCTGACGACCACCCTACAATGGTGCTGGCCGTGAGAAATGAAGAACAACTGGACAAAGACGGGATCGCTTCATACGTAGATAGTAGTAAAAACAGGAATACTACACGCAAAACTAACCAGGTAAATCATATTTAATAATTTTTGGGGTTATTTAGAAGTGATAGGGTACATTAAAAAGAAATTAAGGCCATTGTCGCAAAAAGTAAACAAATCGATCGGAGCGCTGGCACCATGCCAAGTCCGCCCGCCGTAATATCTGAGTGCATGTGTACCTAGCGTGCTACTTTATTAGTGCTGTATTGACGAGGTAAAGAAGCATAGTAGGGATTTTATCAGTTTATAGACGATGTTTAATTGTCTTCTACTTTTTTTTACAGGTCGTCAATGCCTTTCAGAAGTGGTTAGATAAGTTTTGTAATGAAAGTAGGCCTATACACGAGATTGAACCCCAAGAACTGGACCAATTTATGTGTAATTATATAGTGGGGAAGAAAAAAGCTAATGGTGAGGAGCATGAGCCCGACACCTTGACTTCTATTCATCGAGGTATCCTGAGGTATGTATTGTATCTATTTATTTATCTTTAAGTAATCTATTTATTATTATTTTTGTGGAACGTTGAGGTATCATTGACAGTAGTATTTAATTAATATTTTGACATTGAAATGACCCAAAAAAAAAAATTCTTCTGTACTAATTATCATACAATTTTTTGGATATTTTCAGGCCCCTCAAGGACATGAAATATGGTATTGACCCACTGAAAGATCCAAGATTTGAGATGTCAAGGGAGGTACTGCATGCGAAACGTATCAAGTTGAAGGTCGCTGGTAAAGGTAACAGACCAAACCGAGCTGAAGCCATCACTATGGAGGAAATGGAGCTGCTATGGGAAAGAGGGAGTTTAGGTATGGGTGATCCTGAGACCCTACAGGAGACTCTTTTCTTTTTTTTCGACATGGGATTTGGTCTGCGTGGCAACCATGAAGCAGTACAAATGTGTTTTGGGGATGTAGAACTGAAAACTGACACATATGGTATTGAATATCTGGAGTACACTGAAAAAATCACCAAGACGAGAGGTGGCAATACTGCACCCAGGGCTTTCCCACCACGGATTTCGGCTACTCAGGCGGACAGGTGTCCTGTTTGGTACTTTAAAGAGTACAGATCAAGGCGACCACAGGAAATGCTTGATTTGGAGGCACCCATGTTTCTCACACCCCATGCCACTGCAACTATTGATGATGATATCAGCTACATCAGAGGGAATATGGGTATTAACACTATGGTATTGTGAAGAAGGGTGGAGTGGCAGGGAAAAAAGACAAATCACTCCCTGCGTAAAAGTAGTATCGGAGCACTGATGGGGGCTCAAGTACCAACTGTGTATGTAGCCCAGCATTTAGGACACAAAAATAAAGGTAGCATCACAAACTACAATACAGCAAACCGGGCCCATCAGAGAGCCATGATCTATATTGTTTCTGCTACAGCACAGGGGGGGAGGGGTAAACATGAAATGAACAATGCCTTACCTCAGCCACCGGTCAGCGGGGATCATCTCCAAGTCGCTGCCATCAAGCATAAATCCACAGGAAATTATCCAAGCTTTGCCAATACAAAGTCCAGCACCTCTGTGCCTATGTTTAATAACACATCCTCCATGGGTAGAGCTCCTTCCCCGGGTCCATTCCAAGAATCCTTGCCGGGAGATGCTGAGGGGGACACCCGACAAATAGTCCCTGACAACAAGGCCTCTTCTACGTTGGTACATCGGGACAATATCCAGCGCTTGGCTTCCTCAGTCTAGGGGATGTTTGCACACGCCGCCATTACAGGAAATATAAATCTCACAATAAACTATAATGTGTCCTCCTCTCAGAGTGCTTCACTCAACATGTCACCCATTATTCCACAAATTAAAGACGATTAAGCTCATCCTTGTTAAATTTGCCATCCGCCATTTTTGGCGCGAAAGTTTCAAGTGTCCCGGATGTGGTCTCGGGTTTATAGAAATAAAAAATGTTGAAGTTCTCGTTGAAACTTGTCTTTCTACCCTTATTGTATAGACATTTAATAAAAAGAAATCGTGGTGGTAATTAAAAGAAGAAATAACCTCTATATTTACACAAAATTGAATTTTAAAATTAATACGAACATTTTCGGAGGTGATATTGATATACTTTGGGCATGCTATCCCGCACCATATCAAACGTTGTGTGTATGGATGGGTCATCTGTCATCCCCTACATAAGTGAAATGGTATCTTCCAAACAGTACTGACATTTAAAAATAACCTTGGGACGGCTCTATTTTGGATGTACATTGGGTGTCCGCTAGTGGTCGAAGGTAAGAGGGTAGGGACCCTGGATAATTTACACAATATATCGGAACCACCCATTTTGGATTTACAAGTCGAAAAATTTACCTACCATCAACGGTATCAGTGGCCCCCTCAGCCAGTGTTGGGTCAATCATATACAAATCGTTAGGAGACTGGACACTTTGGGGTTCAGCACAGCTAATTCCCTGGTTCATCTTTACTTGTGGACAGCTGGCTTCACGTTCCCTTTTCTGGTAAGTTTTTCTAACTGTTCAAAGATGGTGTGATAATGGGTACTGGTCACAGATTTCTACCATAATCCATATACATTAGTATCCACCTAGTCTGTCAGTGTGGTGGATGATGTCCACTCTTTGTTTTGTCCAAAATACAACGTCTGCAATGTTGGGGGTGCTATAAACACTGATGAGCTAAGACAGGTGTGATACTTGCATAGGTATACGATACATGAGGACGTAGCAGAGCAGGGCTATGATTGGTAACAACAGGTGTAACCATGGTGAATACTCTAATCGATATCCAAGATGTGTTATTATGTTTCCAGTCAGTATTGAGGTTTTATCATGGATTGATCCTGCAACCTCCTTTAAAATAACTACATCTTTAACTAGGGTAATAACTTTTGGTTGTGAAGCGTCTTTAGGTACTAAAATGTTTTTAAAAAAAATAAGATGTAATTCCGCCACAGGGTACTAGTTGGCGTCGCAACAACAACACACATTTAACATACATGTATGATTTAAACACCTTTTTCTGTAGATTAGTGGATGAGGGTGAGTATATAAGATCACGCCGGGAAATGTTATAAATGGAGGCAGGCCACAGCATAAATCAGCAACACTTAGAGCCACTTCAAACAAAGTCGGCTGGCAACCGACTGTTACGGCAGCTGGTATGCTAAGGGTAGTCGGCCCTCAGGCAACTTTTCCCCTACATGTTCGTGAGCTGAGATACAAGCACGACACCTGCCTCACCCTTTTCTCCCAAAACTAATATTAAACCATCCCCCTATCCTTCAATCTGACATGTGTAATGGTGGTACTGAGCAAATACTGGGGGAAAAAAATTCTCATCTACTTTAACCACTTGCTTGCTTCACCCTCTTTCATCCAACATCATCACCACACTCATCCTTTTTTAATATTAGTAAACCCACCTCTGGCCTTAAGGTAGGGTCAACAATCCCCTAATTAGGTCAAGGAAACATGGTCTCTTATACAAATAAGGGGTTACATAAATGGGGTAATCCCCTAATTAGGTATTACAAAAAAAAGTATCACAGTCATATATACCCTTTATACTTTACATTTTCACCACAAATTAATCATTACGTCACTCTAACGTTTTACTAGAAATAGGAAGTATTTTTAACTTCTACTTGACCTGAGTTAGAGCGTTGTAAAATTGATGGTGATTTATTGGTGATCAACATATATGAACTATGGATATATCAGATTTATAATATTAAAAACTTGGGCTAGACGGCGCCACCCACCCTTACTTTGCACTGTCGTTTTACTTGCGTCACTCTTACACACCTTTTATGTGTCTTCTCCCTCACACATCACTATATAAAGAGACTACAATCTAGGTCGTATGGTGCCACCTGCTCATTATGTTACTCCATCGTTTTACTTGCATCACTCCATGTTTTTGCCTTACACACCTTTTATGTCGCTTCTCCCTTGCATATCACTATATAAAGAGACTAGCATAAAGGTAGTAGTGGGGTGTTTGTGGTAGTAATGCCTACCTCCTGTTATCAAATGATATGTCACAGTCTTCTCAAAGGTAAACTACTGACACCTTCTCCTCCTTCATCCTCTTTCATGCGGCATTACCTCCATAATCATCCTCTAAATTTCTTTTTTTATTAAAAATTTTTTATACCCATTAAAAAACACCCCTATCCCAAAGGGACAGGATGGGTTCACTATTTAAAATAAATAATTTTTTTAAAAAAACTAAAAGCCTCCTAAATTTATTTTATTTTGGGGCAAGTTTTTAGCTTGCCTTAAAACAAACTAAAGGGCGTGAAAGGTCACAAAATATTTTTTGTTGGCAAGCTTTTAGCTTGCAAGCCTTTTTTATTTTGTCCTCTCATCAAAAAAGGTATACAAGTATACAATAGGAGAATTTACCAACGCTTAAATATTTTTTCTCAAGAAAAACTCAATCCTTTTATACATAATTAACTCAACCCCTTGTTTACACACAAGAGGTCACGTGACTACACCACATGATCAAGGGGGTATGGCCTATTATAGAAACCATGTGGTTAAGTCACTTGGCTAGATCATGTGTTGTTTACAAACAAGGGAGGTCACGTGGTTGGGCAACCCCCATTTACATAATCGGGTCAGGTGACCTAGACCATTAGCCAATCAGAGACCTCAATTTGGAAATTACTCCATAGTTAGAGCATCAAACACTAGGTCAAAACTCACAGTTTGATACGGGCTACCCAGCGCAACCGTTGATTGGCTGAGCGGACTGCGACAAACAGAATCCTTCTACTGGGTGGTCTAAAAATAGTACAGGGAGCCTCGGCAGATGCGGGCCATTGTTGTTGTTCTAATAGATATATTTAGAGACAAATAAGCATTAAACCAGTATGTGGAACTGGTTCAGATAACCTTAAATAACAAAATCCCTATAGTTTGGTAATGAATCTATGTAAGGTTTCTTGCGAAATTAACCTGAAAGTAAGGCTAATTTATGCAAATGATCGCTGCCATTTTGAAAGTCTGCTGCTTGTTTTGATTTTGAGGTTGTAGTAGGTGAGTTTTTTCTCTTCATTTTTCCTGTCTCCTTATGACCCTACATTCAACAAACGTTATGATTGAGTTTTATTATCTAATGTATTGCACGACGATGAATCCAAAATACCATGACAGCTCCTCCTCCTCTTCTTTTCATATTTTGACAGGTCCACATGTTCGTGTTTGTGTTCATGAGAAATCACGTGACTCTCCTTATATGGAGCTAGAAAAATACTGGGAAACTCCAGTATTTAAAAATGGCGATGGTAGGCCGGAACACACAGTAGTCAGGACCCCTCCTCTAGCATGTTTTCTACACGCTAATCACGCCACAGGGGGTCTAAGTCACGTGATCAAGGGAACATGGTCTATTATGCAAATGAGCTCTCATAAGTATAAAGGGGCAGGGCCTATCATAAAATGAGGGGTCACGTGACCAAATGGAGGGCTCTAATTGGCTAAGGGGCATGGCCTGTTATGCAAATGAAGTGCACCATGGAGGGTCCAGGTCACATGACCAAATGGAGGCCTCTGATTGGCTGCATCCCCAGTGAGTAATGTCCTTTAGGCCATGACTAATACCGATAACACTATAGATTAGTACTAGAACCACCGTATTCAATTGGGGGGATTGAATACAATGTGTGCGTATTCAACGGCTGACGACCACGTGACTTATGTTATGACGTCATAGAAAGTAGTCCCGGCTATAGCAGCATTCGTCAATTGTCAACATGGACGATCACAGTTATTTCTATGGTGTAAATTTGTCAGAGTTTGATACGGACATTTGCGAGCAAAGTATAAATGAGTTTAAAAGAAGGTTTGAAGAGGTGGTAGAGATCGATTATGGCCAGTTTCAGCTTGATTTAAAGGAAGAAGACATTGAAACAATTGACGACCCCATTCCTGACGATATAGCCAGGTTAGTGAAACAAGTTGAGAGGCAACCACCCGCTGTTCCCGACCCGGTTATTGATGACCAGGAGAGCAGTTGTGATGTTTTAGAGGCTCAAAAATGTACAGAGCATGTAATTGACGAGAGTTTAGTTCCTAACAGATTTTGTCCTGACGACCACCCTACAATGGTGCTGGCCGTGAGAAATGAAGAACAACTGGACAAAGACGGGATCGCTTCATACGTAGATAGTAGTAAAAACAGGAATACTACACGCAAAACTAACCAGGTAAATCATATTTAATAATTTTTGGGGTTATTTAGAAGTGATAGGGTACATTAAAAAGAAATTAAGGCCATTGTCGCAAAAAGTAAACAAATCGATCGGAGCGCTGGCACCATGCCAAGTCCGCCCGCCGTAATATCTGAGTGCATGTGTACCTAGCGTGCTACTTTATTAGTGCTGTATTGACGAGGTAAAGAAGCATAGTAGGGATTTTATCAGTTTATAGACGATGTTTAATTGTCTTCTACTTTTTTTTACAGGTCGTCAATGCCTTTCAGAAGTGGTTAGATAAGTTTTGTAATGAAAGTAGGCCTATACACGAGATTGAACCCCAAGAACTGGACCAATTTATGTGTAATTATATAGTGGGGAAGAAAAAAGCTAATGGTGAGGAGCATGAGCCCGACACCTTGACTTCTATTCATCGAGGTATCCTGAGGTATGTATTGTATCTATTTATTTATCTTTAAGTAATCTATTTATTATTATTTTTGTGGAACGTTGAGGTATCATTGACAGTAGTATTTAATTAATATTTTGACATTGAAATGACCCAAAAAAAAAAATTCTTCTGTACTAATTATCATACAATTTTTTGGATATTTTCAGGCCCCTCAAGGACATGAAATATGGTATTGACCCACTGAAAGATCCAAGATTTGAGATGTCAAGGGAGGTACTGCATGCGAAACGTATCAAGTTGAAGGTCGCTGGTAAAGGTAACAGACCAAACCGAGCTGAAGCCATCACTATGGAGGAAATGGAGCTGCTATGGGAAAGAGGGAGTTTAGGTATGGGTGATCCTGAGACCCTACAGGAGACTCTTTTCTTTTTTTTCGACATGGGATTTGGTCTGCGTGGCAACCATGAAGCAGTACAAATGTGTTTTGGGGATGTAGAACTGAAAACTGACACATATGGTATTGAATATCTGGAGTACACTGAAAAAATCACCAAGACGAGAGGTGGCAATACTGCACCCAGGGCTTTCCCACCACGGATTTCGGCTACTCAGGCGGACAGGTGTCCTGTTTGGTACTTTAAAGAGTACAGATCAAGGCGACCACAGGAAATGCTTGATTTGGAGGCACCCATGTTTCTCACACCCCATGCCACTGCAACTATTGATGATGATATCAGCTACATCAGAGGGAATATGGGTATTAACACTATGGTATTGTGAAGAAGGGTGGAGTGGCAGGGAAAAAAGACAAATCACTCCCTGCGTAAAAGTAGTATCGGAGCACTGATGGGGGCTCAAGTACCAACTGTGTATGTAGCCCAGCATTTAGGACACAAAAATAAAGGTAGCATCACAAACTACAATACAGCAAACCGGGCCCATCAGAGAGCCATGATCTATATTGTTTCTGCTACAGCACAGGGGGGGAGGGGTAAACATGAAATGAACAATGCCTTACCTCAGCCACCGGTCAGCGGGGATCATCTCCAAGTCGCTGCCATCAAGCATAAATCCACAGGAAATTATCCAAGCTTTGCCAATACAAAGTCCAGCACCTCTGTGCCTATGTTTAATAACACATCCTCCATGGGTAGAGCTCCTTCCCCGGGTCCATTCCAAGAATCCTTGCCGGGAGATGCTGAGGGGGACACCCGACAAATAGTCCCTGACAACAAGGCCTCTTCTACGTTGGTACATCGGGACAATATCCAGCGCTTGGCTTCCTCAGTCTAGGGGATGTTTGCACACGCCGCCATTACAGGAAATATAAATCTCACAATAAACTATAATGTGTCCTCCTCTCAGAGTGCTTCACTCAACATGTCACCCATTATTCCACAAATTAAAGACGATTAAGCTCATCCTTGTTAAATTTGCCATCCGCCATTTTTGGCGCGAAAGTTTCAAGTGTCCCGGATGTGGTCTCGGGTTTATAGAAATAAAAAATGTTGAAGTTCTCGTTGAAACTTGTCTTTCTACCCTTATTGTATAGACATTTAATAAAAAGAAATCGTGGTGGTAATTAAAAGAAGAAATAACCTCTATATTTACACAAAATTGAATTTTAAAATTAATACGAACATTTTCGGAGGTGCTCGGGTGAGTTCGGGGCGGGAAAAGGCATATACGGGGGCGACAAGAAATAGTGCACGGCTTCCCGGCTTGTTTGGAAATTTTTATTTACAATAAATTGACTACATGAGCAATGTCATTTGAGTACAATTAAGCAGAGATTAATTATAAAACTATTAGATATCTCAGTTATGAAGTATTTCTAAAATTAAAAAAAAATTAATACGAAGATGATGCGAAACTGTGGTTGACCCTGTGGCTAGCTCTCAGCGTAGGAAGATATAAGAGGTCACCAGGTCAAGCAAGCTGTCATGGCGGACAAAAACAAATCGAGACGACTCGACAAGTTGAAAAACAGTAAATATGGTTGTGCTACTTTATCTTAAAGCAAGAGCCATGGCATAAATGCAAATGTCAACTAACATGGAATATTTTGGCATTGTATTCCCAGAGGTGCTTCTGCCCGTATTCAACGAGGCCTTATACTTAGCTATAGTCCCGTTCCGATACATCCTATACTACTCACATTCTAAAGATCAATGCAGCAAGATATGGTGTCTTCTGAAGTGTTAAAAGTATTTTATCACTTTTCTGCTGTTTAACTGGGAACAATCGAAATATGATTTCTACCATCCAACATTATGTATTTTGAAGGACACAAGCCTTGTGAATCTCTTGATATAAAGAGTTAGCAGAAATCCACACCAAAACTAAAATTTGTTGGCTTCATGTTGCATGGGTCAATGTATGATCTTGTTGATCTGCTATTCTTGTAAATGAAATCGGTAATGCAATATGCCATGCTACATGCAAGAAAATGGCACTCCTTTGACTTCTTTTCCTAAACAAATGTAAATTCATCAAGTTATTTCTTTTTCATTATTGTTATTTTGCAGATCAGATTTTTAAATGGATTACCTCTGAGCAGGATCCAAGCTCAGGGCATTTCAATTTGGGATCTTTGATTGCTCGATTCTCAGATTACTCTTTTGCAATTCTGAGAGTGTTTGTCAGCAGGGGGAGTGTCACTCTTAACCTCTGGCTAGTTACAATAACAAGGAACAGTTAAAGAAACAATTGAGAATTTTTAAAGCCAGGTCGATATGATGCCAAAAGTCAGCAGATTTAGTAGGAAGTAAAAAAGTCCTGGTGCTCTTGTTTTTTGGAAAAAAAAGAAGAAGAAAAAACTCGGTAACCAGTGCCAGGAGTACACCGAAATGGATACTTACCACAGCACCAACCCCTTTCCATTCATATAGCTGGTAATATAGTGCACGGATAAAGTGAATTTTAACCTACTCCCATTGCCAACCCTATTCTACTTGTTGCTATGTGCACATGCCATATGATGCTAAAATGTATCTTTACATACACCAGATATTCTTTTCTCATAAGCCAAACATGTCTATAATTGAATACAAATGATAGAAACACCATACTAGATAACAGGTTGGTACTATAAAAGTAGAACTCTAATCATCAAAAAAATGCTCGTAGCCATCAGTAACCTTCCCTATTCATACATATGTGGTGCTAAAATTTATCTTTACATACACCAAGTACTCTTTTCACAAAAGCCAGACACATCTACAATTGAAAAGATATGCTTCAAACACTATACTAGGTGGTAGGTTGATAGTATGAAAATATAACCTTGACCATCCAGTAATATCTGTAACCATCAGTAACTTCCCTGGAATGTTACTGATCGCAGTGTGCATTGAAAATCACTTATATGTACCTGGCATGGGTAATTCCCGGAGTACATAAAAATGTTTTTTTTTATGGAAGACCCCCCTAGAGTACCTCTTGATTGCATATAATAAGAAGACTGGGGATATTCCCTAACCAGGTTAGATGGACTCTATCAGTAATGTTCCACTCATGAAAATTCATAATTAAATGCATATAAAAGATAAATTGTCATATACACTTTAATAATACAATAAATTGTAACATATGATTGTATTAATGCATATAATATGAGGCAATAATACATGTAACTCCACATAAGCATTCACGGTCCACTGATCACCAGCTATGTGAATATATATAATGTAAACGATAACAGCAACTGAACTCATGGTTCACTGAACATGAACAATAGTATATGTAATGTTTAAGGTCCAAAAGGCCCGACCTCATGGTCCACTGACCTTGGACAATCGTGTATATAATTATTTAAGGACAAGCCAGACCGCCTTCACAGGCCGCTGAACACCATACACTATAAATAGGCTATAGAGGTGACGGCATTGTGAACTTCCGCAGCGTTCACACTGTCTCATGGACATCATGACCCAGATATCGGAAAAGGCCTGGATGGGCCCGACAAGACCCATCTCAGGGTCTTAATCCTGTGTCAAAAGACCTATTATTAAGGGAGCGAGTCTTCCGAGAGTGTTTTCACCTCTTGGAGCGCTACAGACCAGGAAATCGGAGCTGCACGGCGGTCAGCCGGTAGCTGACATGTTCAGCTACTGGCATGTGGCAGTTGCTGTTGGCTCCAGCTAGTCTAGAGGAAGGATGCTAGGGTTGGCTATTTAAGCTCAGCCCTACCTTCTATTCAGGCAGTATCCAGAGAACCACCCTAGAGACATCATCTCCAGTCCAGCTCTCCTGAGCCTGCTATGGATCTGCCACAAGAACACTCAGCTGGGTTAGACTATGTCAGACAGACATAGGACTAAACCCCACTTGTGGCCAGAGGCTATCTTCTTCCATCTATCTACAAGAGGGTAAAGTTGCATATTTTATATTAATCCTCTATCAGCAGGCCAGGAGCTAGGTTGTGGGAACCCACCTAGAACCTATAATGGACAGTGTATTATTACTATTACACATAGGAGTGTAACACTTACTTATAAATACTTATATTATATTTACTGTGTGTGAATTACCTGTGTATTGACATTTGTATTACTGATACATAAATACTGCCTAAACCTTGAATAAACCAGTGATAACTGGAATACCTAATGAGAGCTTGGTATTCTTACTCATTATAGCCACTAGTCGTATGATATTCCCCATATGACAACTTGATCATACACATATCCCTAGTATGACAAGATTATGCCCGAAGACTCACCCAAACCATATGGAAATCTAAGCTATGACCCCCCACTAAGGAATAAAAATGTTATTGGTGACGTAGAAGTGTTTCCTTTGCTATTATATGCCCAAGGGACCACACGTCCAGTAAATCTTGGAATGACCCATATATATCTTCATTTGACATCTCTTTCCAACTGGCTACTTTTCACATCAAATAGAATAGCATGAAGGAACACCAAGAGTAGTCGACAAATTCAGTGATGTTACTATGGTAACCTATTCCTATTTGACCATTTCTAGGCATGGTTGATTACTTTTAATTGACAAATCTGTGTTAACAGGGTCCAAAAGAAGGTCAATTATGAGAAATGAAATTAATAGGCATGCTTTTAATATTATGGTTGGCAGCCACGACAGACAAAATGTTAGAAGAAAAGCAGAAACAATTATTTTGGATACAGAGTGTACTAAGCTTTCAAAAAATGTATAGTCAATTATAATGCCACCCAGTATTTATACCCCTCCCAACACTGTTCAATTGTTAAAGCTGCTCCTTCACCTGCCTGAACTGCTGCTGTTAGAGGTGTGTAAGAGACATTGGACATGAATATCTTTGCACATATGTATATATATATGATATAAATTATTGCTGATTTGATATCAATCTGCCTGGTAAGTGAAATGATTTGTCCTCAAGGGGGAAATCCCTCAAACCATGTACCCTTCATATATCTGTAAACATTTTGATGGAAAAAGCTAGTTTGGGACTTTAGACACAGACCCTCAAGAGCCGTTAACTACGGTATTTAGTCATTTTGAGGCAAAAGGGGGTAAATTAAGTTTTTAGACCAAGTGAATTGATTGATCATACAAAGACTGCTAAAAACCCCAGAGCATCAATCCCATGATGTATGGAGCTGATATAAATCCTCTGGTAAGCGCTGGTTTGAGTAGACCCTATAGCTTATACGCCTGAGTTCATTATTGAACAAGTAATCAATGGATAATTTATGACGAGTGTGTGTTAGTGAAGGATAATGACACGGGGCCGTAGGCCGAGTGTCATTAGCCTTTGCTAACACACACGAGTCATGAATTATCCATTGACTACTTATTTTATACCACAAAACCAATAAATAATCAATAGAATACCAATAAATTCAAGTTGAAAAGAAAAATTATTCCCCTCCCCGGGACTGGAAGCCAGCCATAGTGTGTGTACATGTACATACACCTCATCGCCCTGCAGCGGACAGCGACAGCACACACGGCGAAAAAAAGATGCGTCTCACTGTTATGTTTGTGTATAATACACCTCGGCACCCGGCAGCGGACAGCTAAAGCTTTGAATGCGTCTCGCGGTTATGTTTGTGTATAGTACAGCGCACACAGCAAAAAAAAGACGCGTCGGGGCCAGGATTCGACCCGCCTACCTCTAACGGCTGAGCGCTACCCACTACATCACCGCGTCTCCTCCCTTCTCGGCTTGGTTATGTTTGAATGCCTCCCAGGGTTATGGTAGCGGTCAGCCCGCAGTCGTCACCTGCCCGGGCTTTGTATCATATCCACACCTGGTTATAGCCAGCCACTACCAGCCAGTCCCTGTGGCGCAATGCATAGGGAGTTGGACTAGGGATCTGAGACTGCAGGTTCAAGCCCTGCCCAGGTCATAAGATTTTGTGGGTTTTAACATGGAACATATGACATGGAGGGACATGAGAGGCATGCGGGTTATCCATAGAAAACTGCGCTGGGTGCGGGTTATCCATGGATAACCGCACGCCTTACAAAATTGATGTTACAGCCTACAGGGTGTGCAATATTGACAGGTATGTGCATGGGAATATCCAGCAAAAAGCACTGAGTAACCCAGAAATCGTGGTATAAAGGTACATATAGACCATGAGGAATTGGAGGACCTTGCAGATTATGATGTAGAGACTACAGAAATGTATATAGAACTATAGAATTTCCTCTAGACGTATTCCTGTGTCGCACCTGCCAAATCAAGCTATTAACTGACATTAAAATGGTAAGTGCACAATGGATTTTAGAAAGTAAAATTATCATCTCTGAAGGAATTCAATGCTTGTGCAGCACTTAACTAATGGATAATAATACTCCATGCCTGGGGCAATGTCAAAACAGCCTGTAAAACTTTGAGGTAATCCTCATTGTACTAAATGCTACAACTTGGCAGTCACGTTTCACTTCATAGAAGTACCATGACTGTGTACGTTAAATGCTTGTAGAGACACTATCAGGCTATTTTATGAAGTCTACTAGGGCAACTACCAAATCCTACCTAATGGAAGAACCATTTGAGGTACAAAATGATTGGAATTTTGAACTTTAGAAGCACCATATCCTGCTCTGCCCGCCCCAAGAAAAAAGGGACCTGGGTACCTGTGCAATAATAGACAACTCTGAATAATTGCACTTTTTTAAACATGATTATATAATTTCTTAAACACAATCCACTCACTTCCTGATTAGGAAATACAGGCATCACTTTCTTTCTGATGCAAAGGAACAAATCTTCTTTTTGGTCTTTTTTTTTCTCATGAGTAGCTGAGGCACTGAAGCTAAGAAAGGCTGTGGTAATAGAAAACCTGCTTTGACCTTCTGCTGCAGACAGAACCGATTTACACTTGACCCAGGAAGTCTGAACTTGTCTTTATGTGTGTCTGAGACAGCATAAAGTGATGTAAGGGTGTGTGTGCATGGAGGGGTAGGGGACTGTGTTGATGTGTGAGATACATTTGTGTGCATGCCTTAAGGACACACCAGGAGGCCATTTCTTAAAGTACCTGTTACATGATCGGACATAATCTAAGGTCCCCACAGGGATGTACCAGGAAAAAGGCAATTGTCCTTGGGACGGGATTGAGGACAGGTTTCTATCTTATTCTTTTATCAGCATTCTGTTTAAATGATAAATAGAGAGAAGACCTTTTTAGAATATTTTCATTGCTCTGAGAAAAGATGACAAAGCAGCTTTCTTTACATATCTTTCAAATAAGTATTTGTTTGCGTAAGTGCATTGCTATGTGCAGCTTTCCATGGTCTACAAATTGGGCTACCTTAAGCTAAATAAATGAGATGTCTTTTCAGTTGCCAGTTCCTACTTGACAAAACAAGGATGACTATAGGCGGCGTTTTCTCTTCAATTTTGAATCTTTGTTTTATTTTGTTAGTATTTCTTGTGAATGCAGATACACGTGAGTCATACAAGTATATGAAAGTTGACCTTATCATTCAGGAGTCCATTTTGTCATAATTCTAGCTGATGAAATATTTAAACAGAAGAAGACAGAGAAGACCTGGGTTGTAGAAAAATTAAGAAAACATACACCCTGCCTAGAAAAGATGTTTAGGCCATGATACCTGAAATACACAATTTTGCCCTTTATCTATTTTCTTTTTGAGGGGGGGGGGGGTAAGGGGGGTTGGCTCAAAAACCTGAACCACAGGATTTGATAAGATGACAGCTATTTTGAATCTGCTTCTTCTCCACCCCCCCCTAATACGATACTCATTGTCTCATTGAAGCCATCTTGGATGTACAAAAGTCATTAGTTTTTCTTTTACGAAGTAATGATGCATTTGAGTCTGACATTTCCTTGGAAGCCCTAAGAGGTTCTTTGGAGAAAATGTAGCCCGACTTGTATGTTGAATCCAGCCTTCATTATATTAGCCTAGCATATGCATTGAAAGCCTATGTCTGAAGTTAATAGCCTATTTGTCTGCACCTCGCTGTGTTTTTTTCAATATATATATATATATATATATATATATATATATATATACATATATCTTCAAGCATCTTTAAATATTATGGTCAGATCTCATGCTCAAAGTCTCTAGGCATTTGAGTTACAGACATATGGTCTAATGGCTATTGATTCATCTTTACTACAATCTCAGATTTCTCCAGTGTTTAAGTTCATTTTATAGGACTAATACTTCTGTTATACAGTGTGACTACAATCATTAGATGTTGTTTCTTTTTCATAGTTTTTGCAATAAAGATCCTTCACATTAAGACGAGTTGAGATTGATAATGTGGCAAAACTTTGTTTTCCATTTCTGTTCCATTGAAATCTCTTTTAATGAATCGATATTGAACTTAGTTCCCTTTTTTCCTTGAATGGAAAGTGATGCCCTTATAGGGTACATTATCTTTTGTTTATAAACCTACAAAGAATGTCTACAGACTGTTCAAAGTTGCCTAAAATATGATAGAAAAGATGCTATTTGTTACTCTTGACTCCCCTAGTATTATACACTTTTTTGTTTGGAATGTGAGGTAGGTCAAAGTAAGAGGACGTAAGAGCTGTAATGTGTCTGCTTTAGTTAATGTTAAGAAATCCATTACTGATCCAGCATGGCATGTCATTAAACAAACAGGTGATAAAACCAATGTGTTCCATTGATATTTCTTAGGGTGTGTATTGATCACTTGGAGGCTGCAATAGAAATGAAGTAAGTACAAGGTCAATAGAGAACAGTAAAAGGTGTGGTGACAGGTAGAGGTTCTTCATCCTAAGATAAATGCAAGTTTCTAGGGATGCCTATTGACCACTTGAAGTATAACGAGAGTATTGGGATTGTTTAAGACTACAAGGGTTGAATAGCTACAGTGGTAAGGTAAGAATTTTCTTAAATTTTATATAGATATAATAGACACAACTAGAAGAACAAAACATAGTTCATGTAGTATTTATTGAACCTTATTCATTATTATATGATCATAATGTTTTAGCTTGAAAAGTAGCCTTGGTCATTAATGTTGTCACATTTGTTTCCTTAAATCTCGAACATATCAGACCCCAAAGGAGCATAGCTTTTGATCTAATACAGTGCTGCTTCATATGGTAAAGAGTTATGGATGAAAGCCTCACATATATGTATATTTCCATTTCCTTAGATATGAGATCAATGCTACTTTAAATGTCCAGAAATTAAATTTGGCAAATGACAAAACAAATATCCATTGAACACATTCTCTTTCGCTGTTTTGTGACACTAACAATTCATCTTTCAGAACTAACAACATTTTATAATAAAAGGAATATACCACAGTGTTTAAAATGAAAAGGCTTATTACATCCGGACAATGTGGCCTTAGTTCTGCACAAAGATTATCTAGAACGTATTACAATTTGCAACATTTGCAAGGATAGATACTGGCCTTGAACGATTGACATTGGGCGGAAACTCTAGCTTATACAGGTGGCTAGGAAATTGCTGACCAAATTATTGCTTCTAAATGAATCAAAAATAGAGACAGGCAGACACTTACAGAGACAAGTACAGAGAGATAAAAACCTAAAATTATCAATACCCTTAATCGACATTATCTCTTTCATCAGGTTTCAATCAAAGAGAACATCTCAAATGTTTTTAAGATATATTATACCAATAGACAATATGTGTAATCATATAGCATTGTAGGAAAATGCATCACTGGGGCTCAAAATATTAGTCTGCAATAATGAGCCACCAAATTCAGTGTCTGATAAGGGTGCAAACAGCCCACATGTGAAATTTGATCCCAAAACAAGGACACAGCTAGTGCCTGCCATAAAGAGCTGTACATAATGTAACATTAGAGATGAAATCAAAACCTTCCCTGTAATCAGGCCTGCCCTCAACTTCTAAATCCATACACATTTCAATACCTGCATACATTTTTTAAAGATCAATGTAACAAGAAATGATGACCGTCTGAAGACATCTCAATTAGAAAATCTAATATCATCTTACATATTTTGAGGGACATAAAGCGTTAAATCCACTATGACGCACGGCTAATGCGTCAGCTATGCGTCTGTTTTGGGGGCATTCGCATGCGTCTCGGCCGTGCGTCTGGTCTTGCGTCTTCGAAAAATACTCAGCTTCATGGGTCTGCGTCTACAGACGCAGACGCATGAGTCGCTTCCACTGGCCGTGAGTGTGCGTCTACAGCAGACGCATGGGAGACGCAGGCCTGAAACTACTTCCACTGCGCATGCGTCTGTCTGTGCGCGTGGTCACGTGACCTCTGTTTGGGTCTTTGTCAGAGAGGAAAGTCTGTGGTGTTTGGAAATCTTTCCTTCTCGAAACATCATGTCACGCAAAAGAAAACAGGTTGAGATGGAGGCACAGGCGCAGTCTATAGAAGAGGAACGTCTGCAGAATCTGAGGAACCTGGCAGCCTATGTAATCATGGATGATGACTTGGATGATGACTACATTTTGCGTAACCACAAGGTGCAGAGGTCACACATGTTTTGGATGCACCCATATCTGCGTTCAAGGAAGGAGGAAAGGATGAAAAGATCCCTTGCCAGGCTGGAAGAGGATTTCCTGAGGGTGAGAATTTTTTATGCTGTTTTACCCGTACATTTATATTCATTCCCATGTCACAGGTCAATGTCTACATAAGGCCTAGTCTCATGCCTCTATTATTTTTTATTTTCATGGAATTAAAACATATCAATAAAAATAATTGGCTATGTGCTGAAAAACAATTTCAGAAGCACACTCATGAGATGGAGTGTATATGGACCCCTATGTAAAAAAGAGTCATCTCTTTATAAACCAGATACCTAAAAAAAGACATTTTCTGGCTTTAATATATTTTTTGCCTTATTTCCAGCTTGGTTGCATTTCTGAGTTCAAGAAGACCACACGCATGTCACCAGAGGTGTACAAGGACCTGCTAGAGATGGTGCGACCGTACATCACGTACCAGGACACATCTTTCCGTGATGCAGTCACAGCTGAGGAGAGGTTGAGCTTGACTATCAGGTATCTGACACGAGGTAAGAAGTTTGAGTCTGTACAGACACAAAAGTGTGAAATTTTTCCTTCTCGTTTATATCTTGTTCAAAAACAGAAGAATACATTTTGTTTTATTTATGGCCAAAAAGTTGTGAGTTGCTTAACATAAAAATAATTTAATTAACTTTACACAATATTTCAGTCAATAGTTTTTAATTATGTGTTTTCCTCTCCAGGAGACAGTGTTACGACTCTTCACCAGGGTTACCTGGTAGGTGAGTCAACCGTGCTACCCGTGGTGAGAGACACTTGCAAAGCCATCTTCAGAGCCTTGCATGAAACATACTTGAAGGTATGTGTCTTTAGACTAACTTTATGATCCCCCCCAAAAAAAAAACAATTAAAGGAACCACTTTAACACTGTCTGTGACATGATAATAGACCTTTCATTCCATATAGAAATCTTCTATCAAAAAAAAATTCCTGAAGTATGAGTGTGCGAGTAAAAGAATTACCCTTCTGCAGAAGCACAAGTCAAAGCCTGCTTCTATCTGACTGTAATTTTGTTTTTTATGTTTCAGCCGCCTACCACGAGGGATGACTGGTTAGCCATAGCCAAAGGGTACCATGACAAGTGGAACATGCCACATGTACTGGGTTCTTTGGATGGGAAGCATATCCGCATAAAGAAGCCAAAGAAGTCTGGTTCGAACTATTACAATTACAAAGGATATTACAGCATAATTCTGTTTGCCTTAGTAGATGCAGACTATAAGTTCACATATGTGGATGTCGGAGCGGAAGGTAAAGCATCAGATAGCACTATTTGGAAGTACTCCTCTTTTGCTCAGGATATTGATGCCCCAGGTAACCCCCTTAATGTGCCAGAACCCTCAACTTTTCCAGGCTTCAACGGGGAGTTGCCCTATCATTTTCTTGCTGATGACGCATTCGAGATGAGTGAGAGACTTATGAAGCCATATCCCTCCACCAAACTCACCCCCCAGCAGAGGATATTCAACTACCGCCTGAGCAGGTCTAGACGGTGTGTGGAGAACGCCTTTGGGATCCTGGCCACTCGTTTCAGGATTTTCCGCCGAGAAATAGAAATGGCTCCAGAAAATGTGGACATTATAGTACTGGCATGTGTGGCTCTGCATAATTACCTTAGAACAGTGGCCCCAGGAGCATACCTTCCGAAGGAAGCTTGCGACTGGGAGGGGAAAGACTACAAACAGCACAAAGGTCTGTGGCGTGCAGAGAAGGTCCTCCCAGGCGGGAAGCCTACTACTGTACGCAACCGATCAGACAGGGTCAAGATAATGAGGAACAATCTCGCGGGATGGTGTCTGACCAAGGAGGGAGAACTTCCAAAACAGTGGGACGTTATTATGCAACATGACTTCTACTTTGAGCGCTAAGTGTGAACCCCGGAGTCTATGAACTTTAGTGTGTGGCCAGTAATGACAATGTCAGAGACATTTCCTTTTCAGCTAAGTAAGTCATGTACACTGTGGTTCATGATATAAACTTATGTATGTATATCAGTCAGATAGAAAAAAAGAAATACTATGATTAACAACAAAAACATTAACCTTTATTAAAGAAATTAACAAAAGTTCTTGAACTGGAATATACTTTGGCTTAAGACACTTTTATGATACGTGTGTAGGCTTCTCCCTTCTTTGAGGCAGGATATATCGAACTCTAGCCCTGGTAAGTGAACAAACATGAAGCATAGAATAAATTATTTATCTTGTTCTTCAGAACCCGTATGTGTTTAAATTAGTCATGAGATCTTGATCCTTGAGGGAAAGTCTTAAGAAAGGCACCTGTGTTCGGGAAGCCCTATATGTCATACGTGTACACTTTTAGTTTGTAGACGCTGATTGTACTGTCATTGAATATATAGACGCTCAACTTTATAAGTTAACTCCTACAGCATCGCAAGAACAAAAAATAAAATATCATAAGTTAGAATCATGCATCATTCATCTAAAACAAATTGTTCTTGAGCACGAACTGTAAAAACTTGGATAAATACTAGTCATAGTATCATAGTAACATAAGACATGAACATGTAATTTTCCATATTAAGCACCACGCAATGCTTTCTTGCACAATTATATAAATAAAAAGTTCTTTTCCTTTTTCATACAAAATGTTCAAACAAATTTCTCTTGTTGTGTGTTATTTGAGAACTTCCGTCTTTTATATATAATCATCGTGGACGACAAACATGAATTAAGTTCACTTAGAAGGCCAGTCCCCGTCTAAAGCATCATACGCCATGTTAGTGACATGACGCATGAACTTCCTTTGCAGTTTTGGTGACATCTGCTCTACCTGTCTGACCAAAGAGTCGGCCCACAGTTGGGCATCTGATGAAACAGGGTCTGAGGTAAGAGGCTGACTTATGAGTTTGGGTTTAGACAAAACTTCGACCATTTTTTCTAGGTTTTCGGATTTTTTTTCCATCATCCTCAACACCGGGTCGTTCTTGGCCTTCTCAGCTTTTTTTTTTTCCAGCTCAGCCTCACGGACCCGACGATGTTCAGGTCCTTGCTTTGTGTACCAATTTGCAGACGGGTTTTCCACACCATAGTCAGTAGACCTGTCCTCCATGGAAGACTCACCCCCATTCAAGGAGGTGTCCTTTCCTGTGTATGGTTGGTAGAGAGAAGCTCTATGGGATGAGCCATCCTCAGAATAATGCAGGCCAGATTTCACTTCTGCTTTACTGAACAACCTATTGTACCTATCCAAGGCTGTTTCCTGGCCCTTACCTTTGTGTGAGGTGTGATGCAGCCCTTTGCCTGCACCTTTCACAGTGTCTTTTGAGGTAGAAGCTAAAGGTGCTGTATCCTTGCAGCTGGATGATAGTCCCGACTTAGTAGGCTGACTCTGTTTCTTCTGTGGATTGTGTGGACTCAGACGCTTAGATCGGTCTGCTGCTGCCTGCGTGCCAATGTGTTGGTTTCTGCTGTAATGTTTTTTACTGGGCTGGAACACAGGACTACCCTCATCATCTTCCTCTTCCTTACCCTCACCCTCACCATCTCCATCACCTTCTTCCTCATCTTTATCCAACTCTTGAGCTAGTTCTTCTTGTTCCTGCTTCACCTTCCGGCGCTTAGGCTGGAATTGTATGTGAGACGTCTCCAAGATCTCGTCAGTCTGAAAAAAAAAAGAAATTTATGCCCTATCTGTCTAATATTAATAACCATTACATCTTAATCCATCATGAGCCTAAAAAACAACCTATACAGTGACAAATCAAGAGTAAAAAGAAGGGACCTATTTGTTTTCACCAGTTATGCAGACATTAGTATTATTTTCATGATATATATATAAAAGAACTCAATTGATAATTTTTGGGGGGAAAATAGAATTACACATAAGGGTGTACACATTAAAAACTCATCTAAAAGTTATAAACTAAAGCACACTCTTACCTCTAAGTCTATAGGCTGGGAAGCTGTTCCCTTTGACTTCGGGGTAGATGTGAAGGTGGCCTTCCCGGGGCTGCGTCCAGAGTAGGTGTTGTAGGTTTCGTTCTGGTTCAAGTAACTTCTTAAGAACCCGACCAACCTGCATATCTCCTTCTGTCGAGGGGTTCTACCTACAGCAGCTGAACCACTTTTACCAGTTTTCAGTATCTTGGAATACATATTTCGGAGACTCCTCATCCTGATTTCGATTTTCTTTGCTGGAAAAAGGACAAGCAATATCTTGCAGCAAGATGTTTGTATAAAATGAAACAAATTATTTTTTAATTCAAATACTTTTTTTTTTAAACTGTTTACCAAATACTTAAGGTCCATTTTTTATTTAATAGCCTATGTTAAGAATTGAGTAAGAAAAAAGTATAGGATTAAAAGAATGATGAAGTAATTACTTACGTGGAACCTTAAGAATAACTGCCATTTTGGCGTAGATCAAATCCTTCACAGATGCCACCCGATAGCCATTAGCCCTCATATCATAGAGAGCTCTCTCCTGTTCCCACAGCCTGCAGAGCGTCTCCTCACGGGTAGGGTCTTCTGTCCACCAAGTTTCCATGTCCTTGTCTTCAAATTTCAAGTCAAATTTGGATGGAGTCATTTTCAGCATAGTGGATTGCAGGTTGGCTAGGTCCTCTGCGTCTTGGTCTACCTCATCACCGTCTTCGTCTTCTCCCTCTTGATCCTGGTCTAGAAGTGGATGTTTTGTGTAATCACCTTCACCTTTGAAGAGAAAAAAAAGAAAGAAATTCAATGAAACACACACAGACTTTGCTTAACCTTTTCTTAAAAGCCAACAGAAATAACTGACAGGTAGGTTGGGAAACAACAAATTAATATTTTGCATAATGTCTTTCATGGATAGGTACTGTCATCAATATTACGGTCCAGACTCAAACTTATAACTCACCTTCCATAGTACCTTGAGATTGGTTAAAGACATCTTCCATCTCTTCCTTGGTTGGATTGTCCTCGCTGTCGACTTCTAGCTCGTCCTCCTTGGACTTAGCAGCCCTATTGCGGGAACGTTTGGATTTTGGCATCTTAGGCAGAAGGGACTGCGATTGAGTGTCTGACTCACCCTCTCCTGACTCTTCTGGCAGTCTTTCAAACTGCAGGGATTTACTAGATTTATGCCGTTTAGTTTCTTCTCCGTGAACAAGAATGTCTTCTATCTGGGCCTTCAGGTGAGGGGAAATGCGCGCCTTACCTCGGCCTCTCACAGACTTATCACACTGGGGGGTACCAGGAACTTTCTCTTCATCGGTCTCGCTGTCCTCTTGTACAGAGGCAGAAGGTGGAGTCGACTTCTTAGGCCTACCCCTCTTCTTAGGAGGAGGGAGACCCACCCGAGATTTTGGTTTGCCGACCTTCTTAAACCGCGGGGAAGTTCTAGTAGGCAGAGGAGCCGCCTTCCTTGCCTTTAAGGGAGTGCTAGAAGAACCAACCTTCTTCTTTCCTGCCTTCTTTGTGTCTTGTAGAGGCGGGGAGTCTGTAATTTCATCTATTTCTTCCTCTTTGGAGGCACGTTTCGTCCGACGGGAAGCCATTTTGGTTCTCTGTTTGTACGGACAGACTAGGTCACATGATACGTTCAGTACAGTGGCGCCGACGTGCGTGAAGGAGAGGAACTACAAGTTGAGTTTGTCTAACACTAGATGGAGCGCCCTTCGGCAGACGCACAAGCAGACGCATGGGAAATATCTAATTGCTTTTGATATTTAAAAACAGACGTATACGTCTGTTTGCGTCTGACTCTCATAAGTGAGTTGACGCACGCATGACAAAAATCTGCTTCCACTAATGCGTCTGCCTTGCGTCTGTAGACGCATGGAGGACGCATGGGAGACGCATGGAGAGTGGATCCAGACTCAACCCATTGCGTCTGTCCTTTTTTCCCATAGTCTGACGCATGAGACTGCCTCCACTGCCTCTGCGTCAAGCTCATGCGTCCATTTTCAGACGCACGCATGGCCTATGCGTCGTAGTGGATTTACCGCTTAAGTCATCTGAATCTCTTGATGTTACAAGTTGGTGGCATCTATCAATATTGGAGGGAACATCTGGGTCTTTAAGATGTGGTTACCAGCTGTACATGACATCTGTAACACAATACGCCACGCTACATTCAGGGAGATGACATTCCTTTGTTCTAAAAAAAATGTTTGTTCATCGTGTTATCATTTCTCATTACTAATTTGGCTCACAATGGTAAATTGATTAACTTTGAGCAGGGAAATCCTACAGTTGACCCCAGCTCATGGGATTTTAGTTTGGGATCTTTGAAATGGTGGATTTTCAAATGTCACTCTTTTACAATTTTGATACTGTTTCACAAGACTTTTACATTAAATGGTATGAAGGGACATTGAATAACAGATTTTCCATAGCACAAGTTGATAAATGATAATATCACCGTTGTCGCCCCCGTATATGCCTTTTCCCGCCCCGAACTCACCCGAGTACCGCCGAAAATGTTCGTATTAATTTTAAAACTCAATTTTGTGTAAATATAGAGGTTATTTCTTCTTTTAATTACCACCTTGATTTCTTTTTATTAAATGTCTATACAATAAGGGTAGAAAGACAAGTTTCAACGAGAACTTCAACATTTTTTATTTCTATAAACCCAAGACCACATCCAGGACACTTCAAACTTTGGCGCCAAAAATGGCGGTTGGCAAATTGAACAAGAAGGAACTTAAATGTCTTTAATATGGGGAATGGTGGGCGACATGTTTACTGATGCATTCTGCGAGGAGGACACATTATAGTTGATGGTGAGATTTATATTTCCTGTAATGGCGGCATTGGCAAACATGCCCTGCACTGAGGAAGCCAAGCGCTGGATGTTGTCCCGATGTACCGACGTAGAAGAGGCCGTGTGGTCAGGGACTATTTGTCGGGCGGCACCCTCACCATCTCCTGGCAAGGATTCTTGGAATGGACCCGGGGAAGGAGGTCGGCCCATGGCGGCGGAAGGTTTCTTCTTCTTGGGATTAATCATAGGCACTGAGGTGCTGGACTTTGTATTGGCAAAGCTTGGATTATTTCCTGTGGATTTACGCTTGATGGCAGCGACTTGGAGATGATCCCCGCTGACTGGTGGCTGAGGTAAGGCATTGTTCATTTCATGTCCACCCCTCCCCCCTGTGCTGTAGCTGAAACGATATAGCTCATGGCTCTCTGATGGGCCCTGTTTGCTGTATTGTAGTGTACGATGCTCCCTTCATTTTTGTGTCCTGAATGCTGGGCTACCTACACAGTTGGTACTTGAGCCCCCATCAGTGCTCCGATACTACTTTTACGCAGGGAATGATTTTTTTTTCCCCTGCCACCCCACCCTTCTTGCACACTGTCTTCACAATACCACCCATAGTGTTAATACCCATATTCCCCCTGATGTAGCCGATATCATCATCAATAGTTGCAGTGGCATGGGGTGTGAGAAACATGGGTGCCTCCAAATCAAGCATTTCCTGTGGTCGCCTTGATCTGTATTCTTTGAAGAACCAAACTGGACACCTGTGCCCCTGAGTAGCCCAAATCCTTGGTGGGAAAGCCCTGGGTGCAGTATTGCCACCTCTCGTCTTGGTAATTTTTTCAGTGTACTCCAGATATTTAACACCATCTGTGTCAGTTTTCAGTTCTACATCCCCAAAACACATTTGTACTGCTTCATGGTTGCCACGGAGACCAAATCCCATGTCGAAAAAAAAGAATACAGTCTCCTGTAGGGTCTCAGGGTCACCCATACCCAAACTTCCTCTTTCCCATAGCAGCTCCATTTCCTCCAGAGTGATGGCTTCAGCTCGGTTTGGTCTATTACCTTTACCAGCAGCCTTTAACTTGATATGTTTCGCATGCAGTACCTCCCTTGACATCTCAAATCTGGGATCTTTCAGTGGGTCAATACCATATTTCATGTCCTTGAGGCGCCTGAAAAAATCCAATAAATTGTATGGTAAATAGTACAGAAGAAATTTATTTTTTTGGGTTATTTCAATGTCAAAATATTAATTAAATACTACTGTAAATGATATCTCAACGTTCCACAAAAATAATAATAAATAGATTACTTACAGATAAATAAATTGATACAACACATACCTCAGGATACCTCGATGAATAGAAGTCAAGGTGTCGGGTTCATGCTCCTCACCGTTAGCTTTCTTCTTCCCCACTATATAATTACACATAAATTGATCCAGTTCTTGGGGTTCAATCTTGTGTAAAGGCCGAGTTTCATCACAAAATATACCTAACCACTTCTGGAAGGCATTGACGACCTGTACAAAAAATGTAGAATACAATTAAACATCGTCTATAAAATCCCTACTATGATTCTTAACATCGTCAATACAGCGCTAATAAAGTAGAACGCTAGGTACACATGCACTAAGACATTACATCGGGCGGACTTGGCATGGTGCCAGCGTTCTGCCCGCTTTGTTTACTTTTTGAGACGCTGGCCTTAATTTCTTATTAATGTACCGTAGAACTTCTAAATAACCCCAAAAATTATTAAATATGATTTACCTGGTTAGTTTTGTGTGTAGTATTCCTGTTTTTACTACTATCTACGTATGTAGCGATCCCGTCTTTGTCCAGTAGTTGTTCTGCATTTTTCTCGGCGAGCGCCATTGTAGGGTGATCGTCAGGACGAACTCTGTTGGGAACTAAACCCTCGTCAATTACATTCTCTGTACCTTGTTGAGCCTCTAAAACATCACAACTGCTCTCCTGGTCGTCAATAACCGGGTCGGGGACTGCGGGTGGTTGCCTCTCAACTTGTTTCACTAACCTGGCTATATCGTCGGGAATGGAGTCGTCAATTGTTTCAGTGTCTTCTTCATTTATATAAAGCTCAAACTGGCCATAATCGATCTCTACCTACTCCTCAAACTTTCTTTCACACTCATTTATACTTTGCTCGCCAATGTCCGTATCAAACTGTGACAAATTTACACCATAGAAATAACTGTGATCGTCCATGTTGACCATTGACGAACGCTGCTATAACCGGGACTACTTTCTATGACATCATCATGTAGGTCACGTGGTCGTCAGGCGTTGAATACGCACACATTGTATTCAATGCCCCCCATTGAATACGGCGGTTCGAGTACTAATCTATAGTGACGGTCGTATCAGCCATGGCATAAATGATAATATCACCGTTGTGAGGATCACCCAGGGTAATCCAAGTTATTTCAATAATTGCAAAGCACTTGAGAATTTTATGCAAGTGCCTACTTTTAGCTACCTCTGGACCCCCTATGGTGTGTCTGAATCCGATATGGTCAAAATGTTCACAGAGACCCTCTTCCATCAAGTTGAAACTATATTATATGGCTACCGGGACCTGAATGGCCACTATTAAAGATGTGTGAAAGATTTTTGACAACGGCATGTTTCTGCAGTCTCATTGCCAACAAGCACTATAATATAGTGCTTGTTTGTATTATTTTGTATTGTAACATATTATGTTATTATCCCTAGAGCTATAACAATAAAAGCCACTAGGAAAGGATCGCAAACATCAGAACCCTTCCCCACAAAGATGGGCGTCCCCCAGGGGGACTGCCTTAGCCCGATACTGTTCACACTATACCTGGCCAGGGCCCTGGAAGCAGAAAACACCGAAGACACAACCGGACCCAGTGAACACTCATACGGAAAACCGCCAAAAGTTGCCAATATAGAGCTACAAGATCATAATTATAGCAGGCCACAAGAGATAGGAGTTCTGATAAAGCCCAAATACGCTGATGATATCGGATGGGGGGCTGCAAACTGCAAACACGAACTGACAGCAGAGAAAGAAATAGTAGCACCAAAACTGATAGCCAGAGGTCTGCGAGTAAATGAAACCAAAACCGAAGAATATGAAGTAAAGGCACACGGAGATGAAAGGTGGAAAAAATGCAAAATTTTAGGAAGTCTACTAGATACACAAGAAGACATCAAAAGAAGGAAACAGCTTGCAAACAACGCCCTACTCAAACTACGCTACGTGTTCGAAGATAAACGCCTCAAACGAGAAACAAAATTACGGGTTTTCAACGCCTGTGTGGGAAGCATATTCCTATATAACTCAGAGCTGTGGACGACAAACAAAACCACCAACAACAGAATCGACTCATACCACAGAAGACTACTGAGGAGAGCCATAAACATCAAATGGCCACAGGAAATTTCACGTGAGGAGCTATACCGTCAAACAAAACAAAGAAAATGGAGCAAAACCATCAAAACTAGAAGGCTACGCTGGTACGGACATGCAGAAAGGCTACACGAGCAAACACCGGCAAAACAAGCACTTAAAGAAGCAAGAAGAAAGACAAAGAAACTACGAGGTGGACAAACATCAACATGGCTCAAAACCCTTGAAAAAGACCTACAGGAAATTAATCTGACACCGGAAGCAGCCATAGAAAAGGCCCAAGACAGAAAAGAGTGGAGAAGGGTGGTAAACGGAAAATGAGGCGCTATGTGCTAACGCACTTTGTGCGTAACAGATGACTAGGAAAGGAGACATCACCCTATGCTTGGTAACACATAACTAACAATGTGGACCAGTATGAAAATTGGTTTACTTGGAGCGCTGTACTGCCATGTAAATGATAATATTTGAAATTTTCTACTTTCATTTGTCACAAAACAGATAACAAGAGACAACACTTTCAGTAAACAGGACATAAACATTGATAGGCATTAGAGCATACAATATCCAGCCACTATTCACCCATGTCAGTTATTTTAAGATAAGCAGCATCATATTTCAATAGCAATTTAACGCAATTATAATTGGATAGGGTCTGAATGGATGAGTCAGATCGGCTTTGGTCGGATTTCCGGCCAGAAGAATATCTGCTTTACTTTAGGTCATTTTGCCTTTTGGAAAGGTGCTTCTCAACTATGATAAACCAAACACTCCTGATATTACCTAAAAGCTGAGCTATTTAATGTTCTGTTGATGCTTCACATTATGAACTGTTGCCTTTTCATCAGTTTTCTTTTGTTTCGAAGTTTAAAACCAAACTTTGAGTAATGTCAAACATCTCTAGTCTTTGTGTATTATCTGCATTTCTTGTTGATTGCACTAAAAAGTATCTTCTTCATTTGATTTAAAAACATAGGATTTGAGTTTAAAACATAGCGGAAGTGATGAGTCAGCACATTTTCTTGAAAGCATAGAAGATGGTAGGCGAGTGCTCTGAATTCTGTTAAAACATAGCTAAAGGTTCTATCAAGTAAGAAACTGTTGCTTATATTCAATGCCAAATCTGATGCATAATAAACTGCTTTTCACCGTAGATCCTCTCCCAAGCAAAGGACATGGAAAATGCTCACTGTTTTACTGATACTAATTTGAATGTCTTATTTTTTGTAAAGTTTGTTCACACAACTCATGAAAAATAACATACTCCTCCATACAGTTTGACAGGGCCAAGTAAACAAACAATTACAGAGAGGACAAACAAAGGACAACACAAGAAACATAGTGTTCATGGTAATGATACATGTAAAGCGTGCATGGTCAAAATCTCAAGATAATTATGGGTACATGATTGGAGATGCACAAATATGTGAACTAAGATCACCCTGTCTAAAAGGTCAGATGGGTCCCAGGCTTTATTATTAATCATATTAGCCTAGCATGTATCTTTGGACTAGGGAACAAGCTAAAACTACGTCCTATATCTACACCCAATAAATTATTCCACAGGCTTTACTTTGACATACAAAGCCTATGATTTATTTTGAATCAATGGTTTGTTTATCAGGACTTCACTCTTTTCATTTGTCTACATCTACAAGTTTATCTCCTAAATGACACTGCCATGCAGATCCAAGGTGCTCATGTAAAAGTCTCCCTGCGCATTTGGGTAGTAAAAATCAGGTCTAATGACTATTGGTCAGTCTTAACTATAATCTCAGACTTTTACAGAGTTCTTTTTATAAGACTTCTGTTGAACAGTACGACATGCTGTTTTTTTCCCATGCTGTTTATATATATATATATATATATATATATATATATATATATATATATATATATATATATATATATATATATTGTGGCGGTAAGGCTGAGGGAGGCGAGACGAGGCCGAAACCACCCTGGATGGGGGCGGTGAAGTCTTGTTCTCTCGGAGCCAGAGCCAGAGAGGAGTAGATATAAGTGAGTCTCCGATGCTGGAGTGACCCCAGCGTCGGAGACAACGACTACTATATAAGGAAGCTGGGAGTCAACGACAGGAGTTCTGGCACCAGGGTTTATTTAAGTCACAAGTAATAGCTTGGAAGAGGTTATCTCCGAGGACCAGAGAGCTCCGAGTAGATGGTGTGGCCCAAATCCAGGTTCAATAAACAGTGTTAAACCATAGTTCAAGTCTTGTGGTGTTTGCTAACAGTGGTAGATCCGGAATTCGCTACATTGGTAACAGCGGTGGGATCAATCAGCCCCAGAGCAAACATGGACAAGGACAATGGTATGCCAGACGTAAGGATAAGGGGGGCAGAGAAGGGTGCTCTGCTTGAATTAGTAGATGAAGATGTGTTGTTCAAAAAAAAAGGACCAGGCCAGAGCGAGACAGGGGTGGAGAGGCAGGAGGAGTCCCGGGACCGAGCCGACTAAGCGAACAGCTACAAATGGCCGTAGAAAAAGGAAAAAGAGTTGAAACAGGGGTGGAGATCCTCAGGAGGGACCGTTTGGAAGGAAGAAGGAGAAGTGAATGAAACGGGGGGAGCCTCAGGAGGGGCAGGCCCGGGAAGAACAGAAGAATTGGCAACCGCTTACGCCAGGGCTCGGCAAGGGGTAACCGCCAACCGGAAACCAGCGCGGGGGAAGCAAGCCAGGTCAGACAGCTCCAATACGGAGGAGGAGGAGGGGGAGAACGGAGACAGACACGGGGGCCAGGAAGGGGACAACTGGTCCCGGGAGGGGGATCGCTTGGTGAATGCAATAACCCAGCTAGCCTGAGAAGCGTCGAGGGGGAGACAGAAACACAAGCCGTCGAAGAGCGGGGATGGTAGGCACGGGAAGCCGGCAGTGAAGCCAAATAAGTTTGACTGGGCAGCAGATCTGACAGATTACCTGAACCACTTCGACCTTTGTGTCAGCGCTAATAAATGGACACCAGAGGAGGCAGGTACCTTCCTGGGGTTGAGCCTAGCGGGACCAGCGAGGCGGCTCCTGGCTGGAAGGGATCCGGGGACGAGGGATGGGTATGAAGACCTGCGGAGGGCGTTGGTGGCGAGGTTTGAACCAGCAAATCAGGAGGAGACGTATAAGGCCTTTCTCCGAACCAGAGAGAGGAAGCCCGGAGAGGGTTTACAGGAGCTACAAGAGGATCTGGCCAAGTATACGAGGCTGGCCTATCCAGATGCTGATGCGAAAACCAGGGATACCCTAGTGCTAGATCGATTTCTCTTATGTTTACCCATCCACCTGTGGCAGTGGGTTTACCAGTCACGACCCAAGGATCTCCAGACGGCGGTAATGACAGCCATAAGCGGGGAGGCCTACTTAAAAAATGAACAAGAGTCCCGGGGAAGGGCACGGATAGTGGATGCCACAATCTCTGAGAGACTGTTATCTACTGACGAGAGATTGACTAAGCTGACCGAAATAATAGCAAAGTTGGTGTCCGGAGAGGAGGAAAAAGGGGAAAAGAGGAGGAAAGCTCCTAACACCACATGCTATGGGTGTGGGAAGGAAGGGCACTTCAAGAGAAATTGTCCTGAGTGGAAGAACCGGCGAGAAGGTACCGAGAGATCCAGAACAGGACCGGTGAGGGAGGCGGAGAACTAGAACCTGCCCTTGCCCGTGGCCGCGCAGGGGTTGGAGACGATAGGCCGGAGAATGAGAAAGTAGGGAGAAGAGAGAGAGGAGGTGGTGGTCTGCTGGTGGAGGCCTGCCTAGGGTCACGTCTTATCCAGTTATTGGTGGACACAGGAGCCTCTATGAATCTGGTTTCTGCAAACTGGTGGAGGGAGAACGGAGAGGGGCACGAGCTGGAAGACACGGGAAAAACTGTATACACAGTCGACAGGATTGCCATGAAACTATAGGGTGAGGGCACTGCCCGGCTTAACCTGGGCATGCGGGAAGTGGCATTGAAGTTCGGAGTCCTAATGAGGTGATACTGGGCGCCACCTTCCTGAGATGACATGCCATTGTAGTAGACTTGGGGAGAGAACGGCTGGTATGGTCAGAAGGGGAGAGTGTCTGCCAGGTGGTAAGCGCCAGATTTGCCGTGCTGGCAGCAGGAGAGGAGGTCGTCCTGGAAGGGCACCTCCAGGGTTCCTGGAAGGAAGGAGAGGATGGGCTGGTGGAGGGTCTCGCAGGGCATAAGGGAGAACCGAGATTTCTGGTAGCTCAGAGCCTGGTCCAGCCTCAGGAAGCTAGTACCTGGGTGTGAGTCCTTAACCCAGGGCAGGAAGTAGTAACCATCTTTAAGGACATGATGCTGGGAGGAATCCAACCCCTCAGAGGAGAAGCAGGGGAGGAGGAAAAAGGAGGAGTGGAGGACAGGTGCCGAATGATTAGGGAAGAGGTTGGAGAAGAGTGGATTGAGGACCTGACGATGGGAACAGAGCCAGAGAGGAGAGAGGAGCTAGTAGATCTCTTGAAAAGGTGTCGGGAAGCATTTCAATTAACCCCTGAAGACCGAGGACACACCCAAGTGGCCCAACATCGGATCGAGACGGGAGGGGTAGCTCAGATCAAGCAACCCCCCCGTCGCCTAGCACCGCATAGGAGAGAACTCATAGACCAGGAGGTGGACAAGATGCTGCAGGCAAAGGTCATTGAAGAATCTCAGAGCCCCTGCGCCTCGCCGGTGGTCCTTGTAAAAAAAAAAAAGATGGCTCCACTAGATTCTGCGTGGACTATAGGAAATTGAATGTGGTAACCATTAAGGACACGTATCCCCTACCTAGGGTGGAGGACTGCCTAGATACCATGGCTGGAGCTGCCTGGTTCTCCTCAGTTGATCTGGCGAGTGGGTATTGACAGTTGGATATCAGGCCGGAGGATCGGGAGAAGACAGCCTTCAGCCTGTACCAATTCAAGAGAATGCCGTTTGGGCTGTGCAATGCCCCCGGCACGTTCGAGAGGGTTATGGAGGTGGTGATGCGGGGGCTACAGTGGCGGACCTGTCTGGTGTATTTGGATGACCTGGTGGTCTTCGCGCCAACCTTTCAGGAGCATCTCGAGAGACTGGAAGAGGTCTTTCAGCGGATAATTGGAGCGGGACTCTGGATTAAACCCAGCAAGTGCTAATTAGCTCGGAAAGAGGCCGAGTACCTGGGCCATATCATAAGCAGGAAAAGAGTGTCAACGGATCCGGGAAAGGTAGCGGCTGTAAGAGACTGGGGGACGCCGGAGACAGTTACTGATGTATGGAGCTTCCTTGGCCTGGCCGGGTATTATCGAGGGTTCATCCAGGATTTCGCCATGAGAAGGGAAGAGCGTTTCGATGGACGAGTGAGTGTTAGACAGCATTCACATGACTCAAGGCCTGTCTAAGGACCCCTGCAGGCAGTGCAGGTAGGGGGAGCCCCTGGAGGAGGAACTGGCTACCTGTAGAATATTGACCCGTAGACAATACCTGTCACGGACAGAGGAAACAGGTACATTTTAGTGGCAGCCGATTACTTCACCAAATGGACAGAGGCCTATGCCATCCCAAACCAGGAAGCTAGCACAGTGGCACGGGTATTTGTGGAAGAATTTGTGTGTCGACTGGGGCCTCAGAAGGAGCTGCATATGGATCAGGGACGTAACTTCCAAGCGGCTTTGTTCCGAGAAGTGATGGCTCTACTGGAAATCCGCCAGACAAGAACCTGTGCTTTTAGACCCCAGAGTGATAGGATGGTAGAGTGAGCCAACAGAACAATAGAGATGCTGCTGGCCACCACGGTGAGACAGGATCAGAGGGATTGGGATAGCAAGCTACCTTTTGTGATGGCGGCATACAGAGCGTCGGCCCATTCCACCACGGGCTGCTCCCCGAATCTCCTCATGATGGGAAGGGAGACCACGACTCCCTTGGCACTTCTTTATCCGGATAACCCCGTGAAGAGGGATAGCCTGAACTACGTAGCTGACATGCAATATAAGATGGCGATGACCTTTGAGTTAGCCAGGGCAGTTATAGGGAAGGCAGTCCAAAGACAGAGAAGGAACCATGATGGCTGGGGGGAGACAAAAGAGATTCCGATAGGGTCATGGGTGTACTATTTTCATCCTCTAAAGAAATTGGGGCAGTCGCCCAAACTGCAGAGCTACTGGACCGGACCTTGGAGGGTGGAGGGGCGGTTAGGAGCGGCGGTATATGAAATCAAGAAAGGGCGTCTGCGGAAAATTGTGCATCACGACGTGCTAAAAGCGGTACCAGTGGAAGCAGAGAGCGCGGAGCAGGAAAACCAGAATGAGGCGGACGAGACAGAGACATCTATAGTGCAGAGAGTGACCTTTATGGAATGGCCGGAGGAACCACCTTATAGGCCCATTGAGGATGAGTCTTCCATCTCTCAGGCGGTCTTCTCCAGATTCGGAAGGTAATCAATGGCGACTCAGAACGTAGAGCGAGATAGCGACGAGGGAGTCGGCACGGTAAGGGAGAAACACCTGCCGAGAGGAAAGGAGACAGGCGAGGCGACAGGACCCTGAGAGACGGGAGATTGTCAAAAAGTGGAGGGGGCAGTGGGCCGCTTTCTGGAGGATAGGGGACATGGTGATGCAGGCGCATGAGGATAATGAGATAAATTAGGCTAGGGAGGCGGAATTGAGGAGAAATTGGACTGGATACTAAAAGAAATCCACAGGCAGTATGGCCTGGCAACGGAAACGCCGGAGGAGACACTGCAGGGAGCGATCCTGGAGAGGTTCAGCATTATGTAGTTGGAGAGGGAATTTGAGGCGAGGTTTCCACCCTCACCCGAAGCCAAGACCAAGCCACTAGATTTGTTGGCCCGGAATATGGACAAGGAGGAGGCCTACTCCGAGGGAAGTGTCAACGGAGAGGTGAAGGGGGAGCTCTTTGGGGTAGGGTTGGACCATTCCGGAACCAGCAGCCAGCCGAAGACTAGCACCCCCCTCAAGGCCGCTGGACAGCGGGAGGAAGAAATATCAGCAGAGGAAGGGGGTAGCGGAGGCGCTGACGTGGAGTTACCAGGGGCGCTACAGGGCATCTCTGATGTGGCTATAACCTCGGGCAGTCGGGTGGACCAGCTCCCGAAGATAACGGACATGTCAGCCCTCCTGGGCGACGATCCAATTATTATGGCCTAGTTCACGGAGCTAAAAAAGAAGGCAGACGTAAAGAAAGCGGAGGCGGAGCAAAGAGAGCGAGAGGAAAAGATACGTGCGGAGAAAGAACGCCTGGAGAGGGAAGAGGCAGAGAAGGAGAGGCAAGAGAAGGAGAGAACGTAGAGAGAGCACTTGAAGGAGAAGGCAGTAAAGAAGAGGGAGGAGAAGGAGAGAGTAGGAAAGGAGCACGGTCCGGAGGAGGAAGATCAGGGAGCAGAGGCGGAGAAGGCCAAAAAGGAGAGGGAGCCGTGCACGAAGAAGGGACAGATGGCGGGGGACTTTCAAAAGAACGAGGGCAGAGACAGGTTGTAACACTGGGCAAAAAGATCACCATGCAGCCACAGACGGTAATAGTCAGAGACACAGGACTTCTGGTGCTATCAAACCGGGGGGAGTCATGCAAGTAGCCATATTGGAACTAGAGGGGGAAGGAGCGGCAGCTACAGTGATGATCCCGGAGGGGATTCCGGCAGAGGTGGAGAAGGCAACGGAGGGTCACCCTGTACCGGAGCACTGCGCCTCTCAGTAATGCTGGATGGGAAGACATCGGGGAGGGAGGTGCGACCCCGTGGCGGACTTATGCCCTGGAGCACGGGCTACATTGGCCACCCCACTCTCCGCACCTATTCGGAGATGATCAGCGCCAAACCCAACTTGAGTACAGACATGACTATCATCCCAGGAGGACGTCAAACAACGGACATCGTCTCCCTGCCTGAGGGGGAATTCGAACTGGTCCAGACATTCCGGACGAGGTACGGTCCAAGAGAGGTAGGACGCAACTTCTGCGTGGAGTGCGGGCGGTGTGAAGAGCAATCAACCGACTACCAGTCGCCAGGTGGGTAAGTGTTAAAAGGTCACTATCTCTGCAAGGGTCTTCGGATGGGGAGGTGCCGAGTATACGGAGCCTGGAGAAGAACGGTAGAAGATAGGGGAAGAAATCAGGGTCTGTGGTACACGGCCTGGAGTCAAGTACGGGGTGGACTGTTGCCTGGGACGGGGTTGTCAAAAAACAGGGAACTCAACCGGAGTCCGTCTGTGGTACTTGCAGACGAGGAGCATTGAGGGGGTGCCGGAGCAGGAGAGGCAGGCGCCAGGGAGGACATGACGGTCCTGAACGATGTTGGGGCATCGGAGCAGCCAGACAGAGCTGCTGGTGTAAATGGTGGTAAAGCCAGAGTAATCAAGTACCGGAGCCTCACGAGGAGGCACAGCCCATCGGAGCGGTCAGAGCACTAGGAGCAGTATACTGGAACTGCTTGTATAAACGTTGGTGGTAAGGCTGGAATGAATGAAGTACGGGAGCCTCATGAGGAGGTGCAGCCCATCAGAGCGGTCAGAGCAGTAGACGAGAGCTGCTTGTATAAACGTTGGCGGTAAGGCCAGAGTTAATCAAGTACGGGAGCCTCACGAGGAGGTGCAGCCCATCGGAGCGGAACATAGTGTTCATGGTAATGATACATGTAAAACGTGCATGGTCCAAATCAATATATATATATGGGTCAGATTTCTACCCAATTGGCATTTTCATGGTTTTACCAGTTTCTATCAGGCCTGGTATAAATCAGCTTAGTCCCAACTTGGCTTTCTTTATGTCATTTGACAGAGGACATGTATACCTTTCAGAAAAGTATAACTTTTTGCACCTGGCATGATTATTTCCTGAGATATAGACTCTCAAAGTTGAAAAACACCCTTTTAAACCACTTTTTTGGTCATTTTTCTAACTTTGGATGCATGCAGGGAGTCCAAAAGTAATGCTATGATCACTATTTAAATTTTATTTTTTCGTTCTGGGTGTTAGTTGAGAAAATAATTCTGGTTGATGGTCAGGTAGGTGGGTTTTGTCAATCCCTGATGCCTTTTAATGGAATAGATCAACGATGTAACGATGGTCACTATTATATTACCTCCTCAATGACCATGGAACCACTGGGAATATATTTCACCTTATACCGCCTTCCTGTAGGGTATGTTTGACTTGTATGGTGTGCCAAAAATTTTGGCTCCACTGCAAATAGTTTTCCCTCCACAGTCATTAATGTACTTTTCACAAATATAAATGTGACCATCGTTACATGTAAATTTCCCCCTCCCATGTCCATAGTTTGGCAAAAATAATTCATTCCGTCTTGGAAACTCAAATGTAGGGCTAAAATGAACAATATTGACCAGGTGTTACGTCGGTAGTTACATCCTTTCCCCCCTATCAGAGGCTACCTAGCCGATCGGTAACGATGGTCACTTTTATTTGCCTAATAGAGGCGGGAAAGTGTTCCACGCTGTACGTTATCCGGCCGGAAGTAGAGCGGAGTGCGACGCATGCGCATCACGCAGAGGGACTTTGTTGACATTTTGATGACGATTTTGACCATCTACCTCTACAAAACATACGCCAAAATCGAGTTCAAGGTAAGAATTGAAGAAAATCGATGAAATGTTATCATATATGAAGGTCCATGGAACGTTCTGGTGTAAAAATAGTGTATCGAAAACAGTTATTTACGTTAAAAGTGACCGTCGTACGTCGCTTGGCATTGTGTTTTGCCGGCTCCCGCCATTACTATTCGAGTGAGAGGTCAGAAACTAGGTCCATAGCCGACATCACATACTACGGTAACGATGGTCACATTTATTCCTCGGTTCTCTGTACACCCTGTATCCGTTGTCAGATGATTGTAATGCATTTACCAACACATTAATAGGGGAGGGTAGAGATGAATACATGTCATGGTTAAGTTAATTGGGGTATTTTCATTTTTGTCACACTCTACCAACTGCTCATATAAAAAAATACTTGTAATTTTTTGGAAAATTTCTCTTCTGACCCCTCCAAACGTGGGAAATATATTCTACTCCCACTCCTTTTAACCTCTAAAACCTGCCTGTACCTTCTCCTGAACAATTCAGAGCAATGGAAGTAGTAGAATAGTAGTTTAATACATACTAAATCCATTTCTACTGATACCCATATAAATGTGACCATCGTTACCGATGATTAATTATTTTTATTGATTCTTCTTCTATACTTACCCCTATCATATCTGTTGTGAATCTACTCCATTTATATGTTATATACCAATGCTAAGTACAATTTTGAGTGGTCTTGGTACAGTCTGCACCCTCCTGGGGCCAGCAATAGCCAGAATTTATAAATGTGACCATCGTTACAAAACCAGTTTTCCTGTCAAAATACACAGTAAGCCTTGGTGCAACCTCTCCATATTTGGACACAAGATGGCCCTATGGTACTGACATCCCATGGAATAGTCATTTATTTAATACCAGATACTTCATTTCCAACTTGGTAATAGGGTGGAGTTAATTCAACATTTTCACTTATAACATGTACATGGTTTAGTGTTATATCAAAAATAAAAGTGACCGTCGTTACAAAAGTTTGTGTGACCATCGTTACATGTCGAAAAACAATATTATATCAATTTCATGTGTTGATTCATTTCTATTTCATTTGCAGTATGGGGAGAAAGAAGCTGCCAGATGGGCAGGCTTTGACACCCGCGCAGCGCAAAGCAGCAAGCCGAGCCAAGAAAGGTGCTCAGCTGGGAGATACCGCCTTCAAGGCTGAACGCGCGGCAGAGAGCCAGACTCAGCGAGACCGCCTCAGGGCATCTGGAGACCATGACAAGATGGACACTATAAGGGAGCAAACCAGGGTTCGGGTTGCAAACCTAAGGGAGAGGGACAAGACCGGTGAGCCAGCACCCCAGGCCCCTCCACCTCCCGCAGCACCTCCCGTACCTCGCACACCTCGCACTCCTGCCACACCTGCAGCTGGCAATGCTGCTGCTGCACGTAGGACTACACCTAGAGCTGGCAATGCTGCTGCTACACCTAGACTAACACCTACAGGACGTACTGGCCGCTCGGCTTTACCAGTACTCCTGTTCTCCAACAAGAATAAACGCCGCTCCCGGAGGAGGACCTCTGACTTGGGTCATCAACCGAATGCAGAGGAGACAGATGTGCCAACTCAACAGCCTATTCAACCTCATGACCAACAAACTGACCGGGAGGCCGATGTGGTAACCCAGCAGGAGGAACCTCAGCTACCTCATGACCAAGAGGCACATGCCTCTGACTCTGACAGTGACGGGGAGAAGGGAAGGCAAGCTGATCTGAGACGTCGTCTGGCGATTGCTGATATTTCAAATGTAAGCATGTTATTATAAAGTAATCTCTTCATAGTACTTTAACTTTATTATTCATTCCAGTTAATTATACAATGTGCTTACAAAATGTTTGAAACCTAGAACTATACATTGCACAATCTGACATAATTTTCCTCAATAAATGTATTCAACTGATGAATAGAAATTATATTGTGCATTCCTTTTTGCAGCCCAAGAAACAAAAGAGGGCAGGTTCTTCATCTTCCTCCAGTCACAGTGGCTCTACACACCCACCCAAAAAGCGCAGGAAGCAGCTCGCAACATCGTCGGGGACAAGCCCACAAGATCCGATGGTTCTGTCTTCCGACAGTGCCGATGACAAGGAGGAAGGTAAAGGGTCCGGGAGAAGCGCCGCCGACCCGATGCTGCTGTCATCGGACAGCGGGGAGGAGCGGGCCCCCAAGCGTCCTCGCAGAGAAGCAGCTGCTAAGGCCAAACTCAGTACCAGGCAGTCGCCGCGCATCAAGGGCGATGATCCCATTACCCCGCAGATGGCCAAGGACCTTCGGTGAGTATTTAGAACATATTCCCCCCTTTAACATTATTTGAATGACCCATAGCATTTGTTAAATAACAAACACATACATTGTATATAAACTTGTTTGATTGATGTTTAATTATTCTTACTTTTGAATGATGATTTACAGTGATGTGGCTCTTCGTTCCGCCCGCAACGTGCTCAGCAAAAAATGAGTGTGACAAATGTAATTGTATAGTAGTGGTAAAATAGTTCCTAGTTGGGTTGCTGCTTAATTGCTTCTTTCCTTGGTTGTCTGGTTACTTTAGTTACTAGGTGCTTACTTTAATGTTTACTTTAAAGTTTCTGGTTATGGTTACTTGAATTCTCCTTTTTGAATTTGATCTAACTCTGAAATTTACATTCTGGTGAATCAAATTTGCAGTTTTACTACAAATGTTACATTGGTTCTAATCCCTATCAACCTCTCCTTTACAGTCCCGAAGGTGGTCCACACACCCCGAGGAAGAACCGGCTGCGTTACAAGAACCGGTTACTCAACGCCAAGTTAGCAACCCTCAAACAGCAGGTAGCTGACTTAAGTGTTGGAGTGCCAGACGAACCTGCTGAACCTCCTGAAGCGCCTGAGGGTGCACCTGAACATCCACCAGCAGTACTTCCAGCTGATGAAGTAACAGTGAAGGCCTACAAACTGTTGACGGAGGGATTCAAAAGCCTTCCACTCCGTGCACGGGTTAAGGCCTTCAAACAGCTGGGTAAGGTGGATGATCTCAAGCAGCAACGCTTGGCATCTAAATTAGCAGAAGACCTTGCTATCACCCGCAAGTCTCTAACATCACCACCTCCCAATCCACGCAAAAACTCTGCCTATGATACTGAACGTCGGCAGCGAGTGTTGGAGTTCCTCCTCGACCCTGAGAACTCAACAAAGCTTGCCGGCAAAAAACAGACCCGGACAATAAAAGGAGTGAAGCACCAAACCGTCGTCCTCAATGAGTTCCTGTACGTGCTTCGTGAGCGGTACAATGAGATGAACCCGACGCACACCTGCTCTTTGGCCTTCTTCAATTGTGTGCGTCGTGCTAACAGGTACATTGTACCTGTATCGTTCACTAGCACCTCGGAATGCCTTTGCCAAAAACATCAAAACTTTGCGCTGAGGCTCCGTGCGGTCGGTATCAAACAACTGCCTGATACCGTCGTACGTGCGAGTACCGCGGATGAGTTCAAACTGAAGTTGAACACCACGGTTGTACAGGAAGATGTTGTATGCGAGACGTGGAAGCTAATCGATGTTCCGATCGGGCCCCCAAAGGATAAGAAGTTCACGAAGAAACTCCGCCTTGTTCCCGAAACCAAAACAAAGAAAAAGTTCATCGCGGACATGGTGGAGGAGTTTTCGACGATCCTCGATCATTCTGAGAGGGCCCGAACGCAGCATCGAGTAGTGCGGGAGCTACGTGCGACTATGTCATTCGAAGAGTGTTCCATCCAAATGGATTTCGCCGAAAATTGGATGGTCACTTACCCCGAGAGCCCGCAGAGTACTTACTATGCTAAGGAGCCTGTGACACTGCATCCAGTGGTGATCCACTACAGGGAGCAGGACACAGGTGAAACTAAGCACCGCTCGCTGGCATTGGTGACGGATGACAGAAAGCACGATGCAGGTGCCATCCTTGCCTTCCTTCAGGCCATAGTTCGGTTCATTGAGAGGAACCTACCTGGGAGGGTTGGGATGCTGCACTATGTTTCGGACTCTCCGAGCTCCCAATATCGAAACATATCGATATTCTCGATCTTGTGTCGACATGAGGAGCTGCTCAAGAAGTACAGGGCAACCTGGACATACTTCGAGAGTGGCCACGGGAAGGGTCCGTGTGACGGAATTGGTGCCGCTGCCAAGCGAAACGCCGACTGGGCTGTGCAGCGTCAATACAAGATCAAGGACGCAGCAGACTTTGCTCGCATCGGGAACAACCCGAACAACCTCGTCAACAGGGACCAGCCCAACAAGGTGTACTATGAGTGCATTCCCCTGGAAGACGTCGCCCTTGCCCGTAAGACCGTTAATCAAGTGAAAGCTGATGATAGCTTGTACGGTACACTGGGGGTGCACGCTGCAGTTCCAGTTCAGAAAGGGCGTTCCTTGGCTGTCCGTGAAACATCCTGCTTCAAGGAGTGTTGCTGGAAGGACTGTGAATCGCAGCGTGGGTGTTCGGGTTGGAAGGTGCATGAGCTAAAGTTCCCCAAGAAGAAGCCTGCTGCCGACGCTGCACGAGCAACTCGCTCACAGAATCCCCCCGTTGTAGCGCAGGCGGAGCAAACGGAGCACGCTGCACGGGACGAACCAACGGAGCCGACTGCTGCCGACAACCCCGTAGTAGCGCAGGAGGAGCTACCGGAGCGCGCTGCACGGGATGAAGCACCTGTAAGTCCTGGTGTAGCGCAGGAGGAGCTACCGGAGCGCGCTGCACAGGCTGCCGACCTCCCTGTACCAGGTCCTAATGTCGCACCACTTGACCCCCCACAGCCTTTGATCCGAAAGCTGTCCCGCTATGCCAATGGATCTTATGTGGCATGTGTGTACGACAATGAAGTGTTCATGGGACAGGTGCTGCAAAGGGAGGAAAAGCAGTACGAGGTGCGCTTTCTCAACCGCAAACAGGACTCAAATGAATTTGTTTGGCCGAGGATAAAGGATGAGCTGTGGATGCGGGACTGGGAGATCCTGGGTAAAATTAACCCTCCCAAGGCATTGGGCACAACTAAGCGGAAGCAGAACTCGGTCCGGATACCACAAAAAACCCTAGATGCCATAGAAGAGGCCTTCAACAGATATAAATAGCTTTAACGGTAACGATGGTCACTTTTATTTTATGTATAGTTGATACAGTATAACAGACTCTGATGTGTATGTCAGGGATATTTTATATTTAATTTACATGCTAGACATCGTTGGGCATTGAATAGAGGTGTATAGAGTGTGGTAATTATATTTTGTCCTGGTCCAACGTCCTTCCGAACTTGCAAAAAGTGGTAAAAAAACTAGCATTTCCGCGTTTCAACGCATGGTGCTCAACCTTTCAGGGTTCAAATTATGTAAATATGTGGTTAAATCAGTTTTCCAACCTGTTTACTATAAATGTGGTGGGTGTAAAGGTGTTATGGCGAGGGAAAATGGTTATATCCATGCTATTACTATGTCATATACATCGTGTAACGATGGTCACATTTATGCACTGAAAGGTATACTTTGGGTAGTGTCTAGTAGAAGGCCTACCATGGAATATATAGTGATCGCATGGTATCTGTTGATGTTTATGCTGTTCATAGACTACTTTGGGCATTGAATAGAGGTATATAGAGTGTGGTAATTATATTTTGTCCTGGTCCAACGTCCGTCCGAACTTGCAAAAAGTGGTGAAAAATCCAGCATTTCCGCGTTTCAACGCATGGTGCTCACCCTTTCGGGGTTCAAAGTATGTAAATATCTGGTTAAATCAGTTTCCCAACCTGTTTACTACAAATGTTGTGAGTGTAAAGGTCTTATGACAAGGGAAAATGGTTATATCCATGCTATTACTATGTCATATACATCGTGTAACGATGGTCACATTTATGCACTGAAAGGTATACTTTGGGTAGTGTCTAGTAGAAGGCCTACCATGGAATATATAGTGATCGCATGGTATCTGTTGATGTTTATGCTGTTCATAGACTACTTTGGGCATTGAATAGAGGTGTATAGAGTGTGGTAATTATATTTTGTCCTGGTCCAACGTCCGTCCGAACTTGCAAAAAGTGGTGAACAATCCAGCATTTCCGCGTTTCAACGCATGGTGCTCACCCTTTCGGGGTTCAAAGTATGTAAATATCTGGTTAAATCAGTTTCCCAACCTGTTTACTACAAATGTTGTGAGTGTAAAGGTCTTATGACAAGGGAAAATGGTTATATCCATGCTATAACTATGTCATATACATCGTGTAACGATGGTCACATTTATGCACTGAAAGGTATACTTTGGGTAGTGTCTAGTAGAAGGCCTACCATGGAAAATAGAGTGATCGCATGGTATCTGTTGATGTTTATGCTGTTCATAGACTACTTTGGGCATTGAATAGAGGTATATAGAGTGTGGTAATTATATTTTGTCCTGGTCCAACGTCCTTCCGAACTTGCAAAAAGTGGTAAAAAAACTAGCATTTCCGCGTTTCAACGCATGGTGCTCAACCTTTCAGGGTTCAAATTATGTAAATATGTGGTTAAATCAGTTTTCCAACCTGTTTACTATAAATGTGGTGGGTGTAAAGGTGTTATGGCGAGGGAAAATGGTTATATCCATGCTATTACTATGTCATATACATTGTGTAACGATGGTCACATTTATGCACTGAAATGTATACTTTGGGTAGTGTCTAGTAGAAGGCCTACGATGGAAAATAGAGTGATCGCATGGTATCTATTGATGTTTATGCTGTTCATAGACTACTTTGGGCATTGAATAGAGGTATATAGAGTGTGGTAATTATATTTTGTCCTGGTCCAATGTCCGTCCGAACTTGCAAAAAGTGGTGAAAAATCCAGCATTTCCGCGTTTCAACGCATGGTGCTCAACCTTTCGGGGTTCAAAGTATGTAAATATCTGGTTTAATCAGTTTTCCAACCTGTTTACTACAAATGTTGTGAATGTAAAGGTGTTATGACAAGGGAAAATGGTTATATCCATGCTATTACTATGTCATATACATCGTGTAACGATGGTCACATTTATGCACTGAAAGGTATACTTTGGGTAGTGTCTAGTAGAAGGCCTACCATGGAAAATAGAGTGATCGCATGGTATCTGTTGATGTTTATGCTGTTCATAGACTACTTTGGGCATTGAATAGAGGTATATAGAGTGTGGTAATTATATTTTGTCCTGGTCCAATGTCCGTCCGAACTTGCAAAAAGTGGTGAAAAATCCAGCATTTCCGCGTTTCAACGCATGGTGCTCACCCTTTCGGGGTTCAAAGTATGTAAATATCTGGTTAAATCAGTTTCCCAACCTGTTTACTACAAATGTTGTGAGTGTAAAGGTCTTATGACAAGGGAAAATGGTTATATCCATGCTATTACTATGTCATATACATCGTGTAACGATGGTCACATTTATATGTGATGAATGAGTAAAGTTAGGGGGGCAACAGAGGAGATATACTGTACAATAAGTGTACAATTGCACTTGATTTACATAGTACAAACCCTAAATATAATTCAGAGTGATATTCAGGCGAATAGAAGGTATTTTAGTGTTGTTATAGAAAAGTGCACAAAGGTTGGGATGAAATCAACAAATTTTCAAAATTTCAAAAATTTGAGATCATCCATAGATTTAGAAGTTTTTGAGAGAGGATATTTCTTTTTGGCATGTACATTGGTAACTATTGTAAGTATAAGCATACCAAATTTAAGGGTGATATGAGCATTTTCAGCTGGTCTGCTATGGACATAGATTATAAATGTGACCATCGTTACACGAAAAGAGATGATTTTCATTGATGGCTTACCAAAACTGACATTTTAGGAGTACAACTTTGGAATCATGTTTTTTGGGGGCCCAAGATGTTGGTCTTCCAATATAATAAAGTGCATTTCATTGATATTAAATTTTACGTGTTTGGACTCTGTGCCCTAAAGTGGGTAGAAATCAAAAATCTGACCCATATATATATATATATATATATATATGTATATATATATAAATATATATATATATATATATATGTGTGTGTGTGTGTGTGTGTGTGTGTATGTTACTCACTCCCCAACTGTATGCATTGCTTTCAGTGAATTGCACCTAAAGGCTTATTTCTATTTCTTTTTTTGTCTTCCTGATACAAAGACGTGTGATTTAAATTTTTGTCTGTAGCCGTCACATTACTTGTAGTGCTCAAAATCATCCACACTGTTAAAATAGCCCTAGGTCAATAAAGAGCATCTGTGACAGTCTACTTGTGACCATATTTGAATGGAGCACAAAAAGATATTTCTTTTCAGGTTATATTTCTTTTATGCTGTTATGGGATAAATGTTGGATTTAGTTCACCACCAGAAAGGGCTGCCCTTCCATGCATGGGGACCCTTTATTCTGTCTACAGTCCGATCAATATAGCCTACATATTATAAAAGCAGTACTGTTTGCTACAGTAGTATAATACATCTCTTTCATTAGGAATATGAGGCAATATGAGATTTAGAGCAGCCATGTGTTCGCTTTAGTTAATGTTAATAAGAACAATTACTGATCGAGCATGGCATGTCATCAACTCAGAAATAGTATAAAACAGAGGAGCTCCATGAATGTTTCTTTGGTGTGTATTGATCACTTGTAAGCTGCAATAGAAATGAAGAACAGAGAAATTGATTAGTTTTATGGATATTTTGTTTTCTAAAGAAGAATAAAAGTTATGGTGACAGGTAGAGGATCTTTAACCAGGTACCTTCCTAAAGTACAATGCATGTTTCTAGGGATATAATATATTTACCAGGAGAATTGACCCCATAAATAGAGATTGTTGCATCCACATGCTTTGAAAACCTAGGGTAGTTGGGTTTGTCTGTATTGCTGCTTTTGCCGAAAAAGATACCATGAAATTGACTCAAAGCAGTAACCGGACAACTCTAAATCCCATTATAGGAGAATTTAAAGTGGTGGGAGTCCATTTCCACTTCACAGTTGTAGTGAGCGGGATGCATTATATGTATTTTGTTCTCATCATATCATCAGCCAATCACAAATTAAAACAGCTAGGATTCACAGCTACATACCTCTTTGAATTTTGACTGTAAATGTGACATCATAGAGACTGATGGAGAATTCACAGGGATTGAGTATTCCTATTTTACATCTGTCAAATTGATGTTAAAATGACTATATTTGGACACTGTGATTGTCATATCTGACAAGAATCATTGCTGATGTAGCACATTTCAAATACATGATACTGTCAATACCCAAGGCAATTGAAAAACACCTTTAGAAATTCTGTATAGTCCTTCGGGAAATAAATGTTACAATTGAGCAATTGCATTTTCCATCACAACAAAAAGAAATACCATGGGTGCAGTCATTCCATTAATTTGAAATGCATGGAGAGACCCTGTAGGGTTTTGAAACAGTAAACCTTCACTTTACTAGGAGCTAGGAGACTGCTTAGACAAATAATTCAGGGTAGATGCTGCAAAAGTTTAGGTTAGGTAGGTGGGTGTTGGAAACGGTCAAAATGGCTCACAGCTCATGATGGTAGCTGTTATCTATCAAATCAAATATGTATTGAAAATGACTCTTTTTTTCCCCAATTGAAAGAAATGCCAAGGTTGCTTTCGTAACTTTACACTTTTTAGTCTTAGTGCAGAATTGAATTGTTTGTTTCTAAGCGGTTTAATCATTTACCCTACTTTGCCGCCTAAGAAATAGCGTGAATGTTTTTAATTTCATACAGTTATTACTGTTCTGTAAACCTAATTGGCTCGGCTTTTAATTATCATTCTCAACAGGTAATTAAATATCATCCCTTCCTATTGCAATTCCCTCGTCATGATCGTATTTTCATAACTTCTTCACATAGGGAAGGCACGAGAGCATCTTTTCAAATTTTTGGTCTATGTTTATGCTTTTTATTAGTTCTGGATTTGAGAAGGCCTGTGGTAATGGAACAGTCACGTTGACCTTTATCTGCAGACTAACACTGTCTTGCCCGTAGCATTTGAACTTTACATAAAAATATCACAGTATGATTAAAGGTTGTATATGAAATTTGTATGTGTGGGTCAGGTGAGATATCAATTTTAGAAATTCTACTAATATCTGCTTCTACTGAATGCATGACTCACATTTCCAAAACTACTAAGCTAGCCAAAGAAATGTAAAATAAAATCATTCTTGAGATCAGAGGGCAGACAGACTTTCGTTTACTTCATTATATTTGGATGAAAAAATGTAATGGTCTTTTATGAACACAGCTTTAGCTTTCAAAAAGGATGGCTTTGCGGCTTCAACTTGCCTAAGCTAACTCTGGTGCATTAATCAGGCCTAAAAAAAAAGGTTTGTTTCCAGTTGCTAGACCGACCCTAGTGAAATAGGGATGGTCCTGGAAATTATTTTTTTTTATTTTGTGAATTTTTAACACTTTTTGGCAATACTTAGACATATTCCTGTGATTTTCATATTCTTTACATCAGTTTTTCGTGGAGCTTATCTAGGTCTTTATCTATTGGTAAACAATTCATAACATTCATTCATATTTTTTACATGAACTTCACATTCCTTGTGTTTTTCATAACTCTACTGTAAAATCATAGAATCCAACATGTTTGCCCATACATTTCTATAAGAAAATCAAAAAAAAAAAATTAAAAAATAAAATCTGACCTACCGACCCTAGATATTTGAGGCATGTAACTGGCAACACAACTTTATTTCTTTTTTGGCCTCACTTAAGGAATCAGGACTGTTCCTAGAAATTTCTGCCTAATTTCAAAAGTTTGAGTTTCAGGCTTCTCTATGTTACTGTCCATCTTAAAGTCAATGATTCAAAGTAGCGTATTGACCTGTATAAGCGCCGGGGTGCTCATAGATTCCGAGTAGGCTCTAACCCAGATGCTAATTCAAGACTGGCGCCCATTCAAGGGCCTGGCGCTTATGCAGGCCAATATGGCAGATTTGTTAGGGTAGAGTTGCAGAAGTTGACTGGAACAATTAGGTATTCAGGCCACTAACCTTAAATGCTCATCATTTAATTTGACCACAATATTTAGTAAGCTGATGGTTGTTTTGAAGCTAGTTCTTATTTTCCCTCAATGAAGTATTCCTAGGTCTTTCCTTCTCCCTTTATGTTCTTTTGCTGTCATCAGCATTTTCCTCTTTTACAAAGAATTCTTTCATCTCAAATTGACACCCACCATTTTCAACCATATTGTATGTACAAAAGCCATCAGACTTTTCTGTTATTTATTAAGATTGAATTTGAATCTGTCACTTTCTTAGAACGTATAACCCTTCAGTTATATGCCAAGCAATTATCTATTTGTATGCACTGTGCACTTACGGGAAATGGAAATGATGAACAGGTCTTTTTCCTTTCGCTATTCTTTAACTCTCCTGTGAAAAACCTGTGAGATATATTTTCGTTTTCAGAAAGGGACAATATGCTATGGTTCTAAAACACTTTGATGCTCATTTCAGACCAATTAGGTGTATTTAATAAACCATCAACACCTGACACTGCCTAAAAGCCAAATACTTTCATGTTCTGCTGATGCCACACTTGATGTCTTTGTAGTGGGAAATCAAAATGAAACAAATTTTGTCCTAACAAATGGATTCTCGAAATTCAAACCCTATGGATAGCTGAGACCTTAGGTGTTGTATGTGTAAAATCAAACAGTTCCTCATGTTAAGTCTCTCCATTATCCACTGTCTAAGCTGATCGTGTGGAAAAATCAATCTGATTCAAATGAGCACATGGACATTCATTTCATGAGTCAGCACACTTTTTTGAATGAGTGGAAAATCATCACTCTTTAATACATAATAGGATAAGTGGCCCTAAATGGCCACCTATTCTCATCCATTGAAATATACATGCTGCTGTAGCCTATCTCTTGGTAAGACCGAACTAAGTCCTGATTTTCTTTTTGTCACAAAAAAAAACTTTCCTGCTGATAGGAATTCTCACTTTGGCACATAATTGTAGAGGCAAGGAGAACGGATGCTCCATGCTAAAAGTCAACTTTAAAATTCAGATCACTAGCTTTTCAGTGATATGTTGCATGAGGAGATACTCCTGTTATTTTCAGAGGAATGGCTTGCTAAATATGGGTGGGTATGATCATTTCCTGAATGTAAATAAGCTCTATGTCTAATTGGTCAGAAATACATAGGTAATTAGCATAAATTATGCTAATTAGCTAAATTAGCATATATTTTTATTCTTTTTCCCATAACTTTTGATCTAGAAATGGTATTTTTATGCTGTTTTCACTATAGTAAACCTTGTGAGACATTCCTTCAAATGGGACCATTGGTTTCACCATGGAAACAAGAATCAACAAAAACGAAAAAAGTCCTTTTACATGTCGAATTCGGAACCTTTCCACCCAAAATAGAACATTTTATCTAAAACCATTGACATCTCCTTAAAAAAGTACCCTATAGCAATTTCATGCTTATTTTTCCTACGCTACTCCATAGTGGTGTCCCCTGGTGGCTAAATCAGGTACTAAATTCCACAGGAACCCCCATTTCTGCTTGCTGGCTCACAATTTTTCTGAATTATCTAGTTGGACCCTGGCATTTCCTTATCTGACATAAAGCAGCCAATCGGTGACTCTCAACGACAGATGTCAAGGTAAAACATGAATTCTATTCAAGTTGATTTTTCATCTGTTCTTGATCTTGCTAGGAAATAGAATGGGCACACGACCAAGTCCAGTGAAAATTATGCAGGTCTGAAGTGAGCAGACACCAGCCGAGCAGACATGGGACAGATATTTTTCTATTATTTTCCTATGATGACCACATATATTAAACATTTGGGACAAATATGGTACTGTGGAATAAGTGCTGCCTCTGAACTTATCAAATCATTAGTATCAGCTTTGCAATATCTTGAAAAAGAGAGTTTTAAACACATTTACTCTTATGTCCCATGTCTGCTTATTTGCTCGTCCAGTGTATGCTCAGTTATGAAGCAGCCCATTAGTTTTTAGCCTATTACAACCACAATCTTTTTATCTTTGGGGTATACATGGTATCAAGGAATTTAACAGAACCATGTTTGTCCCTTATGTTCAAAATATCTGGCCATCATAGGTAAATAATGGAAAAATATCTGTCCCGTGTCTGCTCCACCCGTATCTGCTCACTTCAGACCTGCACCACTTTCACTGGACTTGGTCACTGTACATTTCCTTTTTTCCATTTGGACGACAGATTGTGAATCCACCTTTTAGTAGTTATCCTCACATTTGGAACTTTGGTGCCACATTTCAGGGTACGAGACAGTGGTTGTTGGTGCATCAAGGGTATCTGGTGACAGTTTTCCCAATGCTTGATTAACACATGTTAAGTTCATTTAGAACCCATGCATATAGCAGCTCACATCTGATGTATAAGCAGTGGAAGCACTTCAACATATTATAGTAATATTGTTTTTATCTATACTTTGGTTGTTTTTGTTTGTTTGCTCTTCTGCCACTATTAGACTCTATCTGATCGTTGATAGTCCATCGAAAGATTCAAGAGATATCTCATCTATGTGTGAGTGTTATCATTTCCGAAGGGCTTACTTCAAAGGTCTCTAGATGTACAGTGTATATGTCTTGAGTTAATGGCCTGTTTGTCAGTACACCATTGCACTCCTGTTTTTCTACATTTATAATGAAAATGTATCTTCTAAGATGACACGCTCATTCCCCTACTACAGACAGAAAAAAAGTGTTTCAGGCTATTAGACCCCATTTAGAAAATAGGACCACTTCTAAAAGTCTAAAACCAATTTTTAGAAAATTATGTATTTTAGACTGTCCTGAGGTGATTCTTGAGTTAATAAAGTAGTTTTCAAGTTGCCACAATTTGCTTTATCGATTTCCAAGGAGATTTCTGGGGGAGGTTTCTTTTTTTTTATCTAAAGTTGAATATGGCAGCCCCATTGGTTTAACCAAGTACCTCTGTATCAAACGAACCACCCCAGAGATCTATTTAGTGGGCCTTACACAGCCAGCATTTCTGCCAACCGGATTCAACTCAACTGGCCCGGTGTTCTTTAGCTAGGAAGAGTTGAGTCGATGCTTCAGAACAACCATATACTGCAGTTCTATGGCAATGTGATTCAGTCTTTTTCAGCACTGGAAAGCCTGGTAAGGTAAGTCACCCCTGACTCGACCACTAGGTATAATGGAGAAGCTCAAGTCGACAACCTATCTACCAAATTTTTACAATTCATCACTACTACTTTGGACATGGGCAAGGTTTACCTGTTATAGTTAGTGAGGAACAATCAACTAGTAATTCTGTATTTCCACAAAGAAATTAATCTGTGGTGGTCTATACACAAGGTACCTACGTGCTTAGTGGTCGATTCAGGGGCGACTTACCCTAAGTCCTTTTCAATTTTTCCCTAGGCCGTATTTATGTATGTATGTATATATATATATATATATATATATATATATATATATATATGTATATATATATATGTATATATATATATATATATATATATATATATATATATATATATATATATATATACATATAAAAGGGTAACATTCAACATTTAAAAAAAAAATGGCCTACGTACTACCAACTATGATCAGAAATCATAGTGTCACTCCCACTGACTCCCGGCTGACCAAACTCAACCCAACTGGACCCACCAGTCCCAACGATTCTAGGACAACAGTGGAGTTAGAAAAAGTAGAGACCTGAGGTCATTCTTTCTAATTGTTTCATGGAAAATACCGAAAATACTGTAAATTTCATGATTTTACTGTTTAAGTTTCATCCTTTTCAAAAACCGAACCATCCCAAGATAATGGTCTAAAAATGGGCCTTTGCCTCTGAATTTTTGCCATCGGTAACCCAAGCCATACCTTTTGGCCTAGTCTATTCTTAATGCCCCTGCACAAAGTGTCTTCTTAGGCATGCAAAGTCTAGAAAAAGGGTGTGGTGCCTATTGATCAGTTTTTATTACAATCTCAGACTTCAGTGCAATAGTTCTTTTGGCGCTGAAGCAGTGTGAAGAAAAATCTCCTTTTAGGTTGTTCTATATCTATATCTGGATATAAGCTCCAGTTACCCATTCCTATACTCTTTGCTTTCATAGACTCCTGCAACACATCGATGTAAAAAAAAAAAAAAAAAAAAAAAAAAAAAACACGAAAAAATCAAATTCCTTGTCTGTGACTATATCTCATATACATATATATCCACGGTGTTTAAAAGCATCCCCAATTCAGTATCAATTTTATTTCAATGAACACATATTGGGTCGTTATTTTGCACATATATAGGACAAGACTGTACGTAGCCTATATAACAAGTTTATAACAACTTCCCCTCAAATTCCTTTAAGGTATTGATGGCCAATAAAAGGTAAATGTAACAAATACCTTTATTTTAGCTCATTCTTTTGAAGTTTTCTTAGTTGAAGACGCTCCAGTTTTAATTAAACGAACAGAAATACACGTTTCTGCTTGTTCTTTGGACATGGAATAGCAATGGATACATTGCAATTTTCCTTTATAATGACTTGGAAGTGAAATTGTGTTCATTTCCTAGGGACCTTTAGCCTTTTTTTCGCTTATGTACATATTTCGATCATAAATATCAGATCTGTTCAAAGTTACCTATACACTTAAAGGAAAAGAATTATACAGATTGTTGCTCCTCCCTCCCTTATTATCGCCCGATTCTTTGTATTTATAAGAAGTCAATGTAACAGGAAGTGAACAGGAGTCACGCGGTGTACTTTAGTTATTGTCAACAAACCCAATTCCTGATCCAGCATGGCATCTCAGAGAGGTTATAAAACATTATTCCATAAATGCATGTTTCTAAGGGTGTGTATTGATAACTTGTAAGCTGCATTTAAATAAAACACAAGGTCAATATAGAACAATAAAAGAAAAAAAAATGACAGGTAGAGGATCTTCATCCAGGTAAATTCCTAAAAAAAACACCACCTTTTACACCAGAGTGCATATCATGTACCCTTTGCAGGATGTTATAACCATTTTGCAATATATCTCCCAAGGCAATACCCATAGGTGCAGGATTCCACTATGGGACTATGGCTATGGGGCAGCAGGCTTAAAACTTTCTGTTTATATGCCCTGGGCCGCCTTCACGGGACATTGATGCCATATCATTATCAGCCCAAACCTGTTGCAAAATATAAAACAATTGCAATTCCCTGGCAGTTTGTCCAAGACGTTTGTGGGCATATGATTTCGTCTAGACTCAGACATTCGTTTGGAACCCTTTTTGGGGCACAATCTTATCAAAAGGATGTTGCCTCTAGAAATGGCCTTTGGATATAAAGAAATGGTTTGTATTAAGGCTTATCCATGGATGTCACTGTTATATACTCATCTACAGCTGCTAACAAATTGTTTGGCAGCTACAGGACACTTTTTTTTTAAATCAAAATGCATTTCATTGTACAGTTTTTGTGTGTGCGCAAAACACACTGTTAACCCATTCATCTTCCATTGCTACACATGTAGGCTATACCTTGGTAGCATCATCAATCCTGTCTAATTGATGGGGTTATTAATGTCTATGAAGCAGAGGGAGGTTCTTCACCAATACATCATCCGATACTGAACGCCTGTTGCTATAAAAAAGACGTTGTGAGAAGGTTATAAGCCATACTTGAGGCACAAAAACGGTTGGCATGCTTTACTGTATATACATATATATATAAAACCATCGTATATGTAATCCGCACCATGAGTTCAGAAAGAAATATCCTGGGGACTGACGTGTTCTATAAGCCACGGCTTATTATGGTATTATTATTACATGGTAAAACAGGGATACGCACGATGTCAAAAATTACATAGCTAAAGGGCGTCATGATTATATTGCTTTCCCACACAATATCTGATGCCATTTTGCTGGGGCCGTCAATACGAAAGTTCCTTCTTACTCCACTCTCCCAGCAGAGGCTTGGGAATACTGCTCTTGCCACAAACAGACAGAACATTATGGTGGAGAGTAAGGGAACGTTACGCCATACACCTCCATCATAGAGGTAAAAAGTTAAGAGGGGAGAGGTGTGAAATTGCAAGCTGGCCTGTGTCTATTGATAACATGACTTTTGGGCTCAATCTCTTACCGAATCTGCTGTCTGTGCAGTCTCTTATGTACCCTTCGAGCTCTTTGGCTGCACAGGATAAACAATAAGATAAAAGTGAGGTGGTGGTCATGGGAGGGAATTCTTCGTGCCGTACCTATTATAATGTGAGTTTTGTCTCTTTAAAGACCACTTAATAATAAGTACAGGAATGTCAGCAAGGTTACAATACTTGTATCGTCACATTCCTCGAGACTAAATCTGGGCCGTAATCGTCGAAGCCTTTATATGGCTGAGATATTTGAAAGCAAACAATTAAAGACAGCCACCAATACCTTAAGTGGTAATAGGAGCGTCTTCATGCAATCTTAAGGGATCTATAAAAAACTGTTGTTTTTTTAATCTTGGTGAACAAAGCATCCCCAACATCCCCAACCCCACCCATTGCGGATCTAGCAAGTTTTGTGGCAACAACTTAGTCAGGGCCCTAATACCTAAGGCGCTGTGACTACACATAGCCTCTAAGATTTGAAACCCCGAGAATCAGGCAGGTGAGCATATATAGGTACTGCCCTAGGCCAAATAAAAAAAAAGGTTTGTTTCCAGTTACCTGACCGACCCTAGCAAAACACGGCCGACCCTAGATTACTTTTTTTTTTGAGAATTTTTGAGATTTTTTTGAGATTTTTATGATTTTTTTCAACAATTTTTCATGGATATATTATTTGGGTGTACAGGTAATGGCTTTATAATACACATCTTTTGCATATATTTCACATTTCCTATTTTTTTCTTGTCCATGTTCTTACCTTGATATCAAATACATTTCCCATACATTTCTAAACAAAATAAAAAAAAAATTGAATTAAAAATAAATTAATAAAATCAGACCTACCGACCCTAGCTCTGTGAGTCATGTAACTGGAAACAAAGGAAATTTTTCTTTTGGCCCTATGACTGCTCTGTACAATTAGCAGCTATGCAGGATGTAATAACAAAGATGGAGCAGTCACACTGTGGCAGGTATTGGTTAGAAAATAAGACAAGGGGCATGGCTCTAGGAGTGGTCTAATCTGTATTGAAACGTAGAGGGGCCTCGTAGGCCCTTAGACAGGAATAACGATTGTGAAGTCTAAGGGTGAAATGAAGAAAAAACCCTATACTGAGAGTGCATTATCAATCTGGAGTCATTATTAAAATTATTATCAATCTAGATTATGCACAGTCAATGAGCCAATAAGTATGCAGCATTAAGAATAATGCACCAGGACTTTGGCCAGCTGTGTTACAATAACCACTAATGTATAATACTATATAGGTAATATTCCTAGGCTTCACACTGTGATTTGAAGGAGAGAAATCATAGTGTGTTAAGAAACGACCTCCAGTGTAGGGTGATGACTAACCCGATTTTGCGATTGCCCTTGACACTTTACTACTGCCTAAAGGGATGCAGGTACTCAAATGCCAGGGTAATAAAACTCCAGGTTCCCCGCCTATATTGGTTGACGTTTCCCATGTGCCTAAATCCCATTGGTCCATTACCTTACGTGAGGCACACCTGTACCCAATGCCCAGGAGGGTATTTCCTAAGGTACTTCAATCACCTACAACTTCAGATACCAGTTGTGGTACTGGAAATAACAGTTTCTCCTTACAAAACTCCATGAAAATATACGTATGTATATCACAAAGGCACAGACAAAGTCCCCCATGTTGAGATTTTAATAATACTCTGGCCTCAACATCTAAGACCAATGATTAAATTGAGTCATCACTGTATTTTTGTTGTTTTTTGTTTTTGTTTTAGGGAGAATCTTTATAACAACAGAAGGCTAGTGTCTGTTCGCTGATGCATGCTGAACACCTTATGGTCGCCCTCCAGAGAGGGCTAAACTAGTGACATTGCCTGCTGGTCCAGGAGGTTAATTCAAAACATCCCAGGATCACAACCTCAGCGATCTTAGGAATTATTCTACCTTATCCTATTAAGCGATCTTAAGATTAGACTGCGTTCACATTTCCTACCCAGCACTAAGATCGCATCGATCTTAGCCTCAGCCCTCCTACACTATTCCAAGAAGTACTGACTGGGCACAGGGGTAAGAGTCCGAAAATATGGGCTAACAAAAGAGCACAGGGTGCAGTTGATCCCATAGAGTATTCAAGAGTTGTTCCCATGAATGTATAATTTATGCTTGCCTATTAGAAACATTGGGCACCCCACCCCCCCAGACAAAGAGAGAGAAGGGAAGAATTACCTTACAGTGCACTTAACGCATGAGTAGCCCTAAGAGCCCTCAAGGACACCCAGCAAACGTCCTCCTTCCCCTCTATATGTATGCAGCAGGCTATTCACTCTTTAGATCAGGAGTGTTCCTGTAAGTGCTCTTGTACTCAGGTGAAACCACTATGCAATTCTTTAACTAAGATCGCAGTGATCTTAGTGCTGGAAAAGGAATAGTGAAGTGATCCCAGGACTTGCTATTCCTGACAGGCCTGCAACGACTGCATTAGATAGGTTAGACCGGCCAGGTCTTATGATATGTGCCTACACTAAGATTGCTGGGGTTGCGATCCCAGGATGTTTTGAATTAAGCTCCAGGCCATGGAACCGATCATAAAATATCCATAAATAAGGGCGGATAAAAGAGAGGGAATAGTCACATGTGTCCTATTGTATTGATTGTACATTAAATATGACACAAATACCCTCTGTAAATGACAGTCCTTGACACAAGAATAAAAAAACATTGATCTTGTGTCTTTCTTTTCTCTCCACAATCAATGAATATCCTATCTTTTTCTTTCTCATGCCTCATACTATCTTTATAGTCCAGATCACTAATTGTGCACTGTGTCTCTGCTACCTTTATCTGAAGGTTATTAGGATAATAATGGCCGTATTCCATGGAAACCGATTCTTGGCTGGTAGTGCATCAGCGATGCGTTTCAGATGCATCGGCAACAAATTTGAGCATTGGGCCACAATCAGGTGAAATTCCCGTACCATCGGGTGAAATTCCCGTACTATCGACCAAGAATCAGGTTCAGTGGAAGAGCTGAAAAAAAATCGGAAATGCATCAGAAACACATCGGGAACCATCGGCGACGGTCCTTCCTTACGGCTGACATTCCATGGTGAGAGGTCCTGCAGGTTGTATCCACACTGAAGTGAGATTACCCTTGTGGCGTTGTGCCGGGACCTTAGTCTAGTGGGGAGGGGGATGATGGTGACCGAATCTATGGGAAGATGGAAACTGTGCCCCTACACATTTACCGAGGCAATAGTTCTTTAACATCCATCACTACATAGGCATAGTGAGAGATGGACAGGCCTGTTTTAAGTCATTTGCATGCCATAATGGCCTAGAGACTTTCCAGCACAGCCTAGAGCAGGGAGGAACTCAAACCAATATGATTTGATTTGAATTTTATCTCACCTCGTGCCTTCCTTACAGCCGACACTCAAGGGCGAGAGGTCCCGCGGGTTGTATCCACACCGAAGTGAGATTACCCTTGTGGCGTTGTTGCCCGGACCCTAGTCTAATGGGGAGGGGGGATGATGGCGACCGAATCTATGGGAAGGTAGAAAGCACGCCCCTACACATTTACCGAGGCAATGGTTCTTTAACATCCGTCACTACATAGGCATAGTAAGAGATGGACAGGCCTGTTTTAAGTCATTTGTCTGCCATGACCGCCGAGAGACTTTCCAGCACAGCCTAGCCAGAGCAGGGAGGAACTCAAACGACACCTTACGGCGACGTTTGGAACCACCACTGTGCTCCGGCCGGGCCGGGAACCGAACCCACGACCTTACGGCCTGTGAGCGGACATTTTTATACTTTATTAATTCTGGAAGGTCATAAAATGGGTGTCAGAGAACCAGCTGCTTCCTTGTAGTGCATAAGTAGTAATGTCAGAGGGTTTTCCTGTATAGCCTTTTATTGCTGACATTGTGTGTGAGTGAATTATTAAGTGAAAATTTGATTTAGAACAACAGTTTACTATTATATGCTCTAAGAATGATAGAAGATTATGAATAATAATTCCCTTTTGCAGTAGTGCTGCCACCTGGTGAATACATAGATAGAACTAAACGACCGTGGTGTACGAGGTGGCCGATCCACCACGAGGGGGGGTCTCCCCTGAGGGCGTTAGCCCGAGGGGGAGACTACCCCCCGACTACCATCCAGACGCTGTGGTGGATCGACACACGTTACGACACACGTTACGCCACTGGGGGTGTGGCGATCGGCCGCGCAATGCTATCTCTACGGGAAGAAGTTATTCACATAAAATAATACACATTACATACATAGGTCGTAGGAACCCATTAAGTTCCCTCTGTAGGTCTTAGGAACCCATTAAGTGCCCTCTATAGCATGACATGGTAGGATACTTGCTTGCATGATAGTCCCATACTTTTAATATTCATGCATGCCATAGAGGGAACTTAAGGGGTTATCGCAGACGGTATCTGGTGATCACCCTTTCCTTGGTGGAAGAGCGATGAAAATGGGCAGAAAAGGGCATCCAATTGTCCCGGTGGGCAAATCTTGCCGACAATTTTCAACCCAGATTCATACACAATGACCATCACGGATGAGGAAAAACCCTAATTGGCCCGGCAATATCATCAGTTTCGTGGAATACCCCCATAATGAGAATACCATATTTAAAGATCAAAGAGACAGAGGACGTCGTCGACATGAGGGTATCTATAGATCTTAGATCTGCAAAAGAAAATCAGTTTATCACTGTGATAGTACTACACTGGTCCCCTGATGGTAGGCAGGGCATACACCCATGGGCCATGTTTGGAAGACATTTCGCAAGATGGTACGACTAGGGCCCTTCAAATCATGGTCAGGTCCTTCAATCTAATGTCTTAACAGCCCTGCATGTAGTTATGTAATATATGACAGTTATTGATGCACGTGTTGATTTAAGCATCAGATACAATCAACGAGCCGTTAGGCAAGTGGATTAATTAAGGGGCTAAAATAAACATGTGCATCAATAATTGTCACATATTGCCTTTATATCATGGTTTCCACCATTAATTCTAAGTATTTACCTTCAGAATTGATGAAATCCATTAATTTGTGTTAGAAATGGTGGATATATTTTACTGTCAACTCCCTGTCATACTATATTCCGTTCCAGTGTCATCATCGTTCTTTCTAGCCATGGTGAAATGTTCTCCTTTTAGCAACAAAATGAACCCAAATCAGTGTAAAAGGAAGATAACAATGATTATAATGATCACTAATGTCTTACTGCACTAAGTGCTTATTGTACAGAGCAGTCATACTACATTCTACACTCAAATTATAAGCATTTCAAATCAGTCGTGTTCAGTCGTACCACGCTGAGAAATCATTCTTGATACCCACCAGATGATGGTGACTAATTCAAACTAGCATTTACTGTTCTTTGTGGAGAACTTTCATAACTGGCCAGCTAGGATTATCCAGATGAATTAGTGATTGAATTAGTGAGTGAATTAGTGAGTGAGTGACAGAATGGGTACCTGTAAGTGAGTGAGCAAGTACTGTTGTCATTTCAAGCCAATCAAACAGCAATCAGCATGAATATTGTTTTAGGTAATGAGTACCCACACCTGTAATGAAAAATGAGATAAACTCAGACAAAGACAATTTTAAATGGACCATGAAAGCCAACACCTTCACTGTCGTCACCTGTATTTTCATCTGCCTCCTAAATTACCAAATAACTTCAACTGATAAAATGACCAACCTACACAGGGATTTCCTACATTTCAGCTGTTTCACCAAAAAGGTGTACAAAACGGTTTCCCAGGTCCTTACTTGGTATCAAATGGTGACAACTTATTGCTCAAAAAGAGATAATGAGGCATCTTTCTTGATGACCATTAACCCTAGTCAGCACCCCTATTTACTGGTCATTAACACCGTCTCTTCTGATCACATAGTCCAAATGACGGTTTTATCCTTCCAATTGAAATAGTTCGTATTGATGAATTGAATTGCAAGAAAGGAATATCATTTTAGGACTTATTAGAATATGGTGAAAATCTAACCACTTTTAGTCTATCCCCCACCAGCCACCTGAAACTGGTAATTCACAATAAATTCCCAGCTGAACACCAAGTGCTCCTCATTCTTTTCCATCTATATGCTACATGAGACGAATATGATAGATGATCAGTACCACTAGAGAGACTATAATTATATTCAGACCTAACCTCAGCCATCACCATCAAGTCATCCTTGATGATGTTCCTGATTCACACTTAATGCAACTCTCCTCCCGACCTTAATTGATAACATAATTAGAAACTGAGCGATGAGATCTCATTATGATCGACACTAAAATGATTTCCCTGTTGCCCGTCGTCTTTTTTTATGTGCCACCACAGAAGTGGATGTGCTCATATACATCCTGCCGGCTGAAGATAGAGGGCTTAATTTAACCTGATGGTCTGTCATGTGGATGTATTTCATTCTGCAAAAAAATAGTCTCGCAATAGAAAAAGGGAGAAAAGAATTAAGTTGGCCCTTCTCTCTGTGTGTGGCTAAGTGGTGCCCGTGGTGATTGATTGAATTCAAGATGGCCACCGGCGCTACAGACTCTAGATGTGTCGCCAGCGCCGCCTGGCGAGTGGCAGGAAGGTTACGCTTGCCGGAGCGGCCATTTTAAGTCATACATCATCACGGGACAGGTTCCATATTGTTCATAAGGGAATAATCGATGGCAGCCATAACCCTGGCTGCTACATGTGTACGGTGGGGCTCCTAGGGATGGGGGACGGAGGGGGGGGGGGGGTAAGGGACATTGGGTGGTCAGGGTGTGGGGGGTGGAATGAGGTTGAATTGCATGGGTTGAATAGGATGAACATTTCTTTATTTTTGGGTTGGGACTGATTATGTGTGAAATGGTTAATAAAGGGAAGTTATATAGGATCCCGGACAAGCTACAGATGTATATCATGTACAAGTATGTAAATGGTGGGGTATACAGTGGCATTGAAATGACCATTATAGCTCACATATAAGATGCACCTATGGCATATAAGGTAAATCCAGAGTTAGAGCTCTCAAAATATGACTCAATTGAGTCTGTGCCTATAAAGTTGTATATTTTGAGAGCTTTAGAAGTGTCCTACTCCAATTTCATCACCCATGAGGTGCATTCTGGCAGGTTCCATAAGATATTGGAAGAGGTTATCTTCTTGTTGTAATTTGGCTTATGCATGTGTGGGATTGGTTGAGCTTTGATTTGGATGGGCAGGTAAAGTTCTTCTGATTTAGGATGCAGTGCATAGCATTTGGTTTAGAGAGGTTAAGTGGGACCGAGTTGAGATGAGTATAAAGGACAGATGGTGTGTTTTATAGGTAAGGACCCCTGATTTTTAGGCTTGCAAGGCCCTAAGTGAATTGCATAGATAGTGTTTGACTTTTCCTGCACTGAATTGGTATTACAGTAGGGGTTCCAACTGTGTGGGGCACGGCATTTCTACTGTGTATTGGGAAAAAAATACATTGTATGAATAGAGCTTCTATGTAAGCACGCCCCTTCCTTCTGGCTGAGATATGTAGATCGGGGTTTGGCAAAATAAGCCCGGCACAAGAGATGGAAAATAGGCTTTATTCTCCTTGTTATGAAACTTATATGCCTAACTATTCATTTCCTTTGGCTTCTCATTTAGGACAGACCTGCATGTGATGTGCAATTGCAAGAAAATGGGATTCTCCAAATTACCAAAGAGGGTACCCATAATAGATTGATAGATACATTCTGTATTAACCTGTATATTAGCGCTTGGTATTGAATGAGCTCTGGTCTTGAGTAAGCACCAGTGATATAACCTGGGTGAGATTAGTGACACAGATGTAGACAATTGTATGGATAAGGAGGGGGGAGGGGTCCAGGGGGTAAAACGTTTTGCCACTCCTGCAAGCCGGAGTCGAACCAGCGACCATACCTAGTCAACAAAAATCGTTGCAAAACGTTTCAGAACGTTTCCCTATGGTTCCTTATCATGGCAAAATCTTTTAAAGCGTTAAAAACGTTAAATAACGTTGTTTTCTTTTGTTCAGTGGGAAGAATGTCAGGTATTGTATGACCACTACAGTCCTCCGCTATACCAACTGAGCTATCCCGGGTGGGCTAATTAGTACCCCGGCTCAAATCACAAACTTTGGGAACTGATGACATTGGGAGGACACACAGGAAATTTATCAGCTTTGTGCAGTGCTTATTAAGTTTACCTTTGCATTGTGCATTGACTCATTATAACGACCTTCGAGCAAGAGGTCATCTGACCATTGGCCAGCATATATTGACCTCCCTGTTCACCCCTACACATGGCTTTAGATCCCTAACATTCAGATGATGATATGAGCCTACATTGGATTTTATGACATGGCACATGGACAATTTCTTGTAATTTACAGGATGAGTATGAACTTTACATAAAATCAACATGGTGAGATGGCACTTTCTTAGAATTGATATGGGACATGCATGGCCTTTTCCTAAAATGGCATGGGACATGGCCATTTTTTATAATCAACATGGGACATAGGAGGCATGGGCATCAAGAGCCCCCTTTCGTCCCTGCCTACCCCAATACCTCCCCTCTTCACAACTTTCCCTCTCCCTCCCGCCCTCTTGATCCAAGCCATGATCCATGTATTACCCATGTAGGGACTGAGGATGGATTGAGTAGGCTACAGGGGGAGGGGGTGTTAGAGAATGGGGGAGGGGGGCTTGTCAGAACACAGCAGCACAATCCCAGGGATGATGGACCCACACTCGTACCTTCCACTTATGAATGAGTGAACCGACTCGGCGTTATGATGGATCCCCAGTCCCTACTGATGACCTCCCCCCACCACCAATACCTAGCCCCCACCCACCAACACCACTTCCGCCCCCTGGGAGGGGGGAGGGCACTTCATATATATTCAACATAACATGTGGATGTCAAGGGTACTTTCTGAGCAAATTCCTCTAAACAAGGGTCCTTTTGGACAAAATTCCTTCTAAACAAGGGTCACTAATTCAGGTAAATCCCTCCAAACAAGGGTGGGGGATGTCAGACCTCCAGCCACACATCTGTACCAGATGTATCTCCCGCAGCAACCTTCCAGATTTGGTACCGTTATAACAGGGCCAGAAACTTTAAGAATTAGGACCCTTTCCGAGGAGAGAAAGCAAAAGGTATACCCTAATCAATGGCAGCTCATAAAAAAACTTCCAATCATAATCCTATAGTATGTTATATTCTGCTGGATATGCCCCTTCTGGTGGAAAAGGTATACCCCTGTATACAATAACTCATGATGGCATTGTATACAGAAAGTCCAAACTCTACCTCCTTCCCTTTGAAATTGATAAGATCTATCCTTAGTAAATGGCATAGAATAGCCTCTTTCGGTTGAAATCATGTTAGCACATGATATCCAAAGTTTTGGGAGTACCTCCCCCCCCCAATGCTAGCGCTCTAGCCATCCACCGCAGCAAGCAACACTTTGGTGCAGGTGAGAGGGATATATTCGAATGAAGTAGAGTGTGGGTGCCATGTATGACATGTACATTTGGTGATAGAACCATGGCTGCCAAATGAGTGGTGGGTTGAGTGCATGTCTGTATGTATGTCACACTCTACTGGTTATTGTGCATTGCTTGGTAGGGTGCTGTTACCTGTGAACAAGTTTTGACAACATTATGGCAGTAATCCTTGCTATATTAAGTGTACCGTAGTGGCCTGTATAAGCACCCTGCGATCATAGATCAACCCACCTCTACCACCGGCACTTATTAAAACCGGCACTTATTCAAGACTTAGTTTATAATGAATAATTCATTTTCAATCCTGTAGTACCCCCCCCCCGCACTAATTCAAGATCGGCGCTCATTCAAAGACCCGGCGCTTATACAGGCTACTACAGTATATATACAGAATAATGGACACCCAGGACAATAGTTTATGGAAGTAATTCAGACTAGTAGATAACCCAGAATGGGGCCCAGACTCTCCTCTGTACCACAGTTAATTGATACGCTGTCCTTGTACTAGCCATGTCTTGGCCCCGCATAGATGCAGCCCTTGCGAGGGTTGCATTCATGCATCAGGACAACTAATTGGCATGATGCATTAATATATGGACAACCCTTACAGGGTTAACATAAAAATCAATCTGTGTCCTATGGAATGTTAAGCAAGCTGTTCATGATGTAAAATAATAATTTGTTCACATGATTGGTAAAAGAATGGTGCCAACTTGTGACACCTTATCCATTCATTCATACAATTAATTTAAAAGACCTCACTTGGTATCATAACTAGAAACAGCACATACAGATATAACAATAACATGTTAGACAGCCAGTGCTTTGGGGCTTTTACCGAATATCACTTCTAAAATCTCCTTCAACCAAGGCAACGCCAACATGTATCATCTGATTATATTTCTGCTTCGATATTTGCATTACTATCTCTTCGCCCATCCCATATATTTACACTCCCTTGTTGTTGTCAAGACTAATATCAAATTAAACCATAGATATATACATGTACATCCTTATTGCTCTATATGACTAAAGGGTACACACAGATCCTTTATACCTTCAGTAAATATTGAGCAAAACAGGATGAGATTTATGATAGTTTAACATTTTCTGCACCTGTGTCCTCGAGGTGAAAAGGGGAAAAGGATGAGATTTATGATAGTTTTAAATTTTCTGCACACCTGTGCCCTCGAGGTGGGAAGGGCTTCTCTTCAGGCATTTGCTTAAACCCAACAATAAACAAAAATAACAACAACAACAACAACAATAAATAAAAAAGCGCACCCATGTTCTTAAAAAAATTATCCCTCCCTTATCCACAGTGTTGTACGTCACATGTTCCACCTTTACAGTACTTCTATCACCAGCCTTACAAGCATGCAGAGTGGCCATGGTTGTGTTATATGAAGTGATGGAATGTGTTATGATTCATGCCTTCTGGTGATGTACTAAAAGCACTAACCCTTTTAGGACTTTTTGAGGGCAACTAATGCATCGAAACACTGAGCATTATATACCCTGGTGTATACTCACTCACTCACTCACTCACCTACTCACTCATTCGATCACTCACTCTATCACTCACCCACTCACTCAGAAACTCACTCACTCTATTATTTACTCACTCATTCATTCACAAATGAAGAGCACAATTGACTCTTCAAGGGGTTTTATAGGAAAGTAATAGATTGAGTCTATGAGTGTGTGTGGGGAGGGATGGGGATGGGGGTGACATAGGTTGTGATCACTGTGCCACCTGTTGCCCATGTTGCCTGCTAAATACAGCATTACTAACCTGTTGTGTATTACTACTATAGTAGCCTCTAAACTATTGATGTGCTGGAACATATCCAGGACAAAATGACTGAGATACTGAGGAGGAAGGTGGTTAAGCCGCTTATGTATGAATGCATCATGTCTGCGACTGCTCTGTTCGATCAGCACTTAATGCTGTGTTTATAGAGGGTTTGGTAGGGCAGTCATAGGGCATTACAGTGAGGGATCCATCTATGATTTGAAGGGGGTCTAGTCGTACCATCTTGAGAAATGACTTCCTGGTGAGTCAGTTGGTCATAATAGTACTGTTGAGTGGCAAGCAGTCTCGCCAGCACTTCATTGGTGCATCATGCTGACCAATGGGCATGATACACTCTCGCATCGGCAGTCCTTAAAAGGATCCGGGCCTCCACAGTTCTTTTTTTCCTGATAACTGCTGTGCATTATCCAGGAATAACCGTATTTCGAGACGTTTTAATCTTCTTCAAGAAGCAAATCCATACATTTCCAGTTAAAACCATTCAGGTTCTATGGGGTTGCGAACCCCGGCCTCGCTGGAAAGAGGCGAGCACGATAACCACTATAGATTCATTTCAATGCCCTTTGCCCTAGGCGCTTATGCAAGAGTGACGCTTATTAGGGACCCTGGAACTGAAACAGGTCACTGCGGTATAATACAATTCAATGGGTCTTGTTAGATGCATATATATATATATATATATATATATATATATATATATATATATATATATATATAATGAGCCTTATTTACACATGATTGCATGGCTATATATGGCTTCTGTAAACCACCCTCTCCCGGATATAAGATGCAACCGTGTTTAAGCCACATCCCCAACTAAAAAAAAAAAAAAAAATGAATACCTGCACATAAGCTGGACCTGGGGCTTGAAAAGATTGATTTTAGTTCTGTTCTATAGTATCGAAGCCCCTCTCATAAGCCACACCCTGGGTCCAGGCTGATCCTCTGAGCGAACCAAGATTTTGAAATGGTTTATAAGCCACGGCCTATACGCAGGGTTTTATGGTATGTTTTGCATTTACCTGTATAGGTCTGTAAAACACCCAGGACCGCTAAAAGAAATAACGTGGCTAATTGGAAAATGGCCGAGTCGTGATTCATGACAAAACGTGCAGTTCCCTTGTGGAGGTTGCACACGAAAAGCAGAGGGATACGTGGATAACCTTTTCATTAAGATGGTACTTGTTTTTATTAATTCATTTTTACAGAGGTCATCTCTACATTACAATGGGAACATGATTTTGACCCTAATTGGGCATCTTCGATTAGCTTGTACATGCTTCTTTAACTCTTTCGGGGCTGCTGATCTTTGAGTGGAATGATGTATGAATTCAGCACTCGGAAAAAGACTAGTCACTACTGCATCTAAGCATCATGCCCTTCGTGCCACTTATATCCCTATTCTAGGAGGGCAGCAGAAGCTGCCTCGAAATCGATTTAAGGTGGCTGGCGGGGATTGACTAAAAGTAATTAGAATTTAGTTATATTCACACCAGAACCCCAAAATGATTTCTTCTTTTTGTATGTGCAAAAATAGTAGGGGGGTCCCATGCATATTTTTGAGATACAAAAGATTCGACCCTATATAGGTTCATATAGTGATTTGCCACATAAATCCCCAGATTCATATCCAAAAGTAATTAATTTTTTTCATAACTCCTTCAGCACTTAGATTTTCAGCATATCTTTTCAGTAGATTCAATATTGGCATAGGGTCTCAGGCAAATTTCTAATGTTTTTGGATGATTTAAATAATAAATGCAAGGATATTGTTAGAATAGTGACATCTAGTTTATATAGTCTTTTCTAGATGGTCAAATACAGCAGCCCGATGGCTCATGCGTAATCTCTATGCCTTACTCACAGAAGGTCCAGGGTTCAAATCCTGTATTTTGCACGTTTCGTTTATCCATAATGCCAATGTAACACAGAGACCCCTGGTGGTGAAATGCTGAACTAACAATCCCCGCCAGCCACCTTAATGCAGGGTCATTACAACTTGCTTTTCCATGTTCTTGTATATTCTGGGGTCCAGATAAGTATTGTTGTACGAATGAAATCATGTCCAAATAATATGAAAATTGCACCTTTGCAAGCCCAGTTCATTACTTTAACAGAAGACAAAAACTAGTTCATTGGTACTTACTAGATGCCACCCCAGCTTAGAACCCTCTCATAGGCAGCCAACGGTATGTAGTTCAGGCACTACCTGTCAGATGTCACCACTCTATTGATGAGTGACCTGATGTTACCATCTAGACAGTCAATCCAATAAATGCCAGTAAACAGACTGAGTTGCTCAATAGAGGATCAAACATGATACCATGTATACTGCATGGTCTTCTTGATACTATACAAAAGGGGACTGAAACAATTGGGTCCACATGTGATTGATGTTAGTGAGGTAGCTGTACAGAGAAGCTGTACAGAGAATCTGCTACTATGCTGATGTATAATGGGCACTAATTTCCCTCCTGCACATTTACATTGATTTCTCCGCTACTGCTCGTGGGGCACACATGCTAAAAGGGAATTTATTAAAAGGTATTTAATATTACACACCCCATATATTGATTTGATGTATTAGATAGGGTGTAACATTTCAAATCTATATACATTGAAAAACTACCCAAGTGCCTATTCATGTCGCAATAGGGAAGATACTCTGGGACGTCTCCAAGGATAAAATATACCAGGAGGTATGGTCTCAATTTGGAGGGATATTGGAGGGGAATGGCATACTCCTATATATGGGTGTTTTTGAAGGGTTACTTCCATTAGGGTTATGGGTTTGGGCTGATGACAGGATTAGTTTACACATTGGGAATAAGTTTTTACGGTCAAACACACAATTAGGTTGCTAGAAAGAATGAATGCAGTATATAAGTGGTTGCTAAAAAGTAGGTGTTAAGAATAGACCACAATTTTCGGTTTTGATTCTTGGCCACTAGAATCATAACAGTCACGTCAAAAGCAAACTAAACTTAGTTTAGGCCCCTATAGGCATATATAAGGCCCCTTCATGTGGGGCCTCAGGCCCCATTCATACTTTTTTGCATGTTAATGGGACTAGGAGAATGCTGGTTTGGCCTGGCAACACCACTCCTAGCTAGAGTACTGGCTATATCACACAAATTGATATCTGAGGTAAGTGAAAACTCACCGAGTAGCAATCTTTCTGTGTAAAGAGTACATTGCTTGTGTGCACCCCTGGTACTAAATTTGTACTAAAAATCAATGAATGTTATGCAGTTATGGGTCATATTATTAGAAATAGGTATAAACCAATATGGGTTAGTTGTTCAAACTCATGACCTCCCAGTATGTATGGGGCTATAAATATACATGATACTCAATGCTCAAATACTGAGCCTAGCAATCAAGGTTGCCTTAGGTGATAAATGTAGATTGGAATAGGAAGATCATTTGTTAACAGTCAATGATATGTGTGTTGCTATGTAACACTGCTGTTGCTATGCTAACAAACTTAAACTTAAACATTGACCATTTTTTTAAAAATCAGCTTGCATTTTTATTTCTCGTATCTAGTAGTTACTATTCACTTGTATCTAGTGGAGGCATCGATATCAAGTTTGTTATGCATGTTGGCTATGTACATAACATGTAAATATCTCGAATCAATATTGAATAATGATCGTTTATAATACTCTGGTCCAACATAAGGAAATCTTCAGTTGGATACTGTACTCACTTATCAGATGGTAGCAAAGGTTAATCAATAACCACCAGACAACATTTGTTCAACTCAGATGACTAAATCGGTCAGCAGAGACCTGACTATGTCAAAGTTAAAAGTACAAATTCCTGACAGAAGTCATCCAATGAGGGCATAATGAGGTGCAGAAAAGCTGTTAACTGGTAAGCAACTGACAGAGTAAGGCATCAGGAAACAAGTGATTTGGTGCATACACGCACACAAAATGTACAGTCGCTAGGGTCTTCTTATTAATTCCTAAACTTGTCAACTCTGGTAAAGACCCTGCACCTCAATGAATGATTGTCAAGGCAAATGGCCCTTCCTCAAAAGTCTTGCCAAAAGATAACGAGGTAGAACCTACTTACTTTTTTTCTCAGATAAAACTGATAGAAACCTCCATGGTCTCATTAACTTCCATGCGATTGACAAAGATCTTACAGCAGAATGCAAGGAAAACACATTTTGAGGCATGTGCATGTTTCATCTTAACGAGTTTGTGAAAAATCATTTGGCAATTGCAATACACAAACGTGCACATTTTAGTTTTCGGTTCTCATTTCCCTTCTGACAAGACGCTCCTGATGACCCTCAATGTGACAGGCCGTGAAGTGGTCAACCTAGCACAATTGTTGTCAACATGAAGAGTCTGTGCCAGGTCTGACAGATTACATTTGACAGTTTTTGCCTCGTTAATTTAATGCTGCTCACGTTGATGGCCTCATTTGTTCAGTGTAGTTTGAGTCTGGTATTGTACGGTGAGAATTATACTTCATAAAGTATGGGTTCCACTGAAACTGAATTAGGCTTTATTATTTGATTTGTTTTTTTTTATTGCTTGGTGAATTTCAGTTCAATAATGAATTGATGGTCTGGCAGCTGTGCATGGTACATGTGAAATACAATCATGTACATGCAACACTCATGCCGATTATTAACTATTTTAAGAACAATAGTGCACAATAAAAAAAAACTACGACATTAATTTTGATATCTCTATGCATGCACTAGGAACTGCCTAAAGTCTGCCCAACATTGAATTAATAGTACTTTATACTCAATCCAAGGTGCACTCTATAATATTGCCTCGAAAAGCGGGTTCACACCTTATATGCGGGAAGTGCTGTATACACATGAGGTATTATGGCAGATGAAATATACAAATCAAAAGAAATAAGAGAACATTGTATTATTTTACGCAAAATCATGGCTGAAAGTAGGTTTGGAAGTTGCATGGTGTAAAATCTTTTAAAAGAAAAAGATTAGATTACACGGTAAAAGGAAATTCCTTAAAGCATGATGATTCACTGACAACAGTGGGTGCCAGTAAATGTGGACCATTCCTTATAAAGAATAACAGGGATTCTTCATAATTGGATTAAAGATGACATTTAGATGAGTTTAAAAATGATTCATTCGGTTTTTGGTTTGAATCAAGTAAAGAGAGAAAATAAAATTCGATGATATTGCTGCTTGTAACAAGGTATTTTGCATGGGGCTTCGAACCCATGCTCTTCTCCTTATGTACAGCTCCATAGCTTTGGTTCACAAGATTTGATCGTTTTTTGTTGTTGTTGTTTTTTTGGACTTGCTCATTGCATTAATGAACTGCTATGTTCATTTAAATGATGCTATAGAGCAGACCAAGTTTTATTGATTTTTCAAAGGAAAGTCACAAATGAAACAGTACAATAACTTCATGGATCTTGACAAATGTCAATATGAACACAATCAGCAGATGGAAAAATATGGACTGGCAATATTCACTCAATAGGTTATTAACATAGAAAGTACAGACAAACAAATATGGAGTTTCACGGTAGTATTTTATGAGCATTTCTACATGTAGATAGAGTACATATTTATAGCAGTAGCAGTTTTCTGTTTGTCGCCTGTGAGTGTAATTTTGAGCCGATGTGCATTTTATGTCCAATAGTATGTCCCTGAGCCTATTACAAAGCCATCCTAGCTTTTTGCTAGGATGGCTTTGTGAACAGCTCATTTCCCTGGTGGCCTCAGCTGTATTACTGGAAGAAGCAATGTCGTGTTTAATTGTAGGGGCAATAACACACAACAGATACTGTAGAACCCCGCGTATACGCCACAACCCACGTATATAAACTGTACCCTGGCTTTAGGAGGATACTATTAGCTGCATGAGGGGTCTCAAAAGGTGCCTATTCCCTAGTGAAGTCTATGCTGAAGTATAAACCTCCACATGTATACATACAAGCTGCAGCCTGAATCTATGGAGATTCTATTAGCTGCACCAGGGATATGAAATGGTCTATAACCCGTGGTTTTTACACAGGTTTTTAGGGTAGGTAATGCTGGAGTTAATTTCAAAAAAGCCTAACACTGCATCCTCTGCATTAATAGTGTCGGACCCAGTTTTGGTAAATTATATGTTTTAGGAAGCCTGCAAGGTTCCATGAACCACAATACAGTGTCGAAGGTGGAGATTTAAAGGAGAATTGCAAAGCATGTCATGCAACGAATGATAGACATTTGGTAAAAATTACAATACCCAAGTGAGCCTTTATTCCCCAAAGGAGCTAAAATACGTTACACACCCACTTGCATGTTTGAGTTTGCCAAGTTTCGTTTTCACTAATTTATCAGTTATCGAGGCTAAATCTAATTTTCTGCTGTAAAATGTCTTTTTTTAAAGTATCATTCAAAGTTAACAAACTGTCCTCCTGGCATACAAAGGAAAATGCTCAGCTGCATTCGTTGGCAATGTAATGGTAACTATGTGCAACTCTGAAAAGTACTGTATCGGTGAAATAATTGACTCTGTTTAGGACAAACTAGGAAATAAATAGGCCTACCAAAGAGCAGCTGAAGCAATGCTCAATGTCATAGTAACAACAGTCTGCAAATGAATATTGAATTCATAAAAAGGAATGATAAACACAAATGATAAAACTGATAAAAGTAAAAATTCATCCCATGCCAATCGTTCACGTGAGTGGCCTATATCCTCTTACAGGTGGCTCAGGACAGGCTGATTCTGCTGCTCCAGCCAATGCCCAGCAAAGTGCTGCACAGAAATTACATGGCAACCTGAATCCACACCCCCACCTCCTCCCAGCTCACAACCGCAGGGGGCAATTTCCTAAATCACTACGATATGAAAACCACAAAATTTATATGCCCTATGACTACTCTCTAACAGTTATATGTAGTAATTACAATAGTGGTTGGTATAGAGAGGTTTCATATTTATTGCATGTACATGGCCATGACAGTTCTGACCTCGGAATTTCTCGCGATATTCAGACGGGTCCCATACTTCCAAAACTGCCTGACCTGCTATGAAAAAGAGTGATCGCAAGACCAGGCCCGGAAAAAGCGCCCGGGAACTAGTCCACTCCCGATTGGTCACTTTAGGGCAGTTAAATACCAATGCAATCATTATGGTGACTACTAGATGTATGGCAGTAATGGCATTAGTGCGTCCACTACAATTTGAAGTGTGACAGTCGTAGTTTGCTGGGAAATGCCCCCCTGACCCCAGCGTGGGTGGTTGTAGTTCTCATTTACACCAACTTGAGGGTGTAAAAAAGACATGAATGGACGTCTGTCATGACAGGGTGTCGTGAAATTGTGGGAACTACCATTATAACCTAAATAGCTGGCCCATGATGAAGGGAGATTTCTCCAAACCCTTTCCCCAATATTTCAAATGCTCAAGCTCAAGAGAAGAAGGTCAGGCTTCAGATGAATATAATATAGATGCAAACCGAATAAAGGTAAAAGCAAATGACACCAGTACCTGCAGAGGAGGAGGAGGCTTTCGGGTGGAAGTTGCGATTTAATAGTCTGAAAGTATGGAAAAATTCTAACTTTTCTTTTACCAATTTCCCTCCACAAAGATTGTCAAAGGGTCATCCAAGTCACAGTCCTACCTTTATCTATCAGGTTCTTCTCTCTGTGTCTGTGACAGGAAGGCTAGGGCGGCAATGGCCCCCACCCAATTATCCATAGGGAAACACTCACTTGCCACTGGGATGGAGTGTCAGAGGTCACATGGGGATCGCCTTACCCACGTGATCATGTGGCCACCTGGTGGAGAAGAGAGCACTCAGGTCGTGAGGTAGCTGGGGAGATCTGTGAATTAGTCGGTCTAGGTAAAGCCGCCATACTGAAGGGTGGAAGATGGGCACTAAAAGGGTATGGTCTTGTATCGACGGCAGTATAGTGGGGGAGCATATGGACCTTCGTCTGAAGTAAATGAAAGAGCTTAGCCACCAATCAGGGATTGTTGAGGATATATCTCATGTCACAAAAAGCTTTGTTGGCAGTCTGGGAACGGTGGCAGCTTACCATGGCGGCCATCTTTGTCCAAAATATGAGGAATCTAGAAGACACATAAGATCATATCCCAACTAAAATTCTGTCATTTTTCAGTCAGGGCAGATTTGAATGAGTTATACCCTTCCTATAAGTCCACGCTAAGTTTTGAAACAATTTGCAATACATTTCAGCATGAACAATGGACATTATTACACAGAATTTTTACATGTGAAGTACATAAGCAAAGGTTCACGAGTTGGAGGAATGTCGGGGGGTTATCGCACACGCCGATCAGGTGCCGTATCGCACGACGCCCGCAGGGCGGGGTGCGATGCGGCACCTGATCGGCAAGTGCGATAACCCCCCGACATTCCTCCAACGAGTGTGCCTTTGCATTTATTTCATGTTATTTTCATCTAAATCAGATAAATAGAATCAAATTTACCAGAATTACTTGCCATAGGTATTGTTTACATTGCCATCTTGGAGCTATGACGTCATCAAATGGTCACGTGACCTCGGCGTGTGATATTTTCGCGGGTTATCGCACGGGGGGTGTGCGATAGGGCCCTCGAGTGCTAGAGCTATGGTCAGTATCTCGGGCATATCAACATGAAATAAAACACTGTGGATAAGGAAGGGCTCATTTTTTAACAACATGGGTGCGGTCTTTTTTTTCATTGTTGTTGTTGTTGTTATTGTTGTTTATTGTTGGATTTAAGCAGATGCGTGAAAAGAACCCCTTCCCACCTCGAGGGCACAGGTGCACAGAAAATTTAAAACTATCGTAAATCTCATCCTTTTCCCCTTCTCACCTCGAGGTCACAGATGCAGAAAATGTTAAACTATCATTAATCTCACCCTGTTTTGCTCAATATTTACTGAAGGTGTAAAGGATCTGTGTGTACCTTTTAGTCATATACAGCAATAAGGATGCGTATGGTTTAATTTGATATTAGTCTTGACAAAAACAAGTGAGTGTAAATATATGGGATGGGCGAAGAGATAGTAATGCAAATATCGAAGCAGAAATATAATCAGATGATACATGTTGGCGTTGCCTTGGTTGAAGGAGATTTTAGAAGTGCTTAACATTCCATAGGACACAGATTGATTTTTATGTTAACCCTGTAAGGGTTGTCCATATATTAATGCATCATGCCAATTAGTTGTCCTGATGCATGAATGCAACCCTCGCAAGGGTTGCATCTATGCATCATGCCGAACCTGCGGGGCCAAGACATGGCTAGTACAAGAACAGCGTATCAATTAACTGTGGTACAGAGGAGAGTCTGGGCCCCATTCTGGGTTATCTACTAGTCTGCATTACTTCCATAAACTATTGTCCTGGGTGTCCATTATTCTGTATATATACCGTAGTAGCCTGTATAAGCGCCGGGTCTTTGAATGAGCGCCGATCTTGAATTAGTGCGGGGGGTACTACAGGATTGAAAATGAATTATTCATTATAAACTAAGTCTTGAATAAGTGCCGGTTTTAATAAGGGCCGGTGGTAGAGGTGGGTTGATCTATGATCGCAGGGTGCTTATACAGGCCACTACGGTACACTTAATATAGCAAGGATTACTGCCATTATGTTGTCAAAACTTGTTCATAGGTAGCAGCACCCTACCAAGCAATGCACAATACCCAGTAGATGTGACATACATAGATACATTCACTCCATCCACCACTCACTTGGCAGCCATGGTTCTATCACCAAATGTACATGCCATACATGACGTCCACAGTCTACTTCATTTCAATATATCCCTGTCACCTGCACCAAAGCACTTGGTGCTTGTTGTGGTGGATGGCCACTGTGCTAGCATAGGGAGAGGTACTCCCAAAACTTTGGATATCATGTGCTAACATGATTTCAACTGAGAGGGGCTATTCTAGGCCATTTATTAGGGATAGATCTTATCAATTTCAAAGGGTAGGAGGTAGAGTTTGGACTTTCTGTATACAATGCCATCATGTATACAGGGTATACCTTTTCTATCAGAAGGGGGTATATCCAGCAGAATATAACATAATATAGGATTACAATTGGATGTTTTTTGTGAGCTGCCATTGATAAGGGTCTGCTGTTTCGTTTTCTCTCCTCAGAAAGGGTCATAAGTCTTGTGGTTTCTGGCCCCATAATAAAGTTACCAAATCTGGAGTTGCTGTGGGAGGCACTCAAATGTTTTCTAATACAGATGTGTATATAGATGTGCGGCTGGAGCTCTGACATCCTTCACCCTTGTGTAGAAGGATTTCTGCCCAAAAGAAACCCTTAATAGAGGAACTTTGCTCAGAAGGTACCTTTGTCAGCCACATGTTATGTTCAACATAATTATGAAGGGGCCTCCCCCCTCCCAGGGGGCGGCATTGGTGTTGGTGTGTAGGGTATTGGTGGGTAGGGGGGGTCATCAGTAGGGACTGGAGATCCATCATAACGCAGAGTCGGTTCGCTCATTCATAAGTGGAAGGTATGAGTGTGGGTCCATCATCCCTGGTATTGTGCTGCTGTGTTCTGACAAGCCCTCCTCCCACATACTGTAGCTCCCCACCCGCTATAGCCTACTCCATCCATCCCCAGTCCCTACATGGGTAATACATGGATAATGGCTTGGATAAAGAGGGGGAGGGAAGAAGGGAAAGGCGGTGATGGTAGGGGGTAGGGGGTAGGCAGGGACATGGGCCTTTTATGCCCCCCCTTCCTATGTCCCTTGTTGATTTTGAAAAATGGCCATGTCCTATGTCATTTTAAGATATTGCCATGCCCTATGTCGATTCTAAGAAATTGCCATTTCCCCATGTTGATTTTATGAAAAGTCCATACTCCCCCTGTCAATTTTAAGAAAGTGTTCATGTCCTACCCAGCTAGCAAAACTCGTAGTAAATCATGTCATTTTTACATCTTGTGCTGATCCTCACAGACATTATATTATCGCGCGAATTTTGTGGGGAAAAACCATCGTATGTGCAAGACGTTTTCGTGTCACTATGAGATGTCTTTGCACATACATATCATATGTCAATATGATGAACTTGAAACCCATCAAAAAGATGTTTATCTTGACATGTGAACAAGTATTTGTAGTATTGTTGGTAACATATCATTTTTTAAGAGCAAAGAGACAAGAAATAGATGTATTCCGTTATGTCCCAAGTTTATCCAGATCAAGATGTAATTTAGGCATCACTCATGTGTCACTTTATTACATTGCAAAATAACAACTATGAGATGTGTTATTGATGTCAAATGGCACACATCTTTTTAACACTTCTAATATCATAGCATATTCATGACGGCATATGATGTGTATGATTGCACCAGATAAAGACATCATTATGATGTCAAATAGGTCATGTATTTTTTACATCCCATATAGGACGTATCTTTTACATCAATATCTAATCAATTCATCACATGAAAATCTCCTAATGACATAGTTATCTGGTCGGTTTCACATAATAACGTGAATATGACGAGTATTACATGTCTTTTTTACGTAAGGTTCTAGCTGGGTATGTTATAAAACAGAAGGAGGCTTATGTCATCATCTGAATTTTAGGTGTCTACATCTAGAGCCATGGATGGACAGAGGAGCAGAGAGGAACCATAGGAGAGGGACGGGAAAGATGTTGCCATCAATACTACGACACCAGCAAAATGTATCAAAACACACCAATGGCTGATGACCTCGAACATGATTTGTGCCATAATGAGTCAATACACAATGTAAAGGCAACTAATAAAACCTAGACAGCATTGATACACCCCCCCCCCCAACTAGGATGGTCTTCAAGAATTAAGTAATGCTGTTCCATAATACAGTATTGCATCAAGTCTTGCAAAGCTGTTGTAATAAACTTAGCATGTGTCTCATGATGCCAAAAACTTCCAAGCATTCAGATCCAAACCAATGTACACGTGCGGCACTACCAGCCAGCCCACCCGTGATAGCTCAGTTGGTAGAGCGGAGGACTGTAGTGGCCACACAATACTTGACATCCTTAGGTCGCTGGTTCGACTGCACCCCAAGCGAGTGGCAAAACGTTTTCCCCATGGATCCCCCCCCCCACCTTATCCATTTAATTATCTACATCTGTGTCATTAATGTATTTCCTTGATTATGAGCCGGGGCCCAAATATAAGCTGGGTCAGAACAAGAAATTACAATACAAGACCTACAGAAGGGCATAATTCCCTTTCTATTAGGAATATTTAGTCCCATCTTTTGTAAACACTTATTACGTATTCAAGGAGGATGACATTGGCACTTACCTATTTAAAGTTGGAATTATATCTAGAAATATGTAGAAATAGTGGATACATATTAGAATTTAGATAATGTTCTATAGTGTTTGTTTCAAGTATATTAATTATAAGCCTGCCTAAAATATAAGCCAGCCCCATTTATAAGCCGGGTCAATATCTCACTTGAAATCAGTATAAGCCTTGGCTTATAATTGGGGATATACGGTTATCTCACCCAGGCCAACGCTTATTCAATACCCGGCGCTTACGCCAAATTGGTAATTTTGGACCCCTCTGAACAGAATGTAACCCGCCTCTAGCTAGCGCCACTGATCCGGTAAAGCTATGGGGAATAAGATCACTATGTATTGCTATAGGCAGGTGATCTTATCTTTGTCTACACAACAAACGCTCGATTCACGGCCAACTAAAGGCCGTCAGTCACTGACGGATGGTGTAGGGACAGTATCATTAGCTCTTTAATTGTTTCTAGTTCTATTAGAGCTTGGAGTATGATTATTTGGTTTACTATTAATCCCTAATTGTTTTAATTCCTCTGTCAGTGCACACCGGCGGCCGACTCCATCTGCCAGTCAGCCGCCATCACTGTGTTGAGTCATGACCTCATGACCTAATTGGACCTAAAAACTAGGCTCAGTGAGATAACGTGCCTCTAGCAGCAGGCTGATCCGGGATCACTTGCCTGTAGCACTACCACTGATCTTATTCCCAATAGGGTTACTGCTAACATTGTATCAGTAGCGCTAGCTAGAGGCACGTGATTTCTGTTCACAGGGCTGAAATTTGGAAAATCCCATTTTCTTGATACAAAGTAGATCTATCTATAGTATTTTTTCCCACCACTACACAGTAGAAATGCATTGGCTCACACAGTTGGAACCCTAACTGTAATACCAATTCAGTGCAGGAAAAGTCAAACACTATCTATACAATGTACTCTGGGCCTTGTAGGCCTATATATCAGGTGTCTTAGCATATAAAGCACACCATCTATCCTTTATACTTAACTCAACTCAGTCCCACTTAACCCCACTAAACCAAATGCTATGCACTGCATCCTAAACCAGAAGAACCTTACCTACCAACCCACATCCAAGTTCAGCCAATTCCACCCATCAGTCAAATTACATTCACAAGGAAAACCTCTTGCAATGTCTTATAGAATAAGCCAGGGTGCACATGTGCAAGGATATAAAAGAAAGAAAATTCGAAAAACCTCAGAATAGATGACTTGATAGGATCAGTCACCATGGAGCTATATTTGAGAGCTTAAACTCATGGTGTGACTTATATGCTATAGGTGCACCTTATACGTGAGGTATTATGGTCATTTCAATGTCACTGTACCCCACCACTTATATACTTGTATATGATATATATCTGTACGTTGTCCAGGATCCTATATAATGTCCCTTCATTAACCACTTCACTCATATCAGTCCCAAACCCAAGACTAAAGAAATGTTCATCCTATTCAACCCATGCAATTCAACCTCATTTCACCCCCCACACCCCGACCACCCAATGCCCCTTACCCCAATCCATCCCCCACCCCTAGGAGCCCCACCGTACACATGTAGTAACCAGGGTTATGGCCGCCATTGATTATTCCCATATGAACATTACAGAACCTGTCCCGGGATGATGTACGACTTAAAATGGCCACTCCAGGAAGTGTAACCTTTCCGCCACTCGCCAGGCAGCACTGGCGACACATCTAGAGTCTGTAGCGCCGGTATCCATCTTGAATTCAATCAATCACTACGGGCACCACTTAGCCACACACAGAGAGAAGGGCCAACTTAATTCTTTTCTCCCTTTTTCTCCTTTATTTTCTCCTACGAGACTATTTTTTGCAGGATGAAAAACATCCACATGACAGACCATCGGCTTAAATTAAGCCCTCTACCTTCAGCTGGCAGGATTTATATGAGCACATCTTCTTCTGTGGTGGCACATGAAAGAGAAGGACAGGCAACAGCGAAATCATTTTAGTGTCGATCATAATGGGATCTCATTGCTCAGTTTTTAATTAGGTTATCAATCAAGGTCCCTCATATATTGGGCTATGGTGCCCATATATGAGGGAAGGTTATAATATTAGGATGACTATGCCTTATTACATGGTTGTAGATGTGACCACACACTTTATATTTAATGCCATAGCACAGAGTTGCAGTCAGGCAGAATTATGCACTGTTCCTTTCATATCAAGGAACAAGTAACATATACTGCTTATACTTAAATATCAAGCACCTTGTAGTATGACTGCATTATTATGGTCGTAGATGTGACCACGGCCGTAGGTGTGACCACGCATTTGCATTAGCTCAGAGTTACAATAATCTCATTAACCCTCATTGTTCCATTCGTAATAAGGTATAATTAACATATAATAATGATACCTAAGTATCACGTACCTTGCAAGAAAACTGAAGACATGTGCATTGTCATAGATGTGACCACAGTCCTAGATATGACCACACATATACTTTTCTTATGATATCTCTGGTAGTATGCGGAATATAATAACGAAACTTACTAGGCTTATTGCTTTCATATAGAGGTAAAAGGGACACATAAAAGGATAGTTAAATATGAAACACCTAGTGTCATGGCTGCATGTATGGTTATAGATGTGACAAGGGGTAAACTACCCAAAAATCAGATTATAGCCTCTGGTCCATACAGTTCTACAGGTAGGTTCAATTCTTTTTGGTGCTACATATGTACATGTAAGGTCTCTGCATGGTAGATTTTATTAATCCATATACTGTGTCTTTCCTAGTGTAAGGGAACCTGAAAAAGGTTGTACATGTGACCACTCATCAATTACACAAAAGGTTTTATGCACCCATTCACCACAAAAGATTATCCATGGATCTCCAACTGTTACTAAAAAAAGTATCTACCCTAGGGGCAATATACCAGCTGTAATGAACAAGGATTTGGCCCTTTCTTTATTCATTTTTTAACAAGGCGAAAAAATTAGTTCCTATTTTTTACTCCAAAAATGACCCTTTTTGGCTGTTCTGACCCCTGTAGATCTCTTATTATGATTCACAGATCTAGGCAAAACTATGGTTCCCCCGCAAGCCCTACGTCTTGACAACCAGAATACATTATTAAGACAACTACATCTATTATTTTGAAGAATGTATTAAAAGGGAGACAAAGACAACCTAGTTGACGATAATTCATAGCTATTGGTCATATAGATGGAAAAGAATGAGGGTCACTTGGTGTTCAGCTGGGATTTTATTGTGAATCGTCAGTTTTAGTTGACTGCCCAGCTATCACTACTCATGCAATTTACATCATTATTACGTGAAAACTCATATTATTTACGTAAAAAAAGACATCATTTGGATGAGTTGTGCTAGCAGCGTGGCGGGTGATAGAAGTAGTTAATCTTTACCATATTCTAACAAGTCCCAAAATGATATTCCTTTCCATAAATTAGTTTTGCCCAGAGCTATCTTTTTTTTTACATATAAAGCCCTCCACCTTATATTATTGTAGGATCATACATCAATTTGTCCAATAGATCCCCAGATTCATACTGAAAAAAACGTTTAGAATTTGTTGTGACCTTCCTCCCCATTTTGACTATAATAATACATTTAGAGTAAATCCGATTCTTACATAAATAAGGGTGTCAGCTATATCTCTAGTTTGTTGAGACATAAGAAGAAGAACTAAAAACACATGGGGGGGGGGGGGCAGATAAGTGGAGACTGCAAGAGATTCAGCATACTGGCGATGCCTAAGCAGTTTCATAGCTTTATCACCAGGGGCCGTCATCATCGACTACCGCTGGTTCCCGATGTTGCCCAGGACATAACATAATAGGCCTACTTCAGTACGGGAGTTTTCACAACTATTGCTATAAATATCTTAATATTGGTCATATTGATTAACTAAGGAGATCTATGGATTCCTATTGATGGCCCCCATCACTTAGTTATCATAACAACATACTGCAATCTAATTGTTAGCACCTTTACCATCACAGCAAGAAGTTGCCCAACGAAAGTCCAATATGTTGGGGTCGTTGCGTGGATCTAAAAATCTGTACTATCGTGAGGAGTTACCTGTATAGTCTTAATGGTAAATTGGCTACCTGCTTATCTTCAAATCAAAGGGTCTTGGGTTCGATCGGCAAGCATACCGAAATTATTTCGGTCTACCTCTCAGATTTATCGATCTCATATTGATACAGTATTCTGTAGCATACTGAGGTATTATTTTGACCACCTCAGGCTGTAGTTGACAACCTGAGGACCTTAAGTTATCTGCATTGACAAGTTCCACACCTTCCAGAGTTTTCAGTGTGGGGCATTTCCTCCCTTTTTTCAAAGTGAGTTGTATAGGCCAATGGAAATTCATACCAGGAGGTACACCCCTTTAACTTAACTCATGCATCTCATTTATCTATTTGTGTGAGTAGAACTTTACCCAGGTGAGTAGGACCTTTGATTAGTATAGGTGTATAGAAAGTAGTGCAATGGACACATTCACAAAGCCCGCTAGCCATCCTAATAATGTAGGCTATAATATTCTATGCAGGCCCTAGTGAAGCCTCTGGGACTGAATTAAGGAGGGTTCATCTTTTAACAACGTGTGGGTGGGGGGGGGGTGGGTCGGAATGGGAGGGGAAGTAGAAATATTGAAAGATTTCGGCACACAATGGAGTAAATCAAATAATATATTGTATAGAATTTTATTCATTAAAATTGCAATTTGAAATGACGTTATCTCAATAATTAAGCATTATATGTGGTTGTAACGACTCGTCGGTCAGGTACAATACTCTACTATTTTAGTGAGGACCAAATAAGAAGAAAAACACACTGCATGCAAAAATCCAGCATCCCTCTTGTTAAAAGATTGAACAGTACCTTCTCAATGCAGAATGCTCATTAGGATTAAATATCAAATACAACTATAACAGGGAGCAATATCAATGGTGAAAAAGACGTATTCTTATAGGAAAGGTAGAGAACAGCGACTGTTGGTTCAGTGGAGCCCACCTGTTAACCCTTTATCAAAGACCACTTGGTGACTTCTGGTGCATGCCTCTTTGTCTTCATAATACATCAATGATGTGCTGGTGAGTAGAATCGCCAGCACTGCATTGGAACATGACATCGAACCTTTGGGACTATCAGCACCAAAGGGTTTTCATTCTGATTGAATACAGCAATGCTTATAGTTACCTACTAGAGCTACAATTGTTCATGCACCATAATAACCAATGGACATGATGTAACATGTGATACATAAGAGGTTTATGCCTGAACACTTTTTGTATTCTCTCCATTTTACCTTATAGCCCTATCAAAGTGAACTTCAATGGTGATATTTTCACACTATTGCGCAGCTGGCAGTGGTTCACACAATGGACGTAGTAGCATTTTAACACCTTATTAGAGACAGCGAGGCAGATGTGTAACACACACACACACACACACACACACACACACACAGATCTGGGTTTCTATAAAGATTTTACTCCTAGGTTCGTCTCGGGAGAGCTCTCCTGGTGTTATGACCTTTGATATGGAGGATGCTAAATAAGAAATATTTGTTGTCTTTATTTTTTTTTCAAAAATAAACTTTTCAGGGGCTTTTTTTCTTTGCACAGAAACTTGCTGCTGTTAAAAACGTAGTTAATTTGGATGAGTAAGGGTAGTGAATGTCGCTCAAAGACCTAAAGCTGACATATTGATTGTAGGAAACTCCCGACAAAAACTGTCCTATACAATACAAGGTCACCATAGCTTTCACTCACGTGGTCAGAATGACAACCTAAAGTCATCATTCTGACCACCTCAGGTCAACTTGAGGACCTTAAGTCGTCTGAACTGACAAGTTACACACCTGCCAGAGCTTTCAATGTTGTTATTTCCTAACTTATGTTTACCATGGTGAGAGTAGTATAGACAGATGGTAATTTGCAACCCCCCCCCCCCCCTTCTACCTAGCTCATCTCATTTCTACAGGTGTGAGTAGTATGGCCTATTTACACAGGTGAGCATAACCTCTGGCGGAGAGTGGCTTTGCCTGAGCTGGTACCTGGCGAGATAAGCACCGATCACAACTTACAATCATGATGGGGGTCAGTTCTGCCTTTAAGTTTCTGCAGTGAATGGGAGAATTATCTGATTTGTTGATAATGCACCCCGCTACCTGTCTATAGGCAAATTGCAATCTACATCAGGCATAGATGACAGTGACTGAGCATAAAAATACTCGAAATACTCTCCTATTGGTGTATAGAACCCCTTAAAGACAGGTCGTTTATAGAAATATGTCTTTTAAGCATAAAAATCACTGAGACCTCTACCCCTGATAGGGCCTCTCCTCTCAACTTAACCCCTTACAATTCTTTTGGCGTGAGTAGTATTTTTTTTGCAACAGGCACCTCCTTCCCGCTAACTACTTACCTTTCTCATGGTGTGAGTAGCATAGGAAAATGGTAAGGCAGTATAGGCAGATGATAATTTGCACCAAGTACCTCCCTTCATCCTATCCCCGACATATTTATTTTGGTATGAGGAGTATACAGAAATGACAGTTTGTATTAGGTACTCCCTTCAAAACTTGACTGTAAAGCATGGTGTTTTTCTTGATTGAAATATAATTAATTGGCCAACCATTGTTTTCCGTAGCTGTCGTGGGCAAAGTAGATACTTGGAAAGCTGAATTATCATTTGGCATAGCCATACACACATATATATATATATATATATATATATATATATATATATATATATATATATATATATATATAGGACCGTGTATTAAGCACCTGCCACTCAGGCTTATCTTCCCTCCATCTTGCACCAAATGTTTCCAGTCATTCACACAGCCCCAGGACTTCTCCAATTTATCTCAACCATTCTCTTTTAAGGTGCAATTTGAGTGGTCTGTCTCCTTTTATGTAAAGTAATCAGGGTTCTGGGTTGAAAGAGGTCATCACCTTTCCCACTTTTAGTGTTCCCCTTCAGAAATTAAAATGGCGTCTTTTTATTCCTTATTTTCCTCTGCCCATGTTGGTCCATTTCAGCACCTTTTATCGCCCACTCAGATTGAGAACCCATTATTGAGGTCATTTGGACTATGAACCAATTCCTCAACGTTGCATGTAGTGGTAACTAAGTCAATTTTGAAACTAGTTCTATTTTCTTGTTGTTGTTTTTTCGGTGGTATCTATTAGAAATCCTGTCAGGAAAAAGAATGCCACCGGAATCAGGGTAGGAGATATGACGGCATGTTGAATTTTGGAATCTGATGATATACCTTAGTCCTAGTAGAAACAGGGGGTATCTTATTGAAATACTGGCCATAACTCCATTAAAAACGACTATGCATAGTTAAGCCATATTCTTTATCAATCGTGGAACAGTATGTCATCATAACCTTTGCATTAACATGAGACAGAAAATCACATGTTGACATTCGATATACACTGTATGTATTTGGAAATCATTGCACACCTCTCACTAAGAATCAATCGTCTATGTGTGAGAAAAGAAATCGAAATCGGTAATTAAAACATTAAATCTGGCATATTCCCATAATTGTGGCAAAGAATGATTATGATCCACCCTCGCACCTTCACCCGGCAGGTTAATCAGCTTAAACAGACATAAAAAATTTTACTCATAACATAATAAGGCATGGCCACCTGAATAAGCCCTTTATTCCCATGCGAATCAAAGATCGATGCCCATGCATGGACGCCAACTAAGATATGTTGCTTTGTTCAAGGGATGTAATTCAACAGTTGTAAGCCTCTTTTGTCATATGAAAGGGACACATAAAAGGCTCTTCTAATTGTAAATGAACTCCAAATAAGGTGTTACAAAAGTCTTTGAAAATAAGGAAGTCATATTCATAGCACTTAAATATTCTAAATAGGGAATGGTTCCATCAAGACAAATCATGTTTCATATTTTCTTAGGAACATCCCTTTTACCTTTATTACTAAATAAAAAGAATACGTTTGTTAAAAGTGCTGATGACCTGTTCAAAAGATACATGTTACAATAGAATATGCGTTTCTGCAAAATCAGAAATAAAATATATATTTCGTTTAAAATAGAAAGTGGCGAAACATTGAAGAGAATTGTAAATTAAACAAGAGGTTTTCTTTTTCTTCAAACTAGCACAGTAAGCACTGTCACTGCTCAATGTTGGGATGCTTAAGATGGAGTGAGAGGTAAGACTAGCATAACGGACACCATAGAAAACTGCACTGCCACCTGCTGGTGTTAGATGGAATGAAGGTGAGGCAAGATGACTAGCGGCCATTTCGTGAACTACAGCACAAACAAGGGATCTTGATCTGTTGAGTACAGTTGAGTACCCATTTGACAGGGAGTATGTCCATTTCGTCCAACCACATACCCCCTATGTACACCCCTTATTTCACAGTTGTGCCATGTATAGACACAGAGCTACAGGGGGAAACATCATGTCAACAATTGTTGATATTATTATCAGTTATTTGTGTAGCACAGGTACAATTCTGTTATCTAACTATCTACTGTATGTCCACTTTGTGCACCCACATACCCCCTATGTACAACAATTGCTCGGGCACAAATTGACATGCCCCTCTGTATCTCTGTCACTATACATGGGACAACTATGTAATTAGGGATGTAAATGGGGGATATATAGGTGCATACAATGCCCATACAGTAGGTAGTTAAATACCAGAATTGCACCTGTGCTACAAAATTAATAATGTCATATTTGGCTCCTGTTATTTCACTTGCAGGTTTGGGCAGATCTGTCAAAAACAGCAAGTGAAATCATGCATTAACTCTCACTCATCATGACACAACTTCTCAAAAAATAACACACTAGGTAGTATTATGTTTTCTGATTGGTCTATTTCAAACCTCTCTCCCTTTTTCCGATACTGATTTCTAAACAAACTAGCAGAGACAGTTAAGAAGAACAGATCTACTGGTAGGTGGTCACACAGTTCTAGATTAATTTGTTCTTGAAATCCCATGTGTTTGGAGTTTCTACATTGCTATTATGTCTCGCTTTAATCAGCTGAATTAATGTCAATGATAATATTGCAAAGAATATCCACCATCCCACCATGTGTGTGATACTGTGTCTTGAAGCATGCATCATTGTGTGTGAAGATGAGTCATAAGGCATGAGTCAGCCTGTGTGAAACAATGAAAAAGTTGATTTCAAAATTACTAACCAACTTTTCCATATAAAACAACATATTTATGCTGCTAGGTGGTAACATTGCCAAAATCTGCTGAATCAATTATGTATTCACGCACCATGACAAAAAATGGTCATGATACACCAATGAACAGTATGGCACCTGTAGATTTAACTCTAGCTCCTGAGGTTGGTATTCACACCTTTATCATATCAAGTCATATGGAATAAAATTCCAGGATGTTCTCAATGGTAAATGAACAGCACAGCAACCCTGGTATTTACCTAAGAGATTAATGTATCTATTTCTCCTGTGCATTAGTGAATAAACATTTGACACATGGTCTCTACCCCCACCCCAGCTCTTACGCAGACTAACACACAAATATTCCAGTTTGTCCATTAGCTGCAAGTACATATAGATAAACATGTCTGAAACTGACACCTACCATTTGTTTTAACATGAAGTAAAGGCCTCACCCTTCTCCATGCAGACACGGACACAGACAGCTTCGGCCATATATTTAAACGAAAGACTGCAAACCGCAAAAAATATGGTTTAATTTTTATCAAATCATGAATCTAAAGTAAAATTGTTACAGTATCTATGTGCATATAATGCACACCCCAAGCATAAGGCACATCCAAACTTCAATGATTTTGTAGAATTCACAATAGAATAATCAATAGATTTTCAGAATTTGAAAACATATTGGTAGCAAAATGTTGGTCAAAGGCTTAAAACCACATCTGAATATATGACACACCTTGGGAAGACTTTCCCTCATCCTATGAGGGGCTTATCCTAGTTTATATGACATACTTTATACATACACTGTAAGAAATAACTGTTGAATCTTAGAGGGATCCTTATAAAGACTGAACAATGAACCACCGTAATTACACAACAGGAAGCCAGTGTATAATCTATAGGTGACAGTGTCATGGTACAAAGAATCTCTGTGAAATCAATGTAAAAATAACGAAGAATCTCTGGCAACTTTGGGACGAGAGATCCTTCGTTATTTCAACGACATTTCTTTTTACAGTGTAGCGAATTACAGTACATATGAAGAACTGATACGTTTTCCTTCTCATGACAAAGCTTCAATGTCCACAATTGCCACAGAACAAATTGATGAAGCAAAACTACCATGTTATCCTGTTTATCAAATCATATGAAATAAATTCCAGGTTGATAGGATGTTCTCAATGGTAAATTAACACCACAGCAACCCTGGTATTTACCTCAGGGATTAATGTATCTATTTCTCCTGTTCATTAGTGAATCTATGGCTTTACCTATGTTCTGCCCACAATGGTTGATGTATACATGGACTTTGCGATGTCAGACCTAACATATGGGATGTCTGCATACGATGATGTTTATGTCTCTATCCATTGCACTGTAGGGTCTTAGATTTATATAAGGAAGCCAGACTGTCAGTTTATAAAAATTGCAGGCAAATAGAATTCTCAATTGAAAGGGGGATCGGTCACAAGAAAAGCCTTCAAACAATGAAGTAGTGTAAACCCCTTTCAGGGGTCATCCTTGGTATCCTAGCAATTGTAGACCCCCTGAAATCATCTGGAAATTTGTTTGAATTTCAAGTCATTTAGAGTCTGGAAAAATACCACACATTCCCTGAAGATGGCTGCATCTTTGGTGAAATGTTTTTAGTGAAGTTAACAGTACAAAAAGAGTTTCAAAGATTTTCAAAATAAACAAGCAGATGTTCACCCATAGCCTTAGTCCTATGTACTATCTTTAAAAGCAGTGCAGCGTGGGGAACAAGGGCTGCAGTGGCAGATATCTCACTGCTCCAGTCTTAAAATGTAACTATAAAATAACCGGTCAGTACAGCTTTAAGATGCTCCAATTTCCATGTCCGTGTGATTAATGGTTCCAGGAATTAGCAAAGTTCTGACTAGTGGTCACAGAACATTATTGTTGCTTCATTTCTACACTGGCCCACTGGTTTTCTGTGCCATGTCTTCACTATACATTAGTACTGCAAATAACACTCAATTGACATATTTCAGCAACCTATCCACCGATCACTACATCTTGAGCTCAAATCCAAGGAAATAAGATCCTATTTATTAACCTTAATACTCTGATCTAAGAAGTTTTCATTTGCCAATAGTTCACCTATATTTAGATTATTATCCACTGATCAGTTCCAACAGCAGCAATATGCAGATCCTTACAAATATTACAAAAATAGTCATTTACATATTCACAAACATCATCACAAGTTACATCAGCACCAGTTATATGATGTCTCATGTCTGGATACACAATAGAATGTTTTGGGATTACCATAACATACTTGCAACTCTTGCATGACACCACCAATTTGATTTACTTTAATTTTCTTTCTAATTTTTCTTTGACAATCCTTTATGGCTTGCTTTTCCTGAACACTTTTATTGGCACTTTAGAGACGTAACCATCCTTCTCTTTCAAATACTAAATCCATAACTTCATCATCAATCCATGATCTCCTACTTTTTTTAATGTATCGTTCAACAAGAGGGTGAAAAGTGTCCAAATACTCAATTAACGGAGTCAATAACATATCCCATAATATATCAGGATAATCAGTAATATTATAATAGGGTTTCCAGTCACATGATTCTAAAAAATCTCTAAATCTGTCTTCATTAAAGTTTCTATAATCTCTTCCTCTATACTTAGTGCTAACATAACTGATATTCTGATCTCCTCTACAACCAAAAACTGGGAGGTGATCAGAAATTAGGGCAGAGACCGTACTTGCATTAGTTACATCTAAGCTATTTGTAATTATGTTATCAATACAAGTACCACTAAATGGTCTTGTCACCTCAGTAATTAGTATTTTCCATCTAATATCCTTGCACACATTTCTGAAGCTGTCACACCCTGCATCATTTTCATCATACATATTGAGATTAATATCACCTAAGATCCAAGTGTCATGCCTACCATGATTGTTGTTATATTCGTAACCAGCGATGGATCGTAAGAAATTAATAAAATTTGTTACATTTGTATTTGGGATTCTATAGATAGAGACAATCAATAAATCCTTTTCACCAGGAAGGTTTAACATAATAGCAATACTTTCATAATCGATGGTCTGTATGGTAAAGTCATTTACAACTCTAATATACTGCCCTAGGCCAGCCCTCACACATAGGCCAACTCCTCCACAATTTTTACCAATTCTATCATTCCTATACAGTAACCTATCCTCTCTATTAATCAGGCCATCAGGTGAGGCAGGCTTCAGCCAGGTTTCACATAGACATCTTATGTCACTCCTTCCTAATATCTCATAGATTTCATTATATTTTTCTTCAAAAGTACGACAATTTATTGACGAAATTACTAGTCCCCTCCTCTCACTGAAATCACTAACACCACAAACCATAAGTTTAATTTTAGGTAATTCTTAAACAATGAATATATACACATGTGAAAAAGCATCAACAAAAGAACAACAAATAAATGACTTATTACAGAATATACAAATCCTCTTCCACAAATTATCCTTGTAGAAGGGGTGACTGATTATACCAGCTTACCTATGTCAGCTATGTGGCTAATCAGAGAAAAATCCCCCCGACTTAGAAACTCCTTAGCGACTTAAGGGTTTAAAGAAGGCTGCAACCAATAACTGTATGAAACACAGAAAGTTGACCCCTAATACAGTTACAATCATCTTAGCTATCTTTTTGTGTGATCTGTTAAGAGTAGCTTCATATGTGCTATAATTAAGTTTCACTATAGCCACCCCCTGTTTGTGGGCAATCCTACTGATTGTTACATAGAAACCAACAATGAGGAGTAGGAGCAATATAAACTGAGGAACCAAGACAGCTGAAGTTATCATTTGTGGGATAAATTTGAAGGGGTTACATGCTTTTTCTACTACCATATCATTGGTGAAAAAGTAGATACTGGATATTTCAATTACAATTACAGCCCAGGTGACATCAACGGCAGCATAGGTCCTTGTGGATGTGACAAGAGTGTGATAGTGCAGAGGATGTGCAATGAGAATGTACCTGTCAATGGCAATCACCAAGATACTACAGTAGTTCATGTAGAGGGAGATTGTGGCAATTCCAAAGTGGATAAGACGGAGAGGCACGAATACTGGTTTGCCGATGGTCAATTCATGGGCAAAGTCAACTGGAGCCTGAAGACAGCCCAGCATGTCAGCAACAGCAAGGCTACATATCAATACACTAGTGTTGTTCTGAAGCCTTTCAAATTTAGCTACTGCAATTATTGTTAGTATATTACCAAACATGGCAAAGCTGACAAACAGAAATTTTATGCAGTAGTTGAATGCCCAAAAGGCGGTAGAAACTTCGGGTTCTGGAGGTGTTGTGTAGTTTGTCATCATTGTTGCGTTCCTGTGGCCATTGAATTGATGTCTGTCATCATTGGGGTGTCGGTGATGTTCTCTGGCCACAGAATGCTCTCTGTTGATGTCATGGAAGTTTCTTCCATCTTGACAAGGGTACTTCTGTAAAATATCAAATAGGATTTTGTTCAACAAATTTGGTCTATTTATGAATGACATGTTTTATAATGTTTCAGCTCCTTGGACAAAAATCATGTGCCTCTGGCTTGCACCACTGATGAGATTTGGACCCTAAGGGTGAGGGCCACATTCAGCTGATTTCCATCAGGCTACAGGCAGCTGATTTCACGAGCCTCGTTTTCAGATCCAACTAGGTCATGAGGTCATGATGTCACATGCAGCAATGGGGGTCGCCTGTCTGCTACCTGTCAGCTGCCTGTCGGCAGCGATAGTGGAATTGAAAAGATTTGGGATTAATAGTAAACCAAATAATCATACTCCAAGCTCTAATAGAACTAGAAAGTTGGGGAGGCTAAGGATACTGTCCCTATGCCATTCAACAGTGACTGACGGCCATCAGTCAGAAATGAATCGGTGGTTTTGTTGTGTATACAATAATGAAATCAGCTGCCTGTGGCCCTCACACTGATGAAAACTCCCATAGCGTTAAGGTCCAAATATCATTAGTGGTGCGAGCCAGAGGCGGGTAACCAAGTGTTCAGAGGGGACAATGTTTACATTATCACATTATTCATGAAGGATTATGTGGACAATACAGTAAATACTGTAATTCTAAGTACTACATTACCTATATTATTTAGGTAAATAACACCCCATTTGGTCTCATTTAATAGTTTCAGTGACTTTCAGCCCAGAATACCTTTGGGGTACCAACCCATGTAGCAAGCCCACTTAGGGCCAATTCAGTTTTAGCTCAGATAAGCTGTTCAAAGCGGGCAGAATAATATTCATGGTTTTAGGTTGGGCAAATGGTGGGTTTCCAGTAAGGGCCACATTGGGTTGCCCTAGTTTTTGTCCTCAGCAAGTTGTGTGGGCCACATAAGGCTAACTGATTTGGGCACAGAGCAGCTTCAAAAGGGGCAAACACTTTGGGCACAGATTGGTTTCAAGCTGGGCACCCTAAATCGGGCATAGATTAGTTCCAAAGATAATTCCCCAGACAGGGTTCAGGATGGGTTTGCACAAGGCATACTGAGCTGGGAGTTCTGAACTTTGACACTAGACGACCCCTGGGGAAAATACTCAATGGTCTTAATCAACCTATAATTAGTTATTGCCCTCATGCAGAGGTTATATGAAGCAAGTGCTGTAATAACCAATCATATATATATGGTCAATTCTCATGAAAATGGAGCACATGGCTGAGGAGGAGAAAAAATCTGAACTGCTCAGATGTTTTTTATTTCTTGTGGGCTGAAAGGCAGCATATAATCTTAATTACTCACAAAATTGGGAACACTACCTATGAAAATTAAAGATTTTATGACAGTTTTAGGAAGAAAACTGGTGGACCTATGTACGGTGATGAATCTTGCATATGAACAAATTACAAGGTTGCTATAAAATAGAATTATTTGCAAGAAAACTGATATATTTTGTTCATACAGTCATAACAACATGTTGGCTAGTGGTCTTTATCATTTATATCTATGATAAGAATAGATTATGCTGCAATTAATTATACCCACTTATGGAGCTGGACCTACGTATGGTGATGTACCTACGTACGGTGATGTCTATGCATTGCAGTCATTATCTTCACAAATTTATTGATTTCTGGTATTGTAACTGGTCCATAGTATTCATCCTTAGTCAATTGAAGTATATCAACAGGTTTATAGATAGCATTAGCTATTATTATCATTCTATGGCATAGGTTTCAATCATGGACCTATGCATGGTGATGTACCTACGTACGGTGATATTTCCATGATTTTTCCCAATAGGTTGCAACGTATTCATCCAGTTATGACAATATTTTGCATGTATATTCCCTGGACCACATATATTAACATGTTATGAAATAATTTACTAAATATCAATTACTCTCCTTTAATCAATGATTTAATGTACCTACGTACGGTGATGCTAAAGGGTACACCACATGCTTGTCAGTCCTATATGTCATTGACATGTGCATGTTAGAAATATTTTATATTAATATTATATTGCCCCCAGTTGAGCCATAAAAACTGAGACATCTATGTATCCCAAGAGAATTTTCTCCTTGACACTATACTCATTCTAGTGTACCTACGTACGGTGATGCAAATGTTACACAACTACATTTTTCCTTATAAATAACAAAAAAAATAATTGAAAATGAGCTCTGATGGTGTCAAAATGTGCATTTTTCAATTCTACAATAGTCCATATGAAAAGTGTTATTATGGACCTTCTTGTACCTAAAATAAATCACCTAATGTGTTTTACTTATATTTTTTTAGTTAAAAAACCATTGAAATATCCCCATTTTACCCTGTTATAAGCATAGATTAGGTCACTACATGGGCAAAAGTGGGTACCCATGGTATGATAATGTTAGCAGCAATGTGAATGTATAAACAATATAGCAGTTAGACCCCCTGTTAAGTGAACATGGATGGGGAAAGGTATAGTGAGCCTGTGCTCCATTTTCGTGAGAATTGACCATATGTTGTGATTGCATCCTGTATGATATTACACATAAGTCGGTCAATTAATGTTTTGCAATACGATATTACTTATAAGAATCGCCCTGAAGTGCCAAAGGCAGCTTTTAATCAGAAAATTTGAAATACATACTAGCACCATTGGCATTGTTAGCTGGGTTCCAATTGTTCCCCATACATAGCCTTGATTACCAGTTTAATGTGAGTGAAGATTTTGGCACCAGTGGACCTGCCAGATAAAGCAGTAAAGCTGTCAAGCAATAAATTCTCCTATATTATAACATCAAGAAAAAACAGCTTAAAAGTTCAAATATTTTCGAATATGAAAGATTGCTCTTATAAAAAGATTTTGTTCATTTGTTGATCACAAACTTTCAGGACTAAATTGGGCATGGGCTATAATACCAGCAGGACTGGATCAATGCATACTTTGTTCTCTCATTCTGGAGAGAGCATTAAGCCCTAAATTGTGTAGTTCAGACTATATTTTGAAAGTACAAGGTAAAAAATAAGCGTAATTGTATTGTAATGAATCAGTGAATATTTTACAAGAAGCCCCAGGTGGCAGTATGGTGCTACCTGTAAAGAATCTTTGTGTAAATAATGATGGATCTCTGGCAACTTTGGGACAAGGATTTCGCCTTTATTTTGACAACATTTATGTGCTGAATGTTGTAGTTCTAAAGCCCAATGATCACATAAGAGAGAGGGGAAGGTTAGTTTTATTGGCAATTCAAGGATCGCAGCCTTTGCCTCACTTTCATAACTGTAAAAACTGCAAGAGTTTGTCATTACATGGAAATCTAACGCTTTGTTGTGAAAACTACAAGGCTTTACTGCAAACAGTTTTGTTCACTGTTCAATTTGATGCCTGGCAGATTCAACAGTTATTTCTAGCAGTGTGGTGAAGTACAAATGTCAGAAAATCTTCGTTTGGTTACCCAGTTATTGTGAATAAGTATCGTTATGTTCCGTGACCTATGAATCCGAAATCAGTTGGCTGATGGCACTTGCTTACATAAAAATTGAGTACTAGTTGACATCAATTGACAATGATTTCATAACTACCTGTGTTTATGTAGTAAATGACATGATTCAGATATTACATAAATGGCAGGAATTCGCACCTGTTATAATAAGTCATTAACCATTTACAGGCTGATGACTAGGTAATACATAATGTCCGTTGGTTGTCACAATGCAGCCCAGACTAGTATAGTATGTATCGGAACTGGACTATAGTTAAGAACTGTTTATTACTCACTCGACCTGCAGCCAATCAGAGGCCTCCATTTGGTCATGTGACCCGTTGCCATGGCAATGTGACCTACTTAGGGGGTCACGTGACCACCTTTCAGCCAATCAGAGGCCAGGATTCTGGTAATCATGGTAACGTGACCTACTTAGGGGATTAGCAACCACTGCTCAGCCAATCAGAGGCCAGCATTCTGGTTACCATGGTAACATGACCTACTTAGGGGATTAGCGGGTCACGTGGAACCTCTCAACCAATTAGAGGCCAGCATTTTGGTAAACATGGTAATATGACCTATTTAGGGGACTAGTAGCCGCCATTATGACCTAATTAGGGGATTAGTCACCTGACCCCTAAGGAGTGGGGCTAATTTTGCAAATAAGGTGTTGTATATTTTTATTTGTCATAACATATGTAGGAAATAAAAACACAACAAAATAAGTTAATTTACAGGGTGCTTGGGGATAGTATCACAAGAGAAAACACCTAGGAAATGATGTTTTGTGTGAACGTTTTCCTTTAACACTCTGTTTATTTCGACTGTATTCAGGCACTACTCTCTCGTCTTCAGTTCATATGGTAGTCTGTAATGGGATGTCGATCTCTGGTCAGCTCAATGACGTTGTCGCACACCAAGTACAAGAGCACTGATGTCGGCTCTGCCAGCGCCGGGCCAAAACTGAGCTCCACCCTCAGTTGACCCGCTTTTATAAGGTTCACTCTACACCCGTCACGTGGAACCTCTCAACCAATTAGAGGCCAGCATTTTGGTAAACATGGTAATATGACCTATTTAGGGGACTAGTAGCCGCCATTATGACCTAATTAGGGGATTAGTCACCTGACCCCTAAGGAGTGGGGCTAATTTTGCAAATAAGGTGTTGTATATTTTTATTTGTTATAACATATGTAGGAAATAAAAACACAACAAAATAAGTTAATTTACAGGGTGCTTGGGGATAGTATCACAAGAGAAAACACCTAGGAAATGATGTTTTGTGTGAACGTTTTCCTTTAACACTCTGTTTATTTCGACTGTATTCAGGCACTACTCTCTCGTCTTCAGTTCATATGGTAGTCTGTAATGGGATATCGATCTCTGGTCAGCTCAATGACGTTGTCGTACACCAAGTACAAGAGCACTGATGTCGGCTCCGCCAGCGCCGGGCCAAAACTGAGCTCTACCCTCAGTTGACCCGCTTTTATAAGGTTCACTCTACACCCGTCGTGCGACCTGTCCGGAGTTAAATCCAGTGGGAATAGCATGTACCCATTCAGGAAATCGTTGTAGGAAAATGTCGCAGGAGCCCGAACCCTCGTACATCCCCGTTTTTCGTGTGTAGTGCCAGGTACTCTGTCACCGCTTCCTTTTAGGCAAAGTTGGGCACGTAGGCGTCCTTCGGAACCTTCTGGTCGTTCACTATCACTTGAAGCGAATTGACGTTGCAATGTTTCAGTTCAAACGGGTTCTTGGCGTACTTCCGTTGAAGGTGTCGTGGTCCAGGAAACAAATCATCATGGACTTGGGCAGTTGACCTGTGTTGGAGTGCGTGTAGGTGTGATCTCTGTTACCTGCAGGGATGGTGTAGCTCGTCACCTCCACTCTGTTGACTGGGTAGTTGAAGGGACCCTGTTCTATCACGGCCTTTTCGTGCGTTTCCACCACAGCATCAGCTACCAGTGTGTGATGCACATAGAGCTTAGCTTTGTGAATCTTGAGTTTGTATGCCGTGTCGCAGTCGCTCATCAGATAGAAACTAGGCGAAGCTTGTTTCAGAGTCAAATTGATTTCTGTCTCTCCAGCTATGAACTTTGGTTGATGAGCCAGGTTAAAGTGGAGTCTCGCCATCAGCGGAAAGCGCCCGCTGGGGATGAGTTCTTTGCAGGCCTTGAACCCTGGGTTCTCATTGGATAAGGTGTCAAATTTACCAGCCGCGTCTTGGTGCCAGCCTTGGATGCTCATGATGTTGTCCTTCACCCCTTTGTTGTAGTTGAGTAAACCTTCCAGGTAAGCTCTGTAGGGGTAGGTTTCGGTGTTGCCAGACACTTTGAAACCTCCGATGGAGACTTGAACATCCTTGAAGAGCGAGTGAGCCAAGTTGTTCACCAGAGCCACCTTGTCGTTGGCATCCAGAGCCTCGCTGTTTGGTTTCAGGACCTCACATTCTAGATGCAGGTAGTTTTCGTTTAGGTCCGTGTACTCTTGCGCACTAGGAAGTTTTCACCTCCCAGCCGGTCTTTCGTGAGACTGTTCAAGAAGTAGACGAACTGAGCGTTGGTTGCCGTGAAAACGGGTGGCATGGGAAATATGTTTGGGTTGAATGTTCGCACCTGCGTTGTCCGCTCCATTTTCTGAACCAAGTTTCGCGCCAGCAGACTCCTCATTCTCCGCCTTTTCTGGAAAGTCAACAGGTAGTCTTTGAACTGCGATTTTTCCCATGTCAACGCAACGTGGTGCTTCAACTTCTTCCCAGGTTTCAATATCTCCAACTCTTTTTCTAAGAGCTCTGTCGTTGGGTTCTCACCAGAAAAGTTCTCCTCTGTTTCATTCAGAGGATTAGTGCTGTCAAGGATTATCTTCAGGTCGATCAGCCTGTTCACCTTTGCCCAGTGCACCGCGATCGGTTTCGTGTTGGGACGTCAGCGTTTTCGTCTCTTTTCAAAACTTTTCTCGCCTCGTCCAGCAAGTTCGCTGTGCGCAGAGGAACGACCATGATTATGTCGTCATCTTTCACGTTGCTCCATTCTGTCGGGAGGATGATTTCACTGAGAGCCGCTTCGTGGTCCTCTGACAGAAGGAGCGGCGAGTCGAAGCGCGTTCGGAAAGTGGTCAAGGTGTTGTCAGTGTAATAGTCCATAGAACTGTTGTTAGGTAGGGTGATGATCATTTTTTTTTTCCTCCTACGTAATTTGCTTGACAGGAATCCACTCGTTGAACTTGTCGCCGTAACCCTTCCAACGCACGAAAGCTAAGCGTTTACCCTTGATGGTCTTGTAGCGCAGCACCTCGTCTATCAGGTACCTGCCCTTGCCGTAACGACTCTTGTAGACCTTCTGAATCTCCTCCGGATAGAAGACCCCTTTTATCTCCTCCCCGGTGTCGTCTTTCAGCTCGAACCCTCTACTACCCAACGTCTTAGCGATGTTGATGACTTCCTCCCTTCAATTTCCTTCATACCTTTTGTCGAAGGCACCTTTAGCTCTCAACATTCTCACTCTGTCGCCTGAAACTATGACGTCGGTGTCGGAGCGGCGAGCGTCCATTTCTTCTTTTTTCCATATTGCCTTGATTTGTTTCATAGTAGGGAGGTCATGTCTGTAGAAAATAGTTTCGCTGTTTTCCGAGGTGACTTCAGCAGGCGGCATTTTCAAGGTTTTGTGGTGAGTGCGATTGTAAGAAGACACCACCTGGTCCAATACATCTAGGTAGCGATATGTACACTTGTGTGTGAAATAGCGCCACAGCTTCTCCTTCAGACTTCAATTCAAACGCTCCACTAGACTAGCTTTGATGTCATCGTTTTTGCTAGTGAAAAACTCTGTCTTTGCTCTTCAGGTGATCTTGGAAGGGCTTGTTGAGAAACTCTTCTCCCTTGTCCGTCTGAACGGAGCACGGGTGTCTCACGGCGGTCATCTTTTCGAATGCCTCAGTGACAGCTGCGCCACATTTGGTTTTGGTGGAAGCAGCCCATGCATACCTGGAGAAAACGTCGATGGCCGTGACCACGTAGCGGAACCCGTCGTTGTGAGACGCCAAACCTTGCATGTCCATCAAATCTAACTGCCACTGTTGATCGATTTTCCCGGTGATGGTTTTGTTCCTCGCGAACTTTCCTGAATGGGTTTATGTTTAGTGTAGGTGTCCAGAGACACAAAGGCGTCTCGGTCGAAGGCGGGATCTCGGTGGCGGAAATGTTTCTGGAGTTTGGTGACGCTGGTGAAACTGGAGGGTGCTTTTACGTTAGTGTATTTAGCCACCACCAGTCTCTTTTCTTTTTCCTTTTTGATCAGTCTTTTAGACCTAGCCATGGCGGGGTGGCACGATTGTGCGATTTCTTTCCTTGGGTGCTTTTCATGAAGGAGTCAGGTCGAGGCGTTTTTTTTTAAAGGTAGTCGGAGTTTTGTGAATTTCATCCTCGTTGTCGGCCCCTTACGATGGGAAAAACGGGGAGAAAAGGAGGAGGCACCTACGAGGAGATTGTTGTAACTGTCGTAATAGTTTTCGTCAAAGTCGTTGTCATCTTCCTCGTTGGTGCTCGGTCGCTTCCTCCTTCTGCCAGGGGGTGTACTGTGCGAAGCTTTGGCACCACTGGTTGTTTTATAGAGCTGGTTTCTGATCAAGAAACCGGTGGGATCTTCAGGACTTGCTTGAACGGTGTGTACCCCTCGGGTCTCGTCGTCATCCTCATCCTGGCAGCGTCGTTCAGTAAGTCCACTATGCTTATTCGGTCGTCAGGATTCGTTTTCTCACCCATCATTTCGCTCACCGAGGCGTCGTCGTTCCACCTGACCAAGTCCGATTTCTGCAGTTTCTTGAAGAGTTTGGTGGTGGTGTTGCGTTTCCTCTTTGGAACTTGTTCGAGGAACCCCTCAAGGGGAGAGGGAGGTTTCTCGGGCGGCAGCGGCGGCGGTCTCACAGGAGCAAAAGCAGGAATCGTGTGGTTAATTGGATTGGCGAGGAAAAATTGTAACCTGTTCAAAAGTTTCTTGTATTACGACAGTTACAACAATCTCCTCGTAGGTGCCTCCTCCTCCTCCTCGTATTTGCTCGGTCGCTTCCTCCTTCTGCCAGGGGGTGTACTGTGCGAAGCTTTGGCACCACTGGTTGTTTTATAGAGCTGGTTTCTGATCAAGAAACCGGTGGGATCTTCAGGACTTGCTTGAACGGTGTGTACCCCTCGGGTCTCGTCGTCATCCTCATCCTGGCAGCGTCGTTCAGTAAGTCCACTATGCTTATTCGGTCGTCAGGATTCGTTTTCTCACCCATCATTTCGCTCACCGAGGCGTCGTCGTTCCACCTGACCAAGTCCGATTTCTGCAGTTTCTTGAAGAGTTTGGTGGTGGTGTTGCGTTTCCTCTTTGGAACTTGTTCGAGGAACCCCTCAAGGGGAGAGGGAGGTTTCTCGGGCGGCAGCGGCGGCGGTCTCACAGGAGCAAAAGCAGGAATCGTGTGGTTAATTGGATTGGCGAGGAAAAATTGTAACCTGTTCAAAAGTTTCTTGTATTACGACAGTTACAACAATCTCCTCGTAGGTGCCTCCTCCTCCTCCTCCTCGTATTTGCTCGGTCGCTTCCTCCTTCTGCCAGGGGGTGTACTGTGCGAAGCTTTGGCACCACTGGTTGTTTTATAGAGCTGGTTTCTGATCAAGAAATCGGTGGGATCTTCAGGACTTGCTTGAACGGTGTGTATCCCTCGGGTCTCGTCGTCATCCTCATCCTGGCAGCGTCGTTCAGTAAGTCCACTATGCTTATTCGGTCGTCAGGATTCGTTTTCTCACCCATTATTTCGCTCACCGAGGCGTCGTCGTTCCACCTGACCAAGTCCGATTTCTGCAGTTTCTTGAAGAGTTTGGTGGTGGTGTTGCGTTTCCTCTTTGGAACCCCTCAAGGGGAGAGGGAGGTTTCTCGGGCGGCAGCGGCGGCGGTCTCACAGGAGCAAAAGCAGGAATCATGTGGTTGTTTGGATTGGCGAGGAAAAATTGTAACCTGTTCAAAAGTTTCTTGTATTTCAGCATTTTTTTTGCGTGATTTCAAAGTGGGGTCGTTCAACACTAGGTCCAAGTCCCTGTAGACAAATTGTAGCACCTGGTGTAATGCTGCGTTGGGATGTAGTGCTTGTTCCACCTGTCTGTAGTAATAAGCCATGTTATTGAGAGGTGGGGATATGGCGGCGGTGTCAGGAGCAGAGGGACGGTTATTGTTTTCATGCTCAGCAGGAGGTACACCAACACCAGCAGCAACACCACCAGCAGCACCGTCACTGTTACCAGCAACAGCAGCAGCAACATCAACTGTGGGGGCGACATCAGGAACTCCTCGTAATTTCGAGAGGGTCTTAGGATCGACGAGAGCCAAGCGTTTGTAGTGTTGCTCCTCCGGGTCCGTCATCGTCGCCGAGGTAGGCGGCGGTGGTGGAGCGGTGTTGAATGATGAGCTCTATATGTGGAGAATCCTTCTTATAAGGGGTAAGGCCAAGCCTATCAGAGCGGGAATTAGAAAACCACCCCTTTGAACCAAGACGTTTCTCTTTCTTTTGACGGACGTAGCTTTTTTGCTCACCGTCCTCAAGACGTCAGCAGATTCTCAAAGCCTTTCTAGTTGGGTGAGTGGAATGTTTCCCTCCAGTAAATTCTGACAGATTGTGTTCAACGTCGTGATCAAATCGTCGCTTCCAGAGCCTATTAAATGCTCACAATCCTCTGGCGAACACTTTGCCAAGTGTTTAAGGGTGCCGTAATGTCTTTTGAGGCAATGAGTAGCCATTGCATTCTCTTTTTCTTTTTGTCTAGCAGAACGAACACGATCTGGTCGTCTATGGACGTCAGGGAGGAGCGTATTCTGAGGTCGTCCGGTGTTGTCTGCTTGAAATCCAGAAGCAGGTATGAGTGAGGACGCATGAGTTCACGGGTAAATATACTCAAGACGGCCATCGCCCTGGAGGGAAACACCTGACTTGACAGAGTACCTATCTGTCCCATGTCGCGAGGGTTCTTGAAAATAATCATGTAGTGAGCGTTCAGACTCAAAGTTCGAAATTTGGGTGATTTCCGGAACAGGTTTTGAGTGATATATATGACACTTATGTTCCAGTGATGGGAATATTTGGTGAAGATGTTGCCTACCACTTGCTGATTGGAACTGCTCATCAGATCGTCTAATATCAGTAGAGTGTGCGGTCGAAGAGTGGTGGTAGACATTGACGATGATTCTTCTTTTGCCGCTAAGTCTTCTTTGCTGGGAAGACCTTCTCTGAATTCCACTCCGTAGTCTTTTTGCATTTTTTAAAGAGGGCTGCAACTTGCCGTAATGGTAAAAGATCGTTTCAACCGGCGGTGTGACCAAGTTGTTAACGTCGCTCAAAAATCGATTCACCAAGTGTGTTTTTTCCACAACTGGACGGACCGCTGATGATACAACTGAAGGGTCCTTGTAATCAGGGATCAAAATTTATTTCAGAGAAGGGTCGCTTCCTCCTTCTGCCAGGGGGTGTACTGTGCGAAGCTTTGGCACCACTGGTTGTTTTATAGAGCTGGTTTCTGATCAAGAAACCGGTGGGATCTTCAGGACTTGCTTGAACGGTGTGTACCCCTCGGGTCTCGTCGTCATCCTCATCCTGGCAGCGTCGTTCAGTAAGTCCACTATGCTTATTCGGTCGTCAGGATTCGTTTTCTCACCCATTATTTCGCTCACCGAGGCGTCGTCGTTTCACCTGACCAAGTCCGATTTCTGCAGTTTCTTGAAGAGTTTGGTGGTGGTGTTGCGTTTCCTCTTTGGAACCCCTCAAGGGGAGAGGGAGGTTTCTCGGGCGGCAGCGGCGGCGGTCTCACAGGAGCAAAAGCAGGAATCATGTGGTTGTTTGGATTGGCGAGGAAAAATTGTAACCTGTTCAAAAGTTTCTTGTATTTCAGCATTTTTTTTGCGTGATTTCAAAGTGGGGTCGTTCAACACTAGGTCCAAGTCCCTGTAGACAAATTGTAGCACCTGGTGTAATGCTGCGTTGGGATGTAGTGCTTGTTCCACCTGTCTGTAGTAATAAGCCATGTTATTGAGAGGTGGGGATATGGCGGCGGTGTCAGGAGCAGAGGGACGGTTATTGTTTTCATGCTCAGCAGGAGGTACACCAACACCAGCAGCAACACCACCAGCAGCACCGTCACTGTTACCAGCAACAGCAGCAGCAACATCAACTGTGGGGGCGACATCAGGAACTCCTCGTAATTTCGAGAGGGTCTTAGGATCGACGAGAGCCAAGCGTTTGTAGTGTTGCTCCTCCGGGTCCGTCATCGTCGCCGAGGTAGGCGGCGGTGGTGGAGCGGTGTTGAATGATGAGCTCTATATGTGGAGAATCCTTCTTATAAGGGGTAAGGCCAAGCCTATCAGAGCGGGAATTAGAAAACCACCCCTTTGAACCAAGACGTTTCTCTTTCTTTTGACGGACGTAGCTTTTTTGCTCACCGTCCTCAAGACGTCAGCAGATTCTCAAAGCCTTTCTAGTTGGGTGAGTGGAATGTTTCCCTCCAGTAAATTCTGACAGATTGTGTTCAACGTCGTGATCAAATCGTCGCTTCCAGAGCCTATTAAATGCTCACAATCCTCTGGCGAACACTTTGCCAAGTGTTTAAGGGTGCCGTAATGTCTTTTGAGGCAATGAGTAGCCATTGCATTCTCTTTTTCTTTTTGTCTAGCAGAACGAACACGATCTGGTCGTCTATGGACGTCAGGGAGGAGCGTATTCTGAGGTCGTCCGGTGTTGTCTGCTTGAAATCCAGAAGCAGGTATGAGTGAGGACGCATGAGTTCACGGGTAAATATACTCAAGACGGCCATCGCCCTGGAGGGAAACACCTGACTTGACAGAGTACCTATCTGTCCCATGTCGCGAGGGTTCTTGAAAATAATCATGTAGTGAGCGTTCAGACTCAAAGTTCGAAATTTGGGTGATTTCCGGAACAGGTTTTGAGTGATATATATGACACTTATGTTCCAGTGATGGGAATATTTGGTGAAGATGTTGCCTACCACTTGCTGATTGGAACTGCTCATCAGATCGTCTAATATCAGTAGAGTGTGCGGTCGAAGAGTGGTGGTAGACATTGACGATGATTCTTCTTTTGCCGCTAAGTCTTCTTTGCTGGGAAGACCTTCTCTGAATTCCACTCCGTAGTCTTTTTGCATTTTTTAAAGAGGGCTGCAACTTGCCGTAATGGTAAAAGATCGTTTCAACCGGCGGTGTGACCAAGTTGTTAACGTCGCTCAAAAATCGATTCACCAAGTGTGTTTTTTCCACAACTGGACGGACCGCTGATGATACAACTGAAGGGTCCTTGTAATCAGGGATCAAAATTTATTTCAGAGAAGGGTGTGATTTTACCGCTCGTCGTTTATCTGGCTGTCGTCATAATGGGGAACATCGCAGTAGTAGTAGTAGCAGCAGCAGCAGCAGCAGCAGTAGTAGTAGTAGTAGTTTACCGGTGGTCCTCAGTCGAACGCTCGGTGACGAGTGGTTGTTAGAAAAGAGTGGCAGCGAGATTTATTCTCCCTCCTTACGTTTCACTACACCCGATAAGCTCAACGTCTCTCATATTTTTTATTTTTTTGCCAACATATGGGCAATTTTCATTTTAGGGGTCTCAACTTTCACTGCATATGTCACACTGTTATAGAAAATCCCTCATGTCAAATTAATCAATTCAGAAGTCATAGGTGTACAATAGACATCACAATCTACAAGTGCTTTTTTTGATTTACAGATTTGGATGATTTTTAGTGGTTTTATCCTTAAAAAAATCACTAAAATTTGGACTATTCACTATGTCACACACCCAAATTTCACGTTTGATCTACCTTGTATCAATACACACTCAAGTTCAGACCCCAGTACTTGTTTTAGTTAATCATATGATGCTGTTAGATGACACAGACAAAATATATGAAATGGGGCTGAAAGCATTTATTTAGATTTTTGATGATTATCACATGTATCTATAAATTTAGGGCAATGTAAGATCCAGCAACTTGGCCATAATTCCTTCAATATTAGTGTAAATTCCTTGTAAAATCACCAGTAATTCAATATTCATGGACGCTTTGTCCATTTTAATTTTCAAAGAGCTATCCCTATTACCTTGCTTTGTATGGTGCAATACATAGCTCAAAAAATGATGTGGACAATGGACTTGCTGGATCTTACACCTAAAAGACCTTCAGTAAATGTCTCACAGAAGAAATTATGATATAACCTATGTATTAGATCATATGGTTCATGTCATTTTCAGGTCATATTCAGCCATTATGCAAAAATCGATTAGTCTAGCTCAGATACTTTTGTTAGGATGAGGGAACAAAAAGAGGTTGTTTTTACACTATTTTGATGCATCTGATTTGCCTGAAAGTTGAGACCCCTAAAATGAAAATTCCCCATATATTTTATTTTCACTCAACTTTGTCCGTAAAAAGTTTTTATTATTTATTAAAAAAAAAAGGGACCTCTTCTTTTAACTATTTGGGCAAAGCTTGTAGTTTTGCCAACTTATTCTCTTAAACATAACCGTATTCAAAAAACTATCAGGGGTAACAGCACAGTGATGACAAACACAAATTGGAATGTAACCTTGAAAGTAGTTCATTCCCTTTTTTTCAGTTCGACCGCGTTGTAATACGCCGGATAACAGGTGACAACTTCAAATCGATTCCAGATCGTGTTCACGTCGGCCACCATGCGCACCCATCGAGTGGGAGCAGCGGTTACCCCCAAAAATCCAATGTCCTCGTCAAATTTTTTCATAGCACTTATTCTAACCATATTTGAAGACCCTTTACTTTCATGAAACGCCCAACGAGTTGGTACACTGAGGGTGGTTATCAAACAGTAATGGAGCGAGTTCTTTTCTTTAAAGATTTTTTTTTTCTCTTTTTACTACTTCTTCTACTGCTGCTGCTGCTTCTACTGCAGCTTCTACAGCTGCTACTGTTGCTGAAGATCTACTACTTGTACTACTTGTGCTACTTCTACTACTTGTACTACTACTACTACTTCTTCTACTACTACTACTACTACTACTACTACTACTACTACTACTACTATGGCTGCTGCTAATACTACTATGGCTGCTGCTACTACTGCTGCTACTTCTACTTTCCCTGGTCTTGCTACTTGTTCTCCTTCTACTACTCCGACTGCTCCTACTACTGCTTTCGCTATTTCTATCACTGCTAGTGGTGTTACTGCTAAAGCTTCTACAAAAGGTCTCACCTTTGCTTTTCACAAGATTATTCATCACCTTAAAAGAGGCGTGAGACTGAAATGTGTGCTGCTCTCTACGTTCAGATAAAAAAATATATGGTGTTTCCCTGATCGTTCTTTTAAAATCTCGATCTATCTCGAGTGGAATAGAGTGAAATAAAATAAAAAAGCTCAAAAAATAAAAAAATAAAAAGCAGTAGTAGTAGTAGTAGAAGTGGTGGTGGTAGTGGTAGTGGATGTAATGTACCCTTCCAAGAAAAAAGATGGGTCCTTATAATAGTGGAGAGAATGCTCTAATCTCGTTTTCACCTGGATCCTCCCACCGTTTTGGGGATAAGTGTGTCAGGTGGGATAACGGGTGTAATAATTACCTTAATGTGTCTTACATGTCTAAGAGGATTATGGTTCCTTAGGAGCTTAAGGTGTTCAAAGTCTACATAAAAAAACTACAGGGGGTGGCCAACAAAAGGTAGGGTGATTTAATTGGATTACTCCCTACCAAAAAGGTGTGGGCACGACGCAAACTTCATCTCAGTGTACATTAGAATACAGGGATACCCCAGGGTGCCATGTTTGTCTGCCTCTCTCTCTGTGACTACAAAACATGCGGGTGTGGTAAGCGGCTTAAGTCTAACAAATCAACAAAGTTTAAACCTCCTCTTGTCGCCAACCTGGAGTGTTTGTGAGTGTTGGTACACAAACAACAGGTACCCTTTGTGACTATGCGATCAGATCCTTCAAGTCTTTTATCTTTTCCCTCTGGGACCAACCGCGCTTAATGATCTAAATGATTCATGCTTACAGCGACCGGCAGGTGAAAAAAAAAAAAAAAAGAGAAAGTACCCTACCAAGCGAAGGTCTCTGTGAAAATGGGCTTATAATATCTCTTTTTTTATGTCATTGATCTATTGAAACCTGCAGAAAAGAGGTTTATCTCGGACAGGGTACATAAGGGAGAGTGACCGCTTGTCCCCATCACACTTTCTCTGCCTCCTTCATCATGGAAACACCGACCACTCTACAGACCGTCAACTTTGAGAACGCAAGAACTGTTACAGCATCTCCATATCCCCCCACGGCAATGGACTTTATGCTTTTCTGTGGTGGTGGTGGTGGTGGTGCTACTACCTCCTTCACCACTCTACAGACTGTAAACTTTGAGAACCCAACAACTGTTACATAATTATTATATCCCTCCATGGTAATGGATGTGGATGATTTTCTGTTGACATATTACGCTGCTGACGCCGCCAAAGATTATATGGACCCGTCTGAATGGTTTAATCTTTCTGATATAGGTACTATTGCTGTTGGTGATGATGGTACTACTGGGGGTGATGCTCTACAGCCTGTCGAATTTGAGAACCCAACAACTGTTACATCATCACCATATCCCCCCCATGGTAATTGATTTTGACGATATTATGATGACAGATTACGCTGCCGACGCCTCCGAAGATTACATGGACCTGTCTGAATGGTTTAATCTTGCTGATTTAGGTACCACTACTGGTGGTGATGATGGTACTACTGGTGCTCACGCTAACAAGGACTTTTATATCGATGCGTACAAATGGTTGAAAGCTGTTGAAGCTGATGATGATGATGATGATGATGATGATGATGATGATGATGATGATGATGATGATGATGATCCTGCTGATGTTGGTGCTAATGGTGGTGCTGCTGCTGGTACGGATGGTGCTGATGTTGGTGCTAATGGTGCTGATGCTGGTGCTGGTGCTAGTGTTGATGCTACTACTACTACTACTACTACTACTACTACTACTACTACTGCTGCTGCTGCTGCTGACGAATACACACCCCTTGTTACACCTGAACGAACAGACATCGCACCCACTAAAATAGGTAAACTCACCGACTATCAAGCCAGTTTCATTAATTTCTTGTGTCGCCACTACTGCTTGTAGGGTTGTACAAGATCGTCCTACGTTGTTCTAATGTTCAAGGTAGTACTACTGCCTTACCTACTCGTATATTGTTTAAGGAGGGAAAATGTATACTTGCGACCTGTCTTACACATGGGAAATAATCGATGCAACAGATGTGTTGTTTTTTACAGCCTCATTGTGAAAACAACATGTATGTAAAGGTCTCGTTTCTAATTAGTCATTCGATTCGTTGAAAGAGGGTTTCAACGATGTTTTCTGGATAAGTACCAATGTCTTCGCAGATAGATGTATAGGAGTATATCAATTTCACAATCAGGAAACCTGTCCTCTCATCAAAAGACGTTATACATTAGAATCTACCGATGCTTTCATATTTCTTCTCGAGAAAAACTCAGACCTTTTACGACACCTGTGTTGTCATGACTCTGAGAAAATATTCAACACTTTCTGTCAAGAGTGTTTAGATCGTGTGCACTGTAGTGAGTTTCATTTTGAAAATATACAGAACGCTCTGCTAAGAAGTGTCATGTCCGCACAAAGTGAATGGAATACTTGGTATTATACTTCAGTAGATTTCTATTGTAATTTAGATGAATAACTTCTTTCCCAATTTTTAAAATAAAAAGAAGGCAAACCTTACTGCCATCTCTGCTTCAGTATGCCGATGGTCCATTCAACCTTGGAGCATGTTTTCTTGTGCCATTTGTTGTACTTGGTGTCTTCGTCGGTCACTTCTGGGTTAACAGGCATGTACACGTAGTCTGTCAGAGTGTATCTGGACGAAATGAAAATCCAAAGATCAGAAAAAAATAGGACAAAGGGCAGTTCAACTGACCTAACTATATCTGGTTATTAAATTAAAAAGGGGGATGGAAAAATTTCAGACCCCTTGTAAAATATATTGGCACACTGGCACTGAATGATATAGACTTTCTAGCCTAGTAACACTATACATAGCCTACCAAATCATTGTATATAAGGGCAAGTGAATTTATTTTGAATAGACGCTGGTTTTGTAAAGGCACTGGGCTATGGCGATCATGAAGTATTATGTATCAAGCACTAAGGGAGTGATCAACAGGGGGCTGGTGGGTTTCCGCACGGATGTGCCAAAAAAGATTTTGGCCTCCCCCTATCGAGGGTCAAAATGCAAACGCACCCTTTTAACCTATAGTAACATGCATGCTTTTTCACTAAAAACAGGTAAAATCATTTTGACTCCAAAGGTTGAGGGGTCAAAAAAATTCTGACCCCCCTCAAACCCACCAGCCCCACCCCCTTGTTTAAAAAAATGATCACTCCCTAAAATGAGATAGGTAAAGGTTCACAAGTGTGGGTATGGGAAAGGGCTATCACAGGTAGAGTGCCGTTGCCATATTGAATGACATCCATATGCTGGAATGCAATGTGGAAACAACACTGCTGGTATGCTTACCCTTTTCCATACTGATATGTGTGCTCCTTTGAATTTATCTCATGTTTTATGAAGGGAATACATTAGAAATTACTGTCATAGATGTGCGTTACTCACTGTTCAAGGTCACAAATCATAGAAAGTGTGCATATGGGGCCTCACATGTCATTCGCCCAGACATGTGCCCAGAATCATGAAAAATAATTCTTATAAGTATGCTTCTTTTATGATAGCAAGGACACATCTGACATAAATGATAATGTGATTTTCCTAATCTACAGGTCAGAATAGTCTGGACCTGAGATTTTCATGGAGGTATGATGATTGTTTCTGTAGGAAATGAAGCCCCCAACATGGCTTGTAACTTAGGCCCCTAAATGTCATTCGCCCAGACACAATTTCGCCCAGACAATTTTGGGCCCATTTTACCCCCCAGGAGCCCAAAATATTCATATGGGACCATCAAAACCCATATGTAACACAAAGATCTCATCCAGCCTGACACTTTGAGCCAAATAAATAGAGGGGGAAACTAAAATTCGAATCGTAGGGGCTGGAATACCTCCAAATTCGTCATATGCAAACCTTCTATGATTTTCGACCTCAACTTGTTTACAGCCCAACTTTGAAGCTATTTTTTATTATTATTATTATTATTATTATTATTATTATTATTATTATTATTATTATTATTATTATTATTATCATCATCATCATCATCATCATTATTATTATTATTATTATTATTATTATTATTATTATTATTATTATTATTGATAATCAACAAGCAGGTGGTCTTCCTTACCAATATTGTGGGTATATGGTACATTCAAGTAATTTGCAAGTTATAACAAGTAATAGTAATTAATTGATGCAAATATACAATGAGAGATGAAATCAGGATCTTTGCCACAGTCAATGACATTATGAGATGCAATACAGTTTGTATGTGATATACACAATAAAACGGTATAGTCAAACATAGCATATTAGAAGATATCAAGAAATGGGATGGTATACTAATTGTGAAAAGGGAAATTGAAGTCTGAGTTTTACTACACAGAGAGGAAAGTAGCTCAATTTGTGGGTACAAACATAGACCAGGAGTCGGGGTATGATGGAAGCAAGGGTCAGGATACTCAGTCAGGCCTAGCAGAAAAGGGTGAAAGGCTAATCTGGATTAAGTTCAACAGAGCTCTCCTAGCACCTTTCATGTTTGTACCCAAATACTTTTTTATAGCCGTCTTGAAGGTTACTTTGTTTGGGTCAGTTTGAATGGAGTGATAGATAGATAGATATTTTATTTGCTTTTGAACTGAGGAAGTACAGTTATTCTTGGTGAGAATGTGATTGTTGTACTCCACAGTATACTAATGACAAAACATTTCCACTATAACATCAGAAAAGCAAAAGAAATGACAAACAACTACAAAGAACAAAACAGAAAAAGCAACTAAATTCATGGTTCCATCACGTGGAGAACTAGGGCATAAATAATAGTTGAGGGGAGACCTGTGCATGAATTGCAGAGATCTCACCTCATATGTGTTAGTATTAATAATGAGTTAGTCAACTACTTTTGCATATATGTGTTTGAAACTTCCTTAATACTAAGATGAGGTTTCCAAGTTTGTATATTATCTGGAATACTCTAATATATCTATGCCTCTCTTATGCCCCATTCTAATCTAATCCAACACATTACAGGACAATACAGAACGCAAAACATAAAGTAAATGATTCATGGGAGCCACATAAGTGGCTGCCATGGATCGTATATGCAAGAATAGGCCTTTAGATGTTATAAATTATCAGCAATTATCAGTATCCTTAACTTAATTCTCATAGGGAATAGGCTGTGTGTGTGGCAAGTTACTTGCCAGCCCACCCTAGGCAAGGGAAGTGTTCAGCAATCGGCTATAATGTGGGTAGCAGTGTCAATTTGGCATCGTATTCTTTGGTCAACCAAAGTTTGAACTCATCCAAATTTATGTATAATCTAACAGCAACATTCTGTCAGTTCCATATGGCAGCTGTTCTGAAGAGGAGACTTTTTCTGAAAGCTGGGTCTCCCACTTTGGTAGTCTTAATCAAGCATGCATCATGGGCTCTGGTTTTAATAGGTCTGAGGTCCCTTCTGTTTTGAAAAAATGAGGATTTGAAACTATGAATTGATAAATGTTTTTCTCTCCTATCTTTTAAAAGATTCAATTTCACTTTTCTGTGTAGTTTCTGGGCAACACTGTAAATAATGTCACCATAATTTAAAATGGGGAGTAACATAATTTTGACAACATTTAAGCTAACATCCTCTGACATAAATTGGCGAGCTTTTCTGAAGATAAATAATTTATGTTCAACATTTCTCATTGTTATACCAATTTGCTTCTTAAGATTTAAATGGTTGTCTAATGTAAGGCCCAGATAGTTATAGGAAGGGGCATTTTCAATGTTGTCATTCCCTATCGCTAGCATGGGTTGTCTCAACCGTTTGAGCAATGCTTTGGTGCCAAAAGTCACACACTTGATTTTTTTTTGCATTCAAAGACAATTTGTTGCATAGGCACCAATTTCTTACTCTTTCCAGCTCCTCATTTATTATGGTTGATGTTTTATTTGCTTCAGGCTTGTGTGATAGATATATCACAGTATCGTCAGCATAGTGTTGTGCTCCTAGGATATTTAGGCACTTGCTAAAATCATTGATATATCAAAAATAACAACGGGCCAAGCACTGAGCCTTGGGGGACACCACAGGAGATAGGATAAGGATTACTGGTCATGTTGTGAGCTTTTGCTTGCTGTGATCTATTTGTAAGATAATTTTTGAACAATTTGACAGATTTTTCACTAAACCCCAGGCTATCTAGTTTTTTGAATAATATAATATGGTTTAAAGTGTCAAAAGCCTTTTTAAAAGCGAGGAAAATAGCTGTAGTGCAAAATTTTGAACTGATATTTGAGTATGCTTTATTGGTAAATTTTTCAAGGCTATCCATAGTTGAGCGTGCTGGTCTAAATCCATCTTGGTTTTCTGACAATAAATCATTGTTATTCAAATAATCTATGGTTTGCTTATGTATAACTTTTTCCATCAGTTTTGCAGGTAGGGGTAGTGTGGATATAGGTCTCAAGTTGCTGACATCAGTGGTGTCCCCACCTTTAGGGAGTGGTGAGACAAGGGCAACTTTCCACTTATCTGGGGAAAAAGTTCTGTCAAGCACCATGTTTACCAGAAATAAGAAGTGATATGGAAGGGCAGTGAGAAGATGTTAGCAGCCAGTTTATCTCCAATAGTGGCAAAGAAGGTATTTATAAAGTTAGCTGTGTCCTCAGTAGACACAGGGTTATTATTACCTTTGTCAACCAGATTAAAATGATGGTTTGTTATTTTAGGGTTTACCAATTTATTGATATTTGACCAATAAGCTTTTGGTTTGCCCTTACTTGCTTCAAACTCATTTCTGTGATGGTCCTTTTTGGCCTGTCTGCATAATCTACGACATCTTTTCCTTAGAAATTCAGAAATCCGTCCATCACCCTCATTACCAATCCTCTTAAATTTAGATTTGGCGATGTTTTTCTCTGTGATGACCTGAAGTAGCTCATTAGTAACCCATGGTTGTTTCTGTTTCCTTGTATTAAAAGTTTTAATGGGACAAGTATGATCCAATATCACTGTAATATTGTCTATTAGCATATCCCAAGCATGCTGTGGGTGGGTACTGTTCCAAAACTCCTCCCATCTCATATTCTTCATTGCAAGGAAAAAATCCTTGTCATCGTATTTTCTATAGGACCTCCCTGCAAATTTTATGGGTGTTTTCATTGGTGTTATATGCTGGCGGGTCATGTAAATTAGATCATGGTCACTTATACTGGTGCCATAGGTGCCTGATTGTGTGATGTATTGTGAATTTGTAAAAATTAGATCTATTATGGTATGATTGTATCATATACCATTTTATTATCCCATAAATTGTGACATATTATTGTACCAATCAAACAATGTATAAAGAAATGGATACATAGGTTGGTTCTAAGAGCTATAAGAGCGCTCAAACTTTGTATAAGAGCGTTCATGCTCCACTGCACACCAGCTATATTCAAATATACATAAGTTACATCACCAATGAACCGACCTCATGGTTCACTGCACAATATAATGCTTTGAAGGGTCTCAGTGTGCGACCTCATGGTTCAGTGCACAAATTAATAACTTGTTAGTGGATGCAACCGGCCGTTAGAGGTGCCTGGGCACCGCTGACGCTGTCATGGGTGTCTGAGCACCCAAAACACTGAACAATAGCTTACATAAGCACGATGCCATAACCTTCCGGTCGCTCTAGCGTTGCTCCTGAGCAACCTAGGTCAAATATCAAAGCATTTATGGAAAGCCCATAATTAGACGGTCAAAATGAGCCCAATAGCAAGGCGGAACTCTTATTATTAAGGAAGTTACGTCATGGGGACTGATTCGACTTCCGAATGCGCTACAGACAAACCAGCGCGAGTTACGCGCCTGGCAAGCAAGCATTAGTAACTTGGCATATTCAACTCTGCGCATGCTCAAAATGGCGGTTGTAACGGCGTAAACTTCTGAGATATGAGGGTTTGAAGTTACAGAACCGACCAGGACAATGGGGGACATAGCGGCGTCCATGGGGGTCCTTTGTGCACCCTGTGACACATGAAAGACTCCCCTCAAACAATTGCAGAGTTAGGCAGATGCCACTGGCCCCAGTCAGTCTGAGGTGCAATGCCAAGATTTGGTACAAATAGCCTGGCTGCACCTCCTAGAAATCAGAATCTCCAGAACCGCTCCAGAGGTAACATCTCCAGTCATCTGCTACCTGCTATACCTCTACACTATGGTGAAACTATACTAGACAGGCATAGGATTCCATCATTAGTGGCCAGAGGGTATCTTCTACAAGACATCCACCAGAGGGTAAAGCTATTCATTATTACATTATTCCTCTAAGCAGCAGGTCAGGAGCTAGGTGTGGGAACCCACCTAGAACTATGCTGGACATTGTATTATTATTACCTCACAGGTGGAGTGGAACAGAACATTATACTCTATGAACTATTGTATATTTACTGTATGTGGAAATTACCTGCATATTAACATCTGTGTGATTGATATTTCTTACATGTTGCCTAAAGCTGAATAAACCAGTGATAACTGGAATTAACACTATTTTATAAGAGCTTGTTGGATTTACACTATATACCACTAGTCATATGATATTTCTCATATGACAACTTGATCATGCACAATTACTAGTATGACAAAGTGGTGGAGAACATCCTACTAAGATCCCATTTCTCACAGGCTCATAGAAATTAAGCTGGCAACATTACTAAAAACAATCATACACACAGTAAACCCCACTCCACCCACCCAGTGACCTTGACACCATGTTCAAAAAGGTCACCAGTGAGATCTCCCACATACCAGTGAGATCTCCCACATACCAGTGAGATCTCCCACACATCAATGAGATCTCCCACACGACAGTGAGATCTCCCACATATCAGTGAGATCTCCCACATGTCAGTGAGGTCTCCCACACGTCAGTGAGGTCTCCCACACGTCAGTGAGGTCTCCCACACGTAAGAGAGGTCTCCCACACGTCAGTGAGGTCTCCCACACGCCAGTGAGGTCTCCCACACGTCAGTGAGGTCTCCCACACGTCAGTGAGGTCTCCCACACGTCAGTGAGGTCTCCCACACGTCAGGGAGGTCTCCCCACACGTCAGTAAGGTCTCCCCACACATCAAGGTCTTATCAGTCAAGCTGGCAGAACATCACACAAAGACCTTACATAGTCAGGGATATGTTGAAGAGGTCTCCCTCCCACCTAGATCTAGGAGACCCACAGGGGGCAACTCAGCCTCCAATACAACAGACCCACACTCAGCAGACCCCACACCACCCACCCTGTCTACTCAGGGAACAACCAGTTCTCAGGGATCCAACATATTCCAGGGATCTCTACAGGACGCTCAACTCACGCTATCTACCTCAGGGGAAGAAGGATCTGCCTCAGGGGGTGGATCCACACCCTCAACTAGATCCTCCACCCCAGCTCCGGCCTTTGACAGCCACTCCTCCAGAGACACTTCTCCCACACCCTCCATCATGGACACCGATGAAGGCCCCCAACCTAATCAGACAGCTGAGAAGATAAGGGCCTATGAGAAGGCCATCCAAGATGCAGTTACTGCCCTAGAGACCAACAAGTCCCAGAAGGAGGAGAGGGAGAGGATCCTCAACCAACAATTGGCAGAGAGGAATGCGGCGATAGACACCCAACAGAAGGCCATGGAAGGCCAGCGGAAGTCCCTAGAGAGAAACAACAACAGATAGCAGATCTCATGAAGATGGTATCATCCCAGACCTCACAGCCTCCCACACCAGCCACCACACCTGTTGTCACACCATCTGCCTCTGGATCCAAGGATGACATCATAATCTCCATGGTGTCCAACATGACCAAACTCATAGACAGACAACAACAGGACGACAGAAAGATCAGGCTACATGAGGTAACAAAACCCAAAACTTTCTCACACCCATCACCACTCATGTCAACAGCATTATTCATTGATCACAAATTCCCAGAATATCTGAAGGATAAGTACAAAGTAACAGACAGTGACACCATGGTTACATATTTACCCAAGTACCTTGAAGGACAAGCACTAGCTTCGTTTGAATCCTTCAGGGAAAGTGCCACACCTGATATGTTGACATGGACCAATGTAGTGTATAAATTAAAAGAGTATTTTGCTACTCGAGACAATATCATCTCCAGGACTGCACTCCGTGCACAAAAGATAGATGAACCTGTCCAAGACTATGCATGCCATCTCAGGAAAGTGTGTAATGCCCAACGCCAAAGCGATGAAATCTTAAGCAAAGCATTTACCCAAGGCATGAGGCCCTGGATCTCTGTAGCTCTTGAAAACAAGAAAATAGACTCTTTTGACCAAGCCCTAGACCTAGCCTTGGAGGTTGAGACCCAAGAAAGATCTAGGAGAACATTATATGCAGAGTCTAACCTACAGCCTACTAAGAAAAAGGTTCAGGAAATCAGCACTAGTGCAGATGAAGATGTTAACCTAATGTCTAGTGCCCATGTAAGGCAACAGGAAGCTAAGGCTACATCAAAAGACCCTACCGGTAGATATAGAGGAAATAACTATGACCCCAACTACCAATCCAGTAGAGGTAGAGGTAGGGGGGGCAACAGCAACAACCGGGGGGGTCACAACAGTAGAAAAGACAACAGCTCTTCCAACTCCAACAATGGTAACTCTTCATACAGTGATAGGAGAGACAGAACCCCAAGTAATAGCAGATCCTATAATAATCAGGGATCCAACAGTAGGAGCCATAGTCCACATAGGAACTACAACTCTGGATCCTACAACAACAATGGTTCCTACAACAGCAGCCAGGGTTCAAACAACTCTGGATCCTATAATCAAGGATCCAACAGCAGAAGCCATAGTCCACATAGGAACTACAACAGTGGATCCTACAACAACAATGGTGCCTACAACAACCAGAGATCCAACAACTCTGGATCCTACAACAACCAGGGGTCCAACAACTCTGGTCAATACAGCAACTCTGGTCAATATAACCAGGGTTCCAACTCACGTCAGGAGGATTACAAGCCCGACACAAGAGGTTACCAGGGGAACCAACACAGTAACCCCCAAATACCACCTCACGTGATGGATAAATCTCCAAGCTCCTGGTGGCAAGCATCTCAACGGCCCCACAGAACCAGGAAAACTAGGATGTCACAGTGCCGATGGGCCAGTGCGCTGTGACACCCCAAAAACAAACAATCAATCAGGAATAACAAAGATCCAACCAGAGACAATTGCTAGTGTCAATCTACCATCTAACAGACAGAGACGTCCATCAGTGATACACATCACCCCACCAGATTCATCATCAAAGGATACAGGTGAGAGTACCAAGCTTTCTATTGTACTTCTTCAAAATGGCTGTATCAATGCAAATCTATATGATGTTTCAGATGTACAATGTTTGGTTGATACAGGTGCTACTATCACCTGTGTCAGACAATCATTCCTCATGGATCTCCAAAAGAGATTCCATATCTAACTGAGGAAATCTAAAATCAACATCCATTTGGCAGATGGATCGGTGTGTCATGTTAGACATTCAGCTATGCTGAACTTTAGAATCCAAGGTGTCAGATTCCAATACCAATTTGCTGTAATAGCCAACCTCACACAGCCCGTTGTTCTCGGCACAGATTTCTTAAGCACTACAAAGTCTCAAATTGAATTTAATGTTGATCCTGAACAAATTCTCAAACCCATTAGGGCAGTGAGGGATTTTACCATCCCTCCATTCTCTGAACTTGCAGTATTGGGTAAAGTCACTTCTACTCAATCACTGCAAGGCAAAACTGGAGTAGTGGATAACCTCCAAAGAAATAACAATGCCCCATATCTAGTTCAAAGGGCAGCAGTAACCCCCAGGGAAAATAACAAACATCCCCTAGTGTTACTCAACACCAGCAGGCGCCCACATAAAATCAAAAAGGGTGCCATCATAGCTCTATTTCAGGAAGTCAAGGAATCTGATTTAGAAAAACCTCAACAGGTGTCAGACACTACCCCACACGCTGATCAATCCATCTCAGCCATACGGCCTGAGGATGTAACTCAATTCAGCGACACAGACTCAGACTGTGAGTCCACATATGCTGACCCTGAACCCAACTCAATCAGACTCTCTGAAATAGCTGCTATACATAGTGAGGCACATGACCTCGAGCCAGAATTGGAAGAGAATGTTCCACCAAAATCTGTGCTCACATCCAAAGATCAGCATGATAGATTAGAATCACTGCTGACCAAGTATGATGATATATTTGTAGGAAAAGATGGAGACATTGGTGCTACACACCTGTATACCCACTCAATACATGTAAAACCTGAGGCAGTACCATGTCATTTCCTACCATATAGACAAACACCAGAAAAACAGGCCGCAATAGGGGAAGAATGTGAAAGGCTAGTACAACAGGGCATTCTGAGAGAATGTGCTGAGGGCCCCTGGGCTTCCAGATCCTTTTTAGTACAAAAATCATCGGGAGGCCATAGGCTCGTCACAGATTTTCGTTATTTGAACCAAAACACGATAAATCAAGCCTTATCTACACCCCGGGCCGATGACACTCTAGACATGATAGGGTCACTCAGACCAAGAGTATTCAGTAAGCTAGATGCCCAACAGGGACTTTTTCAAATTCCTATAAGACAGGAGGACCAGCATAAAACCGCATTCATAGCAAATGACAAAGAATATGTCTCCGAAAGGATGCCGATGGGTTTAGCGACCGCCCCTGCGGGATTTTGCCATCTAGTCACATTGATTCTGAACAAACTCAAATACAAATGTGCCCTACCATACCTAGATGACATATTAGTATTATCACCATCAATCGAACAACACTTCCATGACCTGGAAGATGTGTTCAACAGCTTAAGAGTTGGTAAACTCAAACTGAAGAAATCAAAATGTGAATACTTCATAGACAGAATAGACTTCTTGGGAATGAGAGTCACACCCATGGGACTGCAACCATCTCCCACAAAGGTGGAATCAATCAAAACCTTCCCAACACCAAAATCAGTCAAAAATGTCAGATCCTTCACAGGCCTATGCCAATACTTCAAAAAGTTTATCAAAGGTTATGCCCAAATTGCTAGACCATTGTATGATCTACAGACACATCTCAAAGCATTTGTCTGGACAGAGGATGCAGATAATGCTTTCAAAACATTAAAGCATGCCCTCTGTACCAATGCTCTTCTCAGATATCCAAACTATGAGAAAGAGTTCAGTTTGGCAACTGATGCTTCCAATGTGAGTTTAGGAGCTGTACTCTCACAGAGAGATAATGAAGGAGTGCTCAGACCAGTAGCCTTTGCAGGTAGAACCCTCTCCAAACATGAGAGAAATTACAATACCACAGAGAGAGAACTACTGGGAGTAGTGTATGGAGTATTAGGCAGATGCCACTGGCCCCAGTCAGTCTGAGGTGCAATGCCAAGATTTGGTACAAATAGCCTGGCTGCACCTCCTAGAAATCAGAATCTCCAGAACCGCTCCAGAGGTAACATCTCCAGTCATCTCCTGCTACCTGCTATACCTCTACACTATGGTGAAACTATGCTAGACAGGCATAGGATTCCATCATTAGTGGTCTTCTACAAGACATCCACCAGAGGGTAAAGTTATTCATTATTACATTATTCCTCTAAGCAGCAGGTCAGGAGCTAGGTGTGGGAACCCACCTAGAACTATGCTGGACATTGTATTATTATTACCTCACAGGTGGAGTGGAACAGAACATTATACTCTATGAACTATTGTATATTTACTGTATGTGGAAATTACCTGCATATTAACATCTGTGTGATTGATATTTCTTACATGTTGCCTGAATAAACCAGTGATAACTGGAATTAACACTATTTTATAAGAGCTTGTTGGATTTACACTATATACCACTAGTCATATGATATTTCTCATATGACAACTTGATCATGCACAATTACTAGTATGACAATTGCCTGTTATATTAAATCTTGTAATATCTTTGATAAATTGCTTTAAACCAAAGGCTGAAGTCTAAAAACTCTAAGGCAGCACTTCATACCCTTATTTTGATTTATCTTTATCTTATCTGTCCAAAGCTGACTGGACGTGTCGTAAAGACGTGTCAACCCCTCTGGTGGGGGCATAAAAAATTTAGCAGGTTTCTAGTATTTGTTCCTTTGATAACTGTAACAGGTATGAGATTTAGTCCCCCACCCCTTTTGAACTATACAGTGGTATTACTACTAGTAATGCATGTGAATTTTGATTCAATAAAAAAGGCCATTTCCTAAAAGAATGTTGACCAAGTGCTCCAAAACAAAGGTGGCAACAAAAAATTCATCCACATTTATCAAAAAAAGAAAAAAATTATCTAAAGGTGAATTCATTCATTTAGGTGGGGGGAGAATGAGGAGGGGGTCAAAACTAAATATAGGCTATTTGATTAATCATCAGGATTTTTCAGGGGGTCATCTACAAAAACAGTTGTAATGGGTTTCGTTCTCCTCTTATTCGATTGGACAGACAAGTCAACAAGAGGAGGATTCGGGTGTATGCGAACAGGGTTTATTTTGGTTCGAATAACACAGGCACGGCTACCCGGAGGTAGCTCGGAGAGATTGTATGAGATACCGGATTCTTTGTATTAGGTTGGAGTACTTCATACAGCGATGGTCTCATTCACTCTGACGCGGCGACTGAGCCCTGTCCTCCTCTTATAGGTAGGGACAGTGGCGCCCCCCCGTGCCTCTCTCACACCACCCGAACAGATGCTGCCACCTATCCGGGAAGTGGAGGGCGAAGCCCAGGTGGCTGACTCACCCACGACCATAACGTAATGTAAATATGTATACCTCTACACTACCCCCACTAGATAAAACTCGGGGGATAAATAAACTATTTAACCAACAATGGGGTTATGTTATAGTTATATCTATCATACAATAGAGGTTATTAACGTTATGGATATGTGTCTTATAGACGACAATATATGAATATATATATGTAACCGGATAGAAGTGATATTACATCGTACACCATATAGTAATAAATAAGTTTACATCCGGAATGGGAAAATATATTATAACACAATATTCAGTCGTCATACACCCTTTGAGAGTTTTTTTTTTTTTTTTTTTTTTTACAAACATACTATGAGTAATTATCAATGAGAATGACATAGTCATTACAGTATATGGATATTATGTATTCATTCGGATCACAGATCCGTAATCACCATCCAGCGGAGATCATTAGAAATGAATACGTGTGAACACAGTCCTGTTAATCCAGGTGGTGGAACAGTCTAAGTGATAAGGTATGTATATTGATAATATTGCTCCGATGATAGAGCAGTGTCCATTCCTGAGATGTGTAACTTGTGTATTAAATCCATCAGTCTATAGTATTTAAGATGATAGGGCAGCTACCCTAATCCTCTGCGGTGTGCTAAAGTCTTGTATATATGATATAGTGTAGGAAACATAAGGACGCTATCCACGATTGCGTTATATGTTCCTATGTCCGTTATATTGAACAGTCCGAGTGTATTAGGAAAATATATATATATATATCAGGAATGTAGTAACCATAGGATTATGACACACGACACTATCCACGAGTGTGCCGTGTGTCTCCTCACAGATGCATAGTTCTGGTTGGATATCGGATACATCCGGTTGCGGCTGTTCTTTTCACAACTAAGTAGTAGACATCATATGTTGAGCATCAGACCCGGATGGGTTAGTAGTCCAGCCGGGGCGTCGGGGAGTCATTCCTTGCGGGTCATCCGGTATCCTAATCCGAAGGGGTGGAGGATACTGTACAGTTTACCGGATTACACCAATAAACTTATCGGATCCCTGAGAGGGGTCTGCGGTTACTTTTTACCGTATTTCTCTTTTAGTAACGGCAAGGCATGCTCTTTTGTGCCATCCCACTCATCGAGATCGACACCAAAGACTGTCATGAACTGACTGTGAAGTTGGACATTCTTCATCTCTTCCGCGTCCAATTTCTTCTTTAGGACGTGGACGGCACAATCCGATTTTTGTTGTGCTTTTTCCGCCAGGTCTTCCTGATACTTTACATCATCCTTGACCTGCTTCTCCACACGATCTTTTTCAGCCTCGTGTAGCTCCCGGAAACACATCAGAGTGTCATTAATCATCCCTTGATGGAATGCTATGGCCCTCTGACGTTGAAGTCCTTCCCATGCTTGGTAGATGGTGCTTTGGACTTCAGCCTTACCTGGTTCGCAACTATCAAACCAGGTTTCTGCCCTTCCGCAACGAACAACGATTTTGTCTTTCGGCGCTTTGGGCGGTTCCTTCTCCACCTTAGCGGGTGCTGGTGGAGCGGTTGGGTTAGCCTTTTCAGCACTAACCACAACTTTCGGAATGGGAGCAGGCCCGGATTGGTCTGGTCCCACGTGGACAAAGGGTACACCATCCGAAGTAGGAGGGAGGTGTACCTGCATTCCCAATTTCAGATAGTGCTGAATTTGTTCATCACTGGTGAGAGGTTTATATGTCCCTCCAGCGATTGGACTGCCTGCCGCCGCAGACGGCTTCCGGCACAGCTTACCCTTGTTACCGGGTGTCAAAACTTGACTCTCCGGGCCATGTGCTCCCAAGTCGGGAAACTGGCTGGAGTCGAGCTTGCCGGGTACGGCTTCAGCAGTGGCCTTATAGGAACTAGGCCTGCTGGAAGCACCCCTTAACACCTGTGACGGATGTTTGAAGGTTACTTCTTTTGGAGACTTCTCCGCATCATGGTTGTCCATCGGTGACCTTGATCGGTCCATCCGGCTGTGGCTACCATCCGGAAGTCTGGGGGATCCCTCCCGCCTGGCTTCTTTTCTGCTGCGTCCAGTTTGAACTGGCTTCCTCCCGGAGTTGCAGCATCCGTTCCACTCATCGTCGTGGAGGTCCAGCTTACACCCACCTTCGGTGAGCACAAACCTCGCCACGAGTTTCTTCCCGTGCGCTGTGTCCATGGTGCCGAATGATTGATCACTCGGCTTCACGTTTGCCCAACGCTCGTTGTCCATTTTCCAGAACTCAGCCATGAGTTCTCTGTGCAGGGCCATAACTTGGTCTCAGGCTTTATTAAGTCCGTCAGCATGGGCTGACTTACCGTGACGACATATGTCACCCCGGCATTTGTAGCTCACGCGTTTAGTGCATTTAGCACTTTTCTTGCCCTCGTCCGGATTACACGAGTACTCGGGGTGGTGGTGCATGTGCTCCTCCACCAGATGATGCTGGAACCGGATCTGGGTATCCCAGACGCATTCCTGTTCCATGTCACTCTTATCCATACAGATGGAGAAGGGACATGTCTTCCGGGTCTTGGAATACCACTTATCCAAGGCCCAGCACAGTTTCTTTTTCTGTACCTGACTATAATATGTGTCGGCTCAATTGTTCAATAAGAGCCAGATACTCTGGTACATCTTATTCGGGACGGGGTCGCTGTCGGTTAGACGCATCCAGTCCTCATCGTCGGAATTGCCGTACTTGTTATACCGTTTCGGGCAGGCGTATTTAACCGTACCCTTTTTGGTGATACCAGTGACGCAGTCCTCCATGCTAGTAGGGATGCGGTCCTTGAAACCCCCTTTAGCATTAGCCCATCTGTCCGCATCGGATAGAGTTGGCGGGACTATGTTGTCATCCGACTCATCCGATACATTTGATTCGGAAACAGATTCCTCTACTTCCATAGATTCTATGGGTTCGGGGGCTCTGTTCCGTCGTTCAATGATGGCTGAATCCGGAAGGTTTTTAAGTTTCCGGAGTTCAGCCTTCCGTTGACATTCGGACTGGGTTTTAGTCCAGCTCCCGTCGTCAGAATCTGCGGGTGTTTCCGGCTCCTTGGCTTTTGGCTTAGGAGTCGATTTTCCCACACGAGGACTCTTAGATGAGGCATCCTCTCGTTTGCCGGTAACGACAATCTTTTTTATCAGAGGAGCAGTGGCGGCTTCGTCGTCCAGACGCTTCCTCTCACTTTCCTCATGCCTCGCTTTTGCTGCTGCTCGCTCATCCTCCATTTGTTCCTGGATGAGACGACGGATAACTTCGGGTCGAGTCCAGGTTAATAGGCTCGACTTCCGGCACTTTTCGATATCAGATTCACTGAGGGTATAGCCCGTAGACCAGGAATCAAACGCCTCCGCGGCTCTCCGGTACTCATGGACAGTCAATAAAGACGTCTCGTGAGAGTCCGGGTTCGGGTAACGGTGGCTTTCGTGTCGTACAAAAAGCCTGACCCAGTCCACGTGCTTGAAGTCCTCGATACCCCATGTACTACGATCAGGTCGTGGCATGAGGTCGAGCTCCAGGGTCATAGCAGCATCATGTACTGCCCTGCGGAATTCTTGGTGGACCATAAGCCCCCGTTGAAACCATCCGTAATCCGTCAGCCATTCCTGAGGGATTTCCGAGTAAACGTGGTTAGGTATAACCTCCAGGATACTCCGTCGGACTTCCGGGTCAATCAGTATATGACGACCGTCTTCATCCGTCTTCATCAAGGTCGGGTGAACGAACAGGTACCTACCATCATAAGATGGGTAGTAGTTCTCGCTCACCTTGTGGCGCCCAAGGGTTCGAAATCCGTCATCCGGGTTTCCACTGCAGTCGTCCGCCCAACTGCTGGTTGTCGGGTTACCGGTGGCTTCAACGGATTCCCCCATCGTCACGGGTGACGAATCCGGTACAGGAGGGCAATCCCCCCTGCACTGTTGTCGCCTGGAGAAGATGGTAGCGGTGAAACCGGCCTACTGTTCTTCCCCAAGTTGAAGTTCTCGAGATCATCGTCGAACTCCATCATTTCCTCTTCCCGCGGGGTAACCGGGGACAAAGGCTGTGAGCCTTGTTCAATGTCGGCATCCGGAAGGACGCTACCGGGAGTCAAGTGACCCGGCTCGCCGGACCGCTTTGACTCCACCACGGTTTCCTCAGCCATACGCTGAGAAGACATTGTCAGGGGTTTTTATTTCCTTTCCCCGCCGAACACTCACCTACTCGGTGTTCATCCTCCTCCCGCTCCAGAGGGTTCGCTGTTGTAGAGGACGCTTACTTTGAACAATTTAGGGAGACACACCTGTGATATGGTCTGCCTCCTCCGCTCGTTCAAAACAATATGGCCGAATTCTCGCGGTTGACGTCACTTCCCCGTTGTCCGGCGGGGTCACGAGAGGTCATACGGGAGTAGCCGCTGTGACGTCACACAACACGTGCGATACATATAAACAAATAACAATCCGTACAGTTCTGCCATTATCGCTTGTCTTCGGGAGACTCTCAAGGGATTCATATGGAGCCTTTATGGATAGTCTTTACGTATCCATCGAATTCTTCGTCCAATACCAACTGGGACGTCCCCCGGGAGCTATAACAGCAACCTGTAGCGAACCGTTAAACAAAAGGACAACACATAACGGATTACAGGACTATACACTCGTTGTGTAACGGGTTAGGTCACTACAGCCTTGGCAAGTCGTGGACTGCGACGGAGCACTACACCATCTCCAGCTCCCTTATTCAATCTGGCAGACTTCCGAGCCTTTTCTAGGGATTTTGTAGCCGACAATTTCCCTTTCCTCTTCAGTCCGCCTGCACCCGTCGAGACTTTTTTTACTACACCGCGCCGAGATGGTGTTGGAGCTGGCATTACTGTTTTACTCGGTACCTTTCTAGGTCTCCCGGGACCTCTTCCTGGTGATTTCTTTAACCGGGGTACCCTGTCTATATTGCTTATGGACTTGGAACCTTCTCCATACTTCTCGTCAGAATTATCCCTTCCTTACCAAGGACGTAGCCTATCTATGTTGGACTTATACACCCTTCCTATATCGGATTGTATCAATACCGTACAATCGCTGATCACAGTGGTTACTGTAAACGGACCATCCCAATTGGATGCCAGTTTAACATGTCTCAGGGGTTCATGTAATCGTAAAACACGATCTCCGGGTTTAAAGTGTCTTATCTTTAAACCCGTATCGTATCCGGCCTTTTGCCAGCGGGCACTTTTATGTAATTCCAGACGAACTACTTCATATGCCTTTTTGAACCGGTCTCGTAATGCTTCCACAAAAACTACCTGACAAGGTAATTCCGGATTCATTCCGACGACACCAAATACCAAATCCGCTGGCATTATTAAATCCTCTCCAAATACTAATAAATTTGGAGAGCAGTTAGTACTCGAATGAACAGTGCCATTGTAAGCGTGTGTTACAAAGTCGCATTGTTCATCCCAATCATCCATATTGTCATTTACAAGTGATTTTAGGACTTGTATAAGGGTTCTATTGAACCTTTCTACCAGCCCGTCACTTTGTGGACGATACGGATTGGTCCTAGTTTTACAGATGGCGAGATATTCACACATACTTTGCCAGAGATTGGATTCGAATTCTCTTCCCTGGTCACTGTGAAGCATTAAGGGCACTCCAACAGTTAGTACCCAACCCTTCACAAAAGCTTCCGCACAAGTAACAGCCTTATGGTCCGGTAGTGGGAAGACATTAGTATACTTGGTATAATAGTCACACACTACCATCGTGCACGTATTGTCATTCGGCGTCTTATTTAGTCCGCTAATAATATCAATTCCTATTCGGGCGAACCTTACCCCGAATAATTCTTGGGATAAGGGCAACTTACCGGGTCCTTGCCCGGGTTTGTTTTTACAACAATCCGGGCAACTAGCCACCCATCGGAGTAAGTCTTGCGACATACCCGGCCAGTAGTATCTCTTCAAGAGACGAGCTAAGGATCGTTTCTTTCCGAAGTGACCACTTGTTCTGTGTCCATGACAATAATACATGATGTCTCTACACATGGCAGATGGAATGACAACTTGTATCTGCTTTCCACCATTGTTGCATGGTTTCCAGCAGTACAGTATTCCTCTCTTGACTTCTAGCTCCGTCCATTGAGCTAGAAATCTTCTCATTTCCCTATTCTCCAGCGAGGCTATAGGCCTAGCTGGACATATACCCTTTGGTACCAATTGTAGAAGCCTAGCAGTAACCGAGTCAGCCTCCTGGAAGTTCCTTATGGTTTCTAAGGACCAATCCAGGACACTGCCTATACGTGTTTCGAAAGGAATTCGAATCGAGGCTGCTACTGCTTTATGGATCCCACAATCAGTACAATTCGGATTGTCACATTTCCGAATTGGTATTCGGGATAAGGCATCAGCATTCACGTGCTTATTTCCGGCACGGTGCTGTATCTGACTATTTTCTAGTCCGAATTCAGACAGATGGGCTAGCCATCTCCCTATCATTCCTTCGGCATCCCGAAAGTTTAATAACCATCTTAGGGAGGAATGATCCGTACGTAATGTAAAGTTAGTTCCCCACAAGAAGTGTTTAAACCTTTTGGTATACACCACGACAGCTAATAATTCACGTTTAGTTGTGCAGTAATTTCGCTGTGTTTTACTCAGTGTATTGCTAGCGAATGCAATCGGGACCTCCACTCCACCTTGGACTTGGGAGAGGGCTGCACCAATACTTTCATTGCTAGCATCCGTATCCAGTATGAAATGCCCATCCTCGGATGGGTATTGCAGTACTGGAGTACTGGTGAACAAGGCTTTCAATTGTTGGAAAGCTTGTTCTTGTTCGGTTCCCCATGGGAACTTTTCCTTCCTACTACCGGGGGTCCATGTTGTTAGGATTTGTAAGGGATAACTCACCCAAGAATAATTCGGTACAAAGTCTCTATAATAGGAGCAGAATCCTAAAAATGACCTTACTTCCTTTGGACTGTTTGGTACTCCCCAGTCCGTTACTGCCTGAATTTTTTCAGGATCAGCTTTTATTCCTTCTTCAGATATTATCCGGCCCAAATAATTTATGGACTTTTTAAACAAATTACATTTCTTAGGTTTAAGTTTTAAACCGTTAGATATTATTCTTTCTAATACTAACTTGAGGTTGTGCAAGCATTCGTCAAATGTTTTGCCGAAAACTATTACGTCGTCAAGGTAAACGAGGCACTTTTTCCATAACAGATCACTTAAAAGTGTTTCCATCATGGCTTCAAAGGTTGCCGGAGCATTACATAAGCCGAAAGGCATAACATTATACTGGAACAAACCTATATGACTTGAAAAAGCAGTCTTTTCCATATCATCCGGGTTCATTCCTACTTGCCAGTATCCGGATTGTAAGTCCAGAGTACAAAACCACTTATTACCTCCTAAAGAATCGATTGTTTCATCAATTCTTGGCAATGGATACAAATTTTTCTTCGTTAAACCATTTAGTTTCCTATAGTCTATACAAAACCGGATAGACCCATCCTTTTTCGTCACCATACATACTGGACTACTCCAAGGACTGCTAGATGGAACTATTACATTCTGTTCTAGCATCTTAGCTATTTCTGCTTCTGCTACCCTCTTCTTAGGCAGGGGTAGCCTCCGATACGGGATCTTGAAAGGCTTCGCTTCTCCCGTATCAATGGTATGTAATACCTTCGTAATCTTTCCGAGTGGTTCACCCGGAACGGCGAACGCCCTCTGATACTTAATCAACAACTCTTTGAGCGAAGGATCTTCTAGACTCGTATCCTCATTCATTGTCTTCAGATCTTCGGTCCATTCTTGTTCAACCATTTTAACCGGAAGGTTCAGGGAACAGCTAGTCACTGTCTCAGCCAGTGTAACGGTACCGAAATTAGCTCCTTTTTTCAAGTACAGGGTCCTGTTACCAGTATTGGAAACCGGTATGACTGACCAAGCCCCATTGGCTACTATCGTGTCAACCGATTCCAATCCTAAACTAGCCAGCATAATCGTGTCCGGCTCAATTACTGCATCCTGGTTCCTCAACTCGGAATTGCTCCGAACCAGAACATCACAGGCCACTCCCGGAGGGATCTTTACAGTTTGAGCGACGGACGCTACACTGCTAACTTGTCTCAAAACACATTGTACTTTCACGGGATAAGGATGCTCTACACTCAGTTCCCCAGTTCTCGGGTCCAAGACTGCTCCATATAGGGCCGCAAAGTCTAATCCTAATATCCCTTCAACTGCTATTCCGGCAATTGTAGTAGTTATCACATATTCGTGAATACCCTCGAATTGCAATTTCACACACATCCTACCATATGTTTGCATCTTACTACCGTCGGCCGTTTGGGCGTTTCCTCCCAATAGGAGAGTATCGCGCACATCCGGTATAAGATCTGCTACTTTCCGAGAGACACAGGAGTGGCTAGCTCCCGTATCAACTAGGAATTCAGCGGGTCTTCCATTGATATTAAGCGAAACATACCACCGCCTTCCATGTAACATGGAAGGTACATCAGTTATTGCAGAATCCTCATTATTCACACCCGGGTGCTGTCCACATCCTTTTAAGTATTCCAGACAAGGATGGCCCGGGGGTAGGTGAGCACTACCAACTCTGGCCAACAAATGACCTCCTACCTCTAATCCGGTACCGGGTTTCCCCTGTGCTCCCTGGGCACTTGTTATATCGGATTCCCCAATCTCCTGAGTGGGCTTTTCTACCACCTCAGTATTGGGCGAATGTGTTACTCCATTCGGATCTGCACCACTGCTAGTGGTATCATGGCAAGTGACTATTCTGGGATCCTGTTGCTTGCCCGTAACAGAATCCCCTCTCAGTTTTCCTTATTGTCTACTGTTGAAAAACTCATTCGTGTTCTATACACCGGTTTCTCTGCCACACATTCGGCAGCGAAATGGCCTAATTCCTGGCACCTATAGCATCTTCTCTGGGACTTATCCACCCTTGGGCGTCGCAGAGCATTCGTCAATCGGGTAACCAAACTCTCCATAAAATCCCCCTGAGCAGTTGACACTGCCATCTGAGGAGTAGAGAAAGTGGGTAACTGTGGTACCGGTAGCTGAGCTACCGGTTTCTGCGGCACCTCTAGTTTCGGTGCTATCGATGATGCATCCCCTACGGGTTTCTGAAAGTTTGATTTCTTCTTGAAACCTCCCTTTCGGTACCTATTCTGCCGATAAGATTTACCGGCGATTTGTACAGATCCGATATATTCCCCATTATCATCAGAGATATATTCGTAATCGGAGTCCATCGAACCGGACTCAACTGCAGCCGTGTGTTCCGGTAGAGGTGGACCACTGTTAACTGCCGAAGCTCTTGCAGGGGGTGCATTGGCAACCGCTTCTTCCTATCATAATTCTCGATAGCCAGGAACAGATCATTGAAGGAGGTATCATCCTTCCATTCATCCCAAGCGATAGTCTTATGTTCCGGATCCCGGAGCCCGGCAATGAATTGAGTGAATAACTCTTGTATCCAACATTCATCGTCATATTCCAATTAGGCCTAGCTTTACTGAGCAGGTCCTGTAGTTCCAGCCCAAAGACTTTATGTGACTCCCTGGGTTTCTGTGTCCGTCTCTTAAAGGTGATCCAAGGATCCTCTCGGACAATAGAACCGAATAGGTAGCAGGCACACTCCAACAATTCGTCGTAGGTACCTTCTATTCCATATTCTTTTCTGCATCTGTTCAGGGCTACTTTGCCTCCCTTACTAAGCCAGCAGACTAAATACGGTAATGCTTCGTCTTTAGTCCATCCGCTACAATTCACCTCGTCTACAAAGATTTGATAACTATCTTTCCAAGGTTCATTCGGATCGTATGGGGGAGGTATCCGTCCCATACGACGCGCAGGATTAGAACAACCCCTGAGGCGATTGGCTTCTTTCAGGCTCCAATCCATCACTTCGACCACATCGGCTCCTTTACGATAGCAGTCGATTCCCAATCCCTGAATGCATTTACTATTATCAAAAATTTCCTGCATTCCGGGAGACATGGAAGAACGCCTATTCATTCTTTTAGGCTTTCCTCCATCTCTTTGATTAGCACCATAAGGAGCATTACCTCCTCCTCCTGGTCCTCCCCGTGGATATCCTCTACCACCGGATCCTCCTGACGGATATCCTCCACCTCTGGATCCTCCTGACGGATATCCTCCGCCTCCGGATCCTCCTGACGGATATCCTCCGCTTCCGGATCCTCCCGGTGGATATATTCCACCACCGGATCCTCCTGACGGATATCCTCCGCCTCCGGATCCTCCCGGTGGATATCTTCCACCTCCGGATCCTCCTGACGGATATCCTCCGCCACCGGATCCACCAGACGGATACCTTCCGCCACCGTCATAGCCTTGGTTGTGGCCAGGGGTGGGTTTCGGGGGGTCAGGTTGTTTCGGGTTATTCCGATTCCGATCTTGTTTGCCCGAAACATTGTTCCTTGAATCAGAGGGATCACCTGCTCCACCAGCAGTTGTATTCATCAAAAAAGGTATTTGAGGTACTGGTGGGGCTCGTAAATTGTTTCCGGGTGGAGTAGAATGGGAATCACCTTTAATGGGTGCTCCTGTTGCTTTAATTGTGGAATCTACTCCATTCGACGGTTTATTGGGATTATAAATACCGCCTGCTACATGTTTATCAGCTCCATCGGTTACAAAAGGATTATACCGAGTGGGGCCGGGAGCAGGTGTCGCGCTTTGCGATCCTACAGCGTCATCATTATCCACTGTAGCACCTGCCTGTAAACGACTAGCTAATTGTACGATTATTGTATCGTCTAATGGGCCAATTGCTTGTTGGGTTTGTTCTACATAGTCACCCAATGCAGCTGCAGTATTTTGTAAATCCTGCAGTTCGAGTAGATATTCATCCCGATCATTCATTAGTTGTTCATTGTATCGGAGGATACCTATCCAGACAGTTTCGTTATCTTTGGCCTGTTTAACACAACATTCTTTCAGGCGTTCGTATTCTGCCTGCAGCGATTCTTTTGCACTTAGAAATTGGGTTTCTTCTTCGTGCAGTCACTGCTTCAGAGTTTGTTTTTCATTTCCAAACTCGGCTCTCATATCTCGGAGATTCCCCAAAATATCTTCTTTCTCTTTGAATGCTTCATCCTTAGCTCTCGCTATCAGGTTAAGCGTCTCGTTCATAGCCAGATATTGCTGGTTCATTTCATCCATTTCCCGATTGTATTTATCATGATCCGGAACGGTGAAAGTAACATTCCTAGTGGTAATCGCACTACAATCAAGTGGTGGTAATTGCCCTGGGACATCGTAAGGAAGCTGACCAAAGGTTACCTTCCTTGGCATAGGAGCCGGATGGTTTGGGTCATGGCTTCCTCCAGTTTCGAACAACGAATCTGCCAATTCTAAATTGACAGAGTAGTGTTGGTTGACACGTTCAACCCGGTGTTTCACCAGGATTGAATCCGGGACATTTTCCTCACTATCCGCGTAGTGAGGTATCGTGTCCCTCCATTGCTGATCCCTGGAGGGCGCATAAAAATGTGCTGATTCCTCCAGGGTCTCATCCGGATTGGCGTTATACTATGTGTCCGGGCTATACATTTCTGCCGAACCCACTGGTCACGGCACCAGTGTAATGGGTTTCGTTCTCCTCTTATTCGATTGGACAGACAAGTCAACAAGAGGAGGATTCGGGTGTATGCGAACAGGGTTTATTTCGGTTCGAATAACACAGGCACGGCTACCCGGAGGTAGCTCGGAGAGATTGTATGAGATACCGGATTCTTTGTATTAGGTTGGAGTACTTCATACAGCGATGGTCTCATTCACTCTGACACGGCGACTGAGCCCTGTCCTCCTCTTATAGGTAGGGACAGTGGCGCCCCCCCCCCCGTGCCTCTCTCACACCACCTGAACAGATGCTGCCACCTATCCGGGAAGTGGAGGGCGAAGCCTGGGTGGCTGACTCACCCACCGCGCCAAAGGACCATAACGTAATGTAAATATGTATACCTCTATACAGTTGTTACCATGTGGGTCATGATGGTGCCAGGCCTGGAAAAAAGATTTGCGGGCGGATGAAAATCCACCAAACCCCCAACTGGCAACAAATGACTTGGTCCTAAACAATTTTTTTTACATCTATGGAAAACTTTCAAATACCCTGCTGTTGAGGGAGTAGTCATTATTTATCAACAGTTTATGCACGAACATGTGCAAATTCTTTTAGGGAGTGGTCATGATTTATCAAGGAGGGGTCAGGTTTTCACGTGGGTTTTAGCGGGGATGCGCAAACATATTTGACCACCCCGTCAATGGCAGACAAAATCTTTTGCACCCCACACCAGAGGGACAGGGAATTTTTACACCCCTCTTTTAATCTAAAGTACCATAGGGTTTTTTTTGCTAAATTTTTTACGCCCTCTCCAGAGGGGCTGACATTTTTTACACCCCCCTCAGGTAGGTAGATCAGATGAAAAATTATTTATGGAGATATTCTACTTAAAATAGGCTCAATAGAAACCCCTATTGCTGAGATACAACATGCATTTGGAATTTTGTAAAAATTCCTACTGGTTGCTGAGATATTGACGATCAACGATTTCATAATCACAATGAAATATTAGGCATTTCTTGGTACCAAATCTCTAAGAGGGCATGTTCTTAGGGCACTATAGGTATCTTTTCACTATTGTTGTGACGTCACTTCCGATAATACACTGATACATAAGGATTTCAGACATGAAGGGCTGTGATTGGCCAATATTCAACCCAAATAATATCAGCAAACTTTTAAATGAGGCATAGATAAAATCTCTGACATGTTGTGATTCAGGATGTATGGGCTGATGCCAGGAAATGGATCAAATGAGCCACTCACAGACAGTGGCACCCCTATAGCAGATATTTTGATGCAACTACCTTAGGAGGGGTCTGGATTCTGTATGCTGCCCCTCAAACCCACCACCCCCTGTTTATAATGACCACTCAATAATGCCTCCCTTCATACGATGCCAGACAAAATTTGTTGCGCCCCCCCCCCCGTCATGCCAGAGGCACAGAAAAGTTTTCACTGAGAGTGTCAGTGCCTGGTGTCATTGTCAGTGTCAGCCTCACACCCAAAACATTGAGCAGTCCTCCTTGGGCACTGTTATACACACAATATAATGTAATTACTTTATCACTTTGCTTTGTACCAGTGACAACTAAAGATAGGCACTTTGATAAAGCCACTGTAGAGGGTGAGAAAAGCTGGCACACTGGGTTGACACTTTCTGCCAGGTGGGAGTGCAGCCGATAATCTTGACCTTGCCGATATAGCCGATTAAGGGTTCTATTAAGGTATTTTTCTTGTATGTTAATAGTTAGCCTTAAAGTTTAGATATCAAGGTACCCACCAGTAAAATCAGGGAGAAAAAATTCTAATTATTAAGCTTTTTACAATGACTTTAGTATGAAGGTAATATTGAAGCTTTGAAAAACATATTAACCACTGGAGACACCAAAAAACTAATATCAGACACAGTTAAAGTGCATATTAAACTAGCAGCATGTATAATTTCATGCATTTATGACTTTGCCCAATGATACTTTATAGAGGACCAAAATATGAAACAATAGAAAAGAAATGGTTGTGTGTAGAGCCGCCATATTACGATTTCTTATTAGCATTTTACTACTACTTAGAATCAATTTGGTAATGGATTAATGATATCAACTGAAAGCTAAGATTCTAAATATCATAGAAAGCTAAATTTTATTTAGATCTGATTACTAGAACATTACTTTCCAGGCCCTTAGATATCAAGTGAAAACACAGAAAATTGCCACCAGTACATGCTGCCACACACTGGGCCCACTGTGCAGCTGAACTAACATCACAGATATTTTTCTACCATTACTATAGTGGTACTTGCCTTAATATTTTTGGTACTATTTGCCCGTATCTCTGTTTCTATACAAGATATAAACATAATTCCAAAAGATTTAAAAACATCTCGATGGCCTCATTCAAATGCGGTCACAGGGATCTTTCTGTATTCAGTTTAATTTTTTTTTTTTGAGTTCAAAGATGGTGTTTATTTCTAGGAAACATCATTACATATATACATATGTGTTTTTCACAATGTTCCTCATAGACATACAGCTTAAAAAATTTTTAGCATTATAGTCTTGATAGCTCAATCAGTTACATCTTATACAGTGTAATTACATAAACCAAATTAGGGGAATTGATTTTCAAACAGCCTTATAGTTATAACCACATAATAGATAAACAAACAAATAGATCATCCTTATGTGGGAGGGAGCCCCTGGTGCTGCTTAATGCAGTCCTTGATCGCTTCCCCTCACATAATCTGATCAGATAAGCTTTATACAGATAGGTGGCAGGGATCCCACAACTTCAATAAAAAGAAAAAGAAACAAAAAAAAACATTTAATCAGAATCAAAAAAAAAAAAAAATGGATTAATACACCTATCAACCCCATCCCCCCTCCCGACTATAATGACCTGGGGATAGTGAACGCAGGATGGTCACACATACAACTGTTTTACTGCTTCACCAAACGTTTTGTATTCAACAATATTTCTAATATTGCTGTGAAGCCCATTCCATAGTTTTGCTGCAGAATATTCAATACTTTTCTTATACTTGGAGCATTTGGGCTTTCTGAGCTTCAGGACTGTAGCATCTCTAGCCCTGGTGGGGATTGGTCTATCATCCACATACTTTTGAATGTTTGCTCTTCTGTAGCCAACCTTGGCTAAGTTAACCCTTCTTCTAAAGCAAAGCTTTAAGATTCCCGTATCTTTATGGAGGTCATCTACATCTGAAAACTTATCTCTCTTTAATGCCACTCTTAGGTTCCTGTTTTGTATGACTTGTAGCCTTTCAAGGAGATTGTTGTTAGCACCCAAATAAATACAGTCACCATAGTCAAAATATGGGGCTACCATCGTTTTATATATATTAATACTAGCTTCCAGGGAAAGGAATGGTCTCATCCTAGCTAGCAAGTAAGATTTATGTAGCACATTTCGTCTCAATTGAGACATATGTTTGCTGAAATTTAATAATGAGTCCAGTATAAAGCCTAGGTATTTATAGTTGGGGGTATGGCCCAGTGGGATTCCTTCAGATTTAACTGGTATATTCGTCACTTTTTTTAGTGCCGGCCTAGAAGCAAAAATCATTTCTTTTGTTTTTGTCAGGTTCAAGGTAAGTTTATTTCCTCTACACCATTTGGCATAGTTTGACATATCCCTCGAAAGAATAAGGTTGCATTCATCAATAGTATTGGCACTATAGTAAATTACTGTATCATCTGCATATAATTTATATTTGGCTATACTAAGTGATGTGGATACATCATTAATGTACAATAGGAACAAAAGAGGGCCCAGGGTACTACCCTGGGGTACTCCACATTTAATAAGTTGAGCAGCGGATAATTGGTTATTTGCCTGAGTTCTTTGATGTCTGTTTGTAAGATAATTTTTAAACCAACTTATTGATTTATGTGCAAATCCTAGTTTAGCTAATTTGTTTAATAAAATGCTGTGATCTATAGTGTCAAATGCTTTTTTAAGATCTATAAAAATTGCTTTCGTGATTAGCTTATTATCTATTGCATTATAAATATCATCTAAGAATTCTGATGCTGTGATTGTAGTGGAGCAATTTTTTCTAAAACCTCCTTGCTGTGGATCTAGGATCTTGTGCTCCTCTAGGTAGTGGGAAACTTGTGTATGTATTAAGTTTTCAAATAGTTTACCAGGGAGGGGTAATAGTGACACTGGTCTATAGTTACTAACATCAAATGGATCGCCTTCTTTAGGAAGTGGGATAATTGTGGCTATTTTCCAAGAGTCAGGGAAAACCGATGTGTTGATAGACAGGTTGAATATATGTAAGTTAAATGATAAGGTAGAGCAAGGAGAGCATCTTTCAATACTCTTGCGGATACATTCTTAATTACTGATGATTTGTTAGTATTGATCCCCTTTATAACATCAACAGTTTCCTTCTCAGTGACCTCCTTTAGTAGAAAATTGTTATTATAAGCTGTTCCTGAATAAAAACATTTATCATTGATTTTCGTTGCTAACTTAGGACCTATGTTTGTAAAAAAATCATTTATAAAGTCCGCTGTTTTTGACTTGTCTATCTCGCGCCCTGCTCCATCCTTCAGATTAATGTTTTTATAGTTCTTAACTGGTTGAATAACTTTACCAATGGTTTTCCAATACTCTTTCGGGTTAGCTTTATGCTCTTTAAGTTGGGTCTTAAAATATTCTCCTTTAGTTTTTTTACAATCTTTCTTTGCCTTTTTCATTAGAAAATTTGCAATGCGCCAGTCATCAATATTCCCAGTGGCCATAGCTTGTGCCCTCATGTCATCCTTGCGCTCTAATGATTGTAGTAATTCATTATTCATCCATTCCTGCATAGCTTCTTTTATGTGATTGTCCTTGATAGGGCATGTCACATCAAGAAATTTAGTAATTTCCTGCAGTAATTTCCCCCAGGCTATATTTGGGTCAGATATGTCCCAGAATAAATCCCAATTAATATTTTTGAGGTGTGTCTCTAACATATCCGAATTGTAATGTCTATATGTTCTACCTCTAAAGTTCAATTCTTGCTTTTCTTTTGGCTGGTGTAGTCTATTGACAAATATCATATGATGGTCACTTAGTCCAATTTTATGTACTCCACTAGATTCAATGTGTTTGGTATTGGTAATAATCAGATCCAGTAGGGAATCCCCTTGGGGCCCCCTATGTGTATTAGCCTTAATAAGTTGATTAAAGCCCCTTCCTTTAATTAATTTGCGCAGTTTATTTGCTTCTTTATTCCTATTATTATTGACATGTAGATTGAAGTCACCCAGCATAAACACCTCTTTGTCCTTATAATAGGCCAGACGGGCATAAGCCCCAGTCAGGTAGTTAATGCATGCATTCACATTACCCGAGGGTGGTCTATAAATGTTAGCAACAATGGTCTTGCCATAATGTAATTTCGAAATAATAAACCATTGAGCTTCTATATTTGTATTAGAGATGTTTAGCTCTTCCAATGAATTTGCATCAACTTTAAAGTCATTTCTAAAAAAGGATATTAGGCCTCCCCCTTTCTTATATTTACCCCTCCTTCTCCCCCTCTGGATAAGAGTTGCTCTATCACTTCTATAGAGAGAATAATTTTTGACCTCCAAAGTGGAATCAATATGGGTTTTATTTAGCCAAGATTTAGAGTAAAGCATGGCAGTAGGATTGTAAGTAAATGCAAACTTACGGACCTCGTCAATGTCCGGCCATAGGCTCCTAATATTTAAGTGAGTAAAGACCATACCCCATTTGCATGTACCAAGTGTGTCAACCATTGTCTATGCTGGCATACCACATCCACCAGATCCTCAGGTTGTGATGACAATACCTCCCATCTGTAAATATAACCCTACAAATATTTGCATTAAACATACCGCATAACTTGGAGAATATGCAAATTCTGCTTCTCCTGGTGTGCATTAAATAATAAACCAACAATAGAAAGAAAATGAGAAAAAAAGAATTAAATAAACTTAACATCCTAGAGTGATTATGAGATAACCTTGTGGATTTGGTGATAGAAATTAAAGTTAAATATCCGGCTATATATTGACATATATTAGTTTGTCAACCAACAGTAGATATAGAGAATATAATATGTGTATGTCAGTTAGTTAGTTTCTCAGTAGATTTATACAATGTGGTAATAGACCAGAATCGGTATCATCAATGCCAACTGTGTTGTTGAAGTGCCTACTAAAGAGTGTTGTTTGTTTTTTACTTGCCCCATATGGCAGCCCTGAGTCGATCATTTTGGAACCTCCCCTGGTAGTGGTCCCAGCCTAAGTTCTCAGCTTCCATGGTATCAAATAGGCCTTGTGACCATGATTGTGCAACCTCTGGGTCGACCATGGTGTCCTCTATAATATGCTCCAGATGTAGGAGGTACTCTGGCCATAAAGGTTCAAGTGCCGCCTGGGGGTCGTGTATCATTCTCACATAATATGTTAGATATTCTACAAATGGCATGTTGTCCCTGCTCTCAAGTTTTTTCTTCATGTTATGGATGCCTGGCCTGCGGAATTACATGTATGGTTTAACAAGTGGCTTGTATGTCATCCTTACCATGAGTCCTTTGTATAACCAAGCGTTCTGCGCGTAGAGAGTTATTGACTAGCTGCTCCCTTGTGACAGGTATCCTCCCTAGGCTGTGTGTAGGCTGCTGCTGCTGCTGGTTGGTGCCCGTAGACGGAGCACTAGGGGCTCTACGTCTGGGTGAGTGATCAGTGGAGGGCGGGTTGGACGGCTGCTGTTGTCGGGGCCGGTCCTGGTAGGGTGCAGGCGGCTGCCTGTTTGGGTGTGAGTCCCTGTGGGCATCGCCATGTTGGTTGTTTACGACGCCATCTTGTGCCTGGGCAGTGCCACCTTGGGGAGGGACGCCGCCATCTTGTCGAGGGCCGGCAGTGTGGTGCGAATGTTGTCTGCCATTTTTTATCTCAGGCTTGATAAATGGGCTTAAAGGGCTCAGCCATGCACTGAACTGTCAACTCCAGGGCCTGTAAGCGCACATTATCAGTCCTCTCACTTACTTTTGGCCTTGGTTTTGTGATGTTACTGGAGTATGTGCCGGCATAACATTCGGCCCATGGCCGTACCGGGGTGGAATCTATTTTGTCAAACCGACCGTCGTCATCACTACCAAAGTTATAATGTGTAGAATTGGGTGAATTCTACCTCGAGCGTGTGTGAGCGATGTATTGTGCCATATAAGGCTGGTAAAAACTCACAGAGACTTTGTGGCTATGTCGTGCTGGTGTAAGACGTGTAGTTCACCCCTCTCCGTAAAAGAGATGTGTACATGAAGGTGAGATGAAGCCAACTGGATAAAATAATATGAGAATTGGATGGTGTTTAAAATGCCTGGGTGGTGGCGCTGAGGTCGACTAGTGGTTCCGCTGGTAGTACCCAGGGGGAGCAGCAATGACCTGCAATCCCTAAAAACAGGATTACGACACCTACACATGAACATGTAACACACCTTACAAGTTACAGTAGGGCATACGCTGATAACAAGGCTTACCTCTCCTATTTCCAAAATAACTGCAATAACTGGTCTGTTATGTTGTCACCACATGGAGGTTAGAAGTCACAGGAAGCAGGGAGATGATGGTGAAATCTGTTGCCCACTGAAACTAGGGAGTAACTTCATCGTGCACACAGAGATGGTGCCTCTGTAGTTGCAGTGCTGCCACCTTCCTGGAGTCTGTGATATTATGAGGTGGCAGCCTGGCCCAAATGCAGCTAGGGCTACTGTAAGGCATGGGCTGTCAGATAAATTCTGGTAGCAGACCCACAGACTGCACCATTTGTAAACAAGTTTGGAAATCTTAACAATATGCAACAAGTGAAAATATATTTCAAAGGATTTTGATTTTTTTTTTAAAATGTGACTAAGTGAAATTCTAGTCTACATTTTGGAAAATTCCCATAGATTTCAAACATGAAAATGCATTGAACAGCTGCTTTCTATTAACATTTTCTTCCTCTCATAATTAAACCCACAACAAAGAAGTGATCTGTTATATTGTGTGGATTTGGGAGTGAGCTAACAGAGCCTATAATTTTTTTAACAACAGGCGAGGGGGTTGGTGGGTTTGGGGGGGACAAAAAAATTTCAGACCGCTCTTAGGGGGGACAAAAAAAATTTCGCCCCTTTTCAGCGAAAAAGACCGCACGCAACTATAGAATAAAAGAGGGGGATGAAAAAATTTCAGACTCCTCGGAGGGGGGACAGAAAAATTTTTGTTGCGCAAATGCGGAATTTCACCAAACCCCTGTTGTTAAAAAATGACCACTCCCTTACCTATATATATAGGCCTACTGACTTACCTTAAATTAATCACCTACATTGATTGTGAATGAGATGGGGTTAGAGGCAGGGGGTTGGATATAGAAGGCACTCTCTTAGATTCACCCAACAGTCATACTAAACACAAAACAGCAAAACATATATAGACAAGATAATTTCAAACATCATAGTTACATTTAAGAACATATTTGTAACAGCCAAGACTTCATCTTGCCCTGTTGTTCCTTACCTTACAGACAGATACGGACGTCCTTATGTGACATATGGACCTCCATAATTATGTTGGAAAAACATATACTGCTAGGGGGGGTGGTATCCTTAAAGTGACATAGGATGTCTGTATGTGACATACAGACGTCCATATGTGATATACGGACCTCCATATGTTTCATATGGACCTCTAGATGTATTGTCCGTATCTGTTATCATTTTGATACATTTTAACATAGGGAAAAACAGGGCCCAGGGTGCAACAATTTTATTTCAGTTCAAACATGGGTTCAAACATTAACTGAAAAAAGGATGTGATTCACTTGCTGAGGTGTTTAGCTAGAAGCTATACACAGTTTAGCTACACTGTTTTAAACGGATTACATATTAGGCCTAACACTTAAAATGTGTTCCTTAATCTTGATATTGAAGGTTTTGGTGAAATGTAGAATGAACCTTTATTCAACATCAAATTAGCTTCAAGCTTTTATCCAAAGTTTCTTATTTTGAATGTTTGAAAGTTTGGTAGCATGCAATAATGTGGGCATGATCCAGCATGTGAAGAAGCACTGGCTGTGCATTAAACCACTAAGAATACCTACCAAGATGTTTACAGATGTAGGGGTATGAGAAGGAACATGGTGCATCAGCCCAGGCATATGTTCCATATCGGTTCTGACGCATCCTAGCACAGCTTCCCTTATAAAGAATGTAAGCAGAATAATAATATTATTTACAAAAACCACCCATAGTTATCAATTCAACTGTAAGACTGATGAAAACAAAGGTGTATGGGGCTCTCATCCTGCAAATCAGACTTTATATAACAAAAGGATACAGTTTTTTTGAATAAGAACCTTGGTCTTTCTCATATCCAATGAAAGTGTTCTTACCAAATGCAAAAGGCATTATCCCTGAGAAGACCTAACATCACATTTTACCTTACCTCCCAACCCCCCCCCCCCTCCAAAAAAAAACCCTTTCTCGGAATTCTCTTCCTTCACACTAGCGGCATATTTAGCTGCATTCTAGATGTTATCCATACATGGCCTAATCAGCGTCATGTTACAGTATAGATAAGTACAGGAGAGGGCACTAGGTGGCAGGCTAACAGGTAAGGCCTCTATATTTTGTGCACAGAGGAGTTCGCACACTCACCCTGATTTTGGTCTAACAGTGACCGTAACTTACTAGATTACAGAGTGTTATCTGGCTTATTTGAAGGACAATGAACTGGATGCCAAAAACAAACCATCTGTAAAAAGATCAAGCTCAGCTATCTAGTCTAATGAGGATTTAATGTGCATATATGGATCAACACAGGAAAATGGACTTCTGTGAGGGGCCTCCTGGGGGTCCCCTTCTTTGGTATATTTTGGTACAGGCAAACTCAAACATGTGTCTTAATTGGTGCTTTTTACAGTGTGACCAGACAACCCTCTGCAGCTGTACGGACTGCTCTTTCAGGACATGATCTTTTTACAGACCCTAGTGTGCTAACAACCCTGCCTACTCTTAGCTGTAGTGTGCAGGCCCAGTTGTTACTCAGCCTGAACTGGCCTTGTCAGACTGCCTGCAGACACCAACTCCCAGATCACAGTTTCAGACACCATTCACAGTACAAACTAGTGTTCCCAAAACACTCATATCCAATATTTCCAATTTGATTTTCTTAGCTTCTAGGTAACTTGAGACCAAACGAAAAACTGATTTGGACCATGGCTTGCATGGACAAACAGGTATTCTGACATTGGAATTATTAGATGGATTCTAAAATTCCTCTCCTGTTCCTAGTGTGGTGGTCGCGAGTCACTTTCGGGGAACTTCGATATATGTCGGGGCTCCCCATTGGCGACATCAAGAAAACCTCTCTTTTCCGACGCCCGGGGGCGCTGGAGTCCAATGCCACGTTACCTTAGGGTCACGTGGACCTCGACTCTAACTTATATAACGGCCTTCCTAAAGGTCAGTCCGGTCGTGACAGACCATCTTACAAGATGGTGATCGGGTGCCCGACTACCATGTGTTAGATACTCTTCTGTGCTTCTGCACAGGGGAGGTATATGTTGATTGCTTTTACCAGGCACTAGTCAACTGAGCTAGTCGACTAGTGTCGGGTTGTTAGTGGTTGAACACACTACTGCCTGTAACTGTCATTGAGAATAGCTGGTGCCTAGTGCATTGTTGACAATAAAGTTTTAACTGGAACCTGATTAGTTGTTCTTCGTTCTCTATGGAAGGATTCGATCAGAATCAAAGGGGTAGAACACTACACTAGTACAGAAATGCCAGGCATGAGTGGTATGCCAAATACTAGTGTAGTGGCCGGCATCATCGTGTATATATTAGTGCGCCTCATCCGAGAGATGTGTTCGTGTGGTGCTCGTTCCTTCTATGCCAACCAGGTGTCGCTTCAATACCCGTTTGGTACAAGAGGGGGCAGCACCACGCCTCGCATCCAGCTCCTACTAAGGAGCCAGACGATCCGCAGAAAGGGGACTGGACCTGGTCCAGTCCAGATGTACAGTTAACTTCTCCAATAAAAGCCTACCCAAACAGGTGGGAAGTCTGAAGGGCTTTGCCGCACCCGAACTACTTGTATTGTGTTATACATCTAGTATTAAGCGAGCCTAAGAGCCACCCAACACAAAGACGTAAAACGAACCATTACACTGGTCCCCTGACCAGTCGTTTCGGGGTGGAGCGCAGCCAAACGGCCGAAAGCCGCTGACTAACCAATGCGAGTTCTTCCAGCCCAGGGCTTGAGGAATTCGAAGAGGATGGCATTGCCTCCCAGCATCTATTGTTAGACTGAAAACCGGGTCAACAATATTTGTATAACCCGGCTGGTGTACAGAGAGCTTTCTCTACACCCAGTTTATTGGAAGATCCCGCCACATTAGGAGATGGGGTCATTAAACTATACCCGAGTACCCCTAGCCATGTGGCTTCAGGTACTGGTTTGCTGAGTGGGTTAATTAAACCCGCCCGGTTGGACTTGAGCGATTGGTCTCAGGTAATAACTAGTAGGCGCGGATCGGTGAGCACTGCTAGTACACTGAAGACCCCTAAGGCCCAAAGTCCTATCCAAAGGACGGAGACGCCTAGTGGGCAGGGGGTACATAGGTCTACCTGAATAAGGCAAGAAAGACCTTTAATGACATCATCGGATCACAATAACGATGATGGAGGGGATGGTAAAGACCCCATTGGGTCCGCCCCAACCCAGCAGGATACTAACCAGGATACATTGCCGAGAAATACGGAAATGTATACCCTGGGACTATCTCTAGACGAAGCCTTGTCGAATTCAGTATGTAATCCGGGAGGAAGCCGTAAATCCAGGCATGGATGCCGGATAGGTCCTAGATATAAGTCGAGTTCAGCTTGTTTAAAAACCAGAGATCAGGTAGAGCAACAAGCTAAGAGGCAACATGAATTATTCATGGCTGCACAGAAGAAAATAGAGGAAGAGACCCGAGAACGAATTAACAATCTTCGTTCTATAGAACAAGAGGCGATTGTGAAGCAATCCGACCTCAAGTATCGGTTGTCATCTCTAGCCCATCAGGTAGAGTTAAAGACAACTGAGGAAAAAGGAAGGGAGAGTAGGTTGGCTGATTTAGAAAAAGAGGGACCCAATAGGCGGAGAGCAATTGAAAAAGCTAGAGCCAAAGAAGTCGCTAAAGCTCGAGATGTGAATAGACTACAATCCGAGCTAAGTGCAATGGAAGAGAAGCTGAAAAGACTTCAACTTCGTAAAGCCGAAACGGAATCCAGACTTGTCTCAGAACAAGATGAGATCTGTAGGGAAACGACTGAGTACCAAAGGTCTCAGAAAGAAAAGAGTGAGAAGTATCGCCTATTAAAGGATACTTTAAAGAAAGAGGCGCAAGCCACCCAATTGGAATGCAACCAAGCAGTCCAGGACAAGGAGAAGATTCGGTCCAAAATCTTGTCCGAGAACGCACAGTTAAGAGAGGAACAGAGGAATCTGACCACCGATGTGGTGACTCTGACCCTAAACAAGTCTGCTTTAGAAAGCTACTTGCATGATGAGGAACAGACTAATCCACCTCCAACGAGCTCGGATCCTAGTCCAGACCTTACCTTTGTTAAACAGGGTGACTTCGTCACCTGTTCAACACCGAAGCAGCCGACAGGTGCGTACAATCCGTTTGTGAACGATAATGCATCTCGGAATGTTGACCAAGAGAGAGTCTATGTTAGGACCCAAAGTCAGAATGGTCAGACTAATAGCGTTCGCATTAGTGAAGTCCCGATTGTCCATAACCTGGACCCGGACTTCGTCTGTTCCGACACGAGTGCCAAAACAGGTGGATTGCACATAACCGTGGATCAGACAGATAATGTCGGATTGGATACTGGTAACCCGGGCAATCCACAGAATGCACAGGGAGGAGGCCTGCAGTGTCAGGGAGGTAGCATGCCGCATGCTGGTGGTCAGAACAGAACTGCCAATGCGAGCAGTCAGGGGGGTAGTGGTACCTCGGGTACTACCCCCAATGTTGGTGGTGGAGGAAACACTGGGCCCAACCAGTCACAGTGGAGTTATAATCAACCACCACCCCCATTACCGAATAATAGCAGTTTTGGTGGTTTAGGAGGCAATCGAACCTTGAATGAAACCAAGGTGATTGAATGGAGCAAACAACAGTGTAGTAGACTGATGTACGCTCATAACTCAGCCAGAATGGTAGCCGTCATTCTGCAGGAATATGACGGTACTCGACCATGGAAGGAATGGTTTGAAGATTTCATCGACATGATGAACTGCAATGGGTGGACCCCATACGAGGCGAAGCCACACCTTGTGAGATGCCTAAAGGGTGGCCCGGGTCACATGGCTGTAGAGCAATGGCAGACCTGGTATGGCCTCGCTGGAAGTTTTGAGCAGTTGGTTGAATCTGCCAGTTGGCTATTGTGCAACATGGTCAAGGAGGATCTGATGGTAAGTTTTAGAAAATGGACCCAGAAACCTACAGAAGCGTTTAGAGCATACGAGATGGAACTCCATGCCCTATTGAGTAAGGCCAGACCCAGGACAGAGAACCGAGACTGGTATCTGGATGACTTGATTACTCAATTCATCAAAGGGCTAAGAGACCGAGATGAGCAGATAGCTGCAAGAGACGCCTGGAAAGAAGGGTCCACACTGCACAGCATATTTAATGGTATAGATATGGCCGTGAAGAAACAAACCATGTTAGCTGGGGACGTTCCTAATGTAACAAGACAGACCCCAGTAGCAGCTGCAATGCATCGATCCAAGGATACTGGCACGTCAGATGACGTTGAGTTGATTGACATTGAGCAGGAGGATGGTACCTTCTGTGCCATGCAATTTAGAAAGAGCACTTCAGGTAGGAAATACATTCTGAGGAAGGTGTTTAACAAGTCGAAGGATGCTAAATCAGCACTGAAGACTTCAGGTATGCCCAGGTCCAATGGCAAGGAGCATAAGCCTGCCAAGAGCACTTCTAAAGTGAGTGGTCAGTCTCTGGACTTGACAAAGGTAATGGAAGATATGTGCAAGAAGATAACTGAAGCACTACAAGCCAGTAGGTCGAGACCCAGAGTGGATCTCCGAACTGTGAAATGTTTTAGGTGCCAGAAAATGGGGTACTATTCTTCAGAGTGTACTGCTGCAAAGACAGTAATGGCGGCTTATTATGAAGCCGAACCCAAACCCGAAGCAGATCAGCAGGATGCTGATGTAACTGACATAGTGGGAAATTAGAGGGGGTTGTATCCATGACATTGGGTATAACCCCAACGAGAAAAGAATGCCAAAAGGCTACCGGGGGTAATCCGGTGGAAGAATTTGAATCAAGTTTACCTCGGGTGACTGTGGGTGCGCACCCCAGCATTCCGACTGGGGCCAGGGACCCTAGTGCAGATATGTGTGTTGGAGGTGACTACATGGCGAGTGGCCGCACTGGGGGAGAGGAAGGATGGATTAATGAATTGATCCAAGTGTGTGGGACACGCCTTCCCCCAAGTCATCCTTGTCTGGAGTTTCTAAGAGGACTCGGATTGAATCTTGGTGATTCTGGAGACTTTCACCAGTTTACCAGCAACCCATCCCCATTGGGAGGGAGACGGTGGTATATACCCGTAACTGTGGAAGGTCGGGTAGGAGAATTCTTAGTGGATACTGGAGCTAGCCATTCCTGTGTGTTCAAAAGATTTTTCGACTTGATGGCTGGCAGTCATGAGAACCTCAAAACGGGTGTAAATGCTTGCACGGCCGACGGAAGCAGTATGAGAACTTTTGGGAGGACTTTTATGCCTATCCATATAGGAGGCAAAGAATTCGTTCTTTTGCCTACTACAGCAGAGGTTAGTGACGATGGAATCTTTGGTTTGGATTTTGCAAGCCTATACGGGGCCATGTTGGATCCGAGGGACGGAATGATGAGTATCCGGAACCCCTATGGCTTGCATGTACAGTGCGTATTGAGACAAGTGTCTTCAGTGGCTTCGGTCATTCATACAGTGAAAATCCCTCCAGGTACTACTTGTGATGTCCTTTGTGTCGGATCAATAGCCCAGAAGGGTGAGATGGGAGTCTTTGAACCCGACACGATACATCTATCGAGCATCGGGTTGGACTCAGAAGATACGTTAGTGGCGAATGCAGCATGGACTGTATTACCCATGACTAACCGAACCGGTTCAGTGATTTACTTGAAACGAGGTGACGGGGTAGGGGTGATGAGTTCAGTGGAACACGTCGCTGAAGCCGAGTTCAAGGAACCATTAAACCCTGTTAGTAAGCATCCTTTGGATGAAGAATTTCAGAAACTGGTTGATAAATCAGATTTACAGAATGCAGAGGATAAACGGCACCTAGGGGAACTCCTTCGAAGGTATGAGAATGCTTTCGGTGAGGAGGGAGGACCCGTAGGTAAAACCGATAAGGTGTTGCACACTATTGATGTGGGCGATGAGAGACCTTTTAAAATACCATATCGCAGACTTCCTCTTAAGAAGAAGTTAATATGTGAACAGGAAATACAAAAACAGTTGGAACTAGGGGTAATCTTGCCGAGCTTGAGCCCCTGGTCCAGCCCTGTTTTTATGACCACTAAAAAAGACCATCCGTTTCTGTGTCGACTACCGGAAACTAAACGGTATGACAAAGAAGAACTTGTATCCTTTACGAAGGATAGACGAGACATTAGATAGCTTGGGTGGGAACCAATGGTTCTGAACCCTGGATTTACAGTCTGGGTATTGGCAGATACCGATGCATCCCAAAGACATAGAGAAAACTGCATTCTCTAGCCATTTTTGACTATTCGAGTATAATGTCTTACCATTCGGATTGTGCAATGCACCAGCTACGTTTGAGGCTATTGTAGTGGTCAGCGGAAAATGTCATGGAGAAACCGGGACTCGAACCCGGGACCCTCCAACTTCGAAGCGGAAGCTCTACCCCTGAGATACTTCCCCTGGCCTGACATTCTCTACCTTCCAACTACACCTGGATCGGTATGATACACACACTAGGGGGCAGTGATTACCTGGTACCGAGCTCTCTAGAGATCCCCCTCGCAAGGTGGGACCACTCGGTATCTCCACCAAGTACGGGGAATTACTGCCCCTACACTCCTCCCCATCAGCTTCAACCACCATCCACTAGCACCCGGCATTCCCCCTCAATCCAGTTACCTGAGAGTTGAGGCTTTATCAAGCAGTGTTGGGGCACTCCTGACTTCCCAGTGGGTGTACTGGTACAAGTACCGGATTGGTCGAAGCGTCATCTGTATCATATCGGCCCAGTTCCTGAGTCCTCAATCCATGATTGCGTTAAGATATGGGGTTCCCGTACCTTCAATCCGTGATTGCGTTAGGATGCTCGGTTTCTCCACCAATGTCATGGAGAAACCGGGACTCGAACCCGGGACCCTCCAACTTCGAAGCGGAAGCTCTACCCCTGAGCTACTTCCCCTGGCCTGACATTCTCTACCTTCCAACTACACCTGGATCGGTATGATACACACACTAGGGGGCAGTGATTACCTGGTACCGAGCTCTCTAGAGATCCCCCTCACAAGGTGGGACCACTCGGTTTCTCCACCAATGTAGTGGTCAGCGGAAAATGTCATGGAGAAACCGGGACTCGAACCCGGGACCCTCCAACTTCGAAGCGGCTGCTCTTCCTCTGAGCTATTTCCCCTGGCCTGACATTCTCTACCTTCCAACTACACCTGGATCGGTATGATACACACACTAGGGGGCAGTGATTACCTGGTACCAAGCTCTCTAGAGATCCCCCTCGCAAGGTGGGACCACTCGGTATCTCCACCAAGTACAGGGAATTACTGCCCCTACACTATGATAGAATCTCTACTCAGTGACTGGCTGTGGAAAAAGTGTTTGATATACTTGGATGATGTTGTCGTGCGCGGCAATTCATTCAATGAATGCCACGCGAACCTACAGCTGGTCCTGGATAGGATTCTAGCCAACGGCCTAAAACTTAAGCCAAAGAAATGTAATCTGTTTAAGAAAACAATTACATACTTAGGAAGGATAATTACCCCCAACAGGGTAAGTGCGGATCCGGAGAAGCTAGAAGCGGTAGAGAACTGGGAAAGACCCACGAGTGCTAAGGAGGTTAGATCATTTTTAGGATTCTGTTCCTATTACCGTGTTCCTATGCAATGCTTAGCTCTTTCGACACCAGGTAGGGCACGGGAACCCTTCCCATGGACCAGCGAGCAAGAAGTGGATTAGTGGATTTAAAATGACGCCTAGAGAGAACACTTGTATGATGGTCGTAACAGACTACTATACGAAGTACACTCGGGTGTTTCCCCTTCCGAATCACAAAGCCGCTACATGTGCTGAGGCATTTGTAAAAGGCTGGGTGCTACATTTGGGTGTACCCCTCATGATGCACAGTAATCAAGGTAGGAAGTTTATGGCAGGAAATGTGCCATTACTTAGCAATATGTAAGACCCGAACCAACCCATACCTACCACAATCGGATGGCCAGATAGAGAGGTTCAACAGGACTTTGATACAAGTCCTGAAGCCATCAGGACGAATGGGACAAACAGTGTCAGTTTGTAGTACACGCCTACAATAACACCTTCCATTCATCCACTGTACCCCAAACCTCTTGGTGTTCAGCGAGGACATAATTATGCCTGCCGACTTGGTATATCGAGTGGTTGGAATCGACCTGGAGGCTCCTTGCACTGTGCTGTTTGTGGAGTCGCTCCGGGATAGATTTAAGCATGCATACAAAGTAGTTCGAAAAGAACTACTGAAGAGTGCTAAATGGCAGAAGGTTGGGTATGACACCAATGCAAGAATGATACGTTTCAATGTAGGGGACAAGGTACTGAGGTACGAGCCGCTCGAACGGTTGAAGCTCGTAACGCCCATTTAAAGTTGTGCGCATTATCTCTGAATCAACAGTGATGATGCAGGATTGCTACACTGGTAGAAAATGGAATACCAATGTAGGAAAGCTTGGACCCTGGAAGGGACGTGAAGCAGCAGAGAGGGAGTTGGGGTACCAACCCCCAGCGCCGACTGCAAGTAGGCCTGAGGTGATGGTAACCAAGAAACGCCCCAAAGGTCGGCCTAGGAAGCATCCTGAGCCGAAGGTAGCTTCTAAGAAGAAGAAGACGGGTCTAAAACGGCCAAATCATAAGAATTGGAAAAATGTCTCCCTGAGTGAAGGCATTACACATGGGAAAGGTCCTTCCATGGTTGCGCGGGACCCGGAGAAGGCCGTGGGTAATGCCAGGAGAAATACAATGCTGACCGAAGGCGTCAGACGCAGTCCTCAGTTGAGGTCTGCCATTACCTAACTCAGTACACAACAAGCACCTGTGTGTGGTTTGCTGTAGGCGAAGACATATATGTATCGCGGCACGGGCGTCGAATGTATGTTCCCTGGGTGGCGTATCCCGTGAGTGGTGGTCAGATTACCCGGTACATTCGCTTTATAGCGATGTATATACCACCTCCAGATGAAAGCACCCCAGTAGTAACATGCGTCTCGTATACCGAGCTGAACCTTAGTCCGAATCTAGTCTGCTAGGCGGCTCCACAGGAGTGGCGGGAAGATGTGCAACTAGGTCACTGGATAGCTCGCAGCGGGATCTCGCAAGACGAGAGGTATGACGCCATGTTGGTTCGACCCAGTTATAACTAGGGTGGAATCGTGGTGGTAAGACGCCATTGGTTTTGCTCTGGTTATTTTGCGTCCCCGGCAGCTTATAGTTGAGCCTTACCTTTATTTTTTGTTGGACGAATCCTTCAGGAGGAGTCCAATGCCATTACTGCCAATTTTTAATTGAAAGATTGTCTCGCCGTAATGGCACAGGGGACAATTGACGCAGTGCGTCAAAGCGCCAACGTTGAGTTGGACAAAGACGAGGCGCCTACAGCCACGTCTCGGGTGGAGGAGCCTATGGAGACCTCCAATGCTGGCCTTGGACGAGTGCCAGAAGTGGAAGAGGCCGCTAACTGCCTCGCTGCATTGTCAACAGCAGCGACAGACAGGGAACCTCCAGGTCCAGCAGCTTCTGCGTCAGGTTCAACGGACACTACCGACCTGACGGGAATTGACTCGGATGTCTTGGACATCCCATTGTATTCTCCGGGATTTAAGACGAGTTCTGAACGCCTCGCTCATGTGGACGAGAAAGCAGGGATCGTCTACACGAGGTGGGGTACCTACATCCCAATGCACCTATCCATGTTTGGATGCGGTGCATTGGATGTGGTACCTGGAGAGCCAGAACCTATCCCGGATGATTTCGAAGCACTTGTCATCGACTCGTGCTCTGACAAGCTGGCGGATAATCTGCCAGTATCATGGCTCCGTAATTATAAGCGGTTGGCTGGGCCATGATGTTGGATGAGGACTTGACGCGGGCTGTGCTGCTATCCGAAGGGATTACCCGGAGGGCAACGCAGTTGAATGAGTCAGAATGAGTCACTCATCGGTGGAAACCGGGCGAACCAAGAAATTGGTTCGTAAGCCCACACCGAAGGGACCGCTGACTGAGTCGGACCTCAAGGACGAGAACGTTCAGATTGTGATACAGGAGGTCCAAATCTGAGGATGAGCTGGGTGCCAATATACCAGAGGCAGCTGGTTTGATCTCAGACGAGGACATTACTCGTCAGCAGGCTGCTGTGGAGGCTAAGCGCTGTGAGCTTAAAGCCCAGCAGAAGGAGCTGACTGCTGCCCGCCATGCCCATCACAAGCAGCAGGCCCAGCTCAAGTCGAGTGCTGCATCGGATACTGACTCTACCACCAGTAGCTGAATGAGCACCCGGGGTAAAGGGAAGGAATCTGGTAGGACGGATTCCAGCCCAGAAGCCCCAAAGCAGCCTTCTAAAGGCAAGAAGAAGGAGAAGAAGAAGGGAGCGAAGGGGACTCCGGCTGTGCCCGCGCCCCCCATCTAAAAGAAGGGGGACAAGAGCAAGCTGAAGGCTCCAGCTCCTACCACTACCGCAGTCACCGTGGCCATCATGGTTACTGTAGCACCCACTGTCACAACTAGCGGGTCGCCCGCTGTCACCTCGGTTGTGACTTCAACTGGTACCACTCCCTCCAGTCGGGTCCGAGCCAAGGGGGCAGGCATCTACTTGAGCAGCGAGTTGGATAGCGAAAGCGCACCTGAGCTGCCTGAGTCAGCCAGATCTAAGTTGGAGTCAGTGACGACGTGGGAAGACATGATCACGGACGTCACAAAAGACGAAAACCAGAAATGGATGTGGAAGAATGCAGCTGAGGGATTTAAAGAATGCGTCCCTTGCTGCTGCGCAGATTGTGCATATGACACGATCCACTACATGTGCCTGGGCGCCGTCAATATGGATGGTGATAGTGATGATGAGGAGTGGATGAAGTCTGGCCCTCACAATACACCAGTTGGTAAATTCTACCTAATTTGGATTGACCAACTAAAGTCCAAGGGATGGTGTACAACTATGAGTCCAGAACGAAGGTTAGCGAAGGGGACTCCGGCTGTGCCCGCCCCCCCCCCCGTCTAAAAGAAGGGGGACAAGAGCAAGCTGAAGGCTCCAGCTCCTACCACTACCGCAGTCACCATGGCCATCATGGTTACTGTAGCACCCACTGTCACCACCAGCGGGTCGCCCTACCAGATTCCTTCCCTTTACCCCAGGTGCTCATTCAGCTACTGGTGGTAGAGTCAGTATCCGATGCAGCACTCGACTTGAGCTGGGCCTGATGACTGCCCCAGCAAGTTGTGCAATGGCACTTTCGTGAACAACCAGCACCGAGACATGGCTTAGCATCTGCAAAAGGCGCATGGTACTGGCCTGGAAAAGACACAAAAGCGTGCAGTGAGGTGCTTCAACGAGCTCCTGGCAAGCTGGGCCGCACTCCCAGTCAGTGATGTGAGAAAGCTGGCATTTGAACCCGAGTTCTGCGCTTGGAGGAGTGGCAACATCACCACTTACTTTGCTGTCAACCCCTCGGGAAGATGTGCAACTAGGTCACTGGATAGCTCGCAGCGGGATCTCGCAAGACGAGAGGTATGACGCCATGTTGGTTCGACCCAGTTATAACTAGGGTGGAATCGTGGTGGTAAGACGCCATTGGTTTTGCTCTGGTTATTTTGCGTCCCCGGCAGCTTATAGTTGAGCCTTACCTTTATTTTTTGTTGGACGAATCCTTCAGGAGGAGTCCAATGCCATTACTGCCAATTTTTAATTGAAAGATTGTCTCGCCGTAATGGCACAGGGGACAATTGACGCAGTGCGTCAAAGCGCCAACGTTGAGTTGGACAAAGACGAGGCGCCTACAGCCACGTCTCGGGTGGAGGAGCCTATGGAGACCTCCAATGCTGGCCTTGGACGAGTGCCAGAAGTGGAAGAGGCCGCTAACTGCCTCGCTGCATTGTCAACAGCAGCGACAGACAGGGAACCTCCAGGTCCAGCAGCTTCTGCGTCAGGTTCAACGGACACTACCGACCTGACGGGAATTGACTCGGATGTCTTGGACATCCCATTGTATTCTCCGGGATTTAAGACGAGTTCTGAACGCCTCGCTCATGTGGACGAGAAAGCAGGGATCGTCTACACGAGGTGGGGTACCTACATCCCAATGCACCTATCCATGTTTGGATGCGGTGCATTGGATGTGGTACCTGGAGAGCCAGAACCTATCCCGGATGATTTCGAAGCACTTGTCATCGACTCGTGCTCTGACAAGCTGGCGGATAATCTGCCAGTATCATGGCTCCGTAATTATAAGCGGTTGGCTGGGCCATGATGTTGGATGAGGACTTGACGCGGGCTGTGCTGCTATCCGAAGGGATTACCCGGAGGGCAACGCAGTTGAATGAGTCAGAATGAGTCACTCATCGGTGGAAACCGGGCGAACCAAGAAATTGGTTCGTAAGCCCACACCGAAGGGACCGCTGACTGAGTCGGACCTCAAGGACGAGAACGTTCAGATTGTGATACAGGAGGTCCAAATCTGAGGATGAGCTGGGTGCCAATATACCAGAGGCAGCTGGTTTGATCTCAGACGAGGACATTACTCGTCAGCAGGCTGCTGTGGAGGCTAAGCGCTGTGAGCTTAAAGCCCAGCAGAAGGAGCTGACTGCTGCCCGCCATGCCCATCACAAGCAGCAGGCCCAGCTCAAGTCGAGTGCTGCATCGGATACTGACTCTACCACCAGTAGCTGAATGAGCACCCGGGGTAAAGGGAAGGAATCTGGTAGGACGGATTCCAGCCCAGAAGCCCCAAAGCAGCCTTCTAAAGGCAAGAAGAAGGAGAAGAAGAAGGGAGCGAAGGGGACTCCGGCTGTGCCCGCGCCCCCCATCTAAAAGAAGGGGGACAAGAGCAAGCTGAAGGCTCCAGCTCCTACCACTACCGCAGTCACCGTGGCCATCATGGTTACTGTAGCACCCACTGTCACAACTAGCGGGTCGCCCGCTGTCACCTCGGTTGTGACTTCAACTGGTACCACTCCCTCCAGTCGGGTCCGAGCCAAGGGGGCAGGCATCTACTTGAGCAGCGAGTTGGATAGCGAAAGCGCACCTGAGCTGCCTGAGTCAGCCAGATCTAAGTTGGAGTCAGTGACGACGTGGGAAGACATGATCACGGACGTCACAAAAGACGAAAACCAGAAATGGATGTGGAAGAATGCAGCTGAGGGATTTAAAGAATGCGTCCCTTGCTGCTGCGCAGATTGTGCATATGACACGATCCACTACATGTGCCTGGGCGCCGTCAATATGGATGGTGATAGTGATGATGAGGAGTGGATGAAGTCTGGCCCTCACAATACACCAGTTGGTAAATTCTACCTAATTTGGATTGACCAACTAAAGTCCAAGGGATGGTGTACAACTATGAGTCCAGAACGAAGGTTAGCGAAGGGGACTCCGGCTGTGCCCGCCCCCCCCCCCGTCTAAAAGAAGGGGGACAAGAGCAAGCTGAAGGCTCCAGCTCCTACCACTACCGCAGTCACCATGGCCATCATGGTTACTGTAGCACCCACTGTCACCACCAGCGGGTCGCCCTACCAGATTCCTTCCCTTTACCCCAGGTGCTCATTCAGCTACTGGTGGTAGAGTCAGTATCCGATGCAGCACTCGACTTGAGCTGGGCCTGATGACTGCCCCAGCAAGTTGTGCAATGGCACTTTCGTGAACAACCAGCACCGAGACATGGCTTAGCATCTGCAAAAGGCGCATGGTACTGGCCTGGAAAAGACACAAAAGCGTGCAGTGAGGTGCTTCAACGAGCTCCTGGCAAGCTGGGCCGCACTCCCAGTCAGTGATGTGAGAAAGCTGGCATTTGAACCCGAGTTCTGCGCTTGGAGGAGTGGCAACATCACCACTTACTTTGCTGTCAACCCCTCCGGTTCTAAGTTCCAGTTGCCCACCGAAGGCCATCTGAAACTAAAGAAGTGGCGGGGCAACGACAAACGTGAGAAGGACAAGCAGGCTCGTTTGAAGGGACGCAGTCCTCAGTCACACCTGTCAAACGAACCTGAGCAGACCGATCCGTAAGCCCTTCTGGCGGTAAGGATCAGTCCAGACCAGCGAACCCAGCTGATCGTCGCCAGTCTTTTCGGCACTGGACATGCCTGGCCACTAGACCCATCAGGTGGCTAGCCAGGCAGTACTTCCACCGCCACCACCTGGTTTCACTGCTGGAGCACTGCGCCCCTAGGGTGTTGACACCAGAAGCCAGGAGGACTGGTCGACGTTCTTCGGCCCCCACAACAGCCATGGTGCATGGTGGGCCAGGGAGGAGTCAAACGAGAAGCAGTGCCAAGCTTACAAGGAGTACATGGCGAAGTTCCCTGCCATGGGACCCACAGGACCTGAATCCCAAGTCCTGACCTCCTTGGGTCGACCTAAGGCTCGGGGTAGAGGCAGTGGTGGATGCGAGTCCACTCGACCACTCCCCGGCTACGGCCGAGGAAGGGGAGGTGCGAGGGTTCAGGGCTCTGTAGTCCCTAGTGCAGGCGCTCTGCCTGTTATTGTAACCTCACCAACACCGGCACCAGCTGCTGCTTCATCTGCGGACTCTCGGGCCCCTATCATGGGCCTAGTGGCAAGTACCTTGGTGGGTCTTCAGGACCCGGAATAGTTTGTCGACCACCGTGACGAAAGCACTTGTAAGATCCAAAATGATCTTATGAGCGAATGGCAGTCCCTGCATTGCCAGAGGTCAATTGACTACTGGCGAGACATGACTGAGGCCACCTTCAATCTGGTTTACGAAATCCAGAAGAGGGAAAAAAACAAAATTAAGGAGCAGGAAATAAAGCGGGTCGAGGAGGCCTATAAGTCCTGCATGGAGAAAAAGACGAGTCCGAGGACTTGTAAGTGTCCATCTGCCGGTTCCCTATAATTTTTAGTACCCCAGGGTAAAGGCATGCCTTATATGCCAGAGATTTTTTCTCGGAGGACTACCCGGATCCGACGGACTGGAATGACAATCTGCAGCTAAGATGGACGCTACCCGAACCACTCGTGGATCACCATCTGAAAGGGGGCTCCATCTTCACATCCTCACCAGGGCACTACACACAGCAACATGGCTTGCCACCACATGTATGTCGCCAAATGGAGCTGCAGAAACCAGTCATTCCAGGTTCGGTGGAAGTTTAGTTTTATTGTAAGGGTGATCCTACTACCCCAGTAGGACACCGCTTAAATTCATATAATATTGCCTGTATATCATTCATTCATAACTAAAAACAAAAACAAAATTTCGGGTTACTCCACCTCTTGGGTGTATATTCAATACACTACTACATGTTTAACTGTAAAATTTAATACATCGTTTATAACTATAATAACTATGTAACACTGTTACCATTACCATCTTACCATAGGTTGAGGGTGCATAAGGCACCACCTCCTATTTTGTTATTATTAGTTACTTTGGTTCATATATGACTATGCCTATTATTATGTACATATTATTTATAATGTCCCTTTAATGTCATATTAATTTTATATAATATTACATAAATAGACTTACCTGTGTGCATACTGTCATATACATATCATATTATCAGGTTAACAATAGGTCTATTGTGACACCTACCCTAGGTAAAGTCTAGGGGGGTTGGTGTAGGGGCCGGCATCGTCGTGTATATATTAGTGCGCCTCATCCGAAAGATGTGTTCATGTGGTGCCAACCAGGTGTCGCCTCGCGATACCCGTTTGGTACAAGAGGGGGCAGCACCACGCCTCGCATCTAGCTCCTACTAAGGAGCCAGACAATCTACAGAAGGAGACTGGTCCAGTGCAGACGTACAGTTAACTTCTCCAATAAAAGCCTACCCGAACAGGTGGGAAGTCTGAAAGGCTTTGCCCGACCCGAACTACTCGTGTTGTGTTATACATCTAGTATTAAGGGAGCCTAAGAGCCACCAAACACAAAGACGTAATACGAACCGTTACACTAGTAAGGCAGTACAGCTAACCTTGTGTGCAGGGGGAGAATAGGCTTTAGTCCCACAAATGTCCATATCAAAGAATAGATATGAAGATCAAAAGTAGAGCTTTTTCCTGGGATACGAGCCACATCATGGCATGTAGGTTCTGCCCCAAAAATAAACCTTCAAGGTAATTGCACTGTAGGGCATTTCAAAACAATATCTATATATATATAGTTTTGAAATGATCTCCTGGTAGACTGACTGTAAAAGGTAAACCTTCAAGGTTATTGCATTGGTTGACTGACAGCAAAAAAGGCCAACAACATCAGAACGACACACTGGGTAACCTCCGGTCATCACGAAAACAAAAAAAAATTTTCTTCCTTTTTTAAGGTTGTGGATACTTTTCTTAAGTAAGGACCAGAAAAATGTGAACTGATGGATCCATACCTGATAATGGCTCACCCGAGACCGGTCGGGTTCAGACGACCACCAGTTTTCCCATGACATTGGGTGCTGAGCCCCATCATAGGTCCACATGAATGGCGTGTAAGCACCTGAGTCAGACAGCCCTAACCACACATCTCCAGTCAGGCCTTGACTGAAATAGGGATGGTGCAACATGATTCAGGGGTGTCAGAAGCAACGTGACTTTGAGGGGGCCGACATGGGTAAGGTGGGGTGCGTTGACAATTTTAAGCACAGCACAGTGAAGCACTTTAATATTTTGGGTTTAGGGGCATGCCCCCAAGGAAATTTTGAAAATTTAGATATTGATCGTGCTAATTCAGTAAACTTGTGAGCAAACGACCAAGTTCACCATAAAAGTGTATATTGGTTTCAAAATCTTTTTTTTTGGGGGGGATATATTTCCCACCCTTTTCCGACACCCCTGTGATTTTCAATGCCCACTGCCAAACAATGCCAGAGGAGGTTCGGCTTAAAAAATAATGCTTTCATTCTACAGACCTCAGATGTAATGTTACAATGTACGTAAATATATAAAACTCACCCGGCAAACCAGTTAACTACCTCATCAAAATCAGCTTGACTCAAAATGAACAGTAAATTGGAGTTGAAGGCTTCACATGCTTCCTTGGCAGCATTCCAGTTTGTTTTTTGACCAAGATAGTAGCAGTTTGCTCCAGCCTTTGTAAACTCTGAGGGCTGACACTCAACTGCTGCAACTAAATTAGACATTGTCATATTAAAGTATTTCCTATGATTTATATGTTTTCTAATGCATGGAAGCCATGGTACAAAAGGGGATTGCCCATAGTTGCATTTCCTATTTCTTACACTGCCTTAGTTGGTATATTTTAATAGCATCTTTAAGTACACTTGCACTTATAAATTTCAACTAACTGTTACCCCTGCACGTATGGCCATGTCTCATAGAACCGGTGTATTTCTGACCATTTTGATCTAGATTTCTGACCGTTTTCTTCTTACACCTGTCATTTGAATTTGGTCAAAGAAACCTAAATTGGAACCAGTTGATTAACATCTCTACAAGTCTAGTCTAAAATGAACAAGTTTTGTCTACACAATTAAGCCACCTGTGCTTATTTGAGATCTTTCGAAGAGGGGTTCCCTTTAAATACAGCGGATCCTACCAATGCACTAAGATCGGATCTACCCTAATTTTAGATCCCTGCAATTAAACAGGAAATTGGAAATGGAAATAAAATGGTTTCTGGACTTTACCTTGGCAGAAATGACAGAGAACAGCTCCCAGGGTAACAAGGAGCAGGAGGTCTATTCTCAGTAGCATGTTCACTTGAGGCGATGGCCGCTACAATTGTGTTAGCCAATTCCAAATAGCTGTTGACCTGCTCTTCTAAACAAAGATCTGATAAAGACCAAGCTGCATCGAATCATGTATACACAATGTCAGTGCTGCTCTTTATCAATTAACCAACACAGACTGGGATTATGGCAAATAACCATCAAAATAGTTAAGATTGTTGTATACTGATAATCACCTACCTTATAACATCCACTGTACCTAGGAGCACTGATGTCTATGGACATCAGTAGACTATGACGCCACCTTAGTTAAAAATACATAGAGCTGGAAAACAATGGCATACATTCTCGTTGTCACACACTGAGAGTCTCTCCCAGGAGTGGATTGATGATAATGTATGCCAGGGAGTTCAGCTCTGTATTCATTTAGTGCTTTACAAGGTTAAATGAATAAAGATAAATTATGTCAATTACCGACCATCACCGCCAAACAGCAATTTGATGTTCTCGCACACTCAGAACGTCTGCCGTGGCAATCGGCTCAGAGTGGTAGTCTGGAGCATGGTCTGTTAAACATAAGTGCAATAATGTACACAATGGTTGCTGCTGTCTGACAATAGAAGGTCTGTGAAACTCATTAGACTTTTATAATGTGCACAAGACAACGGGCCAATGTGTATGGAAATCTATAGAATGCTGCTCTGGGTTATTGTGTGGTTACAATAAAGCTGCTTTATGCTTTATGATGGCTTTTGGAAAAGTGCATATAATAGTAATGAGCTCCAGAGTAAAGGAAGTTGGTAGTACATATGTATTGACCAAAACTCATTGATTATTCATTGGTTTTGTGTGATCTTCTTATCTCTACATTTATTCATAGGATTAAAAGGGGGAAGTTTGCTATGGCTGAACATATAATTAAAATTTTAGCTATCACCAACCAAAAAAGGAATGGTCTGCCAATTACTCAACCCCCCCCATCAGACAGCACCATTAATCCAAATTACAAGTTATGTAAATCTCATGAGTTTTCATGCAAAAATGACGTACACTCCCCTGTTCCTTTCATAGATCTATCTGAAAGCAGAATGTAAGTAATAGCCTCCCACTCTAAGGCTATTACTCCCACTCTCCTATTTTTGTGACATGCAGGCAAAAAGTCCAGGCACAGTAGTTCACAGTATGTCTAATGTACCTCACATGTATGTCACACTATGTCTCAGTACATCACATGTACGTCACACTATGTCTCAGAACATCAAATGTATGTCACACTATGTCTCATTACATCACCTGTACGCCACACTATGTCCCTGTACATCATATGTATGTCACACTATGTCCCTGTACACCACATGTATGTAACACTATGTCTCAGTACATCACATGTACGTCACACTATGTCTCAGTACATCACATGTATGTCACACTATGTCTCAGTACATCACATGTATGTCACACTATGTCTCAGTACATCACATGTATATCACACTATGTCTCAGTACATCACATGTACCTCACACTATGTCTCAGTACATCACATGTACCTCACATTATGTCCCTGTACATCACATGTATGTCACACTATGTCTCAGTACATCACATGTACGTCACACTATGTCTCAGTACATCAAATGTACGTCACACTATGTCTCATTACATCACCTGTACGCCACACTATGTCCCAGTACATCATATGTACGTCACACTATGTCCCTGTACACCACATGTATGTAACACTATGATTCAGTACATCACATGTACGTCACACTATGTCTCAGTACATCACATGTATGTCACACTATGTCTCAGTACATCACATGTATGTCACACTATGTCTCAGTACATCACATGTACATCACACTATGTCCCAGTGCATCACATGTACGTCACACTATGTCTCAGTACATCACATGTACCTCACACTATGTCTCAGTACATCAAATGTATGTCATAAGCTGTCTCAGTAGTTCACATGTATTTCACACTATGTCTCAGTACATCACATGTACGTCACACTATGTCTCAGTACATCACATGTATGTCACACTATGTCTCAGTACATCACATGTACATCAAACTATGTCTCAGCACATCACATGTATGTCACACTATGTCTCAGTACATCATATGTATGTCAAACTATGTCTCAGTACATCACATGTACGTCACACTATGTCTCAGTACATCATATGTATGTCAAACTATGTCTCAGTACTGTCAACGAGTCCGTAGATGATGAATAAGGATGAATACAGACGAATCAGGAATCCAGTTTGATATCCACTTTATTCATAGAAGTCCACGAGGTATAGATGGTGATACAGTATAAAGGTGCCCAACAGTGTCCAAGCCTAGCCCTTGAGCCAAGGGCCTTGATCTCACGTGAATGTGTGAGGTATGAAGTATGAAGGTGGAAAGATGAGTGAGCTGCTCCCTCCACAGGTATTTGTAGTAGGAGCTGCTCACCCAGCTCATCCTAAAAATAGTATCAGGTGAGCTAAATATAGTAACTGGGGAACTCCAGTGCAGGTATGTAGGGGGGATCCCAAACATAGCACTGGGGTTACAGAGTTCAGTATGGTTCTAAATATAGCTGCTGGGAATTCCTGGTATGCTGTGAGCTGCTCATGATCAATGGGCATGTCCTCCTGCAGGAGGAGTTGGTCTAAACATTGTCTGCTAGGAATTTCCAGCATGCAGCGAGCTGCTTGTGATTGACGGCATATCCTCCAGTAGGAGGAGGCGGGGTCACTGAGTGCAGTTGACACCGCCAGCCTTTGGTCTATGGGTATGGCTTGGCTTGTGGGTAGACTCGGACACTGGGTTACATGGTAGAGTCAAAAGTGAAAAAATAATATGATAAGTACAATACCTATAACGGTCTACTGACAAATCCCCACATTCCTACTCGATTCCACGCGAGGTTTTAAGGAGGAAGTTCGTGAGAAAAAGGTCTACTGACAATTGTATCTGATGTGTAATAATAGGTATTACATCTTATCATTAAGTTAAAAATCAGTGGTACCAAGGAGATATTCAATACCGATTTTTGGTGGGACATGAATAAATTATAAGCAGTGCAAAGGAAAAACTGTGCCAAAGAAGTGTTGTTTGTCATTTTGGCAAGGAAAACATGAATAATTCAGGTCGTGGTGGGATACAAGAGCTGGATTATTTATCTAGTTCTAAGGTTCACACAAAAATAAAAGGGATGAAAACTATCCTAAAGCATGCAGTTGTTGGCTCTAAGGCAGACCTTGAGGTAGACAAGTTATTACTGAGGTTTGTTTCAGTACCGGTAGGCACTTACTATTTAGGTCTGGAGCCAATATACAATACAATATAATAAATAAAAACAGAGGTAAGGTAATTGATGACTGGCAAGTCGATCAATCATTCCTTATAATACTGATAAGGCTTAGGGAGTCTGAAGGCTTTTAGGTGATATGTTTAAGGAATTTTCTAAAAAAAAAATTTGGATTTTTGGTCTTTTATTTATCTGTAGAGGTTTCTGTTAATTTTGTAGGAAGGTTTGTCTTAGTTAATGGAAAATTTAGCATGTTTAGCCTTCAGTCTACCTGGGGTTATCATTGGCTGAAAAAGGACGAGGTTAATACAAAGGTGAATGGAGGCTCTGGCTGATATTTAGTTTGGATCTCAGTTGATCCTGCAAAGATACTGGTTGCCAGGGCTTCCTTGTAAAATTTTTAGAAAAATATAAACTAGCTAAAACCCATAAATATTTGACATGGTTGGGTTTGAAATGGTACAGTGTGAAAAGAAAAAGAACCTTATGGCATCTTAAGATCACAAAAACCTGCTGCCTGGCTTGTGGTCTTCATAATGTTCTTGGAAAGGAAAATAAACGTAAAAATGCAGCATGTTTTCATGGTTATGTATCATAGCCTTATACAAACAAGAAAAAACTGGCTTTAAAAATCAGTTGACTAGGCTGACTGAGTCAGTGTTCATAGTGTCCATGGGCGGTCGGTGAGTGAAGTGTGTCTCTACACTTTTAGTCCATAATATTAAAGACAGTTTCAAAAATAAATAAAATAAATAGAGGATGGTTATTGAAATTATTTTCTTCTTCTATGGCGACTTTGGTTTGCAAGACCCTTTGGTGGTGGGTCTTGGTGGTTAAAGACGTTTGGGTTGAGGGAGCGACCTAGTGAGGGTCTTCTCCTGGATTTGGATTTTTTGGTGTTGGGGACAAAGTTTACAATTTTGCTGAAATGCATTCTGCTAGGCTTGCCTGAGTCAGGCTGCAAATTCAGATCGGAACTGTATGCAGGGTCCATGTCTATTGGTTCTGCTGAGAGGGAGGTGTCAGAGTCACTGTCCTCCTCAGATGAAGCTTGGTGTGTTTTGGGTAGGGGTCTCCAGACCTGGGTCGAGCCAATTGTTTTGAAAGTTTCTGGTCTATTGTCTTTGTTGATGCTGCATGGGCAGCTGTAGCTGTGCATTAGGTGGGGACAATTTCTTCCCAGGGTCGCAAATCTAGTAGGTGGCCCTATTGGAGAGCAGACTCGTGTGCTCCAATGGGGCAGGCCGGTTGGTATGGGCGTGCCTGGTCTGCTGCTGGAAACTCCTGCTGGCCTGTCAATGCGGTCTCCGCCTCCTCGATTAGGTCGTTGGCCTCTGTATTGAAAAACAGAACAAGAGAAGGGGGATTTTTAGTTTTAGGGTCGACCATAGTGCATGGATTACAAGGCGACCAACAAAAATACCAAATTGACAGGTAAGGCAGTGAATTAGGCAGTGCATATTGATGTGCAGCTCCACCGGGCCGGTGTAGACTCATGGCCAAATGTGAGCGGGAAACTGGAATATCCAGGGTCCAGGTTAGTTCTGCTGCGCGGCGCGGGTAGCGCCACTGTATGGGGATCTGTTCTTATTTAGTTCAAGCGATAAACATTGGCTGGCGCCACTGAGCTGGCGTTTGTTCAGCGTTCGTGTAAGGGCATGGTCAAACGGCATGGTCAATGGTGTAGACTTGCCATGGCCTCAATCGGTCATGTGTAAGGGATGTCTCAACTTTGGGTTAGGTGATTTTGGGTCCTAAGGTGGGTTTGGTGTGATGAAAATTTTGAATTTTGGTGATGCGCTTTTCGAAAAATATGGTCCAGAAATTAACTTTATGCTCCCGTTTTGGATCCTGATATAAAAAGGGAGCGGAGGCTATTTTGGGATCAGAAAGCGACCTATGATTGACCAAAGAGGACCTGTACGATTTGTAAGAAAGGAGGAGAAAAAAAAGAAAAATCACGAAAAAGTGACAATGATCGTCCGCGCTCGGCTGATAGTCATGCCGACAGGGATGGTGTACTTGGCGATTGTGCTCGTGGGCCTCTTTGGGTGAGTACTGATGTGAAATATGTGCTTAAAATTTCGGTGCCGATGAGTAGTCGGGTGTGGTGCCGGTGGTTTTGACGCTTGTGTATTTGTGTGATTTCAGGGTCGTCCTGTTATGGGTCTGGGTTGGTACAGTGCCGGTCCAGTGCCACAGCCTCCGCGGGCCACACGATGGCCCTGAAGGAGGGCCAAGCGGGCCTTGCTTGGTGTATTGATGGTTAGGCCGGTGCGTATAAATTGATTAAGTCGGTTGCTAGCCTGAGTGTGTTTGAAAGTTTTATTCATAGATTTGAATCTTGTTTTTGAATTTTTAATTTTTATCCGGAATTGGAATTTGTTAGAATTGTGGGTTTTTACAGTGGGGGTTTTGGATTGCTTTTTGCAGAGGTAGACGCGGGAGCGATTGGTGTGGCGTGTCTATGCCGAAAGAGTGAAAGATGAGGACGGCTGAGAAAAAGGAAAGGAAAAAGGACTAGCTGTGGAAGGTGGCAGGCCTAATGCGGAGATGTGATTTGATGCTGTGATTATATGATGAAACTGTGATAACCATATGTGCCATGAGCCTGATTTAGTGTGATTTTATTCCAATAATATATTTGAAAGTCCACCACCAGTTAGAAGTTATGTTGTTTGTTCTGGGCTTCTAAATTGGCTTGGGGCCGGCTTTCAGTTGTCATGCGGTTGGTATTGTTAACTTGGGGCGAAAACAAGTCTAGTGATATTGCTAACACGTGCTTATGTTATTGTTTTGACGCAGATATTGAGTGCGGGTGTCCTGACTGACGTTAAGTTGTCATGCCAACGTGGGAAAAATGAAAGAGATCTGACGGTGGGGAGGCCGACGGCAGTGGTGAGACGCAGCGCCGGCGTTCTGACGTAGCGTTTTGGCGGAGAACCAGACGCGACGTCAGAAACAAGATGGCGACGTCTCATCGTGCAGTGGGCCTTCACAGTGAGTCGAAATAACTGTGTTATTGTGGGTCGAAACTGTGTTATGGTACTGGAGATGTTGCTAAAATGGTTTTAATTGTGGGTGGGGTCGGATTTAGAGCTATTGAGGATGGGGATGATCCCCACATGAAGGTGTTAGATGGGGCTATCCGGTGGATTGGGCGACCGGGAGAGTCCAATACCAGGTTATATGGGGGGTAGCCGGCGGTTAATTGATCCCCACATGAGGATCAAGGTAGGTTTCTGATGAAAACTTACCGCTGGTTGATGTTGAGGGTGGTGTGAGCATCATCTCCGGTTGCTTGTACATGTATTTGTCTTTCTTTGGCTGATGCCGGAGTGGGGTGTTCTTTGTGAGCTCAGCCGGGGAGTCATGGCGATCAGCCGGCCAGGACTCACAAGGTAGTTGTATGGCGGGGTCAGTGTCACTAGAGGCAAGTTGAAAATCGGGTTGTCCTTCTGAGGAGATGACCACTGTCATGTGGTGAGCTCCTTTTAAGATTCCGTACAGCGGTATCCTCCATAGAAGTGGTACCGGAGGATAGCGCTGCAGCGGGATCTGTCGGACTTGTCCCCCGATTATTGTCCTGATGTCAGACTTCCAATGGAGATCCAGGTGTCTGCCCAGGGGTGCCGTAAGGCGAGCTGGGGAGACCTTAGGGGCTGTGATGGTGGCGGCCCAGAGATTTTGTCCATAGATCATCTTGCCAACGGTGAAGTCAAAGGTTTGACCGTTAGCATGAATCTTGGCCACAATTGAAGGTGTCCTGTGGCTGTCCTGTTTGCAGTAGGGCCAGTGTCGCAGGCACCTCTTGGCGGTACTCCATGTGATGTATAGGAGGGTTGCCATTAAAATCCAGGTGAACATGTTCTGGTAGCGGTCAGGCGACTGTACATATTCTAGATCTGTGTCTGGGGTCGTTGGTGGGGCTGGCCAGTCTTTGTTAGCCTGGCGTATCAGATCTTTAAAACGATCCCAACTCTCCGCATTAGCCATCTTGGGTGTTCGGGTTGCTGAGACTAGTGTGATAAAGCGCGCCAATTGATTGACACGAAGATGGTTTTTAAGGGTTAATGCGCAGCAAAGTAGTGCCAGGAGGGGTGATACCAAATGTATCCAGGGTGAGAACTGGAGGTGATATCCTAGATGCATCAGGGAGTTAGTGGATAGGAGGGCTGATTGGTCCTTAAGTCCCTGTGCGGCCTTTTTAAGGGTTAGGGTGTCTTGAAAAAGTGGTGCTATTTTTTGATTATGTAGGTGTTTTAATTTTTCAAAATTGGGCAAATGAAGGGTCTGGGATGTGGTTGCCATGGTGATGCCGGAAACATTGGCTGGAGGTTGACCAAAGTGTCGCCACAGTGGTAAGTTGAAATAGGCCTTTGATATGGGCTCCAGCGTGAAATTTTGGGTGCAAGATAAATCAGAATTGGTTAAAATCATGCCAGCATTTTTAATGGAGCACAGACATGGGACTGAGATGACCGAGTATGCGCTATTTCTAATTTCGACTTGGCCTGAATCTGTGCATTGGAGCATGGAGGTGGGATGGACGGTTACTAGTAGGAAGGTGCTGTGAGATAGGGGTTGGATAAGATTTGGTATGGGTGCTGCCATGTGTGCTTTAAAACTGCAGGTGTGGTGCACCACCTCTGGTAGGTCTAAAAATAGGGATAGAGTGCATGTGGGGTGTGTGGCCGACAACAGAGGTAGGGGTAGGTTACAGCTGATAAGGTGGCCGAGGTCACACATATCCAGGTCAGCTTGTGTAAACTGTATGTAGTGTGAGTGGGTCTTGGACATAGCCAAGTAGCCGGGAAGTGGCTCCACCTGGGTGTGACCTACTGACTTAGTGTCGGAGGTGTCGAAAGGCACGGGGAAGGTTTCTATCCTAAATATAGAAAAGGTGCTTCCCCCTCTGGTTATGGGTACTGGTATGGTTATTAATAGGCTCGAGTTATGGCTCCAGTGCACATGTACTCGGCGCTTATAATAATAACTTATGGGTAGGCCTTCTAAAATAATGCCGTGATGTGCCTCGTGCAGGAGGCTGGATAAATTGTTTAAACCTAAACTGAGGTCGTCTTTTGTGATGATGGACTGGGGTAGGGTGCCTTCAAGTAGATTATTAATGGTTAAAAGCAGATTTTCCAAGTCGCTTTGGAGGTCAATTAAAGATTCTATTTGTGAATTTGCTGCTGTGAATAACATGGAGTAGAAAGTGTCTTGTCTGGATTGGAGTTCTAATTTTAATAATATTGATGAGATGTTTGAATTTAAGTGCTCTAATTTTCCGGAAATGAAAGATAGAGCATCATCAGTGTCGTTTTGGAATTTTGAGAAGATGTTGACAGAATTGTAATTAAATTCCGAAATATTTAACAAGAAATGTGTGGCTAATTCTACCACGTGCATTTTGGTGGCTAACTTTTTATCCAGGTCAGACATTTCAGAATTCAAAATATCAATTTCTGGTTGAGTACCGAGGCCTATTGAAGCTCTTAAAATGTCACCAATGACTTGGCCTGGGGCGTTTCTGGCTTGTCTGACGTTTGATGGGGAAATTAATTTTGACAAGGTTTCTAGTGTTGTTTTTGACTTGGAGAATAGGCTCTGTATCATGTTATCTAGGGCATGGGCTGTGTGCTTAATGTATTGGGGTGCATCAGTGGCGATGAGTGGGCTGAGCAGTTCTGGCTGACTTAAGTTCTGGTCAAAGGTCAAGTTGAGGCTGAAGGTCAATGGATAGTCCATGTAATTGGCTAGTAATGTTTGGGGTAACTTGGTAAACAGTGCGCCATAGTTGGGTCTGAAGATGGTGTTCAGATTGGTATCTGATGTTGAGGTGCAGCCGAGGAGCAGATGTAAGAATATACAGACTGCTAGGATGGCTGCTGCTCTAGAAAAATGAGAAAAATTGAGAAATTTTGAGGATTTTTGAAATTTGATGGTGGGGTTCACTTAAAAATAGCATTAGCTTAGTCACAAATGGGATGTTAGTATGGTCAAGTATTTACAAAGGTCGGGGATTCTGTGGGTGGTAGGGTTGTTGTTACATGAATGGTTTTATGCAGATGGACTGGTGCCTGTTGTCACCGTCAGGGGCGGCACACGAGCTTGAGCATGGAATCTGTTTATCTCGAAAACAGCAAACTGGAATACCAGGCTGGCTGTATACCTTATGGCCAGTTCGCGTCCAATTCTGGAGTATTGGCGGGGTAAGTCCCTGAGGGGCTGTTCTGACGCTAGAAGCGTGCGAGCACATAAAAGTGCTATGTATGATGCAGATCTATGGTTAAACCTGCCCCATGGAGGCCGGTGGGGATTATCCCCAGCCACAGCGATCATGAAGGCTTTGATGGTTGCTGCTGTGGGGTGATTGCTCAAGTCCAGCTCCTGTCTTAATATAGGGCTGCTGAGGTAATGTCTAATATCCTCATGGGCGAGGAAGGTGATGAGGTGTTGCTGTTCCATGATTATGCTCCTAATTTCAAAAGGATCCATGAGATCACTCCTGATCCCATGTGGTCCAAGGAGGCTGTGTATGGTCCATGTAGCATTTGGGCCGTGCTTATTTGCCGGTGGGTCCAGGCTGTAAGTTATAAAGGAAAAAGGGTCTAAGTGGGCTGTAAATGGGGGAGAGGTAAAGGTGGGGAATTTACTTGGCTGAAGAGGTTTAGTAAATTGGATTATCAATGTTAAAAATTATAGGATAGTGGAGAAGTTCTTCCACATTTTACACACACTTAAGGCTCACACCGCCATTGGTTAATAGGGGTACCTGGGCACCATGATAATAAAACTACTATCATGTACAATGCTAGAACGACTGTTAAAAATCCTAAATGCTAAAATAGACCCATAAGATAGTCCTACCTGGGCTGGTTGCACGATGGGTCTGCCATGGTCCCTTTCCAGACACTTGTTGCCGTGTTTAAGGTGTGGTGGTATTGGATGTGGGTTGTGTTGTGATCAGATGTGGGCGGGCAAGCGCTTATAAATCTGAGACTGAGTTTGGCTACTTCCCAGTCTAAGATCTCCCATAGGTGGTATGTCTTGCCCTGAGAGGGGCGTAGGCCAAATATTATTGGTGGATGCAAGGGGGGTTGATCGGCCCCTTATGCAAATTAGGGTTATCCAGGCCTAGATTGGTTGGTGGTGAGGTATTGTTTAAAAATAGAATATTGGGAAGCTTGGCGGGGGTGTTTATCCCTAGCCAAGGTGATATGGTCACTATGGCGACCCTGTGGGGTTTTTAAAGACATTGAGGGTGGCGTGTTATTGATTTGTATATGTGCCACCACAGCACTTAAGGGTTGGCGGAAACAGTGGTGTAAACATGGGATACGGGTGTCAGAGATCCATCTTCCTACAATAGGTTTATCATTGGAAATAGTGGTCTTTGAAGTGGTAACAAGCCGTCGCATGTGTGTATTGAAGTTTATACACAAACCGAGGATACAGCGCTGCCTTGGGCGGTCGGTATGTGGCGTGGGTAACCTAACCTAATTATTTGATAATCCATTTGCCAGTGTTTGGCGTTCCACTTAGGATGGGTAGGTGGTTGTATATACAGTTAATCAAGGCGGTGTTGATTTTGGATGCATAGGAATTTTTATGGTTGTTAGTATAAATAGGTTGGGCGTTGGGCTGTGACTGTTGCTGTCAGTGTGTTTAAGTGGTTGGTATATTAATGGTTGATTAATTTGGTTGGGGCGCGTGGCGCCTGTGGGGATTAAAGGAGGGTTGTTTATATGGATGCTTGGTGTTTGACACAGCGTCTTATGATCTATAATGGACGCTTAGGAATTTTTCTTGATTTTCTGGAGGGCATGGGGCTGAAGGAGATTGTTCCCTTTTTGGCTGGCCTTCCTCTCTTTTTCTTTATTTTGGGAGTGGTAAGACTCACATTGGAGGGGTCGTCCTGGTCGGGGTCGTGAAGTGAGCTTGTGGGCCCTGATTGCAGCCTTTTTATAATGGCTTTGGCGCTAGCTCTTGTGATTGGTCTCCTCAGCCTTGATACATGTACTGATTTCTTCAGTATTTTTCCATCTTGTAGCCTTTTTAGAATAGCTGTAACTGGTGAAGTCATCTTCATTATGATGTAGGGGCCTGAGTATGTGGGTTGCAACTTTTTTTATGTGCATTTGACCAGCAGGGTGGGTATGTGTAAATATACCAATTGGCCTGTGTTATATGAGCTGAGTTCTGCTGAAATGTCATGTCTGGCTTTCATCTTTTTGTGAGCAGAGATCATGTTTTCTGCAGCTCTCATCTGAATATCATCCCTAAACTGTAGTAGGCTGGTCATAATTTTCTCCTTGGTGCTTGAGTCTTTTTCAGCTTTAATCAAGGACAAAGCTGCTTCAGTTGGTAGGTGTGTCTGCTTGCCAAAGACTAACAAGTTTGGTGAGTAGCCTAAGGCGCTGCTTATAGTATTATTAATACTGAACACTACAGCTTGTAGGAAGGTTGACCAATGCTTTTGTGATTTTGATACAAAAGCTCTGAGGGATGATTCAATGGTTTGATGTTGGCGCTCACAGAGACCTTGAGACCTAGACCAATGTGCACTTCCTGTCACATGTTTAATGCCGAACTTTTCACAAAAATACTTGAATAGTTTTGAGACGTATTGCTGGGCATTATCTGTGTTCAGTACTGAGGGAGTGCCATGGATACATATGACTCTTTGGAAGAAACCAAGTGCCACAATTGCAGCAGTGTTTTCTTCACTTGTCCAGGCAGTTATGTGCCTAGTGGCATGGTCGGTCACCACATGTATGTAGTGAGAGCCATCGGTAGCCTTGGAAAAAGGGCCTATTGTGTCCATGGTGACATGAGAGTATGCTGTAAGCACTGGGTCACGTAATTTCATTGGAGTTTTCAGGTTTTTGGGTCTCTTTTTGGTGGTCAGGCATGTGTGGCAAGTGCCGCAGAAGTCAAAGACTTCTTTAAACATTGATCTCCAGTAATACCTAGCTCTTATGGCTGTATAGGTTTTAACTGCACCTAGGTGACCACCTAGGGGAGAGCAATGGGTTGCTTCTACTAAAGATTCTGTCCATTTTTCTGGAATTACAATTTGCAGTGTGGGCTCTAAAGTCTTACCCAAATTTGTATCAGTAATTCTGAAGAGGACTTCATCCAGTAAGATGAATTGGTCGTGGTTACGTAGTATTTGATTCATTAATCCTGAGTCGTGTGGCAGGCTACCTTTTTCAATGTAGTTTGCCATGGAGGACGCAAAAAGGTCTTCTTTTTGGCTTTTAATCAGTGTTTCTCTAGAAGGTGTCAGGGATTGGTGTTTACAGATTTCCTGAATTGCCCTTTCAGCTAGAGGTAGCACACGGCGGGAGAGCTTAGCTCTCTTGGCGTTTGCAGCTTTGATGGAGACCCTAGGTGACCTAGATTTGGCGGGCCTGCCTCTGGGGCGAGGACTGCTGCACTTAGGCTTGAGTGGGCGGGTCTTTTTACTGGGCGCTGATTAGCTGGCTGCTGGAGGTGTGTCGTCCTGGGACTGGGACTGTGCTCGAGTGAGTACACACAGGTCAGGGTTCACACTCTGCTGCCTTTCTGGGGTGCCTTTTCTTGCTATGACGCCTTTTGGTGGTTTATTTGTGCTTCCCCAAATTTTGCCTCCTTTTAATATTGATCTAGGAGGTCCCAAACAGATGGGATTGTTGGGAATTGGGTCGTTTGATTTGAAAACCTTTGTCATGGATATATCTGAAAATTGTACCCTCTTTGGTGGGAGGATAATTTTTCCCTGTGATCTAATTGGTATTGGATCATCAGAGCCAGGGGGATATTTTCTTCTGGACAGGCAATCTGCCACTAGATTAGCTCTGCCTTGTAGGTATTTCACTTCAAAATCATAAGACATAACAGTATCTACCCATCTTGCCAATCTGCCATTGGTGATATTTTCCTTTTTGTTGAAGAGGGAGACTAGGGCTGTATGATCTGAATATACCTTGAAGTGAGTGCCGTCTACATAATGGTGGAACTTTTTGACAGCGAAGATTATCCCAAGTAACTCTTTGTCAGTTATTCCATATCTGGTTTCCTGAGGTGTTAGACCTCTCCCAGAGAATTCAATGGGTCTATAAAAACCATGTTCATCTACCTGTGTAATGACTGCTCCTAAGCTGAAATTGCTGGAGTCTGTGAAGATGATGAAGGGTTTGTTATAGTCTGGGAATTTTAGGATTGCCTCAGTGCAAATTGATGCTTTGATTTTCTTAAAGGCTGTTTGGCATTGAGTGGTCCATTTGAAAGTACCCTTTGTGGCTTCATATAAGGGCTTCATTATATGGGCAAAGCCTCTAATGAATCTCTTATAAAATTGTGCCATTCCATTGAAACACCTAAGGTCGTGGATGTTTTTAGGTGCTGGGAAAGTTTTGACCGGTGAGATTTTGTCTGGGGAAGGTGAGATGCCGTGTCAATCTAAGGTAAAACCCAAGAATTCCATTTTGGTGGTGCCAAATTCACATTTTTCTGACTTTAATTTGATGTTTCCTTTGATGAAAAGTTTTAGCACTTCATCTAGGTCTTGCAAGTGTCTTTCCCATGTGGGGCTGTATATGGCCACATCATCCACATAGGCTACTGCATTTCTGTATTTGCACTTCATGAGCAATTGTTCCATTACATTCATGAACGACAAACCAGAAGTTTTTAAACCCATGGGTAATACTTTGGCCATGTACCTTGTGCCATTGGCAGAGAAAGTTGTTAAAGGCCTTGATTCTTTAGCTAGAGGAATCTGATGGTAGGCGCTGTATACATCCAATTTGGAAAAATATTTAGCACCTGTTCTGCCAACCTGTTGCATGAGGTCGTCTGCTCTGGGGAAGGAGTAGGAAAAAGATTTTAGGTTTTGATTAACCCATCTATAATCCACGAATATTCTCCATCCTGAGGCTACAGACCTGTCTCCCTGGGGTTTGGGTACTAAGAAGGCTGGGGAGTTCCACTCACAGGGCTTGGTGCATTCTTCAATGACACCTTGCTGTAAGTGTTTGTCTAACAGCTCTCTTTGGAAAATCTCTTTCTTGAGTGACATTCTATAGGATGGTCTGTTGCAGGGTTTGAAATCAGGGATTAATTCTAATTTGACTTCATTTTCAACATTTAATCCTATAGCACTCTCATTTAATACAAAAGCCTCCCTATTTGATTCAACAATGTTCTTGATTTGTTGTTTTTGGGCCTCAGTGAGCTTATCACATATTGTGTATTTTAGAGGGTCGTCCCCTTTGGGTAGCTGATCCAGAGGATCATCTCCACAATTGATGGGGAGCATGTCTTTGTCAGAGATTATGCTGTTGAGGCAGTGTTGGCTGTTCAGTTTTCCAATGGGAATAGCATTGTTTAGGTTGTTAAGTGCGAAAATGCCTAGGTTCATGTGCTTTTTGATGTTGATGGGAAAATCATTTGGGTTGGCCACTGTTACCGGTATGATTTTTCTTGTTGACCTTGGTTCAACAAGGGCGTGTTTGATTAGTACCGGTAATGTCGTGTCAACATTTTCTGTGATGCCTGTTTTGCCTATTAAGGAATCAGGTCCTATGACGATTGCATTGAATGTGGATTCATAATTTGGTGGCATGGTCAGACCTTTGCTTGCTCTTATGAAGTGTGGTGAAGGAGATTTGGTCCCAAAGGAAATTTTGGCCCTATATTTGGTCATAAAGTTTACGCCAAGAATTATGGGGTGATTTAGCTTTGGAACAACATGTAATCTTGTTTTAAACTCTGTGTTATTGATTAGGAAGGTTATGGTGATGGAATTGTTGACCTGAACTGAGGATTTATCAGCTAGTAGGATAACCATGCGAGATCTCCTACCATGTCTGAAATTGGGGGTTGATATGATTTTATCTGCCATTTTCTGGCTGATAAAAGAAAGGGAGGCTCCAGAGTCTACAAGGGCTCTGTCAGAACTGCCATTGATATCAACATTAACTGCGCCTTTAGTCAATTCAGTATTAATGTAAGAGGTCTTACCTTGCTGCCCATACTTACTGGTCTCGACTTTTAGTTGGAGGGTGGAAATTCTCTTGTTCTGGTTTTCATAGAGGTCCTCACTGTCTGATGAGGAGTCTTCATCACAATTCACAGGGTGGGGGTCGTGATCCTGTTGTTCTGCTGAATTTAATTCTGCTTCATCATTCATGTGTGAAATATGGCATGTGGGGGACGTTCCAATTTTGTTGTTCAAAAAGGGGGCGGGGCCGTAAGATGCTTGGTGGCCTTCCCCTGGGTCCTATTCAATATTGTCATTGTAGTGTTCTCCCTGTCCAGAATCAGGAGGTTTGTCAGGATGGTTGTCTCCTAACTTTTTGTTGTCATTTCTGCCTGGTGTTGGGTCCCTGGATTTCTTTTGTTGCTGGGTCCAATCATCAGGGATTGGGAAATCTGCTGGGACTAGTAGTTTCTGGAAGGACACCTGGTGGGTGTTGGTGGGGGTGGAGGCAACAGGAATGAAAACAAAGTTATTTCTTGTGTCGCTGGACTTGGACCTGCTTTTGTTGCCTTCCTGAGATTTGCTCCTGCCTGGTGACTGATACCTGTTCTTGGAGCCTGATCTGTTGTTTGAGCCGGATCTGGAGTTGTTATAACCTTGCTGATTTTGGTTGTATCCTGACTTTGATTTATCGTCATATTGCTTATTGCTGCCGTTTCCAGGGGGCTTGTTGTTATAACTGTTGTTGTTGTACTGGTCCTTCCTGGATCTGTTATTGTTGTTGTTGTTGTTGCCATTGTAGTTGTTGTTCTTTTGCCCATTGTAGTTATTATAGTTCATGGCGCACAAGTCTGAAGACTGGTTTGAGGCATGGGCTGCTTTGGCTGCTTCCATGACCAATTCTTGTCTTAATGCTGCAGTCTCGGCTTCCCTGATGCTTTTGGGGCTGTCTGAGAGTACAACATTTTTTATTTCATCCTTGAGGCCATTTATAAGATAGTCCACTTGTACAGGCTCATCCAGGTTGCTGTTGGATAGCAATAAGGTCATATCTGCTATATATTCCTCTACACTCTCTTTGGGTTGTTGTTTTCTGTTTCTATACCCTTTGATTATTGTGGCGGGGTCAGGCTGGTTGAACCTGCTGAGAAAGGTGGTATAGACTGCCTCAGTGTCATACATGATTGGTTTGTCAAAAATGTTTGTGAAAAACCATTGTGCTGCTCTGCCCTTTAAAAAGGTATACATACAGGATGCATGCATTGTTGGGCTACGGGGGTATGCATTCCTTATATAGAATTTGAACTCTGCCAGAAATCTGGCTGCAGACCTGTAGGGTGAGGGCTTGTCAAAGGGTTCTGGTTTGTTGAAACAGCTTAATTGAGCAGATGTGAGTCGCTCGGGTTCAAAACTCCTGTATCCAGTGGGAGCGGAGAAATTGGACTGTCCCAGATTTGGTATCATGGGTGTGGATTGGGCCGCAGGGTGGTTGGCAGCTGCTTGGGCAGGTGGTGTGTTTGTAAACAAACCATACATTGGTATAGGGTTGTTGTAGGGCGTGTGTGCCTGGTGGGGTGTGTATACATGGTTGTAAACACTGCCTGAAAATGATGTGGCGGCTACCGGTGATAGGCGAGTACCCGGGTTCTCCACCATTGTATAACGAGTCCGTAGATGATGAATAAGGATGAATACAGATGAATCAGGAATCCAGTTTGATATCCACTTTATTCATAGAAGTCCACGAGGTATAGATGGTGATACAGTATAAAGGTGCCCAACAGTGTCCAAGCCTAGCCCTTGAGCCAAGGGCCTTGATCTCACGTGAATGTGTGAGGTATGAAGTATGAAGGTGGAAAGATGAGTGAGCTGCTCCCTCCACAGGTATTTGTAGTAGGAGCTGCTCACCCAGCTCATCCTAAAAATAGTATCAGGTGAGCTAAATATAGTAACTGGGGAACTCCAGTGCAGGTATGTAGGGGGGATCCCAAACATAGCACTGGGGTTCACAGAGTTCAGTATGGTTCTAAATATAGCTGCTGGGAATTCCCGGTATGCTGTGAGCTGCTCATGATCAATGGGCATGTCCTCCTGCAGGAGGAGTTGGTCTAAACATTGTCTGCTAGGAATTTCCAGCATGCAGCGAGCTGCTTGTGATTGACGGCATATCCTCCAGTAGGAGGAGGCGGGGTCACTGAGTGCAGTTGACACCGCCAGCCTTTGGTCTATGGGTATGGCTTGGCTTGTGGGTAGACTCGGACACTGGGTTACATGGTAGAGTCAAAGGTGAAAAATAAATATGATAAGTACAATACCTATAACGGTCTACTGACAGTACATCACATGTACGTCACACTATGTCTCAGTACAACACATGTATGTCACACTATGTCTCAGTACATCACACTCACATGTATGTCACATTCTGTCTCCGTACATCACATGTAAGTCACACTATGTCCCTGTACATCACATGTATGTCACACTATGTCTCAGTACATCACATGTATGTCACATTCTGTCTCCGTACATCACATGTAAGTCACACTATGTCCCTGTACATCACATGTACGTCACACTATGTCTCAGTACATCACATGTAAGTCACACTATGTCCCAGTACATCATATGTATGTCAAACTATGTCTCAGCACATCACATGTACGTCACACTATGTCTCTGTACATCACATGTATGTCACAATATGTCCCTGTACATCACATGTATTTCACACTATGTCTCCGTACATCACATGTACATCACACTATGTCCCTGTACATCACATGTATGTCACACTATGTCTCAGTACACCACATTTACATCACACTATGTCCCTGTACATCACATGTATGTCACACTCTGTCTCAGTACATCACATGTACGTCACACTATGTCCCAGTACAACACATGTATGTCACACTATGTCCCTGTACATCAAAGGTATGTCATAAGCTGTCTCAGTACATCACATGTACATCACACTATGTCCCTGTATATCACATGTATGTCACACTATGTCTCAGTACATGACATGTATGTCACACTATGTCCCTGTACATCACATGTACCTCACACTATGTCTCAGTACATCACATCTACGTCACACTTTGTTCCAGTACATCACATGTATGTCACACTATGTCTCAGTACATCACATGTATGTCACACTATGTCCCTGTACATCACATGTATGTCACACTATGTCCCAGTACATCACATGTATGTCACACTATGTCTCAGTACATCACATGTACATCACATTATGTCCCTGTACATCACATGTACATCACATATGTCTCAGTACATCACAAGAAAGGTCACACTATGTCTCAGTACATCACATGTACTTCACACTATGTCCCTGTACATCATATGTATGTCACACTATATCTCAGTACATCACATGTATGTCACACTATGTCCCTCTACATCACATGTACGTCACACTATCTCTCAGTACATCACATGTACATCACACTATGTCTCAGTACATCACATGTACATCACACTATGTCTCAGTGCATCACATGTACATCACACTATGTCTCAGTACATCACATGTACATCACATTATGTCCCTGTACATCACATGTACGTCACATATGTCTCAGTACATCACAAGAAAGGTCACACTATGTCTCAGTACATCAAATGTACTTCACACTATGTCCCTGTACATCATATGTATGTCACACTATGTCTCAGTTCATCACATGTATGTCACACTATGTCCCTGTACATCACATGTACGTCACACTATGTCTCAGTACCTCATATGTACATCACACTATGTCTCAGTATGTCACGTGTACGTCATACTATGTTCCAGTATATCACATGTACATCATACTATGTCCCTGTACATCAGATGTATGTCACACTATGTCCCTGTACGTCACATTATGTCCCTGTACATCACATGTATGTCACACGCTGTCTCAGTACATCACATGTAAGTCACACTATGTCTCAGTACATCACATGTACGTCACACTATGTCTCAGTACATCACATGTACATCACACTATGTCTGAGTACATCACCTGTATGTCACACTTTGTCCCAGTACATCACATGTATGTCACACTATGTCCCTGTACATCACATGTACGTCACACTATGTCCCTGTACATCACATTTACATCACTTTATGTCTCAGTACATCACATGTACATCACACTATGTCCCTGTACATCACAAGTGTAGGGGTATGGTATTTACACTCTTACGTTCATGTACCCTTGGGACTCAGACCTAGGTCTTCTGGTGTAGTGGAGGAATCCGGATGGCAGGTGGCAGCACCTGCCTCTGGGTTCGTATCCATTGCACCAGGGGGCCTACCACTCGTCCTCCACACGTCATGTGGCTGGTCTGAGTTTCGTGGGCTTTTCCCCTATATAAAGCTGGTTCTACCCCCATGTTCTCCAGTAGTGGTTTTACCCACTGCTCAACCAGGTCGTTACCCGAAAGGGTAACCGAATGCCCTAGTAGCATGTAGTCCTCTGAGGCTGTGATCGTATGTAACATAAGCTAAGAAATAAAAGCTCGGTTGCCTACCCGGAAACTCTTTCTCTCTTCGTTATGATTCCTTAATCTAACTTAACGAGACGAACCACTACACTGGTGCCATGACCAGTTGGTCTTCGGGTAAGCGCAGTCAGAAATGACTGAGCTGAGCCCAGTTAGGGGAAATGGCCCAAATCATGAGCTAAATTCCCCGATGGAAGATGGTGAAATTAAGTCCCCATCCCAAGGTACAGAGTGGAGAGATCCACATGAACACTACCCGGATGGGTTAGCGGATGTAAGAAAGAACTTACACGATGAACTGGAAGAATTTGGAGATTCCTTATTCATGCCAGGAGGTAGTTCGAAACCTGCACCTATGCACAAAAGTACCGCTCAATTTGGTCAACTACCATTTGAGGTACCAAAGCCTAATGCAGGTATGTTTGAAACTCCATATAGTTCTCAAATTAAACACCAAAAATGTGGATTCGAAAAGAATAAAATGGACGAGCTTGAAGAAATGAGAGCTGAATACGAAAAGATCCAAAAGGATCTCGTTACGCTGACCGGAACTCGAGACAAGAAACTGGCTGAAAACAAACAGTTGATATCAGAATGTCTTGATTACGATCAGAGTTGTAGACACCAACAACAATTGTTATTGGATCAAATGGAGAAGGAAAAACAAGATTTCCAACTCCAGCACGAACAGTATCGTGATGCACTATACACGGCGGATCTGGAATACAGAGCCTCGTGTGATGAGTTGAATAGAACTAAACAAGAGTTAAATTCAACTCAATCGGCCTATGGCAAGTATCAAGAAGAGCTGAAGAAAATAGAATCAGCCTTCAAGGATGCACGGAATACGTATCATAAAAAACCGAGGAGCATGAAAAACTCAGAGGTCAATGGATATGTGAATCCGTAGACTTGACTGCCAAGCAGACAAAAATGCTGGATGATTATTCCGAACTGGAAGCTAAAGCTATCCAGATGTCGAAGTATCTAGAGGATACTGGTCATGCGGTAGGCACTCTTGAACCAGACTTCACTGTTTCAGGAATTGCCCTAAACACGACAAGTAACCGGATGCACTCTTTGAGGGGCGATGACGAGGGAACAGAGACTACTGTACCTCGTTGCGAAGGAGTAAAGAGTCATCAGGTTAGATTCACTGATAATACCTCGAAACCTCTTGGTTTAGGTACGGGAAACGCTGGGGGTAACTCTACGAGTGGAATTAAACAAAGCCACTCAGTAAGAACCTCCACCTTTGACGGCGCATGGCCGCCACAGTCACCTTTAGGGGGACCAAATGGCCCGTATGCCCAGTATGGATGGAATCAATCCCAATCAGGAGCGAATCCGTCTAATGGTAACGCCCGGAATACATCCGGAGGAACATCCGGACGAACATCCGGGGATTCCAGTACAGCTGGAGGGCAATCCGGATGCGATCAAGGATCCGGACCTCCAGGAGATAGTTCCAGAAGCAGACCCTCTGCCGGTAGAACTGGTTCCAATAGTGGAAATCAGTCGTATGGAACAGGAGGAAACACTAATAACAATAGTGGTTTCTTTAGTTTTGGTGGGAATGCACAACCCACCAATAATCCAGGGTCAACTCCTCAAGCCGGCGGATGCACCTTCTCACAGGTGCCTCCATACGGAGCAGGAGGATCAGGGGGTGGAGGAGGACCACCACCCGGTGGCTTTGGAGGTACTTATGGTACGAATCCTCCAAGGAAAAAGAGACTCAGTCGCCGAGTTTCTCTTTCTCCAGGGTTACAAGCACTGCTTGATTCAAATGCAGCGATTGCTAACTTAGGTGTTGATTGTTACAATCAAGGTCTGGACGATACGGAGATCATGGAATGGAGCAGGGGGTTGACCCTTACTGGATCCATGAATCCGGCTCGTAGAGTAGCTAAGATACCTACTCCCTTTAATGCCAAGAACCCTTGGAAGGAAGAGTATCAAGGCTGCACAGATGTCTTTAACTGCAATGGATGGGGCGAAGCGGAAGCTCTACCTTATCTAGTATGCTGGTTAAAGGAAGGCGACGGTTAAGGAGCCGTGGAACAATGGAGAGATTCCCAAATTGTAGGACTCTCAGCCCATATGAAATATGATGAACTCATTGAGATTGCTTCATATTTATATGGAAATATAGTTGGGGAAGATCCTTGGCTGACGTTCACTAAAAGAACGCAGAAACCTAAGGAATCTGCCAAAGTGTTCGGCTTAGAATGTCAATGACTGTTGCATAAAGCCCGACCTCAATGGAGATTAGATGATGAATGCTTCCTAGATGAAATGTTTAAACAATTCATCGAGGGATTGCGGAATCAGGAACACAGGACAGTGGCCTGTGAAGCTTGGAAGAATGATGCCTCTTTGACAGATTTGTTCCAGTCCTTAGATCATTATGATCGTAAGGCCCGGATCTTTGCCGGGAAGGTACCTCAGCAGATGTCAGCAATGATAATCCCGGATGGGATACCCGAAACCGATTCATCCGAATCAGGGGAACCTGACGAAGATGAAAACGTTGGGGCCATTGGCCAAGGGAACCCCCGGTACAACCGAAACTGGGGAAAGAAGCCGGGTTACGTCAAGGAGAAAGTGACTACCACCAAACCTCCTGTGACTAAACCCGATACCAAACCCACCACCGGTCCTTCTTTATCAGAGGACCTGGTTAACAATTTGGTAAAAAAGATCACTGAAATTCTTAGAAAGCCTAAGCCTGATAGGAGTGTAGTGACGTGCTTTAGGTGTCAGGAAACTGGACATTATGCTGCCGAGTGTGAGGCAGATAAGCCAGTTTATAGAAATGCTCATAACCGGAATAATCCGAGTAAGGAGGACTCAGCAAAGAAGGAAAACTGAGTGGGGGTGTCCATGAAGGCAACCGGATTACCCCCCGAATGAGTGATTGCCATGACTGCCAGCCTATTGCCACTTGCAGTGCTGGTGAGAATCCTCTAGCGATTTCGCCCAGCAGTGAAGCAAAGGGACCTGATCAGTTCCTTACTCATGAGGCTGAGGAGACTGATAGTACACCAGGTGTCAAGAACCGGCAGAAGAACACAGAGGGGAAACCCGATATCAGTCAAGAGGAAGTGGCCAATGAGTTGGCCAGGGTGGGGTGTGCCCAGCTTCCCCCGGGTCATCCTTGTCTCGAATTTTTGAAGGGATGTGGATTTGACCTCGGCGCTAAGACAGAACTTGCCAAGTACGCAAGTAGTCCTACCTACTTGAAAGGTAGGAGGTGGTATGCAGTTGTATCTGTGAGTGGTAGGTCTGCTGAGTTTCTTGTCGATACGGGTGCTAGCCACTCCTGTATTGCTAAGAGATTCTACGATCTTTTGCCTACGAATCATGAAACTTTCACAACGGAAGGAAATGCTCGTACAGCCGACGGTAGCATGATACAAACGTTCGGTAGAACATGTATGAGGTTCAGTCTACAGGAGGATAAGGACTTCATCCTTACTCCTACTGTGGCGAACATTGCGGATGATGGTATACTTGGTCTGGATTTTGTTGCATTATATGGAGCAAGGTTAGATTCCCAGAGGGGAATATTGGAAGTGAGAGACCCGTATCATCTCGAAGTACAATGCGTACTTAGGCAAGTGAGCAGTGTAGCCAGTGTAGCCCAGACTGTTAAGATACCACCAGACACAGCCTGTAATGTCTTATGTCGAGCGGACAGAAAGTTTTTAGGAAAAACTGGAGTTGTAGAGCCAGATATGGCAATGTTGTCAAGTATCGGATTGGAATCCGCCGACGTTCTAGTAGCTAATGCTGCCTGGACAGTGGTTCCTATATCCAATACCGGTACGTACGTACAGAAGGATATGATCCTCGGGTCGGTTATCCTCTCTGAACTGGTAGAAGGCTGTGAACATGTTTTGGCTCCCGGAGTCCCTTCCTCACCCGAAAGGAACCTGGAACTAGATACTCTAGTAGCCGAAAGCCATGTTGAAAATGATGAACAACGTGAAGCTCTAACTGACTTGTTATATAAGTACCGTAAAGCTTTTGCAGCACCGAGTGAACAATTGGGGCGTACCGATAAGGTACTGCATACGATTGACACTGGTGAGAATGAACCTTTTAAGATTCCTTATAGAAGACTCCCACTAGCCAAAAAGAGGATAGCTGAGGAGGAGATAGCTAAAATGCTTGAACAGGATGTAATAATTCCATCAACCAGTCCTTGGTCTAGCCCTGTGTGCATGGTGACTAAGAAAGATGGTACCATCCGTTTTTGCATAGATTACCGGAAATTGAATGGTATGACCAAGAAGAATTCATATCCCTTACCACGGATTGATGAGACTATAGACTCCCTTGGAGGTAAGCAATGGTATTGCTCTCTGGCAAGTGGGTATGCATCCGAAAGACATGGAAAAGACGGCCTTTTCCAGTCATATTGGGTTATTCCAATATAATGTGATGCCGTTTGGATTGTGCAATGCACCGGCGACATTTGAAGCCATGATGGAAACTTTATTAAGTGACCTATTATGGAAGAAATGTCTCGTCTATCTAGATGATGTGATAGTCTTTGGGAAGACATACGAGGAATGCTTGGAAAATTTAGGTATGGTTCTGGGAAGGATCATAGCTAATGGATTGAAGCTGAAGCCCAAGAAATGCGATCTTTTTAAAAGATCTATTAATTACTTGGGACGAATAATCTCGAATGAAGGGATTAAAGCCGATCCGGAGAAACTGGATGCTGTGTCAAATTAGCAGGCACCCACGAATGCGAAAGAAGTTAGATCCTTTCTTGGATTCTGTTCCTATTACCGGGACTTTATCCCAGGATATTCAAGGGTCGCCTTTCCTATCCAGAGTTTGTCCCACTGGACACCTGGAGTGAGAAAGGAACGATTTCCTTGGGGATCCGAGCAAGACGAGGCCTTTATGAAAATAAAGGATTTGTTTGCAAGTACACCTGTGTTGAAGTACCCTACGGAGAATGATCATTTCATTCTAGATACTGATGCTAGTAACGAAAGCATAGGAGCCACGCTTTCTCAGGTCCAGGATGGGGTTGAAGTTCCTATAGCCTTTGCTAGCAACACGTTGAGTAAATCTCAAAGAAACTATTGTACCACTAAACGTGAGTTGTTGGCTGTGGTGGTCTATACGAAGAAGTTCAAGCACTTTTTGTGGGGAAGTAATTTCACTCTATGGACTGATCATTCTTCTCTCAGATGGTTATTGAACTTCAAGGATGCAGAGGGGATGATAGGTCGCTGGTTGGCGCACCTATCCGAATTCGGTCTAAATCACAGCCAGATTGAACACCGAGCCAGGGCAAAACATTTGAATGCAGATGCTTTGTCTAGAATCCCAGTGAGGAAATGTGCAAACGCTGAGTGCACTGATTGTGGAGCACACAATGCTGTGTTGGCAGGGGTTCGAGTACCTTTTAAAACCCAACGGAACATGTTTTGAATGGGTCCTTGGAGACCATCCAACAGTTCCAGGAGTCTGATGCAGTCACATCACGTTTGATTAAGTTTCTTAATCAGGGTATCTGTCCTCCAAGACCCGAAGTGTCATTGGAGAACAGGGAGATGAGACGATTCCTAGCTCAATGGGCCGAGCTGGAAGTCCGGGATGGTATTCTATTTCGATGGAAGAACTATTCTAATAGGAAGAAAACCTTGCAAGTTGTCATACCTAGTGCTATGCGACGAGATATTATGTATTTCTGTCACGGGCATAGAACTAGTGGACACTTTGGAAAGAAACGGTCTCTAGAACATCTATCCAGACGATACTATTGGCCTGGCATGAGTACAGATCTCACCCGATGGGTAGAGACCTGTCCCGAATGCTGTAAGAACAAACCAGGACCCGGGTTAGGCAAACTGCCATTATCCCAGGAACTGTTTGGGGTAAGGTTTGCTAGGGTAGCTGTTGACATTATTAGTGGGATTCCTCCCACTCCTAGTGGCAACACGTGTATGATGGTCGTGTCAGATTATTATACCAAGTACACCCGAGTGTTTCCTTTACCGGATCATAAGGCTGTTACTTGAGTCTAGTCTGTGGCAAGAGTCTAGTCTGTGGCAAGAGATGTGTAATTGTCTGGCAATTTGCAAGACAAGAACTAATCCGCAGAGTGATGGACAAGTGGAGAGGTTCAATAGGACTCTGATCCAAGTATTGAAGTCTCTAGTAAATGAGCAAATGGATGATTGGGATGAACAGTGTGAATTCGTGGTACATGCTTATAATGGCACTGTACACTCGAGCACAAACTGTTCTCCTAATCTCCTCGTTTTTGGAGAGGATTTGATTATGCCAGCAGATTTAGTGTTTGGTGTAATAAGAATGAATCCGGAAACCCCTTGCCAGGTGATATTTGTAGAATCTCTAAGAGATAATTTCAAACAAGCCTATGAGAGGGTTAGAGATGAGTTGCAGAAAACTGCACATTGGCAGAAAGTTGGCTATGACACAGGTCTAAAAGCTATATTTTTTAATCTAGGGGATAGAGTGTTGCGTCTACACCAACCTCTGGCCAACCTGAAATTAGCCAGCAATTGGGATGGACCTTTCACTATAACTCAGGTTATTAGTGATTGCACGGTGATTATTAAATCACAGCTTGGTAAATGTTACAAGTCGAATGTAACGAGGCTACGCCCATGGAGGGCGATGGTCTATTGGAAGTAATGGAACAAAGTCGTGTTAAGCAACTCAAAGTGGTACCGACCCGAAAGCGAGGACCCGGGCGGCCACGGAAGGTTGTAGACCCGAAGAGGGTGGTGCCCCCTGTCGTAACATCCGGAAAACAGGGGAAAATACAAAAAGTCTCAGCAGGTGCAGGTAAAAATAAGAGGAAAGGTCCTTCTAAGGCTAAGAAGACCTTGGAAAAGACTCTTATGGATACCAGGTCAATAAAAGAGGCCTCAAAACCTCTTAGACGCAGTCCAAGGTTGCTAAAGACTGCCGTAACCTAGCCTGTTAACACAACGAGTGTGTTGTCCTGTACTGTGTACTGTTATATGTTGTAACCTTGTTCAATGTATATTTGAGCCGGTCATGAGTTTCTGGAAAAGGACCTATGACAATGTACCTATGGTTTTGGACCGATAATCCGGTGGATATGCTTCTGCTATCCATAAACTCCATAATACCTAGCGAGTTGTCATGGTTGATACCTGAGTACAGACAGACGACCGATCGGGTATTGTATTGTTTTTATGTAGGGGCGCGTGACCTAATTAAGGGCACGCGGGAAAGTTATTGACCCATTTTCGAATGGTCACGTGAGGCGCCGGTTTGATCATGCGCAGCGATTCAAGTTCGAGTATCCCGCCATATTGTCTTATTCCTGCGAAGGAAGAAGACGTGGCCGAGGGTGGTCTTACTCTATTTGGAGTTTGATGTGACAGCCGTGTTTCGAGGTGTGCCCTCGTTAAAAGGCACCCGCCTTTCACTGGGTAAGCAGTCTTAACTGCTTATCCGGTGGATTGGGATATTTAAATCCTGGAACAGCCACTTCTGTCGATGGCAGAAGCTGTCCGCCTTGGCGGTGGTGCCGGTGCAAGCACCCCGCCGTAGTATGGAAGTGGTTCTCCCAAGAGTCCCACTTATACATACTGTCAATGGACCATTCTGGGTATTATTATTATTTTTCATATTTACTAAATTCTTCGCCATATAAAGCCTAAGCTCTGCCCATGATCCACACTCAATAATCTCCTGTATTCCTCAATAGGAACCAGGATCCTTTAGTCATCACAAACACACTTCCTCTATTAGACTCTGTGACATAAGGAACAAGGATGTAATAACATTCCAACCTTATCTACTCAGTCCAACTGGAGGAAGTGCGATCCACCTGTGGTGCCATATTTGGAATGAGAGGATATTTCACAATCTCCTCTCAATCCTCATTAATATAATCTACCCACAGGTGGCACTCTCTCCTTATGACATGTGTCACTATTCTATTGAGCCACATGTACAGAACATTTCACAACACTGTGAGCTGCTCAGGCCCTCAGTATATAAAGTAGCTTGAGCAGCTCCCAATCTATCTATTCTAAGCTATCTATTCTAAGATCATCTCTCCCAACTTACACCTTACACCTATACCTAGAACCTACGACAGGTTGAGCTATAGGATCGGAGGCAGAGCTTAGATCTTGGCAAGTGTTATCATTGTTACCACCTTTATGAAACACTCATGTCAGCTATGCAATAAAAGGATCAACTGAACTTCCCTGGATTCCGTTTACATTCACTTCACCACATGTAACCGTCCGTTGACACGATGGTGGATGAACCCTCCAAGAATATCCCACTACCAACCTCTCATTAAACATGAGCAATAGTGAGACATCACCTAAGGAGCCAGTTTCAGAACAACGCACCTTTACATCACCTGGGCTAGACGCGTCCAACCAACCCACAAGTGATACTACACATCACGTCCAGAGGCAAACTTCATCACCTGACGCCTTCAAAATGACCCAGCTATACCCACCCGACACCCCAAGGAACACCACCCCTGGTAGGAGCTATACAGCGCCACGATCTGACACTTACAGCGACAGCCCCAGGAGCAGCCGCAATGATTAGGATTCAGGGAACGGAACTACAGCACCTATAGTCACCGCCCCCCACCCTACAAGACCCGACCACACGACCGCCCACCACTACTCGAGAAGTTAACTCTCAATTGACTCTCACACCTCCAGGACTCTTGCACTGACGACGAGGAGCACAGCCAGGATACCTCGATTCTGGAGCCTAAAAGCAAGTCTGGTCAATATGGACAGCAAGGTAGGGCCATTTTCGTTGATACAGAATTGACTAAGAGTGCAGTATCTGTTAACATGGACAACCACTTGTATAGAGCTCTCGTTGATTCTGGCGCCTCCTTGTTTTTATTGACCAGAGATGGTTGATAGAATAGCAAGCATACATTTTGAAATATGTTAGGAACCTTAGACTCACAGTGTTACTGGCTGATTAAACCCTTTTCCTCCAAAAACATCCTACAATGTCTATAGTCAGAGTATAGGCATTGCCCCCCCCCCGCCCCCACCGCAGCCCTACACCCCATTCTATTATTCCTAACAAACCCACCCATGGTAACCTTTTTACCACCCTTAAAACAGACACACATAGAACCACTTAGACACTATAGGCATATTTTCTTCGTGTAATAGATGTTCCCTCTCCATTTCCCATATATTATTTCAATGGAGAGTACTCACTAGAACCACCAAATCCACCTTTTTTTTATGTTTTTCCACAAAATTCCAATTATTCCCTCCAACACATCAAAACCTTAGTACTACAACTAAGTGGGTGACATTGCCAAAAATTTTATTTAATTATGTGAAGGCTCAGGCAGCCGTAAACTGGATGATCTGGTTGGCATGCCACATAAATTACCCACGGTCACAGCGTATGCTCGGTTTGTGTCCCATTTAATTGGGGCATGCATGCGCCGGTTTGTTACAAGCTCAGGGCTCCTCTATACCCTAAGGTATTACCAAATGACGACCTACTGTAGGAGAGCAGTTCTCTTGCATCCTGATCCGTGTTTATACCTCTGTTTACCATTGGTACTGGAATCTTTGGTGAGACACTTAATCAAATAATAACTCAGCACAGTTCCCTGCTGTGTTATCACAACAGGAACAAGTGCACCCCTGGTGAGCTGACTAATCTCAGCACCACAGCCATTACTCCCCTCTTAATTATATTCAATATTTAGATCATCCAATGATCATCCGTACCGTGCGCAAGGTACCCCTCCTCAATTTGCATATCACAGACGTGTCATATGCAAAACAACCAATAGCTAGGCCTCGTGCCATATATATGGGTGAGACATACCTCATCGGGAGACATGTAATGAGGAATTAGCCAACCTCATGAAGTGCTTATAAGCCTCACCCTACCCCCATCTTTCCCACTTCCCAAACAATATACCAAACTTACCAAACCCAGTCACCATATGGAGCATGTATCCGGAGACCACAGGGCCAAATGCCGAGGCTGCCATGCAACCAGCCCAGGTAGGTTTTTGTCTTATGTGTCCATTAGTAGCGTCATCAATCGTTCTAGCATGACAATGATGGATTATGCCATCATGTGACCCAGATACCCATTACATGCCAATGGTAGTGTGCGCCCAGAGTGCTTTGTAAAATGTGATAGTTGAATTCGCAGTCCACTTCATGCCTTTCTACGACGACCTGACCACTTTAGATCTTACTTATCAACCTTTTGGCAACACCCCACCCACCCCACCCACCCCACACACAACCCATCCTACCTCAGATTACCCATTTATTTAATACTAATTTTCAAGCCTTAAGGCACCAAAGTCATATGGACTCAATCCAGGGTGGACCATCCATAGCCTTCTAGGCCCACATGGCAAATAGGAGCAAGGCCATGGATCTGTTTGGCAAGCTGTTCACTGTTATAAAGCCAAACGCCCCCACCACTGTATTGAACCATCTCAGCTCACTAGTCACTAAACCTCTTTCAAAAAGTCAGGGTAAAAATACATCAATTACTAGCCATAGATTAACCTAACAAGCTAGTCTATTTTAGAAATTATGCCTACCAGTGTCCTATTAGCAACACACCCCAAACAACAGACCCCCCGAAATTTTGTATAAAACTTCTCATTTTTCCAACCCAAAATTCCCAAAATTCACCGTGCCCCACACCCTACCTTTTTCTCTCACACAAACCAAGTCCCCCCCACTCAACCACCCAAGCCCTATTCCCCCCCCCCCCAAATCAAAATTCGTATGAGTCACTATTGCAGTAGAGTACATGTGCAATGGCAAAATCAAAACAAACCGTTTTGTCAGTATACCCGTAACCATAACAATGGGGGAATCACCCGCTCTATTCATAGAACAGGTGTCCCCACGCTGTAATAGTGAATGCCCGGCGAGTTTAGCCACGGCATCGTCCCCCGATCCAGGAGAGCATACCAGATAGAAGGCTCGGGCCCAAACGGCGGCAAGCATATAGGGCTCTGCTAAACCCCAGGAAGCCCAGTGTCCCAACTATCTATATATGTTTCAACTCAACCTGGCTGAGAGGGCCACATACATAGTCTATGGTAGGTAAAATTTCGACTCACCATTCCAACATGGCCGGCTTCGGTTCATGATGGAAACTACCATCCCACCTCACTAACTACCGGCCACCCCCACAATCATATAACTTAGGACCGTCCCAAGGTTATACCCAAATGTCAGTAGCGTTTGGAAGATACCATCACACTTATGTGGGGATGGCAGGTAGCCCTCACACATACGCCGCAAAGACGCTTATGTGGGGATCGCCCCCCCCCCCATCTAGCCTACCCTTCACCCCCCCCCCTCCCCCCCCGCCCCACACTGAACCCCCAGCCTCCGCAAGACGCCCAAAACACACCCATACACAGCCATCATCAACCACACTAAGCTAAACAACATCATAGCTAAGCCTAACTAACACAATAGATTGGCCTAAACTAATGTTCATCAATATTGGCACCGGCTGCAGCGTCTGGCCCGATCGATGTAATCAGCCAGGCAACTTTCGCGCTATACGAGGCAGCCCAGCGCCATCTTGGTTTCGTTTTAATTACCGAAACCGACGGACGTCACGGCCGTCACCATGACTACCATCGGTCATGTGACACCTGCACGTGGCATCCCGACAACAACAACAACATTAGCACATGTCCCATTTGACTTGTTCAGATCAAACTTACCTTAATAGGCATTAATCATCCCGCCAAGAGGGATGATGATCCACTGGATCTGTGTGATGCTGAAATACAATCCAAGAAGTGGATTAGACCAAAATGCCCCACGTCTCGACCCTCAAAATTATCAAAAATTCACCCTTTTTTGTAAATCAAAAATACTTACAATCCACCCGACATAGTGATGGTTATATGCAGGATTGTGCCGTTGGCCATGACGAGCTCGACCTCGTATACCTCCATCTCTAGTTATGTAACATTATGACATCACGCACCCCCCTTTTATAGCAGCCCGGATGTAAATTTTTGCGACACAGGAAAGAAAATGTTTTTTTCTCGCCCCCCCCCATTTCGGCCCAAAAATTTAAATTTCCCTCCAATCAACATCAACAGAGTTCCCTTTTTAGGATATTTGAGACAGGTAGGAGTCGACCTGAGCAGGTCATACCCATATTAATCCCCATAACTTATCTGATTTTTCGCCATTACAGTGCAGCGCCAGCTCGCTACCATCACCTGGTGGAATTTAGATAAACCAACCATAGCGTCCCTGAATACAGGACCCGCGCTAAGCCAAATAAATCAATTGAGCTCTGTACTTAGGTTTTGTACGTTGACAAAATGATATTGATCTCACGTCCTTTTTCTGTATTGACCGTGGCCTGTCTGCAACCCATAACAGACAAACTATAGGTCGATGAATTGTCTCCTCTTCCTGCTGTTTCCTCAACAAGCCTACCACCAACACAGCATCATTTCCTTCAGTGCCAGAAGCCAAACCCAAGGAGAAAGGACCAGTACCATCAAGTCCAGAAACAACCAACACCAAAACAACATGGCAACTTATAACCCAATAGCTTCCTCGCCATGGAATTTTTCAGGCCACAAATGACAATATCACCATAAGGAACATCAGAACCTATTTCCCAGCAGTATACACCCAAATTGACACTTCAAGAAACACAAATAGACACTTTTCAAAACGAATTTTTGTATAACCATATTTTAAATCCAAATTGCTGAGACACAATTGTGACATTGACTTATGATTTCTGATGAATTTTATGAGAGACACACCAAAAATACCCTTCTGGCTTGCCTCTCTAGGTGCTATAAAATTCATCACCTTTACCACTGTTTTTCCAAGCTCAACTATGACATGTATTTATGAGTTTTAGTCAAATTAGTTATCCATAATCAACAGGTTGTATACATCCCATTTTTGTATATTTTCATGAAAAATTACCATGTTTCTAGTCAACAGTAACACTGAATACCACCTTGACTTATACCTTATACCCGGCTGTGTAGCAGACGCCACACAACTTCAGTTATGAGCCTTGGTAATGTGGAGCCAAAAACTCATCACCCTTGTGTTGATTGTTGACCCCACAATACCAAGAATCACCAAACTTGGTTAATTTTCATCTGGATATATTTCATTGCGTATTATTGTATAAAACCAACATGTTATCAAACCAGAAAAATTTTCTTTTTCCCACGATAACGAACCGGTACATACATATTTTAAGCATCGTACATATCCCGGCATTTAAAACCTGTATATATACATTAAGTCACTTGATCCACACAAAAACTTTATTTTTGTAATTCCATAAAAGAACCTTTTTTTATACTGTATATAATGTCAAACCCATCAGGTTTTTCACAGAACCCAGTATTTGTATCATAATACCCATAATTGTCAATGGACTTGGCAAAGCCTCATCTCTTCTACTTATTTTTCTCCCTTTACACTCGTGCAGAGACGAGTAGGAATGTGGGGATTTGTCAATGGACCATTCTGGGTATTATTATTATTTTTCATATTTACTAAATTCTTCGCCATATAAAGCCTAAGCTCTGCCCATGATCCACACTCAATAATCTCCTGTATTCCTCAATAGGAACCAGGATCCTTTAGTCATCACAAACACACTTCCTCTATTAGACTCTGTGACATAAGGAACAAGGATGTAATAACATTCCAACCTTATCTACTCAGTCCAACTCGAGGAAGTGCGATCCACCTGTGGTGCCATATTTGGAATGAGAGGATATTTCACAATCTCCTCTCAATCCTCATTAACATAATCTACCCACAGGTGGCACTCTCTCCTTATGACATGTGTCACTATTCTATTGAGCCACATGTACAGAACATTTCACAACACTGTGAGCTGCTCAGGCCCTCAGTATATAAGGTAGCTTGAGCAGCTCCCAATCTATCTATTCTAAGCTATCTATTCTAAGATCATCTCTCCCAACTTACACCTTACACCTATACCTAGAACCTACGACAGGTTGAGCTATAGGATCGGAGGCAGAGCTTAGATCTTGGCGAGTGTTATCATTGTTACCACCTTTATGAAACACTCATGTCAGCTATGCAAAAAAAGGATCAACTGAACTTCCCTGGATTCCGTGTACATTCACTTCACCACATGTAACCGTCCGTTGACAATACGACGATCAGCAATACGATGCTGATTGTGATAAGATGGATCAACAAATGAATGTTGATCAGTACTTCTCTGGAGTAGATGATAGCGACGTAGAATCGTTCTATGACGCATCCAACAACTCCAGACAAGTGAGTCCTGAACGCCGTAGTGTTCAGCAAACAACTGATGTAGGTAGGCCTTATGTAGCCCCTCCATCCGGAAGTTTGAGTGGAGAGCTGGCAGGAGTCCAGTCACATGACAGGGCTCTAATGCCACGTCCCCCTCAACTGCCGCCTCGTCTGGGTGGGAGTACCTCATCCGGTGCTTTGGGACCTGCTTCTCCGGTTGACAGGCCAATGTACCTAGAGCTGCCCCTACCAGACAGTCCCGAATGGCACGATGTAGCCGGTCCCTATGACGGACGGATGTTAGCTATTTCCGACAAAATGCTGATACCCACCTGTTATGGGACGCCCAGAGAGGTTGACGAGCGTGTTGTCAACGTGATCTGGGAATGTGCTCATCCGCAATGGGCTAATACCTTTCCGGAAGCCTGGCTGATGGATTACCATCAGATGGCCAAAGGACTGGTAGTCCATTTATGGTTTCGTAAAGCCATCTGGGACGCAGAAATGGCTTTCCGAAGGAATACCTTCTATAGGCCTTCCTATGTGTCTGACAAAACGGGTTACACCGGTGTCAAGGCAGACGAGGTCTCTAGGTACATAGATAGAGACCAGATCATACTTTTAGGAAGCAGCAGGTAACGCTGTTGTGGATTACTGTCCAGGGGTCCCCATTACGTCTCAAACCATTGAGGCAGAGGAGGCCCGGATTGGTGTGTCTCCACTAGACAGACTCGGGGTGATACAGGACCTCGTAGTACGTCTATTGGAGAGGCAGTATGCACTGGCGCACCCGGAGCTTGTCTCCGAGCCGGCACCCTTGCAGGTAACGGCCAAGATGGCTGATCGAATGGAGCGTCTCATGTCTCCTGCTGAAACTCCTACCTTGGGAGGTGCAGCAGAAGTACCTGAGGAGGCTCCATCCGGTACAGATGGTTCTCCTAAGACTGCTCAGTCTACCCCCACGGAGGCTGAGCAGAAGTCAGGGAAAACCGCTAGTGGAAAGGGTAAAGGAACCCCCACTAAAGGTAAAGGTAAAGGGAAGCGGTCAGGAACCGAACCCTCTACCAGCACGAGTGTGGCCGACAGTACCCAAACTCGTCGGGTGTCCCCACGCTCGGCCAATAGGAAGGGAGCTAAGGCTTCGGATGTCTCCGGCAACGAGACGGATGCATCCGAGCCTGGCACTTCTACCAACGGCAGATCCCGCAGACGGAATAAGAAGAAGGTTAACCAATGTAAACCTGAACTTATCGAGGTAGATGTTCAAACTGAAACTCCGGAAGTTGAACAGGCTGTCTCAACCGTAAAGGTTGAGCTCAGTGTGCCAATCGTCAAGCTACACGACGTAATGGCCGATTTGAGTGGGGACGCTCAAGATGCTGCAGCCCAGGTTCTCGCAGGTCAAAAACCTGTTGTGCAACCTGTGGATGTACCATCCGACCCGGAGGGAGAGGAGCCGGTTGACCCAGTTGTGGATGTCACTCCGACCGACGAGCAAGAGGCTGCTATCTGGGAAAACGCCAATAGCAACTTTGCCGACTTCATTCCTCTACACAGGGGACACCTGAAGGGGAGTAAATCCATGTGGAGACTACCCCCTCGGATCACCTGTGAGAAGCATGAAGATATGGAGGAGTGGCTTCGCAAGAAGCTCTCCGACAGGAAACCGGCCAATATGTACTGGATCTATTGGGAATTCGTTAAGAATTCACCCAATGGTCTGTACAACTATGACCAGAAGGGTAAACTGAAGTTTGCCCTGGATGAGTACTACGGGGAGGATCGTAAGGATTGTCCCTTTCAACGTTGTACTCAGAGTGAAGGTGAGGTTGAATTCTTCTTTGAGAAAGACGAGTTCCTTCATCATCTCGTGGAGGTTCACATGCACCAGAGGCCGGAATATGTCTGCGATCGAGAGGTTGGCAAGAAATCTGCTAAATGCACAGGATGTGTCACTCCCCGACGCGGGGCTACAGATCTGTCTCCCTGGGGTTTGGGGACCAAGAAAGCTGGGGAGTTCCACTCACAGGGCTTGGTGCATTCTTCAATGACACCTTGCTGTAAACATTTATCTAACAGCTCTCTTTGGAAAATCTCTTTCTTGGGTGACATTTTATAGGATGGTCTGTTGCAGGGTTTGAAATCAGGGATTAATTCTAATTTGACTTCATTTTCAACATTTAATCCTATAGCACTCTCATTTAATACAAAAGCCTCTCTATTTGATTCAACAATGTTTTTGATTTGTTGTTTTTGTACCTCAGTGAGCTTGTCACATATTGTATATTTTAGAGGGTCGTCCCCTTTGGGTAGTTGATCCAGGGGATCATCTCCACAATTGATGGGGAGCATGTCTTTGTCAGAGATTATGCTGTTGAGGGAGTGTTGGCTGTTCAGTTTTCCAATGGGAATGGCTTTGTTTAGATTATTAAGTGCAAAAATGCCTAGGTTCATGTGCTTTTTGATGTTGATGGAAAAATCATTTGGGTTGGCCACTGTTACCGGTATGATTTTTCTTGTTGACCTTGGTTCAACAAGGGCGTGTTTGATTAGTACCGGTAATGTTGTGTCAACATTTTCTGTGATGCCTGTTTTACCTATCAAGGAATCAGGTCCTATGACAATTGCATTGAATGTGGATTCAGAATTTGGTGGCATGGTCAGACCTTTGGCTGCTCTTATGAAGTGTGGTGAAGGAGATTTGGTTCCAAAGGAAATTTTGGCCCTATATTTGGTCATAAAGTTTATGCCAAGAATTATGGGGTGATTTAGCTTTGGGACAACATGTAGTCTTGTTTTAAACTCTGTGTTATCGATCAGAAAGGTTATGGTGATGGAATTGTTGACCTGAACTGAGGATTTATCAGCTAGTAGGATAACCATACGAGATCTCCTACCATGTCTGAAATTGGGGGTTGATATTATTTTATCTGCCATTTTCTGGCTGATAAAGGAAAGGGAGGCTCCAGAGTCTACAAGGGCTCTGTAAGAACTGCCATTGATATCAACATTAACTGCACCTTAAGTCAATTCAGTATTAATGTAAGAGGTCTTACCTTGCTGCCCATACTTACTGGTCTCGACTTTTAATTGGAGGGTGGAAATTCTCTTGTTCTGGTTTTCATAGAGGTCCTCACTGTCTGATGAGGAGTCTTCATCACAATTCACAAGGTGGGGGTCGCGGTTCTGTTGTTCTGCTGAATTTAATTCTGCTCCATCATTCATGTGTGAAATATGGCATGTGGGGGACGTTCCAAAATGGGGGCGGGGCCGTAAGATGCATGGTGGCCCTCTACTGGGTCCTATTCAATATTGTCATTGTAGTGATCTCCTTGTCCAGAATCAGGAGGTTGGCTGTCAGGATGGTTATCTCCTATCTTTTTGTTGTCATTTCTGCCTGGTGTTGGGTCCCTAGACTTCTTTTGTTGCTGGGTCCAATCATCAGGGATTGGGAAATCCGCTGGGACTAGTAGTTTCTGGAAGGAAACCTGGCGGGTGTTAGTGGGGGTGGAGGCAACAGGGATGAAAACAAAGTTATTTCTTGTGTCGCTGGACTTGGATCTGCTTTTGTTGCCTTCCTGAGATCTGCTCCTGCCTGGTGACTGATATCTATTCTTGGATCCTGATCTGTTGTTTGAGCCGGATCTGGAGCTGTTATAACCTTGCTGATTTTGGTTGTATCCTGACTTGGATTTATCGTCATAATGCTTATTGTTGCTGTTTCCAGGGGGCTTGTTGTTATAACTGTTGTTATTGTACTGGTCCTTCCTGGATCTGTTATTGTTGTTGTTGTTGTTACCATTGTAACTGTTGTTCTTTTGTCCATTGTAGTTATTATAGTTCATGGCCCACAAGTCTGAAGATTGGTTTGAGGCATGGGCTGCTTTGGCTGTTTCTATGACCAATTCTTGTCTTAATGCTGCAGTCTCGGCTTCCCTAATGCTTTTGGGGCTGTCTGAGAGTACAACATTAATTTTTTTATTTCATCCTTGAGGCCATTTATAAGATAGTCCACTTGTACAGGCTCATCCAGGTTACTGTTGGATAGCAATAAGGTCATATCTGCTATATATTCCTCTACAGTCTCTTTGGGCTGCTGTTTTCTGTTTCTGTACCCTTTGATTATTGTGGCAGGGTCAGGCTGGTTGAACCTGCTGAGAAAAGTGGTATAGACCGCCTCAGTGTCATACATGATTGGTTTGTCAAAAATGTTTGTGAAAAACCATTGTGCTGCTCTGCCCTTTAAAAAGGTATACATACAGGATGCATGCATTGTTGGGCTGCGGGGGTATGCATTTCTTATATAGAATTTGAACTCTGCCAGAAATCTGGCTGCAGACCTGTAGGGTGAGGGCTTGTCAAAGGGTTCTGGTTTGTTGAAACAGCTTAATTGAGCAGATGTGAGTCGCTCAGGTTCAAAACACCTGTATCCAGTGGGAGCAGAGAAATTGGACTGTCCTAGATTTGGTATCATTGGTGTGGATTGAGCCGCAGGGTGGTTGGCAGCTGCTTGGGCAGGTGGTGTGTTTGTAAACAAACCATACATCGGTATAGGGTTGTTGTAGGGCGTGTATGCCTGGTGGGGTGTGTATACATGGTTGTATACACTGCCTGAAAATGATGTGGCGGCTACCGGTAATGGAGGAGTGGTAGAGGGCGCCATCTGGTGGGTTGTGGCTGAACTGCCAAAACCTGTCGCTATGGTTCGGGCTGTATTTTGGAAAAGGCTTGGGGGGCTGAGCCTGTACCCTACTGGCAATGATGTTGGCGTAGAGGTGCTCATAACCTGTGAAGGTTGGCCTGAGGGGGGTAGCCTAGTGTTGGTGGGTGAGAAATGGCTGTTTTGGCCTTGGTTGGTAGGTGTCCTTGTCCTGTCAATAGCCCTGAATATTTCAGTTCTCATTCCATCAATGTTTTTGTTGATTCTGTCAGACAGATTGGCTGACGCTATTTCAGACCTTCTCAGGACATCAGCATTGTCCTGAGCTGCTCTTCTTTGTATGTGGCCAATGTCATTTTCCAGGTGTGATTTCCAGGTGTCCATGTCATTCAATCTGTCATTTATCCTTGACAGTTGGCGGGAGGAGTCGTCTCCAATCCTTTTTATTTCAGCAGACAATAAGTTCATTTGTCCTGTTAATAGGTTGGAGAGGGAGGCATTGACTGCCTGGGTGCATTCTCTGACTATATTCCTCGTCATGTCATCCTGGTTGTACTCTGGGGGTGGGGCTGCAGTGGCCATGTTTTGATAGGCAGGTGCCCTGTGCAGGTGGGGGAAGGTTACTTCTGTGTCTTCTTCTGAAGTGGATTTTGTTTGTAAGTGGGCAGGGATGTGACTGCTTCTGTGTAGGATGGGAGTAGTAGCCACGAGGTCGCCTCTTCTAGCTTCTTTGAAGTCTGTAAAATACAGGTGTATTTGGCCTGTGAGGGGAGGATGATTGTACCCTTCTCCTGGGCCTATGGGTGGGGTATGGCCTCTCAAAAGATCTGGCCCTTGGTGGCATGCTCAGGGATGAATTTGGTACTGGAGGTGTCGCCTTGTCTTCTTCAGAAGTAGAGTAGGAGTAATAAGGCCTAGGGTTGCCTCCAGGTTGGTTGCTATCAGGCTGTGGGTTTTGGTGTGGCCTTAGCAAATTAGTGAGATTGGAGATGTCTTGCCACTGCTCTTCTAAAATACGGTTTATCCTGTCTAGAAAAACAGAGGGGCTCTCACCACACTGGTAGCTTGGTGTAGCGCCGGTTGGTATCTGCTGTGCACGTCCTGTGTTAAGTCTGTTTTCTCTCCACTTGTGGATTGCTGAGTCTAGCCTGCTCCTCCAGTAATTGTCTGCTACTGATGGGTGGGCTTGGATATCTGGTACAGTGAGGTTGTCCCAACTTAGGTCTGGTGTACACTGTGGACCAGAATCACTGCTGGATGAAGGTGACCCTCCAGCAGCTTCCAGGGCGTCCTGCAGGCTATTGGATCTTTCCTCTAGATGGCTATCTAGGTGGAGGTGATCAGGTGATTGATTTACAGGCGTGCTGTATGTGGTACTTTGAAGACCACCTAATCTTAGGGGTGGTGATTCTGAGGGTGAATAACCAGGTAGGGTGAGGTTTAAACCTGGTGGTGGGGCTCCTGCTGGTGTGCTGGTATGTGCACCTGTGTTGGTGTCCACTATGGTGGATGAAAAGGGTAAGGTGTTTGAACTCACAGGTGTTTGTTTATGTGTACGTCTGTGGACTGGCAGCACTGGGTCCAGTTGGAGCACGTCTGGCGAGGAGTCTATCAGGGTGGTGTACTGTGTACTGGTGGCTTCTTGCTGATCTCTGTCTGGAGATGTAGGGATACATTGTGGGGCTGGCTCCTTTGGTAGGGTCTCACTGTTGTCCATGGCTCATGAGAGGTGGTAACTGTGGGATGATACGTGAGGGTTTTCCACCATTGTCAACGAGTCTGTAAAAGATGAATAAGGATGAATACAGACGAATCAGGAATCCAGTTTGATATCCACTTTATTCATTGAAGTCCACGAGGTATAGATGGTGATACAGTATAAAGGTGCCCAACAGTGTCCAAGCCTAGCCCTTGAGCCAAGGGCTCTTGTCTCACGTGAGTGTGTGTGGTATGAAGTATGAAGGTAGAAAAGATGAGTGAGCCGCACCATCTACAGGTATTTATAGTAGGAGCTGCTCACCCAGCTCATCCTAAAAATAGTATCAGGTGAGCTAAATATAGTAACTGGGGAACTCCAGTGCAGGTATGTAGGTGGGTCCTAAACATAGCACTGGGGTTCACAGAGTTCGGTATGGTTCTAAATGTGACTCATCCTAACAAAGTGGTACTGAAGTCGCACATTTAGAAGCCTAGATATAGGCTTCTCAAGTGGTACAGTGTCAAAAATATCATATTTTTTAAAATTGATATTTTAGCATTTTTCTAACCTATGGGTAGATATCTTTCAGAATCATTGCCTACTAAACTAAATTTAAGCCCCAAATGCCTAGAAGACATAGCTATAGTTTTCCTGGTTATATGGAATTACATGGGAATTATATAGGATTCATAAATTATTATATGTTTAAAATGTCAATTATCTCAGATTAATCGATTTTTAATTCATCCGACTAAATTTACCGATGGAAGATCCTTAGAGGACCACCTGGTTCAAATAGGCAAGTGTTATATACCAAATGAAAGCTCTTGATGAGCTGTAAATGAAAATGCCAATAACTAAACATTTTGTATGTGCGACTTCCGTACCATTTTGTAAGGATGGGTCACAAATATAGCTGCTGGGAATTCCCGGTATGCTGTGACCTGCTCATGATCAATGGGCATGTCCTCCAGCAGGAGGAGTTGGTCTAAACATGGCTGCTAGGAATTTCCAGCATGCAGCGAGCTGCTTGTGATTGACGGCGTATCCTCCAGTGGGAGGAGGCGGGGTCACTGAGTGCAGTTGACACCGCCAGCCTTTGGTCTATGGGTATGGCTTGGCTTGTGGGTAGACTCGGACACTGGGTTACATGGTAGAGTCAAAGGTGAAAAATAAATATGATATGTACAATACCTATAACGGTCTACTGACAATAGCTAGAACTTGCATATTATCCGTTATACAATGGATTCTTTTATTTCTATAACTAGAATTTTAACCTCATCATAAAAGGGTACAATTCATACACATTGATATTCCTGTGGTGATTTTATTAGATTATCAAGTATTGGAGGGACAGTAAAAGGGTCTACACCGAGATTAAATTTATCAAATGATGTCCAGTCTCCATACAGAAAATCATTGCCCATCCAAGCGCCAAAGCCCTTAATAGAGGAATCCGAATACATTGGGGTATCTATCAAGTCATTAAGGATAAAACTTTTACAGTTAAAAGTTTCACAAATATCCAACCACAAATGCATGTCCTGTCTAGTACATTCAGATACTTTAATATAACCCCTAGGCTTAGCCCATGCACATAAATCAAAAATTCTTCTACTGAACGTTTTTCCTCCTTTGACTACCTGAGAGCAAAAAGACATTAATCTACCAATCCTCTCCAGATTCTTCTTAGAGATGAACCTTTTACTAACATTGTCCAATAGAATACCCTGCGTTTTTAATACCTTATCCTCAGGTAGAGATAACTCTAGTTTTGAAGAATTGATGATAATACCTAGAAATTTGCATTCCTGTCTTGGATCAGTCACTTTCTCCTTAGAAATTACAAAACCCATGTACTCCATACATTCCATCAACAAATTTCTTTGGCTGAGGCAATCCTCATAATTTTCAGCCATGACTATAAAATCGTCCAAGTAGTTGACAATTCTTTTAACACCATAAAACTTTGCTACCTCCACAATAAAGTCTGATATTCTATTGAATATATAAGGCGCACACTTTAGACCAAATTTCAATCTATTGCTAACATACCCGGTAGTACTCGTCTCCAAGCATAAAATTCCACCTGAAACCCTGCATAGTTGTATGGGGGCCATATACATTTATAGTTCTATAAGCAGATTTTAAATCTACAACACACATGTAATCATTCCTATCCAATTGAGCAGTCACTGTGCTAATATTGTTGTAGGAAGGAGTAGAACTAGTGGTATCCATGAAATTATTAATGGAGATTTTCTCTGGCATACTACAACCTGTTATTGGTCTCAACTTGCCATTAGATTTTTCCACCCCCCCTCCAGCGAATGAATACACTGAGGTTTACTCTCAGATTTTGAGACAAGACCCGCCTCCAATTTGTCCAATAATATACCACAAAATTAATTGTAAAATTCTCCTTCAAGAATAGATTTATAATTCTTACAGTCATAGGTACTTTTACAGTCTGGGTCTACAATCTTGAAACCTTGGACGAAGCCATGCCATAGAAAATTAGCCTCAGTATCACTAATATTAATGAGACCTTTCTATCAGAGAAAAGAAGCCACTCTGCATGGCAAAATTTGGGCTTTTTCCCCACAAATATAATGAACACACTAACACACACCTTCCATACAACTGCCATACACCCTGATGCTAGGTAACCCTCCGACATTTATTAGCAGCCCTGCACAGTCTATTGCACACAACCAATCAGCTGCATGCATTAGTTGTAGATTTCCTCTAAGCAGGGACCAAGCTCTGGTTAGAGAGTATACATCTTGGGTTTGAGATTATGTGACAGGTGCAAAATCACATGATATGAATATAATTATTAGGAATGCAAATATATATTTAATGCTTTTGATATTCTTTAAAGGTATATTGGAAGACCGAGATTCCTACTGAATTTCGTAACCCAAGAGTTAGAGGGGACAAAGACTAGGAACAGGTGAGGCACCATAGCATCAAGATGCCAAGACAGGTTAGAAAAAGCTTGACCTCTTCAGTTAAGGTCGAGTTTGGGTTCGAAAACTACCGCCCAATAGCACAGCACGTCCGATCACAAAGCCCAAGGAAACCATAGCTACCCATATCAAAGTAAGTATCCCACAGGCCAATATTGGGGGTCTTAAAGTGCTAATTTTAGAGCTGGGCCATTTTTAGCCCGCCATATTTCCACCAGAAACCATATTTCCCCATCATGATTCCAAGCACTTAATAACAATTATATATAGACATAGATATCCAAGCTGGAAGCCATTATCAGTGGTATTGATGCTGGATCAACATAAACTCCTCTTGGCAGTCAAGCCATATTGAGTTTTTCCCCACATCCATAGCACATTAGCATGGGAAATCCAGTATTGATTAGCATACTGTTAAACCCCTCGTTATGCTAATAAGTAGTTGAACAGGCTCAAAAGGTTAGATACACACATTTCATCATAGTTTCCGAAATATGGGCCTTTGGAAATGGCTCAGAAATAAGACACAGAAAAAGCACTCTCACCCTGCTCACTTTGTGAGGCCATGAAATGTGAACCGCATGCTAATATTAAGCTTAGATATTTTGCACAGCTCTATCAATTGGAAACAATGGGGTTTGCTGAGTCCTTTCTATGGCATTATATATTTATCATTCTATGACGTTTTTATTTAACTTAGTACCTTGCATACAACATATCCCTTTTATAGGCCTGTAAGGCACATGCTGCACATGTTTTCATTTTTTTTAATAGGAATGTAAGGCTATTTTCACTTCAAGGAAGAGTTTGGCTTGATATGAAACCGATCCTTTTTCTTCATATGGAGAATGAAATTTAACAAATAAATCTATATCAAAGCTCATTCTCAACATCAACAAAATGTACATAACATTACTCTTGCATATGGAGCTATGATATTTGGGATTGTAGCCAAGGTGGTGAATACACCTGGTGCCCTATTATGTATCTGTGTTGGGTAGAGCTCCAACGAGTAGAGGTAGATGGTCATAAAGCTGGCGGTTATACCAAGTTTACCCAGCACATGAAACACCACCACCATTGGCACCCAGTTAAAGTGGAGATTGTCCTCTGGAAAAGGAATTATTAATTCTGTATTAAATGCTTAATAATTTACATTAACTTATGAAGTTAGAATGAATTTCCTTTCTTTTTAATTTATTTAATTACTTGAAGTATACAGTTATGTCTAGCATAGTTGATGTTGTATTTATAAGATTTCATTGTCATGTAATAAAGCAGGTTGTGTTTCAGTATAGAAAATGAGGTTCCCATACCGGTTTAAGGTGGCAACCTTTAACCATACCATATTTAGTAGTCTTTGTGACAGGCCAGGCATAAATCACTTGCTAGCACTCCATTTTAGAGTGGACTTATCAATTGATTGTGTGGACTACTCATCAAATGAACTACAAGATAAGACAAGAATGAAATAACATTGATTTATTTTACTATCAACTGGTACTGTGCCTAGTCATTTCCATACGCCTTTATATATCCAATTCTGGTAAGGAATGAAGGTACACATGTCTCTCTCCTCACTCCGCCATATCCATGTGTAGCCATCAGCGCAGACATTGAGCTAATCTCTTTTATTTAGCTGCAGCGCCCCCATGCAGAATAGCAGCAAACTATAGAACAGAATAAAAGGACAATAAGTATTACTGTGCATTATAAACAAATTTATTCAAATATGACAACCAACAACAAGATTGCTTGTGAGGTACTTCAGCATTACTGAAATGGGGCCATCCATGTCATGTTGGCGGGGGGGGGGGTGGAAATCAATGTCTCCTAAGTAGTATAGTATGTATCGGAACAAGACTATAGTTAAGTACTGTTTATTACTCACTTGACCTGCAGCCAATCAGAGGCTTCCATTTGGTCAAGTGACCCATTGCCATGGCAACGTGACCTGCTTAGGGGGTCACATGACCACCTTTCAGCCAATCAGAGGCCAGCATTCTGGTAACCATGCTAACATGACCTACTTAGGGGATTAGCAACCACCACTCAGCCAATCAGAGGCCAGTATTCTGGTAACCATGGTAATTTGACCTACTTAGGGGATTAGCGGGTCACGTGGAACCTCTCAACCAATTAGAGGCCAGCATTTTGGTAACCATGGTAATGTGACCTATTTAGGGGACTAATAGCCGCCATTATGACCTAATTAGGGGATTAGTCACGTGACCCCTAAGGGGTGGGGCTAATTATGCAAATAAGGTTTTGTATATTTTTATGTGTCATAACATATGTATGAAATAAAAACACAACAAAATAAGTTAATTTATTTTTTTAATTTTTCATTGAAACAACATTTCAATCAATCATTTTACTTTTTTCCTCAACCTTTCAGCAAACCGCAAAGTCGCACTTTGTCAGTGCACCCACAGTCGACCTTTTCCAACATACTCTGCACTAGTTTGAATAAACCCAACACCATTTCGGCCAGACATAGGATATTTGTCTGCATGACTTGCACACGTTTCCAGCACCCTTCTTCCGTCTTCACATCATCGTCATCATCGCGAGCCTTTGACTCACCGACCGGTCACTCAGTTTTGGGTTTCTGTTCATTTGCATGATGCTATTTTTGGGGTGTCTTGTTCGACATGCTTCGATCAGAAAATGCACGCAATGAGGTCCACAGGTGTCAGCAGAAGCGTCTTGGAGTTGAATATGATTTCTTTGCCACTTGAAGGGAGCAGAATGTCTGAGGAACAATAAGAACTCTGCCCTCAGCGGAGGTAAACCAAATGAATCAAAGTAGTAGGCCTCTCCTGTCCTCGACACGTAAAACACCACCAAATGTTGACCTGGTAAATGTTGAGGATCCGTGTTACTCACGAAACAAGTGTCCTTGACAGGGTGCTTGGGATAGTATCACAAGAGAAAACACCTTGGAAATGATGTTTTGTGTGAACGTTTTCCTTCAACACTCGTCTGTATTCATGTACTACTCTCTCTCGTCTTCAGTTCATATGGTAGTCTGTGATGGGATGTCGATCTCTGTTCAGCTCGACGAACACCAAGTACAAGAGCACCGATGTCGTCTCCGCCAGCGCGGCGCCGAGACTGAGCTCCACCCTCAGTTGACCCGCTTTTATAAGGTTCACTCTACACCCGTCGTGCGACCTGTCTGGAGTTAAATCCAGAGCCTCGCCGTTCGGTTTCAGCAACTCGCATTCTAGATGCAGGTAGTTTTCGTTCAGGTCCGTGTACTCTTGCGACTTACTGTTAGTGAAATTTATGTTGCTTCCGTCTCCCAAAGAGTTTTTCGTCTCCGAAGGTCGACTTCAGAATAGGGGTCTGAGTCTGTGCTATGACATGCAGGTTGAGCTCAGAGAGCGCACACTCTCTGCTGTTCTCGTGTACGTAGGCCATTGCGCTCCATCTTCACATCGGTGATAGACTGACGCCGGTGACCGCTAGTCCTTTTTATTTATAGGTCGATCGCCTAGCGATCAAAAATGTCACTCCGGCGTCTTTTACAGGAACCTCCGCCCGTCTGAGAAGCAGGAGAGCCCCTCCGATGTTTTTTTGGGTCGCCTCTTCTTTTTTTCCCCGGAGAGAGCACTTTACCCGCTAGACTCTTCAGAGCACCTACCCCTCTTTCTTTCACACTCTTCTTGAAAGTCCCTCCCACCATCATGTCCTTGGCCACACCCACGCCAGCACGGAAGAGTGTTTTACCCACGGTCTTCAGAAGCGGTGTGGCCGAGCGCATGAGACCCAAGAGTGCACCTCCAAAACCGTGACCGTTCTGGAAAGGTCGTCCGCTGTATATGTCGATACCGCAACCGGACTGAGCATTGTAGTAATCGCTGTACCCCTGTCCTCCGGCGGTACGCTTCGACGACGAAGAAAATTACGGCGCTTGTTTGCGTATCAAGTCTGCACCTCTTCAGTTAACGCTCGACGGGTCTCAAATGAAGTGTCACCGTCACCTCGCCTCTCATGAATGGTATGGGTCAGCCGGTTCTGTCTCTTAAGTAGACCCGGATCTCGTCCAACCTTCTGGATTTCAAGGGAAAATAATCCAAATGTGGAAAACTGACAGCTTGTGTTCCCCCTCTTCGCTTTCCGCTTCTGTCGACTGCGACGCAGCGTAACAGAGGCACGTGCATGTCACCCATGGGTCTCTCTTGAATGGCGTCAGAGTACACGTCTCCGGAGGGGTCCATGATGTAGAGGGCGGTGGTCGGCATCACAAAATAAGTCTTCTTCCCGAATCCTTAAATGTGCGCCAGATGCTCAGTGATGATCACGACCGTGAATCCGGGCACGTTAATGGTGACGCGCCTCGTCAGCGAGTCGTAAGAGAAGAGGAATGACCATGATTATGTCGTCATCTCGCACGTTGCTCCATTCTGTCAGGAGCATGATTTCACTGAGAGCCGCTTTGTGGTCATCTGACAGAAGGAGCGGCGAGTCGAAGCGCATTCGGAATGTGGTCAAGGTGTTGTCAGGGTCAGAGTAATAGTCCATAGAATTGTTGCTAGGTAGGGTGATGATCATTTTTTTAAATTTTTTTTCCTCCTATGTAATTTGCTTGACAGGAATCCACACGTTGAACTTCCAACCCTTCGTAACCCTTCCAAAGCACGAAAGCGAAGCATTTACCCTTGACAGTCTTGTAGTGCAGCACCTCTATCAGGTACCTGCTCTTGCCGTAACGACTCTTGTAGACCTTCTGAACCTCCTCCGGATAGAAGACCCCTTTTATCTCCTCCCCGGTGTCATCTTCCAGCTCGAACCCTCTACTACCCAACGTCTTGGCAACGTTGACGACTTCCTCCCTCCAATTTCCCTCGTACCCTTTGTCGAAGGCACCTTTAGCTCTCAACATTCTCACTCTGTCGCCTGGAGCTATGACGTTGGTGTGGGAGCGGAGAGCGTCTGTTTCTTCTTTTTTCCATATTGCCTTGTTTCTTAGGGAGGTCGTGTCTGTAGAAAATAGTTTCGCTGTTTTCCGAGGTGATGTCAGCAGGCGGCATTTTCAACGTTTTGTGGTGAGTGCAATTGCAAGAAGACACCACCTGGTCCAATACGTCTAGGTAGCGATATGTACGCTTGTGTGTGAAATAGCGCCACAGCTTCTCCTTCAGACTTAGATTCAAACGCTCCACTAGACTAGCTTTGATGTCGTCGTTTTCGCTAGTGAAAAAATCTATGTCTTTGCTCTTCAGGTGATCTTGGAAGGTCTTGTTGAGAAACTCTTTTCCCTTGTCCGTCTGAACGGAGCGCGGGTGTCTCTCGGCGGTCATCTTTTCGAACACCTCGGTGACAGCTGCACCACTTTTGGTTTTGGTGGGAGCTGCCTGCGCATACCTGGAGAAAACGTCGATGGCCGTGACCACGTAGCAGAACCCATCGTTGTGAGACGCCGAAGCTTGCTTGTCCATCAATTCTAACTGCCACTGTTGATCGATTTTCCCGGTGATGGTTTCGTTCTTCGCGAACTTTCTCCGAATGGGTTCATGTTTAGTGTAGGCGTCCAGAGACACCAAGGCATCTGGGACGAAGGCGGGATCTTGGTGGCGGAAATGATGTTTCTGGAGTTGGGTGACGCTGGTGAAACTGGAGGGTGCTTTCACGTCGGTGTATTTAGCCACCACATGTCTCTTTTCTTTTTCCTTTTTGGTCAGTCTTTTAGACCAAGCCATGGCGGGGTGGCACGATTGTGTGATTTCCTTTTCTTTCCTTGGGTGCTTTTCCTGAAGGAGTCGGGTCGAAGTGTTTTTTTAACCAGTAGTCGGAGTATCATAAACTCCGTCCTCAGCGTGGTCGTCACCCCCCTTACGACGGGAAAAACGGGGAAAAAAGGAGGAGGGACCTACGAGGTGAGTGTCATCCCCCGTTGTAATAGTTTTCGTCAAAGTCGTCGTCAGTGTCTTGCTCGTTGGTGATCAGTCGCTTCCTCCCTCTGCCAAGAGGTGTACTGTGCGAAGCTTTGGCACCACTGGTTGTTTTATAGAGCTGGTTTCCGATCAAGGAACCGGTGGGATCTTCCACCCTCAGGACTTGCTTTACCTCATCCTGGCGTCATTAAGTAATCCGCTATGCTTATTCAGTCGTCCGGATTCGTTTTCTCACCAATTATTTCGCTCACCGAGCCGTCGTCGTTCCACCTGACCAAGTCGGATTTCTGCAGTTTCTTGAAGAGTTTGGTGGTGGTGTTGCGTTTCCTCTTTGGAACTTGTTCGAGCAACCCCTCGGGGAGAGAGGGAGGTTTCTCGGGCGGCGACGGCGGTCTCACAGGAGCAAAAGCGGGAATCGTGTGGTTGTTTGGATTGGCAAGGAAAAATTGTAACCTGTTCAAAAGTTTCTTGTATTTCAGCATTTTTCCACGTGATTTCAAAGTGGGGTCATTCAACACTAGGTCCAAGTCCCTGTAGACAAACTGTAGCACCTGGTAATGCTGCTTTGGGATGTAGTGCTTGTTCCGCCTGTCTGTAGTAATAAGCCATGTTATTGAGGGGTGGGGGGGATACGGCGGCGGCAGCGGTGTTGGAAGCAGAGGGACGGTTGTTGTTTTCACACTCAGCAGGATGAGGTACACCAACACCAGCAGCAACACCAACAGCAGCACCGTCACCAGCAACAGCAACAGAAACAGCAACTGTGGGGGGCGACATCAGGAACTCCTCGTAATTTCGAGAGGGTCTTAGGATCGCCGAGAGCCAAGCGCTTGTAGTGTTGCTCCTCCGGGTCCGTCATCGTCATTGAGGTAGGCGGCGGTGGTGGAGAGGTGTCGAATGACGAGCTCTATATGTGGAGAATCCTTTTTATAAGGGGTAAGGCCATGCCTATCAGAGCGGGAATTATAAAGCCACCCCTTTGAACCAAGACGTTTCTCTTTCTTTTGACGGACGTAGCTTTTTTGCTCACCGTCCTCAAGACGTCAGCAGATTCTCGAAGACTTTCTAGTTGGTCCTCGGTGAGCGGAATGTTTGCCTCCAGTAAATTCTGACAGATTTCGCTCAACCTCCTGATCAAATCCTCACTTCCAGAGCCTATTAAATGCTCACAATCCTCCGGCAAACACTTTGCCAAATGTTTAAGGGTGCCGTAATGTCTTTTGAGGCGATGAGTAGCCATTACTTTCTCTTTTTCTTTTTGTCTAGCAGAACGAACACGATCTGGTCATCTATGGACGTCAGGGAGGAGCGTATTCTCTGATCGTCCGGTGTTGTCTGCTTGAAGTCCAGAAGCAGGTATGAGTGAGGACGCTTGAGTTCACGGGTAAATATACTCAAGACGGCCGTCGCCCTTGAGGGAAACACCTGATGAGACAGAGTACCTATCTGTCCCATGTCTTGAGGGTTCTTGAAAATGATCATGTAGTGAGCGTTCAGACTCATAGTTCGAAATTCAGGTGATTTCTGGAACAGGTTCTGAGTGATATATATGACGCTCATGTTCCAGTGATGGGAATATTTGGTGAAGATGTCGGCTACCACTTGCTGATTGGAACTGCTCATTAGATCGTCTAATATCAGTAGAGTGTGCAGTCGTCGAAGAGTGGTGGTAGACGTCGACGATGATTCTTCGTTTCCCGCTATGTCTTCTTTGCTGGGAAGACCTTCTCTGAATTCTACTCCGTAGTCTTTTTGCATTTTTTCAAAGAGGGCCTGCCACTCGCCGTGATGGTAAAAGATATTTTCCACCGGCGGTGTGACCAAGTTGTTAACGTCGCTCAGAAATCCACTCACCAAGTGCGATTTTCCACAACCCGATGGACTGCTGATGATACAACTGGAGGGTCCTTGTAATCGGGGATCAAAATTGATTTTGGAGAAGGGTGTGATTTTACCGCTCGTCCATTTTCCAACGGTCGTCATAATAAGAAATGTCGTAGTAGTAGTAAGTAGTAGTAGTAGTAGTAGTAGTTTACTATTGGTGGTCCTCAGTCGAACGCTCGGTCACGAGTGGTTGTCAGGAAAGAGTGGCAGCGAGTTTTATTCTCCCTCCTTACGTTTCATGACACCTGATCAGCTCAACGTCTCTCATATTTTTGTATTTTTTTTTTTGCCAACATATTTTATTTTCACTCAATTTTGTCCATAATTTTTTTTTTATCAGACTCAGAAGGAGTCTCATAAAATTATTTATTAAAAATTTAAAAAAAAAAAAAAGGGAAACAGGGGTAACAGCGCAGTGGTGACAAACACGCCAGATAACAGGTGGCGACATCAAATCGATTCCAGATCGTGTTCATGTCGGCCACCACGCGCACCCACCGAATGGGAGTGGCCGTTACCCCCAAAAATCCAATGTCCTCGAATTTTTTCATAGCACTTATTCTTACCATATTTGAAGACCCTTTACTTTCATGAAACGCCCAACGAGTGGGTGCACTGAGGGTGGTTATCAAACAGTAATGGAGCGAGTTCTTTTCTTTAAAGACAGCTTTTGGCCATATTCCTACTTTTTCTTTTTTTACTACTTATTCTACTGCTTTTGCTGCTGCTGCTTTTGCTGCTGCTGCTTTTGCTGCATCTGTTGCTGAAGATCTCCTACTACTACGGCTGCTGCTACTACTACTACTACTACTACTACTACTACGGCTGCTGCTACTGCTGCTGCTGCTACTACTACTACTACTACTACTACTACTACTACTTTCCCTGGTCTTGCTACTCGTTCTCATTCTACTACTTCGATTGCTCCTACTGCTGCTTTTTTTGCTATTTCTATCACTGCTGGTGGTGTTACTGCTAAAAAAGCTTCTACAAAAGGTCTCACCTTTGCTTTTCACAAGATTATTCAATGCCTTAAAAGAGGCGTGAGACTGAAATATGTGCTGCTCTCTACGTTCGGATAAGAAAATAGATGAGGTTTTTTGAGATCGTTCTTTTAAAATCTCAAGCCATCTCAAGTGGAATAGAGTGAAATAAAATGAAAAAAGCTCAAAAAATAAAAAAATAAAATGACTCGAATTTTTTCCTCCTGGAGTGAAAAGTGGGTGAACGGGCGACGACGGCAGGCAGGCGGCGGCAGGTGACGACAGTCATGTGCGGTAGCAGCAGCAAGCAAGTAAGCAGACAAGCAAGCAGTAGTACTAGTAGTAGTAGAAGTGGTGGTGGTTGTGTCGACGGCGGATGTAATGTACCCTTCCAAGAAAAAAGATGGGTCCTTATATAGTGGAGAGAACGCTCTAATCTCGTTTTCACCTGGATCCTCCCATCCTTTTGGGGATAAGCGTGTCAGGTGGGATTACAGGTGTAACAACTGTGATAATTACCTTAATGTATCTTACATGTCTAAGAGGGATTATGGTTCGTTAGGAGCTTAAGGTGTTCAAAGTCTACATACAAAAACTACAGGGGGTGGTCAACAAAAGGTAGGGTGATTTAATTGGATTACTCCCTACCAAAAGGTGTGGGGCGCACTGCAAACTCTATTAGAGTATAGGGATACCCCAGGGGGTGCCATGTCTGTCTACCTCTCTCTCTGTGACTACAAAACGTGCGTGTGTCGTAAGCTGCTTAAGTCTAAGAAATCAACAAAGTATAAACCTCCTCTTGTCACCAACCTGGAGTGTTGGTGAGCCTCTATGTCTGTGACAACACTTTGATGATCTAAGACTCCTGCAGTGAAAGGTGGGGGGACACAAACAACAGGTACCCTTTGTGACTATGCGATCAGATCCTTCAAGTCTTTTATCTTTTCCCTCTGGGACTGACCGCACTTAATGATTCAAGAGATCCATGCTTACAGCGACCGGCAGGTGAAAAAATCAAAAAGAAAAGAAGAGAAATACTCTACCGAGCGAAGCTCTCTGTGAAAATGGGCATAAATCTCTTTTAAGTCTTTACTGCAGTAAAGAGGTTTATCTCGGACAGGGTACATAAGGGCGAGTGACCGCTTGTCCCCATCACACTTTCTCTGCCTCTTTCATCATGGAAACAACGACCGCTCTACAGACTGTCAACTTTGAGAATGCAAGAACTGTTACAGCAGCATCACCATATCCCCCCACGGCAATGGACTTGTATGCTTTTCTGTTGGAAGATGATGCTCACGCCACCGCCATAAATCATATCGACCTGTGTCTATGGTTTAACAACGTTGCTGATGATGACGATGATGATAATGATGACGGTGGTGCTACTACCTCCTTCACCACTGTCAACTTTGATAATCCAACAACTGTTCATCATTATATCCCTCCACGGTAATGGATGTGGATGATTTTCGGTTGACAGATTACGCCGCTGACGCCGCCAAAGATTATATGGACCCGTGTGAATGGTTTAATCTTTCTGATATAGGTACTATTGCTGGTGGTGATGATGATGGTACTACTGGGGGTGTTGCTCTACAGCCTGTCGACTTTTTTGAGAACCCAACAACCTGTTACATCATTACCATATCCCCCCATGGTAATGGATGTGGACGATATTATTATGACAGATTACTATGCTACTGACGCCTCCGAAGATGACATGTACCCGTCGTCTGAATGGTTTAATCTTGCTGATTTAGGTACCATTACTGGTGGTGATGATGGTACTACTGGTGCTCACGCTAACGAGGACTTTTATATCGATGCCTACGAAAGGTTGAACGCTGCTGAAGCTGCTGCTGCTGCTGGTGATAATGGTAACGATGGTGCTACTGCTGCTCCTCCTGCTGCTGCTGCTGCTGATGGTGATGCTGCTGCTGATGGCGGTGGTGGTGGTGGTGCTGCTGCTGCTGATGGTGGTGGTGGTGCTGCTGCTGCTGATGGTGCTGATGGTGCTGCTGATGCTACTACTACTGCTGCTGCTGCTGCTGACGAATACACACCCCTTGTTACACCTGAACGAACAGACATCGCACCCACTAAAATAGGTAAACTCACCGATTATCAAGCCAGTTTCATTAATTTCGCTACTACTGCTTGTAGGGTTGTACAAGATCGTAGTACGTTGTTCTAACGTTCGAGGTAGTACTACTACCTTACCTACTCGTATATTGTTAAAGCAGGAAAAAATGTGTACTTGCGACCTGTGTTACACATGGGAAATAATCGATGCAACAGATGTGTTCTTTTTTAAAGCGTCGTTGTTAAAACAACATGTACATAAAGGTCTCGTTGCTAATCAGTCATTTGATTCGTTGAAAGAGTGTTTCAACGATGTTTTCTGTACCAATGTCTTCGCAGATAGATGTATAGGAGTATATCAATTTCATAATCAGGAAACCTGTCCTCTCATCAAAAGACGTTATAGATTAGAATCTACCGATGCTTTAATATTTCTTCTCGAGAAAAACTCAGACCTTTTACAACACCTGTGTTGTCATGACTCTGAGAAAATATTCAACACTTTCTGTCAAGAGTGTTTAGATCGTGTACTCTGTAGTGAGTTTTGAAAATATACAGAACGCACTGCTAAGAAGTGTCATGTCCGCACAAAGTGAATGGAATACTTGGTATTATACTTCAGTAGATTTTTATTGTAATTTAGATGAATTGTGGGTAGGAAGAATGACTTACACCATTCCTACATTTCGAAAGAATCCTCACATGAAAACCGTATACAAAGGTTACACTATGTACAGTCTGAATTATGATTGAAAATCAATGTATATACTTGTAAATATATTTTATCAAATAAAAATTGAAAATTGAAAAAGATGATTTCTGTTATATCTCATTAATTACCCCGCCCATGTGACCACCCACAAATCCCCTAATTAGGTCATGTTACCAAGATTACCAAGAATGCTGGTCTCTGATTAGCTGAGAGGTGGTCACGTGACCCCTTAAGTAGGTCACATTACCATGGTTACCAGAATGCTGGCCTCTGATTGGCTGAGCGGTGGTTGCTAATCCCCTAAGTAGGTCACGTTACCATGGTTAGCAGAATGCTGGCCTCTGATTGGCTGAAAGGTGGTCACGTGACCCCCTAAATAGGTCACGTTGCCATGGCAGCGGGTAACATGACCAAAATAATAAACAGTACTTAACTATAGTCCTGTTCCGATACATACTATACTACTCTACTATACATTTCTTAATGTAAAAAACGTGCTGAAGGGGGGGGGTGGGGTCAAAAGTGTTTAAAAGATAGCACTTTGGATGATGGTGCCTGAATGAAGCACCATTCACACGTGCATAAACATTTTGAAACATGATAATTGTCTTTCAAATCAAGGTCTTTTTTCCACATTTGACTCCATTCATCATACTTTAGCAATCATGTTAATTGTCATCAATGACAAACACATTTCAAAATTACAAAACAACTTGTTTTACACAGGAAATCATAATATATTTCTCCTCCCAATACACTTCAGACTATAAAGGAGCCCTGAATAGGACATACAAAATATAATTTTCTCCCCCACAAAAACTATTCTTGCAGGTACATAAAACATTCTTACAGGTACACAAAACATTCTTGCGGGCACACAAACATTCTTGTGGGTACACAAAACATTCTTGCGGTGCACAAATAATTCTTGAGGGTTCTTGCTGATGGCTAGATTTAGGGGAATTATTGCACCTGTGAGAAACATTTTTCACTCACAAAAAAAAATCGTTCTTTCATTCACAAAAATAAATTATTCACCACAAGAATCATTTGCGCACCTGCAAGAATTATTTGTGCATCCACAAGAATTATTTCTACACATCTCGGAGCCTATAAGGCCCCTCGATGTCTCAATACAGTCTTGAGCACTCCCACAGACATGCCCCGTGTATTATTCCCTCAAGAGAACAAATACTACTAAATTACAACATATGGAATGTTTTGGTAACTATGGTTACTAGACCTGATCAGAAATACCATGCCCTTAGCTGAAAGTCTTCTCTGAGTTATGAGTATTGAGAAAATGTAATGCAAAACCCATATCAAAGAAGAAGATCAAAATAACACATGGTCTTATCAACAAAGTGATACAAATGTGAAATAACTTAAAATCTTCAAATAATTCTGGGCACAAAAAGGTTATGGAGGTGGCCATCTTGAAATCAGTTATGTAACTGCCCCCGACGGCCATCCTGGATTTGACAGAGGATTGTGGGTAATCTCTTATCTTTCCCTCCATCCAGCAGAAAACAATGGCAATTGAAAAGACTGATAAGCTGCCCATTGTTTCAGGTGTAAATGTAGGGGATTAGCCTGATAGTGAGACAATGGCTTAGTTTTACTCAGCCGAGATGATATGTGCCCTCTTAAAAACTTTTAAAGTTTAATTCCTCTTCTATTTGCTGTACTAAGGGAGTGGTCATTATTTATCAACAGGGGGGTGGTGGGTTTGAGGGGGGGCGTAAAATTTTCAGACCCCTCCCGAGGGGGGGCTTAAAAAATTTTGACCCCTCTTGAGGGGGGGCTAAAAAAATTCACCCTCTTTTTAGCAAAAAAAACCCGCGTGCTACTATAGATCAAAGAGGGGCGCGAAAACTCTCTGCGCCTCTGGCGCGGAGGGGCGCAAAAAATGTTGACTGCTGTCGAGGGGGGTGCATAAAAAATTTTCACGCATCCGCGCAAAAAAAACACCACCCCCTCCCCCTGTTGATAAATAATGACCACTCCCTAAGTCTATATGAACCTTATGTTGCTTAAGTTTAAAGTATTTACTATCCACAGGTATAGCTTTTAGAATATAGCTACAGATTGTTTATTAGGAAGAGCCAACCAAAGTAAACTATACAAAGAGGCCAACTTCTGATCTAGCCCCTGGCTACATGAGCCACATAGCTATTTTTTCTTTTGTACTAGCAATGGCCTTGTCCAGTATACCGAGGTTCCATGATCCTTTGTAGGAGGCACCATTGCTTGAACTGGTAGCTGGAGTGGTAAGCACTGATAATGGCCAGCATGATGGATACCAGCTTTTATGTAATGCATCCTAAAAAGGCTGCACTGAATGAATGACATTATCTCATTGGTCAGTAATGTATCCCTCTAGGTCGGTATATGCCTGGCCCTGTCTCTTTTTATATCCTATTATCTTTCAATACATGTAAAGTTGGAGAAAGATGTGAGTCATCCCCTTGCCATCCCAGGATAAACTGCTATATATCAACGGTGACATTTTTGTTAGTTTATTCACATTTCTTCTGTTTGCTGTGTAGTATAGATATCAAAGTTGTGGTTGACCACGGTTGCAGGTGCTGTGCATATAATATTTCACCATTTCTTCAGGGGGCATAATCACCGAGACATATCACTGATAAACTACTCAGATCATTCAGCAGCACAAAACACAGACCTAAAAATAATAGCCATCAATGGACATCCCCCATTTTGTCCCATGAATTAGATATATAATCAATTCATAAAGGGCCACATGCTACAACTATGTAAATGGGTACGGGGTGCTTACAATGATGTGAAAGATTTAAATAAGGGTTGTCAATAAGGGTCACAATTGGAGTGTATACAGACACCGTTCGGTCAGCATAATGTAATTAGTGCAGCCTTGGAGAGTTATTCACTAGGTGTGCATTTATGCATCATGAAGTCCAGTGCACATGATGCATCAATGCATTATCAGTATTTAAAGAAAATGGTTGTTCTGTGCACAACCACTGAACAGGACTCAAGTTGGGAACGTTCACAACTTGGGTAAGTAGAACATCATTTTCCCTGGAAATTCGGACACATGTGAACATCTTATACTCGAGAGAAAAAAAAAACATGTCCAGTTCCTGGGAATATCCAGAGTCTTTCCCAAGAAATTCCTGAGTCATTCTCGAGATCTAGACAAGAGAACTTTCTCGAGTATAAGATGTTATGGCGTGTCCAAATTTCCAGGGAAAATCACATTCTCTATTCTTGTTGTATTCATAAGTCGGGACTCTAGAAATTCCTTAGTAATTTTCAAGAACTTGTTCAGTGTGCACACTGGCAGTACAGTGGGTGGTTCTGCAGCACACCCCCAAGTTGTACTTGACTGACAGAGAAAAGACATGCTAAATTCTCCTTTATATCTAGGAATGCAATAATCTATCTCCATTTATCAAAGGTACCAAGTTGGACCTAGATTTAGCTCATTATTGGCCATGAAATGGGCTCAGGCCCATATGTATACCCGTCATAGTTATACATAAGTAAATGCCCACGACCGTGGAGTATTTTTGCATTGTATTCACAAAGGTGGTGCTGCCCATATTCCACGAAGCCATTATATGGAAATGGACATTTTGAATTTATGTCATTTTGAAAATTTTAACAGAGCTAGCCACTGGTGCCAAAGGTGGTTAGTTTTGGATTTAGTATTATGCACATAGTACCAGTTATGGTTAGAGGGGTTTACAGTAAATAAATAATTGAAATAGTCAAGTGTCTGTCTAGTTGTAGATGGTGTATTCCACTGCCATCGGTCTGCAGAATTTTTCGCTAATCCGACCGATTTTTTCTATACTTTTGCATAACCAAAAATAATCGGATGAGCACATAGTCGGCAGACTGATGGCAGTGGAATACCCACTCTAGGGACAGCCACTGATAACTCCATAGGGATTTATGGAGGGAAATAGTGGCTCACATATAAGCAAAGGGGTTTCTGCAAATCCTTTGACTGCATTTGATAGATCAAAGTATGCCAAATGGGGCTCACACCAAATTAGAGCTGAGCACATTGCCATAGATTTGATACCAGTGACTTTGGTCCCCTCTGAACAGGACATCCCGTGCCTCTAGCTCGTGCCACTGATCCTTTTTCGGCCGTAACGCTATAGGGAATAAAATCACTATGTACTGCTATAGGCAGGTGATCTTATCTTTGTGTACACATCAAACCCTCTATTCATGGCCAACTGACGGCTGTCAGTCATTGATGGATGACATAGGGACAGTATCATTAACCCTTTAATTGTTTCTAGTTCTATTAGAGCTTGGAGCATGATTTTATTTTGGTTCACTATTAATCCCTAATCTTTGTAATTCCACTAGCATCTCTGGCCGCCGGTTGGCCGCCATCACTGCGAGTGATGTCATGACCTCTTGACCTAGTTGGGCATCAAAACGAGGCCCATGGAGACCAGGTGCCTCTAGCAGCAGCCTGATTCAGATGTGCTGCATATAGCACTACCAGTGATTTTATTCCCCATAGCGTTACAGCCAAAATAGGATCAGTGGCGTGAGCTAGAGGCACGTGATCTCTGTTCACAGGGCTGCACTTTGTATGTTAGCTCACCTACTTCAAGTTCCCAAAACCCTGACTACTACTATTCATTCTCAATCTCCAAGCAGTTTCTGTAATAGATAGCTAGAGAAATTAGTGTTATTAGATACTTGACATAGGGTATAATACTATGGAAAGCTAGGAGGAAAGACATTGATAAGGAAAGGGATTGAATATACAGACTTCTTTTACTATTGTAACTCCATGTTTTGCCAATTTGCCAATATTGAGATGATACTCAGTCTAGTCAGATAATATCATGTTCCCAGGTAGCAAATATGGTGTGGCCCGAGTCTGGGCCAGAGCGTGCTCCTGATGTGGGCCACACTGGGTTAAAACAGTGGGCGCCCGATGGGTTTTGTCCTCAGCAAAGGGTCTGGGCCACACTGGGCTAACCAATTCGGGCACAGATCTGTTTGAAATTGGGCTCACCGGTTTGGGCTCAAAGTGAGTTTAACATGGGTTTTTGGTGTGGCCTAAAGTGGGCTGCCCGATTTGATGAAAAATTAGTGATGACATGTTAAAAATTCTTTTTGACAAATTTATCCAAAATCTTTTCTTTTTTTTTAAAAGTCAATAAGCAACAAATCCTTGAGCTAATCTACCCCCCCCCCCATCACCAAAGCAGTAAATGCAATATCTACCCAAGTGGAAAGGCAGAGCAGTACCATTCATTTGAATCAAACTCATTCAGCCAACACAAGGCACTTTGATTCATTAAAGTGACATTCTGGCCTCAATATTCCCCCACTAATTCCCTATGTAGGAGTAGAGAAGAGAGCCTTCAAGTTCATAATGACTGTACCTCTGCATATCTGCTCTTGTTCCAAGTTCAGTGCAATAGAAATGGTGTTGCCATTCCACTACTACTCAGATGACCTTGATTTGCACTTTTGACTAGAAACATCTAAGTATTTCCAGACTATGAGAAGGTCTGCACATTATTACTTCATATCTGATTTAGTAGTCTATTCCAGTTGTCCTATGTCTAAAAGAAATAAGTTTGGTATGGGTAGTAGAATTCTGCCTGGAGTGCTGTGAAACCACTTTGTAGTGAGTCTGCCATGGACTGGCCTACAGGGGCAGGGGATATTTTTGGTTTCTCAATTGCCTCTATATATAGTCCTCTTATACCTGGCCAAGTGTGGGACCTGTTTGCCCCCACACCACAAATACACCTTGCAAGCCTACTAGTACAAAGAAAGACATGAAGCTGTTCTTTCCAGGACTAGTCAGTGTTGCCTTTTACATGAAATATCTGGATCCCTACTATGAACCTACCTGTGTATTAATGGTATAGGGAAAGTGTCCTACAGCAGTGGTGGAGGGAAGGGAGGGGGGAGGGCAGGGCAGGGTGAGAGGAGGGCAGGGCAGGGTGAGAAGAGGGCAAGGCAGGGTGAGATGAGGGCAGGGCAGGGCAGGGTGAGAGCAGGGCAGGGCATGTGAGCAAAGGAGATGCCAGGGCAGTGCAGGGTGAGAGTAGGACAGGGCAGGGTGAGAGGGCAGGGCAGGGTGAGAGCAGGGCAGGGTAAGAGCAGGGCAAGACAGGGTGAGAGCAGTGCAGGGCAGGGCATGTGAGCGAAGGAGATGCCAGGGCAGTGCAGGATGAGAGTAGGGCATGGCAGGGTGAGAGCTGGGCATGGCAGGGCGAGATCAGGTCAGGGCAGGGTGAGAGCAGCGCAGGGCAAGGGTGAGAGCAGGGCAGGGCAGGGTGAGAGGAGGGCAGGGCAGGATGAGAGTAGGGCAGGGCAGGGCGAGAGCAGGGCAGGGCAGGGTGAGAGCAGGGCAGGGCAAGGCAGGGTGAGGGCTGGGAGTGAGAGTGAGTGAGTAATAGATGTTTAATGCCATTTCGACAGCTAAGGTCATATTCATGGTGAGATCCTCATTACACAAATTCACAGAGGAATGTGTCAGTGCCTGCGCATATGTGCACCACACACATCCTGAGGGGATAGGAAAGAGGAGAAATAGACCCTTTTAAGTAGGCTAGGGAGGCCCAGGGAGGGCAGGGTGACAGAAGGGCAGGGCAGAGCGGGGTGAGAGGGGGAAAGGGCAGGGCAGGTTGAGTGGAATGAGGAGGAGATGGAAGGGGTAGGGGATGGATAGGGGAGGGACGAACAAAAAAAGAGAGAGGGAGGGGGAACACTCATCACAGAGTTTAGAACAGTTCAGAAGATGAGGCTGCCCAGTCCAAACCCAATCTCACCCCAGACTGGGAAGACTTTATGCAGCTAAGTACCCATCTTGGGATGCCCATTTTGAAACCATCCTGGGCCCAATGTGGTTGCCCATTTTAAAGGTGACCAGTGCCCAAATCGGGCGGCCCAATGTGGCCCAGACCGTATACTGAGGACAAAACCCGTTGGGAGCCCAACGGGCTCAAGTGGGTTTGCCCGATTTGGGCTGCCCTGTGTGGCCCTGACTGGAAACCCAGCATCTGCTGAACCTAAAACCCATGTACTGAATACTGCCCACTTTGAACCACCTTATCCCAGGTAAAACCAATTTGGCCCCGAGCAGGCTTGCTACATGGGTTATGAGTCGTTTGATGTATATATAAGAATAACCGCCATATTGAAAAAAGGAATAGTAAAAATTGTATCTGCCATGACATATATGCAAAGATTCACGAGTATTAAATATGACTGAGGGTTATCTCACACCTCGTGAGATAACCTTCAGTCATACCTAATACTCGTGAACCTTTGCCTATGTGTCCTCTATGCATTCTGGTAGGGAATTAGGTTAAGAGCTTGAAGGGGAATCAGGTTTTGTCCATCTTTGATGCATAATAAGTGTTTCATGAATATTTTATTTGGATAGCCCCTTGAATGGGAAAGATTCTTTTCATAAAAGTTGGGGAAAGTTGGGGATCTGTAGACAAAGACATGTAAGCACTGAGAAACAAATTGTGTGACTCATGCGGATATGTCTATGACCTATTCAACCAGATAAATGTAGCCAACTACATAGATTAATCTAACATAACATGCTGAGACAGAACATCTACATTTATAACACAAAAGAAAAAGCTAAGCTCAGCACACTCAGCACACTGTGAAGGAAATACATTATTAGGGTGCTGCAACTGGCCATAAAATACGGGGTAGGGTTATGGCATGGGGTATGCAAAACGGTGCTCGGAGATTACCCGCCTGGAAATCTCCCACCTAGAAATTTACCCTTGAAGACCCCCCTCCCCCTATAAAATCATGAAATTATCAAGGAGTTTTGTTCCATTCAGTTTCCATGGCAACCAATTCCTGATAAAATGGATTAAGTTTGATAGAGGGGTGGAGTACGATCACACTGGTGTATGATGTACATAGTTCAACCATCCATTTGCCAAATTACACAAATAAAAATATATTCTTCTGACTCAGCATTTATTGAGACCTTTAAAGGGCCGCTGATGCAAAAGTGATCATATTGATTGGTCATGATGCACCAATGACGTACTGACGAGACTGTTTGTCAACACTTCATAGGAGCATCATGCTGACCTTCCGACACTGTATCAGGCTCGCCCCCTCCAGCCCGACAGAGTACGGCTTCAGACCTTCATCTGGGTAGATCGTCGCCTAGGCGGCGAGCTAGTTCTCATTAACCCCTTAGGCATGATGCATCCATGGATGCAGTCCTGGAGAATAACTCGCCAGTGCTGCATCCATGCATCATACAATAACCAATTGACATGATGCATTCAAAGATTAGCGGCCCTTGAAGGGTTACGTAGGATTTGTAAAATGAATATGAATATCGCTTTAAGCCCGATGAGTAGACTATAAACATATATATCAACAACTATGATTTAACATGACACAAAGCATTCTAGTTTTCCCATATGTAAACATTAGATCTCCCTACACGTCTCACTACACATTAAGCAGTAATTGGAAACAAAGGACTGAGTTATGTTATGGAATTGCCGCTAACTGAATTGCGCTCAGTGACATAGACATGAAATAGAGGCATCATACCATGAGGGCCAATCTATCTGTGGGCTGTATGGAAATTTCGATGGAGGCTAGAGGGCCTACACAGAAAAATGACCTAGTTCTCAAATCACATATATTTTTCCATCTCCTCCCTCTTTTTGTTTGTTTGTTTATGTTTTCTATTGTTTGTTTTTCTTTGTTGTGATATTATTATGTTGTTGTCTGCTATCGGGTGGGTACAATAGACTTACCGCCTTAATCTCGTGGATATCATTATGAAGAGATTTATTGTACGAGCATTAGTTTCATACATCAACCGCACTAAATTATAACTTGTCAAAGTTTCACTTATTATTTACATTTTTCCTGCATTTATGTTCATACTATCAGATCATCGTGGCGCTTTTCATCACAATACATGCATAACAGTTGATGACCGCCCTGTCAGCAAGGGATGACAGATAGTGGAAAGATTAAAGACACACATTTTGAATCTTATCTGTAGAGATAGAAGCCTTAGGCTATCAGCATGCTCACATTTACACGATATCCAGGGTCCATCTTATGTAACACCTATGTATAGGGGCTAGAATCAGTGCAGATAGATCATTACTAAAAGAAGACAGCATGAAGATTACTAGTCTCAAACTGTGGGCATATGTCCTCATAGCTACAACTTTACATACAACCCACTCCCTACCCTCTGGTAAGTACAAAATCTAGCCTATTTTCTATAGACTATGATATTTTATGTGATTTCCGTCTAGGGGAAAGGTACGTCACCATTATGTAAGTTAGTGATATGTAAGTCAGACTTTGTCTGGTCAAAATCGTCTTGTCACGGCTACACCTGTGTATAGGAACACTTACAATAATATGATTGATATCTGGAGCAGATGTTATGGATTTGCTTCTTTTCATGTTATAGATTGGGCTTTTGTAAACAATATGCTATTCAAACAATATAACAAAATAACAACACAAGATATGAAATAATAGATACAGCATGTACATACCCATAATATAAAGAAGTTTATAATTCTATATGATCGGTATCATCAGTTCACAGTGTTAACAAGCTCCGTGATGTGGACTGGTGGGCCTCAGGACAGAAGGAGGTCCAGAAGAGCCTTGAGGGGATGGCTAAAGCAGCCAAGGCTAAGAACGTCATCTTCTTTTTGGGAGACGGGATGGGATTCTCTACAGTAACCACTGCCAGGATGCTGAAGGCACAGCTGGACAAGACAAGTCTGCATGAAACAAAATTAGCCTGGGATGAGTTTCCATATACTGCATTGTCAAAGGTAGTACATCTAGTGACTTTCAATAGATAGTCCCACCCTGTGTCATATAAGTCATATGGTCGAACATTGTCCAACAACATGAGTCCTAACACTTAAAACCTAAGGCTTTAATAACCAACTGGAATTCTCTTTATCTCCATTTTCTGCACCCTCTTCAATGCATGGGTTTAAACTCTCATATTTAAATCAGCAGGACTTTTTTTGTCGACTTGTGACATTGAGCAAGGACATGAGAATGATTTAATGACATGAGAAATGGCCTTTTCCAAGATCGTCATTCTACATTGGGAAATCAATGAAGTGATTATGCTTGTACCAAGTATATTCTAAATCTTTTATTCCTGGATTGCCTACTTTGCTATCTATCCATCTCTTTAGACATACAATGTGGACTCATTGACACCAGACTCGGCAGGAACAGCCACAGCCTACTTCTCTGGGTGTAAAACAAATATAGGCCTGATCGGGATGAACCAGAAAGTCATGAACAAGAACTGCACCAACTCAAAGGGCAATGAATTGGACTCTTTCTTATACCATGCTCATAACAAGAGTAAGTACCAACCAATACACACCTGTTTCTGATATATCAATTCATTAAATATTGATTTCAGGGAATATAGATATAGTAATAATATGGATTTAATGTATCATGGGGATTCAATTGTACTACTTAACTGGGTAAAATCCCCTTTTCTTTTGGGGAGAAACTTTGCAAATATTTCAACCATTCAGGAAGGCATTTCTCAAGATTGTACGTCTGGACACAACCACTACAATTTGAAACCCTCAAAAATTAGAATGTGTGATCGTAGGTAATGCACTATGACTGCCCTGTATTTTTATGATCGGCACCTAAAGTAGTAATTAGGCTATGTAGCGTTTTATAGGGAAGTCGCACCAGTTCAATCAGTAGTGACCACCAGATGCAGGGATGTAATGGCATTAGAGCAAGGGGTCCCACTACGATTTGAAGGGGTATAGTCGTACCATCTTGAGAAATGCCTTCCAACCCTACTTTCCCATACTGTCCTCTACCTATACTTATTTTCCTCTTTCTCACCTTCAAAGAGAAGTGGACAGGTGTCGTTACCACAACTCGTATCACACATGCCACCCCATCAGCCCTGTATGCAGCCAGTCCGTCCAGGTACTGGGAGTCTGATAGTGACGTACCCAGAGACATGGCGGCCTGTAAGGACATCGCCAGCCAGCTTGTAGACAGGGGAGACTTCATCAAGGTAAAGTTCCACCCCACTTGCAATAAAAACGAATTTTAACGTTAAAATCGTTTTTATTGGGTTCCTAAGTTTGCAAAACGCTTTTTTTGTGTCAAAACATGTCCTCAAAAACGATTTTAATAACAGCATTCCAGTCAGCTTTTAAATCATGTATGCGATCTCTCAATCATCAATTAAGTAAATATATAGTACAGGTATAGCATAAAATGCCTATATATTTGTTTAAATACAAACAGGTAGTTTTTGGTGGAGGTCGTCAGAACATGCTGCCCAGGGATCAGGTGGACCCTGAGTACCTCGACAAGACAGGAAAACGCTATGATGGACGCAACCTGATACAGGTACAAACATTCATTTCATGGTAGGAACGTGGACTAAATATAGATTAGTTCTAGAATGACATTTAGGGAGTGGTCATTAGCCCCCCCCCCCCTCGGGAGGGGTCTGACAATTTTACGCCCCCCCCCCCCTGTTGATAAATAATGACCACTCCCTTAAAGGGTATATAGTACTAGCAGTTCTGAGGGTGCACAACTTGCTGACATCTTCCCCTTCCAGTTCCTCAAAGGAATGGCCTATGCACTGTAAGACATCGAAGCTCCCTCAAACACAGAGGGGAATTGTATGGGGAAATTGCCTGGAGGCCGTTGCAAAAATATTCGGGATTCGTTCTGTCAGAGGTGCTATTCCCAAAATGGAACCCACTCACATCAGTGAATTGATTCCCTTGTGTGTTGCGAAAAGGGAATCAGTTAGAGGCGTGGTATAGGAGTGGTCCCAATTCAGGGTGTAATTCTGATGTAGGAACCAATTCTCTGGGTGGGGAAGATCAAGTAGCTACAGTGAGAACTTGATCCCAATTTCTTTCACAACAGCCCAATGGAGTATTGCCATGATATATTCCTGTCAATGTCAGAATAACATCAGCCAATTCAATTTTGGGTAAAATGAACGTTTTCAATTCAAATCTATAGGAATGGAAGAAGAAGCAGGAGGCTAAGGTGGGAGCTGACCGTGTTAAGGTCGTCATAGACAAGAAAGGATTTGATGCTGTTGACCCAACCAAAGTCGACTACCTGATGGGTTTGTATATTTTGCTATAAACATTTTGATTTAGCATATATCCTGTGGCAGATATTCCCTAGTGATCGATTTCATGCATAGAGTGGTCTATTGATTTACTTCTGTCCAACAGTAGGCATTAGTGTACAGAAAAGAAGAAAGAAAAGTGGCATCCCTTACTAAGATACTGTAATTTGAAAAGTACAGTGAGGCCTCGATAATCTGTCCCTTGAGAGTCCGTCATACATGGGGTCCGGCCAGGCTGTGGCTAGCACATTACTATACAATAGCTTCAATACAAGAGTTTTGAGATATGACCAATATTTGTCTGCAACAGGGATGGGCGGAGTATCAATGTCTCACTGTATATGCTTTCTTTTACTAAGCCAGAAGCCAGATATAGAGAGAACTAAACAACCATAGTGTACGAGGTGTGGATCGGCCACCGATGACACCAGGAAGTTTAGTTCTCTATTAAATTTTATTTTATGCTCTTGGAAGGTTTAATTAAATGAAAATTAACTAAATCCGTTACCGTAGCTACCTGTATGAGTGGCGGTCTGCCATTTTGAATGTTTACATGCACCCAAAACGAGGCTGCAGTACTGGATTGGCAGCAGTACCGGATCAGCACATGTTACGCCACTTGGGGTGTGCGGATCGGCGGTTCAACATTAACTCTATCGGAAGAAGTTATTTGCATAAAATAAACCACACCCCCAACCTGGTTTTGCTTTGACTTGGACAGAAGAATATGCAATTATTGAGTATTCCACACAGTTAAAGTATGTTCAAACCAGTTTTCCTGGAAATATTATATAGTCTTGTTAGGCATGCCTTAAACTGTTATAAATGTAGAATTATTTCCAACTCTGTCTGTTTTATGATTAGGTCTGTTTGAGAGGGGCCACATGCAATATGAAGTTGATCGAGCAGAGGACCAGCTCGGAGAGCCTAGTCTTGCTGAAATGACAGAGAAGGCCATCCAGGTGCTGCAGAAGAACCAGGACGGCTACGTGCTTGTGGTTGAAGGTAGGCCATTTTATCGATGCAATGTTATTGTCATATCCCTCTAAGGGAGTGGTCATTATTTATCAACAACGGGAGTTGGTGAGTTTTCATGTGGACTTGCGAAAATTCCTCAGACCTTGGAAATGTTCACACCTCTTTGACCTATAGTATATTGTTGTTGTTGTTGTTGTTGTTGTTGTTGTTTTTGCTAAGTATAGGCCATAAATGTTATGCTAAATTTGGCCATACCCCCCCCCCATCAAGAGGGATCAGAGGTTTGTGAATACGCCCCCACTCAGGAGGGGTGAAACGTTGGTAAAAAATGAAAAATGACCACTCCCTACATGGTGTATTGATGCATTGCGACTACCCACTTGGCAAAAAACGTTTTTGAACGTTTGTTTTAACCAATTTTCAACCAAATAACCAATAGGGAAACCAATAAAAACGTTTTTTACGTAAAAAAAAAGTGTTTTTATGCCAAGTGGGTATCGGTCCCCATGATGCATGAATACAGCCTTGAAAAACAACCTGAAGAACTGGTTTGAGCCTGGGGGTATGAGATACTCCAAACAGGTGGTCATGATGCGCCAATTCAATGCTTGGAAGTAGACGCATCATCTCTGAATTAGTGCATTATAGGGACTATGGAATACCAACCTGGAGCTATTATGCAGCCCTTAATGGGTTAACATTACTTGTTTTCCAGACAAACCTCCGCAATGTGAATAATGTATTCATCTACAACATTTTATTTATGTTTATTCATACAGAGTTCCATAATTCACTTTGTTGCTTCATAATTCCCAATCATTGCAGTTATATCACGTGGTTATATCTGAAATTACAGGATTTAAACAAACAATATTTCTTAAATTGAATTATATAGGTGGGAGAATTGACCATGGCCACCATGCCAACAAGGCTTACAAGTCCCTAACAGAAGTACTCGCTTTCTCGGATGCTGTTAATAAGGCCATGTCCATGACAAGCCGGGAGGACACCCTGCTCGTAGTGACAGCAGATCACTCCCATGTCTTCACCCTAGCCGGATACCAGTCCCCTAACAGTGATATATTAGGTATGTTGCCTATACTAATGTTTAGTACCTAGTGCCTTATTTAACTGCCGTGGTCTTAAACAAGAAAAATGTGGCAAGGACCACGGATAGGAGTTGCCACTTCATCACTAGCCACTGCTGGTGATGTCACTGAGACAGCATGATGTCATTGACATCATAGGTGACGTCATAGGGAGAAAACCGAAAACATTATGGAGTTTCTATGGTCGCTACGCTCCCGGCTGCTGACACAGCTTGCAACTCCAAAAAAGTACCGGTGTCAACTAAGCCCCGGGGATAACAGGGCATTAAGACCAATCTTAAACACTAATAGCTGTATTTGATTCAACTCCAGTCTCATTAAGGGCTGGGGGTATAGATCGAGGTACTGAGATGTATAAGCCCCCTGGTGCTTAAACAGGCTAGCACTGTGTCATTTCCACTCCATGCAGAAATATTATTTTGAAATTCCACATTTCACATTACCTTAATGATGCATGCCCTCCTAGCTAATAAATACTCTTCCTTTTGCAGGGTTAGTAAGGGGGATTAAGCCTGGAACTATGGATGAGCTGGACGAGCCAAAGTTAGGTTCTGATGGCCTACCCTACCTGTCCCTGTCCTATGGTAATGGGCCTGGCTACTATTATCATAGAGCCGACAGTAACAAGGTATCCCTACCTGGCAGAAAAGACCTCACAGTTGATGATACAACTGGCAAACTTAGTAAGTATATCAAATAAGCTTACAATTTGTTGTAGATAATCAATAAAAAAATGGATATAAATTCACCTATGCCAGTGCCTTTATGATAAATGTAAAACATAAAAAAAAATCACCTTTAGTAGGGTATATTCATTGTTCAACCCCATCTGGAAAAGAATACCTTGTTATTCCAATACACATACAATTACAGTCTAGGAATTTAAGGGAGATTTCTGGCATATTTTGGGTACCATTCATTTTATATTCTATTACCATATACTATTTTGATATCAGCTAAACTTTCTTATTTTCCTAATGTACAGGAGATAAGGACTACCGACAGGATTCTGCATTCCCCAGGAAGTATGAAACGCATGGCGGTGAGGAGGTAGCTATATATGGCTATGGTCCCCAGGCAGGGCTCTTCCATGGCACCAAAGAGCAGAACTTCATAGCGCACGCTGTAATGTATGCCCTGGATATAACCCCTGCTTATGATGCCTGTCAAACAAGGACCAACAGGCCTGCAGCATACAGTACTGGAGGCAGTGCTTCTGTGGGCGCCTGGAGAGGGGGAATGGCAATAGGGGTGCTTTTGACACTACTGGTGCACAGATTTTATTAACTTGAATCTAATTTTGGAGTTGGGGGATTTAAGAAATATTTCTGGTTTTGAAGAACAAAGGCTATTGCAATCATTATACACTTCATTTTTTGGAGTTGCTTGCCACGCAGCGGCTGGGAGCATAACGCATAATGTTTTCGGTTTTCTCCCTGTCACCTATGACATCATTGGCACCTATGACATCATTGGTAACATCATGCTGCCTCAGTGACGTCACCCGCAGTGGCTAGCGATGTTGCCATGATCTATGAGCACCTGGGCGGTTTTTCACGACGATACGGTATGCACCCCCCCCCCCCCGAGAGCTCAAGATAAATGTGGCTAGGACCACAGAGAGGAGTGGCAACTCCTTTCCGTGGTCCTTGCCACATTAAAAATGATAATATTGTACACCGATGTATATCTTATCAGTTTTGTATCTACTTTTTTTTTATATTTTATGTAGGTCTAGTCAATGAGATGTTCGTGAGTTAACAAAATGTAAGAGATCCTAGTCACAATATTGATGAATTTAAATGGAGCCTAAGCGATTGCTTAATTCTTTTCCATGCTACCACTTTTGTATGATCGTGATTTGACAATAAACACTTTTTTCAAACCTCAAAAAAAATCCAGAAGTACAGAAATAAAGATCTTTATATTGGACTATTTCATATTATTATCAGCAGAGATACAATGGTACACAGAGATAAGGTACTAAGGTAGCATGTCCATCCCTGATATGCCACCCCTGCTGCCACTGGGTGTTTAGTTGTGCAAATATTTACTAGGTGGCAGCACTCAATAAAAACGATTTCTAATTCCCACCCCTCCCTTTTAACTTTGTGATAATTTATAAAGGTTTTCAAACTATAGATCTACAGCTTTAATATGCTTTTTGAATCAATCACTCTGACAATTATAGCAGGCCAAAACGTTTCTCTCCAGAAGACCATTGTCAGAGAAAAGTGCAGGAAACCGATGACGGCGGTCTAGCTAGTCCTGAGGACTAAGGCGTCTGCCGCGTCCGCACTGACGCAAATACGCGGACTCTACGCAGAGCTTCCGGTGGTGAGCGTAGGTGCGCGGGCGTAGTGGTAGTCCTCAGGACTATAGCTAATAATGCGATGCTTAAGTCTAATGCTGCTAGTAGCTAGTAATATGTAAGCTAGTAAGCATAGTCCTAAGGACTAAGGCCTAGTCCCCAGGACTAAGAATATGAGGATATTGTCCTAGGGACTAATTGCACATTCCCATGAATTACCTTGCAAGCCACATGACTTTGTAAAAGATTGTGCTGTTAGTCTCCAGGACTAAGCTTTCTGCCCCCTGGGGACTAATTCATAGACTCAGGGACTACTTGTTCAGTCCTGAGGACTACAAAAACATTTGCCTAGTCCTTGGGACTAATGCATGTGGTTCTGAGGACTAATTCATTGATTGATGTCTAATGTAATTGTGACTAGGGATGTAGTCCCCAGGACTTCAAATTTAGTCCTGAGGACTACTTTTTAGTCCCCATGATTGCTCTGTGTAGTCTCAGGGACTAAAGATACAGTCCTGGGGACCAAGGACTGTGTCTCTAGTCCCAAGGACAATGTTCTAGTCCCCAGGACTGTATCTTTAGTCCCTGGGACTGCACACTGAAGGTAGGCCTATGGTCCTAAAGCATAGTCCTTGTGTTTAGACCCTACATCCCACCTACCCCTTGAGACTTGGCAGATATAGATAGTCCTCGGGACTAAGACCTAGTCCTCAGGACCGGCTGGACTGAAATAGTAGTCCCTGGGACTATGTCTCTAGTCCCCAGGACTACATCTTTAGTCCTGAGGACCAGGCAGCTACATCTTTAGCCCTCAGGACTTAACAGTTAGTCCCAGGGACTGAACCTTGTACCAGGGTATAGATATGGAAAAGGCTGCGTTGATCAATTTCTAGTCTTCAGAACCATTCTTCTAGCCCGAGGACTATACACTTTAAGTCCTTAGGACTAAAGTTGTAGGCCTCAGGACTAACGTCCAATCACCAGGAATGTCTCTAGTCACTAGCACTAGGTCACTAGCACTAGATGTGTAGTCCTCAGGGCTAAAATATCATCCTGAGGACTATAATCTTTAGTCCTCAGGACTAAGTTTTTAGTCCCAGGGACTATGTCTTTCTAGCACCGAGGGCTGTTCCGCGTACCCATGTGGTCGTAAAAATAAAACGTAAGGCCTTAGTCCCAAGGATTGTCCCTGGGACTACACATTAGTCCCAGGGACTAAAGATAGAGTCCTAGGGACTAGATTATAGTCCTTGGGACTTAGACCCTGGCTCATAATCATCCAAGAGTAGCGAATAGTCATGGGGCCCTGGGGATGAGATTCATAGTCCAAGGGACCACCTGTTTAGTCCTGAGGACTAAACTGTAGAACGGCGAGTAAAGGCGCGTTCTAGTCCCCAGGACTAGATGTCGGCGCGTGGCTGCTGCTGGCCGCTGCAGCGTACGCGGCAAACAGGGCCAGCGCGGACGCGGCAGATGCCTTAGTCCTCAGGACTAGCTAGACCGCCGTCATCGGTATCCTGCGAGAAAAGTCAGGGTTAGAAGAAGACTGACCCAGTCCGTGCGCCATGTGGGACAGTTTTTCTTTGCTGCTTATAATTTTGTATCAGAATAGTTCAAAAAAGGTCAAAGAAGATATGATTCACTTCCTCAGCTACTTTCACTTGGAAGTCCTCGTGTCTCTTCAGGGTCACAGCAAAATGAATAATCTTGATTGGTACCATTTCAATAGCATCATCAAAATTAGATCATCTCATCCCCGAATTTTACCTCTCCCTCATCTCTCATCTTCCTAGTTCATAGACAGGGTATGTCTGTTTCCCACTCCTCTTATCCAGAATTCTATCCTTTCTATTTTCACCTAATTGCCCTTCATTAATTGATAACTGTTCTTTTTTAAATGTTATTTTTCATTGTGACCATCTAAGTGTCAGAGGCACACTCTTCTCATCCCAATAATTCCTTTTTCCATGCAAGATAATTTCACACAGAGTAATTACTCTGGGGAATCTGTTTGTTTACTTTCATATAAATAAAAAGATTTAAGAACTGAATCATGTTATTGCAATATTGAAATAGAAAAGGGGAACCGATAATAATGCAGTGGTCAGTGAATACGTCTCTGGAGACACCGGGATTCAAACCCGGGTCTCTCGCTTGCAAGTCGAGTGCTCTACCGCTGAGCTACATCCCCTGGCCTGACATACCCTGTCACCAACACGGCCCCACTGACATTTCCACCTTCCAACTACCCTGGATCGGTATGGTATACATAGGGGGAGTGACACAATCAAGTGAACAGTCCCTCTGAAGGCTCTGCGCACCCGACGGGGGAACGAACCCCATGAGACATATATTTATGAGTTTTATATAGTATAAGCGATTTATATCTTACATTGTTAATTACAGTACGTAGGTACATGTTAAACTTCAATTCTGAGTCTAAGGTAACACCAAGGTATTTGTAAGAAGCTACATTCATGAGCACTTTGTTATTTATAACAATGTTAGGTTTTCTCAGATTTTTCAGTTTTACAGATGAGGCAAAGGTCATAATTTTTGTTTTATTTTCATTCATCGTTAGTTTGTTACTTGTGGCCCAAGAATAAACTTATTTAGAGCATTTTCCAATTGGATTTGTAGGTCATCTATATCATTGCCTGATACATATAGAACTGAATCATCTGCGTATAGCAAAGTTTTATGGGTATCATTTACAGAGATACAATCATTAATATATGACAGGAAAAATAAAGGACCTAAGATTGACCCTTGAGGTACTCCACATGATAAATTTTTAAAACCTGATCTTGTATGGTTTGCAATTGAACACTGTTGCCTTTTCGATAGGTAATTTTCTATCATCGTCAAGTTTCTATTTCTTATACCATATTGTTCAAGTTTGGCTAAAAGGATATTATAATTCAAAAGCTTTTTTAATATCAATGAAAGCAGCTAGGGTAATATTGTTTTGGTTCCTATTTCTTAATATATCATCAACAAGAACTGTTATGGTGTCCAAAGTAGATTTGTATTTTTGATAACCTCCTTGAAATTTTGATAATATATTGTTGGTAATTAAATGAGAGCTGATTTTTGTATGTATAAGACGTTCAAGTATTTTGCCAGTCACAGGTAGTACATTGATAGGTCTCAGATTTGATACATTTGAAGGATCTCCACCTTTGGGTAGGGGAGTGACCGTAGCAATTTTCCAGCTATCAGGTATGGCTCCAGTACGAGTAATGAGGTTAATAATTTTGGTAACCTAGTGATAGCCAATTTAAAAATGTTGGTAGGTAAGTGTTCAATAGAAGATGATTTAGATACATCGATATCGTTTAGACATTTAATAATTTCTTCATCGGTAAATGACATATCTGGCATATCCATATCACATCTTTGCCCTTTAAATTGAAATTCTGCATCATGTAGTCTAGCAAGACGAGGTCCGATATCAGCAAAGAAATTATCAATTAGAAATTATTTCATTGATGATCTTATCTCGTACTCTGGTTAGGATGAACCCCAGCAGATTTTCTCCTTTTAAGTTGTCTCTTTTACATAGGTTAGCCTGTCCAAAATGGTATTTGACGCCCCAAATCGGATGAAAACTAGCTTCATATAGGGTTAAGCCTTGCGTGGTAATTATGTAGTCTCTCATGTAGCCTTCAGAGAATTTTGAAGAGATGATTTCCTCCATGATGGACTCTGCTTCTTTATTCCATTCAGGTGTGGGTTTGACTTTTTTTCCTCGTACATCTCTGTGGGATTGTCCATCTGCAAGATTTTGTCGGCAGTGTCAGGTTGTTTGCAGGTACGAGCTTTAGTAGCTTGGTAGGCCTGTTCAGCACTGTTGTATTCTACCCCCCAGTATTTAAGCTTACAGTCATATAGGTTGGAGAGAATGTGGTGTTTAGATTTGAACATTAAGCCATCAGGTGTAGTTGCCTCCATAGCCTTTTGCATGGTTAGGTCCTGGTATGGCATTTGACATAGTTGGGAAGGATATATCGTCAAAAATCTTTGCCTAAGCTGTACATTGTAATTCTGTTTCTTCGCCAGGTAGTACATCGCACGGAGGTCATTGAACTCTTTCTGCTCGGTTTCATTCAGCTCATCTCCTACTGACACATACTTGTATAGTATTTTACCTTTCAGATGTTTCAGATTCTTCATAATCTTCGATTTAGTGTAGATATTTCGGAAAATGACTCGTACTTGTCTGTGTTTTGGTTTGTTTACTCCTTGGTGGTCGCCAACTTGGATCGGAGTTTCCGGCCCCTCGCGACTGCAAGTTTCTACACATTCAATCCCTTGATTAAATTTGATATCTCTTAGAAATTGTGCAATCTTTACCGAGATGTCCTCCTCCTTACTCTCTTCAAGACCTTTTATTATTAGAATTTTCTTTTTAATTTCCTGGTCCATTTTATCGAACTTCTTTGTGTGCTGGAGGAGTAGATTCGTCTGGGATTTGACACTGTCACTTTGGATTTTAATGGCGTCTCCAGTCTCTGTGATTGTTTTTGACATGGCTTCCATAGTTCCTTCAGACGAGGTGAGTCTTCCTTGGATACTGTCAAGGGTTTCATTTATATTAGCTGTCATTTGGTTTATACCATCAATTGATTCTTTAATCTCATCGATGTTGGATTGCATTTGCGTCTGGGTAACCTCCACTGACAGCAGTATTTATCCATGGAGTTGACAGTGGCAATAACCTCCTTTAGAGAAGCTTCTTGTGGTATTAAATCCATTGTCTTCTTCTTGCTTCTGGATCTAGGTCCTTGATTTGCCATGATAATTGTAGTGTAATACTTTATAAGTTGTTTCTCAAGTTTTCATACGTATATCAGTCCTAGATCATAGATAATTTTGGAAAATAAGGTCCGCCCCGGTAACGCGCCGCTCCTAACCCAATGCCGCCATCTTGTAAAGGTTAAAATTGCTTATCAGTAAAACAAAGGATTTGTTAAAGACTATCCACCAGGTATCATCAATCAAGATGTTGAATTATGTTACCTGACCTCTGGAGGTAACAGCAAAAGATTCTATGGCTGAGGCCCTTCACATCATAGTGCAGAATCAATGTGATGTTTAGAAAATCAGCATATCATGGAAAGCTCTATAAATGTCAAAATAACGGTGGTTTTCAATGACAATCGACACAATAAGACTTTAACAGTCCAACTTGATATAATATTTAACAAAATACACCTATTAGATTAATAAGGTATTGAAGGAACAAATAGAAAACAGACAAACACCTTTTTCATGGGTATTCAATATACTCACATATCCGCAATGTTGGACCTGTGATGTTGTAATAAACCAAGAGCAACCTAGCTCATGGGTTTTAAATAATACTAATATGAGGCATTGCACTTGCTTTTTAAATGGCAGGGCTTTGTTGTGGGTCCTTAAACCCACTGTAGAGGTTGGACTAGCCATTTTAATCAAATCAAAAGAATTGCCCTGAAACCTTACTTATAAGCCACACCCTGAGCCACCTCTTTGACTAGTTAAGTTGTCATTTGGGTTTAAGCCCGTTTTTAAACTTGCACCAGAATTTATAAATAATTCATGAATGGCAGTTAGAATGCCTCCTGAATGTCCTAAGGAACTTAGTCAAAATTCAGGCAAGTGGGGACATTGTCCTAATGGCTAGTCATAAAATCCGTCTTTACCTCATTTCACTGTCCTACTTTTCTTTATGATAAATACACAGCGACAGATTATACAGTGTACAGCTCTATAGTCTACACCAGCAGTCTACAGGGTAACATATCAGTGTCTGGTATAATGTGTGACAAAACTACCATATTGCCTGCCCTGTGTAGCAAAGGTATATACATCCTAGAGTTGATCCAACATCACCCGTGGACACCCAGTGAACAAAAAGACGTTTTCTGACGTTTTTCAACATAATTTGAAAGTTTGGAAACGTTTGTTTTGAATGTTATTCTAACATTAAAACGTTGACTCATTCTGACGTTTTTCAACGTTCATACAAACGTTTTTTTCTAACATTTTAAAACGTTTTCTAACATAATTTTCAACATTCAAAAACATTAGAGAACATTCTTAAACGTTTCTACTAGCATAACCTCTGGGGTATTTTGACTTTGTATTGTGTATAGGTACCTATTGCCCAAACTATTGTGCCTGCCAAATTAATGACAGAACATAATCATTTGTTGTGCACATAGAAGTATCTTCTTATAGAATTCTCCTGAAGCACATTATACCTGTAATCCCTGAGCAAAAATCTCTGGGACTGGTGCAAGAGGCCATTGTCCTAAGAGGGAATATGTATATTTTTTGGTAACAAGCAATGGGTGTCTTCATCAGGATTATTTCATTTAATCCAATAGAATATGATAATACCAGTCATATTCTATCAAGCATGACTTGGAATTAAAGTTTTGATCCAAGGATATATGAAGTAAGCAAAAATATGATAATGTATACATTTAAAGCAACTTTAGATTACAGAACATACAGGGAAAATCTCCCCATCGATTGGCCTGCCACCTTGTGGGGAAGATATGTATAACACAAACGTATAAAAATGTTAGAAAACGTTCTATAAACATTTGTTGAATGTTTTATTACGTTTTAAAATGTTTGGAATGAATGTTCACATTCTAAATTACTGTTGATGTCAACAAACGTTTGTTAAATGTTTGTTTGATGTTATAAAACATTATATATGAACGTTTGTTTTAAAGCCTTTATGGACATTAGTAAACGTTTGCTGAACATTTCATTTATGTTGGAAAACATCAAAACCTAAGTTCACTTTCTAGCTTTAAAATGACGTTCACAAACATTCTCTAAACGTTTGCTGTTCACTGGGCATGCATGGGTGTAGTGACTGGTACAACACTGGTATGGAGCTATGTAAGGGCACCTAGGAACCTGCCTATGTTCCAGGTAAAATCCCATCACATCTACTGGTGAAACTAATCAATTGTGGAATGTTTTCTTTGTAGCATGTTACACAAGATGTCACATTTTCTCTCACATGCTATGCTACACAACATGAGATATCCAGTAACTAATTGATACATTCATGTTTTACAAACTACATGTTCACCCACATTTCACACCATAGGTCCCTGGGGTCCGCCAGTTGTGGGAGCCCCATCGTATTACTCAAACAACCTAGCAGAGAGGTTATTCCATTGGAGGGAGCAATATGGGGAAGTTGTATCCTTCTACAAACTTGGAAAGTAGGTATTTTGTCATGTTTAAGTATGGTCATCAAAACCTAAACAAAAATGGTTGAATTTTACTGAAATCACATTCTTATATCTTACTAAAATAATCTTATATTTTCTTTTTATATGGAGAATTGTATATCAAACACCATGTGGCGCTTCTGGGTTTAAAGGAAGGTGAGCAAGATTATTTACACCAAACATCAAATATCGAAAATTTGATTTTATGAGCCTTCAGGAACTTTAATTCAGGCAAAATTGATGAAGGGTTACATGAGTGGAGTCTTCAATGCGTACATGTTGATATATTTAATTCTGACACATTTGCAAATCTGGAGAAAAAAGGCATGAAACTAACATACTTCCTAACGCCCTCATTTCAAATCCTTAAAACTCTTGCAGATACATTTGCTACACCATACAATGATCTCTGGAAAAAGAACAAGAAGTTTGCCCTTACTACCTCTAAGACCTATGGTCTTGGTAATGTAAAGTCTGAGGGGAAAATGCAAGATCAGTTACAGATATTTGAGGAATTCCTTATGAGACAGAATGGAGCTCCAGCTGATGTTTCAGAAGAGCTGCAGCTGCTCTGTGCAGCAATTGTTAGCTCTGTGGTTCTAGGAACAAGTGAGAATTCTGAACCCATCAAACTGACACATTTGACAACGAACGGGGATAAATCCTTCAATGCAGTTTTCACAAAATTGGCTTTCTGGAAAAACTTTGTCCACCCAAGACTGGCACATTTCATGACCAGGAAAAGCAGTCAGGGAATGAAAAGGAGTACTCATGATCTTGGTGGATTTCTCATTGCAAAAATCAACAAGGCTGCAGTGGACTTTGCAGAATGTGAACCTCAGAACATGATAGATGCATATATCAAAGAAAAAGGGACCAGCTCAGAAGCAATCTTCCAAATGGCACACTCTATAGCGTCCTTTTTACCTGATGCTATACAGGGGATACCTGATGTTGTTCAATGGTGCCTTCTTCATATGTCACTTGATCCAGAACTTCAGCTGCAGACGCACAAAGAAAATAGAGAGTTTAAGATTTACCTACTTGTAACATGTACGGCAACGTTTAGCCTACCATTTCATATCATTCTAGACGTACACGTTGCCGTACAAGTCGTGATCTTAAACTCTCTATTACCACTGTTTGTGGAACAGAGAGAGTCCCATCTCTCTCAGACTGAGACAATTCACAATCCATACAAGCATACATACAGAAGACACTCAGAACCATGCTGTCTATTCCCCTCTCCTTTGAGCGGCTGCTCCACCAGGACGTACAATTCTATGGATTTATGCTGCCCAAAGGCACCATTATTACTGCTAACAACTAAAGTGTACAGTATGATCTTTCCTCACCCTGACAAGTTCCTGCCTTCCCGGTTTTTAAACCAAGATGGTACCTTTAACACCAGTCTTGGATCACGGGTCTTGGCTTTTAGCATGGGTAAGACAATCAATCCTTAGATAATTTACATCTTGACCGATTGAAATTTATTCTATTATTCTGATGATGATTAGACAAAACAACGTTACCCGTAGTTTCATCATTTCCAGTAGATTCTTAAAATGATTATAGTTTATCACAGGAGCAAAGTCAATTTTAAGAATAAAAACTTAAGTTGTGTTAAAGTCAAGATACTAGCTAGATTTGCATGAACAATAAAGTAACAACAGGATATCTGATAGACTTAGGTACATACCATATTTTTCAGGAAGGAAAGTGTTTATGGATAAATCATTAGTGCTTCACATATATGTTTCAACCTCCTTCCAGATTTCGGATATAATCACACACTCTAATTTTCGAGTACCCCGTAATTGTCCAGGAGAGGCGTTTGCTCGTCATGAGTCTATGCCTTCCTGGCTAGGCTGGGTCCGAGGTTTAAGTTGACACCTGATCCTGCTGCACTAACTCCAACCACAGAAAAGACCTATGACTCAATCTTCCCAAGACCTCAAAAGTACAAGCTGTGCTTCAGGCCACGATGAGCCTAGATGGTGCCTAGAGACCAGACAATGCCCAAATAGACCCCAAAGAGATTTGGTTTTGGTGAGCTAAAAGTGAAAGCTGAGGTCATCATTTTACTTGGATTGCCAAATGTTAACTCTCTATGACTGCCATGCTATTTGCTGCAGTCCTTGACAGCAGACTAATGAATGTATGTATACATCATGATGACCAATGGTCAACATGGATTAGGTTGCTGTGCACAATTTGCAAGATTATAATGAGATTATCCAACCAAATCTGAATATGGTCGATGGGCACCACTTGTGGTCATTTGACCAATTTGACTTCTGTGCTAGATACATCTTTCAAAATGGAACATATATGTGTTATAATGATGTTTTCTGATCGCCCTGGGTTGGAGCTGCATGGGGAACCCTGGTTTTACATATATCTCAGGCATATTATGGGAGTTAGGGGCCTGAAACTATCCCAAAAGACTCGTTTTCCATTGATGATATCTAAATATGCACATATGAAGAGGAATTGAATAATGAAAATAGGTAGGAGGGCAGATAACTATTTCTCCTGTTGCTCCTGTCCCCATATAAATCCCTTACATTGACTAAAGAAATATAGTATATTATTCCTTAACATGTGCTGGTATATGCATAATAAAATGGGAGCCTGGGTGCTACACATAGGTGCTCAGATGGATTGATGTATGCAGGGGTAGGTTTAGAGGGAGATTCATCTCACGCCCTACCTGTACATATGCACATATAACTCTTACGCTTTTTATATTTAACTATCACTCTTATGATCCCTAAGTACCTATATGATTGAGGAATAACACGTGTGAATGGCATTTTCTTACTACCACCTTGGCCATAGATATACATTGTATAATAGGAGGAAGAATCATCTCATGCCCGGGAGATTTGTCTCACGCCCTGTATGGACAGGCATATATAACTACCAGGCCATCATATTTATTAATCCTCTTTATGATGCTTAACTACCTTCATGATAAAGGAATAAGATGTACATTCAATGTTGCCTAATGTATAGGGCTGCCTTTGTGAACAAGGGTAGGGCATGAGACGAATCCCCCCCCCCCCTTTTACAGTCAATCTTTGTTGCTGCACTGTGCCTTCAGTTTTCATGTTTAACCTACCCCAATATATATGGATGTTTTTGTCCCATCACTGTAGTATCCACCCATAAAATATTTTGCATATGCTATCATATTTCTTTTTGGGGTCCATCCAGCCCAAATGACGACAAGTGGTGCCTATCGGCCATATGCCTCATCTGTGATAAAAGTATGCGGATTTGGCAAACAATACAGAATTAATGACATTTCACAATCAGGAGTGATGCCCCTAGTTGCATCAGTTAAGAATGAGGTTTTGGTATTTTGAAATGATGGTCTTGTGAAGCTACAGTAAAGGGACCTCTAAGAAATATTGGGAGCTTGCTTTGGATAGAAATTATAGGAAATATACCATTCAAATCAGTATTGGTGTATCAACAAACAATGTACCACAGGAATTTAAAAATGTGTGCATTAAATTTGAGAATATATCTTAAATCTTTCTGTTGGACTGGGAATGAAGTGAATCAAGTTAAACACATGATAGTGCAGCAGTATAATGGACATGATATAAAACAATGATAAACTGCTTCAAGGGAGGATGGTGATATGGGTTAGTTAGTTAAGAGGGTGTCTTCCAGTGATTACTTCCAAAGGGTATATCAAACTAGGGCAGCTTCCAAACAACATTAAGGTCTCCTCAGCCATGGACTTATCCTGAGTTACCCACATCCTTTAACTAACCCTTAGCCAAGCTCCTCCTCACTAGGATTCTCATTTCTTCCAATCAAAATTCTTTTTCAGTTATTTTTCAGCAAAATGAATTTTCAACAGTACTAGGTCGATCGTAGGGAAAAAGTATTGCAGATCGATATCCCACAATGCATTGTGGAAAGACTTTTGATCATTTAACCCTTTAAAGGGAAAGACCACCCTATTTTCATGATGCACTCTTTTGGTAGACTTTATATTGAATAAAAAGATTCAGGCATACTTATGATCATATCTGCTTTTATAAGGGAGAGCAGGGAGCTTCTTTGATGTCTTCTATGACGTCACAATAGACCAATTGCACCCAAATTAATGCAGCTATTTGTTTGTCAGCCAGGCTACCTTTTATAGACAGAGGATTAATTTGGAACCAGTCACTAGGCTACATCCAGCTGCTTTTTCATGTTTCCTGAAGATTTATTGTGGATGTCTGTAGCTACTAAGTCTTATACCTGCTAGCTGTTGTGTTACTCACTGGCCATTCATTATGATGTATCCAGTCCACATTTTTGATGTAAGAATGATGTTCTGTGATGATGTGTTTTTTTTCCCAACCAATTCCTAACCTACTTTAAAAGGTATAAATTGACATCATTTTTTAGCTATTAAAGCTAGGTTTTAGCTCCAAACACGTTGTACTAGTACCGGTAATTCGGTGATGATGCCAATTCAACCAATCCATAATGTTTAATGGTAAAATGGACATTTTGTTTATTCAAAGGGAAAAGACAACCCTCTATTCATGATGCCATATTTTGTTAGTAATCATGTTGGATCAACATATTCCGGCATACTCATCAGCACACCTGCTTTTATAAGGCCAGGATGCAGGCTATTCTGATGCAGCTTATGACGTCACAAGAGACCAAGTGCACACCAGTGGTGACTGTAAGGTATGGCCCATGTCTAGATTAATGCTACTTAAAACTGTCTATAAATAGTGCTTGCATATTTGAAATCATTTATCAGTAGTACTACAGAGCCCCACAGAATTATCTTATTTTTCAACAGGGGGGGTGGGTTTTCGTGGGGATGTGTGGAAATTTTTTTACGCCCCCTCGACAGCAGTCAAAATTTTTTGCGCCCCCCCCCCCGCGCGGAGAGTTTTTGCGCTCCTCTTTGATCTATAGTAGCGCGCAGGCTTTTTTGCTAAAAAAGAGGGTGAATTTTTTTTAGCCCCCCCCTCAAGAGAGGTCAAATTTTATGCCCCCCCCCCTGTTTATAAATCATGAATAGAGGGTTGCCTCTCCCTTAAATTGTTAGGGAGTGGTCATTATTTATCAACAGGGGGGTGGTGGGTTTTCGCTCAGATGTGCGAAAAATTTGTTACGCCCCCCCTTGGCAGCAGTCAAAATTGTTTGCGCCCACCCCCCCCCCCACCGCCTGACAATTTCCGTGCCCCTCTTTAATCTATAGCTGCGCGCTGACTTTTTTGTTAAAAAGAGGGTAAATTTTTTATGCCACCCGGGCTTTGGGGTGACTTTGGCTCAAAAGAGATTAAATAGTCTTCAAGGATGTTTATCAGTTGCATACTGCTAAAAAAATCACAGAAGTAGGAACTACTTCATCATACTTTGCAGTACAGATGCCTTAGCAATACACATTTCATCCCACCAGGGTGAAGGGGGGTCAAAATGACCTGAATTTTACATTCTCAGCTGTTTCCATCTATTTCCATTGACCTCAGTACTATATGGGAGCCCTTTACATGCATCAGAGAAAAACATCCCTTTTCTCTCCCTGAGCTATGCAGCCAATGAATGTCTACTGACACTTAATAAAATGTCCTTGTATTCCCCATATCTGGTTCATTTTTTCATCCTCACACGGGGTGACTTGAATAATATGCAAATGGGGCTGTTCAAGTCATTGTACATGGAGTAAAGATGTATTTTGTCAATTTTTTTTCCTTTATAATATTATATTTCTGAGGGTTTTTAGTACATTTTACCCATAATTTTCCATGTTTTATAGCACCTAGAGAGGAAATGACACAAGTGGTGTACCTTGGCAATCAGCATGTCAAATGCCTTAGCCCTGTGCCTATTTTTTCTATGGGAAAAGACCATAACTGCATGTGAATATCAGAAATCAGTAAAATTTGAGGAGAGCACCCAGACTGATACCCACTCTGGGAATCGATTCTCAGTGTACTTTGAGGGTCCAGAAGGGCATGAAAGTAAGGGAATCTGGATGAGACAATACTGGGGCTGTGAATTGACCACCAAGGTTCCAACCTAGGCCTTTAGGTTGCTAGGCACCAATTGATGGGATGTGGCAGCAGGAGACACGTTGTAACTCCGCACTGAAGGGTATTGTACAATGATTATTGGTCTAAAATCTGACAGTGAGTAGGCAAACCAGGCATAGAATTAATCCTTAGGGTGTAAATCCCGGGTGTAAATTAATCAATTTCAGTGTTATTTAGGGAGTGGTCATTTTTTAACAACAGGGGGGGTTGGTGTAATTCTGTGTGCGCGCGGCGAAAATCTTTCCGTCCCCCACCCTCCGAGGGGTCTGAAATTTTTCCGTCCCCCCTTTTATTCTATAGTCGCGTGTGGGCTTTTTCTCTCAAAAGGGGCAAACATATTTTTGTCCCCCCCCTTAGAAGGGTCTGAAATTTGTTTGTCCCCCCCCCAAACCCACCCCCCCCCCTGTTGTTAAAAAATGACCACTCCCTTAGGTTGATATTTTATGTTGAGGGGGGGGACTTGGGAGTCAGGTATTTAGATAGAAACCACAACACAGGTCTGGGATCTGGACTGGTCCGACATATTGTATTCAGTGTGAGGTCAAGGACAAACAACTCTTTGCAGTATACTGATGGTGCTGGCTTCTGATTGGTCAATATTACCAGGAATAGAAATAATCATTTGACATATTATAACAGGGGGGGCTCTAGAGTAATGGACCCTTTTATTGGCACCTTAAGGGTAAATCCTCAAGCAGATGTTAGGTTTTAGATATATGAAATCTAATAGATGCCAAACACTGAGAGTGGTACTTTTCGGAATTTTTCCACTCTGTGGCCTTGAGATATCATAACTGTTCAGTCAGCATTTGTTATTTTTTCTGACCTATTATCAGCACCTGTCTCCTATTATCAGCACATTGACCTACATTCCTTTAGATTTGGCTCATTACGGTAATAAAATAGTAGGCTATTGTTTATGTTTTCCAGTGTACTGATAAGCCTACAAAATATATGTGTAATTTCACAATCTCACATGATTTTTATTGACTAATCACACTGTATTAACTAAAACACATGACTTCAAAAATAGACATGATTAAAATCAATGTGTGCTGGATGCAATCAATTAGCCTTTTACCTTTGGTACACTCTCCTAGGACTTTGTAACATTGGTTTAGGACCTCAGATTGATCAAAACTGCTGATAATAGGGCCCTGCCGACAATAGGAGCCTCTACTCTATTTATTTACAGAATTTATTGAAATCATTCACCGCAAAACTCACAAATCTGGGTATGTCCGCACTCTAAGGGAGCGTTCATTATTTATGGCAGGGGGGGTGAGCATTACGAGGGGGGGGCATCTCATTTTTAGACATTTGCAAGGGGGAGGCACTTTATTTTAGGGTATTTCTGTGGGGGAGGCACTTCATTTTTGGATATTCATGTAGGGGGGGGGAGCTTCATTTTAGGACATTCATGCCAGGGGATATTTTATTCTAGGGCACTGGTATTTGTCATATGCCAGATTTTTTTCCTATTTTCAAGCAAAATCGGCTTCTAAATCATTTTCTCCCAAAGTCTCCCCCGGCTTATGACCAAGTTTTATTGCTATAAATTATAGAGTTTTTCTAAACCTCTTGAAATTTCAACCCGAAATCAGCTCATGATATTTTCCCAAACTCTAGCCCTGGCTTATGACTAAGGTCGGCTTATGAACAGGGTTTCACAGTAATTCCTTGTCTAAAAGAGGGGATGTGCACTTATTAGGGTATGTGCGCTAATAACATTGAAAGCGGTGTATAGACTTTATTAGGTAATCGGAACATTATCAGGCATCAGGTGCAACTTATAGCATTCTCCCAAATTCAGAATATCTACTGTAAATGTAGATATTTTCGTGTGTATGAATTTTCGCGGAAAAAGTTAAAAAGACATTTTTGTGTGTACCTAAATTTGCAGATTTTTAATTCAAAAGTGTAAGTAGGCAAACAGAAACAATAATCCATATACCCCCACATGGATGTCCCTTTCCCCTTAGCTGCTTATAAGTATGTATTGCCAGGATACAGAGGGTATTATAAAGGGAGTGATCATTTTTAAGAATTTTTTCGACCCCTTGACCAGGGGGTCACAAGAATTTCACCTGTTTTCAGCGAAAAAAAAACATGCGTTAGTATACAGACTTAGCAGGTTTAATTATTAGCCAATGAGATGATCCCAACTGTTCACTGCAGTCCTCTCGGGGGCCAACTGGTACCCATCTGGTAGGTCTTATCTGTAAAACTCGCTGGTAACAAGCTCCAGCAATGGCCACGCCCATGGGATAACCTGCTACATTGGAAAAGGTTAAAAGGGCGCATTCGCACATGCTTTTTGGCTCTTCAGGTGTGGGCCCCCTGAGCGGGGAGGGGGCAGAATTTTTTTAGTATGGCTGATGAAATTGAATATAGGCCTAGGGGGACTTACAATATGGCACCCATTGGGGCAACTATCAATGTTTGTAAGTGGTACCACCATTGGTAGTGATTGTGTCTACAGGAGTTTTCACACCTACTACACCAGCTTGCAGCAACATAAAGGGATGCACACATAGTAAGGTGCTAGCCTAAATGCCTTCAGGTAGCCAGTGTTGTTGTTCAAAGGAAAATCCCTTAGCACAGGAAAGTGCCATTTCATGTGCTATTAAAGGGGCCCTGGCATGGTAATGCATGCCCGCATTAAAAAGTCACGTGATCACCCCTTGACCAATCAGGGTGTCGCGATTTTTCCGCTGGTTCTCGCGATTTTATCATCACTGTTTGAATCGGTACCCATGTTGTTAATTTTCCATGCCAATTTTAGGATATTTCTAATGAGGGAATCAATTTTAGTGTATTATAGTGAGCGGTAATGAGTGGAGGGCGGCGCTTTATTTTGGGATATTCACATGGGGGGGACGCTTCATTTTCAGGTATTTGCCGAACGAGATTCTCAGCCCCCCTCCCATAAATAATGAACGCTCCCCAAGGCCTAGACGCACATGCTATGGCCCTAAATTATTGGGGAAAATGTATATCTACAAGAAAATAATAGTGGCTAAGCCCAGATACTTGCACAAGTATTTTATTTTCGCCCAAAAGCTATATAGGCCAACAGTGGAAAAATAATTAGTGTTCTGCAGCCTCTACGTCGTCTGCTAATGATTCATGAATGATCTACCAGATGGCAGTGCAACTTCTTACGATAGATGGCGCTAAAATCGAAGGAAACTAGGAAACTGTAAAACGGCGTGTGGTTGGACGATCGGGAAACGATTAAGGCCTTAGCCAATCATATCCACTCTTACAGTCGGTATTCGGCCGCGAAAAACACGAATCTTGCGAAATGGCGTGAAAGAATCGGTCAGTGCTGTGCAAGAAGTGAAAAACCTTTAAATTGTGCAAGATTCAAGGCTTGTAACCATTTTGAATCAATTGTATCTTACACGAGTACGTCAGAATATTGTTTGTGACTAACATCATCAAGTGTGACTCTTCAAAACTTCTGTCTCAGTCAGTGTCTGACTTGTCACAGCCGTGAACTGAATCCACATTGAATCGATTGATTGCATTCACTGACTTGGGCTGCTTCACTTGGTCATCACAGACTTCAAGTTAAGTCTTCACTCTTGATTTAGAAAGGTAAAGTTCAATCTTAGGGAGTGGTCATTTTTTAACAACAGGGGGGGGGGGTTGTTGGGTTGGGGGGAACAAAAAAATTTCAGACCCCTCTGGGGGGGGGGGCAAAAAACAATTCAGACCCTGGCTTCAGCCTTAGTTTAGCCTTTAGGGAAAACATGCCAAACTTTTATTTTGGATTTACCCGGATAATTTTACATCACCGGGAAGCTGGCATCTTGAGTAATTTAATGGTGTTTAAATTGTCTTTATAATGGTACTAGAACAGAAGTTATGAGGGATTGGATGTGGAATTTCTAAAGTATTTTCTGTCAGTGGATTTCCAGCTAGTGTGGGTCTTATCAGTCCCTGCCCACTGTGCACAGGCAGCACTGGTTCTCACACATTTCAAACCTTGCTTTACTTAATCTCAAATTAAAATTGATTGAATGATCATAGAGGGTAACCAATTACATCACTGTAAGCACAACAGTTTGGGGATTAATAGGCTATATTTTGCATCAAAAGGAACTAAGATAAGTATTATAAATCATGTTGGAAAGTCTAAATTTTCTAAATGACAGTGTGATAAGCAGACCTGAAATTCTTGGATTTTTTACTCAACTCTCCTATACTCTTTAGCTTTGGGCTAATTTGGGCTAATAGATAATAAATAGCTGATTAAAGATCCTAAAAGTACACACTTTTGTGGTTATCCCATATAAGTTTAAAAAAAGTTACACAAATATTTAGTTTTGATATTTTCAGGGTTAAGTCAGAACTCTTCTGAAATATATGTACAATCTGTCCAGATATTTCATTCTTTCTCCCTCTATGGTAACTGATAATGTCTTAAGCTTTCAATAGAGGTATCAAATGTAAAAATTGACCAAGAATTAACAAAAATATCAGCATTTTATATTTCAAGGTTTTCTAGAAATTTTTGTCTGCGCACACCAATACCCCTTGAGAACTGATAAGATATTAAATCAATGACTGGATCTAGAGTAAAATGACCCACAAATTCTGATTCCTTGGTTAGTTTTACCCTTGGTACATGAAAATAGTTAATGTTGACAGTGGAAAAGAGCCCTAAAATAGAAAATCATATTGATTGATTTACTATAGTGACAGATAGGGACTCGTGGGAGTGGGTGCAGGGGTGTTATTCCTACTTAGTTCAGGCTCTAGTCTTGCCATGGTCCTGGGGTAGGGATTTCGTCGCGCAGAGATCGTGCGTCTGGACAGAGTGGAAACGTGAATTTCCGATGCACGCCGCGGCAAAGCGATGCGTTTTTCAAAGGGAAGACTTACTTTTATCATTTTAATCTTGTGCCATCTGTAATCAGTGATGTCTTAGGCCATGGGAAGTCAGGTCACAGTTTACTGTCCGAGCCATTTTGAAAAGTGATGAGGCTTTTTTTCATTATTCATTATTTTCCATTCCGAACTGTATACCGCGATCCCTCATAGTCCTATAGTAGGCACTTTAACAAAAAATTAAAACTGAATACTGAAAGATCTCTGTGATCACATTCGCTAGAGCTCATTGAGAAATTTCAAATTCTTTTTGAATTAGGCTCTTTATCTTGTCTAGAACCAAACATATAGGGCAAATGGTGTCCAAAATATTAAGGCAAGTAGCACTATAGAAATGGTAGAAACAGGTGTTAGTTTTTGTGATGTGAGTGCAGCCTTGCAGTACTCCGTAGACGCTCTGAGGGAACCTCAGAGACCAAGTGTGTCTGTTGTAGTCTGTTTGGTCAGCCAGATTGGCTGAGTGCCCAGTTCTCACAGAAGTACTTACTGTCAGGTCCAATGCTTCCACCAACACTTCCCTCAATGTATATCCAAAGATTCACAATACACAAAGCACTTGAAATACTTGTAATAATTAATAATCCAGGTGATTTTCAAATCTCCCTCCCTAACTCCAAATCATTGTTGGCCATCTTGAAGCCAGGTGTAGCCACCTAGTGCCAAAAAGACTACACTATTCTTGGTTGGTTAGCCCTATGTTTCAAGAGCAGTCTAACACCAGGTAGCACCACATCATGTTGACAATGGAGGCCATTGAGGTAGTGATATCTAAGCTCAAGATAAACATGTCAGATTTATTGGATATATCTCATGTTTCAGTCAATATAAGCTGATGTACATGAAAACTACATGTTTGTGAATAGGAGGGACAATTTCCAGGAACTGAAAGTGAGTACTTAGTTCAGGCTAGCCATGTGTTTGTGCCACTATAGGCTTGTATACATCTTGGATCCTGCCTGTGAGCAGGCAGGTATTTCAGCCTACCTTGCAGTGACTACTGCCAGTGGCCACCTGTGCAGGTGTCACTGTTGTGTGTTTTTTTTACAATTTGTAAGTGACTGTAATTAAACATTCTCAAAATACCATTTCTACAAAATTTGGATTTCCTACATATTTGAAATCTTGGCTTTTCATTGGTATTCTTAAATATTTTCTAAGTATATTCTAAATAGGTTAAAAATGCTCATAAAAAATCGTAACATGACGGAAATATGCACGGCCATTTCTTCTCTATTGTTTCATATTTTGGTCCTCTCAAAAGTAGCATTGGGCAAAGTCCTAATAACATGAAACTTCATATGTTGGTAGATTTTTATGTCCTAAACCTGTGTCTGGTGTTAGTTTTTTGGTGTCTCTAGAGGTTAATGTGTTTTTCAAGGCTTCAATATTACCTTCACATTCAATTTCATGTAAAATGGTTAATAATTGTTATTTTTCTTCCCAAATTTGTCTGGTGGGTAGTTTTATATCTACACTTTCGGAATTACTATCTAAACCCAATGAAAAGAAACTAATAATGCCCTATATCAATGAAATCGGCAAGGCCACAAACACTGGCTGCACTCACACCTGACAAAAAGTGTCAAACCAGCCTGCCAGCTTTTCTCACCCTCCACTCTGCCGATGTCAAAGTGCCTACAGTAGATTAAAGTGAAGAAAGTGGCTGCTGGTCTCCACTTCAAGAGCCCCACACAGACCAAAAAGTGACGGCCTATGAGCCGTGCTGTATATTCTGTGGGGAATATCTCCATGATGTGGATGAGGATACCAACACTTATCCACAGTGCCAGGACTGCCAGGAAAAGCCAATAAGAAAGAGACTGGTTTAGGACATACTCGTAGATTTTGTCTCATTTGCTAAATTGCGAGCTAGTTTGTAACGTTAATAGCTGATACCTACACAGTAAAGTGTTAACTGAAGCCTTTTGTAATGATTTGCATCCCAATTGTGAGAAAAACAAGCATTTACTACATTCCTGTCTTGATATAGCTCCATAGAAAACATGACTACACATGTCCCATACATCTGTGTTGTTGATAGGCCTATATATATGGCAAAGTTATGATTAAGAAAAGTTGGTATCTATAAATAAACGGAATGTTGAAATAATCTGTTTAATTGTCATCTAAGAACTACTGAAGAAGACTGGGTGGTAGCGAACCCTTTACCTTACCCTAACACTAGCCCTAACCCTGCGCGTCACAAATTGTCACCCCGTCTCCTTCACTCTACCCGTTAAAAAAACTGTTATACAAATGAATCTATGGTATTTTTGTTTACATTAGCTGGCATATATTTGGTTCTTGATAACTGCAGGCTGTAAAATCAAACAAAAAGTCAGTGTATGGCTTATACATGCAAACTATACTGATTGTTCATGAGCACAATTAATGGAAATCTTCCCATAAAAATTTATGAATCAAGATTTCAATGTAAAACGATCATTGGCATTATTTCATCAAAAAAAAAAAAATTTTCATGCGGCCCCTTTAGAGCCATGCGGGCGGTGGACGGTAAACTGTAACCTGACTTCCCATGGCCTTAGCTTCATTTTGACCCCTTGCTGAAGCAAATCGGAGTATTTTGACCGTATGAGGTTAAAAAAACACATGACAACATTTGGACAGAATGCTGCAGCACTGAATGTGGCACGTTCCAGGAACCAGATTAGGCCAAACTTCCAGCACTCTCCCAGCATAGATCTTGTTCTTTTACAATGAATAGACCTATCCAGGTGGTTGGGGGATCACCTCTGCTTGAAGTTCCATATTTTTTGGGGGATGTCGGTTGGGAAGTTTAGTAACTGTGATCTGCACTCTAAGAATGACTGTTGTTATTATAGTAATTCAAGGTATTTTGTTTGGTGGCACATGGCATCTTGTAGATGATGCAATTATCAATCATTTGTTGTATAGGTGTTTATGGGCTAAAATAGATATTAGTATGTATAAATTAGCACTGAAAGTCGGTTGTCGGCTCAAAATTGACTCTGTGCACCACGCAGTGCTAAGTCTATGGGAATGCAGCAGTGCAGTGCCAAATGCAGTGCAGCTGCATTATGTAAATGGGTCCAAATATAACTAGCTTTATCAAACCTACAAGCATCACACAGATTTTTAATCCACATAGTCTAAGGTTTACACTCATGGTATTTTTGACCCAGATTTTTATCTAAATCCATATATAAATCAAACATTTTCCCGATGGTCAGCTAATTATTACTTGTATTTCCATGTGTATTTTGGCATTCACTGGGTATCATTCACTGCTCTAGCCGATTTATATGCTGTTATTTCATATTTAACCTCTCTTTCAATCTTGATTGGAAGCCAACATTAATTTTTATCCACCCCCCCAGTTTCAAAATCCAAGATGGCCACCAATTGGGCATATATTTTCCTTCTATTTCTCAAAAATCCTTATCTATCAATGGAATTGTTCATGCAATATCTCAAAATGATTTTACTGACTTCCTCTTTAGGGAGTGGTCATTAATTAATTAATTATTTATTTATCAACGGGGGGGGAGCGGAGTGGTGGGTTTTCGCGCGGACATGCAGAAATTTTCTATGGCCCCCTCGACAGCAGTCCCTTAGATCTAGATGACAAGCCATCATGCATTTTCATCTATCCCCCCCCCCCCAGAAAAAACCGGGGGGGTCAAAAATGGTCAAATTTTGCATGACATCATTTATGGATTGCCCACAAGGTTTTACGGTAGTTAAGGTCGAGAACTTTTGGGTGTTTGCAAATGTTCAATGACTTTTTTTCACAGGCTGGGGAGGGGGGGAAGATTCTCGGTGTTGGAAGGGGGGGGGTTAAACCTTCTAATTGTTACTGACATTTGGGGGGGGGGGCAAAACACAGGACTTTAGGGAATGGTCATCATTTTATATTTAAGAACGGGGTGAGTTGGTTGTTGTTTTTTTTTGTGCGGACATGCGAAATTTTTTACCCCCTCGACAGCTGTCAAAATTTTTTGTCCCCCCACCACCATGCCAGAGGCGCAGTGAAATTTCTCCATGCGCCTTTTTGGTCTATAGTACACAGGCTTTTTCGTTGATAAGAGGCCAATTCTTTTTACACCCTCCCTTAAATTCCCCCTCTCGTTGATAAATAATGACCACCCCTTGTGTTTGTCCAAGATACAATCAATGGAATTAGATCACTCCTTCTTAGGGAGTGATCATTTTTTAACAACAGGGGGGGGGCTGGTGGGTTTGAGGGGGGGGGGTCAGAATTTTTTCAACCCCTTGACCGGGGGGGGTCAGAATTTTTTCAGTAGAAAACCACGCGCGTTACTATAGGCTAAAAAGGGGACGTTCGCGCACAATTTTTGTCCCTTATGGGGGGGTTGAAAATATTTTCCCCCCTCATGATGGGGGGGTCGCAAATTTTTTCGCGCGTCCGCGCGCAAACCCACCAGCCGCCCCCCTCTCTTCAAAAATGATCACTCCCTTAGCCCTAGGTAAGGTCAGATTACTTGAGACGCTAAATTGAGTTCCTGAGTGAGCTCACTCACTATTTTTCTTTTACTTTCAGATTCTAGTTTCAAAATGTCTGCTGCTGCTGTAGGTATGGATGAGGCATTTCCAATCCCTGAACCAACTGTGGTAGAGGGTCCAAACACTGACCCTTCCAAGAACAAGAAGAATAAAAGCAGGCGGCGCAAACCAAAGAGGAAAAGTACTGATAACACAACAGAGGTCAGCCCGAAAGTTTTTGTCATGGTTAATCGGTTTATGATAATCGCTGAATTTTTCTAATTATTTTGGCAGTTAAAAATCATGTAGATCTTTTGTATATTGTAGAATGATGAACAATACTATTTGATAGTTATAAGTATAAGTATGGTCAACTCTGTATCATGTACACCCTTCCATTGATAGAGCGCTGATAAGATGACAGAAAATGAAAGTCGGCCTGAAACTCCAGGTTCAGCAAGAGGTCCTCGTGAAAAGTCAGGCAAAACCCGTCCAAACTCTGCTACAAAACCCCATCCAAACAAAGGCCAACAGAGCAGTGCTGGCCGTGGGATGCGATACTCTGATCTCTGCCAGAGACAGAGTCCTGGGGGCTCCCCAGCCCGAGGTGAAGACCAGGGTGGTCAACGACAACATGGCGGAAAGCGATCAGGTCAGGGACGTGGTGGTGGGGGACGTAGGAATCAGGGCCCCTCCAGTCCTCTTATGATGCCTGACCCTGGCCAACTGTGGAGACAGCAGCAGTCTATGGGCAGCCCTCATGCCCCTGGTATGTACCCAGGATCACCCGTCAGCCCACTCGGTCTACTCGGCCCCGCCCCATTCTACCTTGGCCACAGCCCACAGACCGGTTACAGCCCCGGGTTTTACAATCCAAGGTATGGCGACCCAAGAGGTCAAGATCCCCGAGCTTACGACCCCAGAGGTCAGCCACAATACCAAGGTAATAATTTCTGCCCTTATACATACCCTTGCCTGCCAGTTAATGCATGCCCATCGGTCCCAATACCATTGATTCCCTTATATCTCAGATAAAAAAGGTAGGGACATTGTGTGGTGAATTTGGACGATTTAGATGCAAATTTATCAGATCATAATTTCTAGGTTATATTGCATTGCATTAAAACATAAGAACTAGATTATATATGATAGATTACTTTCAAATAAACTTATAAGAACAAAAATTGTATCTTTTTAAAATAGGAAATAATGGGCACACCCAAAGGAGTGGTTCAGGCCAAAACAACCGTGGCCAAAACCAAAATAACCGTCAGAAGCAAAACCGTCAAAATTCAAGTAATTCTGTTAAAAGGGTAAGTCCTCTTACTTTTCCTTTGAATGACATTTAATAGACCCCTGAACATACTTAAGTTAAATACCGTTATATATTCCCATATGATTTGATAGATTTAAAGTATTGGCCTTTTATAAAGGAAAGATGGAAATTGTATATGTGTGTCGAGGCTGCAGTATGACAGAGATTGAAAGAATAACCTCAAATTTAACGTATATATCATAACCTTGCATACAGAACCACGGTTGTTAAAACTTTGTATTGTCCATATTCCAAGAATTGTGTATATATGTGGTATGTTTGGCAGTTTGATAAACACTGGACAAACGAGGAGGTTTCCCATGGCCTTAAGCGGGGAGAACTCATTCAGGTAAGCAAATTGTGTAAACCTGTTAATGGGTCGATAGCGCATCATGATACTCAAATGCCGCCCCAAAAATCTGAATGCATCCTTCATGTCGGCCCTCTGGGAGTAGCTATACCAGTTGTATTGTGGGAATTTGTACCATTTCTTAGTTGGAAGCATCATAGCTTAAAGCTTGGGTTTTACCTCTAGAAGATAGTAGTTGGTAAGATTTATTTTCAAAATCTTTGATCACCATTTGTACAAATCAAAGCTCACTTTATGCTGAAATGAACCTTATCATATCGATCGTGTTCTAGGGTGCCTTGAGAATCAACCCAAAGAATTACGAGGACTGCTATATCCCACATCCGGTAAGTAAACATCTTTATTTCACATGAATAACAACTGCCCATAGACTTAACACTAAGGTGGCTTATGTCACACCCCAAGTGGCATAGCATGTCTTGATCGCTACTGCTGGTCACGTGACATATTTAGATGCAAAGTCAAGTGAATTTAAGCATTTTAGAATATCATAAAATAAATACAGAACTGGACTCGCTGGTCCCTTATACGTGAATTTAAGGCCTTCTGCATCTTATAGAATCAGCCCCAACTCTAGTTGGGTCTTATAGGAGGGGCACTTTTACTAAAGGACAGTAATACACTTTCAAAAATCAAGCCCCAGTTGCGCCTTATAGCAGTTGTCTCAACTTAAGATGCACCTTATACAAAGAATTCGGGAGATTTGAAAATCTTCCTCAAGCTGCAGTATTTACAGTATTCCTACATGTTTATTGTAACTGTAGTACAGCGCACTAAAGCATGAAAGTAAGGCAATCTAGATGAGACAAAACTGTTTTAATGTAATATCGGATTTGATTAAAAGCATCGATTTAACAAAGCAGAGAGAGTTTTAGTCTGTCATGTATAGGGATGGAAACCTTCGGGGTTTTCCCTGATTTCAGTGATTTTCAAGTTCAAAAGGTCTATATGTTTCTTTACAAAACCAGGTTAAGAGGAGTAATCCTTGAGTATTTCAGGAATCCCTATGCTCAGTCGCTTACATCCCTGCCTCTACTTATTTGCAAATTTAGGATGGCTTGTCGGACGTGTACATTTCTGGAATGAAGGACCGGAATCGTGCCCTGAACAGTGATATTGTTGCCATCAAGATGTACCCTCGTGAGGAGTGGAAGGTGAGGGAAATTATTTAATTAACTGCTTTATAATATCAGTGAAAAATGTTTGATAGCTGGATGATAAAACTAAAAACACAAGTTACTTATCAGGGCTGCAGTTAACAAATACGACAAAAAAGGAGGTTTTAAATGTTGGGGAGGGGTCAGGGCTCTTCCCGAATACTTTCACGGACACCTGCAATCATCTGATGTCTATTAAATGTAGTTTTCACATCATGAATATGACCTTTGCTGCTGAAATAGTGTTGAAAGTATGTTAAACTGATATTTTTATCCCTCAGGTTCTGGTTGAGATGCTTGAAGATGGTCAATTAGTGAAACAGCTACAGTCATTAAGTTTGTCGGATAAATCACTGTCGATTGACACGACCTCTGAAAAGACAACTACAGAAGAATCCTCAGCTACCAATGAGTCTAATACACCAGCAGGTACGCCAAAACTAGAAGGTGCATGTTTAAGTACCCCAGGTACATCAACGGAGAATAAGGTGACACCAGTGATCGAAAAGGCGGAACAGAAGCCAGTACAGAACGCAAAGAAAGCAGGACAGAAGAGTCGGGGCCAGGACACTCCACGAAAGCGCTTCACAACATTGAAAGAATATGCGAGCACCCCTGAGATTAAACGTGTCACAAAGAAACTGTTTGGTGAAAATAAACAGGGCGAGGGTAAAACAGATGGAGGAAAAGATGAAGGAACAGATGAGATTACAAAGGAGATTATAGACTCTGTGCCTATCAAAGCACTCGTCAGAACAGGACGGGTATGTTTCATTTATTACCACCTATATATAAAAATAGTTCCAATAACAGAACAAATAGTCATTCAAACAGCAGTTCAATGAATTGTGATGCTTTAAAAAAAAGTTATCACTGATATCAATTGCCTACAATATCATATCCAAATCTGATTTTTGGGGGGAAATTTCAAAGAACTATATATTGACAATTTGTTATAAAGCTCCTACAATTTCCATATTAAATACAAAATTTAGCTCTCAGGGAAATTCACATTTAGAGTAATCTTTTCAGGTCGTTGCAATTATTGAGAAAAAGAATAGCCGAGCAGCGACAGGACAGATTCGCCTCATGCAGGACCGCAACAACCACACTGCACTCTTTGTACCAAACGACCACCGCATGCCGCGTATGATGGTGCCTATGGACAACTGTCCCAAAGGTAATAAATGGTTTCTGTTTAAAACAAATGCACAAACCGCAAACCGCCAATTCATTCATATCCTTGTCGAAAGAGAAGGGGCCAGTGTAATAAATATACCATAAAGCCCCATGTATAAGCCGCACCTACATATAAGCCGCACCCTGAGTTTGGGAGAACGCTATAAGCCGCACGAGGGGCTTGAAAATTGTGGTTTTAGTACTGCTCTTTAATATGAAAACCCCAACCACAAGCCGCAACTGTAGTTTAGTAACATTATGATTCTATAATCGGCACTAGGGGTATCAAATGGTCTTAGCAAGCAGCGGCTTTTACGCAAGGTTTTGTGGTAGTTGATATATGTTGTTTTTGTTTGTTGTTTTTTTATTCTGTTCATGTTGTGATCAGATTTTCATGCCCGGCCGGATGACCATGCCCAAGTACTCTTCATAGCAAGACTAACTGAGTGGGAGGAACATTCGCAGTATGCTAGAGGGTAAGTCTCCAACCCTATCTAAGAAAGCAATCAATTATTTCTGTTGTATGCATAGAAGTACTCTTGGCTAATCTGGAAAATAATAGAACTGATAGTGAGCCTTGCAACATTTGATTACTTTTCAAATCTTATATTCTTCAACTGTGAATGATAAGCCTGCAATTGTGATTTACATTTAGTAGTAGGCCAGCTTGATTTTACCCATGTTGGGGCCAGATAAGAGGCTTTGGAGAAATTTAGGCAGTCTACTCTGCCTAGCTACTCGCTGATATGTATAGGAAGAATACCAGATAATGCAGACTATACATATGTATTTTTCTTCTAGTGAATTAGCCCGCAGCCTTGGCGAGGCTGGAGACATAGAGCCTGAGACAGAGGGAATATTAATATCATATGATGTCGATTATGCAGAATTCTCTGATGAGGTAAGGTTTGATAACAATTAATTGTTTTTATAAGAAGGTACAAATGCTATGTGTTGTGACCTTTCATAGATTAAGAAAAAAAGGAGTTATTCTCAAAATTCTGTAAGTTCGGTATGTCTGATTATGGAGTACACAATGAATTGATTTACCGTATTCAACGTAATTAGCGCACATACCCTAATATTTGGGATTTGGGATACTTTTAAGCGCACAGTGCGCTAATTATGTCGAATACGGTACTGTAAAATCCTTGTATAAGACACACCTGTATATAAGCCACCTCCTGAGTTTGGATTTGCATCCACCAAAATAATTTGTATCTATAGGACTGTAATCCACAGTGGCCAATCATGCTAAATGTTTTTGCCCCTCGCCAAATGGATAAGGAGCCAATGCAAACAAGTTCCTGATGTTTGCAGCAAAAAAAAAGAAAAGAAAAATTCCTTGAATATGGATAATCCATATTTAAGTGGTAAAGTTTGAAACTATCTGTTGGAATATATGCCCAAAGTGCAGTTTTCCTTCTTTTTTATTTTTGTCAACGAGGGAGTCACATCTCTGTAATGATGGCATACATATACTGCATCCCCTTTCAGGCATTGAAGTGCTTACCCCAAGTACTACCGTGGAGAATTCCAGAGTCAGAGTTTTCCTATAGAAAGGATCTCAGGAAGGAGTGTGTCTTCACTATTGACCCGGCTACAGCACGCGACCTTGATGATGCTCTTCACGTCAAGGATCTTGGAGATGGTATGGAGTCTGAAAATGCATGCTAGATATGCATGCCTGGGCTATAGCTGAATTCCCTTTAATAATCAAGTCACCTTAATTGCCGGAACATTCTTAGACTTTACCTCACTAAAAGTAACCCAAATTTTTCGCATCTTTTGGTTTTATAATGCGGAAACTGTGTCATAGACAAGGGCAAATAGTACCCATTTTGTGTCATTCTTCAAATTTGTAATCTCTTAAAATCTAACCTAGTCACTGAAGTCCTAAAAAAACAAATTGGAATTAGCGCCATGAAATGATATCATATATGAAACACTGCACTCGTTTGTTATGATAAATACATTAATTTACATAGTTTTAGAGTTTCATGTTGCATTTTTCAGGCACGTATGAGGTAGGGGTGCATATCGCTGATGTCAGCTTTTTCTTGGACGATGAAACTGCCTTGGATCAAGTAGCCAGTGAACGGTCAACAAGTGTCTACCTCGTACAAAAGGTAGGTCTTCACATTATAGATTGATCCCAAACTTCTAGTGCACCTTATAGGCAGGATATATGTATATATACACCTCAGTAATAATTTTAAGCCATAGCGTATGCACAAAATCATTGGTCTACTGATACTTATAGGACTTTCTTGAACTCAGTTTGACTGACAGGTATTCCGGAGTGAGGTGCACCCCCTGATATTGCAATAATATGCATTCTATGATTAAAATCAGCAACCAATCAGAAGGTTATTAGCGCGGCGACTAGTGAGTACTACTCGTGAGATGAGTAGACTAGTGTATGGTTCACAGTCGCCACGGTTTAAGGGATAGGGAGGCCTTGCAATCTATTTTTGTTTGTGGCTCCTCTGCTATGGACTATTCCTGCTCACTATACTAATGTAATAACAACAGTGTGTGTACTTTACTTATCAGTGAAGGAATTTTCAGAATATATCTCATACTTTTGATTTTATTCGCAGATAAGACATTTCATCATTTGGAGCCCTATGGCAGATTAGCATTAGAGCATTTTAAGATTCAGAAATGCATCCCTGTAGCCTTTGTTTTAGAATTGTTCGTTTTGAAACTACTATATATATGTAGTACAGGTTTTATCTCAGTTGGTTATGGTACAATTGGATCATATTTTCTGTATTTGAACAAAATATTCACTGTCAAGGATCTCTATGGAGAAATCAGTGCTAAATTGTGTGTTGCCATATGTGCATTTTTGTAAATCAGAGGAGGTTGAAGTGTAAGGCCACCTTGTGGAACTGCTACATTCTTTTCTGTGTAAAATTTTCAGTTTACATTGAAATAATGCTTTCTTAGAATATGTATCTACTATTGGTGATGAAAGATTAATTTGATTACTCCTTTCGTTATATAAACGATTTTGTGGAACACTAAAAAGATGTATGTACTTACACTGTGCTCCCCCTCTACAGAGAGGTGGAGTGATCTGGCCGGTTTGCTGACCACTGGCCTGTGAGAGGTACAGACTATTACAAGTGATTGGCAGTTGGGTGTGTGTGGGGGGGGGGGAGGCAGAGCAGGCTTCTGGCAATCTGAGACAGTGTACACTCATAATGACACACCTGTTGACTATGGCATTGAACATTGAATAAGACAGGTCCCTGTGGCAGCTGAGTGAGGTGCATGCAGAATGGACAGTCTACAGACTATTAGTACTTAGCTGCAGTGGGTAGTTCAGGTTGAATTTGTGCTATATACTACCAAAAGCCCAGATGATAGTATGCCCTATCTGTCTCACCAACTGAAACTAGACACAAGATTACAAGTCGCCGCGCCATGTCTCACAGAATTATTCTCTACTATTGTATTAAAATCTACAACACTATGGTTTTATATTGCCATTGCCAGCCACTATGTTGTTTGTCATTGCCGGCCATTAGGCTTAAAAAAGAAAAAAAAAATATATGTTGTGTTCAGGTAAGAGCATCGAAAAAAAAATTTAGGGTATGTAGGTAGAACTTTATTCTTTTTTCCATATTTCAATAAGTGACAAGAAATTAGATTTTTTCCCCCAAAGGCCCATGCAAAAAGTTATAGTTATTGAGAGCATGTTATCGATTCAAATTGATTTATATTGCCAAGATGTATGGATTATATTCAAAAAGCCATTAATTTCAAGTTAAATCGATAGAATCAATTGTTTCTCCGTCGAAAATGCAACTTCTGGCAAGGAGGCGGGTCGTGCATCTGCACAGAACAGGAAAATCCAAAATGGCTGGATTTGGAGAAGATTAGATTACAGTGCTATCGAAACTGCTCGATTATAACAAAATAGAGGAGAATTATAGTGAATCATGCCTTTCTATGAAAAATATGGATCCTTATTTAAGACCTGCTGATACAATGGAATGGTTAACTTGCCAGGAGACATGATAATGGGTGCATTCTCCATAGCCTTAACCATTGACGATTCCGACACGCTGTCACTATATTGACAGTCCCCTACTGTAGGTAGTGGAAGACCTGGGCCAGTCGTGCATTGCATGTGTTAAATCTTGTTTGTCATTGTCAGCTATTAAGTTATTGTGTCGTTGGCAGGTGATCCCAATGTTGCCACGGTTGCTGTGTGAGGAGCTGTGCAGTTTGAATCCAGGAACAGATCGCCTCACCTTCTCTGTCATATGGACCATGACTGAGCGAGGAGAGGTAGGACTCTTTGACAAATATCAGTTCATACATTGTCATTGATAACTAAACTTTCCACCAAAGCACAATAGAGATGGTTGACACACCTAAGCCCAGTAGCAGGGGACGCCAAATAGGTGTTCATTCTGATATCGTAAAAATTCAATAACCCTCCTCACACTTTAGTTTTCGTGAGAACTAGAAGTAAAATATACTACGAGAATAAACCTATTCATCTTGAGTCTTGTAAGAGAACCAATAGTGAAATTGTACTTGACCTCAGGAGGGAGAGAATGCAGTATTTGCTCCATTTTGATATTTCAGATTTTGGATGAGTGGTTTGGACGGAGTATCATCAATTCTTGTATCAAGATGTCATATGACCATGCACAGGGATTCATTGAAGAGCCAGACCGAGAGTGGACAGAAGAAGAACTTCCCCCGATTACAGGAGGTTATCCAGTCAGCGTTTTAATGGATAAAGTCCTCCAATTACAAACAGTATGTACAGTTAGAACTTGTCACCTTTAAGCTCCACTCTTAAGTAAATATCTATAATCCATCATTCCATCTACCGGTTATCTTTTCGTCACTATTCAAGGGGTTGACTTCTAATGATAATTGATTTTTATGGCTCAGGGGCTGCCCTGAGTCCATACCACCCGGTCAGCAGTACGTTTTTGAAAGACGTATATTCCTTACTTAATATATAGACCTTTCTACCACATGAAAAAAAAAGAAAAGTAGAAACTGTTTTGTCTTTTTTCATGGGAGATCTATGGAATTGTATGTGTGCTGGTACTCTAAAATGTATCAATGGCTCAGTGTAGAATGCCATAGTATCTCCCATGAATAGTTAAAGTCAAATCTGGGCCTTACAGGGGGGTTGTTCCCCTGTAACTAGATCGGTGTGTTGTGATGGCTAAGCAGTCGGTCATGATGTCTCACACCATCAATTTCACTGTTGTGATCGCCTGACACCAGGGGGCACCACAACACTTGCTTCTTGTATTTTTGGATTATGCCAACAGAGGACACCACAGCTCTTGCTCCTTGCCACCACCAAACTGTCTGGTTTTCACTTGCAAATAGATATGCTTCATAGATTTTCTATATGAAATGTATATAGAAATATCAAGATATCCCACATTTGATTTATCAAATGGGCCGTTTTGTCTACAGATTGCCAAAAACCTGCGTAAGAAGCGATTTGACGATGGCGCCCTACGTCTGGACCAGGTAAAGCTCAGCTTTACTTTGGACAAAGAATCCGGCACACCAAATGGATTCTATGTCTACCAACAACGGGATAGTAACAAGTAAGTGTTCGAAAAAATCTTATACATTGTCAAGTGTGCTTGCATATAGAACCATAGTTCTCCTATGCATAAATTCAGTCCACTCTCAGCGTATATTTAATGGAGCGTTAGAGTGGTGATTTCAGGGATCTTTAAGTTTCTAATATACATACATTCTTATATACCGTAATACCTCGCGTATAGGGCGCACCCGCATATAAGGCGCACTCAGACTCTTTGGATCTGCTAGAAAATTTTAAAATGAAATAACTTTTGTTCTCATCATTGGATTTTCAAAATTCAAAAAGCTATGGGTAGCTAAAATGCCCCCCGAAGTCCTAGAACCACTTTTGAATTTATGGGGTGCATTGGGATAATTTTACTCTCAGCTTTTCCTCATCCTATAAGGCGCATCAGGGGATTATCCTCGTGTATTAGGCGCGCCTTATACGCGAGGTATTACGGTAAATCTTGTATTAACGCTGTTCTAATTGAGCATTTCAGGGATTTGTGTGCTAGTTTCAACTCTGTACTTTTTATGTAATGTTTCAATGTAGCGGGCTTCCCTACTATAGTCAAAAAGGGCTATATCTCCTCTTTCCTATCCCCTCAGATGTGTTTGGTGCACATGTATGGGCACTGACATATTCCTCTGAAATTTTGTAATGTAGTTCTCGCCATGAATATGACATTATCTGTCAAAATGGCGTTAAACATCTATTACTCACTCAGGTTGATAGAGGAGTTCATGTTGCTGGCCAACATGGCGGTCTCCCACAAGATCTACAAGAAGTTCCCCGAACAGGCTGTACTGCGCCGCCACCCACCCCCGCAGACCAAGATGATGGACGACTTGGTACGTTCGGTTAGGCACTTGGTCTAAAATATAAAGTGTGGAAGACACTGATTTTTTGTAATATATACTTGAAGATTTAGATGTCACACAAGACTAGACACTGTAAATGAAATTAGAATTTTATGGCTTTTATTTCAAAAGTTGACAAAGGTAGAATGGATGTAGATTAGTAGTAGCGTTGTATGGTTATGATCAATATTTCAACCTATTTAATAGGCCTTCATCAGGAAATAATAGGCCTTCAAATAGAAATAGATAATACCTAAAGCTGTAACAGAATATCTCGTGCTCATTGTTCTAGCATTTATTATGCAGGGGGACCAGAGTAAAGAAATCAGAAATTGTATGGTTCCTTAAATCTTGATAGAATTTGTAGACTGTATATTTGTAAAATACAATTCCTATCTGAACAGGTGACAACGTGTCGTGGCCTTGGCGTCCCAATGGATATTTCAACCTCCAAGAAAATCCACGAGTCAATACAAGCGCTCGCAGGTGAAACGCTTGAGGACCGGGCCCGAGCACAGATCTTAACTGTGTTATGCTCCAAGCCTATGCAGGTATGATATTAGGCATTAATAGTAACCGGGAAGGAATTAAATGTCGATATAGTGTAAATTACCATATAGAAGCCACCAACTACTGTGCCTTATAGAATGTGCATAAAGTCAGACTGCAGCCTATAGATACCTAAGAATTTAGCGCTATAGTACAGTACAGTTGTGGTTTACATATATGCAGGAATATACGGTAGTATATACTTGTAGAATAAGTCAACTAAGAGTCTGAGCACCTTAAGGAATACCATAGAACCTTGCAAATAAGCTGCAACTGGAGCTTGAGAATTACTCGTTTACATAAAATGTAGTTCTATGCCATCAAAATGCCCAAAAGCCACGTCTGAATTGCATACTTCAGCAAATGAAAAAAAATTAATTTAAGTCTAAAAGTTTTACTTTAAAACTAATATAAAGACTTATGTTGAAATGTTTACTTGTGTGTAAAGCCATAGTTTGTTTTACCACAGAATGCCAAGTACTTCTGTACAGGTATGATAGACGATGAATACGAGTACCGGCACTACGCGCTCAATGTGCCTCTCTACACCCACTTCACCTCACCCATCCGCCGCTATCCAGACGTCATGGTTCACCGACTCCTTGCTGCAGCTTTAGGTAACTCTTTAACCCTTTAAAGGCCGCTAATTCAGGAGTGCATGATGCCCATTGGTCGTTATGATGCACCAATGAAGTGCTGGCGAGACTGCTCACCAGCACTTCATTGGTGCATCATGCCGACCCTGCAGGGGTGTATTAACCCCGTAGGGTCAACATGGTGCATGAATGCAGCCCTTGTGAGTTACTCGCCAGGGCTACATTAATGCATCATGACGACCAATAAGCATGATGCATGAATGTATTAGCAGGCCTTAAAGGGTTTAGGCAGGAGGCCGACCTCATATCTAGAGATCATTGACGAAATGCAATCTTTTCCATGCTTGACTTTAAACAGACTTGAAAGATAGAGAGATATATACTGACTGGCAGAATGGGAGGCCAACAAACTGGAAGACCCACTACCCAACTAGACAGAGGGAGACAGAGTTAAGGCCCTCTAGTGGAAGGGGGTGGGGGGGGGGGAGTCCTCTGGGAGAGTGTGGAAAATACCTGAATCTTGTGTCATAGAGAAATGTTGCCAACAAGTAAATTTCCCAGTTAAAATGTTATATGCCTCTTAATCCATATCGAAAGAGTACCCTGTATGGTTTTTATGATAGCTAGATTGTTGTACCTTCCATTGGTAGGCTGATGCATCACCCCTCAATTACAATACCTGTTTACTCACTGACCAACCTATTCCATATTGATATCTGCTAGGTTACCGTCAAGCACCCACAGCTTCCAAAGGTGACATACAGCGACAGACCGACCACTCGAACGACAAGAAGACCAACTCCAAGCGTGTTCAGGAACTCAGCAGTGAACTATTCTTTGCAGTCTTTATAAAGGTAAAGGCCAAGCTCTATTATGATAAATGGTGTGATAAATTATAAATGAATCTAGAGAGAGCAGGTGTTTCATAGAATCTGTCTAAACTCACAGGTTCCTCATGGGTTAGCCCTGGGATGTGTTTTACCAGGCAAAGCCGAGCAAAATGTAGCCCTAGGATCAACTATTGGAAAAATGTCCAGGTTGCACCTCAGATTTAAATTTATCTCGATTTATTCCATGTGACAGGGACATTGAACATTTAGATTTCGAAAAAATCACATTCCAATATATCAAAGGGTTTGGTGTTATTATGATGCCAGATTGGGGAATGGGGCCTTTCTTTGAGCACGGCTCAGTTTCTCCTTGCTCCGTTCAAGAATAAGTCCTCCCATACAAATCTTAGTAAATTTAAATGTTTCTTCATATACATTTCATTGAAATATGTGTTTTCTTGATTGCAGGAGTGCGGTCCCATGGAGGAAAAGGGAATGGTTATGGGGGTCCTAGACAAATCATTTGATGTCCTCATCCTCAGTCTTGGTGTTGTGAAGAGAGTCTACTGCGAGGTCAGTTCACAGATTGTTATTTTACATTTCCCGTCCTATCATTATAAGATTATATAATTGTAGTGCCTGGCTTTTAAAGTGAATCAAAGTAAGACGTCCCGTTGTCTGAATGTCAACATATATAATGATGGGTAAAAGGTCACAACCCGTTCGGTCATTTGAAATAATATGTCCGGTAAAACATACATCTCTCTCTGTTACGCACAAAGTGCGCATGCACATGGTGCTCTAGTGGTTTTCCACACCATTTGCCTCCAGGCGGCACTGTTGTAGGTGAGCCCTGTGGCTCCCTCTATTGTCAGGTTTAGTGAATTAAGGTCTTTTTCAATCACTGATAGCCAGGTTGTTTTCTGGCCTCCTCTTGTTAGCGCGGCGACTAGTGAGTACTACTCGTGAGATGAGTAGACTAGTGTATGGTTCACAGTCGCCACGGTGTAAGGGATAGGGAGGCCTTGCAATCTATTTTTGTTTGTGGCTCCTCTGCTATGGACTATTCCTGCTCACTATTCTAATGTAATAACAACAGTGTGTGTACTTTACTTATCAGTAAAGGAATTTCAGAATATATCTCATACTTTTGATTTTATTCGCAGATAAGACATTTCATCATTTGGAGCCCTATGGCAGATTAGCATTAGAGCATTTTAAGATTCAGAAATGCATCCCTGTAGCCTTTGTTTTAGAATTGTTCATTTTGAAACTACTATATATATGTAGTACAGGTTTTATCTCAGTGGGTTATGGTACAATTGGATCATATTTTCTGTATTTGAACAAAATATTCACTGTCAAAGATCTCTATGGAGAAATCAGTGCTAAAGTGTGTGTTGCCATATGTGCATTTTTGTAAATCGGAGGAGGTTGAAGTGTAAGGCCACCTTGTGGAACTGCTACATTCTTTTCTGTGTAAAATTTTTAGTTTACATTGAAATAATGCTATCTCAGAATATGTATCTACTATTGGTGATGAAAGATTAATTTGATTACTCCTTTCATTGTATAAAGAATTTTGTGGAACACTAAAAACATGTATGTACACCGGGGTACTTACACTGTGCTCCCCCTCTACAGAGAGGTGGAGTGATCTGGCCGGTTTGCTGACCACTGGCCCATGACAGGTACAGACTATTACAAGTGATTGGCAGTTGGGTGTGTGTGTGGGGGGGGGGGGGCGGGGGGCAGAGCAGGCTCCTGGCAATCTGAGACAGTGTACACTCATAATGACACACCTGTTGACTATGGCATTGAACATTGAATAAGACAGGTCCCTGTGGCAGCTGAGTGAGGTGCATGCAGAATGGACAGTCTACAGACTATTAGTACTTAGCTGCAGTGGGTAGTTAAGGTTGAATGTGTGCTATATACTACCAAAAGCCCAGATGATAGTATGCCCTATCTGTCTCACCAACTGAAACTAGACACAAGATTACAAGTTGCCGCGCCATGTCTCACAGGACTATTCTCTACTATTGTATTAAAATCTACAACACTATGGTTTTATTTTTTTCACTTTTCTTATCGCTATGGCTAGTGCTGTTTTTGCTGGAGTTTCGTCAGGTAACCTCATTGCGTGTCCGAACCACCTTTTTGAACACCGGGTTTTTGAATGGGCGCATAAGCACCGGGGGTAGAGTAGCATTGAAATTGAAGAATGAGTGGTAAAAGTCTTGAATAAGTGCTGGTCTTAAACATGGGACAGGAATAGAGCAAGGTTGAAATCTGTGAGTGCCGGGGCTCTTATACAAGCCATACCGTAGTAACAAATAACCGTAGTTATAAATGATTCTGTTCAAAACCAATTTTTGCTTCAGAAACTCCCGCTTCGTGATTTTGGATACTTGAAGAAGCAAAAGAAGCCACTGCTACGGCTTATATGGGAACCGACAGAGAAACATCCTCAGACAGTGGAACAGGATCTCACCATATTCAGTATAATCGAGTGTATTCTAACCGGTGATAAGGAACCACTAAAGTGGACGGTAAGTCTTATGATTTATCTCTGATTTGAAAACTTTAGCCACATAGGTAAATAAGGTATAATCAAGAAGCTCCATATTTCAGAACCCCCTGAAAAAAACATACAGCATATTTCACGGCCAGCTGAAGACAGTCAAATGGCCAGATAACTATGATAAAATCTTTTTTTTATGACAAATGAATCTAATTTTTGAACATATTTCACTATTAAAAATAACAGATGAAGTGAATTCAAAGGTCCACTAGAATTAGTTTGACAGAGGTTTGACATAAGCAATTTTTATGAAAGATATTGGGAAAATACATGGAAACTCACAGTCGATTTACATATTCTATCAAAGATGAATGAAGTTGAAAAGTGTATGAATGGGTATACCAAGACAACGGGCATTATTTTTACTGTGTGGATATACTACCAATATACTGGGTATAACTGCCTATAAGATGGAATAAATGTATGAGCTATTGACTCTCCTCCTAGTGGGAAACTACAACTGGATGCAATTGGTCTGGTGGTAGGTGCCTCCCTCTAGTGAGAATTCAAGGACTCACACTCATTCAAACACATACACACTGCTGCTTCACTGGCAGTTAGACCCATGGAGTGAACGTCACAGGAAGAGGAGTGATTATTTTGTGAAAATTTCTTGTGGCCTCACTTCTTTACATCTTTTTTTTTAAATGTTCAAGCTAACTCTGAAACTCTGCTTACCGTTACAGGCAGTGATCAAGCATCCAAACCATTCTGATTCAAACTAAGACGTCAAGACGAGGGACTGCTCAATGTCTTACACACCAGATCTGTGCCATCCGACGACCCCAGGAGGCGGTTCAACCAGAGGCAGCTTTGTGGCAGTGTCTGCCATGGTTTGTTATGGTGCTTAAATAGACAGGAATTACAGATTTAAAGGTTGTTTGTGTAATAAAAGAGTATATGGATCAGACTTTTTAGGACCAGTTATCATGAAAGCTGGGTCTTAAATTTATGTGTGGAAAAAAAACCCGCAGAATTGTTTATAGTTATGTTCTGGGAGAGCCACATCACATAGGGGCATGTGATAATGTAACAAACATACTTTCACTATTTTTGTTTGTTTATCTTTTGTTCTGAGAATAATCCTATTAAACATAAAGGATTTTTAAAAATCGCCTCAAAAAGTATTGTCACTACTGTCATCAAAACTCCTTAATTGATCCATCTTTCTGCTATCATTTTACCTAAAACAGGTCACAAGAGGGAACTTAAAATTGACATGACTTCTATTCCAATCAATGGATTTACAAAATTCAAAGACCAATGTCCATCTTGGTGTAAGTTCAATCCCGCTAGAGTTCTACAAGGAGATGGGGGGGGGGTGGCTTGCTGATCCCATAAGGGGCAATAGAGGATTATCCTCATGTAGAAGACGGGTCTTGTACGCGGGGTGTCACAGTAAATGATACTTTGATATATGATCTCATACGCCATTATAAAATTTTCTAAACCATGGATGTTTGAGAAATGCATAATTTCTGGGTTCGGCCCTGTTTCCCGAGCTAGGGAGTAGGGTAATCTGAAGGACTCACTTTTGTTGATGTAACTGCATAATTTATCATTGAGTTACGATGCTTGTTGTTGAATGTTAAACATTCCAAAATGAGAGACAAACCACATGCTTTTATAACTGGTCCTGGTTGTAACCATTTTAGATTTACCCCGAAATATTTGACATTATCAAAGATACCCATAATCAATAGGATGATGATGGAAGTAGGGGGTAGAATGTTGGTATACATGGTTATTGAGATGTGATAAAAAGTATAAATGTGCCAATTATTTTGTTAGGTATCCTGGTTGTCAGGAAACAGGTCACAAACCTGCTTCACACGTGTGTATTGAGTAAAATGCATTTATAAAGGGTATTAAGAGTAACAGAATGATTTATATGTTCATTTATATTCGCCAGGTTTCTTAATCTCAGGGCTTTCAGTGTTAAATCTGGCTGTTGATTTGGGGAGGGAGGGGGGGGTCAATGCACTTAATACTGACTCTGTTATGTGTAGAGGTTCTAGCTTATATATCTGAAAGGGAATGAAAACGGCAGAATACTAAATAATGGTGCATTAATTCATTATGCCTTTTGGTTTTTAAAATGTATGAATAAACCTCAACATGCCAGGGCTGTATTCATGTATCATGGCAGTCCCTTAGGGTTGATACACCTCAAGATGGTCGACATGATACACCAAGAAATGAGTAGCCTTGTTGGTACTTCATAATTGGTGCATCGTGGCACTGAAGGATCGTAAGGTGTTAACATGTTATATATACACCGTAAAACCCCGCCTTTTAGCCACACCCTCACTTTGCCTTTAAGCCATATATTACAAGCTACACTGTGGGCCTGAAAAAGGCCAAATTAATATTACTGTTCCATGGGGTCAACCCCTGCCCATAAGCGGCACACTGATTTCAGGAAGGTCACTGTTATAGTCCTTAGACAGCGGCTTATATGCAGGGTTTTAAAACATACTCGAGTGTGTCATTCAAGGTAGAAAACTTGTCTATGAATTTAAATGATTGATTCATGTATAATGGTAAAGGTGAACGATGATGAGTGTTTGGCGACAATTATTTCCAGAGCTGGAGGGAAATAATTAGGATCCAAACACTCATCAGAGTTCATCTTTACATTTATGTCAAGGTGTTTCAATTGATAATCTATCAATATTTTACAAATAAATTTCAAAATAAACCCAAATTAACCTGTCATCAACGCGAAAATGCTGACAGCCACCATCTTGAATGTTTACGTTTCAAAAAGGCTATGCATGCGCGATGGACCTATGTCGTAATCGTGCGGATTTGGCGCTGGTTATTCAACGCAGGGGTGCAATACGAGGTTCTAGTGCATTGTCAATGGGGCATCGATATTCACCTTGACATAAGAGTTATTATGTGTTACTGATTATGGTACATGAGAAGGGCAAGGGTTATGTATGTGCTCAGATAATGTCTGACTTGTCGTGTTGTACATGTTAGCAAGTTTAATTATTGCAATCTTTTCTCAGCAAAGAATAGTTGAATTTAACTGCTTAAAGTTTTATAATCTGTTACAGCCGAGAAAAGGAGTTTCACTCTGATTCACTGCAGCTAATCAATCATGTGATGCAGTCATTTGTAAACCATTGTTGTTAAAATGTAAGACAAATGTCAGTGATGCAGGAGTAGAATATTATTTCCAATAGAGCAAGTATATTGATTGCATTTTTGTTTTCCATTTTCAGAAGAAAAAAATGTCCTACCATAGTTATAGGCATCTGTTAGAGATTAGCAGTGTAATGAAATATGTACCACCGTAAATTCTCTGGTATTGGCGCACCCTCATATAAGCTGATACGAGATAATTTGCGGTACCCGTATTATTGTATTTTGCATGTAACGTGCAGCTTATACAGGGGGATACAGTTCTGGTATATCTCACCTTCCTAAAATCAGGGTAAGCCTTATAGGCAGGGGTTTTGCAATGAATGATATTTCTGAAAGTGGCCAGGATATCATCCCAGGTGCACCCAGAGATGCCACTTTTCCTAAAATTTCAGGAATTCCACACTTTTGGCTGTAAAATTGGAAATTGAGAAAATTAGGATGATTTCTGAATTTTCAGAAACGAGTGAGTGGCACCGCTGCAGCGCCTGATAGGTCCAGGGTATGCCCTATACGTGAGGTTACAATGTATTCTGCACATAAAGTCCTGTGTACTGTATATCAATATATCCATACTCTATCAGTGTGTGCACGTCTAAAAGACACTTCACCAAGTAGTACTCAAGAGGTAGTAAAACTGCCTGAAACTTATCATAGTTCAGTCTCTCAATCTGAGTCCTCCAAAGACGAAGTTTGCATTGTGTTGTGATGGGAGACATGAATGCTTGTTTTTACGCAGAAATGGCATTTTAATCTGTGATGGAGCATTTCTCTGTGGCGGTATCTCGAGCGACTTAATGATTTACTAGTATGGGAAAAGGCCACAGAGGAAAGGAAATTTATATAAGTATAAACTAAGGTATGACACCAAGGAGCCAAGGAAATAAACTTGATTATGGAATAAGAGAATTGTTTTGTGGGGTTTTTTTCATTAAAAATTTAATTTTACCCATCTTCCTTGAAGAATCTTAATATCCCCCTCAAGCTACGGAAGTGATAATGTGGAATGAATGAACACAAGGGATTACTTTTGCCCCTACGACAAACCAGGTCGCCTAATTATATTACCTTTAAAAAGAAAAGAAAAAAAAATTTGACAGCGTAGACTGATAAAGACAAAAATTGCAAGCACTGAAACTCTGATATGTGAGCCTACAGCCCCAAGGTGTAATAAGGTTGTGTCCACTGTGTGCTATAGTGATAGTAACACTTCTTTTGGCTCTCCTGCAAAACGTGAAATATACAACCTTGTTAACTCAGAAAGCCGAGTTTTAAGAGACGGGTAGGGGGAGGCGAAACTTTTAAGACCGGAAGTGAGCACTTTTTGAGAAGAGGTTGTTGACTTTGAGCTCAAATTACATGAAAACCATTAAATATGAGATAAAATGAAACCTGTAATGTGATAATATATTAGAGTGTAGGGAGAAGAAGATGAATCTATGCAAAAATAGGCATAACAAATATGATTTGAAATTATTTGAGAACATTTGCCGCGGTAGGACGACATAGCCTGCCGATTGACGGCAAAATCCAAAATGGCAGACGCGCAATACGTATGGAGTACGTTTCTTCTTTGCTGTCACTATACTGTCAAAAAGGTTAGACATTTCTCTCTGTATACACATTAAAAATATAACAATTAATTTTAGATAGCTGGTTGAAGGCAAAATCCAACATGGCGGGCGCGCAATAGACCTGTTAGTCTTTCGCATTGCTGTCACTATAGTGTCAAAATGGCCAGACCAAAGCTTTCCGAGTTACTTGCAAATTCAATCGCTTAAAAACTGGTTGCACTGAGGCAACAAGATATACACCAACAGTTGAATCAGCACTGTTGAACATGTGGGGTGTCTCCCTCTGGTGGTGAGGGTTGGCACCAAGGTAGATGGACTCCCCCTGGTGGGATATATGGCAATAATACCAATACAGGGATTATTGGACGTCCTGGTGACATTGTCTTAATAAATCTTTCCACAAAATATCGAAGTTTCTTGGATCTGTCCTATATCTCTTGTGTGTGTCCTTTTAGGTATTTCAAACAACCTTCTAGATTTTGGTGCTGATTTGATGTATTTAAAAAACTTTGCAAGGAGATATTGTTATGGCTTGTTATACCACCAAAAAGAAAATCAAGTGCTTTAGGTTGCCACGAACATACAGACTCAGCTGAATAAATTGCTCCACATTTATTCGTCTAAACTTGTTTCCTGTCACATTAACATCATTCTTAGCAAAAATGGTGAATATCGGAAGACATTATTTTTCAAGGGTCAATTTGAAGAAAGACTATAGTCTTACCAAATTTTTCCACAAAATATCGAAGTTTCTCGGATCTGTCCCATATCTCTTGTGTATATCCTTTTAGGTATTTCAAACAACCTTCTGAACTTTGGTGCTGATTTGAGGTATTTAAATAACTTTGCAAGGAGATATTGTGATACCAGCAAAAAAAAAAATCAAATGCTTCAGGTTGCCATGAACATACAGACTCAGCTGAATAAATTGCTCCACATTTATTCATCTAAACTTGTTTCCTATCACATTAACATCATTCTTAGCAAAAATGGTGAATATCGGAAGACAATATTTTCAAGGGTCAATTTGAAGCAAGACTATAGTCTTACCAAATTTTTCCACAAAATATCGAAGTTTCTCGGATCTGTCCCATATCTCTTGTGTATATCCTTTTAGGTATTTCAAACAACCTTCTGAACTTTGGTGCTGATTTGAGGTATTTAAATAACTTTGCAAGGAGATATTGTGATACCAGCAAAAAGAAAATCAAATGCTTCAGATTGCCATGAACATACAGACTCAGCTGAATAAATTGCTCCACATTTATTCATCTAAACTTGTTTCCTATCACATTAACATCATTCTTAGCAAAAATGGTGAATATCGGAAGACATTATTTTTCAAGGGTCAATTTGAAGCAAGACTATAGTCTTACCAAATTTTTCCACAAAATATCGAAGTTTCTCGGATCTGTCCCATATCTCTTGTGTATATCCTTTTAGGTATTTCAAACAACCTTTTGGACTTTGGTGCTGATTTGAGTTATTTAAATAACTTTGCAAGGAGATATTGTGATACCAGCAAAAAGAAAATCAAATGCTTCAGGTTGCCATGAACATACAGACTCAGCTGAATAAATTGCTCCACATTTATTCATCTAAACTTGTTTCCTATCACATTAAGATCATTCTTAGCAAAAATGGTGAATATCGGAAGACATTATTTTTCAAGGGTCAATTTGAAGCAAGACTATAGTCTTACCAAATTTTTCCACAAAATATCGAAGTTTCTCGGATCTGTCCCATATCTCTTGTGTGTATCCTTTTAGGTATTTCAAACAACCTTCTGAACTGTGGTGCTGATTTGAGGTATTTTAATAACTTTGCAAGGAGATATTGTGATACCAGCAAAAAGAAAATCAAATGCTTCAGGTTGCCATGAACATACAGACTCAGCTAAATAAATTGCTCCACATTTATTCATCTAAACTTGTTTCCTATCACATTAACATCATTCTTAGCAAAAATGGTGAATATCGGAAGACATTATTTTTCAAGGGTCAATTTGAAGCAAGACTATAGTCTTACCAAATTTTTCCACAAAATATCGAAGTTTCTCGGATCTGTCCCATATCTCTTGTGTGTATCCTTTTAGGTATTTCAAACAACCTTTTGGACTTTGGTGCTGATTTGAGGTATTTAAATAACTTTGCAAGGAGATATTGTGATACCAGCAAAAAGAAAATCAAATGCTTCAGGTTGCCATGAACATACAGACTCAGCTGAAAAAAGTGCTCCACATTTATTCATCTAAACTTGTTTCCTATCACATTAACATCATTCTTAGCAAAAATGGTGAATATCGGAAGACATTATTTTTCAAGGGTCAATTTGAAGCAAGACTATAGTCTTACCAAATTTTTCCACAAAATGTAGAAGTTTCTCAGATCTGTCCCATATCTCTTGTGTATATCCTTTTAGGTATTTCAAACAACCTTCTGAACTTTGGTGCTGATTTGAGGTATTTAAAAATTTTTGCAAGGAGATATTGTAACACCAGCAAAAAGAAAATCAAATGCTTCAGGTTGCCATGAACATACAGACTCAGCTGAATAAATTGCTCCACATTTATTCATCTAAACTTGTTTCCTATCACATTAACATCATTCTTAACAAAAATGGTGAATATTGGAAGACATTATTTTTCAAGGGTCAATTTGAAGAAAGAATATAGTCTTACCAAATTTTTCCACAAAATATCGAAGTTTCTCGGATCTGTCCCATATCTCTGGTGTCTATCCTTTAAGGTATTTCAAACAACCTTTTGGACTTTGGTGCTGATTTGAGTTATTTAAATAACTTTGCAAGGAGATATTGTGATACCAGCAAAAAAAAAATCAAATGCTTCAGGTTGCCATGAACATACAGACTCAGCTGAATAAATTGCTAAACATTGATTCATCTAAACTTGTTTCCTATCACATTAACATCATTCTTAGCAAAAATGGTGAATATCGGAAGACATTATTTTTCAAGGTTCAATTTGAAGAAAGACTATAGTCTTACCAAATTTTTCCACAAAATATCGAAGTTTCTCGGATCTGTCCCATATCTCTTGTGTCTATCCTTTAAGGTATTTCAAACAACCTTTTCGACTTTGGTGCTGATTTGAGTTATTTAAATAACTTTGCAAGGAGATATTGTGATACCAGCAAAAAGAAAATCAAATGCTTCAGGTTGCCATGAACATACAGACTCAGCTGAATAAATTGCTCCACATTTATTCATCTAAACTTGTTTCCTATCACATTAACATCATTCTTAGCAAAAATGGTGAATATCGGAAGACATTATTTTTCAAGGGTCAATTTGAAGCAAGACTATAGTCTTACCAAATTTTTCCACAAAATATCGAAGTTTCTCGGATCTGTCCCATATCTCTTGTGTGTATCCTTTTAGGTATTTCAAACAACCTTCTGAACTTTGGTGCTGATTTGAGGTATTTAAATAACTTTGCAAGGAGATATTGTGACACCAGCAAAAAGAAAATCAAATGCTTCAGGTTACCATGAACATACAGACTCAGCTGAATAAATTGCTCCACATTTATTCATCTAAACTTGTTTCCTATCACATTAACATCATTCTTAGCAAAAATGGTGAATATCGGAAGACATTATTTTTCAAGGGTAAATTTGAAGTAAGACTATAGTCTTACCAAATTTTTCCACAAAATATCGAAGTTTCTCGGATCTGTCCCATATCTCTTGTGTATATCCTTTTAGGTATTTCAAACAACCTTCTGAACTGTGGTGCTGATTTGACGTATTTAAATAACTTTGCAAGGAGATATTGTGATACCAGCAAAAAGAAAATCAAATGCTTCAGGTTGCCATGAACATACAGACTCAGCTAAATAAATTGCTCCACATTTATTCATCTAAACTTGTTTCCTATCACATTAACATCATTCTTAGCAAAAATGGTGAATATCGGAAGACATTATTTTTCAAGGGTCAATTTGAAGCAAGACTATAGTCTTACCAAATTTTTCCACAAAATATCGAAGTTTCTCGGATCTGTCCCATATCTCTTGTGTATATCCTTTTAGGTATTTCAAACAACCTTCTGAACTTTGGTGCTGATTTGAGGTATTTAAATAACTTTGCAAGGAGATATTGTGACACCAGCAAAAAGAAAATCAAATGCTTCAGGTTGCCATAAACAAACAGACTCAGCTGAATAAATTGCTCCACATTTATTCATCTAAACTTGTTTCCTATCACATTAAGATCATTCTTAGCAAAAATGGTGAATATCGGAAGACATTATTTTTCAAGGGTCAATTTGAAGCAAGACTATAGTCTTACCAAATTTTTCCACAAAATATCGAAGTTTCTCGGATCTGTCCCATATCTCTTATGTGTATCCTTTTAGGTATTTCAAACAACCTTTTGGACTTTGGTGCTGATTTGAGGTATTTAAATAACTTTGCAAGGAGATATTGTGATACCAGCAAAAAGAAAATCAAATGCTTCAGGTTGCCATGAACATACAGACTCAGCTGAATAAAGTGCTCCACATTTATTCATCTAAACTTGTTTCCTATCACATTAACATCATTCTTAGCAAAAATGGTGAATATCGGAAGACATTATTTTTCAAGGGTCAATTTGAAGCAAGACTATAGTCTTACCAAATTTTTCCACAAAATGTAGAAGTTTTTCAGATCTGTCCCATATCTCTTGTGTATATCCTTTTAGGTATTTCAAACAACCTTCTGAACTTTGGTGCTGATTTGAGGTATTTAAAAAACTTTGCAAGGAGATATTGTGACACCAGCAAAAAGAAAATCAAATGCTTCAGGTTGCCATGAACATACAGACTCAGCTGAATAAATTGCTCCACATTTATTCATCTAAACTTGTTTCCTATCACATTAACATCATTCTTAGCAAAAATGGTGAATATCGGAAGACATTATTTTTCAAGGGTCAATTTGAAGCAAGACTATAGTCTTACCAAATTTTTCCACAAAATATCGAAGTTTCTCGGATCTGTCCCATATCTCTTGTGTATATCTTTTTAGGTATTTCAAACAACCTTCTGAACTTTGGTGCTGATTTGAGGTATTTAAATAACTTTGCAAGGAGATATTGTGATACCAGCAAAAAGAAAATCAAATGCTTCAGGTTGCCATGAACATACAGACTCAGCTAAATAAATTGCTCCACATTTATTCATCTAAACTTGTTTCCTATCACATTAACATCATTCTTAGCAAAAATGGTGAATATCGGAAGACATTATTTTTCAAGGGTCAATTTGAAGCAAGACTATAGTCTTACCAAATTTTTCCACAAAATATCGAAGTTTCTCGGATCTGTCCCATATCTCTTGTGTGTATCCTTTTAGGTATTTCAAACAACCTTTTGGACTTTGGTGCTGATTTGAGGTATTTAAATAACTTTGCAAGGAGATATTGTGATACCAGCAAAAAGAAAATCAAATGCTTCAGGTTGCCATGAACATACAGACTCAGCTGAAAAAAGTGCTCCACATTTATTCATCTAAACTTGTTTCCTATCACATTAAGATCATTCTTAGCAAAAATGGTGAATATCGGAAGACATTATTTTTCAAGGGTCAATTTGAAGCAAGACTATAGTCTTACCAAATTTTTCCACAAAATGTAGAAGTTTCTCAGATCTGTCCCATATCTCTTGTGTATATCCTTTTAGGTATTTCAAACAACCTTCTGAACTTTGGTGCTGATTTGAGGTATTTAAAAATTTTTGCAAGGAGATATTGTAACACCAGCAAAAAGAAAATCAAATGCTTCAGGTTGCCATGAACATACAGACTCAGCTGAATAAATTGCTCCACATTTATTCATCTAAACTTGTTTCCTATCACATTAACATCATTCTTAACAAAAATGGTGAATATCGGAAGACATTATTTTTCAAGGGTCAATTTGAAGAAAGACTATAGTCTTACCAAATTTTTCCACAAAATATCGAAGTTTCTCGGATCTGTCCCATATCTCTTGTGTCTATCCTTTAAGGTATTTCAAACAACCTTTTGGACTTTGGTGCTGATTTGAGTTATTTAAATAACTTTGCAAGGAGATATTGTGATACCAGCAAAAAAAAAATCAAATGCTTCAGGTTGCCATGAACATACAGACTCAGCTGAATAAATTGCTAAACATTGATTCATCTAAACTTGTTTCCTATCACATTAACATCATTCTTAGCAAAAATGGTGAATATCGGAAGACATTATTTTTCAAGGTTCAATTTGAAGAAAGACTATAGTCTTACCAAATTTTTCCACAAAATATCGAAGTTTCTCGGATCTGTCCCATATCTCTTGTGTCTATCCTTTAAGGTATTTCAAACAACCTTTTCGACTTTGGTGCTGATTTGAGTTATTTAAATAACTTTGCAAGGAGATATTGTGATACCAGCAAAAAGAAAATCAAATGCTTCAGGTTGCCATGAACATACAGACTCAGCTGAATAAATTGCTCCACATTTATTCATCTAAACTTGTTTCCTATCACATTAACATCATTCTTAGCAAAAATGGTGAATATCGGAAGACATTATTTTTCAAGGGTCAATTTGAAGCAAGACTATAGTCTTACCAAATTTTTCCACAAAATATCGAAGTTTCTCGGATCTGTCCCATATCTCTTGTGTGTATCCTTTTAGGTATTTCAAACAACCTTCTGAACTTTGGTGCTGATTTGAGGTATTTAAATAACTTTGCAAGGAGATATTGTGACACCAGCAAAAAGAAAATCAAATGCTTCAGGTTACCATGAACATACAGACTCAGCTGAATAAATTGCTCCACATTTATTCATCTAAACTTGTTTCCTATCACATTAACATCATTCTTAGCAAAAATGGTGAATATCGGAAGACATTATTTTTCAAGGGTAAATTTGAAGTAAGACTATAGTCTTACCAAATTTTTCCACAAAATATCGAAGTTTCTCGGATCTGTCCCATATCTCTTGTGTATATCCTTTTAGGTATTTCAAACAACCTTCTGAACTGTGGTGCTGATTTGACATATTTAAATAACTTTGCAAGGAGATATTGTGATACCAGCAAAAAGAAAATCAAATGCTTCAGGTTGCCATGAACATACAGACTCAGCTAAATAAATTGCTCCACATTTATTCATCTAAACTTGTTTCCTATCACATTAACATCATTCTTAGCAAAAATGGTGAATATCGGAAGACATTATTTTTCAAGGGTCAATTTGAAGCAAGACTATAGTCTTACCAAATTTTTCCACAAAATATCGAAGTTTCTCGGATCTGTCCCATATCTCTTGTGTATATCCTTTTAGGTATTTCAAACAACCTTCTGAACTTTGGTGCTGATTTGAGGTATTTAAATAACTTTGCAAGGAGATATTGTGACACCAGCAAAAAGAAAATCAAATGCTTCAGGTTGCCATAAACATACAGACTCAGCTGAATAAATTGCTCCACATTTATTCATCTAAACTTGTTTCCTATCACATTAAGATCATTTTTAGCAAAAATGGTGAATATCGGAAGACATTATTTTTCAAGGGTCAATTTGAAGCAAGACTATAGTCTTACCAAATTTTTCCACAAAATATCGAAGTTTCTCGGATCTGTCCCATATCTCTTATGTGTATCCTTTTAGGTATTTCAAACAACCTTTTGGACTTTGGTGCTGATTTGAGGTATTTAAATAACTTTGCAAGGAGATATTGTGATACCAGCAAAAAGAAAATCAAATGCTTCAGGTTGCCATGAACATACAGACTCAGCTGAATAAAGTGCTCCACATTTATTCATCTAAACTTGTTTCCTATCACATTAACATCATTCTTAGCAAAAATGGTGAATATCGGAAGACATTATTTTTCAAGGGTCAATTTGAAGCAAGACTATAGTCTTACCAAATTTTTCCACAAAATGTAGAAGTTTCTCAGATCTGTCCCATATCTCTTGTGTATATCCTTTTAGGTATTTCAAACAACCTTCTGAACTTTGGTGCTGATTTGAGGTATTTAAAAAACTTTGCAAGGAGATATTGTGACACCAGCAAAAAGAAAATCAAATGCTTCAGGTTGCCATGAACATACAGACTCAGCTGAATAAATTGCTCCACATTTATTCATCTAAACTTGTTTCCTATCACATTAACATCATTCTTAGCAAAAATGGTGAATATCGGAAGACATTATTTTTCAAGGGTCAATTTGAAGCAAGACTATAGTCTTACCAAATTTTTCCACAAAATATCGAAGTTTCTCGGATCTGTCCCATATCTCTTGTGTCTATCCTTTTAGGTATTTCAAACAACCTTTTGGACTTTGGTGCTGATTTGAGTTATTTAAATAACTTTGCAAGGAGATATTGTGATACCAGCAAAAAGAAAATCAAATGCTTCAGGTTGCCATGAACATACAGACTCAGCTGAATAAATTGCTCCACATTTATTCATCTAAACTTGTTTCCTATCACATTAACATCATTCTTAGCAAAAATGGTGAATATCGGAAGACATTATTTTTCAAGGGTCAATTTGAAGCAAGACTATAGTCTTACCAAATTTTTCCACAAAATGTAGAAGTTTCTCAGATCTGTCCCATATCTCTTGTGTATATCCTTTTAGGTATTTCAAACAACCTTCTGAACTTTGGTGCTGATTTGAGGTATTTAAAAAACTTTGCAAGGAGATATTGTAACACCAGCAAAAAGAAAATCAAATGCTTCAGGTTGCCATGAACATACAGACTCAGCTGAATAAAGTGCTCCACATTTATTCATCTAAACTTGTTTCCTTTCACATTAACATCATTCTTAGCAAAAATGGTGAATATCGGAAGACATTATTTTTCAAAGGTCAATTTGAAGCAAGACTATAGTCTTACCAAATTTTTCCACAAAATATCGAAGTTTCTCGGATCTGTCCCATATCTCTTGTGTCTATCCTTTTAGGTATTTCAAACAACCTTTTGGACTTTAGTGCTGATTTGAGTTATTTAAATAACTTTGCAAGGAGATATTGTGATACCAGCAAAAAAAAAATCAAATGCTTCATGTGCCATGAACATACAGACTCAGCTGAATAAATTGCTAAACATTTATTCATCTAAACTTGTTTCCTATCACATTAACATCATTCTTAGCAAAAATGGTGAATATCGGAAGACATTATTTTTCAAGGGTCAATTTGAAGCAAGACTATAGTCTTACCAAATTTTTCCACAAAATATCGAAGTTTCTCGGATCTGTCCCATATCTCTTGTGTGTATCCTTTTAGGTATTTCAAACAACCTTTTGGACTTTGGTGCAGATTTGAGGTATTTAAATAACTTTGCAAGGAGATATTGTGATACCAGCAAAAAGAAAATCAAATGCTTCAGGTTGCCATGAACATACAGACTCAGCTGAATAAATTGCTCCACATTTATTCATCTAAACTTGTTTCCTATCACATTAACATCATTCTTAGCAAAAATGGTGAATATCGGAAGACATTATTTTTCAAGGGTCAATTTGAAGCAAGACTATAGTCTCACCAAATTTTTCCACAAAATATAGAAGTTTCTCAGATCTGTCCCATATCTCTTGTTTCTATCCTTTTAGGTATTTCAAACAACCTTTTGGACTTTGGTGCTGATTTGAGTTATTTAAATAACTTTGCAAGGAGATATTGTGATACCAGCAAAAAGAAAATCAAATGCTTCAGGTTGCCATGAACATACAGACTCAGCTGAATAAATTGCCCCACATTTATTCATCTAAACTTGTTTCCTATCACATTAACATCATTCTTAGCAAAAATGGTGAATATCGGAAGACATTATTTTTCAAGGGTCAATTTGAAGCAAGACTATAGTCTTACCAAATTTTTCCACAAAATATCGAAGTTTCTCGGATCTGTCCCATATCTCTTGTGTATATCCTTTTAGGTATTTCAAACAACCTTCTGAACTTTGGTGCTGATTTGAGGTATTTAAATAACTTTGCAAGGAGATATTGTGATACCAGCAAAAAGAAAATCAAATGCTTCAGGTTGCCATGAACATACAGACTCAGCTGAATAAATTGCTCCACATTTATTCATCTAAACTTGTTTCCTATCACATTAACATCATTCTTAGCAAAAATGGTGAATATCGGAAGACATTATTTTTCAAGGGTCAATTTGAAGCAAGACTATAGTCTTACCAAATTTTTCCACAAAATATCGAAGTTTCTCGGATCTGTCCCATTTCTCTTGTGTATATTCTTTTAGGTATTTCAAACAACATTTTGGACTTTGGTGCTGATTTGAGTTATTTAAATAACTTTGCAAGGAGATATTGTGATACCAGCAAAAAAAAAAATCAAATGCTTCAGGTTGCCATGAACATACAGACTCAGCTGAATAAATTGCTAAACATTTATTCATCTAAACTTGTTTACTATCACATTAAGATCATTCTTAGCAAAAATGGTGAATATCGGAAGACATTATTTTTCAAGGGTCAATTTGAAGCAAGACTATAGTCTTACCAAATTTTTCCACAAAATATCGAAGTTTCTCGGATCTGTCCCATATCTCTTGTGTATATCCTTTTAGGTATTTCAAACAACCTTCTGAACTTTGGTGCTGATTTGAGGTATTTAAATAACTTTGCAAGGAGATATTGTGATACCAGCAAAAAGAAAATCAAATGCTTCAGGTTGCCATGAACATACAGACTCAGCTGAATAAATTGCTCCACATTTATTCATCTAAACTTGTTTCCTATCACATTAACATCATTCTTAGCAAAAATGGTGAATATCGGAAGACATTATTTTTCAAGGGTCAATTTGAAGCAAGACTATAGTCTTACCAAATTTTTCCACAAAATATCGAAGTTTCTCGGATCTGTCCCATATCTCTTGTGTGTATCCTTTTAGGTATTTCAAACAACCTTTTGGACTTTGGTGCTGATTTGAGGTATTTAAATAACTTTGCAAGGAGATATTGTGATACCAGCAAAAAAAAATCAAATGCTTCAGGTTGCCATGAACATACAGACTCAGCTGAAAAAAGTGCTCCACATTTATTCATCTAAACTTGTTTCCTATCACATTAAGATCATTCTTAGCAAAAATGGTGAATATCGGAAGACATTATTTTTCAAGGGTCAATTTGAAGCAAGACTATAGTCTTACCAAATTTTTCCACAAAATATCGAAGTTTCTCGGATCTGTCCCATATCTCTTATGTGTATCCTTTTAGGTATTTCAAACAACCTTTTGGACTTTGGTGCTGATTTGAGGTATTTAAATAACTTTGCAAGGAGATATTGTGATACCAGCAAAAAGAAAATCAAATGCTTCAGGTTGCCATGAACATACAGACTCAGCTGAATAAAGTGCTCCACATTTATTCATCTAAACTTGTTTCCTATCACATTAACATCATTCTTAGCAAAAATGGTGAATATCGGAAGACATTATTTTTCAAGGGTCAATTTGAAGCAAGACTATAGTCTTACCAAATTTTTCCACAAAATGTAGAAGTTTCTCAGATCTGTCCCATATCTCTTGTGTATATCCTTTTAGGTATTTCAAACAACCTTCTGAACTTTGGTGCTGATTTGAGGTATTTAAAAAACTTTGCAAGGAGATATTGTGACACCAGCAAAAAGAAAATCAAATGCTTCAGGTTGCCATGAACATACAGACTCAGCTGAATAAATTGCTCCACATTTATTCATCTAAACTTGTTTCCTATCACATTAACATCATTCTTAGCAAAAATGGTGAATATCGGAAGACATTATTTTTCAAGGGTCAATTTGAAGCAAGACTATAGTCTTACCAAATTTTTCCACAAAATATCGAAGTTTCTCGGATCTGTCCCATATCTCTTGTGTCTATCCTTTTAGGTATTTCAAACAACCTTTTGGACTTTGGTGCTGATTTGAGTTATTTAAATAACTTTGCAAGGAGATATTGTGATACCAGCAAAAAGAAAATCAAATGCTTCAGGTTGCCATGAACATACAGACTCAGCTGAATAAATTGCTCCACATTTATTCATCTAAACTTGTTTCCTATCACATTAACATCATTCTTAGCAAAAATGGTGAATATCGGAAGACATTATTTTTCAAGGGTCAATTTGAAGCAAGACTATAGTCTTACCAAATTTTTCCACAAAATATCGAAGTTTCTCGGATCTGTCCCATATCTCTTGTGTGTATCCTTTTAGGTATTTCAAACAACCTTTTGGACTTTGGTGCTGATTTGAGTTATTTAAATAACTTTGCAAGGAGACATTGTGATACCAGCAAAAAGAAAATCAAATGCTTCAGGTTGCCATGAACATACAGACTCAGCTGAATAAATTGCTCCACATTTATTCATCTAAACTTGTTTCCTATCACATTAACATCATTCTTAGCAAAAATGGTGAATATCGGAAGACATTATTTTTCAAGGGTCAATTTGAAGCAAGACTATAGTCTTACCAAATTTTTCCACAAAATATCGAAGTTTCTCGGATCTGTCCCATATCTCTTGTGTATATCCTTTTAGGTATTTCAAACAACATTTTGGACTTTGGTGCTGATTTGAGTTATTTAAATAACTTTGCAAGGAGATATTGTGATACCAGCAAAAAAAAAAATCAAATGCTTCAGGTTGCCATGAACATACAGACTCAGCTGAATAAATTGCTAAACATTTATTCATCTAAACTTGTTTACTATCACATTAAGATCATTCTTAGCAAAAATGGTGAATATCGGAAGACATTATTTTTCAAGGGTCAATTTGAAGCAAGACTATAGTCTTACCAAATTTTTCCACAAAATATCGAAGTTTCTCGGATCTGTCCCATATCTCTTGTGTGTATCCTTTTAGGTATTTCAAACAACCTTTTGGACTTTGGTGCTGATTTGAGGTATTTAAATAACTTTGCAAGGAGATATTGTGATACCAGCAAAAAGAAAATCAAATGCTTCAGGTTGCCATGAACATACAGACTCAGCTGAATAAAGTGCTCCACATTTATTCATCTAAACTTGTTTCCTATCACATTAACATCATTCTTAGCAAAAATGGTGAATATCGGAAGACATTATTTTTCAAGGGTCAATTTGAAGCAAGACTATAGTCTTACCAAATTTTTCCACAAAATATCGAAGTTTCTCGGATCTGTCCCATATCTCTTGTGTATATCCTTTTAGGTATTTCAAACAACCTTCTGAACTTTGGTGCTGATTTGAGGTATTTAAATAACTTTGCAAGGAGATATTGTGACACAAGCAAAAAGAAAATCAAATGCTTCAGGTTGCCATGAACATACAGACTCAGCTGAATAAATTGCTCCACATTTATTCATCTAAACTTGTTTCCTATCACATTAACATCATTCTTAGCAAAAATGGTGAATATCGGAAGACATTATTTTTCAAGGGTCAATTTGAAGCAAGACTATAGTCTTACCAAATTTTTCCACAAAATATCGAAGTTTCTCGGATCTGTCCCATATCTCTTGTGTATATCCTTTTAGGTATTTCAAACAACCTTCTGAACTTTGGTGCTGATTTGAGGTATTTAAATAACTTTGCAAGGAGATATTGTGATACCAGCAAAAAGAAAATCAAATGCTTCAGGTTGCCATGAACATACAGACTCAGCTGAATAAATTGCTCCACATTTATTCATCTAAACTTGTTTCCTATCACATTAACATCATTCTTAGCAAAAATGGTGAATATCGGAAGACATTATTTTTCAAGGGTCAATTTGAAGCAAGACTATAGTCTTACCAAATTTTTCCACAAAATATCGAAGTTTCTCGGATCTGTCCCATATCTCTTGTGTATATCCTTTTAGGTATTTCAAACAACATTTTGGACTTTGGTGCTGATTTGAGTTATTTAAATAACTTTGCAAGGAGATATTGTGATACCAGCAAAAAAAAAAATCAAATGCTTCAGGTTGCCATGAACATACAGACTCAGCTGAATAAATTGCTAAACATTTATTCATCTAAACTTGTTTACTATCACATTAAGATCATTCTTAGCAAAAATGGTGAATATCGGAAGACATTATTTTTCAAGGGTCAATTTGAAGCAAGACTATAGTCTTACCAAATTTTTCCACAAAATATCGAAGTTTCTCGGATCTGTCCCATATCTCTTGTGTATATCCTTTTAGGTATTTCAAACAACCTTCTGAACTTTGGTGCTGATTTGAGGTATTTAAATAACTTTGCAAGGAGATATTGTGATACCAGCAAAAAGAAAATCAAATGCTTCAGGTTGCCATGAACATACAGACTCAGCTGAATAAATTGCTCCACATTTATTCATCTAAACTTGTTTCCTATCACATTAACATCATTCTTAGCAAAAATGGTGAATATCGGAAGACATTATTTTTCAAGGGTCAATTTGAAGCAAGACTATAGTCTTACCAAATTTTTCCACAAAATATCGAAGTTTCTCGGATCTGTCCCATATCTCTTGTGTGTATCCTTTTAGGTATTTCAAACAACCTTTTGGACTTTGGTGCTGATTTGAGTTATTTAAATAACTTTGCAAGGAGATATTGTGATACCAGCAAAAAGAAAATCAAATGCTTCAGGTTGCCATGAACATACAGACTCAGCTGAATAAATTGCTCCACATTTATTCATCTAAACTTGTTTCCTATCACATTAACATCATTCTTAGCAAAAATGGTGAATATCGGAAGACATTATTTTTCAAGGGTCAATTTGAAGCAAGACTATAGTCTTACCAAATTTTTCCACAAAATATCGAAGTTTCTCGGATCTGTCCCATATCTCTTGTGTATATCCTTTTAGGTATTTCAAACAACCTTTTGGACTTTGGTGCAGATTTGAGGTATTTAAATAACTTTGCAAGGAGATATTGTGATACCAGCAAAAAGAAAATCAAATGCTTCAGGTTGCCATGAACATACAGACTCAGCTGAATAAATTGCTCCACATTTATTCATCTAAACTTGTTTCCTATCACATTAACATCATTCTTAGCAAAAATGGTGAATATCGGAAGACATTATTTTTCAAGGGTCAATTTGAAGCAAGACTATAGTCTTACCAAATTTTTCCACAAAATATAGAAGTTTCTCAGATCTGTCCCATATCTCTTGTGTCTATCCTTTTAGGTATTTCAAACAACCTTTTGGACTTTGGTGCTGATTTGAGTTATTTAAATAACTTTGCAAGGAGATATTGTGATACCAGCAAAAAAAAATCAAATGCTTCAGGTTGCCATGAACATACGTGTAGAGGCAAGGAGAAAGGGTGCTCCGTGCTAAAAGTCAACTCTAAAATTCAAATCATTAGCTTTACAGTGATACATAGCATGAGAAGATACTCCTGTTAGTTTTGGAGAAAGGGCTTGCTAGATATGGGTAGGTGTGACCATTTCAAGAATGTTAATAAGCTCTATGTCTAGTTGGTCATGAGATATATAGCTAATTAGCATAATTTATGCTAATTAGCTAAATTCGTATAAACTTTTATTCTTTTGCCCATAACTTTTGATCTAGAAATGGTATTTTCATTCTGTTTTCGCCATAGTAAACCTTGTGGGATGTTCCTTCAAATGGAATCATTGATTTTCCTATTTAGAATGAAAATCATGTTTCCATGGCAACAGAAATCAACAAAAATGCCTATTTTGGCCCAAAAACATTCTTTTTACATGCCGAATTTGGAACCTTTCCACCCAAAATAGAACGTTTTATCAAAAACCATTGAATTCTCCATAAAAAAGTAGCCTATAACAGTTTTAGTCATATTTTTCCTATTCTAGTTCATAGTGGTGCCCCCTGGTGGCTAAATCTGGTACTAAATCCCGCAGTAACTGTCCTTTCTGCTTGCTGGCTCACATACAGACTCAGCTGAATAAATTGCTCCACATTTATTCATCTAAACTTGTTTCCTATCACATTAACATCATTCTTAGCAAAAATGGTGAATATCGGAAGACATTATTTTTCAAGGGTCAATTTGAAGCAAGACTATAGTCTTACCAAATTTTTCCACAAAATATAGAAGTTTCTCGGATCTGTCCCATATCTCTTGTGTGTATCCTTTTAGGTATTTCAAACAACCTTTTGGACTTTGGTGCTGATTTGAGGTATTTAAATAACTTTGCAAGGAGATATTGTGATACCAGCAAAAAGAAAATCAAATGCTTCAGGTTGCCATGAACATACAGACTCAGCTGAATAAAGTGCTCCACATTTATTCATCTAAACTTGTTTCCTATCACATTAACATCATTCTTAGCAAAAATGGTGAATATCGGAAGACATTATTTTTCAAGGGTCAATTTGAAGCAAGACTATAGTCTTACCAAATTTTTCCACAAAATGTAGAAGTTTCTCAGATCTGTCCCATATCTCTTGTGTATATCCTTTTAGGTATTTCAAACAACCTTCTGAACTTTGGTGCTGATTTGAGTTATTTAAAAAACTTTGCAAGGAGATATTGTAACACCAGCAAAAAGAAAATCAAATGCTTCAGGTTGCCATGAACATACAGACTCAGCTGAATAAATTGCTCCACATTTATTCATCTAAACTTGTTTCCTATCACATTAACATCATTCTTAGCAAAAATGGTGAATATCGGAAGACATTATTTTTCAAGGGTCAATTTGAAGCAAGACTATAGTCTTACCAAATTTTTCCACAAAATATCGAAGTTTCTCGGATCTGTCCCATATCTCTTGTGTCTATCCTTTTAGGTATTTCAAACAACCTTTTGGACTTTGGTGCTGATTTGAGTTATTTAAATAACTTTGCAAGGAGATATTGTGATACCAGCAAAAAAAAAATCAAATGCTTCAGGTTGCCATGAACATACAGACTCAGCTGAATAAATTGCTCCACATTTATTCATCTAAACTTGTTTCCTATCACATTAACATCATTCTTAGCAAAAATGGTGAATATCGGAAGACATTATTTTTCAAGGGTCAATTTGAAGCAAGACTATAGTCTTACCAAATTTTTCCACAAAATATAGAAGTTTCTCAGATCTGTCCCATATCTCTTGTGTCTATCCTTTTAGGTATTTCAAACAACCTTTTGGACTTTGGTGCTGATTTGAGTTATTTAAATAACTTTGCAAGGAGATATTGTGATACCAGCAAAAAAAAATCAAATGCTTCAGGTTGCCATGAACATACAGACTCAGCTGAATAAATTGCTCCACATTTATTCATCTAAACTTGTTTCCTATCACATTAACATCATTCTTAGCAAAAATGGTGAATATCGGAAGACATTATTTTTCAAGGGTCAATTTGAAGCAAGACTATAGTCTTACCAAATTTTTCCACAAAATATCGAAGTTTCTCGGATCTGTCCCATATCTCTTGTGTATATCCTTTTAGGTATTTCAAACAACCTTCTGAACTTTGGTGCTGATTTGAGGTATTTAAATAACTTTGCAAGGAGATATTGTGACACCAGCAAAAAGAAAATCAAATGCTTCAGGTTGCCATGAACATACAGACTCAGCTGAATAAATTGCTCCACATTTATTCATCTAAACTTGTTTCCTATCACATTAACATCATTCTTAGCAAAAATGGTGAATATCGGAAGACATTATTTTTCAAGGGTCAATTTGAAGTTAGACTATAGTCTTACCAAATTTTTCCACAAAATATCGAAGTTTCTCGGATCTGTCCCATATCTCTTGTGTATATCCTTTTAGGTATTTCAAACAACCTTCTGAACTTTGGTGCTGATTTGAGGTATTTAAATAACTTTGCAAGGAGATATTGTGATACCAGCAAAAAGAAAATCAAATGCTTCAGGTTGCCATGAACATACAGACTCAGCTGAATAAATTGCTCCACATTTATTCATCTAAACTTGTTTCCTATCACATTAACATCATTCTTAGCAAAAATGGTGAATATCGGAAGACATTATTTTTCAAGGGTCAATTTGAAGCAAGACTATAGTCTTACCAAATTTTTCCACAAAATATCGAAGTTTCTCGGATCTGTCCCATATCTCTTGTGTATATCCTTTTAGGTATTTCAAACAACATTTTGGACTTTGGTGCTGATTTGAGTTATTTAAATAACTTTGCAAGGAGATATTGTGATACCAGCAAAAAAAAAAATCAAATGCTTCAGGTTGCCATGAACATACAGACTCAGCTGAATAAATTGCTAAACATTTATTCATCTAAACTTGTTTACTATCACATTAAGATCATTCTTAGCAAAAATGGTGAATATCGGAAGACATTATTTTTCAAGGGTCAATTTGAAGCAAGACTATAGTCTTACCAAATTTTTCCACAAAATATCGAAGTTTCTCGGATCTGTCCCATATCTCTTGTGTATATCCTTTTAGGTATTTCAAACAACCTTCTGAACTTTGGTGCTGATTTGAGGTATTTAAATAACTTTGCAAGGAGATATTGTGATACCAGCAAAAAGAAAATCAAATGCTTCAGGTTGCCATGAACATACAGACTCAGCTGAATAAATTGCTCCACATTTATTCATCTAAACTTGTTTCCTATCACATTAACATCATTCTTAGCAAAAATGGTGAATATCGGAAGACATTATTTTTCAAGGGTCAATTTGATGCAAGACTATAGTCTTACCAAATTTTTCCACAAAATATCGAAGTTTCTCGGATCTGTCCCATATCTCTTGTGTGTATCCTTTTAGGTATTTCAAACAACCTTTTGGACTTTGGTGCTGATTTGAGTTATTTAAATAACTTTGCAAGGAGATATTGTGATACCAGCAAAAAGAAAATCAAATGCTTCAGGTTGCCATGAACATACAGACTCAGCTGAATAAATTGCTCCACATTTATTCATCTAAACTTGTTTCCTATCACATTAACATCATTCTTAGCAAAAATGGTGAATATCGGAAGACATTATTTTTCAAGGGTCAATTTGAAGCAAGACTATAGTCTTACCAAATTTTTCCACAAAATATCGAAGTTTCTCGGATCTGTCCCATATCTCTTGTGTATATCCTTTTAGGTATTTCAAACAACCTTTTGGACTTTGGTGCAGATTTGAGGTATTTAAATAACTTTGCAAGGAGATATTGTGATACCAGCAAAAAGAAAATCAAATGCTTCAGGTTGCCATGAACATACAGACTCAGCTGAATAAATTGCTCCACATTTATTCATCTAAACTTGTTTCCTATCACATTAACATCATTCTTAGCAAAAATGGTGAATATCGGAAGACATTATTTTTCAAGGGTCAATTTGAAGCAAGACTATAGTCTTACCAAATTTTTCCACAAAATATAGAAGTTTCTCAGATCTGTCCCATATCTCTTGTGTCTATCCTTTTAGGTATTTCAAACAACCTTTTGGACTTTGGTGCTGATTTGAGTTATTTAAATAACTTTGCAAGGAGATATTGTGATACCAGCAAAAAAAAATCAAATGCTTCAGGTTGCCATGAACATACGTGTAGAGGCAAGGAGAAAGGGTGCTCCGTGCTAAAAGTCAACTCTAAAATTCAAATCATTAGCTTTACAGTGATACATAGCATGAGAAGATACTCCTGTTAGTTTTGGAGAAAGGGCTTGCTAGATATGGGTAGGTGTGACCATTTCAAGAATGTTAATAAGCTCTATGTCTAGTTGGTCATGAGATATATAGCTAATTAGCATAATTTATGCTAATTAGCTAAATTCGTATAAACTTTTATTCTTTTGCCCATAACTTTTGATCTAGAAATGGTATTTTCATTCTGTTTTCGCCATAGTAAACCTTGTGGGATGTTCCTTCAAATGGAATCATTGATTTTCCTATTTAGAATGAAAATCATGTTTCCATGGCAACAGAAATCAACAAAAATGCCTATTTTGGCCCAAAAACATTCTTTTTACATGCCGAATTTGGAACCTTTCCACCCAAAATAGAACGTTTTATCAAAAACCATTGAATTCTCCATAAAAAAGTAGCCTATAACAGTTTTAGTCATATTTTTCCTATTCTAGTTCATAGTGGTGCCCCCTGGTGGCTAAATCTGGTACTAAATCCCGCAGTAACTGTCCTTTCTGCTTGCTGGCTCACATACAGACTCAGCTGAATAAATTGCTCCACATTTATTCATCTAAACTTGTTTCCTATCACATTAACATCATTCTTAGCAAAAATGGTGAATATCGGAAGACATTATTTTTCAAGGGTCAATTTGAAGCAAGACTATAGTCTTACCAAATTTTTCCACAAAATATAGAAGTTTCTCGGATCTGTCCCATATCTCTTGTGTGTATCCTTTTAGGTATTTCAAACAACCTTTTGGACTTTGGTGCTGATTTGAGGTATTTAAATAACTTTGCAAGGAGATATTGTGATACCAGCAAAAAGAAAATCAAATGCTTCAGGTTGCCATGAACATACAGACTCAGCTGAATAAAGTGCTCCACATTTATTCATCTAAACTTGTTTCCTATCACATTAACATCATTCTTAGCAAAAATGGTGAATATCGGAAGACATTATTTTTCAAGGGTCAATTTGAAGCAAGACTATAGTCTTACCAAATTTTTCCACAAAATGTAGAAGTTTCTCAGATCTGTCCCATATCTCTTGTGTATATCCTTTTAGGTATTTCAAACAACCTTCTGAACTTTGGTGCTGATTTGAGTTATTTAAAAAACTTTGCAAGGAGATATTGTAACACCAGCAAAAAGAAAATCAAATGCTTCAGGTTGCCATGAACATACAGACTCAGCTGAATAAATTGCTCCACATTTATTCATCTAAACTTGTTTCCTATCACATTAACATCATTCTTAGCAAAAATGGTGAATATCGGAAGACATTATTTTTCAAGGGTCAATTTGAAGCAAGACTATAGTCTTACCAAATTTTTCCACAAAATATCGAAGTTTCTCGGATCTGTCCCATATCTCTTGTGTCTATCCTTTTAGGTATTTCAAACAACCTTTTGGACTTTGGTGCTGATTTGAGTTATTTAAATAACTTTGCAAGGAGATATTGTGATACCAGCAAAAAAAAAATCAAATGCTTCAGGTTGCCATGAACATACAGACTCAGCTGAATAAATTGCTCCACATTTATTCATCTAAACTTGTTTCCTATCACATTAACATCATTCTTAGCAAAAATGGTGAATATCGGAAGACATTATTTTTCAAGGGTCAATTTGAAGCAAGACTATAGTCTTACCAAATTTTTCCACAAAATATAGAAGTTTCTCAGATCTGTCCCATATCTCTTGTGTCTATCCTTTTAGGTATTTCAAACAACCTTTTGGACTTTGGTGCTGATTTGAGTTATTTAAATAACTTTGCAAGGAGATATTGTGATACCAGCAAAAAAAAATCAAATGCTTCAGGTTGCCATGAACATACAGACTCAGCTGAATAAATTGCTCCACATTTATTCATCTAAACTTGTTTCCTATCACATTAACATCATTCTTAGCAAAAATGGTGAATATCGGAAGACATTATTTTTCAAGGGTCAATTTGAAGCAAGACTATAGTCTTACCAAATTTTTCCACAAAATATCGAAGTTTCTCGGATCTGTCCCATATCTCTTGTGTATATCCTTTTAGGTATTTCAAACAACCTTCTGAACTTTGGTGCTGATTTGAGGTATTTAAATAACTTTGCAAGGAGATATTGTGACACCAGCAAAAAGAAAATCAAATGCTTCAGGTTGCCATGAACATACAGACTCAGCTGAATAAATTGCTCCACATTTATTCATCTAAACTTGTTTCCTATCACATTAACATCATTCTTAGCAAAAATGGTGAATATCGGAAGACATTATTTTTCAAGGGTCAATTTGAAGTTAGACTATAGTCTTACCAAATTTTTCCACAAAATATCGAAGTTTCTCGGATCTGTCCCATATCTCTTGTGTATATCCTTTTAGGTATTTCAAACAACCTTCTGAACTTTGGTGCTGATTTGAGGTATTTAAATAACTTTGCAAGGAGATATTGTGATACCAGCAAAAAGAAAATCAAATGCTTCAGGTTGCCATGAACATACAGACTCAGATGAATAAATTGCTCCACATTTATTCATCTAAACTTGTTTCCTATCACATTAACATCATTCTTAGCAAAAATGGTGAATATCGGAAGACATTATTTTTCAAGGGTCAATTTGAAGCAAGACTATAGTCTTACCAAATTTTTCCACAAAATATCGAAGTTTCTCGGATCTGTCCCATATCTCTTGTGTGTATCCTTTTAGGTATTTCAAACAACCTTTTGGACTTTGGTGCTGATTTGAGTTATTTAAATAACTTTGCAAGGAGATATTGTGATACCAGCAAAAAGAAAATCAAATGCTTCAGGTTGCCATGAACATACAGACTCAGCTGAATAAATTGCTCCACATTTATTCATCTAAACTTGTTTCCTATCACATTAACATCATTCTTAGCAAAAATGGTGAATATCGGAAGACATTATTTTTCAAGGGTCAATTTGAAGCAAGACTATAGTCTTACCAAATTTTTCCACAAAATGTAGAAGTTTCTCAGATCTGTCCCATATCTCTTGTGTGTATCCTTTTAGGTATTTCAAACAACCTTTTGGACTTTGGTGCTGATTTGAGTTATTTAAATAACTTTGCAAGGAGATATTGTGATACCAGCAAAGAAAAATCAAATGCTTCAGGTTGCCATGAACATACAGACTCAGCTGAATAAATTGCTCCACATTTATTCATCTAAACTTGTTTCCTATCACATTAACATCATTCTTAGCAAAAATGGTGAATATCGGAAGACATTATTTTTCAAGGGTCAATTTGAAGTTAGACTATAGTCTTACCAAATTTTTCCACAAAATATCGAAGTTTCTCGGATCTGTCCCATCTCTCTTGTGTATATCCTTTTAGGTATTTCAAACAACCTTTTTGGACTTTGGTGCTGATTTGAGTTATTTAAATAACTTTGCAAGGAGATATTGTGATACCAGCAAAAAAAAAATCAAATGCTTCAGGTTGCCATGAACATACAGACTCAGCTGAATAAATTGCTCCACATTTATTCATCTAAACTTGTTTCCTATCACATTAACATCATTCTTAGCAAAAATGGTGAATATCGGAAGACATTATTTTTCAAGGGTCAATTTGAAGCAAGACTATAGTCTTACCAAATTTTTCCACAAAATATCGAAGTTTCTCGGATCTGTCCCATATCTCTTGTGTATATCCTTTTAGGTATTTCAAACAACCTTCTGAACTTTGGTGCTGATTTGAGGTATTTAAATAACTTTGCAAGGAGATATTGTGATACCAGCAAAAAGAAAATCAAATGCTTCAGGTTGCCATGAACATACAGACTCAGCTGAATAAATTGCTCCACATTTATTCATCTAAACTTGTTTCCTATCACATTAACATCATTCTTAGCAAAAATGGTGAATATCGGAAGACATTATTTTTCAAGGGTCAATTTGAAGCAAGACTATAGTCTTACCAAATTTTTCCACAAAATATCGAAGTTTCTCGGATCTGTCCCATATCTCTTGTGTATATCCTTTTAGGTATTTCAAACAACATTTTGGACTTTGGTGCTGATTTGAGTTATTTAAATAACTTTGCAAGGAGATATTGTGATACCAGCAAAAAAAAAAATCAAATGCTTCAGGTTGCCATGAACATACAGACTCAGCTGAATAAATTGCTAAACATTTATTCATCTAAACTTGTTTACTATCACATTAAGATCATTCTTAGCAAAAATGGTGAATATCGGAAGACATTATTTTTCAAGGGTCAATTTGAAGCAAGACTATAGTCTTACCAAATTTTTCCACAAAATATCGAAGTTTCTCGGATCTGTCCCATATCTCTTGTGTATATCCTTTTAGGTATTTCAAACAACCTTCTGAACTTTGGTGCTGATTTGAGGTATTTAAATAACTTTGCAAGGAGATATTGTGATACCAGCAAAAAGAAAATCAAATGCTTCAGGTTGCCATGAACATACAGACTCAGCTGAATAAATTGCTCCACATTTATTCATCTAAACTTGTTTCCTATCACATTAACATCATTCTTAGCAAAAATGGTGAATATCGGAAGACATTATTTTTCAAGGGTCAATTTGAAGCAAGACTATAGTCTTACCAAATTTTTCCACAAAATATCGAAGTTTCTCGGATCTGTCCCATATCTCTTGTGTGTATCCTTTTAGGTATTTCAAACAACCTTTTGGACTTTGGTGCTGATTTGAGTTATTTAAATAACTTTGCAAGGAGATATTGTGATACCAGCAAAAAGAAAATCAAATGCTTCAGGTTGCCATGAACATACAGACTCAGCTGAATAAATTGCTCCACATTTATTCATCTAAACTTGTTTCCTATCACATTAACATCATTCTTAGCAAAAATGGTGAATATCGGAAGACATTATTTTTCAAGGGTCAATTTGAAGCAAGACTATAGTCTTACCAAATTTTTCCACAAAATATCGAAGTTTCTCGGATCTGTCCCATATCTCTTGTGTATATCCTTTTAGGTATTTCAAACAACCTTTTGGACTTTGGTGCAGATTTGAGGTATTTAAATAACTTTGCAAGGAGATATTGTGATACCAGCAAAAAGAAAATCAAATGCTTCAGGTTGCCATGAACATACAGACTCAGCTGAATAAATTGCTCCACATTTATTCATCTAAACTTGTTTCCTATCACATTAACATCATTCTTAGCAAAAATGGTGAATATCGGAAGACATTATTTTTCAAGGGTCAATTTGAAGCAAGACTATAGTCTTACCAAATTTTTCCACAAAATATAGAAGTTTCTCAGATCTGTCCCATATCTCTTGTGTCTATCCTTTTAGGTATTTCAAACAACCTTTTGGACTTTGGTGCTGATTTGAGTTATTTAAATAACTTTGCAAGGAGATATTGTGATACCAGCAAAAAAAAATCAAATGCTTCAGGTTGCCATGAACATACGTGTAGAGGCAAGGAGAAAGGGTGCTCCGTGCTAAAAGTCAACTCTAAAATTCAAATCATTAGCTTTACAGTGATACATAGCATGAGAAGATACTCCTGTTAGTTTTGGAGAAAGGGCTTGCTAGATATGGGTAGGTGTGACCATTTCAAGAATGTTAATAAGCTCTATGTCTAGTTGGTCATGAGATATATAGCTAATTAGCATAATTTATGCTAATTAGCTAAATTCGTATAAACTTTTATTCTTTTGCCCATAACTTTTGATCTAGAAATGGTATTTTCATTCTGTTTTCGCCATAGTAAACCTTGTGGGATGTTCCTTCAAATGGAATCATTGATTTTCCTATTTAGAATGAAAATCATGTTTCCATGGCAACAGAAATCAACAAAAATGCCTATTTTGGCCCAAAAACATTCTTTTTACATGCCGAATTTGGAACCTTTCCACCCAAAATAGAACGTTTTATCAAAAACCATTGAATTCTCCATAAAAAAGTAGCCTATAACAGTTTTAGTCATATTTTTCCTATTCTAGTTCATAGTGGTGCCCCCTGGTGGCTAAATCTGGTACTAAATCCCGCAGTAACTGTCCTTTCTGCTTGCTGGCTCACATACAGACTCAGCTGAATAAATTGCTCCACATTTATTCATCTAAACTTGTTTCCTATCACATTAACATCATTCTTAGCAAAAATGGTGAATATCGGAAGACATTATTTTTCAAGGGTCAATTTGAAGCAAGACTATAGTCTTACCAAATTTTTCCACAAAATATAGAAGTTTCTCGGATCTGTCCCATATCTCTTGTGTGTATCCTTTTAGGTATTTCAAACAACCTTTTGGACTTTGGTGCTGATTTGAGGTATTTAAATAACTTTGCAAGGAGATATTGTGATACCAGCAAAAAGAAAATCAAATGCTTCAGGTTGCCATGAACATACAGACTCAGCTGAATAAAGTGCTCCACATTTATTCATCTAAACTTGTTTCCTATCACATTAACATCATTCTTAGCAAAAATGGTGAATATCGGAAGACATTATTTTTCAAGGGTCAATTTGAAGCAAGACTATAGTCTTACCAAATTTTTCCACAAAATGTAGAAGTTTCTCAGATCTGTCCCATATCTCTTGTGTATATCCTTTTAGGTATTTCAAACAACCTTCTGAACTTTGGTGCTGATTTGAGTTATTTAAAAAACTTTGCAAGGAGATATTGTAACACCAGCAAAAAGAAAATCAAATGCTTCAGGTTGCCATGAACATACAGACTCAGCTGAATAAATTGCTCCACATTTATTCATCTAAACTTGTTTCCTATCACATTAACATCATTCTTAGCAAAAATGGTGAATATCGGAAGACATTATTTTTCAAGGGTCAATTTGAAGCAAGACTATAGTCTTACCAAATTTTTCCACAAAATATCGAAGTTTCTCGGATCTGTCCCATATCTCTTGTGTCTATCCTTTTAGGTATTTCAAACAACCTTTTGGACTTTGGTGCTGATTTGAGTTATTTAAATAACTTTGCAAGGAGATATTGTGATACCAGCAAAAAAAAAATCAAATGCTTCAGGTTGCCATGAACATACAGACTCAGCTGAATAAATTGCTCCACATTTATTCATCTAAACTTGTTTCCTATCACATTAACATCATTCTTAGCAAAAATGGTGAATATCGGAAGACATTATTTTTCAAGGGTCAATTTGAAGCAAGACTATAGTCTTACCAAATTTTTCCACAAAATATAGAAGTTTCTCAGATCTGTCCCATATCTCTTGTGTCTATCCTTTTAGGTATTTCAAACAACCTTTTGGACTTTGGTGCTGATTTGAGTTATTTAAATAACTTTGCAAGGAGATATTGTGATACCAGCAAAAAAAAATCAAATGCTTCAGGTTGCCATGAACATACAGACTCAGCTGAATAAATTGCTCCACATTTATTCATCTAAACTTGTTTCCTATCACATTAACATCATTCTTAGCAAAAATGGTGAATATCGGAAGACATTATTTTTCAAGGGTCAATTTGAAGCAAGACTATAGTCTTACCAAATTTTTCCACAAAATATCGAAGTTTCTCGGATCTGTCCCATATCTCTTGTGTATATCCTTTTAGGTATTTCAAACAACCTTCTGAACTTTGGTGCTGATTTGAGGTATTTAAATAACTTTGCAAGGAGATATTGTGACACCAGCAAAAAGAAAATCAAATGCTTCAGGTTGCCATGAACATACAGACTCAGCTGAATAAATTGCTCCACATTTATTCATCTAAACTTGTTTCCTATCACATTAACATCATTCTTAGCAAAAATGGTGAATATCGGAAGACATTATTTTTCAAGGGTCAATTTGAAGTTAGACTATAGTCTTACCAAATTTTTCCACAAAATATCGAAGTTTCTCGGATCTGTCCCATATCTCTTGTGTATATCCTTTTAGGTATTTCAAACAACCTTCTGAACTTTGGTGCTGATTTGAGGTATTTAAATAACTTTGCAAGGAGATATTGTGATACCAGCAAAAAGAAAATCAAATGCTTCAGGTTGCCATGAACATACAGACTCAGATGAATAAATTGCTCCACATTTATTCATCTAAACTTGTTTCCTATCACATTAACATCATTCTTAGCAAAAATGGTGAATATCGGAAGACATTATTTTTCAAGGGTCAATTTGAAGCAAGACTATAGTCTTACCAAATTTTTCCACAAAATATCGAAGTTTCTCGGATCTGTCCCATATCTCTTGTGTGTATCCTTTTAGGTATTTCAAACAACCTTTTGGACTTTGGTGCTGATTTGAGTTATTTAAATAACTTTGCAAGGAGATATTGTGATACCAGCAAAAAGAAAATCAAATGCTTCAGGTTGCCATGAACATACAGACTCAGCTGAATAAATTGCTCCACATTTATTCATCTAAACTTGTTTCCTATCACATTAACATCATTCTTAGCAAAAATGGTGAATATCGGAAGACATTATTTTTCAAGGGTCAATTTGAAGCAAGACTATAGTCTTACCAAATTTTTCCACAAAATGTAGAAGTTTCTCAGATCTGTCCCATATCTCTTGTGTGTATCCTTTTAGGTATTTCAAACAACCTTTTGGACTTTGGTGCTGATTTGAGTTATTTAAATAACTTTGCAAGGAGATATTGTGATACCAGCAAAAAAAAATCAAATGCTTCAGGTTGCCATGAACATACAGACTCAGCTGAATAAATTGCTCCACATTTATTCATCTAAACTTGTTTCCTATCACATTAACATCATTCTTAGCAAAAATGGTGAATATCGGAAGACATTATTTTTCAAGGGTCAATTTGAAGTTAGACTATAGTCTTACCAAATTTTTCCACAAAATATCGAAGTTTCTCGGATCTGTCCCATCTCTCTTGTGTATATCCTTTTAGGTATTTCAAACAACCTTTTTGGACTTTGGTGCTGATTTGAGTTATTTAAATAACTTTGCAAGGAGATATTGTGATACCAGCAAAAAAAAAATCAAATGCTTCAGGTTGCCATGAACATACAGACTCAGCTGAATAAATTGCTAAACATTTATTCATCTAAACTTGTTTACTATCACATTAAGATCATTCTTAGCAAAAATGGTGAATATCGGAAGACATTATTTTTCAAGGGTCAATTTGAAGCAAGACTATAGTCTTACCAAATTTTTCCACAAAATATCGAAGTTTCTCGGATCTGTCCCATATCTCTTGTGTATATCCTTTTAGGTATTTCAAACAACATTTTGGACTTTGGTGCTGATTTGAGTTATTTAAATAACTTTGCAAGGAGATATTGTGATACCAGCAAAAAAAAAAATCAAATGCTTCAGGTTGCCATGAACATACAGACTCAGCTGAATAAATTGCTAAACATTTATTCATCTAAACTTGTTTACTATCACATTAAGATCATTCTTAGCAAAAATGGTGAATATCGGAAGACATTATTTTTCAAGGGTCAATTTGAAGCAAGACTATAGTCTTACCAAATTTTTCCACAAAATATCGAAGTTTCTCGGATCTGTCCCATATCTCTTGTGTATATCCTTTTAGGTATTTCAAACAACCTTCTGAACTTTGGTGCTGATTTGAGGTATTTAAATAACTTTGCAAGGAGATATTGTGATACCAGCAAAAAGAAAATCAAATGCTTCAGGTTGCCATGAACATACAGACTCAGCTGAATAAATTGCTCCACATTTATTCATCTAAACTTGTTTCCTATCACATTAACATCATTCTTAGCAAAAATGGTGAATATCGGAAGACATTATTTTTCAAGGGTCAATTTGAAGCAAGACTATAGTCTTACCAAATTTTTCCACAAAATATCGAAGTTTCTCGGATCTGTCCCATATCTCTTGTGTGTATCCTTTTAGGTATTTCAAACAACCTTTTGGACTTTGGTGCTGATTTGAGTTATTTAAATAACTTTGCAAGGAGATATTGTGATACCAGCAAAAAGAAAATCAAATGCTTCAGGTTGCCATGAACATACAGACTCAGCTGAATAAATTGCTCCACATTTATTCATCTAAACTTGTTTCCTATCACATTAACATCATTCTTAGCAAAAATGGTGAATATCGGAAGACATTATTTTTCAAGGGTCAATTTGAAGCAAGACTATAGTCTTACCAAATTTTTCCACAAAATATCGAAGTTTCTCGGATCTGTCCCATATCTCTTGTGTATATCCTTTTAGGTATTTCAAACAACCTTTTGGACTTTGGTGCAGATTTGAGGTATTTAAATAACTTTGCAAGGAGATATTGTGATACCAGCAAAAAGAAAATCAAATGCTTCAGGTTGCCATGAACATACAGACTCAGCTGAATAAATTGCTCCACATTTATTCATCTAAACTTGTTTCCTATCACATTAACATCATTCTTAGCAAAAATGGTGAATATCGGAAGACATTATTTTTCAAGGGTCAATTTGAAGCAAGACTATAGTCTTACCAAATTTTTCCACAAAATATAGAAGTTTCTCAGATCTGTCCCATATCTCTTGTGTCTATCCTTTTAGGTATTTCAAACAACCTTTTGGACTTTGGTGCTGATTTGAGTTATTTAAATAACTTTGCAAGGAGATATTGTGATACCAGCAAAAAAAAATCAAATGCTTCAGGTTGCCATGAACATACGTGTAGAGGCAAGGAGAAAGGGTGCTCCGTGCTAAAAGTCAACTCTAAAATTCAAATCATTAGCTTTACAGTGATACATAGCATGAGAAGATACTCCTGTTAGTTTTGGAGAAAGGGCTTGCTAGATATGGGTAGGTGTGACCATTTCAAGAATGTTAATAAGCTCTATGTCTAGTTGGTCATGAGATATATAGCTAATTAGCATAATTTATGCTAATTAGCTAAATTCGTATAAACTTTTATTCTTTTGCCCATAACTTTTGATCTAGAAATGGTATTTTCATTCTGTTTTCGCCATAGTAAACCTTGTGGGATGTTCCTTCAAATGGAATCATTGATTTTCCTATTTAGAATGAAAATCATGTTTCCATGGCAACAGAAATCAACAAAAATGCCTATTTTGGCCCAAAAACATTCTTTTTACATGCCGAATTTGGAACCTTTCCACCCAAAATAGAACGTTTTATCAAAAACCATTGAATTCTCCATAAAAAAGTAGCCTATAACAGTTTTAGTCATATTTTTCCTATTCTAGTTCATAGTGGTGCCCCCTGGTGGCTAAATCTGGTACTAAATCCCGCAGTAACTGTCCTTTCTGCTTGCTGGCTCACATACAGACTCAGCTGAATAAATTGCTCCACATTTATTCATCTAAACTTGTTTCCTATCACATTAACATCATTCTTAGCAAAAATGGTGAATATCGGAAGACATTATTTTTCAAGGGTCAATTTGAAGCAAGACTATAGTCTTACCAAATTTTTCCACAAAATATAGAAGTTTCTCGGATCTGTCCCATATCTCTTGTGTGTATCCTTTTAGGTATTTCAAACAACCTTTTGGACTTTGGTGCTGATTTGAGGTATTTAAATAACTTTGCAAGGAGATATTGTGATACCAGCAAAAAGAAAATCAAATGCTTCAGGTTGCCATGAACATACAGACTCAGCTGAATAAAGTGCTCCACATTTATTCATCTAAACTTGTTTCCTATCACATTAACATCATTCTTAGCAAAAATGGTGAATATCGGAAGACATTATTTTTCAAGGGTCAATTTGAAGCAAGACTATAGTCTTACCAAATTTTTCCACAAAATGTAGAAGTTTCTCAGATCTGTCCCATATCTCTTGTGTATATCCTTTTAGGTATTTCAAACAACCTTCTGAACTTTGGTGCTGATTTGAGTTATTTAAAAAACTTTGCAAGGAGATATTGTAACACCAGCAAAAAGAAAATCAAATGCTTCAGGTTGCCATGAACATACAGACTCAGCTGAATAAATTGCTCCACATTTATTCATCTAAACTTGTTTCCTATCACATTAACATCATTCTTAGCAAAAATGGTGAATATCGGAAGACATTATTTTTCAAGGGTCAATTTGAAGCAAGACTATAGTCTTACCAAATTTTTCCACAAAATATCGAAGTTTCTCGGATCTGTCCCATATCTCTTGTGTCTATCCTTTTAGGTATTTCAAACAACCTTTTGGACTTTGGTGCTGATTTGAGTTATTTAAATAACTTTGCAAGGAGATATTGTGATACCAGCAAAAAAAAAATCAAATGCTTCAGGTTGCCATGAACATACAGACTCAGCTGAATAAATTGCTCCACATTTATTCATCTAAACTTGTTTCCTATCACATTAACATCATTCTTAGCAAAAATGGTGAATATCGGAAGACATTATTTTTCAAGGGTCAATTTGAAGCAAGACTATAGTCTTACCAAATTTTTCCACAAAATATAGAAGTTTCTCAGATCTGTCCCATATCTCTTGTGTCTATCCTTTTAGGTATTTCAAACAACCTTTTGGACTTTGGTGCTGATTTGAGTTATTTAAATAACTTTGCAAGGAGATATTGTGATACCAGCAAAAAAAAATCAAATGCTTCAGGTTGCCATGAACATACAGACTCAGCTGAATAAATTGCTCCACATTTATTCATCTAAACTTGTTTCCTATCACATTAACATCATTCTTAGCAAAAATGGTGAATATCGGAAGACATTATTTTTCAAGGGTCAATTTGAAGCAAGACTATAGTCTTACCAAATTTTTCCACAAAATATCGAAGTTTCTCGGATCTGTCCCATATCTCTTGTGTATATCCTTTTAGGTATTTCAAACAACCTTCTGAACTTTGGTGCTGATTTGAGGTATTTAAATAACTTTGCAAGGAGATATTGTGACACCAGCAAAAAGAAAATCAAATGCTTCAGGTTGCCATGAACATACAGACTCAGCTGAATAAATTGCTCCACATTTATTCATCTAAACTTGTTTCCTATCACATTAACATCATTCTTAGCAAAAATGGTGAATATCGGAAGACATTATTTTTCAAGGGTCAATTTGAAGTTAGACTATAGTCTTACCAAATTTTTCCACAAAATATCGAAGTTTCTCGGATCTGTCCCATATCTCTTGTGTATATCCTTTTAGGTATTTCAAACAACCTTCTGAACTTTGGTGCTGATTTGAGGTATTTAAATAACTTTGCAAGGAGATATTGTGATACCAGCAAAAAGAAAATCAAATGCTTCAGGTTGCCATGAACATACAGACTCAGATGAATAAATTGCTCCACATTTATTCATCTAAACTTGTTTCCTATCACATTAACATCATTCTTAGCAAAAATGGTGAATATCGGAAGACATTATTTTTCAAGGGTCAATTTGAAGCAAGACTATAGTCTTACCAAATTTTTCCACAAAATATCGAAGTTTCTCGGATCTGTCCCATATCTCTTGTGTGTATCCTTTTAGGTATTTCAAACAACCTTTTGGACTTTGGTGCTGATTTGAGTTATTTAAATAACTTTGCAAGGAGATATTGTGATACCAGCAAAAAGAAAATCAAATGCTTCAGGTTGCCATGAACATACAGACTCAGCTGAATAAATTGCTCCACATTTATTCATCTAAACTTGTTTCCTATCACATTAACATCATTCTTAGCAAAAATGGTGAATATCGGAAGACATTATTTTTCAAGGGTCAATTTGAAGCAAGACTATAGTCTTACCAAATTTTTCCACAAAATGTAGAAGTTTCTCAGATCTGTCCCATATCTCTTGTGTGTATCCTTTTAGGTATTTCAAACAACCTTTTGGACTTTGGTGCTGATTTGAGTTATTTAAATAACTTTGCAAGGAGATATTGTGATACCAGCAAAAAAAAATCAAATGCTTCAGGTTGCCATGAACATACAGACTCAGCTGAATAAATTGCTCCACATTTATTCATCTAAACTTGTTTCCTATCACATTAACATCATTCTTAGCAAAAATGGTGAATATCGGAAGACATTATTTTTCAAGGGTCAATTTGAAGTTAGACTATAGTCTTACCAAATTTTTCCACAAAATATCGAAGTTTCTCGGATCTGTCCCATCTCTCTTGTGTATATCCTTTTAGGTATTTCAAACAACCTTTTTGGACTTTGGTGCTGATTTGAGTTATTTAAATAACTTTGCAAGGAGATATTGTGATACCAGCAAAAAAAAAATCAAATGCTTCAGGTTGCCATGAACATACAGACTCAGCTGAATAAATTGCTAAACATTTATTCATCTAAACTTGTTTACTATCACATTAAGATCATTCTTAGCAAAAATGGTGAATATCGGAAGACATTATTTTTCAAGGGTCAATTTGAAGCAAGACTATAGTCTTACCAAATTTTTCCACAAAATATCGAAGTTTCTCGGATCTGTCCCATATCTCTTGTGTATATCCTTTTAGGTATTTCAAACAACCTTCTGAACTTTGGTGCTGATTTGAGGTATTTAAATAACTTTGCAAGGAGATATTGTGATACCAGCAAAAAGAAAATCAAATGCTTCAGGTTGCCATGAACATACAGACTCAGCTGAATAAATTGCTCCACATTTATTCATCTAAACTTGTTTCCTATCACATTAACATCATTCTTAGCAAAAATGGTGAATATCGGAAGACATTATTTTTCAAGGGTCAATTTGAAGCAAGAATATAGTCTTACTAAATTTTTCCACAAAATGTAGAAGTTTCTCAGATCTGTCCCATATCTCTTGTGTGTATCCTTTTAGGTATTTCAAACAACCTTTTGGACTTTGGTGCAGATTTGAGGTATTTAGATGACTTTGCAAGGAGATATTGTGATACCAGCAAAAAGAAAATCAAATGCTTCAGGTTGCCATGAACATACAGACTCAGCTGAATAAATTGCTCCACATTTATTCATCTAAACTTGTTTCCTATCACATTAACATCATTCTTAGCAAAAATGGTGAATATCGGAAGACATTATTTTTCAAGGGTCAATTTGAAGCAAGACTATAGTCTTACCAAATTTTTCCACAAAATGTAGAAGTTTCTCAGATCTGTCCCATATCTCTTGTGTCTATCCTTTTAGGTATTTCAAACAACCTTTTGGACTTTGGTGCTGATTTGAGTTATTTTAATAACTTTGCAAGGAGATATTGTGATACCAGCAAAAAAAAATCAAATGCTTCAGGTTGCCATGAACATACAGACTCAGCTGAATAAATTGCTCCACATTTATTCATCTAAACTTGTTTCCTATCACATTAACATCATTCTTAGCAAAAATGGTGAATATCGGAAGACATTATTTTTCAAGGGTCAATTTGAAGCAAGACTATAGTCTTACCAAATTTTTCCACAAAATATCGAAGTTTCTCGGATCTGTCCCATATCTCTTGTGTATATCCGTTTAGGTATTTCAAACAACCTTCTGAACTTTGGTGCTGATTTGAGGTATTTAAATAACTTTGCAAGGAGATATTGTGATACCAGCAAAAAGAAAATCAAATGCTTCAGGTTGCCATGAACATACAGACTCAGCTGAATAAATTGCTCCACATTTATTCATCTAAACTTGTTTCCTATCACATTAACATCATTCTTAGCAAAAATGGTGAATATCGGAAGACATTATTTTTCAAGGGTCAATTTGAAGCAAGAATATAGTCTTACTAAATTTTTCCACAAAATGTAGAAGTTTCTCAGATCTGTCCCATATCTCTTGTGTGTATCCTTTTAGGTATTTCAAACAACCTTTTGGACTTTGGTGCAGATTTGAGGTATTTAGATGACTTTGCAAGGAGATATTGTGATACCAGCAAAAAGAAAATCAAATGCTTCAGGTTGCCATGAACATACAGACTCAGCTGAATAAATTGCTCCACATTTATTCATCTAAACTTGTTTCCTATCACATTAACATCATTCTTAGCAAAAATGGTGAATATCGGAAGACATTATTTTTCAAGGGTCAATTTGAAGCAAGACTATAGTCTTACCAAATTTTTCCACAAAATGTAGAAGTTTCTCAGATCTGTCCCATATCTCTTGTGTCTATCCTTTTAGGTATTTCAAACAACCTTTTGGACTTTGGTGCTGATTTGAGTTATTTTAATAACTTTGCAAGGAGATATTGTGATACCAGCAAAAAAAAATCAAATGCTTCAGGTTGCCATGAACATACAGACTCAGCTGAATAAATTGCTCCACATTTATTCATCTAAACTTGTTTCCTATCACATTAACATCATTCTTAGCAAAAATGGTGAATATCGGAAGACATTATTTTTCAAGGGTCAATTTGAAGCAAGACTATAGTCTTACCAAATTTTTCCACAAAATATCGAAGTTTCTCGGATCTGTCCCATATCTCTTGTGTGTATCCTTTTAGGTATTTCAAACAACCTTTTGGACTTTGGTGCTGATTTGAGTTATTTAAATAACTTTGCAAGGAGATATTGTGATACCAGCAAAAAGAAAATCAAATGCTTCAGGTTGCCATGAACATACAGACTCAGCTGAATAAATTGCTCCACATTTATTCATCTAAACTTGTTTCCTATCACATTAACATCATTCTTAGCAAAAATGGTGAATATCGGAAGACATTATTTTTCAAGGGTCAATTTGAAGCAAGACTATAGTCTTACCAAATTTTTCCACAAAATGTAGAAGTTTCTCAGATCTGTCCCATATCTCTTGTGTCTATCCTTTTAGGTATTCCAAACAACCTTTTGGACTTTGGTGCTGATTTGAGTTATTTAAATAACTTTGCAAGGAGATATTGTGATACCAGCAAAAAAAAATCAAATGCTTCAGGTTGCCATGAACATACAGACTCAGCTGAATAAATTGCTCTACATTTATTCATCTAAACTTGTTTCTTATCACATTAACATCATTCTTAGCAAAAATGGTGAATATCGGAAGACATTATTTTTCAAGGGTCAATTTGAAGCAAGACTATAGTCTTACCAAATTTTTCCACAAAATATCGAAGTTTCTCGGATCTGTCCCATATCTCTTGTGTATATCCTTTTAGGTATTTCAAACAACCTTTTGGACTTTGGTGCTGATTTGAGTTATTTAAATAACTTTGCAAGGAGATATTGTGATACCAGCAAAAAAAAAAATCAAATGCTTCAGGTTGCCATGAACATACAGACTCAGCTGAATAAATTGCTAAACATTTATTCATCTAAACTTGTTTACTATCACATTAAGATCATTCTTAGCAAAAATGGTGAATATCGGAAGACATTATTTTTCAAGGGTCAATTTGAAGCAAGACTATAGTCTTACCAAATTTTTCCACAAAATATCGAAGTTTCTCTGATCTGTCCCATATCTCTTGTGTATATCCTTTTAGGTATTTCAAACAACCTTCTGAACTGTGGTGCTGATTTGAGGTATTTAAATAACTTTGCAAGGAGATATTGTGATACCAGCAAAAAGAAAATCAAATGTTTCAGGTTGCCATGAACATACAGACTCAGCTAAATAAATTGCTCCACATTTATTCATCTAAACTTGTTTCCTATCACATTAAGATCATTCTTAGCAAAAATGGTGAATATCGGAAGACAATTTTTTTCAAGGGTCAATTTGAAGCAAGACTATAGTCTTACCAAATTTTTCCACAAAATATCGAAGTTTCTCGGATCTGTCCCATATCTCTTGTGTATATCCTTTTAGGTATTTCAAACAACCTTCTGAACTTTGGTGCTGATTTGAGGTATTTAAATAACTTTGCAAGGAGATATTGTAACACCAGCAAAAAGAAAATCAAATGCTTCAGGTTGCCATAAACATACAGACTCAGCTGAATAAATTGCTCCACATTTATTCATCTAAACTTGTTTCCTATCACATTAACATCATTCTTAGCAAAAATGGTGAATATCGGAAGACATTATTTTTCAAGGGTCAATTTGAAGCAAGACTATAGTCTTACCAAATTTTTCCACAAAATATCGAAGTTTCTCGGATCTGTCCCATATCTCTTGTGTATATCCTTTTAGGTATTTCAAACAACCTTCTGAACTTTGGTGCTGATTTGAGGTATTTAAATAACTTTGCAAGGAGATATTGTGATACAAGCAAAAAGAAAATCAAATGCTTCAGGTTGCCATGAACATACAGACTCAGCTAAATAAATTGCTCCACATTTATTCATCTAAACTTGTTTCCTATCACATTAACATCATTCTTAGCAAAAATGGTGAATATCGGAAGACATTATTTTTCAAGGGTCAATTTGAAGCAAGACTATAGTCTTACCAAATTTTTCCACAAAATATCGAAGTTTCTCGGATCTGTCCCATATCTCTTGTGTATATCCTTTTAGGTATTTCAAACAACCTTCTGAACTGTGGTGCTGATTTGAGGTATTTAAATAACTTTGCAAGGAGATATTGTGACACCAGCAAAAAGAAAATCAAATGCTTCAGGTTGCCATGAACATACAGACTCAGCTGAATAAATTGCTCCACATTTATTCATCTAAACTTGTTTCCTATCACATTAACATCATTCTTAGCAAAAATGGTGAATATCGGAAGACATTATTTTTCAAGGGTCAATTTGAAGCAAGACTATAGTCTTACCAAATTTTTCCACAAAATGTAGAAGTTTCTCAGATCTGTCCCATATCTCTTGTGTCTATCCTTTTAGGTATTTCAAACAACCTTTTGGACTTTGGTGCTGATTTGAGTTATTTAAATAACTTTGCAAGGAGATATTGTGATACCAGCAAAAAAAAATCAAATGCTTCAGGTTGCCATGAACATACAGACTCAGCTGAATAAATTGCTCCACATTTATTCATCTAAACTTGTTTCTTATCACATTAACATCATTCTTAGCAAAAATGGTGAATATCGGAAGACATTATTTTTCAAGGGTCAATTTGAAGCAAGACTATAGTCTTACCAAATTTTTCCACAAAATATCGAAGTTTCTCGGATCTGTCCCATATCTCTTGTGTATATCCATTGAGGTATTTCAAACAGCCTTTTGGACTTTGGTGCTGATTTGAGTTATTTAAATAACTTTGCAAGGAGATATTGTGATACCAGCAAAAAAAAAAAATCAAATGCTTCAGGTTGCCATGAACATACAGACTCAGCTGAATAAATTGCTAAACATTTATTCATCTAAACTTGTTTACTATCACATTAAGATCATTCTTAGCAAAAATGGTGAATATCGGAAGACATTATTTTTCAAGGGTCAATTTGAAGCAAGACTATAGTCTTACCAAATTTTTCCACAAAATATCGAAGTTTCTCTGATCTGTCCCATATCTCTTGTGTATATCCTTTTAGGTATTTCAAACAACCTTCTGAACTGTGGTGCTGATTTGAGGTATTTAAATAACTTTGCAAAGAGATATTGTGACACCAGCAAAAAGAAAATCAAATGCTTCAGGTTGCCATGAACATACAGACTCAGCTGAATAAATTGCTCCACATTTATTCATCTACACTTGTATCCTATCACATTAACATCATTCTTAGCAAAAATGGTGAATATCGGAAGACATTATTTTTCAAGGGTAAATTTGAAGTAAGACTATAGTCTTACCAAATTTTTCCACAAAATATCGAAGTTTCTCGGATCTGTCCCATATCTCTTGTGTATATCCTTTTAGGTATTTCAAACAACCTTCTGAACTTTGGTGCTGATTTGAGGTATTTAAATAACTTTGCAAGGAGATATTGTGATACCAGCAAAAAGAAAATCAAATGCTTCAGGTTGCCATGAACATACAGACTCAGCTGAATAAATTGCTCCACGTTTATTCATCTAAACTTGTTTCCTATCACATTAACATCATTCTTAGCAAAAATGGTGAATATGGGAAGACATTATTTTTCAAGGGTCAATTTGAAGCAAGACTATAGTCTTACCAAATTTTTCCACAAAATATCGAAGTTTCTTGGATCTGTCCCATATCTCTTGTGTATATCCTTTTAGGTATTTCAAACAACCTTCTGAACTGTTGTGCTGATTTGAGGTATTTAAATAACTTTGCAAGGAGATATTGTGATACCAGCAAAAAGAAAATCAAATGTTTCAGGTTGCCATGAACATACAGACTCAGCTAAATAAATTGCTCCACATTTATTCATCTAAACTTGTTTCCTATTACATTAACATCATTCTTAGCAAAAATGGTGAATATCGGAAGACATTATTTTTCAAGGGTCAATTTGAAGCAAGACTATAGTCTTACCAAATTTTTCCACAAAATAATGAAGTTTCTCGGATCTGTCCCATATCTCTTGTGTATATCCTTTTAGGTATTTCAAACAACCTTCTGAACTTTGGTGCTGATTTGAGGTATTTAAATAACTTTGCAAGGAGATATTTTGATACCAGCAAAAAGAAAATCAAATGCTTCAGGTTGCCATGAACATACAGACTCAGCTAAATAAATTGCTCCACATTTATTCATCTAAACTTGTTTCCTATCACATTAACATCATTCTTAGCAAAAATGGTGAATATCGGAAGACATTATTTTTCAAGGGTCAATTTGAAGCAAGACTATAGTCTTACCAAATTTTTCCACAAAATATCGAAGTTTCTCGGATCTGTCCCATATCTCTTGTGTATATCCTTTTAGGTATTTCAAACAACCTTCTGAACTGTTGTGCTGATTTGAGGTATTTAAATAACTTTGCAAGGAGATATTGTGATACCAGCAAAAAGAAAATCAAATGTTTCAGGTTGCCATGAACATACAGACTCAGCTAAATAAATTGCTCCACATTTATTCATCTAAACTTGTTTCCTATTACATTAACATCATTCTTAGCAAAAATGGTGAATATCGGAAGACATTATTTTTCAAGGGTCAATTTGAAGCAAGACTATAGTCTTACCAAATTTTTCCACAAAATAATGAAGTTTCTCGGATCTGTCCCATATCTCTTGTGTATATCCTTTTAGGTATTTCAAACAACCTTCTGAACTTTGGTGCTGATTTGAGGTATTTAAATAACTTTGCAAGGAGATATTTTGATACCAGCAAAAAGAAAATCAAATGCTTCAGGTTGCCATGAACATACAGACTCAGCTAAATAAATTGCTCCACATTTATTCATCTAAACTTGTTTCCTATCACATTAACATCATTCTTAGCAAAAATGGTGAATATCGGAAGACATTATTTTTCAAGGGTCAATTTGAAGCAAGACTATAGTCTTACCAAATTTTTCCACAAAATATCGAAGTTTCTCGGATCTGTCCCATATCTCTTGTGTATATCCTTTTAAGTATTTCAAACAACCTTCTGAACTGTGGTGCTGATTTGAGGTATTTAAATAACTTTGCAAAGAGATATTGTGACACCAGCAAAAAGAAAATCAAATGCTTCAGGTTGCCATGAACATACAGACTCAGCTGAATAAATTGCTCCACATTTATTCATCTACACTTGTATCCTATCACATTAACATCATTCTTAGCAAAAATGGTGAATATCGGAAGACATTATTTTTCAAGGGTAAATTTGAAGTAAGACTATAGTCTTACCAAATTTTTCCACAAAATATCAAAGTTTCTCGGATCTGTCCCATATCTCTTGTGTATATCCTTTTAGGTATTTCAAACAACCTTCTGAACTTTGGTGCTGATTTGAGGTATTTAAATAACTTTGCAAGGAGATATTGTGATACCAGCAAAAAGAAAATCAAATGCTTCAGGTTGCCATGAACATACAGACTCAGCTGAATAAATTGCTCCACGTTTATTCATCTAAACTTGTTTCCTATCACATTAACATCATTCTTAGCAAAAATGGTGAATATGGGAAGACATTATTTTTCAAGGGTCAATTTGAAGCAAGACTATAGTCTTACCAAATTTTTCCACAAAATATCGAAGTTTCTCGGATCTGTCCCATATCTCTTGTGTGTATCCTTTTAGGTATTTCAAACAACCTTTTGGACTTTGGTGCTGATTTGAGTTATTTAAATAACTTTGCAAGGAGATATTGTGATACCAGCAAAAAGAAAATCAAATGCTTCAGGTTGCCATGAACATACAGACTCAGCTGAATAAATTGCTCCACATTTATTCATCTAAACTTGTTTCCTATCACATTAACATCATTCTTAGCAAAAATGGTGAATATCGGAAGACATTATTTTTCAAGGGTCAATTTGAAGCAAGACTATAGTCTTACCAAATTTTTCCACAAAATATCGAAGTTTCTCGGATCTGTCCCATATCTCTTGTGTATATCCTTTTAGGTATTTCAAACAACCTTCTGAACTGTTGTGCTGATTTGAGGTATTTAAATAACTTTGCAAGGAGATATTGTGATACCAGCAAAAAGAAAATCAAATGTTTCAGGTTGCCATGAACATACAGACTCAGCTAAATAAATTGCTCCACATTTATTCATCTAAACTTGTTTCCTATCACATTAACATCATTCTTAGCAAAAATGGTGAATATCGGAAGACATTATTTTTCAAGGGTCAATTTGAAGCAAGACTATAGTCTTACCAAATTTTTCCACAAAATAATGAAGTTTCTCGGATCTGTCCCATATCTCTTGTGTATATCCTTTTAGGTATTTCAAACAACCTTCTGAACTTTGGTGCTGATTTGAGGTATTTAAATAACTTTGCAAGGAGATATTTTGATACCAGCAAAAAGAAAATCAAATGCTTCAGGTTGCCATGAACATACAGACTCAGCTAAATAAATTGCTCCACATTTATTCATCTAAACTTGTTTCCTATCACATTAACATCATTCTTAGCAAAAATGGTGAATATCGGAAGACATTATTTTTCAAGGGTCAATTTGAAGCAAGACTATAGTCTTACCAAATTTTTCCACAAAATATCGAAGTTTCTCGGATCTGTCCCATATCTCTTGTGTATATCCTTTTAGGTATTTCAAACAACCTTCTGAACTGTGGTGCTGATTTGAGGTATTTAAATAACTTTGCAAGGAGATATTGTGACACCAGCAAAAAGAAAATCAAATGCTTCAGGTTGCCATGAACATACAGACTCAGCTGAATAAATTGCTCCACATTTATTCATCTAAACTTGTATCCTATCACATTAACATCATTCTTAGCAAAAATGGTGAATATCGGAAGACATTATTTTTCAAGGGTAAATTTGAAGTAAGACTATAGTCTTACCAAATTTTTCCACAAAATATCGAAGTTTCTCGGATCTGTCCCATATCTCTTGTGTATATCCTTTTAGGTATTTCAAACAACCTTCTGAACTTTGGTGCTGATTTGAGGTATTTAAATAACTTTGCAAGGAGATATTGTGATACCAGCAAAAAGAAAATCAAATGCTTCAGGTTGCCATGAACATACAGACTCAGCTGAATAAATTGCTCCACGTTTATTCATCTAAACTTGTTTCCTATCACATTAACATCATTCTTAGCAAAAATGGTGAATATCGGAAGACATTATTTTTCAAGGGTCAATTTGAAGCAAGACTATAGTCTTACCAAATTTTTCCACAAAATATCGAAGTTTCTCGGATCTGTCCCATATCTCTTGTGTGTATCCTTTTAGGTATTTCAAACAACCTTTTGGACTTTGGTGCTGATTTGAGTTATTTAAATAACTTTGCAAGGAGATATTGTGATACCAGCAAAAAGAAAATCAAATGTTTCAGGTTGCCATGAACATACAGACTCAGCTGAATAAATTGCTCCACATTTATTCATATAAACTTGTTTCCTATCACATTAACATCATTTTTAGCAAAAATGGTGAATATCGGAAGACATTATTTTTCAAGGGTCAATTTGAAGCAAGACTATAGTCTTACAAAATTTTTCCACAAAATATCGAAGTTTCTCGGATCTGTCCCATATCTCTTGTGTATATCCTTTTAGGTATTTCAAACAACCTTCTGAACTGTTGTGCTGATTTGAGGTATTTAAATAACTTTGCAAGGAGATATTGTGATACCAGCAAAAAGAAAATCAAATGTTTCAGGTTGCCATGAACATACAGACTCAGCTAAATAAATTGCTCCACATTTATTCATCTAAACTTGTTTCCTATCACATTAACATCATTCTTAGCAAAAATGGTGAATATCGGAAGAAATTATTTTTCAAGGGTCAATTTGAAGCAAGACTATAGTCTTACCAAATTTTTCCACAAAATATCGAAGTTTCTCGGATCTGTCCCATATCTCTTGTGTATATCCTTTTAGGTATTTCAAACAACCTTCTGAACTTTGGTGCTGATTTGAGGTATTTAAATAACTTTGCAAGGAGATATTGTGATACCAGCAAAAAGAAAATCAAATGCTTCAGGTTGCCATGAACATACAGACTCAGATAAATAAATTGCTCCACATTTATTCATCTAAACTTGTTTCCTATCACATTAACATCATTCTTAGCAAAAATGGTGAATATCCGAAGACATTATTTTTCAAGGGTCAATTTGAAGCAAGACTATAGTCTTACCAAATTTTTCCACAAAATATCGAAGTTTCTCGGATCTGTCCCATATCTCTTGTGTGTATCCTTTTAGGTATTTCAAACAACCTTTTGGACTTTGGTGCTGATTTGAGTTATTTAAATAACTTTGCAAGGAGATATTGTGATACCAGCAAAAAGAAAATCAAATGCTTCAGGTTGCCATGAACATACAGACTCAGCTGAATAAATTGCTCCACATTTATTCATCTAAACTTGTTTCCTATCACATTAACATCATTCTTAGCAAAAATGGTGAATATGGGAAGACATTATTTTTCAAGGGTCAATTTGAAGCAAGACTATAGTCTTACCAAATTTTTCCACAAAATATCGAAGTTTCTCGGATCTGTCCCATATCTCTTGTGTATATCCTTTTAGGTATTTCAAACAACCTTCTGAACTGTTGTGCTGATTTGAGGTATTTAAATAACTTTGCAAGGAGATATTGTGATACCAGCAAAAAGAAAATCAAATGTTTCAGGTTGCCATGAACATACAGACTCAGCTAAATAAATTGCTCCACATTTATTCATCTAAACTTGTTTCCTATCACATTAACATCATTCTTAGCAAAAATGGTGAATATCGGAAGAAATTATTTTTCAAGGGTCAATTTGAAGCAAGACTATAATATAGTCTTACCAAATTTTTCCACAAAATATCGAAGTTTCTCGGATCTGTCCCATATCTCTTGTGTATATCCTTTTAGGTATTTCAAACAACCTTCTGAACTTTGGTGCTGATTTGAGGTATTTAAATAACTTTGCAAGGAGATATTGTGATACCAGCAAAAAGAAAATCAAATGCTTCAGGTTGCCATGAACATACAGACTCAGATAAATAAATTGCTCCACATTTATTCATCTAAACTTGTTTCCTATCACATTAACATCATTCTTAGCAAAAATGGTGAATATCGGAAGACATTATTTTTCAAGGGTCAATTTGAAGCAAGACTATAGTCTTACCAAATTTTTCCACAAAATATCGAAGTTTCTCGGATCTGTCCCATATCTCTTGTGTGTATCCTTTTAGGTATTTCAAACAACCTTTTGGACTTTGGTGCTGATTTGAGTTATTTAAATAACTTTGCAATGAGATATTGTGATACCAGCAAAAAGAAAATCAAATGCTTCAGGTTGCCATGAACATACAGACTCAGCTGAATAAATTGCTCAACATTTATTCATCTAAACTTGTTTCCTATCACATTAACATCATTCTTAGCAAAAATGGTGAATATCGGAAGACATTATTTTTCAAGGGTCAATTTGAAGCAAGACTATAGTCTTACCAAATTTTTCCACAAAATATCAAAGTTTCTCGGATCTGTCCCATATCTCTTGTGTATATCCTTTTAGGTATTTCAAACAACCTTCTGAACTTTGGTGCTGATTTGAGGTATTTAAATAACTTTGCAAGGAGATATTGTGATACCAGCAAAAAGAAAATCAAATGCTTCAGGTTGCCATGAACATACAGACTCAGCTGAATAAATTGCTCCACGTTTATTCATCTAAACTTGTTTCCTATCACATTAACATCATTCTTAGCAAAAATGGTGAATATGGGAAGACATTATTTTTCAAGGGTCAATTTGAAGCAAGACTATAGTCTTACCAAATTTTTCCACAAAATATCGAAGTTTCTCGGATCTGTCCCATATCTCTTGTGTATATCCTTTTAGGTATTTCAAACAACCTTCTGAACTGTTGTGCTGATTTGAGGTATTTAAATAACTTTGCAAGGAGATATTGTGATACCAGCAAAAAGAAAATCAAATGTTTCAGGTTGCCATGAACATACAGACTCAGCTAAATAAATTGCTCCACATTTATTCATCTAAACTTGTTTCCTATCACATTAACATCATTCTTAGCAAAAATGGTGAATATCGGAAGAAATTATTTTTCAAGGGTCAATTTGAAGCAAGACTATAGTCTTACCAAATTTTTCCACAAAATATCGAAGTTTCTCGGATCTGTCCCATATCTCTTGTGTATATCCTTTTAGGTATTTCAAACAACCTTCTGAACTGTGGTGCTGATTTGAGGTATTTAAATAACTTTCCAAGGAGATATTGTGATACCAGCAAAAAGAAAATCAAATGTTTCAGGTTGCCATGAACATACAGACTCAGCTAAATAAATTGCTCCACATTTATTCATCTAAACTTGTTTCCTATCACATTAACATCATTCTTAGCAAAAATGGTGAATATCGGAAGACATTATTTTTCAAGGGTCAATTTGAAGCAAGACTATAGTCTTACCAAATTTTTCCACAAAATGTAGAAGTTTCTCAGATCTGTCCCATATCTCTTGTGTCTATCCTTTTAGGTATTTCAAACAACCTTCTGAACTGTGGTGCTGATTTGAGGTATTTAAATAACTTTGCAAGGAGATATTGTGATACCAGCAAAAAGAAAATCAAATGCTTCAGGTTGCCATGAACATACAGACTCAGCTGAATAAATTGCTCCACATTTATTCATCTAAACTTGTTTCCTATCACATTAACATCATTCTTAGCAAAAATGGTGAATATCGGAAGACATTATTTTTCAAGGGTCAATTTGAAGCAAGACTATAGTCTTACCAAATTTTTCCACAAAATATCGAAGTTTCTTTGATCTGTCCCATATCTCTTGTGTATATCCTTTTAGGTATTTCAAACAACCTTCTGAACTGTGGTGCTGATTTGAGGTATTTAAATAACTTTCCAAGGAGATATTGTGATACCAGCAAAAAGAAAATCAAATGTTTCAGGTTGCCATGAACATACAGACTCAGCTAAATAAATTGCTCCACATTTATTCATCTAAACTTGTTTCCTATCATATTAACATCATTCTTAGCAAAAATGGTGAATATCGGAAGACATTATTTTTCAAGGGTCAATTTGAAGCAAGACTATAGTCTTACCAAATTTTTCCACAAAATGTAGAAGTTTCTCAGATCTGTCCCATATCTCTTGTGTCTATCCTTTTAGGTATTTCAAACAACCTTTTGGACTTTGGTGCTGATTTGAGGTATTTAAATAACTTTGCAAGGAGATATTGTGATACCAGCAAAAAGAAAATCAAATGCTTCAGGTTGCTATGAACATACAGACTCAGCTGATTAAATTGCTCCACATTTATTCATCTAAACTTGTTTCCTATCACATTAACATCATTCTTAGTAAAAATGGTGAATATCGGAAGGCATTATTTTTCAAGGGTCAATTTGAAGCAAGACTATAGTCTTACCAAATTTTTCCACAAAATATCGAAGTTTCTCGGATCTGTCCCATATCTCTTGTGTCTATCCTTTTAGGTATTTCAAACAACCTTTTGGACTTTGGTGCTGATTTGAGTTATTTAAATAACTTTGCAAGGAGATATTGTGATACCAGCAAAAAAAAATCAAATGCTTCAGGTTGCCATGAACATACAGACTCAGCTGATTAAATTGCTCCACATTTATTCATCTAAACTTGTTTCCTATCACATTAACATCATTCTTAGCAAAAATGGTGAATATCGGAAGACATTATTTTTCAAGGGTCAATTTGAAGCAAGACTATTCTCTTACCAAATTTTTCCACAAAATATCGAAGTTTCTCAGATCTGTCCTATATCTCTTGTGTCTATCCTTTTAGGTATTTCAAACAACCTTTTGGACTTTGGTGCTGATTTGAGTTATTTAAATAACTTTGCAAGGAGATATTGTGATACCAGCAAAAAGAAAATCAAATGCTTCAGGTTGCCATGAACATACAGACTCAGCTGAAAAAATTGCTCCACATTTATTCATCTAAACTTGTTTCCTATCACATTAACATCATTCTTAGCAAAAATGGTGAATATCGGAAGACATTATTTTTCAAGGGTCAATTTGAAGCAAGACTATAGTCTTACCAAATTTTTCCACAAAATATCGAAGTTTCTCAGATCTGTCCCATATCTCTTGTGTATATCCTTTTAGGTATTTCAAACAACCTTTTGGACTTTGGTGCTGATTTGAGTTATTTAAATAACTTTGCAAGGAGATATTGTGATACCAGCAAAAAAAAATCAAATGCTTCAGGTTGCCATGAACATACAGACTCAGCTGAATAAATTGCTTCACATTTATTCATCTAAACTTGTTTCCTATCACATTAACATCATTCTTAGCAAAAATGGTGAATATCGGAAGACATTATTTTTCAAGGGTCAATTTGAAGTAAGACTATAGTCTTACCAAATTTTTCCACAAAATATCGAAGTTTCTCGGATCTGTCCCATATCTCTTGTGTATATCCTTTTAGGTATTTCAAACAACCTTCTGAACTTTGGTGCTGATTTGAGGTATTTAAATAACTTTGCAAGGAGATATTGTGATACCAGCAAAAAGAAAATCAAATGCTTCAGGTTGCCATGAACATACAGACTCAGCTAAATAAATTGCTCCACATTTATTCATCTAAACTTGTTTCCTATCACATTAACATCATTCTTAGCAAAAATGGTGAATATCGGAAGACATTATTTTTCAAGGGTCAATTTGAAGCAAGACTATAGTCTTACCAAATTTTTCCACAAAATATCGAAGTTTCTCGGATCTGTCCCATATCTCTTGTGTGTATCCTTTTAGGTATTTCAAACAACCTTTTGGACTTTGGTGCTGATTTGAGTTATTTAAATAACTTTGCAATGAGATATTGTGATACCAGCAAAAAGAAAATCAAATGCTTCAGGTTGCCATGAACATACAGACTCAGCTGAATAAATTGCTCCACATTTATTCATCTAAACTTGTTTCCTATCACATTAACATCATTCTTAGCAAAAATGGTGAATATCTGAAGACATTATTTTTCAAGGGTCAATTTGAAGCAAGACTATAGTCTTACCAAATTTTTCCACAAAACATCGAAGTTTCTCGGATCTGTCTCATATCTCTTGTGTATATCCTTTTAGGTATTTCAAACAACCTTCTGAACTGTGGTGCTGATTTGAGGTATTTAAATAACTTTCCAAGGAGATATTGTGATACCAGCAAAAAGAAAATCAAATGTTTCAGGTTGCCATGAACATACAGACTCAGCTAAATAAATTGCTCCACATTTATTCATCTAAACTTGTTTCCTATCACATTAACATCATTCTTAGCAAAAATGGTGAATATCGGAAGACATTATTTTTCAAGGGTCAATTTGAAGCAAGACTATAGTCTTACCAAATTTTTCCACAAAATATCGAAGTTTCTTGGATCTGTCCCATATCTCTTGTGTGTATCCTTTTAGGTATTTCAAACAACCTTTTGGACTTTGGTGCTGATTTGAGTTATTTAAATAACTTTGCAATGAGATATTGTGATACCAGCAAAAAGAAAATCAAATGCTTCAGGTTGCTTTGAACATACAGACTCAGCTGATTAAATTGCTCCACATTTATTCATCCAAACTTGTTTCCTATCACATTAACATCATTCTTAGTAAAAATGGTGAATATCGGAAGGCATTATTTTTCAAGGGTCAATTTGAAGCAAGACTATAGTCTTACCAAATTTTTCCACAAAATATCGAAGTTTCTCGGATCTGTCCCATATCTCTTGTGTCTATCCTTTTAGGTATTTCAAACAACCTTGTGGACTTTGGTGCTGATTTGAGTTATTTAAATAACTTTGCAAGGAGATATTGTGATACCAGCAAAAAAAAATCAAATGCTTCAGGTTGCCATGAACATACAGACTCAGCTGAATAAATTGCTCCACATTTATTCATCTAAACTTGTTTCCTATCACATTAACATCATTCTTAGCAAAAATGGTGAATATCGGAAGACATTATTTTTCAAGGGTCAATTTGAAGCAAGACTATAGTCTTACCAAATTTTTCCACAAAACATCGAAGTTTCTCGGATCTGTCCCATATCTCTTGTGTATATCCTTTTAGGTATTTCAAACAACCTTCTGAACTTTGGTGCTAATTTGAGGTATTTAAATAACTTTGCAAGGAGATATTGTGATACCAGCAAAAAGAAAATCAAATGCTTCAGGTTGCCATGAACATACAGACTCAGATAAATAAATTGCTCCACATTTATTCATCTAAACTTGTTTCCTATCACATTAACATCATTCTTAGCAAAAATGGTGAATATCGGAAGACATTATTTTTCAAGGGTCAATTTGAAGCAAGACTATAGTCTTACCAAATTTTTCCACAAAATGTAGAAGTTTCTCAGATCTGTCCCATATCTCTTGTGTCTATCCTTTTAGGTATTTCAAACAACCTTTTGGACTTTGGTGCTGATTTGAGGTATTTAAATAACTTTGCAAGGAGATATTGTGATACCAGCAAAAAGAAAATCAAATGCTTCAGGTTGCTATGAACATACAGACTCAGCTGATTAAATTGCTCCACATTTATTCATCTAAACTTGTTTCCTATCACATTAACATCATTCTTAGTAAAAATGGTGAATATCGGAAGGCATTATTTTTCAAGGGTCAATTTGAAGCAAGACTATAGTCTTACCAAATTTTTCCACAAAATATCGAAGTTTCTCGGATCTGTCCCATATCTCTTGTGTCTATCCTTTTAGGTATTTCAAACAACCTTTTGGACTTTGGTGCTGATTTGAGTTATTTAAATAACTTTGCAAGGAGATATTGTGATACCAGCAAAAAAAAATCAAATGCTTCAGGTTGCCATGAACATACAGACTCAGCTGATTAAATTGCTCCACATTTATTCATCTAAACTTGTTTCCTATCACATTAACATCATTCTTAGCAAAAATGGTGAATATCGGAAGACATTATTTTTCAAGGGTCAATTTGAAGCAAGACTATTCTCTTACCAAATTTTTCCACAAAATATCGAAGTTTCTCAGATCTGTCCTATATCTCTTGTGTCTATCCTTTTAGGTATTTCAAACAACCTTTTGGACTTTGGTGCTGATTTGAGTTATTTAAATAACTTTGCAATGAGATATTGTGATACCAGCAAAAAGAAAATCAAATGCTTCAGGTTGCTTTGAACATACAGACTCAGCTGATTAAATTGCTCCACATTTATTCATCCAAACTTGTTTCCTATCACATTAACATCATTCTTAGTAAAAATGGTGAATATCGGAAGGCATTATTTTTCAAGGGTCAATTTGAAGCAAGACTATAGTCTTACCAAATTTTTCCACAAAATATCGAAGTTTCTCGGATCTGTCCCATATCTCTTGTGTCTATCCTTTTAGGTATTTCAAACAACCTTGTGGACTTTGGTGCTGATTTGAGTTATTTAAATAACTTTGCAAGGAGATATTGTGATACCAGCAAAAAAAAATCAAATGCTTCAGGTTGCCATGAACATACAGACTCAGCTGAATAAATTGCTCCACATTTATTCATCTAAACTTGTTTCCTATCACATTAACATCATTCTTAGCAAAAATGGTGAATATCGGAAGACATTATTTTTCAAGGGTCAATTTGAAGCAAGACTATAGTCTTACCAAATTTTTCCACAAAACATCGAAGTGTCTCGGATCTGTCCCATATCTCTTGTGTATATCCTTTTAGGTATTTCAAACAACCTTCTGAACTTTGGTGCTAATTTGAGGTATTTAAATAACTTTGCAAGGAGATATTGTGATACCAGCAAAAAGAAAATCAAATGCTTCAGGTTGCCATGAACATACAGACTCAGATAAATAAATTGCTCCACATTTATTCATCTAAACTTGTTTCCTATCACATTAACATCATTCTTAGCAAAAATGGTGAATATCGGAAGACATTATTTTTCAAGGGTCAATTTGAAGCAAGACTAGTCTTACCAAATTTTTCCACAAAATATCGAAGTTTCTCGGATCTGTCCCATATCTCTTGTGTGTATCCTTTTAGGTATTTCAAACAACCTTTTGGACTTTGGTGCTGATTTGAGTTATTTAAATAACTTTGCTTTTGTGATACCAGCAAAAAGAAAATCAAATGCTTCAGGTTGCCATGAACATACAGACTCAGATAAATGAATTGCTCCACATTTATTCATCTAAACTTGTTTCCTATCACATTAACATCATTCTTAGCAAAAATGGTGAATATCGGAAGACATTATTTTTCAAGGGTCAATTTGAAGCAAGACTATAGTCTTACCAAATTTTTCCACAAAATATCGAAGTTTCTCGGATCTGTCCCATATCTCTTGTATGTATCCTTTTAGGTATTTCAAACAACCTTTTGGACTTTGGTGCTGATTTGAGGTATTTAAATAACTTTGCAAGGAGATATTGTGATACCAGCAAAAAGAAAATCAAATGCTTCAGGTTGCCATGAACATACAGACTCAGCTGAATAAATTGCTCCACATTTATTCATCTAAACTTGTTTCCTATCACATTAACATCATTCTTAGCAAAAATGGTGAATATTGGAGGACATTATTTTTCAAGGGTCAATTTGAAGCAAGACTATAGTCTTACCAAATTTTTCCACAAAATGTAGAAGTTTCTCAGATCTGTCCCATATATCTTGTGTCTATCCTTTTAGGTATTTCAAACAACCTTTTGGACTTTGGTGCTGATTTGAGTTATTTAAATAACTTTGCAAGGAGATATTGTGATACCAGCAAAAAGAAATCAAATGCTTCAGGTTGCCATGAACATACAGACTCAGCTGAATAAATTGCTCCACATTTATTCATCTAAACTTGTTTCCTATCACATTAACATCATTCTTAGCAAAAATGGTGAATATCGGAAGACATTATTTTTCAAGGGTCAATTTGAAGCAAGACTATAGTCTTACCAAATTTTTCCACAAAATATCGAAGTTTCTCGGATCTGTCCCATATCTCTTGTGTATATCCTTTTAGGTATTTCAAACAACCTTCTGAACTTTGGTGCTGATTTGAGGTATTTAAATAACTTTGCAAGGAGATATTGTGACACCAGCAAAAAGAAAATCAAATGCTTCAGGTTGCCATGAACATACAGACTCAGCTGAATAAATTGCTCCACATTTATTCATCTAAACTTGTTTCCTATCACATTAACATCATTCTTAGCAAAAATGGTGAATATCGGAAGACATTATTTTTCAAGGGTCAATTTGAAGCAAGACTATAGTCTTACCAAATTTTTCCACAAAATATCGAAGTTTCTCGGATCTGTCCCATATCTCTTGTGTATATCCTTTTAGGTATTTCAAACAACCTTCTGAACTTTGGTGCTGATTTGAGGTATTTAAATAACTTTGCAAGGAGATATTGTGATACCAGCAAAAAGAAAATCAAATGCTTCAGGTTGCCATGAACATACAGACTCAGCTGAATAAATTGCTCCACATTTATTCATCTAAACTTGTTTCCTATCACATTAACATCATTCTTAGCAAAAATGGTGAATATGGGAAGACATTATTTTTCAAGGGTCAATTTGAAGCAAGACTATAGTCTTACCAAATTTTTCCACAAAATATCGAAGTTTCTCGGATCTGTCCCATATCTCTTGTATGTATCCTTTTAGGTATTTCAAACAACCTTTTGGACTTTGGTGCTGATTTGAGGTATTTAAATAACTTTGCAAGGAGATATTGTGATACCAGCAAAAAGAAAATCAAATGCTTCAGGTTGCCATGAACATACAGACTCAGCTGAATAAATTGCTCCACATTTATTCATCTAAACTTGTTTCCTATCACATTAACATCATTCTTAGCAAAAATGGTGAATATCGGAGGACATTATTTTTCAAGGGTCAATTTGAAGCAAGACTATAGTCTTACCAAATTTTTCCACAAAATGTAGAAGTTTCTCAGATCTGTCCCATATCTCTTGTGTCTATCCTTTTAGGTATTTCAAACAACCTTTTGGACTTTGGTGCTGATTTGAGTTATTTAAATAACTTTGCAAGGAGATATTGTGATACCAGCAAAAAGAAATCAAATGCTTCAGGTTGCCATGAACATACAGACTCAGCTGAATAAATTGCTCCACATTTATTCATCTAAACTTGTTTCCTATCACATTAACATCATTCTTAGCAAAAATGGTGAATATCGGAAGACATTATTTTTCAAGGGTCAATTTGAAGCAAGACTATAGTCTTACCAAATTTTTCCACAAAATATCGAAGTTTCTCGGATCTGTCCCATATCTCTTGTGTATATCCTTTTAGGTATTTCAAACAACCTTCTGAACTTTGGTGCTGATTTGAGGTATTTAAATAACTTTGCAAGGAGATATTGTGACACCAGCAAAAAAAAAATCAAATGCTTCAGGTTGCCATGAACATACAGACTCAGCTGAATAAATTGCTCCACATTTATTCATCTAAACTTGTTTCCTATCACATTAACATCATTCTTAGCAAAAATGGTGAATATCGGAAGACATTATTTTTCAAGGGTCAATTTGAAGCAAGACTATAGTCTTACCAAATTTTTCCACAAAATATCGAAGTTTCTCGGATCTGTCCCATATCTCTTGTGTATATCCTTTTAGGTATTTCAAACAACCTTCTGAACTTTGGTGCTGATTTGAGGTATTTAAATAACTTTGCAAGGAGATATTGTGATACCAGCAAAAAGAAAATCAAATGCTTCAGGTTGCCATGAACATACAGACTCAGCTGAATAAATTGCTCCACATTTATTCATCTAAACTTGTTTCCTATCACATTAACATCATTCTTAGCAAAAATGGTGAATATCGGAAGACATTATTTTTCAAGGGTCAATTTGAAGCAAGACTATAGTCTTACCAAATTTGTCCACAAAATATCGAAGTTTCTCGGATCTGTCCCATATCTCTTGTGTGTATCCTTTTAGGTATTTCAAACAACCTTTTGGACTTTGGTGCTGATTTGAGTTATTTAAATAACTTTGCAAGGAGATATTGTGATACCAGCAAAAAGAAAATCAAATGCTTCAGGTTGCCATGAACATACAGACTCAGCTGAATAAATTGCTCCACATTTATTCATCTAAACTTGTTTCCTATCACATTAACATCATTCTTAGCAAAAATGGTGAATATCGGAAGACATTATTTTTCAAGGGTCAATTTGAAGTAAGACTATAGTCTTACCAAATTTTTCCACAAAATATCGAAGTTTCTCGGATCTGTCCCATATCTCTTGTGTATATCCTTTTAGGTATTTCAAACAACCTTCTGAACTTTGGTGCTGATTTGAGGTATTTAAATAACTTTGCAAGGAGATATTGTGATACCAGCAAAAAGAAAATCAAATGCTTCAGGTTGCCATGAACATACAGACTCAGCTGAATAAATTGCTCCACATTTATTCATCTAAACTTGTTTCCTATCACATTAACATCATTCTTAGCAAAAATGGTGAATATCGGAAGACATTATTTTTCAAGGGTCAATTTGAAGTAAGACTATAGTCTTACCAAATTTTTCCACAAAATATCGAAGTTTCTCGGATCTGTCCCATATCTCTTGTGTATATCCTTTTAGGTATTTCAAACAACCTTCTGAACTTTGGTGCTGATTTGAGGTATTTAAATAACTTTGAAGGAGATATTGTGATACCAGCAAAAAGAAAATCAAATGCTTCAGGTTGCCATGAACATACAGACTCAGCTGAATAAATTGCTCCACATTTATTCATCTAAACTTGTTTCCTATCACATTAACATCATTCTTAGCAAAAATGGTGAATATCGGAAGACATTATTTTTCAAGGGTCAATTTGAAGTAAGACTATAGTCTTACCAAATTTTTCCACAAAATATCGAAGTTTCTCGGATCTGTCCCATATCTCTTGTGTATATCCTTTTAGGTATTTCAAACAACCTTCTGAACTTTGGTGCTGATTTGAGGTATTTAAATAACTTTGCAAGGAGATATTGTGATACCAGCAAAAAGAAAATCAAATGCTTCAGGTTGCCATGAACATACAGACTCAGCTGAATAAATTGCTCCACATTTATTCATCTAAACTTGTTTCCTATCACATTAACATCATTCTTAGCAAAAATGGTGAATATCGGAAGACATTATTTTTCAAGGGTCAATTTGAAGCAAGACTATAGTCTTACCAAATTTTTCCACAAAATATCGAAGTTTCTCGGATCTGTCCCATATCTCTTGTATGTATCCTTTTAGGTATTTCAAACAACCTTTTGGACTTTGGTGCTGATTTGAGGTATTTAAATAACTTTGCAAGGAGATATTGTGATACCAGCAAAAAGAAAATCAAATGCTTCAGGTTGCCATGAACATACAGACTCAGCTGAATAAATTGCTCCACATTTATTCATCTAAACTTGTTTCCTATCACATTAACATCATTCTTAGCAAAAATGGTGAATATCGGAGGACATTATTTTTCAAGGGTCAATTTGAAGCAAGACTATAGTCTTACCAAATTTTTCCACAAAATGTAGAAGTTTCTCAGATCTGTCCCATATCTCTTGTGTCTATCCTTTTAGGTATTTCAAACAACCTTTTGGACTTTGGTGCTGATTTGAGTTATTTAAATAACTTTGCAAGGAGATATTGTGATACCAGCAAAAAGAAATCAAATGCTTCAGGTTGCCATGAACATACAGACTCAGCTGAATAAATTGCTCCACATTTATTCATCTAAACTTGTTTCCTATCACATTAACATCATTCTTAGCAAAAATGGTGAATATCGGAAGACATTATTTTTCAAGGGTCAATTTGAAGCAAGACTATAGTCTTACCAAATTTTTCCACAAAATATCGAAGTTTCTCGGATCTGTCCCATATCTCTTGTGTATATCCTTTTAGGTATTTCAAACAACCTTCTGAACTTTGGTGCTGATTTGAGGTATTTAAATAACTTTGCAAGGAGATATTGTGACACCAGCAAAAAGAAAATCAAATGCTTCAGGTTGCCATGAACATACAGACTCAGCTGAATAAATTGCTCCACATTTATTCATCTAAACTTGTTTCCTATCACATTAACATCATTCTTAGCAAAAATGGTGAATATCGGAAGACATTATTTTTCAAGGGTCAATTTGAAGCAAGACTATAGTCTTACCAAATTTTTCCACAAAATATCAAAGTTTCTCGGATCTGTCCCAGATCTCTTGTGTATATCCTTTTAGGTATTTCAAACAACCTTCTGAACTTTGGTGCTGATTTGAGGTATTTAAATAACTTTGCAAGGAGATATTGTGATACCAGCAAAAAGAAAATCAAATGCTTCAGGTTGCCATGAACATACAGACTCAGCTGAATAAATTGCTCCACATTTATTCATCTAAACTTGTTTCCTATCACATTAACATCATTCTTAGCAAAAATGGTGAATATCGGAAGACATTATTTTTCAAGGGTCAATTTGAAGCAAGACTATAGTCTTAACAAATTTTTCCACAAAATATCGAAGTTTCTCGGATCTGTCCCATATCTCTTGTATGTATCCTTTTAGGTATTTCAAACAACCTTTTGGACTTTGGTGCTGATTTGAGGTATTTAAATAACTTTGCAAGGAGATATTGTGATACCAGCAAAAAGAAAATCAAATGCTTCAGGTTGCCATGAACATACAGACTCAGCTGAATAAATTGCTCCACATTTATTCATCTAAACTTGTTTCCTATCACATTAACATCATTCTTAGCAAAAATGGTGAATATCGGAAGACATTATTTTTCAAGGGTCAATTTGAAGCAAGACTATAGTCTTACCAAATTTTTCCACAAAATATCGAAGTTTCTCGGATCTGTCCCATATCTCTTGTGTGTATCCTTTTAGGTATTTCAAACAACCTTTTGGACTTTGGTGCTGATTTGAGTTATTTAAATAACTTTGCAAGGAGATATTGTGATACCAGCAAAAAGAAAATCAAATGCTTCAGGTTGCCATGAACATACAGACTCAGCTGAATAAATTGCTCTACATTTATTCATCTAAACTTGTTTCCTATCACAATAACATCATTCTTAGGAAAAATGGTGAATATCGGAAGACATTATTTTTCAAGGGTCAATTTGAAGTAAGACTATAGTCTTACCAAATTTTTCCACAAAATATCGAAGTTTCTCGGATCTGTCCCATATCTCTTGTGTATATCCTTTTAGGTATTTCAAACAACCTTCTGAACTTTGGTGCTGATTTGAGGTATTTAAATAACTTTGCAAGGAGATATTGTGATACCAGCAAAAAGAAAATCAAATGCTTCAGGTTGCCATGAAGATACAGACTCAGCTGAATAAATTGCTCCACATTTATTCATCTAAACTTGTTTCCTATCACATTAACATCATTCTTAGGAAAAATGGTGAATATCGGAAGACATTATTTTTCAAGGGTCAATTTGAAGTAAGACTATAGTCTTACCAAATTTTTCCACAAAATATCGAAGTTTCTCGGATCTGTCCCATATCTCTTGTGTATATCCTTTTAGGTATTTCAAACAACCTTCTGAACTTTGGTGCTGATTGGAGGTATTTAAATAACTTTGCAAGGAGATATTGTGATACCAGCAAAAAGAAAATCAAATGCTTCAGGTTGCCATGAACATACAGACTCAGCTGAATAAATTGCTCCACATTTATTCATCTAAACTTGTTTCCTATCACATTAACATCATTCTTAGCAAAAATGGTGAATATCGGAAGACATTATTTTTCAAGGGTCAATTTGAAGCAAGACTATAGTCTTACCAAATTTTTCCACAAAATATCGAAGTTTCTCGGATCTGTCCCATATCTCTTGTGTCTATCCTTTTAGGTATTTCAAACAACCTTTTGGACTTTGGTGCTGATTTGAGTTATTTAAATAACTTTGCAAGGAGATATTGTGATACCAGCAAAAAGAAAATCAAATGCTTCAGGTTGCCATGAACATACAGACTCAGCTGAATAAATTGCTCCACATTTATTCATCTAAACTTGTTTCCTATCACATTAACATCATTCTTAGCAAAAATGGTGAATATCGGAAGACATTATTTTTCAAGGGTCAATTTGAAGCAAGACTATAGTCTTACCAAATTTTTCCACAAAATATCGAAGTTTCTCGGATCTGTCCCATATCTCTTGTGTCTATCCTTTTAGGTATTTCAAACAACCTTTTGGACTTTGGTGCTGATTTGAGTTATTTAAATAACTTTGCAAGGAGATATTGTGATACCAGCAAAAAGAAAATCAAATGCTTCAGGTTGCCATGAACATACAGACTCAGCTGAATAAATTGCTCCACATTTATTCATCTAAACTTGTTTCCTATCACATTAACATCATTCTTAGCAAAAATGGTGAATATCGGAAGACATTATTTTTCAAGGGTCAATTTGAAGCAAGACTATAGTCTTACCAAATTTTTCCACAAAATATCGAAGTTTCTCGGATCTGTCCCATATCTCTTGTGTATATCCTTTTAGGTATTTCAAACAACCTTCTGAACTTTGGTGCTGATTTGAGGTATTTAAATAACTTTGCAAGGAGATATTGTGATACCAGCAAAAAGAAAATCAAATGCTTCAGGTTGCCATGAACATACAGACTCAGCTGAATAAATTGCTCCACATTTATTCATCTAAACTTGTTTCCTATCACATTAACATCATTCTTAGCAAAAATGGTGAATATCGGAAGACATTATTTTTCAAGGGTCAATTTGAAGTAAGACTATAGTCTTACCAAATTTTTCCACAAAATATCGAAGTTTCTCGGATCTGTCCCATATCTCTTGTGTATATCCTTTTAGGTATTTCAAACAACCTTCTGAACTTTGGTGCTAATTTGAGGTATTTAAATAACTTTGCAAGGAGATATTGTGATACCAGCAAAAAGAAAATCAAATGCTTCAGGTTGCCATGAACATACAGACTCAGCTGAATAAATTGCTCCACATTTATTCATCTAAACTTGTTTCCTATCACATTAACATCATTCTTAGCAAAAATGGTGAATATCGGAAGACATTATTTTTCAAGGGTCAATTTGAAGCAAGACTATAGTCTTACCAAATTTTTCCACAAAATATCGAAGTTTCTCGGATCTGTCCCATATCTCTTGTGTGTATCCTTTTAGGTATTTCAAACAACCTTTTGGACTTTGATGCTGATTTGAGTTATTTAAATAACTTTGCAAGGAGATATTGTGATACCAGCAAAAAGAAAATCAAATGCTTCAGGTTGCCATGAACATACAGACTCAGCTGAATAAATTGCTCCACATTTATTCATCTAAACTTGTTTCCTATCACATTAACATCATTCTTAGGAAAAATGGTGAATATCGGAAGACATTATTTTTCAAGGGTCAATTTGAAGTAAGACTATAGTCTTACCAAATTTTTCCACAAAATATCGAAGTTTCTCGGATCTGTCCCATATCTCTTGTGTATATCCTTTTAGGTATTTCAAACAACCTTCTGAACTTTGGTGCTGATTTGAGGTATTTAAATAACTTTGCAAGGAGATATTGTGATACCAGCAAAAATAAAATCAAGTGCTTCAGGTTGCCATGAACATACAGACTCAGCTGAATAAATTGCTCCACATTTATTCATCTAAACTTGTTCCCTATCACATTAACATCATTCTTAGCAAAAATGGTGAATATCGGAAGACATTATTTTTCAAGGGTCAATTTGAAGCAAGACTATAGTCTTACCAAATTTTTCCACAAAATATCGAAGTTTCTCGGATCTGTCCCATATCTCTTGTGTATATCCTTTTAGGTATTTCAAACAACCTTCTGAACTTTGGTGCTGATGTGAGGTATTTAAATAACTTTGCAAGGAGATATTGTGATACCAGCAAAAAGAAAATCAAATGGTTCAGGTTGCCATGAACATACAGACTCAGCTGAATAAATTGCTCCACATTTATTCATCTAAACTTGTTTCCTATCACATTAACATCATTCTTAGCAAAAATGGTGAATATCGGAAGACATTATTTTTCAAGGGTCAATTTGAAGCAAGACTATAGTCTTACCAAATTTTTCCACAAAATATCAAAGTTTCTCGGATCTGTCCCATATCTCTTGTATGTATCCTTTTAGGTATTTCAAACAACCTTTTGGACTTTGGTGCTGATTTGAGGTATTTAAATAACTTTGCAAGGAGATATTGTGATACCAGCAAAAAGAAAATCAAATGCTTCAGGTTGCCATGAACATACAGACTCAGCTGAATAAATTGCTCCACATTTATTCATCTAAACTCGTTTCCTATCACATTAACATCATTCTTAGCAAAAATGGTGAATATCGGAAGACATTATTTTTCAAGGGTCAATTTGAAGCAAGACTATAGTCTTACCAAATTTTTCCACAAAATATCAAAGTTTCTCGGATCTGTCCCATATCTCTTGTATGTATCCTTTTAGGTATTTCAAACAACCTTTTGGACTTTGGTGCTGATTTGAGGTATTTAAATAACTTTGCAAGGAGATATTGTGATACCAGCAAAAAGAAAATCAAATGCTTCAGGTTGCCATGAACATACAGACTCAGCTGAATAAATTGCTCCACATTTATTCATCTAAACTTGTTTCCTATCACATTAACATCATTCTTAGCAAAAATGGTGAATATCGGAAGACATTATTTTTCAAGGGTCAATTTGAAGTAAGACTATAGTCTTACCAAATTTTTCCACAAAATATCGAAGTTTCTCGGATCTGTCCCATATCTCTTGTGTATATCCTTTTAGGTATTTCAAACAACCTTCTGAACTTTGGTGCTGATTTGAGGTATTTAAATAACTTTGCAAGGAGATATTGTGATACCAGCAAAAAGAAAATCAAATGCTTCAGCTTGCCATGAACATACAGACTCAGCTGAATAAATTGCTCCACATTTATTCATCTAAACTTGTTTCCTATCACATTAACATCATTCTTAGCAAAAATGGTGAATATCGGAAGACATTATTTTTCAAGGGTCAATTTGAAGCAAGACTATAGTCTTACCAAATTTTTCCACAAAATATCGAAGTTTCTCGGATCTGTCCCATATCTCTTGTGTGTATCCTTTTAGGTATTTCAAACAACCTTTTGGACTTTGATGCTGATTTGAGTTATTTAAATAACTTTGCAAGGAGATATTGTGATACCAGCAAAAAGAAAATCAAATGCTTCAGGTTGCCATGAACATACAGACTCAGCTGAATAAATTGCTCCACATTTATTCATCTAAACTTGTTTCCTATCACATTAACATCATTCTTAGGAAAAATGGTGAATATCGGAAGACATTATTTTTCAAGGGTCAATTTGAAGTAAGACTATAGTCTTACCAAATTTTTCCACAAAATATCGAAGTTTCTCCGATCTGTCCCATATCTCTTGTGTATATCCTTTTAGGTATTTCAAACAACCTTCTGAACTTTGGTGCTGATTTGAGGTATTTAAATAACTTTGCAAGGAGATATTGTGATACCAGCAAAAATAAAATCAAGTGCTTCAGGTTGCCATGAACATACAGACTCAGCTGAATAAATTGCTCCACATTTATTCATCTAAACTTGTTCCCTATCACATTAACATCATTCTTAGCAAAAATGGTGAATATCGGAAGACATTATTTTTTAAGGGTCAATTTGAAGCAAGACTATAGTCTTACCAAATTTTTCCACAAAATATCGAAGTTTCTCGGATCTGTCCCATATCTCTTGTGTATATCCTTTTAGGTATTTCAAACAACCTTCTGAACTTTGGTGCTGATGTGAGGTATTTAAATAACTTTGCAAGGAGATATTGTGATACCAGCAAAAAGAAAATCAAATGGTTCAGGTTGCCATGAACATACAGACTCAGCTGAATAAATTGCTCCACATTTATTCATCTAAACTTGTTTCCTATCACATTAACATCATTCTTAGGAAAAATGGTGAATATCGGAAGACATTATTTTTCAAGGGTCAATTTGAAGTAAGACTATAGTCTTACCAAATTTTTCCACAAAATATCGAAGTTTCTCGGATCTGTCCCATATCTCTTGTGTATATCCTTTTCGGTATTTCAAACAACCTTCTGAACTTTGGTGCTGATTTGAGGTATTTAAATAACTTTGCAAGGAGATATTGTGATACCAGCAAAAAGAAAATCAAATGCTTCAGGTTGCCATGAACATACAGACTCAGCTGAATAAATTGCTCTACATTTATTCATCTAAACTTGTTTCCTATCACATTAACATCATTCTTAGCAAAAATGGTGAATATCGGAAGACATTATTTTTCAAGGGTCAATTTGAAGCAAGACTATAGTCTTACCAAATTTTTCCACAAAATATCGAAGTTTCTCGGATCTGTCCCATATCTCTTGTGTATATCCTTTTAGGTATTTCAAACAACCTTCTGAACTTTGGTGCTGATTTGAGGTATTTAAATAACTTTGCAAGGAGATATTGTGATACCAGCAAAAAGAAAATCAAATGCTTCAGGTTGCCATGAACATACAGACTCAGCTGAATAAATTGCTCCACATTTATTCATCTAAACTTGTTTCCTATCACATTAACATCATTCTTAGCAAAAATGGTGAATATCGGAAGACATTATTTTTCAAGGGTCAATTTGAAGCAAGACTATAGTCTTACCAAATTTTTCCACAAAATATCGAAGTTTCTCGGATCTGTCCCATATCTCTTGTATGTATCCTTTTAGGTATTTCAAACAACCTTTTGGACTTTGGTGCTGATTTGAGGTATTTAAATAACTTTGCAAGGAGATATTGTGATACCAGCAAAAAGAAAATCAAATGCTTCAGGTTGCCATGAACATACAGACTCAGCTGAATAAATTGCTCCACATTTATTCATCTAAACTTGTTTCCTATCACATTAACATCATTCTTAGCAAAAATGGTGAATATCGGAAGACATTATTTTTCAAGGGTCAATTTGAAGTAAGACTATAGTCTTACCAAATTTTTCCACAAAATATCGAAGTTTCTCCGATCTGTCCCATATCTCTTGTGTATATCCTTTTAGGTATTTCAAACAACCTTCTGAACTTTGGTGCTGATTTGAGGTATTTAAATAACTTTGCAAGGAGATATTGTGATACCAGCAAAAAGAAAATCAAATGCTTCAGGTTGCCATGAACATACAGACTCAGCTGAATAAATTGCTCCACATTTATTCATCTAAACTTGTTTCCTATCATATTAACATCATTCTAAGCAAAAATGGTGAATATCAGAAGACATTATTTTTCAAGGGTCAATTTGAAGCAAGACTATAGTCTTACCAAATTTTTCCACAAAATATCGAAGTTTCTCGGATCTGTCCCATATCTCTTGTGTGTATCCTTTTAGGTATTTCAAACAACCTTTTGAACTTTGGTGCTGATTTGAGTCATTTAAATAACTTTGCAAGGAGATATTGTGATACCAGCAAAAAGAAAATCAAATGATTCAGGTTGCCATGAACATACAGACTCAGCTGAATAAATTGCTCCACATTTATTCATCTAAACTTGTTTCCTATCACATTAACATCATTCTTAGCAAAAATGGTGAATATCGGAAGACATTATTTTTCAAGGGTCAATTTGAAGTAAGACTATAGTCTTACCAAATTTTTCCACAAAATATCGAAGTTTCTCGGATCTGTCCCATATCTCTTGTGTATATCCTTTTAGGTATTTCAAACAACCTTCTGAACTTTGGTGCTGATTTGAGGTATTTAAATAACTTTGCAAGGAGATATTGTGATACCAGCAAAAAGAAAATCAAATGCTTCAGGTTGCCATGAACATACAGACTCAGCTGAATAAATTGCTCCACATTTATTCATCTAAACTTGTTTCCTATCACATTAACATCATTCTTAGCAAAAATGGTGAATATCGGAAGACATTATTTTTCAAGGGTCAATTTGAAGCAAGACTATAGTCTTACCAAATTTTTCCACAAAATATCGAAGTTTCTCGGATCTGTCCCATATCTCTTGTGTGTATCCTTTTAGGTATTTCAAACAACCTTTTGGACTTTGGTGCTGATTTGAGTTATTTAAATAACTTTGCAAGGAGATATTGTGATACCAGCAAAAAGAAAATCAAATGCTTCAGGTTGCCATGAACATACAGACTCAGCTGAATAAATTGCTCCACATTTATTCATCTAAACTTGTTTCCTATCACATTAACATCATTCTTAGCAAAAATGGTGAATATCGGAAGACATTATTTTTCAAGGGTCAATTTGAAGCAAGACTATAGTCTTACCAAATTTGTCCACAAAATATCGAAGTTTCTCGGATCTGTCCCATATCTCTTGTGTGTATCCTTTTAGGTATTTCAAACAACCTTTTGGACTTTGGTGCTGATTTGAGTTATTTAAATAACTTTGCAAGGAGATATTGTGATACCAGCAAAAAGAAAATCAAATGCTTCAGGTTGCCATGAACATACAGACTCAGCTGAATAAATTGCTCCACATTTATTCATCTAAACTTGTTTCCTATCACATGAACATCATTCTTAGCAAAAATGGTGAATATCGGAAGACATTATTTTTCAAGGGTCAATTTGAAGCAAGACTATAGTCTTACCAAATTTTTCCACAAAATATCGAAGTTTCTCGGATCTGTCCCATATCTCTTGTGTGTATCCTTTTAGGTATTTCAAACAACCTTTTGGACTTTGGTGCTGATTTGAGGTATTTAAATAACTTTGCAAGGAGATATTGTGATACCAGCAAAAAGAAAATCAAATGCTTCAGGTTGCCATGAACATACAGACTCAGCTGAATAAATTGCTCCACATTTATTCATCTAAACTTGTTTCCTATCACATTAACATCATTCTTAGCAAAAATGGTGAATATCGGAAGACATTATTTTTCAAGGGTCAATTTGAAGCAAGACTATAGTCTTACCAAATTTTTCCACAAAATGTAGAAGTTTCTCAGATCTGTCCCATATCTCTTGTGTCTATCCTTTTAGGTATTTCAAACAACCTTTTGGACTTTGGTGCTGATTTGAGTTATTTAAATAACTTTGCAAGGAGATATTGTGATACCAGCAAAAAAAAATCAAATGCTTCAGGTTGCCATGAACATACAGACTCAGCTGAATAAATTGCTCCACATTTATTCATCTAAACTTGTTTCCTATCACATTAACATCATTCTTAGCAAAAATGGTGAATATCGGAAGACATTATTTTTCAAGGGTCAATTTGAAGCAAGACTATAGTCTTACCAAATTTTTCCACAAAATATCGAAGTTTCTCGGATCTGTCCCATATCTCTTGTGTATATCCTTTTAGGTATTTCAAACAACCTTCTGAACTTTGGTGCTGATTTGAGGTATTTAAATAACTTTGCAAGGAGATATTGTGACACCAGCAAAAAGAAAATCAAATGCTTCAGGTTGCCATGAACATACAGACTCAGCTGAATAAATTGCTCCACATTTATTCATCTAAACTTGTTTCCTATCACATTAACATCATTCTTAGCAAAAATGGTGAATATCGGAAGACATTATTTTTCAAGGGTCAATTTAAAGTAAGACTATAGTCTTACCAAATTTTTCCACAAAATATCGAAGTTTCTCGGATCTGTCCCATATCTCTTGTGTATATCCTTTTAGGTATTTCAAACAACCTTCTGAACTTTGGTGCTGATTTGAGGTATTTAAATAACTTTGCAAGGAGATATTGTGATACCAGCAAAAAGAAAATCAAATGCTTCAGGTTGCCATGAACATACAGACTCAGCTGAATAAATTGCTCCACATTTATTCATCTAAACTTGTTTCCTATCACATTAACATCATTCTTAGCAAAAATGGTGAATATCGGAAGACATTATTTTTCAAGGGTCAATTTGAAGTAAGACTATAGTCTTACCAAATTTTTCCACAAAATATCGAAGTTTCTCGGATCTGTCCCATATCTCTTGTGTATATCCTTTTAGGTATTTCAAACAACCTTCTGAAATTTGGTGCTGATTTGAGTTATTTAAATAACTTTGCAAGGAGATATTGTGATACCAGCAAAAAGAAAATCAAATGCTTCAGGTTGCCATGAACATACAGACTCAGCTGAATAAATTGCTCCACATTTATTCATCTAAACTTGTTTCCTATCACATTAACATCATTCTTAGCAAAAATGGTGAATATCGGAAGACATTATTTTTCAAGGGTCAATTTGAAGCAAGACTATAGTCTTACCAAATTTGTCCACAAAATATCGAAGTTTCTCGGATCTGTCCCATATCTCTTGTGTATATCCTTTTAGGTATTTCAAACAACCTTCTGAACTTTGGTGCTGATTTGAGGTATTTAAATAACTTTGCAAGGAGATATTGTGATACCAGCAAAAAGAAAATCAAATGCTTCAGGTTGCCATGAACATACAGACTCAGCTGAATAAATTGCTCCACATTTATTCATCTAAACTTGTTTCCTATCACATTAACATCATTCTTAGCAAAAATGGTGAATATCGGAAGACATTATTTTTCAAGGGTCAATTTGAAGCAAGACTATAGTCTTACCAAATTTTTCCACAAAATATCGAAGTTTCTCGGATCTGTCCCAAAGCTCTTGTGTATATCCTTTTAGGTATTTCAAACAACCTTCTGAACTTTGGTGTTGATTTGAGGTATTTAAATAACTTTGCAAGGAGATATTGTGACACCAGCAAAAAGAAAATCAAATGCTTCAGGTTGCCATGAACATACAGACTCAGCTGAATAAATTGCTCCACATTTATTCATCTAAACTTGTTTCCTATCACATTAACATCATTCTTAGCAAAAATGGTGAATATCGGAAGACATTATTTTTCAAGGGTCAATTTGAAGCAAGACTATATTCTTACCAAATTTTTCCACAAAATATCGAAGTTTCTCGGATCTGTCCCATATCTCTTGTGTGTATCCTTTTAGGTATTTCAAACAACCTTTTGGACTTTGGTGCTGATTTGAGTTATTTAAATAACTTTGCAAGGAGATATTGTGATACCAGCAAAAAGAAAATCAAATGCTTCAGGTTGCCATGAACATACAGACTCAGCTGAATAAATTGCTCCACATTTATTCATCTAAACTTGTTTCCTATCACATTAACATCATTCTTAGCAAAAATGGTGAATATCGGAAGACATTATTTTTCAAGGGTCAATTTGAAGCAAGACTATAGTCTTACCAAATTTTTCCACAAAATATCGAAGTTTCTCGGATCTGTCCCATATCTCTTGTGTGTATCCTTTTAGGTATTTCAAACAACCTTTTGGACTTTGGTGCTGATTTGAGGTATTTAAATAACTTTGCAAGGAGATATTGTGATACCAGCAAAAAGAAAATCAAATGCTTCAGGTTGCCATGAACATACAGACTCAGCTGAATAAATTGCTCCACATTTATTCATCTAAACTTGTTTCCTATCACATTAACATCATTCTTAGCAAAAATGGTGAATATCGGAAGACATTATTTTTCAAGGGTCAATTTGAAGCAAGACTATAGTCTTACCAAATTTGTCCACAAAATGTAGAAGTTTCTCAGATTTGTCCCATATCTCTTGTGTCTATCCTTTTAGGTATTTCAAACAACCTTTTGGACTTTGGTGCTGATTTGAGTTATTTAAATAACTTTGCAAGGAGATATTGTGATACCAGCAAAAAAAAATCAAATGCTTCAGGTTGCCATGAACATATCATTTATTCATCTAAACTTGTTTCCTATCACATTAACATCATTCTTAGCAAAAATGGTGAATATCGGAAGACATTATTTTTCAAGGGTCAACTTGAAGTAAGACTATAGTCTTACCAAATTTTTCCACAAAATATCGAAGTTTCTCGGATCTGTCCCATATCTCTTGTGTATATCCTTTTAGGTATTTCAAACAACCTTCTGAACTTTGGTGCTGATTTGAGGTATTTAAATAACTTTGCAAGGAGATATTGTGATACCAGCAAAAAGAAAATCAAATGCTTCAGGTTGCCATGAACATACAGACTCAGCTGAATAAATTGCTCCACATTTATTCATCTAAACTTGTTTCCTATCACATTAACATCATTCTTAGCAAAAATGGTGAATATCGGAAGACATTATTTTTCAAGGGTCAATTTGAAGCAAGACTATAGTCTTACCAAATTTTTCCACAAAATATCGAAGTTTCTCGGATCTGTCCCATATCTCTTGTGTGTATCCTTTTAGGTATTTCAAACAACCTATTGGACTTTGGTGCTGATTTGAGTTATTTAAATAACTTTGCAAGGAGATATTGTGATACCAGCAAAAAGAAAATCAAATGCTTCAGGTTGCCATGAACATACAGACTCAGCTGAATAAATTGCTCCACATTTATTCATCTAAACTTGTTTCCTATCACATTAACATCATTCTTAGCAAAAATGGTGAATATCGGAAGACATTATTTTTCAAGGGTCAATTTGAAGCAAGACTATAGTCTTACCAAATTTGTCCACAAAATATCGAAGTTTCTCGGATCTGTCCCATATCTCTTGTGTATATCCTTTTAGGTATTTCAAACAACCTTCTGAACTTTGGTGCTGATTTGAGGTATTTAAATAACTTTGCAAGGAGATATTGTGATACCAGCAAAAAGAAAATCAAATGCTTCAGGTTGCCATGAACATACAGACTCAGCTGAATAAATTGCTCCACATTTATTCATCTAAACTTGTTTCCTATCACATTAACATCATTCTTAGCAAAAATGGTGAATATCGGAAGACATTATTTTTCAAGGGTCAATTTGAAGCAAGACTATAGTCTTACCAAATTTTTCCACAAAATATCGAAGTTTCTCGGATCTGTCCCAAAGCTCTTGTGTATATCCTTTTAGGTATTTCAAACAACCTTCTGAACTTTGGTGTTGATTTGAGGTATTTAAATAACTTTGCAAGGAGATATTGTGACACCAGCAAAAAGAAAATCAAATGCTTCAGGTTGCCATGAACATACAGACTCAGCTGAATAAATTGCTCCACATTTATTCATCTAAACTTGTTTCCTATCACATTAACATCATTCTTAGCAAAAATGGTGAATATCGGAAGACATTATTTTTCAAGGGTCAATTTGAAGCAAGACTATAGTCTTACCAAATTTTTCCACAAAATATCGAAGTTTCTCGGATCTGTCCCATATCTCTTGTGTGTATCCTTTTAGGTATTTCAAACAACCTTTTGGACTTTGGTGCTGATTTGAGTTATTTAAATAACTTTGCAAGGAGATATTGTGATACCAGCAAAAAGAAAATCAAATGCTTCAGGTTGCCATGAACATACAGACTCAGCTGAATAAATTGCTCCACATTTATTCATCTAAACTTGTTTCCTATCACATTAACATCATTCTTAGCAAAAATGGTGAATATCGGAAGACATTATTTTTCAAGGGTCAATTTGAAGCAAGACTATAGTCTTACCAAATTTTTCCACAAAATATCGAAGTTTCTCGGATCTGTCCCATATCTCTTGTGTGTATCCTTTTAGGTATTTCAAACAACCTTTTGGACTTTGGTGCTGATTTGAGGTATTTAAATAACTTTGCAAGGAGATATTGTGATACCAGCAAAAAGAAAATCAAATGCTTCAGGTTGCCATGAACATACAGACTCAGCTGAATAAATTGCTCCACATTTATTCATCTAAACTTGTTTCCTATCACATTAACATCATTCTTAGCAAAAATGGTGAATATCGGAAGACATTATTTTTCAAGGGTCAATTTGAAGCAAGACTATAGTCTTACCAAATTTGTCCACAAAATGTAGAAGTTTCTCAGATTTGTCCCATATCTCTTGTGTCTATCCTTTTAGGTATTTCAAACAACCTTTTGGACTTTGGTGCTGATTTGAGTTATTTAAATAACTTTGCAAGGAGATATTGTGATACCAGCAAAAAAAAATCAAATGCTTCAGGTTGCCATGAACATATCATTTATTCATCTAAACTTGTTTCCTATCACATTAACATCATTCTTAGCAAAAATGGTGAATATCGGAAGACATTATTTTTCAAGGGTCAATTTGAAGTAAGACTATAGTCTTACCAAATTTTTCCACAAAATATCGAAGTTTCTCGGATCTGTCCCATATCTCTTGTGTATATCCTTTTAGGTATTTCAAACAACCTTCTGAACTTTGGTGCTGATTTGAGGTATTTAAATAACTTTGCAAGGAGATATTGTGATACCAGCAAAAAGAAAATCAAATGCTTCAGGTTGCCATGAACATACAGACTCAGCTGAATAAATTGCTCCACATTTATTCATCTAAACTTGTTTCCTATCACATTAACATCATTCTTAGCAAAAATGGTGAATATCGGAAGACATTATTTTTCAAGGGTCAATTTGAAGCAAGACTATAGTCTTACCAAATTTTTCCACAAAATATCGAAGTTTCTCGGATCTGTCCCATATCTCTTGTGTGTATCCTTTTAGGTATTTCAAACAACCTATTGGACTTTGGTGCTGATTTGAGTTATTTAAATAACTTTGCAAGGAGATATTGTGATACCAGCAAAAAGAAAATCAAATGCTTCAGGTTGCCATGAACATACAGACTCAGCTGAATAAATTGCTCCACATTTATTCATCTAAACTTGTTTCCTATCACATTAACATCATTCTTAGCAAAAATGGTGAATATCGGAAGACATTATTTTTCAAGGGTCAATTTGAAGCAAGACTATAGTCTTACCAAATTTGTCCACAAAATATCGAAGTTTCTCGGATCTGTCCCATATCTCTTGTGTATATCCTTTTAGGTATTTCAAACAACCTTCTGAACTTTGGTGCTGATTTGAGGTATTTAAATAACTTTGCAAGGAGATATTGTGATACCAGCAAAAAGAAAATCAAATGCTTCAGGTTGCCATGAACATACAGACTCAGCTGAATAAATTGCTCCACATTTATTCATCTAAACTTGTTTCCTATCACATTAACATCATTCTTAGCAAAAATGGTGAATATCGGAAGACATTATTTTTCAAGGGTCAATTTGAAGCAAGACTATAGTCTTACCAAATTTTTCCACAAAATATCGAAGTTTCTCGGATCTGTCCCAAAGCTCTTGTGTATATCCTTTTAGGTATTTCAAACAACCTTCTGAACTTTGGTGTTGATTTGAGGTATTTAAATAACTTTGCAAGGAGATATTGTGACACCAGCAAAAAGAAAATCAAATGCTTCAGGTTGCCATGAACATACAGACTCAGCTGAATAAATTGCTCCACATTTATTCATCTAAACTTGTTTCCTATCACATTAACATCATTCTTAGCAAAAATGGTGAATATCGGAAGACATTATTTTTCAAGGGTCAATTTGAAGCAAGACTATAGTCTTACCAAATTTTTCCACAAAATATCGAAGTTTCTCGGATCTGTCCCATATCTCTTGTGTGTATCCTTTTAGGTATTTCAAACAACCTTTTGGACTTTGGTGCTGATTTGAGTTATTTAAATAACTTTGCAAGGAGATATTGTGATACCAGCAAAAAGAAAATCAAATGCTTCAGGTTGCCATGAACATACAGACTCAGCTGAATAAATTGCTCCACATTTATTCATCTAAACTTGTTTCCTATCACATTAACATCATTCTTAGCAAAAATGGTGAATATCGGAAGACATTATTTTTCAAGGGTCAATTTGAAGCAAGACTATAGTCTTACCAAATTTTTCCACAAAATATCGAAGTTTCTCGGATCTGTCCCATATCTCTTGTGTGTATCCTTTTAGGTATTTCAAACAACCTTTTGGACTTTGGTGCTGATTTGAGGTATTTAAATAACTTTGCAAGGAGATATTGTGATACCAGCAAAAAGAAAATCAAATGCTTCAGGTTGCCATGAACATACAGACTCAGCTGAATAAATTGCTCCACATTTATTCATCTAAACTTGTTTCCTATCACATTAACATCATTCTTAGCAAAAATGGTGAATATCGGAAGACATTATTTTTCAAGGGTCAATTTGAAGCAAGACTATAGTCTTACCAAATTTGTCCACAAAATGTAGAAGTTTCTCAGATTTGTCCCATATCTCTTGTGTCTATCCTTTTAGGTATTTCAAACAACCTTTTGGACTTTGGTGCTGATTTGAGTTATTTAAATAACTTTGCAAGGAGATATTGTGATACCAGCAAAAAAAAATCAAATGCTTCAGGTTGCCATGAACATATCATTTATTCATCTAAACTTGTTTCCTATCACATTAACATCATTCTTAGCAAAAATGGTGAATATCGGAAGACATTATTTTTCAAGGGTCAATTTGAAGTAAGACTATAGTCTTACCAAATTTTTCCACAAAATATCGAAGTTTCTCGGATCTGTCCCATATCTCTTGTGTATATCCTTTTAGGTATTTCAAACAACCTTCTGAACTTTGGTGCTGATTTGAGGTATTTAAATAACTTTGCAAGGAGATATTGTGATACCAGCAAAAAGAAAATCAAATGCTTCAGGTTGCCATGAACATACAGACTCAGCTGAATAAATTGCTCCACATTTATTCATCTAAACTTGTTTCCTATCACATTAACATCATTCTTAGCAAAAATGGTGAATATCGGAAGACATTATTTTTCAAGGGTCAATTTGAAGCAAGACTATAGTCTTACCAAATTTTTCCACAAAATATCGAAGTTTCTCGGATCTGTCCCATATCTCTTGTGTGTATCCTTTTAGGTATTTCAAACAACCTATTGGACTTTGGTGCTGATTTGAGTTATTTAAATAACTTTGCAAGGAGATATTGTGATACCAGCAAAAAGAAAATCAAATGGTTCAGGTTGCCATGAACATACAGACTCAGCTGAATAAATTGCTCCACATTTATTCATCTAAACTTGTTTCCTATCACATTAACATCATTCTTAGCAAAAATGGTGAATATCGGAAGACATTATTTTTCAAGGGTCAATTTGAAGCAAGACTATAGTCTTACCAAATTTTTCCACAAAATGTAGAAGTTTCTCAGATCTGTCCCATATCTCTTGTGTATATCCTTTTAGGTATTTCAAACAACCTTCTGAACTTTGGTGCTGATTTGAGGTATTTAAAAAACTTTGCAAGGAGATATTGTAACACCAGCAAAAAGAAAATCAAATGCTTCAGGTTGCCATGAACATACAGACTAAGCTGAATAAATTGCTCCACATTTATTCATCTAAACTTGTTTCCTATCACATTAACATCATTCTTAGCAAAAATGGTGAATATCGGAAGACATTATTTTTCAAGGGTCAATTTGAAGCAAGACTATAGTCTTACCAAATTTTTCCACAAAATATCGAAGTTTCTCGGATCTGTCCCAAAGCTCTTGTGTATATCCTTTTAGGTATTTCAAACAACCTTCTGAACTTTGGTGTTGATTTGAGGTATTTAAATAACTTTGCAAGGAGATATTGTGATACCAGCAAAAAGAAAATCAAATGCTTCAGGTTGCCATGAACATACAGACTCAGCTGAATAAATTGCTCCACATTTATTCATCTAAACTTGTTTCCTATCACATTAACATCATTCTTAGCAAAAATGGTGAATATCGGAAGACATTATTTTTCAAGGGTCAATTTGAAGCAAGACTATAGTCTTACCAAATTTTTCCACAAAATATCGAAGTTTCTCGGATCTGTCCCATATCTCTTGTGTGTATCCTTTTAGGTATTTCAAACAACCTTTTGGACTTTGGTGCTGATTTGAGTTATTTAAATAACTTTGCAAGGAGATATTGTGATACCAGCAAAAAGAAAATCAAATGCTTCAGGTTGCCATGAACATACAGACTCAGCTGAATAAATTGCTCCACATTTATTCATCTAAACTTGTTTCCTATCACATTAACATCATTCTTAGCAAAAATGGTGAATATCGGAAGACATTATTTTTCAAGGGTCAATTTGAAACAAGACTATAGTCTTACCAAATTTTTCCACAAAATATCGAAGTTTCTCGGATCTGTCCCATATCTCTTGTGTATATCCTTTTAGGTATTTCAAACAACCTTCTGAACTTTGGTGCTGATTTGAGGTATTTAAATAACTTTGCAAGGAGATATTGTGATACCAGCAAAAAGAAAATCAAATGCTTCAGGTTGCCATGAACATACAGACTCAGCTGAATAAATTGCTCCACATTTATTCATCTAAACTTGTTTCCTATCACATTAACATCATTCTTAGCAAAAATGGTGAATATCGGAAGACATTATTTTTCAAGGGTCAATTTGAAGCAAGACTATAGTCTTACCAAATTTTTCCACAAAATATCGAAGTTTCTCGGATCTGTCCCATATCTCTTGTGTGTATCCTTTTAGGTATTTCAAACAACCTTTTGAACTTTGGTGCTGATTTGAGTTATTTAAATAACTTTGCAAGGAGATATTGTGATACCAGCAAAAAGAAAATCAAATGCTTCAGGTTGCCATGAACATACAGACTCAGCTGAATAAATTGCTCCACATTTATTCATCTAAACTTGTTTCCTATCACATTAACATCATTCTTAGCAAAAATGGTGAATATCGGAAGACATTATTTTTCAAGGGTCAATTTGAAGCAAGACTATAGTCTTACCAAATTTTTCCACGAAATGTAGAAGTTTCTCAGATCTGTCCCATATCTCTTGTGTATATCCTTTTAGGTATTTCAAACAACCTTCTGAACTTTGGTGCTGATTTGAGGTATTTAAAAAACTTTGCAAGGAGATATTGTAACACCAGCAAAAAGAAAATCAAATGCTTCAGGTTGCCATGAACATACAGACTCAGCTGAATAAATTGCTCCACATTTATTCATCTAAACTTGTTTCCTATCACATTAACATCATTCTTAGCAAAAATGGTGAATATCGGAAGACATTATTTTTCAAGGGTCAATTTGAAGCAAGACTATAGTCTTACCAAATTTTTCCACAAAATATCGAAGTTTCTCGGATCTGTCCCAAAGCTCTTGTGTATATCCTTTTAGGTATTTCAAACAACCTTCTGAACTTTGGTGTTGATTTGAGGTATTTAAATAACTTTGCAAGGAGATATTGTGATACCAGCAAAAAGAAAATCAAATGCTTCAGGTTGCCATGAACATACAGACTCAGCTGAATAAATTGCTCCACATTTATTCATCTAAACTTGTTTCCTATCACATTAACATCATTCTTAGCAAAAATGGTGAATATCGGAAGACATTATTTTTCAAGGGTCAATTTGAAGCAAGACTATAGTCTTACCAAATTTTTCCACAAAATATCGAAGTTTCTCGGATCTGTCCCATATCTCTTGTGTATATCCTTTTAGGTATTTCAAACAACCTTCTGAACTTTGGTGCTGATTTGAGGTATTTAAATAACTTTGCAAGGAGATATTGTGATACCAGCAAAAAGAAAATCAAATGCTTCAGGTTGCCATGAACATACAGACTCAGCTGAATAAATTGCTCCACATTTATTCATCTAAACTTGTTTCCTATCACATTAACATCATTCTTAGCAAAAATGGTGAATATCGGAAGACATTATTTTTCAAGGGTCAATTTGAAGCAAGACTATAGTCTTACCAAATTTTTCCACAAAATATCGAAGTTTCTCGGATCTGTCCCATATCTCTTGTGTGTATCCTTTTAGGTATTTCAAACAACCTATTGGACTTTGGTGCTGATTTGAGTTATTTAAATAACTTTGCAAGGAGATATTGTGATACCAGCAAAAAGAAAATCAAATGCTTCAGGTTGCCATGAACATACAGACTCAGCTGAATAAATTGCTCCACATTTATTCATCTAAACTTGTTTCCTATCACATTAACATCATTCTTAGCAAAAATGGTGAATATCGGAAGACATTATTTTTCAAGGGTCAATTTGAAGCAAGACTATAGTCTTACCAAATTTTTCCACAAAATGTAGAAGTTTCTCAGATTTGTCCCATATCTCTTGTGTCTATCCTTTTAGGTATTTCAAACAACCTTTTGGACTTTGGTGCTGATTTGAGTTATTTAAAAAACTTTGCAAGGAGATATTGTAACACCAGCAAAAAGAAAATCAAATGCTTCAGGTTGCCATGAACATACAGACTCAGCTGAATAAATTGCTCCACATTTATTCATCTAAACTTGTTTCCTATCACATTAACATCATTCTTAGCAAAAATGGTGAATATCGGAAGACATTATTTTTCAAGGGTCAATTTGAAGCAAGACTATAGTCTTACCAAATTTTTCCACAAAATATCGAAGTTTCTCGGATCTGTCCCAAAGCTCTTGTGTATATCCTTTTAGGTATTTCAAACAACCTTCTGAACTTTGGTGTTGATTTGAGGTATTTAAATAACTTTGCAAGGAGATATTGTGACACCAGCAAAAAGAAAATCAAATGCTTCAGGTTGCCATGAACATACAGACTCAGCTGAATAAATTGCTCCACATTTATTCATCTAAACTTGTTTCCTATCACATTAACATCATTCTTAGCAAAAATGGTGAATATCTGAAGACATTATTTTTCAAGGGTCAATTTGAAGCAAGACTATAGTCTTACCAAATTTTTCCACAAAATATCGAAGTTTCTCGGATCTGTCCCATATCTCTTGTGTGTATCCTTTTAGGTATTTCAAACAACCTTTTGGACTTTGGTGCTGATTTGAGTTATTTAAATAACTTTGCAAGGAGATATTGTGATACCAGCAAAAAGAAAATCAAATGCTTCAGGTTGCCATGAACATACAGACTCAGCTGAATAAATTGCTCCACATTTATTCATCTAAACTTGTTTCCTATCACATTAACATCATTCTTAGCAAAAATGGTGAATATCGGAAGACATTATTTTTCAAGGGTCAATTTGAAGCAAGACTATAGTCTTACCAAATTTTTCCACAAAATATCGAAGTTTCTCGGATCTGTCCCATATCTCTTGTGTGTATCCTTTTAGGTATTTCAAACAACCTTTTGGACTTTGGTGCTGATTTGAGGTATTTAAATAACTTTGCAAGGAGATATTGTGATACCAGCAAAAAGAAAATCAAATGCTTCAGGTTGCCATGAACATACAGACTCAGCTGAATAAATTGCTCCACATTTATTCATCTAAACTTGTTTCCTATCACATTAACATCATTCTTAGCAAAAATGGTGAATATCGGAAGACATTATTTTTCAAGGGTCAATTTGAAGCAAGACTATAGTCTTACCAAATTTTTCCACAAAATGTAGAAGTTTCTCAGATTTGTCCCATATCTCTTGTGTCTATCCTTTTAGGTATTTCAAACAACCTTTTGGACTTTGGTGCTGATTTGAGTTATTTAAATAACTTTGCAAGGAGATATTGTGATACCAGCAAAAAAAAATCAAATGCTTCAGGTTGCCATGAACATACAGACTCAGCTGAATAAATTGCTCCACATTTATTCATCTAAACTTGTTTCCTATCACTTTAACATCATTCTTAGCAAAAATGGTGAATATTGGAAGACATTATTTTTCAAGGGTCAATTTGAAGCAAGACTATAGTCTTACCAAATTTTTCCACAAAATATCGAAGTTTCTCAGATCTGTCCCATATCTCTTGTGTATATCCTTTTAGGTATTTCAAACAACCTTCTGGACTTTGGTGCTGATTTGAGTTATTTAAATAACTTTGCAAGGAGATATTGTGACACCAGCAAAAAGAAAATCAAATGCTTTAGGTTGCCATGAACATACAGACTCAGCTGAATAAATTGCTCCACATTTATTCATCTAAACTTGTTTCCTATCACATTAACATCATTCTTAGCAAAAATGGTGAATATCGGAAGACATTATTTTTCAAGGGTCAATTTGAAGTAAGACTATAGTCTTACCAAATTTTTCCACAAAATATCGAAGTTTCTCGGATCTGTCCCATATCTCTTGTGTATATCCTTTTAGGTATTTCAAACAACCTTCTGAACTTTGGTGCTGATTTGAGGTATTTAAATAACTTTGCAAGGAGATATTGTGATACCAGCAAAAAGAAAATCAAATGCTTCAGGTTGCCATGAACATACAGACTCAGCTGAATAAATTGCTCCATAATTATTTATCTAAACTTGTTTCCTATCACATTAACATCATTCTTAGCAAAAATGGTGAATATCGGAAGACATTATTTTTCAAGGGTCAATTTGAAGCAAGACTATAGTCTTACCAAATTTTTCCACAAAATATCGAAGTTTCTCGGATCTGTCCCATATCTCTTGTGTGTATCCTTTTAGGTATTTCAAACAACCTATTGGACTTTGGTGCTGATTTGAGTTATTTAAATAACTTTGCAAGGAGATATTGTGATACCAGCAAAAAGAAAATCAAATGGTTCAGGTTGCCATGAACATACAGACTCAGCTGAATAAATTGCTCCACATTTATTCATCTAAACTTGTTTCCTATCACATTAACATCATTTTTAGCAAAAATGGTGAATATCGGAAGACATTATTTTTCAAGGGTCAATTTGAAGCAAGACTATAGTCTTACCAAATTTTTCCACAAAATGTAGAAGTTTCTCAGATCTGTCCCATATCTCTTGTGTATATCCTTTTAGGTATTTCAAACAACCTTCTGAACTTTGGTGCTGATTTGAGGTATTTAAAAAACTTTGCAAGGAGATATTGTAACACCAGCAAAAAGAAAATCAAATGCTTCAGGTTGCCATGAACATACAGACTCAGCTGAATAAATTGCTCCACATTTATTCATCTAAACTTGTTTCCTATCACATTAACATCATTCTTAGCAAAAATGGTGAATATCGGAAGACATTATTTTTCAAGGGTCAATTTGAAGCAAGACTATAGTCTTACCAAATTTTTCCACAAAATATCGAAGTTTCTCGGATCTGTCCCAAAGCTCTTGTGTATATCCTTTTAGGTATTTCAAACAACCTTCTGAACTTTGGTGTTGATTTGAGGTATTTAAATAACTTTGCAAGGAGATATTGTGATACCAGCAAAAAGAAAATCAAATGCTTCAGGTTGCCATGAACATACAGACTCAGCTGAATAAATTGCTCCACATTTATTCATCTAAACTTGTTTCCTATCACATTAACATCATTCTTAGCAAAAATGGTGAATATCGGAAGACATTATTTTTCAAGGGTCAATTTGAAGCAAGACTATAGTCTTACCAAATTTTTCCACAAAATATCGAAGTTTCTCGGATCTGTCCCATATCTCTTGTGTGTATCCTTTTAGGTATTTCAAACAACCTTTTGGACTTTGGTGCTGATTTGAGTTATTTAAATAACTTTGCAAGGAAATATTGTGATACCAGCAAAAAGAAAATCAAATGCTTCAGGTTGCCATGAACATACAGACTCAGCTGAATAAATTGCTCCACATTTATTCATCTAAACTTGTTTCCTATCACATTAACATCATTCTTAGCAAAAATGGTGAATATCGGAAGACATTATTTTTCAAGGGTCAATTTGAAACAAGACTATAGTCTTACCAAATTTTTCCACAAAATATCGAAGTTTCTCGGATCTGTCCCATATCTCTTGTGTATATCCTTTTAGGTATTTCAAACAACCTTCTGAACTTTGGTGCTGATTTGAGGTATTTAAATAACTTTGCAAGGAGATATTGTGATACCAGCAAAAAGAAAATCAAATGCTTCAGGTTGCCATGAACATACAGACTCAGCTGAATAAATTGCTCCACATTTATTCATCTAAACTTGTTTCCTATCACATTAAGATCATTCTTAGCAAAAATGGTGAATATCGGAAGACATTATTTTTCAAGGGTCAATTTGAAGCAAGACTATAGTCTTACCAAATTTTTCCACAAAATATCGAAGTTTCTCGGATCTGTCCCATATCTCTTGTGTGTATCCTTTTAGGTATTTCAAACAACCTTTTGAACTTTGGTGCTGATTTGAGTTATTTAAATAACTTTGCAAGGAGATATTGTCATACCAGCAAAAAGAAAATCAAATGCTTCAGGTTGCCATGAACATACAGACTCAGCTGAATAAATTGCTCCACATTTATTCATCTAAACTTGTTTCCTATCACATTAACATCATTCTTAGCAAAAATGGTGAGTATCGGAAGACATTATTTTTCAAGGGTCAATTTGAAGTAAGACTATAGTTTTACCAAATTTTTCCACAAAATATCGAAGTTTCTCGGATCTGTCCCATATCTCTTGTGTATATCTTTTTAGGTATTTCAAACAACCTTCTGAACTTTGGTGCTGATTTGAGGTATTTAAATAACTTTGCAAGGAGATATTGTGACACCAGCAAAAAGAAAATCAAATGCTTTAGGTTGCCATGAACATACAGACTCAGCTGAATAAATTGCTCCACATTTATTCATCTAAACTTGTTTCCTATCACATTAACATCATTCTTAGCAAAAATGGTGAATATCGGAAGACATTATTTTTCAAGGGTCAATTTGAAGTAAGACTATAGTCTTACCAAATTTTTCCACAAAATATCGAAGTTTCTCGGATCTGTCCCATATCTCTTGTGTATATCCTTTTAGGTATTTCAAACAACCTTCTGAACTTTGGTGCTGATTTGAGGTATTTAAATAACTTTGCAAGGAGATATTGTGATACCAGCAAAAAGAAAATCAAATGCTTCAGGTTGCCATGAACATACAGACTCAGCTGAATAAATTGCTCCACATTTATTCATCTAAACTTGTTTCCTATCACATTAACATCATTCTTAGCAAAAATGGTGAATATCGGAAGACATTATTTTTCAAGGGTCAATTTGAAGCAAGACTATAGTCTTACCAAATTTTTCCACAAAATATCGAAGTTTCTCGGATCTGTCCCATATCTCTTGTGTGTATCCTTTTAGGTATTTCAAACAACCTATTGGACTTTGGTGCTGATTTGAGTTATTTAAATAACTTTGCAAGGAGATATTGTGATACCAGCAAAAAGAAAATCAAATGCTTCAGGTTGCCATGAACATACAGACTCAGCTGAATAAATTGCTCCACATTTATTCATCTAAACTTGTTTCCTATCACATTAACATCATTCTTAGCAAAAATGGTGAATATCGGAAGACATTATTTTTCAAGGGTCAATTTGAAGCAAGACTATAGTCTTACCAAATTTTTCCACAAAATGTAGAAGTTTCTCAGATCTGTCCCATATCTCTTGTGTATATCCTTTTAGGTATTTCAAACAACCTTCTGAACTTTGGTGCTGATTTGAGGTATTTAAAAAACTTTGCAAGGAGATATTGTAACACCAGCAAAAAGAAAATCAAATGCTTCAGGTTGCCATGAACATACAGACTCAGCTGAATAAATTGCTCCACATTTATTCATCTAAACTTGTTTCCTATCACATTAACATCATTCTTAGCAAAAATGGTGAATATCGGAAGACATTATTTTTCAAGGGTCAATTTGAAGCAAGACTATAGTCTTACCAAATTTTTCCACAAAATATCGAAGTTTCTCGGATCTGTCCCAAAGCTCTTGTGTATATCCTTTTAGGTATTTCAAACAACCTTCTGAACTTTGGTGTTGATTTGAGGTATTTAAATAACTTTGCAAGGAGATATTGTGATACCAGCAAAAAGAAAATCAAATGCTTCAGGTTGCCATGAACATACAGACTCAGCTGAATAAATTGCTCCACATTTATTCATCTAAACTTGTTTCCTATCACATTAACATCATTCTTAGCAAAAATGGTGAATATCGGAAGACATTATTTTTCAAGGGTCAATTTGAAGCAAGACTATAGTCTTACCAAATTTTTCCACAAAATATCGAAGTTTCTCGGATCTGTCCCATATCTCTTGTGTGTATCCTTTTAGGTATTTCAAACAACCTTTTGGACTTTGGTGCTGATTTGAGTTATTTAAATAACTTTGCAAGGAAATATTGTGATACCAGCAAAAAGAAAATCAAATGCTTCAGGTTGCCATGAACATACAGACTCAGCTGAATAAATTGCTCCACATTTATTCATCTAAACTTGTTTCCTATCACATTAACATCATTCTTAGCAAAAATGGTGAATATCGGAAGACATTATTTTTCAAGGGTCAATTTGAAACAAGACTATAGTCTTACCAAATTTTTCCACAAAATATCGAGGTTTCTCGGATCTGTCCCATATCTCTTGTGTATATCCTTTTAGGTATTTCAAACAACCTTCTGAACTTTGGTGCTGATTTGAGGTATTTCAATAACTTTGCAAGGAGATATTGTGATACCAGCAAAAAGAAAATCAAATGCTTCAGGTTGCCATGAACATACAGACTCAGCTGAATAAATTGCTCCACATTTATTCATCTAAACTTGTTTCCTATCACATTAACATCATTCTTAGCAAAAATGGTGAATATCGGAAGACATTATTTTTCAAGGGTCAATTTGAAGCAAGACTATAGTCTTACCAAATTTTTCCACAAAATATCGAAGTTTCTCGGATCTGTCCCATATCTCTTGTGTGTATCCTTTTAGGTATTTCAAACAACCTTTTGAACTTTGGTGCTGATTTGAGTTATTTAAATAACTTTGCAAGGAGATATTGTGATACCAGCAAAAAGAAAATCAAATGCTTCAGGTTGCCATGAACACACAGACTCAGCTGAATAAATTGCTCCACATTTATTCATCTAAACTTGTTTCCTATCACATTAACATCATTCTTAGCAAAAATGGTGAGTATCGGAAGACATTATTTTTCAAGGGTCAATTTGAAGTAAGACTATAGTTTTACCAAATTTTTCCACAAAATATCGAAGTTTCTCGGATCTGTCCCATATCTCTTGTGTATATCTTTTTAGGTATTTCAAACAACCTTCTGAACTTTGGTGCTGATTTGAGGTATTTAAATAACTTTGCAAGGAGATATTGTGACACCAGCAAAAAGAAAATCAAATGCTTTAGGTTGCCATGAACATACAGACTCAGCTGAATAAATTGCTCCACATTTATTCATCTAAACTTGTTTCCTATCACATTAACATCATTCTTAGCAAAAATGGTGAATATCGGAAGACATTATTTTTCAAGGGTCAATTTGAAGTAAGACTATAGTCTTACCAAATTTTTCCACAAAATATCGAAGTTTCTCGGATCTGTCCCATATCTCTTGTGTATATCCTTTTAGGTATTTCAAACAACCTTCTGAACTTTGGTGCTGATTTGAGGTATTTAAATAACTTTGCAAGGAGATATTGTGATACCAGCAAAAAGAAAATCAAATGCTTCAGGTTGCCATGAACATACAGACTCAGCTGAATAAATTGCTCCACATTTATTCATCTAAACTTGTTTCCTATCACATTAACATCATTCTTAGCAAAAATGGTGAATATCGGAAGACATTATTTTTCAAGGGTCAATTTGAAGCAAGACTATAGTCTTACCAAATTTTTCCACAAAATATCGAAGTTTCTCGGATCTGTCCCATATCTCTTGTGTGTATCCTTTTAGGTATTTCAAACAACCTATTGGACTTTGGTGCTGATTTGAGTTATTTAAATAACTTTGCAAGGAGATATTGTGATACCAGCAAAAAGAAAATCAAATGCTTCAGGTTGCCATGAACATACAGACTCAGCTGAATAAATTGCTCCACATTTATTCATCTAAACTTGTTTCCTATCACATTAACATCATTCTTAGCAAAAATGGTGAATATCGGAAGACATTATTTTTCAAGGGTCAATTTGAAGCAAGACTATAGTCTTACCAAATTTTTCCACAAAATGTAGAAGTTTCTCAGATCTGTCCCATATCTCTTGTGTATATCCTTTTAGGTATTTCAAACAACCTTCTGAACTTTGGTGCTGATTTGAGGTATTTAAAAAACTTTGCAAGGAGATATTGTAACACCAGCAAAAAGAAAATCAAATGCTTCAGGTTGCCATGAACATACAGACTCAGCTGAATAAATTGCTCCACATTTATTCATCTAAACTTGTTTCCTATCACATTAACATCATTCTTAGCAAAAATGGTGAATATCGGAAGACATTATTTTTCAAGGGTCAATTTGAAGCAAGACTATAGTCTTACCAAATTTTTCCACAAAATATCGAAGTTTCTCGGATCTGTCCCAAAGCTCTTGTGTATATCCTTTTAGGTATTTCAAACAACCTTCTGAACTTTGGTGTTGATTTGAGGTATTTAAATAACTTTGCAAGGAGATATTGTGATACCAGCAAAAAGAAAATCAAATGCTTCAGGTTGCCATGAACATACAGACTCAGCTGAATAAATTGCTCCACATTTATTCATCTAAACTTGTTTCCTATCACATTAACATCATTCTTAGCAAAAATGGTGAATATCGGAAGACATTATTTTTCAAGGGTCAATTTGAAGCAAGACTATAGTCTTACCAAATTTTTCCACAAAATATCGAAGTTTCTCGGATCTGTCCCATATCTCTTGTGTGTATCCTTTTAGGTATTTCAAACAACCTTTTGGACTTTGGTGCTGATTTGAGTTATTTAAATAACTTTGCAAGGAGATATTGTGATACCAGCAAAAAGAAAATCAAATGCTTCAGGTTGCCATGAACATACAGACTCAGCTGAATAAATTGCTCCACATTTATTCATCTAAACTTGTTTCCTATCACATTAACATCATTCTTAGCAAAAATGGTGAATATCGGAAGACATTATTTTTCAAGGGTCAATTTGAAGCAAGACTATAGTCTTACCAAATTTTTCCACAAAATGTAGAAGTTTCTCAGATCTGTCCCATATCTCTTGTGTATATCCTTTTAGGTATTTCAAACAACCTTCTGAACTTTGGTGCTGATTTGAGGTATTTAAAAAACTTTGCAAGGAGATATTGTAACACCAGCAAAAAGAAAATCAAATGCTTCAGGTTGCCATGAACATACAGACTCAGCTGAATAAATTGCTCCACATTTATTCATCTAAACTTGTTTCCTATCACATTAACATCATTCTTAGCAAAAATGGTGAATATCGGAAGACATTATTTTTCAAGGGTCAATTTGAAGCAAGACTATAGTCTTACCAAATTTTTCCACAAAATATCGAAGTTTCTCGGATCTGTCCCAAAGCTCTTGTGTATATCCTTTTAGGTATTTCAAACAACCTTCTGAACTTTGGTGTTGATTTGAGGTATTTAAATAACTTTGCAAGGAGATATTGTGATACCAGCAAAAAGAAAATCAAATGCTTCAGGTTGCCATGAACATACAGACTCAGCTGAATAAATTGCTCCACATTTATTCATCTAAACTTGTTTCCTATCACATTAACATCATTCTTAGCAAAAATGGTGAATATCGGAAGACATTATTTTTCAAGGGTCAATTTGAAGCAAGACTATAGTCTTACCAAATTTTTCCACAAAATGTAGAAGTTTCTCAGATCTGTCCCATATCTCTTGTGTATATCCTTTTAGGTATTTCAAACAACCTTCTGAACTTTGGTGCTGATTTGAGGTATTTAAAAAACTTTGCAAGGAGATATTGTAACACCAGCAAAAAGAAAATCAAATGCTTCAGGTTGCCATGAACATACAGACTCAGCTGAATAAATTGCTCCACATTTATTCATCTAAACTTGTTTCCTATCACATTAACATCATTCTTAGCAAAAATGGTGAATATCGGAAGACATTATTTTTCAAGGGTCAATTTGAAGCAAGACTATAGTCTTACCAAATTTTTCCACAAAATATCGAAGTTTCTCGGATCTGTCCCAAAGCTCTTGTGTATATCCTTTTAGGTATTTCAAACAACCTTCTGAACTTTGGTGTTGATTTGAGGTATTTAAATAACTTTGCAAGGAGATATTGTGATACCAGCAAAAAGAAAATCAAATGCTTCAGGTTGCCATGAACATACAGACTCAGCTGAATAAATTGCTCCACATTTATTCATCTAAACTTGTTTCCTATCACATTAACATCATTCTTAGCAAAAATGGTGAATATCGGAAGACATTATTTTTCAAGGGTCAATTTGAAGCAAGACTATAGTCTTACCAAATTTTTCCACAAAATATCGAAGTTTCTCGGATCTGTCCCATATCTCTTGTGTGTATCCTTTTAGGTATTTCAAACAACCTTTTGGACTTTGGTGCTGATTTGAGTTATTTAAATAACTTTGCAAGGAGATATTGTGATACCAGCAAAAAGAAAATCAAATGCTTCAGGTTGCCATGAACATACAGACTCAGCTGAATAAATTGCTCCACATTTATTCATCTAAACTTGTTTCCTATCACATTAACATCATTCTTAGCAAAAATGGTGAATATCGGAAGACATTATTTTTCAAGGTTCAATTTGAAGCAAGACTATAGTCTCACCAAATTTTTCCACAAAATATCGAAGTTTCTCGGATCTGTCCCATATCTCTTGTGTGTATCCTTTTAGGTATTTCAAACAACCTTTTGGACTTTGGTGCTGATTTGAGGTATTTAAATAACTTTGCAAGGAGATATTGTGATACCAGCAAAAAGAAAATCAAATGCTTCAGGTTGCCATGAACATACAGACTCAGCTGAATAAATTGCTCCACATTTATTCATCTAAACTTGTTTCCTATCACATTAACATCATTCTTAGCAAAAATGGTGAATATCGGAAGACATTATTTTTCAAGGGTCAATTTGAAGCAAGACTATAGTCTTACCAAATTTTTCCACAAAATATCGAAGTTTCTCAGATCTGTCCCATATCTCTTGTGTATATCCTTTTAGGTATTTCAAACAACCTTCTGAACTTTGGTGCTGATTTGAGGTATTTAAATAACTTTGCAAGGAGATATTGTGACACCAGCAAAAAGAAAATCAAATGCTTCAGGTTGCCATGAACATACAGACTCAGCTGAATAAATTGCTCCACATTTATTCATCTAAACTTGTTTCCTATCACATTAACATCATTCTTAGCAAAAATGGTGAATATCGGAAAACATTATTTTTCAAGGGTCAATTTGAAGTAAGACTATAGTCTTACCAAATTTTTCCACAAAATATCGAAGTTTCTCGGATCTGTCCCATATCTCTTGTGTATATCCTTTTAGGTATTTCAAACAACCTTCTGAACTTTGGTGCTGATTTGACGTATTTAAATAACTTTGCAAGGAGATATTGTGATACCAGCAAAAAGAAAATCAAATGCTTCAGGTTGCCATGAACATACAGACTCAGCTGAATAAATTGCTCCACATTTATTCATCTAAACTTGTTTCCTATCACATTAACATCATTCTTAGCAAAAATGGTGAATATGGGAAGACATTATTTTTCAAGGGTCAATTTGAAGCAAGACTATAGTCTTACCAAATTTTTCCACAAAATATCGAAGTTTCTCGGATCTGTCCCATATCTCTTGTGTATATCCTTTTAGGTATTTCAAACAACCTTCTGGACTTTGGTGTTGATTTGAGGTATTTAAATAACTTTGCAAGGAGATATTGTAACACCAGCAAAAAGAAAATCAAATGCTTCAGGTTGCCATGAACATACAGACTCAGCTGAATAAATTGCTCCACATTTATTCATCTAAACTTGTTTCCTATCACATTAACATCATTCTTAGCAAAAATGGTGAATATCGGAAGACATTATTTTTCAAGGGTCAATTTGAAGCAAGACTATAGTCTTACCAAATTTTTCCACAAAATATCGAAGTTTCTCGGATCTGTCCCATATCTCTTGTGTGTATCCTTTTAGGTATTTCAAACAACCTTTTGGACTTTGGTGCTGATTTGAGGTATTTAAATAACTTTGCAAGGAGATATTGTGATACCAGCAAAAAGAAAATCAAATGCTTCAGGTTGCCATGAACATACAGACTCAGCTGAATAAATTGCTCCACATTTATTCATCTAAACTTGTTTCCTATCACATTAACATCATTCTTAGCAAAAATGGTGAATATCGGAAGACATTATTTTTCAAGGGTCAATTTGAAGCAAGACTATAGTCTTACCAAATTTTTCCACAAAATGTAGAAGTTTCTCAGATTTGTCCCATATCTCTTGTGTCTATCCTTTTAGGTATTTCAAACAACCTTTTGGACTTTGGTGCTGATTTGAGTTATTTAAATAACTTTGCAAGGAGATATTGTGATACCAGCAAAAAAAAATCAAATGCTTCAGGTTGCCATGAACATACAGACTCAGCTGAATAAATTGCTCCACATTTATTCATCTAAACTTGTTTCCTATCACATTAACATCATTCTTAGCAAAAATGGTGAATATCGGAAGACATTATTTTTCAAGGGTCAATTTGAAGCAAGACTATAGTCTTACCAAATTTTTCCACAAAATATCGAAGTTTCTCAGATCTGTCCCATATCTCTTGTGTATATCCTTTTAGGTATTTCAAACAACCTTCTGAACTTTGGTGCTGATTTGAGGTATTTAAATAACTTTGCAAGGAGATATTGTGACACCAGCAAAAAGAAAATCAAATGCTTCAGGTTGCCATGAACATACAGACTCAGCTGAATAAATTGCTCCACATTTATTCATCTAAACTTGTTTCCTATCACATTAACATCATTCTTAGCAAAAATGGTGAATATTGGAAAACATCATTTTTCAAGGGTCAATTTGAAGTAAGACTATTGTCTTACCAAATTTTTCCACAAAATATCGAAGTTTCTCGGATCTGTCCCATATCTCTTGTGTATATCCTTTTAGGTATTTCAAACAACCTTCTGAACTTTGGTGCTGATTTGACGTATTTAAATAACTTTGCAAGGAGATATTGTGATACCAGCAAAAAGAAAATCAAATGCTTCAGGTTGCCATGAACATACAGACTCAGCTGAATAAATTGCTCCACATTTATTCATCTAAACTTGTTTCCTATCACATTAACATCATTCTTAGCAAAAATGGTGAATATGGGAAGACATTATTTTTCAAGGGTCAATTTGAAGCAAGACTATAGTCTTACCAAATTTTTCCACAAAATATCGAAGTTTCTCGGATCTGTCCCATATCTCTTGTGTATATCCTTTTAGGTATTTCAAACAACCTTCTGGACTTTGGTGTTGATTTGAGGTATTTAAATAACTTTGCAAGGAGATATTGTAACACCAGCAAAAAGAAAATCAAATGCTTCAGGTTGCCATGAACATACAGACTCAGCTGAATAAATTGCTCCACATTTATTCATCTAAACTTGTTTCCTATCACATTAACATCATTCTTAGCAAAAATGGTGAATATCGGAAGACATTATTTTTCAAGGGTCAATTTGAAGCAAGACTATAGTCTTACCAAATTTGTCCACAAAATATCGAAGTTTCTCGGATCTGTCCCATATCTCTTGTGTGTATCCTTTTAGGTATTTCAAACAACCTTTTGGACTTTGGTGCTGATTTGAGGTATTTAAATAACTTTGCAAGGAGATATTGTGATACCAGCAAAAAGAAAATCAAATGCTTCAGGTTGCCATGAACATACAGACTCAGCTGAATAAATTGCTCCACATTTATTCATCTAAACTTGTTTCCTATCACATTAACATCATTCTTAGCAAAAATGGTGAATATCGGAAGACATTATTTTTCAAGGGTCAATTTGAAGCAAGACTATAGTCTTACCAAATTTTTCCACAAAATGTAGAAGTTTCTCAGATTTGTCCCATATCTCTTGTGTCTATCCTTTTAGGTATTTCAAACAACCTTTTGGACTTTGGTGCTGATTTGAGTTATTTAAATAACTTTGCAAGGAGATATTGTGATACCAGCAAAAAAAAATCAAATGCTTCAGGTTGCCATGAACATACAGACTCAGCTGAATAAATTGCTCCACATTTATTCATCTAAACTTGTTTCCTATCACATTAACATCATTCTTAGCAAAAATGGTGAATATCGGAAGACATTATTTTTCAAGGGTCAATTTGAAGCAAGACTATAGTCTTACCAAATTTTTCCACAAAATATCAAAGTTTCTCAGATCTGTCCCATATCTCTTGTGTATATCCTTTTAGGTATTTCAAACAACCTTCTGAACTTTGGTGCTGATTTGAGGTATTTAAATCACTTTGCAAGGAGATATTGTGACACCAGCAAAAAGAAAATCAAATGCTTCAGGTTGCCATGAACATACAGACTCAGCTGAATAAATTGCTCCACATTGATTCATCTAAACTTGTTTCCTATCACATTAACATCATTCTTAGCAAAAATGGTGAATATCGGAAAACATTATTTTTCAAGGGTCAATTTGAAGTAAGACTATAGTCTTACCAAATTTTTCCACAAAATATCGAAGTTTCTCGGATCTGTCCCATATCTCTTGTGTATATCCTTTTAGGTATTTCAAACAACCTTCTGAACTTTGGTGCTGATTTGACGTATTTAAATAACTTTGCAAGGAGATATTGTGATACCAGCAAAAAGAAAATCAAATGCTTCAGGTTGCCATGAACATACAGACTCAGCTGAATAAATTGCTCCACATTTATTCATCTAAACTTGTTTCCTATCACATTAACATCATTCTTAGCAAAAATGGTGAATATGGGAAGACATTATTTTTCAAGGGTCAATTTGAAGCAAGACTATAGTCTTACCAAATTTTTCCACAAAATATCGAAGTTTCTCGGATCTGTCCCATATCTCTTGTGTATATCCTTTTAGGTATTTCAAACAACCTTCTGGACTTTGGTGTTGATTTGAGGTATTTAAATAACTTTGCAAGGAGATATTGTAACACCAGCAAAAAGAAAATCAAATGCTTCAGGTTGCCATGAACATACAGACTCAGCTGAATAAATTGCTCCACATTTATTCATCTAAACTTGTTTCCTATCACATTAACATCATTCTTAGCAAAAATGGTGAATATCGGAAGACATTATTTTTCAAGGGTCAATTTGAAGCAAGACTATAGTCTTACCAAATTTTTCCACAAAATATCGAAGTTTCTCGGATCTGTCCCAAAGCTCTTGTGTATATCCTTTTAGGTATTTCAAACAACCTTCTGAACTTTGGTGTTGATTTGAGGTATTTAAATAACTTTGCAAGGAGATATTGTGATACCAGCAAAAAGAAAATCAAATGCTTCAGGTTGCCATGAACATACAGACTCAGCTGAATAAATTGCTCCACATTGATTCATCTAAACTTGTTTCCTATCACATTAACATCATTCTTAGCAAAAATGGTGAATATCGGAAAACATTATTTTTCAAGGGTCAATTTGAAGTAAGACTATAGTCTTACCAAATTTTTCCACAAAATATCGAAGTTTCTCGGATCTGTCCCATATCTCTTGTGTATATCCTTTTAGGTATTTCAAACAACCTTCTGAACTTTGGTGCTGATTTGACGTATTTAAATAACTTTGCAAGGAGATATTGTGATACCAGCAAAAAGAAAATCAAATGCTTCAGGTTGCCATGAACATACAGACTCAGCTGAATAAATTGCTCCACATTTATTCATCTAAACTTGTTTCCTATCACATTAACATCATTCTTAGCAAAAATGGTGAATATGGGAAGACATTATTTTTCAAGGGTCAATTTGAAGCAAGACTATAGTCTTACCAAATTTTTCCACAAAATATCGAAGTTTCTCGGATCTGTCCCATATCTCTTGTGTATATCCTTTTAGGTATTTCAAACAACCTTCTGGACTTTGGTGTTGATTTGAGGTATTTAAATAACTTTGCAAGGAGATATTGTAACACCAGCAAAAAGAAAATCAAATGCTTCAGGTTGCCATGAACATACAGACTCAGCTGAATAAATTGCTCCACATTTATTCATCTAAACTTGTTTCCTATCACATTAACATCATTCTTAGCAAAAATGGTGAATATCGGAAGACATTATTTTTCAAGGGTCAATTTGAAGCAAGACTATAGTCTTACCAAATTTTTCCACAAAATATCGAAGTTTCTCGGATCTGTCCCAAAGCTCTTGTGTATATCCTTTTAGGTATTTCAAACAACCTTCTGAACTTTGGTGTTGATTTGAGGTATTTAAATAACTTTGCAAGGAGATATTGTGATACCAGCAAAAAGAAAATCAAATGCTTCAGGTTGCCATGAACATACAGACTCAGCTGAATAAATTGCTCCACATTTATTCATCTAAACTTGTTTCCTATCACATTAACATCATTCTTAGCAAAAATGGTGAATATCGGAAGACATTATTTTTCAAGGGTCAATTTGAAGCAAGACTATAGTCTTACCAAATTTTTCCACAAAATATCGAAGTTTCTCGGATCTGTCCCATATCTCTTGTGTGTATCCTTTTAGGTATTTCAAACAACCTTTTGGACTTTGGTGCTGATTTGAGTTATTTAAATAACTTTGCAAGGAGATATTGTGATACCAGCAAAAAGAAAATCAAATGCTTCAGGTTGCCATGAACATACAGACTCAGCTGAATAAATTGCTCCACATTTATTCATCTAAACTTGTTTCCTATCACATTAACATCATTCTTAGCAAAAATGGTGAATATCGGAAGACATTATTTTTCAAGGGTCAATTTGAAACAAGACTATAGTCTTACCAAATTTTTCCACAAAATATCGAAGTTTCTCGGATCTGTCCCATATCTCTTGTGTGTATCCTTTTAGGAATTTCAAACAACCTTTTGGACTTTGGTGCTGATTTGAGGTATTTAAATAACTTTGCAAGGAGATATTGTGATACCAGCAAAAAGAAAATCAAATGCTTCAGGTTGCCATGAACATACAGACTCAGCTGAATAAATTGCTCCACATTTATTCATCTAAACTTGTTTCCTATCACATTAACATCATTCTTAGCAAAAATGGTGAATATCAGAAGACATTATTTTTCAAGGGTCAATTTGAAGCAAGACTATAGTCTTACCAAATTTTTCCACAAAATGTAGAAGTTTCTCAGATTTGTCCCATATCTCTTGTGTCTATCCTTTTAGGTATTTCAAACAACCTTTTGGACTTTGGTGCTGATTTGAGTGATTTAAATAACTTTGCAAGGAGATATTGTGATACCAGCAAAAAAAAATCAAATGCTTCAGGTTGCCATGAACATACAGACTCAGCTGAATAAATTGCTCCACATTTATTCATCTAAACTTGTTTCCTATCACATTAACATCATTCTTAGCAAAAATGGTGAATATCGGAAGACATTATTTTTAAGGGTCAATTTGAAGCAAGACTATAGTCTTACCAAATTTTTCCACAAAATATCGAAGTTTCTCAGATCTGTCCCATATCTCTTGTGTATATCCTTTTAGGTATTTCAAACAACCTTCTGAACTTTGGTGCTGATTTGAGGTATTTAAATAACTTTGCAAGGAGATATTGTGATACCAGCAAAAAAAAAAATCAAATGCTTCAGGTTGCCATGAACATACAGACTCAGCTGAATAAATTGCTACACATTTATTCATCTAAACTTGTTTCCCATCACATTAAGATCATTCTTAGCAAAAATGGTGAATATCGGAAGACATTATTTTTCAAGGGTCAATTTGAAGCAAGACTATAGTCTTACCAAATTTTTCCACAAAATATCGAAGTTTCTCGGATCTGTCCCATATCTCTTGTGTATATCCTTTTAGGTATTTCAAACAACCTTCTGAACTTTGGTGCTGATTTGAGGTATTTAAATAACTTTGCAAGGAGATATTGTGATACCAGCAAAAAGAAAATCAAATGCTTCAGGTTGCCATGAACATACAGACTCAGCTGAATAAATTGCTCCACATTTATTCATCTAAACTTGTTTCCTATCACATTAACATCATTCTTAGCAAAAATGGTGAATATCGGAAGACATTATTTTTCAAGGGTCAATTTGAAGCAAGACTAGTCTTACCAAATTTTTCCACAAAATATCGAAGTTTCTCAGATCTGTCCCATATCTCTTGTGTCTATCCTTTTAGGTATTTCAAACAACCTTTTGGACTTTGGTGCTGATTTCAGTTATTTAAATAACTTTGCAAGGAGATATTGTGATACCAGCAAAAAAAAAAAAATCAAATGCTTCAGGTTGCCATGAACATACAGACTCAGCTGAATAAATTGCTACACATTTATTCATCTAAACTTGTTTCCCATCACATTAAGATCATTCTTAGCAAAAATGGTGAATATCGGAAGACATTATTTTTCAAGGGTCAATTTGAAGCAAGACTATAGTCTTACCAAATTTTTCCACAAAATATCGAAGTTTCTCGGATCTGTCCCATATCTCTTGTGTATATCCTTTTAGGTATTTCAAACAACCTTTTGGACTTTGGTGCTGATTTGAGTTATTTAAATAACTTTGCAAGGAGATATTGTGATACCAGCAAAAAAAAAATCAAATGCTTCAGGTTGCCATGAACATACAGACTCAGCTGAATAAATTGCTCCACATTTATTCATCTAAACTTGTTTCCTATCACATTAAGATAATTCTTAGCAAAAATGGTGAATATCGGAAGACATTATTTTTCAAGGGTCAATTTGAAGCAAGACTATAGTCTTACGAAATTTTTCCACAAAATATCGAAGTTTCTCAGATCTGTCCCATATCTCTTGTGTCTATCCTTTTAGGTATTTCAAACAACCTTTTGGACTTTGGTGCTGATTTGAGTTATTTAAATAACTTTGCAAGGAGATATTGTGATACCAGCAAAAAAAAAATCAAATGCTTCAGGTTGCCATGAACATACAGACTCAGCTGAATAAATTGCTCCACATTTATTCATCTAAACTTGTTTCCCTTCACATTAAGATCATTCTTAGCAAAAATGGTGAATATCGGAAGACATTATTTTTCAAGGGTCAATTTGAAGCAAGACTATAGTCTTACCAAATTTATCCACAAAATATCGAAGTTTCTCGGATCTGTCCCATATCTCTTGTGTCTATCCTTTTAGGTATTTCAAACAACCTTTTGGACTTTGGTGCTGATTTGAGTTATTTAAATAACTTTGCAATGAGATATTGTGATACCAGCAAAAAAAAAATCAAATGCTTCAGGTTGCCATGAACATACAGACTCAGCTGAATAAATTGCTACACATTTATTCATCTAAACTTGTTTCCTATCACATTAACATCATTCTTAGCAAAAATGGTGAATATCGGAAGACATTATTTTTCAAGGGTCAATTTGAAGCAAGACTAGTCTTACCAAATTTTTCCACAAAATATCGAAGTTTCTCAGATCTGTCCCATATCTCTTGTGTCTATCCTTTTAGGTATTTCAAACAACCTTTTGGACTTTGGTGCTGATTTCAGTTATTTAAATAACTTTGCAAGGAGATATTGTGATACCAGCAAAAAAAAAAAATCAAATGCTTCAGGTTGCCATGAACATACAGACTCAGCTGAATAAATTGCTACACATTTATTCATCTAAACTTGTTTCCCATCACATTAAGATCATTCTTAGCAAAAATGGTGAATATTGGAAGACATTTTTTTTCAAGGGTCAATTTGAAGCAAGACTATAGTCTTACCAAATTTTTCCACAAAATATCGAAGTTTCTCGGATCTGTCCCATATCTCTTGTGTATATCCTTTTAGGTATTTCAAACAACCTTTTGGACTTTGGTGCTGATTTGAGTTATTTAAATAACTTTGCAAGGAGATATTGTGATACCAGCAAAAAAAAAAATCAAATGCTTCAGGTTGCCATGAACATACAGACTCAGCTGAATAAATTGCTACACATTTATTCATCTAAACTTGTTTCCCATCACATTAAGATCATTCTTAGCAAAAATGGTGAATATCGGAAGACATTATTTTTCAAGGGTCAATTTGAAGCAAGACTATAGTCTTACCAAATTTTTCCACAAAATATCGAAGTTTCTCGGATCTGTCCCATATCTCTTGTGTATATCCTTTTAGGTATTTCAAACAACCTTCTGAACTTTGGTGCTGATTTGAGGTATTTAAATAACTTTGCAAGGAGATATTGTGATACCAGCAAAAAGAAAATCAAATGCTTCAGGTTGCCATGAACATACAGACTCAGCTGAATAAATTGCTCCACATTTATTCATCTAAACTTGTTTCCTATCACATTAACATCATTCTTAGCAAAAATGGTGAATATCGGAAGACATTATTTTTCAAGGGTCAATTTGAAGCAAGACTAGTCTTACCAAATTTTTCCACAAAATATCGAAGTTTCTCAGATCTGTCCCATATCTCTTGTGTCTATCCTTTTAGGTATTTCAAACAACCTTTTGGACTTTGGTGCTGATTTCAGTTATTTAAATAACTTTGCAAGGAGATATTGTGATACCAGCAAAAAAAAAAAATCAAATGCTTCAGGTTGCCATGAACATACAGACTCAGCTGAATAAATTGCTACACATTTATTCATCTAAACTTGTTTCCCATCACATTAAGATCATTCTTAGCAAAAATGGTGAATATCGGAAGACATTATTTTTCAAGGGTCAATTTGAAGCAAGACTATAGTCTTACCAAATTTTTCCACAAAATATCGAAGTTTCTCGGATCTGTCCCATATCTCTTGTGTCTATCCTTTTAGGTATTTCAAACAACCTTTTGGACTTTGGTGCTGATTTGAGTTATTTAAATAACTTTGCAATGAGATATTGTGATACCAGCAAAAAAAAAATCAAATGCTTCAGGTTGCCATGAACATACAGACTCAGCTGAATAAATTGCTACACATTTATTCATCTAAACTTGTTTCCTATCACATTAACATCATTCTTAGCAAAAATGGTGAATATCGGAAGACATTATTTTTCAAGGGTCAATTTGAAGCAAGACTAGTCTTACCAAATTTTTCCACAAAATATCGAAGTTTCTCAGATCTGTCCCATATCTCTTGTGTCTATCCTTTTAGGTATTTCAAACAACCTTTTGGACTTTGGTGCTGATTTCAGTTATTTAAATAACTTTGCAAGGAGATATTGTGATACCAGCAAAAAAAAAAAATCAAATGCTTCAGGTTGCCATGAACATACAGACTCAGCTGAATAAATTGCTACACATTTATTCATCTAAACTTGTTTCCCATCACATTAAGATCATTCTTAGCAAAAATGGTGAATATCGGAAGACATTTTTTTTCAAGGGTCAATTTGAAGCAAGACTATAGTCTTACCAAATTTATCCACAAAATATCGAAGTTTCTCGGATCTGTCCCATATCTCTTGTGTCTATCCTTTTAGGTATTTCAAACAACCTTTTGGACTTTGGTGCTGATTTGAGTTATTTAAATAACTTTGCAATGAGATATTGTGATACCAGCAAAAAAAAAATCAAATGCTTCAGGTTGCCATGAACATACAGACTCAGCTGAATAAATTGCTACACATTTATTCATCTAAACTTGTTTCCTATCACATTAACATCATTCTTAGCAAAAATGGTGAATATCGGAAGACATTATTTTTCAAGGGTCAATTTGAAGCAAGACTAGTCTTACCAAATTTTTCCACAAAATATCGAAGTTTCTCAGATCTGTCCCATATCTCTTGTGTCTATCCTTTTAGGTATTTCAAACAACCTTTTGGACTTTGGTGCTGATTTCAGTTATTTAAATAACTTTGCAAGGAGATATTGTGATACCAGCAAAAAAAAAAAATCAAATGCTTCAGGTTGCCATGAACATACAGACTCAGCTGAATAAATTGCTACACATTTATTCATCTAAACTTGTTTCCCATCACATTAAGATCATTCTTAGCAAAAATGGTGAATATTGGAAGACATTTTTTTTCAAGGGTCAATTTGAAGCAAGACTATAGTCTTACCAAATTTTTCCACAAAATATCGAAGTTTCTCGGATCTGTCCCATATCTCTTGTGTATATCCTTTTAGGTATTTCAAACAACCTTTTGGACTTTGGTGCTGATTTGAGTTATTTAAATAACTTTGCAAGGAGATATTGTGATACCAGCAAAAAAAAAATCAAATGCTTCAGGTTGCCATGAACATACAGACTCAGCTGAATAAATTGCTCCACATTTATTCATCTAAACTTGTTTCCCTTCACATTAAGATCATTCTTAGCAAAAATGGTGAATATCGGAAGACATTATTTTTCAAGGGTCAATTTGAAGCAAGACTATAGTCTTACCAAATTTATCCACAAAATATCGAAGTTTCTCGGATCTGTCCCATATCTCTTGTGTCTATCCTTTTAGGTATTTCAAACAACCTTTTGGACTTTGGTGCTGATTTCAGTTATTTAAATAACTTTGCAAGGAGATATTGTGATACCAGCAAAAAAAAAAATCAAATGCTTCAGGTTGCCATGAACATACAGACTCAGCTGAATAAATTGCTACACATTTATTCATCTAAACTTGTTTCCCATCACATTTAGATCATTCTTAGCAAAAATGGTGAATATCGGAAGACATTATTTTTCAAGGGTCAATTTGAAGCAAGACTATAGTCTTACCAAATTTTTCCACAAAATATCGAAGTTTCTCGGATCTGTCCCATATCTCTTGTGTATATCCTTTTAGGTATTTCAAACAACCTTCTGAACTTTGGTGCTGATTTGAGGTATTTAAATAACTTTGCAAGGAGATATTGTGATACCAGCAAAAAGAAAACCAAATGCTTCAGGTTGCCATGAACATACAGACTCAGCTGAATAAATTGCTCCACATTTATTCATCTAAACTTGTTTCCTATCATATTAACATCATTATTAGCAAAAATGGTGAATATCGGAAGACATTATTTTTCAAGGGTCAATTTGAAGCAAGACTACAGTCTTACCAAATTTTTCCACAAAATATCGAAGTTTCTCGGATCTGTCCCATATCTCTTGTGTATATCCTTTTAGGTATTTCAAACAACCTTCTGAACTTTGGTGCTGATTTGAGGTATTTAAATAACTTTGCAAGGAGATATTGTGATACCAGCAAAAAGAAAATCAAATGCTTCAGGTTGCCATGAACATACAGACTCAGCTGAATAAATTGCTTCACATTTATTCATCTAAACTTGTTTCCTATCACATTAACATCATTCTTAGCAAAAATGGTGAATATCGGAAGACATTATTTTTCAAGGGTCAATTTACCAAATTTTTCCACAAAATATCGAAGTTCCTCGGATCTGTCCCATATCTCTTGTGTCTATCCTTTTAGGTATTTCAAACAACCTTCTGAACTTTGGTGCTGATTTGAGGTATTTAAATAACTTTGCAAGGAGATATTGTGATACCAGCAAAAAGAAAATCAAATGCTTCAGGTTGCCATGAACATACAGACTCAGCTGAATAAATTGCTCCACATTTATTCATCTAAACTTGTTTCCTATCACATCAAGATAATTCTTAGCAAAGAATTTAATGGTGAATATCGGAAGACATTATTTTTCAAGGGTCAATTTGAAGCAAGACTATAGTCTTACCAAATTTTTCCACAAAATATCGAAGTTTCTCGGATCTGTCCCATATCTCTTGTGTATATCCTTTTAGGTATTTCAAACAACCTTCTGAACTTTGGTGCTGATTTGAGGTATTTAAATAACTTTGCAAGGAGATATTGTGATACCAGCAAAAAGAAAATCAAATGCTTCAGGTTGCCATGAACATACAGACTCAGCTGAATAAATTGCTTCACATTTATTCATCTAAACTTGTTTCCTATCACATTAACATCATTCTTAGCAAAAATGGTGAATATCGGAAGACATTATTTTTCAAGGGTCAATTTACCAAATTTTTCCACAAAATATCGAAGTTCCTCGGATCTGTCCCATATCTCTTGTGTCTATCCTTTTAGGTATTTCAAACAACCTTCTGAACTTTGGTGCTGATTTGAGGTATTTAAATAACTTTGCAAGGAGATATTGTGATACCAGCAAAAAGAAAATCAAATGCTTCAGGTTGCCATGAACATACAGACTCAGCTGAATAAATTGCTCCACATTTATTCATCTAAACTTGTTTCCTATCACATCAAGATAATTCTTAGCAAAGAATTTAATGGTGAATATTGGAAGACATTATTTTTCAAGGGTCAATTTGAAGCAAGACTATAGTCTTACCAAATTTTTCCACAAAATATCGAAGTTTCTCGGATCTGTCCCATATCTCTTGTGTATATCCTTTTAGGTATTTCAAACAACCTTCTGAACTTTGGTGCTGATTTGAGGTATTTAAATAACTTTGCAAGGAGATATTGTGATACCAGCAAAAAAAAAATCAAATGCTTCAGGTTGCCATGAACATACAGACTCAGCTGAATAAATTGCTCCACATTTATTCATCTAAACTTGTTTCCTATCACATTAACATCATTCTTAGCAAAAATGGTGAATATCGGAAGACATTATTTTTCAAGGGTCAATTTGAAGCAAGACTATAGTCTTACGAAATTTTTCCACAAAATATCGAAGTTTCTCGGATCTGTCCCATATCTCTTGTGTCTATCCTTTTAGGTATTTCAAACAACCTTTTGGACTTTGGTGCTGATTTGAGTTATTTAAATAACTTTGCAAGGAGATATTGTGATACCAGCAAAAAAAAAATCAAATGCTTCAGGTTGCCATGAACATACAGACTCAGCTGAATAAATTGCTCCACATTTATTCATCTAAACTTGTTTCCCATCACATTAAGATCATTCTTAGCAAAAATGGTGAATATCGGAAGACATTATTTTTCAAGGGTCAATTTGAAGCAAGACTATAGTCTTACCAAATTTATCCACAAAATATCGAAGTTTCTCGGATCTGTCCCATATCTCTTGTGTCTATCCTTTTAGGTATTTCAAACAACCTTTTGGACTTTGGTGCTGATTTGAGTCATTTAAATAACTTTGCAATGAGATATTGTGATACCAGCAAAAAAAATCAAATGCTTCAGGTTGCCATGAACATACAGGCTCAGCTAAATAAATTGCTACACATTTATTCATCTAAACTTGTTTCCTATCACATTAACATCATTCTTAGCAAAAATGGTGAATATCGGAAGACATTATTTTTCAAGGGTCAATTTGAAGCAAGACGTCTTACGAAATTTTTCCACAAAATATCGAAGTTTCTCAGATCTGTCCCATATCTCTTGTGTCTATCCTTTTAGGTATTTCAAACAACCTTTTGGACTTTGGTGCTGATTTCAGTTATTTAAATAACTTTGCAATGAGATATTGTGATACCAGCAAAAAAAAAAATCAAATGCTTCAGGTTGCCATGAACATACAGACTCAGCTGAATAAATTGTTCCACATTTATTCATCTAAACTTGTTTCCTATCACATTAAGATCATTCTTAGCAAAAATGGTGAATATCGGAAGACATTATTTTTCAAGGGTCAATTTGAAGCAAGACTATAGTCTTACCAAATTTTTCCACAAAATATCGAAGTTTCTCGGATCTGTCCCATATCTCTTGTGTATATCCTTTTAGGTATTTCAAACAACCTTCTGAACTTTGGTGCTGATTTGAGGTATTTAAATAACTTTGCAAGGAGATATTGTGATACCAGCAAAAAGAAAATCAAATGCTTCAGGTTGCCATGAACATACAGACTCAGCTGAATAAATTGCTCCACATTTATTCATCTAAACTTGTTTCCTATCACATTAACATCATTCTTAGCAAAAATGGTGAATATCGGAAGACATTATTTTTCAAGGGTCAATTTGAAGCAAGACTATAGTCTTACCAAATTTTTCCACAAAATATCGAAGTTTCTCGGATCTGTCCCATATCTCTTGTGTCTATCCTTTTAGGTATTTCAAACAACCTTCTGAACTTTGGTGCTGATTTGAGGTATTTAAATAACTTTGCAAGGAGATATTGTGATACCAGCAAAAAGAAAATCAAATGCTTCAGGTTGCCATGAACATACAGACTCAGCTGAATAAATTGCTCCACATTTATTCATCTAAACTTGTTTCCTATCACATTAAGATAATTCTTAGCAAAAAATTTAATGGTGAATATCGGAAGACATTATTTTTCAAGGGTCAATTTGAAGCAAGACTATAGTCTTACCAAATTTTTCCACAAAATATCGAAGTTTCTCGGATCTGTCCCATATCTCTTGTGTATATCCTTTTAGGTATTTCAAACAACCTTCTGAACTTTGGTGCTGATTTGAGGTATTTAAATAACTTTGCAAGGAGATATTGTGATACCAGCAAAAAGAAAATCAAATGCTTCAGGTTGCCATGAACATACAGACTCAGCTGAATAAATTGCTCCACATTTATTCATCTAAACTTGTTTCCTATCACATTAACATCATTCTTAGCAAAAATGGTGAATATCGGAAAACATTATTTTTCAAGGGTCAATTTGAAGCAAGACTATAGTCTTACCAAATTTTTCCACAAAATATCGAAGTTTCTCGGATCTGTCCCATATCTCTTGTGTATATCCTTTTAGGTATTTCAAACAACCTTCTGAACTTTGGTGCTGATTTGAGGTATTTAAATAACTTTGCAAGGAGATATTGTGATACCAGCAAAAAGAAAATCAAATGCTTCAGGTTGCCATGAACATACAGACTCAGCTGAATAAATTGCTCCACATTTATTCATCTAAACTTGTTTCCTATCACATTAACATCATTCTTAGCAAAAAATTTAATGGTGAATATCGGAAGACATTATTTTTCAAGGGTCAATTTGAAGCAAGACTATAGTCTTACCAAATTTTTCCACAAAATATCGAAGTTTCTCGGATCTGTCCCATATCTCTTGTGTATATCCTTTTAGGTATTTCAAACAACCTTCTGAACTTTGGTGCTGATTTGAGGTATTTAAATAACTTTGCAAGGAGATATTGTGATACCAGCAAAAAGAAAATCAAATGCTTCAGGTTGCCATGAACATACAGACTCAGCTGAATAAATTGCTCCACATTTATTCATCTAAACTTGTTTCCTATCACATTAACATCATTCTTAGCAAAAATGGTGAATATCGGAAGACATTATTTTTCAAGGGTCAATTTGAAGCAAGACTATAGTCTTACCAAATTTTTCCACAAAATATCGAAGTTTCTCAGATCTGTCCCATATCTCTTGTGTCTATCCTTTTAGGTATTTCAAACAACCTTTTGGCTTTTGGTGCTGATTTGAGTTATTTAAATAACTTTGCAAGGAGATATTGTGATACCAGCAAAAAAAAAATCAAATGCTTCAGGTTGCCATGAACATACAGACTCAGCTGAATAAATTGCTCCACATTTATTCATCTAAACTTGTTTCCTATCACATTAAGATAATTCTTAGCAAAAATGGTGAATATCGGAAGACATTATTTTTCAAGGGTCAATTTGAAGCAAGACTATAGTCTTACCAAATTTTTCCACAAAATATCGAAGTTTCTCGGATCTGTCCCATATCTCTTGTGTATATCCTTTTAGGTATTTCAAACAACCTTTTGGACTTTGGTGCTGATTTGAGTTATTTAAATAACTTTGCAAGGAGATATTGTGATACCAGCAAAAAAAAAATCAAATGCTTCAGGTTGCCATGAACATACAGACTCAGCTGAATAAATTGCTCCACATTTATTCATCTAAACTTGTTTCCCTTCACATTAAGATCATTCTTAGCAAAAATGGTGAATATCGGAAGACATTATTTTTCAAGGGTCAATTTGAAGCAAGACTATAGTCTTACCAAATTTATCCACAAAATATCGAAGTTTCTCGGATCTGTCCCATATCTCTTGTGTCTATCCTTTTAGGTATTTCAAACAACCTTTTGGACTTTGGTGCTGATTTGAGTTATTTAAATAACTTTGCAATGAGATATTGTGATACCAGCAAAAAAAAAATCAAATGCTTCAGGTTGCCATGAACATACAGGGGGGGATTCACTGAGCGATGTATGGGCCTATTTTGGGTATTATTTAGCTTTGGGGAGCTACAGTATAAAATGTAGATTACCATTCTTCCTTATTTTAATGACATTTGATAGAAAACATCTTGAGCTTCAAGCAGAGGGCAGATTTATGTATATCGGCCTATAATTTGATGAGTTACAGAGTCTTGAAGTTGGATGACACACCAAAAATGCCTTTTTTTTGCCAATTTTTCATCCTTCCCACCAATATTTTATCAAGGTAGACAGTGTTACAGTGCCATAAACCTCTTTAAACATAGGTGGGGGGTCGTAGCCATCTATCAAAAATGCTTTGGTCATGCCACAGCCTCAACCCTCTGTCCCGCATGTCTTATAATATGGAACTATGAGCGACCTCACGTACGTAACTTTTTTTTTATGCCCCTAACTACCATAATAAAAATGTATCCTCCCTTTCTCTATTAATTGTGTTCAACAGGGTCCCTAGGGGGGTTCTGATGTTAAATAAATAAAACTGCTGGTCTGTCGCAGATACGAGCTAGATCTCATAAACCAAAATTCAACTCCCGACAATGTTACGTACGTGAGGTATACTTTTACAAGTCTACTTGCTACATAAATTTATAATTCTTCATTTCTAGTCTATTTTGGATTAATTTAAATATAAATGGAATAATTGAAGCAAAAATCAAAGCCACAGACCGTGTAGTATGGCCACAGTGGGTGTCTTTGTCTTGCTCGCGGCAAACCTCACCTACGTAACGAAAATTTATGGCGCCAAACGAAGACGCTTCCTGTTAACCGGGCGGAAGTGACCCACATCCGGGAACTTTTGCAACATGCTCAGAGGATCTCGAACTTGCAAATAGTGAAGTTTACTTGTCCTTGTTTCTTCCTAAAACCACAAAAAAGGTAGGTAATTCCCATGAAAGTGTGATGGAATATCGATTGTTACGTATGTGAGTGTCCGTACATGGCTTTGATTGTGCAAATAATACGCAGAAATGATGTATGTGGACGTAGAATCGACCACAGTCAAATTCTCTTGCCATCTCGGCCGGTTGACGCCATTTTTTTGGGCCCCGGACCTCCCTGAACTTCGATTATTTGTTTTTATCACGTACGTAACGTTTTCGCCAGGTTGTGGAAATGGCTCTGCTGAGCAACTCACGCTGTATATTTAGCCCCAAATCATTGTTATATGTTGAAATTAGGGTCTACCATTGCTACTAGGGTGCATTAGACCATCTTTGGATATTTTGGGATGACCCCCCAGCTTGTTTGGAGGGGCAGGGCTGATTTTTTTGTTGAATTTTTTACTTGCTGACCCCCAAAATGGCAGTATTTTGCATAATTACCTGTTTTTACCATGGTGTATGTGCCCCAAGATCTACAATCAATCATTCTAGTTCATATAACCTGACATTTGGTATGTATTTTGCCAGCAATGACTATTTTTCATCATTCCTCAAATTTCGTTACGTACGTGAGTCGTTATCTAGATATGTTGCCCTATAGACCTCCATGTCACTTTTTTCCATTAAATTGCTTCACAATGTACACCCTAGTGGCCATACCTAATATGCTGGACAGAATTAAAGCACTTACCACCTTATTTTATGCAAGTTCTACACAAATTTGAAAACGTTACGTACGTGAGGTTTTGTTCGTTTTGATTGCTATATGTACCTCAGACACACCCAGACTATTTTAAATTCACCATTAGATGCGCCTATGGGCCCCTCATCCTAAATGATGTTGGTTGTAGCAATTCTGAAAAAAAAAAATCCCAACATTTTTCATGGTGGCCAATTTTTAGGGTTCTGCTGAACTACTGGACAGTAATGACCTGTCTATTGTTCTATCCATACATAATTTTTTACTCCTACTTTGTCATCATCATCCATACATATTCTGTTAATATAGAAGTATTTTTCATTGAGCTTACACACCTTGGTTGTTCAATAATTTGTCCTTATGTTTGGCAGTATGTCTGCGACAGGCGGTGACAAGCCACCCAATGATGGAGTTGATGACCAGAAGAAAAAGGTCCCCATGACCCCGGCCGAGCGGGCAGCGAAGCATCGTGCCAAAGTGAGAGCCCAGAAAGGGGAGGTGCAGGATAAGGCTGATGAAGCGAAAAGGCAGAAGGACCTGCGTGAAAGACTGAAGAAGGAGGGTGATCCCAACGCCGCCAAGAAGAGGGCACAGGCCGCCCTACGTCAAAAGACCAAGTACTGGCGTGAAAGGGTAACTATTTGTTTATATTTCCCTAATCTGCAACATTTGTATCTGTTGTTATCTGATATAGTAATGTATTTATGTAATGTGAGATTAAGAAGGTAATAAGTATATAAATTCCTTGATTGAATATTTTTAAAGTTCAATAGCAATGCAGGTATGTCATTTGCTATCATTGCATTCATTTTGTATTCAATGCTACTTTTCCATTTCAGGGGGTGGTTACCCTTCCTGGCACTGAGGGCACCTATGCAGGACCAGTGACACCTGCCACTGACCCTGGAGAGGGCTCCTCCACAGGACCAGCAGCAGAGGCACCTACTCCTCAGGCCACAGGGGTTAGTAAGACACCTGCAGGTAACGTGGGTAAAGGGAAGGGCCGTGGGAAGACGAGCGCCACGCCTGCGGGCCGACCCAGCCAAGGCCGGGGCTCCCGCATGCCTGTGGCGCTCTTCACCCACGGTTCTACCCGGCGCCCACGGTTCCAGCAGGTGTCGAGCACCCACAAGGAAAAGGACACTACTGGTGTAAGTGAGAATTAAGACAGCCTTCAATGATTGATATGCATTATCATTTATGAAATAAGGATGCTTTGTCATTTTAAAGGATTCATGTTCATTCAACTTCATGATGAAACAAAATATTCCATAATCTATACATTTTTAAATGTTGTGATTTAAATAGCACAATTGATCTAAATGAATTCATGAAACTAGATATTCCATAACCTGTGTAGTTTAGGTGTATTTAAGCTATCCTAATGTATTTTTTTACATTTCAGGATACTCTGCAGAACCCACTACTCCTGTCATCAGAGGATGAGGAGGCACCCACGGTCCCCGCCGCAGCCAAGGCAGCAGACGCAGGTGTGGAGGATGAGGGCGCATGCGCCCGTACACGACCGGTCCGGCAGGCTGCAATCCCAGCCCCCCGGGAACGGAGAAGCAGCGGCAGATCGACCGGCCATCGGCCGCACGATGCCTCTCCTCCACCGCCTCACAACCTGCCCCTGATGGAGGAGATAGTGTAAGTATTATAAAATTGCCCTTGCTACATTGATGCATCATGCTGGTCTTATGGGATTGATGCACCAATGAAGTGCTGGCATTATAATATATTTTAAATCAAAATTGTGCATTTCTGACTTATCAACCTTAAAGTAATTTATGTTTTTAAATGTTGCAATTATTTACAGGAAGACCATCCGTAAAAATGCCAGTGATAAGTGAAATGTAACTATCCATAGTTCTAGTAAATAGTTGGAAAGCATGTTTAATAGTTGCATGTTTAATTACCTACCTGTTAAATGAGTTCAATTGTTTCAAAATGTTACGTATGTGAGGTTTCGTTACGTATGTGAGGTTTCGTTACGTATGTGAGGTTTCGTTATGTATGTGAGGTTTCGTTACGTATGTGAGGTTTTCAACTGTAGAGTATATTTCTTTGATTAGAAAGATATTGACAGTGTAACAGTGCATGAAATAATCAGACTGCTTGAATTGACTTCATCCTTTCAATATGCCATGATTTATCACTAACATGTACTCTATACCTTCCAGCCCACGCATATGGATTGGTGAGATGACAACCCCAGGACCGCCCCCCGAAACGACCCAGAACACCCCACCAAACCTGAAGTATACATCACGTAAAACTACAACCCCAAGAACAAACCGGCGCAACTACCAGAAACGGTTGCTCGGAAGGCGGGCGGAGGAAGCCGAACGGGAGGTGGTGAAACTGCGCACCCAGATTGCCAAGGCCACTCACACCCCCGGTGTTGCACACAGTGATAAGCGTGTTGCACCGGACGGCGAACTACCCCCGGCTGTAGCGCACATGGAGGAGGGTGTTGCACCGGACGACGAACTACCCCCGGCTGTAGCGCACATGGAGGAGCGCGTTGCAACCGACGGCGAACTACCCCACACTTCAGCTCAGCCAGTTGTCTGTGACGTTTTGCTGCAGGGCATCACACAGTTGGACAGCCGTGCCAAGATTAACCTCCTCCGCCAAGCACTGCCACTCGAAGTCCGTAAGGAAAATGCTAAGGACTTGGCAGGGATTATGGGGGTTGATAAACGCACTGTTGCCAAAGCCCCTGTGGACAAACCTAACAAGCGTTTGGTGGACCAAGAGGCAAAGGTCAGGCGCGTGGTGGAGTTCTTGTCAGACCCAGAGAACTCCACCATGCTGGCAGGGAAAAAGGACTATAAGACAGTCAACGGCATTCAGCACCAAAAGAGGAATCTGCGGGACTTTGTGCATGTACTCGCAGACAAGTACAATGAAGCCAACCCTGACCTGACCATTGGCCGCACAACATTCTACAAAATCAGACAGGCACGGCCATGGTTTGTCATAATCGAAGACCAGCCCGTCAATGAGTGCCTGTGCGAAAAGCACCAGAACTTTGTGCTCAGGCTCCGAGCTGCTGGCATAAATGACTGTCCGGACGACCTTGTGACATCTACCACCTTAGAGCAGTTTACACACAGATTGAACACCGAGGTGCGCAAGGAGACCATCAAGTACATGACGTGGATCCATCAGGCTGTTGTATATGGGAAGGACAACAAAACAGTGATGAAGCTCCGCCCACATGTTGTTGAGGCAGAGCCTAGAGCTGAATTCATCCAAAACCTCACAGATGATTTTGGCACCATGGCTGAACATGTGTCCCGTGCTCGTAACCAACACCGCGTCATGCGACAGCTGAGGGAGACCCTGTCTTCAGTGGAAGTTACGATCCAGATGGACTTTGCCGAAAACTGGCTCGTAACATACCCCGAGTCGCCACAGAGTGTGTACTACTCCAAGGAGCCGGTGACGCTACACCCTGCAGTCATCCACTATAGAGATGAACCCACTGGTACCACCAAACACCACTCTCTGGCGCTCTGTACTGACGACAGGAAACATGACACTGGTGCCATCCTGGCCTTTCTACAAGTCCTGGCAGTGTTCCTCCGTGAAAACCTGCCCGAGGTCAGGATGGTCCACTACGCATCGGACTCTCCCTCTAGCCAGTACCGGAACATTTCAGTGTTCTCGTTGCTGGTACGCCACAAAGAGCTACTTGGCGGTCTCCAAGCGACTTGGACTTACTTTGAGGCGGGCCATGGTAAAGGTCCCTGTGACGGGGTCGGCGCTGCTGCAAAGCGTAATGCAGACAACCTCGTTGCCAGGAAACACCTTATCAGGAACGCAGCAGAGTTCGTCGACGAGGGAAACCAACTCGACAGCCTTGTCCACTACGTCTGCGTTCCAGTTGTAGACATCGCTGCCGCCCGCCTTACCATGGTCTCAGCAAAAGCAGACAAGGCAGTGAAGGGCACCATGCAGGTCCATGCTGCTGTCCCTGCCGAAGCTGGAAAGTCACTCGCTGTCCGTGACACATCTTGCTTTGGTAGCTGCTGCTGGGACCATGAAACCTGTGAGTCCAAACGTGGATGTCCGGGATGGGTGACACATCAACTCAAGTTCACCAAGAAGGACTCTCCCCCACCAAAGCAGACACGAGGCACACGGCGGAAAAACACCCGACCCGTCCGTGCTCCTACTACGGTGGACGTCGCGGATGTCACCACTCCTCCCCCACCAAAGCAGGTGGACCCTGACTACAATCCGGTCGCGTGTAACAAGCGCCCTAGGGACGGCTCTCCAATTGTGGCACGTAAGGGCACTCGAAGTGAACGCGTGCCTACTGCTGCCACAACCAACAAGGAGAATGTCCCTCCGTGCACAGCACGAAAGCGTGCCGCGGAGAATGCCGTCGCCGTCCCAATCAACAAGCGAGTGCGACCAGATCTACCAACGTCCCCTCCAGGATTTGACGACCCAAAGCCCGTGGCCATCGAACAAGCCCAGATTCTATGGCAGGAGGAGTACGACTATGGTGACTTTGTCGCCGTGCCCTTCCTGCATGAATCTATTCCCAAGGAGGACACCTGGTACTTGGGGAAAGTGATATGTAGGCATGACGCCGGATATGAGGTCAGCATGATGGTGCGGCACGAGAAGGACACTACTGCCTTCCATTGGCCGCGGGAGAAGAACGTCTGGTGTCTGGACAGTGATGACATCATGGGAAGGGTACAGTATACCCCAAAGAGGTTTGGCACCTCATCACGCACTGTCTCATACCAGATCGCAGGCCTCACCATCAAAATTGCCAACATGAAGCTAAAGAAGAAGCGCGACGATTTGACCTCCTAACCGGCTGTCATGCTTCATATCACATCATTCTCCCAGATCAGTTGTCTGTCGTTCACAAGTGTATTTTTATGATGCAGATGTTCTATGATTTCTGGAATTCTATCGAAAACCTCACATACGTAACGTTTTAGACATGTCATAGTAGAATGAACAATATGGTCCTGATTGATGTTGTATATTAATTCTCCTGTTTGCAATTATTAATAGAGATATGTGCCTTGTATAAAAAGAGTATTTGAGTTACCCTAGTCTGTATTTAGGTAGGACTGGACTCCCGCTCAATGTTGGAAGTGTTGCAAAATTGAGAGAATTTATTTTCCGAGCAGTCATAATGACCCATAATACACTCAAAGTGTCTGGATATGGCTTTAAAATAGCAATTTAAATCATTCTGTACAAGATAAAGTGATGAAGGTGATCTGTGATGTTTATACGTACTGCTCAGGTGGACTTGGAAAGTTCTACCGAAAACCTCACGTCCGTAACGTTTTCGGGTGTTTTAGACATGTCATAGTAGAATGAACAATATGGTCCTGATTGATGTTGTATATTAATTCTCCTGTTTGCAATTATTAATAGAGATATGTGCCTTGTATAAAAAGAGTATTTGAGTTACCCTAGTCTGTATTTAGGTAGGACTGGACTCCCGCTCAATGTTGGAAGTGTTGCAAAATTGAGAGAATTTATTTTCCGAGCAGTCATAATGACCCATAATACACTCAAAGTGTCTGGATATGGCTTTAAAATAGCAATTTAAATCATTCTGTACAAGATAAAGTGATGAAGGTGATCTGTGATGTTTATACGTACTGCTCAGGTGGACTTGGAAAGTTCTACCGAAAACCTCACGTCCGTAACGTTTTCGGGTGTTTTAGACATGTCATAGTAGAATGAACAATATGGTCCTGATTGATGTTGTATATTAATTCTCCTGTTTGCAATTATTAATAGAGATATGTGCCTTGTATAAAAAGAGTATTTGAGTTACCCTAGTCTGTATTTAGGTAGGACTGGACTCCCACTCAATGTTGGAAGTGTTGCAAAATTGAGAGAATTTATTTTCCGAGCAGTCATAATGACCCATAATACACTCAAAGTGTCTGGATATGGCTTTAAAATAGCAATTTAAATCATTCTGTACAAGATAAAGTGATGAAGGTGATCTGTGATGTTTATACGTACTGCTCAGGTGGACTTGGAAAGTTCTACCGAAAACCTCACGTCCGTAACGTTTTCGGGTGTTTTAGACATGTCATAGTAGAATGAACAATATGGTCCTGATTGATGTTGTATATTAATTCTCCTGTTTGCAATTATTAATAGAGATATGTGCCTTGTATAAAAAGAGTATTTGAGTTACCCTAGTCTGTATTTAGGTAGGACTGGACTCCCACTCAATGTTGGAAGTGTTGCAAAATTGGGAGAATTTTTTTTCCGAGCAGTCATAATGACCCATAATACACTCAAAGTGTCTGGATATGGCTTTAAAATAGCAATTTAAATCATTCTGTACAAGATAAAGTGATGAAGGTGATCTGTGATGTTTATACGTACTGCTCAGGTGGACTTGAAAAGTTCTACCGAAAACCTCACGTCCGTAACGTTTTCGGGTGTTTTAGACATGTCATAGTAGAATGAACAATATGGTCCTGATTGATGTTGTATATTAATTCTCCTGTTTGCAATGATTAATAGAGATATGTGCCTTGTATAAAAAGAGTATTTGAGTTACCCTAGTCTGTATTTAGGTAGGACTGGACTCCCACTCAATGTTGGAAGTGTTGCAAAATTGGGAGAATTTTTTTTCCGAGCAGTCATAATGACCCATAATACACTCAAAGTGTCTGGATATGGCTTTAAAATAGCAATTTAAATCATTCTGTACAAGATAAAGTGATGAAGGTGATCTGTGATGTTTATACGTACTGCTCAGGTGGACTTGGAAAGTTCTACTGAAAACCTCACGTCCGTAACGTTTTTTCGGCATTCGGAAGGGTCCACGCAAATTTGGACCATACCGGCCATATCGAATATTGTTGCAAAAGAGCAACATATCTTGAAAGTATGAACATTCTAGATGGTGGAGATTCATTTTCAGACAGATTTAGTCTTTTTTGAAGGTATGAGGGTAAAGTTAAGAATACTAATCTACATTTTAAAAAATTTCGATAATCTACAAAGTTGGCGATGAAGTGTGACAAAAGAAGTTATTGACTGAGGGATTTGATTTTCACTACACTTAAAGACATATATTGTACCATTATGGACATGAAATATGATGTAGATAGCATGATATTTAATAGCTTTAATGACTGTCTGAATAAAAACGTTACGTACGTGAGGTTAAAAATATATGGTTTTACGCTGCGGGCTATAAAAACTGACCCGTTTGGAGTTGGTGACTTGAATCAACCTTTCTAATAAGCCAAGATATAGGGCTATCAATAAATAAAAGTGGCATAAAGTAATATTGAGTTTTTGAATTTATTGGTTCGCAGGCTGGTGAACATCGCTCACTGAATTGCACCACTGTAGACTCAGCTGAATAAATTGCTACACATTTATTCATCTAAACTTGTTTCCTATCACATTAACATCATTCTTAGCAAAAATGGTGAATATCAGAAGACATTATTTTTCAAGGGTCAATTTGAAGCAAGACTATAGTCTTACCAAATTTTTCCACAAAATATCGAAGTTTCTCGGATCTGTCCCATATCTCTTGTGTATATCCTTTTAGGTATTTCAAACAACCTTCTGAACTTTGGTGCTGATTTGAGGTATTTAAATAACTTTGCAAGGAGATATTGTGATACCAGCAAAAAGAAAATCAAATGCTTCAGGTTGCCATGAACATACAGACTCAGCTGAATAAATTGCTCCACATTTATTCATCTAAACTTGTTTCCTATCACATTAACATCATTCTTATCAAAAATGGTGAATATCGGAAGACATTATTTTTCAAGGGTCAATTTGAAGCAAGACTATAGTCTTACCAAATTTTTCCACAAAATATCGAAGTTTCTCGGATCTGTCCCATATCTCATGTGTATATCCTTTTAGGTATTTCAAACAACCTTCTGAACTTTGGTGCTGATTTGAGGTATTTAAATAACTTTGCAAGGAGATATTGTGATACCAGCAAAAAAAAAATCAAATGCTTCAGGTTGCCATGAACATACAGACTCAGCTGAATAAATTGCTCCACATTTATTCATCTAAACTTGTTTCCTATCACATTAACATCATTCTTAGCAAAAATGGTGAATATCGGAAGAATTATTTTTCAAGGGTCAATTTGAAGCAAGACTATAGTCTTACGAAATTTTTCCACAAAATATCGAAGTTTCTCAGATCTGTCCCATATCTCTTGTGTCTATCCTTTTAGGTATTTCAAACAACCTTTTGGACTTTGGTGCTGATTTGAGTTATTTAAATAACTTTGCAAGGAGATATTGTGATACCAGCAAAAAAAAAATCAAATGCTTCAGGTTGCCATGAACATACAGACTCAGCTGAATAAATTGCTCCACATTTATTCATCTAAACTTGTTTCCTATCACATAAAGATAATTCTTAGCAAAAATGGTGAATATCGGAAGACATTATTTTTCAAGGGTCAATTTGAAGCAAGACTATAGTCTTACCAAATTTTTCCACAAAATATCGAAGTTTCTCAGATCTGTCCCATATCTCTTGTGTCTATCCTTTTAGGTATTTCAAACAACCTTTTGGACTTTGGTGCTGATTTGAGTTATTTAAATAACTTTGCAAGGAGATATTGTGATACCAGCAAAAAAAAAATCAAATGCTTCAGGTTGCCATGAACATACAGACTCAGCTGAATAAATTGCTCCACATTTATTCATCTAAACTTGTTTCCCATCACATTAAGATCATTCTTAGCAAAAATGGTGAATATCGGAAGACATTATTTTTCAAGGGTCAATTTGAAGCAAGACTATAGTCTTACCAAATTTATCCACAAAATATCGAAGTTTCTCGGATCTGTCCCATATCTCTTGTGTCTATCCTTTTAGGTATTTCAAACAACCTTTTGGACTTTGGTGCTGATTTGAGTTATTTAAATAACTTTGCAATGAGATATTGTGATACCAGCAAAAAAAAAATCAAATGCTTCAGGTTGCCATGAACATACAGACTCAGCTGAATAAATTGCTACACATTTATTCATCTAAACTTGTTTCCTATCACATTAACATCATTCTTAGCAAAAATGGTGAATATCGGAAGACATTATTTTTCAAGGGTCAATTTGAAGCAAGACTATAGTCTTACCAAATTTTTCCACAAAATATCGAAGTTTCTCGGATCTGTCCCATATCTCTTGTGTCTATCCTTTTAGGTATTTCAAACAACCTTCTGAACTTTGGTGCTGATTTGAGGTATTTAAATAACTTTGCAAGGAGATATTGTGATACCAGCAAAAAGAAAATCAAATGCTTCAGGTTGCCATGAACATACAGACTCAGCTGAATAAATTGCTCCACATTTATTCATCTAAACTTGTTTCCTATCACATTAAGATAATTCTTAGCAAAAAATTTAATGGTGAATATCGGAAGACATTATTTTTCAAGGGTCAATTTGAAGCAAGACTATAGTCTTACCAAATTTTTCCACAAAATATCGAAGTTTCTCGGATCTGTCCCATATCTCTTGTGTATATCCTTTTAGGTATTTCAAACAACCTTCTGAACTTTGGTGCTGATTTGAGGTATTTAAATAACTTTGCAAGGAGATATTGTGATACCAGCAAAAAGAAAATCAAATGCTTCAGGTTGCCATGAACATACAGACTCAGCTGAATAAATTGCTCCACATTTATTCATCTAAACTTGTTTCCTATCACATTAACATCATTCTTAGCAAAAATGGTGAATATCGGAAAACATTATTTTTCAAGGGTCAATTTGAAGCAAGACTATAGTCTTACCAAATTTTTCCACAAAATATCGAAGTTTCTCGGATCTGTCCCATATCTCTTGTGTCTATCCTTTTAGGTATTTCAAACAACCTTCTGAACTTTGGTGCTGATTTGAGGTATTTAAATAACTTTGCAAGGAGATATTGTGATACCAGCAAAAAGAAAATCAAATGCTTCAGGTTGCCATGATCATACAGACTCAGCTAAATAAATTGCTCCACATTTATTCATCTAAACTTGTTTCCTATCACATTAACATCATTCTTAACACAAATGGTGAATATCGGAAGACATTATTTTTCAAGGGTCAATTTGAAGCAAGACTATAGTCTTACCAAATTTATCCACAAAATATCGAAGTTTCTCGGATCTGTTCCATATCTCTTGTGTCTATCCTTTTAGGTATTTCAAACAACCTTTTGGACTTTGGTGCTGATTTGTGTTATTTAAATAACTTTGCAATGAGATATTGTGATACCAGCAAAAAAAAAAAATCAAATGCTTCAGGTTGCCATGAACATACAGACTCAGCTGAATAAATTGCTCCACATTTATTCATCTAAACTTGTTTCCCTTCACATTAAGATCATTCTTAGCAAAAATGGTGAATATCGGAAGACATTATTTTTCAAGGGTCAATTTGAAGCAAGACTATAGTCTTACCAAATTTTTCCACAAAATATCGAAGTTTCTCGGATCTGTCCCATATCTCTTGTGTCTATCCTTTTAGGTATTTCAAACAACCTTCTGAACTTTGGTGCTGATTTGAGGTATTTAAATAACTTTGCAAGGAGATATTGTGATACCAGCAAAAAGAAAATCAAATGCTTCAGGTTGCCATGAACATACAGACTCAGCTGAATAAATTGCTCCACATTTATTCATCTAAACTTGTTTCCTATCACATTAAGATAATTCTTAGCAAAAAATTTAATGGTGAATATCGGAAGACATTATTTTTCAAGGGTCAATTTGAAGCAAGACTATAGTCTTACCAAATTTTTCCACAAAATATCGAAGTTTCTCGGATCTGTCCCATATCTCTTGTGTATATCCTTTTAGGTATTTCAAACAACCTTCTGAACTTTGGTGCTGATTTGAGGTATTTAAATAACTTTGCAAGGAGATATTGTGATACCAGCAAAAAGAAAATCAAATGCTTCAGGTTGCCATGAACATACAGACTCAGCTGAATAAATTGCTCCACATTTATTCATCTAAACTTGTTTCCTATCACATTAAGATAATTCTTAGCAAAAAATTTAATGGTGAATATCGGAAGACATTATTTTTCAAGGGTCAATTTGAAGCAAGACTATAGTCTTACCAAATTTTTCCACAAAATATCGAAGTTTCTCGGATCTGTCCCATATCTCTTGTGTATATCCTTTTAGGTATTTCAAACAACCTTCTGAACTTTGGTGCTGATTTGAGGTATTTAAATAACTTTGCAAGGAGATATTGTGATACCAGCAAAAAGAAAATCAAATGCTTCAGGTTGCCATGAACATACAGACTCAGCTGAATAAATTGCTCCACATTTATTCATCTAAACTTGTTTCCTATCACATTAACATCATTCTTAGCAAAAATGGTGAATATCGGAAAACATTATTTTTCAAGGGTCAATTTGAAGCAAGACTATAGTCTTACCAAATTTTTCCACAAAATATCGAAGTTTCTCGGATCTGTCCCATATCTCTTGTGTATATCCTTTTAGGTATTTCAAACAACCTTCTGAACTTTGGTGCTGATTTGAGGTATTTAAATAACTTTGCAAGGAGATATTGTGATACCAGCAAAAAGAAAATCAAATGCTTCAGGTTGCCATGATCATACAGACTCAGCTAAATAAATTGCTCCACATTTATTCATCTAAACTTGTTTCCTATCACATTAACATCATTCTTAACACAAATGGTGAATATCGGAAGACATTATTTTTCAAGGGTCAATTTGAAGCAAGACTATAGTCTTACCAAATTTATCCACAAAATATCGAAGTTTCTCGGATCTGTTCCATATCTCTTGTGTCTATCCTTTTAGGTATTTCAAACAACCTTTTGGACTTTGGTGCTGATTTATGTTATTTAAATAACTTTGCAATGAGATATTGTGATACCAGCAAAAAAAAAAATCAAATGCTTCAGGTTGCCATGAACATACAGACTCAGCTGAATAAATTGCTCCACATTTATTCATCTAAACTTGTTTCCCTTCACATTAAGATCATTCTTAGCAAAAATGGTGAATATCGGAAGACATTATTTTTCAAGGGTCAATTTGAAGCAAGACTATAGTCTTACGAAATTTATCCACAAAATATCGAAGTTTCTCGGATCTGTCCCATATCTCTTGTGTCTATCCTTTTAGGTATTTCAAACAACCTTTTGGACTTTGGTGCTGATTTGAGTTATTTAAATAACTTTGCAATGAGATATTGTGATACCAGCAAAAAAAAAATCAAATGCTTCAGGTTGCCATGAACATACAGACTCAGCTGAATAAATTGCTACACATTTATTCATCTAAACTTGTTTCCTATCACATTAACATCATTCTTAGCAAAAATGGTGAATATTGGAAGACATTATTTTTCAAGGGTCAATTTGAAGCAAGACTATAGTCTTACGAAATTTTTCCACAAAATATCGAAGTTTCTCAGATCTGTCCAATATCTCTTGTGTCTATCCTTTTAGGTATTTCAAACAACCTTTTGGACTTTGGTGCTGATTTCAGTTATTTAAATAACTTTGCAAGGAGATATTGTGATACCAGCAAAAAAAAAAATCAAATGCTTCAGGTTGCCATGAACATACAGACTCAGCTGAATAAATTGCTACACATTTATTCATCTAAACTTGTTTCCCATCACATTTAGATTATTCTTAGCAAAAATGGTGAATATGGGAAGACATTCTTTTTCAAGGGTCAATTTGAAGCAAGACTATAGTCTTACCAAATTTTTCCACAAAATATCGAAGTTTCTCGGATCTGTCCCATATCTCTTGTGTATATCCTTTTAGGTATTTCAAACAACCTTCTGAACTTTGGTGCTGATTTGAGGTATTTAAATAACTTTGCAAGGAGATATTGTGATACCAGCAAAAAGAAAACCAAATGCTTCAGGTTGCCATGAACATACAGACTCAGCTGAATAAATTGCTCCACATTTATTCATCTAAACTTGTTTCCTATCACATTAACATCATTATTAGCAAAAATGGTGAATATCGGAAGACATTATTTTTCAAGGGTCAATTTGAAGCAAGACTACAGTCTTACCAAATTTTTTTACAAAATATCGAAGTTTCTCGGATCTGTCCCATATCTCTTGTGTATATCCTTTTAGGTATTTCAAACAACCTTCTGAACTTTGGTGCTGATTTGAGGTATTTAAATAACTTTGCAAGGAGATATTGTGATACCAGCAAAAAGAAAATCAAATGCTTCAGGTTGCCATGAACATACAGACTCAGCTGAATAAATTGCTTCACATTTATTCATCTAAACTTGTTTCCTATCAGATTAACATCATTCTTAGCAAAAATGGTGAATATCGGAAGACATTATTTTTCAAGGGTCAATTTACCAAATTTTTCCACAAAATATCGAAGTTCCTCGGATCTGTCCTATATCTCTTGTGTCTATCCTTTTAGGTATTTCAAACAACCTTCTGAACTTTGGTGCTGATTTGAGGTATTTAAATAACTTTGCAAGGAGATATTGTGATACCAGCAAAAAGAAAATCAAATGCTTCAGGTTGCCATGAACATACAGACTCAGCTGAATAAATTGTTCCACATTTATTCATCTAAACTTGTTTCCTATCACATCAAGATAATTCTTAGCAAAGAATTTAATGGTGAATATCGGAAGACATTATTTTTCAAGGGTCAATTTGAAGCAAGACTATAGTCTTACCAAATTTTTCCACAAAATATCGAAGTTTCTCGGATCTGTCCCATATCTCTTGTGTATATCCTTTTAGGTATTTCAAACAACCTTCTGAACTTTGGTGCTGATTTGAGGTATTTAAATAACTTTGCAAGGAGATATTGTGATACCAGCAAAAAGAAAATCAAATGCTTCAGGTTGCCATGAACATACAGACTCAGCTGAATAAATTGCTCCACATTTATTCATCTAAACTTGTTTCCTATCAAATTAACATCATTCTTAGCAAAAATGGTGAATATCGGAAGACATTATTTTTCAAGGGTCAATTTGAAGCAAGACTATAGTCTTACGAAATTTTTCCACAAAATATCGAAGTTTCTCGGATCTGTCCCATATCTCTTGTGTCTATCCTTTTAGGTATTTCAAACAACCTTCTGAACTTTGGTGCTGATTTGAGGTATTTAAATAACTTTGCAAGGAGATATTGTGATACCAGCAAAAAAAAAATCAAATGCTTCAGGTTGCCATGAACATACAGACTCAGCTGAATAAATTGCTCCACATTTATTCATCTAAACTTGTTTCCCATCACATTAAGATCATTCTTAGCAAAAATGGTGAATATCGGAAGACATTATTTTTCAAGGGTCAATTTGAAGCAAGACTATAGTCTTACCAAATTTATCCACAAAATATCGAAGTTTCTCGGATCTGTCCCATATCTCTTGTGTCTATCCTTTTAGGTATTTCAAACAACCTTTTGGACTTTGGTGCTGATTTGAGTCATTTAAATAACTTTGCAATGAGATATTGTGATACCAGCAAAAAAAATCAAATGCTTCAGGTTGCCATGAACATACAGGCTCAGCTAAATGAATTGCTACACATTTATTCATCTAAACTTGTTTCCTATCACATTAACATCATTCTTAGCAAAAATGGTGAATATCGGAAGACATTATTTTTCAAGGGTCAATTTGAAGCAAGACGTCTTACGAAATTTTTCCACAAAATATCGAAGTTTCTCAGATCTGTCCCATATCTCTTGTGTCTATCCTTTTAGGTATTTCAAACAACCTTTTGGACTTTGGTGCTGATTTCAGTTATTTAAATAACTTTGCAATGAGATATTGTGATACCAGCAAAAAAAAAAATCAAATGCTTCAGGTTGCCATGAACATACAGACTCAGCTGAATAAATTGCTCCACATTTATTCATCTAAACTTGTTTCCTATCACATTAAGATCATTCTTAGCAAAAATGGTGAATATCGGAAGACATTATTTTTCAAGGGTCAATTTGAAGCAAGACTATAGTCTTACCAAATTTTTCCACAAAATATCGAAGTTTCTCGGATCTGTCCCATATCTCTTGTGTATATCCTTTTAGGTATTTCAAACAACCTTCTGAACTTTGGTGCTGATTTGAGGTATTTAAATAACTTTGCAAGGAGATATTGTGATACCAGCAAAAAGAAAATCAAATGCTTCAGGTTGCCATGAACATACAGACTCAGCTGAATAAATTGCTCCACATTTATTCATCTAAACTTGTTTCCTATCACATTAACATCATTCTTAGCAAAAATGGTGAATATCGGAAGACATTATTTTTCAAGGGTCAATTTGAAGCAAGACTATAGTCTTACCAAATTTTTCCACAAAATATCGAAGTTTCTCGGATCTGTCCCATATCTCTTGTGTCTATCCTTTTAGGTATTTCAAACAACCTTCTGAACTTTGGTGCTGATTTGAGGTATTTAAATAACTTTGCAAGGAGATATTGTGATACCAGCAAAAAGAAAATCAAATGCTTCAGGTTGCCATGAACATACAGACTCAGCTGAATAAATTGCTCCACATTTATTCATCTAAACTTGTTTCCTATCACATTAAGATAATTCTTAGCAAAAAATTTAATGGTGAATATCGGAAGACATTATTTTTCAAGGGTTAATTTGAAGCAAGACTATAGTCTTACCAAATTTTTCCACAAAATATCGAAGTTTCTCGGATCTGTCCCATATCTCTTGTGTATATCCTTTTAGGTATTTCAAACAACCTTCTGAACTTTGGTGCTGATTTGAGGTATTTAAATAACTTTGCAAGGAGATATTGTGATACCAGCAAAAAGAAAATCAAATGCTTCAGGTTGCCATGAACATACAGACTCAGCTGAATAAATTGCTCCACATTTATTCATCTAAACTTGTTTCCTATCACATTAACATCATTCTTAGCAAAAATGGTGAATATCGGAAAACATTATTTTTCAAGGGTCAATTTGAAGCAAGACTATAGTCTTACCAAATTTTTCCACAAAATATCGAAGTTTCTCGGATCTGTCCCATATCTCTTGTGTATATCCTTTTAGGTATTTCAAACAACCTTCTGAACTTTGGTGCTGATTTGAGGTATTTAAATAACTTTGCAAGGAGATATTGTGATACCAGCAAAAAGAAAATCAAATGCTTCAGGTTGCCATGATCATACAGACTCAGCTAAATAAATTGCTCCACATTTATTCATCTAAACTTGTTTCCTATCACATTAACATCATTCTTAACACAAATGGTGAATATCGGAAGACATTATTTTTCAAGGGTCAATTTAAAGCAAGACTATAGTCTTACCAAATTTATCCACAAAATATCGAAGTTTCTCGGATCTGTTCCATATCTCTTGTGTCTATCCTTTTAGGTATTTCAAACAACCTTTTGGACTTTGGTGCTGATTTGTGTTATTTAAATAACTTTGCAATGAGATATTGTGATACCAGCAAAAAAAAAACCAAATGCTTCAGGTTGCCATGAACATATAGACTCAGCTGAATAAATTGCTCCACATTTATTCATCTAAACTTGTTTCCTATCACATTAACATCATTCTTAGCAAAAATGGTGAATATCGGAAAACATTATTTTTCAAGGGTCAATTTGAAGCAAGACTATAGTCTTACCAAATTTTTCCACAAAATATCGAAGTTTCTCGGATCTGTCCCATATCTCTTGTGTATATCCTTTTAGGTATTTCAAACAACCTTCTGAACTTTGGTGCTGATTTGAGGTATTTAAATAACTTTGCAAGGAGATATTGTGATACCAGCAAAAAGAAAATCAAATGCTTCAGGTTGCCATGATCATACAGACTCAGCTAAATAAATTGCTCCACATTTATTCATCTAAACTTGTTTCCTATCACATTAACATCATTCTTAACACAAATGGTGAATATCGGAAGACATTATTTTTCAAGGGTCAATTTGAAGCAAGACTATAGTCTTACCAAATTTATCCACAAAATATCGAAGTTTCTCAGATCTGTCCAATATCTCTTGTGTCTATCCTTTTAGGTATTTCAAACAACCTTTTGGACTTTGGTGCTGATTTCAGTTATTTAAATAACTTTGCAAGGAGATATTGTGATACCAGCAAAAAAAAAAATCAAATGCTTCAGGTTGCCATGAACATACAGACTCAGCTGAATAAATTGCTACACATTTATTCATCTAAACTTGTTTCCCATCACATTTAGATCATTCTTAGCAAAAATGGTGAATATCGGAAGACATTCTTTTTCAAGGGTCAATTTGAAGCAAGACTATAGTCTTACCAAATTTTTCCACAAAATATCGAAGTTTCTCGGATCTGTCCCATATCTCTTGTGTATATCCTTTTAGGTATTTCAAACAACCTTCTGAACTTTGGTGCTGATTTGAGGTATTTAAATAACTTTGCAAGGAGATATTGTGATACCAGCAAAAAGAAAACCAAATGCTTCAGGTTGCCATGAACATACAGACTCAGCTGAATAAATTGCTCCACATTTATTGATCTAAACTTGTTTCCTATCACATTAACATCATTATTAGCAAAAATGGTGAATATCGGAAGACATTATTTTTCAAGGGTCAATTTGAAGCAAGACTACAGTCTTACCAAATTTTTCCACAAAATATCGAAGTTTCTCGGATCTGTCCCATATCTCTTGTGTATATCCTCTTAGGTATTTCAAACAACCTTCTGAACTTTGGTGCTGATTTGAGGTATTTAAATAACTTTGCAAGGAGATATTGTGATACCAGCAAAAAGAAAATCAAATGCTTCAGGTTGCCATGAACATACAGACTCAGCTGAATAAATTGCTTCACATTTATTCATCTAAACTTGTTTCCTATCACATTAACATCATTCTTAGCAAAAATGGTGAATATCGGAAGACATTATTTTTCAAGGGTCAATTTACCAAATTTTTCCACAAAATATCGAAGTTCCTCGGATCTGTCCCATATCTCTTGTGTCTATCCTTTTAGGTATTTCAAACAACCTTCTGAACTTTGGTGCTGATTTGAGGTATTTAAATAACTTTGCAAGGAGATATTGTGATACCAGCAAAAAGAAAATCAAATGCTTCAGGTTGCCATGAACATACAGACTCAGCTGAATAAATTGCTCCACATTTATTCATCTAAACTTGTTTCCTATCACATCAAGATAATTCTTAGCAAAGAATTTAATGGTGAATATCGGAAGACATTATTTTTCAAGGGTCAATTTGAAGCAAGACTATAGTCTTACCAAATTTTTCCACAAAATATCGAAGTTTCTTGGATCTGTCCCATATCTCTTGTGTATATCCTTTTAGGTATTTCAAACAACCTTCTGAACTTTGGTGCTGATTTGAGGTATTTAAATAACTTTGCAAGGAGATATTGTGATACCAGCAAAAAGAAAATCAAATGCTTCAGGTTGCCATGAACATACAGACTCAGCTAAATAAATTGCTCCACATTTATTCATCTAAACTTGTTTCCTGTCACATTAACATCATTCTTAGCAAAAATGGTGAATATCGGAAGACATTATTTTTCAAGGGTCAATTTGAAGCAAGACTATAGTCTTACCAAATTTTTCCACAAAATATCGAAGTTTCTCAGATCTGTCCCATATCTCTTGTGTCTATCCTTTTAGGTATTTCAAACAACCTTTTGGACTTTGGTGCTGATTTGAGTTATTTAAATAACTTTGCAAGGAGATATTGTGATACCAGCAAAAAAAAAAATCAAATGCTTCAGGTTGCCATGAACCTACAGACTCAGCTGAATAAATTGGTCCACATTTATTCATCTAAACTTGTTTCCTATCACATTAACATCATTCTTAGCAAAAATGGTGAATATCGGAAGACATTATTTTTCAAGGGTCAATTTGAAGCAAGACTATAGTCTTACCAAATTTTTCCACAAAATATCGAAGTTTCTCAGATCTGTCCCATATTTCTTGTGTCTATCCTTTTAGGTATTTCAAACAACCTTTTGGACTTTGGTGCTGATTTGAGTTATTTAAATAACTTTGCAAGGAGATATTGTGATACCAGCAAAAAAAAAAATCAAATGCTTCAGGTTGCCATGAACATACAGACTCAGCTGAATAAATTGCTCCACATTTATTCATCTAAACTTGTTTCCTATCACATTAACATCATTCTTAGCAAAAATGGTGAATATCGGAAGACATTATTTTTCAAGGGTCAATTTGAAGCAAGACTATAGTCTTACCAAATTTTTCCACAAAATATCGAAGTTTCTCGGATCTGTCCCATATCTCTTGTGTCTATCCTTTTAGGTATTTCAAACAACCTTTTGGACTTTGGTGCTGATTTGAGTTATTTAAATAACTTTGCAAGGAGATATTGTGATACCAGCAAAAAAAAAATCAAATGCTTCAGGTTGCCATGAACATACAGACTCAGCTGAATAAATTGCTCCACATTTATTCATCTAAACTTGTTTCCCATCACATTAAGATCATTCTTAGCAAAAATGGTGAATATCGGAAGACATTATTTTTCAAGGGTCAATTTGAAGCAAGACTATAGTCTTACCAAATTTTTCCACAAAATATCGAAGTTTCTTGGATCTGTCCCATATCTCTTGTGTATATCCTTTTAGGTATTTCAAACAACCTTCTGAACTTTGGTGCTGATTTGAGGTATTTAAATAACTTTGCAAGGAGATATTGTGATACCAGCAAAAAGAAAATCAAATGCTTCAGGTTGCCATGAACATACAGACTCATTTAAATAAATTGCTCCACATTTAATCATTTAAACTTGTTTCCTGTCACATTAACATCATTCTTAGCAAAAATGGTGAATATCGGAAGACATTATTTTTCAAGGGTCAATTTGAAGCAAGACTATAGTCTTACCAAATTTTTCCACAAATTATCGAAGTTTCTCAGATCTGTCCCATATCTCTTGTGTCTATCCTTTTAGGTATTTCAAACAACCTTTTGGACTTTGGTGCTGATTTGAGTTATTTAAATAACTTTGCAAGGAGATATTGTGATACCAGCAAAAAAAAAAAATCAAATGCTTCAGGTTGCCATGAACATACAGACTCAGCTGAATAAATTGCTCCACATTTATTCATCTAAACTTGTTTCCTATCACATTAACATCATTCTTAGCAAAAATGGTGAATATCGGAAGACATTATTTTTCAAGGGTCAATTTGAAGCAAGACTATAGTCTTACCAAATTTTTCCACAAAATATCGAAGTTTCTCGGATCTGTCCCATATCTCTTGTGTCTATCCTTTTAGGTATTTCAAACAACCTTTTGGACTTTGGTGCTGATTTGAGTTATTTAAATAACTTTGCAAGGAGATATTGTGATACCAGCAAAAAAAAAATCAAATGCTTCAGGTTGCCATGAACATACAGACTCAGCTGAATAAATTGCTCCACATTTATTCATCTAAACTTGTTTCCCATCACATTAAGATCATTCTTAGCAAAAATGGTGAATATCGGAAGACATTATTTTTCAAGGGTCAATTTGAAGCAAGACTATAGTCTTACCAAATTTTTCCACAAAATATCGAAGTTTCTTGGATCTGTCCCATATCTCTTGTGTATATCCTTTTAGGTATTTCAAACAACCTTCTGAACTTTGGTGCTGATTTGAGGTATTTAAATAACTTTGCAAGGAGATATTGTGATACCAGCAAAAAGAAAATCAAATGCTTCAGGTTGCCATGAACATACAGACTCATTTAAATAAATTGCTCCACATTTAATCATTTAAACTTGTTTCCTGTCACATTAACATCATTCTTAGCAAAAATGGTGAATATCGGAAGACATTATTTTTCAAGGGTCAATTTGAAGCAAGACTATAGTCTTACCAAATTTTTCCACAAATTATCGAAGTTTCTCAGATCTGTCCCATATCTCTTGTGTCTATCCTTTTAGGTATTTCAAACAACCTTTTGGACTTTGGTGCTGATTTGAGTTATTTAAATAACTTTGCAAGGAGATATTGTGATACCAGCAAAAAAAAAAAATCAAATGCTTCAGGTTGCCATGAACATACAGACTCAGCTGAATAAATTGCTACACATTTATTCATCTAAACTTGTTTCCTATCACATTAAGATCATTCTTAGCAAAAATGGTGAATATCGGAAGACATTATTTTTCAAGGGTCAATTTGAAGCAAGACTAGTCTTACCAAATTTTTCCACAAAATATCGAAGTTTCTCAGATCTGTCCCATATCTCTTGTGTCTATCCTTTTAGGTATTTCAAACAACCTTTTGGACTTTGGTGCTGATTTGAGTTATTTAAATAACTTTGCAAGGAGATATTGTGATACCAGCAAAAAAAAAAAATCAAATGCTTCAGGTTGCCATGAACATACAGACTCAGCTGAATAAATTGCTCCACATTTATTCATCTAAACTTGTTTCCTATCACATTAACATCATTCTTAGCAAAAATGGTGAATATCGGAAGACATTATTTTTCAAGGGTCAATTTGAAGCAAGACTATAGTCTTACCAAATTTTTCCACAAAATATCGAAGTTTCTCAGATCTGTCCCATATCTCTTGTGTCTATCCTTTTAGTTATTTCAAACAACCTTTTGGACTTTGGTGCTGATTTGAGTTATTTAAATAACTTTGCAAGGAGATATTGTGATACCAGCAAAAAAAAAAAAATCAAATGCTTCAGGTTGCCATGAACATACAGACTCAGCTGAATAAATTGCTACACATTTATTCATCTAAACTTGTTTCCTATCACATTAAGATCATTCTTAGCAAAAATGGTGAATATCGGAAGACATTATTTTTCAAGGGTCAATTTGAAGGAAGACTATAGTCTTACCAAATTTTTCCACAAAATATCGAAGTTTCTCAGATCTGTCCCATATTTCTTGTGTCTATCCTTTTAGGTATTTCAAACAACCTTTTGGATTTAGGTGCTGATTTGAGTTATTTAAATAACTTTGCAAGGAGATATTGTGATACCAGCAAAAAAAAAAAATCAAATGCTTCAGGTTGCCATGAACATACAGACTCAGCTGAATAAATTGCTCCACATTTTTCATCTAAACTTGTTTCCTATCACATTAACATCATTCTTAGCAAAAATGGTGAATATCGGAAGACATTATTTTTCAAGGGTCAATTTGAAGCAAGACTATAGTCTTACCAAATTTTTCCACAAAATATCGAAGTTTCTCGGATCTGTCCCATATCCCTTGTGTCTATCCTTTTAGGTATTTCAAACAACCTTTTGGACTTTGGTGCTGATTTGAGTTATTTAAATAACTTTGCAAGGAGATATTGTGATACCAGCAAAAAAAAAAAATCAAATGCTTCAGGTTGCCATGAACATACAGACTCAGCTGAATAAATTGCTCCACATTTATTCATCTAAACTTGTTTCCCATCACATTAAGATCATTCTTAGCAAAAATGGTGAATATCGGAAGACATTATTTTTCAAGGATCAATTTGAAGCAAGACTATAGTCTTACCAAATTTTTCTACAAAATATCGAAGTTTCTCAGATCTGTCCCATATCTCTTGTGTATATCCTTTTAGGTATTTCAAACAACCTTCTGAACTTTGGTGCTGATTTGAGGTATTTAAATAACTTTGCAAGGAGATATTGTGATACCAGCAAAAAGAAAATCAAATGCTTCAGGTTGCCATGAACATACAGACTCAGCTGAATAAATTGCTCCACATTTATTCATCTAAACTTGTTTCCTATCACATTAACATCATTTTTAGCAAAAATGGTGAATATCGGAAGACATTATTTTTCAAGGGTCAATTTGAAGCAAGACTATAGTCTTACGAACTTTTTCCACAAAATATCGAAGTTTCTCAGCTCTGTCCCATATCTCTTGTGTCTATCCTTTTAGGTATTTCAAACAACCTTCTGAACTTTGGTGCTGATTTGAGGTATTTAAATAACTTTGCAAGGAGATATTGTGATACCAGCAAAAAGAAAATCAAATGCTTCAGGTTGCCATGAACATACAGACTCAGCTGAATAAATTGCTACACATTTATTCATCTAAACTTGTTTCCCATCACATTAAGATCATTCTTAGCAAAAATGGTGAATATCGGAAGACATTATTTTTCAAGGGTCAATTTGAAGCAAGACTATAGTCTTACCAAATTTTTCCACAAAATATCGAAGTTTCTCGGATCTGTCCCATATCTCTTGTGTATATCCTTTTAGGTATTTCAAACAACCTTCTGAACTTTGGTGCTGATTTGAGGTATTTAAATAACTTTGCAAGGAGATATTGTGATACCAGCAAAAAAAAAAAATCAAATGCTTCAGGTTGCCATGAACATACAGACTCAGCTGAATAAATTGCTCCACATTTATTCATCTAAACTTGTTTCCTATCACATTAACATCATTCTTAGCAAAAATGGTGAATATCGGAAGACATTATTTTTCAAGGGTCAATTTGAAGCAAGACTATAGTCTTACGAAATTTTTCCACAAAATATCGAAGTTTCTCAGATCTGTCCCATATCTCTTGTGTCTATCCTTTTAGGTATTTCAAACAACCTTTTGGACTTTGGTGCTGATTTGAGTTATTTAAATAACTTTGCAAGGAGATATTGTGATACCAGCAAAAAAAAAAATCAAATGCTTCAGGTTGCCATGAACATACAGACTCAGCTGAATAAATTGCTCCACATTTATTCATCTAAACTTATTTCCCATCACATTAAGATCATTCTTAGCAAAAATGGTGAATATCGGAAGACATTATTTTTCGAGGGTCAATTTGAAGCAAGACTATAGTCTTACCAAATTTTTCCACAAAATATCGAAGTTTCTCGGATCTGTCCCATATCTCTTGTGTCTATCCTTTTAGGTATTTCAAACAACCTTTTGGATTTAGGTGCTGATTTGAGTTATTTAAATAACTTTGCAAGGAGATATTGTGATACCAGCAAAAAAAAAAAATCAAATGCTTCAGGTTGCCATGAACATACAGACTCAGCTGAATAAATTGCTCCACATTTTTCATCTAAACTTGTTTCCTATCACATTAACATCATTCTTAGCAAAAATGGTGAATATCGGAAGACATTATTTTTCAAGGGTCAATTTGAAGCAAGACTATAGTCTTACCAAATTTTTCCACAAAATATCGAAGTTTCTCGGATCTGTCCCATATCCCTTGTGTCTATCCTTTTAGGTATTTCAAACAACCTTTTGGACTTTGGTGCTGATTTGAGTTATTTAAATAACTTTGCAAGGAGATATTGTGATACCAGCAAAAAAAAAAAATCAAATGCTTCAGGTTGCCATGAACATACAGACTCAGCTGAATAAATTGCTCCACATTTATTCATCTAAACTTGTTTCCCATCACATTAAGATCATTCTTAGCAAAAATGGTGAATATCGGAAGACATTATTTTTCAAGGATCAATTTGAAGCAAGACTATAGTCTTACCAAATTTTTCTACAAAATATCGAAGTTTCTCAGATCTGTCCCATATCTCTTGTGTATATCCTTTTAGGTATTTCAAACAACCTTCTGAACTTTGGTGCTGATTTGAGGTATTTAAATAACTTTGCAAGGAGATATTGTGATACCAGCAAAAAGAAAATCAAATGCTTCAGGTTGCCATGAACATACAGACTCAGCTGAATAAATTGCTCCACATTTATTCATCTAAACTTGTTTCCTATCACATTAACATCATTTTTAGCAAAAATGGTGAATATCGGAAGACATTATTTTTCAAGGGTCAATTTGAAGCAAGACTATAGTCTTACGAACTTTTTCCACAAAATATCGAAGTTTCTCAGCTCTGTCCCATATCTCTTGTGTCTATCCTTTTAGGTATTTCAAACAACCTTCTGAACTTTGGTGCTGATTTGAGGTATTTAAATAACTTTGCAAGGAGATATTGTGATACCAGCAAAAAGAAAATCAAATGCTTCAGGTTGCCATGAACATACAGACTCAGCTGAATAAATTGCTACACATTTATTCATCTAAACTTGTTTCCCATCACATTAAGATCATTCTTAGCAAAAATGGTGAATATCGGAAGACATTATTTTTCAAGGGTCAATTTGAAGCAAGACTATAGTCTTACCAAATTTTTCCACAAAATATCGAAGTTTCTCGGATCTGTCCCATATCTCTTGTGTATATCCTTTTAGGTATTTCAAACAACCTTCTGAACTTTGGTGCTGATTTGAGGTATTTAAATAACTTTGCAAGGAGATATTGTGATACCAGCAAAAAAAAAAAATCAAATGCTTCAGGTTGCCATGAACATACAGACTCAGCTGAATAAATTGCTCCACATTTATTCATCTAAACTTGTTTCCTATCACATTAACATCATTCTTAGCAAAAATGGTGAATATCGGAAGACATTATTTTTCAAGGGTCAATTTGAAGCAAGACTATAGTCTTACGAAATTTTTCCACAAAATATCGAAGTTTCTCAGATCTGTCCCATATCTCTTGTGTCTATCCTTTTAGGTATTTCAAACAACCTTTTGGACTTTGGTGCTGATTTGAGTTATTTAAATAACTTTGCAAGGAGATATTGTGATACCAGCAAAAAAAAAATCAAATGCTTCAGGTTGCCATGAACATACAGACTCAGCTGAATAAATTGCTCCACATTTATTCATCTAAACTTATTTCCCATCACATTAAGATCATTCTTAGCAAAAATGGTGAATATCGGAAGACATTATTTTTCGAGGGTCAATTTGAAGCAAGACTATAGTCTTACCAAATTTTTCCACAAAATATCGAAGTTTCTCGGATCTGTCCCATATCTCTTGTGTCTATCCTTTTAGGTATTTCAAACAACCTTCTGAACTTTGGTGCTGATTTGAGGTATTTAAATAACTTTGCAAGGAGATATTGTGATACCAGCAAAAAGAAAATCAAATGCTTCATGTTGCCATGAACATACAGACTCATTTAAATAAATTGCTCCACATTTATTGATCTAAACTTGTTTCCTGTCACATTAAGATCATTCTTAGCAAAAATGGTGAATATCGGAAGACATTATTTTTCAAGGGTCAATTTGAAGCAAGACTATAGTCTTACCAAATTTTTCCACAAATTATCGAAGTTTCTCAGATCTGTCCCATATCTCTTGTGTCTATCCTTTTAGGTATTTCAAACAACCTTTTCGACTTTGGTGCTGATTTGAGTTATTTAAATAACTTTGCAAGGAGATATTGTGATACCAGCAAAAAAAAAATCAAATGCTTCAGGTTGCCATGAACTAACAGACTCAGCTGAATAAATTGCTACACATTTAATCATCTAAACTTGTTTCCTATCACATTAACATCATTCTTAGCAAAAATGGTGAATATCGGAAGACATTATTTTTCAAGGGTCAATTTGAAGCAAGACTATAGTCTTACCAAATTTTTCCACAAAATATCGAAGTTTCTTGGATCTGTCCCATATCTCTTGTGTATATCCTTTTAGGTATTTCAAACAACCTTCTGAACTTTGGTGCTGATTTGAGGTATTTAAATAACTTTGCAAGGAGATATTGTGATACCAGCAAAAAAAAAAATCAAATGCTTCAGGTTGCCATGAACCTACAGACTCAGCTGAATAAATTGGTCCACATTTATTCATCTAAACTTGTTTCCTATCACATTAACATCATTCTTAGCAAAAATGGTGAATATCGGAAGACATTATTTTTCAAGGGTCAATTTGAAGCAAGACTATAGTCTTACCAAATTTTTCCACAAAATATCGAAGTTTCTCAGATCTGTCCCATATTTCTTGTGTCTATCCTTTTAGGTATTTCAAACAATCTTTTGGACTTTGGTGCTGATTTGAGTTATTTAAATAACTTTGCAAGGAGATATTGTGATACCAGCAAAAAAAAAAATCAAATGCTTCAGGTTGCCATGAACATACAGACTCAGCTGAATAAATTGCTCCACATTTATTCATCTAAACTTGTTTCCTATCACATTAACATCATTCTTAGCAAAAATGGTGAATATCGGAAGACATTATTTTTCAAGGGTCAATTTGAAGCAAGACTATAGTCTTACCAAATTTTTCCACAAAATATCGAAGTTTCTCGGATCTGTCCCATATCTCTTGTGTCTATCCTTTTAGGTATTTCAAACAACCTTTTGGACTTTGGTGCTGATTTGAGTTATTTAAATAACTTTGCAAGGAGATATTGTGATACCAGCAAAAAAAAATCAAATGCTTCAGGTTGCCATGAACATACAGACTCAGCTTAATAAATTGCTCCACATTTATTCATCTAAACTTGTTTCCCATCACATTAAGATCATTCTTAGCAAAAATGGTGAATATCGGAAGACATTATTTTTCAAGGGTCAATTTGAAGCAAGACTATAGTCTTACCAAATTTTTCCACAAAATATCGAAGTTTCTTTGATCTGTCCCATATCTCTTGTGTATATCCTTTTAGTTATTTCAAACAACCTTCTGAACTTTGGTGCTGATTTGAGGTATTTAAATAACTTTGCAAGGAGATATTGTGATACCAGCAAAAAGAAAATCAAATGCTTCAGGTTGCCATGAACATACAGACTCATTTAAATAAATTGCTCCACATTTAATCATTTAAACTTGTTTCCTGTCACATTAACATCATTCTTAGCAAAAATGGTGAATATCGGAAGACATTATTTTTCAAGGGTCAATTTGAAGCAAGACTATAGTCTTACCAAATTTTTCCACAAATTATCGAAGTTTCTCAGATCTGTCCCATATCTCTTGTGTCTATCCTTTTAGGTATTTCAAACAACCTTTTGGACTTTGGTGCTGATTTGAGTTATTTAAATAACTTTGCAAGGAGATATTGTGATACCAGCAAAAAAAAAAAATCAAATGCTTCAGGTTGCCATGAACATACAGACTCAGCTGAATAAATTGCTACACATTTATTCATCTAAACTTGTTTCCTATCACATTAAGATCATTCTTAGCAAAAATGGTGAATATCGGAAGACATTATTTTTCAAGGGTCAATTTGAAGCAAGACTAGTCTTACCAAATTTTTCCACAAAATATCGAAGTTTCTCAGATCTGTCCCATATCTCTTGTGTCTATCCTTTTAGGTATTTCAAACAACCTTTTGGACTTTGGTGCTGATTTGAGTTATTTAAATAACTTTGCAAGGAGATATTGTGATACCAGCAAAAAAAAAAAATCAAATGCTTCAGGTTGCCATGAACATACAGACTCAGCTGAATAAATTGCTCCACATTTATTCATCTAAACTTGTTTCCTATCACATTAACATCATTCTTAGCAAAAATGGTGAATATCGGAAGACATTATTTTTCAAGGGTCAATTTGAAGCAAGACTATAGTCTTACCAAATTTTTCCACAAAATATCGAAGTTTCTCAGATCTGTCCCATATCTCTTGTGTCTATCCTTTTAGTTATTTCAAACAACCTTTTGGACTTTGGTGCTGATTTGAGTTATTTAAATAACTTTGCAAGGAGATATTGTGATACCAGCAAAAAAAAAAAAATCAAATGCTTCAGGTTGCCATGAACATACAGACTCAGCTGAATAAATTGCTACACATTTATTCATCTAAACTTGTTTCCTATCACATTAAGATCATTCTTAGCAAAAATGGTGAATATCGGAAGACATTATTTTTCAAGGGTCAATTTGAAGGAAGACTATAGTCTTACCAAATTTTTCCACAAAATATCGAAGTTTCTCAGATCTGTCCCATATCTCTTGTGTCTATCCTTTTAGTTATTTCAAACAACCTTTTGGACTTTGGTGCTGATTTGAGTTATTTAAATAACTTTGCAAGGAGATATTGTGATACCAGCAAAAAAAAAAAAAATCAAATGCTTCAGGTTGCCATGAACATACAGACTCAGCTGAATAAATTGCTACACATTTATTCATCTAAACTTGTTTCCTATCACATTAAGATCATTCTTAGCAAAAATGGTGAATATCGGAAGACATTATTTTTCAAGGGTCAATTTGAAGGAAGACTATAGTCTTACCAAATTTTTCCACAAAATATCGAAGTTTCTCAGATCTGTCCCATATTTCTTGTGTCTATCCTTTTAGGTATTTCAAACAACCTTTTGGATTTAGGTGCTGATTTGAGTTATTTAAATAACTTTGCAAGGAGATATTGTGATACCAGCAAAAAAAAAAAATCAAATGCTTCAGGTTGCCATGAACATACAGACTCAGCTGAATAAATTGCTCCACATTTATTCATCTAAACTTGTTTCCTATCACATTAACATCATTCTTAGCAAAAATGGTGAATATCGGAAGACATTATTTTTCAAGGGTCAATTTGAAGCAAGACTATAGTCTTACCAAATTTTTCCACAAAATATCGAAGTTTCTCGGATCTGTCCCATATCCCTTGTGTCTATCCTTTTAGGTATTTCAAACAACCTTTTGGACTTTGGTGCTGATTTGAGTTATTTAAATAACTTTGCAAGGAGATATTGTGATACCAGCAAAAAAAAAAATCAAATGCTTCAGGTTGCCATGAACATACAGACTCAGCTGAATAAATTGCTCCACATTTATTCATCTAAACTTGTTTCCCATCACATTAAGATCATTCTTAGCAAAAATGGTGAATATCGGAAGACATTATTTTTCAAGGGTCAATTTGAAGCAAGACTATAGTCTTACCAAATTTTTCCACAAAATATCGAAGTTTCTCGGATCTGTCCCATATCTCTTGTGTATATCCTTTTAGGTATTTCAAACAACCTTCTGAACTTTGGTGCTGATTTGAGGTATTTAAATAACTTTGCAAGGAGATATTGTGATACCAGCAAAAAAAAAAAATCAAATGCTTCAGGTTGCCATGAACATACAGACTCAGCTGAATAAATTGCTACACATTTATTCATCTAAACTTGTTTCCTATCACATTAACATCATTCTTAGCAAAAATGGTGAATATCGGAAGACATTATTTTTCAAGGGTCAATTTGAAGCAAGACTATAGTCTTACCAAATTTTTCCACAAAATATCGAAGTTTCTCAGATCTGTCCCATATCTCTTGTGTCTATCCTTTTAGGTATTTCAAACAACCTTTTGGACTTTGGTGCTGATTTGAGTTATTTAAATAACTTTGGAAGGAGATATTGTGATACCAGCAAAAAAAAAATCAAATGCTTCAGGTTGCCATGAACATACAGACTCAGCTGAATAAATTGCTCCACATTTATTCATCTAAACTTGTTTCCTATCACATTAACATCATTCTTAGCAAAAATGGTGAATATCGGAAGACATTATTTTTCAAGGGTCAATTTGAAGCAAGACTATAGTCTTACCAAATTTTTCCACAAAATATCGAAGTTTCTCAGATCTGTCCCATATTTCTTGTGTCTATCCTTTTAGGTATTTCAAACAACCTTTTGGACTTTGGTGCTGATTTGAGTTATATAAATAACTTTGCAAGGAGATATTGTGATACCAGCAAAAAAAAAAATCAAATGCTTCAGGTTGCCATGAACATACAGACTCAGCTGAATAAATTGCTCCACATTTATTCATCTAAACTTGTTTCCTATCACATTAACATCATTCTTAGCAAAAAGGGGGAATATCGGAAGACATTATTTTTCAAGGGTCAATTTGAAGCAAGACTATAGTCTTACCAAATTTTTCCACAAAATATCGAAGTTTCTCGGATCTGTCCCATATCTCTTGTGTCTATCCTTTTAGGTATTTCAAACAACCTTTTGGACTTTGGTGCTGATTTGAGTTATTTAAATAACTTTGCAAGGAGATATTGTGATACCAGCAAAAAAAAAATCAAATGCTTCAGGTTGCCATGAACATACAGACTCAGCTGAATAAATTGCTCCACATTTATTCATCTAAACTTGTTTCCCATCACATTAAGATCATTCTTAGCAAAAATGGTGAATATCGGAAGACATTATTTTTCAAGGGTCAATTTGAAGCAAGACTATAGTCTTACCAAATTTTTCCACAAAATATCGAAGTTTCTCGGATCTGTCCCATATCTCTTGTGTATATCCTTTTAGGTATTTCAAACAACCTTCTGAACTTTGGTGCTGATTTGAGGTATTTAAATAACTTTGCAAGGAGATATTGTGATACCAGCAAAAAGAAAATCAAATGCTTCAGGTTGCCATGAACATACAGACTCATTTAAATAAATTGCTCCACATTTATTCATCTAAACTTGTTTCCTGTCACATTAACATCATTCTTAGCAAAAATGGTGAATATCGGAAGACATTATTTTTCAAGGGTCAATTTGAAGCAAGACTATAGTCTTACCAAATTTTTCCACAAATTATCGAAGTTTCTCAGATCTGTCCCATATCTCTTGTGTCTATCCTTTTAGGTATTTCAAACAACCTTTTGGACTTTGGTGCTGATTTGAGTTATTTAAATAACTTTGCAAGGAGATATTGTGATACCAGCAAAAAAAAAAAAAATCAAATGCTTCAGGTTGCCATGAACATACAGACTCAGCTGAATAAATTGCTACACATTTATTCATCTAAACTTGTTTCCTATCACATTAAGATCATTCTTAGCAAAAATGGTGAATATCGGAAGACATTATTTTTCAAGGGTCAATTTGAAGGAAGACTATAGTCTTACCAAATTTTTCCACAAAATATCGAAGTTTCTCAGATCTGTCCCATATTTCTTGTGTCTATCCTTTTAGGTATTTCAAACAACCTTTTGGATTTAGGTGCTGATTTGAGTTATTTAAATAACTTTGCAAGGAGATATTGTGATACCAGCAAAAAAAAAAAATCAAATGCTTCAGGTTGCCATGAACATACAGACTCAGCTGAATAAATTGCTCCACATTTATTCATCTAAACTTGTTTCCTATCACATTAACATCATTCTTAGCAAAAATGGTGAATATCGGAAGACATTATTTTTCAAGGGTCAATTTGAAGCAAGACTATAGTCTTACCAAATTTTTCCACAAAATATCAAAGTTTCTCGGATCTGTCCCATATCCCTTGTGTCTATCCTTTTAGGTATTTCAAACAACCTTTTGGACTTTGGTGCTGATTTGAGTTATTTAAATAACTTTGCAAGGAGATATTGTGATACCAGCAAAAAAAAAAAATCAAATGCTTCAGGTTGCCATGAACATACAGACTCAGCTGAATAAATTGCTCCACATTTATTCATCTAAACTTGTTTCCCATCACATTAAGATCATTCTTAGCAAAAATGGTGAATATCGGAAGACATTATTTTTCAAGGGTCAATTTGAAGCAAGACTATAGTCTTACCAAATTTTTCCACAAAATATCGAAGTTTCTCGGATCTGTCCCATATCTCTTGTGTATATCCTTTTAGGTATTTCAAACAACCTTCTGAACTTTGGTGCTGATTTGAGGTATTTAAATAACTTTGCAAGGAGATATTGTGATACCAGCAAAAAAAAAAAATCAAATGCTTCAGGTTGCCATGAACATACAGACTCAGCTGAATAAATTGCTACACATTTATTCATCTAAACTTGTTTCCTATCACATTAACATCATTCTTAGCAAAAATGGTGAATATCGGAAGACATTATTTTTCAAGGGTCAATTTGAAGCAAGACTATAGTCTTACCAAATTTTTCCACAAAATATCGAAGTTTCTCAGATCTGTCCCATATCTCTTGTGTCTATCCTTTTAGGTATTTCAAACAACCTTTTGGACTTTGGTGCTGATTTGAGTTATTTAAATAACTTTGCAAGGAGATATTGTGATACCAGCAAAAAAAAAATCAAATGCTTCAGGTTGCCATGAACATACAGACTCAGCTGAATAAATTGCTCCACATTTATTCATCTAAACTTGTTTCCTATCACATTAACATCATTCTTAGCAAAAATGGTGAATATCGGAAGACATTATTTTTCAAGGGTCAATTTGAAGCAAGACTATAGTCTTACCAAATTTTTCCACAAAATATCGAAGTTTCTCAGATCTGTCCCATATTTCTTGTGTCTATCCTTTTAGGTATTTCAAACAACCTTTTGGACTTTGGTGCTGATTTGAGTTATTTAAATAACTTTGCAAGGAGATATTGTGATACCAGCAAAAAAAAAAATCAAATGCTTCAGGTTGCCATGAACATACAGACTCAGCTGAATAAATTGCTCCACATTTATTCATCTAAACTTGTTTCCTATCACATTAACATCATTCTTAGCAAAAAGGGGGAATATCGGAAGACATTATTTTTCAAGGGTCAATTTGAAGCAAGACTATAGTCTTACCAAATTTTTCCACAAAATATCGAAGTTTCTCGGATCTGTCCCATATCTCTTGTGTCTATCCTTTTAGGTATTTCAAACAACCTTTTGGACTTTGGTGCTGATTTGAGTTATTTAAATAACTTTGCAAGGAGATATTGTGATACCAGCAAAAAAAAAATCAAATGCTTCAGGTTGCCATGAACATACAGACTCAGCTGAATAAATTGCTCCACATTTATTCATCTAAACTTGTTTCCCATCACATTAAGATCATTCTTAGCAAAAATGGTGAATATCGGAAGACATTATTTTTCAAGGGTCAATTTGAAGCAAGACTATAGTCTTACCAAATTTTTCCACAAAATATCGAAGTTTCTCGGATCTGTCCCATATCTCTTGTGTATATCCTTTTAGGTATTTCAAACAACCTTCTGAACTTTGGTGCTGATTTGAGGTATTTAAATAACTTTGCAAGGAGATATTGTGATACCAGCAAAAAGAAAATCAAATGCTTCAGGTTGCCATGAACATACAGACTCATTTAAATAAATTGCTCCACATTTATTCATCTAAACTTGTTTCCTGTCACATTAACATCATTCTTAGCAAAAATGGTGAATATCGGAAGACATTATTTTTCAAGGGTCAATTTGAAGCAAGACTATAGTCTTACCAAATTTTTCCACAAATTATCGAAGTTTCTCAGATCTGTCCCATATCTCTTGTGTCTATCCTTTTAGGTATTTCAAACAACCTTTTGGACTTTGGTGCTGATTTGAGTTATTTAAATAACTTTGCAAGGAGATATTGTGATACCAGCAAAAAAAAAAAATCAAATGCTTCAGGTTGCCATGAACATACAGACTCAGCTGAATAAATTCCTACACATTTATTCATCTAAACTTGTTTCCTATCACATTAAGATCATTCTTAGCAAAAATGGTGAATATCGGAAGACATTATTTTTCAAGGGTCAATTTGAAGCAAGACTAGTCTTACCAAATTTTTCCACAAAATATCGAAGTTTCTCAGATCTGTCCCATATCTCTTGTGTCTATCCTTTTAGGTATTTCAAACAACCTTTTGGACTTTGGTGCTGATTTGAGTTATTTAAATAACTTTGCAAGGAGATATTGTGATACCAGCAAAAAAAAAAAATCAAATGCTTCAGGTTGCCATGAACATACAGACTCAGCTGAATAAATTGCTCCACATTTATTCATCTAAACTTGTTTCCTATCACATTAACATCATTCTTAGCAAAAATGGTGAATATCGGAAGACATTATTTTTCAAGGGTCAATTTGAAGCAAGACTATAGTCTTACGAAATTTTTCCACAAAATATCGAAGTTTCTCAGATCTGTCCCATATCTCTTGTGTCTATCCTTTTAGGTATTTCAAACAACCTTTTGGACTTTGGTGCTGATTTGAGTTATTTGAATAACTTTGCAAGGAGATATTGTGATACCAGCAAAAAAAAAAAATCAAATGCTTCAGGTTGCCATGAACATACAGACTCAGCTGAATAAATTGCTACACATTTATTCATGTAAACTTGTTTCCTATCACATTAAGATCATTCTTAGCAAAAATGGTGAATATCGGAAGACATTATTTTTCAAGGGTCAATTTGAAGCAAGACTATAGTCTTACCAAATTTTTCCACAAAATATCGAAGTTTCTCAGATCTGTCCCATATTTCTTGTGTCTATCCTTTTAGGTATTTCAAACAACCTTTTGGACTTTGGTGCTGATTTGAGTTATTTAAATAACTTTGCAAGGAGATATTGTGATACCAGCAAAAAAAAAAATCAAATGCTTCAGGTTGCCATGAACATACAGACTCAGCTGAATAAATTGCTCCACATTTATTCATCTAAACTTGTTTCCCATCACATTAAGATCATTCTTAGCAAAAATGGTGAATATCGGAAGACATTATTTTTCAAGGGTCAATTTGAAGCAAGACTATAGTCTTACCAAATTTTTCCACAAAATATCGAAGTTTCTCGGATCTGTCCCATATCTCTTGTGTATATCCTTTTAGGTATTTCAAACAACCTTCTGAACTTTGGTGCTGATTTGAGGTATTTAAATAACTTTGCAAGGAGATATTGTGATACCAGCAAAAAGAAAATCAAATGCTTCAGGTTGCCATGAACATACAGACTCATTTAAATAAATTGCTCCACATTTATTCATCTAAACTTGTTTCCTGTCACATTAACATCATTCTTAGCAAAAATGGTGAATATCGGAAGACATTATTTTTCAAGGGTCAATTTGAAGCAAGACTATAGTCTTACCAAATTTTTCCACAAATTATCGAAGTTTCTCAGATCTGTCCCATATCTCTTGTGTCTATTCTTTTAGGTATTTCAAACAACCTTTTGGACTTTGGTGCTGATTTGAGTTATTTAAATAACTTTGCAAGGAGATATTGTGATACCAGCAAAAAAAAAAAAATCAAATGCTTCAGGTTGCCATGAACATACAGACTCAGCTGAATAAATTCCTACACATTTATTCATCTAAACTTGTTTCCTATCACATTAAGATCATTCTTAGCAAAAATGGTGAATATCGGAAGACATTATTTTTCAAGGGTCAATTTGAAGCAAGACTAGTCTTACCAAATTTTTCCACAAAATATCGAAGTTTCTCAGATCTGTCCCATATCTCTTGTGTCTATCCTTTTAGGTATTTCAAACAACCTTTTGGACTTTGGTGCTGATTTGAGTTATTTAAATAACTTTGCAAGGAGATATTGTGATACCAGCAAAAAAAAAAAATCAAATGCTTCAGGTTGCCATGAACATACAGACTCAGCTGAATAAATTGCTCCACATTTATTCATCTAAACTTGTTTCCTATCACATTAACATCATTCTTAGCAAAAATGGTGAATATCGGAAGACATTATTTTTCAAGGGTCAATTTGAAGCAAGACTATAGTCTTACGAAATTTTTCCACAAAATATCGAAGTTTCTCAGATCTGTCCCATATCTCTTGTGTCTATCCTTTTAGGTATTTCAAACAACCTTTTGGACTTTGGTGCTGATTTGAGTTATTTGAATAACTTTGCAAGGAGATATTGTGATACCAGCAAAAAAAAAAAATCAAATGCTTCAGGTTGCCATGAACATACAGACTCAGCTGAATAAATTGCTACACATTTATTCATCTAAACTTGTTTCCTATCACATTAAGATCATTCTTAGCAAAAATGGTGAATATCGGAAGACATTATTTTTCAAGGGTCAATTTGAAGCAAGACTATAGTCTTACCAAATTTTTCCACAAAATATCGAAGTTTCTCAGATCTGTCCCATATTTCTTGTGTCTATCCTTTTAGGTATTTCAAACAACCTTTTGGACTTTGGTGCTGATTTGAGTTATTTAAATAACTTTGCAAGGAGATATTGTGATACCAGCAAAAAAAAAAATCAAATGCTTCAGGTTGCCATGAACATACAGACTCAGCTGAATAAATTGCTCCACATTTATTCATCTAAACTTGTTTCCCATCACATTAAGATCATTCTTAGCAAAAATGGTGAATATCGGAAGACATTATTTTTCAAGGGTCAATTTGAAGCAAGACTATAGTCTTACCAAATTTTTCCACAAAATATCGAAGTTTCTCGGATCTGTCCCATATCTCTTGTGTATATCCTTTTAGGTATTTCAAACAACCTTCTGAACTTTGGTGCTGATTTGAGGTATTTAAATAACTTTGCAAGGAGATATTGTGATACCAGCAAAAAGAAAATCAAATGCTTCAGGTTGCCATGAACATACAGACTCATTTAAATAAATTGCTCCACATTTATTCATCTAAACTTGTTTCCAGTCACATTAACATCATTCTTAGCAAAAATGGTGAATATCGGAAGACATTATTTTTCAAGGGTCAATTTGAAGCAAGACTATAGTCTTACCAAGTTTTTCCACAAATTATCGAAGTTTCTCAGATCTGTCCCATATCTCTTGTGTCTATCCTTTTAGGTATTTCAAACAACCTTTTGGACTTTGGTGCTGATTTGAGTTATTTAAATAACTTTGCAAGGAGATATTGTGATACCAGCAAAAAAAAAAATCAAATGCTTCAGGTTGCCATGAACATACAGACTCAGCTGAATAAATTGCTACACATTTATTCATCTAAACTTGTTTCCTATCACATTAAGATTATTCTTAGCAAAAATGGTGAATATCGGAAGACATTATTTTTCAAGGGTCAATTTGAAGCAAGACTAGTCTTACCAAATTTTTCCACAAAATATCGAAGTTTCTCAGATCTGTCCCATATCTCTTGTGTCTATCCTTTTAGGTATTTCAAACAACCTTTTGGACTTTGGTGCTGATTTGAGTTATTTAAATAACTTTGCAAGGAGATATTGTGATACCAGCAAAAAAAAAAAAATCAAATGCTTCAGGTTGCCATGAACATACAGACTCAGCTGAATAAATTGCTCCACATTTATTCATCTAAACTTGTTTCCTATCACATTAACATCATTCTTAGCAAAAATGGTGAATATCGGAAGACATTATTTTTCAAGGGTCAATTTGAAGCAAGACTATAGTCTTACCAAATTTTTCCACAAAATATCGAAGTTTCTCGGATCTGTCCCATATCTCTTGTGTCTATCCTTTTAGGTATTTCAAACAACCTTTAGGACTTTGGTGCTGATTTGAGTTATTTAAATAACTTTGCAAGGAGATATTGTGATACCAGCAAAAAAAAAAATCAAATGCTTCAGGTTGCCATGAACATACAGACTCAGCTGAATAAATTGCTCCACATTTATTCATCTAAACTTGTTTCCCATCACATTAAGATCATTCTTAGCAAAAATGGTGAATATCGGAAGACATTATTTTTCAAGGGTCAATTTGAAGCAAGACTATAGTCTTACCAAATTTTTCCACAAAATATCGAAGTTTCTCGGATCTGTCCCATATCTCTTGTGTATATCCTTTTAGGTATTTCAAACAACCTTCTGAACTTTGGTGCTGATTTGAGGTATTTAAATAACTTTACAAGGAGATATTGTGATACCAGCAAAAAGAAAATCAAATGCTTCAGGTTGCCATGAACATACAGACTCATTTAAATAAATTGCTCCACATTTATTCATCTAAACTTGTTTCCTGTCACATTAACATCATTCTTAGCAAAAATGGTGAATATCGGAAGACATTATTTTTCAAGGGTCAATTTGAAGCAAGACTATAGTCTTACCAAATTTTTCCACAAATTATCGAAGTTTCTCAGATCTGTCCCATATCTCTTGTGTCTATCCTTTTAGGTATTTCAAACAACCTTTTGGACTTTGGTGCTGATTTGAGTTATTTAAATAACTTTGCAAGGAGATATTGTGATACCAGCAAAAAAAAAAAATCAAATGCTTCAGGTTGCCATGAACATACAGACTCAGCTGAATAAATTCCTACACATTTATTCATCTAAACTTGTTTCCTATCACATTAAGATCATTCTTAGCAAAAATGGTGAATATCGGAAGACATTATTTTTCAAGGGTCAATTTGAAGCAAGACTAGTCTTACCAAATTTTTCCACAAAATATCGAAGTTTCTCAGATCTGTCCCATATCTCTTGTGTCTATCCTTTTAGGTATTTCAAACAACCTTTTGGACTTTGGTGCTGATTTGAGTTATTTAAATAACTTTGCAAGGAGATATTGTGATACCAGCAAAAAAAAAAAATCAAATGCTTCAGGTTGCCATGAACATACAGACTCAGCTGAATAAATTGCTCCACATTTATTCATCTAAACTTGTTTCCTATCACATTAACATCATTCTTAGCAAAAATGGTGAATATCGGAAGACATTATTTTTCAAGGGTCAATTTGAAGCAAGACTATAGTCTTACGAAATTTTTCCACAAAATATCGAAGTTTCTCAGATCTGTCCCATATCTCTTGTGTCTATCCTTTTAGGTATTTCAAACAACCTTTTGGACTTTGGTGCTGATTTGAGTTATTTGAATAACTTTGCAAGGAGATATTGCGATACCAGCAAAAAAAAAAAATCAAATGCTTCAGGTTGCCATGAACATACAGACTCAGCTGAATAAATTGCTACACATTTATTCATCTAAACTTGTTTCCTATCACATTAAGATCATTCTTAGCAAAAATGGTGAATATCGGAAGACATTATTTTTCAAGGGTCAATTTGAAGCAAGACTATAGTCTTACCAAATTTTTCCACAAAATATCGAAGTTTCTCAGATCTGTCCCATATTTCTTGTGTCTATCCTTTTAGGTATTTCAAACAACCTTTTGGACTTTGGTGCTGATTTGAGTTATTTAAATAACTTTGCAAGGAGATATTGTGATACCAGCAAAAAAAAAAATCAAATGCTTCAGGTTGCCATGAACATACAGACTCAGCTGAATAAATTGCTCCACATTTATTCATCTAAACTTGTTTCCTATCACATTAACATCATTCTTAGCAAAAATGGTGAATATCGGAAGACATTATTTTTCAAGGGTCAATTTGAAGCAAGACTATAGTCTTACCAAATTTTTCCACAAAATATCAAAGTTTCTCGGATCTGTCCCATATCTCTTGTGTCTTTCCTTTTAGGTATTTCAAACAACCTTTTGGACTTTGGTGCTGATTTGAGTTATTTAAATAACTTTGCAAGGAGATATTGTGATACCAGCAAAAAAAAAAATCAAATGCTTCAGGTTGCCATGAACATACAGACTCAGCTGAATAAATTGCTCCACATTTATTCATCTAAACTTGTTTCCCATCACATTAAGATCATTCTTAGCAAAAATGGTGAATATCGGAAGACATTATTTTTCAAGGGTCAATTTGAAGCAAGACTATAGTCTTACCAAATTTTTCCACAAAATATCGAAGTTTCTCGGATCTGTCCCATATCTCTTGTGTATATCCTTTTAGGTATTTCAAACAACCTTCTGAACTTTGGTGCTGATTTGAGGTATTTAAATAACTTTGCAAGGAGATATTGTGATACCAGCAAAAAGAAAATCAAATGCTTCAGGTTGCCATGAACATACAGACTCATTTAAATAAATTGCTCCACATTTATTCATCTAAACTTGTTTCCAGTCACATTAACATCATTCTTAGCAAAAATGGTGAATATCGGAAGACATTATTTTTCAAGGGTCAATTTGAAGCAAGACTATAGTCTTACCAAGTTTTTCCACAAATTATCGAAGTTTCTCAGATCTGTCCCATATCTCTTGTGTCTATCCTTTTAGGTATTTCAAACAACCTTTTAGACTTTGGTGCTGATTTGAGTTATTTAAATAACTTTGCAAGGAGATATTGTGATACCAGCAAAAAAAAAAATCAAATGCTTCAGGTTGCCATGAACATACAGACTCAGCTGAATAAATTGCTACACATTTATTCATCTAAACTTGTTTCCTATCACATTAAGATTATTCTTAGCAAAAATGGTGAATATCGGAAGACATTATTTTTCAAGGGTCAATTTGAAGCAAGACTAGTCTTACCAAATTTTTCCACAAAATATCGAAGTTTCTCAGATCTGTCCCATATCTCTTGTGTCTATCCTTTTAGGTATTTCAAACAACCTTTTGGACTTTGGTGCTGATTTGAGTTATTTAAATAACTTTGCAAGGAGATATTGTGATACCAGCAAAAAAAAAAAATCAAATGCTTCAGGTTGCCATGAACATACAGACTCAGCTGAATAAATTGCTCCACATTTATTCATCTAAACTTGTTTCCTATCACATTAACATCATTCTTAGCAAAAATGGTGAATATCGGAAGACATTATTTTTCAAGGGTCAATTTGAAGCAAGACTATAGTCTTACCAAATTTTTCCACAAAATATCGAAGTTTCTCGGATCTGTCCCATATCTCTTGTGTCTTTCCTTTTAGGTATTTCAAACAACCTTTAGGACTTTGGTGCTGATTTGAGTTATTTAAATAACTTTGCAAGGAGATATTGTGATACCAGCAAAAAAAAAAAATCAAATGCTTCAGGTTGCCATGAACATACAGACTCAGCTGAATAAATTGCTCCACATTTATTCATCTAAACTTGTTTCCCATCACATTAAGATCATTCTTAGCAAAAATGGTGAATATCGGAAGACATTATTTTTCAAGGGTCAATTTGAAGCAAGACTATAGTCTTACCAAATTTTTCCACAAAATATCGAAGTTTCTCGGATCTGTCCCATATCTCTTGTGTATATCCTTTTAGGTATTTCAAACAACCTTCTGAACTTTGGTGCTGATTTGAGGTATTTAAATAACTTTGCAAGGAGATATTGTGATACCAGCAAAAAGAAAATCAAATGCTTCAGGTTGCCATGAACATACAGACTCATTTAAATAAATTGCTCCACATTTATTCATCTAAACTTGTTTCCAGTCACATTAACATCATTCTTAGCAAAAATGGTGAATATCGGAAGACATTATTTTTCAAGGGTCAATTTGAAGCAAGACTATAGTCTTACCAAATTTTTCCACAAAATATCGAAGTTTCTCAGATCTGTCCCATATCTCTTGTGTCTATCCTTTTAGGTATTTCAAACAACCTTTTGGCTTTTGGTGCTGATTTGAGTTATTTAAATAACTTTGCAAGGAGATATTGTGATACCAGCAAAAAAAAAATCAAATGCTTCAGGTTGCCATGAACATACAGACTCAGCTGAATAAATTGCTCCACATTTATTCATCTAAACTTGTTTCCTATCACATTAACATCATTCTTAGCAAAAATGGTGAATATCGGAAGACATTATTTTTCAAGGGTCAATTTGAAGCAAGACTATAGTCTTACCAAATTTTTCCACAAAATATCGAAGTTTCTCAGGTCTGTCCCATATCTCTTGTGTCTATCCTTTTAGGTATTTCAAACAACCTTTTGGACTTTGGTGCTGATTTGAGTTATTTAAATAACTTTGCAAGGAGATATTGTGATACCAGCAAAAAAAAAAATCAAATGCTTCAGGTTGCCATGAAAATACAGACTCAGCTGAATAAATTGCTACACATTTATTCATCTAAACTTGTTTCCTATCACATTAAGATCATTCTTAGCAAAAATGGTGAATATCGGAAGACATTATTTTTCAAGGGTCAATTTGAAGCAAGACTATAGTCTTACCAAATTTTTCCACAAAATATCGAAGTTTCTCGGATCTGTCCCATATCTCTTGTGTATATCCTTTTAGGTATTTCAAACAACCTTCTGAACTTTGGTGCTGATTTGAGGTATTTAAATAACTTTGCAAGGAGATATTGTGATACCAGCAAAAAGAAAATCAAATGCTTCAGGTTGCCATGAACATACAGACTCATTTAAATAAATTGCTCCACATTTATTCATCTAAACTTGTTTCCAGTCACATTAACATCATTCTTAGCAAAAATGGTGAATATCGGAAGACATTATTTTTCAAGGGTCAATTTGAAGCAAGACTATAGTCTTACCAAGTTTTTCCACAAATTATCGAAGTTTCTCAGATCTGTCCCATATCTCTTGTGTCTATCCTTTTAGGTATTTCAAACAACCTTTTGGACTTTGGTGCTGATTTGAGTTATTTAAATAACTTTGCAAGGAGATATTGTGATACCAGCAAAAAAAAAAATCAAATGCTTCAGGTTGCCATGAACATACAGACTCAGCTGAATAAATTGCTACACATTTATTCATCTAAACTTGTTTCCTATCACATTAAGATCATTCTTAGCAAAAATGGTGAATATCGGAAGACATTATTTTTCAAGGGTCAATTTGAAGCAAGACTAGTCTTACCAAATTTTTCCACAAAATATCGAAGTTTCTCAGATCTGTCCCATATCTCTTGTGTCTATCGTTTTAGGTATTTCAAACAACCTTTTGGACTTTGGTGCTGATTTGAGTTATTTAAATAACTTTGCAAGGAGATATTGTGATACCAGCAAAAAAAAAAATCAAATGCTTCAGGTTGCCATGAACATACAGACTCAGCTGAATAAATTGCTCCACATTTATTCATCTAAACTTGTTTCCTATCACATTAACATCATTCTTAGCAAAAATGGTGAATATCGGAAGACATTATTTTTCAAGGGTCAATTTGAAGCAAGACTATAGTCTTACCAAATTTTTCCACAAAATATCGAAGTTTCTCAGGTCTGTCCCATATCTCTTGTGTCTATCCTTTTAGGTATTTCAAACAACCTTTTGGACTTTGGTGCTGATTTGAGTTATTTAAATAACTTTGCAAGGAGATATTGTGATACCAGCAAAAAAAAAAATCAAATGCTTCAGGTTGCCATGAACATACAGACTCAGCTAAATAAATTGCTCCACATTTATTCATCTAAACTTCTTTCCTATCACATTAACATCATTCTTAGCAAAAATGGTGAATATCGGAAGACATTATTTTTCAAGGGTCAATTCTTACCAAATTTTTCCACAAAATATCGAAGTTTCTCGGATCTGTCCCATATCTCTTGTGTATATTGTAGTAAACACCAAAGGACCAGACGCAGCCAATAAAGTTTGATAACAGTAGAAGGTGTTTGGTTTATTTCTTTCTGGCCTTAGCACTAACAGTTCTCATTAATTGACATCAATTATCCTTGCTTGTATTGAGATGCACCACCCTTGCAGGTCTCCACCGATCGCAACCACCGAACCTGGAGTCACCGACCACACTTCTGCCACCTGCAAGTCTCTTATTGCCTCTGCTCTCGCGACCACCGGACCGCCCTTATATATGGCGTCACTAAATGTGACGTCACGAGCATGACGTCACCGGTCACCACCGTGTCGCCCCCAGGTGGGACGGACCCTAACTAGCGCTCCTGTACCGGTGGCTACCACCGGACCGATTGCCCCAACATTACAATTATTATACAAGTGATATGATCACTACACTCTCCCCTTATCATTTCAAACTTAGGTTGTAGAAAATATATCCGTGAATCTTTGCCATAGTGGCCAAAGGTGCATTTACGCCGGTCAGAACCGCTACATTTTAACATTTATACATTTAACTGGGGGACTCCTACAATGGGCCCCCTCTTATTACTATAAACTCTTATATGTGAACTTGGGTAAAGTCTATATCAATAGTCCAGAACATATAATACAACATCCGGTCTAGATGGGCGCTGTTACACGAAGCTAACTGGTAGACGTCCCCTGTCCGGCCTCGTCCGGCTGTCTCCCTTGTCCCGGCCCTCTGGTCGGTGTCTGCTTATGCCGCCTCCGCTCCACCCTGGCTGGGACGGGACCGAGGCGTCTCGGTGACCCACGGGGGGGTTTCCCGGCAGGTACTCGATCCCCCACCAGTACTCCCCCACCCCGCAGGCCCCCGACTACCCCTCCCTTCTCCCCCTTCCTTGCTTATGACCCAGTCAGGTGGTCTCTCCTCCTCCCCCTTGCATGCCCTAGCTGGACAACAAGTGGAGGCCCGTCGGCTCCTCCACACCCAACCACCGATGCCTCTCTTACTCCGGACCCCCTCAGCCTCTTCAAAGATGTCGCCTGGTTGCTCCGTGAACTGCCCCCCACCTCTCCTGTTCTCAACCGTCCCGGTGCGGTTTGGACTGGGGCGGGGAGGACGTCTCCTCCCGTATCATGCGGCGTATCCGCTCCTCCAGGTCCCCTCCGAGGAGTCCCCCCCTCTCTCTCTTTGTCGCGCCGCCGATCTCTGTCTTCTCTCTCCTTCCTTTGGCTTTTATCCTCCCCCTCCGTTCTCCTAGCAAGAGGCGCGGTCTCTTCCTCCGCATCCGACTCGTGCAGCGACACCCCCTTATCCCCATCTGTCTCCCCCGTCGGAGATGTGTCAGCCCCTGGGGTCTTCTCGGGGACGCGGTCCCCCCTGCACACGACTCTCCTGACATCGCCTTTATCAGGCGAAGAGCCTCCCTCCTCCGACTCGGTGTCTAAGGCGACGGCCTTGTATGAGACTTGGTTGGGTGGGAGCATCAACGGGTCTTCCTCCTCCTCCTCCCAGTCTAGCTCCTCCGGCTCCTCCCCCAAGTCCACTCGGGAAGCCATCAAACGCTCCAACCGCCCTCCCACCACGGGTGTATTGTTATCCGACGTGTGGGTTGGGACCGTCGGCGGTGACGACGTCAATATCTGGCGCACCTGCTCTGCGTCTCTGAGGGTCGCCGGCCCCTCCGTCTCCGGTGCCGCTGCCTCAAAGAGTGGGGACGACGCTATCCGGACCTCGTGGCCGGCAGGAGACAGCCACGCCTTTTTCCGCAGTGCTTCTGCAATCAGGTGTTTCTGGAACTGCTTCTTAGCAGCCTCCGCCATCTCCTCTGCCCTCCGGTTCGTCTCCTTCAGGAGCTCCTCTCCCACCTCAGCAGGAACCAGGGCCCCGTCGCTGTCGATCATCAGGGACTGCAACAATATGGGGTTCCCGTCTCCACTGGACGCCGGGCCGCTCACCACCTGCTCCAGCACCTGGCTCGCCTCCTCTGCCAGGTTCTCCGGCTCCCCCTGTCCCAATTGTTGCGCTAATATCCGCGCGGCCTCGAAGTCCTCCATGGACCTGGTGCTCAGTAGATCCTCCTCCGCAGCTGCTGACGTGGAGGCCACCGGTTCCAGTGTGGTTTTCAGCATCTTAGGCGGGGGGCTGCACTCCTCCTCCAGTGTCCCCTCCTGGGCCCCATCTGTCGCCGCCGAGGTGAGCGCCACCAGGTCGGATGCCGTCTTGGGGACCTTGGAGGGCGGACTTCCCTCGCCGCCTGGTGCCTCCTCCGGAGTCTGCTCCCCTAGCACGATCGCCGGTGGGTCTGCATCCCAGGGAGCCTCCTCTCCACCCGTTTCCGGTGCCCCTTTCCTCTTCCGGCTGACCTCTCCGCCGATATTGGAGGTCGGTGCAGCTGGCCGGCCTACCGGTGAGCGGCTGCGCTGCCGGGACGCTCCGGAGATGACCCTCCCCACCACGCTACGAGGCTTGGGCCGTCTGGGTGAACGCCTCGGCGTCTCCTCCTTCCCCTCCGGCTTAGGAGTCTGAACCTTCTCCTCCCCTGTTCCTGTGCTCTCCAGCAGCCGTTCCGTGGCCAAGTGCGCGGCCCTCCTGCTGCTCCTACGTCGCACGGTTGGAGAGGTAGGAGATCCTTGTGACGAGTCAAGGCTCTCCTGACCTTCTCCTTCCTCGCCTCTCCGCCTTGTCTCCACCGATCCGGCTGGCGACCCCTCGGTGGCCGGTGACGCAGCGGTGGCCGGTGACACAGCGGTGGCCGGTGACGCCGCGGTGGCCGGCGACCCTGCGGTGGAGGTGGCTTCCCTCGTGTGATACTGGATCACAGCCTTCGGTGGTCGCTGGCTTCGGGGGAGCTTTATCCAGCTATGGCCGGCGTGTAGTGCCACCAGATGATTGACGAGATCGTCCCACCTTCCTCCTTTGACCTGAAACTTACATCCTTCGACCAGACAGTTCCACCCCGGTCCGCAGGACTTGTGCAGCGCTGAGATATGTCGATTCAGGACATCCCTGCGCCAAAAAGTGCGGCCACACTCCGGGCAATTCAGTGGAGTCTCCGACTTCCTCATTGTGTTGTTGTCGAGTTCTGCTGACCGCTCGGTGGCCCAGCTACCGCCTCGTTCTCGTGCCGCGTGGTCGGTGGCAGAAACTAGGTCACGGTGCAGTTCCCGGCCCCTTCGCCAGGTGGCCTCTTCCTCCCGGTGGTCCTCTTCGGTGGCCCACATTTCGCTTGCCCGCCTCTGCTCCTCCCACCTTTTATTTTTAGCTGTGAAAACCGCTTTTACTGCCCGACTCATCTCCCCGTCTTTTGATCCCCTCCTTCCAACTAATCTCTCTCCCTTTTCTTTTGCAGGAGAGCCGTGCCCCGCCGCTGCCCTGGGGACTACCTCCACCGAGCCCGCCGACCGCCCTCCTCCGGCCACCTGCAGGTAAGTTTCCCTTTTTACCCCGCCGGGGGGCCCCTCTCAGGTAGGTTTACTATGAAAGAAGGTAAAAGGCGCCTTCCCCTTCCTTTCCACGCCTTTTCTTGCCCTTTTTCTTGCTCTAGTGGAGCCATAGGTTGGTCCTCCCTCTTCCTTTCTCCCACCGCGGCGGCAGTTGCCATGGTAATACCGCCGTGGCCCGGATGTGGCGGGAAACCGCTCTCCTCCTCTAGGTGGCGCACCGGTGGCACCCCCACCGCGGTGGCGGCAGGTGGCGCCACCGGAGAGCTGAGCCACCGCTCGGGGGCCCAGACCGCCCGGGCCTCCCCCGCACCCTCCTCCCGAGGCTTCTCCACTTTCTTCAGTAGGTCATAATGCACTATCCTCCTCTTCCGTCCCATCTGGATCTCCCATACAGGACCCCCTAGGCTCCTGAGAATTTTCCAAGGCCCTGACCAAGGGCACATGAACTTGGGGCACTTGCCTACTTCTTTCCGGGGGACCATATAGTAGACTGTGTCCCCTACCTCTAGCGGCTCCCCCCGTACCCGGGTGGAGTAATTCCTTTCCTGACGACGGACCGCCCCCCCCCCCCATCAGCCGGAGGGCATACGCATGCCCTCTGGCCATCCTTCCTTGTAATTCCGCGGCGTAGTCGACGTAGTCGTCGGGTTTCCCTCCCCCGAATTCTGGTTGCGGGTACAACAGGTTACCAGGCAAAAGAGTTTCTCTTCCCAGCATCAGAAAGTTGGGGGTTTGGTTAGTGGAGGCTTGGACTGAAGACCTATACGCAGCCATTACGTATGGCAGTTGCAGATCCCAATCCGTCTGGTCCTCAGCCACCGACATGGCCAGCATCGACTCCACAGTACGATTGCAACGCTCCACTAACCCATTGGATTTAGGATTATAGGGGCAAGTGCGCGTCTGCGCCACTCCCAGCAACCGGTGCACCTCCTGGAACATCCGAGCCTGAAAGTTTCGACCTTGATCTGTGTGGATCGTGCCCGGGGGCCCCAGCCGGCACACCACCTCCGTTACGAAGGCCCGAGCCACCGTCTCCGCTTCTTGGTCCGGTAGGGGGACCGCCTCCGCCCATCGCGTAAAATAATCCATGACGATAAGGATGTGCTTGTTCTTACGCGGGGTGCGCGGGAGAGGACCCATAAGGTCCATAGCCATGCGTTCCAATGGGAACGCTACCGGTACATGCAGCATCATGGCTCCAGGTGGATGGGGCGCCGCCTTACGGCTCAGACACTGGGGGCAAGAGGCCAGCCACTGCACCACATCCCTCCTATAGTCGGGCCAATAGTAGGCCTGCTGGAATCGCCTCAGGCTCCGGGCCCGACCAAAATGGCAGCTCAACGGGGCCCCATGCACCCCGGCTAAAACCTCCTCCTTCTTACTATCCGGCACCACTACTTGCAGGAAGGTGCGGCCGCCCGGCTCCCACCATACCCTACAGAGTACACCGCCCTCCACCCTCAGCCGTGGAACCTGTGCCGCCAAGGCGCGCACGTCGTAGGCCTCCCCCGAGAGGGCATCCCTCGAGGGGACCTCGCCTTCCTCGATCCATTTCCGAACCCTGGTGAGTAAGGGATCGCCCTCCTGGGCCTGTCTCCAGACCTCCTTTTGGTCCATAAAGATCCCGTCCGTCTCCTCGGCCGTCACTTCCAGGCCCACCCTCTCCTCTGCTCCCCTATCGGTGGCGGCTTCGCTACGAGTCACCGCACGACACTCGGCCAGGGCATCTATTGCCCCCTCGCTTGAGAAGTCCTCGAACAACGGAGACCCGGAGGGCTCCCCCATGCCGCATTGATTACACGGCCTCCGGGACAGCCCATCCGCGTTACCATGATCCTTCCCTGGGCGGTGCTCGATGACATGATCGAAAGTCTCCAATAACTGTAGCCACCTGGCTACCTGCCCCTCAGGCTCCTTGAAACTGGCCAACCACTTCAGGGCGGCATGGTCGGTCCTTATACGCACAGGGCGCCCTACCAAGTAGTGGCGAAACTTTTTCACCGCAAAAACCACCGCCAACAGTTCGCGGCGGGTGACACAGTAATTCCTCTCACATCTACTCAATGTGCGACTGGCGTAAGCTAAGGGCCGCTCCCGACCATCCTGCACTTGAGTCAGAACAGCCCCCAGCCCCAGGTTGCTGGCGTCGGTGTCCACCAGGAGCCGTCCCTCTGCCATCGGGTAGGTTAGGATAGGGGCACTCACTAACTTATCCTTGAGCACCTGGAAAGCTTCCGCACAGTCTCGGTTCCAGGAAAATTTCTTGTCCTTCTCGGTTAGTTCCGAGAGCGGCCTGGCTATTGAAGCAAACCCCGGCACAAAGCTACGGTAGTAGCCACACAGGCCTAGAAAGGAGCGTACTTCCGTCACTGAGGTAGGCACCGGCCACTCCGACACGGCAGCTATCTTCTCAGGGTCCGTGCCAATCCCGTTCCTGTCGATTCTGTGCCCCAGGAAGCTCACCTGTTCCCGTACTAGCTGGCATTTGGTGGCCTTTATCTTCAACCCGGCCTCCTGGAGGCGTCCCAGGACCAACTCCAGTCGCTCCGCATGCCCCTCCAAGGTCTCGGAGAATACAATGATGTCATCCAAGTACACCAAACACACCGTCCATTGGAGACCCCTCATGACAATTTCCATCAGCCTTTCGAATGTCCCGGGGGCGTTACATAGCCCGAAGGGCATTACGCGGAATTGAAACAACCCACGGTGGGTCACGAAAGCTGTCTTGGGCTTAGCGTCCTCCTCCATAGAGACCTGCCAATACCCTGACGCCAAGTCAATGGTGCTAAACCAACAGGGTCCGGACTTTGAGTCTAAAGAGTCGTCTATCCTGGGGAGAGGATAAGCGTCTTTCACTGTGACCGAGTTCAATCGTAGGTAGTCGACACAAAATCTGACACGGCCATCCTTCTTCTTCACGAGGACCACTGCGCTCGCCCATGGGCCCGAAGCTGGTTCGATCACTCCCTGTTCGAGCATCTTGTCCACCTCCTGATCGACAACCGCCCGCCTGTGTGGGGCTAGCCTGCGGGGCGCCATCTTTATGGGGGCCGCCTCCCCAGTGTTAATCGAGTGTGTCACCACGTCTGTATGGCCCATGTCCTCATCCCCCTCTTGAAATGCCGCCCTGTTACGCTCTAACAGCCGTATCCATACAGGATCCTTCTCCACTTTAGTTCCCCCTAGTAAGACGGTTATGAGGTCGTCACCCGTACTGTCCCGACTGGCCCCGGAGCCCCCTGAGTTATCTTCCGTTACCAGCCGGCACACGGGCTTGCCTACCAACTCCACCTGACCCAGGTGCATACCCCGGTAGACCGTGACAGGGTTAGGCCCCGGGTTACAGACCAACATGGGCACCTCGCCCCCTCTTGGCATGGACACTGTGCGTCCCACCCGGATTCCCCTTGCGCCCTCCACTCGAGGTAAGCCTTCCACCATCACTTCCTCCCCTTCAAACTCTGGTGAGACACGGCCCAGAATCACCCGTTCGGTTGCGCCTCCCACCACCTCCGTAGCAACGCTCACTATCCTGCAACTGCCATCCACGACCTCCCTTGGCCATAACAACTTGCCTTCTGCTAGGTTTATGGTGGCCCGCGTCTCCCGCAGAAAATCGGCGCCCAGGAGCCCTGACGCCGCAATGTCAGCGATAATAAATGAAGCGCGTTCATTCCTTGACCCGCATTGCAGGACCGTAGAAACCTTGCCCTCCACCTGGAGTGGTTTTCCATCGGCGGTGTGAAATGCCGAAGTGACCGGAGCCACCTGTCCAGGGGATCCCGCCCCCTTCCACCATGCCGTGGACAACAAGTTGCTAGTTGCCCTGGTGTCCACCACGAGATGGATGGATTGTCCCCATAGCACCCCCTCCACCTCTAGGCCGTTTCCGCTCTTTTCTTTCCGTCCCAGCCATTCTCTCTGCCTTTCGACCCCCTGGGCCTCCCCCCGGCTGGCGGGGGAGACCCCGTCTAGTTTCCCGACGGCTTGCCCTCAGCATCCCTTTTCTTTGCCGCTTCCACTCCCTTCTTCCAGGCCGGGCAGTTACGTTTAAAGTGGTCTTCAGCCCCACACTCAAAGCATGACCTCCGCGGCCCCACCGGTGAGGTCCCGGTCTTGGGTACCTGGCCCCCTCTAATTTCGGTAGTTAGACCCGCCAGTCTTTCCTTGATCTCAGACATCTCCTCGGCCATGGACAGTGACGCGGCGCAGACCTGCTTTCTTTTCTCCCGCTCCTGTTTTAGGTATGCCTCCGCTTGTACCCCCCTCTCCACAGCCTGGAGCAAATTCTTTGTTTCTCCCTGATATATCCAGTTACGGAGTTCCCCATCATCTAAGCATTCCACGAACCTGTCCTTGGCCATCACGTCCACCGTTGTCGCGTCTGCGTTAGGGTATGACAGACGGACCAATCGGGATATCTCTTCGGATAACGTCTGGAGCTCTTCTCCCGGCTTCCTCACTCGGGTGCGGAGCAGGGCCTTGTACGACTCTACCTGGCTTTGAGGTTGGAACCGGTTTATCAGTGCCTCCCTCAACAGTTTGTACCCATTCTCTGATGCTGGTTTCACGGCTGCGAGCAACCGTCTCGCCACCCCCGACAAACTGATCCCTAGGAAGGTCCCTGCTTCTTTCTCTGACCATCGGTTGGCTAAGACACAGAGGTCAAAATGCGAGAGGAACTCCTCCAGGTCACCTGACCCGTCATACTTTCCCGGCATCACGATGGGCTTGCGGGCGGGGCTGTCACCCCCGGCCCCTGGGGCCTCCTCCCCAGGAGTAGGGAGATCCCCCACCCCCACTGGCGATGTACCCTCTCCCCTGTACTCGAATGAGGGGGTGTTCCTCCGATCCCTAGGTAGCTCCGGCCCTCTCCTCTCCTCCCACTGATCACCAGCTCCCGAGTTACCGCCTTCTGTTGTTCTCCCCGTTCTCTCTTGTTTCCGATAAGTATCCCCTCCGGTGGGACCACCGGCTCCGCCGCTTGCACCACCGGGTGTACCACCGGACGCCCCACGGAACGGATTATAACCTCTCCTGGCGAAACTTCCACCAGCCCCAACTTGTGATTTAGCCGCTCCGTCCAAGAGCTCCCCCAACTCCTTCTCCCCCGATCTATCCTCCTCTCTCTTCCATTCCTGCCAATTTGTAGCATCTTTCCGCACTCCATACCACCTTTTACCACCACCGGTCAAGTCGGCGGAACCACCGGACGCCACCGGGCCGCCCTTTTGCATCTGTCTCCGAAATAATATCTTCTCGGCCACTATTTCCACTAGAGATCCTTTCCTTCCCTGACCTAGACCTCCTTCCTCCCCTCCACTATAGTCACTATCAGCCTTATCCATCCTTTGTAAATGCGCGGGTTCGTAAAAGCAACAACACCGCTGTCACCAATGTAGTAAACACCAAAGGACCAGACGCAGCCAATAAAGTTTGATAACAGTAGAAGGTGTTTGGTTTATTTCTTTCTGGCCTTAGCACTAACAGTTCTCCATAATTGACATCAATTATCCTTGCTTGTATTGAGATGCACCACCCTTGCAGGTCTCCACCGATCACAACCACTGAACCCGGAGTCACCGACCACACTTCTGCCACCTGCAAGTCTCTTATTGCCTCTGCTCTCGCGACCACCGGACCGCCCTTATATATGGCGTCACTAAATGTGACGTCACGAGCGTGATGTCACCGATCACCACCGTGTCGCCCCCAGGTGGGACGGACCCTAACTAGAGCTCCCGTACCGGTGGCTACCACCGGACCGATCGCCCCAACATTACAATTATTATACAAGTGATATGATCACTACAATATCCTTTTAGGTATTTCAAACAACCTTCTGAACTTTGGTGCTGATTTGAGGTATTTAAATAACTTTGCAAGGAGATATTGTGATACCAGCAAAAAGAAAATCAAATGCTTCAGGTTGCCATGAACATACAGACTCAGCTAAATAAATTGCTCCACATTTATTCATCTAAACTTGTTTCCTGTCACATTAACATCATTCTTAGCAAAAATGGTGAATATCGGAAGACATTATTTTTCAAGGGTCAATTTGAAGCAAGACTATAGTCTTACCAAATTTTTCCACAAATTATCGAAGTTTCTCAGATCTGTCCCATATCTCTTGTGTCTATCCTTTTAGGTATTTCAAACAACCTTTTGGACTTTGGTGCTGATTTGAGTTATTTAAATAACTTTGCAAGGAGATATTGTGATACCAGCAAAAAGAAAATCAAATGCTTCAGGTTGCCATGAACATACAGACTCAGCTGAATAAATTGCAACACATTTATTCATAAAAACTTGTTTCCTATCACATTAAGATCATTCTTAGCAAAAAATGGTGAATATCGGAAGACATTATTTTTCAAGGGTCAATTTGAAGCAAGACTATAGTCTTACCAAATTTTTCCACAAAAGATCGAAGTTTCTCGGATCTGTCCCATATCTCTTGTGTCTATCCTTTTAGGTATTTCAAACAACCTTTTGGACTTTGGTGCTGATTTGAGTTATTTAAATAACTTTGCAAGGAGATATTGTGATACCAGCAAAAAGAAAATCAAATGCTTCAGGTTGCCATGAACATACAGACTCAGCTAAATAAATTGCTCCACATTTATTCATCTAAACTTGTTTCCTATCACATTAACATCATTCTTAGCAAAAATGGTGAATATCGGAAGACATTATTTTTCAAGGGTCAATTCTTACCAAATTTTTCCACAAAAGATCGAAGTTTCTCGGATCTGTCCCATATCTCTTGTGTATATCCTTTTAGGTATTTCAAACAACCTTCTGAACTTTGGTGCTGATTTGAGGTATTTAAATAACTTTGCAAGGAGATATTGTGATACCAGCAAAAAAAAAATCAAATGCTTCAGGTTGCCATGAACATACAGACTCAGCTGAATAAATTGCTCCACATTTATTCATCTAAACTTGTTTCAAGCTACTTGTATGCGCGCATATAAGTGGTGATAAATGGGCAGTAGCAGTTCCCAAATGTATTACCAGATGTCACCACTTCCACTCACCTGTTATGTAACAGGTTCCTTCACTGGTGGCCTTGTAGTCGGCCATATTGCCTAGCCCCAGGAAGGACCACCGGTCTCACATTGGAGATTTTTTTTCCCAGTCATCATGACTAAATGCGTGGCCTGTGATACTTCCTACCATGGTAACGCGGCCAAGTGCCCGAATTGTGGGGTGACCAATCCGGGGAAACGTCATTCTCCGGAGGATTCGGAAGAATTACCTGGTTCAGCGGATTCAGCCGAGCGTGACGAGCAGGAGGCCACGGAGGCCAGGCAGAGCGACCGGCCGCCCCACGGGAAGGACGGTCAACATGGTGAGCTTAGCAGCCTTGGGGAGGAATCTACACAAAATGATTTATTGCATCAGATTGAACTTGAAAGGGCCAGGAAATCAAAAATTGATGAAATGTGTAAACGCAAGGAGTTGGAACTAGAGTTGGCCAGCCTTAGGGCTGAAAATAACAGATCTCTTCGCCAATTAAACGAAGGCGTACGGGCTTGGCGAGGTGCCATGGGTGCGTTCGAGGCTGAAAATTCTTCTCTTACTGCTAGTGCACCATGTTGGAATCCTTCAGGGTTGGATGCGGTAAGGAACGAAAGTGGTGGGTCGAACGCCCTAGGTGCGTTCGAGGCCCAAACTTCTTTTCTTGCTGCTAGTGCTACGTATTTGAACCCATCAGAGTTGGATACAGTAATGAATAAAGGTGGGGACTCGAACACACCAGGCTTCCAAACTGGCCAATCACAAGCCAGCTCTAACTTTAACTGCGGAGCCCAAAATGGCCGCCCTGTACTTCCGGAAAGCCGGTTTTTGGCCGCAAACACTGTTTTAGGGCCTAATTCTAAAGTTATGGGACCCTCCGCAGGCCAATCCGGCCTTGAAACCACCTCAGGTATGTTTGAATTACCCAACTTGAGTAAAAAATTGCCTCCAGTAGAGGGAAATACCCAAGTAAACAAGTCGCTCACCCGCGATAACAAGCCACCTTCCCGGTACAATCACCCAGTCCCCAGAGACAATCAACCTGACTATCCAGTGGGTCAAAGTCATTCCCATGGTGAATTAGACAATGATTATCAGGAGTTCCTACTGTGGAAACAGTGGAGAAGTGGTGGTGTAGCTACTAACACTGTTCCTCAGCTGTTCTACAGAGATGGCACACCTTATTCCCCACCTGTCACACCTGTTAGTCAGACTGTCAGTTGGCCTGGTGTGGGTCATTTTAGGGCACCGGATGGCAGGCTAAAGTTCCCACCTACACCTATGGTATATGGTAACCCAACTACTTCTCATATGTATGGGATTCCAGTCCCAACATCCCATCAGCAGCAGGCTTCATATCAGTTTGGCGTTATTCCTAACCCACAACAACAGTACCAGGCTGCAGGAATCATACCCAATCAACAAAGCCTGTTCCAGGCTCCTGGTGTTCAGTCTGTGCAACCTCAAATTCCACATAACCCAACAGCATGGTATCCTAACCAGCAACTACAACACCAAGCTCAAGGCGCCCCAATGGTGATATTTTCCCCAAACAATGCCAGTGGCAGTAAGTTTGTGACCTATGACATTGAACAGCACATGCCGCATGATAAAGTAAAAAAACCCGCCTTGAATGATGTTATTTCTGCTAGCATGGGTCTCTTGAATAGCATGTTGGCTAGAAACTTCCCATGTAAAAACTATGGTAAACATGTTAAATTCCTAACTGACAAGAAAGCATTCTACAATGAGGATGCTCTCATTCAGTATGATCTTGCGATGCGTGAAAGGGGAGAATCGTTTGGTGAACACACATTCTGCTATTTCGATCACGACATCTTCTCAAACAGTGTTGGTCTTGAGAATCTTAGTGCCGAGCACTTATGTAATGTTCTTGGTATCCAGCCTCCATCATCTCAAAGTGGTGCTGGTACTGTTGCGGGATCGAGTAGTAAGAGGAAAAAGAACAAAAAGAAAAAGTCAGATGAAATTCACTGTTGCTATGCATTTAACGGTGATAATGGTTGTAACGCCAAAGATTGCCCTCACCCACATGTATGTCGCTCTTGTGGGGGTAATCACACAAAACTAAAGTGCACTGTGAAAAATCAAATGATTGATATCAGGCCTTAGTGGATTCTGATTCAGGGGTCAGTGTCTCCGAGGAGTTTGGCATAGATGGTGGAATTATAAAATCTTCCGATTCTGACAATACCAGTGATTCTGATAATACCAGTGAACTTGAATATAGTTTATTATGGGATGTCAACAAATTCGTAACTCCTTGTGGTTCAAATCATGTCAATTCTTCAGATTCATTACCAAAGACGGAAGACATTATATTAACTCCTACTATCTACACTTCCAGAATTGTCGATGGTGTTGAATGGTTTAGACCTTGTCCTTTGGATTGTGATTCCGTTCATGTCTTAGATGGCATGTGCCTCCAACTCAACCCACACGCCTTCTTTGATGAATGCATGGGGTTTGAGGAAGTTGATGGTAACTATGCTTATATCCTAGACGGTGTTCGTAACAGATTCAAAATCGTTGATGTGGATTATGATGGTTCTTATTTTCAAAAAAATTACCATTCCATAATCAAAGAAGGTGTAAAATGCCAAATGGACGATCTGGTTAGGAAGGAGTTAATTGATGGTAAAGTCAAAAGGGTTCTTAGTAGACCCCAGTGTGTACATTCACTGGGGGCTATTTTAAAACCAGACGGCAGCTTAAGACACATAACAGATTGCAGCCGTGGTGATCCCGATGATAATCTTAAAAGTATTAATGACTTTATGTACACAACTTGCCAACCGTTTCATTATACTCAAGTAGATAGTGTTACTGATGTCATACATGAGGGCTCGTTTTTATGTGTATTGGACATCCAATCTGCTTATCGCAGTGTGGCTGTTCATCCGAACGATCGTTCCAAGCAAGGTTTTGTCTGGAGTCTGGACGGTGCACCAGAATATTTCGAAGATCAAGCCTTATCGTTTGGTCTTAGATGTGCACCATTTATCTTTACTCAACTAACCGAGTTTGTCATCCGGTGTATGAATCGTAGAGGTATTTTCAATGTTTTCGGTTACCTGGATGACTTTGTCATTGTGGCTGACAACTACGAGGAGTGTGCGAGGCGTCAGGCGATATTGGTAGATCTGCTCCGACTTCTCGGTTTCCATATTGCATGGAAAAAAATCTTAACCCCTGCTACCAAAGTCCAGTATTTGGGTCTGGTAATTGACACAGTGAAAATGGAAATCAGCTTACCCCCACAAAAGTTAGACAACTTATTGGTACTGATCGACAAGTTCTTGGGTAAAACTGTTGCTACCAAAAAAGAATTACAAGAACTGTGTGGTCATTTGGCACACGCTAGTAGAGTTATTCGGGGAGGCAGAACATTTTCACGTAGAGTCATTAACCTACTCAAATACATGGCCGACAGTGTCACGGTGGTCAAACTACCTGATTGGTTTATGGATGACATCCGCTGGTGGAAAAGGTTCAGTTATGTATTCAATGGTTCTGCAAAAATCCTACGTACCTTTGATTATCATCCTATCGTAGACACTGACTCATCACTAACTGGTTTTGGCTCATGTTATAATGGTGAGTGGTTAGTAGGTGCATGGAAATTACCTGCCTACAATCAGTTGTATAATCGCTTTCCATTATATCATACTGTTAAACCCCCTTGTGAATATGATGAGACAGCTGACATTAACCTACTGGAAGTCTGGCCAGTGGTTGCCGCAGCGCAACGTTGGGGAAATGATTGGTCGGATACAAAAGTTGTAGTCAGAACCGACAATACCCAAGTCCAACGCATGATAAATACTGGCAGATTGCGGAGTGTTCGCTGTATGTGGTGGATAAGAGAATTATTTTGGTTATCAGTTGTACATAATTTTCATATTGTTGCTACTCGCGTTAAATCTAAAGACAATATTGTTCCTGACTTTTTGTCGCGCTGTACGGATAAAAGGTGTGCAAAAGGATTGCCTTCATTTCTGATAAATGACTTCTGCTGCAGGGGATGTCTTGACTCACAAACTACGGAACTACCAGTCACAGTGGATGGCTGGAGCCACGGAGCGTACTAGAAAGAGCCAATGGAACTCTTATTTGGAATTTTGCATATTATATGGTGTGCTTGTTCCATTCCCCGCTAGTATAGAAGTTGTGTTGTTATATGTTACACACTTGGCTGAGAGACTGCGCTACAGCTCTATTAAACAGTACCTAGGAGGACTTTGGGTGTTGCACAAGGTCCTAGGTTATTCACATGTCAACCCTAATACATTTGAACTCTACATCACTATGAGAGGTATCCGAAGGACCCTAGGTGATCATGTGGACCAGGCGCGACCAGCGTCAGTGCAGGACTTAAAGCGTATTTATAAACTATTGGATATGTCATGTTCTGAAGATGTGGCATTTGGGATCACTGTTATCATGTGCTTCAGAGGCTTATTACGTAAGTCCAATGTGGTTGAACAAGGACTGGCAGTCTGCTTGTCAGATTTGACCTGGGAAGTCTGGGGGGTCTCCGTCAGACTTCGCCGTACAAAGACTATTTCATTTAAGGAGCGGGTCTTGTTCATACCCTTCACATTCATCTATGACTCTATCTTCTGCCTTCATCATTACCTGACCTTGCTGTTATCTATGGTGAACTACCCATCCAGTGACTCACAAGTAGTGTCGTACATGAAAAATGGCCAATGGTGTCGTGGCAGTTACTCATGGTACTTAGGCAAATTGCACAAGTTGTGTGCCAAGTCAGGCATCGATAAGTTGTCTTCACACTCGTTACGAAGAGGAGGTGCATCAGCCTTGGCAGATGCAGGGTTCAGTCTATTGGACATCAAGAACATTGGTGACTGGAAATCATTGAGTGTGTTGCATTATTTGACAAAATCCAAACAAGCTCGTGTCGATCTTGATCGGCGTATGGTCAGCGCCTTATTCGTGTAAAATCTGGTTATGTATTTTTTTTTTTTTTTTTTTTTTTTTTTGTTTGTTCTCCATTCTGTTTGGCGTGTTGGCCTGGTTATGTATGTTTATTGGCCAGGTCCAATAAAATATTCGCCCAAACTAGATTGGAGTTGTCGTACGTCTATTTATAAGCTACTTATATGCGCGCATATAAGTGGTGATAAATGGGCAGTAGCAGTTCCCAAATGTATTACCAGATGTCACCACTTCCACTCACCTGTTATGTAACAGGTTCCTTCACTGGTGGCCTTGTAGTCGGCCATATTGCCTAGCCCCAGGAAGGACCACCGGTCTCACATTGGAGATTTTTTTTCTTTCTTCTTGTGTTACTTAGGCCTGGTTATGTATGTTTATTGGCCAGGTCCAATAAAATATTCGCCCAAACTAGATTGGAGTTGTCGTACGTCTATTTATCTATCACATTAACATCATTCTTAGCAAAAATGGTGAATATCGGAAGACATTATTTTTCAAGGGTCAATTTGAAGCAAGACTATAGTCTTACCAAATTTTTCCACAAAATATCGAAGTTTCTCAGATCTGTCCCATATCTCTTGTGTATATCCTTTTAGGTATTTCAAACAACCTTCTGAACTATGGTGCTGATTTGAGTTATTTAAATAACTTTGCAAGGAGATATTGTGATACCAGCAAAAAAAAAATCAAATGCTTCAGGTTGCCATGAACATACAGACTCATCTGGATAAATTGCTCCACATATATTCATCTAAACTTGTTTCCCATCACATTAACATCATTCTTAGCAAAAATGGTGAATATCGGAAGACATTATTTTTCAAGGGTCAATTTGAAGCAAGACGTCTTACCAAATTTTTCCACAAAATATCGAAGTTTCTCGGATCTGTCCCATATCTCTTGTGTCTATCCTTTTAGGTATTTCAAACAACCTTTTGGACTTTGGTGCTGATTTGAGTTATTTAAATAACTTTGCAAGGAGATATTGTGATACCAGCAAACAAAAAATCAAATGCTTCAGGTTGCCATGAACATACAGACTCATCTGAATAAATTGCTCCACATTTATTCATCTAAACTTGTTTCCTATCACATTAAGATCATACTTAGCAAAAATGGTGAATATCGGAAGACATTATTTTTCAAGGGTCAATTTGAAGAAAGACTATAGTCTTACCATAAATTGCTCCACATTTATTCATCTAAACTGGTTTCCTATCACATTAACATCATTCTTAGCAAAAATGGTGAATATCGGAAGACATTATTTTTCAAGGGTCAATTTGAAGCAAGACTATAGTCTTACCTAATTTTTCCACAAAATATCGAAGTTTCTCGGATCTGTCCCATATCTCTTGTGTATATCCTTTTAGGTATTTCAAACAACCTTCTGAACTTTGGTGCTGATTGGAGGTATTTAAATAACTTTGCAAGGAGATATTGTGATACCAGCAAAAAGAAAATCAAATGCTTCAGGTTGCCATGAACATACAGACTCAGCTGAATAAATTGCTCCACATTTATTCATCTAAACTTGTTTCCTATCACATTAACATCATTCTTAGCAAAAATGGTGAATATCGGAAGACATTATTTTTCAAGGGTCAATTTGAAGCAAGACTATAGTCTTACCAAATTTTTCCACAAAATATCGAAGTTTCTCGGATCTGTCCCATATCTCTTGTGTCTATCTTTTTAGGTATTTCAAACAACCTTCTGAACTTTGGGGCTGATTTGAGTTATTTAAATAACTTTGCAAGGAGATATTGTGATACCAGCAAAAAAAAAATCAAATGCTTCAGGTTGCCATGAACATGTATACAGACTCATCTGAATAAATTGCTCCACATTTATTCATCTAAACTTGTTTCCTATCACAGTAACATCATTCTTAGCAAAAATGGTGAATATCGGAAGACATTATTTTTCAAGGGTCAATTTGAAGCAAGACGTCTTACCAAATTTTTCCACAAAATATCGAAGTTTCTCGGATCTGTCCCATATCTTTTGTGTATATCCTTTTACTTATTTCAAACAACCTTCTGAACTTTGGTGCTGATTTGAGGTATTTAAATAACTTTGCAAGGAGATATTGTGATACCAGCAAAAAGAAAATCAAATGCTTCAGGTTGCCATGAACATACAGACTGAGCTGAATAAATTGCTCCACATTTATTCATCTAAACTTGTTTCCTGTCACATTAACATCATTCTTAGCAAAAATGGTGAATATCGGAAGACATTATTTTTCAAGGGTCAAAATGAAGCAAGACTATAGTCTTACCAAATTTTCCACAAAATATCGAAGTTTCTCAGATCTGTCCCATATCTCTTGTGTATATCCTTTTAGGTATTTCAAACAACCTTTTGGACTTTGGTGCTGATTTGAGTTATTTAAATAACTTTGCAAGGAGATATTGTGATACCAGCAAAAAGAAAATCAAATGCTTCAGGTTGCCATGAACATACAGACTCAGCTGAATAAATTGCTCCACATTTATTCATCTAAACTTGTTTCCTATCACATTAAGATCATTCTTAGCAAAAATGGTGAATATCGGAAGACATTATTTTTCAAGGGTCAATTTGAAGAAAGACTATATTCTTACCAAATTTTTCACAAAATATCGAAGTTTCTCGGATCTTACCAAATTTTTCCACAAAATATCGAAGTTTCTCGGATCTGTCCCATATCTCTTGTGTATATCCTTTTAGGTATTTCAAACAACCTTCTGAACTTTGGTGCTGATTTGAGGTATTTAAATAACTTTGCAAGGAGATATTGTGATACCAGCAAAAAGAAAATCAAATGCTTCAGGTTGCCATGAACATACAGACTCAGCTGAATAAATTGCTCCACATTTATTCATCTAAACTTGTTTCCTATCACATTAACATCATTCTTAGCAAAAATGGTGAATATCGGAAGACATTATTTTTAAAGGGTCAATTTGAAGCAAGACTATAGTCTTACCAAATTTTTTCACAAAATATCGAAGTTTCTCGGATCTGTCCCATATCTCTTGTGTATATCCTTTTAGGTATTTCAAACAACCTTCTGAACTTTGGTGCTGATTTGAGTTATTTAAATAACTTTGCAAGGAGATATTGTGATACCAGCAAAAAGAAAATCAAATGCTTCAGGTTGCCATGAACATACAGACTCAGCTGAATAAATTGCTGCACATTTATTCATCTAAACTTGTTTCCTATCACATTAACATCATTCTTAGCAAAAATGGTGAATATCGGAAGACATTATTTTTCAAGGGTCAATTTGAAGCAAGACTATAGTCTTACCAAATTTTTCCACAAAATATCGAAGTTTCTCGGATCTGTCCCATATCTCTTGTGTATATCTTTTTAGGTATTTCAAACAACCTTCTGAACTTTGGGGCTGATTTGAGTTATTTAAATAACTTTGCAAGGAGATATTGTGATACCAGCAAAAAAAAAATCAAATGCTTCAGGTTGCCATGAACATGTATACAGACTCATCTGAATAAATGGCTCCACATTTATTCATCTAAACTTGTTTCCTATCACAGTAACATCATTCTTAGCAAAAATGGTGAATATCGGAAGACATTATTTTTCAAGGGTCAATTTGAAGCAAGACGTCTTACCAAATTTTTCCACAAAATATCGAAGTTTCTCCGATCTGTCCCATATCTCTTGTGTATATCCTTTTAGGTATTTCAAACAACCTTCTGAACTTTGGTGCTGATTTGAGGTATTTAAATAACTTTGCAAGGAGATATTGTGATACCAGCAAAAAGAAAATCAAATGCTTCAGGTTGCCATGAACATACAGACTCAGCTGAATAAATTGCTCCACATTTATTCATCTAAACTTGTTTCCTGTCACATTAACATCATTCTTAGCAAAAATGGTTAATATCGGAAGACATTATTTTTCAATTGTCAAAATGAAGCAAGACTATAGTCTTACCAAATTTTCCACAAAATATCGAAGTTTCTCAGATCTGTCCCATATCTCTTGTGTATATCCTTTTAGGTATTTCAAACAACCTTTTGGACTTTGGTGCTGATTTGAGTTATTTAAATAACTTTGCAAGGAGATATTGTGATACCAGCAAAAAGAAAATCAAATGATTCAGGTTGCCATGAACATACAGACTCAGCTGAATAAATTGCTCCACATTTATTCATCTAAACTTGTTTCCTATCACATTAAGATCATTCTTAGCAAAAATGGTGAATATCGGAAGACATTATTTTTCAAGGGTCAATTTGAAGAAAGACTATATTCTTACCAAATTTTTCCACAAAATATCGAAGTTTCTCGGATCTTACCAAATTTTTCCACAAAATATCGAAGTTTCTCGGATCTGTCCCATATCTCTTGTGTATATCCTTTTAGGTATTTCAAACAACCTTCTGAACTTTGGTGCTGATTTGAGGTATTTAAATAACTTTGCAAGGAGATATTGTGATACCAGCAAAAAGAAAATCAAATGCTTCAGGTTGCCATGAACATACAGACTCAGCTGAATAAATTGCTCCACATTTATTCATCTAAACTTGTTTCCTATCACATTAAGATCATTCTTAGCAAAAATGGTGAATATCGGAAGACATTATTTTTCAAGGGTCAATTTGAAGCAAGACTATAGTCTTACCATAAATTGCTCCACATTTATTCATCTAAACTTGTTTCCTATCACATTAACATCATTCTTAGCAAAAATGGTGAATATCGGAAGACATTATTTTTCAAGGGTCAATTTGAAGCAAGATGTCTTACCAAATTTTTCCACAAAATATCGAAGTTTCTCGGATCTGTCCCATATCTCTTGTGTCTATCCTTTTAGGTATTTCAAACAACCTTTTGGACTTTGGTGCTGATTTGAGTTATTTAAATAACTTTGCAAGGAGATATTGTGATACCAGCAAAAAAAAAATCAAATGCTTCAGGTTGCCATGAACATACAGACTCATCTGAATAAATTGCTCCACATTTATTCATCTAAACTTGTTTCCTATCACATTAACATCATTCTTAGCAAAAATGGTGAATATCGGAAGACATTATTTTTCAAGGGTCAATTTGAAGCAAGACGTCTTACCAAATTTTTCCACAAAATATCGAAGTTTCTCGGATCTGTCCCATATCTCTTGTGTATATCCTTTTAGGTATTTCAAACAACCTTCTGAACTTTGGTGCTGATTTGAGGTATTTAAATAACTTTGCAAGGAGATATTGTGATACCAGCAAAAAGAAAATCAAATGCTTCAGGTTGCCATGAACATACAGACTCAGCTGAATAAATTGCTCCACATTTATTCATCTAAACTTGTTTCCTATCACATTAAGATCATTCTTAGCAAAAATGGTGAATATCGGAAGACATTATTTTTCAAGGGTCAATTTGAAGAAAGACTATAGTCTTACCATAAATTGCTCCACATTTATTCATCTAAACTGGTTTCCTATCACATTAACATCATTCTTAGCAAAAATGGTGAATATCGGAAGACATTATTTTTCAAGGGTCAATTTGAAGCAAGACTATAGTCTTACCTATTTTTTCCACAAAATATCGAAGTTTCTCGGATCTGTCCCATATCTCTTGTGTATATCCTTTTAGGTATTTCAAACAACCTTCTGAACTTTGGTGCTGATTGGAGGTATTTAAATAACTTTGCAAGGAGATATTGTGATACCAGCAAAAAGAAAATCAAATGCTTCAGGTTGCCATGAACATACAGACTCAGCTGAATAAATTGCTCCACATTTATTCATCTAAACTTGTTTCCTATCACATTAACATCATTCTTAGCAAAAATGGTGAATATCGGAAGACATTATTTTTCAAGGGTCAATTTGAAGCAAGACTATAGTCTTACCAAATTTTTCCACAAAATATCGAAGTTTCTCGGATCTGTCCCATATCTCTTGTGTCTATCTTTTTAGGTATTTCAAACAACCTTCTGAACTTTGGGGCTGATTTGAGTTATTTAAATAACTTTGCAAGGAGATATTGTGATACCAGCAAAAAAAAAATCAAATGCTTCAGGTTGCCATGAACATGTATACAGACTCATCTGAATAAATTGCTCCACATTTATTCATCTAAACTTGTTTCCTATCACATTAACATCATTCTTAGCAAAAATGGTGAATATCGGAAGACATTATTTTTCAAGGGTCAATTTGAAGCAAGACGTCTTACCAAATTTTTCCACAAAATATCGAAGTTTCTCGGATCTGTCCCATATCTTTTGTGTATATCCTTTTACTTATTTCAAACAACCTTCTGAACTTTGGTGCTGATTTGAGGTATTTAAATAACTTTGCAAGGAGATATTGTGATACCAGCAAAAAGAAAATCAAATGCTTCAGGTTGCCATGAACATACAGACTCAGCTGAATAAATTGCTCCACATTTATTCATCTAAACTTGTTTCCTGTCACATTAACATCATTCTTAGCAAAAATGGTGAATATCGGAAGACATTATTTTTCAAGGGTCAAAATGAAGCAAGACTATAGTCTTACCAAATTTTCCACAAAATATCGAAGTTTCTCAGATCTGTCCCATATCTCTTGTGTATATCCTTTTACTTATTTCAAACAACCTTTTGGACTTTGGTGCTGATTTGAGTTATTTAAATAACTTTGCAAGGAGATATTGTGATACCAGCAAAAAGAAAATCAAATGCTTCAGGTTGCCATGAACATACAGACTCAGCTGAATAAATTGCTCCACATTTATTCATCTAAACTTGTTTCCTATCACATTAAGATCATTCTTAGCAAAAATGGTGAATATCGGAAGACATTATTTTTCAAGGGTCAATTTGAAGAAAGACTATATTCTTACCAAATTTTTCCACAAAATATCAAAGTTTCTCGGATCTTACCAAATTTTTCCACAAAATATCGAAGTTTCTCGGATCTGTCCCATATCTCTTGTGTATATCCTTTTAGGTATTTCAAACAACCTTCTGAACTTTGGTGCTGATTTGAGGTATTTAAATAACTTTGCAAGGAGATATTGTGATACCAGCAAAAAGAAAATCAAATGCTTCAGGTTGCCATGAACATACAGACTCAGCTGAATAAATTGCTCCACATTTATTCATCTAAACTTGTTTCCTATCACATTAAGATCATTCTTAGCAAAAATGGTGAATATCGGAAGACATTATTTTTCAAGGGTCAATTTGAAGAAAGACTATAGTCTTACCATAAATTGCTCCACATTTATTCATCTAAACTTGTTTCCTATCACATTAACATCATTCTTAGCAAAAATGGTGAATATCGGAAGACATTATTTTTAAAGGGTCAATTTGAAGCAAGACTATAGTCTTACCTAATTTTTCCACAAAATATCGAAGTTTCTCGGATCTGTCCCATATCTCTTGTGTATATCCTTTTAGGTATTTCAAACAACCTTCTGAACTTTGGTGCTGATTGGAGGTATTTAAATAACTTTGTAAGGAGATATTGTGATACCAGCAAAAAGTAAAATCAAATGCTTCAGGTTGCCATGAACATACAGACTCAGCTGAATAAATTGCTCCACATTTATTCATCTAAACTTGTTTCCTATCACATTAACATCATTCTTAGCAAAAATGGTGAATATCGGAAGACATTATTTTTCAAGGGTCAATTTGAAGCAAGACTATAGTCTTACCAAATTTTTCCACAAAATATCGAAGTTTCTCGGATCTGTCCCATATCTCTTGTGTCTATCTTTTTAGGTATTTCAAACAACCTTCTGAACTTTGGGGCTGATTTGAGTTATTTAAATAACTTTGCAAGGAGATATTGTGATACCAGCAAAAAAAAAATCAAATGCTTCAGGTTGCCATGAACATGTATACAGACTTATCTGAATAAATTGCTCCACATTTATTCATCTAAACTTGTTTCCTATCACATTAACATCATTCTTAGCAAAAATGGTGAATATCGGAAGACATTATTTTTCAAGGGTCAATTTAAAGCAAGACGTCTTACCAAATTTTTCCACAAAATATCGAAGTTTCTCGGATCTGTCCCATATCTTTTGTGTTTATCCTTTTACTTATTTCAAACAACCTTCTGAACTTTGGTGCTGATTTGAGGTATTTAAATAACTTTGCAAGGAGATATTGTGATACCAGCAAAAAGAAAATCAAATGCTTCAGGTTGCCATGAACATACAGACTCAGCTGAATAAATTGCTCCACATTTATTCATCTAAACTTGGTTCCCTGTCACATTAACATCATTCTTAGCAAAAATGGTGAATATCGGAAGACATTATTTTTCAAGGGTCAAAATGAAGCAAGACTATAGTCTTACCAAATTTTCCACAAAATATCGAAGTTTCTCAGATCTGTCCCATATCTCTTGTGTATATCCTTTTAGGTATTTCAAACAACCTTTTGGACTTTGGTGCTGATTTGAGTTATTTAAATAACTTTGCAAGGAGATATTGTGATACCAGCAAAAAGAAAATCAAATGCTTCAGGTTGCCATGAACATACATACTCAGCTGAATAAATTGCTCCACATTTATTCATCTAAACTTGTTTCCTATCACATTAAGATCATTCTTAGCAAAAATGGTGAATATCGGAAGACATTATTTTTCAAGGGTCAATTTGAAGCAAGACGTCTTACCAAATTTTTCCACAAAATATCGAAGTTTCTCGGATCTGTCCCATATCTTTTGTGTATATCCTTTTACTTATTTCAAACAACCTTCTGAACTTTGGTGCTGATTTGAGGTATTTAAATAACTTTGCAAGGAGATATTGTGATACCAGCAAAAAGAAAATCAAATGCTTCAGGTTGCCATGAACATACAGACTCAGCTGAATAAATTGCTCCACATTTATTCATCTAAACTTGTTTCCTGTCACATTAACATCATTCTTAGCATAAATGGTGAATATCGGGAGACATTATTTTTCAAGGGTCAAAATGAAGCAAGACTATAGTCTTACCAAATTTTCCACAAAATATCGAAGTTTCTCAGATCTGTCCCATATCTCTTGTGTATATCCTTTTACTTATTTCAAACAACCTTTTGGACTTTGGTGCTGATTTGAGTTATTTAAATAACTTTGCAAGGAGATATTGTGATACCAGCAAAAAGAAAATCAAATGCTTCAGGTTGCCATGAACATACAGACTCAGCTGAATAAATTGCTCCACATTTATTCATCTAAACTTGTTTCCTATCACATTAAGATCATTCTTAGCAAAAATGGTGAATATCGGAAGACATTATTTTTCAAGGGTCAATTTGAAGAAAGACTATATTCTTACCAAATTTTTCCACAAAATATCGAAGTTTCTCGGATCTTACCAAATTTTTCCACAAAATATCGAAGTTTCTCGGATCTGTCCCATATCTCTTGTGTATATCCTTTTAGGTATTTCAAACAACCTTCTGAACTTTGGTGCTGATTTGAGGTATTTAAATAACTTTGCAAGGAGATATTGTGATACCAGCAAAAAGAAAATCAAATGCTTCAGGTTGCCATGAACATACAGACTCAGCTGAATAAATTGCTCCACATTTATTCATCTAAACTTGTTTCCTATCACATTAAGATCATTCTTAGCAAAAATGGTGAATATCGGAAGACATTATTTTTCAAGGGTCAATTTGAAGAAAGACTATAGTCTTACCATAAATTGCTCCACATTTATTCATCTAAACTTGTTTCCTATCACATTAACATCATTCTTAGCAAAAATGGTGAATATCGGAAGACATTATTTTTAAAGGGTCAATTTGAAGCAAGACTATAGTCTTACCTAATTTTTCCACAAAATATCGAAGTTTCTCGGATCTGTCCCATATCTCTTGTGTATATCCTTTTAGGTATTTCAAACAACCTTCTGAACTTTGGTGCTGATTGGAGGTATTTAAATAACTTTGCAAGGAGATATTGTGATACCAGCAAAAAGTAAAATCAAATGCTTCAGGTTGCCATGAACATACAGACTCAGCTGAATAAATTGCTCCACATTTATTCATCTAAACTTGTTTCCTATCACATTAACATCATTCTTAGCAAAAATGGTGAATATCGGAAGACATTATTTTTCAAGGGTCAATTTGAAGCAAGACTATAGTCTTACCAAATTTTTCCACAAAATATCGAAGTTTCTCGGATCTGTCCCAGATCTCTTGTGTCTATCTTTTTAGGTATTTCAAACAACCTTCTGAACTTTGGGGCTGATTTGAGTTATTTAAATAACTTTGCAAGGAGATATTGTGATACCAGCAAAAAAAAAATCAAATGCTTCAGGTTGCCATGAACATGTATACAGACTCATCTGAATAAATTGCTCCACATTTATTCATCTAAACTTGTTTCCTATCACATTAACATCATTCTTAGCAAAAATGGTGAATATCGGAAGACATTATTTTTCAAGGGTCAATTTAAAGCAAGACGTCTTACCAAATTTTTCCACAAAATATCGAAGATTCTCGGATCTGTCCCATATCTTTTGTGTATATCCTTTTACTTATTTCAAACAACCTTCTGAACTTTGGTGCTGATTTGAGGTATTTAAATAACTTTGCAAGGAGATATTGTGATACCAGCAAAAAGAAAATCAAATGCTTCAGGTTGCCATGAACATACAGACTCAGCTGAATAAATTGCTCCACATTTATTCATCTAAACTTGTTTCCTGTCACATTAACATCATTCTTAGCAAAAATGGTGAATATCGGAAGACATTATTTTTCAAGGGTCAAAATGAAGCAAGACTATAGTCTTACCAAATTTTCCACAAAATATCGAAGTTTCTCAGATCTGTCCCATATCTCTTGTGTATATCCTTTTAGGTATTTCAAACAACCTTTTGGACTTTGGTGCTGATTTGAGTTATTTAAATAACTTTGCAAGGAGATATTGTGATACCAGCAAAAAGAAAATCAAATGCTTCAGGTTGCCATGAACATACATACTCAGCTGAATAAATTGCTCCACATTTATTCATCTAAACTTGTTTCCTATCACATTAACATCATTCTTAGCAAAAATGGTGAATATCGGAAGACATTATTTTTCAAGGGTCAATTTGAAGCAAGACTATAGTCTTACCAAATTTTTCCACAAAATATCGAAGTTTCTCGGATCTGTCCCATATCTCTTGTGTATATCTTTTTAGGTATTTCAAACAACCTTCTGAACTTTGGGGCTGATTTGAGTTATTTAAATAACTTTGCAAGGAGATATTGTGATACCAGCAAAAAAAAATCAAATGCTTCAGGTTGCCATGAACATGTATACAGACTCATCTGAATAAATTGCTCCACATTTATTCATCTAAACTTGTTTCCTATCACAGTAACATCATTCTTAGCAAAAATGGTGAATATCGGAAGACATTATTTTTCAAGGGTCAATTTGAAGCAAGACGTCTTACCAAATTTTTCCACAAAATATCGAAGTTTCTCGGATCTGTCCCATATCTTTTGTGTATATCCTTTTACTTATTTCAAACAACCTTCTGAACTTTGGTGCTGATTTGAGGTATTTAAATAACTTTGCAAGGAGATATTGTGATACCAGCAAAAAGAAAATCAAATGCTTCAGGTTGCCATGAACATACAGACTCAGCTGAATAAATTGCTCCACATTTATTCATCTAAACTTGTTTCCTGTCACATTAACATCATTCTTAGCAAAAATGGTGAATATCGGAAGACATTATTTTTCAAGGGTCAAAAAGAAGCAAGACTATAGTCTTACCAAAATTTCCACAAAATATCGAAGTTTCTCAGATCTGTCCCATATCTCTTGTGTATATCCTTTTAGGTATTTCAAACAACCTTTTGGACTTTGGTGCTGATTTGAGTTATTTAAATAACTTTGCAAGGAGATATTGTGATACCAGCAAAAAGAAAATCAAATGCTTCAGGTTGCCATGAACATACAGACTCAGCTGAATAAATTGCTCCACATTTATTCATCTAAACTTGTTTCCTATCACATTAAGATCATTCTTAGCAAAAATGGTGAATATAGGAAGACATTATTTTTCAAGGGTCAATTTGAAGAAAGACTATATTCTTACCAAATTTTTCCACAAAATATCGAAGTTTCTCGGATCTTACCAAATTTTTCCACAAAATATCGAAGTTTCTCGGATCTGTCCCATATCTCTTGTGTATATCCTTTTAGGTATTTCAAACAACCTTCTGAACTTTGGTGCTGATTTGAGGTATTTAAATAACTTTGCAAGGAGATATTGTGATACCAGCAAAAAGAAAATCAAATGCTTCAGGTTGCCATGAACATACAGACTCAGCTGAATAAATTGCTCCACATTTATTCATCTAAACTTGTTTCCTATCACATTAAGATCATTCTTAGCAAAAATGGTGCATATCGGAAGACATTATTTTTCAAGGGTCAATTTGAAGAAAGACTATAGCCTTACCATAAATTGCTCCACATTTATTCATCTAAACTTGTTTCCTATCACATTAACATCATTCTTAGCAAAAATGGTGAATATCGGAAGACATTATTTTTAAAGGGTCAATTTGAAGCAAGACTATAGTCTTACCTAATTTTTCCACAAAATATCGAAGTTTCTCGGATCTGTCCCATATCTCTTGTGTATATCCTTTTAGGTATTTCAAACAACCTTCTGAACTTTGGTGCTGATTTGAGGTATTTAAATAACTTTGCAAGGAGATATTGTGATACCAGCAAAAAGAAAATCAAATGCTTCAGGTTGCCATGAACATACAGACTCAGCTGAATAAATTGCTCCACATTTATTCATCTAAACTTGTTTCCTATCACATTAAGATCATTCTTAGCAAAAATGGTGAATATCGGAAGACATTATTTTTCAAGGGTCAATTTGAAGCAAGACTATAGTCTTACCAAATTTTTCCACAAAATATCGAAGTTTCTCGGATCTGTCCCATATCTCTTGTGTATATCCTTTTAGGTATTTCAAACAACCTTCTGAACTTTGGTGCTGATTTGAGTTATTTAAATAACTTTGCAAGGAGATATTGTGATACCAGCAAAAAGAAAATCAAATGCTTCAGGTTGCCATGAACATACAGACTCAGCTGAATAAATTGCTGCACATTTATTCATCTAAACTTGTTTCCTATCACATTAACATCATTCTTAGCAAAAATGGTGAATATCGGAAGACATTATTTTTCAAGGGTCAATTTGAAGCAAGACTATAGTCTTTCCAAATTTTTCCACAAAATATCGAAGTTTCTCGGATCTGTCCCATATCTCTTGTGTATATCTTTTTAGGTATTTCAAACAACCTTCTGAACTTTGGGGCTGATTTGAGTTATTTAAATAACTTTGCAAGGAGATATTGTGATACCAGCAAAAAAAAAATCAAATGCTTCAGGTTGCCATGAACATGTATACAGACTCATCTGAATAAATTGCTCCACATTTATTCATCTAAACTTGTTTCCTATCACAGTAACATCATTCTTAGCAAAAATGGTGAATATCGGAAGACATTATTTTTCAAGGGTCAATTTGAAGCAAGACGTCTTACCAAATTTTTCCACAAAATATCGAAGTTTCTCCGATCTGTCCCATATCTCTTGTGTATATCCTTTTAGGTATTTCAAACAACCTTCTGAACTTTGGTGCTGATTTGAGGTATTTAAATAACTTTGCAAGGAGATATTGTGATTCCAGCAAAAAGAAAATCAAATGCTTCAGGTTGCCATGAACATACAGACTCAGCTGAATAAATTGCTCCACATTTATTCATCTAAACTTGTTTCCTGTCACATTAACATCATTCTTAGCAAAAATGGTTAATATCGGAAGACATTATTTTTCAAGGGTCAAAATGAAGCAAGACTATAGTCTTACCAAATTTTCCACAAAATATCGAAGTTTCTCAGATCTGTCCCATATCTCTTGTGTATATCCTTTTAGGTATTTCAAACAACCTTTTGGACTTTGGTGCTGATTTGAGTTATTTAAATAACTTTGCAAGGAGATATTGTGATACCAGCAAAAAGAAAATCAAATGCTTCAGGTTGCCATGAACATACAGACTCAGCTGAATAAATTGCTCCACATTTATTCATCTAAACTTGTTTCCTATCACATTAAGATCATTCTTAGCAAAAATGGTGAATATCGGAAGACATTATTTTTCAAGGGTCAATTTGAAGAAAGACTATATTCTTACCAAATTTTTCCACAAAATATCGAAGTTTCTCGGATCTTACCAAATTTTTCCACAAAATATCAAAGTTTCTCGGATCTGTCCCATATCTCTTGTGTATATCCTTTTAGGTATTTCAAACAACCTTCTGAACTTTGGTGCTGATTTGAGGTATTTAAATAACTTTGCAAGGAGATATTGTGATACCAGCAAAAAGAAAATCAAATGCTTCAGGTTGCCATGAACATACAGACTCAGCTGAATAAATTGCTCCACATTTATTCAACTAAACTTGTTTCCTATCACATTAAGATCATTCTTAGCAAAAATGGTGAATATCGGAAGACATTATTTTTCAAGGGTCAATTTGAAGCAAGACTATAGTCTTACCATAAATTGCTCCACATTTATTCATCTAAACTTGTTTCCTATCACATTAACATCATTCTTAGCAAAAATGGTGAATATCGGAAGACATTATTTTTCAAGGGTCAATTTGAAGCAAGACTATAGTCTTACCTAATTTTTCCACAAAATATCGAAGTTTCTTGGATCTGTCCCATATCTCTTGTGTATATCCTTTTAGGTATTTCAAACAACCTTCTGAACTTTGGTGCTGATTGGAGGTATTTAAATAACTTTGCAAAGAGATATTGTGATACCAGCAAAAAGAAAATCAAATGCTTCAGGTTGCCATGAACATACAGACTCAGCTGAATAAATTGCTCCACATTTATTCATCTAAACTTGTTTCCTGTCACATTAACATCATTCTTAGCAAAAATGGTGAATATTGGAAGACATTATTTTTCAAGGGTCAATTTGAATTAAGACTATAGTCTTACCAAATTTTTCCACAAAATATCGAAGTTTCTCGGATCTGTCCCATATCTCTTGTGTATATCCTTTTAGGTATTTCAAACAACCTTCTGAATTTTGGTGTTGATTTGAGGTATTTAAATAACTTTGCAAGGAGATATTGTGATACCAGCAAAAAGAAAATCAAATGCTTCAGGTTGCCATGAACATACAGACTCAGCTGAATAAATTGCTCCACATTTATTCATCTAAACTTGTTTCCTGTCACATTAACATCATTCTTAGCAAAAATGGTGAATATCGGAAGACATTATTTTTCAAGGGTCAATTTGAAGCAAGACTATAGTCTTACCAAATTTTTCCACAAAATGTCGAAGTTTCTCGGATCTTTTCCATATCTCTTGTGTATATCCTTTTAGGTATTTCAAACAACCTTCTGAACTTTGGTGCTGATTTGAGGTATTTAAATAACTTTGCAAGGAGATATTGTGATACCAGCAAAAAGAAAATCAAATGCTTCAGGTTGCCATGAACATACAGACTCAGCTGAATAAATTGCTCCACATTTATTCATCTAAACTTGTTTCCTATCACATTAAGATCATTCTTAGCAAAAATGGTGAATATCGGAAGACATTATTTTTCAAGGGTCAAGTTGAAGAAAGACTATAGTCTTACCAAATTTTTCCACAAAATATCGAAGTTTCTCCGATCTCTCCCATATCTCTTGTATGTATCCTCTTAGGTATTTCAAACAACCTTCTGGACTTTGGTGCTGATTTGATGTATTTAAATAACTTTGCAAGGAGATATTGTTATACCAGAAACAAGAAAATCAAATGCTTCAGGTTGCCACGAACATACAGACTCAGCTGAATGAATTGCTCCACATTTATTCATCTAAACCTTTTTCCTGTCACATTAAGTTCATTCTTATTAAAAATGGTGAATATCGGAAGACATTATTTTTCAAGGGTCAAGTTGAAGAAAGTCTATAGTCTTACCAAATTTTTCCACAAAATATCGAAGTTTCTCAGATCTGTCCCATATCTCTTGTGTGTATCCTTTTAGGTATTGCAAACAACCTTCCGCACTTTTGTGCTAATTTGAGGTATTTAAATAACTTTGCAACGAGATATTGTCATACCAGAAACAAGAAAACTAAATGCTTCAGGTTACCATGAACATACAGACTCAGCTGAATAAATTGCTCCACATTTATTCATCTAAACTTGTTTCCTGTCACATTAACATCTTTCTTAGGAAAAATGGCGAATATCGGAAGACATTATTTTTCAAGGGTCAATTTGAAGCAAGACTATAATCTTACCAAATTTTTCCACGAAATATCGAAGTTTCTCGGATCTGTCCCATATCTCTTGTGTGTATCCTTTTAGGTATTTCAAACAACCCTTTGGACTTTGGTGCTGATTTGAGTTATTTAAATATTCAACCATACCTTTATTATCATGTACATTATATCCCCCTCTATATACATACACAAAATATCAAACACAACTTTGCTTCTCTTTGTCATTTCATATTCATTGCAATCTCTTGCTAAACTGAAAGGTTGTCCACGAAATAGGACATTATGTACAAATTGGAAGTCTATAATCTTCCATGATCCACTGTTGACTATCTATATACAATATTTATCTGTTTTATTCTGTACATATACAAAGTACATGGTACCGATCAAAAACGGCATTCAGTCCTTTGGTCCGGGTTATGCAAATTCATACTTTCAGAATTACCAATATCATAACATTTTCTTTTACAGTTTGTGGCACCCATCCTTAGTATGTACAAAAGAAAAAAATACCAAGCAGCTGATTGGTCTTTTTGTTCTGTCATTACATTCTATAATATGCAATGCCACAAAAAAAGGAAGTCTAAAGCCTGGATGATAGAAATAATGGTAACAACTTGATACCTATTTTATGTGCCTTAAGATATTCAGAAAGAAGCCTTTAACTAATAAATCAATCATTTTTCTAATATTGATACATAAGCTGATAATTCTGTTACATCTTAGCCTGGCAAAGAAAAAGACATGAAAATTGTTGGCTATGTTGTTCTCTCCAATATGCACATCGCATAAATAAGCTCCTATGAGGAAAACAGATCCGATACATATTATTTGCTACATTGGCTACCTATAATTGCTCGAATAATCAACTAGATTTATGTAAAACTATAATAACTGTTCAGACAAAATTAAATTATGTTCCTATAATATCACCAGTTCTACTTAGGGGGTTATATAGTGCTAAATAAACATGAACACAATCATTTAAAAGGCTTCATGGAAATGTATGCTAAATATAGATAATAATAAAACAATATTGATGCTAAAAAAACAACAACAAAAAACACACTGGTAATGCACAAAAGAATAACATCTTTATGGTATGGCTTTTCTGGTCATCCACTTTTTAAATGAAAATGGAAAGCGCCATTCCCTAGAGTTTTCTTTCTATTAAACACATTTTCACCAAAATCCATATAATTAGCATTGTAAACTGTTTCATCATGGCAACCTATAGAGCACAAGTTTGTAAACAGAAGTGCTTCCAAGCTATTCTGTCGCCATAATTATAGCAAAATCGTGCAATTCTATGAACAATACGTCTAGTAACCCATGCACCGAGAAATCCTAGGAGAGCATAATATTTCTTGTATCATAATTTACAATTTACAGAGTAATGTACAAAACTAGCAGTGCTTTGGTATTTTTCCACAAAATTTCGAAGTTTCTCGGATCTTACCAAATTTTTCCACAAAATATCCAAGTTTCTCGGATCTGTCCCATATCTCTTGTGTATATCCTTTTAGGTATTTCAAACAACCTTCTGAACTTTGGTGCTGATTTGAGGTATTTAGATAACTTTGCAAGGAGATATTGTGATACCAGCAAAAAGAAAATCAAATGCTTCAGGTTGCCATGAACATACAGACTCAGCTGAATAAATTGCTCCACATTTATTCATCTAAACTTGTTTCCTGTCACATTAACATCATTCTTAGCAAAAATGGTGAATATCGGAAGACATTATTTTTCAAGGGTCAATTTGAAGCAAGACTATAGTCTTACCAAATCTTTCCACAAAATATCGAAGTTTCTCGGATCTGTCCAATATCTCTTGTGTGTATCCTTTTAGGTATTTCAAACAACCTTCTGGACTTTGGTGCTGATTTGAGGTATTCAAATAACCTTGCAAGGAGATATTGTTATACCACCAAAAAGAAAATCAAATGCTTCAGGTTGCCACGAACATACAGACTCAGCTGAATAAATTGCTCAAAATTTATTCATCTAAACTTGTTTCCTGTCACATTAAGATCATTCTTAGCAAAAATGATGAATATCGGAAGACATTGTTTTTCAAGGGTCAATTTGAAGCAAGACTATAGTCTTACCAAATTTTTCCACAAAATATCGAAGTTTCTCGGATCTGTCCCATATCTTTTGTCTATATATCCTTTTAGGTATTTCAAACAACCTTCTGAACTTTGGTGCTGATTTGAGGTATTTAAATAAATTTGCAAGGAGATATTGTGATACCAGCAAAAAGAAAATCAAATGCTTCATGTTGCCATGAACATACAGACTCAGCTGAATAAATTGCTCAACATTTATTCATCTAAACTTGTTTCCTATCTCATTAACATCATTCTTAGCAAAAATGGTGAATATCGGAAGACATTATTTTTCAAGGGTTAATTTGAAGTAAGACTATAGTCTTACCAAATTTTTCACAAAATATCAAAATTTCTTGGATCTGTCCCAGATGTCTTGTGTGTCTCCTTTTAGGTATTTCAAACAACCTTCTCAACTTTGGTGCTGATTTGATCTTTGCAAGGAGATATTCTTAGCAAAAATGGTGAATATCGGAATGGCAAAATCCCATCCACCCACACCTTCTACGTAATTATTTTTTTTTTGTTCAACATTCATGTTTCATCTTTTACCACATTTTACAAAGCCACTGTTGTGTAAAATCATTATCTATCTATGTACAATATCAAATATTGTTATCATACAGGTTGATGTACTAAATACAACCGAAAGGTTTAAAACTATTGTAAACAAACCTTTTATTACCCAAGCCTGCCTCAGCTACTTCTCCTTCTCTTTACCGAAAGGTACCAGTAATGATTCAGAACAATTAGATTGTAAGTATAAATAATACTTTATTTCCTCATCTTTTCTGTAAATTCAAATACATGATATATTTATGTACAAAAGGGTCTCTGTCCTCTTTCTGTATATAACAGTGATCATGATGGACATACAAATATTCAACCATACCTTTATTATCATGTACATTATATCCCCCTCTATATACATACACAAAATATCAAACACAACTTTGCTTCTCTTTGTCATTTCATATTCATTGCAATCTCTCGCTAAACTGAAAGGTTGTCCACGAAATAGGACATTATGTACAAATTGGAAGTCTATAATCTTCCATGATCCACTGTTGACTATCTATATACAGTATTTATCTGTTTTATTCTGTACATATACAAAGTACATGGTACCGATCAAAAACGGCATTCAGTCCTTTGGTCCGGGTTATGCAAATTCATACTTTCAGAATTACCAATATCATAACATTTTCTTTTACAGTTTGTGGCACCCATCCTTAGTATGTACAAAAGAAAAAAATACCAAGCAGCTGATTGGTCTTTTTGTTCTGTCATTACATTCTATAATATGCAATGCCACAAAAAAAGGAAAAAAAGGAAGTCTAAAGCCTGGATGATAGAAATAATGGTAACAACTTGATACCTATTTTATGTGCCTTAAGATATTCAGAAAGAAGCCTTTAACTTATAAATCAATCATTTTTCTAATATTGATACATAAGCTGATAATTCTGTTACATCTTAGCCTGGCAAAGAAAAAGACATGAAAAGTATTGGCTATGTTGTTCTCTCCAATATGCACATCGCATAAATAAGCTCCTATGAGGAAAACAGATCCGAGACATATTATTTGCTACATTGGCTACCTATAATTGCTCGAATAATCAACTAGATTTATGTAAAACTATAATAACTGTTCAGACAAAATTAAATTATGTTCCTATAATATCACCAGTTCTACTTAGGGGGTTATATAGTGCTAAATAAACATGAACACAATCATTTAAAAGGCTTCATGGAAATGTATGCTAAATAAAGATAATAATAAAACAATATTGATGCTAAAAAAACAACAACAAAAAACACACTGGTAATGCACAAAAGAATAACATCTTTATGGTATGGCTTTTCTGGTCATCCACTTTTTAAATGAAAATGGAAAGCGCCATTCCCTAGAGTTTTCTTTCTATTAAACACATTTTCACCAAAATCCATATAATAAGCATTGTAAACGGTTTCATCATGGCAACCTATAGAGCACAAGTTTGTAAACAGAAGTGCTTCCAAGCTATTCTGTCGCCATAATTATAGCAAAATCGTGCAATTCTATGAACAATACGTCTAGTAACCCATGCACCGAGAAATCCTAGGAGAGCATAATATTTCTTGTATCATAATTTACAATTTACAGAGTAATGTACAAAACTAGCAGTGCTATGGTATTTAGTTGGAAGGAAACGGGAATATGTATGGCAAATTCACCAGTGTAAACACCCCCATACGTGTGATGACTGCCAGGTTTTCATCATTACTTATTAGGAACCTATGAGAAATTTCTTTTTAATGCGAAAAACTGTTGTTTCTTTCTATTGTTTTCAAAAAGATGCACTGTCAATATCTGACCCTATGTGGTTGATATACACCCGAAGATTCGGCATGATGCTGCAATGATGCCCTGAGGAGCAGACTCACCAGCATTTCAGTGCATCATGGTGGGCATAATGCACTTAATGCAGTAGCAGCCTCTCAGGAGGTGTTAACACTGATGATGCTGTATAGAGGACGTACGTGATATTTCTGACGGTGTCTACTGGATGGAAGTGCAGTGGAGAAAAATGTTTCTCTCAACTCAGTTTACAAATCAATTTTCTTTTTGCCTTGATATTGTTTATGATGCTATTGGGTTGATATGTACCACTAATCACATACTAAAAGATATCAAAACCAAGTGTAAGAAAACAGAACCATTGAAATAAGAAACCTGAAGTAGAGATGTCACCTCTTGAAAGGGCAAGGCATAAGCATGAAAATCCTTTATACAGCTTATAACCATGGAATTTAATACCTGAACCCTTCCCCATTATACCACCCGGAGATGCAGCTTATAACCATGGAATTTAATACCTGAACCATTCCCCATTATACCACCCGGAGATGCAGCTTATAACCATGGAATTTAATACCTGAACCATTCCCCATTATACCACCCAGAGATGCAGCATATATAACCATAGAATTTATTACCTGACCCATTCCCCATTATACCACCCAGAGATGCAGCTTATAATCATAGAATTTATTACCTGAACCATTCCCCATTATACCACCCAGAGATGCAGCTTATAACCATGGAATTTAATACCTGAACCATTCCCCATTATACCACCCAGAGATGCAGCTTATAACCATGGAATTTATTACCTGAACCATTCCCCATTATACCACCCAGAGATGCAGCTTATAACCATGGAATTTAATACCTGAACCATTCCCCATTATACCACCCAGAGATGCAGCTTATAACCATGGAATTTAATATCGAACCATTCCCCATTATACCACCCAGAGATGCAGCTTATAAGCATGGAATTTAATACCTGAACCATTCCCCATTATACCACCCGGAGATGCAGCTTATAACCATGGAATTTAATACCTGAACCATTCCCCATTATACCACCCAGAGATTCAATATTTTATAAATGTGTATGATCATGAATTTAGAATGTATACTTTATCCTCCCTGGCATAATATGCATTTTTTCCATAATCTTAGCAACATAATTCAGATGGCTGAAAATTTTAACTGTAAATATTTTCAGTGTAAAATCATAATATAACTGCGGTTACATATATTAACACAACCTGAAGATTTTACCACACGCATAGTGTATATTTTTCCGAGATGGTAAAAAGTTATAATTATTGCAAGAACTTCATCAACGCAAGGGCACCTTAGTTAACCCATTCTCAACCATAATGATTGCCAGTCTGTATAAATGATGAGCTCTGTATTAGGACACACTCTAGTTGATTTGGGATGACACAGATGTATTCTCTTTTTGGACAGATGTGACTCTCAGAGATATGTAGAATGAATAGAATTAATCGACAGTGGTGAAGTACAGATCTTTTGTCTTCTAATTACGATTTTCTTGTAATTGTAGTTATTGCGTATGATTTACCACCGTGAATGTTTGGACAGATTGACAGTATAGACTACACATGACTAACCAAGACCCAAGTATCGATCGGTGAAATATGAAAGATTCCTTCCTGGAATTCTCCTAGGAGAACACTTAAATCTGCTGCTACAATGACACATACTAGAACATGTCCTCTCTGGAACAGTAATACTATCCTGCAGATAGCCAATACTTGAATATGTAAAGAAAGGTTCCAGCACTGTCTCCTTAGAAACGATGAGTATACAAAGTAGTGATTTCCTTATAATGACAGCAAATCTGGGAGACAGATGATGAGCATTGTTACCATGGTAACAACAGATCCTTTCTGATCCCATGGGGAGTATAGTGATGTGTTTGGTTGCCATGGCAACATACTGAGAGTGTGAAGATGAGGGTTTGATGATGTGGAAGGTAAAAGAAGTATTTAAGAAAAAGAAAAAAGAAGTATTAGCTCCCCACCATCGATCTGTTCATGAGTCTGGACGCTGCCCTTACAGCTACTGTTGCTATGGAAACCTGTTGTTCCACTTTAGCTAATAGCTGGGGTTGATTATTGGGTTGAGTTGAGAACTCTGCCATGGCATCCCTGATACCTGTAAATGTTGCTCCACTGTAACTATCCACAGCACTCGGAGCGAAAAGAAGATTTCTGTGAAGAAAGAATGGGAATCTATTAGATGTCAGTCATGGCATGTCTTGGATTGATATTTTCATTTGGTAGAGAAGAGAATAAGGACTGAAAGATGTGAATAAAAAAAAACAGTCAATATCAATTGTCCAATTTCACGAAAGGAGGATACCATAATATCTGACCTCATTTAGGGATACGCTGTAAGGCACATCTGGGACTTGATTTTGAGAAGTTTTAATTAAATGAAAGACATCCTGAATATAAGTAAGGCATAACCCTAAAAAGGAGAGTATTTGTGGTCGTGGATAGATATTTACCTAAAAAGTGGACGACCTGGCAGGCCTGCAGGTATGATGAAGGCTCGTGATAAGCGCATCAGCTGCTGGTTAAGACGCCTCACCTCAAACTCACTGAAATAGTCATATTACAGTATTATATCAATAACGACCATAGCTTCTTTTAAGAATGACAGAAGGACCATTTGATTCTTAGCCCACTGAACAGGACTCGAGTTGGGAACGTTCACGACTTGGGCAAGAGAACGTGATTATCTCCGGAAGTTTGGACACACCAGAACATCTTATACTTGAGAAAAAAAGAACCCTGTCCTGTTCCTGGGAATATGCTGAGTATTTCCCGAGGTAATTCCTGAGCCATTCTTGAGATCTAGACTCGAGAACCTTCTTGGGTACATAAGATGTTATGGTGTGTCCAAATTTCGAGGGAAATTCACGTTCTCTATTCTTGTTATATTCACAAGTCGGGACTCCAGAAATTCCTGAGTAATTCTTGAGATCTTGTTCAGTGGGAAGCAGCTTTTTATCATTAGTGAAACTAAAGAAAAGGGTACACTCATACTCTATGCTGGTCCCCACAGGTATTTGAGGGCATGATACCCGCTGGCCATTTCTGAAGACATTATCCCCATATCATCTCTTGAACTCCACTAGATGGGAGTACAGTCATGTCTCTATACACCGGCCACCCCCATTTCAGTCAAATTTTGGCTGGTTCCTGAATTTGCTGGTTCTCTGCATCATGATTATAATAGAACTCAATGGTCGTAGTTAAATCTGTAAGGACTGAATGGTGGCTGATAAGTGAATCAACCGGCTTATTTAAGACCAATATATCCAGACTTGACTGTATTTCTATTCTCCAATCACAGACTATAGCCACACATGTGCACAGGTTGACCATTGAAGTGTTAGGGTGCCCTCTTGTGTGTATAAGAGTTAAATAGGGGATGATTTACTTGTAACTTCTTAGACCAGGGATGTAAGTCTTCAGGATTTATCAGGATTTCCTGATTTTTGAAATTTTTGAATGACGTTTATTTTCCTTACATGAGTGGTAAGGAGGGCTTTTTGTGAAAAATAGAAGGCTTTTATATAAAGTAAAATTATGGTTCCTGATTTTTGCCTATTCCTGACTTACATCCCTGTTAGACATGGCCTGCCTCTATGATGTCCCCAATATAGAGGCAGGTCGCCAGCCAAACTCATACTCCAGATGCTCTCCTTGAAATTAAATACACAAAACATCAATGATAACAAGTTTAGCAAGGTGGCTACCCTCTTAACCAATGGATTAATATTTTAATGAATTTGACGTGCAAATATTTGAAGAATGCATTTTAGTGTTACCTGTCTGAACTTGTGAGGGTATATAGCTTCATAAAGTCATCGGCGTGTTGGCTAAAGTTGCCGATGGCCCACTGTAAATAATCTGCAAATGGAAAAGCTAATTGTGCATCTGGTAACATTGAGGGGGGGGGGGAGAAAGATATATATATATATATATATATATATATATATATAGACAGAGAGAGAGAGAGAGAGAGAGAGAGAGAGAGAGAGAGAGAGAGAGAGAGAGAAGGGAGTATGCAAAGCCATGAACAAGAGTAATATTGGTCAATGTTATGACCTGATGATAGGTCTTGGAATATACCCCTCGCTTTGATTTACTCCATAAGAAACACTATGGGGTCCATCCTTACTTTCATAAGCTGGGCCCTGTACGCTTGATATTATGTTACACTTCATTAAAGGACACTCAGTATGATTCAACACTTGACCCAACAGTCTAGAAGGAATTTAAAATATGGTATATCCACAATTTGTTAGGTCACTCTCATTGCTTACATGTAGGTGCCTATACATGGGTGCTTGACATTTTCAGGATATCGAGCAATCACTCTTTAGGAAACGTCACTCTGTCACTTTGGAGAGACTAGTATCTGCAAATTATTAAATCTTTAATACTTACTCAGCATTGTGAGATTAAAAACTCCGTGTACATCTGCATCCACCGCTCCATCTGCTGCCACACGCAGTGAATTAAATTCCTCTTCCAGCACTGTGGCAAACTCTCGAACATCAAAAGGTAACTTGGCACTGGCTGCTAACCGGAGAATGGTGTCTCCGAGGACTTCGGCCAGAGCCCGGTGTGCGGAGAAACCGGGGTCTATAAACCGCTGAACTAAGTCAAAGTTGTCTATGGCTGAGTGGTACCCTGGGAAGGTGGGTGGTCCATCCTTGTCCTGATTGGGGAAAAAATAATGAAAATACAAAGATGGGTTAATTTGATTTACATAAAACCACAGGTCAGAGGTTGATCAAATACAAATGATTAAGCTTTTTCTTCACACTCTGAAGATATGGGAAACTAGGTACGGGGCAGAGTTGTTGCAATGTAATTTGGACCAGAACCAAAATGTTCGAAGTCAGTCCTGTTAATTAGTGATACCCACTTCCACAGGTTGGGGTCCCTATGTAATCTTATTTTCAAGACAATACAGGCTACCTGTCTATAAAAGGCATCATGTATCAATCATTGATGAAGTGCTATCCTACTCATTTTCAATAATAATTCCATATTTTCAGAGAATCCAAATACAATATTTCTCCCTCTGGTCATTGTGTGCCATCTAGGGACATCCAAACAAAATACACATTAAGGTATTTCATTCTTAATCCAGCTGATTTGACAAAATTTTACCATTAATTGATGTCAGGGACCCTCTTATGGTAAAACACTGTTGATACAGGGGATATCACCATTCTTTCAATTACATTGCTTCACCGTAAAAACTTAATGCTATAACATAGTAGCTAAAGTGCAAAGGCTTAGGGACATAAGGAGTTCAAATCACATACACTAAGTGCGCATCCCCTTTGACGTCCCTTCCACTAAAAACAGCTTCTTTTTTTTAAAAAAATTGTCTGGATTACCCATAGACTTACTTCATGTAGATACTGCATCCACATGACAGGGACCCCCAGTGTGTAGAGGAAAGCTGCCTGGTCACTTCCCGCACCCACATGGTTTATCCTGAAACACACACAAAAACATGTATAACATTACACAGCATGAATCTCTAGATTTAAGCAATCATAAGCTTAATTAAATACCTTTTTAAGTGGCACTTTCATCAAGGTTTGTTTTGAAAAAAAATTAAAGTTGCTTAAAACTAAAAAAAAAAAATCACTGACAAAAATGCCTGTATTAAAACTTAAAATTGCTTGAATCTGCTGAAAATAATTAATTTGCATAGATTATCACATTGCATTTGTAGTGGTCAGTGAAAACGTCTCTGGAGACACCGGGATTCGAACCCGGGTCTCTTGCTTGCAAGTCGAGTGCTCTACCGCTGAGCTACATCCCCTGGCCTGACATACCCTGTCACCAACATGGCCCCACTGACATTTCCACCTTCCAACTACCCTGGATCGGCATGGTATACATAGGGGGAGTGACACAACCAAGTGAACAGGCCCTCTGAAGGCTCTGCGCACCCGACGGGGGAACGAACCCCTACACATTTGACCTTCGGATATATTTCAGAGCAGCTTGCAGGTTTGGTATTTTTAAGCTCAAGGCATTCCAAACACTTCAATACTTGGCATTCGATCATATGGAAGTGTCTAAATCCTTGGCATTGGTATTTTCTTAAAATCGGCAGAGGGACATAGCCATTTCTCAAAATCAACACAGAAACATCGCCATTTCTTAAGATTGACATGCGACATGGGGGACTCAATCAAGGGCCCCATGAAAGCACCATGATGGTCTGAAGAGGTAGAAATTAGAGCTTACTTGGGTCTGACATTGTCTCCCATGGTGCCTGACCGTCTCGTCCATACGTCATACACTGTCTCTGAGTTCTGGCTGCCTCCACCTGGGGGTGCCACCATACGGCTTGAGCTCAGAATGAGTCTCCGGAACAACGGTGAGGCCTGCACACCGAGTGTGTAGTTACCAATGACAGCTCCATCAAGGTTTATGTAGGCAACTGCACCTGCAGACAACTCCTGTATGTTCTCCTGTTAAAACAGTCATAGCAGTAAGATCAAAATAATTGATTTTGTGTGGGAAGGTACAACCACCATCTTGTAGGTGAATATTGAAAAGATCTTTCTCCATATTCAAAATAATTATGGTAAACGGCTCAAAACATATATGGCCAACGAGTGAAATAATTACGTCAGAACCCATACAATGTGACTTGGATAATACGATAGATACTCCACATTCTGATTAACATCACATTGTATTGATATAGAAATACAGCCTTGGTAACCGACATCATGCTTTATAAAAGCTAGTGCATCTCATTTCCGAATTTTGTTATATTCCTGAATCTTCCTTGATCTTAGTTTTATAATACAGTAGGATAGTGGTAGTGGTATGACCCCTGCTAGCACTACTCATCCAAATGATGTCTTTTTTACGTAAATAACATGGGTTTTCACGTAAGAATGATGTAAATTGCATGAGTTGTGCTAGCTGGGACAGCAATAATTATGTTATTAAGAACACAATACTGTACCTCGACCCATTCGTACGACCCAATAAGGTTGGGTTCTTCTGCGTCCCAATGTGCAAAGATAATGGTTCGCCTTGGCTGCCATCCTATTTTAAAAAAACAATAATGAAATGGTCAGGTTAGTAAAGACGTTTTAAGAAAACCTTTTGAAGAGAAACTACATGGTGAATGTAATGGAGACAGTTATTTTTAAAGTTGCATTTATACATAAATCTATCGATGCAATTTCACATAGTTTAATAGTAACTATATGTAGTCATTTGAATTTCCTCAAAGTAGCTCGAGTATTTTTCAAGGGGGATTATAGCTTGGACCTTTAGAACCTGCAGGATATGCTTTACAATGCACACAAATAAGTATTATACAATGATTTAACCATGAAGGGCCGCTAATGCATGAGATCATCATGCCCATTGGTCATTGGAGCATCAGGCCGACCCTCCGGGGCTGTATCAATCCTGTAGGGTCGGCATGATGCTTGAATGTAGCTCGGGCGAGTTACTCACCAGGGCTGCATCGATGCATCATGAAGAGCGATAGACATGATGCATTGATGCATCAGCGGCCCTTAATGGGGTTTAAATCCCTACAATGCTGTTTCCTAGTAACTAAAGTACAAAGGCGTCGGGATTAAAAATCACATATACTATACATGTGTGTATTTCTAGGGCCTTCCATTGAACTAAGGACAGCTTCAATTCTGAATGTAAAGATCTAAATCTCACATTATAAACTTGTAGGAGTTGATATATCTGTTGAAGATCTCACAGCTATACATTGGAGACCTTTACTCGTTATGCTGTAGAATCTCAAGAACATCAGGCACTCCCTGAAGAGCATTAGTGCATGTGCAACTGCTATGGGGCCTTACAAGTGACCAGTTATATCTTTGTATTACATCAATAATTAGTTTTAGTGCTTAGCTCCTGTCTCCCCAATCATTCACTAATGCATTAGCGGCCCTTACGTAACAATAAATATACCTGTGCTTGAAAGATTTCCAAAAGCCTTGGCCACCTCCATCAGCACTGAGGTTCCTGAGTTAGGGTCAACTGCGCCATACGTCCATGCGTCATAGTGGCAGCCCACAATGACGTATTGGTCTGAAAATGTTAAAGAAGATTTTGCTTTAATATTGAATATGAGTAAACTCTAAAAATGTACGTTAACTTGTATATATGACATGGCAAGAGTTGTATTACTATCCATAGTAATATATATGCTCTTTATCCAACAATTTTGCTTTGTTATGTAGGAACACTGACAAATTACACATATGTATAAATATGAATCAATGATTCCAGAAAAAAAGAACATAATTCTTTCCAACTCAAAAAGGTGGTATCTATGTGGAAGCATGCACTCACAGCACAGAAAAAAACCCACAAAAATAAAAGAAGACAACTTGCCGATAAATATTGCTAAATGCACTATTGCACAATTTGACAAAGTTAGCATTATCATACAGGGGTAGACACTAACTTTTCCAGCCACTGAACACCCGGGTCCATGGCTTTAGGAATATATGGGCCCAGAGCTAAAATTGCAGGCCCAGAATGGCCAGTCTACCTTTTTGAAGGACAAATTAAAGGCAGTTCTCATTAATTCACGCCATAACTTGGCAAGAATGGCTAGATTCCTGCTGATTTTCCCTTTCCAATGATATCTAACATACCTATACTCATATGAATTAACTTTTATAGAGGTCCATCTGTCCCAATCTGTACCCTTTTGTGCACCATCCCAGGCCCACAGGAAGGTATTTTTTCTTTAGAAAACTGCAGGCCCACAGCCCGAACTGTGGGCCAATGGCTCCGGGTCCAGCGTTAGTGTTTACCCCTGTCATATTACTATGTTTCTGATGAACAATGAAATGGAATTTTATGATCTTTTAGCTAAATGTGCAAAGTTTTTTATACGTAGTTTTAGTTATATTATCTTACCTGGTTCCTCATAGCCTTCGATAACCCCGAACACGTTGGTTATAGCCCTCTGTTCTCTCTCATTGTGAACGTCCAGCACTACTTGTCTGCAAAAGACGGATAAATGTACAAAATGTCAGAGAATCATATGTATATTGTAAATGCAATAGAGCAAAACAAAAACCTTTACGTCTACAGATATCTTGTATGCAATACACTGAGGTGTAACTTACAGTAAGTACCCAGATTTTCAATTTTCAAAGGCCATATTTCAGTACTAGAATACATAATTTAGCATAGCATTAGGGGACGTTTAAATATTACGTAACACAAATTTGCCCACTTTTTGACCCCCCCCTCCCCCATCGTAACACTTTGTAACAAAATGACCAATCCTGACGTTGACACCCTTTGGCCGACAAAAAACAATCAAAAGCTATCAAATACCAAGAAATCTTTGTAAATGAGGAAAATGGCATCTATGGACTCCCTGATGGACCATGGCGACCAATTGTTATACATAGTACACTGAAAAAGTATGCAGTGTTTTAAAAGAAAAATTGATAATATGTGTGCCTACTTACAGGTTGTCCTTGGGTGGCATGAATCCAGGCCCCAGGTGGTACGTCACATTATGGTGCAGACTACCAAGGAAGTGGTTAGGTGCCTGTGGTCCCGCCATGTGACTGTCAACGACAAATATCACATAATATTACTAATGTCACTGAAAAAAAACAACCAAAAAACTGTTTCTCATCACCAAGTCAAGACAAAGGTGAAGAGGGAGGATTTTATTTATTTATTTATCTATTTTTTTTTTTTTTGCCTGAGCAGTTCATTAGGGCGTGATATCTATTCATCACGGGACTGTCGCAGATGGCTGTACATAAGAAAAACTGCATTATAATACAGTATAGTTAGCAGTGATACTTTAAAATTGTGAGAATAACTAATATTGGTAGCTAGCTTCATTCATTGGACCATGAGCGTTCATTAGATATCGAACTTGACTACTGAAAAAGCTCTGAAAAAAGAGAAAAAAATCTCAAATGACGATTTTTCTGATGAGGGTAATGACAAGAAAAAAGTTCCTTTTGGAGTGGCCTACATCTATTACTGTAGTGCCTTGCGTATATTTAAGCTACAAGGATGGACGTCTGGTGTGCCTTATTACTTTGGCCAAAGTTTTGGATGTTCCAGGACTATGAGTCCAGACCATCCTATATGGCACAGCTTGGGCCTTACTTTAAACACCTTCGTACTGAGCTAGTGTAATTGTCCCTGCTCATAAGGCGCACCCTTACTTCTTTCTTCTTATATAATGGCCACCCTCATGTATAATGATGTGCTTCATAATGGTTATTGAGTTTTCCTATCTTAATTCACAGCTCTATATACATTCGAAGACTGAATTGAATTTTTTGAGAGCTTGAAGTCCAATTTGACGAATTCCTTAAAAAACACATTGAGATAAGAGACTTCTAAGTTTCTAAGAAATTCGGCAAGATGAATAGGCCTATATCTAACTTTACCTCATTATTTTCTCTGCCTCGTCGTATGCTATAGGTTGTACAGGTATTGTAGGTAAATCAGCATCTTGTACCGGAGTCCGGTACACTCCCTCGGTGCTGGGTAACCCAGGGGTGAGGGGGTCCCCACCCCCCTGACCGACCTCGACCGACCCCCGTTGCGTGCCCCACGGGGGAAGCCACCAGGAGGACGGGTACTGGTCCTCATGGCGGGAGTTGGGGCGCGTCACCTGGGCCGGGTCCGAGTACAAGATGGCGCCCGCTGCACCACACTTCTCTGCATTGCGAACCTGGGTGAGGCAAAAACATAAGGGCTTTCATTATGATGGAATATTCAGGGTCCACCAGGAACTGATTCCAAGATCAGGGGTATGCCATATTGGCCTGTATAAGCACCAATCAGGCCAGCTTACCAGGGACTTGCAAGAATAGAGAGCAATTTTCCAACATGGCTGGAAGATTCCAGCCGGGCCAGAGGATCACCCCCGTAGCCCACTGGACCAATACTTTAGGAGGGCAGGCATTTCCCACCCCCCCCCACTTCAGAGCTTCTCAAACATCTTCACTTCCCTCAGGAGTGAGTGAGTAATAGATGTTTAATGCCATTTCGACAGTTAAGATCATATTCATGGCGAGAACTGTATTACACAATTTCAGAGAGGTATGTGTCGGTGCCCGCACATATATGTGCACCACACACAACTGAGGGGATAGGAAAGAGGAGACATAGACCCTTTTAAGTGGGATAGGGAAGCCCGCCAGGTCTTGAATAAGTGCTGTTCTCCAATAAGCACGGGGGTACAGGGGTATTGAAATTTGAAATTTCACTATATTTTAAGCCTTGAATAAGCACTGGTCTTGAATAAGCACCGGGGTAGAGCCAGTTTGAAATCAATGAGTGCCCGGGCGCTTTTATATATATATATATATATATATATATATATATATATATATATATATATATATATATACATACATATATATAAATAAGATGTTTGAGAAGCTCTGAAGTGGGGGGGTGGGAAATGCCTCCCCTCCTAAAGTATTGGTCCAGTGGGCTAGGGGGGTGATCCTCTGGCCCGGCTGGAAGAGTTATCTTCCAGCCATGTTGGAAAGTGGCTCTCTATTCTCGCCAGTCCCTGGTAAGTATATATATAAAACTACATGTCAAACCAGCCCACTTCTACCCTATAAAACCCCAAAGGCCCTTAGTGAAATAACACACACACACACACACACACACACACACACATATATATATATATATATATATATATATATATATATATATATATATATATATATATATATATATATGGTGCCAGCTAGGGGCCTAAGAACAGAAAAGGAAAGTGAGGGAATTGTGAGATGAGGGAATTGTGAGATTGGGAAACTTACAGAGGCCTCAACATTTGGGACATCTGCACAGTTCCAGCAGAGGTAACACAATTAATACTCTTTGTAACAGGGGCATTCATAGGATCCTCTAAAACAAGGGCCACAAGTAGTAGATAATACGTAGAGTGTTTCCTAGAAGTTTTCCAGGTAGGTTCAATAAAGATAACAGGTTGTGACAGCTGCATGTCGATTTAATTTAGAAGCAGTATGCCTATCTACATCATATACATTCTGTTATCAGTCTCTTTTTTACCTCCAGCGATAAACGCTTCACAAGACCCTTGCTTACCTTTTCACCCCGGTAGATGCTGCCGTGCCTCATGATAACGATGTTGTCCTCACACTTCACACCTTTCTGTTTTAACACCTTAAAGTCACTCTCTTCTCCAAAGTTGGCGTAAACCAGATCTCCCTGAAATGAATAAATTGCGGGTGAATGTCATAATTTTGGTGTTATTTTCATAGCCCAAGGACAAAATTAGTCATCCCTACAGATGACAAAAGCTGGAAAAAAAAAGTCTGATAGTTCTCTGAGGGAATCCGCTTAAATTAGTAAAAGGGGTGAGAGATTGTCTACATAGAAAAACAGACCAGATGATGCTCCCACTAAGGACAGTGGCAGATCCAGGATTTTGTAGGGGAGGGCACATCTTTTGTATTTGCCTAAATGGGGAAAAGAAAGGAAGGGCCCCGAAATAGACCTTCCACTTAATGAGTCTAAAATTAATTAACTTGAATTTGTATAAGGAAACACTAACTTACCGTGACAGTTCCATTAGGTGCATAAGCGTTGTAAGGTGCTAGTTCTGGGTGGTACTGTGGGTGCGGACCGTGGTACTCAGTCTGGTACACCACGCTGCCATTGTTCTCCACAAGTGACACTGTATTTGGCATCTCCCTGAAACAATGAAAACGTTAACAGAGCATTAGGATACAAAATCTAATACAGAAAAGAACAATTATTTTCTCCCAAACACTTCGTCCTAGCTGTGATGTTCACGAGGAATTGCCATTTCCTTCTACTGTACCAATAATTCCACCTTTAGAATGCCTCTTAAATTGCCCTTTTCGTTAATTTTGCATTCTTGGTCTCCAACCATATTCCCAGCGTTTCTCCTTCATTGTGTATCCTTTCCTTTTCATCTTGCCCTATGTTATTTCCCCTTGTGTTCCACGTGTTTCCCCTGGAGCAGTCTAATATAGCATACCCTTTAAGGGCCACTGATACAAGAGTACACCATGCCCATTAGCCACCATGATACACCAATGAGTGAGTGAGTAATAGATGTTTAACGCCATTTCGACAGCTAAGGTCATATTCATGGCGAGAACTACATTACACAATTTCACAGGGGAATGTGTCAGTGCCCGCGCATATGTGCACCACACACATCCCGAGGGGATATGAAAGAGGAGAAATAGACCCTTTTAAGTGGGCTAGGGAAGCCCATACACCAATGAAGTGCTCCGCCACTTCATGCCAGGAGTGTATCAACACTGGAGATCACCATGATATGAATGTAGCAAGTCACTCACCAGAGCAGCATTCATGCGTCATGGCGACGAATGGGCATTAATGCATTATGGAACCTCTCAAGAGATTAACCTTTAAAGGCCACTGGTGCAGGAGTGCATCATGCCCATTGGTTGTCATGATGCACCAATGAAGTGCTGGTGAGTCTACTCATTACTACAGGCATGCTAGATATACTCCCAGAGGGTCGGCATGATGCCTCAATGAAGTGCTGGCGAGCAGTCTCGCCAGCACTTCATTGGTGCATCATGACGACCAATGGACAGATGCTTAATGCATTATAGAAGCTCCCAAAGGGTTAGGGAGGTAAGTGCCCACATGCCCATGTCCCTGTGTATATAATGCAGGTACATGCTAACACAGCTTCTTTCTGCTGCTTCTACTATCACTCCCCCTACAGCAAGCCTTTGATGTCAGAGTATCTAAGATGAACATCACTAGTCAGGACGTAACAGACAGAAGACATGTCTTTCTGCTAAGGATATAGCCTATAGTCTATACCACTGTGATAATATTGTTGTGAAACATTCTCTGTAGTCTACACAGTAAAAAAAAGTCACAGAAATAATGGTGCATTCCTCGTCCCAAAGTTGCCAGAGATCCATTGTTATTATTCTCACAGAGATTCCTTGTATATTTGGGTACCACCGTACTACATACCATATTGCCACCTGGGGCTTATTGTAAAAAACTACACTGGTTCAGTGCTTTTTAATTACCGTGGTCCATTGCTCAGTTTTACAAGGACCTCTGGTTGATTGAACGTTTATTCTTTACAGTGTAGACTACATCCTGAGGAAACTGGAATTGTTTGCGCTCTCCAATACCAATGTGATCAACGCCCATGTAACTTTAAATCTAACACTCCAGAAGTTTTTGTTCTGTTTAGAATAATGACAGTTGCCTAGTAGATTTTTATCGCATAATTAAAAGAAAAGAGGGGAAAGGCAGTAACTGAAAACACACCATTGACATTGGTTCAGATCTATATTGCTTCAACAGATGGTGGGAAGATGACGTTGTATACAACGCAATCAGACCATGGCACCCCCTGGTGTCTGAGCAGAGAACTAGATCATCAGATATTGCAGTGCTAACTGCAGGGAACTCTGTAATAAAATCCATAAGATGGTGGCCACGCACCGTCCAAGAGGTATATAGACGGCCGCTTTTACTCTATATAGGAGGAATATCCTGGCTTTGAACCTGTCTGCATGATTTTCTTGGGAGGTACGTTCTTAGGCGGTATGTTCACTATATGGCTCATAACATGTGTGTCTTACGCTTCTTGGTGGGGTTTGCGCTACCTATCTTCTTACATTCTGAGAATGGGGATTATCCTTTTCCATCTGCTTGTCTTTTATCATCTAAAGCCTTGTGTCCACAGGGCGACAAAACTTACAACGACAAAATCCATCATCCATTTCTGATGATAGAACCACTTTTATCGGTACCAATTCAAAAGTCGGCTGACAAAACTCATTTTGCCACCCTATTTGGGCCATAATATCTAACATGGACGACAAAAGTCGTTTTGTCGTCGGGAATTCTGTCGCTCATCAATTCTATCGCCCTGTGGACACAAGGCTTTCATCTATAATATCCAGACAGGTGTGTAATTTGAATTAGAATAATTGATAGTGTCTAAGATTAGGCCATATCTAAATTGTCTATTGTTAATCCAGACATATTAGGATGATCAAACTCCATAATCTGATCTCAGAAAATAAAAATGAGAAAAACTGAATTAGATAAAACAAAATATTACAAATTTTAAAACTAAGTTAGACTCACCAGTCTGGGTAGGAGAGGAGCACCTTATACTTGGACTCAGTCACCCTGAGCTGGTACTTGGTGAGCTGCTGTTTTAACCGGTCCCGGAGCAGGTTGTTGTTGTGGGTACCAGCGATATGCACGTTATCAGTGTACAACCTGCAAGTGAAATATATCATGTATCACCACTGATCTTATTATAAAGAATTTGATATATTTACATCATGATTTAGATAGGGATTTTAAGTAGATCACTATTCGAACTCCTCCAGGGATTTGCACCATGCATCTCATCCCCCACTTTATAAGAATTAAGCCTATCTTTTTTTTCAATATATCGCAAATGGAATAACCATGCTCATTGTGATCACAAGGAAATGAAATATATATCACTCAAGATATAAAACATGCGCTTACTTGAGATTTCTCTCGATGTTTTCTGTGCTCATGTACGACCGTAACTCATGACTTAACGTCTTGCTGTAGTCCTGAAAAAAAGAAACGTACACATTCATGAACGTCAGCAATCTTCACAGTCTCAGTAATGTGTTTTGTAGGTCCCTTTTTTCTAAGATTTGCCTGCTGTATGCCCTTTGTTCTACTTTTTGCTTGGAGCTAATCAGCTTTAAATTTAGATAACAAGAGGAGTGAACATTTTTGGAACACCAAACTATTATGAGAGTCATTGCTAGTTCCTAGCTGACTAGACACACTGTTGGAGAGATGAGTAACGGGTCTCTACTTTTGTGTTTGATGTGATCTATAGATATCCTACCAAGCATGAGATACTTTCCTAGCCTCTGGTATCGACATCTTTTTTTTGAAAACTTCATGACTACAGTGCATTAAAGGGTGCACACATAGTGCACAAAACACACGGTATAAGATATACAGGTGTAGGTTTGCTTAGAGATCTCTATAGATGCGAATGGGGTACCCATACTGCAGGGCTTTTAGGATTAAGATACTAGAAATAGGATTCATTGATACAGACTCGTAGTTCCCAGTCAAAGGCCCTACTACTAAACAGCTGAGATAGACCTGGCTATGAAGTGGCCTAGATCGACTCGAAAGAACCTATGGAATGTGGCAGCACTCTGATGTTATATCATCGGACTCTTTTCTTTTTCTTTTATGTATTTATGTGTATTTTCTATTGCGTAGAGAGTAATGGTCATATACCAAATAGACATTGCCACATAGAAAGGTGATTCTGAGCACTACGTTGAACTTGTTGGACCGTCATGCACATCAAACTTGGACTTGAGCCGTGAGTCATACAACCCAGGTTTAACTCATGTAGAGAAACGCAAAAAAAGGAGAATAATCTAAGGACTTTGAAGAATAAAGACTCGGTATATACAAACATGCTCCCCCTCTTCTCATTTTAAAGGGACATTTCTGCTTTAAGCATGTGCATCTGGAAATATCTGCCACATGTCAACACGAGCGTGTTTTTATTATGTTTAATCAATATCTATAACAACTTCTCCGGCGACCTAGTTTGGTGGGCAAACTAAGCCTTCTCCCCTAGGTTACCATTTTGACCAAAAATCGCCGTATTCATACGCCGCTGGTGTTGGACCTACTTTGACCCCAATGCTGGGTGCTTGTGGGAACCATCATTTGCTGGTACCCATCTGCCAGGTTGAGTCACCAGGAACCAGCTAAGAAAAATAGTACCTCCCAGCATGCCTGTTTACCAGTGACGTAATCGGTAGACTACAAACTGGGGCCAGTGTGTATCTATAACTGGAAATTTCTTAACACACACGGGCAATGCAGGGACTTCGTGTAAAAGATTATGTCGGTATAATATGGGTCAGTGTATATCAGGTCTACGCAAATGGCTTGCCATAAGAGTTTGTTATGGAGCTATGTTAAGTCACCCATAGCCATCAGTGTAATGGGGTGCTGAGTGAGTAAATGGTAAATAATTGAGTAATACAGGCTGATCCCAGCAGCCTGTTACCATAAGGAGATATGGTAAAGGGGTTATACACCCATTTCCATAATGTGTATTGATCACCTCTTTGGTCCTTTAACCCTTTAAAGGCAGCTGATGCAGGAGTGCACCATGCCTATTGGTCGTCATGATGCACCAATGAAGTGCTGGTGAGTCTGCTCGCCAGCACTTCACTGGAGCATCATGCCAATCCTCTGGGATTGTATCAACAAGTTACTCGCCAGATCTGCATTCATGCATCATAACGCCAAATGGACATGATACATTAATGCATCAGCGGCTCTTAAAGGATTGAGGACCATGTCATCCATCCAGGTTCAGGTTCCTTTGTGTTCAAGATGCAGCATAGCAGTGCTAGTGAGTCTGCATCAAGGTATACTGATACTGGTATCCTGGGGAGGTGATTAATCTTGTAAGGTTGATATGATACATGAATACAGCTCTGGTGAGTTATTCACCAAGGTAGCTTTAATGCATCATGGCGACCAACGATGACAATATATATATATATATATATATATATATATATATATATATATATATATATATATATATATATATATATATGATTAGAGATGTTAGAGATTGTTGGGGTTGAACAAGGCAGAGGGCGATGACCGACTGTTCAATAGTGGTCATTGCCCCCGAGGGTCATGTCTTTGACCTCAAGTTCAAGCTCTTTATGCCATTACTTGTCAGCTTATAGAAGCCATCCACAAAGACTGTGGTACCCGAAGATGTAGGAAACACAAAGCCTGGGAAGCATTTCTGGCTTATGGAAATGACTCGATGATGGGTGGTCATAGGTGAACTACCCTCATGACGTATTGACATTTCAGAAAATTTACAGAGCTATATAATCATAATCATTTAAATAAGGACATGGAGGCACCGTAATCTAGTGACTTTGGCATAATCAAACTAGAAATCGGAATCTGTGGGGAATTAAATTCATGTCGTATATAAAGGTTATGGTTTATGGATGTACACACCCACTAAAAACTCACTCCCGGTAACTATTCTGAACTTAAGTTAAGTGGAGGTTTTTATGCATTATTTTTTTTTCAGTTTTCAGTGGTCGTATCCCACAACAAACAATCGATTTCATGTTTCAATTCTAACCGTGCACCCCCCCCCCATCCCATCCCTACCCCCAGGTCCTATCCTCTCACCATGTGTACTGCCAGTGGCTTTGGGCAATCCTCCAAAAACAGACTTCAGTGGACAGGATCAAAACATCCCTTACCCTCCTCTTTCAGCGTTTAGCTCTGGCTACATGTCAATCCCCCTATCACAGTCTACCTGAGAACTGTCTGATTGATTATTGATGATCAATAAGTTGTATTGATCTTCCATTGATCAGCTGCTAGACTGGAGTCCATAGGAGATAGTTAGCAGTAGTTATGGCTGGGTATTGGCTGGTTGTTTGGGGGTGAGGTATCACGTACCTGGCATGGGCTGTAATTAGATAACTGAGTTTGTAACTCCATACAGAGCAGGTATCAAAATTATGCTGTTACATTACTAGATTTTATTGACAACAACATTCGATGGTATCGGACAAGATGGCAGGCATAGTTGGGGATATCTGGGAATTGGGAGCAGTGGGGCAGATTGAGGGTTGTTGGTGTTCCTGCGTTTACACATTATTCTTTTAGAGAATCTTCATGTAGGTATTACGTATTAAGGCACCATGAGAGTGCATATTATATTGTACAATTCAAATGTTTTCTCCTTTCTAAAACTTCAAAGTTCTTACTGGGAGCCCTCACCATATAGACTCTATTCCTGACAGATTGGGTACTTATTTGAGAAGACATTCAAATAAAATAGTTGAATATTACATTTCTCGAGACTTTTATCAGATGTAATTTCATCCCAAGACCTGAACGCTTTGCATTTCATGAGCCGTTTTGTTCAAAGCAGCTTTGAATCTGAATCTCCAAATCATACTTGATTTCAAATTCTTAAAATTTTTAAAATATAACATTTCAATCGTCATATCAATGTTAAGATCGACACTAGCCACACCCGGAGAGAAAATGGTCTGGAAATGGTCTTGGTGGGACACTGGTTGGGGGGGGGGGTAGTTTAATCTTGAGACATCCTCATAACTTTAGATGTCAAACTAGTTGACTCAATGCTCATCGACCATAGAGTAATCCCTGGTTCAGCAACAAATGCCCTTTTCAGTCAAACTTTGTGGGTGGATGTCTCAGGTAAAAAGTATATCTCAAGGTTAACCTACCCTGGCACTATCGAGGTACACAGAGAAAATATTGATACTCACCGTGAGCCTGATGTTAGCCTCAGGCAAATGTCACCAAAATGAGTATATTTTGATACTCAGGGTGAGCCTAGGGTGTAGGCATATTCCAGCAATACCTGACACTCTACTCTAGATTGTTTATGGCCTAGCTGTGCCCTCTCTACTGCCCTACTCTCACAGTGCAGGAGTCCCTTTAGAGACAGGCTCAGGGTCAACTGGAGTAACATAATAGAAGAGAATAGGACATTGCCTGAGTATCTCTATGAAGAGGGTCAGGCAATGCTGGATCCTACCTGAACAGGCTCCAACATTGCAGGAGTCTTTCTTACCAATGGTGTAATGCACTGCCAGAGTATCCCAATACATAAGATCACACTTTCCTGGATTCTACCTTCAGAGTGAGTCCAGCAACACCACCCAGTGGGTGCAACCCCACTTAATGAGTTACTAATCAGCACTGCATTGTAGGGCTTACAGACAGTCTAAATTGTAATGGTTATGTAGCCCTGCATTTGTAGCCCTTATTGAACTACTAAGCTGTAGGGTGTATTAAGCCCAACACATAAGTGTTTTGTTAAACACTATAAAGAAATATAGAAATTAAGGCCACCGTATGACATTATTTCATACACACAAGGATTTCAGATGGTCAAACATTCAACTTCCTAAGGCAGTCTAATTAATCGATGAATAGTTTGTGCATTCCTGGTTTCAGTGTCCTTATTGCTCCTTGGTGGGATTTGAACTGGGTACCTCCTCATTGTGACTCCTTTGTGCTCCTATCTGTGCTAGCGGGGCAGGTGTTGAAGGTGACACTATCAATATGATATTTCAACCATAGACCTACTACAGTTAGATGTCATTGGTCATATTAGGCCCAGTAGACTAATAGGAAACACAGACTGGAGTGAACATAGTAAGGAAAAATGCCCATAGTAAGGACAAATGTCCACAATGTCCTCAGTAAGTATGGCACAGTCCTACTCATATGCCTATTGCAACCTGGCTCACTAGTTGTAGAGGTGGCACAGCGGTAGGATTCTCGCTTTGCATGTGAGGGGTCTCAGGTTCAAGTCTCGGTGGTGCTGAGAAACATTTTTCAATTTTTCAGTTTAATCGGAAACATCTCATCTATTGCAGTGTATTTTTCTAAGACCTAACTTTGTAACTAATTGAAATAGATGCTTGCTTGAAAACTGACAGAATCTTCAACATCTGCCAAGTCAGAAAATAGCAAGAAAATAAATTGTTTGCATAAGAAACAATTTCGGGTTGAAAACTTGCAGCTTTTGAAGAGCATCCCTGGGCTGGAATTGAACTCAGGACCTTCTCATATGAAGGTAAACATGTTACCACTACACCATCTTGACTGTGCTGAAAGATCTCCACTTGAAATCTCATATATGATCTGCTCCCTCTGTGTGTTGAAAGCTGGTATTCTACTTTTTTCCGAGCCCCAAAACATTAGAAATATGCCTGGGACCATATGTCACTTTTACATTTACTGCAAAGGTATGATCATACTCTAAATGTTTTAGTGATTAATTGCTATCATATTCCTATATAGATAAGATTATATTCTTAGATATCATGGCTACAAGGACTAGAGGATGATAGAAAGGATATTGAGTATGTGCAAGAACAGGTGAGGGGGAGGCTTAATAGGGAACAATTTTCTCACAAACCCATTATGAATGCATATTCATACTCACATTGTAGCACCTTTAAGTAGACAGGCTGGTTACAGGGACCTTACCTTTAAGTAGACAGGCTGGTTACAGGGACCTTACCATTAAGTAGACAGGCTGGTTACAGGGACCTTACCTTTAGGTAGACAGGCTGGTTACAGGGACCTCACCTTTAAGTAGACAGGCTGGTTACAGGTGCCTTACCTTTAAGTAGACAGGCTGGTCACAGGGACCTCACCTTTAAGTAGACAGGCTGGTTACAGGTACCTTACCTTTAAGTAGACAGGATGGTTACAGGGACCTTACCATTAAGTAGCCAGGCTGGTTACAGGGATCTTACCTTTAAGTAGACAGGCTGGTTACAGGGACCTTACCTTTAAGTAGACAGGATGGTTACAGGGACCTTACCATTAAGGAGACAGGCTGGTTACAGGGACTTCACCTTTAAGTAGACAGGCTGGTTACAGGGACCTAACCTTTAAGTAGACAGGCTGGTTACAGGGACCTTACCTTTAGGTATACAGGCTAGTTATGGGGACCTTACCCTTTAGGAGACAGGCTGGTTACAGGGACCTCACCTTTAAGTAGACAGGCTGGTTACAGGCACCTTACCTTTAGGTATACAGGCTGGTGACAGGGACCTCACCTTTAAGTAGACAGGCTGGTTACAGGGACCTCACCTTTAAGTAGACAGGCTGGTTACAGGGACCTTACCTTTAAGTAGACAGGCTGGTTACAGGGACCTTACCTTTAGGTATACAGACCGGTGATGGGGACCTTACCATTAAGGAGACAGGCTTTATACTGGGACCCTACCTTTATATATAGACAGGTTGATTACGTTTCTCTTACCTTTAAGTAGACAGGCTGGTTACAGGGAAGCTGAGAGCTGATGATGAACTCATGCACAGACCGACGGATGACGTAACCCAGGATGAGTCCAAGTGAGAACACCACGATCACCAACAGGATCTGAAATATATGATGAATAATTACTTAAATATCAGACCTGTTATATGATAAAAGTGCAAGCTTTTAGAATGAAGCGGTGTCAACTTATAAATGCCTTCCTCTGATTTTGAACCAGTTTTGTTTGTGATCCGACCTTTCAGTAACATATAAACTCAAATCCTCTCATTTGATGTATTGATTCCAGCTGAATATTTATAAAAGGAGAAATGTATTATCGGAAAGAATACACACAAAAGTTGAAACAAAACAAAACAAACCAACTAGGCCACAGGGTGAGTAGCAATAATGTCCTTAGAAAATGAGTTTCGTTCCAATGAGGGGGGTACTACAAAAGTTTTGTGGATTTGCATAGGGAATGACCCTAGTAATCATATACCAAAAGTTCTCCGCTGACATTCCTGCAGTTTATGCATAGGTCAAGGTCAAAGGTCAGGAATTTCCCTCTATATTCCTATATAAAGCTGTTTAACCCAAGAATTGATTGCATGTTCTCTCTGAACTAAGTTAAAGGGCTAAAAGAGAGTTTTATGGTTTTGTTTGGGCCAGAAAATCATGCTGATTCCAAATAAAATTCTTATATTAGTCTGAGTATGCTGGAAGTAGCGAAAACTTGACATTCAAAAATAAAAGTAATATTGAAAAATATGTGAAAATATCAAAAGTCAGTAAAATATGAAATCAGCTCCGACCAATGCACTAAACACCTAATTCAGCTAGCTGGTGGGTGAGGAGCATAATAAGTATGAAATGATTATGTAATTAAGCCTTGACCTACTTAATTAGGTCAAAGGTCACAGAAACCATATACGTCATATCTCTGGTTCTAAGAGGCCTTTCTACACACATTTAAGTTATAATTAGGGGTTTCTCACATAGAGGAATTGATTGGAGTAGGTTTGAAACTCATAGGATGCATTGTCTTGTGCATAAAACAGAAATCAGCATTGATTGTCTATGCGAATGCAGATTTACGAGGAAAAGTTTTAACCCCATATTGTCCGAAGTAATACTGGATCACCTGCCTATTGAAACAATTTGTATTTGGGTAGGAGGCTTACATGAATTAATGCAAGTGTCTGAACAAGGTTGCAGTAATTAGTTAGATAGACCATGACATATTCAATTACCGTAAACTCCCGCGTATAAGACGCGTCCTCTACGCCAAACAAAATGCTGGGGGTCTTATAGCTTTCTCTCAGGTTGGGTGTGCGTCTTATACGAGGGGTAATTTTACTATAGAAATGTACTAATCTTACAAATTTCAGCATTAAAATGTGCGTCTTATACGCGAAAATGCATGTGCTGAGTTTGGGGTGCGTCTTATACGCGCAGCGCGTCTTCTACGCGGGAGATTATGGTAGGTCAAAAGTCATAAACCATTTTACAGTTCTAGCAGGACTTTGCAAAATTTTAAGTTCAAGATAGGGGTTTCTGACATAGACAAAATGGAGGGCTAGCTTTAAGCAACTCAGTGTTGTGTATTGAAATATAGAACATATATTTATATCAAACTCTGAGTAGATTAATGTTGTAGAAGTTGAGTTGTACCCTGCAAATAGTGTTATGAGGAATAATATTTTGACTTCCTAAGATGCATTGTTGTGTGTATAGATCTAAAATGAAACCAACTACTGGAATGTCTGCACTAATGCAGATTTGTGGAGTAGGGGGAATGAATCAGCCAAGTAAAAGGAATTGATGGCGGGATAAAGGGGCTTGAAATATTCAGATTTAGGTGACTGTTATAGCTTTTATCATGCATTTTGCCCCATATGTGAACCATGACTTATAGGCAAATCAGATTCCTACTGTAGCTGATAGGATTCTGCTGAAAATGCTTGCTGCCACTTTGCATTAGGGATTTACACAGAATAATATGGTAGTAACCAATTTCCGGCCCCTGCAAGACTTGTGCTGTTAGTAATGATAAGTAAGGTTTGATGGTGTAAATTATTTCACAAAGGAGCAATCCTTACTATCTTGGGCACTAATGTTCAAGAACCCCTTAGCACCTTAGACTGCAAAACTTTCCCCGTACAATGCCTGGATCACATCTCAGCTCCCACATTCAAGCTTCACCCACTTCAGGAGAAGGTAAAAGCAGCAACTAGGGCTAGAAAACTGAAGGTTTAGTACATTTTTGTACAGATCTGCCTTTAAGATGCACCCAATGAATGAGGCATACTGTGGCTTACAGCTTCTTTCCGAACTCAAGATGTTTTGTATTCCTGACAAGCATTGCCATTGCTTGATCTAGTGTCTGATTAGATCGGTATCAGTGGCACCTAAACATTTTGTGGTGAATGGATGGAATACTTTCATTAATAAAAAGTATCATGCTCAGAGTCTACGGGCAGAGAAGAATTACAGATTATGCCTAGTATAACTGCTGAAAATCAAGGTCAGAATGTGCCTTATGGGATCTCCATCAACTAATAATGTGCCTTATCTGTGAGGTCTGGCTTATGCAAGACCGGTCTATAGTATGTAACACATTCTTTTTTTTTTTTTCAAAGGGCTGGGCAAATGTTCCCTAGACCTAGACACCTATTTACCACATCCTATCATAAAACCATGTGTAATAACTGCTCCCACACATATTAGCCACACCCTGACATTAACCATCTTCTTTATCCACAAAACCCCATGTGCAAGCCGCAACTATACTTTAGGCAGACTCTATAAGCCACGGTAGGTCTCTGAAATGGTTTATAAACCACTGCTTACATGCTTGGTGTTACCCTACACTAATTTTAAGCCCTTGCAGAATTGGGAACCTGACAGATTGTACATTCACTTTCCATAGAAATTTGCATTGGCTGCCCCATATGTGTGCCTTTTCTTACTGCCTCTGCAGATATGAAGGCCATCCAAGGATGTGTAAATACAATACAAAAGTTATCAGTTTGCAACTTTTTTTTTTGTGATTATTTTTGTAATTATTTGTGATCATTTTTGTGATTATTTATAATTAAATCCAACTAATCTTATTAGGTATCCTACCAGTAGGGCCTATTAACCAATTGCAGTTAAATTCAGAACTAGAGGCAGGACAATTACAGACACATCTCTTGGTAATTTGACCAAAGAAGAGTTGCCACTTCACTCCTACCTAACCAACTGTAATTGTCAACCTTTCTTCATAACACTAGTTACACACTTACTGTTTCATTAGGGCAGGGGATCAAGTATTACTTCAGAAAATATGTGGCTAATACTTCCCCTCATAAATCTGCATTTGAATAGACAATCAACGATTATTTCTGATTTATGCACAAGACAATGCATCCTATGAGTTTTAAACCTACTCCATTCAATTCTTCTATGTGAGAAACCCCTATTTAGAACTTAAAAGTGTGTAGAAAGGCCTCTTAGAACCAGAGATATGACGTATATGGTTTCTGTGACCTTTGACCTAATTAAGTAGGTCAAGGCTTAATTACATAATCATTTCATACTTATTATGCTCCTCACCCACCAGCTAGCTGAATTAGGTGTTTAGTGCATTGGTTGGAGCTGATTTCATGTTTTACAGATTTTTGATATTTTCACATATTTTTCAATATTACTTTTATTTTTGAATATCAAGTTTTCGCCACTTCCAGCATACTCAGACTAATATGAGAAGTTTATTTGGAATCAGCATGATTTTCTGGCCCAAACAACACCATAAAATTCTCTTTTAGCCCTTTAACTTAGTTCAGAGAGAACATGCAATCAATTCTTGGGTTAAACAGCTTTATATAGGAATATAGAGGGAAATTCCTGACCTTTGACCTTGACCTACGCAAAAACCGCAGGAATGTCAGCGGAGAACTTTTGGTATATGATTACTAGGGTCATTCCCTATGCAAATCCACAAAAATTTTGTAGTATCCCTCTCATTGGAATGAAACTTCATAATTTGGTGCCTCACCCTGTGGCCTAAACTAGTGTTCTTTCATCCATCTAGAATGAAATAGAATATATTGGTATGGTAATATAAGCATAATTATGACCTCTAGATAACTGCCTCTTTAGCTAATTTAAGACTATAATCCATTCTTGAATAAAATATCAGTCATATGCCTTAGACACTATGTAGTAATATGCAGCTAGGCAGATTAGGCAGTCAAAGGGGAACTTTGGTAGGTAGGTAGGTAAGTAGTTGTTTTACGCCATTTCGACAGCTAGGGTCATATCCATGGCGGTGGGAACTTTGGAGATAGATATAAAATAATATGGCATGGACTGCGAGAAGAGGTCTAAGAACCCTCTGCACTAAGACTTTTCACAGATTGTGTCACAAATTATGATTTAAAATTGATATTCCTACTTTGAGAGCAGTGCCCTTCCTGCCGGTGAACCAGGAGACCTGTGCCTTCTTGTCGAGCTGATTGTAGTCCACCTCCACCTCGTCCTTGTCGGCATCCCATTTAGTATAGGGCTGCTGTGGGATGCCCGGCCGGTACCCGCTCCCCTTACCAGGCATCTTAGACGCCTTGGACGCTACCCTGGAGAGACAGAGAGAGAGAAGAGGTATGGTTAGGTATCATAGAATGCGTTGTATGGGTATAAACTAATCAGTCACTAGTCATGGATAACGGTAAGCTTTGGCTGAATTCGTGCTAGCCAAGGATCTGTACATGTCTTATGTAAGTTATATCATCACAAATAAACCTATTTCCAAACCTAAAAAGATGAATGATGTGCATTATAGAGCCATACCATTTATTACTGGTGCATGTCTGCTGTGAAATCTGAGTATCATAAGTCGGCTATGGTCAGGGTTTCTTTTAGGAGTTGGCATATAGGATACCGATGCCTGATGCATTTTCATAAGGATATAGATCCCATGGGCTCTGTGAATCCTGTATGGGTTCCATGAGTAATAAGACAAGGGAATCGGAATTGGCAGTGTTCATCCTATGTGGACATTTTGCCATATCTTATTCAAAGTCTCTATCAATCTGTCACCAAGCCTGGAGGGTCTTGCCAAAAGACAAACGTGAACCAAAAATTAAAACGTGCACGTTTTTGTGTTACTAAAAACATTCTCGTCAGTTCAGGGAGGAAAACGTGCACGGATGGTTTAAACTAAATGTCTTCTGGAAGTATCTAAATAAGCTGTATTGACAATTAAGTCGAATCAACCATCCTTCTGAGACATATCACATGGGGTAGAAGTGTTATTGGTCCATTTGTCATTTTCTTAACATCCCTATACTGAGCGGTTATTTGGCAATACTGTGCGCTTTTTCCTAAGTAATCTCTGAAAATCTTTAAGAGGTTCTTCCTCGTCATGTTTTGGCACGACCCTCCTGATGCCACTACCTCTGACACTCTAATGTAAGTAGATCGACCCTCAGACCTGTACATGTACCACCGTCCATATTGCTATCTCAGGCTCCCAGCCTGCAACCTTCATGAGTACCTCATAACCTTAGCAAACCTTAAATACCACGTCAAATATCCATAATGATAGCTCTATGGCATCACATATATAAAATGTTGACTTGGCCTGTCCCAGTATTATCTTGCTAGGTATATACAGGAGGCTTATATGTGTTCTTATATAAAAAGGCCTATTTGTCATATCTCAGCCTTCACCAGCTCTTCACTGTGTGCTCAATAACATAAAGTGCCAGCAGAAAGGTCTATTACGAATCAATATGAGACAGCGGTTTATCAGCGTTAGACTATGAGGAGCCGAGACAAACCGGAAGCCACTCAGGAAATATGTGGGTGGAGATCGACTTACTCTCATCCCATATAACCCTCAATGACAATGTCATTTGGACCCTTTGGAAGCTGCGTAGTGCATTTAATCAGTGTCACTATTATGTTGTTATGATGTCTTGAATACAGCCCTAGTGAACAATTCACCTAGATAACTTGCCCAGTTCTCAGACAGGCCCAATTCTCAGTAGATTTTTTGGAGTTAGCTAAATGTTATTTCAGGCCATATACCCTATCCTATTTTGATTTCCTCTCTGTTATATCCAACAGATGTCTATTCCCAATGGCAAATTGATAAATTTCAAACTGTGTGGTGCCATCTGTTGGTATCAATTGAAACTTGTGTCTGAGAATTGGACCATTGGAAATGCGGTGTCCGGTAATTGGGCATGATGACATGCCTATTTCCTGACAATTTTGATAATTGATATTCTAAAACCAAAATTAGAGTGAATATACTAGCAAATATGTCAACACTTCTAGTGCATCAATATATAATAATGGTGGTGAGCCTGCTTCAGCTTGTAAAGCTATCTTTAAAATACAGAGGTTTTCCATGAACTGGGACACCAATCCAAGAACTAGGCACTTTTGAATGTCTATACAAAACCCCTTATAACAACTATATATGTTAGGCTTCAGCTAGGGAGACTTTTTATTATGATACCAAGGGGCCCTATCCATGCATCCTGCTGAGCCTAAATGTAGGAAACTGAGTTGGACCAGTTTAGTAGTCTCCCAAAAGTAAAACTGTCTGAGAACTGGGCAAGTTGTGACTCAATGGTGGAGCAGCTGAAAAAGTGTGTGGGGTGAGTTGCCTACAGTCTACTATATTTCTTTATAATCTATAGTGCAATCTGAAATATTGTGGGGAATGCACCCCGAAGGCTTGGCTGCCACCATGAATATTAAAAGGAAGACGCCATGAGTTTAATACACTTTGGCGATACTTAGCTAAATGCAGGGCTGACGAGTAGATTGAAGCATAATGATGTCTAAGGACCTGGATCCAAATTAACAAGTGGCCTATAAAGGATCAGGGATGGTCATCACCTAACAGCAGGCAAGGAGGCGATCTAAACCTTCCTACCTCCAGTGGTTTCTACACATAATGGCAATACAAGGTCGTCACACTAATGACTTATAATGTGGTCAGGACCCGCGGTTCAGGATGAAGACCTAAAGTCGCCATTTTGATGACCTAAAGCTATAGATTTTAATATGTATTGTCAACTTGAGGACCTAAAGTCGTCTGCACTGACAAGTTTCATGCTTCTCAGGTTTTCAGAGTATTGTGGATCTCTATACTTTGCTGTCAACTTTTAAACATATGTAATACCAGCTGTCACGGCTCAGTCCCGGCTGTCAGTCACTAATCCCCTCACACCTTCCACAGCATGTTTCCATGGTAACGTGACACTGTACCCATGTTACAATCTGCTGAGTGCTCCTCTTATCACCGTTTAATATCACAGTTTACAGATATGACATTGCCCAGGAGAGAGTGTCCAGGAGGCATTTGGTTCTGTTAACTGTCAGTCTAACTGGCTATACACTGTCCATACTATATGGAGAATATGCAGGCCGGCCATATTAAATATTTCCCAATAATTCATTGGCCCTGTATCTGGGTAAAACAGTCCTGATGGGGGAGGCTCCAGGATGACCATAGGTCTGTGAAATGTGAAAATCCGTTGATAAGAACACAAGTTATGACGTTTTTTAGTTTCACACTCACATCTGGAAAAGGAAGGGTCAGTAGGTTGGATTTTTTTTTATTTCTTTTTTTTTACATTTATATAGGAAATGTTAGGGCACATATCAATGGATGTATCAAAGTTTTTGGTTTCATTGGAAAGTAATGACGGGAAAATGACAGCTGTGAGAGACGGGAAGAACATGTAAAGGATACAGGAAAAATCATCAAAAAGTAATGAAATTTTTTTTACCCTGATGTGCTAGGGTTGGTCGGGTGACTGGAAACAAACCTTTTTTTATTTGGCCTCATCCGGCTTTCCAATGCCTATCCATGTCCCCAAAGCCAGCTCAATCACTGGTCATTTTACACTATCATATTCTAGGTGTATGATATGATGGGACTGCAAAATCGACGTACAAAGCAATGTTGTGGGATGGTAGCCATGTCTCGGTCAATGACAGGGTACGCCCATATCATTCTTCTGGATGGACGGAGGTAGACCTGTAGGATGTTCAGGAGGGGAATGGGGTTCATGATATTATGATGATGCGGGATCTTGATTATAAGATCTGCACCACGTACATTAATCTGAATGACTATGTTACATAATATGGCTGCTCATACCCTCCCAGGGGTCTGCCTTATTTAATGGCAGCATATCAAGAAATCGGCTATGCAACACCCCCTATAGCGAGGACTCTCATCTCATCTCAGAATCTTTCGCAAGATGAAACAGGAACCAGACACCAACACAACATCTGTCCGGAACCAACAAAATCGCGAGATCAGGTCCTGAATTCGTTGATGTCAACATGCATGTGGTGGTGCCATGAATCATGAACCATAACCCCGCTATAGGAAAAGCCTAGGGGAGAATCTATGATAATATTTTTTTTTGCTGTTTGAAAAGTTTTTATTCCCAAGTCACAAATTAACAAAATAAATTGGTAAAATCTCACTTCAAGAGGATTGGCACTGATGACACAACTGAACCAACAAACATTCACATCTGGAGATAGCCAAGTACCACATACTAGGCTAAACTATTCTGCTTTTGATCCACTTAGTTGAAAAGAGGCGTTGGAGTATTGAGAATGTACCACTGTGAGTAGTATAGGCAATGTGGAGATTTCCCCAGGAGTATTCAATCCTCTATTAATCCAGTATCCTACCCCCAGGAGACTTCAGGCTACCTACAGTCAGTATTAATATTCCCCTGGAGGTGTGAGGTGCAGGAGGAAGCTAACTTGTAATGACAGTGGTGGGACCCCTGAAGTCTAAGTGTAAGCCTCCCAGGACGTCCTTTATGGAGGAGCATCCAAGGTTAAAGCACCATTAACTCCCACGCAGACTCCTCCTACGTACTGAGTTTTATAACTCGTTATTTAACATGTAGTAGCTTAGCACCCACACACAGCTCTAATGTGCGGCCTCAGACTATCTGTTTCCACCAAGTGGGTATTCCACTGGACCACATTGTCTCCATATTCCACATCAGAGGCCATCAGATTGTCCATTGTATCCAGTTCTATGATAATTGTGGCATGCACAGGGAAAGGGGGCCTGATTGCACCCTGCGCTAAGACCCCCACTCACAGATTACGTCACATAATATGATAGTTTTTTTTTTCTTTTCCTTTTCAATTTGATCGAAACAGACAAGTCACCCTAAAAAATATCAAGGTAAAATTGGTCCTTATCATGGCCGATAACGCTTAATGTTTTAGTCGAATCTTGCTGATTCAGTGCTATAGGTATTGGATATTACCTGTTTTTTATAATGTAGATGTCGTATACATGTTTTCAAATTATTCCAATTATCATCGAACACTGCTTCTTTTATAACCTCACTACCAGGCAATAGCTAAATTCAAAAAGCTGTAATCCAATAGTAAGGACATTGCTTCTTATCTCTACATACTCACTAGCTTTATATTCTGTAGTGTTTTCTACCCTTCTCTCCTCCCATCCTTCCTTAAGGAAACATTGCAAGTTTTCAACTAAGCATTGGATGTAAGGTTGATACAATGTATTATCAAAACACTACGAGCGCCTTAAAGTGTTGACGCCCTGTATGCTGTAGTACAGATACTGTGTATGGCTCGGGGTAGCAGAAGTAGATGTGATGCGTCAGCCTCACACCAGGGGGCATCATTAGCAGTTGTTACTATTATTAGCCAGCCTGCCCACCACCTGCCTGCAGCAAGGTGCACCATAAGGTGGAAATCTACAGCAGGAACTACATGTGTGAGCCTATTTCCTGATTAAAATGGATACATCAAAGAGAAGAAGATTAAGGGATAAGAGGGATTCTTTATTGTGCTGAAAATGGCTTACTATGAAAAGGAGATTCCTGCGGGCACAGACATATTCTTAGATTCTGAGGTTTCAAAATTGAAGAACATGCAAAAAATAATTTTCTCATAACTATTCTTGCGGACACAGAAAGAATTCTTGTGGGTACAGAAACATTAATTATTGTGGGTATATAAAATATTCCTGCAGGAACAGAAAGGATTCCTGTGGGTACAGAAACATCCATGTGGGATCCTGAAGAGTTTATCATCACCATCCAAAGAATACCAGTGTGTCCCCAGAATGTCATTGTAAATTTGCAAGAATATTCCTCTACCAACAAGAATGTTCCTACGCCAATAAGAATGTTTTTGGTATGTCATATAAGGGGCTCCGTACGGTTAAGTTCCTTTGGGATACAATTTGGGTTCAAATACACACTATCACTAACGAAAGAAAACTACACTAGTTGAGGTAATTAAAAAACATGTTGATAGTGAGTGAGTGAGTAATAGATGTTTTACGTCATTTCGACAGCTAAGGTCATATTCATGGGGAGAACTACATCACACAATTTCACAGAGGAATATGTCAGTGCCCGCACATATGTGAGCCAGCAAGCAGAAAGGACAGTTACTGCGGGATTTAGTACCAGATTTAGCCACCAGGGGGCACCACTATGGACTAGAATAGGAAAAATATGACTAAAACTGTTATAGGCTACTTTTTTATGGAGAATTCAATGGTTTTTGATAAAATGTTCTATTTTGGGTGGAAAGGTTCCAAATTTGGCATGTAAAAAGAATGTTTTTGGGCCAAAATAGGCATTTTTGTTGATTTCTGTTGCCATGGAAACATGATTTTCATTCTAAATAGGAAAATCAATGATTCCATTTGAAGGAACATCCCACAAGGTTTACTTTGGTGAAAACAGAATGAAAATTTCTAGATCAAAAGTTATGGGCAAAAGAATAAAAATTTATACGAATTTAGCTAATTAGCATAAATTATGCTAATTAGCTATATATCTCATGACCAATTAGACATAGAGCTTATTAACATTCTTGAAATGGTCACACCTACCCATATCTAGCAAGCCATTCCTCCAAAACTAACAGGAGTATATTCTCATGCTATGTATCACTGTAAAGCTAATGATTTGAATTTTAAAGTTGACTTTTAGCATGGAGCACCCTTTCTCCTTGCCTCTACACATATGTGCACCACACACATCCCGAGGGGTTAGGAAAGAGGAGAAATAGACCCTTTTAAGTGGGCTAGCAATTAAGCCAGCATGTTGAATCTTCCTGGAACCTCGTTTTGACTAGCGCAGTGCCAGCAGAGGGAACAGACAAAAACGTACCATGAAATCGATTCTAGAGAAGACCAGGCCGCCACCATGATGGCTAAAGCATGCTAGGACTTTGATCAATAGGGCGCCAAGAGTAACAGGTCTCTCAATGAAAAACATGGGGTCCCCTAGATTATACATTTGCCCATTCTATTGGCTAACCCGGCAGATGGGCGATATTAAGTGAAAGGACGACGCCCGTATTGGTGAGCTATGATTCTGTATCGATTGGTGGTCGGTTGAAAAACCGATACGGGGCACTGGGGTAACGGAAACTGGGCTGCGCTACTCAATCAGAAGGAGGGTATTGTGGGAAGATTACAGGAGGGTATTTAGAGAGGATGTAGGGACTAGCATTGTGTGTTAATGAGACGCTGGGAGGGGAGGGGTTGGAGGAGGTGGGTTTGTGGGTGCTAGAGAGTTAAATTGGATTCTGTTGTTATTAACCCTTTTGCTCCAAGTGCTCTGGTGCTTGAAACAACAAGCATTTATCTAACGGTCATCTATGAAAAACATATATGGTAACTTCCATTGCAGGAGGCCTGCCCCAGATTACTTAATGCACTGTGCCCTTTGGATGACAAAAGCATTGCTTTTTGCAGTTTCAATAATATCTCCCGATTCCCTAAACAGTTGAAATGCGTGTTGGAGATTCGCATTGAGGCCATGGGATGAGCTGCTTGTCAATGTCAGTCAAAACATCACACTTTTAACAAGAACACCCCCCTCCTCCTTTTGCTTAGCCTCTACAAGTGGCAATATTGACTCGATACTCAGTTAATCTTTTGCCGTGAAAGCAAATCTTAAATTATCAAGGTTTCCCTCACTGGAATACTTTCAAGAGTCGCTGTGCAACAGCATTTTGTTAACCATTTCGATAACGTCGTCTAAATCGCCTCCATGTGTTTAGTCTCTTTCCAGATCGATGGTTTCCTTTACCTTCCATGGACTTCATGCATGCTTTAAACTGGATTTCAATCGAATTTACTCTCATATTTCCTCAGATCTGACATTTCAAATAATAAAGCTATTAAAGATAACCATAAAACCAGTAGGTACAATGTGGACTGTGTCAATGTGTAGCCTGAGGATTGAGGGTAAAACGACGACCACCAATTACTGGAATAAAAATAACCACTACCTCCCCAGGGCCCACTTGTCTGGGGGATCTGGTATCTGTCCGGGAATTGTCAGCTAGGGCAGTCATTAAATGCGATTTACTGACTGGCTTACAACAGCTTTTCTCGTGCGGTTTAACCATATAAAGGATGCTTCTAGTACTCTGAAAATTTCATCTGGGGTCAATAGAAATATTGTGTGTTTCCAGTAAAATGACTCAAAGAGCTAGGGTCGGTAGGACGGATTTAATTCCTAATTTTTTTCATCTGATTTTGTATGGACAGACATGGCAGATTCTTTGATTTTAACATAAAAATATGAACAACAAATGAGTAATGTGAAGAATATGTAAAGCATATGAATAAAAACTATCAACTCTACACCCTTAGATGATCTTTCACGAAAATGGATGAAAAAAATTCTAAAAATTTCAAAACAATTCTCAAAATTACGAAAATAAAATCCTAAAAGTCGGGTGACTGGAAATAAACCTTTGATAAGGTAACAATATATACAAGGAGATGAGTGCAGTATTTTGTTGAGTTATGCTGCTGAGCCCATAAGATTGATACACCACACTGTGTAAAAAAAATCAAAAAAAAATCACTGATTCGCTGCTTCACAAATACGTATTGTAAAGCCCTGTGCATTGTAGGTGAATTCCTGGTAGACTCAAGAGCCCTTTATAATAGTGCAAAAGGGTCGGTATGGTGCACAGATTCGGTGATGTAAAGTTTCATACTTCTTCAATGTACCATGGGCAAGTAAGCAAGGAAGGTAAAGCATCGAGGCACCGTGCTGTACTTAAGGGGGTAATATCCTAAGTATACGGAGATCTGGGAGCAGTCTGAGAAGGTCTACTGGGCTTGCATTAAGGCCTATATTGTTACCATAGTGCTGTATCTAAGGGAGTGGTCATTATTTATCAACAGGGGTGGGGGGGTGGGTTTGAGGGGGGCGTAACATTTTCAGACCCCTCCCGAGGGGGGGGCTAAAAAAATTCACCCTCTTTTTAGCAAAAAAGCCTGTACGCTACTATAGATCAAAGAGGGGCGCGAAAACTCTCTGCGCCTCCAGCGTGGGGGGGGGGGTGGCGCAAAAAAATTTGACTGCCATCGAGGGGGGGGGCATAAAAAATTTTCGCGCGTCCGCACGAAAATCCACCACCCCCCTGTTGATAAATAATGACCACTCCCTAATCTCATGATAAACTGCATGTCCTCAGCACATTCGATATTTCTTAAAGTCAAATGCATGTGTTCTCCAAGCAGACAAGCAGGTTCTATGTTTTGTTTGTATATGTAAATATGCCTGATTAAACTACCATAGATAAAATACCTCGGCTCTCCACTGTGGGCCACCAGAACTGTCAAAACAGAAGTAGTAGAGTTGCGTGATTGCCATTAGCTTAAAATTATTTGCAGTAAATTCCTATTCTTTATTAATTTCTTCTTATCCATATATATAGAAATAAGATATAAAATAACCCTCGCAGACATAGGTAATTTATATATGGTAGTTTAACCAGGCCTACTTTTTGTCCATTATCACAGCGCCGTAAACGCTGGTTGATTAAAATTTATGATTAAAATAAGATGAGTTATATTGGGAGGCATACATGTAGGCATGTGAGTAGCGTGAAGTGGCAATGGTTAGTATATTGGGCTGTATGGTTTGAGTTTTTGTGTGTATTGATGTAGTCTTACTTGTGTAGATATTAGTAGCTCACTCCACTAGTCTCGTGTATTGGGAAGACTCTAGTGGTATGATGTTGGCTTAGCCCATTCTCATAACCAACACCAAGACGCCAGTACAAGTCACTATTTATTGTTCACTCGTTATCTACAGTTACAGTTGTTTGTCAACTCCACTCAACTCTATACAGCTTCAACGACATCAGTCTAATCCCATGAACAGTTCATGTCCCAGCAATCCAGTGCTTCTAGAGAGGTATATGGGTCAGGTCGTCAGAAAGTGTAAGATTCTGCCCTTGAAGGGCCTTTAAAATTAATTTTCTAATTCCTTTATATAACCTTAACACAACTGTGAAGGGACTTCCGCTCAACTCAGAAAACCAAAAAATACCGATCTAGCCCATCCGGTTCCATTTTTATTGCTTGTTTTGTGTCATGTAACGTCCGGTACCAAAATAATGAAATATAGAGGTAATTGAAGTTGCTCTCAGTAATATAAGAATGTCCCATTATGCATAACAAACACATTAATTAACAAGGCCAATATGTCTATTATTGACTTCAATTACAGAATGGAACAGAATTTGAGTTATGCATGTACAGTAGACTGCCTCCTACATGATGATAAAAGTACCGGACGTTACGTAACGTCCGGTACTTTTATCAGAATTATTTCACATAAGCTGCTCTCACATGGAGACAAATGCTGCTGGACACACAATTTTTTCGCCAAAGTAGGGGATAATAAAGCCCTTCATATGGGTAATAACAAAAATTATGAAGATTAATTTTTTCCATGTTTTATAACTGATTTAGATTTTGGTATTGGACGTTACAAATTACAGATTTCCATTTTCAAAGACACACAATGAAAAATCCTCACTCAGTAACATGTTCAAACCTGATGAAAATGATACCTATGATCATATACAATACAAAAAATAACTTTGGGTTACTCCAGATGTTCTTTATTCAATACAGAACATTTGTAAAAAGTACAAAAAAACAAAAAAGAACAAATTTGACTGTTTTTCTCACTTCGGCAAGCTATAAGTCTAAGAGTTTTTGATGGATGGCCACAAATTAACATCTTTCTGATAGCCCTAAGTGTTATCTATCAAATGAGTCTATGTAAAACAAGATTGATTTGCAACTTCTTTCTCTAGAGCCATAAGAGTCCAAAATGACCCAAAAACACAAAATCTACTGCTTTCTGGCGACCTGACCCATATGTCACATAGAGGTCCTGCTTAATCCGTTCTTACATTGGCTAAGTGCAATACTAAGTACTAAACAGCTTCATCCCCGTCTACTCCAGGAGTATGTGTTCCTTCCTCGACAGCTCCCACAATACTAACTCCTCACCTGTCTCTCACTAACCCACTACACCTCATACTCGCCATGTACTTGGCTTACTCATATCTTTTCCCTTACAGAATCCTCCTGACCGGTTCTTGTCCAACTCCATCGTCGCCTGCTGCATCCCATAGCTACCACAAACCCATCACAGGACTCCTATAGCACTCTCTTATATAGCACACAATAAATACATACATGATTGTACCCTGTTATACCCATTCATTATAATTATTGCTTATTGATGGCAAGACAATATTAGTCTATGGGTTCTGAGGGTAGCACTGAAATTCGGGTATGCGCTTCATTTTCTACTCTCTTGGTTCCAAATACCTCAGAAGCAGTATTGATAATCCTAGACAGAGGCTCTTATCATGTCCATGACCCAATAGGATGATCACCTAGCTGACATGATTACTGCTGATGTGTATAATAAGGATAAGAAATTCTTGGGGACTGAATCAATGTGAGTAACCTGGCCCATATATTTCTGTGGAAACCTAGATGTAATACGCTGTGGTATATCTCAACTCTTCCTTTACCAAGGTATTTCAAAATGTGTCAAAATATGTTGAAATATAATGTTCTGATAATAATATTACTTTATTGGCCAATAAATCATTGACGCTGAAGCTCTTGTATATAAATGGAAAGGTTAGACGTTCAGTGCAAATCACAGGTACTTGTACAGCGGATAAGGAGTGGAAAGGTCACCACAGTCAGTAACTATATAGGCACAAGACGCCATGTTAATTTACACTGCAATCCTGATATTTCTAGCGTTCCCCTGGCGGCTGAAACTGAGACTATTGTGTCAGGTGACCTTAAGACTATCGGTGTGCGCATCTCTAGAAAATGGGTTTCAAATGGACCGAGCAAAGGGCACAATGAAAGCTCAAAATGTAGAGTGATGGAGAATTCACTGAATTTCTGTACCTATCCAATGTTGACTTAGTCTCCATCTCCTTATCACATTACAGCACTCCTACATCAGTTTTCAATTTCCATTTCTGGTCAGATGTGCTGTCTCACAGGTCGAGAGCCATAGTTTAAATGTTAAATAGGAGTTCCCTTTCAGTCAAAACAGCAGAAAAAACACATCTTTCCTTTTTCTTCACCTTTTTTGGCTAAACTTTTTTGGCTCTCAGTGTCTTGCAGTACTAATGGGGGGTGTGAGCAGGTCACGGTCGAGTGGGGAGCAGCTCTTGGGGAGTGGGACGAGGAGCTTCCTATGATGGTGGTTTCTTATTCCTCTTCAGCAGACGGATAAAAGATCATGTACCCAAGTTACTTCTATCTCTGCCTCAGCCATTAATTTCTTAAATTTGAAAATAATATTCATTCTCGATGATACGTTTAAAATCAGGGCAATCTGGATTATCCATTGTCCAAAACCATCTATTGAAAATATATTGCATAAAAGCACATGCACAATGAATACATAAGCAAATGTCAACGATCAGTGAATAATTTAGGCTCGTATTCCCAGAGGTGCTTCTGCCCGTATTCAACGAGGCCTTATAGGCCGAGTTGAATGCGGGCAGAAGCACCGAGGGGAATACGAGCCTAAATTATTCACTGTGAGTTGACATTTGCATTTATTATATGGCCCTACGGATGAATTTGCTTTTAAATAAGGAAACACAACAATATTTACTGTTTTTTCAACATGTCGAGTCGTCTTGCTCGTGTTGTCGTCCGCCATCTTGGATCCCAGACTGCCTTGCCCGCTGAGATATTCCTACGCAGTCGAGACGTTTTGTGTTTTTTTTATATATAATAAAATTTTTGGCTATATGACTGGTTCTTAAGTGTATTAAAGGTATTCTTTACTAAAATTTATTTCTTTACATGCATAGTGCCGCCATAGTCCATAGAGTAAGGAAGGAACTATTTTTTTTATAGCCGAGCTTGCTTCGACGGCACTCGGAATTATGTTTAATATTAATTTTTTGGCTTTATATCGTCAATTCTATTGAAATTAATGTCAGATTAATTTTTTTCAATGCATCTTCTCTCTAGATAAGGAAAATTAGACAAGGATTTCAACACAATAACAATAAACTTTTATTTTTGGAACGCTCGGGCTACATCCGGGTCACTTTCACTTTGGCGCCAAAATGGAAAATGGCGGTAACCTAGGAACTACGTCAACAACTTAATTCAAAGTAATCCGAGGAATATCTCCGCCATCGTCCTTTGTCATGCTTCCAGAAGAAGCCACATTATAGTTTATGGTGAGATTAATGTTTCCAGATATGTTGGCATTTGCAAACATTCCACTGACGGAAGAAGCTAGACGATTTATATTGTCGCCATGAATACGTGAGGAGACCGTCTGTCGCCCTTCATCTTCCCCGGGATGTACCTCGATGGCTTCCGCCAAGCTGGATACGTTGGCGCTCGGTGTAGGGGCTCGTCCTAGAGCAGAACTAGGCTTGGATTTACGTTGGTACCCGCCATTGCTTGCTCTGGTATTTTGTGTGTTACTAATCTGGACTGGAATACCACTGACTTCGTTGGAGATTAAACCAATGGAATTACCATCCCCGTCAGGGCCCAGGACGGCTGGCACGGCATCTGAAGGTAGGCCTATTTTCCTCCTCTTTGAACCTGTGATGATGTATGACATGGCCCGCTGCTGCTCACGGTTGGCTATGTTGTATTTATTTATCGAACTCTCATTCTTATGACCTGCATGTTGAGCCACCAGGACAGTGGGTACGTTATTTCCCATTAAAGATGTTATGGTGGTTTTCCTGAGTGAGTGATTTGTTTTTTTACCTACAATCCCTCCTCTCTTGCAGACACTTTTAACCAAAGCATTCATCGTGTTGGTCCCCATGTTAGCTCTAGAGTAGCCAATTTGGTCTTCTATGCCGTTGGTGGGGTGGGGGGTTAGAAACATGGGAGCCTGGTCGTCTAACATTTCCACTGGTCTCCTCTTCTTATATTCCAAGTAGTAGGCAATGGGACATCTATCATCCCCTGTAGCCCAAATTTTTGGGGGAAATGCTCGTGGTTCAGTGTTCCCACCTCTGGTTTTGGTTATTTTCTCTGTAAACTCCAGATATTGTATGCCATCACTGTCTAGCTTTAGTTCAACGTCTCCCCAGCACATCTGCTCAGGCTCATGGGTCCCTCTGAGGCCAAAACCCATGTCAAACATAAAATAAATTGTGTCCTGTAGTATTTTGGGTGATGCCATGCCCAAAGCTCCTCTTTCCCAGAGTGCCTCCATTTCTGTATCTGTTATGGCTTCTGCCCGGTTAGGTCTGTTTCCTTTACCCATTTGCTTCAGCTTTACTCTTTTTGAATGTAGAACTTCACGAGACATTTCAAAAATCTCATCTTTAAGAGGGTCGGCTTGATATTTCTGGTCCTTCAGGTACCTGTCAATGCATAAATCATAAAATACTTAAAAAAAAACACACTAAAATCTTGTACTGGTGCATGCACAGAAAGCTAAAAAAAATATAAAATAAAATTCACTAAAGTCTAAATGCACAAGATTAGGGCGACAAAACTTTAATAATCTCATACATACCTCAATATGCCTCTGTGAATCGAAGTCAGTGTGTCGGGTTCATGTTCATCCCCGTTCGCCTTCTTCTTCTGTATGATATAGTTGCACATAAATTGGTCTAACTCTGGTGGAGGTATGTTTTCTATGGTCCTGTCCTCGTTGCAGAACTTGGTCAGCCACTTGTGGAAGGCAGTTATAACCTACAGAAATAATATTAACATTAATATTAACTACAATCGGTATTAGAGTTAATACATGTGGGGAACCCTGTACAGGAGAAATGCGTGGCGAGGCGCTATGGAGAGCCCTGTATATTTGGGACGCTGACCTGGTTACGGCCATAACTAGGTCGGATTTGTTTACTTTTTTGCGCTAGCTGCGACAACGAGTTTTATGGCATTTATCTCTATTATACAGTCAATAAATGTAAGCACTGGTGCGTTACTCCCCCTACCACAACATATGCATAATGATGAACCCACCTGCTTGGTCTTTTTAACTGTATTCTTGTTTTTGGTAGAATCTACATAGTCGCGCATTTGTTCTGTTGACATTAGGCTTGCCCGTGCCTCTTCTGCTGCGATAACATTGCTTGTTGCAACATTTCCACTGTTAATATCGGCCACACTAGCCGATAAATGGCCGATATCAGCCGATTGGGGAGTTTGTGCTTCTTGAACCACATTTTCACCTACAACTGTTGGTTCCTCGGTGGTGGCGATCTCTATGCTGTCGTCAAGTACATCAAAATTGGCCGATACAATATCGAAAACGCCGATATCGGCCTGGTTTGTGGCCGATTCGGTGAAAATAACATTGAAAAGCCCTGGTATCTCTATCTCTTCCTGAAAATCAGCCTCTGAAATGCCTTCCAACAACGACCCATACGTATGATCGTCCATCTTTGCAGAAAACATAGACGCTGTAGTCGCAGGGACTACTTTCGATTACGTCATAGCCGCAAGTCACGTGACCGCAGGAGTGAATACGAAAGTACCGTATTCACTGGGGTAAATGAATACGAACCTCTCATAGGTTAAGCATAGGCATAGTGTATTAGCCATATAATAAACTGATATATGATTTGCAAGGAAAAAGGGGTTTACTGGGACAGAGACCTAGTGTAAAAGGTAACAGATACAAGGTCATGTGTAGAGAGTGTCCGGTTCTGAATTTAGGTATACCAGCCTGGGGCAATGTGTTTTAACAGATTGTAACCAATTGGAATGAAATACCCCAAGGCTGGTGAGGAGGGAGCAGGGGAGGCTTTGGGTGACATTAGATTTAGGGATGGGCTTGTAATTGGTAGCCAGGATCACAGTACAAATAGCAGTGGGAGTAATAGAGGAAATAGTGTATGTTGGTCCTGGTCTGGAGTAAGACTATTTTAAAAAGGCTCTAGAAGAAGTAAGTGCTGGTCCAATATGGAAAATGTGAGGATACCTCTAATGAAAAACAAACAAAGAAAGAAAACCCTGGAGAATAAACCCTCAAGATATCAAAGCTGTGCTCATATGGACCTCTATATTAGAATCGACCTAATCTTGCCATTCCCTGGAATCCACAGCTTCGACATAACAATCAATTTCATTACATCACCGAAATATTGCATTACATAACAAAAAAGAGTACATTTAGGGTAAGTGATACCCTCCATGATATATCACTATAGTCCAAGAGCTGTGATATGTCTGGTCCAAATAGTCCTATTTTCACCCTGTACACCCCTTACTCCTCTCTGTACCCCACCCCCTCCCTCCCTCCACCCACCACAAACACACTAACGTCATTGCTGCTACATCCCTGTCCTCCTTCATTATCTGTCCCCCTTCGCTCTTGTCGCTCGTGGCAGCTGGTGGGAAGTTTTACACCAACAGGGGGGCCTCTCCTGGGACTCCCAGAATCCTTCTGTGGGGTCAGTCTTTGTATGCAAGGGGTAGTCACGTGACCCTCTTTCTTCCTACTAGACATTTGTAGTAGAATTGATTACGTCAGCATTTTCTGCGCCAGTAGGACCATTAAATGTTTGCCTATTTGGTGCAATAGTATTGCAGCTGTACACTGTTAATGATATTCTGTGAGTATTACATTCTGTTTTCTTTTTCAGATTATTCTTTCATCTATTTAACTAGTCATGATCTTTCCAGTTGGGTAACTATGCTCCTTCACATTACATAAACACTGATATTTCTGAATCAGTTCTAAGCTAAAAGGTCTTTACTGAAATAATGCACACTGTACTTGATATTATAGCAGTCATTGTATGTCTTTATATGAACAACACACGAATGTCACTCATAGCAGAAAATGATTCAAGCAACAATAATCCACTCTGATACACTAACCACCACACTGAATCAGACATGCTGGATTTGACGAAGCAGACGACATTTTGACAGAGCAGACGACAATTTAGATTTATCACACTGCTCGGTCAGATTGTAGCACACCACTCTCAAGACACCTGCTTCTGACTGAGTTGCTGTGCTCTAAGGAGAGGCTGCTTTAGCAATGGAAGTACCAGAATACCTGATGTGTAATGAACAGCTTTTATACAATGATGGACGTCTAATGTACCTTATAGCATCAACACAGGTCATGGGCCTTATAGGAGAGGATATAATACATACCATACACTGTGATTATGTGCAAAAAAAGGCGTCGTAAAATGACCTGACAGCCGTGTAGTGGAGTTTACAACAATACCCTAGGCCTAGCCCCAACAGAGCACCGGCCGCGGGAACGTGTTGCGTCACGAACGTCAAAGTGCCCAGTTGCGTCACACTCCCAATAATGATGCATGATGGGACTGCCTTAATGAGCAAAAATCGAGACTGAGGGTTGGGAATGAAGTCAAAGATTGGACAGGAAAATTGATGTTATTATTGCTAATACTTTGCTGATATCTGAAGTATCGATTGCAATATGGTGGGAATAAAAGAAAAGTAGCTTAGGATTAATGAGTAAATAAAGAAATATGACAAAAACACATCACGTCAGTGTGTGAAATTAGCAGACAAACAGACAGACATAGCTTCAAGTCGGGTGCATGGTACTCGGAGACGGGGGAGGTTTCATAGAAGAAGGAGGTAATTAAATAACAGTACTAAATTCATTCCATAGCAATCATTTCAACTCCGAGTGCATCTTATACATTGGGTGTGCTTTGTACAGGAGACATTGTGGTAGGTAGTTATTTCCTTAAGATGACATGGCTATGGTCAAATGGAGCTTGTGGGATGTGGCTACAATGCGCGTGAGTGAGTATTAGATGTTTAACGCCATTTCAACATCTAAGGCCATATTCATAGTGAGTGGTAACAACGTAAGGATGTCACAAAGGGAGTAACTGTGTTAGCAAAACAGTAATATAAGATGAATACGAGTTTGATAATAGAGGGAGAGAATAGAATGAAGCAAAGATATAAAGGTCGGCAAAGGACACTAACCCGGCCTGGATTGGCGCCTGTGAAAAATGCCACTTTCTCTCTATATGTATACTACTTACAATGTGTGACACCAGTTCAGTGATTGCCTGAATTGAAGCCTGTGAAAAATGCAGCTTTCTCTCTATAAGTATACTACTTACAATGTGTGACACCAGTTCAGTGATGACCTGAATTGACGCCTGTGAAAAATGTCACTTTCTCTTTATATGTATACTACTTACAATGTGTGACACCAGTTCAGTGATTGCCTGAATTGACGCCTGTGAAAAATGCACCTTTCTCTTTATATGTATACTACTTACAATGTGTGACACCAGTTCAGTGATGGCCTGAATTGACGCCTGTGAAAAATGTCACTTTCTCTTTATATGTACTACTTACAATGGATATAATAATTTGGGGCCTGCCAGCCACAAGTTCAGTGATGGCCTGAATTGGCGTCTGTGAAAAATGCTCTCTACATGTTCAACTTACGATGTGGAACACAAGTTCAGTCATAGCAGGCATAGACATTGATACGGGTAGTCGTCCTTCTCCACCCATCCTGCTGTGCTCAGTACAGTGGGACTGTCTGGGTTTGGGAACCAGCATCTCTAGTAGTGTAAGGGAATGGAGCCCTGGTGACTGACTCACTAGTGATGCGGTCATACAAAATCCCCACCCTCTTGGGTTGATATACTCCCAATGCAGTGCTGGGAAGTACATATGTATACTGTATAAGTGTGTAGTAAACTAACATCGATGCACCATTTGCCCCTCAAAGGTCAACAGGTTTTTACCCTTTAAGGGACGCTAATTTATGAATGCATTATTCACATTGGTCTGCATTATGCATGAACGCAGCCCTATGAAGGAGTTACTCACCTTATACACCTTATGAATGAGTTACTCACCAGGGCTCTATTCAAGCATCATGCCAGCGCTGCAAGGTTGATACACTTCGAGAGGGTCGACATGAAGTGCTAGAGAGCAGATTGGCCAGCACTTGATTGGTGCATGATTACGACCAATGGACATGATGCACTTCTTAAACTTTAAAGGGCTAAAGGACAACCAAAATAAGAGGCCCAAGTGAAGGTTGGAAGAGGAAGGGGGGGGGGGGACATCAAGGAAGAAAACAGTCAAGTAGTAGAAAAAACTGGTACCAGCAGCTCCTTGGTGAGCCCATACAGCAGTGCCTACCCCATACATCATAGCCAAGGACCCTGGAGGCAGACTGCATGAAGAGGACTGGGTAGGGGCTAGGAGTGGGCACTGAGGTGTTAAAGCGGTAACGAATGGGTTAACCCAACACGCGGCCGGCTGGGAGGCCCCAAATTATGATATCCATTCCAGCCAGGCCTCAGTGGCTCCACCAGGCGGAATAACTAGACACTTAAGGCCTGGAGACAGATGCGCGGGTTTCTAGGGTGGGGAAGTTTTTCGTTTAAATTGTAGGGTGCTGCTGGATTACATATAGGTAGGACCCGGGGATATGGCAGCCATTTTGATCAGAATTCCCTCTGCTGTAACTAGTCTCCAGGTGTAAGATGAATTTGTTGTACCATGGCGCTTTGCAAAATAGGTAGTTTCCTGCGAGTCATACAAAGAATTGGTGCCGTAAGTTGTTATGACAGCTTCCTTTCAAAAGGCACTGAAGCTGTCTGTACCTATAGTTTTTAGCTAAGAAAACAGTTCTATGACAAGTCCTTTATATATAACTACTCTTAACGTTATGTCTATGATCACACAGTACAAGATCAGGCGTAGGTCTAAATGTGTTAAAGGTTGAGGCTGACAGAACCATGCCATGGAGCGACCCTTCAGTATTTACATTTTAGAATCGGCATGATGCATTGATGTACATAGTACAAGTAGGGTATATACACACTACATAAGCATTGCCAAATGGAGGTGGTGGATTCTCAACAACGACAGTGGAGCATGATACATTTGGACATTGGAGATTCAGGGCCCATATAGAAAAGAGTGTACCGGAGTGCTATTGTTAGATTAAAAAGTTAAAGACACCGAGTAGTAGATAGAACTACCTAGATATAAGAATACACTACGTAAAGATTGAGAAGAAGCTGGTCATGCAGGCTCTAATGGTAAAGGACACCCGTCCTCGTGTGTATCCATGCGTGACGGCACATCAAAGAAACATCAGTGCAGCTCAGTGGGAGCCCTTGGGGAATTGTGGAACAGAAAAGAGCAAGTTCTGCTCCGGCCTTGTAACTTCAGCCAACTGATACACAAAGATGCTAGTGGAAGCTCTTACTACATGCCTGTTTCTTAGGGTAGACAAAGCTAACTGTTTGCTTCATGTTACTAAACATACGATCAAAATGTCAGTGATAAAACGTTCACAAAACTTATTTCAGTAGAAATGTGCGCAATCAAAGATATCATTCAAACGTTAAGTTTGAAAGTATTGTACATGACAGTAGAAAAAGATCAGGGACTCTGATAGTGAAGATATGATAATATACATGATACTGAAAGGTGATGTAAATTTAAAATACAGGAAGCGACTTTGTGTGACCCAGGAATAAATTCGAGGTAGATCTTGAAAATATCTATGATGAAATGGATATTTGGGAAGTTGCATATTTCTATAACACATGATGTGGACATCTAGAGTTCATCCACTTTAGCATTTTAGAGAATGGGTTATCCAGATATAAGTGACTTTAGCAAGAGCCGAGAGCTTACCCAAACAGCAAGATTGAAACATGTTATCTTTCGAACACTAAAACCAAACCTTATTCAAATGAAATCAAATGTGACACAAATGTGTTTTAACACAGCCTAACCTCTCTGTATTGAATCATGGACCACTGCAAGTCCTCTGATCAAATATTGACACCAACTTGACTGTTCTTCTACCAGGCACTATGCTTGAAAAGATTTCTGATGTCCCTAGCCGTGTGGGTAATGTCAGTAGGTCTGACTGTACTAAATCATTTATAATTATGCTGATACTTGTGAGAAGGGTAACACTCTGGGGCAGGCAAATTAATTCCAGATCTTGATAATTTCTTTGATAGGCGATTATTGCAATTATGTATTGATTAGCTATAAATAATTTAAATTTCCGCTGTGATTCCTCCAATTTTACACACTACAGCAACAGAATTCTAATCTAGGCCACCTCAAGAAGAGTAGCAATCACAATAAAGAAGACCCTGGAGGTTAATTCAAAAGGCTCTGCTATCGCTACCTATGTTAGCATAGGCACATCTCTTACCATCTCATAAGACCTAGTGTTACTACAATAAGATAGCTATTGGTGTTAGGCCAGTCAGTAATAGGAAGTACTATGCAGTCTTTCACTATTCCACTTCCAGTACTAACACCACCCCTTATTTTATTCTGAGAAATGATAGTGGTTTCCCCTGAGTTCAAAAGCACCTGTGTGGGGGACATTCCTCGTCACAAAAGTGAATGCACCTGCTGAGAGTCCTTGTGGGCTATTGAGGCTACTCATGAGTTAAGAGCACTTGATGGGATTTTATCATAGTCCTTGAGGTCTCTTGAGTCTACTCATGCGTTAAGGGCATAGTAACATCATGCTTCCCTTCTGTCTTTTAGTTGGTGACATACTTGAAGACATTTCAGGGTCAAGTGCACACTGAAAGCCCCAAGGTCGTTAGGCCGACGATACCCAAATCTACAACCTTAGGTCATTAGATTGAGCACCCAGGGTAGTCAACCTGATGGGTTTAGGTCAACACAATTACCCAAGGTAGTCAAACTGATTACATAATATTGTTAGAGTGACAACCTTGGTGCTGACTACCCAAAGCTGTAGATTTGGGTATTGTCAACTTGAGCACCTAAAGTCCTCAGCGGTGAAGACCTTTAGTTGAAAACTGAAGGTCTGATCATGAAACATGAGAGGCAAATACCTGCCACCTTGTGAGTTTGTTACATATTTTCAACAGAATGCCATAGACTCATACTGAGGAGAGGTAGACTGAGGGATTTTACTCCCTGTAGGCTGCTGCCCCCTTTCTGTCCCTCTTCTGACAACTATAGATCATCAATCTGGCGAGTTTAAAGATCTGAAGGGTTTTCAGCGCACCCGACAGGGTATGTATATATAATTAGCAGAACCCCAGTGCAGCCACTCTTGAGAAAACGAGTTTTTCCACTGCTATTTTTTTACCTTCCACTGCTATTTTTTCTCTGTGAACCTGTTGCTACTCTGCACAGTTGTTGGCTGCTTAGAATAGTGAAAGCAGGGCTGAGGCTAACAGCGCTCACTAAAAAGTAGCTAGCCGTCAGAAAGGAAGGCAGGCCTACCTTACTATAGCAGTAAAGAATAAGGGAGGGAAATCACTAACATCTCATAGGTAGCGATGGCAGAGCATTTTGAATTAACCTCCTGCAATAGCCTGCTGCTGGAACCTGAGGGCACAGACCAATTTTACCCCTAAAGATTATACAGGATAAGACATTTTTGAGAGCTAAAATCTGTGCAATAATCTATTCCAGTACACTGCTTCTATTCATCAAGCACTTGCTCAGAACTGCTGATTATAAAAAAATGAGACCAAAGAACTTAGAAATAGAAGCAACCACAACACATACTGCTGGTGGATATTGGGAGGAAAGCACACACTGTACCATCAATGAGTTATTTGATTCATATCAAAATTGTGTCTGTTTGGACAGATTACTGTCTGCTTCATCAAATCTCGTCTCTCTCAATCTCAAAATGGGGGCTAGTGTGCCAGATCAGAACAACGGTTGTCAGTGGCAGCAAAGATCTGTTTTGAAAGATCTTTTGTAACATCTAGAAATGGTTCATGACATAATTTCTTTTTTCACATCTAGAAATAGTTAATGATATCATTGTCCAGTATAGGAAAGACTGGTAAATCATGTTTTCAGGATCGTTTTAACTATCTGAGCTCGTTATTCTCAATACGATTATTTCACATAGTTTGTCTTCCATCAGCAGGCTAAGGGGTGGACTGCCAAATAACAACTGAGGCATGTCTGATTAAATAAGCGGACTGCTTCTTCTTGTGGCAAGACTAGGGGAAATCTAAATGGCATAAAATCAATACAAACCACACCGGGCGTGCCCAACCAGACACCCCCTACACACAGCCTCTACTCCCACAAGGGTTAGACTTGCCAGAGGCTTGACAGGACTTAACCCTTTTAAGTTATGGGTTTAGTAAAGTCTCCTCTCCCTCAATGATTAAAACCATCTTGTTCAAGCATTGGGTGAACACAGCCCCCTTAATGGGTTAGCTGGAGTACTTGGAAAGCCTAGCATTTATTTTGATTCTTTGCTAAGAGTATAATACTGGTATACTGGATCTTTTCTTCTGCTCAAATACTAGGGATATTAGTCAAGAGTTATCCTGACATGGGGATACTAAATGAAGGGTTGTGTATCCAAATAAATTACCCTATTTCACACCATATGTCTTTATATCTCCTGACACCCCATCCATCCAGCTGGACATTTACATCTAGATGGATTTGTTTGATGCTTATGCTAAAAGCTAAAGCAAAGTGACTGTCATTGACTGCCTATGATGTTTTACCAAAGCTATGTGGCAAAGCACAGTTTTTGTGTTGGTTATGGCTCCCTTAGAAGGATGTGGGTTATTTTCATAGATCCTGCTTTGTTTCTTCCCCGTTGTAAATTAGGCTAAAAGAAATGAGTAGGCAAATTATTATAAGCAATTTGGGCGTGAACGTGGAATGGAAGCAAATGGATAGTTTTATGTCAGTTATCGCTTGAGGCTCTATATAATATCTTGTTGACCACAAATCAAATAGGAGATGTGGAATCAAGTAAGTTTTCTTACTGGGAATGGATATAATCCAAGTGAGATCTGGAAGAAGATAATGCTGTGATCCACATCATCTATTCATACACATTCAGTGCTGTTATGTTAATATCCATAACATGATTTCGGTCTTTGTATATTAGCATAGTAAAATGACCTTTTAATACATATAAGCAGCCCTACACTGACACCTGAATGTACATAAGTAATTTATTTGAACTCACTTCTGGTGAAATTCAATATACACAGCAGGCGTTAGGCACGTAGACAGGATGTTGGAATTGGCGGCATAATGGCATTCTAACATGCTCACAGTAGGTTTTATGTGTGGAGGAGAGGCAGGTGACAAACTAGGTAAAGCACGGCACAAACACCTTAAGGTGAGGGGATTCAATACCAAGATGGTAAAAAAGGATCACGCATCACACCCTCACCATCTCTCTGTTTCTCTCTGTATGTCTCTCTCTCTCTCTCTCTCTCTCCCTCTCTCTCTCTCTCCCTCTCTCCCTCTCTGGCTTAATTATGGCTACACCTCAAAACAGTAATATGATTTCTTCATCTCTTCATAATCTCTGATAACACATAAGGAGACACACTAACAGCAGGTCATAATTATAGTGGTGCACACAAACATCTGGTGGAGAGTGGAGATCACACAACCACAGTCAGCAGATCTAGACTTGTGATGGAGAGTGGTGATGAAGGAGAGATCAGGTTTGTAGTCAGACAGTAAGTGAGTATGTGTTTGTGTGTGTCTGTGATTCTAGACTCAACTCCAACTGGGGGTGGGGGGGGGAGGAAGGGGGTTTTCCCAACAAATATGGACCTGGTTCATTGACCTGAGAGGGTCTTGAATTATTGGATTCGGTTCAGGCATGGTACACCTATGTGATATAAAGTAGTTAATTTCCTCCAGTAAATGATTCACCTTTGCCATAAAGGCAATCAAGCGAGCCACATGTACACTGTAAAAAGTGTGGTCGAATCAACTGTGGTTCTCCAGCGATTTTGGGACAAGGTTTCACTGTTATTCCTGGTAGTACAGTGAGTTACTTACTGCCATCTGGGGCTTTATTGTAAAAACTCCACTACTCAACTGTGTTATAAACGATGTCATGGTACCTTAGTGTTTGATTTTACATGGATGCATGGCCAATTCAACAGTTATTTTCGTAGAGTATAGGACAAGTATTCCAATGTACTGCTGTTTTGCTGAGCTTCTAATTTCCTGACAAAGGTGGGGCCTCCAATATGGGCCTCTCACTGGCATGGTAATTAACAGGTATGGCTGTGTTCGGTAAATGTGAGTGATGAAGGGGTGAGTTTACATGTACAGAACCCTCCCTTTAACCCTGTGCCGACCGGTCTGAAATCGATAAGAAACCGCCACTTGGAGTCCATTCCGAGCCAGTGATTATGCGACTAATTTCCATATCGGCAACCAAGCATGGCAGACAGCCATGATAAATGACTGGTAATATTGGTGGTGCTAAAACACTAGTTGCCTGATAAAGTTGCAAACCAGGCAGATTCTGCAGCGATCCTGATAAATACTTCTCAACAAGACGAGGGTCCTGCTGGTACGTTGGACATGCATTGATGGGGATGTTTTCACACCTATTATTCTTCTCTAACTATCAGCTATGGGTTCAATGAAAAAAATGCTAAGATCAGCAGTATGGGACAATAAATCCTAAGGGCGGTAATCCATATGGGATCCCTACAGAAATAGCTAAATTGCAGTCTAGACTATTCACCCCAGCAACCAGGCCTGGGGACGAATGGTAGGCCGCTGACAGGCAACTGCAGCAGGCCCAGTGGGTGGTACAGCTGCTGATCCTTCAAGGACCATGTATACATGTTCTCACCATATGAGGTCGGTGATGATACATGTTTACAAACAATTACTTATTATGGCTACTTGAATAGCTCACTTTACGTCGATCCTGCAGGATAAATTGTCAAAATGCTGGTATACTGCACCGATGCATTCCTGGCACATAGACTCAGTAGGCCTGTTTGCAGTACATAGTACTTAACCCTTTAAGGGCTGCTGATGCATTATTGCATCATGCCCATTGGTCGTCATGATACACCAATGAAGTGCTGGCAGGACTGCTTGCCAGCACTTCATTGGAGCATCATACCAATCCTCCCAGAGTATATTGAGCCTGTAGGATTGGCATGATGCTTGAATGAAGCCCTGGTGAGTTTCCAGCCAAGGCATGATGACCAATGGTGGCATTAATGCATCAGAAGCCATTAAAGAGTTGATGAAGGAATATGGACCAGGAGGAATTTTGAGACCCTAAGAGGGTTCTTGGAGGACGTATGTGATCTCACAACTGGGTAGGGAAACCGGTTACAGGCGTACTGCAGGGTGGGGCATAAATCTGGGCGGATTCAATTTGAGGGCTGAGCCCCAGCTGAGTTATTCTGTGATATCAGCTGATGGAGAACTGAGTTATGGTGGCACAGACTGGGACACGCACAGGGTCTGTGTGAGTAGTATGCATGGGGCTGGTACAGCAGTGTGTATAGACAGGGGTACATGACAGTAGCTACTCTGTCGTGGATCTGTTCCAGGCAGTGATTGGCTGTTATCCAGAGATGGAAGGCCGGGTCAGACAAGAGCCACTGAGTTCAGATCCATAGAAACGAGGGATCATATTCTTATTTGTGGATCATTTCATGTGAATCCTGGAAATCATACAAAATCTATTCATTACTAGCTCTTTAGATATAGTATTAGAAAATAACCGAACTTATTGAATTAAGAGTAATCAAGAAACCACAATTGTATAGGGTGAGAACGATTTCGGTCTGTTAGCACAAGCCTTTCCTCTAGTTTAGGATTGCTGATCAGTATATCTCATTTATTGATTTCTGTGTACTCTCACTAGACTGCTTCAATTATAATAAACATCCCCATGCAGGTAACATCTCTGTGATGTACGCAATTTCCTTAAGATAGCAAAAAGGCCTACTGATAGAGCCAAGAGAAGGTACAGAGGCGTAGGAAGCAAATCTTCATTGGGGGCCCAGCATGAGCACCACAACCACCTCAAATTGACAGCTCAAGCGCGATAATGCTTTGTGTAGAAAGTAATTTTAGATTTGATTTGAGGCTCAGGCCCCCATTTTGACTATTCTATTACTATAGTAATCTTATTTGAGATGCAAAGTTTTAGCTTCTTGTCCAATGTATTATGAATTCTTGGCATTTTTTTGTTTTTTTTTGGGGGGAGCAGAACATACTCAGTCCCCCCTCCTTTATGATTGAGGGGGGCCAGGCCCCCTGGCCCCCCTTTTCCTACGCCCCTGCAGGTAAGAAGATTTTGATAGGGTCTGCATTCATACAATTACCTTTTTGTTGAAAATCCTGTTTGTTATTTGAAACAATAATTTCCTGAATTGATATCAACTTAAATATGATGTTTAAATATATACTTTCTTGAAAATCTGAAATATGATAGACCTTTCAGTGAAATAGTAACAGCCTTTTACATGCATAAACATGTTAGTTCAAGTAAGGAATATTTTGGTGAGTCTGCTAATATATATCTTTACCTATATTTCACTTGTTTCAGTTGACAACAAAGGATATAGCCCAACCACCTCGCCCCAATCTTAGTTAAACCCCAACTAAAATTGAGAAAGCAAATCAATAGTGTAACTATTATAACTTGCAGGTGATGGCAGATATCTGAGGCGACCAGATAAAACATGACACCCCCATAGTCATACCAGCTAACCCACTCAGATGTAATTCTATAAGCCCCCATTCTGTATACCATTCATGCTGACATGGAAGAACACATAGGACTTACAATAATAGGCCAAGAATTAGGCGTGGATCGCGGTGTGGGTGACTCAACGTTGTCAGCACATAAAACTTGTATCACACGATCTGCCTCTGGCAAACAGTTATAAATAGGCTTTGGCAAACATTACAAGACCTCGCCTAAAGGCTGGCAATATTGAAGGCAGAAAGAGCATTCAGTTGGCATTTGGAATATATCTCACATGGAAAAATACAGAGGCAGCAGTTTGGATACAAAATGGACATTAGCAATCCACACAGTGCCAAAAGCTCTATATAACACATGTAATGAGGTGGGTTCATCTTCACTTGCATTAGTAATGACAGACAGCTATGTCATCTTATATATCGCTTTCAACAATATAGCGATTTGAGGCAGCCTTCAAGATCTATGTTCTTCAGTCCTAATTATTTTGTTGGTCATACTAGGGGAACTTACTTATCAAAGATAAGATCTTTGGGCAAGCCATTTGATTTCTTCGTTAAAAGGTGTATGCATTACGGAAAGAGAATAATCACCCTATTGTAGAAAAAATAAAAGATTGAACTTGACCTGGCTATTGCCAACCTTAGAAGTAGGTTAGATATAAGGCCAACATTTCCCCAATGATAGTGTCCCCAAATACCCTCACACATTTTTATAGCGAGGTTTCATATTTACTGTTTATGCACGGCCATTTACAGTTCTGTCCTCTGGATTTCTCGCGAGATTCAGACGGGTGCCATACTTGCATACCGCCTGACTTGCCAGGACAGAATAATGTGATCACGAGATCTGGTCCAGAAGTTGCTGATGTCAGCCTACATGTGGCGCCCTCGGGAACAAGTCGGCTCCCGACTGAGGCTCAGCCGCAGTTAAGATCCTACTAAGGAACTCCCCAGACGCCCACCATGTGAGGCTCGTGTAGCTTACAGGCAGCATGGTTCTCATTCACGGTCTCAAGTAGGGATAACAGACCATGTATGGAGGAATGTTACTATGTAATCGGTGCCATCGCGAGGAGGCCAGTAATAGAAGTGTTGCCCAAGCAAAGGGAGACAATTATGCGTGAACAACAATCTACTACTTCATACCCTCCTCTCACATACATAAACCGTATGATGAGAGGAGGGAGCACTTGAGAACTGCACAACAGGTCTTTTATCTTAAGTATAAAATAGCGTGTATTAGAGATAAGTCTAGGTCATACCTTACTTATCCGATGTTTACTTTATGCCTCTGGCTGAGACCCACCACGGCTGTATAGCAGCATCTGCTGAGACATTCAGAAAATGCTGAATCTGACACTCCCATGGGGGATCAGGCATAGTATATGGGTGGTAAATCAGTGGCTATGTCTATAAAGCAGCTTTCATATTGCCTCAGGGAATGGACAGGGAGACTTCTAATTGGTACATAGCCAAACCGATCATGGCTGATGTTTTGGAAACGCTAAGCTCAAGGTTACCTGTTGAGTAATGATTTCTTAAATAAGCATGTTACCATAATGCCATGTTACCATAATGACATGCATATAAGGCACACCTGTAACTTAGGCCAATCCTCTAAAGGGCACCTGGTGTGAAATATTGGTCATTCTGACACTGTTCTCTATGTTTTTATCCTCAGCTAATTTCAACTTTTGCCGAGTCTGTAAGGTGTAGTAGTATAAGCCATTCTATCATTCTCAATTCTGACATCAACCGTGCCTACCTATACACAGGAGTTTTTCTTGCTTGTGTAGTCGATATCACTGGTCAATGCACCATGATATCCCAAATGCTAATGATACAGCCCCTCATGAGGAATAAGCAAATATCACTTAAATTATCCCTGAGTCACAGATACAGTCCGGTCATATTCCTGCCCGCCCGTTAAATTTGGCAGCTCGCAGTGACTGATGGGAGTTGTCCATGCGTGAAGAGTGATTCTGATTGGTGCAGCTCTCAAAGCGTCCGCTCTGCCTCCTCCCCTCCCAACTGACAACATCCTATTCCCTCTAGAAAGGAGACTACCCTTTCACATTACAGGTATATACACTTTATGTATACTTTTCTTTGAGTAATATAAGGTTGGGTAACACCATGTCCATTTTAATGAAATGAAAGTGCTTGTAGATCTACAAAAGTAACAATGAAAACATACCCTAGAATACATTTTACTTTTCAGCAATAATATACATTTTTAGCCTTTCATACATTCTCGTTCTCAAACAAATTCATCCCAGGTCCTTTAGAAAAGTAAAGAATATCCTTGACATTAGTTAAAGCTAATATCAATAACCGTGGCTAGAGCAGTATGTGAGAGATGTCCGTACGGACCTTCATATAATGGCTGCGGGTAATAGACCAGAATGGGTTGATTGTGACCCCGAATATCTTTGTGAAAATGCATGGTAAATATTCACAAACTGTTGAGGGCATATATTTCAATGATTTCCTTTTAAAATTCAAATCTAGATTTTTTCCTAGTTCAAGACGGAAAGAAAAACAGTTCTGTTGTGAATGACCTATATGCTATTCCGTGTACAGCTATTTCTGTTATAAGGACTGTAAACTAACTGGATGGAGCAGGTCTAGGCAGGGCCGTTTGCCTCTCTCACTGCCTCCCAACCCCCAAAACATGGCATTGCTTCTATCAGTGTCAGTTCCAACAGCTCCCACGGGGGGCCACTGCTCTAAACAGCGCATGTGCCGAGCCTAACCACAGCATCCCAATATTCAGCCACCAGAGGGCAACAGCAGTGCCAACCAATCACGGCCTCCATAGGCCTTCAGCCCGGGGCTGTCTTTTCAGGTGGCAATACACAAAATGCTGCATTCATCAGGCACGACTATGCAGGCGCCCACAGTGAGCGGCCGTGAAAGGGAGCCGCTGGACGTACAGAGGAAGGCGTCTGTAGGCAATTTGGTGGCTTGCTCATTTGGTGGTTGATGCAGTGGGTTGGGCGTGTATAAGGCAGTAAGGTGGGTTGATTGTCAGGTGAATAGAATAGATGTTGGGGTATAGCAGCACTCAGTAGTGGGATGGATGTAGGAGGCTTCCTCCTTGGTATTAAGGTACAGAGCTCCAGCTAATACACCAATTTAATCCACACTCAATACTGCCAAACAACATACAGATGGGCTATGGTGTATGCCACTGGGGTAAAAACCATACTGAACCATATCGAATCTATATGTTGTTTTACCCTAGTGATATACAACCTCTGAAACTGCCACATACTACCAGTGGAATATATCTTTTCAAAGGTTGAGGAACTATAAAGTTTTATAATCAGAAAAAAAACAAGAACCAAAACCATGGGATTTTATGACTATACACGTGTTACTTTTTTCATGAGAGAATCTCACCCTGTACTTATGAGAAGTAGTGTCACAAAATCTAATGTAATAGAAATGACATGATCCCTCATTAAAGATTTGATGGAAACAAGCGCTGTGACATACTTACAACCTAGGTGATAATTACTGCCATACAAAACATCGTCTCACCTAAAATCAGATAAAAGTACATTAGGTGCGTAAAATTCATTTCTACAGAATAGATAACACTCCCACTATTACTTTTATCACATTTATCGTTCTTTCTACTACAGGCCAAAACCTTGTTCTCACTTTGCGCCTATTAGTCAACAGCTTCACGCTTCCTTCCAGTCCCCATTCTGTCTGTCTGTTTGCCTGTCTATCTTTATTCCTGTCCCTCTCAATAGTGCCATTCTAATATCCCTATTCTCATATGGTTCCACAAGATGCTCCAATTTCGACTTCCTTCACAGGTTCACTGCCGTTGCATCCATTCCTCATGCCGGGTGCCAAGTCATCTCCTAAAACCCTCAACTGCAGCATCTGCCTTTCTTTCTCCTTCTCTTTCCCTCTCCCCCCCTCTGTCTCTGTCTCTGTCTCTCTGTCTCTGTCTCTCTGTCTGTCTCTGTCTCTCTCTGTCTCTCTCTCTGTCTCTCTCTCTGTCTGTCTCTGTCTGTCTCTCTCTGAAGACGGCCGCCTGCACATGGGGGTAGTTCACATGTCCTGCCTTAACTCCTTAGACAATACAATAACACTTTATGGATATATAATTGCCATCAGGATGCTCAGATAATTATGTACAGCCCGGCTATAATAACCTGAGCATCATTCATGCATCATGCTAACTCTTCCAAGTTGATATGATACTACAGGCTTGTCATGATGCACCAACTTGTCATGATGCATCAATACAGTCCTAGAAGGTAGACTCTTCAACACTCCATCACTGCTAGTGACAACCAATACTCATGGACATGGAGCACCATGCAGTCCTTACAGGGTGAACTTTATAGAATCCCCTCAACATAATCTCCTGGTGCATCGCTATGGTGCCTCCTCCTCAAAGTCCCAGTCCAATGAATAATAATAAAAAGCAATATCTAAAAGTGAAAGAAAAATAATTGGTCATTTGAGCCAAGTCATGAAGCCCTCGCATGCAGCCACATAAAACCATAAGCGGTGCGGGATCATGTTTCACAAGATCCAATTGTTCGTTAATAAAAAAAAACAACCTGGATATGCAAATTGACATGGCAGGCAGATTGTGAGTGTGTTATAAATACGTTATCTTCGTGTAGCCTAGAATCACACGAGTGAATAGTCAATGAGAGGTGCAAGCCACCAACCCAATTATCTCATAATGTGGCACTTGATGTAGGAGTGCTTTTTATAAGGCCATACTCAAGTCAATTTGCATATCCAATGGGGCACCAGGGCAAACTGCCCGTGCTCTCTATCAGGGTGATCAGCATCTATGGGATTGGTATTGAGCTATTACATAAATATAGGGTGAGGGGATGGAACAGTATACACAGAGGCTGTAAAACTTTTGGTATGCTCAGTAAAGCCACCTTTTAAGATGCAAAGGTTATGAAACCTTTTGTTTCTCTCTTTTTTTCCAGATCATACACATGAAGATTATTTTATTCACCAAGCTATGGTTCAAGTTGTTGTATGAACATTGCTGAGATGGCAGTATCATTGAACTTATTAGAAGTTTTAATTCTCCATGCATTTTCTCTACACAGTCACGGGGCATTTGAATCATGAAATATAAGTAGAGAGTTGAATGTGAGGCAAAAAGAGTTCATGTGTTTCCAGTTGCATGACTCACAGAGCTAGGGTCGGTAGGTCAGATTTTTTTTTGATTTTTTTGTATAGAAATGTATGGGCAAGTCTATCTGGTTTTTGATATCAAGGTAACATGGAAAAAAAATAAGAAATGTGAAATATATGCAAAAGATGTGTCTTATAAAGACATTACCTATACACCCAAAGATTATATCCATGAAAAATTGTTCAAGAAAAATCATAAAAATCGAAAAGAAAATTCAAAAATTCTTAAAAATTCTCAGAATCATAAAAAAAGAAAGAAATTCTAGGATCGGCCCTGTTTTGCTAGGGTCGGTCGGGTAACTGGAGAGAAACCTTTTTTTTATTTGGCCTGAACCATAATCATGCTTTCCTTCCTTTGTGCCCAAGCCTAGCAAATATGTACGCTTATCTCCCTCTCTCTTTCGGCAGTCTGCAGTTATTTTCACCAATTTTACAGTAACTCAAATTCAAAATTCACCATTTCATTCATATTTCCTCACTGGACGCCCATTCCTGAGAGAACTGCACAAACAGGTATTTATGTAGAGGTACTTGATGTGGATGGCTTCTCTCAGTGGGGCTATATACCCATTCCAATTGCTCAGCATGGTCATTCGAATCCTTCGCCAGATAGATGGAATGGCGGCTGAGAGAGTTTGGGGGGGATATACCGAAGTCACCAATTGAAGTCAAATTGGCCTTAATAATCTGATTCCACTGCATTTTTTTTAGCTTAAGCAGCACTTGTGCATATTCAGATACAGTTAATATTTAGTTTAATACCTTGTTACCCCGGCATTTATTCAAGACCTCTTCTTATTTGAGCAGCCAGTGTTGAAATGAATAAATATAGTACTTTGCAATTGACTTTCCACTTGGAGATTCAGTTCTCTGTCTGAGTACCAGTGGTAACCATAGCAACTCAGGTACCCAGTAGTGATGAGATGGGTAACAGTGCAGAATCAGAGATATTGCTGGCACCCATGGCGATTCACATACTGCATCAGGAACCACAGAAAATAGTCTCAATTTTCTCGAACTATTGTCACAGTTGCCCATATAAGCGCATGGGTGCTCATTGATTCCAATCCAACTGTACCCTACGCTTATACAAGAAAGGTGCTGACTTGAATACTGTTTTAGTGCTTATGATTAATTTCAACACCCCTATACCCCCAGCACTTATTTGAGACGCCAGTGCTTAAACCAGCCATTACAGTATGTGGGTTGCCTGCATAGAATTAATGTATATATGCTATTTGCAAACAGGAGTTCTGAGAAGGAGGATTCTCTACCACACATTCCATTTCGCTATAGTATGTCTGCATCAATAAATCAGATTATTTATGATTTTTGGGTGTACAGGTAATGTCTTTATAAGACACATCTTTTGCATATATTTCACATTTCTTATTTTTTTATCCATGTTCTTACCTGGTCGAAACTCATAGAAGGTTTGCATATGACAAATTTGGAGGTATTCCAGCCCCTACTCTTCGAATTCTAGTTTCCCCCTCTATTTCTTTGGCTCAAAGTGTCAGGCTGGATGAGATCTTCATGTTCCATATGGGTTTTGATGGTCCCATATGCATATTTTGGGCTCCAGGGGATAAAATGTGCCCAAAATGAACAAAATTGTCTGGGCGAAATTGTGTCTGGGAGAATGACATTTGAGTTACAAGCCATGTTGACGGCTTAATTTCCTACAGAAACAATCTTCATACCTCCATGAAAATCTCAGGTCCAGACTATTTTGACCTGTAGATTATGAAAATCACATGAAATTTTTTTTTTGGCCTAAGGTTCAATATCCCTCTTGTAAAGACCAGTTTAGATTATACTGATTAAATAAACTCATGAAAGGTGCAATGCAGCAGTAGATTGCCTTATATGGAGGAGAACTAGTTGTGTCAAGTCTAAGTGAGTGCGAATTTGAAGACATTTTGCAAATCAACAACTTTGGGACTTACCTGCTGAATTATTCAAAGTATTTAGCTAACTTGCTGCTTTAGGATCTGAGATTTAAGACTTACTTTTCAGCTTACAAAGTTGTGAAAGAACAGAAGTGCTGATTGTGCACACAGGGAAAGACAAAAGACATGTCATCAAACTTTGCTGTTAGCACTATTGATATTTCATGTTCCCTTCAAAGATAAATTAGCTCTCTCCAGTTAAGGCCAGTCATATTTTAATGGGAATATAAGTAGAACCTCCATAAATTCCTGAGAGTATGTTTCACGGATGAATGTAGAAAAATGCATTAACTGACAATCAAAATGTGCATACATGAAATTTGAAAAAAGTGGCAAGTCTATCTTGGTGATCGGAATTTATAGTACTGTGAACAGCTAATTGATATCTCCCTATTAGAGTACAGATTTACTATAACATCACCCTATAGCGAACAATGCCTTGCTTTCATGGTGTACGAGTGGCACTGAAAGTCTTTTATCCACTCTGTAAAACGTATATGATGGTAATGCTTTTAACTGAAAAGGTGACCTTTGAAGTATGGACCTGTGAAGAATGGAGCATTAGAGATGTACACAAAAAATGGCAAGATATCAGGTCGTGGTAGTATAATTAGTTTGTTCAATGTAAGATGCTAACCATCAGATATTTGACACAAAATACTGTATCACATATATAACACAGTGTTTTTGTCCATTTAAAGCTCTAATGCGCGCACACACACACACTCTCTCTCTCTCTCTCTCTCTCTCTCACTCATTCTCTCTCCCTCCCTCCCTCTTCCCTTATCTGTCTCTGTCTGTCTCTGTCTCTGTCTCTCTCTCATTCTCTGTCTCTCTGTCTCTCTGTCTCTCTGTCTGTCTCTGTCTCTGTCTGTCTCTGTCTCTGTCTCTTTCTCTCTCTCATTCTCTGTCTCTCTGTCTCTCTCTCTCTCTCTCGATCATCCTTTCGGTCGTCATGACAACAACAAACACATATCTATATATATATATATATATATATATATATATATATATATATATATATATGTGTGTGTGTGTGAATTGGCATACCAAGCCTGTCATTGATACACTTTCCCTCAAAATTACTTAGATGCATGATTGGCTCTAAAGCAACTACAAAAGTAAAGAAATATTTTGATGTAGGCAGTGACCGATTACAGTGATTTGTTGTTAATATCCTGGTAGAATAAATATCGAAGCAGGATACTATTGCATGTCTATTGTCAGTTACAGCGTCATTGCCACAGCAGTTACTGGCAGGATTCGATATGTGCATACTACAACATTCCACAGCAAATTTTCTCTACTGGATCCCTAGCATATTTTAACTCATATTTTAACTCATACGTCTTTACAAACTACCGTCCAGAGGCTATTTCTTAACTCTTAACACACAAGGACTGTTCATTTTCAAATCGTAGTGGGGAGGCTCATGTTTGTAACATTACAGCCCAATCTTAGTGGCTATGCTGGGTCTGGAGTACTAAGACTGCCCTACCAGCCTCTATGTGAATGCACCATAAGGGCGAGTTATACAGAGGAGTCATACAGCACTACCTACGATTACTGGCACTAAGTTTTGGGGTTTCAAATCGTAGTGGCTGTGTGCAGTTGTAGTGCCTTAGGAAATGGGCTCCACAGTGAACTAACAGACAGTTCAATCAGGCAGCATGTTCACCCCTATTATTTAATAGACCCGTGGGGACCAGTTACGTACTAATTCACACAGTTGGAGTTCTCATAACAGAACAAGCTGTAAGGATCAAGGGCCCCCTCGGGTCCAGCCTACATGTGTCAAGGGAGGGTGACCATAGTGAGCATACATGTTAACACAGGTCAGTCATGATATGAGGCATTACGTGGCCGTGTTCAATGGGTGTCCGCCATCTTAGATTTTAAACAGATCTTAGCAGTTTTTCTTTATTTAAAAGTAAAATAATCCCCTAGGCCATAACATAAATGCAAATATCCACTTCCATGTGATTTTTTTACATCGTATTCCCCTCTGTGGGACTGGTCGTATCACTCAGCCATATGATGGCTTTGTGGAATACACCAGTTCCACCTCTGGGAATACGATGTAAAAATATCCCATGGTCGAGATAGACTGGGACTTTCAAGTTCATTACACTTTGACTCACGTGCAGTTGAAAAGTGTAAAACATAAAACTGAGGCCAATCAGTGTCTTTATATGCTTGGCTGAGTCCAATACCAAGTCGCTTGGTTCCTGTTTAACTAGGCAAGGGAATATGTCCAGGGAAAGTTAAAGGTGTGAATAGGATATAGTAGAATTGAGAAGCAACTCAAGTTTGAAACTGAAAGCTAAAGGAAGGTAATGTATGCCTTATCACTTTTCAGTATTTGTCTAAGATTCTAGTGATAGCTAACCCTGTAGGATTCACATACACTATTGCTTCTAATGACAAAATGATACAACACATTAAATAAATTACTAGAGTATCCTAGCATTCACCAATGGTCATGATCTCAGAAATCCTAGACAGCTTCCCTCAATCTGCGACCATTATGGTTTCCAGCCGCAAAAACCCATTGATTTTATGCCTTCTGTGGATATATCTTATCTCTACTATCTACTTCCAAAAACTAACAACAGAGCTGGGTTCCTGATAGACAGACACCAAAGAAAACTGACATTTAGCTCTTCCAAATGATTGTTTTTCCCCTTATGGGATTGGAACAAGCCATGGGAAAAGATTGTGCTGGAAAGTCTGGCGTTGTGGACATGTGAGACGGGGAGGATGAGGTTTCATGAGGATACCTGCCTGTGAATAGTCTGTTCTTTTTCCATCCTCCAGAGATTTGGCAGGCTCTCGCCTTACATCAGCCACTATCAAAAGTCTTTAACAATCTGCCAAACTAAAATTTTGATAAGGGAGGAAGTGCTAGACATGGATATGCTAATTAACGAAGGTAGAGTGGTGGTAAGATGAAGAACATGGAACTGACTTGGGGGTTGGGTGATAGGGGTATGGATATGTCACTCATATATGTACTAATGTGAATGAGGTAGAGATGACTAGCTAGTTAAAGAGTACAGGTATAGTCATACAATGACTACACACCTATCTTTCACTCTATAGAGGATTTGATCTCACACTGGATCTTCACACCATATTGGCAATACCAACACACATGCAGACATATTAAATAGAAGTGGTATATGTTGGTCTGCACATGGTCTAGATAATTTAAGGTTGGAAACAGATGCTGAAGAATCCAAGGAAAATGTGTTTAAGCCAGCAGTCTCTCATGACTAATATGGTTGTAAATAGTATATGATAATTCAGGGCCTAAATGTAGGGTGAAGCAACAGACATCCTGTGAAAGTTCATCATTTTGATCAGTCTAGATGCTATCAGCGTGTCTGCCATCTTGACATCTTATCTGCAATGTAGTGCCAAGGTTGTTCTGGTCTACAGAGCTAAGTGTAATTTTTTTTCATACCACTTAAGCAGCTCAAACTAGGACAGATGCTCTCTACAGTAGTATGCAAAAATAATTATGAGACAAACAGTATATTGTTGCAAATGCTACATCTAGTGTATTTAAACATGGCTGCTTTACCAAGAGTGGTTTTATCTGTCATTTTTGTTGTATTCTTCTGAAACAATCCCATCATTACATTCCCCTACTGTTCTTTTACCTTGAAAGCATAGACCTTTTTTCCCGCAACGGTCAATCAGCAGAGAGTGAGGGGACGAGGCATTATTCTTTATTTGTTCATTCACGTTGAGAATGTTTAATGCTCAATTATGGATATAAAACACTGCTTATAGTAGTGAGGTTCTCTTGGTTTTCCTTGTATTTCAGGATGCTACCAAGGTTATACAGTGATATTCCATCACTGTAGGATGTGATATTGATCACCAGGGCTTGGTGAGGTGAGAAAATGGAACAAGGTCCAAGTTCATGACTACTAACCTCGCACCTCCAAATATCAATTTTATACACCACGCTGACCATAGACTGGAAGAGGACTTCATCCTCTACTCAATGCTTCAGCATCGGGTGCTGCATGACCCGTCCTCAGTGCCTTTATGTACAGCTCATTTGTGGACTTGAAGATTTAGATGTGTGGGAAATTAATAGTTTTATTCTTCTCCACGATAGGTGTGTATAAATTTCTATCTTTGATATATTTTAGTGCTTTTTACCCTCATAGTCTTTATGGTGTACAGCAATGATGTAAATGGATGTATGCTACTTCCCTAGTCTGATAAAACTGTTTTACTAGACTTTGCCCAGTCTATCTTGTGACAGAATTCTTCTGAAATCCAACGCTTTATAATTATCATGATGCACATTGCAATACAACTTTCAGCTTCCCAAGATCCAGATGGAGACACATGAACTTACAATATTGTAAGGAGTTATAACTTCAACTTCAGATCCCCGGTTTCTGGTCCTCTCATGTTTATCCAGACTGTGCTATCCAGTTTGCCGATTCAGCATTTTGTGATGAATGTAGAAGGTTTAGTATCGTTTATTGCTTCTTCAATTTACTATTGGAATTATTGAATTATTTTGTTTTGCCTGTATCACATTCAACAGTCTTAGCACCTATCTTGAAGTTGCAACATTTGCAAATAACACACCTACATCAGGGCCTTTCCTTAGCCGTAAAAGGTTGAGGGCAAACTGGAATCATGATTGATTCTACAGCCGAAGTGGGCACAGGTGCATTTTGGATAGGACCTGTTTAATTTTTATATTTTCTCCCAGACTGGCCAAGGGTGGAGTCTCAGGAGGTCTTGGCATACTTGTGATCTTTAATGTCACACAGGGGAAATCTGCCACTAGGAGGAGGTGAGTATAAGAGCTCTCAGTCTTTATCTGACATTGGGCTCTGCAAGATGACCTATGCTGAGCAATGCAAGAACACCCAAGATGATTTTCACGTATCCGGGGTAATGTGAACTCACAAAACTAAAAACTAAAATGAAAAACAACATCAACAATAACACTGCAAAACCTGCATGGCATGAAATGGGATTTTCTTGATGCTGTTTCTTGGCGTGTCTCATTTTGATTATTTCTAGAATTCCTTTTCTCTGATTTATACCATGTGTCCCGCTGGATTTCCCCCCATCTCACGGATTTTTATCTCCTGAAAAGATTGACAGGTTTTCCATAATTCCTACTTTGCACAGAACATGGTTTATACCATTCAGCCTTAACTTTCCTTCCAAGGACTATTTTGTTTCTTAGACAGCAGCTAAATATATTGTATTTATGTGGAATGGTTTTCTGATTTTAAGTGGTCCTGTCATAGAACATGATGGAATAACCTTCTTCGCTGTTTATATTATGTATATCTGCAACCATACCATAACCATACAAAGAATTAAACTGTACAGCAATTGCCAATGGCCATACTGATTGTTGTTAGCAGTCTACAGCAGGCCAGAAACCCAGGGGATCAGCTTGTGTAGGTAAAATAATGGACCTGTCAAATTCGATGTGTACCCGTTACATGTACGCTGTTAGTGTGTCACGTTACCACTACTGAAAGTGCTGCCACTCATGGGCTGTTCATGACATAAAATGTCAATTACAGGAAATGTGAATAGGTTCTATTATCTATTGTCGATTATTATTGATAGCCCCCAGGGATGAGTTTGAACACAACTAGGAAAAAATGATAGGAGTGACTGCCTCCTGGCTATCACTTTTATTATGTCTGCCCTTTTATCGTCGTCGTTGTCGTCGTCGTCTACATTAGTGCAGTACAAATGTAGCTGAGTTCCCCACGTGACGGTGTTCTCTGAACATGTCATTTATGTGGCTTCCCTATTTGCACTTCTATGTTCTCAGGTTATTGCCAAGGGGATAACAGGATCGAAATCTTATCTATGATTAGCTACAGAAACTAGATTAGATATCTAAGAAGAGCATTTCTCTGCAGATCTGCTCCCTACAGAATAGAAAAAAACGACTTATGTTGTTTAAGTTCCAAGGCCATTTCACAAAAGTATTGATCTGCTAAGTTTCCGTAGTCGGACAAAAATGTCTAACCTAAGATATGATTGTAATGCACATATACTGATAAGGGAACAGTAAATCCTCATTAAAATAGTAATACTGTCATGGTGCAGTGTTTAAAATCTCAATGTCTTATCTTAATGGAGAATAGCACTGCTATTTTAATCATACATACCATAAAGTACCGTCTTAAGTATTGTAAGTGTCAGTACAATGACCTATACCACTATCATATATGTATAAGATGTAATAGTTACTTCACTCCATTTCCTCAACCCCTTTTACATTTATAACCTAACAAAGGACATGACCTTTATCCTTCTATCCCTCCTCTCTTATATTCTCCTTCACCTTTTATTCCCTTTCTTTAATAGAGGGTAGGTTCACCAGGATTAGACGCGTTTTCCCTGTGATTACCTTTCAGATATTGCACAAGTAATTGATTGTATCTGCACAAATTCTAAAACACACTCAAATCTTATAAAGGATATGGCTTGTACAAATGTGAAACGTTGCAAACTACTGTAATACCCTGCGTATGCCATGTGGTTTAGAGAACCGGGAAAATGGGAGGTGCGCCTTAGAGGTGGATAAAGTACACTTAATCTCTCAAAATAATGCCCCAGGTGCACCTTATAGGATGTCTCCAAACTATGGGTAGGCCTATGTCTTATAAGCAGGGTGCATTTTTTGGACAAGGTATCATTGTAGGTACTAGATCCAACTAGCTAGGTGGTCAAGTCATGTTGATAAAGGCATAAATAACAAATAGAGGTTCACGAGTTGATTCTAGGGGGAGATAAGAAGCACGAGGCCGTAGGCCGAGTGTCTTCTTATCTATCCCCCTAGAATCAACGAGTGAACCTCTATTTGTTATGTATGGCGTTTATACCAGGGTTTCCTCCATTTTTTTAAGTAATTACCTTATAAAATGAAGAAATATCCGACCAAGCGATACGTCTTGTTCAAAGTGCTCCGCCATATTGGTTTCTCGGCGAGATGACAGGACTGCCAGGACGCTCCAGGCATCGTAAAATCATTCAAGAATGTGATAACCATGGTATAAGTTTACCCTAGCGCTCTGTCTGACCACTCCAAACCCCCATCCAGGCTGCCTTTACTTCTATTACATCCACTCCTGAGGCAGAGTGCCAAGCCATGTCCTAGAACACTCAAGTGGAACAAGACTCTCTCTGAGGACACACAGATGGCAGTGCATGCAGTCTTCACAGGCTGTGCCAAAGCCTCATTTCACAACTTCATAGAATCCTCTCAAGAGACCTCCCTGCCATGCCTCTTAACATCTTAACTCATTTAGGTCCTGATCCAAGAAACACTTATAAAGATAGACACTTTTAGTATCAAATACAAAAATGCAACATTGCTTCTTCCCAACCACTTGAGAAGCTGTCATATGCCTTCACATAAAATCATAAACGTCAGGGATCATGTTTCACTAGAGCTAATTGTTCATTGGACTAAAAACTGATTATACAGAATGACATTGGAGGCACTTTGGGCCCACGTTATGAATTTATTATTACTACAAAAACTAGAATAAAAAGAGAATTATAAATAGTCGATGAGAGGCATAAGCCCACCAATCTAATCATCTTTCAGCAATGTGCCTGGTTGTTGAGGTGATTATATCAGGGCACAACCAGCGTAATCTGCATACCCGATCAGCAGTTGTACCCTAGGTAGATAAGCAATACTTTATTTTCGAATCTTATTTTGGCATTACCTCATTATGATCCTAGTCGTATTACCGTGTGCTTGTGTAACAGAATGTGATTTTTTATCAACATAGCATTTCCGAGCTACTATTGATCACCTTCCCAGCATTCATGCTGGTCAGCTGTTCTGCACAAATACCTTTGAATCATGCTAATAGGTTAGTTAATGGTGGGCGGTGTAGGTGCGGGTAGTGATCACTGCTGACCTCTGATCACAAGTATCCTAAACTCCCAACAGATGGCTCATGTTTCATCTGAAGTCAACACAACTGAACCAGCTCTTCAATGCTAGCTGGTGTCATTTCCAACAAGGAAAGAGTATCCTGAACAGAATGGATGCCTTTATCATTATTGCAACCATTTAAAGGTTTCCCTATGGAGAAAGATAAGGAAAAATACCTCGGTTGATGATTTTTTACCAGTAAGGGTGTTTGATAAGGCCCTTTCCACTCTAATGAAATCTGCTTCAATTAACTGCTCTCTTATTCTAGTAAATAATTATGATAGAAAAGCAAACATTGTTCATGTACACTCCATCAGGGAAGCGGTAAAATTATATGTCTTCAAACCAATAATGTGCAGTTACTATTGAAATGCCAGTGCCACAACTCAGCAAGCACTGATTGTACCTCCAGGGAACATAACATAATTATCATTTATTTTTCCATCCAATTTAAGTAATATTAGTATGCATCATTTATCAATATTCTGAACAGACAAGCTTGATGTCTCAATGCTCCACGGGAACCCTGCCTCTTCACACAGTAAAGCTTTCACCTGAACAATTTTGCTTAACGTGACTATTTAAGCAACTTTAAGCTACCCAAAAGTTACCAAAATTAGCCAAAATCATTATTACATTTAAGCAAATTTAGGTGACATTTACTGAACTTAAACATGATCACTTTAAGCAATCGAAATGTGCTTAAATCCCTACATTCATGCAGTGCATTGTACTAAGAAAGAACCTGATGTTTCCCCTGAGCTGCCTTAGAGTTATAAGCATGTTCTCTATGTTGTCTAATGCTACACAGCTACAGATTAGTTGTGAACTCATTTTATGCCGATTTGAGAGTTTCCTGTAGAACAATGTTTTATAATCAATGTGAGTCTAAGCTCTGTAGAGCCTAAAATTGAGTGTTAGTTGGAACAGATTTGCAGACGGCCATCCTTTTACATTGATTCGATTTGAGAACTACGTGGTTTCTTTATCATTATCATTGTCATCATTCCAAGAATCAACCTTATATGGCTGACATCATATATGTATGTGTATACAGCTTTCAACAAGGCTGAAGTTATGGTACATAGTATATTTAGTATTATACACCTTTGAAATGATTTAAAGAAATGAATCCTATATCATTGGCCAACAGTCATGATAACACGTAGGCTTTTCAAGATGAACAGGAGAGACACATATATACTGAGTCCATATAAACAAAGACATTTCAGATAAGATAGGTTCTTGTCAACCACCTGAATGCTTAACCTATACCTGTTTAAATCTACCAGCAGTATTGGTTGATGTACAGAATATTCACATCTGGCCTGTTAAAGACATTATACTTTTATAGTAGAACTGGGAGTGCAAAGCCGCTCTTTTCAAACAACCTAATGAATGGTTGCAACTGACACTAACCAAAGCAGCTATCTTTCAGACATAACTGACGACTGTCATTCTTTGTATCCACCCCCATACACTTCATTTCCTTCTGTTACGTACCCTGGCTTCTGGGGCAGTAAATCTTTATCGAAGTCCATTTTCTACTACTTAATTATTAATTCCTCATCATATTAAAGACAAGTGAGTCTCTGGCCGTGGTGAGAAGGCAGACTCTTCTTCCAAGCACTAAAACAACTTCAGGCAGATGACAAAGGCCTGTCTCATGTTTGATCTATAGATTATAGGGTATTCTAGGCCATACTTCTGCTGCTGTTTCAAGCGATCCTCCACAATCTTTCCCTTTCCATCTTGTCCTACCCTCCAATTTGGGATCCCACCAAATGGAACTCTTCTGACCTCTAAGGGGTTCAAGGGCAACCCAGAGGTCATGGTGAGCAGGCCAAGAAGTGCAGCGACACAAACACAATTCAACGTCCTGCACAGTTGAAAAAATGTGGGAAAATTGACAGATTTCATTGGTGTGCAAGTCAATTTTCAGCTCGGCTAGGCCTGATTTTGGATTGCTTCGGTTCCTCTGTACCTCAACTAGGGGGCTTCCCTAGCCCACTTAAAAGGGTCTTATATCTCCTCTTTCCTATCCTCTCGGATGTGTGTGGTGCACATATGCGCGGGCACTGACACATTCCTCTGTAAAATGTGTAATGCAGTTCTCGCCATGAATATGACCTTAGCTGTCGAAATGGCGTTAAAAATCTATTACTCACTCACTCACCTCAACTAGGGTGGACACGCTTAAAAAACTAAATGTGTGAATATGATATATGATATAGGGCTAGGGGATACAGATAGGAAGTGAAGGTGGGCTAGTGGTCATATGACTCCACCATTTTCAACATCATCACTTTTATTTTCATTCACTGCCCAGCTATAGCAAGGTGATGTTGGGCCAAGGTTTGCCAACATTTGTTGCTTTCCAATGGTGTATGGACTGGCCAACATCGGTAAAACACCCAATTGCCAATGTTGGTTCAAAATGAATAATCTGATGTTTTACCGACATTGGCAGATCTCCAGAAGTACCGGCAACATTGGCACAATGTTTGTGTTACATTGGTAGTCTGATGTTTGCCCAATGTTGGGCCAATGTTCGAATGTTGCCTAATGTATCATTGTTAACTGGATGGTGAGGCATATACAGTTCTGATATTTACCACACAATTGAAAGAGTAGATGGTTCAACAATCTAGTTTATTGTATTGCCCATAACGTTTGCTACAATCTTTGTTTTACATCTGTTTTACAGAGACTCAGTCAAGCCTTAATGCGAGATGCGGCGTATACGTGCAAAGTTTTACTTCTTTTGTTTTTTTTCATCATGCTGACATGTAACGATCAGCGTGCTGTCACATAAAGAAGTGTCTTGCAATAGCCCCATAAATGAAACATCAGGCCAGAAATAAAGGGCCATTGTTTTAGAATGAGCGTGCCACGAACAGACAAAGGGCGTCATCAACACCTTCTGAAAGCAATTGACTTCTCATGAGGAGCAGGCAGGCAGTGGGGGTAAAAGGCATTTGAAGCCCAACTACAAAACAACATTGTCATAACAATGTGTGTGAATACAAAGGAGATGGTGGATGAAACATTGTAATGAAATTGTCTCCACTTTAGGATATACTCTAACCTTATGACAAATTCTGTACTCAATAAGACCGTAATGGCTTATTAATCATCCATGAATGTTGATACCTTGTTAAATACCTATTCCAGATCCCAATTTGAGAGGTGGGTGGTCTATTGTTTTAATAAGCGCGCAATGAGGGATCTGCCGAGTTCTATTGTAAATTGAGCCACTATGAACAAATCGTAACTGCCTCACTGCTAGCAGAACTGCCGATCTTTCTTGGTTAAGGCTATGGGGTTTTCTACAGTGTTTGACTTCTTAGCAGTGACAATCACCAAAAAAACAAAAACAAATGGCAGACTGACAGCTGTCAGTCCCTGATGGATGGTGTAGGGACAGGATCATTAGGGTTGTCCTTTTTTCGATTTCGATTAGAGCATTAGAGCTTGGAGTATGTTATCCTGGTTCCTACTTCAACCAAAAAGCATTAAATGTCATTATCACGGCAAACCTACGTGCCAGCTGCCTACCAGCCGCCATTACTTTGTGTGGCGTCATCATGTCAAGACCTCATTCGCCCATATATGGAGAGAGGTTTGGTCACATGACCCTCCCATTATCGTCACCAGCCTACTGCCAGTCATCAGTGTGTCATCACCTATCTCACAGATGCTGACGATGCCATCACCAGCAAGGCAGTAACGACTGCTGACAGAGCTGTAAATTGTCTGTAAAGGAGAGCATCTATAAATATGTGTGGACAACAATCCAGCTAGTCAGAGCCCCCCTCTCGCATATATATAATCCCTGGCTTGCAGGGGAGCACTTAAGATGTTCATTAAGGGTCTACTATGGTATATATATATATATATATATATATATATATATATATATATATATATATATATATATATATATATATATGTTATTTCACTAAGGGCCTTTGGGGTTTTATAGGGTAAAAGTGAGCTGGTTTGACATGTAGTGGGTGTCAGAGAAGGATTATGGTGGTGGGAGGGTGCCTGTCAGACCTGTCTGTAGTAAATCCCTACAGGCAGATACGACTAATCAGGGGATATGGATGACAACTCCTGCAGCCCAACTCACCTCATTACTCAACTCCATCTCCTACAGGGAGGCAGCTAAGTGAGCAACTCACATTCAGCTCCTATATCAGAGCCATATCAAACACTGGGTGCGTGAACGAGTTTTGTACCTGAATTAACATTGGTTTGCAGTGGTTAACTAAAATCACTTCAATAATAAGGCCACGCCAAAAAAAAAATAGTTGGTCTACGAATAGCCCTCTCCATATTTTCGGAAATTCAAATTTCTTTTTTCTTTGAAAAGAATCTTTTCTGCGGATTTCACTTGCTTCACTTTCTATAAGTTTTCTCTGTGTGATGTTTGGGAAAAATCTTTGCCCATGCATTATAGAGAAGGTGTGGATTTAGATCGTAAAGGGGGGGGGGGTTGGAAAGGTATTTTAGCACACCTCTCAATCTGCACATATAATAACGTAGTATTTTGATTTGTGTTTCATTTGGGTAATGTGCATTTATTAGAAACCTATATGTTATTCTAGTAATTTCCATACCATGACCGAGTGATATTTCCATTACCACCTCCCAACATCAACACCAGCTAGTGCAATGATGAAATGTCACACACCTTTCCTGCTCTCCCAATTTCAAAGTGACAGAACCAAATCCACCCAGGAATCTGGTTTGTGGTCCCGGAGCCGAATATACAAATTCCACTTTTCCTTTATGTTCCCCCAGAGTACCATTTACATCCAGACTCATGACTACTTCATTTTGTGGTGAGATGAATAAGAATAGCATCCTGGGTCGGAATTAATTAGACACTACTCATAAAAGTTCAGATATTGCCTGTATCACTGTTTGTTCCTTTAAAATTCCATTTGGGCTAATTAAGAAAAAAAACATTACAGTTGTTCCTAGCTTTGGTAATATTATCAGCAAGACTAGAATCAGGGGTTGATTTATAGAAAAAGTAAGCACAGACCTTCATTTTCAGTTGGATCTATTTAATTTTGACACCTCAAACAGCGAGTGGGTAATAGCTATATCTCAGTACATCTCAGCAAGCTGCCACAAGCCACATGGGAAATCTCTGGAGTAGGAGGGGAGAATACGGAACTGCCTCTCTGTCTGCCCTTGGGCAGGGTAAGAGGACATTTGCTGTGCCTGATCAGATGTCAGGATACGGGGCCCAAATGAAATAACATTTTACAGAAATGACATTTTATAATTTTCCCATTTATCCATTATTTTGGCAATACTACCCAGTGCTAACATATTTCACTGTCTAATTTTGCTCTATTCTTTATTTCTATAGAAGGTCATTCTATATACCAAAAAAAAAAATTCTATTTTGATGGTTTCCACAGATTTTTGTGAGCAACTGTACCATAGTGCCCATAGGCTAATTAAGCCTTTCAATCAAAACTTAAGCAGTACTGAAGCTGATTGGCAGAAATCGGCCCGATTTCAATTAAATTAAAATAATATTTGAGAGAAATAATGGATCAAATTTCATGCTTTTGATGGTAAATCATTGGTGCATTTCCCCAGAAATGTGACACAATTGAACTTTTCATATTTGACCAGAAGTGGGTGGAAATGCATCGGGAAGATGGCCAGACTGCTCCCAAATCAGAATAATATCCGCTTTTTAGCTGAGAATCTATTCTGTTCCATATTATAAACACAAAACCCTTACAGGGTGTCTCTCCTGTGCAGTAAAATCAATATTGGAGCTTCAACCCTAATACAAAGGCGACAATAAATCAGAGATCCAGAGACGTGTGCGGCTTATTAGAACTGGGAGAATGTCAGTTGAGCTGGGTAGATGTGAGATTTAGGGGATAAAGATACTGCGGGTGCTACAAGGATTACACCACTGACCCCTGGTACCCATTCTTTGTCTATCTACATGCTCAATTATCTTAACTCTTCAACAAACCATGAACCCCTTTTTCGAATGCATGTGTTGTTCGTTAATGTTGCTTTTTTTACTTTATAATATTGTTAATAGTGCATTGTACAACTGATTATATGAATTAAAGCAGCCCAACAACCTTTGCTGAGACAATTTGAAGAAAGTATGGTATGTACAATGCATGATATGAACATTGCCTGGAAAAACCGATGGTAGAGAACGGTCATGCTTTTTCTGCTACCCTGTATTTAATTTTTATCTTATCATTCTACTTACATTGGAAGTTGCCAACAGAAATCTGGGTTCCAAGAGCTGAAATATGATGAAGAATGAGTATCTCTGTGATTAACATTGACCTTGTGCTGGCCTTAACTTGACCCTGACATGAGTGTGGGTCATTCCATTGTGCCTCCACCATGATGTATGTGGCAGGAGGCCGAGCAGGGTTATCTCTGTAGGCAGATAAGACTTAAGACTGCCAGATCTTTGGACTGGTACTAAAGGTGGCCGCTCATGTATAGAGGAGTGCATCATGCTGCTGGTCGTTATGATGAAATGAAGTACTGGCAAATCTGCCAGCACTTTACTGAGTATCACGCCAACCCTCCGTGAATGTATGAACCCCATAGGGTTTACACAATGCATGGATGTGGCCCAGATGAGTTACTCACCAGTTCTGCCATCATACATTATGCACTAACGCATGAACAACCCTCAAAGGTTGAACCCACCCTCTTATATCTGTAACATGTGATACAATCTCTACATAGTAATGTGAGGATGTTAATAAAGAGGCAAGCTTTTATCCTGGTGCTGCTACTCACCTTACATCTTCAACATCAAGGAAGGTTTTACACTCACCTGGAAGTGATAAGTGCACAATAAGCATTTCAATATTCACACCTTTTACCATTGAAGCGTTTACAATTAGTTAATGCATCCAGTTGGGGGCATGTCACTGAACCCTTTAATGGTAAACTAGTTCAATTAATGTAGGCGCTTCTTTTCCCGCCCATTTGTATGTAAATGGCCAATTCCTTAGCTAGGGGGGAGCTAATATGCCCCTCCCCCACCTTATCTATAGGATTGGGGGCCCCTGACTTCCGTTTAGCCTGTACTAGTATTAGACAATTTAAATTTAAAAGTAGTAGGCACTCTCGGTTCCTGGTTTTAGTAGATATAGCACTATTAGCCCCCTTTTATATCTATATAGATATGGGAACTAGATTATCCCCATCTAAGGTAGCATCCCATCATATCGAGGAGAATAGGCCTATAAAATATGCCTTTGCATTGACTGCTATTCAGCCATTTGCCACATTACACCGAAAGCATTGAATTCAAAATGTGGATTATCACCCTTTAATAAACTCAAAAGGCAAACCATGCTTGGAACTAAGTATAAAAAAACCGGTAATCTTATTCAATTTCAACCTCCCCCATCGGCATGACTCTGTCTTATTCTCCAATGACGGTGAATTCAATTTAAGGAATAAGGAATTCTGGGTAAACAGCAAAATGCTAAAACCACCCCGTTCAAAGGCTTCAAAAGCAGTGCAAATTAATTCATATCTTTGACTTGGCTTGGGGTGTAGAACTGTCTGTGGATTTCTTTAACTTGCTTATTGGTGCACAGAACATGAACTGAGAAATATTTGAACAAGGAAGGCACCCTTACTGACTGCAATTAATAAAGTAATATTGTGTGACCTTGAAGCCAGATTCCCAAAATTATAATGTGGATTATGATACTTCAGCAGGCTAAAACACTTTTCACATCACACAGGCAAGTCTCAGTAAGACAATCAAATTGAAATACCCCTAAATGGCTACATCTTACTTTCTGATGAGTGGAAATCAGACTTGAACACTAGGATTTCTGGGTAAAGAATCCAAGGCCAAAGCCAAACCATCGAAAGTCCCATTGAAACAAAGACACCCAACATTTCTTTCACTGGCTTGGATCGGACTTGTGCTTGTGAGTTACCTATATAACACAATGGAAGTGAAACAAAGACATTATATGAATGTGGTTGATGGACAGGAATGGGATTATAGAACATGAAATGTCTATATTATTTTAGATGTATAGATTTTAGTTAATCAAAATGACATGCAGGGAAGCTTAGACCTGGCAGGAATCTATTTCGATTCTAGGCTCTCTCTACTATCTTACTGTCATTAGAGTTTATCATAGAAAGCAAGGAGTACTGCAGAGAACGTCTCAATAGAGCAGACACAGTTAAATAAAATTTCAATAAAAAAGATACACTTTTTTTGTGGGCCTCAGAGCTGCTAGCATACTGTATCCTACTTACTGCACCCCGGTCTTATACCAATAAACCTATACCTATATATGGGTTCACCTTTTGCCGTAGGCAGGATGCCCGTAGGACCACTGCACTCAGGTGAAATAATGAACCTGTCAAATATAATGCATATACCCATTACAAACTGGTAGTGGGCAATGTTGCCACCAGAGGGAGGCACTGTCATCCATAAGCTACTATCACATAAAATATCCATTAGGGGAAATGTGATAGGACATATTGTATATTACTATAGATGGCCCTTAGGGACTAAAACTGACTGTTGGTGGAGGGATAGCAGGAACTGAATATTGTTATGGATTATCTACCTTGTTATTCTCTAATTTTATTTTATACCCCTTCTTGTTATAGGACTGTATACTTATTTCCTTAGGTCAGAAATGTTAGAGGCTGTATGCTTAGTGAATGGCAAAATGGTAAACAATTATCCATTATCTGCATCATAGTTTACAATTAACCCTTCATAAGGATGCTTTTTATCACCTACAGAAGCTCTGCTGTGCTGTGAAATTAAGTTATAAAGAAGGCAGGATGTCTCACAAGAATTGATTGTCAATTACATAGGAATAAGGACTGATCAAGCCCATTGGTATGAAAGGTGAATATAATCATTTCAAGTACAAAGCTAAGTTTTGTTGAATTAGCTAGATTTCTGACTGACTTATACCGATCCAACGATTTCCCTTGGTATTTGACTATGTTAAAAGTTAACAGGTCATCCCCAATGGTCGAAATGCAGTATGCTGAAATACCCTCCTGATATCACCCACAGGGTTAACATGTTGAAACCAATACTTTGACTTTACATTCTACACTTTGAAAATCACAAACATTCCTAAAGCCTATCATCTCAGGATTATGTATCCTGTTCTAATATATAACTTTACACTTTCATTGCCATTCATATGACAATGCTTCTGTAAAACCGTCACCTTTTTTTATCTTCCTTTTTAACTTTAGCTATCAGATTAGGAAATTGCCACTTTGAAGTCAAAGTCACTTGAAAAGTCTTGAAAGCTTGAATTAAGGGCATGTAGATGTATAGGAAATATAATGACCTTGATATTGAAATTAGAGATGTTAACTACATTAGTGTAACAAAAAAAAAAAAAGTCTGATATTTCCAGTTACGGAAATGACTCAGTACATTTTCCCAGTAGTCTATACATCTCAGTAATAAGACGTCAGTGTAGTAACAAAAGGACATTGTATTCTACTGAGTGGGCTGACAAAGCAACCGTGTAGACTCTAAAAGCCAATTGACTCCATCTATAATGACATAACAAAGGACTGTAAGGAGGAAAAAGTGTTTCAAGCCGAACAAAAGTTACCATTATCACAGCAAGTGGGAAGGAACAATGAGATCATACTTCATGAGGTGTTCTAGTGTAATGTCTTACTTTATGATGCTACCCAGACATTGTGCACCATATGTTTTAGCCTGCTACGGTATGGCGGTTCAATAGAAGCAATTCATGTAATTCTCCTACTTGCCTTCCTCGACGAGCTAGAACAGGTTGAGGTTGAGTGGTATGATTGTAAACCTCTGTATCACAATTTACATATATGCTTGATCATAGTAGTAAAGGACCGTATGCGGCAGTGCTACTTGTCAACTCTATCGTGTAAGATACGTAGCCATATATGGCTACCTATAGGTGCAAAAATTAATATGAAAACCAAAAATTGACAAAAAGGTAGAGGAGCACAAAACTTCCCCACTTCTCCATACCAAAATAATCAATCAGAGTGGCACTCTCAGAAGGAAAGTGTTATGCGCTTTTCTCCTTAATTGTTCCATTAGTGGATTTTGCATGCTCTCATAGCCCATATTTTCTGTGATATAGGAACAAGTAACCAATGGATAACTCATGACGAGTGTGTGTTAGTGAAGGATAATGACACGAGGCTGTAGGCCGAGTGTTATTAGCCTTTGCTAACACACACGAGTCATGAGTTATCCATTGACTACTTATTTTATACCACGAAACCAATAAATAATCAATATAATACCAATAAATTCAAGTTGAAAACAAAAATTATTCCCCCTCCCCGGGACTCGATGCCAGCCATTGTGTGTACACGATCGGTACATACACCTCCTCGCCCGGCAGCGGACAGCGACAGCGGCCGTCTCGGCTAGGCTTGCCAGCGGCACACGGCGAAAAATAGTGTACACACACCTCGTCGCCCAGCAGCGGACAGCTACAGTGCACACGGCAAAAAAAAGCTTCTCGCGGCTATGTTTGTGTATAAGACACCTCGTTGCCCGCCAGCGGACAGCTACAGCACACACGGCAATAAAAGATGCGCCCGGACTGGGGCTCGATCCGCGTACCTCCGACGGTTGAGCGCAAAGCGCTAACCGCTAGACCACCTTCTGCGCCCGGCAGCGGGCAGCGGACTGCGACAGCGCACACGGCGAAAAAAGAAGCTTCTCTCGGTTATGTTTGTGTAGTATACACCTCGTCGCCCTGCAGTCGACAGTGACAGCGCACACGGCTTTGTATCATAGCAAGACGTGGTTCAAACCGAGCGTATCTCGTCAGTCCCTGTGGCACAATGCATAGGGGGTTGGACTAGGAATCTTAGGTTGCAGGTTCGAGCCCTACCATGGCAATGAAATAGTCTGTTGGTTTTAACATGTAACATATGACATGGGAGGACATGAGAGGCGTGTGGTTATCCTGGATAACCGCACGCCTTCCATGGATGACCGCACGCCTTCCAAAATTGATGTTACAGCCTACAGGGTGTGCAATATCGACAGATATGTGGATGGGAATAGCCACCAAAAAGCACTGAGCAACCTAGAAATCGTGGTATAACGAGGAATAAGGATGCCGTAGCTGACTCTACTGATGTCACCCAGGACCTATAGGGAACTGTGACTGCTTCTAAAATGTTAATTTACCAGGATCAAAGTGGCATCACCTTATGTTATCATTTTCCTGAACATAATAGATAACAAGTTTTCAAAGTTTCTGTTGATAACCAGGAAAAGCAACTATGTTCAACTGCTGTACAGACATTTGTCAAGATGTGGACGTATAGGATTGGAATGATGAGCACGTTTGACCACAGGTGTATTTTCAGTCAGACCTGTTTAAATCTGACATTTCTCCCAGGCACGGGGTAGGTGGTAGGACGTGCAGACGTCTTAGACCTCCTTAGCACACTGACATGTGGCTTTTAATGCCACACGGGGGAAATCTTCTCACTAGGAGAGTAGAATAGGGTGCTGAGTCTTTGTCTGACCTTAGACAGGACAAGGCGACCCCTGCTGGGCCAGGCATGAACTACCCGGATGCTGGTCACGGTCCCGGATGTTGAGGGACTAACAAAATGGCAACTACTGTGAAAGGTACTCAGCACCACACTTGATTTCGCATTCATTTCTTTAAGTTCCAAAGGTATTTACAAGTATTCAAGTTTGAATATTTATCTATGTAGACCTTACTAGTTAGAGTATGAATAAACTGAAAAAAAAAACAACAAAAAACGTCTCCGGATAATGGCTGAAAGATTAGGGTTCATTAAATTGGGACACCAATTCCACAGCACAGTTCCAAGGAAAGTGAGCTGAAAAGAAACGTTTTTGCTCCATTTTCATTCCATGGCAACCAAATCCTGATAAAATGGTATAAATGAGAAAGGCTTATAGAATTCCCAAATTACCATCAATTTGCAAATTTGCCCCTATAGCGCAACCTGGATAGTAGACTGTTTCGGAATACCTCTTTGTGGATATTCAAGTATGACATTTCTGGATATAGTAGAAGCGCTGATTAATACTGAACCCTACATCATCTGTCATTCTATTCCGTACTTGAAGTTCAAGCTGGTTTCCTCCCTGCATTTAGAAAGTGAGATTGATATGGATGAAGGAGCTACCTAAAAAATGGCAAGGTCTCTTATCTATTGACATAAGGAGTCTTGATAGGGCCACAAGCACCACCGCTACCATCACCCATCATAATGATCGTGTCAGATTCTGCCTATTGATAGTCTGGCCTTAATGATCCATCACAGCTTACCCTAAGGGGGTGCTCCCGGCAGACCTGTTATCACCACTTTGACATGTTAATGCAATAGGGGGGAAATTTCACCAATAACTGTCAGGATTAGGCTATTTTTTTGTAAAGGCTCTTTTAATACACTAGCATGAATGCAGGGTACTGTTTTCTTTAAGTAGCTCTGACTCAAGAGCAGACTGGTTCCTGAGCTCACCGTACACTGTAAAAAAATAACTGTTGAATCTACTTAGGATCCTTGTAAAACTGAACGGTGAACCACTGTTATTATTTAGCATGGGGCCATTGTAGTTTTTACAAGGATCCCCAGGTGGCAGTGTGGTGGTACAAGGAATCTCTGTGAAAATAACGACATCTCTGTGAAATATAACAATGGATCTCTGGCAACTTTGGGACGAAGGATCCTTCGTTATTTTGACAACATTTTTTTACAGTGTACACACAATGACATCAGTGACACCATGCTATGATTTCAAACCAGATATAATATCTATATGAATATCGTGAGAAGTTCCAAGGTTGGAACTGTCATGGCAGTGCACACACATCGTTCCAAGCCCTCGCTAAAGGCCACTATTGTATCCTAGATTTGTACACTCAAGGGGTTGGCCTGATGCACCAATGCAGTGCTAAATGGTGTATACAATGCTCACCCATATTGCACAATTGGCTCCTGGTGGCAAATAAACATAGACCGGGAGGTTTAAAATTGCCCCTAAAGAAAATTCCAAAATGCCATAGAGACAACAAGAAATGCACCATCACTGATTGAAAAAGGATTTCAGCCAATCCGAGTTGGCCGCTAGTATGCGTAATGTAGATCACAACACTTCGGCAGGCTAAAAGTACAAGGCATTTTGAAATCCGATAATTCTCGGTGAAATAATCAGATTTAGATATCCGTTCTCCATATGGTTCTATCTTGTTCTCGGATGTGTTGAAATCAGACTTCAACACTAGGAATTCTGGGTAAACAGCCCGGGGCCAAAGACTTTGAAAGGATTCAAACCAAAGCACCCGATATTTCTTTCATTGACTAGGATTGGAGACGGCGCTGGTGGCTGAATTTCCGAAACTCACTTTTCCTTTAACCACAATGAAAGTGAGACACAGAGATTATTTGATTATGGTCGCTGGTAGGGCTAGAGTGGGATAACAGAAATTCAGAGAACATTTCCAGATCCGCCTCTGATAGTGACAGCCCTAAATGACCTGCGGGATCTCCTTTGGGATTCGGCAGCCCTGGCAGGATTTTAATCTATTTGGCAATTCTAGTCCCAAACTCCTTTCCATTGCCAATGACAATTCTCAGTGCAGTCTAATGCTAGGCATACATGTACAGTTAGGTCCCTGTACCTAGACAAATTGCCTTTCAGGCCCTGCTTTTTCCCCAGAAAATGAATTGACATCACAGGGAAATTGAAGGAAATACCTGCCTGTCTCATCAAGGGGTGTAGATAAGGGATATATGCAATAGGGTCTCATATTCTGATAGATTATCTCTCTGTATGATAAAAAGCAGGTTGTTCATTATCGAATTTATTTGATTGCAAATTGCTTGTGCTATTTTCATGGGACGCACTGCTATGTTTTAAGCAGTGACCCATTATATAGTCCCAGAAGATATGTGACTATAGGTTCAGGGGTTCAGATGTAAAGAATAGGTTTTAGATTAAAGTAGACCCATCCTAAGGAGGATTTATCAAGACAAATGTCGTTGTTATCTACTGTGCTGTAATTGGGAAAGATGACAGAGCAGTATCTCTCTATTAGAACCCCTCTCCTGATTGGACCAGGCCACACGCATGGACAAACGAGATAGTCAACTCCAGACTTTGTTATATATGGATCCTCACGTGATAGGTTGAGCAGCCAATGACGATGCTCATAACATATATAGGGAAGGGAAGGGGAAGGGCTTGGCCTGGATTGAGAGTACCAAGGGAGGCATTAGGTGGAGATTTATGTCCAATGTATAGTGGGTATCTACATCATGCTATAAAGGCCAATGAGGGATTGCAGTGAGATAGAGAGATGTAAGATGGGAACTGACATTAATGCCTATAGGCAATAACATAGAGCTAGTTCAAGTCAGCTTCACAGAGAAAAGAAGACTGATCGCTTTGACACATACTGCACAGGTCACGATTGTCTCCCACATGACATGCGTGAAAGGCATGTTGAATGAGGTTGACATTCTCACATTTGGTTCGTCAACTCCACTTGACATGCGTAATAAAGACAGTTGTCATGATGACATATGTGCCATGTCCCAAGTTGACATGGATATACATGTCAATTTGTCAGGAAGACTTTTTTCAGTGTTCGCTTTAAGTCATCATGAGTCATATATGCCCATAGACTGTAAGCTTGGGAATTCACAAATACTGTACTCATTTCTTCTAAATATCTTTGTGTCTTAGAAGAGCATAACCAACATTGGTGTCACAACGAAAACAAAAATAGTTATTACATCAGGAGTACATTATTTTACTGTCCATATATGGCGCTTTATATCACGTAGGGACTTTCCTCACTAAGATTTCTAATCACCTATGTTGAGTCAGAATGTTTCCTTTTAGCTAATATCTGTATCTGACCCCGATGTTTTAAACCAAACAAGTTCGTTTGTATTTATACCGTGCTATGTAGGCAGAGGAGAGAAACCGTAGGCAAACGCTCAACTCTCTTTTCAGTGCGTATACACTTATGTATACATACTAGTTTATCCTTATTGAAAAACCACAGCTGCAAAGCGGGGTATCTAGGGAATCCAACTTATGCTGTTCTAGAGAAAATTTGATTCCCATGGAATGAGTAGCATACCATCCCCTAATGTACGTTTGAGATAATTCAGATTTGTTGATAGGCCCCTATGGTAACACTGCCTAATGGAATGGTAGCAAAATGTTATGTTCTAATGTTTAATATATGTTAGAGATTAAGAATCATAGGTATATATGATTCTTGATTTTCATAACCACAGTTCTTTATAGCACACCTTGTGCAATCAAATTCAGAAGGGATAAGTTGTGCCCTTTTCTCGCTCATACGACCATGCTTTACCTTACTTGATGGTACACCCCACCTTATCATACACAATCCTCATGAGATCCAGCCTGGAACTACTATTGTCACAAATACTTTTAAAGTTATGGTGCGGGATGTGACGTCACAAGCTGAGTGTTACATCATAACACTGTATGCTGGCCCCAACAGGCAGGTGGTGAAAGAGGCCAAAGAAGATTGTCCTGGAGGGCTGGTGGGACCATGTTTGGACTCAGGTTATGGTTTCCCATCGTATATTGTGGGGAAGAATATTAAAAAAACATGACCGAAAATCGTTTTTAAAAAAATAGAAGAGAAACAGCAAAAGAACTTGCACAAGGGGTTAAAAAACATTTGAAATCATTTTGTCGATTCAGAATTTTGATTAGATGTCTCAGATTGAAGTTTTTGATGCTTCACTGATGCCTTATGAAGAGTTTGTTTACATTTTTCGGCCGAGTTTCTGTACTTTTTTTCGGCGAGGACTTACAATCCAACTCATGGTCATGTAGAAGCGACAGTGACAATGTTGGATGCACTCATGGTCATATGTAGAAGCGACAGTGACAATGTGGGATGCACTCATGGTCGTGTAGAAGTGACAGTGACAACTTGGGATGCACTTATGGTTGTGTAGAAGTGACAGTGACAATGTGGAATGCACTTGTGGTCATGTAGAAGTGATATAGTGACAGTGTCACTTACTGCGTGCATAGTTAGCCTATCAGTGTGGGATGCACTCATGGTCATGTAGGAGTGACAGTGACAGTGTCAGTCCCTGCACAGTTAGGGAGTGATCATTTTTTAACAACAGCGGGGGGTTGTGTTGGTGGGTTTGCGCGCGGATGCATGATGCCTTTTAGCACACAGGGTTTTCCACTGGAATTTTTGGACCATTTTTGACCCCCCCCCTCATCATGCTTTTTGGCAATTTTTCAATGTTGAAGGTATATGGAAAATTAATTCTGTCATGTCAGGCCTAAACTCCCTCCACCCTCCAACCACCCCGCATGTCATCCAGGCAGAGGGTCAGTTTAGATTTTTGGGTGGATGCACCAAATTGTTTTTTCACACCCCAATGACAGAGGTGTTGGAAATTTTGAAAATCCACTCAAACCCATCACCTCCCCCCCTCCCCGTTGATAAATAATGACTATTCGCTTAGGCCTATGTTCCATCCACGATCCCAGCGCCGAAGGCGCTGGTAATATGCAAGATGGTGATCGTGGGTAGGATGGCAGTTTGCTCCCAGGCTATCTCCCTTATGGGATAGAAGCTGGTCGAGGCTGACCCCACCCTACTCTATCCATTAAGTAACCCCAGTTAAACACCAACAGTCCACTAGTTATACCTGTTATTCATAAACAGTCTACCTTAGGTAGGCCACCCGAGGGACCAACCACCTGGGTAAGATAATGGACTTGTCAAATATGATGAGTACTCATTACACATGGCTATAGTTGGTGATGGATGCCACCAGAGGGAGGCACCGTCCCCCAGAGACCACTTATGACATGAAATGTCCATTATAGGGAATGTAATATTTCCATTGTCTATAGCAATATCTGGCTGAGAGGTATGTGTCAGCCAATATTGGGGAACTGTATTTTTGCTGCTCCTCAAATATCATGGGATTATACACATTTAGCTTAAGTTATCTTTTCTAATTTGTTCATGTATATTTTAAATTGGTCATAAAAAGCATCTAAATTTGGAGAGTCAAAACTTAGTATTGTAGTCATTTGGGCATGCAAGCCCAAGGGATAGGTCGTGAGAGAGGCATTGTGCTACTCTCAATGCCTGCCTATATATGATATACATAATGGTATTCTCCTTTACAGCATCATAGGGCCATATGGATTATGTGTTACAAATAGGAGTACAATACATCAGACAGATAATCAATATATGGCCAATCATTAATGGATACCTATGTAATAGACAATTTATGAGTATACTTCAGACTCAATATTACATGAACTGTTTAATTGAGATCCATCGGATCCCGCCTTCAGCATTGCTCCCTGATGGTGCCATTCCAATTCAGGGCAGCACTGCCGCCTACTTAATTTAATCTAATTAGTGATTAAAGGCAGTTAGTCTACACTGTCCCACGAGTTTAAATCAGCAGGTGACTTGGCTCTCAGCACATGACTTGAATGCAGCTTTTCTGATTAGACTCAAGCTATTGCTGGGGATATGCATGGTTCAACCATTATTCAAGATATATATATCTATGCTATTCAATTCTAATCACATTTCTGAGTTGAAAACTACGTTCTTGAGCTTCCATAAGAAGGAGAATATTTGCAAAGTTTCTGACACAGATAATCTGTCATACTTCATTTTCATAAAGGAATATTAGTTACAAGCTCTGTATCCAACACACAATGATAGAAATAGACTCATTCATAACCCTCACCCCACGAAAAAAGGGGGGGAAAATGGGGAAAACTAAATAATGAAAAACCTCATTTTGTTTGGTCAAAGTCAGGTCAGATCTAATGACATTGTCAGTGATATCTAAACTCTACCAAAGCTGTACTCTCAGTGCAACTCTTACCATTGATACTCTTAGTATCTTTGACAATGCTAAGTGGCTATGTCACTATCAACTGCATTTCTATTACCATTGTCAATACCACTGTCAATATCCTAAAGTATTCAATCACCAACCTCCAGCTTCAACCACCCGATTCCAGCGACAAAGATCTAATTAGGATCAAGCAATTCCAATCGCTATCCACAGTTCACGTCGGTGAAATGCTCTACAATCTCTCCCTGGAGGCCCCCTTCTCCATGGTACCTCCGCTACCTGAGCCCAATCTTTACCAAAGACCCTTAATATGTTTGGTCATGCGACATTGTCGTTGGGAATGAAGTGGGGCAAGCCATCACCAAATGGCAATCATGCAGGGCTGAATAGGGCCAATTGTTAGGTATCTACAATGGCTATAAAATGGCCTTTTGAGGAAAAACAGGGGCTGATTTTTGTTGATTGTGGATAACAAAGGTGGGAAGGTTTTTATATTTAACCCTTTGAGGTCTGTATAATGCCCCAAATTGCATTCTCAGTTAAGCGTTGGTTCCACAGCCATACAATCGGTCGGAATAGCCCTAATCCGACGATTTATAATATATCAAAAGTATAGAAAAAAATCGGTCGGATTAGTACTAATTCGACCGATTTAGGTCTGTGGAACCAGCGCTTTATCGCTAGCCTACTCGCTAAAACTGCACTGGTGCATCATACCGATAATGAAGAGTGTGTTAAATCCTACACTCTGCAATGCAACGGCTTATAAATATACCCCTGTAAGTAGGCAGTAGAACCAACTGTGCCTACAGTAGAACGTACTTCTGGGATTTATACCTACAGCAGGTACAACTGAATTTCTGAATAATAAAGACTCTAGTGTATATCCCCGTGGTAGGCAGACAGTGTAGGGTCGGTACTAAACAAGGATACTGCACTGGAGAGCAGATTCCCCAAGACTGCATTCATGCATCGAGGTGCCAAAAAGGACATGATGCTTTATTGGGCTAAGCAATCCTGTCGGGGTTAAACAGATGTCACGAATGGCAATAAGCACCGGTGGCAGCTGAATTAGGCGGCAGTATTTGCTGCAAGTGAAGCATTTCGATTGAGCTTTTTGCGCAGTAGTTAACAATGTAAAACAAAACCCCTGTCAATCTTCTGTCTGATCATCACGAAAAAACGAATTGCATGAAAAATGTCCTCTCAATCGTTCAGAAACTGTTCTTTTGATTTTGATTTATTCTTATTTCAAATTCTGAAGGCCACAGCTGCTTTTAAAGAGTTTGAGTTTTAAATAGGTTTATTTGCCAACAATATCTTGTCACACTAAAGCTTTTACAATCATCAGCCAGTTTTGGTAAGTTATACGACAGTATACAGGCACATTATCATAGTTATCATACAGTGTGTAATGAATGGTTTCCACGAAAAGTCATCTCTGTCTAGTATTGTCATATAGAAAATATATATCTTATAAATCTTATCAAGACAAAGCCCAGGTTCTTATGTCATAATTGCACTATTTTTTTCTTCAGTACATGCATGTTGTCACTTTGTTGTACATCCTTTGGTAATAAATCCCAAACAGCATTGCCTCTGTATAGGGGACTATGTCTATATAGTTCAAGCCTCGGTCTACTGATCTTAATTTTAATCTTATTGTTTCCCCTTAACACTCTATTTAGAATGACAATATTACTATCTTCTTTTATAAATACATCATACATGCTGGCACTCTTTTGCTACGTGTAACCAAAGTATCAACATTGCACAGTTTCAATAGATCATTTACATGTATATCCTGAGGGTTTCTCACTTTTTACATGCTCTTAAACAATGGTTCTGTATTGTATTTAAATGAAGAAGAAGGCAGTATACAACATTACAAGGTATATTCTCTATACATAAACTCTTATGGGCAGCTATGGTTTTAGCTACCGTTTGACTCATAATATTGTCAATTTCCATATCGTTCTGTATATACTTCTGGCTTTCCATTTGGTTCGCCAGATCCGTACCAATTTGTATGTAATAATTATTTACATAATTTGCTGTCTCAACAGTATTTACTATGTTACCATTTCCATCTTTTAAACTCAATATAGGTCTGTTACTCTTCCCTTTCCAGACACTGTTAATTACTTTCCAAAATCTTCTCGGGTCAGACTTGTATTTATTCAATAATGTGCTAGTCACACTATTTCTTTTTAATACTAGGTTCCAATTTATGGTTCTTTGGATTCGTTTTGCCCTAACTAGAGCGGTATTTACAATGCCAGGTCTCCTAGCCTTATTAAAAAAATCTCTTTTTGATTCTGATCAGATGGCGTATTCTCTCATAAAAAATACATCAATATCTCTCACTTAACATGATACAATCGGATGTTTTTCATCCAAATACGATTGGACAATACTAATTACACACTCATACATCGTTTTTACATCACACTCATACCTTATACATTCATCCCAGTTTATAATGTGATGGTGGGAGCTTAACTGTCTCCTTTTTCCGTACAACATATACAGGTACGTGGTCCCCACATATATTATCAAGTAGTCCATGTTCTTTAACACGTTCACTATTCATATAATAATGATCAAGTGTTGATTTACCATGAGGGTGGAAATAATATATGTTGCTGGTGTTCTTAAGTACCTGAAACCGGTAAACTTTAGGAAATTACTCATTCTTCTAAACTTTATACAATTACAGGTTTTACTATTAACATCTAAATCGCCCATAATCCAGAATTCCTTATGTCTTGCGGATTCATGGCCCACACATGTTGATAGAAAATCATAACACTCAACTACCTTTCCTTTTGGTGGTCTGTATACAATACACACAACTTTATATCTATGACCAGGGTAGTTAATCTTTAAACAGAGACATTCAATATTCTTATTCACTGTAGTTAATTTGTCTATTATCCCCGTGTATGGAGCAAACACATCTTTAACATAGCATGCTACACCACCTCTCTTACCCCTCTACCACTGAGAGGATAGCGCATAAGTTCTTCTTATCTAATAGGTGAGGTGTTGGTACTTCAAGTCAAATGACATGCATTGCCAATAGGGCCTCAGTGAAGGGTACACTATGACCTTTTTCAGTATAATAACGCCTTTGGGTTTGAAATTGTCAAGTCACCCATTGAAGCTATAAAATCTAACATTAATGATAGATACCTTGTTTCTAATCACTGTATCATGTGTTAACATATAAAGTCCGAAAGATGAACATGTTTGATGTGTCATAATTAAAGCAAAGAAAATGAGGTATTCCACCATTATTTTAGGCCTTCAGAAGTATCCTATGCATATTCATACTTGTAACTTACTGGAATAAACTACTAGTTTGTTAGAGCTCGTAAAGAACACATCTTCCAACATTTTACTCTCTCCCTGGGTGCAAGGAAACACACATGAAGTGAAAAACAGAAAGAGGTTGATCCAGTTACAACTGGGGAAGGCAGTTTTAAAGATGCTTTTGAGCAACTTTCGGAGTTTTGCACTGCCTTTTTCTCGCAGTGGGACTTGTTCGCAGACTGTAAGGGTTGTATACTAAGAGTCCTGTGGAGAGAATAATGGTGGTTGGAAGTCCCCAGTGGGACTCCGCAGACAGTGATAGATGGAACCCTCTGTTGGAGACTAATGTCTTTCTCTACCACTCCCATCACCAAAAGAGTAAAAACAAAATGGCGGCCAAACTGCTTAGTCAACTTGTCTGAAAGCTGACCGTCCTGTGGGAGAGGCTCGCTACAATGCCAACTGGCGGGTGGCTTTAACAGCAATCCTGGTGGCAAGGTCAGGAACTAGAGGCTCCAGAGGGGTCTGAGGGACGTCCAGAGGGGCCTCCAAGGGACGCTAGTCAAGTGACAAGAACCACTTCCGGTTTCATGGAGGAGTCTAAAGGTGACAAAGTTGAGCCTCATTCAGTGGGTTGGGACAAAAACGTCCATTTCTCATACAACTACCAACATCCTACCACAGACACTAACATTTCCCTCAGTTATAATCAAATACCACATAATCTTAAATGCAAATTTTGATAGAAAATAAGGTTACATCAGTGACTGCATTTTACTTCCATGTCATTGGGAATGACATATGTTTATCTCTCACTTCTGCTAGCTTGTTCCTATTGCCACCTATTACTGCTCACATGCAGATCTATGTTGATTATTAATCTCATCTTATATTATGAGACATCTGGGATAAAAGGCACCGCTGTTCTATAAGATTATTCAGAATCAATGGCAAGTTTTGATACGATAGGTAGTTCGTCTAACTGATATTCATAAGTTGACATTCTTTAGATTTGTCACATTGAAGAGGCTCTGCAAGAGTTGAGCAGTTTTGATTCAATTTTGGGGCATGTATTAGAAATCTCTTAAATTTTCATAGTCTAAGATGAGCTTGGTAAAAGAAAAAGTATATTGCTCGTTCAGAAGAAAGATGGTTTGAAGAATAAATCAGTCTAAATACAAAATGTACTATTCCACCCTGTGGTCAGAAGGAGGACATGAATATACACACAGCAAGGGCAAAATGACGGGGAGGGGAGCCAAGACATTTCTAGACTTTCATTTCAGAAAAGGAGCATGAGGGAGGTAGTGGTGGAGGTTTGGGTGGTCTACAGGTATTTGATGGATTGCATGACAAAACCAGATTGCCGCCATACACACAACAAGACAAATGATGACCAAGTACCTCTATAGCCCTTTATGGTCCACACATGCATGAATGCATCATGTCAATGGGACATGATGCATGAAAGTATAACCATAGTGAGTACCTCAACAGCCGCACATTTATGCATCACAGCGACCCAGCGGGGTTATTTCATATAATGCGTTATTGTACATAGTTTTGGCTTCACTCAGAATTGCACTGTTGGTAAGTCTATTCTGCATTGATCTATCATGCTGACATGGGGAACCTTGTGTTGGAGGATGGGGAACATGGACAAAGAGGCATCATGCTGCGTTTAAAGGGCTCATGGTGTATGGAGACAATTGGGGGGAGGGTTAGTTGACCAGAACAGTGGCCGGAGGTATTGAAAGTGCTGCGTGACCAGAGGACTTTAGGCCTTCTCAGACTTTCACCAATATTTTTTACCCCATATTCTCTTCTCTGCAGCCCACCCAGTCACTCCATCTGACTGTCTGACTACTCAAACACCTGTCTGTTTTCCCCAGCCTCACCCCCCCCCAATGAACAAGCCTAAACCAAAAAAAGCCTCACCTTCTATATATCTAGTCCATATGTCTTGTCTCCCTTTCCCTGGCCAACATATGTTATTATAAATTGTCATAATGAAAAATAAAACTGTGTTTTTTTAGAGGCTAGACGTGGTCCTATCTTAAATCGAGTAAACATCAAACTCAAACAATTTTCTCGGTTGGCACCATTCAGCTGCTTCCTTGTCCTTTCGACTCTATCTTTCCAAATTTTAGTATAGCCTACATACTAACCTCTATCCTTACTGCCTAACCCTTTAATGGCCAAATAGTGCTTTTAAACATATTAAGGGCAGCAAACGCAGGAGTGCATCATGCCCAATGGTCGTCATGACGCATGAATGAAGGGTTACTTCTCTGCATCAGGAGTTTGATACTTTTTTTAAAGGTCGGCAAAACCACTCACCAGCACTGCATTGGTTCGCCAAGAATGCAAATGGAGGAATTTAGCATGAGGAATCACAAAGGATTTAAAGGGTGAATGCCTTTCATATCTGCCCTGTTTCCCCCAACTACACCACACTAGAGCTATGTTTGGTAATCTCCCTTCCTTGAGTCCCTGCTTGCCTGCCTGCTCCAGGGACTCCCTCTCCCACCAATCATCACAAATGTCCATAGCTCCTCAGACGTCACGTGCCTACTGTCCAGTACACGGACCGTGTGAGTGATGAGGGCGGCATGAAGGTATTAAAACTTTCTCTGGAGTTTGTCTTCTTGTACCAGTATTGTAGTATTGAGCACAGCCTTGTCAAAACAAGGGAGTGCAAAAATGGTATTTAGATCCTAAACACAATTCTAAACATATTCTTGCAACGTTTTTGTAATCACATTAATTTCCTAAACATGTTTAGCCAAACAATGTGCTTAGCTCAAGTGTTTAGAAATCTAGGTGTTTAGGTTCAAAATTTGTGTTTAGATATCAAGGAAATTTTGCGTTTAGATGTTTATGAATTTTTGTGTTTAGATGTCTAAGTGATTTGGTGGGAAATAAGGGTTTGCAGACATGTATCCATTAAAAAAAATAAAGGAATATCTTTTGTTTGTTTTCTCATTTACTGGAGGACATCAGCAGGTATTTACACTGCAAAGTCTCCAAAGATGTCAGCCACAGCTATATACACATATGTGTACAGGAGACTTGAGGAAGTACAACAGGTTGGCAGGAAGGACATTGCTTTATACTCTATAAAAATAACATGACATAGGTGTAAGTCATGGAGCTCATCGTTATTTTATGGTAATGATGGTGGTGTAAGTTGAATTTAGTTTATTTTCTATTGTTGTGTCTATTTTCATAACATTTAATTAAATGACATTATGATAAACAAGGAGTTTGGGGATATTTGTCACAACAATTGATTATAACTATGTGCAGATAGTCCATTCAGAGGTAGTGCTGCTACCTGGTGTGGATTTGACATCCAAGTATCTAAACATATTGATGTTTAAATCTAAACACCTAATATTCAACTGTTTAAACTCTAAACATCTGAACATGTTTAGCAAAAATGTTTATGTATTTAGAATAAAGTTGTTATTTTCCTAAATGTGTAGTCGATGATACACCTAACTGACGTATATGTTTAGGTTTTAAACATGTTTAGACCTAAAAAAGATTAAAATCTAAATACCATTTTTGCAGTGTATGCATGTTTAAAATATGTGTAGGATAAACAATTTTGGTGTAATACTCACATGAGCTGAAACAATCATCTACATCTTTATATGATAGGATGTCGTAATATGCAAATAGATATTATAACTTACACAACCAATCGTTTACATAAAGCCAGGATCCTGAAACAGGTATATATACAACCGGTCTTTACTCGTGCCAGATACATGGAAAACAAACATATTTTATTCCTATATCCTCTAATGTGTGCTATAACATTAGCCATCAGCTCTAAGCACTACCGTTCAATCTTCCAGGCATCTTCACAGCGGGCTTTCTACAATGAATCCCCAGATACCAGTGCAGTACTGTGGTACGAGGAATCTCTGCAAAAATAACTGTGAATTCCTTGTCGCAAAGAGGAACCGCTGCTTTTTTTTAATACATCAACAATAGGTGTATGCCTATTCCAAACACTATTTGCTCCTCTAGTGCTGTTGTAATGGTGGATAAGAAAGGTCTTAGGACAGGAGGAATGGGAAGACGTGGGTTCGGGGCAGCGTCCAGAGGGGATCAATACAGGTGATCTAGGTGTCCCTCTTAGGGCCCCTTTCTCTATCACCTCTGACCCTACGGTACTACGTCTCCCCCTGGTGGCTTTCACTTAAATCACCACAAGCCTGCTGCTAATCTAAACTGGAGGGAACAGCTATACATCACTAGACAATCACTCATATACAAATGTCCTCCCCCTGCTTCAACTGCCTGCTCTGAATTCCTGTAACTGAGGTAGAAGTTCAACTTTAGGTTTCCTGGTGTTTACATTAAAATACCCTTTCATTTCGTCCTTCTCTCTGCATTCCAACCCTAGAATCCACTAGGCTTTTACTTAGATGGTGTGTATAATCTTGGGGGCTGGGGGTATAATCATATTCCTTATCATATTCACTTTTTTATTGGCTTCTTGACTTTCTTCAACGGTCAATTGGGAATTATCTGTCATTCAGTGGATCATGCCGCCACCTCTGAAATTACCCCAGGGCCATGTTTACCAACAAAAGTATTCTTTATGCTCATCCTTTCCAAATATTTACTCAATATAATACTATACACTAGCTATCGGCACATGTGCATGTCCCGTACGCATTATGCCATGTCTCAGGTTATCAGTAAAATATAAATGTCCTGCACACAGTTTCTGAATGCCAATTATTGCATATTATCATTGCACATATTCGCTTCATATTGTACCATTCACCAGTTATGGAGTAATGCTCATACCTAGGAATCATTGCGCCATGTCTCGGGTTAGCAGTAAACGTGCAGTAAATGCCCCACACATCATCACTGATTAGTCAGTCTAAGGACTGGTCACGTGATAATTATCCCTCTCACAGGATCTCACAATGTGCTCTCTTTAGTCCCCAGCTGAATCGGTAATATAGGCAGTGCTTTTTTGGGGCTAGGAAGTAGACTACGTTATGGGCTCCATACTTGGCACGATGGAGCCAGGTTGGGTAAGCCCTTCAAGGTTGCATGATACCTCAAGGTTCATTTCTAGTTGTTGTCATGATGCATCAAAGCAGTGCTAGCAGGTCTATTTGCCAGCACTGCTTTGGCACATCATGACCATCCTTTGGGAGACTGTCAATGCGATAGATCAATGCATCATTAGAGCCGGCGCTTTATCAGTGCAAAGAAAGGTGCACCCGAAGCGTAAAATGTATCTGATGCATACATGCAGCACTTAAAGGGTTAATCAATTCCACGATGGCACAGGGTATGCCATCACAGACTGTCAGCACGAAGATCCCCCTAGTCTGTATAACAGGACTACATCCCTTCAGGGTACAAAATACCCACTACATATATCCTCATCTCACGACTGCAAGTTTATACCTCTAGGGGCGCCATTATTCCCCTTGGTGGTGAGAAAGGGATCCACTATCAGTCACGTACCTCTCCTGGTCACGTGATGTAAATGACATCCCAAATGTCTTTTCTGGACTCCACAGGCAGTCCACTGACAGTTTATGTCTCTGGTGCTGCTTAACATGTGCTAGCTCCCTCTATTGAGTCTCTCTTAGAGTGATTTATTTATCATGGTGTTTGTATGTCTCCTGGGGAAAGAGCTCTGTTAAGGCCATGATTCAGATATTCAGTGTTGGCCACCTTACCTTTTAGTATGTATGATTCTTTAGTTTGCCATTGGTAGAAGAGGGGGGTTAGATTTTCAAACACTACATAATGCAGAGTGGTTTTTAAAGAAAGCAATTGATTGTGAGGTAAAAAACGGCTATCAAATTGGTGTTTCAATATGGGGCTGCTAACCACTCTGACTTGGAGTAATATAGGGTAAAGTGACCATGAGTCGTCCACCTAGACCCCTGTGAAACCTTAAATTTATTCTAGGGATTGTGCTGTAGAAAATGGGCATGTAAGTCATCCTGACATCGTGGGCTTTCCAGCAAATAAGGTTAAAACTTGGACATTATTTTGATGTCAACTGGGCCCTACAGGCATACAATAGCCTCACAATATCATTGGCCCATGGTTACCTACGAAGGTGTCTATTGCATTTCTACCTGTGAAGATGGTTTGAGAGCAGTGCAGCAAATCGCCTGAGACAGTGTTAGATGTAATCAATGTCATGACGAAATTTCAACTTTACAAAAGATTATATACTCTGTCTCACTGCCAAGTATCTTTATAGCAATAGGTATAAAGCTGCTTTTGTCTAATTATTAGGCAAATTTACAATTATTCTAGGGCTTCAAAATATATTATTTGCAAACATATCCCAGACCTATCCTTAGGGGGAAACTTCATGGTTACTTTATTAATGGAAAATATTCAGTCTATGCTGAGAATAAAATACCAATGTTATTTTCTTGGATCCTTGATGAAATCAATGAACAATGGTATCAGGATAAAGGAGTAGATCACCAGCTGCCATGAGAGTCTTTATTAGATGTTTTAGTTTATCCAGTTTGTTGTGGGAATAAGAATCACCACCCACATGCCTTACAGAAAGATGCTTTCCTAGCATGTCAACAAAAGAAAAACATAACGCAAGGTTGGGCATCAAGGCTGGTTTTTAAATGCAGTTCACAAACACAACCCCTCAGCTGGTCCCAGGTAACATCTGGTATCATTGGCAGGGATCCCTAATGCCCCCCCCCCTCCCACTATGGTACCACTGCTAGAGGGAGTCGATGATTTCTCACCAATAAAGTCACAACTTCTTAGCCACTGCAACGCCACGTCTGCCAAGGAAAGCAAATTTCCTAAATCAGCAAGTTTGCTGTAAGCTCTAACAGAGGGAACCCCTTACATTATTCATAACTAGAAGTATTTTTTTTTTGAATCTGTGTGAAATTCCCCTGCTCTATATTTAAGGATACAAGGGTCACCATGGGTAGAAAGGTGAAAAAGAAGAAAGGTAATACATACAGCATTTCCTGGTATGGCCAGAGGGGAACAAGAACCCCTATGCAGTCACCTGTCATGCCTTCCACATGAGACACCTTATGGGCTGCAAAGGACATAATGCCTATAAGCTATAATGATCAATCGGGATTGGACCAGGTCCGGTCCCATTCCGCTATAACATACTATCATAGAGAGGCTTCGTGTTGAAGCTGTGTGCGGCCATGTATCAGGACATGTATTACTCCAGGATAAATAAATGAAAAATCAATCAATCAGTCATGTTAGCTCTGTCCATGAAATCTCACGTTAGATCATGTAGGTATCAGACTTGCAAGTAGGATGACATGCCAGGAACAAGTTTGGTATGAGATCCGAACCATATATTGCTGTGTCAGCATGCCCGTGGAACGAGTCTAGTTCTGTGAGGCCACTATAGGGTCTGTTGTTGTCATGCCAGCTTTAAACGTTCTTCATCGGGCTGGTTCTCTTGAACACCATATGCATGCCAATATCAGCAACTTCTGGCTTTGATCTCATGCCAGACCTTTCCCTGACATAATTATCATGCAGTTTGAAATTGTGGTACCAATATGAATAACGTGGCATCCAGAGCCTCTGGAGTCACCACGATTAGTTTAAAAGATGCATGAATGGTTCTGTGACTAGTAGCTGTTTAGACCGCATTCATTCATCATACCAAACCCTCTGGAATGAAACACATCTGGGGACTGACATAATTTACCAATACTCTCTGACCTTAAAATATATAGAAGTAAGCAGGAATGCTCACCAAAATGGGTATTGACCATTGGTATAAAGCTGCCCTGGTGATAAGACCATCACTGCATTGTCACACCATGACGACCAAGTCACAGGAATTCTGACGCATCGCTGACCCTAAAGGGTTAACTCATGTGAATCAATACTATAGCCCACTGGGCACATATACATTGATTCAGCGTTGAAACAACATTTGCAATGTTTGCATATCAACAGTTGATAAAGGCTTGAAATAAAGTTGAATTTGAAAGTTGACACAACATAATCAAAATCAACTGTGATTCCACATCTAACCATCAGCGCTGATTCAACGTTTGTATTTCTATGTTGATTCAACATTGACACAACATTGATATGATGTTGAAACAACATTGATATTTGTTAGGGCATTCTTTGTTGACATGTCAATGTTGAATCAACATTAAATTAACATTGAAATCAATATTGTTGATTCAACATTGACAAATCAATGTTGAGTCAACATTGAATTGAAAACAATATTTCAACATTGATATGTCAACTGTTGATTGGATGTTGAAATGGTGTTGGTTCACAACATTGAAATAGAATCATTGAAAAGGTGTTGAAGACAGGTTGATCAACATCATCAACATAATATCAGCAGGTTGTCAACGTTGATGCAACGTTCTGTGCCCACTGGGAGGGTGGGTACTGATGTGTGTGAAATGAGGTATGGGATATTTCCTAGCAACTGTGCTGTACACCATGGCTGATTACTACTGGTATTTATGTCTCACGTTCACATGGGGCACATCGAGTGGGCAGCGCATGGGAATTGCACAGCTCTCTGTGTACGTGTGGGTATTTCCCAGAAGTGGAATTCTCTGTGGGCATAATCTGTATCTCATATACAGGTACCAGGTCAATTTACTTTTCTGATGAAACAGGACATTTCTATGTAAACCTGCTGCTGATGCAAAATGATACTGTGCTGGTTTTAAATAGGCGCATGTCTCGAGTGGAGGCTCAATACTCAAGATTTAGAACTATCGTTTTAAGATTTTAAGGTTGGCAGTGGCATATTGGGTATTTTGTATGTATTTTTCCTTTTGATTACGTTTGTAATCCGCTTAATTTGGTGCAAGCAATATTACTATAAAGACAGCATTATCGTCTACCTTCAGACACAACCAAGGAACACCGAAATCTAGAACTCAACTGCATATGCAACAGAGCATATATATTAAACATCACAATTCTATCAGAGCAGCGGAGAACACATTAAGCCTACTGCTATATGGTATTGAGAAGTATATGCTGTGCTATATATTATATGGTTTATGTGACTACAATATTAACTGGCCACCATTTCGCCATTACCATTGCCATGTTGACTGTTCTGGCAGGATTCCAGTATTGGACTGCTTGCCAACTCCAGACAGTCCCTCATAGCCTTTTCTGTTCAATCCCTTTATGGCTCACATAGTGCATTAAAGTGGTTTGCTTTTCAGTCATCTTAACACATGAAAATAGCTGTTGAGAGAAATTTACCGCGACTGCACCTATGTATCATGGTGATGATACAGGGTATAGGATGGATTTAATTCCAAATGCATGACATGTACATCATGTGGCCCTCAAAATGAGCTCAAAGCACCATCTCCTAGTCCCAGTACTGGTCACATGACGTCACTGTCACATCATTTCCGGTTCCAGGGTCAGCAATCCAGAGAGAGACATCCAGGGTCCAGGTCAGAGTTCAAACCAGTTTTTACTTCCTCTTGAGAGTTCTCACTGCGGAGTTACTTTTCTTGTTTTATTTTGGCAATTTCCCCAAAAGTACTGATTATTGGAAACACCACAAATCGCAGAAATATAGTTGCTGAACAAATATTATAATCCTTTCACATAAATCGATAATGATAAGAAGAAGAAAATCAGAATCCAGACTATTATCACATTTCAAATAATAAGACCTTCCTGTTAGTATAGACCAGCTCCCTGTATGTTGTATATACTGCATCTTTATGTGTTCCCATAAGTATCTAGGCATGAATATAGGTCGCTATAATTAGCTGGGGAACATCCTGAGAAAGCAGTCGGGCCTGGTATCATGGGATGAGGTTGAATATTATAGACAATGTAGATTGACCCCGACCTTCTCTCCTCTACAGTCCACCCCTACTTCTCCCACTCATTTCAATACAGAATCTCATATAGGCATACTTTTACCCTATACAATAGCCAATGTCCTGAAGCTTGCAGTCAATGATGTTTCTGCAGATGAGTTCTATTCCCCGAGTGACCATTTTCTCTCAATTACTAGATTATAGATTCCACCGAGGGCCATTGGAAACCTGGTGTAATTTGGATTCTATTTATAACTCAAAAGGTGGTGAATCAGTTATTTTATCTCAAGATATACATGCACAATAGTCCCTACTGAAATCCAATGACATTTTTTTCCGATTTCATCAAATTTGTTTTGGGAGACGAGACCCAACCGCTCTTGAAAAGTCTTTATAGCCAAGGCGGCAGACTCCAAGGTGACCTGTTGCTGAGATAGCAAACCTACATACTAGAGAGAGGGATGGGTACTAGATGGGTAATGGGTCTACACCAGCAGAACATGTGTGGAATAAATAGACATACACAGACTGCCTAAGAGCTCAGACGGCAGACAGAAACTCAATTCCTGTAATGTAGAAGGCACACAATTAAGTAAAGGCATTCTGGGTTGGTTCAGAACTTGGTGCCAGTTCTTTTTTTTATGTTAGAGCATAGTACAATACAGGATGGATATATTTTGCTTACTCTGGACCACTTGATAAAAATTTACAATCTACTAGAATGACTGTAAGCAGTTTGATGTTATTAATCTATAGATATAGATTCTCCGATGGCATGTGATATTGCACTAGGTCTGGATATATTTTTTGATGGTGAAGAAAAATGTGTTAAAAAATACACAGTAAAAGGCGTCTTTCCATAGTTTTGTTGATTTCAAGTATTTCTAAGCACAATAGTAGAAACTGTTGTATGGCTGTCTTCTATTTGTGTTCAGCTCATGCCGTGTGGACTGTGGGTGGTGGAGGTGTGAGGAGCAGCAGGGATAGGGGCTTTACACCTTACTCCTTACTGGGTGATGTATGGGAAGCTGGTGTGCCTAGAATGAAAATAAGGCTGCTTGTAGATCTAGAGGGATGGAGGAGGAAATGAAAGAAAGGGGTGTTGGAAGTCAGAGGAAAAGCTGGGGATACAAGAAAGGAAGAGAAAAAGAGCATGCATGAGAAATCTAAGTTATATAGTTGTTTTGGAGGTGAGTGTTTCTCTGCACATGGGAAAGATTGAGTAGTATGGACATGAGGGAAATTGTCAGGCTCAAGTATGAATTCAATGTACATAGCCAGGCCTATATATGTGAAGCATTATGACCTGGGATTTGAATACAATAAAGTTCTCCATTCTCCAATACTTTACATGTATCCCTTATAGCAGAACACAGCATCATATTCACTGAAAATGGCATAATCCTAAAACGCGCTATAACCAATCGATCTAGAGCAGGCTAATTTGCCTTTATCCTATGTGAAATATTACAGGTTTTCACCCACGCTGAATTCTGAAATTAGAATCAGTCCTTAACAGGCTATATAAGTGCTTCCTTAGAGGAAAATTGTCAGGCTCAAGGATGAATTCAATGTAGCTACCCAAACCTATATATAAGCATTATGAAGAGGGATGTGAAAACAATAAAGTTCTCCATTCTAAATCACTCTACACACGTGAAATGTGATATTCCTTATTGCAGAACACGTCAGCATATTCAGAATATGCCAATATCAAACCACTCCAGTCTCAAACCCCTCAAAATGGCTTCACCTCCTGAAACTTGCTGTGTGTTTTAACCAATTGTTCTAGAGCTGCCTAATTTGACTTTTTCCAATCTGAAATATAACAACTTTTTACTCACGCTGAATTCTGAAATTAGAACCAGTCCTTAACAGGCTATATTATTGCTTCCTTAGAAGTAAGCCTTTTGATAAGCATACAGCAGCATACATTCCCGCAGAGGGCAGCAGGATTTTGGAAGAGCATGATTTAAAAGTATCGATCTAAATTCCCCACACCGACCTCATATTACACTGCATTACCCCACTGGGGTCTGATTCTTATGTTTGGCTGACCTACTTCAAAAGTATTTTCAGCCAATCAATTGCTGCTCTGCCCTTTTCACGGTGTCTGAAAATGGCCGTGTTCGTGCACGGTGTACACCAACGATACATGTCATCCAGAAAACTGGGCCTCGCTCTGGAACAGCCAATCAGGTGAAAGGAAGAGACATGGCCTCTGGCTGAGGACTTGAGGACTAGTGGTCAGCAACCTACACTGGCATGCTGTGTTATATACGCTGAGCAATAATCAGAGGACATTTACTTTCTCCTCTTCTCAACATATGAAAGGATATTATCTTAACTCATGAGTAGATATTAAAAGAGGCAATGCAGTTTGGATTGTCTATGTCATATCTTCTTAACAAATGCCTTAAATTTAGGACTTCAAGAGAGTACAAATTTTATGAGTCAGTATTTTTAAAAGTCATCTCCATAGCATTAGGGTGCATTTACAAGAGGTACTACTGACCACATAGAACCGCCCTTGGATGCACAGGGCCCAGTATACTCTGTCTGGAGCCCCTTATCAGCCAGGACTGTTATTGCAAGATCAATGTGGGTGATGTCTGATAGTAGGTCCCGGGGGCGGCATGGACTGAATAGGGGTTGGGTGGCAAGTGCCCAGGATGAAGAGCTTATAAAAGGGAGCTTGGTGAAAAATGAAGGGAAATCTGTCCAAGCCAATGGGGCTGAGTGAGTTTATTATGTTACTTTCACTATTCATCTTGGCTCTGTGATAGGGCAGCTCTGATTACACGAGATAAGAAGCCATAGGAGATAGGGCCTAGTTGACCTGATCCATGCTTAAAGATCACTGTGTATGAAGCTAGGTGGGTAATTCACAAAATGAGGAAGACTTATCAGGTAGCAGTGGAAAAAATCTATGTTATTATAAGGAAGGGGCTACATATTTTTTTGAACTTATACTGTTCTGCCACCTGATATATGATTGACCTACTGACAATAAAGTGATGGAGAATGATATAAGTTCCAGTCTTTGATTCCAATTAGATTAGGGCCAACAACGAAATAGGAATGTTGTGAGCAACACATTATGATAAAAAAATTCCCATCGTAGTCCTTTTGCATGTTATTTGAAAAGGTAACATAGAAGCAGTTACTCCTGAGGTAACATCTGGTTCACCTAGCAGGGTTTCCGAAAGCCCCCTGCCCTGCCCTGCCACAAGTTGAGGTGATCCTATACATTAGGCTCATCAAGACCCTGTTAAGGATGAGTATTATCCTGGCCTATAAAAGACACCCCTAACTGGCTGCCTCTATAATGCATGCCAGGGCTCCACCACCACTTATATCATAGGCATTACAATGTAAGATGAATCCCTACTTAGCCTCTCCCATGAGCAACTATGTTATACAGAATATCCCCCATATGCTTTTGGAGGTGTAGTGAACTGTTGGCATGGATAACAGTGTGGGGGGGGGGGGACGAGTGGTTCCCTGGAACTGCTATATCATGTGTGCCATTGGACTGACCGTTACTGGGCAGGAAAAGGCTTGAAATGAAATGAGCCCTATAGGGCCACAGATAAACCTCGACCCCTTACAACTCATTGCTTCGTGCTCTGTATATAGTTGCCCTGATACTAACTCATTACTGTTAGAATGATTTATGAAGGCCACTACAAGTGACACGAAGACCAATTCAAAACTCTTGAGTCATATTTACCAGATAAGTCCCACCTGACCTTTGCTTGTCACCCCTTCTACAGAGTACTGGGTGATATAATGGGAGGTGGTAGGCAGTGTATGGATTTGTCGGTTTAGGGATGGCAATCATAGCATGTAATAGTTTCTGTATGACTCACAAGGAGAAGTAGCCCACCTCCAGTAGTAGTAGATATGGAACATTTGAGATGGCAAATGAGTCAATAGAGTCCTCTTCAGCCCAGCTGAAATTGTAAAAATGTCAAAGAATCTCTCTCTCTCTGGAATCCTGGTAGCCCATATTGCTGTCAGTGGCAGGTATAGGGTGTAGTCTGTAAGGGCATCTCTGTACTACAGACAATACCAGCTACAGGACCAGCTTGCTGACACCTATAATGGAACAGTCAGTGGCTGCATACTGCTACGGGCTGGAACACTGCCTACAGACATAGGGCCAATTTCTTTGTACTGAAAGATAGAGAGAAGATGAAAGACTGCCCATCAATAAAGTCAGTTTTCAGCAAATATTTTCACTGGAAGAATTCTCCCATGTCTTGGGTTCAGTGCAGTTGCTGAATCAATATGAAAGATGGGGGAAATGTCGGAGTTTTAGATAACAGCTTCATTAACCGTTACAGGCAAACAGGGTTTGCTATCATAATCTGCTAGTTTTGCTGTAATCCATTAAACCTGTTTGCATTAAAGGGACGTAACAGTTATCCTAGTTTTAACCAGAAACGAGGAGGGATTGCCAAAATAACTGAGAAGGACTGCTAGGGTGAAAATAGGTTGAAGTATACATGTTTTTTGTAGAATTAACAAAGTGCCATGATGCACGAATACAGCTCTATTTGGGGGGTCATCAGGAACGCAGCATTTGCAACTCGAAATAGCAGCTCTAGGCATATTATACTGACAAGCAAATAGAGTATATTTGGGCACTACAGAGCCTATATCTTTTTCTGGAGCAGAGGGGGGGGGGTAAATTTAAAGCAGCTCTGAAGCAGAAATGAAGATCCACAAAAAGAATGGACTGATTGAGAGATGTCCTAGTGCCCAAGCGTCGTACCCTCTGCCTCTGATGGTCCCTCTGATGCCTGACCTACATCACGCCTAGCAACCCGTCACTCTGTAGGGATACCATGGTTACTGAATGGACGTGTTGCCACGTCCACTCAGTAACCATGGTATCCATACAGAGTGACAGTACTGGTTATTCAGAGTCAGTAATGGACTGCTTGCTAACTTGAGACAGTCCCTCGTAACCTCTTCTGTGCAATCCCTTTATGGGTAACATGGTGCATTAATGCGTTTTGTTTTTCAGTCATCATAACACATGAAGATAGCCTTTGAGAGAAATTTGCCAAGGCTGCATCCAAGTATCATGGCATGGACATCATGTGGCCCTTATAAAGGGCTTGGAGCACCACCTTGACTTCTCAGTACTGGCCACTCATGTCACATCACATCACTGTCACCATTTCCGGTTCCAGGGTCAGGAGTGCAGAGATGGACATCCAGGGTCCAGGTAAGAGTTCAAACAAATTTTAACTTCCCCTCGAGAGTTCTCACTGCAAAGTTATTTCTCGTTTTAATTTGGCAATTTTCCCAAAGGTACTGATTATTTGAAACACCACAAAATGCAGAAATACAGTTGGCTGAACGGTCTTCTCATATTTATATAAATCAATACGATAATGATAAGAAAAATGCAAGACTTATATCAGATTATATCAAACAATTCTAGATAAAGTCCTATCTGGTAGTATCAACTAGCTTGTTTCAGTATATACATCTAGATGTGCACCCATATAGATATCGAGGCAAGAGTAGGTAGCTATAAATAGCTGGGCAACATCCTTTTTTTATAAGCAAAGCTTTATTGATCGATCCACTGAATGATGCAGTGATGCTAAATGACAATCAAAATCAGTGGCATCTGGGACTATTTTTGTACTATATGGTGAAAGAATGATAAATGATATTTACAATGGGCTATGATACAGGCACAGTTATGACCCTGAAGCAAGGCCATGTAGTTTGTATTGAGTCAACTGGGGTCTGATTGTGATGGATATTAACTCAAAGAACAGTTTTACAAAGAAAAATTAAATTATTATAATACACAATAAGTGATATCAGCAAGTACTAAGAAACAAACAAAAGAATCACATGAGCACATTTTAAAGCAAAAATTTAGACAAAAGTAAACCAAACAATCTACAAAATTAGACATTCACAGAGGCAGGTTAAGTAAAGTCGAATAGTTAGCATATCATTTATCGTATAGCCACTGGTTTTGAGTATTAGACCCTCCAATTGAGAAGCCCGACATAATTATTGGAACTGGTTTAGGAGATTAGCTAGCTACTATTCTCCACAGTTTCAACCGTACAGGAGAAATAACAAAAGGCCAGGAGATAATTACTACTATCATTACTGTAAAAATAATGACAATAATAGAGAGACTGGCTAATTGCCCTGTCCTTTATTAGAAATCTTTGACTTCACGATAGGGTTTTAGTCCCAGTCCTCTCCAACAGTTGATTAACAAACTCCTCACCCACTTGACTGATATAATATTATGCTATCCACAGGGCAAAGCTTAAAAACTCATTATAGCTGGTGCCTTTATTGGCGGTCTAACCTGGGGTCTAATAGACATTGGGCAGACTAGAAAACATAAATGAGAACTAAATAATAATAGGCAAAATGGGAATAAGGCAATACAACAGTGTATACCATCCACACCCTCTAGTAGTTTTTCAATCACTGGCCCTAGAATGTGCTGAGTTGGGCCTGATATTAGGGATTGAGGTTGAATTTTGGAAACAATGTAGATTGACCCTGACCTTCTCTCCTCTACAGTCCACCCCTACTTCCCCACTCATTTCAATAAAGAATCACAAATAGACTGACCTTTACCCTATACAATAGACTCAGCCAATGTCCTGAAGGTAGCAGTCAATGATGTTTCTGCAGAAGGACCTATTCCCTGAGTGACCATTTTCTCTAAATTATTTGATTATAGATTCCACCAAAGGCTATTGAAAACCTGGTGTAATTCAGATTTGATTTCTAACTCAAAAGGTGGTGAATCAATTATTATATCATATGAAAGCTCTTGAAAAACCCTTCTGGCCGAGGCAGCAGACTCTAAGATGTCCTGTTGCTGAGACAGCAAACCTTCAGACTAGAGATATAGTGAGGGGGGGGGTCTACACCAGTAGGACATGTGTGGAATAAATTGACTGCCTAAGAACTCAGACGGTAGACAGAAACTCAATTCCTGCAATGTAGAAGGCACACTATTAAGTAAAGGCCTTCTGGGTTGGTTCAGAATTTGGTGCCAGTTCTTTTTTATGTTAGAGCACAGCAGAATACAGGGTGGATATATTTTTCTCACCCAGGACCAGTTGATAAAAAATAACAATCTACTAGAATGTCTGAAAGCAGTTTGAAGTTATTAATCTATATAAATTATCCAAATTGCATGTGATATTGCGCTATGAATGAGCATACTCTTTGAATGCAAAGTAAAATGTGTTCAATAATACAGAGGAAAAGGTGTCTGTCAATACCTTTGTTGATTTCAACTATTTATAAACACAATAGTAGAAACTGGTGTATGGCTGTCTTCTATTTGTGTTCAGTCCATGGTGTGTGGACTGTGGGTGGTGGAGGTGTGAGAAACAGTAGGGATAGGGACTTTACACCTTACTACTTACTGGGTGATGTATGGGAAGCTGGTGTGCCTAGAATGAGAATAAGGCTGCTTGTAGATCTTGGGGGATAGAGAAGGAAATGAAAGAAAGGTGTGCTGGAGGCCAAGGGGAAAAGCAGGGGATACAGAGAAGGAAGAAAAGAAGAGTCTGCATGAGAAAATGATAAGATCTGGTAAGTTAGATAGTTGTGTATTTTGGAGGTGAGCCTTTCCCTGCACATGGGGAAGAGTGAGTAGTATATTGACGTGAGGGATATTGTCAGGCTCAGGATGAATTCAATATGGCTACTAAGACCTTATATGTGAAGCATTATGAGAAGGGATGTGAACACAATAAAGTTCTCCATTTTATGTCACTCTACACTTGTGAATTTGATGCTGCCTAATTTGCCCTTTCCCTGTGTGGAATATCACAGCTTTTTTCTCATACGGAATTCTGAAATTAGAATTAGTCCTTAACCAGCTATATCATTACTTCCTTAGTATAAAAGCCTTTTCCTAGCAGAGGGCAGCTATACTCATGTGGAGTATAACCAATAAAAAGAATGACTTTCAAGACTAATCAGATTTTGGATGAGCATGATTTAAAAGTATGTATCTACGTCACCACACTGAACCCTGTATTCCACTTTCCTAAGCCACTGTGTACCGATTCTTATGTTTGGCTGACCTACTTCAAAAGTATTTTCAGCCAATCAATTGCTGCTCTGCCCTTTTCACTGAGGCTGAAAATGGCTGTGTCCGTGCATGGTGTACACCATCAATGCTTGTCATCCAGAAAACTGGGCCTCACTCTGGAGTAGCCAATCAGATGAAAGCGAGAGCCATGGCCTCTGGCTGAGGACTTGAGGACTTGAGGACCAGTGGTCAGCAGCCTACATTGGCATGCTGTGCTATATGCGCTGAGCTATAAACAGGAAATTTACTTTCTGGTCAAAACTGGTTTTTCTGCTCTTTTCAACATTTATGAAATGATATTGTTGTAATTCATGAGTAGATATACAAGAAGACAATGCAGTTTGGGTTGTCTATGTGACATCTTCTCAACAAATGTTATGAGTCAGTTTATTTTGAAATCATCTCTGTAGAATTAGGGTGCATCTATTAAGGACACTACTAACCACAGAGAACTGCCCTTGGAGGCACAGGGCCCAGTATACTCTGCCTGGAGCCCGTTATCAGGCAGGACTGTTATTGCAAGATCAATGTAGCTGATGTCCAAAAGTAGGAGCCTTCGGGTGGCATGGACTGAATAGGGGTTGGGTGGCAAGTGCCTGGGATGAAGAGCATATAAAAGGGAGCTTGGTGAAAAATGAAGGGAAATCTGTCAATGCCAAGGAGGCAGTGTGAGTTTATTATGTTACTTTCACTATTAATCTTGGCTCTGTGATAAAGCAAATCTGATTACACAAGTGAAGAGGCCATAGGAGATAGGTCTTAGCTGGGTTACCCGATTCTATAATTAAAAAACACAGTGTATCAAGCTAGGCAGGTAATTCACAAAATGAGGAAGACTTATCAGGTAGCATTGGTGATAACAGGAAGAAGGGATGCAGCTGAACCATATGATAAATCAATGTTATCATCAGGAACGGCTTACATGTTATGGAACTTATATATTCTCCCACCTGATACGTTACTGTGATTGACCAACTGACAATAAAGTGATGGAGAATGATATAGATTCCCATCTTTGAATAGAATTAGATTAGGGCCAACAACAAAATAGGAATGTTGTGAGCAACACATTATAATGAAAAATTCCCACTGTAGTCCTTTTGCATGTTATTTGAAAAGATAGCATAGGAGCAGTTGCGCCTGCGGTAACATCTGGTTCACCTAGGGGTATCCGAAAGCCTCCAGACCTGCCACACCAGAACTAAATCCTGAGCTACCTCTCCATATGCCTATTTACACAAATTCCCTGCAATAATCTGGCACACTGCTTGACTCAGCATGGTTCCTAGCCCAACCCTCTTCAATCAGGTGCTGTTAGCAACTGTCAACTCCTGACATAACTTTCCCACAGTGGGGAAATGTGATGTCATAATGAAATGGAAAGGAAAAACTTAAATTGTAAATGATTCTAATTAGAAATGGAATTTGTACTTGCAACCTAAGGGCCAAGAAGAATACTATTGTATACCACCTATAATATGTGTGTAAGTTGAGGTGATCCTATACATAAGGCTCATCGAGACCCTGATAAGGATAAGTATTATTGTGGCCAATAAGGGACACCCCTAACTTTGGTTGGAAATAAAATTAGTCTGTTTTGTATTTCCTAGAACTTAATGAAAGAAATACTGAGATTTCTATCGGGCAGGATGAGGTTGGAAGTGAAATTGGTCTGGTCAGTGCTTCCTTGAACTTGACAAAAGAAATTCTGAGTGTTTCCCTGTAAATGTAAAAAGCTCATATGATAACACACAAACCATATACTGGCTGCCATTTTGTAGCTGCCATTCAGTCTTTTGATGCTACAGTAAGGCACAGGTATGGAGAAATGAGACTTGAAGCGATGTACACATATGAACACCCAATATGAAGCAGGTTACTCAGCTATTCTTGCACTTTAGTCCACATTATTATAACCATAAATCAGTAAACCAATTATTAGATGTTACTAGAAAATATATCTCTGCTATAGAGCGATTCTCATTCAACAGACTTAATGCAATCTAATGCTAAGTAGACTATCACTGACTATTGAAATTGGTAAATCATATTGCCCTTTATAATGACGACCAGATTCCCTAAGTAGCCTAAGGCCTTGGTAAGATAGGAGCACATTAGCAGTATCCATAGATTAGTGTCAGAGACACTTTACGGGTGAACAGTGCGCCATGGTGTCTATACCACATGATAGAAGGGTCCTAAATAACCCAAAATTGGTCATTATCATACGAGGGCTGCACCTGTGTCACACATTGCTGGGAGGTTGTTGTAGGTGGCTGGAACCAAAGTACCCTCAGGATAAGCACAGAGATTGAGGGAAGTGGTAGAAAGGTATGGGAATCCAAGTGGGTGGAGATTCCTAGTATACATGTCACATATATTGATGATTTGTGAGATACTTGTGACAGCAAAAATGATTCTGTTTCTTATTCTTTTTTGTCGTTCTTTTACATGTACATCTCTGTAGTGAACAATAGTCTGTTGGCTTATGATATCATGAAAGGGGACATAACCCAGAAACAACCATCTTTTGGGAGTAAGTTCCTTCATAAATACTCTATACTGAAAAAAAGAAAAATTTTGGGTGTACAGCATAAAACAAGCAAATCACCAATAAGCAGAGCAATCTGAGTCATCTTATTCCTGCCAAAAAGAGACTCGCGTGATTCCTGTCATTTTAACCTAACACCTCAATCGATTTATATCTCAAAGCAAAAAAACAGAGTGAATACAGCGCAGGCACAAGTGCTGACAATTTAAGTTCGTCAGGTTTTAGCCCATTTGTGCTCGTTGATTAGTAGACCCCCAACGATCTATGCACAAATAGATAGATCAAACGGGGTTGTATAAATCAAACAGTTTGAGAAAAATAAATGATAGGAAGGAAATATAGCCTACATATTGTTTCACACCAAGCACGACATAGTGCTACTCCCAGGACACATGTAGGTGGGGCATAATCTGCTTAGGGATCAGTGGCTTGGTTGACATATGCAGTGGGGTGAGCAGATAGCGAGTAATACCAGAGAATAATTCTAGGTGAATGATACCACATACCCACCATCATCATCCCACCTTTACTTTTACTGTGTCAACCACATGTCTACCTCTTTTGCAAGATAGCACCTTTAAATATATACCTAAATCACATTGCAATGATCTCGCCATATTTTTTCTTTTCTCTCAGCTATCCAAGGAATAAAATTATGAATGGGATCATAACTATTTTTACCCATGTTTTATAGAGATCTAATTTTACAGAACATTCAGATAAAGTAAAAATCAAGATACATTTAACTGTTTAATCCCTTTTGCAGTGGTGGAGTTTAATTCGAAATCCTGGATCTGCCACTGCCATTTGTTCAATATATATTTTCCAATATACTAAACAGTCCAACAGGTCATTTAAGACCCAAGCTGGATATCTCATAAACAAAAGCAAGGGTCCCTATTGTCTTCTGACCCCTAGCAACTACATATCAGGAACATGATAGAGCAAAGATGTGGTGACATTCGTGATACCTTTCAACGTCTACATCCTCCTGCCATCCACCTTAGGTGCTCCTCACACACCTGGTCGGACCTCACATTTAATAGGGAAATTAGGCCTCACCTGCAAAAATAGAGAAAAACATTCAGATTAATTGACAGTCAGGCTAAAAGGATCACAAAGCAGGGCCCAATAATTATTGGTTGTGACAGTTTCACCTAGTCCAATGATACATAATATGGTAAGGATCTGCCATACATAGCATTACCTACCTAATAGGTACTAAGGCAGGTCTTTAGATCTAGTAATTGTGAGCTGTAATAGTGCCTTATGAAATAGTATCAATGAGATTTTAGAATCCTCCTGTAGCCTATAGCTAGGATAATGCGATTTAGTAGCGTATAAGGAGGTTTAGGTATAGCTTTAAATAAAGCAACACTGCAGCTGTACTTTGATCCTATCATAAAACAGAATAATTGGATTCTCAGGGGACTCATTTAAAAGCTCCTCTCTAAATTCATGTCGAGGTGGCATAGTAAATGAAGCAGTATCTACGCAACTAGATATATTTTGTGATTAATGCCTTGGGAACAAGTAGTAAATTTACAGTTGCTGATTGATAGATCCTAAAGGATTGTGTTATCCTTATGACAGTCTAGACATTCCCTAACTTTAGATGAAGTGCAGGGGACACAAACTAATTATCTAAGAGGAGTACAGAGTGAACATTGGATAACTTAATATGACCTTCTTCATATCAAGACTGTCTTTTGTCCTATAATGCACAATTGCATCTGGGTGCATCATAGGACAAGAGCCAGTTGAGGTGTGAAGAGGGAATTGTCTGCTGTCTTTATAAAACAGGTACATATACATTGCATCACAATGACTAAATGAAAAGTCTAACTAAAAGCCTCCAATACCGATAGGAATGATGGACTTCCTGTGACCTTGTTCCAGTGTGCACTTAACTCCTATAATGCCCATAAGGTCACTTCTATCATGCAGCAGTGCAAGGGCTGCTGTCTTATAAAATCATATGAGTTTCAGAGGATCATACGATACAAATATGAAAAATAACTTGCAAAATATAAAAGGCTGTTATAAATGCCTTTAGATGTGTTGTAGAATGCTTGGCTCCTACATGATTTAGTGGAGCAAACAGCTAGGTTGTAAGGAGGAAAGAGTGTAAACATGGATAAGATATTACCTCTCTAGACTTACTATAAAGCATCCCCATAACATAGAATTACCTACAGTCCTCTAAGCCACCAGACATAACGGTAGTATAGACATCACGTCTGGTCCCGTGAGCAACGTGTTTTATGAGGCTCAACGCGCACCACCTTGGGGCTATTCGATGAACTAGGACTGTGCTAGGGTCAGGCTGATATAATGGGACGGAGTTCAAAATTGGATATGATAAAGAGTGAAGTTCATCCTCTCTTCTGGGTATACTCCAACTTCACACCCTCCCTCTGCTCCCAAGATGATCCTAATACATATGACAAATTCCCTGTTCCTGGCACATTCTTTGAGGCTGGGTAGATGTTTAATTACATGATTATGGTGTGAGGGCAAAGATGGTGTACACACCTGATATCCAGAACTATATATATATATATATATATATATATGGAACTATATACACTCGTGTATATTTATATAATTATTCGCAAACGGTTAGGGACTACTTGCAGCGCGCATTGGTATCTATGATGTCATAGTATGACGTCATGATCAACACCTCTCCAGTATATAAGAGGGGATTTTCAAGGTAACGGTCAATTGGCTCGTTTTCACCTGTACAGGTAACACCACGCTGGGTGTTTCCTTGATTTTTAAATTTTTAACCGTTTTTGAGGGGCTCCTGGTGCCTTTATTTACCATTGAAATGGGTAGAAAGGCTGCTAAAGGCTCGAAGGCCAATACACCAGGTGGAAAATCGGTTAAATCGGTGGAAAAGACGAAAAAATCGGCCAATTTAGGATTGACGAGTAGTTCGACTCTCTCACTTACTGGTGATACACCGTCGGTTCCCCAAACTGCTACAGGTGTTGTGGGAGGGTCGTCTATTGACCAGACGAGGCTAGATGTATTAGAAGACGAGCTGTCGACCATTAAATCACTTCTACAAGAGGTCGTCAATGGAAAGGACGATCGGGACAGAGGATTCGTCAATGCGTCAAGTCGTTCCAGCAGAGCACGTGCGGATGTTTACAAACAGAGAGGTATGACGTCACGTAGTCAAGGACGCGGACCGGTTGCTAGGGCTACCCGCCAAGCGTCTCCATGCGAAATTTCGTCTGACGTTGAGGACGAATGGGTGCAAGTTGACCACAAGCGACATAGACGATCATCTAAGTCCAGTATTTCTGCTCGTCAATGCAGTCCAAGCACATCTAGAGGGTCGTCATTGGATTCAGCGTACTCTAGACATCATCACCGTGTAAAATCGGGTGAGTTTGATCATTCTCAGTTCACCAAACGTAAGGAAAAAATTGACACTATTGAGAAATTGATGTCGGTTAACTTGCAGTTTATTTTGAAGTACTACAAGTCAGGTGACGATGTTGAGGGTATGCTTAAACATCTTCAGGTATTGATTGAGAAATCTGGCACCAAAATATATACGGTTTCAGCCCTGGTAGCCTATGATAAGTCAGTGAGGGACAGGGCTAATGATAGTGGAATAGAGGCTTTTTCAACCATTGAAAATTCAGATATACTACGTCATTTGGCATATGATGGGACCGTTCAGGCCCAGAAAGCTTATAGTGCTAAGCCTAAAAATGTAGGCAAACAGAGATCATCTAATAACTCATGCTATGCTTTTAATAGAGCAGAAGGTTGTGTACGAGATCCATGTAAATACAAACATGTATGCAGTGGTTGCAACTCCTCAGGTCATGGTAAGACTGAATGCCATAAGGCCAGGAGTGAATAGGAAACTGTAGGGGGTCGGTGTCCCATAGCTTGTGATGAAAATTGTTTGATGCCTGACCAGGCTGTGGTAAGTTTGGTAGATATCGACTCGCCCTCACAAACTCCAGTACAGGAGGTAATTGATACGGAGATGGTTAAGGAGTGTATTCTTTCAACTAAGCTCGTAGCAGAACAAAGTACTTTCAAAGAATTTAATTCGTTGGAAAATAATATAGATGTTATTGGTTATAACCCAATACAGGTTGGTATTAAGCCAATTTTTACTGTTAGTGTCACGGATTTACCCAGCATCAGGGTATATGACAAGTGTGTAGAAGGTACATGTACGTGTGTTCATTATATCAATGGAAAAAATTCCCGAATTTTACCTTGCAGAGTTGCCCCATTCTTAACCCAAAAAGGAGTTATTAATGTAAATGATAAAGAGGCACGATTCTTATGGCAAGGCTTTGTTGAGGGGTTCAGGATAGTGGATCCTGATTGTGTTACTTCTTATGATTGCAGAAATTATAAGTCAATCCTCGAAGGAAAATTTTACAATGAGTACTGTGGTATATTGTTAGATGAACTAGAAGCTGGTCTAGTCTCTAAGAGTGTGGAGAAACCTCGCTGTATCCATGCCATAGGTGGTGTAGAAAAATCAAACGGCAAGTTAAGGCCCATAACTGACTGTAGCATGCCTGATAAAATATCCATTAACAATTTTATGGAGACTACTAGCTCGACGTTTTCTTATAATAGTATAAGCACGGTGACTGCTCAATTGAACAGGAATGATTTCATGAGTGTGGTGGATTTAAAGTCAGCTTACAGGTCTATAAATGTGTATGCACCTCACACTACCATGCAGGGTTTCAGATGGGATTTTGGTCATGGAGAGGATTATTATGTAAGCAACAGGTTAACCTTTGGCCTGAAATGTGCCCCTTATATTTTTAATAAAATTTCTGATTTTATTGTGGAGGTGGCAAAATTCTACGGTGTAGAAAAAATTGTAAATTATCTGGACGACTTTATCATAATTGCTGATACTTATGATGAGTGTCTTAGACAGAGGAATCTATTAATGGAGTGTATGACCTACATGGGTTTTGTAGTATCCGAGGAAAAGGTGACTTATCCCTCTCAGATTTGTAAATTTCTTGGTATTAATATAGACTCTATTAATCTGGAGTTATCCTTACCAGAGGAAAAGGTGGCTAAAATGAGAAGTATTTTAGTGGAAAATGTTAACAGGAAATTTATTTCAAAGAAGAACTTGGAGAGGATTGGAGGTTACATGTCTTTTTGCTCGCAGGTGGTTAAGGGTGGTAGAACGTTCAGCAGGAGAGTCTTCGATTTGTGTGCTCGAGCTAAGCCTAGAGGCTATATAAGGGTTTCTGAATGTACCAGACGTGACCTTCAGTGGTGGTTAGATTTTTGTAGAGTTTTTAACTGTAAGAGGTTAATTCTAAATGATGATATTGATACACCTATGTACTCCGATTCATCTATTAAAGGTTTCGGTGCTTGGATGGGTAAGGATTATTTATATGGTGACTGGACTTCTTACGATAAATTCAACCTAGGTAGTGGTCATTTTACCCAACCACCAATACTGGACAATTTGAGAAACCACCATCGTAATATAAATGTATACGAGTTATATCCCCTTCTTATGGGACTTAGACGTTGGATATCTGGCTGTAAAAATAGAAGAATACATTGTGTCACTGATAATATGCAGGTATTAGCTATGGTAAATACCGGTAGGTCAAAAAATAAGCTTTGTATGGAATGGCTTAGAGAAATTTTTTGGCTTTGCTTCATCAATAATGTGGAGGTGTATGCAACTTATATTAAGTCAGAGGACAATGTCCTGGCTGACCGACTGTCTAGACTTGCGTATAAGGGTATGCCTGGTAAATGTATAATTTCTCTCCATGAAAATGATATGTGTTGCTTTAATTCCAGAATGGAGAAGGTTACAAAAAAGAAAAGAGTGTCTTTTATCCAAGGGTGTGTCAGAGAGCACGAGGAGAGCAAGGAAACAACAACTTAACAGGTATAAAAAATTTTGTAGTCAATTTAATTTAGCTAGTTTTCCTTGTTCTCCTTCACAGGCTGCTACATATGCAGTATATTTATCTGAATATATGAAACCCTCCTCTGTAAGGAATTATTTATCCTCTATTTGGTACTATCAAAAACTTAGAGGTGGTTTAGACCATAGCGGTAATTTCATGCTAAAAAAGGTGTTGGTTGGTATTGATAGGAACTTTGCTGGTCCTTCTAGGGTTACTCACCCATTGAGTCCGAAGGAAATGTTATGTATTAGATCATTTTTGGATCTCTCCAACAGGGCTGACTTGAAGTTCTGGTTGGCTATTCTCTTATGTTTTAGAGGTGTACTCAGGGTAGGACATGTTGTATCTTCTCCTCATACACTGAGGGTAGGTGATGTTAAGATTTTTAATAGTTATGCCAGCCTTAGCATCAAAACTTCAAAGACTGACCAGCTTGGTAATCTTTCTTTCAACATATACTTGTGTAGGGACGATACCTCATTGTTATGTCCATGTAAATACTTAGGAAGATTGTGCGCTGGTAGGGGTAAAAATGAGTTATTGTTCAAAATTAATGGTGTTCCTCTACAGTACCAGTATATTAATTCGAGGTTGAAATCTCTATCTATACGAGCAGGTATCAAAGGTTCAGTCTCCACTCATTCACTTAGGCATGGTGGTGCTACTATGTTAAAGGATGCAGGACTTAGTGTGGATTCTATTAAAAAGAAAGTAAATTGGAAATCTAATTCTGTTTTTACATATTTACATAATCATAAAGATGAACTTTTGGAATTAGATAAACTTTGCCAATCTCAATTGCATTGTTGATTGGTATGTGTTTTCACATGTGTTTGGTGTGTTTTTATGTGTTTTTGGCATGTATGGTGCTGATAGCCCCAAGGTCAGTAACCCACCAAACTCATGTGTCTGTGATATGATCATTATTATACTATTAGTCATTATCATTATTACTGTGTATATCAACTTTATTATTATCGTTATTACCGGTTTTATTATTCCCTGTCAGCGAAATAACTTATGGAACTATATACACTCGTGTATATTTATATAATTATTCGCAAACGGTTAGGGACTACTTGCAGCGCGCATTGGTATCTATGATGTCATAGTATGACGTCATGATCAACACCTCTCCAGTATATAAGAGGGGATTTTCAAGGTAACGGTCAATTGGCTCGTTTTCACCTGTACAGGTAACACCACGCTGGGTGTTTCCTTGATTTTAAAATTTTTACTACTGTTATTACTACTGTTGTTACTATTGTTATTACTACTACTGTTATTTTTATTATGCATTTTACTGACTATGCTTTGTCAACTAATTGTGATAGTTGTTTTAATAAAGGCATGTATGGTGCTGATAGCCCCAAGGTCAGTAACCCACCAAACTCATGTGTCTGTGATATGATCATTATTATACTATTAGTCATTATCATTATTACTGTGTATATCAACTTTATTATTATCGTTATTACCGGTTTTATTATTCCCTGTCAGCGAAATAACTTATATATATATATATATATATATATATATATATATGACATGGCCTGCAAAAAGGGGTCCTAGAACCCTTTGCACTAAGACCCCTTTTTGCAGATCGTGTCACATATATATATATATATATATATATATATATATATATATATATATATATATATATATATATATATATGTATATAATATCACAATGTGTGGGGCATTTGGTGGCTGAAGCTGTTGGAGTTGTGAGGGTTGAGAAAGCTATAGGAATCTATGAGAGCGGAATAAATAGATATATGCAGACTGTCAAAGAGCAGTGGCAGCAGACAGGAACAGTAATGTAGGAGGCATAATAATGACACTGCATAAAATGGAAGTTAGTGCTTGTCATTTGTACATTTGGCTGTACAGAGTGGAATACAGTATTAGGTCTTGTCGTTAGTTGGCATTTGTAAACAATGGGTCTTTGCAGTTAGACCAAATGTCCAGTTTGAGTAGTTTTATGTCGTCCCATCACTTGAGACAGAGACAAATTCAACCTGAAAATCAGTGTGGGGAATAACATGGACTGTGGGCATTACGGCTATACAGGGTGTTACTATAAATAGAGCGGAATATAGAAAACAGAAGCTGGATATGGATGGCAAACTAGTGTAGGAATGAAAGACATTATTGTAGTGTAAGACATATGGGATGGAGAGACATTTTTTTTTCCGTTTCAGTGAAGCCAAGTGGCTTCTTTTATTCAATGTAATCTCACAGGTGTCCACTCATTAAGTCCATGATTTAAGTCCAATCATTCTTTGAGAAAGGGAATAAGTGAAATAAAATTAACTATCTATTGCGATTGTCATGCTAGGGAGACTATCGACAGGACCAATAAACAGTCAGAGGTCCAAATACAATGTTAACAACATAGTTCAATAATTATGAAGAGAAAACAGATGAATAGTAGGTATATAAGTACAGAAACAAGAATACAACTCCAAAAAACATGACGTGCAGTAGTGAGGCCCCTCCCCATTAGACTAGATCTCATAGGGAATATAATGTATGGCTGCAAATGCAGGGGTAATATCATTTGGTGGGGGTAAGCAAAGAACAGTACCAGATTTTAATAAAGCTTGCAATTTTACTCCATGTTATCTCCTTCCAGCTTTGTTTCCATCCACCAGGTGTCACATGTGAAAGAGGAGATACAGTAAGAAACGAATATGGAAGACAATGTATATTTATCTAAGTTTATATATATGTATATGAATATGGGTGGGTGCTAATTGGTCCTCACACTTCCTCGGTCTCATTTATATATTCCCTTCTTGCTCCCCATCTGAATCTGTTTCAGGTTCAAGCTGTGTCTTTTTCAGGCGTCTTTAGAATAGACTTTTAGAAGCAGACAGCTGTAAATGTGGTGTCAGTCTGTCCCATAACTTTTTACCTCTATGCATTGGGCCTTTTTTTTATATTTCTCTAACCTAGGCCTCCTCAGCTGGATCTTGATCTTGTGGTCAGCCCTGGTTCTGCTGGTTTGAGACCAAGTATGTTTACATATTTAAACATTATAGTAAACAAGAAATGTGGTTGTGACCGCGTAAAAAGAACGCCTCCCGGTTTGGTGATTCTGTATTGTGACACCTCATCACATGGGGGAAATGCAATCATCATAGCGCCTCCCATCCCGCTTCGCGGCACCGCCGCTATGCGGCGTGGGGAGGCGCTAAAAAAGTAAGAGTTGCTCATTTCTCCTGTACTGGAGTAGGGGTACATTGGCATCATCATGTAGCACTTTAGTAGCTATTTTAGTATAGTCACCTTTACAAATTTTTAGACCTCTTTTTTGTAGCCTTTGGAGCTTTTAAATAGATGCTACATTTGCACTGTCTGTTACAAAGCTACAGTAGTAAAAACATGGGAGTATTGTCTGCTTCTAAATTTGCAGGGCTGTATGCCTATCCACTAGGTATCTGATTCTGCCCAGTTAATATAACTTGTGGCTTATTGTTTTAATAGTATTTTTGACCTGGGCCTCCATGCTTAATTTGCTGTCTATAATGACCCCTAGGTGCTTATAGTTGTCCGGATTCCCAACGGGGATACCTTTGACCATTATTACGCTTTCTTGACATTTCTGGATTTAGGATTTGTTGCCATGCCACACCACTTTCGTTTTACTGGCATTTATTGTTAAGCCATTTACCTGACACCAGTTTACAATGCTTGATACATCTGTTTGGAGACATGATTAGTAGACATGATTTCACTAATAACTTTGAAAATTGCCAAACCATGTTTTTAAAACTATTTTAATAAACTGAAAAAAAAACTTCAAGCTTATCTTAATGGCTTTCAAATCATAGTCTACCAGTAATCAACTGCTTCTTTCAGAGGTCGATAAGTCAAACCAGGCCTATTCACATCCCATGTGATGGCTAGGGAAAGGTTCAATAATACCCCCACATTTCCCCTTCATGCCCTTCTAACCACCATCTCTAATTTCCTGTTGATACCCATATGTTATTCAATATTTCAGAATTTTATGTACTCAGCCCATATGAGACTGTTTAGTTGCTGGTCATCAGAGATATATTTTAATTTGGGATGGAAAACAGAACTCGACTATGATTTATTACCTAGCTTCCATCACAAGGAGTGGTGTATCACCAATTCTCCCGTGTATCACAGCTGCCAGACTGGGCTTGTCAAGTAAACAAGCTGGACCTATCCTTGATTCTGCCCCATCCCTAACATTAATTCAGTATAAATACTCCTAAAAATGCCCTACCATATCAAATAAGATTGCAATGTAACCAGTCTTTTTGACGGACTTTAGGAAAGGATCTGATCTTACAGTCTTTTCAGGACAAATGAAATTGAGGCAAAGTAACCTATGACAAATATCTTCTGATGCATAGCATACTTCATTTGTACAGGTCCTCAAGTGCTTGTTATTTGAAAGCTTTACACAATTTGTGATGCAATAATTTCAAACATACAACCTGATTACAAAGAGAGGTACTTATTTGCATGCCTCCCTGGGACCTCTTAGCTCCACCACCCTGACCCATTGTATACCGATTCCAGCCCCTTCTGACCTACTTCAAAAGTATTCTCAGCCAATCAATTGCTGCTCTGCCCTTTCCACTGAGGCTGAAAATGGCGGTGTTCATGCACAGCTTCCACCGTCAATGCCTATCGTCCAGGAAAGTGGGCCAGACTCTGGAGAAGTAAATCAAGTGAATGAGAAAGATCTGCCCATTGCCTTGAGATTGGAGAAGTACAAGTAAGTAGTACATAGAAACTATGTGCTACACCGGGACATAGGAGAGGGCTTCTTTATGTTAGCTGATATGTCTTTGCAGTTTTCCCTAAGTGATCTGTTTTATTTTTACTTAGCCACTGCCCTAGCCCTACTGAAAGTGACACAGATGGTGCTCAGTCAAATTTTTACCTAACTTCCAGGAAATCTACTTATGCTTCCTACTAATTACTATTATACACATACATGTATTTTTGTATCATTTCAATTTTATCTTGTATAGTACTAACATTTTTATCAAGGCTTATTTGACTCCTTTCAGGGAAGCATTGCTTCAAATTTGATGACTAAAGACACTGCTGATGCCATGCTGTAGGTAAAGGTTATTAGAGCTCAATTTGCTGCGTGTCTTTACATTTCATCACTCACTGCACAGACTGACTGAACACAGAAGACCTCCAAACATTGCACTGTCCTTATCACAAAGGTCTGTTATTGCAGGATCAATGTGGCAATGTCTGATAGCAAGAGGCCAGGGTATTACACAGGCCTCATGAAGGATGGGGCGGAAGTGATGGGAAAGATTAGAATTTAAAGAAAAGCTCTGGAGTTAGTCCACATTGAAGTATGCAAGCTTAACCTCTCTGTCATGGCATAGCTACTTATCCTAGGGCTATCAATTGTAGCTCTGTTATAAAGCAAGAATTGTTTAAGTAAGGTTCAATGACATAGACTGAAGGGGCATTTGTGATGTGTCAAAGTGCTGTACTGGTGATCAAAAGGAGGTGCTCATGAGTGCAGAGGCAAGAATTGCCTTCCTTCAAAAAGGTCCTACCTTACAAATATCTGTTGGATTCAAACATTCTAATATCTGTCAAGAATATATATATATATATATATATATATATATATATATATATATATTAAATGAATTTATTTTCTATGAATTAAGACACCATCATTACATGTACAATCATCAATGATAAGCTTCATTTGAAAAAAAAAGAAGGTCCAATCCAGAGCTTTCTCGTGCAATATGTACAGTATAAAATAGCATCAAGACATAGGGTCATTTAAACACCTTAGAACATGACCTTGTCACTCAACCACAATTTGATAAAGTTGAGGGATGAGGGCCATCCCCATCCTTGCACGTCAGACTTAAATTGTAATAGTGCCTAAGGATGATGTGCCCAAATGGAGGGTTAAAAAGTAAAATGCAAGGACATTTAAGGCAGATGATGTGGGGTGTTACTCTTTGTTTTATACTACCCAGTACAGTGTTAACCATCACTGATCATCAAAAGGTGATGCATTTGTCACCCCAGCCACCCCAAATAATGTTATTAGTGCTAAGATCTGTGTTGTATAGATGCTCAATATGTGTGGACAGCCATTACAGCTATCTCTCCTGTCTCGGTAACGATTGCCCTCAAACTCCCCTAATATCACTCACATCCTATGACAAAGCAGAATCAATATGTGCTGAGGGCTTATTAGCGTCGCCATGATAGAGATTGATGTATTCTGTGCTTGGAGAATCACAGAGTATTGGGCTGATGGGAAGGTGGAGTCGTTCACTCTCCAATATTGCGGGATATATGGATGAAGCATCACTTGTGACGAACCCAGCCTAGTAATGCTTGGAGGAGGAAGTGAGATTCATTGCCTACACCATGTTAGCTCTGTCCTGAGGCTTATTGGAAATGACTTATTTTCTCTCTCCAAATTTCATTAATTCTTGATATACATGTTTCCCGATGGCTATATCAGTTTTTCCCATGCAGGGTTTATCTGTTAAAGACTTACAATATGAGGAGATGCATCTTTTATGGATGGTTAAACATTTGGTTGTGCCTGTCAGTGCATGGGAAATTCGAGGAAGGCAAGCAAAATGTTACGACTCTATAGGCTAAAAACCCTCGGGGCAGTAAATGAAGCTCCCAAACATGCATGAGGTAAACATGTTACCTAGTCCTTTAAGGATTTAAAGTGGTGTCATGCATCATGCCTTTTTTTGGAGTTGCAAGCTACGTAAGCGGCCGGGAGCGTAGCGACCGTGCAGTTTCATTATGTTTTCGGTTTGCCTATGACGTCACTAGTGACGTCATGCAGCTGCCGTGACGTCATCTGTGGCAACTTCTATCGGTGGTCCTTGCCACATTTTTCTTGTTTATTGTGATGATGTAAGAATGCAGCCCAGGTCTGTACCTCAGTGTGGCTGCAGTCCTACATCATGCCTGATAGAAGCTGATAATTATACTCATGAAGGGTAGGCACCAATGCAGCACTGGTGAGGAGACTCACCAGCACTGCATTCCCGCATCAAAGGAACACCATGCAGCTTTTTAAGGGTTAACAACCCCGCCTCCAGCTGCCCGACAGCATGTAATAGGGTAGGTGCATGACAAGCACAGGCAGGTAGGTGCGTGATGTGTACGTTTACACGTTATTGGCACGTTACAATACGTGTCCTGATGTGACTCACGATGTACCCTTTATGTAGGCAAACCTCTCTGACCCATGTGATGCACTGTGACTGGATACAGTCAGTGGATACATATTGCTACAGGCTTGAATATTGCCTAAAGACATAGGGGCTGGTTTCTCTGTAATGAACGGTAGAGAGAAGATGAAAGACTGGCCATCAATAACATCAGTCTTTTGGAAAATATTTTCATAGGAAGTAAGTAAATGTCTTGGAGATCAGTACAGTTGCCGGATTCAGATGAAAAGGGAAAATTCAGAGTACTAACTGAAAAGAATATTTCTGATTTGATTCTATACCTAGTCATATATGTGGGGCCAGATGAGCACATGCCAGCGCCAGTGGGATCTATGCATCAAAGAACACTGTCACCCACATATTTCATACGAGAGTTGGAGTTTGAAATATATCTTCACATTTGCCTCAAATTTCCTCCGGCTTGTGCTAGGCTTAACCAGATACGAAGAGGGAATCCCTAAAAACTGGGAAGGACCGTTATGGTGCAAGTGTTATGATTGAAAAGTAGGATGGAGATAAAAGAAACGTGAAACGAAGAACTTTTCAAAATAGAAACACGATGCACAGATATAGAGCTTGCAAGTCTTCTCATCAGCAGCCCTCAATTGGTGCATAATGACTACCTTCGCTGAAGGCATTGATACCATTGGGTCAGCATAATGCACAAAATACAGCCCTATTGCAGAGGCGTAGGAAGCAAATCTTCATTGCGGGGGGGGGGGGCCCGGCGAGGGCACCATCGCGATTACCTTGAATTGTAGGCTGATGCATGATGGCATCTATATATGCGTATTTAGAATTCATATAGAAAAGTGATTTTTGGTAAATTATGGATCTGACTTTAGGCTCAGACCCCCATTCTCCCTATGACATCACCATAATAATCTAATTTGAGATGTAAAGTTTAACTTTTTTCCATTGTGTTTATGAGTTCTTGGAAAATATTGGGGGGGCCCAGACATACTCAGGCTCCACCTCCTTCATGATTAGGGGGCGCAGGCCTTGGCCCCCCCCCCTTTTCCTACGCCCCTGTATTTGGGGTATCAACCTCATCAGGTCATCAAGGTGCAGGGGTGCAGCACTGGCACATGGATTAACAGGGGAACATTGTACTGACCAGTGAACACAGTATATAAGGGCGCTTTACTCAGCCTATAAGGGCAAACGAAATAATAAAGCAGACAAAAAACAAAAGAAACAAGAAAGACGTCAGGGAACCGTACTATTGTATTTACAATAGTGTGGAGACGATAGGCATGTGTAATCCATGTTATAGAACGTGTCAGTACTGACATACATTGACTAATTCCTGACAAATAGTGAGTAATTCCTGACAACTATTAAATAATTTCTGACAAATAGTGAGTAGGTACTGACAAATATTGACTAATCGTTGACAAAAAATGAATAAATACTGTCATATATCTGTATAATCTATATTGACTGGTTGCTGACAAAAAGAGAGTAAATAGGCTTACTGACAAATATTGACTATCAGCAGGCAGGTCAGTGCTGAGACAAGGCAGGTCAGGTCTAAGACATGGTAGGTCAGATCTAAGACAAGGAAAATGTTCGTGTCCCCACAAAAACTTGCCACCCCCATTTCCTGCTAATTTCCAATCAAATGCTCGATGTTATATTCTGACATTATTGGAAAGTGAATGTTGACCACATAGGTTAGTTTCTATATGCAAAATGCCATAAAAAGTGACGTAGGCCTTAACTTTCGACATTATTTTGGCAATTCTGAGATGACCCACAGATCAAGCGGGGGGGGGGTGGATCATCCACTGGCAGATAATGGCCCATATTTTCTTTGAAGAGAAAAATCTCGGATTTCACACCCCTGATAGGGAGCGGGGTAGATAAAACTAGAGCTGAAAGCAGGAAAGGGAGGATGATATATGGGGAGGGGGCTAAAGTTGAAGCAACTGGGACCAGAAAGGGGAGATAAAAGGAGGGGGTTGACCAAGCTTCACATATCTGGGGCCAGAAAGGGAAGATAACTGGAGGAGGCGAAGCTAGAATTGACCCATTTGGGGCCAGATAGGGGAGGTGAACAGAGGGTGAGAAAAGGGGGGGAAGGAAGGAGGGGTAGCTACAAATTAAGAGAATTGGATGCAGAAAAGAGCCAGACTCAGTGATAACCGGTTCTCTATGTGTTACGGTACCTGTAGCTGTACTCGTTATTCAGATCCTAATAGGCTTAGTTGTCTAGCCTAGGTATGGAGAATTTAGTTTCTCATGGGAAACAGCATGCTGACTCAATGAATTCAGTTTTTAGTTATAACCTGATGACTGACGTTCTGCCAAGTCCAACTCAACTGACAACTGTTGGCATGACAGTGCTGTGAAGTATTCTAACCCCCCCCCCCCTTGGATATAATTATCAGCATAGGGGACAGCACTCATATGCACTAATTGGGGTGTGGATGTGACATGTCGATTTTAAGAAATGGTCATGTCACATGTCCCTTGGATCCCCATGTCCCATGTCACCTGTAAGAACCTATCATGTCCCATGTCGATTTTAAGAAAGCTCTTATGTCATGTCAGTACTTTTCTGCCTCAAACCACTAAGGCCCATGTCACATGTCGATTTTAAGAAATGGCCATGTCACCATGTCGAATTTAATGTTTCACACCCATACTACTCCTGTATGTCTCCCACTTTCTTTGATATAGCCGTTGCAGATCTTCTGTAGGTTTCCCAGGAATATGCATAAAACACTCCAAATTGAGTGCACTTCTATCCGCATGGAGGATGCCATTTTGACTGTTGTTATGGTCGGGTGATCGTATACTGGCCTCTGATTGGTCTAGGCTGTGTCAGTGTAGGGCAGTGGCGGGGGTAAAACTCCACATCACATAGTTAAAAATAGTACCATGTTTTCGTAGATAATTTCTGTATAACTGCTAGATTTCGAAAGGAGAACTTTTTGTTTCAGTTTGAACCAAAGATTTATAATTTTATAGTGCCCCTCTCACGGGAATGAAACTGAAAGGCTTCACCCTGCAAATCATGCAAGCTTGGTGAACGTGGGTGTACCAAAGACTATAGACTCGCCGGTTTGTACCTGGATGGAAATCCCTGATTGTTCTTCGATATTCGGGGCACTGATATATAAACTCCTCGAATTAAAGTACCCTTCATATTGATAAATAGCATATTGCGCATCAGTGAAGGCAATGATAGGCCCTATCTGTAGAGAAAAAAACAATCTGCTGCGAGCCTAGTGTACTGGGGAGTGTAGTGGATGGGGTTGTGCCGGTCTCTTGAGTGATAAACTACGACTAAAGCCCCGAGGCGCTGTCTATTACAAAAACGGTCAACTAAATTCGCCACATAGGAACATAGAGAGAAAAATCTTTTCAACCAATCACAGCACAGCAAATATTCAGTAGGGAAAACCAAAATGTCATGCAATGAGCTCTGTACGTGAAACTACGGTGAGATGGAGAAGAGTTCCCTTCTCTCTCCTAGGATAAATTACGATAATAAAGATAGAATACTGATAAGGGATCGTTTCCATAAAAAGGAAGCACTGATTGAGGCATGTCCTAGTGCCCCAGTGTCATAACCTCACTCTGTCATGGTCTCTGTGATGTTTGACCTACGTCACCCCTAGCAACCCATCGTGTCACCATAGCAACACATCCACGCAGTAGCCATGGTAACCAAGCAGAGTGACAGTCCTGCTCAATGAGTGTCTGACAGAGGGTCCTGTCTGTTACTAGAAGTTACTGAGCATCTTTGTTATCTATTCCAATCTGTGTGATATGGAAACAGAGACTATGGTGTTTGTGTTGACTGAAGGGAATTAAAGCACAACTTGAGTTCGACAATGGGGTCTACATGTTTACACATGGGGTAGGAGGTTTGGTCCACTGACCAAACCAGTCGGCCTTGGCCGCTTCACGGCCTTGGCCTTGCGGGTTGGTCAGGGGACCAACACTCCAACCCCATGTGTAAACATGGTTTTATCTTTGTCTCACATAATCTGAATAAAAACAAACCTACAGATGTTCTTGAATTCCCCATTCAATAGCTATATCATGTAGTTGAATTAAAGTATCTGCTGGGAGAATGAGGGAATGACATCATCACAGTGGTTCATGGTGTTGGTCAGAGGACCAACACCATGAACGTTGGTCCACTGTTTCTTATGGGAACAGCACTGTCGACTATGATAGAACTTTCAAGATACCCTTGTAAAGGCTGATTATGGATATATGTCAGCAGGTTATGGCGCTTTTTGACTTCAAAATATGGTATTTGCCCCCTCTCTTCAAAAGTCTGGACCTGCCCTTGGTTTGGGATGTGAATACCCTCGATCAGGGCCATTATCTACCTGTGGATCTGGGCTGGAACCCTTTAAAGGGTTCTGTTCCCTTGATTTCATGATTGTTGGTGGGTATATACACAAGCAATGTTCCATATGTGTTGACCTTGTGGGATCTGCAGCACACATTGGAGAATGAAACCATGGCAGAACTGGGGCTGAATCTACAAATGAATCCCTTATGACACACATGGCACATTAAATCCTTATGCTGGCCTTAGAGGGTTAAAGTAGTCATAGCCCATTGCCAACAGTATGTGACATGATGGAGGGGCTGTGCGTCACACCTTGTTGACACACGAGATGGCGCTAGTTAGTTATAGGAGGTCAGTCAACCATGACGTCACACCCATGACGTGACCAGCATACCCCACTGTGATATATATCCCCCTAGCCCAAGCCTTATTCACCTCTCCTTTTCCATACCAATTTTCCACAATATACGAATATGGTTCTCCTTTAATTCTACATCAATGAATACACTCTGGCAAAATCAAACTATCATACACAGAGAGAAGAACATTGATCGCTTTGACGCATACTGCACAGGTCAAAATTTGTCTCCCACATGACATATATGAAGGCACATCAAATGAGGTTGACGCTCTCATATTTGGTTTGTCAACTCCACTTGACACGCATAATGAAGACACATCACATATTTCTGATCCATTCACCTGAGTGCTAGGTAATACTGTGAGACAATTATGTAAGGGTCAAGAGCAATCAATAGCTATGTATTAATGGTTCAATCAAGGTAGGCCTATAATGGAAGGCAGGGGATATCATAGTCCTACAGGCCTGCAACACTAAGGCACCTTTTCCTATCTACAGAACTTCTACTTGACTGAGGACCTCTATGCAGTCCATAAGACAAAGGCATGGAGGTACATGGGAATGCCATCTGTCTCCATGCAATGAAGATACTGAGATTTTAGACTGTGGGTTAGCATACAATCTTTTGGTATTTTCACTGACCCACACACAAGGTGTCTAACCTCTCCAGTTGAAGAATTCAGGATTGTGGGTGTCTATTTTGATATTCAATAACAAGTGCAAATTTAACAATAAAATATAATTCACTACCATTCGTTGATAGTATTTACAGACCTTCGTGATCTATTCTTCATGAAAACAAAATGACACAGGTATATCAAATGTCTCAAGTGTTGGTAGTACCTCTTGGTAGTGGTTAATCCTGGTACCAAAATGGTTGTTTACCCCATTTAGTGGAATATCCTAGAACAATTATGTATGTCAAACCATCACATGTCAAGAGCCTTTGACATCTCACAGATGATGTAGCATTTTAAGGCATGTCAAATCATATGAGGATTACTGTGTGCTACAGTTGTCAAGGTGACATATGTGCACATGTCCCATTGACGTGTGCTCTCTGTGTCAAATCAAGTTGACATGGGTATACATGTCACTTTGTCAGGAAGACTTTTTGCAGTGTAATATTTGCTCTGGGAAACCCAGATGAACTGATGAAGAAGTTGCATCCACACCTGTCCCATTTCAAGCTGGAAAACACAATACAGATCAGGGGGGTAGGAAGCAATTTTTTTATGGGGGGGGAGGGGTCTCGGTTGGGGGGACCTGCTATATTTTTGTAAAGGCTTATATAGGAAACCTCCTCATTATTGGGGGGGCCCAGGCCCCCCTGCCCCCCCCCTTTTCCTATGCCCCTGCAGATAGGTGAAAGCAAAAGGCTCCTTCATACAGAAACGTGGTCCATACCTGATGGACATGCTTCTATCGTTCTGCTCTTCTCATTTGTACTGTCATTCATTAATCTATTACATTCTTATTGCACAATTCTTAATCAGAGGTGACACACATAGAATATAGGATTTCTGTCACAAAGAAGTGTTTCTAAGGAACATATTACAGAATTAAATAGGATCAGGCCCAGATTCTTAGCTATTCCTTTTCTCCTCAGGGCCAATATTGCAAAACATATTGGCCCTCAGATAGATGTGATGATAGCAATCAATACAAACAGACAAACATGGATGTCAACAGAGACGGGACAAGACAGGAGTGTGTCTCTGACAGCCACTGATGAAGTAATTACTTCCACACTGGACAGCCCTATTCCGCTACCTTCCACCACCCTCCTCCACCCTCACCTACACTTAACAGTCCTACTCCCCTACCTTCCACCACCCTCCTCCACCCTCACCCACACTGGACAGCCCTTCTCCGCTACCTTCCACCACCCTCCTCCACATTGGACAGCCCTACTCCGCTACCTTCCACCACCCTCCTCCACCCTCACCTACACTTAACAGCCCTACTCCCCTACCTTCCTCCACCCTCCTCCACCCTCTCCCACACTTAACAGCCCTACTCCCCTCCCTTCCACCACCCTCCTCCGTCCTCACCCACACTGGACAGCCCTACTCCGCTACCTTCCACCACCCTCCTCCACCCTCACCCACACTGGACAGCCCTTCTCCGCTACCTTCCACCACCCTCCTCCACACTGGACAGCCCTACTCTGCTACCTTCCACCACCCTCCTCTACCCTCACCCACACTGGACAGCCCTACTCCGCTACCTTCCACCACCCTCCTCCACCCTCACCCACACTGGACAGCCCTACTCCGCTACCTTCCACCACCCTCCTCCACACTGCAGTGGACAGCCCTACTCTGCTACCTTCCACCACCCTCCTCTACCCTCACCCACACTGGACAGCCCTACTCCACTACCTTCCACCACCCTCCTCCACCCTCTCCCACACTTAACAGCCCTACTTCCCTACCTTCCACCACCCTCCTCCACCCTCACCCACACTGGACAGCCCTACTCCGCTACCTTCCACCATCCTCCTCCACCCTCACCCACACTGGACAGCCCTACTCCTCTACCTTCCACCACCCTCCTCCACCCTCACCTACACTTAACAGCCCTACTCTGCTACCTTCCACCACCCTCACCCACACTGGACAGCCCTACTCCGCTACCTTCCACCACCCTCCTCCACACAGGGCATGTCTATGCAATGCACCAGTGCAGCTGTATCTATAATACCATATTTGCTCTTCATGCTGACTCTGAGCACTACCCTTTAGCCACAGGACACAGAAATTTGATGTGAGTGATCTTGTGGTAAAAGTGTGCTCTGCGGTCATTCTGTGTGAGGGGGGTTGTTTGTGCTATGTGCCTAAAACGCAGGGTAACGAATTAGCATTGAGCATTAATGTAGTTCTGGTGCATTAGCTACCGGGCCAAAAAGAAACACCAAAAAACAAGAATGGAAATGATGCATTGAACCCAATCAGTGTTAAAACTCAATCAACCCCCCCATCAACAATTCCAACCTCTGGACATATGCCTACCCCTCATATCCCCATCCCACAACAGTACCAGTGTCCCCTCCTATACAGGCACCTCTCGATTGTAGGTCATTCAGCCCCTGCCATCTAGCACCTGCCATCCAGCCCCTCGTCATCCGGCCCCCTGTCCATCCGGCCCCCAGCCTTTTGGCCCCCAGCCATTCAGCACCAAATGCGTCATAAATACGTCATATTTTCGTCATAACTGCATCTTTATGTCTTCTCATCCCTTTTATAATTTGTACATCATAAATACGTCATTCCTGCATCATAAATACGTCATTCCTGCATCATAAATACGTCATTCCTGCATCAATAAATATGTCATTCCTGCATCATAAATACGTCATTCCTGTATCATAAATACATCATTCCTGCATCATAAATACGTCATTCCTGCATCATAAATACGTCATTCCTGCATCATTAAATACGTCATTCCTGCATCATAAATACGTCATTCCTGCATCATAAATACGTCATTCCTGCATCATAAATACGTCATAGCTGGATCTTTAAATACGTCATTCCTGCATCATGAGGATGCGCTTGCTTGAGGATCTAAGATTTATTCTCTGACTATAGAAATAACTAATTAATACATTTCAAATTAGTAATTAAAATAACCAAAAATGTCATTTCTAGTTGCTACTGAGTTATTACTGTAACGGTTCGTTTCAACTATATATGTTGGGTGGCTCTTTGGCTCGCTTATCACTAGAGATACCAACACAACACGAGTAGTTCGGGTTGGGCAAAGCCCCAGACTTCCTACCGCTCGGGTAGGCCTTTATTATAAGTTCAGAACACACGTCTGGACTGGACTATGTCCAGTCCCCCCTGCAGATCATCCAGGGTAGGTGTTGAAAATTACCTATTGTTAAAGTTATATAACAGTATATACACAGGTAAGTCTAATATAACAATGTTATATAGAATATACGACATTAAGGGGGCATTATAAATAATATGTACATAGTAATAGGCATCGTCGCATATAATCCGAAGTAACTAAATAATAACATAAATAGGAGGTGGTGCCTTATGCACCATCAACCTATGGTGGTATAAGTAGGTAACAGTGTTACAAAGTTATTATAGTTATGATGTGTTTAAATATATTAAGTTATATATAGAGATTACATGTTGTAGTATTATATACAATATGAAGTAACAGTAACCTGAAAGGTAAGGCAACCCGTAAAAGATTTTTTTTTTATGTTTAGTTTATAGAAAAATATAGTTTTATAGAAAAATAAGTTACATAATAAAATATGAATTTAAGAGGTGTCCTACCGGGGTAACAGGATCACCCTTACAATAATACTAAACTTCCGGCGAACCTGGAATGACTGGTTTCTGCAGCTCCATACGGCGACAAACGAGTGGTGGCAAGCCACGTTGCTGTGTGTTGTGCCCTGGTGAAGATGGGAAGATGGAGCCCCGGATTCGTGTGGTAATCCATAGGTGTTTCAGGTGGCGTCCATCTTTGCTGCAGGTTGTCATTCCAGTCCGTCGGATCCGAATAGTCCGTTAAGAAATTAATCTCTGGCATAACGTATGCCTGTACCCTTGGGTACTAGTGAGTGGGAGCTGGCAGATGGACACTTACAAGTCCTCGGACTCGTCTTCAGTGTCCATCTTCTCAGCTGGCTCCGGGTTAGATACGGGAGCCGAGCTGCTGCTGCTTGTAGTAAGTAACTTAAGGGCTTCGGTGCTTGGGTCACTGAGTAGACTCAGAGCACCCATGCCCTCGGAGGGACTGTCCGCCGCTGCATCGGCTTTGGCACCCGAAGGGATGACTAGAGACGACGCAGAGCCGTCCCAGTCATCCAGGTGCTTGCCGAAGCAGAGGAAGAACTTCAAGTCTGCAAAAGTAGAGTCTGGATTTTGATCCTTACTCCTTATTTATCGTTAAGGTTGCCAAGTCTGTGGTCAAGTTCCTCTGTTCTTCTCTTAACTGAGCATTCTCTGATAAGATCTCGGATCGGATCTTCTCATTGTCCACCACAGCTCGGTTTCGTTCTTCTTGGGCAGCTAGTGCCTCCCTCTTCAAAGTATCTTTCAATAGACGATACTTCTCACCTTTTTCTTTCTGAGACCTTTGGTACTCGGTGGTCTCCTTACGGATCTCGTCTTGTTCCGAGACCAACTTAGCTTCTGTCTCTGCTTTACGGAGTTGAAGTCTTTTCAACTTCTCCTCCATAGCATGCAACTCGGATTGCAATTTACTTACATCCCGAGCCTTAGCGACTTCCTCGGCTCTAGCCTTGTCAATCGCCCTTCGCCTATTGGCTTCCTCCCTTTCTAGGTCAGCCAATTTACTCTCTCTTTCCTTCTCATCCTTCTCTTTCAACTCCAACCGATGGGCTAGAGACGACAAACGATACTTGAGGTCTGATTCCTTTAGAATCGCCTCCTGTTTGACAGAACGAAGCTTTCCAATTCGTTCTTTTGTCTCGTCTTCTATTTTCTTCTGTGCAGCTATGAATTGTTCATGCTGTCTCTTAGCTTGTTGCTCTACCTGTTCTTTGGCTTTCAAATAAGCCGCGGTTGTCTTATACCCGGGGCCTATCCGACGTCCATACCTTGACTTACGGCTGCCCCCCGGATTGAACACGGAGTCAGATAAGCCTTCGTCTAGGGATAGCCCCAGAGAATACATTTCCGCACTCCTTGGTAATGTCTCTTGGATGCTATCTCTCTTGGTGCCAGTAGATCCTTTTGGATCTTCCCCATCCCTATCATCGTCGCTCTCATGATCCGACGATGTCATCAATGGGGCCACCCGAGTTGATCGGACCGCCCCATCCACTTCACCCCTCGTAGGCATCTCCGTCCGTTGGATTGGACTTTGAGCCTTAGGGGTTTCCAAAATACCAGAAGCGCTAGCTGGGATGCTAGGTCCGAACTGGCGCCTACTAGTTAGAACTTGGGACCAATCACTCAAGTCTAACCTGGCAGGTTTAACCAACCCGCTTAATACCCCCGTATCCGAAGCAACCTGTCTAGGTGTACTTGGATACAGTTTAACGATCCCATCTCCAATTCTGGTGGGATCTACTGTTAGACCCGGTGTCGAGAAAACTGTCTGGACACCTTCCGGGTTATACACATGCTGTTGACCCGGTTTCCAGTCTAATAGCAGGTGCTGGGATGTCTAGTCATCCTCTTCGAATCCCTCTAGCCCAGGGCTGGAAGGATTCGCATAAGGTTGCCTGCGACTTTCGGCCGTTTGGCCGCGCTCCACCCCCGAACCAACTGGTCACGGCACCAGTGTAACAGTTTGTTTCGACTTATATGTTGGGTGGCTCTTTGGCTCGCTTATCACTAGAGATACCAACACAACACAAGGAGTTCGGGTTGGGCAAAGCCCCAGACTTCCTACCGCTCGGGTAGGCCTTTATTATAAGTTCAGAACACACGTCTGGACTGGACTATGTCCAGTCCCCCTCTGCGGATCATCCGGCTTCTTAGTAGAAGCTGGACACAAGGCTTGGTGCTGCCCCCTCTTGTACCAAACGGGTATCGCGAAGCGATACCTTGTTGGCATAGAAGGAACGAGCACCACACGAGCACATCTCTCGGATGAAGCGCACTAATATATATACAACGATGCCGGCCCCATCACCACTAATATTTATTCAATAAAATGCGAGTAAATACTGACTTATATTGACTAATTGCTGATGAATTCTGAGTAAATACTGACATGTATTGACTAATTGCTGATAAATAGTGAGTAATTACTGACAAATATTGACTAATTGCTGACCAAGAGTGAGTAATTACTGATGTATATTGACTGATATATAAGCACGCCGGCCCTCAAAACGTATTGAGGAGTTGACTTTGTATACTCCTCCAATTTATTAACTTGTCCAGATTGAAACCAGCAGCTTCTTGAAGACGAAGAAAAGGTCTGAGAGTGTGTTATGGCTGGATAAGGAACTGGGGTTATGAGCAAAAAAGCACTGTCCAGGCCCAAATTATTAGATAAATGTCAATAATTACTCACTAGTTGTCAGTAATTAGTCAATATATGTCAGTAATTACTCACTAGTTGTCAGCAGTCAGTCAATATATACCAGTACTTAGTCATTATAAAACAACACTTAGTCCATATATGTCAGTAATTACTCACATTTTGTCAGATAGTAGTCAATAGTGAGCAGTTACTAACATATATTGACTAAATGTTGATAAAATGTAAGTAACTACTATCATGTATTGACTAATTGCTGACAAATAGTGAAAAATTACTAACATATATTAAGTAATTGCTGACAAATAGTCCATAGATACTGACATATCTTGACAAATACCAGTCAAGGCAGGATGCACAATTGAATCAATGGCTATTTTTCTGTTATATATTGACTATTTGCTGACAGATTGTGAGTAAATACTGACATGCATTGACAATTGCTAATATAGAGTGACTAAGTACTGACATATATTGACTAATTGCTGACAAAGTGTGAGTAAATACCGATATATATTGACTAATTGCTGACAAATTGTGAGTAATTACTAATATATATTGAATGATTGCTGGCGAATAGTGAGCAATTACTAACATATAGACTACTTGCTGACAAATAGTGAGCAATTACTACCATCTTTTGACTAATTGCTGACAAATAGGGAATAATTATTAACATATATTAACTAATTGCTGACAAATAGTCCATAGATACTGACATATTTTGACAAATACCAGTCGAGGCAAGATGCACAATTGAATCAATGGCTATTTCTCTGTTATATATTGACTATTTGCTGACAGATTGTGAGTAAATACTGACATGCATTGATAATTGCTGATATAGAGTGACTAAGTACTGACGTATATTGACTAATTGCTGACAAAGTGTGAGTAAGTACCGATATATATTGACTAATTGCTGACAAATTGTGAGTAATTACTAATATATATTGAATGATTGCTGAAGAGGAGGGGGGCGATGTTCTGAGTTAAGATGAATAATGTGATGTCAGGCAGCTTATTCGTTTGAGACTGGACTAGTTAAAACATTATTTGATGACGTATTAATGACGAAGTTATGACGTATTAATGATGAGGTTATGACGTATTAATGACGAAGTTATGACGTATTAATGACGAAGTTATGACGTATTAATGACGAATGACTAGTTCAGACACTATTGGATGACGTATTTATGACGAATTTATGACGAATTTATGATGAATTTATGATGAATTTATGATGAATTTATGACGAAGTTATGACGAAGCTATGACAAAGTTATGATGAAGTTATGACGTATTGTTGACGAAGTTATGATATATTGTTGACAAAGTTATGATGTAGTAATGACGAAGTTATGACGTATAGCAACATGCCAATAGAAGTGACGTAATTATGACGATGGTATGACGAATGGAAAAAAAAGAAGTACTAACAGTGTGATTGACACAAATAATGACGTATTTATGATGTAATTATGATGTAAGAATAAGTTATGACGTATTGTGCCAAACAGTCGGGGGCCAAATGGCCAAGGGGCCCAATGTATGGGGGCTGAATAGACGGTGCTGGATGGTCGAGGGCCGGATAGGATGGGGCTGAATGGCCGGAAACCGCACCTCTCTGCCTTCTGATCAGTCTCCTGTTATGATATATAAGTAAATCTGATCACAAAGCATCTTTCCACATATTGGTGGCTTCTTGTTGTGACTTATTCTAATATCTCACAAAGAAGGTGCATCCCACATTATAAGAGTCCCATTTTGTTAACTTCTATACTAGTTCCACTCTTTTATCTGTACTGACGTCCATTATCATTGTGTGTTGAGCAATTTTGGTGTCATTTGTCTATTCTCCTCTCGCAGGAGACTTCAGCTTGTAACACAGATTTTGGCCAAGAGTAATACAAAGAAGAAGAATCTGGAGAAGCAGGCTACATTTATTTTCTTATTTGTTGCCAAATAACGATGGCGGTACCCTTGTCTGTAATGGTCTTTTTGCCTGACAGGAGGTGCTGCTTGGTACATGCGCAGTAGTCTGCTCCTGTCCTCCCCTCCAATTGGCAGATCAAAGAGAGGCTGGTAAAAATAAAGGTCACGTTTGCCATAGCAACCCCCATGGCAACCGAAGGGTTTCTAAGATATTTCCTGGTTGCGGCTGCAGCACACCCACTGTCATTACACTTCCTGTTGAGGAACTTTGTTGAGGCATATGCGTGGTGAGATATATTTTATATTTCGGTGGTTCCTTCCAATCACGAATGGGGATGCTAGAGTATGCATTGGGAAATAGATCGTATTGGTTTGATTTTGCCTGTGTTCAATTGCTCATGGTCAGTTATCAATGGCTCTATGGCTAACATAATAGGACAGACACATATACTTACCCCTCTTCTATGTGCACTGTGGAATGGTGCTGAAGTTATTTCTCGGCCATATGGTCCCTTAGTAGGAACTGGGTTAGGAATATGTTTTTTTAACTGGATGGGGGGGGGGGGGTCGGATTGAGGTTATAAGCTGTGTTTGGGGGAGGGTCCATGCATAAAGGCATAGACACTCTGGTGCACTGAGGTATAAACCCTCAGGGTACCACCATACAGGAATCAGCCAAAGTATACCGTAGTGGCCCGTATAAGCGATTGGCACTCATTCACTTTAATCCCACTGTACCCACTGCACGTATATGATACAGGAGCTTGTTTGAATGCTGTTTTTAGTGCTTAAGATTTATTTCAGTACCCTGCTACTCCTACTATGCCCCTCTTCAAGTCAAAGGAACATGAAATGGAACAGAAAATACTCTACAATTTACACGAAAAGGCTTCCATTTTTGTTGTTTGAAGCATATATTATGCTTACAGAGGGGAAGGGAGAATGGGTTCACAGAGACAGAGGGTCTGGAACCTAAGTGATCAAACATGCACATAGTTAGAGGTACCAGCAGAGCCAAATGCCTGCCCTATTGTAGGGGACAAGTTAGGTAAGGATGACATCCAATATAGAATCGATGGTCCAAGGACAGGAGTAATACCAGTGCTTTGCCATTCATACCCCATCCAAATGCACAATACAGAGCCCAGTGACAGAAGGGCCAGGCCCTTGTCATCTTTGTTATTCATAACGAGTTTGGGTGAGGCGGAGGGCGGAGACGAGGGGTTGAGTGCCATGGATAGATAACTCTGAGATTGGACTGCTCGCATGGTAGTGAGAATTGATCTGCAAGATTGCTTCAGCAATATAGCTTTTGTAGAAAGGTAAATGTGATTGAAAATTTATGAATAAAATGATGTAAAAGCTAATCTTTGGTGATGAGTATATTTGTCTTACTACTTGAACCATACATTTTATGGCCAAGTGAACCTTCAGAGGACCGTCTTTTAAATCTCATTTCATTTCAGTGATGTCGAGGACATGTAAAAGTGAATATTTCCCAGGTGGGAAGATGCATGTCGGACTGGTTCTTGCAGCAAGCATTGAAACCCCTTGTAGACTATTCTCTGAACTTATCCTTGTACTTATGGCCTTCTGTCAGTATGCAATGTATTTCATGTCAGATATGAACTAGAGGCAGGAAGAAAATTGGACTATTGGCAGTCATCTTGTTATGTCCCTTAGCACATGAAATTGAGTTCAGACAGTTCCAGTATACCACATAGCTGTCGACACAAATGATATAGTGAAGAGTATGATTGGATATTACACATAGGCAGATGCCGCAATGCTAGATATGGACAATTGGGGAGTAGGGTAGGGTTGGATGAACATGGTTGGAGGGGATCTGCAAGTATATATTGGGGGTGGTGGGAGGAGAGCTGAGGTCAGAGATGGATGGAGATAAGAACAGTCAATGATGAAAACATAGAGGGGGTCATGTAGATTGAAGATAAGTAGGGTGGGGGGATAACCATGCCTGTAATAAGGCTAGCATCATGGGCAGGGGTAGTCCTATGACTCCACCCCACGGGTTTACTAGCATTCTTACTGCTTTACTCGTTGAGGCATCTGCGACAATATCTCTTAGGTCAGAATAAATCTTTCAAAACTAGTGATACAATATCTCTAATACAGGCCATGTTAACGTCTTATAGGGTGTTTAAGTTGGTATCAAGATTTTAGCTGTCAGTTCAATGGTCACCGATTTGTGGGTCATAATGCCAATGTGGACTGAGTTTTCGTTGCAGACGCCACAACTACATTTTACAATGACACTGATTTATTCAAGTATGGATTTGCTTTTCTTATATTTCATATCAACCAATACAACCTGCTCATCCATTCTGATAAGCATTGGTGAGACTCAGGGCCTGTAGTGTAGTGCTTTGGGTAAAATTAGTCATTTAGGGGTTTTTTGTCGCAGACGCCTTAAGATTTTGGGGTGGCAAAGTTGGTGTTGTCTGGTAGTACCCATTGAAGTCTATGACTTGCGGGAGCCTTGTTTTTGTCAAAGAAATGTTCCTTCTGGTTGTTTACCAAAGATTTCCTGAAGAAAAGTTCATAGTGCGATGTACTTTCTTACATGTGTAGAGGTCGGTGAAAATGTTCTTGGAGAAACCGGGACTCGAACCCGGGGCCCTCCAACTTCGAAGCGGCTGCTCTTCCTCTGAGCTACTTCCCCTGGCCTGACATTTCCACCTTCCATCCACACCTGGATCGGTATGATACACACTAGGGGGCAGTGATTACCCGGAGACCCGCCCCTGGGGGTCTGCCACCGAGTACAGGGAATTACTGCCCCTACACTCCTCCCCATCAGCTTCAACCACCATCCACCAGCACCAGGCATTCCCCCTCAAACCAGTTACCTGGAAATTGAGGCTTTATCAAGCAGTGTTAGGGCACTCCTGACTTCCCAGTGGATGTACCAGTACAATTACCGGATTGGTCGAAGCGTCATCTGTATCATATCGGCCCAGTTCCCGAGTCCTCAATCCATGATTGTGTTAAGACATGAGCAGGCACACATATCTTCAATCTGATTGTATTAGGATGCTCGGTTTCTCCACCACTGTAGAGGTCGGTGAAAATGTTCTTGGAGAAACCGGGACTCGAACCCGGGGCCCTCCAACTTCGAAGCGGCTGCTCTTCCTCTGAGCTACTTCCCCTGGCCTGACATTTCCACCTTCCATCCACACCTGGATCGGTATGATACACACTAGGGGGCAGTGATTACCCGGAGACCCGCCCCTGGGGGTCTGCCACCGAGTACAGGGAATTACTGCCCCTACACATGGTTACATTTGGTTAAATTGGCCTTATTTTGACAGAAACAGTATAGCTTGATTCAGTCAATAGGTATCTTGGACTGGGCAGATGCCCACCATGTTGATTTTGGGCGATATTGGGTGCAGATTCATATTTGTGAGGCATCTGCGACGAAAACTCTTTTAGAGCCAAATTCTCTCCAGCTGGCACCATATGCTGCCCTAGAGTCAGAAATGGATTGAAATGTGTAGGAATGATGTACCCCAATTATCTTAGGGTATTTTGGTACAGGCTGTGTTGATTTTTAGTTAGGATTTGGTGGTTTGTGAATGTGTTTAACCCAAAATTGTCTCAAATTGTTCCAGAAATTCGTACTTATACATGAAATTCAGGGATCCAAATCACTTTTCTTTGGTCAATATGACTACTTTGTACATCTGTACATCAAATATGTGTGGTAGAATTACATTGGGATCATTAATTTGGCCACAACAAGGCCTAAAGTGCAGAAATGAGTTTTCGTCACAGACGCCTCGGACGGAAATGAAATTCTGCTCCTGTAATTTTGAAATGCATCATGTATGCAATATTCTTGGTAGACTATAACACATTGTTGTCCAATGTCCTGACCCAAAATAATTATATTTCAAGCACTTATGTTAAAATTTATTGCACATTTAGTTTTCGTCGCAGACGCCTTATTTCATCATTTTCCCCCGAAAAAAATATTTTCAGTCCACATAACCAACTAATACTTGACCACAAGATGCCCCTACCCTAAGCCCATTTTGGTGTGCAGTAGCTTTGCAATTGCTAAAAATTTCTTTTGGGAGTCCCTTCCCATGGTGTGAAATGTGGGTTTTTCTCAGTTTTTTCCCAGATCCATATACATTCGACAATAAACGGTACAAAATTGGTTTTAGTGAGGCCTCTACTGTTTTATTTTCCAAACACTAGACATAATGAGGATTTATTAGAGTAATTTTGGAGCTGATCAGGGCCTTATTGACAGAACTACAGTAAAGATGGTGGTTTGAAGACAACATTTTTCAAATTTTCAGTATTTCGATAACTTTGTCTGGGCACTCACAAAAAAATTTAAAGATACCTTTTTGAAATCTTACATGCTTAACCAACCTGCCAATAGGTACTTGCATACCAAATTTCAAGTTGCTGTGACCATCCTAACTTGTATTATAGCAATCCTGGAGTTTTTGTCGCAGATGCCTCACAAAAATTGCTGAGATTTGGTTGACCATGAATAAAAACTGCAGTTTTTGGAGAAAGCCAGTCCACCAGGGGGGTTTTCATAGGGCCAACATGTTGCATTATCAACATGATTAATATTTGTAATGTTATTTTGACTTTTGTCTTTCTGTACTGTTTGCACCAGATATGTGCACTTTTTCTGACATTCACCCAGACATAGAACTAGTGCATGCCTTGTATAGGGGTCAGAGGTAATGGCACCTGCAACTCTATAAGGACCGGGCCAGGTATTCACAATGAGCTGCTTTATCATAGAATCAATTGTGTTTTATGTAAAATGTACAGGTATAATTATTGAAAGTTGTAGTACGCTTATGAGGTATTATAAAAATTGTACTATTTTAGTCAAGACGAGTTGAGCTAAGTTAAGTGACAGTCTCAAGTGTCTCTGGGCTTTAAACAGCTCACCACAGACAACCTGAGTAAAAAAAAAATGAAATACAGATCAGGGAAATAGTGTCAATTTACTAAACCTCTCTATGTATGCAATAGGGGAAATTACTTCTGTGGTAACCAACCATATCCTCTGAACCTTGAGGAGATCAGCCATAACATCAGGTCGAGTATCGATGGGCTACACAGAATACCCAGCTCTGTCCAGACGCTGACATGGCTAGGCCTGGGTCCTGATGGTATTGCTGTTTTTAGACCTGTAACGCAGAACTCAAGTGCTCCACAGCAAGCCAGGACCATGTATATGAGGGGGGGGGGCTAGGGTTGCTGTTTACATACTAAAGTGCTTCCCCTTGGCCCAGGCAATTTACTAATGTTAGAACTGCGTTTATCCTTATTCAGGATCACACGCTGCCTTGGATCAGTATAGGCAGGCAGTATCGCTTAATTTTACTGATCTATACGTTAGTCTCAAAGCCAATGTACCTTATTATGATAAGTAAAATATATCATAAAAATAAAAATCAATTGTTGATGTAATTTTAACATAGAGTCAAAAGAGCGAAGACAAAATGCCTCTTTTGCTACCTAGACCTTACCACCCTGCTGCCTGGCTCTCTGGGCTGTATAATACTAACCTTGTACATTATGGGAAATCTATTTCACCCAGGGACTAAGGACTAGACTGATCCTCTGTGCTGCCCGTCCGATCCCACTAGTGGGTTGAAGATGGGGCAGATAGCATGGTGATACGGTTGGCTATTGGGGAATAGCGGTCCCAGTGGTTTAACTGCGCAGGAATGGAGTGGATAATAGGACGTTTATCCCTAATGTATCTGGCAAAGGGATTATTGCACGGATATTTGTAAAGCAGTTACAAAAACTTACATACAATTAGATTTTGAAATGTGTAAATTGGTACTAGCAAGTAATATCTAGCATAGTCGCAATTTCGAAATGGATAAGAAAGGATATTTCAATTCTGGCTTCTCTATAATAGGCAGATAGTAATCATTTGACATGATTATCATGAAACACATGAACATATAAAGGCTGGACGTGAAACATCCTACCACACACAAAACCATTAAGTCCAATGGCAATCATTCAAGCAGTATAACTACCGATAAACATCAATATTATGTTCAACAATAAAATGGTATTTACCCTCCCTTCATGTATTCAGAGCTGAACATGACAGCGTAGGCTAAACATAAATTTATAGCGCTTATTGGTAATAAAATACGTCCTTTTCTCCCTCTACATCCCTTTATTTACGTGACAGCAAATAATGGACGATTCAGCACTAATGCCCTTCTGATTTAAGTTGAGACAGCATGTTCAGACATGCCTGCTCAGCAATAAAGCCAACTTATGTGAGTGGATGGAAATCAGCTTTACAAGGCCGCCCCATTAGATAAATAAACGTGTGGGGGTGGTAAGATAGATGGATCAATAGGGATAGGAGTAGCACTATGAGAGAAAGAGAGAGAGAGAGAGAGAGAGAGAGAGAGAGAGAGAGAGAGAGAGAGAGAAAATGAGGAAGACTTAGAAAATGGTGAAATACTGGCCTAGTAGAACATTTGCACCAGGATGCAAACCAGAAAGAACTTGCATTCTTTGCTTACAAAAATTTCTTAAGTGTACCACGGTGTAAACATTCTCAAATGAAGGCGTTGAAATATATAATATGATTCACTCTTTTACAAATAGAAGAAAGTGAATTCCAGTATGATTTGTATACACATGATAAACATCAAAATCAACTAGAATAATCCATTAAACAGGAAGTCACCAAGGAAAATAAATAAAAAGTGTGCAAGCCTGTGTAACCTAAAATGGACAATGGTGGAGAAGGAGAAAGCTACCAAGAATTAAAGATTTCCGTTGTTGTTGGGAATAAAACGCATCCTGCCATCATGTGCCATTACTGTGTGCTTTCAGGCAATTTGCGCTACGACCGGGTGTTTTGTGGAACCTACACACATCAATCTTACATAAAACAATAACAATTTCCCCATCACTGACTACAGAAAACTCCACTGTAAATGGAACAACGCGACCAACAGGGAGTGTTAGGGATGGACTTGGATGTACCCCAAAAGGTTTGTAATTACCCGCTTATTACTGCTCTATATGTGGCTCTGCTTCTGCTCTGCAGTTACCCCAAGCCATTCTTCTCTTCGTCACAACCATTTCTGTACATTAATATGTCGCTTTAAACCAAAAAATGTCGATGTAAAGAAAAGGCACATCTATGCCGAAGGAAAACAGTGGATGGGTCCTTTTTACACTTCCGACTGTTTTTTCTTCTGCCATTTAATACAAACACTGTTGCATCAAACATTCCCATATAAGGCCACCATATCCAATATCCATATAACAGAATTTAATTTTGCATCATAACTTGAAGCCAAACCGTAGATGGGTCCTTTTTACGCTTCCGACTGTTTTTTCTTCTGCCATTTAATACAAACACTGTTGCATGAAACATTCCCATATAAGGCCACCATATCCAATATCCATATGAGAGAATTTAATTTTGCATCATATGTGCATGCCGATTCTTCAGAGGTGTTTTCACCCCACGATACATGAATACACCATCGAGCTAACTAATGATTATTTTCTATGGAAAGGACTAAGAGAGGGGTCCATCAGAAGCTTTCTATTCTGTTTTAACTATAATGATCAAATGAAATTATATGGGCTGATCACGCTATTTATCACACTGGTTGTTGTATCATGGCAATTTCATCAAATATACATAGTGCTTGGGCTTCTTTTAATATCCCCAGGAAGCCTCTAATGATGATGTATAAATCTTCTGATCACAATCCATCACTTATTTGGCTGCAATTTATACATATACACTTTAATTAATGAGGCTATTAGTTTGATAATGCTAAAGTATTTTTTTCGTACAATGGCTTGGGCAAGAATTATGCCTGAAAAATGGAAAATAGCAGGATGCAATTATACATAGAGATTTCAGGTTCAATGTAGAACCATATGTTTTCAGGTTTGTCTCAGAAAGCCAATATTTGTTGAAGTAGGGGCATAGGTTGTATTTAACTCATTCAATGATGTCATTAACATTATGACCCACAGCATACAACTGTTTGCTAGCCCATAGTTGATTTAGGTAATAAACTCTCGATAACTAAACCAATTACTAGATCGATAAAAATGTTTGACTGGCATAACGTTCCTTCACAACAACCTAACCGCCACTCTTGCCTTGGCGTCCTTACCATGCTATACCTAATGTAGCTTTGCCTCCTCCTTTTATGTGCAATATTTGTACCAACACAAGTTTTATCTTGTCATTTTATTATGGCAGCCACCCAGCAAGTGCCCTATTGTATGCTAAGGCTTTCCTCCTCCTTTGCTGTCTAAACACGCTGTCAGATAGAGCTCGTATTCTCAAGTTTGACTATTTTCATTACAACAATGTGATACCCAGTCCATATATAATATAAAGTTAAACACTTAGACTACATCGATTATTTGGCAATGTGTTTGTCTCCACAAGCAGGACCTTCACACTGTGAATATCAAGTACAACTAATAATGTTAGAGAGAGGTGAACGACTGCAGCCTGTACATTGTTATTATTCAATCCTGATGGAGACAGCCCGCCGAGGGGTGGATCCATGACAATGCATGCTATATAGGGTGTTTGATTCAAGGTATTTTGAATTAGAGTTGCTTAAATGCCCTTAATTCAGTATCTAAATAAGTCACGTGACCAGAAGTGGCCATTGTCACACGTTAATGCACTGGGGGTTGATGATCAACACTAAAACGTTTTCTCTATGGGCTGTTATTATTCACACAAAATAAATTATAGAAATGGAGTTTGAGGAAGTAGCTTGATACTTCAGCTGCCTTTCCCAGCTTTACATCCTTACACAGCTCTATGAGTAGTCTGGATGCTGATTCCGCAGCTAAATTTCATTGCCTGGGCAACCTAGATCTGTGAACATAGCGATAGCATTGCAAATGAGATCAGTGCCTCATGCTTGAAGCACCTGATCTCAGCGAGTCTCCTTTTCAGATAATGAGGTCATGACGGCTGACAATGTGTTCAGAGGGGACGGCAACCAGCCTCAGCGATGAGATTCGCAGTCATAGTTTGAACTTGAAAATTTAGAATAAGAGAACGGTTGGGCTAAAGAACTGTCTGAAATGATACATCTCTTGTCAGGTTTCTGTTTTTTTCATATTTTTACGATGGAAACATGATCATGAAAATAATGTACATTGCTATAGGTTCATAAGGGCATTTGGAATAGCACTCCGATCTGGTGAGTAGGCTTGTACTATCCTCTTGCTTCACCTACGTGCTCTACTTTGGTAAATCTCAGATAATTTTCACTTTCACTTAGAAACCTTGATGAATGTCAAAATTTAAGCCAAGCAAGCATTTAAAGGACTTTCCATGTTGTAGAAATCTGGGAAAGATAGATGCAAAGCCATTCACAGCTCAAGCTAATTGGGAATCTGAGATCATTGTCAAAATGTGTAATGCTTAGGTTTGGTAGTCATTTCCTTTTATCTTGAAAGCATATCTTATCCCTCTCTTTGGACAATGCATCAATAGTGTTTCATATTCCAGGGAATTCGTCACCCAAAATAGCTCAGCTTGGAAGATACAATCAATATGGAGATTACAGTAATGATGTCACAGTCAGAAGCAGGCGGTCAGCTTAAATGATCAGTATGGAAATCGTGATGTTGAAATACAGCCCTTAGTACCTTACTGTGAGAGGACCCCAATGTCTAGTATGTAAGACATTTTCCATTTTCTTTATCAAAGTTTAGATCTGTTTTAGATCTATAGACTTTCATCCAAAAGTTATAGTGAAACCCATAGTTTACCTTCGCTATCAAACAACAAAATTAAAAAGAATGAGGACAGCCATGTGTAGGTTAATTCGATATTTCATACCATATAGGTATATCTTCAAGAGACCATCGTGACAGGTGCAAATGAAATCTGTGGCTCCTGGCATACACAAAACAAAAGACAGTGGAATGTCTTTAACAAGGATCAAAGTAAAGCTGGAAGGCTTCTGTGCGTTAGGATGTAATCTACTTGGAGGGCATAAAGACAGTTAATGATTTTTCGCCATTGACATCTTAACCATTTTCATCTGCGTTATAGAAAAAAAAGAAGGTTTAAAAGTAGGCGAGATGGAAACATCCTGAAAATTATAGATGAGCTAAATTTAAGTAGACGACTAATTTGGTAAAGACTTATATTGTGCGCTTCAGATGTCATAAACGTACTTTACCACTCACCCATCGAAATTTGGTCACTTCGACTCACCTGAAAGCAAAGGAAGGAACACATTAACTTAGTGAACATATGAATTCAGTGAACACCTGTATAGACCCATGCAGCAAGAAAGGGTGGCTTTTTCATGAATAAAGTTCTGCTCGGGTCCATTTTGGTGGAAAACACTTAACACTGCTTGTAGTGACCACATGTGCAAATTACTTATACTGATTTAAAAGACAATTATCTTTCAAATAATGGATATTGCAGGCCTGACAAGGAAAGTTTGTATTTTTAATAGGTTTCCTTAAGAAAATTCAAAAAAAAACTTTATCAGCAACTTCTCTGCAAAGTCACCCTTTCTTGTCGTATTGATAGTTTGTCACATGTACGCATATGTCATCTTTTCCTTATGTAGCTACGATTATGTTAAATATGGCGCTAATAGTGGTAGCCCTGGCATACTATACCAATGCTCCTGGTATATTTAGGCATTGGGAAGTTGACACACTGATATCATTGGGATCTGCTACTGTGTGTCTGCATAGCTCAGAGCTGGTAGGACTAATACCTATTATTAGGATCACCAGTGGAGTTATAAATTTTTGCATACCTAGACTTTGTTTGGTGTGAAAGATTATAGAATCTATATGAAAGGTGTGGGTCTTGAACGGTGTAGCGTCATTTGGGGTTTTGAGGTACCTGGTAACTAGGGCAAAAAAAAAGGTGTGTTTTCAGTAACATGATCTGAAATGCTAGGGTCGATAGGTCGGATTTTTTTAAAATGTTTTTAAATTTTTTTGTTTTTCAGCTTGCCTTTCCCATGCCAGGGGGAGTTTTCCTCCTGTCCAGTATAGGCATGTTACATATCAAGAGAAATGTAATTTTAAGCTAAATTTGAGAGGATATGTGGCCAAGAGTCGGGGTTGTGATACATGTACAATAATACCTTGCATATAACAGTGCACCTCTTTTATGTGAGGATACTTCTTTCTTTCAATTTTGAAAAGCCATTGATCAGAACAGAAGTTGTATATCTAGTTTTGTCCACCACCTCTATCATTATTTTTGGGTTTTGCCCCCCCCCCCCAAGGCGCCTTGACTAACAAGCCCGGCCCCACACCTGGCAATAAAATGACTCATCCCTTAATTGGTGATAATATCTCTATCCAAAGGACCATTAAAAACTGTGTAGTCTCATCTTGCATCTTTTAACCTATTCAATGATTATGTTGTAATGATGAACAGTTAATACTAGGAGGCATGGAATTGATAGATCGAGTTAAGCTCAGAGTAGCTGAGATGAATTGTATTGTCATGGTTAATGATTATATAAAAAATATAAAATTACATAATTTCAGTTCTTTTCAATAGATTTTCAAAATTCAAAATGCTATGTGTATCTTGAGCCCTATGGTATCTCTTGAACCCTCTTATGTTGCTAAAATGGTTAACAGGAAGTGTAAGATATTATTTGAAAGCTCTAGGTGTCCCCCTTCTAAAACAGAGAGAAATAAATCCCCACATATAAGGCGCGTCGTGACCAGGCAATACACAGGAACGAGACGGACCTGGGACGTAGTACAAGTATATAATTCAATCTGATGGGGCTATTTAAAGTCATACAGGGTTCGTATACTGGCAGTGGACTTGCTTAGGGATATTGCTATGATTATTAGGTGAGGGTCTTAGAACTAAATTAATGCACAATTGAAAATAACTAGGGGACAAGGGCAAGACATGCCAGTGGTAAAATAATTCTAGCGTGGACCAACACATGCAAGTGAATTGGAATCCAATTCAACAAATACAGCATACTTGCCGGGCCCTGGCTTTAGCCGGCTAAACTAGTGCCAAGCCAGCAGAAATTAGCAGACTGTCAGACAAAATATCCGACTGCAACCATGGGGCCCTGAGCTACATTTTGGTTTTCATAGATTACAAATCGGACCATTAATAAAGAATTTACAGTGTAAAACAAAAGGGGTTCTTTGTTTCAGTCAGTCAGCTTTACACTGTTCTGATAAAAAAAAATCGCCCCTGTTTGGCTAGGGTCGGTCGGGTTACTGGAAACAAACCTCTTTTTTTGCCTAGGCTGGAGGTACACAGGATTTATAGATCTGACATCTGGGAGGGGGAGGAGGGAGGACATAAAGAGATGGGGTTAGGTTGAAGGAACCATTCTAGTGGTGAACTAATGGAATTGGGTATTGGAAAAAGTACGCCACATGTCAGCATGAAAAGGATACCATAGATATCTTAATAATTATTATCTCCTAGTTTTGAGGCCACTGTCTGAGAAGAACCTATTGGGAAGGTTCAGTTTGTTAAAATCTTGAGGGGCAGGAATTAGGTCTTGCAAGCACAGTGATTTTGATAAAAAACACTGTTGCCAAAAGTGCATTAATAAAACATTGTCCATATGGATCCACTGCCTGCATCTCTAGAACTAAATATACCTTACAAATCACCAATTATGATGAACGATGAAGGTCATTCTTGGCAGTGACTTAGCAAGAGTTATTATCAGGGGATACGTGCTGAAAACAGGACACAGGCGGTTAGTTGACCTTGATGGAAGGAGAAGAAGGGTTTGGTACTAGGCCCGAACAGGAAGGCTGTGGGTTGAAGTCGATTTAAGGTCAAATAAACCATAGTGTTGTAGATTTTAATACAATAGTAGAGAATAGTCCTGTGAGACATGTCTAGTTTCAGTTGGTGAGACAGATAGGGCATACTATCATCTGGGCTTTTGGTAGTATATAGCACAAATTCAACCTGAACTACCCAGGCCACTGCAGCTAAGTACTAATAGTCTGTAGACTGTCCATTCTGCATGCACCTCACTCAGCTGCCACAGGGACCTGTCTTATTCAATGTTCAATGCCATAGTCAACAGGAGTGTCATTATGAGTGTACACTGTCTCAGATTGCCAGGAGCCTGCTCTGCCTGCCTGCCCCCCCCCCCACACACACACACACCCAACTGCCAATCACTTGTAATAGTCTGTACCTCGTCACGGGCCAGTGGTCAGCAAACCGGCCAGATCACTCCACCTCTCTGTAGATGGGGAGCACAGTGTAAGTTCCTCGGTGTACATACATGTTTTCAGTGTTCCACAAAATCGTTTATATAATGAAAGGAGTAATCAAATTAATCTTTCATCACCATTAGTAGATACATATTCTGAGATAGCATTATTTCAATGTAAACTAAAAATTTTACACAGAAAAGAATGTAGCAGTTCCACAAGGTGGCCTTACACTTCAACCTCCTCTGATTTACAAAAATGCACATATGGCAACACACACTTTAGCACTGATTTCTCCATAGAGATCTTTGACAGTGAATACTTTGTTCAAATACAGAAAATATGATCCAATTGTACCATAACCCACTGAGATAAAACCTGTACTACATATATATAGTAGTTTCAAAACGAACAATTCTAAAACAAAGGCTACAGGGATGCATTTCTGAATCTTAAAATGCTCTAATGCTAATCTGCCATAGGGCTCCAAATGATGAAATGTCTTATCTGCGAATAAAATCAAAAGTATGAGATATATTCTGAAAATTCCTTCACTGATAAGTAAAGTACACACACTGTTGTTATTACATTAGAATAGTGAGCAGGAATAGTCCATAGCAGAGCAGCCACAAACAAAAATAGATTGCAAGGCCTCCCTATCCCTTACACCGTTGCGACTGTGAACCATACACTAGTCTACTCATCTCACGAGTAGTACTCACTAGTCGCCGCGCTAATAAAGCTGTGGATGGAGACTGTTAATGATGTGGATGGAGACTGTTAATGATACAAACATGTAGGTAGGAATTTAAAGAGGGATGTAAGTAGGTATGGGGGGAAACCAAGCCGATTATTATCGACTAGAACTAGAGATGTATGCATTGCCCTATATTGTATGAGGCTCTACTGCAACACTATTGTACTGTCTTCTCTGTAATCTCTTCCTTTGTATTTGTTTCATTTGAACAAGAAATCAAATAAGCCATAAAGTCCTCTTCTTAACAGCGTCATCACCTTTTAACTCATAAATTGCTTATATGACATGTTTATGTGGACTCATTCAAAGGAAAAGACATTTTTAATGCACAATGCAGCATGGGTCCATTACGCACCACATGACATAATTTATCATCTTTGAATGCTTTCAGCTTTTCACTTCCTCTCTTTATACAAAAGCTTTGAGAGGACTTAAATCAATCAACCCAATCAGTCTTTAACTCTTATGTATTTACTTGAGTCAGGAGAATCTTGTCTTTCGACACAATGTGTAGAGACATATTTACTAATGAGGTAGCTAGCAGGCCAGCCAAGTCTAGTCTGTATGACTTGGCTGGTAACAGATCCCACTCAATCCAAGGTGGCCGAAAAAACAAGTCATCGTTTCAGGCAGTATGGGGAACTTGGAGGTTTAAGTAATATCCTATGTTCAAGTATAGGCACTTTACTTTGTAAATTCACTTACATTATTGCCTGTCAGTTGAATGAAACTCTGCTACATATCCATTTGTAAAATGTTCCCTGGTCACAACCTACCCTCTGTCACCCTGATGTGGTTTCACTCTTTGGAGCTGAGATCCAGCTAGCCTTACCTCTTTCCCTGCAGGGGGAGGTAGTACTACCTCAGACTGGTCTAGTACTGCCTTCACACTTAACTGACCATGCAATTAGTGGTTAGCAGTGGGCAAACAAGTTCAACCCCCATACCTAGAGGTCATTATTGGTTTGAATCAGATGTCTCCATCTGCCCAAAGTGGTCAGAAATGCAAACAGATATGCACCACAGCACAGCACACAGTCCAAACATGGCCAACTTGGATCCAGGATTTTGATAACTGGGACACCTTTGAGGCTATAATAATTATACAGTTAAGTGTATGAAACTATGAGAGGTACAGACAAACAAAATAAGGCATTACATTACGTATCAGCCCACCTTATTGGTCAAGACTAGGCCTCAAACTCAGTGACTTTCCAAGCCCCCACTGATTAATTGGGAGACTGTTATCGATTGTACCATACACACTAGGTACAGGCGATGTAAATTGACTACAAATGAGGGTGACAAATGTGATGCCATTTATCAGTGACTTGTCAAATATTTACCATTAAGCATAAAGATGAGTGTCATAATAATTGGAGATTGAGAGGAAGTAGGGAAGCCGTCTGTCAAAGAGTTAAAATGCCCTGCTGTTGTTCGAGATAAAAAGTAGTGTGTCATCCTCTGCCATTACCGCGCGCTTTCAGACAATTAATGGCACGTCTGTGTGTTTTCTTGATGAGGCACTCGTCAAAGATACACAAACAGTATCAATTTTCACCTCCATAAATATGGAAGCTTCTTTGCGAAATAGAAGGAGTACAGAGGAGGAATGAGTAGCTTTATGTTGTCTGGTTGTAGTCTGAAATTATTTCTTCTCTGTTTTTAAATTAGAGGAAGGTTTTATATTCCTGCATATGTTTGCCATACTTCTTTTAAGCTGCTTATAGAAGTGCAGCATTAGCGAAAATAACAGCTTGTTCCTCTGTTCTTTTCACTAGACTCTAACCACACAAACATCTAATCTCTATCATGTACACAGACTGCGTATATCATGCAGACAATACTGATTTTTTTTTGTTCTTTTTTTCTCTCCCATAGCCTACTCTGATCATAGCTTTGTTCATCTGCATATATTGGCTATGCCATTAGATAATAGACAAGGTCTTGCATTCTCCTTGTGTTTGTTTTATCCCCTCTGTTACTAACTCTCAGTGCTGTATGCTATTGCGCCATTACCATTACAATAGCTGTTCACTTCTCCCATTAATACCTCGGACTTATATACCATGATTCTCTCCAGACTGTTCTGCATTTATATAATTCTGTGCAATCCTACCCATAACCAGATTTCATTGCTTATCCTGTCTTCTCAGAATGATTCTCCCATTATTTCATAAAGCAAGTTACATGACCCACTACTTGTAAATACCAAATACCTGTGTATTCATATCCTTATACTCCTTTTCTTCTCGTTGTCTCCCACTCTAAAATTCGAATCAATAAACCTGTATTGTAGTAAGAAATGCTGGTCAGACTTAGGAGATTGCTAACAGATTCTAAAGGGGGTGACAGCTTTACTGGGTGGTAGCTGAAGCTGAAATTTCAGGTGAAATCAAGCGATGTCATGAAGGCAGCTGGGCTCAGATGGTCCATCTAATCCGTCCAATATGATCATAAACCTTTTACATCAAGTTACTTGAATTGTTCAAAGGTTTATCTTCTGGAATGTAACACGCCATGCAAAAAGACTGTGTCTTTACAAAACGTTACTTACACACTGTTACAGACAAATATTAAGAGTCTATATATTTTAGAATAATGTGGGTGACAAAATAATAATGATGCAGTTAATGTAAATCAGATGAATTTTCCTTTTTTTGCACTTATTAGATTACTGCTGCACCAGGCAATGTATTGTATCAAAATGAAATAATGCAAAGTGAAGTATACCTCCCTGACGATGTGAGTTTACACTTTCTTCTGAAAGGATGCACCCCTCTCCACCCTCTAAGTACCTAAGGATAGCTGTTGTCAAACTTGTACAAATTATTTATACTTCCTCTAATCCTCTGTCTTTACCCTGGCCTGGGTCCAACAAGTGTCTTCTTGTGGCATCATCCTATGCCAGCAGGTACTGGCTCCTGATCTGCCATCTTGGCACCCCATAATATACAGCTAGCCTACTGTAGTTTGTAAGCTACTCAGTGTACCTAATGGAACTCGAATCTTTGACTTAACTATAGAAGGACTAAAACAAGAATTCCTTTTGCAGCACCCATGTCAATAAGTATGTGTTTCATATCACATCAAGAAGCATGTATTGTTAAGGGTACATACAAAGCAAAGATTCAAAAAGAAAATGAATATATATATATATATATATATATATATATATATATATATATATATATATATATATATATGTGTGTGTGTGTGTGTGTGTGTGTGTGTGTGTGCGTGTGTATGTATGACGGTTAGATGAACATAACCAAATCAGTTGCTGTTTGTCAAAAAAATGGAACTCTGAGTTTGGTCTATTTTTATAGAAAGAGGGTTTTCCAATACAAGCCTGTTACATTTCAGTTTCCTAACCCTCTCTCATCCCCCCCCCCCCCACACACACACACACTTCCCCACCACTACTCTGCTCTGAGTGGCCTGGAGGGTGACCCCGGGGCAGTGCAGGAGTAACCTAATTTCCTGGCTAGGAGAGAAGTTCCTGAAAATCTAGGTCTAGACGTAATCCTCTTACGCATAGAAACCACCCCCATCTAGAAGGCAAGCACCGATTGGCGCTATTGACGAAGTATGTAGAGACATTAGATATCAGGCTGGCAAGAGATCAGAACCAATGTGATACTGTGATATGAAGGCTATTGTTCACATTGCATTTAATGACAACTTTGATGATTTATAAATAATTATGAACAAAGCTTTCTGATACAGGTTAGATAGTAGAAGTATGTAATGACTTGCGTTCAACTTTGCTAACAGAGAATGAGGGAACGGTGGCAGATCCAGGATGTCTAAAAGAGGGACATGCTCCATGTTTAGTCCCCTTTTGTTGGGTAATTTCAAAAAAGCCTAAAATGGGTAGATTAACTCTTAACCTAGTATCACCTGCCATTGTCTAATAATAGAGGTTCAATTGATATCTGATAGATATAGTTTATAGAGGCTAACATTACAATTTAGCCAAGGGAATTAAGAAAACAGAGAATTTAAATGCTACTATTTTTCTGGTTTGCCTGTTTGAGCTATGCTCTTGGTAGTTCCTTGATGCCACGCGCTTTCACTCGAGCTGAGATATTGCTGAACCTTGTCCTCCTTCTGCTTCTACCTAAGCCTTTAAAGGGCTTTTCCTGTTGCTGAGAGGTGGTTAAAATGGATCGGAAGCCATTCACGAGCCCCGGCTAATTGGAAATTTGAGATGATAGCAAAAATGTGGGAAGCTTATGAGGCGTTCAATGCGCTCAGTGGCGTTTTGGAGTCTGTTATGTAGCACCCAGCCATCTCTTGTATGTAGTGTAGGGGATTCACTACCCAAGCTGAAAGCAACTTGCACAGAGGTGATATGGATATAAAGATTGCCTTGGTGGAGGTCCCTAACAGACTATAAATACAGCAGAATGATGACTGGTGATGATAGAGGCAGTTATCTCAGTGTAATGATTGTTATCTGACGCTATTTTTGGGTGATTCCACACAAGTTCGTGTTCTTTTTAAACCTGGATCACGTCCTCTGATTTAATCGTTCACAAACGAGTTGCACCAACTGATTAAAACAAACAACCATCAACCATTATTGATCATATGATATTCCTTTTTAAAGTGGATTCTAGGAATCATCCAAGCATCATTATCTAAACTGCACTGTGCACTTGTTATGCTGTGACAAATATTACGAAGCTTTATCCACACAGGGCATGATGTCTTGTACATTATACTCCACAGACATGTTTGATACACCTAATGGTGATTGACTTGATGCACCATTATCTTCCTGCATTGGAGCATCATGATAGCAAATAACTGTGAAGTCATAATGCATCATGCCATGCCGGATTTCACATTAATGCAATATTGTTTCTGTTGTCAGGGCTCCACTAAAATAGCAAATCTACCATTTGCTGCAACATTAGTTTCCATTGGACAATTGGCTGGTCACCTATATTCACAGTATACAGGGTTGGGCAGGACTCACTGTTTCCTACCTCCAGTTGCGGTCGATGTGTTTGTGGTGGATGTAATGAAACCCTAGTGAGGTCATGGCTAAGTACTTTACCTTGCTCTGCACTAGTCCATTCCTCAGATGTTCTGACAGAATAGGGGTGGCAAGGGTAGCTGCCTCAGACATGATAGGCCTGGTCATGGACTGCCATTAATGGAAAAGGGTGGAAAGTAAATTACTTGTGTGTGTGTTATGTGTACCGGTGGGTAAACGGTTTTTGAAGTGGCCTTATGGAACAGAGGACCGAAGAGTAGGTCAGAACTGGGTTGGCCATATGGGTTGGCAATTTGCAGTTACAGTTTTGGTTGGGAGAATAGGCAAGGGGCTTCAATGAGTGTTTGGTAGCTTCTAAAAGGCATGGGTTGGTAGAGGACAATTCAAACCAAGAAGGCAGAGCAGGACAGGGCATTCGCCAAAAACATTAGATAGCACTTGGTAATATGGGGGGAATAGAGACCTTAGGCAGGAAGGTAGATAGGAACAGAGTAAGGGGGCTATGGACGGGTACTACAGAAATCCTCTTAGGAGGATTATGTCCCTTATAATGATATTGGGGGCGGTTCGGTAATCATAAGTGCAGAAGATGGCTTGGTATTGGAGGCTGGTCTGTCTGGGGAAAGCTGAACTGGAGCTGGGGTCAGAGATAGATGGAGATAGGAACAGTCAATGATAGAAACATGGAGGGGGCCATGTATATGCGAGATAAGTAGACTGGAGGGATAACCAGACCAATAATAAATTCTCTTGGACACACCCGGTCCTGTGTATCCAATTTGGTACAATATCGATTTCTCATACCAAAACAGAATTGTTTACCTCAAGTTCTATCCATACATGACACACAGCTAGGGGCTCTTGATAGTAGATGTTTGAAAAAGCAATGGGGGAAAAACCTATGGACAGAACCAAGGACTAATGATTTCACTGACCATGAGGTGAGCTCTAGGAATGTATAGGAGGGCAGGCCTATTTGCAATTCCTATGTGCTATTTCTTTGTAAATGCAATATTGAGTCTCAGTTAGGCCTACCATGGCTTTGATTATAGTTGGTGCTAGTCCTTGAAGGGAATCAACAGAGTCAACACAGATCAACATAGTCAGAACGTGAGAATGTATTAGCCTAAATAGGATCCATCAAACGAGCTGTTGTACTATTTAGACCATACAACCAGGCAGCAACCCACTGTCACTTCTATCTCCAGACTAGATGGCACTAAGATTGCACATTATGGGAAATCCATTTCACCCAGTGACCAAGGACTGCACTGACCCTGCAGGACCAATCTCCAGCCCCAGTAGATACTGCAGAAGGGACACTGATAAGTGGGATTATTGCGAGGACTGGGTGCCCCACTGGTTAAACTTAGAATAGATACTACATAATTCTGGTGTTATTCTATGAATTGTTGCATTTAATCTGTTGACTGGATATCGTACAAACACAAGCAACTACCAATGCCTACTTATCGTTCAGTATAAATACACTGAAAACCCTCCGCTATTGAAAAGTTGTCATATATGACGACATTAGGGTCGTCTGAGGGTCGCCACACCTGTATGAAGACCCTAAGTCATCATACTGACCACCCTGGCTTCACTACTAGTTTGTGTGTGTCCCATCAGAGGTCCCCACTATATGCATTCCTGAAATTAATATGTTGTACCCTCTTTTCAAGAGAGAGATTTTTACTTTCCTCCTATATATGTATTTAGAAACAGGTAACTCAACATAACATGGAATTTACTAGACCAAAGAAAATATGCACTTGCATTTTCAGAGGAGGAATATATCAAGAACTGCCGTCACAATGTCAAAGGCTTCTATTTGTCACAATATATAGAGAGAAAGCTTTTAACTGTCTGTCTGTTTCTTTGTCTGTCTGTTTCTGTCTCTCTGTCTGTTTCCATCTCTCTCTCTCTCTCTCTCTCTCTCTCTCTCTCTCTCTCGGCAACCTGGGGCAATAAATATACGCTTCCAGGAAATTTATGATCCCGAGAGCTATTTCCAGGATGCTGTACACATCGGTCTTACACATCAATTTTCTTTTTTCTCTCTCCAGGCTTATCTTGAATGGAAAAATAGATTTAAGGCCAATGTGAAAGGGGAGCTAGCTATGAGTGGGCGGGGGAGGGGAATGAAGATCTGTCATGTCGTTTATGCTTTCTCATGAATATATGCCATGAAAAAGTAACCCATTTTACCTCTTCAGATTCAAATACTTATATTTCTTTGCTTTATATAGCCCTAATCCAGACTATCCTTGTGTAATGTCTGCAGTCTATTCTTATTATACCCACCTTTTGCATTGGACGTGGGTGGAGAAGGAGGAATAAAATGGATGGAGTAAATTTCCTTACCATGATAGCATCCTGTATAATATGTCATGTTGTGTGGTCAGCATATGGTCAGTTCTACTGAAGCTTCGTCATTTGACATTCCTATTTATATCTTGACCCATACTGGTAATGGGAATCATGATGCACTCTATTAGACGCAGTTAGATGGGAGCTTTATATTTCTATGGATCTACCATAAGGATCCAGCCTGCTATTTTTGCTTACTGACACTGATTTTTAACTTTCATGAATCAGTAAATAGCTTTGCTCAAGGCTAAATCAATTTTACCACCTGTCATGAATAGGGGCACATTAGCCTATGTTATGAATGAAGAATATTTCAATTTGTTTCAATAGGTTAGTAATTATGGCCATTTAAATGATTGTGTAAAATTCTTTTACCATCCGAATGCATTTTCTCAAGCTCCATTACTTTTTGTTGATAATGCAGAATATGACCAATTTAGCTTCAAATATCTTTGATCTGTACTATGGTATCATTTGCTAAAAAAATTATGTCAATCGAATCTGACTCTGCTATAATGTGTTAATCACAGAAAGAACTGTTTGGAGTGGTTTTACTGTTACCATCCGAATGCAATGCAAAATGTTGTGACAGCAAAATGAGTAAAGAATAAGGATATCCTTTTAGTACTTAATTATCGTAATCTCCGGCATGTAAGGCGCGTCTTATATGAGAGGTTTTAGTTCTTCCTGGATCCGCAAGGGGGAGATCAAGACCTTCATTTTGATATCTTACACTACCGTATAACCTCATCAGCTGAATATGGGGTCCAGGGGGATCTGGGGGGTTCATGCAACACATAGGTTTTTTAATGTTCAAAATCCATTCAGTAGAACAAAAGTTATGATTTTTTTTATTTTTCTGGTCAAATCTCTAAACTTTAGGTGCGCCCTATAGGCGGGATGCATCTTATATGCAGGAGATTACTGTAGTCAATGCTTAAGGTATGACAGAAGTGAACTTTTATCCTAGTATTGTATGCTATGACCATGCAATAAGCCATTTCTAAAGTGTTACCATCCAAATGCAATGTTACCATCCGAATACACATATGAATAATGCAGGATGTTATGCTTATTTATGGACTGTGATTGGCATACAGGTGGAGAAATGCTTACTGTAGTCATATTGGATTAAAGAGGGGCATCTTCAGTTGTCATGATATGTTATTTTGACTGTTATGCATGATTTTGTGATGCTTTTGATATTGATTACAATCATAATTTGTGCGTGACTCTCAGAATCTATAATGAAGAAATAATGAACATAATTTTGACCTTTTTCTTGACAATCATGATAAAAGCTTTCATCCTTACACCTTTTGAACATGGAACGTTATGGCCTGAATTGGGATAAATTGTGTTAGTGAAAGGTACATTTGGGTGGTAATAAATTCCATGTTTATTGCATATTTAATCTATATTGCCAAGCAGGAATTGGCCTAAGCTCCCAAACAAAAAATCCAGGTTTGGATCTAGGTCTTCCTCTATGAGGAGGTCTTACTATAATGTTATAGACTGAGACTTAAGCCTCTATAAACTTGTATTTAAAATATGGGATCACAACACACTGAAAAAGCTAATTAATCCTATGATATTGTCATTTAGGAGTACCAAGTGTACACAATGGAAAGCATCAGTGACGAGTATCAACAGGTTAAGGGTCTGGTCTTCTAATAATGACCCTATTGCAGTCCCGGAGCCATCAAGGTATTCAGGTGGTAACACAATCCATGAATGTGGTGCCTAGCTTGTGACTTTTACCAGATTTCAGATATGGACTACCTGCAGCCCCAACATAACAACAGCCAGAGAGGGATAGGGATTGGTCATTGAAAACACAATGGGGTGGTAAATAAGCAAGAGGCTGCCTTTAGCAGGGAAGGGACAAAATATTTTACCCCTCATGAGAATGGTGGCAATAACCTCCTGAAGCCTTCCCCTCTCTTTTCCTTCCTCTCCCAGTCTCAGTCCACCTCTCCCTGCCTCCTCTGCCCCTCCCACCTCCTCTCCCTGCCTGCCTGCCTTGGACCACCTGAAGCCTTTATGCTGTGTGGATCTGTCATTCAGGGGCATCATATCACTATTTATATAGGGGATTAATATGACAGATTATTTCTTATGGTTTTCTGACAGCTTGTCATTAGTTGCAGCAGAGAGGTAGGGAACATTTGGTTTCAGTTGGGTCCTGTGGAACCTTCAGAATCCTTCAAACACCTTTCTCCTACCAATAATGTCTATGGGTTTCATTGACACATTGGGCCATAGTGATGAAATGATCTGATAAACTTAGATATAACTATATGTCCACTTGGCAATGAAACATTTCTACATCAAAAGGATAGAAGCCAAAGTGTTTCTTTTCTACATGAGCCATCATTTGTCATTTCCAACATCTCACTCATCCCTCATATCAAAGATAGTTAAAGTATATAATGTTTATATACATTCTAATACATCACATAACTTTTGTTGCTCATGTGCAACTTCTATATCAGCAATCTATGATACTTATATGCATATCAACCCAAATCTAACTACATATGTTCAAAGTTTAACTAGCCTAGTTTTAAGTACCAATAAGATTACTAGGTCTGATTGTTCCCTCTTTGACAACAGAGTAATTGACATGTAGACATGCACTGATAGCCCTCAAATTTGCAGCAGTTGCCTATCAATCAGTCATTGAAATGCAAATCTGTGCATGATGTGAACCATCGAATAGATATATTATAAAACTACTAACTGTTGTGAATCATAAATAATAGCATGAGTAATAGCATGTGGACCAAAGTCTATGAACGCACTGCTCATAATAAACCATACATGTCTCATGTATTCAGATGGTAACATCTGCTATATACTTCTGACTTTGATTGTCTATAAACTGTTAGATGTTTTTACATTAGTGTACCCAAAATCTGATCTCTGTATGTAGACCCCCTACACCTCCATTTGACGAAGCTTTAGCAGAACAGACCATATACTGCATCTACGTCATGGCCTAATCTTTATTGCACGGTAAAAATTAACTGTTAAATCTACCAGGGATCCTAGTAAAACTGAACAGCGGACCACTCTAATTAGACAAAGGGAACCACTATCGTTTAAGCAAGAAGCTCCAGGTTGAAGTGCAGTGGTACAAGGAATCTCTGTGAAAACAAAGACATCTCTGTGAAAATAATAACGGATCTCTGGCAACTTTTGGATGAGGAATCCTTTGTTATTTTGGTGATATTTTCTTTACAGTGTGGATCTCCCAAATTAGAGTCCATTCCTACAAATTGTACCAAATCTTAACTTATCCTGCCCTATGTATACATGTCCTACAGTCTTTCTTCATAATATTATGCATACGACAACATATTCATACTGTGTTCGCTAGCTCAGTTTGCCCTGTATTCTATTGAGCTCGTCTCTGGAGATTAAATCAATACATTCAGCTGGGCTGTAAAAAAGAAGTCTGCACGGGATAGGGAGATGAGTTACAAATTCTAAAGAAATCGGAAGAGGGAGGTTCTGGACCTTCTTGAGAGCATCAATTAGAATAAACAGATGAAAGAGTACGAGGCAATCTTGTCATTTATCATGATGTTTACATCGCTTGGATGGGTCCATCTAATATGCATACCACCCTTTCCTTAGTGTTCCTTATTTTCTTTTATTTGCTAGTAGAATACTTTCTCGGCAGTCAATCTTTATGTGCAATATGGCTAAGGCACTTAAGTTAATCAAAGCTTCATCTTATTGTAGGCAATACTAATTCAGTTCCATACAATAGCTGGGTGGGTCGCAGGTTGTATGGTAATATTAGGGAACTGTCTTTATCTAATTTTGTGATATCTCTTTCTCATTCATTCCCTTTACCCATGGATCACCCAGTGGCGTACGAAGCATTTAGTTTGGAGCAGGGGATGGATCACCCCACACACTTGCCAATGTTTTGCTAGAGCCTGCAGACACAACATATATGTATAGGATTGTCTTAGATCATAGTCTTTGTGACTTTTGGCCCCATCCTACTACCATATTGCTCAAATCTGAGAGGTAAATATTGGGAATGCTATATGCATTTTGGAATGAACTTAGGGGATCTTGTTCTTCTTTTTATTTTGGAGGAGGGCGTAAATGGTTTGAACTTTTTTTGGTGTTAAAGTTTAAACCCCTGAGAAAGATAGTACATCAACTTCAAAACTGTGTTGCCAAGCTAGATAGTCCACATTGGCCATTTTTTACAGATTCAAAAGGTCTAGTGTAGATCAGAATCAATACCAACCAGATTATTGTGTTTCTGCTGTTTGAGTAAGACACTGCTAGACAGATTTCAGGCATTTTTGAAACATGAAACAATGGTAAACAGTTACTCTCTACTTACAATCTACACGGATGATTTGTCTTGATGTTCATATAACAATACATGTGCAGTATTGTAGGGCAGGGATTAAAGGGGACTATGGCACTTATAAGTGACAAACATATATAATTTTCGTGTCACAATATCCAATTTGTTTTGAACTATTTACAAAGAGGCATAGGGTTTCCAGGCACTAATATCTAAATGTATTGTGTGTCAGCATTGTTTCGAACACAGTCCTTGGTCTGACCGGACTGAACACTTCTTATCAAGGTATGTGCTTAGCTTTAACCTTTTGAATATAAGTTTAGCTAGTCATTGGTATCTCCTACCATCATAATGTTGAACTAAGCCAACTAATAAATGTGGCTAGTGTGAGGCATACGTATGAGGTTTACACTATCTGTTTCAAGGCAAGATACAGGTCTCTGAATCCCCTTGCCTTAATGCGTGCAAATGTGATACTGGTCAAGAAGCTAACTGTCAGATCCCAACTCCATAATTCTGATGCTAACAGAAATAGGGCACTGCATGCCAAAAGGAAATCATTTTGCATGGCTGGAGTGACTAAGTGAAATTTAAACTCAGTGGAGCTAGTCACTTAGCTCCCGTTCCACACGCAGACCCACGTTAATCTCTGTAATGCAGACTAGTGTAAAATGTGATATTCCAGCCCAGTACATGGGGGGGGGGGGGTCACTTTCAAATTGGTCAGTGACCAAAGCTGATTTCTGTTATTCAGATCACAGAAAGCCACAACCTATTAGCGTGAATCCAGTTATAATGTCTACTCTGGTTCATAATTATGGGCTTCTGACAAAGTTGATCAATCAGCAAACTCTGTGAGCACTAAAATGATGGACAATGCCAAAGCCTGTTCTGGAACCTATATCGATCTAGTGAAATGGAAACGTGTTGCACCGAATAAGCGAAACAGCTACACCAGAGAATACAACATCAAAGGATAGCTGGGTTCCTGTAAGCCACATTTGGAGGAGCCTTTTTTTTTTTACCTCAGATCCCCCAAAATAAGTAGCAGTATGGCATGAGCTCTTTCAAATGGGATCTATAAGGCAAGTTACAGAAGACCTCTATGAGTCACTGAGAGACCAAGGGACCCAGTCATGCTACCCTATCGACCTGTTGCCAGCTTTGTGGTTGTGATGGTATTTGTGGTTGGAGCAGGGGTAGGGGTGGAGGATGCTCAGTGCCTGTTGCATATCATAAGAGTAGGATTTACACCATCACTTTCAAGGTTATGCTTTTAGGTATTTGTTTTTTAGCTTTAAAATCTTGCTGTGAAAACTGACTTCACACACTGCGAAAATGTTTCGAAAGGCTCTAAATTACAGGATAAATAACAAATGGGAACACATAAGGATTGTAGAAATGGAATATGGGATTCTTTCTCAGATTATTGATATTATCTGATACGATTTGTGAAATAAATATGTGTCAATGTTTGGGCATGAATACATACATTGCAATAAGATCTCTGGCAATCCTTTCTTTACCATCCTATATGGTGTATCCTTTGGTGCCTATTTTTCCTGCTATGGCTGTGCCTCAGGGTACTTTATTTATCACATACGTAAATATAGCTCCACCATTCCCTTTGGGGTGCTACCTTTGCACTTGTACTTATCTTCTGCCTTCATTCTGGCTCCAGCCCAACAAGTGTCTCCATATGGCCTTATCCTACGAGCAGTGCTGGCTCCTGCTCTGCCATCTTGGCAGACCTTTAGATACAGCTAGTATAGGTGTAGTCTGACCCTGTCTCATTGACCGGCCAAGGAATACATTTTGCACAATGCATTCAGTAGCTGTTCCAAGACTATGAATACATGAGTGGAGGGGGTAGATGGCATACTATTTGGATCTCTCTCTCTCTCTCTCTCTCTCTCTCTCTCGCCTCTCTCTTGCCTCTCTCTCGCCTCTCTCTCGTCCCTCTCTCTCTCTCTCTCTCTCTCTCTCTCTCTCTCTCTCTCTCTCTCTGGGGACTTATGTGTCGAATAATATATTGATAATTTCAAGTTCTTGCTAAGATTGCTGAGGCATACATAGCTCACTAATGATAGGTACTTTTCTCCCGGTACCTTCTCCCAGGCATCTTTCCAATGACCTATTGTCCATGCACTCTTTAATCAGCCGAATTTCCCCCTAGATGGGTGAGCCCTTCTTTTTCCTCAATAGGCACTCCCACCTTTACTCCACCAGGAGCTACATAGGATATTAAGCACTATCCCTTCCTCTGGGCTCTCCTCGCTCTTGTGATGTGGACTCCTTTCATACACTATAAAATATCGTTGAAATAACAGTACATTCCTCATCCAAAAGTTGCCAGCGATCCATCGTTACAGAGATTCCTTGTACATTTGTGTACCAATGTAAGGGCACCTGGGGCTTCCTGTAAATACTACAATGGTGCAGTGCCTTTAAATTATGATGGTTCACTGTTCAACCATACGAGGATCCCTGATAGATTCAACAGTTATTTCTTACAGTGTTATGCAAGATGTCACAACGAAACAGAGATTCTAAATATATTTTTGGATATCATATATGGAGGATCTAAAGAAAGAAAAAGATACAGAAAGGAATGGTCTTCTCGGTATATCAAATTGACAAATTGATTGAGTTGTGGGGGAATTAGAGTAGAGAAATCAACACTAACAAAATCAATGGTGAAGTGAATGCCCATTGCATTATGTATTTTGAAAAAGAAAAGAAAATTGTATGATCATAAGGTGATTGCTTGAAATGAAATACATCTGGTTCATTCCCAGAACTGAATATCCCTCATCGCTTCCATCTCCATGGACATGAAACAATCATGTACAGGTGTCCTGAAGGTTTCTCTATAAGCCTCTCCTTTAAATCAAAACCCAGATATCACAAAACCACAGCAGGCCTATTGCCCGGCCACGGCACTCATCCTATTATGACTGCTCTACTCTGCCCTGAATGATAATTCCATGAGGCTCTGTCCGCAACCTTGGAAATCAATACATAGGGTCACAAGCATGGTGTGAAATAACCTCCTGGACTGTGACCCTGGGGCTGGCAGACATGGTCTGAAGCTAACCCAATTTCCTGTGTGAGCCAACCAAAGGAGAAGGTGCATGGTGAGTCTACGTCTAATAGTGTTAGGGTAGCATACCATTTCATTCTCAGCATCCAAACAGGACTTTGACTTGGCTTTAGGTAATCATTTCTCCAGTAATTACGGTGAGAGCTTTTCTTAATTTGACTTTAATTATACCAGGAAGTTTGCGCATTACAGGGATTGATTGTATTCTAAAAGAACTAGTGTTGTCTGGCAATCTGTGTTGATAATTAACATAGATTTCACGTTTATCTGAACTCCGGCTTAAAGGCAACATGGTCAGGAGTAGTCCCTCTGATAAATAATTAGATAGTGTCACGTATATGATTATTTTTTTCAGCAGTTGACTCTGTATAATGCATGAAGCTTAGGTATTGCAGTTTCATTTGGATACCCAATTGAATAATCCCCAGCCCCAGTCTCTCTCGACAGACTTGTAAAATACTCTTCATATTATGAAGTCCCTATTAAGATGGAAGGGAAGTTATTTACAACTCACTGCTAATTGGAAATTTGAGATGATTGGCAAAATCTGGAAGGCATGTGATTTTGAAATGCTTGAGAAAGTTTGTGAAAGGGTTTTTCTCTTAAACACTCAGTGTAGCCTACTGGATCATGTAATATCGAAACTGTCAAGTTTGAACAAGAGCTGATCTTGTGTAAATTCCATGCATGGCTTGATGTTGTAAGCACTGAAAATTAAACTTCAGCGATTGCTGGATTTCGGGCAGCTGCTCAAGCTACCACTTACCTTATAGTCTTTATGCAAGAAAGGTTATGAATCTAAGCTCACCTGAAAGCAGAGGTAAATGAGACATTTAGTCATAAAACACAAAATTATATATATATATATATATATATATATATATATAAAAATTTATATATATATATATATATATATATATATATATATATATATGTAGGGGCAGTATTTCCCTGTACTCACCGACCTCTACAGTGCTGGAGAAACCGAGCATCCTAACGCAATCATGAGATCCAAGATATGTGTGCCTGCTCATGTCTTAATGTGATCGCGACCAATTGAGGACTCGGGAACTGGGCCGATATGATACAGATGACGCTTCGACCAATCCGGTAATTGTACCGGTACATCCACTGGGAAGTCAGGAGTGCCCTAACACTGCTTGATAAAGCCTCAATTTCCAGGTAACTGGTTTGAGGGGGAATGCCGGGTGCTGGTGGATGGGGGTTGAAGCTGATGGGGAGGAGTGTAGGGGCAGTATTTCCCTGTACTCGGTGGCAGACCCCCAGGGGCGGGTCTCCGGGTAATCACTGCCCCCCTAGTGTGTATCATACCGATCCAGGTGTGGATGGAAGGTGGAAATGTCAGGCCAGGGGAAGTAGCTCAGAGGAAGAGCAGCCGCTTCGAAGTTGGAGGGCCCCGGGTTCGAGTCCCGGTTTCTCTAAGAACATTTTCACCGACCTCTACATATATATATATATATGTAAACATACATACATATATGCCATGTGGCATACATTTGGCAGTATCATTTTCCATGATGGAATTCAATGGATTTCGAAATTCCTTGAAGACAACCTACCACTGGAGCTCTGTGATGTTTATTACCAGATTTTTAAGTGTACTCCACCAGGAAAACAATTATAGTAACTATTGCAGATAAATCAATGGACAAAATAGAAATAAAATGTCCTATGTTGACCTACTTTAGCTAACACAATGCTGAATGATTTATGTTAACAATACGGTGTGAGGAGAGGAGAGCGGTAAGTGAGTCTGAATGGGTTTTAGACAGAGAAAAATCACCAAATGAATACCAAATGAAGCAGCACCACACGTAACCTGAGAGGGGGATTAGTTGAAGGGGTTGATAAATTACTCCATAGAACATTTAACCCATTAAGGCCTCCTATAGAGTATGTATACAGTATACCCTGAATGCAGCTCTTCTAGACCTACTTCATTGTGCTTCATATATACAACAAAATGTCCTTTTGGGGCTGTCAGTCTCACGTATACAGTACGATGTGCCATTCCAATACTAACATGCAGATCTTTAGCATTGCAACAATGAATGATGAAGATATCAAGACAGCTTTACAGGGTTAAGGCAGAGTGTACATGGCAGGAAATGGCATCCACTTATGATACCTAGGAGGGTTTATGGACAACTGAGGATTTTCAGAACTAGAATCTCCTTAAGGTTGTTCTAAAGAGTATTTGTGGGACCTATTATTCCACTCAGGTCTACCAGCTGTCTACCCCATTCGATAATTAACAGGCCTCACTCCTGCAGAGCCATGAATGCATGGTAGATTGTCGTGTACCCCTGTCTATATAGGAGGTGTAGGAAATGCTGGTGTTAAGGGTGAGAGTGTGAGCAGCTCAGCTTAATGTAGCAGCATTAATCACACACAGGCCTTCCTTAGGCTGCTCTGTGAGCTGCTCTATGGGGAGCTCTATGAGCTACTGTATAACCCATTAAGGGCCACTGATGCAGGAGTGCATCATGCCCTTTGATCGTCATGAAGCACCAATGAAGTGCTGGCAAGAGTGCTCGCCACCACTTCATTGGAGCATCATGCTGACCTTCCAGGAGTATATGTATCAACCCAGTAGGGCCGTCATGGTGCTTCAAGGAAGTCTCACAGTCTCACCAGGACCTTATTGGTGCATCATGATGACTAATGGGATTGATGCACTCCTGCATCAGTGGCCTTCAAAGGTATAAGGTGCTCTGAGAGGTGAGCTGCTCAGGGCCCTGGTAATGTGGGGTATTAGGCAGCTGTACTTAAGGCATAGAGTTTGGTCTTGGTCTTTATGATTGTGTGAATGCACTGGGGGGGGCAATTACCAAGGCTACATTGATACATTACACCAACCCTTCAGGTTTGATACCATCCTGAAGGATCACCATGATGCATGGCTGTATGGTGGTGATGAGCAGAGAAACCAGCTCCGCATTGGTAAAGGAACATGGACCTGTAGCTTTTGAAGCTTTTGAAGTTTAGGGTGTAGAAGGTGACAGGTATAAGAGTAGTGGTTGTGTGCACCAGACATTGAGCTGGAATCTGAGAAGAACAAAGGCGAACCTTATATGGTATTTAAGGACTTGCTGCCAACAGAGGGTGGCGGGGAAAATATTAGTGCTGCTGCTGAAGGCATTAGCGTACCTGCGGAAGTAGACCAGAGATCGGTGAAAAAGGAGCTGAGGAGCTTCCTTAGTAGAATGAAGGTTTAGGTTCTTGAGCTAGGATATGTGGGGGATAGGATATGGGGACGCTGAATAGAAGCAAAGGGAGAGGAGAATCGGGTTACAAAGAGATAGACAGAGAGAGAGAGAGGGAGAGACAGACAGACAGAGAGACAGAGACAGAGAGACAGACAGAGAGAGAGAGACAGAGAGAGAGAGAGACAGAAAGAGAGAGAGAGAGAGAGACAGACAGACAGACAGAAAGACAGACAGACAGATACAGAGAGGGTGAGATAGTAGATAAAGCCTGACCAAGTCATTTTACTATGACAGACAGAGGTTCACTACAAGTAAAACAAAATTTTGAGTTGGACACCAAATAATTTAGTTTTTCATACATGCTAAGCATTCGATTCTTCAGCTACAGAACACGAACCGATCAATGTCAATAGCAGATATTTAAATTCACGAGTAGTTTCAAACCTTTACTCAATATACTATAGTTACCTTTTTTAACTGCCCAAGCCCATGACCTTATTTGACACGGGTGCTTATGGAATAATTATTGTCTCAGTGCTTAGCACTGATTTAAAGACCCCTGTATCACCAATGCTTATGAATCTGAGATTGGCACCTTTTTGGGACCCTCACCCTTAGATGAGCCAATGCAGTATGTGTCTGTACCATGGTATATACACCATATGTCACACCACAGTAGAAGAGGAGTTAGACTTGTATTGACGGTTTGACCTCAAGCCCCAGGGTAGGTCCCTAGTCCAGCACCAGGTCATACAGAGAAGCTGTCGGAAGTAGTTGCAGCCACCCACCTAGATTGTTCATAAAGTAAGTCATAATCTCCTCACACATTCACTAAAGGGTGGGTGGTAGGTTTGCCATGGTCTATCTGGTACCATCATCATAAATCAAGACACTTCATAACCATACTAGTCCCATAAATATAAACTAACCACAATATGTAGAGCAGGGAGCTGAGGTACCATTAAATTCTGATTGTGGGCAAGGGCAGACTAAGGGGGTGATCATTTTTTAACAACAGGGGGTAAAATCTGAGGGTATGAAAAAGTTTGGACCCCCCTCCCGGTCAAGGGATCAAAAGAATTCTGACCTCCTCTCAAACCCACCAGTCTCCACCCCTGTTGTTAAAAAGTGATCACTCCCTAATAAAAGTTCACTAGTTCCGGCTATTCACATCATCTTGACTTGAGGCAGCTACCAAAACCCCATGTGTACAGAGCGCTATACAGGCAATATGGCTTAATAACCATTGTGTCCCATGTGCAAAATAGCCAGGCTTGCTAGTGGGAGTATGACAGGCCAATCAGAGATAGGTATAGGATGGTTGTCAATCAGTTGTGACAGCAGGTGGTGTCAGGTTGACAGGACATCACCCTTCACACCTACTGACTGTGACAGGGGATGCTCCCTCCTCCACCAGGCACTATGACATGTCCCCTCCATTAGAGCTAACAACACATGACAGCACAGGGTCACGTGATCGTAAACCCCACCACCCAAGGGGAATACTAGGCGTAGGTGTAGGGTTATCAGCTTATCTTGGGGTTCTGATATGGGATCTGTATGTGCCAGAAATCTGATGAATATATAAGCAAATGTCCACGACCCGTAAGTGGACATTTGCATTTATTATATGGCTCTAAGGATGAATTTGCTTTTAAATAAGGAAACACAACGATATTTACTGATTTTCAATGCCTCAAGTGGTCTCGGTTTGTTTTGATCAGCCAAGACACCTTGCTCAACGAAGTAGGTCACATGATACAGAGCTAGCCGCTGCTTTTAGTTTCCAATTAAATGTTCCTTGCACAGGGCAATATTTTCTTTTTTAACATGGCGCAAATACTTGGATATACATTAAACAAGTCATAACATAATATTATTTAACTAGTTCAATCATTCTTTTACCATAAAACTTCTAATAACCATACCTAAATACGAAACAAATTAGTTCTGTATAAATTTCAAGATGGCGCCGCTGAATATTCAAGGATCGTATTCCACCCCCCCATTGAATATGATGTAAGTAGTACTAATGTGACACGTACTGGGAAAGGGGGTCTTATTGCCCCCTGCACTAAGACCCCTTTTCGCAGATCGTGTCACCTATAGTGTTGTCGATATTAGCCATATAATAAATATTATGTCTTTAGATTAATTTAAACAAATGTAGTCTAAGAAAATATAAAGTTAGCGGTTTGTATCATGAACACATTCACTAGCATTTTAATGATTATCGGGATATTGGTACTACTCTGTCATATATGATCAGCATGTGATAGCCATTGTGACTGCATACGGATCACTTAAATCACATTTTATGTCATTTGTGGGTGGTAGAACGTTATATGATTATGACTGTCTGACAATGCCTAAATAAGCAAGCCTGTAGTATTATCAGAATAATATAGGTACACTATTTATTTGTTGTCTTATGCCTTGCATTGTAAGTATTCATAATTAAAATCGTGAATGGCTTTCTTTTTCAGGTCTATCACCCTCAGGATCAGTAAACTCTATGAATACATGTATGCATGTATTGTCTAGAAATTTAGATGAAAAGTTCATTCTATATTCCAACAAATGTAACCCTTTTGTGTTCTACGCCTAAACCAGATTCTAATCTGAATAGTGTGCTGATATGGTGGATTTGTAGGGCAAATGGGATGAGTTAAATGCATTACCATTCACTGTTACACAGCATAAAAAACAGCGATAGCACAAATCTGTGAATGGCCACCATGATGGCCGCCATGAATTAGCGATGCACCTGCAGAATTCTGGGACGTTGTGAATTATGGACATGTTGTGACCAAACTACATTACTGCCATTGTACATCGCTCGCTCTCTATTTTTGAGAATTTCCTGAAATTCTCAATCGAGTGAATTCATACAGAATGTTTAGAGTAGACATCTGAATCTGAATAGCATACTGTATTGAAAGCCCCCTGTCAAAGGATTAGGATCAACAATGTAGGGAAGTGATATAAAAGCTATGTTTTGTAGAATATTAATCTCTTTCATAACAAGGCAGGTGTATGGGCCCATAATATACCACTTTTACCTGTAAACCAGGCAAAGTCCCTTTACACTGACTTATTTTCATTCAATGATGTTTATTAGGAATTTAAATGGAATAGGCCAATGACATTTCGAAAAGTAAATGACCTGAAATAAACTAGTATATAGGCCCCTACATGATGTTGTCTTGATTCAACAATTAATCTAACAATGTTACATACTGGTAGTTTAGACCGAGCTGACAAGGCTTTGTCATTAAGATTCACATCCTCTTTCAGTGCAATATTTTACCACATGACCACACTCTGTTTAATTTAATGTTATTCTCCATTTTAACGATTTTCTTGAGGATTTTATCTATTGACCAATGAAACTCAAGCCTCCCTTCCTAGATGGGCTAAGATTATGGAACCCTTTCCAAACTCCCCTTGTGATGCCGCACATGTTAAGTTTACTATGGGAAAGAAAATGGATTTATTGGTGGTCCGCTGCCAGTGTAATTGCTTGTAATCAAATTAATCATCCATGCGTGAAATCGAATCATAATGAGTTAAGGACATTTTTTATCTTTTATTAATCAATAATATTTCCATATTCTTAGGAAACCCCATTAACATAACCACATTAGGCTACTGAAATGGTCATGCCTATTTTCTGATTTGTTTAAGAGGTTTAGACTGAATAAAAACCTAGATGGCAAGAATATCAAGATAACTAGCCAACATGAGCATTATTCAATTTTCATCTAGTTAATGTTGTATTACATGTATGGTTTCACTAAGCATTTACCTTGATTTGTACTGATGTCAAAGGTAAAATTGAGGCAGACAGTGTCATGATGGGCTATGAAAATCGGTGGCAGATGAGATAGATACTTTAAACAAATTGGATTTATGGATGCAGATGATGTAGGAAAAAGACAGACTACTCCCTCAAGTAGGATACAGTGATACACATAATAGTCCACCATAGCCGAAGAAATTCAGATACACAAGTAGACTGTCGTCATCTTTCTGGAATAGAAATACCATCTGATAAATAGCCTGGTTCTCTTTCCTTAACCCTTTCAGGCAAAAAAGATGGCCCACATATTTATGTTTGTTGGTCGACTATAAGGGGCATATGTAGCCAAGGGGCAGTTACAATGGGAGAAGGGGTGTGTGCTGGAAGGGAAGGTGCATTAGAAATGGGGCATGGGGAGGGGTAGCATAAAGGGTAGGATTCGGCCTGAGGGGTATAGAGTAGGTATGCCCATACCACAGTGCAGAATGTAATAGGGTAACTGACAGTTACCCCATCCAACATGGTGGATCCTATATGGAATATAGAGAAGTAAAAGGAGAGATTACATAGTATCTCTACTGATTTGTGTAATGCTACATTGTTAGATGTGGTGTACAACATGCACAGTCATCTGAACTAATAACTGTAGGCTGACATTGTCTAGACCAGTAGTGTACAGAGGTTTTAAATTTACCAGTACTATGGTGACTCAATTTGTTTATAATAATAAGTACTAGGGTTACTTCATTCGGAGTTACCCTAGTACCCAACTTTCAGTTTTGGCTGATTTCTATGTAATCTAAGTAATGTAGTAACTCCAGGTCTTATCTTCATAATCATCCATGGCCTAGCTAAGATTATGTAATAATATTATGAAGTAGAATAGTGTAGTAAAAGCACAGGATGAGGAAAAGTGTTCACTCTTGTTTGCATCTGATCGTTTATGTTGGATAGGGTAACTGCCAGTTTCCCTAGTACCTTCTGCACTGTGCATATGGATATGGCCTGGCATAACATGTTAGCTACTATTTGGTCACTGGACTTGACCTGGATAAATAAATCAGAGCTATACTACACTTGGTCTTGGAGTCACCTCCCCGTGGCTTTCACATAGCTTCCTTAAGCATTATGCTACCGTTAAAAGGTTAAGCATCTGATGTGAATAGGAGATAAGGCAATACGACCATGGTAGTTTTGTGCCATCTTCCATTCACTCTTCCTGCCTCCCACACATTCATTTTATAGCTTCTAACCTGTCGATGCCAGTTCCATAGAGCATCTTTTGGCACGACTGACTCCCTTATCAAAACGCCATCTTACCTGCTGTATTATATGTTCACATTGCAACTTAAGAAACATAAACTGGCGGCTTTATTAAAATTTAAAAGGCTGGTACTTTTTCTGGTACCTCTCCTAGATCTTTATCTTTTTTCTTTTAATTGATCGTTATAAGTGGTGTTTAAAGAAAGCACAAATTAATGTTACACTTTTTCTTTGTAAAAATTCTACATTTGGGCACAGATATTTCTTTGAATGCTCAACTGCTTACACTGCCATAAAAGCCAGTTACACGCCTTCCTCATGCGTCCCCTCAACACATACACATACTGTTTCTGCCAGCCCTGTCTCTTCTTATTATCATCGCCAGGAAGGTATTTATCAAGATGGTACAAATAGACCCCTTCGAATCGTAGTTGAATCCCTCAGTCTAATACCATTATGGCCCTGCATCTACTGGTGACTTATGATTGCACTGGTATGAGTGTCTTACCAAACCCTATGTAAATACTGCTCCAAGTGCAGACTGTACAGAGCGGTCATGTAGTGCATTACCTATATCACCAACTCTGGACAACTTTGTGGGTTTCCAATCGTAGCGGCTGTTGCACCATGTTGAGAAATGCTTTTCTGGTGGTTCTGCAGCAATCTTCACATCTACCTCATATATGTGAACAGATTTGGGAAAAGGGTCCCCCGAGGTGAAATGTGACATTCATGAATGTCACATTTCAATTCTGCAGATTTGAAGTTCTCAGCTTTAAAATGAGGTATAACACTTTCAGATAGCCCCTCTGTTCTTGGACATATTGCTTCACAAAAATGGAATGATATAACTATACCCATACAGCCAATAAGCTCTATGCTTCATTGTTTTAATTAAATTTGGCATCTAACTAGCATAATGATTTAAATAACATATTAAAAAATGACAAACCCTTTCCATACATTTGGGCAAAGAAATGGTATCTTTATACTTTTTTCAGCATAGGAATCTCCATGAATCATTCTATCCATTGACATTGATGTTTTACCTATTTTAAATGTAATTTTGGTTGCCATGGCAACAGATATCTCTGAGAACCCATATTTAGATCTTGTTTTGTATTCAAAACGTTCCATTTACATTCCAAATATACAGCAAGTGCCAGAAAATGGATTGTTATTGAGACAACCATATTTTTCTGCATAAAAATTATGTTATAGCAATTTTTAGTCTATTTTTTTTTGTATTCTTAGCATCTGTAGCTCCCCTAGTGGCCAAATATATAACCTGTCTGATCAGATACAAATCAAACTGCATTGAACCAAAATGTACTCAAGGTGGATTACACTGATTTGAATCAGGGTTTCTACGATGAAATGGGACTGGAAGGCCTCATAACACTTTTGTAGCTAAAGAGAACAACCTCCACCACCAAAGACGAAATGAACTGCTTAAAAAGCAGTCTCAACTGCTCCGTTGACCTCTAATAAAAACAATCTCTATACCGTCAGTCATCTTGGCAAGTGCAACAGAGCGTATATTAAATGTGACACACTTGTGTCTGTGGAGGCATGCAGCAAATATAGTATCTGAATTCCGGAACTATAATTATAACAGTGCAGAATAAGTGAGTGCTAGACGATTGCAAGCACACATTTTTATGAGGCCAAAGCACAGAAAGAGGGGAGAAGGGCCCCTTTGCTGCCGGGCAATAGGGAAGCCTACAAAGGCCAAGTACTAGTGCAATAAGGGATCTGCGAAGTTCTATATTATAGTAAATTGCCTGAACCAAATGGGAGCAATGATACGTGTGAAAAGCAATCAAGCTATTCAGACCCTGCTCTCACATACATAGTTCCTGACTTGCTGAGCACTTGGGATCTGTGTTAGAAGTCTGTTCTACACATGTTGACCTTGTCCTTTTCACCATGCCCATTATTTGACCAATAACACCAGGAAGACATTTCTCAAGATGGTATAAGACTAGACCTTCTTCAAGTTGTAGCGGGATCCCTCACTCTAATGCCATTACAGCCTGCATCTAATAGCCACTACTGATATCACTGCTACGAACACCTACGATCACCCACTGTAATTTTGAAGCTTTCAAGTCATAGTCGCTGGGTGCAGTCGCGTCATGTTGAGAAATGCCCTCCTGAACCATTGTCAACTACAGGGTTGTGTAACAGAATAGTCCTCATTTGCATTATTCTTTACCAGACCCCTGTCCTTCCCACACTGAGTGTGCAACCATCCTCATTACAAACCGCTGAATAATGGATGAACTATAGACCTATTTCACAAGGTGTAATGCTGCATCATCAAAGTGCTGCTTTGGTCATTAATTCTGTTTGTATTTACTAAACAAAGGTATGTTTTTTCTGACCTAACTAGATCAAGGAGATAAGCATAATGCAGTTTCCATACCTTTAGTGATGTTATAGCAACATTCAAAAGTATCAGAAAAATGAAATCAAGTGTCAATTTATGTCAAGAGATGCAAGTGCCATCTAAGGAAATAACCTCAGTGTGCATAATCATTCAATCCAAGTTTTATATTATACATTTTCGGCAGTAGACGGCCCTGTAACCAGAGTATCAAAGGTAAAATACATGGTTTGAGCCTGATGCAGAATTGCTGCTGGAGAACTGAAGCTCGTACCATTTATTTATAACATCCGCCAAGGAAGATCAAGATAAATTTATTCTACTGAGGAACCACTCTTTAAATCCAACATACGCACTGCCACTGGCCAGTTATAAATGTTACAATTACATAGGCTAGAAGTACAACAGTGTCCAGTGGCAAATGCAGCTTTATACCCATAGAATCGTATGGAAAACAGTGACTACTGCAATATCACATGGCTTTGCTAGAACACTCATGTCTAAGGCCTATATTGATGTCATCGCAGTGACTATCATATTAAGGGCCTAGTCCTAGCATCTCAAAGTAAAATAGGGTCCTCGTCAAAGAGAACAGTCATAGATCACAGAGCATTATTTTCAACAGGAGTAAAAACTGTTGTAGTATCCTGTGAAACATCCCCCTGTGTGATTAAGAGACTAGTGGAGAGTAGCGGCAGGGGGTGGTGGTAAGGTGGTATGGGCTAGACTCATTAATTCCCCTTCATTACCATCCCCAACCCTTAAAAGGCTGCTAGCTAATGCAGGAGGGCATCATGCCCCTCGCTCGTCATGATGCACAATGAAGTGCTGGCAAGACTGCTCGGTAGCATTTCATTGGAGCATCATGCCAACCCTTTGATAGTATTATGTATCAACCCCGTAAGGTTGGCATGATGCTCCAATGAAGTGCTGGTAAGCAGTCTCGGCAGCACTTCATTGGTGCATCATGATGACCAATGGGCACGATGCACTCCTCCATCAGCGGCCTTTCAGGGGTTAATCCCCTTTCATTACAGTCCTTAAGTAGGTGCCACTCACAGTGGTGAATGGTGCTGAATAGCTGCATGACCAGCACTAAATAACCCTCCCACTCAACCACCTGGGAGATCTAGATGGAATACTGGGTATGGTCTCTTGGAGAAGAAAAGATAAGGTCTGCAGGACCAGTACAGTAAGAAGATATCAGTGAGTGTCTAGTCACTACAAAACTCTCTTTCCTGGATGTGGGTGAAAATGCTATATGATATGTAATTATAAATATAAATTGTTCTTAGGGTGCGGTGGTACATGCTGAGTGAGTGAGTGAGTAACATATGTTTACTGCCATTTACACAGCTAATGTCATATTAATGGCGATAACTATATTACACAATTTTACAGAGGAATGTGCCTGTCCATATGTGTAACAGACACACCCGAGGGGATAGCAAAGAGGAGATATAGACGCTTCTAAGTGGGCTAGGGAAGCCCGGGTAATGCTGAGATCAGAGGGAGAGATTTCATCTTTATCACGATGCAAAATGAGAATACTATAGTGATATTGCTACTATAAGGAGCGACAAAGATAAAGTATCTACAGTGGAAGATGCAACAGATGTTTGGATGTAATTACAATACAGATCCCTATAGACCATTGGCATGTAACACACATTGCGCCTATCCCATTTTATATTGACCTAGTCTCTTAGTTTAAGATCATTAGGCATGGTATGATTAATAATCTCTTTCCATCCTTGTAAATGTAGCAATATAAGACAGTTCCATCCTCATAAAACATAGCACTAATATCACCATAAAAGAATGCCATATAGCTTTTTGTAAAGTCCTTCACGTCTCATAAGACAAAAAATATGTTTCCTTGGTAATCCTTGAGAGAAATCTCTACCCTATATTTCTTGTCAAGCTACGGAGGCCTAAAGTAAAAGAAACACAAGACGTTGTACCGTCATATCTAATTACTTTGAATAGAGAGAGAGGTTGGAGCAAGTGTGCAATGGTCTGAATTTTCTACTCGCAAGTCATTAGGCTTCTATTTCTAAGGTAAAGAGGTTCTCTACTTTACCTCTTTATATATGCATTTTAATCCAAACTAGTTACAGGAGCATCTGATTACATAGCCTTACTTTCCAAGCATGATATAATCGTTTGAGGGAACTTAGTTAAAAGGGCCGAGAGCAACTCAATTTTTTTTAATACAGTTGAATAAAGGTGCAGGAACTGCTCTATGTTCTGCTTAACATTGCTTAAATGCAAAAAAAAAATGCATGCAGTAGGCTGCCCCCCATCAGTTGCTGCATGATCGTTTCTGACTGCCTCACTTACGGAAGATGCTGCACCATCCAGGGCAGACACAAGAGGTGAGTAGGGTGTGCTGTTTGAGGATTGAATCCTGAGGTAACTTGATATAAGACGACCACAGTTAGGCAAGGTGAGCTGGGTGAATAGACCAGGGCTTGGAGCAGGCAGGCTGGGTTTGCCTTGGGTATAGATCACAGTGTAAGACTAGGAGGCAGTGCAGGCTAGAGGTTGAAGTCTCATACACCATCGTGTTGATGGTAATATCAAGATTTGAATGTTCAAATGGCCACATGTCCATTCTGTAAAGGATTCCACCAATGGTAGATGACAATCAGGCACCCTAAATACACCCGGTTTTCATCCTCTTATTGGGCATTCTATTGTGATCGTACTGTGTACCAAACTACTAGCCAATGGCCATTGAGGACTTGTGCCAGACTACTTATCAATTTCAGAAAATGTGTTAACTTGGACACTTTCTCAAAACGGCTGCTTTGTCAAGACATCGATTGTAGAGGATGCATCATCTTCAGTATCACTTCTCCAATCAGGCTTATACCAATGTGTATACAAAACTATCAAATAGCCACAGTCCCAACCCTGTCATCCCAGAGCATACATATACAGCAATATTATGGCAACCATATAACCACAAGGACCACTAGCTTTTTGTAGGAGGGGGCCAGAGAGGACTACATATAAGGATAAAGGGACAGAGAAGTCATTGTGTAACCGTAGACAGGTTGTCAAACACTACCGGTGTTGTTGCTGGTAGCTAGGGTGTAGAGTTACTCAAAGCAGTTTTTGCATTGAGTAGACCTTTCTTTCTGTGCACAATTTCTATACGATGTACGTGACAGTGCGCTATAGTTATTTCATCTTTTCAGAATGTTATAAAGGGATGCTATAGCAGCAGAGAGGTCTCGGTACTTGGTGTCCTTTTTCTGATTTTGTCTGATCTAGGCATGCACAATGGAAGCTATTTCATATTTCAGACAATGTTACTGGTTATTTCCAGTACCGTCCTTTGCAGAAACGAAGTGCTGGTTCCCAAAAGGCTAGCTGATTTCACTTGTTTTGCCTGATATACCACAAATTCACCCTCTGAGGTACCTGGGATAGTTCAATCCCATTGGGGGAAAATTAGAAATGAAAACAAAAACTGATCAATAATAACTGATGGATAAAAGGGATAACACACCCCTAAAGTGTACTATTGTGGAGAGGTATGAAGGGTTCAGATCTATAGTATCAAGTCGAACACCCCCTTCTATAGATGCTGCATAGGCTGACACAGTGAAGTACACAGTTAGGTACACTCAGGGCCTACTTCAGATGTAGAGCTCTGTCTTCCCTTGATGTCTAAGGGAGTGATCATTTTTTAACATCTGGGGTGGTGAGGCTGGTGGGTTTGAGGGGGGGGGGATGAAAACTTGTTCAACCCCTCTGAGGGGGCTCAAAATAATTTCACCTGTTTTCAGTGGAAAAGCGGGCACATTACTATAGATTAAAAGGGAGCGTTCACACTCTATATTTGTCCCCTATGGGGGGATAAAAAAATGTTAACCCTTGAGAAGGGGTAAACCCACGTGCAAACCCATCAACCCCCCTGTTGTTAAAAAATGAAAATCTACTGATCACTCTCGAAGAGGAAGCTATATCTAGGTTAATAAATGGGACTATGGGATGCAATGGGTGGGGTTGTAATGTCGTGTGTGCTCCAAGAAGACCCAGATAGACAAAATGTGTCGAGACATTCGGTCTCATCGGCCAAAATTATATGAAATATAATATATAATCACTGATAATATGGATAAGCCAAAATAGTTGTGTCAGACATAAGAATGCGAGAAATACTTTAGCAAACACTTAGAAGCAGTTATATGAATGAAAGCATGTATAATATGATATTGCATCCATAAAACATAGCCTTGTCGCGGTACGAGCATCCCAGGGAAAAGGTCTTAACAAAATCATGTTTTTCCAATTGGTACCCTACTAATCAACAGCCATAGCACAGCCACGGGAGCCATCCCCAACACGAGACAAATGCAGCTAAGGATCCTCTGAGACACAATGAACACCATAAGAGCCTAATGAGACCTATTAGAGACAGCGAAAGGATGCTCAGTCTAGCATACCGAAGACTAGACCCACCACCTTGATGCGCATAACTAAACCTTACAGTCTAGGCTCTTATACCAATGTTAGATGGAATGTATGACTGGTGAATGTTCGTTAGAATATAACCGGCATCCATGTGTCTAGAGATATATCAAAGTGTTTGCATATGGATTTGCACTATTAAATTTGATTTTAAAACGTTTGTAGGTTAGGCCACTCCAAAAAGAACCTGTTTCTCACCACCAAGTTATGAAAAAGTGACGAGGGAGGACTTTTCTTTATTTCTTTTTTGCCTAAGCAGTTCAGTGTCTATGCATTGTGGGCCTGTCGCAGACGGGGTGTCTAAGAGCAACTGAACCTATAAAGGTAAAGTTATTATTGGCATTTCAAAAGTGTGAGAATGTCCATTATTGATACCTAGTTGTATTCCCTAGACCATGAGCCTTGACCATACCTAACATTACTATGTTTGTTCGTTTTTTAGTACATTTTTCTCAGAAAATTCTCAAAAAAAAATATCTCAAATACCATATAACATATACCCATGGCGCTTTTTCAAAACCTAGCACTTGAACACAATGACATGTATGCACTATATAGGAACTTAGCTATTGTTTTACAGGAGATTCGATAATATACTAGAACCTACACGGACATAGAAGGTTATTCCATTCATGTAGGAGAAATAGAAAATGGGAAATTGTAGTATTCTGAGCGAAAACAATTCTCACTAGAAGTAGTTCCCCAAACACTGTACGCAATCTTGTATAGTGTTGACCCTGGTGACTTTGGTCCCAGTTTGGACACGTTCAAACAACAACCACCCCTTTTCATTGCCACTCACCGCCGCCATTTTGGATGGCTTACTCGCAACCATTTTCAGGGCTCTCAAGGTCTTGTAAACATGGTTCAAGGTCAAGACGCTAAATCTCTGGCCCTGCCACGAGAGGATGCTGTCCGTGCAAGGGATTTAGCCAATCAGAAGGGCCGTCACAACTGACACTCGGCCAATTGATATGCTAATACATTTCCTCTCTCCACTAGCCCTTACCATAAGAATTTAAGGCCGGGGGTTTGAGAATGCATGCTCTTGTCATACAGGGTTATCATCAGAAAGATTTACATGTGCATTTGCTTTCTTTTTATTCTCTGGTAGTCTGAAGTGAAAGGCCATAGCCCATGCGATGCTGAACCATTGGGATTAGGGTTTCAAAACTTCAAATGTAAGCTTTCATTTGGGAGTTATATAATTTCACTTTGTATTATGATTATGAAGAAACAGAAAAGGCTATACATAACATCCCTATTCTGTCCCAAATGACAGACAAAAAGCTATTGTAGGGTGGGTTTTTAAAGGTTGTAATGTTTGTAATGTATCCTTGCGGCGAGCATCACACATTGTAGCTATTATTGACGAATCCTCAGCGTGATCACTGTTTCCATGACTGTTTCATAGAGGGCTGATTTCCAAGAGCTATATACATTCAAGATATACAACTCTATATAGGCCTGTAGTGTCACAAACATTGCTCGTGCTGAAGCTGCAGGACCTTAACAGAGTTGAGAAGGGACCAGAACCATTACCATCCTGGTGGCCTGGTTCCCTACTAAAACCCCACAATCCCCCATCTCAGGGGATCCCAACCCAGAAGCCATGAAGCCTCTCTCCTTTTTGGGGAGTGACACCTGAAGGAAGAGGCGCATCTGCTCCACTCAGCACCTTTCAGGCAAAGCTAGGTTCCCTTTGTCTTTGTCCCAAGATGCCTGTGTAAAGCAAGGACCTTTGAACTAATCACTGACATGTGATGTGGGTGTAATTGGCTATGAAACCATCTGCATCTCTGAAATATTGATGAATACTTTTAGTAGTGCTTGAACATGTAATCAGACAGAGTAAAGAGAGCGAGGTAGTAGTGTCTGGGTTAATGACCCTAACACTTGGAGGCTTATACATTTCAATGACATAAAACATCAGCATTTCTTAATAACAACAGGAAGCCCTTGACATTTCTTAAATTTGACTTTTCTTAAAATAGAAAATGTGATTTGCCGGATTGGTCGGGGAGATATATGGTCACTTCGTAATCTTAACACAGGATCTATAGAGGATTATCCGAATTGTCCCTTTTCCATCTAGGGCTCAACCAGCCTAAACTTTCACATACTTCAACTCTTCCACCTTAAAATCCATTCATTGTCCAAAGTCCATGCCAAGGACTTGCGATACAAGGACACTGTTGGAGAATGGCTGGGGCCCTCATGGCAATGACTTATACCTCTCCCGGGGGAGGATATGGTAATGGCCAGTCGCATGACCCAGGGCTGTTCCAGCAGCCTGGTGGTGGCCCCTGGCGGTAGACACGCTCATCAAATACAGTGAATCAATCCTACCGGGAGGGGCCCAGTCCAGTTCTCTACACATGCGTGGTGCAGGTGGAGAGGGTGACATTAAGTTTGCTTGTGCGGTGCAGAAAAATGCCGCCAGGACAACAAGCAGACAACTACTGGACAACACGAGGCCATGTGTATACAATACTACCCGCCGACCACCTAACTTTTGGAAAAAAGGAAGAAAATGTTGGAAGAGGACACACAGTGTTAGAACAAGCAAGGTGTAGGGGGGGGCAGAAGGTGACATTAAATGGCCAACACCAAGACACTCATAGAGCATGTTTGTAGAATCCCTGTCTGAGATCATGAAGTTTGTTTCCTTACAGAATGTGCTTTGATGGCCTAAAGGCCTACAGCAGCAGGTAAATTTTGTAGAAGACAAACACTGCCCCTTCTACATTCATACACAGGGCTACCGTAGTGTCCCATTTAAGCACCTGGATGCTTATTAGTTTCAATAGTTAACCCTTTATCTAAGGCCCTAATTTAAGACCAGCACTTAATGAATACTGTTTCTAGTGCTCAAGAGCGATTTCAATAACCTCATACCCCTGGCGTTCATTTGATACCTGGGCTCTTGAACGAGCCCTTGCTGTATGAGCATTCAATAAAACATGATTTGAGCGTATATACGTTCATATATAACACATACTACCATTGAGTCAAAGTAGAAATAAAAGTTTCACTTCGAAATGAGAAACTATTATGCAAACTGTAAAAAGAAAATGCATTTACAATAGCAAATGTATTGGCACAATGACTGAGGTAAAGGTCGTAATAGGCAGATTCTACAAAAAAAAACCATTTTAACAAGGAAAAAAGGTGATAAAATATATCAAACCTGTACACATCACACATAGTTGAGGGCATGATTAATGCCTCAGCTGATTTCTGTTTGTTTTGTATCATTTTGTTCCATATGGAATCTGAATGGAACAAAAATGTTCTTTTTTAGCTCTTTTGACTTTGAACAGCTTTATTGAATGGAATCATGTCAAAATGTTCAGTTTTGTTGGGTGGATAATAATTTTGGAGTGATTTCTGAGGGCACTTTTTTCTTTTGTTGATATTCCAATTATTAAGGTCTAGAGAGCTCTTCAAAGTTGCCTAGTTACTAAAAATGGGATTTTCAGGGTGAAATGGGCGAAAATAGGGGAAAATAACTGATTTGTAGTAACTATGCAACTTTAAAGACCTCTGTAGAGCTTGATAATTGGAATACAAAAAGAAGAAAAAAAAGTGCCCTCACTACAAAATTGATTTAAAATTAACAGAAGACAAATCTATAACAAAATTTTATCCAATAATGCTGTTCAAAGCAAAAGAAGCAAAAAAAGAATGTTTTTGTTCCGATTTCATCCCATAGAAAACAAAATGTTACAAAATGGAAGGAAATCAATTTGGGAATTATATACGCTTCCAACCATGTATGCTATGTACAGGTTTGACATGTTTTTCACTTATTTTACTTGTAAAAGGATTTTTGTGGAATCTGCCTATTACGACCCCTTAATAGGTTCCAGGAAAAGGAGATGTAATCCCACCTTGCAGTCATGAACATAGGTATGTTGTTAAAAAAAAGCAATTGTTTTACCCTTAAATACCAAGGTTGTAGAATCATCTGTATTCATGTCACAATATGGTTTTATAAAATTCCATATTTAAACTCATACTGAATTACTTACTATAGGTTTCCTCTCCATGAGAAGGAGAGGTAGATGGACGTGTCCTGTTCTATGATGTCATTTCCAAAGTGATGGATTGTATATTCTATAACTTAGATATGCGAAACCAGAATACCAGATCTATTCCTGCTCCCATCTAGAAGTAAAGGTCTCTTGGGTAGACATCCCAGCATACCCCTGTGCCTCACTGAGGCAGTCCCCAATGTACAACTGGTACTGGGTGATGTATAGACTGGGGACTAGACCCTGCACCAAGCTCCTTCCCCATCCTCCCACTGCCTCCTCCATCCATCTACACATCCTGATCCTCTCCCCAACCTTCCACAGACTGGCAACTCCTACACTCTAAACCATATAGTCCTATGGTCTACTACATCATTTGTTATTCAATCCTTCGTAGCACCATGCTGGGCCACCTCCATCCAACCTTTTCAAATCATCACCCTTCTGAGACCTTTACGTATTAGTTAATCCACAGTTCTGTAGGGTTATGAGGTATAACCAGTGCCTCAAGTGGTCAATCCAAGGTGCGAAACACCTTGGATTGACCAATGAGCACTGGTTATACCAAGGGATTAGGATATTGAGGTGTGTCTTAAGTCTTTGACCATCTGAAATCATCAGTAAAAAAACTGTTCTTGGGTAAAGTCCATGCTTTAGACCCCGAAGTACTACAACCCCCACTATACATTGCCCAACACCCTGAAAACCAGGCTTTCCTTTCACTCAAGAAAGGGCTTTCCTCTTCTGGCTCAGCCCATCTATCTTTCCTTCTCTCAGGACACCAAGTGCCAGCCCCAATACCTGCCTCAGACTCTTTCTGTACCCTTTTCTATACCCCAATTGCTAAGCACTATCAACCCTTTGAAGGACACATAATGCCTCAAAATTCTGCTGCCGTGCTTAATGGATCCACTGTCCAGCACAGCTTGGAGCATGATGGCAAACATTTAAGAGACTATCACTGCAAAAGCTGATACATGATGCAATAGGCTCTACATCCCTGTTTTCTTGTGAAGGGACGTGATGGGTTAAATCAATTTGTGGTCTTTAGAGGGTTAAAGCACCTCCACCCTACTGCACAGGTCCCCTGGGCGGCCACCAGGGCTATCCAATATGCCCCAACGTCTCCTAGTGAGCAGGGAATAAACCACCGAGGTCTTAAGGGTACCAATTTATCACCAGCGCCACCTTGGTATCGATCAGGGTACTATATGGTCCCAACTGACCACAGGGGTACATACTACACTGACCAGTATGTATATGACAGTATAATAGAACAGTCAAGTCTTTATAAGTCTCAAAGGGGGTACCCTCTAATAAATCAGTAATAATCATGTGTACTACCGACATGTAACCCAACCATGAATCCAGCATCACAGGGAACATAGGATGTATCAACAAAGGCAGAATTTGCTTTTAGGGAATATCAATTTGTCAAGTAGATCTACCTCCAAGCACGGTAGATAAAGGGCCAGGCCTATGCCATGCGAGAACTCACCCTATGTCTAACCAACCACAACAAGACAATGTTTTGGAATATTGCTGCACAATTTTGAGGATTATGATTTTAATGCTGAAATACCTTGATGGTGGTCTTCTCCCATAGACGTTTCAATAACTTTATTTCTTTTATCTAAGCTCACCCAAGCCTGAATTATGTCAGGGAATTTGGAACCATCTTTTCATGCAGATAGTCTTAACCCCAGAGTTCAGTATGCACCCTTGGCCTAGATTGACTTATGGTCGGGTCGGGTATTGGATTTTAGTGGAATACAGGTATCAGAGGGTACAGTTTCTAACTCATGGAGACCTAGTTTGTGATCCACACAGAGATCACAGGTACTTTGAAAATGTTAAGGTCTTTACTTTTATCCATATGCTACTCACCAATAACAATGTTAGCTTTGTACTAAACAGAACCAGAATACAGGTGCCAGACATGTTATCTGCAAGGCTGCTGATAGCATGGGTGCTGTAGACCCAGGTGTTGGTGGATGGGTTAGTTTTGGGGACACGTCCGTGCTCAGTAACAGAAGCTGAGTTTGATATTGGACAATATCTCTAGCAGGGGACGTGAGCATCCAGCCTTTTACCAACTTTCTCTCAACATCCACGGCCCCGTATTATGTCTGTGGTAAAAATAGACTGCCTGGGTAAGAGGGGAGATTGATGTAAAAACACAATTCCTCCTGAGGGAGGAAAACGACATGTGTCTTTCTTTTTTTAGATAAGTAACTCAATTGTGTCACAGAGGCACGTTTGGCTTTTGAATCCTTTGAATTTCAGAATTTTTGTTGGTTTTCCATAACATGTCATACATCCAACATAAAAAGCCACCCTATAACCATTCTTATATGTAACTGAAACCATTGACATTCAAGTATATATCTCCATGTATGGCCCTATAGGTATATGTGCATATCCAGACATATCACTGCCTGCATGTACATACACAAGGATATCATACCCCTCCACCTGGGGCCATATACATGTATGAGATACTGGGCCCTGGTTAAGGCAGGGCCTCAAACAGGGACAAGCAGGATACCAGTGTAGGAGCTGGAAGTCAAGTAGGGTAGGGGTACACTGGTTTCCTTTTGGTATAGGTCATCACTGGTAATAGCTTAAGTGCCGATCTATACATTCATTGTTGTTTGATTTGTTTGAAAACTCTTGTTCAGCAATCGCCCTACATGGCATGGAAATCCTGTATTGGCATGTTGGTATTCAAAGGTAGAGCCACAAGGACATTGTCAGAAACATTTATCCGCGGTTAGCTGTTGCTACATTCGAAGAACAAGGACCTTGAATCTATCAGCAGAGACTCCGCTAATACCAACTACACTTTACGTTTATGCTTCATTGGTTATCACAGCTTCTTGGATGGCTTTGAGTGCTAACCTGCCTTCAGATATGCTGATCTAGGAGAAATCTTATAATGATGAGTGCAGGTCTTTAACTTCAACCCCATATTGGCAAAGGTCTGAGTGTTCCCAAAATACTGGTTACCAGGGTTTTTTCCCCTGATGGCCTAGAGAACCAGAGTACATCTTGGGTCCATTCATAATGTATGAGGCTTGGGACATAGGATGGGTCCCTGGGGTCCGAAGGACGCGACCAGACCGACAACTACATTACACCACAGGGTAAGGGAGAGCAGCTCAGGGAGATAGTTGAGTCGCTTGCGAGCTGCTCCCCATGAGCTACAGCGATTTACGAGCAGGTAAGTGAGGGTACACCGGGTTGTACACTGTGTATCTGTATGGCAGAGCATACTAATGCTGAGCAGGAGTATACCTGGTAATCAACTGTGAGCATCTATAGTGGAATGTTGCACAGCAACTGTACTAAAAAAGGAAATATTTATTTTGATTTTCAAGAGAATAAGTCTTATGTAGGAGACAAGGTGGGGAGTTATTGAAAGAAATCTAAATCTCTGAAAGTCAGAGAGGTACAGAATAGATTATTTTTGCCCACTACATTACATTATGTATTAGTTGCTCTGGATCTCGCGGGGACTTGTACGATATTGAATATTGTGCAGGGGTAAAAGAAAACCTGCATCATAACTGTGTAGAAAGGAACTCAGCCTGCATCGATCTTTCACTAGTATATATATATATATATATATATATATATATATATATATATATATATATATATATAATAACAATTACTTCTATCCCTTTGTATATCAATAAAGTCGCTTAGAGCCGAATCACCCCTGTATATTCCCCTCCCCATTTGAATAAAAACACAAACAAGAATAGATGAGACCGGTCCCTTGTGTGTCTGGGCTTGTGTCTCACAGGATAGGTACACAGTCATACACCCTCAATCATCAGACTGTTGAAAATATGCAACCATTGACAATACTGAGGCGGGAAGAGCAACCTCCCCCTAGTGATTTGTATCTAAACTACTGGGTAAGGTCATGCATGATCACACCTGAATAAACCCTCTTTCCTGTCAACACCACCATGGCTTCAGACGTGTTTCTGTGCTTCTAGCCCCTTCAATATCCACAGCCTTTTTAGACCTCACTTATCAGTGATTCTCTCACTTGGAATCTGAAATACTGTCAAAGAGAGAACCTAACTGGAGCCAAGTGAAAACAGAGACGTAGAACCTTGCGCCTCATTTATAAACTGAATTTATAAAAAGGGTGTATGTGTATAATTGGATGGACAATATTACATTTATTGTTTTGTCCATACAAAAGTGTATTATGTCAGATACTGCCTAAACCAGCGCTAAATTAGTGTCAGCATCTTGCAGCTATTTGTGAACCAGGCAATGAGGAAAACTACATCGCTGACGACAAGCTTTGCATGTAACCTGGCAGACCTCTACTATGAAACTACTAAGGGTGGAGACGGGAGGGGGGGGGGGGTATGACACAGCTGATGCCCTGGGGTGGTAAGGTGGTAGACATACTTTGAGGGCATGTAGGTAATGTAACTGGGGTAGGGGAGGTGTAGGGTATACGTCTGGGGAGGGAAAGAGTCGTCTTATCACGCAACTAGTTGGTTAAGTAAGACATGAGGGGGGAGATGTGATGTTTAGTTACAAACATTGGTATGCCTGTACAGGGAGAAAGACAGAGAGAGAGAGAGAGAGAGAGAGAGAGAGAGAGAGAGAGAGAGAGGGAGAGAGGGAGGGAGGGGAGGTTGGCGGTATATAAAGTGCACAGGCAGAAAGGGTTGATATAGAGGCGTAAATAGATTGAGTTACTGGGTCTGTAAGGAGTGAGTTTTTAATCGCTCTACTGTAACCCTATAGTCCCTTCAAAGGCTTGTATGTTATGAATACAAATGTCATGGGCATTACGAAACTCTTTGGGCCATATCACAAACAGACATCTACATCTGTTAATGCCTCATAGTTGAAGAAAGGGGCTGGAGAGTAATCTGTGTCGGCAACACTAATAGGAGCGGCTCATGAGCAGCTCCACAGTAGGACAACATCTGAGCTGTCTTCTCACGTAACAAGAGACGATACATGAAGAAGAAACAGTTTCTTTACTTTGCCTGTGTGGTGCACTTACTCTTGACATGCCTACTAGATGGCTGAAAGCACCTTCAAAATGCACATTAGAGTCATAAAACATAAAGTTGAAAATAATGTCTCTCTATGGGAATATGTACAAGGCATAAGGTGAATCACAGGGCCCTTATGTGTGGACACATTTAGTGGTTCATATATAATTCACATATCGAATCATGTGAAATTAAAGACAAGCCAAAGACATGTGTCATCAACCCTCACTTAAAATGTGTGCATGACGTCAGGTTCACAGATTTCCTACTTCAATGACCATTTTGCAGGATTAGGCTAAATTGTGCACGTTTTGAGAATTGTTTTATTCTCCTTGTACTAAATATTTTCCCCGAGAGTATTTTACTTGTCACATTAAGACAATTAAGGATGGGAGCCATGTAAAAGGATAGAAACCAATTACCCGAAGCAAGCTAGATTAGAACTTCGGCCCACAAAACACAAAAATCCCAAAGCACAAAAACGCATACTGCTTCTAGCTTTCTTGCACTCAAAAGACCTCCCAGTCATAAAAGAAACCGCTGTAAGCTGCCAACCAAATGCCCCATGACACAGGGGTTGATGAAACAATCAAACAGGAGTATGCCTGGGTAGGAACTGATTGTATATTCCTAGCATGGGCCCTGGTTTACCAGGCATGAACTATAGCCTTTAGCCCTTCAATGGCCGCTGATGCAGGAGTGCATCATGCCCATTGGTCGTCATCATGCACCAATGAAGTGCTGACAAGACTGCTCGCCAGCACTTCATTGGAGCATCGTGCCAATCCTATGAGAGTGCATCAACCTGATGGGGTCTGCATGATGCATGAATGTAGCCCTGAAGAGTTACACGCCAGGCCTGCATTCATGCATCATAGCAACCAATGAACACTTTGATGCATTATTGCAGCAGAGGCCCTCAAAGGGTTGGGGTAAATTGGTTTGCTGGTAAATTGATCAGTCCAGGCTAGGTGGGTGTTTTAACCCTGCCTGCACAGACTGGCCCTGTCAGTATGTTTCAGATCGATGAAGGCTCAATTTGAACACTGACTATATACACACAACACAGCCAATGCCCTTCTAGCTCGGCGAAATGAAATCTTTGCCTTTTAGCTTGGCAATGAAGTAATCTTTATGTGTCATAGAGGTCTACATGTACTAGACCTTGACTGGAAAAGCTTTGACTAGTGTACGAAACTAATTGGAGATTTGCTACACATATTAGTTGCCACCTAAATGTATCTGATGACTTGATCTGAGGCAATCAAGTATACCAATACAGCAAAGCCGTGACGGTAGATAGTTTAATTACCCAGTTACAATATTAAAGCATCAAAAATAAGTTTGAATCGTGTGATGAAAAACCATCAACATTGATTCATAGAAAAGCATGCGTAAAAAGAGAAAGACATAACAAGAATGGACTACCACAAGGGTAACACTAGTTGGTGCTCAGGCTATTTGTTGCTAGGTTTCAATCCATCTTGTAAACACAGCGGTGGCTTCAGGCGGTGGCTTAACTATGTCCAAAGCATTGTAAAGGTCAGTGCTTCCCTGATTGGGTGCCAGTTTTCCTGTTGGGTGGAGGTAGGCAAGGTGTGCTAGATGTGTCACTGCACAGGGCAGACAACCGTATGTACAGGGTAATTACTGACATTCTGATGTCCCTAATGAAGGGAAATCGGCGTGTCTACAGAGTAATTAACCCTAAAAAGGCTGCATACAGTCTAAGCAAAAACAGTGACCTGTACTAGGAGAAGGGACTTTATTGGACTTCCCCCTGAAATGAAGTCCCTTTCAGCGGATCACATTTACTTTACTGTTACTGTTGAATCTACAAGGCATACTCACAGAACTGAAAAATCACCATATATTTAGTTGTAATGCAGAGAAGCAATGTAGTTTCTGCAATCATGTCCAAGATTGCAGTTCATGTAGTGTATCACACTGTCATAAAAGGAATCTCTGTAGGATCGTCCAACCATACATTCACATAAATCATATATCAAGAGCTTCTATTTTAGAATATATTTTAACCACACCCCATGTATCGTACGCAATAAAAATATTTGCTATTTCAACGTATACATATTTTATATGATGTTTGTGGTGCTGTGTTTCAGTTGTTTCAGACCCAGTTTTTTCTTTTTTTATCTTGAATTAAAACACCAAATTGCTATGTGATGGTTGTATCCCACTGAACATAATACCACCCTCCATCATATAACAACAACCACCAGACAGGGCTGCTACGTCCCACTCTGTCATCTATACAAGTATAACCACTGTCTGTATGGCAGGGATTAAAACCCTTTAACAGTTGCTGATGAACTGCATCAAGTCCATTGGTCGTCATGATGCACCAATGAAGTGCTGGCGAGACTGCTCGCCTGTACTTCATTGGAGCATCATGCCGACCCTCAAGGAATTTCTGTATCAACCATGTAGGGTCGGCATGGTGCTTGAATGAAATGCTGGTGAGCAGTCTCGCCAGCACTTCATTGGTGCATCATGACGACCAATGGACTTCATTGGTGCATCATGACGACCAATGGGCATGATGCATTTATGCATCAGTGGTCCTTAAAAGGGTCCACTGTCTCCATGGCAGGGATTAATGCCTCGGTCTATGATTACAGCTGTCTAAAAAAGCGCTTGGTCAACAACTGGCAACCAGAGCGGATGACGCAGTTGTGCGTTCGCCCACACTGGTGCTAGATAGATTTCAATATCAATATCTGGTGCTTATACAAGGCTGGCAATAATAGACACAAATACTTAGTACATTATTTGCTTTAGTTTCCCTATAATTGATGACATTTTTAGTCTGGTGTTCATTTGAATACGAGTCACCAAATATCACAGGCTTCACGATCTTCTCTTTGTCCCAATAGTTTTTTTTCCTTACAATGCAGCTACGGATGGTATGATTTACAATATAGATTTAAGTGCACTGTTGCAATTTTCCATCCCTATGTCATCTAGTATTTCCTCTGCAAACTTGCCCATTGGCCTGAATTGTAAGTGCTCGAGTTAACATTGTTAAGATGATCACTACTAGTATCTGTGAAAACCTGCTTCCCAATGGTAGGTACCATTCCGTGGCAGTGCAAATTAACTGACATAGAGGTAATCCATCAATCAATCGATCAATCAATTACACAGACACTGATCTCTCATTCTTCATCTTTACCATGGTGAAAAACTACAATTGAGGACATCGACTTAAATAGTTCTGTCAGCAGAGTTCATGGAAAAAGTCACAGATAGCCAACTGGCAGTATAACTAGGAACTAAAAGATTCTATCAATGTTATATACCTAGGAATTCTCCAGTCCTGCCCGTCCCCTGCCTTAGTCTAAAGTAGGGTATATTCTGAGTATTGGTATGTGTATCCTGTTGTATGGCTGAATAAGTCCTCTGTGGACAATAGCGGGACAGCACTGAGCCGGTACCGCTCTATTGATAAACTAACAATGGCCGTGCTGTAACTTGATTATGGAGATGATGTTTGAAGAATGGGTAAATCTACTTGCTGCATACATACACTCTCCTACAATCCATCTTCTATTGCCATCCCAGTATTTTATTAATTCAGAGCATCTGGCTTTTGCCATAGTATAAGTGTTTCTACTTTCATCTTGAAACTTTCTCTCAAATTTTAGATGGAATTATTTTTACCTCAAATTGGCTTACATATGCCTGCATCTATGTACATATAAGTGTTAGTATAAATCCTTGGTTCCAATATGTTTTATTTCTTGATATTATGATATGACTCACAGCATATATGATTATAATTGAAGACTTTCTAATAGATAACCAGTTTGAATGAATGACATTTCCACTGGAGGCCTAACTGAAATATACAATACACATGATATTTAGCACTAGAGGTTGCCTGTAGTCTGGCTCAAAACAAAATAAATGTCTCCTCTTTGATATTTTGAAGTCTCAGAAGCTGCTTTGCTCTTCACTTGATGAACTATCACTGCACAGACATCATATTACCGCTGTCTGCACAGTATTTATTGCCTCCCCTGTCGATATAAAAAATGCTATGAAAATGTCTTCTCAGTGGAAGGCTGTCTCTAAATGTCATCTTTCCATAGTAAGTTGCCAATAAAATTTATTTTCTATAAATGTCTGTTTTACTATTTTTCACTTCCATCTACTAGAGTGACTAGAGTGAAATAATTAGTTTCACTTGCTCTATTCCAACAATAGCTTTTATGCTGGATATATATTTGCCTTGCACTCCTTTGACAACGTTAAATTCAATTCTTAAGCTCAATGTTAGTAGCATGTCTGGTAGGAAACTATGATAGTTACTAAACTGATGCATTTTTTTCCCATTTTTTTTCAAATCGCAAGGAATCTTTAATCTTTATTGCAGAGGGAGACAATTTCTATGCACCGTCCCTACAGGAAGGGTGGGGATTTGTAATGCCCTATGACCCTTTCACCAAGAAGTAACTGCCCACATAACCTTCGCATAGTTCCCATTCATATACTACTAGCAGCGGCAGCCTTTTGTGCATTCCAATTTCCCTATACTACTACTATGTTGGCTTTTCTCGTCTAACTTTATTGAACAAGTAGTTAATAGATAATTCATGACACTTGTCCTCGAGTAATTCTCCTTTGCTAACACACACGAGTCATGAATTATCCACTAACTACTTATTTTATTACACGATATTGAACAAGTAATCAATGGATAATTCATGACGCGTGTGTGTTAGCAAAGGATAATTACACGAGGGCAAGTTGAAAACAAAAATTATTCCCCCTCCCCGGGACTCGAAACCAGCCATAGTGTGTGTACACAGGTACATACACCTTGTCGCCCGGCAGCGGACAGCGACAGCGCCCGTCTCGGCTAGGCTTGGCAGCGGCACACTGTGAAAAATAGTGTTTGTACACGAAAGGTACATACACCTCGTCGCCCGGCACAGACAGCGACAGTGCACACGGCGAAAAAAGATGCGCCCGGACCGTGTTAGACTAGATCTACACCTCAGCACCCGGCTAGGCTTGGCTTGCTTTGAATGCATCTGGCGGTTGTGGCAGCGGCACACGGCGAAAAATAGTATTTGTACACGACCGGTACACATACCTCGGCGCCCGGCTGGCAGCAGGCACACGGCGAAAAAAGATGCGCCCGGACCCGCCTACCTCTAATGGCTGAGCACAATGTGCTAACCACTAGACCACCGCGTCTCCACCTTCGGCGTCCGTCTCGGCTTAGCTATGTTTGAACAAAAATATACGCCCGGACCGGGACTCATCCCACCTACCTCTACAAGATTACCAAGCAAACCCAGACCATCACACATCAGTCCCTGTGGCGCAGTGCATAGGGAGTTGGACTAAGGACCTGAGACTGCAGGTTCGACACCTACCATGGCAATGAAAAATTCTGTAGGTTTTAACATGTAACATATGACATGGAAGGACATGAGAGGCGTGCGGGTTATCCATGGATAACCACACGCCTTATTAAATTGATGTAACAGCCTACAGGGTGTGCAATATCGACAGGTATGTGCATGGGAATATCCAGCAAAAACCACTGAGCAACCCAGAAATCGTGGTATAACAATAGATAATCAATAGAATATCAATAAACTTAAGTTGAAAACAAAAATCATTCCCCCTGGGCTCGAAGCCTGCCATAATGTGTGTACACACAGTGAAAAAAAATGTTCGCCGGGACCAGGACTTGTCCCGCCTATACCTGTAGAAGCTGAGTGCAATGCGCTACTCACTAGACCATCGGATCACACACCTTGGCGCCCAGCTTGGCTTGGTTTGAACACATCCAGCAGTCCTCTATAATTATAATGCTATTCTAACTTTGCACATGTGAGAGTTGCTGGGGTCCCTACTGGCTTGGTTTGGTTTGAACGCTTCCCGCAGTTGTCGCGTTTATGGGAGCAGCAGCGACAAAGCTGAGGGGGGGGGGGTCACAACCCAGACTGCAGGATATTTTCACACTTTGAATGTATACTAGTTATATGTGAGTGACCTTCCCGGGCTTTGTATCATATCAAGACCTGGTTCTAACCAAGCATTTCTTGTCTTTCCCTGTGGCGCACTGCATAGGGAGTTGGATTTGGGATTAGGAGACTGCAAGTTCAACCCCTTCCCTGGCAATGAAAATTTCATAGATTTTAACATATAACATATAAAATGTAAGGTGTGCATGTTATCCATGGATAACCACACTTGGTGCCTGTTATCCATGGATAACCGCACACCTTACAAAAGTCATGATGCATGCATCATGCCATGCAATATCAACAGGTATGTGCATTGGAATATCCAGGAAAAGCACCCAAAATCACAGAAGTCGCATAATAAACAGTTCTACTACATGTACCTGCGTTCAACTTATGAAGCACCTGCTCCTAACTGAGTATAATATGACACCTTGGGACATATGACATTTTCCTCATAAATCACTCATGCCATGCATAATTTTTAAGCCATTCTTTGAGCACACCATTTAATTAGAGAATGACATATGAGCTAAAGAGACAGACTACAGTTAGTATCTATGTCGGTTCAAATTTTACACTATGGTGCAAGTAGCTAAATAATTATCTCCGCAAGCATACAAGAACTTTTCAAACACAATGTCTAATGGTATCTGGTAATTAGGGTATCAGCTTACCACATTGTTGACGACCATTTGATATCGTATTGTGGAACTCACCTAAACGAAAGAAAGGGTCATAATGAACAATTATATATGATGCCATTACATAAACATTAATACAGTTGATATGAAATATCCAAAATCAAAAGTTACTTAGTCCATAGCTTACTCTAGACTGTATGTTTATTCAGGCATCAACACACCACGTTTGCTATATTGGTTAAGGTGCAAAAAGAGGTTGACATACATGAATATACAGAATTGATGATCACTTTAAATCAAATACTTCCACTTCCCCCAGGTTACTAGGTATGCACTTCTAGCTTTACCCCCCCCCAATACCCCATCCACCCACCTACCCACCCCTATGTGCTACTTGACCCTCTGTATACACAGTGGGGGCAGAAATCGGTTCAACACTGAATCAATATTAACAGCAATGTTGATGAAACAGTTGTCAACATTGGTTCAACTCTGTACTAAAGCTATAGCCACTGGGTAGCCTCTAAAGATAACACCCCACCATAATACCTCTAACCACTGAAGGATCGATATAAAGCATAATCTGTTTACTACTGCCAAAAGCATTCTCGATATAGTCTTACCTAAAGACATAAGGCTACAAGTTTTTTTAACATTATGTGAGCTTTCAATGAATATGGCTTTTGAAGGAGAGGGTTTAACACCTTCCTAGATTGCATCAGATGTCTCAGCCCTCAGTATCATTAGAGCTCCTTTTGTAAACGATAACTTTTAAGCAGTTAATTCACTGTAAAGGGTCTATGTCTGACGAGACGTCAGAGAGATAAAACCTGTACATTTGTAATGTAAATAGGAGGAAATCCTGAAACCCTACTTCCCCTCCTTACATCGCTAGATATAATAAAGCTTAATTAATACCATCAAAAGAAGGGGAGGGTGAAATAGGGAGGATGAATATGAAAAATGTTATATAGATAGAGAGCAATAATGATCTAGTATCTTAAAGACAATATTTACTTTATATTCATACTTTCATTAAGTGAAAGAGAGTGAGAAGAAGAAAAAACATTGAGCAGTCAGGAAAAATAGGTGTATGATGTCATAAATTCATATTTTTCATTCCTATCTTGTTGCATGGTGTTATTCGGTGATAGACAACAGACTGAAATTTATAAGGCCCTACAAGTTGAAACATACCTCAACACACACCTCTGATGTAGGTAGAGGCTTTTGCTTTCTGAAACCAATAAAGGGGACAGGCAGAAAGCCATAAAACACAAACTAAAAATGATGATGGGTGTTGCTATGAATAGTTCCCCCTATACACATTGTAGACCTAAGAGATTGAGCGAACCCCTGAGATACAGACATGTGATTTAGTCAAATGGGTCGTGGAGCAACAAAAAAAGCGCAGAGGGAGAGCAAGGCATGATGAGAGATTCATCTCAATAATAGCCAAGGATGCCCTTTTTAATGGTAGAATAGTGGAGTGGGTAGAGAAAAGCATAAAGGGTCAGAGTATGGACAAGGGGATGTTGCTTTGAAAAGTTGGGAAAGGGGATCATTTGCTGGAGTAACATGTTGTAACATACTGTTAAGATTGTAGGTGGACGGGTCATGAAATATTAATAACCATTTGGTATAGGTCTAATATTCTATATTTCTGTGGAGTAAATCTGAAATATCATCAAGATCAATATAAATTACTATAGGAAGAGAATCTCAAAAATACTAATGGTAACCATTGAAAGGATGCTATTGATTTCATTGCCATAAATGTTGTGTGTAGTTTGATTCAGCTGCATCATTTAGATATTTTATGAAAAAAAAAGAAATTGAACTAAATAAAGCTTCAACGTAACCTAGTATCAGCAGCACTGCAATGGAGCATTATGCCGCACGCTCCCAGAGGTCTACCATGATGTGCCTTAAAAGGAGGTTGTAATTGTCAGCTCACCAGCGTAGTGGAAAGGGAAAGACACCTGGTATATGCTGCCGCCTATGCAACAATAGCACTACAGGTACTTTATTTGATGACATAGTCATTGAAACCAACACTGTAAAACTGAGATTAAGTATCAGGTCTCCCCGAATATTGGGGATAGTGTATTTAATATTGCCTTGTTGGATATCTATAGGTTGCTAGCATCCCCAGCTGCCATTATGTCATTAACTGATAGTCCAGATAAGTATCCGCTTACAGGACTCCTGTTACAATGTATCTATAAGTACCTCCTGTTACAATGTATCTATAAGTACCTCCACTGGACAGTGGACGACAGTTATTAAATAACATTGAACCAGTTTAGCTTTTACCAGAAGCCCCAATGGGCAGTACAGTGCTAGACAAATGTATAAGGAATCCCTGTGAAAATAGTGAAGGATCTCAAATAAGGCATGTGGCATTATTTTGAAAGTTTATCGTTTAGTCTTTTTACATGTCGCACCACACTGATCCTGTAATCGAGAATGGCAGTACTGGGTAACAGTTTTCATACGATCATCAAATGTCCTAAGCTATTTATGACAGCTATCCGATCCTGACAGCAAGCCTGACTTGTCATTACATAGTTATGAATACATCTGTCCTGATGTGACCCTATGGAATATGACCTTTTGACAGCCTATTTCAGCCTCCCAGAATACCCATCAGCTGGCCGCCAAAGTTGTGCACTTGTACAGTTGAAGGTAAGGCCTGCATTCATTTAGATGTATTTTGAAATAAAGCCTCATGAGTGTCTATATGTTTTGATCAATTTCTGACTGTGTATGACTACATTATTATAATATCTTTTTGTCTTGATTAAAAGACACAGTGATTTCCATCTGCAAGTGTTCTTGTATGGGCTCACTATAGTAAAGCTCTATCCGTTCACCATAGATAACAGGAACCTGTGATTATCAACCTAAGTCTCCACGATGCCATGTAAAGTTGAAGGATGTCACAACTATGTCAACTGTCATTTTTCAAGTGCACTGACAGTGGACATTTTCTGGTTCTTATTAAGAATTATGTCTACCACACCAGTGGGATATATCGTCACCTTAGTACAAGAACGTTGTAACTGATATTTTGGCAAAAATGAGTTTTTCTTTCTGTTTTAAAGACAAACGCTGCCTGGTACATAGGAGCCACCCGGTGGCAGAAATCAAAACTCATCAATTATACTATTTTACTGGTATTTCTTATCCTAACTGGACCACTTTACCTGTACATATTTTTTTGCCGTTCATTTTTGATCACTATAGATTCATTAGAGATATCTATATATGCCATTTGAATTCCCATAGGGTCTTATAGTTAAAGGAAAATTAATATTTTCTAAAAATTCTTTTTCATTTCAACCGTGACCCTCCATTTTTCTTTTTTCAAAATGTTTGTATAGATGCCCTCTTTCAATCCAGAGCGTTGTGTAGAAAAATCAGCAGAGGATCAGTATGTATGAGACATGATATGAAAAAATAGTTTTTAGCATTCGTTTCTATAGTTAGGGCATTTTATACTTAAATTTTCATACTGTAAAAGTAAGCACCATGCCATAGGGATTTTTTTTGCATTTTCTTATAGTTAGTACATCAAACTAATATAATCCGGAATTATTTGAGATTATTAGCAGCAGAACCTATTCTGGACATCCAGTAGCATTTGTCTTTAACATCTATAAGATTCACTCAAGATTATCTAGCTACCGGCACTTTGAAAGTACTGAACCTCTGTCTAAGATATATGTGCCTACAGGCGTCATTGAAATATTGCTGTATCCACTTGGTGCTATAGTGAGTGGAACACTTAATTGTCTTTCCTAAAAAATCTGAAAAATGCAGTAACAACTCTCTTGCACTTGAGCAAAGATATCAAGATCTGTCACCACAACAGACCACATCAAACGGTCAAATGAACAAACTACCACCCATACCAGGACCCTCCCACTGGGGCAGTGCAAGGTACAGACCTAGTCTGATGGCTTAATGAGGAAGGTGGTGTTAGTTGAGGCCACTAACTAGCTGGATAGACCCCCCCCCCCGACACACACAGACAAACACCTAAATGACCAATCGCATGGAGCTGCTGATGAGGCACTTACCTCTCACACTATCTATGCATGAAAAAGGGTGTTAAGAACATGGAACCACCCCTGCCTGCTTCTCCTCCTCCTGTCATACATTTTCACTATTGTGAACACAAAACAGAAATTCCATAGCTCTCTTCACACAGGGTAAGTCGCTCCTTATACGACCACTAGATATGGTGTCCATAATTCATGGGCACTGTATGGGGATTATGTAAGGGCCCCCTATGGTAGTAAAATACCCAGATTCAGGTAATTTTCTTCACAGATATTTAAAACACCCTATACTACACTAGGGTTGTGAAAGGATTAGGGAATTCTAAATGTTTATTAGGTAAAACTAGTTCTGAAAATGCATTGGTTCCCAATATAGGTCAACAGACTATAGGGTGGTCGACATAAGGTACCAACATTCCTAGTGGTCGAGTCAGCAACAACTAACCCTACCACTGCACTGTCAACTAGGGCTTTCTGTAAGAGCACTGGCTAACTTCAGTATGATTACAGTGATTAAACAGTTCCTTTTTACAGTGTGCCTAATAGTCAAGTAAGGGTTGAGTTACCCATACCCTCTTACCCCTTCAGATACGACAGTGCTTCATGATCCAACTTCTTGACCAGTGCCTCTCACTTCACCCCCCCTCTATTTTCCTATCCTTATCTATATCCCCTCATGTCAACACTATAAGTTGAAGTTGTTCATTATGATTATTTAATACATCGATTCTCACCTGAAGACAATCCAACTGGTTTTGTTCTTTATGTTTTCAGTAGTGAATTAGTCATGAAAGCAGGCATTGCTGTCGGTTATTTTAGACGTCTATATACCTTGGCATTAATTTATGTACATCATTTCTCTTCAATTATGACTGCAAAAATAAGGAAGTTCAGATCATAATTAGGTGTAAATTAATGCATGTGTCAACCTTTCTTTCTCTTCTCATCTATACCCTGCCTATCAGGTTCTCCATCATCTATATTACCTCCATCTCCACCGTCCTATCCCATATCCCCTTTAGGCTCACCCTATCCCACACCTTCATTCAGCCTCACCCTTCACAGGAGGTCCCTTAGAAGTAGGCTGGCGGCAGCTAGGGGCATGGTTTTCCTGTGATAAGGCGGCACCTAACAGACGGGACTAGGTCAACATTATGTCCAGGTATCAGAGTTCATTCACACACAGATCTGCTCTATTCATAACCCATATCGCCTGTTCAGTACCCCTCCCCCCCCCCAAACACACATACATACACACACTCCATACAGCCTATCTGTGTCGGCACCCTTGTGGAGGTTCAGCAAGTGGTGAGTTTCCTCTGGCTCTTTAAAATACCCCTTTTAGGACAGAGCAAAATGGTCGTCCTGCCCGTGGGGACGGTTTCTGAAAAAAGTATGGTTCCTATAGGACAAGCCTATTATCAATTCCTATACTAATCCTATATAATGGGTGGCGACTATAGTCGATGCTAGGCCCACCATCGTGTTGACTTTATTCAACGTTAGTCCTCAGTGGGTTGCATACACTGTAAAAAATGGTGCTGTCAAATTGAAAATGGTTACCCGGCTACTTCTGGACAAAGCTTTCAAAATTATTTTCCACACATTAACTCCTTGTAATGCAGCGCTTAAAGGGGGCCTGCCCTCTCATGCTTCATTGTTAGAAATACATGATTTTCAATATAGCATTTAAACAGGTCGCCTGACCAGGAGTGTAGATCAAGATAGATTATTGTATGAGGGTGTGGGGATCAGTATTCTTTGCTTTAACCTATGACATTGTCTGTTTTCCATTCACCTAAATAAAAACCATCACGCTTATCAGCTAACCGTAATACATCATCATTAGGAGACCATATGAAATGTGACACATATATCCATTGCTTGTCCAATGAGGTTTCTTACCACTGCATCTTTACATCTAATGTTACAACTGACTGAAGTGCTATAGATCTAGGCTGATATACTCTAAAGAACATATGCCCCATATGAATTTATACATTCTAAACAATGTATAGCTCAATAGCAAAACTTGGTTGTCAAGGTCATTTATCTGTACCCTATTGGTGTCAGTTGTGGATTCAATCAGCACAGGCAATAACCTTTGCAAATGGAGGAGCTGGAATAGATCCCTGCTTACATAATCATATAATCATTCACCACTTATGGTACTAACCACTGAATCGCTTGGACCATCTAGGCAACTGCAAAAGCTGCCTCTTAGTGTATGGCAGTATTATAGAGTGTGCTGGGGTAGGTGAGGCAGACAGGACTGTATGTCAAAATAAATTGTGTTGTGCCCCTCTACACGTAACATGTTTAAATCATCAGGACTACTCCTAGTGTTGAACATTGCCAAGCTGAAAGGCCATTTCCCCTTTGAACATAAATCTGCCTCCCTAAGTTTCCTATTTAGACTGCTATGATAGCAGACACGCCTGTATATTGTGGTCTTATCCTTCTAACGTTGTTAAGGGGTGAATGATGTGGGGGAGCGCTACAGGAGGAGTGATAACACTGGATCACTGACCCTTCCATCCTACCAGTCCCTGTGGAGGATATAGATCAGAAACAGATAAGGGAGACTGGGGTGATGGTGGAGGAGGGGGTGAATTTGTCACTGGGATAGAGTTAGCTATTTTGGGGCTCATAGTACACCAGTGCTTTATTTACATTGGTAGGCCTGATGCATGAAGGTAGACCTGATGAGTCTCTTTCCATGCATTATGACCATCATAGGGAATGATACACTCCCAAATGACCACATGATACACCAATGCAGTACTGGTGAGCAGAGGCGCTACCTTTGTATTGGTGCATCATGAGGCCAATGATGCATCTTGTGGCCTCTAAAGACCCAGATCCTACTTCTTCTGGTACCAATAGACCCAGTTTAACCACTGCCATCCCGTGTGGCACAGCACAGGGCTGTGATTGTAGTCGGAATAAAAAAGACATTGATGGAGCTGAATTGAAGTGGTTAAATTGAGGGGAAAGTTTGGAGGAGCTGCAGCCTAGAGAGGCGGTGTGTCGGGGGAGGTATTTTTCAGCATTACCCGTGTACACAAACCATCTTGTAAATAACATTAGGACTAGGAGGAAGAATGGCGGATATGAGGCTAGTGTATCCAGACAGGCAGAATGACTTAACCATAGTAGGACAGCATGAGACCTCCAGGCATATATGGGTGAAATCTCAGATGTGCACCAATTTGGTAGGGCAGGTGCTAAAAAATAAAAGTTGAAAATGTATACTTTTTACTCCATAACACATTAATATATGTGATAGCTTATGCTATTCCAAGAGGGGACAGTACGAAAATGATTATTTGAGAAATGGCAGCAGGATAAAAAATCACCCCCATGTTAAAAGATAGGAGGCCAATACGTCCATTACCACGTTTTTGAACACCCTGATATGCCTTTGGGTAGCTGGGTGCTGTACAAAAGCTGTTAAGAGTGGATCAATGAAACTTACAGACCAAATAGAAAGAAAATATAGGTACATTCTGATGTAAAGTTCTAGTTATTTAGATATTATTATACCACTAAACTAGAGCTCTAAACCTGTGGTAATGGACATATCTTGAAAAGTATATTAATTTTCCAAATTTATTTCAATCATTAATCTATAATGGAATGTTCATAGCTAAGCCAACCAAGATTTTATAACCTAATCATCTGAAAGAGAGGAGTATTACCAGTGATCCGAACTGCAGTATATTATTTCAGAAAATTTACATTTATTTTCTGCAAAAGAAAAGGGTTATTTTGATTACTTTTTTATATTTAATTAATCACCAATCTTCCTTTAATGAGAATAAACATGACAAAATTATATCTATGTTTAGGTATTGATGTCTACAACAAATCTCACAATGTCTCCTTATTTTTATCGAGCCTGGTCCACGTGGTAAGCAATATATGCCATTAAATCGTTTATTTTGCAATTGGTGCTCATCTCAGAATTTCACCCATATTGACGTTGCAATCACAGTGCATTCAATGCAGTGTACATCTACTGGGTAGCTCTCTCTCTCTCTCACTCTCTTCATGTCAACCTTGTGGTGTGAATCAATGTTTTAGAGAGCAGGTTTGACATAATGCAACCGGTATGGAGATCAGGAATATATATCATATGATGGCGGATGGAGAACTTGAATTAATTCCCTGTGCGGCCCTTTAGTATATGTGGGAGAGAGAAAATCTATACAGACGGGCATGTACATTGTAACAAAGGTGAGTGGAGGATGAGAAAGGAAAACATGAATACTTTTTTTTCTCCTTAACAAAACAAAATCACACTATCAAACCCACACTCTCACACACTAAGTTCATTTTCTTGGATGGAGTGATATATCTAGACGTAATAAATTCCTCTATTGCCCCTCTCAGTACACTACCACCCCTCTCATGTCTCCAGCCGCCATCAGCCATACACTCCTTCCCTCCCCCTGTGAGCTGTAGCATGTTAGCCACAGTGGTGGTTCCCCTATCCCCCTGCCTCTCCTATTACCACCCCCACCACTATACTCACTATTATCTCTACCCACACCCTACACCCACCTCCACCACCCCTGTCCTACCAACATCCTAGCCTGGTCCTGCCTGGGGTCATTTTCCTCCAGGGTGTCGGCCAAAGCAACAAGGTGGTGCCTCCAGCAGCTCCAGTGGCTAGAGCAAGGCATGTTGGGGGCAGGGTGGACAGCCTGCTGCAGCGAGGGGATTATCTTCTACTCCACATCCCAGCTGGCATGGGTGTATATGGGGAATAGTGGGGGTGTAGTAGAGAGGCAGAGTGGGAGCAAGGGAGGCATATAAAGTATACAGGGTTTGATATGGAGAAATAAACAGATCCTGTTATAGAGACTAGAAAGAGAGGGACAGAGACAGAGAGAAAGAGAGAGACATAGAGAGAGAGAGAGGCAGATGGGAAGGACTAACCAAGGTATTATTTACTATGTCACTGTAGCAGACAGAGAGGAAAAGTGACAGAGAGAGGGAGACAGAAATAGGCAGAAAAGACAATACATGGATAGGATGGTTTCCCCAACCTAAATGTACCAGTGGCCCTGAGGCAAACACCACTTCCTATACTACTATATTCTGTATGTTGAACATTAAGTCATCCTACAGCAGCTACACGGCCTATGGAGCCACCTTCCCGGCTCCAGGCCCAGTCCCAGAGCCTCCTACTCCAGCTGCCTCCTCTCACCATGCCCACTGCCGCCAGTGGCCTATGCAGCAAGTCCCCCCACCAGCCAGGCTGCAGTGCCTGCCCCTCTTTGAGCATCTATACCCACCATACTCCCTAGATATACCAGTCTCTAAACATACAGCTACTATACCAGATCCTTCTATATGCTTCTCTGTTATAATATGGATGTTAAGAGGACAGAGACCACCCCACCTCATTTTCTCTGTATAAACCTCAAAGCCTACTTCCCCTCCTTACAAGGCTAGATATCATAAAGCTTAATTAATGCCATCAGAAGAAGGGGAGGGTGAAATAGGGAGGATGAAGGTGAAATATGTTATATAGATAGGGAGCAATAATGATCTAGTATCTTAAAGACAATATTTACTTTATATTTATACTTTCATTAAAAGAAAAAGAGTCAGAGGAAGAAAACACATCCAGCAGTCAGGCAAAATATGTGTATGACATCATAATATTGATATTTTTCATACGGCCTATCTTGTTGCATGGTGTTATTCGATGATAGACAACAGACTGAAATTTACAAGGCCCTACAAGTTGAAACATACCTCAACGCATGCCTCTGATGTAGGTAGAGGCTTTCCTTTCTAAAGCCAATAAATGGGACAGGCAGGAAGCCATAGAACACAAGCTAAAAACTGATGATGGGTGTTGCTATGAATAGTTCCCCCTATACACATTGTAGACCTAAGAGATTGAGTGAACCCCTGAGAGTCAGTGTTCCTTTGAAGGCAAGCCAGTGAGATACAGACATGTGATTTAGTCAAATGGGTCTTGGGGCAACAACAAAGCGCAGAGGCTGAGCGAGGTATGATGAGACATTCATCCCAATAATTGCGAAGGATGCCTTTCTTACTGGTGGAATAGTGGAGTGGGTAGAGAATAGCTCAAAGGGAAAGAAGATCATTTGCAGGAGTAACATGTTGTAACAAACTGATATGGTATAGGTCCAATATTCTATATTTCTTTGTGGAGTAAATCTGAAATATCATCAAAATCAATATGAGACAAATATCACTTATGATATTTGGGTATATTCAGCATTGACATGTTCCCACACCAGGGGTCTCACTGGCCAGTCCCTTCTCCCCTGGTGAAGGGACTGGATTCTCTTCTATAGGAAGAGAATCTCCAAAATACTAATGGTAACCATTGAAAGGATGCTATTGATTTCATAGCCATAAATGTTGTGTGTAGTTTGATTCAGCTTCACCATATTAGATATTTTATGAAAAACTAAAGAAATTGAATTAAATAAAGCTTCAATGTATCCTAGTATCAGCAGCACTGTAATGGTGCATTATCCCACACGCTCCCAGAGGTCTACCATGATTTGCATTAAAAGGAGGTTGTAATTGTCAGCTCACCATCATAGTGGAATGAGGAAGGGAATGAAACCTGATATATGCTGTCGCCTATGCAAAGATAGCACTACAGGTTCTTTATTTGATGACATGGTCATTGAAACCAACACTGTAGAACTGAGATTAAGTATCAGGTCTCCCCGAATATTGGGGATAGTGTATTTAATATTGCCTTGTTGGATATTTATAGGTTGCTAGCATCCCAATCCCAAGCTGCCATCATGTTGTTAACTGATAGTCCACATAAGTATCCTCTTACAGGACTCATGTTAGAATGTATCTATAAGTACCTCCTGAGGGATGAAAAAACCATCCACACAATCACTTCTAACTGTATTTACACTGTAAATAGAATGATGATATACTTGAATCTACCAAGGATCCTCATAAAACTGAACAGTGAACAACAGTTATTGAATAACATTGAACCAGTTTAGCTTTTACCAGAAGCCCCAATGGGCAGTACAGTGCTAAACAAATGTACAAGGAATCACTGTAAAAATAACGAATGATGGCATGTGGCATTATTTTGACAAAGTTTTTAAAGTGTCGTTTATTCTTTTTACATGTCACACCACACTGATCCTGTAATCGGGAATGGCAGTACTGGGTAACAGTTTTCATACGATCATCAAATGTCCTAAGCTATTTATGACAGCTATCCGATCCTGACAGTAAGCCTGACTTGTCATTACGTAGTTATGAATGCATCTGTCCTGATGTGACCCTATGGAATATGACCAATTTACAGCCTATATCAGCCTCCCAGAATACTCATCAGCTGGCCGCCTAAGTTGTGCACTTGTACAGTTGAAGGTAAGGCCTGCATTCATTTAGGTGTAGTTTGAAATAGAGCCCTGTGAGTGTCTATATGTTTTGATCAATTTCTGACTATGTATGACTAAATTATTATAATATCATTTTGTCTTGATTAAAAGACACAGTGATTTCCATCTGCAAGTGTTCTTGTATGGGCTCACAATAGTAAAGCTCTATCCGTACACCATAGATGGCAGGAACCTGTGATTATCAACTGAAGTCTCCACGATGCCATGTAAAGTTGAAGGATGTCGCAACCAGGTTTGAGACTGCCCTCAATGGAGGGACATACCTTAAAGGAATCCCATACCCAGATTAAGCAACGCCCCTCGTTTTGGTTGACTTAACTACCATTGAAAAGATCTCCATCTTCCCTGTCTATAAGTATATTGATATTGTAAGAGGGTTTTGTTGCTACTAGAAAGGAAGACAGAACACAGAAGTACTATGACAGACAAGGAGTTCACTATTGACCTCTTAATCATAATTACAAATACAAACCAAGCCTCTTGCTCAAAGTGAACCAACTCTATGACCTAGTAACCGGGGTCATGGACGAATATGTCATCAGATATGCTAATAAAATCATGCGAACATCAATCATCACTTGTAGTGTCATCAATTGTCATCAGTTAGCATCACTTAGTCACTGCCCCTACGTCGTTCCTATAGCTCGACAGGATCAGCGCTGCTGCACCACGCCTGCACTCAAACGAGCTCTGAGTCGAACTGAAGCCCTGCTGTCAGGTGCACTGTTGTATAGCACACCGGGCTGGTGCGCCTCCTGGTGAGTAAAGTGCAGACTGTGGCGCCACAGCAAGGCCAGTGCAGCACCACTACAGTATTTAAAAAAATAACCACCTACTCACTCAGAAACTTTGACAAAAATATCTATGAATAGGAAAACCTTGGAGTACCATTTGGAATAAATGTATTTGCTAATTTTACTATGGGTTTACTAGCTTTAAACATGCACTCAGTATATAGGCACTGAGATTCTCTTTAAAAACTATGTTGACCATTTATTCATATGCATCATGGGTTTTAGGATAATATGAATCAAAGTTTTCAAAAACAAAGAAACCAATCTAAATTGTTTAAATTCATATCATGACCTTTGTCCCTTATCTATATTTGGTCAAAACCCGTGATTATTGGAGCATGACCCCTCCTGAAAAGAGCCAGTCAGTGCTGATAAGGGCTGATTAGAGCATCCTTCAATTAAGCAAAAGTCATTCAGACTGGTTCCTAAAAGATTAATACATGAAGGATGTCCTTCAATGGAAGTACAGGGTTCCTGCTAGTGTTAGGACTGACATCTATGTCAACTATTAATTTGCAAGTGCACTGAAAGTCAACATTTTTCTGGTCCTTATTAAGAATCATGTCCAACACACCAGTGGGATATATTGTATATGTATATGTAGTGGGATATATAGTACAAGAATGTTGTAACTGATATTTTGGCAAAAATAATTTCTGTTCTGTTTTACATCTATAACATTCACTCTTATCTAGCTACCGGCACTTTGAAAGTACTGAACCTCTGTCTAAGACATACGTACCTACAGGTGTCATTGAAATATTGCTGTATCCACTTGGTGCTATAGTGAGTGGAACACTTAATTGTCTCTCCTGAAAAATCTGAAAAATGCAGTAACAACTCTCTTGCACTTGAGCAACGATATCAAGATCTGTCACCACAACAGACCATATCAAACAGTCAAATGAACAAACTACCACCCTTACCAGGACCCTCCCATTGGGGCAGTGCAAGGTACAGACCTAGTCTGATGGCTTGATGAGGGAGGTGGTGTTAGTTGAGGCCACCTACCAGCTGGGTACACCCCCCCCCGACACACACAGACAAACACCTAAATGACCCATGGCATGGAGCTGCTGATGAGGCACTTACCTCTCACACTATCTATACATAAGGAAGGGTGTTAAGAACATGGAACCACCCCTGTCTGCTTCTCCTCTTCCTGCTATACATTTTCCCTATTTTGAACACAAAACAGAAATTCCATAGCTCTCTTCACACAGGGTAAGTCGCTCCTTATATGACCACCAGATATATATGGTGTCCATAATTCATGGGCACTGTATGGGCCTTATGTAAGGGCCGCCTATGGTAGTCAATTATACAAATTTTCTTCACAGATATTCAAAACACCCTATACTACACTAGGGTTGTGAAAGGATTAGGGAATTCTAAATGTTTATTCAGTAAATTTAGGTCCTAGTCCTGAAAATGCACTGATTCCCAGTATAGGTCAACAGACTATAGGGTGGCCAACATGCCTAGTCGTCGAGTCAGGAGCAACTAACCCTACCACTGCACTGTCATCTAGGGCTTTCTGTGAGCACACTTGCTAACTTCAGTATAATTAGAGTGATTCAAAAGTTCCTTTTTAAAGTGTGCCTAATAGTCAAGGGTGAGTTACCCATACCCTCTAACCCCTTCAGATACGACAGTACTTTATAATGCTACTTCTTGAACAGTGACTCTCACTCCCCCCCTCTATTTACCCATCCTTATCTATATCCCCTCATGTCAACACTATAAGTTGAAGTTGTTTATTATTTGTTGATTATTTAATACATCGATTTTTGTCAGCAGACAATCCAACTGGTTTTGTTCTTTGTGTTTTAAGTAGTGAATTATTTACGAAGCCAGGCATTGCTGTTGGTTATTTTAGTCGTCTATATAGCTTGGCATTAATTAATCTATACCACTTCTCTTCAATTATGACGGCAAAAATAAGGAACCTCAAAGACCATAACTAAGTGTAAATTAACGCACATGCCGAACCTTCTTTTCCTTCTCATCTATACCCTGCCTATAAAGTTTCCCATCATCTATATCATCTCCACCCGTACCGTTCTATCCGATATCCCCTTTAAGCTTACCCTACCCAACACCACTATTCAGGCTCCCCCTTCACAGGAGGTCCCTTAGAACTAGGCTGGTGGCACCCAGGGGCATGTTTCTCTGTGATAAGGCAGCACCTTACAGACGGGACTAGGTCGACATTATGTTCAGGTAGCAGGGTTCATTCACACACAGATCCACCCTATTCATAACCAATAGCCCCTGTTCAGTATCCTCCCCCCACACATACACGCTTACTGACTGCATACAGTCTATCTGTCTCATGCTATAGGCACCGTATGGAGGCTCAGCCAGTGGTGAGTCTCCTAAGGTTTTTTAAGGGTTGCATACACTGTAAGAAAATGCTGTCAAATTGAACTCCTTGTAATGCAGCACTTGACTGTACTGCCCTGTAAGGCTTTATTGTTGAAAATAGGATGCGTAGGCCGCCTAGAGCTTTGTAACGAAAAGAAAACAACAAGAAAACAGACGCAGATAGCCTTGGAATTGGACAGGAAGACCTGATGCAGTATGCTTATAGCAAGGATTCCAAACTCCTTGGTATAGGTATCTTTGAATGCTCACTAAATTTCTACAATAAAAGACCACCTTAACCTGTTAACCATGAGTCTGACACATGACAGCAAGGAAACTTTCTCACAAGTAATGTTTCGTTATGCAGAAACAATATTTTTTGTAAAAGCTTACGCATAAAGCGTAGCGTGGCCAACTTCCTGTCCAATTTCGAGGCTATTTGCATCCACATTTTTCATAACAATGTGGTGACTTACGCGCCCTATACACTATTTCCTATTTCACTGAATATAGCATCTACAGAAGTCATGTGTTAAGGGGTGTAGACAGGCTATTGCAAAGGGTGTGGAGATCGGTATTCCTTGATTTGGTAAACCTATGACACTGTGTGCATATTCTTTTCACAAGAATAAAAACCAGCATGCGTATCAGCTTATCCCAATACATCATTATTAGAGGACCACATGCACCGTGCCACATATATCCATCATTCACCCAATGGGGATGCTTACCACTGCATATATACCTCAAGTTATACAACTGACTGAAACTACAAGTGGTATTGGAAAGTTGAACAGTGTCATCATCAACAAAGGTATACTAGGAGGGAGTGGCGGACACAGCACCTAACCCCTATTTTTTACTAGATCTGTGGATCAAAGTAGGCAAAAAGGCCCCATCTAAGGAGCATCTAAGTGTCATAATTTTAGTCTGATATACTTTGAAGAATATATTTCATATATGCATTCATTAAAACGTTCTAATCAATGTGTAGCTCCATACCAAAACTTAGTTGTCATGACCATTTATCTGTACCCTCTTGAATTCTGTTGTGGGGTAAATCAGCATGGGTGATATCCTATGCAATTGGAGGAGCTGGAATAGATTCCTGCTTACATAATCATATAATCATTCAACAGTTATGGCACATACCACTGATTAGACCATCTTGCCAACTGAAAAAAGCTACCCCTATGTATGGCAGAATACTCGTGTGCTGGGGTAGGTGAGCCAAACAGAGCTATATGTCAAAATAAAATGTGTCATGCCCCTCTTCATGTAGCATGTTTAAATCATCAGCACTACTTCTAGAAACTATTGAACATTGACAAGCTAAAAGGCTATTTCCGCTTTGAACATATACCTCCCCATGAGGATAGCAGACACACCTGTATATATTGTGGTCTTATCCTTCTAACACTGTTAATGGGTGAGTGATGTGGGGGAGGGCTATGGGAGGAGTGATAACACTGGATCACTGCCCCTTCCATCCTACCACTCCCATTGGAGGATATAGATCAGGGCGCAATAATGGGGACTGGCCTGGTGCGGGAGGAGGAGGTGAATTTGTCTCGCGGATAGTGTTGGCTATTTTAAGGGATCACAGTACAACCAGCTCTTCACGCCCATTTAGTCATCCTGATGCATGAAGGCAGACCTGGCAAGTCTATTTCCATGCATCATGACCATCATAGGGGATGATACATTCCCAAGGGACAGCATGATGCACTAATGCAGCACTGGTGAACAGAGTCACTACCATAGTATTGTTGTATTATGAGGCCAATGATGCATCTTGCGGCCTGTAAGTACCCAGATCCTACTTTTACTGGTACCAATCGACCCAGTTTAACCATTGCATCCCTGTGAGCTGAATTGAAGTGGTTAAATTGAGGGGAAAGTTCAGAGGAGAGGTGGCCTGGAGAGGCGGTGTGTCGGGGGAGGTATTGTTCAGCATCCCCTGTGTACACACACCAGCAACCGACCTTGTAAATTACATTAGGATTTGGAGGAAGAATGGCGGACATGGGGCTAGTGGATCCTGACAGGCAGAATGACTTAACCCTTTAAGGACAGCATGGGGCCTCCAGGCTCATGCTCATGTTACCTTCACAATGCATTCAATGCATTGTGAATTTACTGGGTAGCTCTCCCTTCATGTCAACTACATGGTCGATTTTCTTAGAAAGTGTATTTCTGGCACTAGGAGGGGTCTGAGACCAAACCATGGAGGATCTAAAATATATTTTTTTGCATAGTGTATAGGTGTTTTGGTTCCTCCTCACGAAATATTGTTAGTTAAATATTAAAACCATTGCTATGGCAACCCGTGGCAGCTATATACCATGGAAATGATGTCCAGGCAAGTGACCTTATGGGGTATTTTCTCTTTGGGGGTCCAACATTATTTGATACATAATTTGGACCCATTAATACGGCACCAGATATATGTTGATATTTCAAAAACTTTGGAAAATATGTGTTTCCATTCGATTTTTTGTCTGATTTTGGGTCAAATTTGGCCTATTTTGAGGCCGTGGAGGCTAAAATATCGATTTCCCACCATATAAACCTATATGTAACATGAGGAACTCATTACCCCTGATGACCTGAGCAAAAAGAAATAAGGAAAAAAATCAAAATCCTAAGGATACAAGCCAGCGGAAGTCCAAAAAAGCCAGAAGTACCCTTTCTATGAAAATCGACCACATGGGTATGTATGAACGCTTTAGACATTAGGTTCGATATACACTGAAAAACTGAGAGGCACGAAACTAGTTAGTGGACTTTAAGTCCTCAGGTTGACGCTACCTATAACTACAGCTTTAGGTCATCAAAGTGGCGACTTTGAGTCGTCATCCTGACCACCTTAGTTGTCAGTATGACGACTTTCTATTTTCAGTATGACGAGTTTAGGTGGTCATTTGACCCTGACTACCCTGAACTCGTCTGTATTGACAAGTTTTAGGCGGCAGCATGTTTTCTGTGTAATACAGCTCTTGTGTGTAGATAAAAAATGAACAACTTGAATTAATTTCCTGTCCGCCCCTTAAGGGGTTTAGTTGTATGTGGAAGAGAAAAGATCTGCACAGAGAGGCAGAGGTATATGAAGTAAGGGACATTGTAGTGAATGTGGCTGGAGGATGAAGGAATACATAAATACGTTTTTCTCCTAAACAAAACAGAATCACAGTATCTAACACACACTCTCACACACTCAGTTCATTTTCTTGGATGGAGTGATACATCTAGAAGTAGTACCTTGTCCCTTCTTTATTTTCACTGTCCCTCTCACAAGCCTTCCGTCTCTCTCATGTCTGTCTCCAGCCCATCAGCCTTATACTCGCTCCCCCTACTCCCATCACACTCTCATGCCCATCCCTCAGGTCATTTACTCCAGGGGTATGAGCCAGAGCATGTTAGCCACAGTTGTGGTTCCCCTCACCTCCTGTCCCCTCTATTACTACCCCTACCACTATACTCTATCCCTCCCACACTCTTCACCCACCACCAACACCCTCGCCTGCTTCTGCCTGAGGCCATTTTCCTCCAGGGTGTCGTCCAAAGCAACAGGGTGGTGCCTCCAGTGGCTCCAGTGGTGGGAGCAAGGCGTGATGGGGGCAGGGTGGACAGCCTGCTGCAGCCAGGGGAGTATCTCCTACTCCACATCCCAGCAGGCATGGGTGTATATGGGGAATAGTGTGGGTGTATTAGAGAGGCCAGAGTGGGAGCAAGGGAGGGATATAAAGTGTACAGGCAGAAAGGGCCTGATATGGAGGAATAAATAGACACTGTTATAGAGTGGGGGCAGAGAGAGAGAGAGAGAGAGAGAGAGAGAGTATTGAGGAAAAAGACCATAGGGAAGGACTAACCAAGGTCTAAGGTATTATTTACTACGTCATTATAGCAGACAGAGAGGAAAGGCGAACGAAAGAGGGAGAGAGAGAGAGAGAGAGAGAGTATTGAGGAAAGAGACCATAGGGAAGGACTAACCAAGGTCCAAGGTATTATTTACTAAGTCATTATAGCAGACAGAGAGGAAAGGCGAACGAAAGAGGGAGAGAGAGAGAGAGAGAGAGAGAGAGAGGAGAGAGAGAGAGAACAAGACAATACATGGATAGAATGGGTTTTTTTCAACCTAAATGTACCAGTGCCCCTGATGCAAACATTACTTGGCTTATACTACTACACTGCTTATGTAGAACACTAAGGCATCCTGCAGCAGCTACACGGCCCATGGAGATACCCTCCCGGCTCCAGCCCCAGTCCTGCAGCCTTCCCTCCTCCTGCTGCCTCCCCTTACCATGCCCACTGCCGCCTGCAGCCTATGCAGCAACCCCCCCCCTTACAGTCAAGCTGCAGTGCCTGAGCCTCCTCCAATATCTATACCCACCATACTTCCTAGTGTTCTAGTCAGTCTGCCTTCATCCTAGATATACCAGCCTCTTATTACAGCTACTATACTAGATCCAACATGAACTATATTCCCCCCTGTTAGATGAGTGTTATCAGAGCAGAGACCCCCCCCCCCTCTCTCTATAAACCTGCCTGTTTGATGTGTTCAGGGCAGCAGAGACAGCCCCTTCTGGGACATTACCAAGCCTGCAGGCAGCCACCCATTGCAAGCAGTCAGCATTCAGTTCTTTTCTAGCCAGAATCAGATTTGTTTCTTTCCAAAATACATTTGCTATCTTATTACCAGTTTATTTACATGTCTCTCCAGTAGTCAGTCCCATGGCCGTGTCCTCACAGGGCCTCCTCAGCTATGTATGCAGCAATCGCCAAGCTCTGTACCAGCAGTGCCAGCCAGCCTCTTCAGTACCCACCCACCCACCAACCGGCCATGCAGCCAGCCAGGCACGATCCCAGCCAGGCATCATATCCACTGCTCTCACTCTTCTCCCCAAACCCATACACTCAGCCCCTCCTCCTACATAAAAGGGCCACATGAATACTGTCCTGTTATTTAGACATACATGTGAAGAATGTCTGACCTACCTGTTTGGTACTGCGCCAGGCCCGGCTCCTGATCCCCAGTACAGAGAAGCTAACTTAAGGGCTCCCATTGCCGCAATGAGCCGGGACTCTCCCCGCCTCGGCCGCCGCACCCCAGCCCACCAATCAGCGCTCACCGGCGGGGGGGAGAGTGTAGGACGCCCACGTTGGGAGAGTGCTGCCTGTGGTGGTTGCAATTGCTAAGGAGATGGAGATTTGGGCCTGGGAAGCTGCCAGCGGTGGGAGGTTGTCATATAGTATAGATGTTGTAGACTGTATGTTAGATGTTATAGGTGGAGAGTGTGATGTCCTTTTGGCGGGAATGTGAGGGCTTGGAGAATGAAAGGAGGACTTCAAAGGTATATAGAGTAGGGTAACTTAGATGTAGACATACATGTATGCAGCAATGTCTGAAAGAGATTACCAGGCTACAGCTTCAGCTACTACATAGTACTTTTGACCACCAAAAAACACCCATCTTTGACCGTTTGTGGCATAGACCTATTACGGGTTAATATGTGTATTGAGATAGCAAGTAGATTCAGTGGAATTAAAATCTTTAGACTTACAGTCTAAAAGATACCTGTGGAATCTATACCTGGTATCTTCATAAAACTGAGCAGTGGGACCAGAATTTCACTGTCATCTTGACAACATCTTTTTGCGGTGTTGTCTATAAATCCTAGTCACATATGCCACCTAGGTTGATTTTCTATACTACTCACATCCGTTTCTACAGAAACCACGCCACCTAGATTAATTTTGTATAATAGTTACATCCATTTCTATACAAACCATAGTGCTTAGATTCATTTCATATACTACTTACAGTCCATTGCTATAAAACAATGACACTTACGTTCAGTTTGCATACTACTTACATCTAACTTTTTAAAAAACACGGCACCTAGGTTAATTTTCTATACTGCTTAGGTTCATTGGTATAGCGAACTAGCAGCTTGTATCTATTGTCAACCAACTATATTCCAATTATATTTACTGCAGTATTCTTAGGATGCGAATGGTACCCATCTTTTAGGTGTTAGTTCAATGGTAACAGCCGATGGCTGTACCCGCTGGACATCCAACAACCTCGATATAAGGCAAAAGCTTTTCTAAATCGGACATCATTTGGAACAAACATTTTCAGATTATTTGGCAGTGGGCCAGGATGAGCAACTGACAGACTTAAGTGGTGAGCAGTTCAAACACACAGCGGCAGCCTGGGGGTAGCGCTTATGCACTATCTCTGCAAAGGAATGGCCGTCGATGGTTAACCCGTTGGGGTCAGCATGAAGCTTCATTGTCCACCTTTCTTGTGCTTTTCAAGATGTAAGGGAGCAGCCCTGACCGAGATATCCCCTGTGCAGGGAGCATTAACGCACCCCATGACAGTCATTTATTGTAGATGCACTTCAGAAAACTTGTTCTCCAATGCTGCATTGTTGATGTATCGTGGTAAAAAGTGAATTTTATAGCTTAAAGGGTTAATGACCTAAATATGCAGGGCCTGGTTATATCAGTACATATAAATAAGCTAATTAGATAGAACTGGAGTGCTCATCTTGTGCTAATGCCATAGGAAGCGTTCTCAAATGACGTAATAAAACAGACAAGAGTAAAATGCGTTTGTGTGCACAAGAGTAAGGTGGAGGAGTGGTCAGGATTAAATTTGATGACGGGGAACACGCGAAAGATTTGTAAGCCTCCCCCCTGACACACTTTTACAACATTTTTTTTGCGATTACTCCTTTTAGCTATGGTAATTCGCTTGCCATATTACCTGAATGGGGTGTAATCGTAATGCAGGAAAGGAGGGCAGTTACTACAATGAGACTCTTGTGGTACAAGGAAACCATAAGTAAAGCTCTGTGGTACAAGGAAACTCCCCAGGAAAACTCCGTGAAAATAATGGCGGATCTCTAGAACTGGCATTTGGGACAAGGATTTCACTGTGTTTTTTCTTACAATAGTTCTTTACTGTGCACCCCTGCATAGGAATTGACACCCCTGAACACCCACTAACCCCAGGTCATAATAAACGAGGGGACTGTGATATGAGTCCTATTTTATGATTTTTTGATTTTATTGAATATGATCTAACATATAGGAATATAATGATATTTTATCAAGTGGAGCTGACTTTCAGGATTGTACAGCAAAGCTGTTATGATGGATTATCACTCAAGAAATTTTTGATTTCAAGTTGTAAATTATGATTAGATTTTCTGAAAGATTACAGCAAAGCTGTCATTACGGATTATCACTTCAGAATCCATTATCATGATATTGGGGTCTAAATTATGTGTGTTTTAGTGCATCATGCTATACCTAAAAGGATAAAGATGATATCAAACATGCACGCAAGTTAACATGTCATAGCTACCCTCTATCCCTTAGTGCCAAAGCACTTAGGAATAATTCATATTAAACAAGTTAGGTTTAATGTTGGGTTCAACTCAGGGGAGGATGCCCGTATAGAGGCGGATTATCCTATAAGGATAAACCGTCAATAAACACTCTTATGAATCTAATACAAAAGGCGTGGTGTGAGGGGAGGAGAGGAAAAGCTCTACAAAGAAGTTGATATAAAAGATGACCTCTGTTAGGCATCAAAGAACCCAGCGGAAATATGATGTATGGTGAGATATAGATATTGATTGTACATTGAGAATGCTCTTTGCAGAGTCAAAACGACCAACTACTGCTTGTATAATATAGATACATGATACACTAGTCCTGCTTAGCAATCCCATATAACTACTGAAGCATAGGGCTATATGTATAACATATGGGTATATAGTCGAAAGCATCACCAGGGTTGATTGATGATGTCTAGAGTAGTTCTTTAGTTGATCAAATGACAGCTACTGTTAGTCATTGTGGTACTACTTGAAAAAGTTTGAGAGTAACCTAAATGAGTCATCACATGTAGAAGCAGTATATGGAAGGGCAGTGAGGTTGTAGGTTTTTGTATCTACCCTTTTTATATTGTTGATTAGTAAGGGGGCAATAATAAGGCAGTTTGTTAGTAGAAAGGGATGTGTATTCTGGATGTTTTTCCCAATGGCATATGAACAGAACTTTGAATTACATATCATAGGGGATATGATGGCGGCGACCACAGCGTTGCCTACTACAGTGGTATTGGTCATACCTCTACAGTCAAAGCAATGTCTTGGGAAGCAGTTCTATTGGGTATAGGGAATAGGGGGATTGGGACAATTAGATTTATTGTAAGCATGTTCTGAAGGCAGTGGGGCTGGGTATCAGAATCACCGTGGATGTAGTGTAGTATATGGCTATACAGAGTGTTGAAGGGCGAGTATGGGCCTTGTCTAGGATGTGCATTTTTTAGTGCAAGGAGGTTTGGAGGTGAGTGAGGTTTGCGGTTGTACAGAGTTCCTACACAAATGTAAAGGTGCACTGCAATCTCAAACTGATTTGGTCAATTATTATACCACTATGATAGTGATTCTCTCAAAAGCCAAGGCTATTAATATTTAAGCTCTCCTTTTGTGTTATAATAAAATACCCCCTCCCTTTCATCATACTACATTGCTACCTATTATGTTGCATAAAATAGAAGGTACAACGAAATGGGTATTTATGTATGGCATATATGGGTATTTATGGGTATTTATGTATCGACTTCTCTAAAGAGAAGTCGATATAAGGGTGTGTCTCATGAGGTCTATGCATTGCCACCTTTCTCAGCACTGGGAAATGCGATTTTTTTCCATATTTAAGAGATGGTTCAGGTGTGCTCCCTAGGTGCTGAGGCATCATAATCTATGCATCTTTTTCGTTAAATATGTATATTTTTCCTCCAAATCCTGTAGAACTGGTGCCACTGACAAAGGTGACATAGCTGTGATTTATTGATCATAAAATAATATAGCTAAGTACTACAACTTTGATATTTAGCATATGTATGGAGGGTATGGTCATGTATCAAATGTATGTATGGTAGATAGTTAAATAAATGCTGCATTTGAAAAAAAAATAGATATAAGCTTGGCCAATGAGAAAGGTGAGATATGTAGAAAATGTAAATGATTGTCTGTAAAATGGAAATTAGAAGCAATAAGAAGGGAAAACTGTTTTACATGGTAGATATAACATTGGGCTTCAAAATGATATAATTTAGATACTAAAATAAATTATTTCAAATACTCTGGAAATAGCGCCACTGAGAAAGGTGAAAAAAACATTCCTCAGCACTGAAAAAGGTGGCATAACAGTTTTCCAGTGCTGAGAAAGGTGACAATGACAATAATATTGACAATTATATTATAACAAACCTCTTCACCATTCCGAGAATATAAAACTTTAATTTTTCTAATTTACATAATTTTGAAACCGAATGTTTTGTTCAACAGGTAAAATAGTTTTTCATTCTATGTTGTTAGTGACATCTGTTTTCTGGGTTGCCATCCAAATTTTTCTTCATGTCACCCTTCTCATCGGCCACCTTGCATTTATATTTTTTTAGAATGTAGCATTCATTTAACTAGCTGCAATACATGCATTTAATGAACAACTGTATCCCCCATGGATGTGACATACACCACAGTTGTAGTACATAGCTGTAACTTGTAAATACGAAATGAAACACAGTTATGTCACCTTTCTCAGCACTGAGAAAGGTTACATAACTGCAACTTCTTTCATTTACAAATTGGAGCCTTGTACTATGACTTTTATATTTGGCATATCCATGCAGGCTATGGTTATTTATCTGGTGCATATATGATAAATAGTTAAATAACTTCTACATTTGAAATATTAAGATGTAAGCATGGCCGATGAGAAAGGTGACAATTGTAAAAATTGTGATTAGCAACACATATAACAGACATCTTAAGCAGCATAGAATGGAAACGAGTTCTGCCTGGTAAGGTGAATGCTAGACTTCAAATTGATATAACTTAGATACATATAAGTTTCATACCATGGGCAGGGCAAAGAGATTTGTCATTCATCAGTGTCACCTTTGTCAGCCCTGAGAAAGGTGATGCCCCAGCACCTAGGGAACACAGCTGAACCATTTTTTATTCTTAAATATGAAAAAATAAAATGGTATTTCTCAGCGCTGTGAAAGGTGACAATGCACGGAGTTCATGAGACATACCCATAAAAGATGACCTCTGTGAGGAATCAAAGGAAAACAGCAGGATTATGATGTATCTGAGATATAAATATTGATTGTACATTCAGAATGCTCTTTGCAGAGTCAAGGCGACCAACTTCTGCATGTATAATGTTCAGACTAGTATGATACACTAATCCTGCAGCTAATGGAATCCCATTATAACAACTGATGCATGGAGCTACATGAATAACACAGGGGTCGTTTGAGGCATTACCAGAGGGCTTTACGATATTAAAGATGTCTACAGCAGTTTGGCAGTTGTTCAAATAACAGATTTTCATGTTAGTCATCTTGGTGCCATTTGAAATAGTATCCTTGTTTGAGAGTAACCTCAATGAGTCATCACAGACTGTGTAGAAGCATTATGGATCAGCTGGAGTACCACACCATAGCAGTATATGGAGGAGCAGTGAGTCTGTAGGTTTTTGTATTTACCATTTTAATATCGTTTATTAGTAACGGGTCACTAATAACTAAATAATGCAGTTTGTTAGTGGAGGGGGGTGTATTCGGGATGGCATATGAATGGAAAGGTGCCCTGTTGTATTGGTCATACCTCTACAGTCAAAGCAATGTCTCATATAGCAGTTCTATTTAGTATAGGGAATAGGGGGAATGGGACAATTAGATTTATTGTAAGCATGGTCTGGAGTCGGGTATCAGAATCACCGTGGATGTAGTGCAGTATATGGCTATACAGAGTGTTGAAGGGCGAGTATGGGCCTTGTCTAGGATGTGCATTTTTTAGTGCAAGGAGGTTTGGAGGTGAGTGAGGTTTGCGGTTGTACAGAGTTCCTACACAAGTGTAAAGGTACACTGCAATCTCCAATTGATTTGGTCAATTATTGTACCACTATGATAGTGATTATCCAAAAAGTCAAGGCTCTTTGCATCTATCCCTTTGTATTCAAAAGGAATACTCCATCCCATTTTATCATACTACCTTGATCCCTATTATGTTGCCACAACGAAATGGTCATGTGTTTAATCAGCTTCATATCTTCATATTTTTTCTAATTTACTATTTTTCTTATATTCTTCCTCCATTTAGACAATGTCCCAATCTCGGCATAGATTATTTACATCGATATGTTCCACCATTAGCAAGGTATTATATGTGTGGGTGCTGACAGGTACATATGGATCTAGTATCAAAGGGTCAAGTATCAAATGTCCTTTAATGTATATCTAGACAAGCTGAGAATAGTTGCTGTTTAAAAATAGATGGATTTTCATAGACGAAAGTACCAAAGTAGAATGAAAGGCTTCTTTTCTTTCTGTATGTGGCAACCCTCTGACTCTATTAATGTCAAACAGAGTAACACGTAGACCATATGGGGGATATCACATGATAACATCTGCACTCTCTTTACCCAACACCAGCAGCAGCTTTATAAAATAGCACTGCTTGTATTTGTTCTTCATGTGTATGAACAAGTGCATTTTATAATTAGGTGCACGCACTTACCGTAATGACCTGTATAAGTGCCGGCCACTCATTAATTTCACTCCCACTGTACATCCTACACTTATACCAGACAGGCGCTTTTTTATGCTGTTTTCAATGCTTAAGATTAATTTCAAAACCCCTATACCCTGGCCCTTATTTGAGACCCCGGCGCTTATTTGAGACCCTGGCGCTGAAACGGGCCATTATGGTAAGACAGACCTGTCCTTGGTCTGTAGTAGCTACCTTGAGTTTGTATACGACATGAATTTGCTGGAAGATAATGTAGCAGTGAAACATAAAAGTGATGATGTAGTACCATTGTGGACTTTCAGAAAAAGAAATATCAAGAACACTCTCTGCAATATATGTAACTGTTACTTACTACAATGCAAAAACACATTGATCATATAACCCTATATCATTAGATGTGTCAGAAAAGGTAATGTGTGATACAAGAGCTCTCTCTGAAACACAGACGTGGCATTCCAGGGAGGTAAAGGGGTAGGTTAATGGCATGTTGGCTGTTGGAAGTCAGGGATGGCACAATTTATTTAACTTGATGTTTTAAACACTGCTTGTGTTTCCTTATCACAGTGTTGTCAGTGTTTAGGTTTTGATCTTAATTGATGCCATATCAGACCTTATCTCATGACAGGAATGAATGCACAGGAATACATACATGCTGCACTCTGCATACGACGATGGCTCTTTCATAAAGACCCGCTGGTTCAATCACGTGTGATTATTTTCAGAGATGAATGTTGAAGACAGTGCAATTGACCAACACGGTTAAGAACATGTGTGATAGCACTGAGTAAATACAGAGTTATAATGCTCCAAAGACTTGGTGAAGGTTAAATCTACAAAATAAATATATACTGCAGAAAATGTTGTCGAAGTAACAGTGAAATCCTTGTCCCAAAGTAGCCAGAGAGCCATAATTATTTCCATGGATATTGCTTGTACTACAGCGTGTAGTCTTAAGGTCGATAAACCTGATCCTGCTTGGGATTGTATCATAACACACTTTCTATAGATCATCTGTATCCACCTGGAACATTTGATGAGGGTCTGAGACTAGTGGGAATCTCATGTCATGGGGAGGACATCATACTGTGGTCTATAATATCCTTGGTATTATGATGATCATAACACACATAGCTATGTTCTATCAATACCCATATAATCAGATCTCACATTGATATTACCCTCAAGACTACCACCCATATTTCTCTACCAAGAGCAGCATGATATGGATAGCATACAAGATGTAATGGATTCCTACTGGACCTAGACGTCTCCCATTGTCTACACTGTAAAAGGCAACTGTTGAATCTACCGGTGATCCTCTTAAAAATGAACAGTGAACCTTTGTGATTGTATAGCAGGGAACCAGAGTAGTTTTCACAAGGAGCCCCAGGTGGCAGTACGGTGGTGGACAAATGTAAAAGGAACCTCTGTGAAAGTAATCCTAGATGTGTGGCAGCTTTAGGACGAGGATTTCGTCGTTATATCAACAACTTTTTTTACAGTGTTGTCTAGATGTGCTGCGTATATACCCTATGACCAGTCTCAAAGATGGTTCCCTTTTTAATCACTGTTCATCATCACCATGTCATAGAGTTAAATAAGGGTCATCAGCATTAATGTGTCATACATCAGTGGTAATCGCAGGCAGAATAACACTTAGTCAAGCATTTCCTTAATTTTCAAAATGTAACTATAATTATAGCTTCACCATATAAGAATGGCATGGTGAAGGCATTTATACACATAGACACCATAGTCACCTATTTATGCACCAGTTTTAGAATGAGCATTGGTCTCGCATAAGCGCGGGGGGACCAAATAATGCAAATTGCACGATAAATTATGTTTTGAAGAAGCGCCTGCATTTCATAGGCCCCAGGAGTAGAGAGGTATCTAAGAGTGCACTGTAAAAAGAATATCGTCAAAATAGTGAAGGATTCCTCATCCCAAAGCTGCCAGAGATCCGTTGTTATTTTCACAGAGATATCATTATTTTCACAAAGATTCCTTGAACCACCATACTGTCACCTGGGCGTTCTTGTAAAAACTATACTGAATCCGTGCTTAGTGATTACAATGGTTCACTGTTCAAGGATCTCTGGTAGATTCAACAGTTCTTTTTACAATGTGCTGGGACGCTTAAACAGGCCACTACGGTACCCTCCTGTGGCTGTTGTGTAAGTGAACACAGACTAGACACCACATCAAGCAGCCCAAGGCACTCCTTAAATCTTCACCACTGATATGATTATACAGTCAGCAGCCGGGGTATCTAGGATGTCAATTAGGCATAGTGAACAGCAGGCTGGGTTATCAGTAGATCTGATACCAAACCCCTTAGTGTAAACTAATCTGATATCATTAGGCTACATGATGAACTAGGTTTGGTGTACACAATGCCCGACACTGTAAAAAAAGATGTGGTCCAAATAACGGCAATATCTTTCTTCCAAAGTTGCCAGAGATCAATCATTATTTAAACGAAAACTGCACTACTTCACTGCAAAACGAGGAGACCTGGTAGATTCAACAATTGTTATCTTTTTTAAATGTAGATTTGGACACTGACGGAAGGTTGCTGTAACATCAAGAAGGTTGAGTTTGATTAAAGTTCTGAACTACTGGCCGATGCTTGCTACATTGGTATTATGTCCTATGACTTGTAGGTATGCAAGCATCCAGCTACTTGTCTGCAGCAGACCTTAATTAGGCTGCATGTAGGATTGTTTTATTGGGTGAGGACAGGGTAGACAAAGGTCTATTTTGACACTCTAAGTCCCATGGTCAGTCAATAGGGGGTGGTCCAAACACTGAATGTGTTGCTATCACCCTACTCACCCACCTAGGCTCTCTATGCAGACTTCACCCACCTCCTCTCACTGCCTACCCAGCGGTATTGATTTAAGGGTATGTGAGAAAAGGGATAGTGAAGGAGGAGGCCGGGATGGATGGAAGAAAGTTAGAGAGTGTAGCATACAGGGCAGGCAAGTGGGGAGGAAGACCAAGAGAGAGAAAGAGAGACAAACAGACAGAGGCAAACAGACACAGAGACTGAGAGCGAGAGAGAGAGAGAGTGAGAGAGCGAGAGAGAGAGAGAGAGAGAGAGACAGAGAGAGACATAGAGACAGAGACAGAGAGAGAAGGGGAAAATAGAAACGCAATTTAACAATTTATGCCCTCAGTCTGAATAGAGGTCAAAGAGCTCTATGCATAAAGTTGTACTCTGATGAAAATTATTCAAATGCTGGAAAAGTCAGATGAATATTCCCGCTGAAAAGGTCCCTGTGTCAAATAACTTTAAACAGCACACAGGTAGTGCCAATGGCAGCAAACTGACCCACATAAAACCGCGGTTTTTTTTTTTTATTATTTGTGCTGGATCCACTTTTGAACAAAGGCTCTCAATGGACCATTGGTGTGTGATAATGAACAGAACTTTGAACGGAATAAAATTCAAGTTAATATCAACTGACTATGTGAAGATCCAGCTTCTCAATGTATATTACCTTGTCAGATTCTGATGTTGATGAATTACAGACAGTATCCAAGACTGAAGGATAAGAGGCACTTCTGATTAAAGCTCTCCAGCAAACAGCTTGCAGAATTGATATTTCTTGCTGTCTTGGTGTGTAGGAAGCAGCCTCTAATAAGGCGATATTAGGGAAGGCTATATTGGGTGAGGACAGGGTGGTCAAGGGTCTATTTTGACCCTATAAGTCCCATGGTTAGTCAATATGGGGTGGTCGATACACTGAATATGCTGTATCACCCCACTAACCCGTGTAGCCTTCCACCCAAGCTTGGAGCCACCCCACAAATTGCCTTTCCACATGTATCGATATGAGAGAGTGTGATGAGGAAGGAGGTGGGTGGTGAGGAAGAATGGATGGGGGAAATGTAAGAGATGTTAAAGAGGAGATTCGCAGTAGGCTTATAGGGAGATGGGAGACAGGCAGAGAAGGTAAGAGGAGGAACGAAAGAATGGGATGGGTGTTAGATGGGGACAGCGGGTGAAGAAGGATAAAGGGAAAAGGTTGAGACTGCTAGAAGAATGGTATCAAATGGAAATGGAGAGGAAGAGTGAAGGAGGGCGAGAGAGAGAGACAGAGACAGAAACAGAGAGACAGACAGAGAGACAGACAGAGAGAGACAGAGACAGAGACAGAGAGAGACAGAGACAGATAGAGACAGAGACAGACAGAGAGAGACAGAGAGAGAGACAGAGAGAGACAGAGACTGACAGAGACAGAGAGACAGAGAGAGACAGAGAGGGAGGAAATGATGTTGGGGGGAAGGAAGAGAGGGACAGGAAGACTCTACGTAAAAACGGAAAGTAATTCATGAATACTGGCTTTCATACTCAGCTATCTGCTGATAACATTTCCAATCATGCTTGATCCCAGCGAATACTGCTGGAATAAAGACCCTTTCTTCTTCTATCAAATATGAATGCTGCTAGAATTAACTACCTTTAAGCTGTGAACAAGCAGTGCCAATGGGACCAAATTTAGGTGGAAAATAACAGAGCCAAATGAAACCACAGCGTTTTATTGGTTCTGGATCAATTTTTGGCCGGGCCTTTCAATGTGCCTTGGGTGTGGGAACATTAAGGCAGCATTTCGAATGGAACAGAATACAATGGTCTAATTTAAAGGGAATAGTTACTGGATTATTGTGAATGCTGATAGTGAAATTGCATTTGAACAGAAAAAAACAACTAAATTCCATCATTTCTGATGAAGCCAATCATATCAGAGAGAGCAACAGTGGTAAAATGAGAGAAGTAGCTATATGCCGTGGAGTGTGCACTTAATGTACTGGGTGTGATTAGAACAAGATACCTATGGTGTCATTAACAAATTGATATTTTGCTATTGTCTTGAGGACCAAAATGATTTAACAGTTTGGCTGGCATCATAAATAATGCATATTTTCTTCTATTGGCATGCTTAAATCGTACAAAATGTCCCTCATAATCTCTGTATTGTTGGGTCATGGTTAGACAATAAATTAAAAATGTGATAGAAAGGATTTTAACCGGACTTTAACGTAAGAAATATACTGTTTATACAACATGGTGGGTTATACAACCTTTACAGCCTTAATAATTCATAGTCTATTACATACAGGGCTGTAAATAATTCACACTAGTAGATCACTGAGTGTCCCATCTAACAGAACCTGGAGATATAGTGGGCCCCAAAGACTCATCCATTGCATCCTACTCCCCTCCCTATTGTCTCTTATAGCAATTGTGGTGCAGCAAAAAAAAAAAAAAAAAGAGCTATGTTATCATATATTCTTAAAGTGTTTCATTCTTGTTATACAGTCAGAACATATACATAAGGCTGATTTTGATCAGAGTGAAGCAAACCATTCTGATCTTAGTTTCCATACGATGTTATGCAATACATTGGCAAGGCGCTATATCATCAAAATTGGAAAACCAAAAAGATTGCATGTACTCTGAAACAGATTGTCGCCCATTTGAATAAAGTAAAACGTTATTCTGGTATGACGCCCATTTATATGACATGTTGGGGGATTATCACACCAATATTACAGCAATCTGTTTCCATTTTTGCCCTAGATTTTTCTTTTGCCTGTGGTGTATTTCTGAGTCATGAAATTAATCTCATCCAATTATAGAAATGGTGTCTTGTTTCCAACAAAACATTGCTATTCTGGGTAGAGTAAATGGGATAGGCAAATTCTTTTTTGGTGGAGATCTCTTAACTAATCGACGAGAGGTGGAGAAGTGCATGCTCAGTCAGTCAGGATTCCCGCGTGGTAAACTTCCGTCAGTCTCAAAGGTTTCAGAAGAATTTCGCCTGGTAAGTACTGTTTTCCTGCTTTATTTAAGTCCCCCTTTCAAGGGGACCTTTCTTAATTACTTCTGCATCTTTGCTTCCCCCTGGAGGCACTTGCGTTAAGCAGAACTGTAGTTATTTGGGAGTTTTTAGGCCAAACCCCTTAGTACTGGATCGACACCGAGGTCACGGTGGCATCCTTCTCCTGGGGCTCCCTAGGTCTGGACTCATCTGCATCCCCTCGTGCTAAAATGTTCAGTTTTTGGGAGTTTTAGAACCCCTCTGGTCAATCTGTTGCCCCTGGCACCTAACAGACCAGTGTAGAAAGAGGATTTCACTCTGAAACGGGCATAATTGCTCATATTCACTCACATATCGCTCGGTAAACTTCGTCCGCTGACAATCTACACTGGAGTGACACCCCTTATGCCGGACCCTTGTCTCCGTGGCCGAGTGGTCTAAAGCGCTGGGTTAGTTCCTCCAAACACCGCGCTTTCGGGGCTGGTGCCATGGTACATCTTCGGCTTGCGGGATCAAATTCTGTAGGCGACCACATAGTCCGGACGCGTTTCGTCGCACAAGGCGGGGGTTCGAACCCTGAGCTCGCGGGTTTGAATACTGTAGGCGCCCGCTGGGCCCGGATGCGTTTTCCGCCGAGACGCAGGTCCGAACCCTGAGGTCGTGGGTTCGAATCCTGTAGGCGCCGGTTCGACCCAGACGCGTTTCTTTGTTAGGCAGGGGTTCAAACCCTACCAAGGGTGGAGCCATTTTTATATATTTGATTTCTGTCATTTTATAACTACTTTGGTCAGCATTTATGTGGAGCTAATTATATAATTTTCTCTTCTGTTTTCAGGGAATAACATGACCGACAATACCTCAAAAGCTAGGCCTACAAGAAGGACTAGAAGCAACCACTCCATGAGTGATGCAGGGTCAGAAGCCCAAGGCCCTACATCTTCCATGCAGGACCAGAACCTGCAGAACCAGCAGGCGACCAGCCAGCCCGCCCCCCAGGGAGGGGGTTCAGACTTGTCCACTATGTTCCAGAATATAGACACGGGAGCTATGATGTCACAGTTCTTAGGTTCTCTGATGATGCAAGCCATGCAGGGCCAGACAACCCAACAGCTGGTAGAGGAGCAGGAAGAACAACAAAAAGAGGAGGATCCCCAGACCTCCTCCCCTCCTCCAGGGAAACTCAGATCCATCATGGAGGAGTAGGTAGAGAAGGAACTAAAACAAAAAAAGGGTAAAGATATAGGTCCGCTCATCATGGGCTTCCTACAGTCCTTGTTCGGGGAGAAAAGGACAAGGGCAGATCTCGACCTCCTTCATGCAGCCTATCCCCAGCCAGACAATGCTGGCAAACTGGTTGCTTCAGAGTTGGAACCGATCATTCAGAAAGATGGGTGGGGTAAAGTCGATTGAGTGTGATGAGATTTCAAATCCCGCCATTTCTTGGACAACATTGAATGGGAGCTTAATGCTAAAATCTTCTCTAAGATATGTGCCAGGTTTGCATCCTGTACTAACAATAAGTTAGATACATTTGTGTCCTGGAACCCTGAACCTGAGTCATCAGGAACAGACGCTTTCTCTATGACATGAAGTAAATGGTATTCTTACATCTTCCCTCCTTTCAGTCTGGTCGGAAGAGAGGTACAACGCCTGACGCTACAACCATCAGACGAGAGAGAACCATGCATTCTCGGGGCAGCAAACTGGAGAGAATGCGGTTCAGAAGGGCCAATGGAAACCTACCACAAGGATTCCTTTGGTGGCCTGGCGTTTCTACTCATCAAAACACTGAAGGAAGAAGGTTATGACCATGAAACAGTTGAACTGATACTGGATACTTGGAGAACCGGTACTCACTTAGCACATATTGTGTATGTCAGGAAGTGGTGTGAATTTGTAATGAACAAAACATCCCTACTCTTGGCCCTACGATACCACAAATTTGCATGTTTCTTAAAGAATAACAGAAAGAAGGTTACAATTACAGTGCTATAAACACTGCACGTTGTGCTTTATCAGCACTTCTGCCATCATTTGAAAACAACTCGGGGGCCAATAGAAAAATGTGTGTCTAGTATTGAAGTGGTCATATGAGGGTAACCCACCGCAGCACAAACATGACACATTCTGGGATGTGCATAAGGTCTTCACAGAAATCACCAGGGGGAAAACTCTAAGCTATCCCTCAAGCTGTTGTCCTTCAAGCTGTCGACGGTCTTACTCTTGGTAACAGCACAAAGAGGCCAAACCATAATGGGCCTCTATATTGATAAAATGACGAAAGAAGACGATTACGTAATCTTCCACCAAAGGTCGCTCTTGAAGCACAATAGGCTGGAGAACCCGCTGGACTCCCTCATCCTGTGGTCCTTCGCCGAAGAACCCCGACTCTGTGTGGTGGCTTGTTTGAATGAGTACCTGGATAGGACCAGGAAGTTATGCCTAAAAACTGGAGAGAAACAATTATTCATAAGTTTCATCTCTCCTTAAGATGCCATAACTCGGCAGAGCCTCCCTAGGTGGGTCATGTCCACACTGGCTAAGTTGGGCATAAACAAGACCAAGTTTGGTGTCAAAACAGCTTATTGAGCACACTCAACCAGAGGGGCAGCTGCCTCTGGGGCACTGGCAGTAGGAGCAAACATGAACCTCCTCCTCCGCCAGGTCAGAAGGAAAAATGCTAAAACATTTGCAAAGTTTTACCATGAAAACATTGACACTGATGTAAGCAACGTTGGCCGCAAACTCTTGCAGGCAACCGCACGCAAACACTGAAGACATTAGACGCTATGTCTGTTACAACATTTCTGATATAACTTGGTAGTCTGAACCGTATAATAAAGTTAATATTCCTAAACTCATTTTTTTTGATTTTCTGTCCAGGGGTGAATTAAGCTCTCCGATTCCCGGAAACCCCAAGCGTTCCCGAGGAATAATTTTATAATTATACAAGACTTACCTCTCTCCTAAGTTGAAGTAGAATTGCAGTTATTCCGAGGGAACCCGTGGGGTTCAGGGGAGTAGATGCCCTCCCTCACCCTCCCGTAAGCTTACCTTCTACTTCAGATAGTTAATCATTATAATCAGAAGAGAGTACATCTCGCATTATTAGACTTTAAAATAAATTAATTCACCCCCTCCAGGCTCTTAAGGACTGACTGAGCATGTGCGTCTCCACCTCTCGTCTATTCCCCTGAACCCTACGGGTTCCCTTGGAATAACTACAACTTAGGAGAGAGGTAAGTCTTGTATAATTATAAAATTAAATTGCCTGTAAAAGTAGATTTTCTTCTAGGGGCGGATACACCTGTGCAGCCCTATATTCATAATATATGGACAGGGATAGACCCCTTATTCATTACACTGTAGTAGATAGAACTTGAGCCTTGCACTTACATTGACACCTATTTGCCTTAGAAATACGTTTGTTGCAGAATTAAGTGTAATTACAATGGTTGATCAGCACTGATCAATTCAACTCATTTTCAATGTTGATAATGAAACTGTGCCAAACTGATATTCATAGCCAATAGGTGGGCCGGACGTCTTATGGTATATGACGACCTAAGGGTAATTTACCCTAAGCCTAAGGCTATAAGTCACGGTCTGTATAGTGTTCTCCCTCAGGGATCTCCTTGTACTTCAATCCTAATATACCACTAGACTAACTCATGTAGTTTGTCTATTATGGTTCGGCTAGTTCTGAAACCTCCAAACTACAACTCCAGATACCAACATCTTTTTTGCTGAATAATGCCAAGTCTCAGTACTAGTAACATTTCTATAATTAAAATCATGCAGAACCCCATGAATACCCTTGCTAAAACACTTCCTTTGTATCTGATCCAATATGGCAGCATACAAATTAAATTCCAGATAAATTTAAACAAGCAGTGTCAATGGGAACAAATTCCTACAAAAATAATTCAAATAGGGTTAGAACCACAAGGCATCATTGATTTTGGATCCATTTTTGAACCATTGTGGCATCTCAATGAGCCTTGAATTTGTGAACAAAAAACATGATTCTAAATTGGGACAGGCTTTAAATATTGGGAGTAAGCCTGCAGTGTTCACAAAGCAACCGTAATGAATGTGCTTTAAACTAAATTCAATAGTTGCTTCTCAATGAGTGGATAATAGTCTGTTGCTGTGTCTAAGACATTAGCACACCATCAAGTAGTCGAGGTGGGCGGGGATATCTAGTAGATAGAACAGCAGTGATCAAATCATATATGTATCTAGATTAAAAATATATTGCAAGATGTAAGCTAATTATCTTATGAAGAATTACTGGATTGAGGTAAAGTTGGCCAGCTGTAGGGTTTCACACAATCTAAGGTTCTGCAAATCCTCGAGTGTAGGACGCAGTTCACTTATAAGACGCACTCAAACTTATGAGATTGCTATGAGGCACATCATGGTCATGATTCAGAGCAGTCAATTGCTAATCTAGTGCACTCTTACATTTAGCATTGTATAAAGTTCTGTAATAATCCACTACCTGTTGATCACATAATACCCTCTCTAACCAATTTGGAAGGGCAGTCATATTCACTTATCAGAACCCCTTGATTCTAGTCATGAAAACATTGCAATATATATAAAATGCAATTAAATGGTAACATGTCTTTTGAGGAAACCGTGCTGACTGAATTTTCTGCCAATGGTATATCAAGCAATCGTTTTTAAGTTTGGAAATCAATACCCCTCATTTGAAGACAGTGGTAAATAATGACAATAAATGAATGTACTGCATTTATCAGGACAATGGTATGTTTATTATCAAAATTGAAATGCTACAATAAGGTTTGGAGGATGTGGTCGGTCTTTCCCAACTCTACACTCTCACCTACCCAGGTATGTCGTTGTTTCCGCTTCTGCAAAATAATGTTGACAGCTCACATGACACCTTTGGAGGGATCTGATTGGTTGATTTTTTTAGGTCAATAGAAAATAACAGTGGGAGTCCTAATTGCAAAGTTTAACGTATACTATAGGATTGTGCACTAATCAAGTTGTTCAATCCATAAGGTAGAAAAAAAGGGAATAATTTATCGAAATTTCTCAACATGCTTAGTGCAGGATCCAAAATGGCCACTTCCATGGAGTTGAGCGAGAATCAGATTTCTATGGGAGTTTTAGCAGTTTGTTTCAGCCCTCACGGGGTCTCATCAGGTGTGATCTCAGGGAATTAGTCATTTTCTATGTTTTGGATTATATCCATTTATTTATTTTTTTTTTTATTTTTGAGGAGCCTGTCCTATTGAAGCAGCCTTCTTTCTACAACAAAATTTTGACAGAAAGAAACTGGGTACACAGAGTTGCAGTTTTTGGTGGATATACTTTCGCAGTCTTCGATTTTTCTCTTCCTTAGTTCCTCCCTTGGGGCTCAAGGGTTAACTAAAAATGAATAAAATATATTTGAGGCGATGGCCTAGGCCAAAAATGCCCTTTATATTTCTCTTCAAATTCATTCACTTGAGGGAGTGTGGGTAAAAATGCTACAATAGATCTTTATCATGGAATTCAAGATGATGGCTGGGAAGCCCGGAGCATATCTATTGTCTAACATTGATCTATGTGGGGAAATGAAAATAAAAAATACAAAAATTACTAATCCAAGAGTACATATTTGCATATTAACTCTTGATTCTTGTGCTCCAAAACATTACAATTCTGGTTATGCACAGTTTCTTAGTATGACTGGAGTTATTAGGCATGAATTTGGCATCTCTCAAATAAAGTGCCTGCAAAGGTTAGCTCTTTCACCCAGAGGGCCCTTACACCCAGACATACACACTAGATGTTTCATATCTATATATACACGGAAAGACACTATCTTCAGACAGAGCCTCCAGCATCTAGGTGGGAATGCTCATCATGGAGGTCTTACAATATAATTATTTTCTGCAAAGATCACAAAATTTTAAAATGTCCTGTTTCGGACACTAATAAAGACTTCTGATATTTGGTAAGAGACTTTTGCATAAATATCTACATCTACTTAACCTAATTCCTTGATGCCATTTTGTGATCCTTTTTCGCCAACTCATGGCAAAGTTAATTAGAGTTGAAAAGAAGCTATTGCATAATAAAAAGCCATAGTATCACCATTCCACAATCTCTATATAACATTGAAAGGTCTTTTTGACAAATTAGTATAGGATTTTACTTTTAGGCGTAAATACCTGTGTCTTATGATATACTGCTTACAGACACTCGATCTATATCCGCATCAAACTGGCTTCACATTCCACCACAAGTCACTATGGTGAATGGGCTCACTAGCTGGTTAATACGTGATTTATACATGAATGCTAGATCTGAATGCTTAAGCGCAGTATAGCATATCAAACATTAAGACCCTGCCCAATACCCAGATCATGGCAGTAGGGGAGCTAGCTGGTAGACCACACTCATAAATGTTGCTGTGTGGTTGGAATATTTTTCCATGTAATTACTATGCAGAAGTGCCCCTTCCTCATACTCCCCATACCTTGCCCCCAGTCCTCTCCCAGGGGAACCAGTGTGATAGGCATATGGGCGTATTATAGGCACGATGGGGGTGGTCATAGACTGGGAAGTGATATATGGCCAGAATACTAGATGCTATCCGGTTATATATCTAGATCCGGCTGAGCAAAGGAATTGAATTCCTTGGTTGGCTTTAATATTTTTGCCTGGTTTATACCCAGTTTTAAGGTTCATTCTCTGCCATTGACAGTGTTATAGTGATCCAATCGATGCCTTGAAGTGGTCATAAAAGTCTCGGCCGTTATTACACTTGGTGGTGGTCCTATATGATATTGAGTTCCAAATATCCTTTCAAACTTAGATGAGATTCAGGTACCACCCCATATGAACAAACACCAAAGAAAACTGGGTCAGGACATGAGGACCCGCTTATCAGATAGACCATAGGTCTAATTTAAACTGATGGTGCCATAGATCTAATCAATGTAAGCAACACCACCCAAAGGCAAGCTAAGAAAAATAGGCAATATGGGTGGGCCGGTAGGGGGAGCATCAGATTTCAGCCTGATTAATCTTAGCCCAAATTATTGGTAACATGTGGGAGGTGGCTGTTCAAAAGGATGGGAATTCCCATTGCTGCCTCACATTCTCATCTTTCTTTGCGCAGATCTGCACTAATTTCTTGCCTCTTACAATAAGGGGATTGAAAGGTGAGAGCAGCAGAAAAGAGAAAAGATTCTTATCACGTTTGAAACCTAGACCATTGCATTTTACGCTCACTTCAACAGAATAGATTACTCTACCCACCTGTCAAAGTTTAGCTAACTGAAATTAAAGATCCATATTATTTCAATCATTTTAGGTTACATTTGCCCCTTACAAGTGCTCATTGTAAGTGCAAGCAGAGGGCAAATCACATAAAAGGAGATTAAGCAATTAAACTGAAAAAAAATATAAATATTAATGATAAACAATCAATGACCAAGGAATATCCAGCAGACAAATGGAGATTATAGATATTGGTTTAAAATGGCTCTTTTCCATACGGTTCATATGACACCAGAGCGTTTGATGAACTTTTGTAATTTTTTTTAGTAGTGTGCAGCTTGTCTATTTAATAGTACCTATACCGATCGATCTGCCTGTTTGTTTGGGACCCCGGCACTTATACTGTCCAATACAGTGACTCATCCTCTTAGGCTGCCTTCTCAGCATTGCTTCTCTTCCCACACACCCTTTCCAGCTACCACACCCGTACCACTCTCCACCCCATTTCCTCCTCCAAGTTAATGATTACACACACTCATAACATCTGCTTTATAGAGTAGTCTATTCACTGAGGTGCTCAAGGCACAGAAGGGGCACGTTTGCCGCTTGGCTGCATTGTAACGGGTATCATGGCACAGTAGGCCAGCCACCAGTTTTACGACCATCCTCCTAGATGACTTCCGGTTGACTGACCAAAGGCCATGGGCTCGACGTCTGATGACGCCACACTCGATGATCAAAAGCTGACGTTTGGCTTGTATGACGTCATAGATGGATGGCATTTACACTTGTGGTCAACTATAGCAACAGATAGCGGTGATGAGAGAGTATCACCTGTTACATGGATAAGAAGGGGTTTTGTTGATTGCGGTTTAAGGATGAGGTACTAGGCAATTTTTGTACCTAATCATCTATAGGAAACCATGCCCGGTCATAATTCCATCAGCTAATCTACTGTGACATGTCTCAATATATCAGTATTCTAAAGGTCGGCTGATTCACTAACAAGTCACTAATCACCCTGAACAGATTGAATTATAACCATTATATTCTATTTTAATTCTGATTCAAAGAACCAGTCGATTCAGAAACCAGTCAACTTTTATCTGAAGCGGAGGTGGCCGGTTAAGTGAGACATGACTAGGGCTAAGTATGGAGGCTCAGTGTGTCGGCCATTGCTTGATCTGGCACCTGGCGAGATAAAGTTCTGGTAACAACCAGAATGATGGGTACCAGTTGTAACAAAATGTAGTAATAGAGGGAATTATCTGATTGGTTGATAACCCTATACATCCCTGTAATTTGTAACTAGACATCCACATACCGCAGTGGCCTGTTTAAGGGTCAGGCTCTTGAATAAGTGCTGGTCTCAAATAAGCGCGGGGTAGTGTGATTTTAAAAATGGAAATTTACACTATAATCTATGTCTTGAATAAGCACTGGTCATGTATATGCGCCAGGGGGAAAGTGGTACTGAAATCTATATGCGCCGTGGCGGTTAATTAGGCCACTACGGTAATATTATTTTGAGACGTCCACCACATAAATTTGCCCTGAAAAGTAGGTTTACTCCTGCACTAACATTGTGAAATCATTGATGAACATTGAATGTACTAGTTTGAAATGTTGCTTCAGTAGAGAACCCAATGTTATGGCTATTTACTGGGGGTGGATGTCTCAAGGTATGTAGACATCTTTAGGTTATAATTAACCCTATGCATCGTTATGCAGTGACACAGAATTACCTGGGCCCATAGCTAGCCATGCTGCTCAATATGTGAGATTCACCTTTACAGAGTTTCTGCTGTGGGGATGATCCAGGCTGAGGTATGAGCACGTTCAATATATATAGTGGCTTGCAGCCCTCGTCCTCCTTTTAATTACGATGTTTGAACCAAAAAGTAGCAATATCTTTGAAAGAAAACCCCTCTGTAGCCGAATGTGTCATGTTTGCTCACAGGGGTATATATATATATATATATATATATATATATATATATATATATATATATAAGTTAATTATGTTCGTTGGGAATATAGTAATGATAACAAATATTATAATAAATATTATAATAATATCACAAGTGGAATAAGGAAGGAGACAATGGGTTTGGTGAGAATTGATCTGGTCAATACCAATTCTATACATGCCTTTATTAATAAGACAATAATTTAATAATACAATACATTAATACAATATAACAATATAAATACAATATATACAATAATAGATACAATATAACAATGTAAATACAATATATACAAGATAAGATTAAAAGTTAAAATTTTCGGCACCACCCAGCGTGGTGTGTGCCGCTCTGAGGAAACACGCCAACTGACAGTTAATTTGGATCCCGCAGCTTTTATAGGCGCTAGCTATTTACCATGACGTCATACATACCAATGCGCGAACCTGGAGGAAGTAGATCCAGCCACTGCACATATTAATTATATATATATACACGGGTGTATATAGTCCCATAAGTTAATTATGTTCGTTGGGAATATAGTAATGATAACAAATATTATAATAAATATTATAATAATATCACAAGTGGAATAAGGAAGGAGACAATGGGTTTGGTGAGAATTGATCTGGTCAATACCAATTCTATACATGCCAAAAAACCGCCAAACACAATGGATACACCATTCCACACTATAACATCACATCCAGAGCTAATAGGTCCTGTTTAGAATCATGTAAATAATTATACACAACATTAGATTTCCAATTTGCTCTCTTTTTAATATCATTGACCTTTAAACCAGAATCTTTTAACAAAGTTGCTCCACCATGTCGGAGTGAATGAGTTGAAACTCTGTAAGGAATACCACAGTCTAAAGAAATGGACTTCAACCTGGTATTAACATAGTTATAAGTCAAAGGTTTGTTACCTATAGTGAACAATAATTTACTGTTAGATTTTTTACAAATTTCCAAATACCTAGCTGGACATAGACCAGAATAATCATTTCTCTTCAAATATACCACATAAGGTTTCCTACCATACTGGTCAGTTTTAGAAGATCTAGCATCAATGCGAATGCAATCAACAGATAAAGAAATATCTCTGGAATTAAAGTTATGAGGGGAATCGACTACATGACCCACCCTGAACACACCTCGGTAACACAATAGGATAGCTGACCAGAAGACTACATCCTCATACACAGACAAATCCAACTTAGATTTGATCTTCAGCATATCACTTGGAGTAAAAGGATTAGTTTTAACAGAGGAACATTTATAATTACGTTCAATACCATCCAGTGTCTTTTTTACAATAAAATTACCACTATAATCAGAATAACCTTTTAATTTCTGATAATACCATAACGCGGACAAATAGTTCCGAACAGATACAGGTTTCACTTTATCTGATAAGTATACACTATACAAAGAGGCTTGAGAAGGAGAACATGGTAGGGGAATGAGGTCAAAAACTTTACAAAATTTTTTGTACCTACTAAATTGCTGTTTGCGAACCTTACGTGTGGACTCTGCCACGCCCCTATACAAAAACCTTCTCCTTCTCCGCTCTAGCTCCCTCAGGCCTGGAATTATAACAGCACATGTTATATTCAGTTAAAACATTTCTACATTTCTTTGGGACACCTCTGTAATTTAGCCTAGACAAATGGTCAGCTAAAATATTCTCCTCCGACCTAATATATGTAGAATATATTTCAATGTTATGTATAAAACATAGCCAAAAAATTTCCCTCAACCAGGACATACACAACTTATTCTTGGACCTACCGGTATTCAACATGGCCAAGACTTGCATGTTATCCGTAATGCAATGAACTCTGGTATTAGAAAACTTTTTCACCCAGCGCTTAAGGCCTACCATTACTGGATACAGCTCGTAAACATTTATATTTCTATGGTGAAGTTTGATATTATCAAGGCTAGGGGCATGAACGAAATGACCTGTACAGTCTACCATAGGATTAGAGTCATTCCAAGTACCATAAAAATAGTCTTTATCGAACCAGGCCCCTAAGCCCTGTACAGAGGAATCGGAATACATAGGGGTACATTCATTATCATTTAGAATAATATTTCTACAATTGAAAATTCTACAAAAATCCCTCCACCACAGCAGGTCATTCTGAGTTTCCTCATTAAGTTTAATAACACCCCTACTCCTGGCTTTAGCACAAAGATCGAACAATCTCCTGCTGAAAGTTCTGCCACCACGTACTACTTGGGAGCAGAAGGACATCAAACCACCAATCTTTTGTAATGTCTTCTTAGATACAAATTTTTTACCCAAACATTCGTCTATAGCCGAGCTCATTTTATCTAGCTTCTTCTGTGCAAGCGACAACTCCATAGCCATAGAATCAATGGTTATACCCAAGAAAGTACACACCTGGCTGGGCTCAGTCACCTTCTCTTTAGATACCACAAACCCTAAATATTCCATACATTCAATCAGGATGTTCCTTTTACGTAAACAATCCTCCTCAGTCTGAGCTATGATAATAAAATCATCCAGGTAGTTTACTATCCTATCTACACCATAAAATTTTGCAATAATAGTCAAAAAGTCAGATATTCTACTAAATATATATGGAGCACACTTTAGACCAAATGTCAAACGGTTACTTTCAAAAAATTCATCTCCATTACCAAAATTCCACCTGAAGCCTTGATAGCATACATGTGGGCCATAAACGTTAATACTTCTATATGCAGACTTTAAATCCACTACGCACATAAAGTCATTTCTATCAAGTTGGCATGTAACAGTGTTAATAGAGTTATACGAGAAACTCTTGGACGTTGTACTCATAAAATTATTAATAGAGATATCTGCTGGCATACTGCAATCAGTGATGGGACGAAGCTTACCATTAGATTTTTCCACACCCCCTAGGGAGTGAATACATTTGGGTTTAGATTCAGTTTTTGTAACCAGGCCTTGGTTCAACTCCTCCACAATAATACCACACATCTCGTTATAAAATCTATCTTCTAAAATAGACTTATAATTTTTACAATCATACGTTGTATCACACCCTGGGTCAATAATTTTGAATCCCTCGGTAAAACCACACCATAGAAAATCAGACTCAATCTGATTGATATTAATAAGGTCTGACTGCCTGAGAAAGCTAGCCAGCCGACACGGGAGTATCTGAGCCTTCTTACCATAAATGAAATGCTCACACATACATACCCCATTTACACAACTGTCATAGACCCTGATGCTGGGTCTATTTAAACATTCCACCGTAAAAAGTGGCTCAACCTCGCCCTGTACTGGGCAGCTATGAGAAATAAATAAATTCTTTGACAAATCACAAGAATTATAAATATTTACACTATCATTATTACCATTATCCCCCGCAATGATAGAAACGGGAGGCTTAGGAGGGTCTACCGTACATACTAAATTAAAATCAGGCATCAAATTTTCAGATCTTAAAATAGGACCCTGCCTAAGGGCTACACACTAATCCTTTTTGTTTTTCTGGCATTTTTCCTTGCCATGGCTAGGAGAATTACATACATCACAAACATGACGGTATTTACAGGGATCTTCCCTACAGCCTTCAGCTCTATTGAAAGCAAAACAAGTACGAGCTGACCTAGATTTGAAAGATTTGGCTTTTACCACCTGCCCCTTCTGGGCTTGGACGGTCCCGTCGTAAGACAAATATCTAAGGATATCAGAATTGTCTACCCTCTCGAATGCCTTGAATCCATTCTTGTTCGCCCTATCCTTTACCGACTTGTCATATTTAGATAAAGCTGACACCGTATAGATCTTTGTACTGGATTTTTCGATTAACATCTCAAGGTGGCTAAGCAAATGGAAAATATCCTCGCCCTCATCATACTTTTCTTTCGCAAGACGTACATTTACCAGCATTAACCGTTCGATACAATCAATTTTGGAATTTTTCTCTAGAAAATTCTTTTGATCGAACTCACCCCAGTGTCTTTTGCGTGTAGAACGTGTAGTATCAGTAGAGGAACCCCTTGAACAAGATGAATCTTTATCCCAATCCGACGAAGTAGAACGGTCCCGTCGCCATCTTGGATTCCTGTTGTCATGGCTTCCCCGGTCACTAGGCGAGCGCTGCCTACGTCTCCCCCGTTGCTTGGTCACAGCGCCTTTCGAATCCAGCGTCAAAACATCACCACGTGAGTCCGCCCGACACGCCCCTTCTACCGGATTGCTTTGTCTAGCCGCTATAGTCTCCAGAAGATCCTTGATATCTGCAAGCTGGTCTTCAATTACCGTAGTCCTCTCCTCCAGATTGACGAACGTCTGGTCAGCAGCTAGATCCAAATTCTTTCCTGAAGCTTTTGGAACAGGTGACACCGGGTCAACCATACTTGGATCAGAGCTACTCGAAGTCCTGGAGTTGGCCTTATTCCTCGTATTCTTTGGTATTTTCTTAGTACCAGGCTTGGTAGATGCTCTACCGGCTGATTTCCTACCCATATTGCAGGGTATTATACCGTAATATTCGAAAAACCAAGATTAAAAGTTAAAATTTTCGGCACCACCAAGCGTGGTGTGTGCCGCTCTGATGAAACACGCCAACTGACGGTTAATTTGGATCCTGCAGCTTTTATAGGCGCTAGCTATTTACCATGACATCATACATACCAATGCGCGAACCTGGAGGAAGTAGATCCAGCCACTGCACATATTAATTATATATATGTATACACGGGTGTATATAGTCCCATATATATATATATATATATATATATATATATATATATATATATATATATATATATAGTGTGTAATGCCCTACCATTGCATCCAACATGCTGACCCTCCTGGATTATATGTATTAACCAAGTAGGGGTGTTATGATGTTCCAATGAAGTGCTGGCGAGCAGACTCTCCAGCACTTAATTGTTGTATCATGATGACCAGTTGGCATTATACTTTCCTGTATCAGTGGCCTTTAAAGTGCTAATCGTATGGGAGCCAGTGTTTCTTCTCATGTGTTGCTTTTATATTATTCTTGGAGATTCAAAAGTTTAACTTTAGATTGCTGAATATGTATTTATAGGCTGTGTAGTTCAACAGTTGTCAGGTTCACTGAAAATGAGAACCATACACAAGGCTGTTGCCTAGCTATAAGGCATGAGGCTGGAGGCCCATTGGGACCGCCATTGCTTGATATGGTACCTAGCGGGATGCACAACGATAAGAGTCAACATGATGGATACTAGTTTTGGATACATTATTTATGTACCCAAAACATTCTGCAGTGAAATTGCATGATGGTAGGGAATTATCTCAATAGTCGATAATGCACCCCGATTGCTCCCTTTGTTGAATGACCCTCCAAATATGACAGACATCATGTAGGAAATGTTCAAACAGGCAGTGTAAAAAGGGCCAAATACATGCACTGATTAACCTGCATTTTAGGCGGGTTTGGGATCAATTTTTTCCCTTGGATACTGCAGTATGCAAACCTAAGGTGAAAGTTGGTAAAACCCACAGTCCACTTGGCCTCTGTCACGTGATTGAGCCATACATTTCCTTAAATTCTAAACAAGAAATGCGGTTGTGACCACGTAAAAAACGCCTCCCTGCGTTTTTTTAAGCGGTCACAACGTCATTTCTTGCATACGAGGGAATTTAGTTTGTGGATTCTGTATTGTGACACCTCATCACATGGGGGAAATGCAATCATCATAGCGCCTCCCGTCCCGCTTCGCGGGACCGCCACTACTAATTTCTGCGATAGAGGTCTAGTGGACTATCAATGGAGGCAACCCACCTCATAATCTCTTAGGATTGTTGGAGGTAGTGGACTGGAGTGCTTAAACAGACATTGGGTACTATTAGAAAGATTGGGAGTTTATGTTGAGGGATATATATCAAGTGTATAGAGTACATGATTTATTCAATACATGCACCACTGTTATAGAAAAACTAATGACCTACACCAGAATACCTATTTCAGGTCTCACACCCCTGTTTTCATGTGTTGGCATTGACAAACACCACTGAGTACCAGCCTGTTATGGCAGATGTTTGGGTACCAGCGGCCGACATATACTGAGCATGTGCAGACCCCAGCTGACAATAGGCCTGTCACGTGACATGAGTTATTCTGATTACTGGTGGGCTGCTACTGTAGATATATAATGGTAGTTCTCTCTGTAGACACCAGAGGGCATGATGAGTCAAAGTATCTATGGTGTATCCAGTGCCTTAAACAAGTTGGCCTATATGCCCGAGCTCCACTTTGCGACAGAGGTGGCAGCAAAATGCTGTGTTCCCTAAAATCCGTTGTTATACTTTTGTTTATATACATTTGGTGTTGAACTGGCAAGCAAAAAGGATACCTCATGGCATCTATGCTGTAAATGATAACAAGCAGAACAAAAAGAAAATTATGCCGTTGGTAACGCTTTCAAGGTGTGCCGCTAGTGGAGCCTTGGCTAACGTGAGATATTATTTCTAGCATATCCACTGTGAAAGGTTGTAACCAATGATTATTTTGGTCTGTTACATCATTACTATTCAGAGCATGCTTTCAGTAATCAGCTGGTTATAGCTCCAGGATAAAGCTCGCGTAATGCTTTATCATGATGTCAGGTACCCCTGGCAGGTACCACAAATAACCCGGATGTTTCAGGTGATTTAAGCGACGATTGCACCTCTTAGGGGAAAAAAGAAAAGACAAAATATAATAACAAGAAATAACAACCCATATAAACATCGATGAGTTTTTATCCGTATAGTACACTACTAATGCGAATAGCTTGAAATATGCTCACATATAACTTTGCCTGTGCTGTGGTTTGGTTGAATTATCGATTTGCTGCCTAGCCAGGAAATGAATTTCCACACAAGTTACGGCCATAAAGCTTTGGACAGCTTTACATTTAAAGTCAACATTAAAAACTTGCTTACCTTTTTTCTCAATTAACAAAGAAGAATTCACTCACCTGAAAGACAATTGATATTACTGTGAGCAAGTACAAAAACAGGCTAGAACGTATATTATTGTCATATTTGGTCAAAGTTATGGTGCATTATCCTTAATGCTGCATTCTATTTGGCTGATTGACCATGCCTTATCTAGATGGATAATGCACTCTCAGTAGAGGCGGCTAACTTCATCTCACCTTTAGACTTCACAACTGATATTCCTGTGTTATTAGGTAGCTGATGTGTGATTTTTTTTGTCTGTGTTAGGGAGTGGTCATTATTTATCAACAGGGGGGGTAGTGGGTTTTCGCGAGGACACACAAAATTTTCTACGCCCCCCCTCGACGGCAGTCAAATCTTTTTGCACCCGCGCCTCTGGCACAGAGAGTTTTTGCGCCCCTCTTTGATCTATAGTAGCATGCGGGCTTTTTTGCTAAAAATAGGGTGACTTTATTTAGCCCCCCTCAAGAGGGGTCAAAATCTTTTTAGCCCCCCCCCCTCGGGAGGGGTCTGAAAATTTTACGCCCCCCCTCAAACCCACCACCCCCCTGTTGATAAATAATAACCACTCCCTTATAACGGTATAAGACCCATCGATGTCTCAGAGCACTCTCAGTCTAGAGCACTCCAACGCCATGGCCCTTTGCCTTATTCCCTAAATAATTAAAAGGCTCATTTTACATAAGCCGTCCCTGCTTTCTCCCTCCAAGCGCCTCTACACACCATCATGCCTCGTACACTAATAGTTTCACTACCCCTTCTCTCCTGCCCGTTATTTGAGACCGTGGTTGTAATTTGATTAAAGTACCTCATTCCCACCTAATTGTGACAAGCACATATTTTGAGATCCCGGTTCTTAAATGCGCCAGTACAGTAGATGAGTAGGATTCAATTCATATTTAACTGACCCGACTATCCGACGCTTTTTTACCAACAAATGTGTAGAATTATGTGTGTTGCATTGCATTTTTTTATCATTAGGTGATCAAAAGTCATTAATGATGTATTCTTGAATTCTCGTGTCTGAACGAGTCCCCCCAATGTGCCCCCTGTTAATTCTGCTGTACAGGTGCCGACATACTTAAAATGCAGACAGGGCTTGAACCCATGTCCCTGTATTGGACACTGTGTTCCAGGGAGGGAACAATTGCTGTATGGGAGAGGAGGTGAGGAAATTGAATGTTGTGTGCCAAATTCTTATGCGATCTACATCCTTTTCACTCTGCTCAGAATATCCCGTTTGGTAGGCAAGTGTGTACTAGATTTAATCTATCTGGAACCGAGAGACCTAGCCAGATATTTCAGCCTTTTTAGAGCAGTGTATGGAGCAGAGAGTGATGGTTTAAGGGTATATCAAATACACACCAAGGCAAGATAATCTTGTTTTTAATAGTTGCACCATGGTAAATTTAACAGTAGAGGTCTTGGGCTGTTTTTTTATTTTATTGTTTTGCGATCGTCTCCATTATAAGGTAGTAATTCTACCTAAATCGCATTAATTGAGCTAAGTTTCAAGAGGGTTTGTTTTCACATACTGCATGGGAAGTTTTGTGAGAAAGAGCTGCAAGACTATATATGACTCTGGTGAAAAACTGAAATATCATCTTCTGTTTATATAGTCCCGAACGTTCTCATTGTGGTAGAGAGAGTTGCCCTTTTCATCTAATTACTTGATTAACCCTTTAAGGGCCGTAACTCCAGAAGCGCATAATGGCCATTGGTCGGCATGATGCATCAATGAAGTGCTGTATCTTACCTGTAGTGTTAGCATGAAGCATGTATGTAGCCCTGACGTATCATGACGACCAATAGGCATGATGCTTTAATGCATTAGCGGCCTTTAAAGGGTTAACAGATGAAATAATCCTTAGAGGAGGCCTTGTTGCTACAATCAAACCTACAAGTACCACTTATGTAATATCGAACCCAGACACAACCCTAGATAACCAAACATGCACTGAGGGAATTGGGTCAGATTGTAAAAACCAATAAATCTTGGATCTAATTAAAGCTGGTTCCAGAAAATTAATAAAGGTGGCGCCATCAAGAGCCTTGTGGGAAAAAATATGGGGTTTTAGCTGGCCTTAAGGGGAAATCAACTTTCATCTAGATTAATCTGACACCAAATTGCGGGAGTTTGTGGAAGTTTTCTTTTCAAGAGCAAAATACGTTACCATCATTGATGCAGGTTTCTATCTCATGAGAAAAGATTTAGACTAATTCAATGAAAGGCGGATGATGATAACCTACAGTGGTACATGAAAATGGTGGGTCAGCCATATTTTTTTTAACCAATTTTCATTAACGGTTGGTCGAAATATCATTCAGATATCAGATTAAAATAATGTATAGATTAAATAATATATAGATAGAGCATTGACGACACTAACTTTGTAACCATTTAAAGTAAAAAACATTAAATGCCTGTTTATAAGTTCATATAGGTATATACATTGGCATATATATTCGATATAAAAATGCTAAGTCACCTCCAGGTTATCCGGATATCAACAATAGAATCATTGCAGGTGATTGGGGCAAAAAGAAATCTCATTTCCCACCATTTCATTGCTCCAGAGTTTTGTACGTAACTTTTAAATTACTCAGGCGATGTGAAAGTTGTTGACTAAAGAAATAACAGCAGGAAGTGTTATCTATGAGTTATTGGTTTTCCTAAGGATAAAAAGCACAGAGGATCAGTTACATCAGTTGTCACCAGGCCTATTTTTGCCATGTAACGGGGATTATTGCTGCAGCATAGATTATCTTCCAACTTGTCCATAGCTCATGCATGCGTGCACCACTGATCGCACATACAAAACGTTGCATTATTGCGGTTTGAATTAACGCCCCCGCCCCTAAAAAAGAAACAATGAAAATAACGTACTGTTCCATTCACATTCTACTAGGAGAAAAACACATCTTTCGAAATTCATTACTCTCCCATTGAAGTGTAAGAAACCTTTCTAAATGGTTTACGGAAGCGATTGTTTTATGAAACAATTTGTTTGGTAGGGCAATCTAAGAAAAAAATGCAATGGCAAATGTGGCTACTTAACACTGCCATTCACTCTCTGTATTGTTAAATAAAAAAACAGACTAAGGTAATTAATAAGTCCAGGTAGGGATTGCCGCGAACCTAGCTGACATTGGAGGTGGTGAATAAAAGGATGAAATAAGTGGCTAAGCAAAAAGGATAAAAATCGCCTTTTCAAAGCTAATGCTTTTAAAATGAAATATTTGGAGATTGCCATGTTAGAGTCAACCGTTTCAATAATTCTGTAAGAATAAGGAGAGGTGGCATTTGTTAAATGGTTAAGGCGGGTTGCTATCATTTGATTTGAGCATACTGCGCAGGTCCTTGCACATATATGAGTTATTTTCATCAGAATCAGATCATTTTTGGTAGGCACATATCTGTATCAGCCCTAAATGGCCACAAGTAAATTTTAAACAATTTTGATCAGAATTGTGTATTTTATGACACTTTGAAATATTGGCACATTTAAATCTAATTATTTTTCATCATTATATACCATTCTTATGCACGTTAGAATTATAGCCCCTAAAATACAGAGACAATGCTGTAGAAGTAAGAGGCTGTTCACAGTGACCAAGGGCATTATATAGTGAAGCAATCTTATGCCAAGTATTTGCATATTTTACCCATCATGCAGTGATTGAAATATGGATTTTCATCAGTTTTCCTATACTTTTTTATTATAAGTGGCCAAAACTTCAAAATTATGCATGGGACCCCATATCAAAATTGCTCTTATCTTAAAGCACATTATCTAAACAATATTCCGAAGAAGTGTAACAAATTCTAGTGATTGAAAATATGGTTTTATTTGTTTTTCTTATGAAATAATAGAGAATCTACCCCTCTCTTTTCCAAACAAAAATGAGGAATTTACCCAGAATCCCATGTTATGGAGTTAAAATAAATAAATCTCAATAAATAAGGATATCAAACTGTTTACCATGCGAGGTTTCATATCTCTGTATTAAATAGTTATAACAGAATAAAATTCTCAAATCTGAGACACATTTTCTCTAATTTCTAGGTGAACATAAAGATACTTTTATTTTTTAAAAAAATCTGTTGAAAAAAAAGTAGCTCGGGACCCCCCACTTTCCTTTTCATATTCTTATTCTTTTTGATTCTTTGTACCTCTGGGAGAAAAATGAAGAAAATCTAGGATCTTTGATTCAATGGTAGTGACCCACCTTAGGTAAAATTAGGGTTAGCGGCAGAGGTATTGACAAAAGTTTCTCATCTTACACATCCCTTCTTCTTTAAATCCTCAGCATTCATATATATGTGTGCATTTAGAAGCCAGAATCTCATGTACGGTTATATCCCTCAACCCTCATTATATACACAACCTTGAAATAGCTTAAGGCTACTCTAAACACCCCCCCCCCCCCCTTGCTGCTGCGGAATTTCACCCCACCTTCAGAGGCACCAGGATCAGGCGTGTCTATTGGCATGAACCACAGCACTAGTATTCAGGTCATGTCCTAATATGGTCATGAGACCACGTGACTCAGTACCCACCATGACAGGTCAATGTCAACAAATCACAGCGATGCATGGCGCCCATGTCCAATTTCCGACTCAGAAAAGCAGAAGGCGACAAATCAGATGGGCTGCATGGGGACTCAGGCGAGAAAAATTGTCATGCCATTTTTGCCTTGAATGATGGACCTTATCTTTAAGGGGTATTGGTAAAAGGTGGCTAACGTGGTGGAAAATTAAGGCAACTGGACAAGGAACAACACCGGTGGAGACTCTCTCAAAGTTTTCAAGACATAGGAATGACTCACAAACCTCATGTAGTTGAATTTATTGCAGTTTAGGAATCGGAAACGAAACATCACTTGTCCAGTGTAATAATTTCACCAGACTCAAATACATACTGCAGTAATACCCTGCGTAGGAGGCAGGGCTTATATACCAGAATGGACCTCTACTGTACTTAATCGAATCAGTCAAAGTTAGGGGTGTGCCTTATAGATGAGGATATAATATCATAGAGCAGTACTAAAGGGCTAAAACCAAGTATCAGGTGCACCCTATAGCTCTTGTCAAGGATGCATTATTGACCAATGAGAAAATAATAACCACTGCTCTTCACCTATCAACAGCACCAGCTTCAACTAAAATCTCAAATTCCTGATACAAAGTCTCATACCTACACTACTTACACCTCTTGGTGAGACTGTATCCTGATACAAAGTCTCATACCTACACTACTTACACCTCTTGATGAGGCTGTATCCTGATACAAAGGCTCATACCTATACTACTTACACCTCTTGGTGAGACTGATTCCTGGTACAGTCTTATACCTATACTACATACTGATACAAAGTCTTAAACCTATACTACTTACACCTCTTGGTGAGACTGATTCCTGGTACAGTCTTATACCTATACTACATAAACAGATACTTTGCTACAATAGGTTCAAAGCTAGACAGTGACTTGCCTCTGTCTTTAAATCCGCCAGTAGTCCATGACAGTCTGGTTGAGGACTGTAACCCCAAAATAAGTGTATGCCAGGAGGAAGTGGAGTATTTGATAGATGAGATTAATGTAAATAAGACGTCAGGCATTGAAAATATTCGCTGTGACATATTAAAACTGGCTTTAAAAAATCTTTTACCTGAAATGACTTGGTTGTACCAAATGAGCTTTGACTTAGGTATTTTTCCTGACAGCTGGAAGTTAGCACGAGTAAGTCCAATCCCAAAATCTGGCAATGAAAGATTAGTTAGCAATTGGAGACCCATATCATTGTTATCGGTACCCTCAAAGATAGCGGAGAAAATAGTGCACTCACATTTATATGACATTATGGAGAAAGTGGACTTTCTGGATTGTAATCAGTTTGGTTATCATCGTGGTCGAGGAACTGGTGACGCCATCTTTAGATTTGTTAACGATTTATATGATGATGTTGATAGGTCTCATGTAACTGCGACATGCTTTTTGGATCTGAAGAAAGCATTTGATAGTGTTCCTCATAATCTCTTAATACGCACTCTTACTCGTTTAAAAATACACCACAGCACCTTAAGTTGGATTGCCAGCTATTTAAAGAATCGTGTTCAATACACAAAAATTGGGGAGTTTAAATCATCTATTCAGTCAGTTCAGTATGGAGTGCCTCAGGGCTCTGTTCTAGGGCCGTTGTTGTTTATCTTATATGTCAATGACATTGGGTCTGTGATTACTGATTGTAAATACATTATGTACGCGGATGATTTAGTATTTTATACTTCCAGTAACAAATCAACCCTAGCCCATAAACGTTTGCAATCTGATATTGATAATGTTTACAAATGGTGTTTAGAAAAGCGTCTAACAGTTAATGTCGAGAAAACAAAAACACTATGGTTTGGCTCTAGGAGGAAGTTACCTAAAATTGTGTTGGGTACTTTCAAAATGGCAGAGACCGATTTGGAAACTGTACATGACTATACTTACCTAGGCCTACACTTGGATAACTACCTAACCATGGAATTGGCAATGAAAAATGTTTTCCAAAGGGTTAATAATAGGTTGTTCAGATTAGCTAAATTGTGTCATTTACTGACACTTAAAGTTGCAATATTGGAATATAAAACGACTATACTTAGTTTGTTTGATTACTGCAGCTTTGCTTATGCAGGTTGTAGTAATGAAGATAATCTTGTCAAAGCACAAAGACTTCAGAATAGAGGTCTAAGAACGTGTTATAGGTATAACAGGGATTATCTCTCTGTTGAGGAACTCCATACAAGGAGCAAGGTTCCATATTTGGATAGAAGACGTGATGAAATGTTATTAGTATTGATGTATAAGTACTCCAGATGTAATGATATGTTGGATCATCGCACAGGTGACAGAGTCACTAGGTCAGATAGAAAAATTAAATTTTTGGTTAAACAACCTAGACTAAGTACATATAAAAGGTCACCCCTATACCGCGGTGCTGAACTGTGGTCGCTATTAGGAACCTGGTATCAACATACTGAAACAAAACTGAAGTTTAAGCAGAGAGTCAGACGTATTGAAAATCTAGGAGTACCAAATGATGGTCCTGGCGATGATGGGGACGAGGATGATGATGACGACAACTCCATTGATGAAGTCGGGAGCTTGATATTGACCAGTGATGATGGTTTGGACTCTGATTCTGATCCTGGAATAGGCTAGGCAAGCATTTAAGCATTCATTAAACATTTATTGATTTATTATTTCTTAGTATTTTGTACTTTGTACTTTTTGGCCTTGCCTTGGTTGTAGTGGTACTCTGATTGGTTATAACAGAATACAGACAGCTTTTTAGATCAGGACTAATACCCCATAGAGTTCTAAATTGCGCTCAATGACCTAACTGATCTTTTCCTTGATCATGGGTATTATCACTGGGATTATTATTATTATTATTATTATTATTATTATTATTATTATTATTATTATTATTATTATTATTATTATTATAACTTTTATTATCATCAGAAATAACAGCCTTGTGTATGTGTCAATGTCAGTGTGCTTTTTTCTTTCTTACTTTATCCTTATATGATCCTACTTGTTTTGAGCATGATATAGTTGAGCCTAGAATTTTGTACAATGTTAACCCTCCTTTATAGAAACTTATAATTTTGGTGTATGGTGTGAGTTGCAATTTCAATTTCAACAATCCTGTACTTTTCTGCCTTAGCCTGTGTTACTTTTGTTCTTGTTTGTCTGGGCTTGTTTTGTCTATCATTATTTATCATTATTACATATATTTCTCATGATTTATTGTTGTGTCTATAACTATATGTATTTCTTATAAAATTGATATGGTGTACAATTTGATATGGTATCTATTTAACCGTATGAATATGGTTTGTAGCTTTTTTTTTTCTTGATTGTATGATTGTGTTTGACTTACTGATAGATGTTTGATTATAATTCCAGTTGTGCTTCATTTACCACGATTCTGTAAATTGTGAGAGGCTCAATAAACTTTGATTTTCAAAAAAAAAAACATACTGATTCAAAGTCTTATACCTATACTACTCACACCTCTTGATGAGACTGATTCCTGATACAAAGTCTCATACCTATACTACTTACACCTCTTGGTGAGACTGATTCCCGGTACAGTCTTATACCTATACTACTTACTAATACAAAGTCTCATACCTACACTACTTTCACCTCTTGGTGAGACTGATTCCTGATACAAAGGCTCAAACCTATACTACTTACACCTCATGGTAAGCCTGATTCCTGATACAAAGTCTAGTACCTATACTACTTACACCTCATGGTAAGCCTGATTCCTGATACAAAGTCTAGTACCTATACTACTTACACCTCATGGTAAGACTGATTCCTGATACAAGGTCTAGTACCTATACTACTTACACCTCATGGTAAGCCTGATTCCTGATACAAGGTCTAGTACCTATACTACTTACACCTCATGGTAAGACTGATTCCTGATACAAAGTCTAGAACCTATACTACTTACACCTCATGGTAAGACTGATTCCTGATACAAAGTCTAGAACCTATACTACTTACACCTCATGGTAAGACTGATTCCTGATACAAAGTCTAGAACCTATACTACTTACACCTCATGGTAAGACTGATTCCTGATACAAAGTCTAGAACCTATACTACTTACACCTCATGGTAAGACGGATTCCTGATACAAAGTCTAGTACTTATACTACTTACACCTCATGGTAAGACTGATTCCTGATACAAGGTCTAGTAGCTATACTACTTACACCTCATGGTAAGACTGATTCCTGATACAAAGTCTAGTACTTATACTACTTACACCTCATGGTAAGACGGATTCCTGATACAAAGTCTAGTACTTATACTACTTACACCTCATGGTAAGCCTGATTCCTGATACAAAGTCTAGTACCTATACTACTTACACCTCATGGTGAGACTGATTCCTGATACAAAGTCTAGTACCTATACTACTTACACCTCATGGTGAGACTGATTCCTGATACAAAGTCTAGTACTTATACTACTTACACCTCATGGTAAGACGGATTCCTGATACAAAGTCTAGTACTTATACTACTTACACCTCATGGTAAGCCTGATTCCTGATACAAAGTCTAGTACCTATACTACTTACACCTCATGGTAAGACGGATTCCTGATACAAAGTCTAGTACCTATACTACTTACACCTCATGGTGAGACTGATTCCTGATACAAAGTCTAGTTCCTATACTACTTACACCTCATGGTAAGACTGATTCCTGATACAAAGTCTCATACCTACACTACTTACACCTCATGGTAAGACTGATTCCTGATACAAAGTCTAGTACTTATACTACTTACACCTCATGGTAAGACGGATTCCTGATACAAAGTCTAGTACTTATACTACTTACACCTCATGGTAAGCCTGATTCCTGATACAAAGTCTAGTACCTATACTACTTACACCTCATGGTAAGACGGATTCCTGATACAAAGTCTAGTACCTATACTACTTACACCTCATGGTGAGACTGATTCCTGATACAAAGTCTAGTTCCTATACTACTTACACCTCATGGTAAGACTGATTCCTGATACAAAGTCTCATACCTACACTACTTACACCTCATGGTAAGACTGATTCCTGATACAAAGTCTAGTACTTATACTACTTACACCTCATGGTAAGACTGATTCCTGATACAAAGTCTAGTACCTATACTACTTACACCTCATGGTAAGACTGATTCCTGATACAAAGTCTAGTACTTATACTACTTACACCTCACGGCAAGACTGAGTCCTGATACAAGGTCTAGTACCTATACTACTTACACCTCATGGTAAGACTGATTCCTGATACAAAGGCTCATACCTACACTACTTTCACCTCATGGTAAGACTGATTCCTGATACAAAGTCTAGTACCTATACTACTTACACCTCATGGTAAGACTGATTCCTGATACAAAGTCTCATACCTACACTACTTTCACCTCATGGTAAGACTGATTCCTGATACAAAGTCTAGTACTTATACTACTTACACCTCACGGCAAGACTGAGTCCTGATACAAAGTCTAGTACTTATACTACTTACACCTCATGGTAAGACTGATTCCTGATACAAAGTCTCATACCTACACTACTTACACCTCATGGTAAGACTGATTCCTGATACAAAGTCTAGTACTTATACTACTTACACCTCATGGTAAGACGGATTCCTGATACAAAGTCTAGTACCTATACTACTTAGACCATCCTTGTGTCCCTTTACATTATTTGAATATGAGGGGAAATGTATTTTCAGATATATTTAGATGCTTCCACCTTATTATACCTTTGTATATATGTTGTATAGCTTTATATTCTTATTACATGTAGACTAGATAATATTTATAAGGTTCAAATATGGCTATGTCTAGAAATGCCTTCAGATCAGAACCATACGTTGCCATGGTCAAGAACCAGCACAAACCTGACATCTGGGTTAACTCAATAAGCTCATGAGTAAACAATTAATGACAACTAAATCTAGTTTTTCCAGTTCCCTTTACTCATGCTCTGAGGTGTCAGTGCAGACTCAGAGATAGCCCTTAACACTTTAACGTCATGATATGTGTGCAGTTGCAATGCTGGTGAATGTACTGCCGGCTGTCATTGGTATTTAATCCCGTAGGAGTGTATCAGTCCCGTGGGGCCGGCATGATGCATGGCTATCCACAGCCATGGCAGGTTGTATTCGTGCATCATGATACTTGCATTCATCCATGCATCATGATGGGCAAGATACATTAAATCGTTCTGTTGCCCTTAAGGGTTAACTCTTAAATAAATTTGTCCCTGTGTACACCGGCCCTTAATCACAATCAATACGGCGTCTGTCCACATAAAGTGTTCCCCGGAGGGGTGGGGAGGGGCACCCCTTGACCCGTCCACGGACATGGAGTGACTCATTCTGAGCTACTCAATGCCCAAAGTGTTCTACTCACCTATTGGGTATAGAAATGTAGTCAATGTTGGAGCACAGAGGATTTGGAATAAATAGCAAGTGATATAAATGTACCCCCCCCAAGAAAAGAAAGATATCAAAATAAGAAGTGATAGATGCCAGCCTATAACAGAACATGGACTAAGAGTCATACAGATCTCTAGGCAAAGGCGTTTACTGACTAACAAGATATGCATAGCAATACTAATGAAGTCCATAGTTTAACTTGAAAATTCCCTAAAACACTTCTGTACACTCGATTCTACCAGGCCTTTTAATATACCACACTAAATGCATGCCATCGTGTTTATATGACGCTACAGCCATCGTCTTACCACCCCCTCCCCCTTCAACAAGCCCAAGAACCCTTTCTGAGTCCTACTTCCTCTAGGAGGGGTGGGGGGAGGGGCGGAGTAGTGGTCATCAGGCCCATTCAGAACTCTGATAATGCCTCCAGGGGATGGCACCAGTCCAAGAGGGGGCGGGGCTGATGTAGTAGGTAGGGTGTGTAGAGATGGGGTGGTACAGAATCAGCAGTGTGTAGTTTGGGGAGGGTGAGAGGAGGGGTAATTGGCAACTCAGAGGCTGGTTGACCATATCGGCTGACCTAGTTTCAAGTGAGGAGGTTCACTGATTTGCCAATAACAGGTTTATTCCAAATTCCCATTGCATTCCAACACAAACCTGACCCTCTAAGGGCTGCGTAGGATATTTAAAGCTTTTTGAAGGCATAGACGCTAAGCATGTACCAAACGATGCTGCAATCAGACACCATGCGATCTGCAAGCGTCAAATTGATTCACCATGGCAGTTTTAGCAACAGCGCGGTAAACCAATAAGGTGTATAGAGTTATATAACACAGATAAACACACCTACCCACTGAACAAGATCTCTAGAATTGCTCAGTAATTTCTCGAGTCTCGACTTGTGAATACAACAAGAATAGAGCACGATTTTCCAGGCAAAATCACGTTCTCATTGCCCAAGTTGTGAACGTTCCCAACCTGAGTCCTGTTCAGTGGGTAGTCTAACACCCATTAACATGCAATTAGTCTATAGAATGGAGACTCTCTATTCAAAGAAAATTACAAGGAATGTGACTGTTGATCGGCTGGATGTACAATCTATGGGGGCAAGTCATGTTGATGGCTTCTGCTAACAGGACTGACTAGTGAAGTACAACAATCAGATGGTACTTGTAGGCTTAGGTCTGAACTTAGAACTATTTTATGGAGTATGATAAGGAATATAAGGAACTACACCCACTTTTATTTTTGCTAATTTATGATATATTGAGATTTCACAAAATGTACATCTTCTTCCATTACAATTAAGACCCCAAACCAACTATTCCCCATAACAGTATCGAGTTCACTAGGATAAAAAAAAGATCTATAAACCACTTTGAACAATGAGGCAGCCTATTGCAACCTAGCTTAGGAGCCTGAAAAAAAAACATGTTATCCCAACCATATGAAGACAGAGCTATATCCTCTTTTATACCATGCTTATCGAGTTGTTGAATCATTTTACGGTGCCAAGACCTGATAATGAAGTTAGAATAGGATGCGCTAAATGAACCCATGTTGACACTTGGATTGAGACAACATGACAACAAGTTGAACTCAAAGTATTTAAGTTGATATTAAAAAAAAAGAAACATATCAGTAGAAGCTAAATGGCTACACATGATGAATTTTGACATTAAAATCTATCACATACCTCTTAATTTGCAATGATTTGATTTGTATATTCTACAGGATTGAAAGTAGAAAAATCAAATCGAGCAAAATTGTGCTATGGCTTTGACTCTGTTACATACAAAATGTTTACATAGGTGAGACACAAAATATCATGTTAGCCTATGCTCTGAGGCTATTCTGGCTACCGCGCATGCTCCTTACCAGCGGTAGCTCTATGAAAATGCCTGTAGGACACAGGTGAACGTAACACTTTGCGTCCTTGACAGAACATCAGCAATGGCGGAGGACAGCCCCCTTCACGTCGACTCACAAAAAACATTGAATTTCATGGCTGTAAAGGGTAAAAATATTAAATTTAATGATGGAAACCATGGTATAAACACCATAGAAGACAATTAGACTTCCACCTGGTCCTATTATTCCTTAGATAAATGACCTAGTGGAAGTCTAATCGTCCTCTATGCCCTTAGTAACAGCCAATGGATATGGAAAGAGATTCTAAAACTCTTTCAGGGCTGTATAGAGCATTATTGTACATTAATATTCATGATGCATGAATACAGCTTCTCTATTGAGTCTACCTGCCGCTGCTACATGTATGATCATACTTGCTCTATGTAGTTCATACACCCCCAGAGAACCGCCATGTAGTATCGAAACAAGATTGTTCTTCTGGATGCAACTTGCATGTGGAAGATATCAGGTGGGCTGTATAAGCAGCAGGTTTTGATTTAGCGCTGGTCTTGAAAGAAGACTGAGGGAAGTGAGGCCTTGAAAATGCTATAAACTAAGTCTCGCCAAAAATAGCCCTGTTCTTGAATTAGGGCCAGGGGAGGAGCCAGGTTGAAATCTCTATATATAGGCATCTACAGTGCTCAATCACATGTACACAATAACAGACTGACTAGTCAGGGGTTTCCCTCTAGTGGTGCGTGAGAGAACTAGAGATGTGGTAGGGAGGAGTTGTTTTTGTTATAATGTATCACCAGAACTCCACCCAGTGTTGCAGCAGCAGCACCCATTTCCTGTGTATCAGTTTGTGTGTCTGGGTGGTAGAGTGGGATTACATGTTCAGGGTTAGTGTCATTGTTGGTACACTATCTCATAGATAATGGACACTCCACTACACACAACTATTGGGGAAAGGGGTGGGAGGTGGGTGAACACTGTAGAAATTATCGTCAAAATAACGACAGTTCTCTAACACCTTTGGGACAAGGATTCCACCATTATTTTCGCAGAGGTTTCATTGTTCAACAGCGGTTTCCTTGTAGAAACTACAGTCATTCACTGCATCACAATTATGGTGGATCACTATTTACTTTGATAGGGATGGCTGGTGGATCTAACAGTTTTCCTAGAGTGCACTCTGCATGTAGATCTCCCATGGTTAATAGTAATTGCTTAACAAATTATGTCTCTTTATTGTTGTTGCTTGCTTTACACTAAACTCAAATCCTCACCAGCATAGAATAGACATCTTGAAACCCGTCTGATTGGTTTGCAACTCTGGCTTTCATCATAGAGCTTATGCAGGTCTGCACATGGTGACTTCTAGGAAAGTGTGAGCTTTATAGGAAAGGAGACATTGACATTTGAATCCTTGGGGCTGATTATGCTGCACACAGGGGGTTATAAAAGTACAAGGACATCGTGCATCTGAATATCGACATTTGTACCATGCTGGCAAGTTAAAGTGCTTTTATTCGGATTTGAATAACACTCTATCTCTGTCACTTACACGGGGCTGGCCCTCAAAGCCCAATTTGAGAACAATACATGTATTCTCTACAGTATGCACCATGTAGGCAGAAAACCTGAGCTGACTCAATTGTTCACACGTCATGAGAAAGACAACCTACTACACCCTACTGGTGTGTTTAGACCAACAAGGCCACTTTGCATGTTTCTCACATCGCCTCTGATTGGTTGGTACACCCATCAGGCCACGCCCATCAACCACAATATACCTGGTCTCGCCACCTCTCGTGACTAGACCCTAGTTGTGCGTGACATCATTCTGCCTTTCCAACCCTGGTGGTTAGGTGTTTTTTTTTTTCCTTGGGATAGATCATTGGGTAATTTTCTGTCTATTACCATCTGAATTTCCGTTTATTCCGACCTAGTGGGATAGATTATTGGTCAATCAGAAAATTCCTTTCATTCAGTGCAGACTTTTTGGGGTGCATTACGTAACAACTGAGTCCCATTATGCTGGCTGTTTTCAGTCTTTGTCTCTTAAGGTACCAGATTCAGCAGGGGTCACCCCACTAAGGAATCCTGCTAACCAGGAATAGGGCATGTCCCTACTGATTCTCTCAGTCTGTTGTATACTTTGTCCTTTTCCGCCTTATATATAAATACCTCTTTCACTACATCTCTCTCCATCTCTCTTTGCCATCCTCCATTTATCTCTCTCTCTCTCTCTCTCTCTCTCTCTCTCTCTCTCTCTCTCTCACTCACTCCCGCAAACAGTTTGTGACAATGTATGTACAGCTCAGCGACTTCCTTTTAATCACTGGCAGGATCTGGTGTGATCCAACAGGGGCATGATTATTATCATAGCCAGGACTGTCTGATATGGCACAATGCAATATGCATTTCTATTAAATGAACTAGGATAAAAGAAGAGGCCTAGCCGCACTGTGTGCTGACAATGCATCATGAGTTTACAAACCTACAGTGTTCATTGATTATACATCAACCTACCAGGCACCCCACGGACCAGACAGGGCCCAGACTGTGATAAAATAACACAGGCACAGTGGCTGGCGCAGAACTGTTAAAATGTCAACTTTCCAGAGCGGCCAGGATTTTAATTGGATCAACTGTCATATAATACGAGAAAATGGGAAGGTTGCCATTCGTGGTATTTGAGTTGAGCCTTTTCTCTCTCTCTCTCTCTCTCTCTCTCTCTCTCTCTCTCTCTCTCTCTCTCTCTCTCTCTCATTTTTCCTATTTCATTTGTCCTTATTGGGACACGCAGGTTCTGAAATGCTGAGTATAAATTACATGAATAATTGCCATTTCAGGACTCGTTCTCCGTATTAAATGTATTAAAAGCACGCTTCTTCTCTCATAAGAAAGAAGTGGCTGCAGAGGAATACTGAAAACAGTTTTGAAATAAAGCCCTGTCTCAAATAAGGGCTTGGGGTACAGAGGTTCCGAAATTGATAATCACCTAGGCACTTAAATAGGCTATTACAGTACTTTAAGACGCTCGTCTCGAGATCAGCTTAAAAGGAGCTTGAGCTGATTTGTTTTTGTTCAGTAGACTTTGACAGGACAGACATTGTATGATGACTGTATGTGTAGTCTACACGTAGAGAGACAAATCAACTGACTGATGTGTGCTGACAGTAAGCACTTCCTTTTCAACCCTTTTCTAATTTTGCCCTTTTCTACTTTCTTCAAGAGCATAACCGTGCTAGAAGGCAGGGACCCACTCCTAAAGAGAACTTGCTCACTATCCTCACCATTTATCCACTTAGGAATAAGCTAAAATCATTTTGTATAGAGGATGGGAATACTAAGCAAATTGGAATCCCTTTTCCAGTCTCTTGTTTTCAGATGGCCAGTACCTCCTAGAGTCCAGTCCCTCCTAGAATCCAGTCCAGGCTCAAGTATCTACTTTTGATGTTCCAGATTGAGCAGAAATCCGTTTCTAACTCAGTCTAGTTTACTACAAGATCACTGGATTAGGTACAAAAAGTGACAATCAAACAGTTGGGGCATCCCCTTAGATGCAGGAAAGGAGAGACTGATAAAATACTTCACTGAGACAGGAAAAGGAGTATCGAGAGAAAGACAAACGTTTATACGAATATTTCATCATAAAAAAAAAAGATCACGAATCCCCCTTATTGTACATACAGATTAACGATATTACACATATTGATGTAGATTCATTAACATTACTAACAGTGCAGGATATCATCCAGCAGTCGGATTCAGCCTCTATGGTTCTTAGTGATGTGCAAATGTCGCCCCAAAGGAGCCCAGGTCCATGTCTCTGATCTCTGAGTAGGATGACCAGGTCACCAGGGTCAGACCTGAGCACCTTCATCCTGCTCATTATGGGGTCAGAGGTCAAACTGAGAGCAGCTCGTGGGTTCATTTCTCTACACAGACACCAGACTGCTTGGATATCACCCTTTGGGATAAAACTAACTTTGCAGTACCAGAAGTAAGAAATTCTCTATCAGGGGTACCTCCTTACTGGATATCTTTGGAAAAGAGACATTAATTTTAGAGATGATAAGTTTGTAAAAGGCTGTAGGTGGACTTTTAAGTTAATACATTATGACACTAAGGGGCGGATACAGGTAATAATCCGTTAGGGTGTTTTACGAATAAGTTTCCATGCACTGATAACATGGAAGATCCGAAACTAGTCAGCGGTGACCACTTTAGTTCCTCAAGACGACTTTAGGTCGTCATCCTGACAACCTGAGTCATCAGGATGACAATACTGACAGTACAGAGTCATCATATTGACAACTCAGGTTGTCAGGATGACAACTTAAAGTCATAATTTTGACTACCTAAAGTTGTAGTTTTAGGTATTGTCAACTTGAGGACCTAAAGTGGTCACTGCTGACTAGTTTCGTATCTTCCATGTTTTCAGTGTGTGCAATATTGAAAAATGCAAAGCACTTACATCTGACTATGGTCGGTTTGGAATATTTGCTTGGTGGGTATTTGAAAAGAATGTAATTTCAGAAGACCTACACCATCAACTAATTTGTAAAACCTGATGAGTCAAACATGGCTCATTGTGGTTTATGATTTCATTATAGATTTTGGTTAATGTGCTCCATTATCATAATTAGTGTGTCTACATATATATTTGAACTTTTGAATCTAGTTATTTTAGAGTAATAATGACTCTGTACAAAGTCATGGTGAGGAAGCCATAGCAGGAATTGACATGGACGTCCACCCTAATACATCAGATGGGTGCACAGACCGGATATAGAAGGAAACCATACAGGGGACATTTATCCAATTTACCTAGCTCATGACAAGTCCAATACCAACTTAGCCGCTTAGTGTTTGATGTGTGATATCCCCAATAAGGGCTACATACCCTCTGTGCTTTCTGTGTCACAATGCCCAAAATGCAGCACTCCCAGGTAGGATAAATCACCCCTCACTCGACCGTTATACAATCATGTTTGTTGTCGATCAATGTGCGGATACCTCATCAATCTGCTGCTTCCAATGCTCTTTGTAACAATTTAGAGTATGACACTCTTGTCTACTGTACTTACAGTCTCAATTGCGTCTATCGGAAAGTCGTGTCTCTGTCTCTGTCTGCCTGTCTCTGTCTCTGTCATTGCCTGTCTCTGTCTGTCTTTCTGTCTGTCTCTCGGTCTGTCTCTCTGTCTGTCCCTCAGTCTTTCTCTCTCTCTCTCTCTCTCTCTCTCTCTCTCTCTCTCTCTCTTTCTCTCTCTATAAATGGGGCTAATTGGTGGAGTGCCTGTACTGTCTATCTATGTTGTCTCCTTTATCCCTTCCTACCTCTGCCTAATCTCCCACTCCCAATTCACCCACCTTACCCGCTATCCCTTTTTTCCTAATGTCCCCCACTCTTCCCGCTTTAACTCTCACCTCACGCCCCACTAACCCCAATAATGCCATATCCCTCAGTTGACTACTTGGTGTCAGCCCCTTGGGTATACCACACCAATCATGATTCCGCTCATAACCAGGATACATCCATCAAGTGTGCAGTATTCCATAAAACTGTGTGTTGCATAGGCTGGGTATATAGGTTCTAGTGGTATGGTGTAGATGCACGATCAACCAACGTGGGAGCTGTGTCTATGTACCTGGTCATTGTCAATGTATGTGCAAAAATATAGTGCATCTACACATTCACCCAATTGCAAATTAGGTGTGTGTGGTACAGGGTCCTGGAAGGCATTTCTCAATATCATACAACTAGACTCCTTCAAATGGTAGTGGAATCCCTCATTCTAATGCGATTACAGCCCTGCATCTAGTGGTCACTAAGGACTGCTCTGGTATGACTGCCCTACCAAACTCTACACTAATTGCTGATAGTACAGCGCAGTCGTAGTGCAGCACATACAGTCTCCTACTCTAATTTTCAAATTGTAGTGGTTGTACTACGTCATACCATCTTGGGAAATGACTGCAGTCAGATGCACAATGTCCACCCACATGAAATGGAGGTCGTCTAAAAACTGTGGACCATCAATCACCATTTTGAAACCTGTTTCTATGGACTGCCTGTCAGCATGCAAGTCATTGATGTCATTGATGCCACATTGGTCATTGCCAGGGAACTTACGCAGCTACAGAAAAAAAATAAATATCAATCATTGAACTGAGAGCATTTATTAGGGAGTGATGAATATTAACAATATGGGGCCGGCAGTTAAAACCTGCTCAAGGAGGGGACAAAAATTGTGTGCGAACGTGCCATGGAAGTAACCTATAGTTCTGCGCTGGCACTTTCACTCAAAATCAAATGAAATTATCTTGTCCACTCTCCTAAGGGGGGTTGACTCCACTGTGGTCAATGGATCGAAAAGATTTCGCCCCCCCCTCAAAACCCACCAGCCCCCCCCCCCTGTTTAAAAAGTGATCACTTCTCTATCTGTTATGAATAGATCAAGTGCTGGTTAAGCACTGTTAGCCACTGCCCAATTCTAACTTCTGACTACAGTGCAATCTTTGAAACCCTTTTCGAACAATAACATGGTCATGTTGTGTGAGCTTATTAGTTTATTCATTTTATTTACTGACGTTTTGATGTTATTCTCGAAACCTGCTAGGAGATACATGAGTCACAATGTATCAAAGGTTAAGGACGGAAACTTCCAACAGTATTCACTTGATATAAAAGTGGAAGTTTCCATCCTGAATTCTATCACGCTTCCTTCTAACTTCTTTCAGAAGAGTCACTACCTAAAGGCCAAATCCCACAACGTGAAAATGGGCAGATAATCCTTGTGATATAAGATATGTGGTTGCTTAGCCGATATTGGGGTGGTAATATCGTCTAAGGGGGGCATATAATGGCTAATAACCCTTGCCAAAGTGCTGGTATTTGGGGAGTGAAATACATCAAAAGTTTTTGATATTTTCTTCACAAAGGGCCAGAAATCTCTGTGATAAACTGAAAATCCCTGTGATTAAGATGGAAAAAAAGTTTCTAGAAAATCACAAGAGGTATGTTTTTAATAAATCAGGAGCCAAGTTCCACATACTACACTTATAATGGGGTTCTGCTTGTGATTTATGTGAGCTACATTTGTTTATGCTATGCAGGAGACCATTACAAACTGAAAAAAAATAGCCAGGGACAACTGTGCTTTTGATATCAAATACTCTATCCCTGTGAATCATAATAACAATGTGTCCGTGCAGTAATGAAAATCACAGATATTCCTCTCCTGCTATCAGCTATAATGGGATTTGAAGTGGGGAGAAGTGGAATCAGAACCTTTGTGATTTAGGAAATTGGCAAGAGTCCAAGGTTGCCGATATCCAGAATCACAAACACTTCAGACCCATTTTTCATGTACTGGAATTTGGCCTTAAGGTTACATTCCTTATTCATCCCCTTCTGCATCCTTCTTTCACATAGCTTATTTACCTGAACTGAATTATAGCTGGGAACTTTCAACACAGAATGGCAGACAGTTTCTGTGTGCAGTCGTAGGTCTGCAATATGGGAAAGGTCACCACAGACTTAGTGCTACAAGGGTTACTAACACCCTTTCCAATGTCATAGTACAACATTCCTCCTATCCTGTGAGTTCCTTCCCTGCTTCCTCCTCAAGCTCTCATAACTTATGCCCCCCCCCCTTTCTCACTGTGCTGACCTTCTCTTACTCGTATATCTTTCCTCTCTCTTCTTAATGTCTAACGTACCGTACCTAATATACTTCATCACCCATCCTTCCATAACCTTGTTTTCAGACAATACCGGTGCAAAAGAAAACTTGACATCCCAAGTATATTCTATCAGTACTTTCTAACAGATCTTCTTTCCTCGCTTTCATAATACATACATCAAAATAGCTCTCATAACCTCCGCATCTCAATACAAAGTAGCACATTCTTGTGAATTTTAGCTTCAACAACTGCCTCATCAAGATGTGAGGTACCTATACCTAAACTAGAGATAAACCTACTGCTTGTACAGCTGTAAGACCTGTACGTGATGGATAATAATGCCACATATTTTTTATTTTCAAAAGAGATCTAAGACTATCATTGCCAAGATATGACCAGAGGATAAGGAACAGCGACTGGGAGAGAACAATGGCTAGGATACCCTGCTATTTCAAACTGATTCTGACAGGAGTATAGGTATGCATATTTATTGCTCTGTATTGTTCTCATATGGAGCTTTTATGAAGAGTAGCAGATACTGCTGCTGGTCACCACCAAGATGTAACTAAGATACTGGGTAGGACAGGTGCTGGGGGAGAGGGGATCTCTCTGAGATCTAAGACCATCATTGCCAAGATATGACCAGAGGATAAAGAGCAGCGACTGGGAGAGAACAATGGCTAGGATACCCTGCTATTTCAAACTGATTCTGACAGGAGTATAGGTATGAATATTCATTGCTCTGTATTGTTCTCATATTTAGATTCTATGAAGAGCAGAATGTGTTGCACCTTAACAGCAGGACAGTAGAGGATGGAGCTAGAGGAATCTGGCCCAAAGGACAGGAGAATGCATATCAAGGAATAAATCATGGAGGTGTAGTGGCAGAGCTTAGGGATTATGTTGTGGGAGGACATGGGGATGGAGACTGGTGAATTCAGTGTTGCGATCCCATGTGCGCTTCACGCCTGAATACAGCCAGCAGTGTTATGGGTTTAGTGGTGGCAATTGGGCTCAACATGAATCCATAGATGGGTGGTAGGATTAGTGACTGTGACCACTGGACAATTACAGCATCGGCCACATTGAAGAAAAAACAACATCCATGCTCCATGAACGATCACAGGTAGGCTAGTAGCACACTGTGGCCAATGGGATCCGACTGGCCAGGGTCCTTTTGGCATGTAAGTACACTGTAAAATGTGACTGTTGAATCTACCAGGGATCCTCGTAAAGCTGAGCAGAGAACTGCCATAATTATATAGCAGTGAACCAGTGTAGTTCTCTGGCAACTGGATCTCTGGCAACTTTGGGATCAGGGTTCCATCGTTAATTCGATGACTTTTTGAGGTATATTTTGATGTTTTCCTAACTGTTACAAAGGGTCAATGGTTAGGAGATTATGTTAAGGATTCAATTGAAAATTTAGGATCTAAGATCTATGATCAAGAGGCCCGTGTTAAGGATGCAATTGAGAGGATTCAATTTAGGATCTGTCATCTATGATCAAGATATTAGGATTTCATATTTAAATTTGACGATCAATTCTGAGTTTTATATCAATTCTAAAAGCAGTTAAATTGCAGTGCATTTCCCGGATTAGAAATTTATCCCATATTTTCGGCAAAGTAAACACAGCAAAGCTGTAATGCCGTGCATATTCATATCATGTTCGAAGAAGTATAGAATTGATTTACAACATTTTTAATATGATCTTAGATCAAAATTTTCAGAACAAATATTATTTTAATACGGAATCTAAAAGCCCTTCATATGTTGTGTGTTTTGCAATTTATTAATCTATAACATACTTTCAGGAAAGTAAACGCAGCAATGCTGTAATGCCGTGCATATTCCTATTATGATCCAAGGAAAAAAGATCATTATATATGAACTCTAAGGCCTTTGGAATGGACCTATACTTAAATATATGCTCTGATTGTGCTGCTTCCTCGCTCTCCATGTAAAATCCTGTCCCATTCCTATAGTATGGAGTAAACCTATGCCTGGATTAAAATATGCAAATAAGGAATGTGTGTGAGGGTTGGGAGTAGTGTGGTGGTGGTATTGGTGGTGGTGGTGTCACAATGGTCACTAACATCCATCTGATAACTTTTGAAGATCAAAATTGACCATATATGGCCTGGATCCCTGTGATTCCTGAAACCAAGATGGCTGACACACAAGGAAAACAAAAGAATTAGGTAGTTGAGGTGTCCCAATGGTCACTAACATCCATCTGATAACTTTTGAAGATCAAAATTGACCATATATGGTCTGGATCCCTGTGATTCCTGAAACCAAGATGGCCGACACACAAGGAAAACAAAATAATTAGGTAGTTGAGGTGTCCCAATGGTCACTAACATCCATCTGATAACTTTTGAAGATCAAAATTGACCACATATGACCTGGATCCCTGTGTTTCCTAAAACAAAAATGGCCGACACACATGGAAAACAATAGAATTGGGTAGTTGAGGTGTCCAAATGGTCACTAACATCCATCTGATATCTTTTGAAGATCAAAATTGACCATATGGTCAATTCTCACGAAAATGGAGCACAGGCTCACTATACCTTTCCCCATCCATGTACACTTAACAGCGGGTCTAACTGCTATATTGTTTATACATTCACATTGCTGCTAACATTATCATACCATGGGTACCCACTTTTGCCCATGTAGTGACCTAATCTATGCCAATAACAGGGTAAAATGGGGATATTTCAACGGTTTTTAACTAAAAAAATATAAGTAAAACACATTAGGTGATTTATTTGAGGTACAATAAGGTCCATAATAACACTTTTCATATGGACTATTGTAGAATTGAAAAACGAACATTTTGACACCATCAGAGCTCATTTCCAATTATTTTCTTGTTATTTATAAGGAAAAATGTAGTTGTGTAACATTTGCATCACCGTACGTAGGTACACTAGAATGAGTATAATGTCAAGGAGAAAATCCTCTTGGGATATATAGAGGTCTCAGTTTTTATGGCTCAATGAGGGGCAATATAATATTAATATAAAATATTTCTAACATGCACATGTCAGGGACTTATAGGACTGACAAGCATGTGGTGTACCCCTTAGCATCACCGTATGTAGGTACATTGAATCATTCATTAAAGGAGAGTAATTAATATTTAGTAAATTATTTCATAACATGTTAATATATGTGGTCCAGGGAATATCCATGCAAAATATTGTCATAACTGGATGAATACGTTGCAACCTATTGGGAAAAATCATGTAAATATCACCGTACATAGGTACATCACCATGCATAGGTCCATGATTGAAACCTATGCCATAGAATGATAGAAATAGCTAATGCTATCTATAAATCTGTTGATATACTTCAATTAACTAAGGATAAATACTATGGACCAGTTACAATACCAGAAATCAATAAATTTTTGAAGATAATGACTGCAATGCATAGACATCACCGTACGTAGGTACATCACCATACGTAGGTCCAGCTCCATAAGTGGGTATAATTAATTGCAGCATAATCTATTCTTATCATAGATATAAATGATAAAGACGCCTAGCCAACATGTTGTTATGACTGTTTGAACAAAATATATCAGTTTTCTTGCAAATAATTCTATTTTATAGCAACCCATGTAATTTGTTCATATGCAAGATTCATCACCGTACGTAGGTCCACCAGTTTTCTTCCTAAAACTGTCATAAAATCTTTAATTTTCATAGTTAGTGTTCCCAATTTTGTGAGTAATTAAGATTATATACTGCCTTTCAGCCCACAAGAAATACAAAACATCTGAGCAGTTCAGATTTTTTCTCCTCCTCGGCCATGTGCTCCATTTTCATGAGAATTGACCATATATGACCTGGATCCCTGTGTTTCCGAAAACCAAGATGAACGACACATATGGAAAACAATAGAATTAGGTAGTTGAGGTATCCCAATGACTACTAACATCCACCTCATAACTTTGAAAGATCAAAATTGACCATATACGAGCTGGGTCCCTGTGTTTTCTAAAACCAAGATGGCCGACACATATGAAAAACAATAGAATTAGGTAGTTGAGGTCTTTCAATGGTCACTAACATTCATCTCATAACTTTTGAAGATCAAAATTGACCACATATGACCTGGATCCCTGTGATTTCTGAAACCAAAATGGCCGACACACAAGGAAAACAAAAGAATTAGGTAGTTGAGGTCTTTCAATGGTCACTAACATCCATCTGATAACTTTTGAAGATCAAAATTGACCACATATGACCTGGACCCTTGTGTTTCCTAAAACCAAGATGGCCGACACACATGAAAAACAATAAAATTGGGTAGTTGAGGTCTCCCTATGGTCACTAACATCCATCTGATAATTTTTGAAGATCAAAGTTGACCAAATATGGCCTGGATCCCTGTGTTTTCTAAAACAAAGATGGCCGACACATATTGAAAAAAATAGAATTAGGTAGTTGGGGTCTTTCAATGGTCACTAACATCCATCTGATAACTTTTGAAGATCAAAATTGACCACATATGACCTGGATCCCTGTGTTTCCTAAAACAAAGATGGCCGACACACATGGAAAACAACAAAATTGGGTTCACCATATATGGCCTGGATCCCTGTGTTACTTATAATGACTAAGTACTGACGTATATTGACTAATCAGGATTCCATCGTTAATTCGATGACTTTTTGAGGTGTATTTTGATGTTTTCCTAACTGTTAATATGCACACAGGAGGCCAACATCACTTGTGTTACCCAGACACGTTTTTGTACAAATCCTATTAAGCCCCTGTGCGTCCCTATGTGCTTTCTAGGATTTCATATGGACTGCAATGGACATTGAATTATCTGTAGCAATACTGATCAATGGTGACGGCAGAGGATACTATTGCTACATCAGAATCAGGCTGAGTAGAGGTGATACTTCAGATGTGTCCCACTCAGTCGCTGCCCATTAGCCGTCCAGATCCAGGTCTAAGATCTGTGAGTAGGATGACCAGGTCACCAGGGTAAGACCTGAGCACCTTCATCCTGCTCATTATGGGGTCAGAGGTCAACCTGAGAGCAGCTCAGGGTCTTAGTTCTCTCACCATACCCCTGAGATGGTACATCTTACCATGCAATGTACTACTGTACCAGAAGTGAGACATTCTCCATCAAGGCAGGTCAATTTATAGCTCGTTTTGGACGATGTTGACCTAGAGAATGTTGTAATATGATAACAGCTAGCAGAAGCAGACTGTAAAAGATCTAGTGTGTGGTAACATCACTAAAATGTACTTCTATATATTTCGAGAGCATCATGAATCGTTTTCCATGTGTTTACACATTTGAAGAAAAGGACGAAGGTTCCAGCGGAATTGCTATGACCACTCTCAATGATAACACTAAATTGTTATAAGTGAGTCAGTACACCTGTATTATACTAGATTCCATTACCGGTGGCTGTAGTGTTGCTTAGTGTTGCTTAATGTTTATACTTCCATTATATCAGCAGGTATTAAAACCTTTGTATATAGTCTTTTTTAGTGTGATACATTGCTCAGTACATGGGACGGAAACCCTAGTAGTGAGGGGCATGGATGTTTATCCTGTTACAACAGGAGGGTATACATAGACTTTCTGACTGGATATAGAAGGAAACCATACAGTGGACATTTATCCAATTTACCTCATTTGACACATTTGACAAAGCCAATAAAGCCGGGTCGTTAACATATGTGTGCAAACCCTGCCTAAAGCTTCATGGACCCTTAACCCTTTGAGATCTGCTTATGTATTAATGCCTCATTCCAATTGGTTATCATGATGCATGAATGTAGCCATGGTGAGAAAATTTCCAGGGCTACATTCATGAATCATGTTGACCCTACAGGGTCCCGGGTGGTATGTTGCTCCAATGAAGTACTGGCAAGCAGACTGGCCTGCATTTCATTGGTTCATCACAATGACCGGTTGGCCGCCAACGCATGATGTCTGCATTGGCAGCCCTTGAAGGCTTAAAGCACTCTGCCCTTGCCGTTTTATATTTCACCATTAATTAAACAACCTTAAGAAGCTCATTCTACCCACAATGCAGTGCTGCTGAGTAGTTCTGCAATCACTGCATTGGTGCATCATGACAACAAAGGGACATAACTGTGGTGGCGTCATGCAGTGCCTCCATCAATTACTTAGCCAAAGGTAACAAAAGATGAACTGTTATTCATTTTCACTGATTCTTACTATTTCTCTCACTGATAAAACCAACTTAGCTCAGCCAACTATAAATACACAATATACCTGAGTGTATACTGCAGTACTTATGGAAACTGTAATGAAAAGGTCCCTTTTGCCCCTTCCTTTTATAGCTGCCTAGTTTCTCCCCCACTCATTCTATATGGCCACACCCTTTCTGCCCCTTACTCTAAAAAGCACCCAACCCCAATCCACCCTCTCTACTTCCATGTGCTACTTCACTCCCTCTCTCACCTCACGCCCCACCAACCCCAATAATGCCATATCCCTCAGTTGAATGCTTGGTGTCAGCCCCTTGGGTATACCACACCAATCATGATTCCGTTCATAACCAGGATACATCCATCAAGTGTGTAGTAAGCTGTAAACCTCTCTGTGGTACAGGGTGGGTATAGAATGTCTATAGTGGCTGGTATGGTGTAAGGTAGATGTCACAGTGTCATGTACACATTCCTTGCGCTGCATACTTATGTTCTTAGTTACTCAGGCAGGCGGTTCCCTGTAGCATATCCTTTTCAGTGTGACCTATATAGGTTATGTATCACTCTTTTTACTAGTGCCTTCGGCACTAGATAGTGGTACATTAGCACTTACTTATAAAATATGGCCTGTTTCCTCGACAAACTATGTTCTTTTTCCTCGGCAAACTGAGGCCTATTTCCTCGGCAAACTGAGGCCTGTTGCCTCGACAAATTGAGGCATGTTTTCTCGGCAAACCAGGGCCTTTGCCTCTGCAAATTGTGGAATGTTCCACCCGGCAAACTGGGGCCTGTTGCCTCGCCAAATTGAAACCTGTTGCCTCGCACAACTGGAGCCTATTTTAAGGTGCCACCCAGTGTCACTAACTTCGCTTAGTGACGTGACGTTGCCAGGCAAAATGACGTTGCTAAGTAACATGATGTTGCGTCATAAATCATGATGGAAACACCACTCTCCAAGCTGATTCTCTCGGAAGGGCTCAATTCAAAAGTTTAGGGTCAAGTATCTTAATAATAACTCTGGAATTTTTTGACACTATATTTTAAGAGGTGATAGCATAGATGTTTAGCACGAATATAATGCAGTGTACATGCATCATTTAATTTGAAAATACTTATTTTCATGACATGTTTAATGAGTTCAAAATGGGTTTGCTCTCATTGTTATGCAATGAGGCTAGAGATTATTGCGCTAAATGCTTTTTGCTATTAATGGGGTGGGGACCAGCAACGAACTAATGCCTTTTTTATATATAGGGTAATGAAACAATATAAGGTCTTGGAGTAAGTTTGCGACTTGAGGGGAATTGGCACTAATAACATATCACATGATCTATATCAAAGGCTTTGTATCTGCTTTCATGCCTGGGGAACTTCTTTATCTCTTGTTTTATAGCTTATTTATTGTGTCCTGGATCTTTCAAACACATTTATAGGGATGTCATCCATATTCACAATATCTAAATATCGGCGATATTGTGATGCTGAATATCGTATCAACATTATCAATATATCTATATTTCTTGACATACTTCATCAAATTTGCACATATTCCTTTTGTCCAATCCTTGCACAGATCACATAAATTAGTTTTAATTTGGTATCAAATTAAAGCATATGACGACAGCAATGCAATGAGATATAGATCACTCTATTTATTCTTACTATTGATGAGGTAATTAAACTAGTACTTTCCCTGTACTCTACTGCTTAGAAATATTAACTTAACCCTTTAAGGACAGAGCGAAAATGGTAGCCCTGGCCATGGGGACAGCCTCTGAAAAAAGTTTAGTTCCTAGAGGACGAGCCTATTTTAATTCCTTTACAAATCCTATATAATGGGCATCGACTATAGTCGATGCTAGGCCTACCATGGTGTCAACTATAGTCAATGCTAGGCCACAATGGGTTAAGTAAAATCTTGCCAGACAAATGGTAGGGGAAAGTTGTTAATTAGTGCTAGGATACTTGTTATTTATCTCTAAGTTTCTTGTAAGCACATACATGAGATTTCTTTTGTCAAAAAGATTAAGAAGGGTATATATATACCCTTCTATCTGAACTGGGAAAAAAAGCTGGCTGCCATTATATTTACCCTGGAAACAAGGAACGACTTTTCACCACTTTGACACGAGTAAATTTGGTGAAAATTTGGTTCAGCAGAAATTCTTGTGAAATCTTGTGAATTTCATGAGTTCTTCACATTTTATTGTCAGATGCATGTAGGCCTACATGTGAAAGTCATGTGAAATTCAGATGAAATCGCATGAATTTCATGTGACTGCTGAATTTCACGTCAATTGCTGCTCACAAATTCACGTGAATTCACGTGATCAATAACGTGAATTAGACCAAATTTTCTTGTGAAATCACGTGAATTTCACATGAATTCACAAGAAATTGTTTCTAGGGTAGGGCTTTCGCATACCTTCTTAGTCCATATATCTTTATGTATATATTAACTGTAAATCATATTTAAAAAGGTGTCTGTAATAGTCTACTTGATATCTCCAAAGACATTCCATCTCATACATTTTATTTTCCACAGTTCTTTTACTACCTATGACTTGATCAATATATAATATGATAGACCCCCCAACCCCCAGCCACTTTATTATATATCATCCACCTATTGAGGCTAATATTTCACCATTCAAACACACTTTTCAAATATATTTAAACATCGCAATAAATTGTGATATCGAGACCAAAAATCGTGATAATCGTCATCGAAAAAAAGTGGATGTCAATGACATCCCTACACATTTTATAAATCATTATTCATCTAAACTAATACCTTTCCTTTCTATTAAATATGCATCATATCTGAAACCTTTTATGGAAGAATGGGCAAACGTGTCTATGTTTACATGTACGGGTCTGCTCAAATACCACTGAACTGCAACAAAGGTCACTCTAAAATGTGCATACCTTTCTACATGAGATGCCATGTATGCAGGTTGTCTCTGACTTCCCATACTAGCACATTCCTCCAAGTATAGCAGAATTGTAGCTGGACCCAGACTCGTCGGTTATAGTCTTTTGAAAATTCAAAATGGCTGCCACTACGTTGTCTAAAATGGTTATATTGAAGTCCCCTGACCATATGAATATATAATTGGTGCCTTTGATGGAATTTTACCTTTATCAGATCAAGAAATGAAGTATGTCTCAATAAATTATGTCGATATAGCATTAACCTCATTAAAAATTCAAAATGGCTGCCACCTATGTTATCAGTGATGACAAATATGAATTCCTTGACCCCAAAAATGTATATTTAGAACTTGAAATCATGATTCTATGTTAATTAGAAGCAGAGATATGTGGTTTTTAAAGTAATATTGAAATATTGGTGGCCATCTTGAATAATTCAATTTGCTCAATGGTGACACTTCCACACCCGCCTGGAAATGATTATAGGGACACTGTAGATTAATGGTCAAGAGAGAAAAAAAATATAACTGATGAGTCCAGGTTAGACTAAAAATCCAATAATTTCTGCCAGACTATCCCCCCCCTACCTCCATTCCATGAGCAGCTCAGGGTGTCAGAAAACAGAAGATTGTAGTTTAAGTATGGCTGACAGATACCGAGTGAACCTTGGGTATTAGACACTGTGTCCCTGGAAAGGGGGTTTAGGTTGTCATATAACAGGATACAGCTTCTCTTCTCAGCTCACTGAGCGTAAATAAGCTGCAGGTCTAAGGCTAGCCCCACATGGTGACTGTATATGGTGTAGAAGAAAGGCCACGACAGTAGTGTTCTGGCAGCTACATTCTCCCATTCCCCATGATGTCTAATGCATTACCCAATAGCACTACTGATTGATTTTGTCTTTCCTCTCTATTGTAATTATAACCCAAGCCCAAACATAATAAAAAGTCACTTCTAAAGGCTTAGGTATGCCCCCCTATTAACCCAAAATCCGTTCTGAACTACTTAAAATATAATCTAACACCTAATAACATTTTTTCAGGCAATAAATTAAGCTTTAAGATGTGCCTACCTCTCCTGCCATCATATCATTTTTTTCAGGTCATTTTGAGCTGCTCAGTCCTCCAGGGTGTGAGCAGTAACACTTCTAATAAAGACAGAAAAATGAAGGATAGTCTCAAATGTAGCTTGTGTGTCCCCTGTGCCCTCAGGGCATCACATTTACGCATAGGAATGCCACACGGCACATATTTAAGCAATATCAAGTACTGGTTCATAGTAGGAAATAACACAGATTAATACATCTACCCACTGAACAAGATCTCGAGAATTTCTCAGGAATTTCTCAAGTCCCGACTTTTGAATACAACAAGAATAGAGAACATGATTTTCCCTGAAATTTGGACACGCCATAACATCTTATACTCAAGAAAGTTCATGAGTCTAGATCTCGAGAATGGCTTGGGAATTTCTCAGGAATGACTTGGGATATTCCCAGGAAAGACTCGGGATATTCCCAGGAACTGGACATGTTTTTTTTTCTTGAGTATAAGATGTTCTGGCGTGTCCAAATTTCCAGGGAAAATCACATATTCTCCTTGCTCAAGTTGTGAACGTTCCCCACTCGAGTCCTGTTCAGTGGGATACCCCACACTCCCCTACCACCCAGGTAGGCCTAGATCGGAGTACAGCAGGCTCTATGGGGGCCATGTACGCGGCCCTCAGCGATGTAGGTAAAACCTCTACATGGAAGTAGTCTTTCTGGCAGCCCATGTTTCATCCTAGGTGTCTTGAATAGGATTTCTGTATAGGGCTGCTCTATATGAAGGTTTCTATAGGTTGATTTAGTATGCTCAGGGTGCAAGTGTAACAAGAGACTGCAGCCTTTTTCCCCCCAAGAGGCATCTCTAAAACTGCTCTAAGCTCCTCCTGCTAACTCTGATACAGTGATTGTTGTGTATAGGAAAGGTCTCTAAGGTAAGGTTCTCAGCATCTATCCCTACTTTGAATGTGATTATCAAAAAATAATAGGATGGGGCCCTTCCTTGTACTCACACTTGTTTCTGTACTGCCCCCTGTCTAGTCCCTCCTGTTATTCACATCCTAACACCTTGCCCTGCACTGCCTTTCCATTCTATGCAGACTCAGTGGATGTGATTTCTGGTTGTCAGGTATCAGGACCCAGCTTTTTTCCATAGCTTGGTGAACTCCAATACAGACCTGTATCACAGCTTCGTGGTGCCTCAAGCTAGAAAATGCCATCAAATTAACAGTGATTCACCAGCAACTTTGGAATGAGAATTTTAATATTATTATATATGTATGTGTGTGTTCATGATATATGTACATGTCCTCGATGAATGTCCATTATGGGTCCAACCCTTGTGTGTAGACCAACTTAAGGGCTAGTTTCATCGGCCGTCAGACATTCTGTCAGTGACCATTCTCTGGTTTATTTTGGACGAAATGGTAATAGTCACAGTTCCACCAACATTCTATCTAAAACAGACCATGGAATTCTGATGAGATGGTCACTAATGGAATTGCCAACAGTACTGTAGTGGATTTAGCCTTTAAGTCTGCATTCATTCAACAATGCGCCCATAAACAGTTTTAAATGAGCCCTAGGCTGCTTTCCATGCATGATGGATGCCTAGGTGGCACTGTAATAGGATATCAGTAGCAGAATTGTAAAGATCAGTCTTGTCACAACACTTTGTTTAATATCTTATAGTGGTAGCATTCTTGCTACATACCGAATGGTATTGGGATCAGCTTCCAGTTCACCAGTTAATAAGGTAGGTTTAAGCTAAGTAATAGTAATTGTCATGAGGGAAAATTTAAAACAGGTCTCTGTCTAGTTTCTCAAACAACATGTGTGCTCTATTTGACTTAAGATAAATGTGTGAGGTACACATTAAATACTGCTTGGTTGATGACAGATTGTGAGATTTCCATCTTAATTTAGGGAGGGGAATGACAATATCTCAGGATGTATAAAAGGCATGACAGACCCTCATAACTCATACCATAGCGGGTTAGGGCCTACCATAATCTATAGGATAGTCATAAAGAGAGTGGAAAGTAGTGATGCAGGCAATACCTTTCCACTGAGCTATAAACTATTCATTGATATGATCTAGGTCAAGTTATGATTACCATAAATTCCAGCATATAAGCTGCACCCTCGTGAAAGCTACACCCTGAGTTCAAGACAATCCTGAATATAAGCCACATATTATGTCTAATTTTGGGGACTTTCAGTTCTATAGTGTCAAAAAGCAGCTTACAGATTAGTACCTCAGAAACATTCAATAACATACAATAAGCTTTTGGTTTGTGTATAAGCCGTGTGAATTAATGATAGGTGGTTTACAAGGTGAGTGGTTTAAGAGGTCGGGGCTGATAATACTAATCTGATATGGATAAGCATAAATCAGAGGTAAAGGGAACAGAATTGAAAGGGAAATTAATGAGGGAAATAGGAGATAAGACAGGAAAGAGGTATAATAAGAAGGTGAAAGACAGGAGGGATGGACATATTTGAGTTTTGAAAGCAAGGGGAAGGGAGTGTGATCTCACTAGTAATCAACTGAGACATTCAGTGCAATTCCCACTTTACACTGCCTACAGCTTTTTCCTAAACTAACACATACATCTGTTGAGACATTGCCATAAAACACATTCTTGATTCCAATAGCACTGCTAACACCCCCATAGCTTCTTCTTATCGAACCATACCATACTTATACCAAGACACCTCCTGTACAAATGAGTTTTGTGAGACTGTTGGCACTTCACAGAATGCTGCTTTACAGAGTGAAGTTGACTTATGATGCCACTTTAAATTGAAGGAATTCTATGGTTTATGCTGCCACCAACTTGCACACAGTGGGCTATATTGAAGAATGTATAATCCTGACATCATTCTGAGGCTACACTCTGTTTTATAATGCGATATTGCATCCAATATGCCTATGCCTCCTCTTCTTACTACTTTATATTTCTATAATGCAAATAAAGGGTGGATTTAATATGTTTGCTGTTTTTACATCAAACTATGACATAATATCTAAAATGCTAATTGGAATAGGAAAGTTACTTCTAATGAAGCTGAAACCCCCTTTTGCAAATTTGAGCAACATCTTGTATTTTATGGCTCAGTAAAAGTCATTGTTCTTGCTTCATTGGTCTATTGTTTTAAAAGGGTTAATTTTCCGGATATTATCAGTGCACATGGATTGTTGAAAGCTGCTCAATTTTAGTATTCTGTGAGTCTAGCATGCGCAGTCCGTCTTTATGCATGTCTTCTGATATACCTCATCACTTAGTGAGTCAGATATTACAACTGCTCAGGGGCAATTGGTGTCAATGAATAAGGTTTTGGTTGTACTGGAAGTGAGATTCTAAAGACACGGTGGTGACCATCTGTAATCAGCAATATTTTTGAAGGTGATAAGGCAACGGTGGTGTAGAAGGGTTCGGGTCATTGTGGGGGTAGGGATGACCATAAAACTGAGTTCATGTTGGAAACTCAGATTGGTGTTGGATTTAGAACTAACTCAATTTTTTTCTCTCTTTGAGGAGAAGTGACTACTTGAATGGATGTCTAACATGGGATCAGGTTGCAATCAATATGTGGCTGAAGTTGTCATGAATCACAGCTTGTGGTAGAGTGTCTGTAGTTTAATGAGATTGACCTGAAGTAAGGCCCCCAAGGGGGAGGTCCATCCTTCACTGGGGGTTATAAAATCATAGGAGTTCGTAGTGTCTGCAGGGTGTGTTACATACAGTGTGTTACCAAGACTGGTGTAGTGTTCATTCAAAGGACAAACACATTGTACCCTGCTTTTTATATTAGCTGAGAGTAGCACTGCCATTTAGTTTGAATTTCGAGATGAAAATCACAATATTTAGAAGACCTATTCTTCCAAACCATCTCTCATTATAACTTTCATACATCAGAAAACTCCCCTATGCTTTATAGTAACTACGTAAAACATCTTATGATTATCTGGACCTCTCCCTATTTGTGGTATGTGAAGACAAGTGAACCAGGTCTTATGGGGGTGATCGGCCACTACTCAGGGATTTATAGGTCAATTCGTTTTGCAGTGCTTCCTACCTCAGTGAGAAGGACCCCTTAATGTCTCTGCATTGTGTTGGTAGTGTGTGCTAGTGTATTAGAATAATACACTAGCACATGATATGTAACACTGCTGTTGCTATGCTAACTAACTTAAACTTAAACATTGATCATTTTTAAAATCAGCTTGCATTTTTATTGCAACAATGAATTAGATGTATTACAAACCCTCTTGGTAATGATTAATAATAGGAATTGCTTCTGTGAAAAGCTACTGTTGCTAAGCAACAGGTGCTATAGCAATGAAGTTATGGCTTGGCTGGATTCCCTATTTCTAAATGAGGGGGCTTAGATGTCATTGAGAAAAAAAAACACCCATATTTATCCAAAGAATGGTACATTTCCATGTGTGTTTTTGGTATTCTGTCAATGTAACAAACTGATAATGAAAAAGTGCAAGTTTCAAATTATATGGACATTATTATAATAATACAACATTACTTTTCTTGGCCCTCAGATATCCCGGAAATCAATTTGTAGCCATTAATAATGACCTTGCATTAAACTCCTTAAGTATGCCTCTTTTGGAGGATCTGCTGCCGTCCTACAACCTCGACTTCAAGAGAAGCTGTAAGCCGCATCTTTTAGCTTGAAAATTGCAATTTTATTGCCTTTCTGTATGGTGCAAAATAATCCTGCCTTTAAGCATATTCCTTCTGCAGGCTGATGCTCAAAACTGTACATAGGCTTTGATATGTCTGTAAGCTGCAGCTAATATGCAGCCGTTTACAATGTATTTCACATCAACATTCAAATAGGTTTGATCTTACCTGATTACAGACAGAGGATTAGACAGTTTAAGATTCAGGAACTTGAACCTGTACAGGAATGGCAAGGGCTAGAAATACAAGTTGCAGTACAAGTAGAAGTACTTTGGTTAAGAAATCCTTCTCTAAGAAGGGCCTGTATGTGCTGAAGTGGCAGGTCAGCACCCAGTGAACATTAGGGTGGATTGAATGAGTAATTATAGTGGAATAGAGTTAACCTAGGGCCAATTAACACCTCTCAATGCTACATATATACCTGACAGGCATGTACCTTTAGTCACTTACTTTAGAATGATAAATAATTACAATTTCCCTACAAGTACTGACAGTACTCGTAGAGAGGGGTCTACAAGTCCAAAACTTCAAGCCTAGAAGTTATTTACTGCTAGATAGGGAAAATCCCCCATGTGACCTATGACGTTATACGTTGCAGTTGCAGTACATATCCATATCTTAAACTTCCTATTGTAAAAGGTCACCTACCTGTAGAAAAATAGAAGGAAGAGGGGTACTGTTTTGTGTTTTAGGTTACTGCAGACACTTTATATAATGCTTGTATATAGATAGTGCAAAACCTTGAAATCACTTATGATGTCATCCAATGTATCAAAAAGAAAACATGAGACAAATTGAAGTTAGAACGCCAATACCTGAATGGAATTCTTAGTAGCAGGGATGGCATAGTGATCGAAATGTTAGTAGAACTACAAGACGATGTTTCAGAAACAAGGAACACTTTAGACTGAGATATTCTTCGCTATTGTAAAATAATCCTCTCGTGAAGCCTATGAATTTAACTTAACCTATACTACTGGGGAAAAGTAGCCATCCATATACTACTAGCCTACACCCTCAAAGTTCATATACCAACCTCATTTTTGCAGTACTAGGTGGCATCCCTGTCTATGGGGAAAAGCATAGACAGTAGGGCCACCTACTGTGTGTAGTAAAAATTGACCCAGACCAGAGTGTCTTGCCTTCATATATATATATATATATATATATATATATATATATATATATATATATATATATATATATATACTTAACCATGTATTAGCAGCTTAGAAGTTTGTGTTGTTTCGGCCTGTGAAGGAAATGGTAAATTAAGGAAGGATCGGGAGGAGAGGACAAAGTAGAAACTAAAAATCGATAGCATTAGCAATTTTAATGATGGCAATAGAAGGGAAAGAAACGTATGTTGAACACATAGCCATTTGTATATGTAATAGTATGGTCGCCCATGATACATGACTTGTTGCGGCTTATGGAAACAGGACCATCTAGATTCTGATATCCTCCTGAATCAACCCATCCCCTCCACTGTCACCTGTATTAGCCACCCAGCTATTTCCCTCCCAAAACACGTCCTTCTTCCTTTGTGAAAACTTGTTTTATTCCCTTATGCTCTGGGCAGCCATGTCATGCTAACATCCCTTAGGCACTAAAAATGAGGCATATCTGTGGTGAGACTGGGTGAGAAATGGGTATTTTATTCATGTTGGTTAGGTCTTCATAACACAGGAGTAGGAGGGAGAGGGTGAGGTAAGGCAATAGAATTATATTTTGTCCTACAGTGTAAAAGGAAATGTCGTGAAAATAAGGACAGATCCCTGGCAACTTTGGTGCTTTACTGTACTGCCATCTGGGGTTTCACTGTAGATACTATAATGCCTCACTGCTTTACAATTATGTTTGTTCACTTTTTTAATTTTACAAAGATCCCTTGTAGATCCTACAGTTTTTCTTTGGATGAGGTTCATGTGTTTCTCTTTCCTTTAATTTTTGCAATTAGCCTCTAAAAGACATCAGTGCAAACTGACAGGATCACTACATGTAACATGAAGGCCTTTATAGGTGTGTGCCCATGCAGTATGCATATCCATGGTGTATGTCCATGATATGTGTCAATGACTTTGACAGGCCGGGTGAGTAGACCAGTTCAGCCTGCGTTCATGTAACAATTCATGAAATCTCCATGCAGCCCATAAAGAGTTCTGCAGGCCTCAGCTGCTTCCATGCATGATGGACGCCTAGGCGAGAATATAAGTAGATATCAGAAGCAATAGTTTAGGTTACCCATCCATATTACATCCCTGTATAGGTTGTGATTATGGCCCAAAGTTTTGGGCCATAATCTCCACCTCCAATGAGGTTTTCTCACTTATACTCCGTCCCTTATTACAAATAGGACCTGGCAGTGTTATACAGATATTATTTTGAATGAATTAACAAAGTTTACAAAAACCGTGTCTATGCAAATTATTGTGGGATTCGAACCTGTGTTCCCTATCATAATATATTATAAGTAATTGTACGTATTTGAGGAACCTGGGCACGTCACTTGTCCACTGACATCTATAGTATAGTGGTTAGCAACATCTCATTTCAAAAATGCACCTTATGGGATCGACTCCAGTAACATTTTCTTATATTCAGAAACTACAGGGTCAAACAATAAATTATCATTTTTAGCAGATATCACACAACTGCCCATGCCCTCCCCCATAGTCTCCCTCTATCTATTTCTCCCATGCCACACCCTTCCCCAACCTGATCCCTGAAAAGGGGTTCAGGTTGTCCTGTAACAGGATACAGCTTTCTTCTTAGCTCACTGAGCCACAATGAGCTGCAGGTCTAAGATTAGCCCCACATGGTGACTGAATATGGTGCCGGAGAAGGACCATGGGAGTAGTGTTTGGGGAGCCACATCGCCCCCTTCCCCACATAGAATTAGCAGCTGCTTGAGGAGTCACCTGATCAGGTTACTGTAGGAGAATTGGGGAACTGTACCTTTTACTGTTCACCTTGGTACTCATATTCATTTATAAAACCCAAGGGATTCAATGTAGAAATCTTTGGACTAAAGAGGGTAACAGTAGTATAGTGTGCCTTTGTGCACAAATACAGGCTTCATTTGTGGGTGCAGGAAATGTGTTACTATTTAGCAAAGGTCACTTCAGGTTAGAACTATGTTGTGACAGCTTCAACATTCCTTACAATATTTTCCCATTATCAAACATTTAGCCAGGTATACATGTAATTCTCTCTTGTACATCAATAGGAATATTCTGTTTTGGTCTCTACCTCCCCCTCACAATCTGCCCATCCCATGTTTCATCCTAGGTGTCTTGAATAGGGTGTTTCTGTATAGGGCTGCTCAATGTGAAGGATTCTAAGGAAAGGTGTGCCTCTGGGACACAGCTAAGGTTGATGTAGTATGCTCAGGGCGCCAGTGTAACAGGAGACTGCAGCTTTTTTCCCCACAAGAGGAATCTCTAAAGCTGTTCTGAGCTCCTCCTGTTACCTCAGGTACAGTGATTATTGTGTATAGTAAAGGTCTCTAAGTTAGCGCTCTCAGCTTCTATCCTTACATTGAATGTGATTATCAAAAATTAATAGGATGGGGCACTTTCGTGTACTCACCCTTGTTTCTGTACTGCCCCCTGTTTATTCCCCCAGTTATTCCTAACACCTTGCCCTGTTCCTCCTTTTCAGTCCATGCAGACTCAATGAATGTGATTTCTAGTTGTCAGGTAACAGGACCTATCTTATTTCCATAGCTTGGTGAACACATATACAAACCTGTATCACAGGGTTCGTGGTGCCTCAAGCAAGAAAATGCAGTCAAATTAGCAGTGGTTCACAAGCAACTTTGGAATGAGGATTTTACTATTATATATATATATATATATGTATGTGTGTGTTCATGATATATGTACATGTCCTCGATGAATGTCCGTTATGGGTCCAACCCTTGTGTGTAGACCAACTTAAGGGCTAGTTGCATCAGCCGTCAGACATTCTGTCAGTGACCATTCTCTGGTCTATTTTGGACAGAATGGTAAAAGTCACAGTTCCACCAACATTCTGTCTAAAATAGACCATGGGATTCTGATGGTACACAGAAGGGCCCCATCCTGTCTTGTGGAATATTTCCTCCTCTGGTGGAATTCTGACAACCCATAAACGGTTTTAAAGGAGCCCTAAGCTGCTTTCCATGCATGATGGATGCCTAGGTGGCACTGTAAGTGGATATTAGTAGCATAAGTGTACAGATGACAGTCATATCCCAACCCTTTGTTTAATATAGTTTTCTTGCTACATACCAAATGGTATTGGGATCAGCTTTTCCAAACAGTGACTGCAGAGTGTAGAAGAAATAAATGTGACCCAGCAAGGGAGAACGCCCCTCCGCGGGTGATTTTTAACTCCCCATTTGGCCACCAGAGGGCATTGGAGGGCAAAATCATTATAAAAATATATTAGGTTAATTTTTTATGCAGAATTCATTGTTGTCAATTAAAATGCACCATTTTCGGTAAAAATGGCCCATATTTGGATGGTAAAATGAACAATTTTCAACCTATATGCCTCTTCCTAGCTGCCATGGCAACCATGCCAATAATCAAAATTTGCAGATTTTTATGCCAATTTTTGGGGATACTCATCAAAAACCCAAAACTGAAAACAGAAATGGAAAATTCCTTCTACATCAAAATCTATGATAAAAATCACCATATTGTTATGTATTTTTTAACAAGGGGTTTTGACATACTAGGAATATTTAAGCCAATGACGTCTCATTTTAAAGATCTTGAGATAAACTTTGATAATGAATTTCCCTGCAGAGGGGTGTTTTTGCTTGCCTGGTCACAAATATACACCCTCTTGTGGCACAAATTGATATTAGCAGATACCTCTTGTATCGGGAAGGAACTTGTTAGCAAACTTTGGGGTTTTAGGAGTTTTGACTTTGCATCACTCTCTTTAAATATAATACCACCATGGTTATCCTCAGCATTATTCCAGAGAAAAAAAGAATGGTCATTATAGTTTGAATCTAATGTTGCTCCCTATCCCCCTTCTACTATAATCTCCTTTTCTTAACTAGCTTCTATCCTATTCTACATAATGAACCATAATCAGTATTCAGATTATGGGCCTATATCAGACAGTCAGGAAGATTCCCTCCTCCCAATTCCCTCCTCAGGCCCTAACAGCCTCTTCCCCTGCATATGTAATGCATCATATGATGGTAATATCATATAATGGTACTGCATGCAATACCTCACCGTGCAATCACCTACCATGGTTGCTAAAGCATGATGTCAACATAGACTGAAGGGAATTAATAGTTTGCACAGTTCTCTCAGGCATACATTGGCATTCTCATTATAGCTGGGCTCCTTTCATTCCTTTTGGCTTTTTCAGTATTATTACTGAATAAACATAATCCATTATTTTCAGTCACATTCTGATTCCTACCAGGTCCCATTCACCAGGTAATAACCTGTGTTTTGTCAAAGCAATATAATTGTCATGCAGGCAATTGAATGCAGGCCTTCTGTCTAGTTTCTCAAACAACTAGTGCACTCTTTTTGACGTAAGATGAATGATTTTGGGGACTATCAGTTCTGTACTATAATGTCAAATACCAGAGTACAAGCCAAACCCTGACCTCAGAAACATTGTTAAACTCACAATAAGGCTCTGGTTTGCATATAAGCCATGTGAATTTATGGTAGGGGATTTAAGAGGTGGGGGGGGGGGTGGGTGAAGCTGGAAATGTAGATGGACAGATATTTATAGTCAAACATGCAAAAAAGCAGTCAGACCGCACCAGTATCCTTAAAATATTTGAGTTTTGAAAGCAAGGGGAAGGGAGTCTTTACCCTAATGTGATTAGCCTGACGTCTGTGATGATCTCACTTATAAATAATGAACTGAGTCATTCAGTGCCATTCCCACTTTACACTGCCTACAGCTATTTCCTAAACTACCACATCCAACTGTTAAGACATTGTCATAAACACAGTCTAGATTTTAATAGCACTGCTATCGGCCCCATAGCTTCTTCTTATCGAATCATATCATACTTCTGCCCAGACCCTCCTGTACAAATGGTTTCTGCCAGAATGTTGGCACTTCACAGAATGCTGCCTTACAGTCCTTGACTGATGATGCCAATTTAAAAGAAGGAATTCTATGGTTTATGCTGCCACCAACTCACTCACAGGGGGTTATATTGAATAAGGTAGAAGGACTACCCTATTTCTCATGTGACATTGCAGCCAATTGGCCTATGCCTCCCCATCCCATTAAATTACATATCAATAATGCAAATCAAGGGTTAATTCTGAGTATTTATTGTGTTTGATATCACATTATCCTTGTCCCAGAGACCTGTTCATATTTCCACAGAGAATCCTTGTACCACCCTACTGCCACATGGGGCTTCTTGTAAAAACTACACTAGTTGAATGCAATCTAATTATGGTGGTTTACAGTTCAGTTTCATGAAGATCCCTGGTTTTGCACGGTTATTTGTTTACAGTGTAGCGCATTGTGACTCTATTGGCTAAAATAGGGAATTTACTTGTCAGTAAAGCTTGATTTAATGAAGCTTAAACCCCCTTTTACAAATTAGAGCAACCTCTTGTATTTTATGACTCAGTTAAAGTTATCCCTTCTTACTACAATAGAGAGTTTAAGATTTGCCTACTTGTAACGTGTACGGCAACACGTAGCCTACCATTTCATATCATTCTAGACGTACATGTTGCTGACAAGTCGTGATCTTAAACTCTCTATTGGTCTATTGCTTCAGAGGTGCCACTTAACCCGGATGTTTTCTGTGACCATGGATTATCCAAAGCTGTTCAATTTTAGTAGTCTGTGAGTCTCACATGCACAGTCCAGTTTTACACATGCCTCATAATATACCAAGCTCTCCTCACTTAGTGAGTCAGGTATTACAGCTGCTCAGGGGCTAAAGGTCTTTCATGTTGCTAGGCGGTATAGGTACTGTATTTGTAGTGGATGGGGTGACTAGGGGCCTGCTTCACAGAGCTAGAAATGGATGGACACATTTAACTCTATGAGGCATGGTGACCAATCGGTGTCAATGAATAAGGTTTTGGTTGTACTGGACGTGACAATCTAAAGGTACAGTTGTGACTATATGTACAAAAATGTCACAGGTGAAGGACTCAGTCCTAAGGAGATGCCTCAATGTCAAATATCAAATGTCAATTGACAATGTAAGTTCAACGCAAGTTGAATTGGTGACTAAGTACTGACATATATTGACTAATTGCTGACAAATTGTGAGTAAATACTGATATATATTGACTAATTGCTGACAAATAGTGAGTAATTACTAATATATATATTGAATAATTGCTTGTGAATTCTGAGTAAATACTGACATGTATTGACTAATTGCTGATAAATAGTGAGTAATTACTGACACTTAGTCCATATATGTCAGTAATTACTCACAATTTGTCAGATATTAGTCAATAGTGAGCAATTACTAACATATATTGACTAAATGCTGATAAAATGTAAGTAACTACTATCATTAACTAATTGCTGACAGATAGCCCATAGATACTGACATATCTTGACAAATACCAGTCGAGGCTGGATGCACAGTTGAATCAATGGCTATTTCTCTGTTATATATTGACTATTTGCTGACAGATTGTGAGTAAATACTGACATGCATTGATAATTGCTGATATAGAGTGACTAAGTACTGACGTATATTGACTAATTGCTGACAAAGTGAGTAAATACTGACATATATTGCCTAATTGCTGACAAATTGTAAGTAAATACTGATATATATTGACTATTTGCTGACAAATAGTGAGTAATTACTAATATATATTGAAAAATTGCTGGTGAATTCTGAGTAAATACTGACATGTATTGACTAATTCCTAACAAATAGTGAGTAATTACTAACATATATTGATTAACCGCTGACAAATAGTGAGTAATTACTATCATACCTTAGTACTAACACTAACCTGTTATAGCCTTAAACTCAATATATGTACCATAAAAACACAGATTAAAACACAAATTAAAACACAGAATGACGTCAACATTTTCAATCAAACACCAGAGAATGGAGAAATGGAAAGACATCCATTCAGTGCAAACTGGGCATGTGCCCTGGGTGGGTGCAGGTATTGATGTGTAAAGCTTATAAACAGTGATAATGCACTGGTAACTAGCATTTGGATCTAAAAGGTTTAAGCATGTGATCAAGCAATGGCTGCCTCCATTGAATAACTTGTTTGATGCTATAGGAAGGTAGGGGAGGGGTATTTCTTTTCTATTGTTCAGATTCCACTAGTCACTAGGTGCAGTCAGTAGTTTATACTTGTAAGCATATGAATTCTATAAGGGACCAATGGAACATATCTATATTACATTGAACAGTACCAAGATACTGCATAATTATGCTAATTATGCAAATAATATGCGCGGATATGGAATGTTTGGTATCAATCTGGGGTGTTTCGTCCCCCTAAAAAACATGCCCCCCTAAAAAATCGGTTTCGAAAAACAATAAGCGAAATAATTTTTTTGACTAGAAGCCTTTTCGGCCCCAGCCGGTCCACCTGTGCACTATCCAGGGTGTGGTAGCGCTACCTCCAGCCAAAACCTATCTGTTTTAAGTGTCACCGGCGAAAAAGAGCAGGTCTGAGGAAGGAATGGATCGAAATAAAGGTCTTTTTGGGACGCGGGGGCAGACGCCAGTCCAGGCACTGGCAGAGAGGTCCAAGAACTGGCAGTTTTACAAAATAAATCGTATCTCCCTTAATAATAGGAGTTTCCCATAGTGTGACCTATAGATAAAGGGTAGCTCGAGCTGGCGATCATCATGGTGATGTTTATTTTCACCTATGGTCAAGCATAAGAAAGTTAGCTTCCAAAATGCAGCCATGAAGGGAATTTGACGATATTTTAAGGCAACTTAACACCTTAGCAGTCCCATATACCTATATGATGATGTTTCAGGAGTTCATAGCGGCAAGCATGGTCCTGTTTTATAGAGTATAGCTACCCCTGTCTTAAATGCACTATGACGATGTGTAGGTATCAGTCTGTCCCTGCAAATTGATATACAGTCTTACAGTATGCGATTTCTCCCTGTTCTGGAACGCTGTACTAATAGCTACTAATTACTTAATTATAGGCGAGGTTTGAGTGGGGAGGGTGGGTTGAATTGGTGCATGTGGACTGGACTGTGTACCGACTATAATTACTTAATTCTAGGCGTGGTTTGAGTGGGAAGGGTGGGTTGAATGAGTGCATGCGGACTAGGCTGTGTACAGGCTATAATTACTTAACTATAGGCAAGGTTTGAGTAGGGAGGGTGGGTTGAATTGGTGCATGCCTGGGCGGAGGGTAGTATCACCCTGTTACGACTAGTCTTATAAGAACAAAATGAACCAACAAAATATGACAAAATAGTAAAACGAAGCTTTGTATACACTTTCAAAATTAAGATGAATAATGTGTCCATATAAGCAATATAAAGCAGTTGTAATTTGGCTAAATTTCTAAACAGAAATTATCAAATAAGGTAATTTACTATTGCACAGGTCGACTCAAGGGTTATTGGACTGTCCGATTTGGTGTGCAATCGACCTCCCATGTGAATACAATGGAGATGCTAAGGGCATCTCCAATAAACAATATCTATGCGGGTGGTAAGGCAGTAATAGTGTAGAAGACTTTTGGACATGGTGGGGGTAGAGGTGACTACTAAAGTTGAG